>OY728138.1:1335718903-1340518903 GCA_963277665.1 Viscum album
GAATCTTGATGTAAAATGGGGATCATGATCAGAAACAATCGGTTGGGGTACTTCATGAAGCCTTAAAAATTCATTAATATATATTCTTGCTAAACGTTCAAGTGGTAAATCTTCACTTTTACCAAGAAAATGAGATGACTTGGTAAGATGATCAACAATGACCCATATTGCATCATTCCTACTTGGAGTCTTTGGTAGCCCCACGAAAAATTCCTTCATAATATTATCACATTTCCACTCAGGTATTGGAAGAGGTTGCATGACTCTTCTAGGCTGCTACCTTCCAGCTTTCACTTTTTGACAAACCATACACCTTGGCACAAAATTAGCAATCTCTCTCTTCATGTTGTCTAACTAAAAATTTTCTTTCAAATTTTTATACATCTTGGTGCTCCCAGGGGGTATAGAGAAATTGGAGCTACGAGCATCACCCAACAATTCCATTTTTGGATCAGGTATTTTTGGAACACAAAGTCTCTTCTCAAATTTCAAAATCCAATCCTCATATATGAAGTCACTCAATCTTCCATCATTCAAAACTTTAATATTATTTTGAAACTCCCCATCATCAGTCTAAGAACTCTTTATCCTTTCTAGTAAAAAGGTTTGGAAACCATTTTAAAAATTATTGATGTTGCACCTTCCATGGTTATTCCCATATCTATATTTACTAGATCTATGAAAATAAGATCCTGTTCAACTCTCATCTTGTTCAAAACTCCATGATCGTTTCTACTCAAAGCATCTGTCACCTTATTTGCATTCCCTGAGTGGTAGTGTATAGTGAAATCATAACCCTTGTGTAACACCCCAAGCTTCCATGGTACGCTTCTCTTTGAATAATAGAGCAGCGTTTGTTGTACCCAACCTCGAGTTCTAACACACCGCGACCAATAAAAGTAGCGGTTATGAATAGTAATACCCCCTTTTTGAAATTATATATATTTTATATTTCAAAATGGACTTCATTTTTGGATTCAGAATATCGAAATTAGCCTATGTTGATTTTTTGGTATTTTTCTGAGAACGTCCAATTTTTTATGAATAGTGAAAAATACATAAAAACAACCATTTTAATCAAAATAATTTATAGTGAGAAATTATACTATTGATTGGTTTTAAAGTATAATTAGAATATATTTTTTCCATATTATGCTGAATTTCACGTTTAAAAAGGCTTTTGTTTTAGTCATACATTGCCTTAAATGTTTATGTTTATTGGTGAAAGCTTCCGCAATATTGTTATGCTTACTGAGTATCTGAGCTCACCCCTTTCAATATTTTAATATTTTCTAGGATGTGAAGAAGTATTTTATGAATGACCTGAAGGGATAGTCAGAAGAGGATATGAGTGTGTATTATGGATACTTTGTTATTTTAGATTTTCACTTTATGATGTAATGTAACATTTATGAATATATCTAGTGTTTCCAAGGCTACTAAACTAATCGGTCTTTCGAGACTTGATCTTTTGTGATCATGCCAATGTTACTCAATAATTCTTTGACTTCGGGTAACTGGGGTCGGGGCGTTACAGTTGGTATTAGAGGCAGTTTAGTACTAACCTTGGAAGCTAGATTTAGATAAACACTAATTAGAGCACATATCCCAAAGATAGACTTTGATATTAGTATATAAGAACATCCTATAATATTGGTATTATAGAGATTTTGTGAGTTTTCCAAGCAATACATCCCTGTCTGGATACGAGTAGGTAGAGGTGGCTCTGGAACAGATGTACCTAGGGGTAAAACCCGAAAACACCGCTTTGAGAAAGAATCGAACGGGAACTGGTGCACGACAATGGGCCTTACTACACTCTTGGTTACGATACTCCTGGGGGATATGCTTAGGATAATTCTCGTTTTCCTTACAAACCACATTGAAGGGTTATGAGTATATTATTCCTCAAAGAAAACATTTTTATGATTATGGATTATATCCATAAATAGTTCAATTTATGTTAAGTATTTTACAAGTATGGAATTATGTATTTTGATTCATAAACTAATCTAGTTTATGCCATTGTTTAGAAATGGCACCTAGTAAAAGGAATGGAAACTGTATCAATGCACGCACTCCGTGTAGGGATTTCCCTCCTGCTGAAGATAATTATTGAGGAGCTGGAGATACAACTGGTGCTAATCAACTTATTACCATACTGGGACAACTCACTCAGGTTATGAATAATAACCTTACTCGTATGAAGCACCCTGATCCGAAACATGGAGGATCAATTTTAGACCGCTTCATAAGGAAACAACCACCAATATTCAGTGGAATTACAAATCCCTTAGTAGCTTTGCAATGGATAAATTCCTTAGAGAAAATATTCCATGCCTTGGGGAGTAGTGAAAGGGAAAAGGTTATCAGGGAAGTTTACCGCCTTACTGGAGATGCTGATCAATGGTGGTCATTGATTCAAAATACAAAGGAAGATAAATAAGTATCAAGTATGGAATGGAGAGAGTTCAAAGATCTTTTCTTAGAAAAATACTTTCCTCGTGACCATCAAACAGATATGGAAAGGCAATTTTTGAGTCTGAGACAAAAGGAGGACGATAATGTCGTAATGTATGAGGCTAACTTTACAAGGTTAGCAAGGAATTTAAGAGATTATATACGTAACCCAAGAAGTAAGATTGATCATTTCATTTATGGGATAAGACCATTTCTCCTTCGAGCTTTAGTATCACAATCCTTCTCATCATACAAAGATATTGTCTCGTGTGCTATCAAGACAGAAAAGGAATTCTCTAAGTCTTATGACAACAAAGTAAAGCAAGAGAAGAAGATAACGGTGGAACAAGAGATAGATAAAGGGAAAAAAGGAACGAAGGATTTTCCATTATGTGATAATTGTGGAAAGACTCACCCCGGTGCATGCCTAAAAGGAATGGGAGTTTGTTATAAATGTGGAGAAAAAGGTCACCAGGCTCGTGATTGCAAGGGAAAGAAAGAGGCTATCAATGATGAATGCTACAATTATAGGGAAATGGGACATTATGCAAATGAATGTCCTAAGAGTTAGGGAAACTTACCTCAGAAAATGCCAAGCGATCAAGGACAATCTTATGCTGTTACTACAATTGAAGTGGAATAACTAATGAATTGGTGATTTTGGAATCAAGGACTATATTATGGTTCTAAGAACAATATGATATATATAAGTATTGCACTGCAGTACTTGTTGTTTTCATTAATGTTTTAATATGATGAAGGTAATCATATTTTTAGTATGTGACAGTAAGAGAAAATTTACTTTGTTTGGGAAATCTGATGTTACAATTGATTTTGGAATTTAGAGACCTTTTAGAGAAAGTCTGGACAGAGGTATTTTGGATAACTATAAAGGATGGAAAGGATTAAGTTGAACTTTGGATAGTATTGTTTAAGGTTAAAACATTTATGAAGATTATTTTTGGAATATTATAATATTATAGTTTTAGGAAAAGGATAACCTGTAGGTCGGGGGATAACTCATCGCGTCGGACAAAGCTGCAGGAATCGAACCCACAACCATAGTGCAACATGCCTTTATTACCTACCACTAGCCTAAAGGAAGTCCCTGGTTATTGCAAATAGTTTTCCTAATCTAAATGGTATGTGGTAATATTTAGAACCTTATACAATTAGGATAAATAGAATATTTTTGAGTTCTGTTACCATTTGGAGTGAAAGATGGGTTTGTGGTAAAAATTTATTAAAGAATGAAAGTCTACAGGACAAGTAAGTATATTTCCTTACATTCTTAGTAAATCTCTTAAATAAATTCCTCAACATTATGAAAGGTAACTTAAAACAAAAACTTTTTCGGTTAACTTTTCCAACTGGGGATTCAATGATCGTTCAACCAATCACAAGTTTGTGACTTTCTTATTGTTAACTTTCTCCTAATCTTGTTTTCTACAACTCTCCATCAAACCTTGATGGTTTGTTTTTCTTCTATATCTATATTTTCATAGAATCCTTGTATGGGCTATCTCAGGTGACCTTTGTTCTTATCTTTCTTTCTTTTAATGGTTTATTTTTATTAATCTTATTTACGATGTGGGTTTTCCACAAAGGTAATTTATATTTTCAACCTTTTATTTTCAAAGAAAAATTTCAAATTTCGAGGACGCAATTTATTGAAGGAGGGGAGAATGTAACACCCCAAACTTCCATGGTACGCTTCTCTTTGAATAATAGAGCAGGGTTTGTTGTACGTAACCTCGAGTTCTAACACACCGCGACCAATAAAAGTAGTCGTTATGAATAGTAATGCCCACTTTTTGAAATTATATATATTTTATATTTCAAAATGGACTTCATTTTTGGATTCTGAATATCAAAATTAGCCTATGTTGAATTTTTGGTATTTTTCTCAGAACTTCACATTTTTTATGAATAGTGAAAAATACTTAAAAAAAACCTTTTTAATCAAAATAATTTATAGTAACAAATTATACTATTGAGTGGTTTTAAAGTATAATTAGAATATATTTTTACCATATTATCCAATGGTGGTCATTATAATTAATTTCAATTTGAAATTAGACATAAACAATTGTCAATCTTTTGATATATATTGTTTCTTAAAAACACGCTATTTGTTGTGACAGCGGGAATTAATCATAAAATTAATTAATGCAACTTATATTTTTGGAATTTTGTAAAATAGACATCATTTTTGAATTCGGAATATCATTTATAGATTAGGGTGAAATTTTGGCATTGTTCTGAAAAACATCAATTTTTGGTGAATAGTGAAACCACTAAGTGGTAGTTAAAAAACTGATTTCTTGTTTAAATGAAAAATTACCACTTCTGTGATTTGAATTTCAAAAATCCAACATACATGGTTGTCATTAGGAAGTAAAATGTGGTTCAATTGGATTAAAATAAATTTTTTGGTGAATAGTAACTTTTAAGTTTAATTAATCGTGATTAAATGTAATTAGTGAAATTTAAGGTAAAAATGATATCATAAAAATATGAAAATACCTTTCCACTTGTCCTAACACTATTGGATGTGTCATGGATGACCAAGAAAATCCATGGGTCAACTTGGTGACCCCATGAAGCCACTTTGGTAGGAAAATGACATAAATAACTTTTATTTCAAGTTAAAATAAAAATGTCACAAACATAAGTTGTTTTACTAAATCAATTTTTAAATGGGGTTATACAAGACATATTTTTGAATATAAATATTAATTGGAAAGATGAAAAGATTTCCTACATCATGATATTTTTTTATAACTTTTAGACATTAAATAAATTAAATGTTTTATGACACCATGATGATGCAGCGATTACCTCATTAATTATCGATTTAAATAAAATGAAAAGATAATGTAAAATATGAGACTTAAACTTGTCAAAAATCTATTGGATGGGTAGATTTAGAACCCTTATCACCTTAGCCTCAAAATATATAATTGTGGGACCTCTAAAATCCGAAAAATAATTTCATAATAAGGTAACATTTCAATCTTTCCAAGAGTGCCCCTTCTCTCCTCTTATAAAAGGACCCCACCACTACCACCTTACTCACACCTTCAAAGCCTTTTGGCTCGGACAAACTCTACCCAAATACTCTCTCAACTTCCCTCTCTTACTCCTAGAAGCCTCACTTTGGGCAGAATTATTCCCAAGGAAGCCTTTGGCTCAAATCAAAAACAGTTACTCGATTTTAAGGTAATGTCTTCTCTTATGTTATTTTGTTTTATTTTGCTTCTACAACCCCTTATACTCTTTTCATTAATTTCTTTTGTAACAACACCAGTATCCTCAATATACTAGGAGGGTGTTATAAGAAGGATTATAGCTACACTTACACACACCTACATCTAATGGTTAAAGAACATACTGTTTCTGGGGATGGTGAAATACTGCCGCACGAAACGATGATTGTTCAATATTCTTTTAACACCTCCAATAGTGGCCATTTTGATGACACTATTTTCATATATGATATATCTATTATGTTTATGTTTTTCTTATGCTTCTTTATTTCTCATTTATGGCATACATTATGATTTCCATTATGGGTAAACGCGATAATTTCATTTTAGGAAGTGCGGACTACCGCCCCCTCAAAGTGATTTGAATCGTTAATGCCATATGTGGGATGTATAAAGGATGGAGTAAATGGTATTATACATTATATTATACTGGAAGTATATTATACCTTTATATAATTATAACTTCATTCCATTAAATACGAAATAGAAATGAAAGTAGCGTTCATGCGTACGTACGGCTTACCGTCTCCATGAACGGTGCATTTCATTTCGTACCTCTAAATGTTATGTAATATTATAAATGAATGTATATATTGGATATATATGATGTATATGATATATAAATCATGAATATAATTATGGATATAATGTATATATTACCACATGAACAAAGTGTAATTATAAGAAGTTTATTTTTGACTCAAGTACCTAAGATCAACAAAACGACCATTATAAACTTAAATATTTACATTATGTTGATGACATAATAATAAGTGATATAAATGGAATAATGAACTTGAAAAAGGTTCTTAAGAAGGTATATATTAACTCTATTTTATTATTCAGGACGTTAAAGAGCGGTCGATTCATGTCGGACACGAGGTAAGGGAACTTCTTAACCCAATTTCTATTCTTTGGGTTAATATCCTACTTTCAAATTATGTCATGATATTATTATATCCTATATTGTATTTGTAATTTCATTCTGTTTACTTATAGTGAGTACACATAATATATCTATTTTATTTAAAAAAATGATCTTTGTGAGGTACTTTGTCTCAATCTCCATTCATTGAGGCATATTTGGTTTTATACACAACTTTCATTTATATGGTGTATAAACCCCTTTGACTTTTACTTTTATTCAAAAGGAATCTTTTTATACGAATTTTTTTTACTAAATGACAAAAGGAATTTTTTTTCTTACATATGCGGCGACAATGACATCTCCACCACTATGACTATTATTTGAGTTTCGGCTTCCTCTATAAGCCATAACTTTTTTTAAAAGAAAAATAAATACCATGTTTTACTTTTCTTTTATTTTGGTATTGAAAATGGTTTTGATAAAGTTTTTATTATATCAATGTGTTGTATTGATATCTTGTGATTGATGTGTGGAAATATTATGTTTCCTTTATGCACGTTTTATGTGATACAATTATGTTATTGTTTATGATATTTTTAAACCTGTTCATATGAGGAATGCATTGGAATTAATAAGTGATGTGTGGAGCCCGCTATAGCTCCTCGATGCATTGGTAGGTCTCATGAGACAAACTAGTGTCTTGGCACGAGGCCTTGGCAAAATCTTATTTGTAGTCTTGGAACGAGGCCTTGTCTACGTGGTTATGATAGTCTGGCATTATGCATTCCATCATTATGAAAGTGGTTATTGATATTGCATGTGATTATTCGACTAGTAGAATATCCATGTGAGTAAGTGAATGGCATTATTTAATTTTATTTTTACCATATTATGCTGAAGTTCAAGTTTAAAAGGGATTTTGTTTTAGTTATATGTTGCCTTAAATGTTTATGTTTATTGATGAAAGCTTCCACAATATTGTTATCCTTACTGAGCATCTGAGCTCACCCCTTTCAATGTTTTAATATTTTCCAGGATGTGAAGAAGTATTTTATGAATGACCTGCAGGGATAGTCAGAAGGGGATATGAGTGTGGACTCTGGAGACTTTGTTTTTTTAGATTTTCACTTTATGATGTAATGTACCATTTATGAATGTATCTAGTGTTTCCAAGGCTACTAAACTAATTGGTCTTTCGATACTTGATCTTTTGTGATCATGCCAATGTTACACAATAATGCACCAACTCCGAGTAACTGGGGTCAGGGCGTTACACCTTGAGTAGTTGAAGCTATCATTTTTTCCTAATGTTGAGTTCTTTTTGTGAGAAAATATACTTCAAACTCTTGTGATCATTATAAATCTCACATTTTCACCATAGAGGCAGTGTGTCCATATCTTTAGAGTGAAGAGTACAACTTCTAACTCAAGATCATGAGTGGGATAGTTTTTCTCATGAATGTTTATTTGTCGTGATGCATAAGCAATAACTCTATCATTCTACATAAGGACACAACCAAGTACTTTCTTTGATGAATCACTATAAATAAAAAACCCATCATTCCCTGATGGTAGAGTAGAGGTAAGATAGTAAACTAATCTTCTCTTCAGTTCCTCAAAACATTATTCACACTCTTTTGTCCAAACAAATTTAACCCATTTATGTGTGAGCATGGTTAATGGGTTAGCCAACTAGGAAAAATTCTGGACGAATGTTCAATACTAACCTGCTAAACCAATAAAACCGCATACCTCAGTTATACTCGTCGGTGTAGGCCATTCTTTGATTTCCTTTGTCTTTGAATGACCAATAGTGATTGCATCTTTAGAGACAACATGACCAAGAAAAGAAATCTCTCAAAGCCAGAAATCACACTTGCAAATCTTCAAATATAATTCATTTCTTCTAATAGTCTTTATAATAATGCGCAAGTGTTTTTCTAGATCTTCATAGATTTTAGAGTATACAAAGATATCATCAATAAATAGTACTAAATATTCATTATGATATTCTTAGAAAACTCTATTTATTAGATCCGTGATGACAGAAGGTGCATTAGTTAATCCAGAAGGCATTACTGCAATCTCATAATGCCTGTACCTGGTTCAAAATGCTATTTTTGTAATGTCTTCCTTATTCACACACAACTGATGATATCCAGATCGAAGTTCAATCTTTGAAAAATAATGATAAACATGAAGTTGGTTGAATAAATCATCAATGTGAGGTAAGAGATACTTGTTATTTATTGTTATAGCATTGATCTCCCACTAGTGAATTCACAAACTCATAGATCTGTATTTCTTTATAAGAAAAACGACAGGGTATCCCCATGGGGAATGAGTAGGGAGAATAAATACTTTATTACTCAATTCCACTAGTAGTTTCTTTAGTTCCATTAATTCCATAGTGTCCATTCAATAAGGGGTCTTCGATATGGGTGTTGAACAAGGAATTAAATCAATGGAAAACTCAATTTTTCATTCTGGAGGATGTCTTGGTATATCCTCTGGAAACACATCAACATATTCTTGCACAATTAGTATGTCCTCTATTCAAACATTCTTTTCCTCACCGATAGTTATTTCATTCTCATTTTCCCCAATAATTTAATTTAGTAGAGCTACTGGGGGTGGATCTAGGTAAGAATCAGATGGTGACGTTTATGCTCTAAAGATAAGGATCTCCTTATCATCATCGAGAATTGTAACCTTTTTCTTACAATAAATTTTCTCATCATGGTCTGAAATCCAATCCATACCAAGGATTATATCAAATTAAATCATGGGTATGATGATTATATCATCAGATAAATATTGTTTTCATGCATTAATGGGGACTGCTTCACAAAACATTGTTGCAATGATACTTCCCTTTAGATTTTTAACTGAAAACTCCCTTATTAAATCAAATTGGAAGTATCTAATTTTCATAGAAAACTGGGAAGACATGAAAAATTGTGATGATCCAGGATCAAATAAATCATTGGCTAAACTTGAGGAAACCATTAAATTACAAACCACCACATCATTTAGAGCTTCAACCACACCAGTAGTGATCCCAAAAGCATGTCCTTGATCCCTTGGCCTTTTCCGAGGTAAGTTTCCTAGACCCTTTGGACTTTCATTTCCATAATGTCCCATCTCCCTGCAAATGTAGAATTTATCATTGGAATCTTATTTCTCCCACATAGTGTTACTAGAAATATGGCCTTTCTATCCACATTTTTTGCATACTCCTTTTCCTTTTAGATAGGAACCAGGGTGATTCCTTAGACAATTATCACAGGGCAAAAATTCAACTCCTCCCTTCTTCCCTGTTTTCTTATTTCCTTTACCAGAGTGTTCAACAGATTTATTATTCTCTTTATTTTCATTAATGTATTAAGGCTTTGAATTTTTTTTTCTATCTTGATAACACATGAGATAATATCTTAATACGATGGGAAGAATTGCGAGACTAATGCTCGAAAGAGAAATGGTTTTAACCAATTAATGAAATGATCAATATTACTTTTTGGGTTATGTATACAATCTGCAGCATGCCTTGCTAACCTTGTAAAGGTAGCTTTATACTTTGCGACATTCTCATCCTTCTTTTGTCTCAAACTCAGAAATTTCCTTTCCATATCTTCTCAATGGACACAAGGAAAGTATTTTTCTAAGAAAAGATCTTTAAACTCCCTATATTCCATAAATGAAACTTCTTAATCCTCCTTTGTGTCTGGAATTAATGACCATCATTGATCTATATCCCTGGTGAGGTGACAAAATGTAATGATAAATTTTACCCTTTCACTAATCACTAAAGCATGAAATGTTTTCTCTAAGGAACTTATCCTTTGTTCATCTACAAATGGATCTGTAGTACCTTTGAAAGTTTCTGGTTCTTGCCTCATGAAGCGATATAACATTGATCCTCTGCGTTGTGGATCAGGGTGCTCCATATGGGTAAGTTTATTATTCATAACCTGTGTGTGTTGTCCCATCATGGTTATAGTCCGATCCACACCAGTTGCATCACCAGCTCTGATATAATTATCCTGAGTAGGAGGGAAATACCTACACGGATTGAATGCATTGATACGGTTTCCATTCCTTCCACTAGGCACCATTTCTATACAATGGCATACAGTAGATTAGTTTATGAACCGTAATACATAATTCTGAGCATGTACAAATCTTAACATAAATTTAACAGTTTGTGGATATAATCAATAATCATAAAAATGATTTATGGAAGAGTTATATACTCATAAATCAATCATAATGGTTTGTAAAGAAAATAAGAATTATCCTAAGTGTATCCCCCAAGAGGGTCGTAACCAAGAGTGCATCAAGGTCTGTTGTTGTGCACCAGTTCCCATTCTATTCTAGCTCAATACGGTGTTTTTTTGGGTTTTACCCCTAGGTATATATTTTCCAGAGCTACCTCTAACTGCTCGTATCCAGATAGATATGTATTTCATGGAAAACTCACAAAATCCCTACAATACCACAATTCTAGGATGCTCTTCCATACAAATCCTCAAAGTCAATATTAGTGTAATGTGCTCAAACTGTAGTTTTTATAAATCTAGTTTACAAGGTTTGTACGTAAATTTCTCTGATGCCAATGATAATGCCCCGAACCCAGTTACCCAGAGTCAATCCTTTATTACATAACATTGGCATGATATAAGGAATCATGTACCAAAAGTTCGATCAGTTTAGTATTATTGGAAACAAGATACATACATAAGTTCAACATTACAACATGAAAAGAAATACAACTCTAATTTAATCCATTAGAAACATCCATAACTCCTATATAATGCCTGTAAGTCACTCCTAACTAACTTATTCATATCAGGTGAAAATTAATTATAAGAAAGGGGTGAGATCAAACACTCAGTAATGGTAATAAATACATTGGAAGATAACATAAACATTAGGCATGATAAATAATTAAAAACATATGCCTTTATGAATAATAAACATGAACACTTTATAAAAGGAATATGAGTTGAGTAAATAATTCCATAATAAAACATAATCATGGGTATTCTACTAGTAAAATAACTACATGAACCAACCTTATTATTTTCATAATAAGGGAATGTATAATGATGAAAATTCTAAAACACCTCATCAAGGCCTCGTCCAAGAAGTCTAAAAAGGATTTACGCTTCGGCCCAAACTAGATATCAAATTGGGAAAGGCCTTGGACAATTCCACATCTAATTGTCTCATGAGACCTATCGATGCATTGAGGATCTATAACGGGCTCCAACCATCACATACTAAACCCAACACATTCTTCATATGAAAAGGATGAATCATAACATAAACATTCGTATTAAAACTAGCATATGAAATGTCAATATTTTAACCATAAACTATTAATGGTAGAAAAATAACACATCCAGGGTCAAACATATCACAAAAAATTCAATAAAATATGGAAGATTTGTATCATAATAAATAAATATCAAACAAGTTTTAAATCCATCAAAGGATGTTGACATAGATGAAATGAAAACTATTTGAAAGAAATACATATTTCAATTTTGAAACCATTTTAGAGTCACCTAATTATAAAAGTAAATTTTTATTTTGAATATATTCTTATAATATTATAAGAGAAGCTTAAATGATGTCATAACAGCAGAAAATTGCATCATCTGCCATATAAGTTAAAAAAACACTTTTACCTTAATTTTGACAAAAAGGTCATAAAGTACCTATCACAACCCGTCCTCGGGGCCCGTACCGTAAATACCCCAAGCCCACCTTCCATAGGCCAGGGGCTGGTGACTAGCACCAAAGGCATAAATCCCGATAACTGGGAATACATTGCCTTTATAAAAGTAAACAAAACATCACAGAGTACAAGCCGAAGTAATACACTAAGTACAAAATAAAGTGCTGAAAAATAAGTGGGCCAGAATACAAACCCAACTGAAAGTACAGCTACAACTAAACGAAAGTACAACAGAAAAGACAAACAGCTGGATGAAAGGAAGTAGCTACTGGGGCTTCCTCCTCGGATCCTACCTGAAGGGTAGGTACAGATAGTGAAGCTCTTGGATCATCCACCACGTATCCTACCTGAAGGGTAGGTACAGATAGCCTTCACAACGCTTTCACCCGTCAACCTCCTTCGAGTATCATCTCATCGTGAAGTCCACCTCCGTTTACTAACTTGTCGTGAGGTCCACCTCCGGGTACTGACTCGTCGTGAGGTCCACCTCTGGGTACCGTCCTGTCCTCGAACACTCGGCCTCTGTCAGTGCTTCCCGTCTTCTGAAACCATCACAATGAGGTACGGGCATAGCCCGTGCAGGGGTGAGTATACGATATTCAGTAGGGACCTTGAGACCCTCAAGGTCTCACTAATACCAACAAGGATAACCACAACAAGGATCTCAATATATAACCCTTAATTAGGTATAAGCCAGTACTTATACCTAAGTTATCAAGTAACCCATCTCAATCAAGAGGAAACACGAAGGTTATGAAATCAACGGATAACCACTACCTAGGTATATGACCATACATATACCTAAGTTATCAAGTGACCCATCTCAATCATGAGGTAACCAAAAAGTTCATTGACTTAGCTCAAACCACGATTTTCATTTATCGAAACCATAACTGCTGAATAGTGTAACGACCCAAAATTTCATTAATGGAAAATCCCTCTTGATCCCGTTAAATGTTTCTTTATGTTTTTATATGATGTCAACTTCATTAGTTTAACGTTAAGATTTGTGACCGTTACTTTTATAGCCGTTAAACAGTGATCATCTGGGTAGTTTAAATATAAGGCTTTAACGAACCAATTTTCTACTCAGACAAAGGAAGCGATGGCCTCATCCAGTAGAATTGCCCCTTACGAAGCCCATTTGTCGGATCTCGGAAAGGAGGTGGCGTCTTTGGGCTTTTCCCTTGACCAAGCCCAAGCTGAGCTTCATCAAGTCAAGGTCGAACGTGATCGTCTACGGGAAAAATGGAAGTTGATAGAGATTACCACTCGAGCAATGTTATCCGAGCAACCCCAAGAGTCTGTCACCATCGCACACCTTACCCTTAGGTCTTATGCGGCTATTTTAAGGGGTTATGTAACAAATAAGTAGCACCATGTTCATGTACATTATTTTTTGTATATAATAATGAATATAATTTCTAGTCATTTTTGATACATTGTAATTAGTTTTTAAAGTACAAACGGTGTTTTTAGTTATTATTTAATTAGGAATTATATTTTATTAAATTAAAGGATTTTTTTGAATTAAATAATATTTTAATAAAATATTATTATTAATATTAAATTATTTTTTATTAAATATAAATGATCTTATAATTTTATGTATGCAATTAAAATTTTTATTAAGGTTTGAAAGCCATTTCTGTCAAAACCCGTGAATTTTTTATAAATGTCGGTTTTTATTTTAAAAGTGAAAATTCACATATTTAGAAAATTATTTAGATAAAATAAATATTATTTTTGGAATCAGGACGTCAAAATTATCCAACGGTGAATTTTTCCTAATTTTCTGAGACAGTCAAATTTTTGGGTAAAAATTAAATACCATTTAAATATATAATGTGTTTTATGACATCATAATGACCCAATGGTGATGTAATAAAATACCATAATCCTTATGTTCGGCCAATATGTGTTTTATCATTAAAATAATGAGGTTTTGGGTTTGTTTGACTCACTTTTCAAAGCATTAATGGAGCCCTCAAGACTTATTCAACACTTTGCCTTTTTAAATTAATTTCCATGGGTGTGTGACTCACCTCCACATAAGCAACCCTAATTTTTTAATAAGTTCGGACCTTGGCCTTGTAAAATATTATTTTCCTCTTTCCTTTTCAAGAAACCATGGGCAAATACCATGGGATGGTTTGTGGTTTGGATTATTTTAATATAAGGGGTCCCAAACCTAAATAATAAAGAATTCTCTCACCTTTCCTATATAAACCCACCCAAGCTCCCACTTCCTCCTCACTCAAAGCCCTTTAAGTTCGTCCAACTTCTTCCCTACTCTCTCTAGAATCCTCTCAAGGTGCCCCAAGCTCCCAAGAAGCCTCTCACAAGCCTCTCTCTAGCCTTTGGAAGCACACTTCCAAGTAAGGGTTTTTCTTCCTTTCTCATTTTTGTCAATTTTTCTTTAAGTTGTATTGCCATTTTAATTTCATTTATGAATGTTGGGGTATGGTTTATCACCTCTCCCATACTGCCCTCTTATTGTTTGAATGATGGGAGACCCCTTTATCTCTCATTAAATGCCTCCCATGTACACCTGTTACTATGCCGAAATTCCGAAAGGAACCTTTTTCTCCTCTTTTATATTCAAGCAATACTTTTGTATCATGAATCTAAATTCCTTTTTAATTGTTGGGAAATGTATATATATGATCTCAATACTGTCCATTACATGTAAATATGATGAGAAACCCCTTTCTCTCTCATCAACTATTTTTATGAATTCTTATGTCACGTCGTTACGCTGCTGAAATCGCACCGATTTTCTAAGCCAATGTCTTTATGTAGTGAATACCATGCCCATTTCTCCATCAAGGGTATTCACCTTTATGCACATTTACTTTTATTGTAAAGTTTCATGTATGAATTCCACATTCCTTTATCATGGAATAAATGATTATGTTTTATGAATCCATGTTTTATGATCCATGTGGCACACTTATGCATGAAATGAAATGTTCAAGAAGGGTGCGCCCTTTATAGCGCTCCAATGCATTGGGTAAAGTATAGTATCATGATACGTCATGTGCAATGAGTGTTGACTCATGCTAATTCAAGTGCAACGAGGGTTTACTTGTGCTTCAAGTGCAATGAGGGTTTACTCATGCTCCATGTGCAATGAGCCTTGGCTCATGCTAATTCAATGTTAAGTGTTGTTGCCACATTTCCATGTTATGATTATCATGCTTTATCATGCCTTTATGTTCATGTCTCTCTTATGATCTATTGATATGCCTATTGCCTAACATGTATTGTACTCCTCATGTTATTCATTGTGTACTCCCTTACTGGGCTTTATAGCTCACCCTTTTTTATGCATATCCTCAGGTTATCCCACGCAATGCTAAGTACGAAGGAATGTAGTGGTCATGTAAAGGAGGTTTTCAATAAGGATGTTGTAATTCAAGTTTAAAGTTTTTATGTAATGATCCTAAGCCCCAAAGACACTAAACCTCTCGATCTTCTTTGTTGTATCAAGTGAAGTTTTATGTAATAAAGCAAGTTTAAGTTGTAATAAAAGCAGGGTTGTCATAGTTGGTATCAGAGGATAGGTTTAGTTATTTTTGGGATTAGGAAACCCTAGTAAAGCCTTAGATACAAGACTAATCATAATAAAAACATCCATAAGTTTTGGTAAATACTAAGTAAGTGGATTATCAAACAAATACATCCCTGTCTGGATACGAGCAGGTAGAGGCGGCTCTGGCACAGATGTATCCTAGGGGTAAAACCCGAAAACACCGCTTTGAGCTAGACTCGAACGGGAACTGGTTCACGACAACGGGCCTTGCTGCACTCTTGGTTACGACACTCCCGGGGGATATGTTTTGATAAATTCACAATCTTAGTAGGAACCCTTATTAAGGGAAAAAATGCCCCTAAGGATATATGTTAGAAGGAAGATCATGAAAAGCCTGGATTGAATCCTATAGACTCATGAGTTAAAGAGATTAAAGTTTATTTATAAGTCATTAACTTTTGTCTTTGGATTACCCTTTATGTGTTACCCCTAACTTTCCTTTTATTCCAGCCAATGGCCGGTAATAGGAGAACTCGGGCTAACAACCATTGTGAAGATCAGTGTGATGATTGTACTTATGAGATGCCCAATCCAATGGGAGCGGGAATCGCGAACTTTGTCACGCTTCTCTCTCATCTAACTCAAGTTTTGAATAGAAACACTGGTCAAGAGGAACGTTCAACCCCCCCTAAGAAAGAACAAGTCGCTATTGAAAGCTTCATGAGACAAAGGCCTCCTACTTTTAGTGGATCATCCGATCCCACGATTGCTGAACAATGGATCAACTCCATTGAAAAGATATTCTCCATCCTCCAATGCTCTGAAAAAGAGAAGGTTCTCCTGGCGGCTTATTGTATGGAGGGTGAAGCTGATCAATGGTGGACGTTGATCAAAAATACGAAGCCTGAGGAGGAGATCGAGGCTTTGGAATGGAAGGTATTCCGGAAGATTTTTTTTGATAAATATTTTCCATGCACCCTCCGTCTTAAGATGGAAAGGGACTTCCTTTCCCTCAAGCAGAAAGATGAGGAATCTGTGGGAGCGTACGAGGCAAACTTCACAAGGCTTGCACGATACGCTTCCGGCTTTGTCGTTACCCCCGAATGCAAGGTTGACCGCTTCTTTGGTGGGCTGAAGCCTAGCTTGCGGAAAGCATTAGCGATCCGTGACTTCGACAGCTATGAGGAAATTGTCCGATGTGCCCTCAAGGTTGAAATGGAGATCGTAGAATCACAGGGGTATCATGGGGACAAGAAGCGGAAGGTGGACTTCAATGCTGGTGGTCCGATGGATAAATCCAACGGCTCTAAGAAATTCCAGCACCCCACTTGCCAAAAGTGTGGAAAGAAGCACCCTGGAAATTGCCTTAGGGGGACAAGAAAATGCTTTAAGTGTGGAAGAGAAGGGCACCTAGCTGTTAACTATCAGCAAGAAGGACCCGCGGATGCGACGGAGGGGAGGAACACTCCGTTCGAACCTCAAACCGTTGTTCAATGCTTCAAATGCAAAGAACCGGGTCATTTTGCGAATCAGTGCCCTAATCCAAGGGTTAACGGAGGCAATCAACAACCTCCAAGACAGCAAGGAAGAGCTTTTGCCATCACTTCTGCCGAAGTGAACCCCGACAACGAAGTGGTGACAGGTACGCTAGTTATTCATTCAAGAATAGCGAACGTACTTTTTGATTCAGGTTCTACGCATTCTTTTATATCTCAAAAGTTTAGTAGAATAATCCCTGCACCACCACAAATCATGGAAGTAAAGATGTCGGTGAGTACGGAAAATGGGGCAATCATTGCATCCCATGAGTATAAGTCCTCCCCTGTTATAATCTGTGGATTGAATTTCCCGGCGAACCTCGTCATACTCCCTTTGGTGGAATTTGATGCAATTCTTGGCATGGATTGGCTTTCCTTATATAGAGCCAACATAAATTGTCGGGAGAGGGAAATCACACTCCATATGGAGAATCGACCCCCGATTCTTTACAAGTGTCAGGAGGAAGATGAATCTCCTTTAGCTCCATCATCTCAAGCATGGATATTACTGCCTTATGAGCACGCATATCTGGCTCAGATGATTGAGTCCAAGGAAGAAACCACCCTTGAAGAAATGCCTATTGTGAGGGAATTCGCTGAAGTATTTCCCGAGGAACTTCCTGGTCTTCCTCCAAGAAGAGATGTTGAGTTCTCAATTGAACTTATACCTGGGGCGCTACCAATATCCAAGACTCCATATAGGATGGCTGTTGTTGAGCTTGAAGAACTGAAGAAACAACTACAAGAGAATCTGGATAAAGGGTTTATACGCCCAAGTGCATCACCATGGGGTGCACCAGTCCTCTTCGTCAAGAAGAAGGATGGGTCAATGCGGCTTTGCATCGATTATCGTGAACTTAACAAAATCACGATAAAGAACAAGTATCCTCTCTCAAGAATCGATGACTTGTTTGATCAGCTGCGTGGAGCACAATACTTCTCCAAGGTCGACTTGCGGTCGGGATATTATCAAGTAAGGGTGAAGAAGGAAGATATCCCCAAGACTGCTTTTCGTACAAGGTACAAGCACTATGAATTCATAGTAATGCCTTTTGGACTCACCAATGCTCCAGAAATATTCATGGACTTGATGAATAGAGTCTTTAGAGATTACCTAGATAAATTTGTGGTAGTCTTTATAGATGATATTCTAATATACTCCAAAACAAAGGAGGACCATGAGGAGAATTTAAGAACTGTACTGGAGACTTTGCGCAAGGAGAAGCTCTATGCCAAGTACATCAAGTGTGAGTTCTGGTTGAAGGAGGTCTCATTCTTGGGCCATATCATCACAAGCAATGGGATATCTGTGGACCCCTCCAAAACAGATGCAATTGAGGGATGGCCGAGGCCAACATCGGTAACTGATATCCGTAGCTTCTTGGGGTTAGCTGGATATTATCGACGATTTGTGAGAAACTTCTCACGATTGTCCAACCCTCTTACCAAGCTAACTCGAAAGGGAGTAAAGTTTGCTTGGAGTGATGAATGCGAAGAAAGCTTCAAGGAGTTGAAAAGGAGGCTTATCACTGCACCCGTGCTCACTTTACCCACAAGTGGGGAGCTTTTTGTGGTATTCAGTGATGCTTCGAAGAAGGGCTTAGGATGTGTGCTGATACAGAATGATAAAGTGATATCCTATGCCTCAAGGCAGTTGAAAATCCATGAGAGAAACTATCCAACGCATGATCTGGAGTTGGCAGCGGTAATCTTTGCCTTGAAAATCTGGCGGCATTATCTCTATGGAGAGAAATGTGAGATATATACTGACCACAAGAGTCTTAAATATATATTCACACAGAAAGAGCTTAATATGCGCCAGAGAAGATGGATAGAGCTCATAAAGGATTATTACTGTTCAATACATTACCACCCTGGGAAGGCGAACAAGGTGGCGGATGCCCTAAGTAGAAAGGATCCAGCAATTCTATCAATGATGAGAATTGAGAAGGACCCAATCTTCTTAGACTTGATGAAGATGGACATGGGAATCATAAAGAAGGGAACATCATCAATCCTTTCACAAATGATTGCTCAACCATCTCTTTTGGAAAGGTTAAAGGATGCTCAAAAGGATGATGCGAGAATCCAAGAAAAAGTGGAAGCTATCAAAAAGGGAAAATCCTCAGAGTTTAATGTTAATGAAGAAGGAATTGTGCGGTTTGGAAAAAGACTATGTGTCCCATCAAGTTCGGAGCTGAAGAAGGAACTTTTGGATGATGCACATAGTTCAAATTTCTCTATTCACGCAGGGAGCACAAATATGTATCGAGATCTCCGAGAAAACTTTTGGTGGGATAATATGAAGAAGGAGATCGCCGAATATACATCAAAGTGCCTGGTGTGTCAGCAAGTGAAGGCAGAGAGGCAGAAGTCTAAGGGGATGATGCAACCATTGCCCATACCAGAATGGAAATGGGAGAACATCACCATGGACTTCGTCACTGGAATTCCAAGGACATCCAAAAGAAACAATGCAATCTGGGTTATTGTGGATCGTCTTACAAAGACTGCACACTTCATTGCTATTCGAGAGGATTTCTCTTTGGATAAACTGGCACTGATATATATCAGGGAAGTGGTACGGTTGCATGGAGTACCACTATCTATTGTGTCTGACCGAGATCCAAGATTTACCTCTATGTTTTGGAAGAGTCTTCAACATGCTCTAAATACTGAACTGAACTTCAGTACGGCCTATCATCCTCAAACTGATGGCCAATCCGAGCGGACTATCCAAACACTTGAGGATATGTTGAGAGCGTGCTCAATGGACTTTAAAGGAGGATGTGATCAACATCTTCCTCTAGTTGAGTTCTCTTATAATAATAGCTTCCACTCGAGCATCCAAATGGCACCATATGAAGCCCTGTATGGTAAAAGGTGTAGAACATCGGCATGTTGGGATGAGGTCGGTGAACGTAAGCTGCTTGGACCAGAATTGGTCGAAGAAATGGTGGAGAAGGTGAAAACCATTCAGCAGCATATCAAGGCAGCCCAAAGTCAACGGAAGAGTTATGCAGATAATCGTCGACGAGACCTTGAGTTTAAAGTCGGAGACATGGTGTTTTTACGCATATCTCCGTGGAAGAAGGTCATGAGGTTTGGAAAGAAAGGGAAGTTAAGTCCAAGGTACATCGGCCCCTTCGAGATTCTTGATCGTGTTGGGGCTGTGGCCTATCGACTAGCACTTCCACCTACTATGGCCAAGGTGCATGATGTCTTCCATGTATCCCTCTTAAGGAAGTATATACCAGACCATTCACATGTACTCTCTTCCGAGGTGGTACAATTAGAAGATGATCTTTCTTATGAGGAGCAACCAGTGAAGATCTTAGATCGTAGAGAAAAAGTTCTACGAAATAAGACAATGCCCCTCGTCAAGGTGTTGTGGAGAAACCACAAGTTTGAAGAAGCAACTTGGGAGTCGGAGGATATGATGAAGCTAAGTTACCCACATTTGTTTTAGTATGGAAAAAGGAAAATTTCGAGGGCGAAATTTCTTAAGGGGGGAATGTTGTAACGACCCAAAATTTCATTAATGGAAAATCCCTCTTGATCCAGTTAAATGTTTCTTTATGTTTTTATATGATGTCAACTTCATTAGTTTAATGTTAAGATTTGTGACCGTTACTTTTATAGCCATTAAACAGTGATCATCTGGGTAGTTTAAATATAAGGCTTTAACGAACCAATTTTCTACTCAGACAAAGGAAGCGATGGCCTCATCCAGTAGAATTGCCCCTTACGAAGCCCATTTGTCGGAGCTCGGAAAGGAGGTGGCGTCTTTGGGCTTTTCCCTTGACCAAGCCCAAGCTGAGCTTCATCAAGTCCAGCTCGAACGTGATCGTCTACGGGAAAAATGGAAGTTGATAGAGATTACCACTCGAGCAATGTTATCCGAGCAACCCCAAGAGTTTGTCACCATCGCACACCTTACCCTTAGGTCTTATGCGGCTATTTTAAGGGGTTATGTAACAAATAAGTAGCACCATGTTCATGTACATTATTTTTTGTATATAATAATGAATATAATTTCTAGTCATTTTTTATACATTGTAATTAGTTTTTAAAGTACAAACGGTGTTTCTAGTTATTATTTAATTAAGAATTATATTTTATTAAATTAAAGGATTTTTTTGAATTAAATAATATTTTAATAAAATATTATTATTAATATTAAATTAATTTTTATTAAATATAAATGATCTTATAATTTTATGAATGCAATTAAAATTTTTATTAAGGTTTGAAAGCCATTTCTGTCAAAACCCGTGAATTTTTTATAAATGTCGGTTTTTATTTTAAAAGTGAAAATTCACATATTTAGAAAATTATTTAGATAAAATAAATATTATTTTTGGAATCAGGACGTCGAAATTATCCAACGGTGAATTTTTCATAATTTTCTGAGACAGTCAAATTTTTGGGTAAAAATTAAATACCATTTAAATATATAATGTGTTTTATGACATCATAATGACCCAATGGTGATGTAATAAAATACCATAATCCTTATGTTCGGCCAATATGTGTTTTATCATTAAAATAATGAGGTTTTGGGTTTTTTTGACTCACTTTTCAAAGCATTAATGGAGCCCTCAAGACTTATTCAACACTTTGCCTTTTTAAATTAATTTCCATGGGAGTGTGACTCACCTCCACATAAGCAACCCTAATTTTTTAATAAGTTCGGACCTTGGCCTTGTAAAATATTGTTTTCCTCTTTCCTTTTCCAGAAACCATGGGCAAATACCATGGGATGGTTTGTGGTTTGGATTATTTTAATATAAGGGGTCCCAAACCTAAATAATAAAGAATTCTCTCACCTTTCCTATATAAACCCACCCAAGCTCCCACTTCCTCCTCACTCAAAGCCCTTTAAGTTCATCCAACCTCTGCCCTACTCTCTCTAGAATCCTCTCAAGGTGCCCCAATCTCCCAAGAAGCCTCTCACAAGCCTCTCTCTAGCCTTTGGAAGCACACTTCCAAGTAAGGGTTTTTCTTCCTTTCTCATTTTTGTCAATTTTTCTTTAAGTTGTATTGACCTTTTAATTTAATTTATGAATGTTGGGGTATGGTTTCGCACCTCTCCCATACTACCCTCTTATTGTTTGAATGATGGGAGACCCCTTTCTCTCTCATTAAATGCCTCCCATGTACACCTGTTACTATGCCGAAATTCCGAAAGGAACCTTTTTCTCCTCTTTTATATTCAAGCAATACTTTTGTATCATGAATCTAAATTCCTTTTTAATTGTTGGGACATGTATATATATGATCTCAATACTGTCCATTACATGTAAATATGATGAGAAACCCCTTTCTCTCTCATCAACTGTTTTTATGAATTCTTATGTCACGTCGTTACGCTGCCGAAATCGCACCGATTTTCTAAGCCAATGTCTTTGTGTAGTGAATACCATGCCCATTTCTCCATCAAGGGTATTCACCTTTATGCAAATTTACTTTGATTGTAAAGTTTCATGTATGAATTCCACATTCCTTTATCATGGAATAAATGATTATGTTTTATGAATCCATGTTTTATGATCCATGTGGCACACTTATGCATGAAATGAAATGTTCAAGAAGGGTGCGCCCTTTATAGCGCTCCAATGCATTGGGTAAAGTATAGTATCATGATAAGTCATGTGCAATGAGTGTTGACTCATGCTAATTCAAGTGCAACGAGGGTTTACTCGTGTTTCAAGTGCAATGAGGGTTTACTCATGCTCCATGTGCAATGAGCCTTGGCTCATGCTAATTCAATGTTAAGTGTTGTTGCCACATTTCCATGTTATGATTATCATGCTTTATCATGCCTTTATGTTCATGTCTCTCTTATGCTCTATTGATATGCCTATTGCCTAACATGTATTGTACTCCTCATGTTATTCATTGTGTACTCCCTTACTGGGCTTTATATCTCACCCTTTTTTATGCATATCCTCAGGTTATCCCATGCAATGCTAAGTACGAAGGAATGTAGTGGTCATGTAAAGGAAGTTTTCAATACGGATGTTGTATTTCAAGTTTAAAGTTTTTATGTAATGATCCTAAGCCCCAAAGACACTAAACCTCTCAATCTTCTTTGCTGTATCAAGTGAAGTTTTATGTAATAAAGCATGTTTAAGTTGTAATAAAAGCAGGGTTGTCATAAATAGCTCCATCTATAACGAGTACAGTGATCCTATTACATCTCCAAGGTACTACTCAATAACCTATGACTACTGAGGTACTCCTCCTGTTGAGTACCATGGGTCCGCCACCCAAACACAGTAGTGCTTCCCGCCGGGGTCTGCCACCCAAACATAGTAGTGCACCCCCCCTAATAGCCTGCAGAGGTACTCCATCTGTTGAGTACCGCGGGTCTACATCCAAACATAGTAGTGCTCCATCCTCCATGGGTCTGCACCCAAACATAGTAGTGCTCCGTCCACTGGGCTAGTTGACTCACTCCAAGTCGAGTCGGTCAAGCAGTCGTTAGGTCTCATCCAGCTACACGGTCTTCATACTCCATACGCTCATCTCTAGGAGGGTCTGCTCCATGAGCTACAGGTCGATACTCCAAGTATCTCAAAGTCCCACCAATAAGTATCTCAAAGGAACGCCTCATCATAGGGGTCTCAATGCAACAGACGACGCATCAATCGGACGCCCGGTCTGTGAGTTATTAGCCTTTTTGTCCCAGGAGCCCGGTTGGTTTCATGTACGAACCAACCCAGCCGCATCTCAACTGTACCCCGAACTCTCATGGGGTAAAATCATAGGGACTGTTTCTCAACGTGATCACCAACACCGCTGATAGTTCATCAAACGGACGTCCGTTCTGAAAGATATCAACTTTTCCGTTCCAGGGGCTCGATTGGATTTCAGGTTCAATCCAACCCGACCACTATCCAATTGCGTCCAATCCTCAGGAGAAGTATTCCAAAAGTTCCTTCTCATCAAGATGAATCCAACAAAGTCCACAACACGTCTATCGGACGTCCGGAGCTCATGTTATAAGTGTTTTCGCTCCGAGGTCCCGGTTGGTTTCGTGCTCGTACCAACCCAGCCATACCCAAAGTTCTCTGAAACCTTGAGTGTAATATACCGAAACGACTGTCTCGATCCGAGGATCGCACCACAACTGACAGTGTGTCGATTAGAGGTCCGTAGCCCATGTTATGGGAAAATGACCGAAAGTGGTCCAAAAGTGGGGGGTCTGGGCCCGGCCCAACCCCCCGGGTTCGGCCCAAACCGGGTCGACCCGACCCAGGGCCGGGTCCGGCCCACTGGGCGTGGCCCAGTCCAGTCCACACAACCCAGCCCGGCCCGACCGGGTGGCACGCTGGCTCTGCCAGCGAGCCGAGCGGGCTTGTGCTCCGCGGATGCGGCGAGCGATGCGTCCTATTTTCCCCGAATCCCGTGCGGCCGCGGAATCCGGCCGCCTACCACCGCAGCTTCAGCTATAGCGGTTCCTCTCGACGGCGCGCCGGGGCGCCGCCGCCTTCGGGTGACTGGCCAGTGGTGTACGCGGGCCACCGGAGTTGCTCCGGTGGTCCGTTCTCAATTCCGTCTGTGCCGGTGTCCATCCCGGGTCCCATACTTCACTGCGGGATCAACAACTCACCTATACGGCCCATTACATCAACGCGCGTTGATCCACATGTCAAATAAACAAACTACGTAGTCATCGATTCGCCTTTGCGGCCCCGACTCCGACCACGGTTTCGTTCGGCCTCAATGGCGCTGCGCTTCTTCACCCGTTCTTCTTTGTTTTCGTGTGGTGCGAAGACACCGCTTCACCTTCGTTCGAGCCACAACGGGTATGACAGCAATGGGGGAGGAGGTTCGGCCATGTTTGTGCGGTCCGACCTCTTCCCGTTATAATGATAGCAAGAATCCACCAATTATCAATGAAGTTCGTTAAATAAACTTGAATAAAGTCTAAACCCCTACCTTTGATTCATCGGGGCGCATGTTCATCGCGAGGGAAGATGATGATGTCATTCACCAAATGCTTCCACTTCCGAGTGTGTGCTTCCGTGTGTTGACAAGGAGGAGAGAGGAAGGTGGGTCAACGGAGAAGCACCACGACGGAAAAGGGGTCTCCGAGGAAGAAGGCCGAAGAAGGTCGGGGATGAAGCATCGCCGACGTTCTTCGCGTTCTTCGCAGGAGAAAGAAGTTCTCTCAAGCTCTCCACCAAAAGGCGCAAGAACGTGCCAAAATAATAGAATATAATCTATTATTCTTGGTGGAAGAAATTAATTTAGTGGGCCCCACTTAATTAAGTTCACGATGGTTGGCACAATTCAAAATTCAAAAAGTGGAGAGGCTCCGCCAAATTAATTGCCCGAGTGGATGACATAATTAATTTGGGGAGTTTCGAGGGGGGTTTAGGGGCCCGGGTGGTCCCCACCTAATTAACAAGGATAGGGTCAAGGAGTTTCCTCCCATTAAATGTGTAACACCCCGGGCTTCTATGATACACTTCTCATTCAATAATGCAATATCTTGCATTATACACAACTTCGAGTTCTAACACACACCACAACCAATCAATGTAACCATTATGAATAGTAATACCCACTTTTTAAAATTTTAGAAATTTTAAATTTCAAAATGGACTTCATTATTGTATTCAGAATATCGAAATTATCCTATGTTGAATTTTTTGTAATTTTCTGAGAACTTCCAATTTTTTATGAATAGTGAAAAATACTTAAAACAACTTTTTTAATCAAAATAATTTATAGTGATAAGTTATACTATTGAGTGGTTTTAAATTATAATTAGAATATATTTTTACCATTTTATCCAATTGTGTTCATTAGAATTAATTTCAGTTTGAAATTGGACATAAACAATTGTCAATCTTTTGATATATATTGTTTCTAAAAAACACGCTATTTGTTGTGACAGCGGGAAATAATTATAAAATTAATTAATGCAACTTATATGTTTGGAATTTCATAAAATAGAAATCATTTTTGAATTCGGAATATCAATTATTTCTTAGGGTGAAATTTTGGCATTGTTCTGAAAAACTTCAATTTTTGATGAATAGTGAAACCACTAAGTGGTAGTTAAAAAACTGATTTTTCGTTTAAATGAAACATTACCACTTCTGTGATTTGATTTTCAAAAATCCGACAGACATGGTTGTCATTAGGAAGTAAAATGTGGTTCAATGGGATTAAAATAATTTTTTGGTGAATAGTAACTTTTAAGTTTAATTAATCGCGATTAAAGGTAATTAGTGAAATTTATGGTAAAAATAGTATTATAAAAATATGGAATGACCATTACACTTGTCCAACCATTATTGGATGTGTCATGGACGACCAAGAAAATCCATGGGTCAACTTGGGGACCCCATTGAGCCACTTTGGTAGGAAAAGGACATAAATAACTTTTTATTTAATGTTAAAATAAAAAGGTCACAAACAAGAGTTGTTTTACTAAAACAATTTTTAAATAGGGTTATACAAGTCATAGTATTGACTATAAATATTCATTAGAAAGATAAAAATATTTCCTACATAATAATAATTTTTTTATAATTTTTAGACATTAAATAAATAAAATTATTTATGACACCATGATGATGCAGCGATTACCTCATTAATTAACGATTTAAATAAAATGACAAGATAATGCAAAATACAAGGCAGAAACTTGTCCAAAGCCTATTTTATGGGTATATTTCGAACCCTTATCACCTTATACTCGAATTATAGAAGTGTGGGACCTTTCGAATCCGAAAATTATCGTATAATAAAGTAATATTTCATTACTTTCCAAGAGTGCCCCTCCTCTCCACTTATAAAAGGCCCCCACCACTACCACCTTACTCACCCTTTAAAAGCCTTTTCGCTCAGACAAAATCTTCCCAAATACTCTCCAAAATTCCCTCCCTTATTCCTAGAAGCCTCAATTTGGGCATAATTCTTCCCAAGGAAGTCTTTGGCTCAAATCAAAAGAGTTACCCGATTTTAAGGTAATGTCTTCTCTTGTGATCTTTTATTTTATTTTTCTTCTCCAACCCCCTAAACTCTTTTTATTATTCTCTATTGTAACAACATCAGTATCCTCAATATACTAGGATGTTGTTATAAGAAGTATTCGAGCTACACTTACACACACCTACATCTAATGGTTAAAGAACATACTATTTCTATGGATGAAAAATTTCTGCCTCACAAAACGATGATTGTTCAACACTCATATAACACCTACAAAGGTGGCCATTAAGATGTCACTATATTTATATATGATATATAATATGTTTATGATTTACTAAAGCTTTTTTATTTTTCATTTATGGCATACCTTTATGATTTCTGTTATGGGTAAACGCGATAATTTCATTTTAGAAAGTGCGGACTACCGCCCCCTCAAAGTGATTTGAATCGTTAATGCCATATGTGGGATGTATAAAGGATGGAGTAAATGGTATTATACATTATATTATACCTTTATATAATTATAACATCATTCCATTAAATATGAAATATAAATGAAAGTAGCGTTCATGCGTACGTACGACTTACCCTCTCCATGAACGGTGCATTTCATTTCTTACCTCTAAATGTTATGTAATATTATAAATGCATTTATATACAGGATATATATTATATATATGATATCTACATCATGAACATAATTCTGGATATAATGGATATTTCGACACATGAACAACTTGTAATTATAAGAAATATATTTTTGACTCAAGTACCAAAGATCGACAAAACGACCGTTATTAACTTAATTAATTACATAATGTTCATGACATGGTAATAAGTGATATAAAAAGAATAATGAACTATAAAAAGGTTCTTAAAAAGGTAGATATTAACTCTAGTTTATTATTCAGGAGGTTAAAGAGCGGTCGAGTCAAGTCGGACATGAGGTAAGGGAACTTCTTAACCAAATTTCCATTCTTTGGGTTAATCTCCTACTTTCAAATTATGTCATGATACTATTATGTCCTATCTTGTATTTATACTTTATTTATGTGTACATATAGTGAATACAAAAAATAGATATATTTTATTTAAAAATTATCTTTTAAAGGATTTCGTCTCAATCTCCATTCATTGAGGCATATTTTTTTTATACACAAATTTCTTTTATACGGTGTATAAGCCCCTTTGACATTTACGTTTATTCAAAAGGAATCTTTTTATACGAAGCATTTACTAAACGACAAAAGGGAATGTTTTTGTCGTACGTATGCGGCGAAAACGACTTCTCCGCCGCTGTGACCATTATTTGAGTTTCGACTTCCTCTACAACCATACTTTTTTTTAAAAGAAAAATAAATACCATGTTTTAACTTTCTTTTATTTTGGTATTGAAAATGGTTTTGAAAGTGTTTTTATTTCAATGTGTTGTATTGATATCTTGTGATTAAAATGTGGAAATGTTATGTTTACTTTATGCATGTTTTATGTGATACGATTATGTTATGGTTTATGATATGTTTAAACCTATTCATATGAGTAATGCATTGGACTTAATAAGTGATAGGTGGAGCCCGCTATAGCTCCTCGATGCATCGGTAGGTCTCATGAGACAAACTAGTGTCTTGGAACGAGGCCTTGAAAAAATCTTATTTGCGGTCTTGGCACGAGGCCTTGACTACGTGGTTATGATAGTTTGACATTATGCATTCCATCATTATGAAAGTGGTTATTGATTTTGCATGTGATTATTCGACCAGTAGAATAGCCATGTGAATAAGTAAATGACATTATCTCATTTTACTTTTGCCATATTATGTTGGAGATCAAGTTTAAAAGGCTTTTGTTTTAGTTATACATTGCCTTAAATGTTAATGTTTATTTATAAAAGCTTCCGCAATATTGTTATCCTTACTGAGCATCTGAGCTCACCCCTTTCAATGTTTTCATATTTTCCAGGATGTGAAGTAGTATTTTATGAATGACCTGCAGGGATAGTCAGAAGAGGATATGAGTGTGGACTATGAAGACTTTGTTATTAGTTTTTCACTTTATGATGTAATGTAACATTTATGAATGTATCTAGTGTTTCCAAGGCTACTAAACTATTCGGTCTTTCGAGACTTGATCTTTTTGATCATGCCAATGTTACGAAGTAATGCACCGACTCTGGGTAGCTGGGGTTGGGGCGTTACTGTTGGTATCAGAGGCAGTTTAGTACTAAACTTGGAAGCTATATTTAGATAAAATCTGATTAGAGCACATAGCCCAAAGATAGACTTTGAGGATTAGTATAGAAGAACTTCCTAGAATTTTGGTAATGTAGAGATGTTGTGTGTTTTCCGAGCAATACATCCATGTCTGGATACGAGCAGGTATAGGCGGCTCTGGCACAGAAGTACCTAGGGGTAAAAACCGAGAACACCACTTTGAGCTAGACTCAAACGGGAACTGGTGCACGACAACGGGCCTTGCTGCACTCTTGGTTACGACACTCCCATGAGATATGCTTTGGATAATTCTCATTTTCTTTACAAACCACTATGAAGGGTTATGAGTATATACTTCCTCAAAGAAAACATTTTATGGATTATATCTATAAATAGATCAATTTATGTTAAGTATCTTACACGTATGGAATTATGTATTTTGATTCATAAACTAATATAGTTTATTCCATTGTTTAGAAATGGCGCCTAGTGGAAGGAATGGAAACTGTATCAATGCACGCACTCCGTGTAGGGATTGCCATCCTGATCAAGATAATTATTGTGGAGATGGAGATACAACTGGTGCTAATCAACTTATTACCATACTGGGACAAGTCACTTAGGTTATGAATAATAACCTTACTCGTATGGAGCACCATGATCCGCAACGTGTAGGATCAATGTTAGTCCGCTTCATGAGGCAAAAACCACCAACATTTAATGGTAATATAAATCCATTAGTAGCTGAGCAATGGATAAAATCCTTAGAGAAAATATTCCACGCCTTGGGGAGTAACGAAAGGGAGAAGGTTATCATGGAAGTTTACCGCCTCACTGGAGATTCCGATCGATGGTGGTCATTGATTCAAAACACAAAGGAAGATGAAGAAGTATAAAGTATGGAATGGATAGAGTTAAAAGATCTTTTCTTAGAAAAATACTTTCCACATGACCATCGAGCAGATATGGAATGGCAATTTCTGAGTCTAAGTTAAAAGGAGGATGAGAATGTCACAAAGTATGAGGCTAACTTTACAAGGTTAGCGAGGCATGCACCAGATTATATACGTAACCCAAGAAGTAAGATTGATCATTTCTTTGATGGGTTAAAACCATTTCTTCGTCGAGCATTAGTCTCACAAACCTTCTAATCATATGAAGATATTGTCTCATGTGCTATCAAGACAGAAAAGGAATTCTCTAAATCTTATAACAATAAAGTAAAGCAAGAGAAGAAGAGAATAGTGGAACAAGAGACAGATAAAGGGAAAAAGGGAAAGAAGGATTTTCCATTATGTGATAATTGTGGGAAGAATCACCTTGGTACTTGCCTAAAAGGAATGGGATTTTGTTATAAATGTGGAGAAAAAGGTCACTAGGCGCGTGATTGCAAGGGAAAGAAAGAGGCTATCAATGTCGAATGCTACAATTGTAGAGAAATGGGGCATTATGCAAATGAATTTCCTAAGCGTTAGGGAAAATTTCCTCAGAAAAGGACAAGGGATCAAGGACAATCTTATGCTGTTACTACAGTTGAAGAGGAATAATTAATGTATTGGTGCTTTTGGACACAAGGATTATATTCTGGTTATAAGGATAATGAGATATATATATATATATATATATAAGGATTGTACTGTAGTACTTGTTGTTTTCATTAAGGTTTTAATATGATGAAGGTAATCCTATTTTTAGTATGTGACAAAAAGAGAATCTTTAATTTGTTTGGGGAATCTGATGTTACAATAGATTTTGGAATTTAGAGACCTTTTAGAGAAAGTCTGGACATAGGTATTTTGGATAACTATAAAGGTTGGAATGGATTAAGTTGATCTTTGGATAGTATTGTTTAAGGTAAAAACATTTCTGAAGACTATTTTTGGAATATTATAATACTATATTTTTAGGAAAAGGACAACCTGCAGGGTGGGGCATAACCCGTCGTGTCGGACAAAGATGCAGGAATCGAACCCACAACCATAGTGCGACATGCCTTTATTACCTACCACTAGCCTACAAGAAGTCCCTGGTTATTACAAAATAGTTTTACTAATCTAAATGGTATGTGTTTATATTTGGAACCTTATACAATTAGGATAAATTGAATATTTTTGAGTTCTATTACCTTTTAGAGTGAAAGATGGGTTTTTGGTAAAAATTTATTAAAGAATGAAAGTGTAAATGACAAGTATGTATATTCCCTTACGTTCTTAGTAAATCTCCTAAATAAATTCCTCAACATTATAAAAGGTAACTTAAAACAAAAATGTTGTCGGTTAACTTTTCCAACTGGGGATTCAATGACCATTTAAACAATCACAAGTTTGTGATTTTCTTATTGTTAACTTTCTCCTCATCGAGTTTTCTACAACTCTCCATCAGACCTTGATGGTTTGTTTTTCTTCCATATCCAAATTTTCTTAGAATCCTAGTATTGGCTATCTCGGGTGACCATTCTACTTATCTTTCTTTCTTTTAAAGTTATATTTTTATTAACCTTATTTCCGATGTGGGTTTTATACAAAGGTATTTTCTATTTTCATCCTTTTATTTTCAAAGAAAAAATTTCAAATTGCGAGGACACAATTTATTGAAGGAGGGGAGAATGTAACATCCCGAGCTTCTATGATACACTTCTCATTCAATAATGCAATAGCTTGCATTGTACGCAACTTCGAGTTCTAACACACACCACAACCAATAAAAGTAACCATTATGAATAGTAATACCCACTTTTTAAAATTATAGAAATTTTATATTTCAAAATGGACTTCATTTTTGTATTCGGAATATCGAAATTATCCTAAGTTGAATTTTTTGTAATTTTCTGAGAACTTCCAATTTTTTATGAATAGTGAAAAATACTTAGAACAAATTTTTTAATAAAAATAATTTATATTGATAAGTTATACTATTGAGTGGTTTTAAAGTATAATTGGAATATATTTTTACCATTTTATCCAATGGGGTTCATTAGAATTAATTTCACTTTGAAATTGGACATAAACAATTATCAATCTTTTGATATATATTGTTTCTAAAAAACACTCTATTTGTTGTGACAGCAGGAATTATTTATAAAATTAATTAATGCAACTTATATGTTTAGAATTTCATAAAATAGAAATAATTTTTGAATTCGGAATATCAATTAGAGCTTAGGGTGAAATTTTGGCATTGTTCTGAAAAACTTCAATTTTTGATGAATAGTGAAACCACTAAGTGGTAGTTAAAAAACTGATTTTTCGTTTAAATGAAACATTACCACTTCTATTATTTGATTTTCAAAAATCCGACATACATGATTGTCATTATGAAGTAAAATTTGGTTCAATGGGATAAAAATAATTGTTTGGTGAATAGTAACTTGTAAGTTTAATTAATCGCGATTAAAGGTAATTAGTGAAATTTATGGTAAAAATAGTATTATAAAAATATGGAATGACCTTTACACTTGTCCAACCACTATTGGATGTGTCATTTCAGACCAAGAAAATCCATGGGTCAACTTGGGGACCCCATGGAGCCACTTTGGTAGGAAAAGGACATAAATAACTTTTTATTTAATGTTAAAATATAAAGGTCACAAACAAGAGTTGTTTTACTAAATAAAAATTTAAATAGGGTTAAACAAGTAATATTATTGACTATAAATATTCATTAGAAAGATAAAAAGATTTTCTAAATAATAATAATTTTTTTATAATTTTTAGACATTATAAATATTAAATTATTTATGACACCATGATGATGCAGCGATTACCTCATTAATTAACGATTTAAATAAAATGAAAAGATAATGTAAAATACAAGGATTACACTTGTCCAAAGCCTATTGGATGGGTATATTTCGAACCCTTATCACCTTATACATGAAGTATCAAAGTGTGGGACCTTTAGAATCCGAAAATCATTTTATTATAAAGTAATATTTCATTACTATCCAAGAGTGCCCCTCCTCTCCACTTATAAAAGGCCCCCACCACTACCACCTTACTCACCCTTTAAAAGCCTTTTGGATCGAACAAACTCTGCCCAAATACTCTCCCAACTTCCCTCCCTTACTCCTAGAAGCCTCACTTTGGGCAGAATTATTCCCAAGGAAGCCTTTGGCTCAAATCAAAAGAGTTACCGGATTTTAAGGTAATGTCTTCTCTTGTGTTCTTTTATTTTATTTTTCTTCTCCAACCCCCTAAACACTTTTTATTCTTTTCTTTTGTAACAAAACCAGTATCCTCAATATACTAGGATGTTTTTATAAGAAGGATTCTAGATACACTTACACACACCTACATCTAATGGTTAAAGAACATACTGTTTCTCTGGATGGCGAATTTCTGCCTCATGAAACGATGATTGTTCAACACTCATATAACACCTTCAAATGTGGCTATTAAGATGTAAATAGATTTATATATGATATATAATATGTTTATGTTTTACTTAAGCTTCTGTATTTTTCATTTATGGCATACCTTTATGATTTCCATTATGGGTAAACGCGATAATTTCATTTTAGGAAGTGCAGACTACCGCCCCCTCAAAGTGATTTGAATCGTTAATGCCAAATGTGGGATGTATAAAGGATGGAGTAAATGGTATTATACATTATATTATACTGTAATTATATTATACCTTTAGATAATTATAACATTATTCAATTAAATACGAAATAGAAATGAAAGTAGCGTTCATGCGTACGTACGGCTTATCGTCTTCATGAACGGTGCATTTCATTTCTTACCTCTAAATTTTATGTAATATTATAAATACATGTATATAATGGAAATATATGATATATATGATATATACATCATGAAATTAATTCTGTATATAATGGATATTTCAACACATGAACAACTTGTAATTATAAGAAATATATTTTTGACTCAAGTACCAAAGATCAACAAAATGACCGTTATTAACTTAAATAATTACATAATGTTCATAACATGGTAATAAGTGATATAAAAGAAATAATGAACTAGAAAAAGGTTATTAAGAAGGTAGATATTAACTCTAGTTTATTATTCAGGAGGTTAAAGAGCGGTCGAGTCAAGTCGGACACGAGGTAAGGGAACTTCTTAACCCAATTTCCATTCTTTGGGTTAATTTTCTACTTTCAAATTATGTCATGATAATATTATGTGCTATCTTGTATTTATACTTTCTTTATGTGTAAATATAGTGAATACACAAAATAGATATATTTTATTTCAAAATTATCTTTTAAAGGTTTTCTTCTCAATCTCCATTCATTGAGGCATATTTTGTTTTATACTGAAATTTCTTTTATACGGTGTATAAACCCCTTTGACTTTTACGTTTATTCAAAAGGAATATTTTTATATGAAGCATTTACTAAATGAAAATAGGGAATGTTTTTTTCGTACGTATGCGGCGACAACGACTTCTCCGCCGCTGTGACCATTATTTGAGTTTCGGCTTCCTCTACAAGCCATACATTATTTTAAAAGAAAAATAAATACCATGTTTTACCTTTCTTTTATTTTGGTATTGAAAATGGGTTTGAAAGTGTTTTTATTTCAATGTTTTGTATTGATATCTTGTGATTGAAATGTGGAAATGTTATGTTTCCTTTATGCATGTTTTATGTGATACGATTATGTTATGGTTTATGATATGTTTAAACCTATTCATATGAGGAATGAATTGGACTTAATAAGTGACGGGTGGAGCCCGCTATAGCTTCTCGATGCATCGGTAGGTCTCATGAGACAAACTAGTGTCTTGGCACGAGGCCTTGACAAAATCTTATTTGCGGTCTTGGCACTAGGCCTTGACTATGTGGTTATGATAGTCTGGCATTATGCATTCCATCTTTATGAAAGTGGTTATTGATATTGCGTGTGATTATTCGACTAGTAGAATATCCATGTGATTAAGTAAATGGAATTATCTCATTTTAATTTTGCCATATTATGTTGAAGATCATGTTTAAAAGGCTTTTGTTTTAGTTATACATTGACTTAAATGTTAATGTTTATTTATTAAATCTTCCGCAATATTGTTATCCTTACAGAGCATCTGACCTCACCCCTTTCAATGTTTTAATATTTTCCAGGATATTAAGAAGTATTTTATGAATGACCTGCAGGGATAGTCAGAAGAGGATATGAGTGTGGACTATGAAGACTTTGTTATTAGTTTTTCACTTTATGATCTAATGTAACATTTATGAATGTATTTAGTGTTTCCAATGCTACTAAACTAATCGGTCTTTTGAGACTTGATATTTGTGATCATGCCAATGTTACTAAGTAATGCACCGACTCTGGGTAGCTGGGGTCGGGGCGTTACAAAATGGGAGGGTTTTGAGGAGGTTTTATTCACCTCCATTAAGAGGGGAGTTAGAGTCCAAGAGGCTCTCCCTCATTAATGGGGGAGTGTTGAGAGATTTCCTCCCCTCCCATTAAATGGGGGGGTGGGTTAAGCCCCGTGTGGACCCCATGTCATAACCTCTCGTGGGAGGTTATGCTGCTCGGGTGGTCCCCACCCTAATTATCCTCCCATGGGAGGTTAGGGTGTGGAGGTCCCACCACTAACTCCCATGTGGAGCTTTTAACCAACACTATCCACATGGCGTGGGTTCAACAAAGATAAAAATAAGTTGTCATTTATTTTATTAATCCACATGGAACCCAAAAACCAACTATCAAACCTGATCATCTAACATCGAGGTGAAAGTATGCTTAAGTGAAAACTGGCACTGCGAGTTCAATGGTTCCCTTAGATTTTGCTTCTGAGCACCCGTTCAAAAGTTTGAAAAACCCGCTCGTTTGTTCACTGAACGTACACGAGCTAAACTTTAGAAATTGATTTCGGGCACACCGGGCCTCAGAATCAGGCACCGTCAAAAACTACGTACTTGTAAAATCCCAAAGAAATTAAGAAACAATTTTCTTTGAAATTTATGGGTCTTTACATTACTCCCACCTCAGGGATTTACGTCCCCGTAAATCTTTAAGACAAACTATGGATACAAAAGTGGTACTAAGCGCACATCTGAGCCTTCCGCTCCCATGTGCTCTCCCGGAGGTTCTCGAGCTACCAATGAAAGCGCACCTGAGGAATTGACCATCCACGTCGGACCCAATCCTGTCGATCCTCAACCCCTACTAGATCCCTATGGAAGTTGTATAGTCATCGATGTCCAAATCCCTGAGAGCGATGATGTGTGAAGGATCATGCACATATCTCTTCAGCTGAGGTACGTGGATGATATTATGCACTCGATGAAACCGAGGTGGAAAGGTCAAGCGGTAAACCACCTCGCATACCCTGCTGAGGACCTAGAACGGTCCGTTGAACCTCGAAGATAACTTGCCGCCTCGGCCACATCTCCATAGAACTCGTCGAGATAAGGCCCGTATAAGGACGTGATCATCATCCTTGAACTCTAGAGGTCTCCCATTCCTGATTAGAACTGAAACACAAAACTATTACTTCCACGTGGGTGAAGTTTGGCCGACCCAAGAGTGATCGTCTACACCCTCATAAGTAGAAGTTAATCCTGTGCTGCCTGGGGTTTCCTTTTCACTGACCAAGGAAAACCCATCCCAACGTTGTAGTTAGACCACAACCTTTCTACCTAATACAGTCAATCTGAGTATGAACTGTGATTCCAATCCATACAGATACCAAGGTTGAAAGGCCTCGATGCTTCCACCAAGAGATTCCAACCGAAACTCTCACCTTGAGGGTTAGACCACACTATCGGCATAAGTGTGATTATCGAGTCTCCTCCCAAGGTATCTCCAGACGTGAGGGTTAAGTCTACGGCTTACCAGAAACTCTCGGTATGGGACATGATTCATGGAAGGAGGGAATGATTAATATCTACGTCTGTTACTACAGTAGCTAGTAGTGGACACAAAATAACCATTGAATCATTCTTAGAGCCATTGGGTAACACTCCTTGACCGCATGAAGCTACTCTCTTCCCCAGCCCTCTAGCTCCTTGATCCTAGCGGGGACTACAAAGGTAGGTGATTGTAACATGTCACCAACCCATGCTACTCTTCTAGCTCTGCTTCCAAGTCTTCTACTTCGCATGCTCATCCATCCTTAATGCTTCATCTTCTTGAAACATTTAACACACAGGAGTCTCTAAGACTGGCACCAGTTTCCTGTTTCTTACTGCACTGTGCAGTCTTCATCCGCTCCTGGGTGATCTGCACCTTCCTTGCCTATGATCTATAAGAGATTCTAAGATTTATCATTTTATGAAAAGAGAAACTCAGTCTCATCCCCTGGATTAACCACACCCATTCCCTAATACAGTCAATCCTGACATGAATGATGAATTCATTCCATGAATGACGTCATAAGGCCTCGACGTTACTACCAAGAGATCCAATCGTCACTCTCACCTCCAAGGTTCGAGTCACACTATCGGCATTAGTGTGAGGTAACTGGGTCTCCTCTAGTACAAATCTCGAAAGGGAGGGTCAAGTCAATAGTTTTTTACCGGGACCTCTCAGTATCAACCAAACAAAAGGACATGAAAGCAAGCACCACAAAGATAAGTTTCTTTTTATTATTGCATCTTATAGTACAAAGACAAAAATACAATAGCAACATGGAACTAGAAGAACCAAGAACAAAAAGGAATCCACTAGTTCCAATCCTGTCCACCTGCTTCTAGAGCTCTACCGCCTTGTCCACTACTCAGCTGTTGCTCAAGCACCTGCCGCTGCTTCTGTCTTGGTGGCTCCTCCAAAGCCTGCAGATCAACTGTACAGGGGGTTGGACCGTCACGTTCTAGGTGACCCTTATTGACACATTCATAACACTTCCTGATCCTCGTACGGCTAGCTCTAGTCCTCTTGGACCTCTACATCATCTGTCTACTGCCTACAAATGATTCGGCTACTGATGGAAAATCATGCGGCAAAGGCAGTAGCTCCTGAACACGCACGGGGTGTAGAGCCACTGGTACAAACTCCACCCTGAAAAAGGTCTCTAAGTCTCCCCTTGTGAAGGTCATCTATTTAGAAAACTAGAGCATCCAGCTCCACTATATGACTGCTGCTGCCTGAAGGAGGCTGGCAGCAAAGATCACCATGAAGTCCGCTGGTGTACCCACCATCCTGAAAACTCCCACAACAGCCTCCAGCCAATCCTCTGTCCCCTGTGGGTCCGTCTCTCCCCAAAACCTGAGTGGCCTCTAGCACTGGAACTCGTGCAGTGCGCTCAAGCGGCGTGCATCGCCTGCTACTGGGGATAGTGGCATCAGTGGCCCAATGTATGGTAGTATCGCTGGTGCCTCCGCTGGTGCCTCAACTGTAAGAGGGCCCTATACCGAGGCCTCGTCGCTTGGCAGGCTGTCAGTATGTACATCCCTATGGGCTCTAGCTGGTCGTCCGTGGAAAGACATCCTGAAAGAAACATACGTGACACGTTCAAACAATTTATACCTGGTGAGCTGACCTGGTTTGAGCTGACATTAAAACTCTTGGAAACATACACGTAATCAGTGTTTTCATGCACAATGTCAGAAATCAGTAGTCAGGGTCCTGGTGTATGGATACGTCGGCCGCAACACCAACACTGGACTCCCTGAACTAAATACCACACTCAGTACCCTTAACACTATTTCTTTACAGAAAGGAAAGATCAGAGTCTTGAGTTCTACGGTAGAACCTTGCTCTGATACCAATTTGTCACGACCGGTCCTCGGGGCCCATGCCGTGACTACCCCAAGCCCGCCTTCCATTGGCCAAGGGCTGGCGACTAGCACCAAAGGCATAAATCCCGATAACTAGGAAGAAATTTCCTTTATAAAAGTAAAAAAACATCACAGAGTACAAGCAGAAGTAATACACTAAGTACAAAAGAAAGTGCTGAAAAGTAAGTGGGAAAGAATACAAACATAACTGAAAGTACAACTACAACTGAATGAAAGTAAAATAGAAAAGACAAACTGTTCGAAGAAATGATGCAGCTCCTTGGTCATCCTCCTCGGATCCTACCTGAAGGGTAGGTACAGATAGCTCAGCTCCAGGATCGTCCACCACAGAATCTACCTGAAGGGTAGGTACAGATAGCCTCCACAATGCTCTTGCCCATCAACCTCCTCCGAGTTTGGTCTCATCATGATGTCCACCTCTGGTTACTGACTCCTCGCGAGGTCCACCTCCGGGTACTGACTCGTCATGAGGTCCACCTTTGGGTACCGTCCAGTCCTCGAACACTCGGCCTCTGTCAGTGCTACCCGTCGTCTGCAACCAACACAACGAGGTGCGGGCATAGCCCGTGAAAGGGTGAGTATACGATACTCAGTAGGGACCCCGAGACCCTCAAGGTCTCATTAAAACCAACAAGGATAACCACAAGAAGGATCTCAACAGATAAACCTTACTTAGGTATAAGACCATACTTATACCTAAGTTATCAAGTAACCCATCTCAATAAAGAGGAAACACAAAGGTTATGAAATAAATGGATAACCACTACCTAGGTATATTCCCATACATATACCTAAGTTATCATGTGACCCATCTCAATCATGAGGTAAACATAAAGGTCATTGACTCATCTCAAACCAAGATGTTCATTTATCGAAACCGTAACTGCTGAATAGATCTGTCTCTGACGAGTACAGTGATCCTGTCACGTCTCCAAGGTACTGCTCACTAACCTAAGACTACTGAGGTAATCCTCCTGTCGAGTACCGCGGGACAGCCACCCAAACACAGTAGTGCTTCCCGCCGGGGTCTGCCACCCAAACACAGTAGTTCACCCCCCTAATAGCCTGCAGAGGTACTCCTTCTGTTGAGTACCGTGGGTCTGCACCCAATCACAGTAGTTCTCTATCTTCCCTGGGTCTGCACCCAAACATAGTAGTGCTCCATCCACTAGTCTAGTCGACTCACTCCAAGTCGAGTATGTCAAGCAGTCTTCACGTCTTAGCCAGCTACACAGTCTCCGTACTCCTTACGCTCGTCACCGGGAGGGTCCGATCCATGAGCTACTGGTCGATACTCTAAGTATCTCAAAGTCCCACGAAGAAGTATCTCAGAGGACCGCCTCTCTATGGGGGTCTCAACGCAACAAACGGCGTGTCAATCGGATGTCCGGTCTGTGAGTTATTAGCCTTTTCGTCCCAGGGGCCTGGTTGGTTTCATGTACGCACCTACCTGGACGTATCTCAACTATACCCCGAACTCTCATAGGGTAAACTCATAGGGACTGTTTCTCTACTTGATCACCAACGCCGCTGATGGTTCTTCAAATGGACGTCCGGTCTGAAAGTTATCAGCTTTTTCATTCTATGGGCTCGGTTGGATTTCGGGTTCAATCCAACCCGCCCACTATCCAACTGTGTCCAATCCTCAGGAGAAGTATGAAAAAAGTTCTGTCTCATCATGATGAATTCAACAAAGTCAAAAACACATATATCAGACGTCCGAAGCTCATGTTATAAGCGTTTCCACTCCGAGGGCTCGGTTGGTTTCGTGCTCGAACCAACCCAGCCATACCCAAAGTTCTCCAAATCCTTTAGTTTAATATACCTAAGGGACTGTCTCGATCCGAGGATAGCACCGCAACTGACGGTGTGTCGATCAGAGGTCCGTAGCCCATGTTATGCGAAAAAGACCGAAAGTGGTCCGAAAGTGGGGGGGGTCTGGGCCCAGTCTGACCCGGCACAACCCCCCCTGGGTCGGCCCAAACCGGGTCGACCCGACCTGGGTCTGGGTCCGGCCCGGTGGGCGCGGCCCTGTCTGGTTCGCGCAACCCAGCCTGGCCCGGTCAGGTGGCACGCTGGCTCGGCCAGCTAGGTGAGCGGGCTTGTGCTCCGCGGACGCGGCGAGCGCTGCGTCCTTTTTTCCCCAGATCCCACACGGCCGCGGGATCCGTCTTCCTTCCGCCACGGCTTCAGCCGCGAAGGTTCCTCTCGGTGGAACGTCGAGGCGCCGCCACCGCCGGTGGTGTTTGCGGGCCACCAGAGTTGCTCCGGTTGTCCGTTCTCAATTCCGTCTGCGCCGGTGTCCATCCTGGGTCCTGTACTTCACTGCGGGATCAACAATTCGACTCTACGGCCCATTCCTCCAACGCCCGTCAATCCGCACGTCAAATAAACAAACTTAAGAGTCTTCAATTCACCTTCGTGGCCCCAAATCCGACCACGGTTTCGTTCGGCCTCAATGGCGCAGCGCGACGACGCCACACTTCTTCGCTCATTCTTCTTTTTTTCCGCGTGGTGCGACGGAACCGCGTCACCTTCGTTCGAGCCACAATGGGTATGACAGCAAAGGGGGAGGAGGGTCGACCATGTTTGTGCGGTCTGACCACCTCCCATTATAATGATACAAGTGGCCACCAATTATCAACGAAGTTTGTTAAATAAACATGAATGAAGTCTAAACCCGTACCTTTGATTCATCGGGGCGCACATTCGTCGTGGGGGAATATGATGACGTTGTTCACCGCACGCTTCCACTTCCGAGTTCATGTGTCTTTGTGTTGACAACGAGGAGGGAGGAAGGAGGGTCATCAGAGAAGCACCACGACAGAAAGGGGGGATCTGAGGAAGAAGGCCGAAGAAGGTCACAGAAGAAGCGTCGCTGACGTTCTTTGCATTATTCGATGGGGAAAGAAGTTCTCTCAATCTCTCCACCAAAAGGCACAAGAACGTGCCAAAATAATAGAATATAATCTATTATTCTTGGTGGCGGAAATTAATAAAGTTGTCCCCACATAATTTAGTTCATGATGGTTGGCACAATTCAAAATTCAAATAGTGGAGAGGCTCCACCAAATTAATTGCCCGAGTGGATGACATAATTAATTTGGAGAGTTTCGAGGGGGGTTTAGGGGCCCGGGTGGTCCCCACCTAATTAACACGGAGAGAGTCAAGGAGTTTCCTCCCAATAAATGGGGGGGGGGGGGTTTGAGGAGTTTTTATTCTCCTCCATTAAGAGGGGAGTTAGAGTCCATGAGGCTCTCCCTCATTAATGGGGGAGTTTTGAGAGATTTCCTCCCATCCCATTAAATGGGGGGGGGGGGGGGTTAAGCCCAGTGTGGACCCCATATCATAACCTCTCGTGGGAGGTTATGCTACTCTGGTGGTCCGCACCCTAATCATCCTCCCATGGGAGGTTAGGGTGTGGCGGTCCCACCACCAACTCCCATGTGGAGATTTTGATGAACACTATCTACATGGCGTGGGTTCAATAAAGATAAAAATAAGTTGTCAATTATTTTATTAATCCATGTGAAACCCAAAAACCAACTCTCAAACCCGATCATCTGCCGTCGAGGTGAAAGTCCTCTTAAGCAAAAACCGGCGCTACGAGTTCAATGGTTCCCTTAGATTTCAATTCTGAGCACCCGTTCAAAAGTTAGAAAAACCTGCTCGTTCATTCACTAAACGTACCAGAGCTAAACTTCAGAAATTGATTCTGGGCACACCAGGCCTCGGAATCAAGTGCCTTCAGAAATTGCGTACTCGTAAAATCCCAAAGAAATTAAAAAAAAAATTCCTTCAAATTTTCGGGTCTTTAGAGTACCTTATGTGGAAAATTATGGAAATATTCCTTTTAAAACATATATAGTCAAATAAGGGTATAAATTACTTTAACCCATAGTCTAGTAAATAGTAAAAATGTTTTAAAATACATTTAAAAAAAACATGGATGTGGATGATAAAGTGGTCCAAGTAGATACTTACGTAAAAACAACCGCGAATAATAAAGAGATTGTGAAATTAACCCTCACCAAGCACTTTTCTTTAGTAAATGGTATGTTAAACTCATGTATAATAGTTGAAACATTTTTATTACATTATGAAATAATTATATACATAAATAAGATATCATATATTATCCTCTAATATTTCTTTGTTATTAATATTTCAGTAGTATCCTCATTTAGGGTGTTAACTGATTTGTTTTCCATTATATGATTGGTTACATAATCCATGTTTGTTATGGATAGGATGTATTTGATTGATACATAGAATGATATTATGTTCATAAAAATTATTTTTAATCATAAAATGAAAATTAATCTTGAATTTTTACGATGGGGAATGAATCTCATTGCGTTTGTAGAGACAATAATCCATACGTATGCACAAGGGGAAATATCATTATATTGATGGTGAAATAGTATGTAATTGGATGGTATATCATATATAATGAATCATTAAAATGATATATTTATTATTTAAATCATTTATAAACATTATTATACCCAATGAAATAATTAAGTGATTGAATAACAAACTACACCACGACGTGGAGACAATAAGTTGTACATACACACATATGGTGACTTTATCATTCATATAATTGATAGAATAATGAATATGGTTGTACCGTTTTTGTAATAACATCATAGTATATAGAATATACTATAGTTTATATTTTATAATTGAAACAACAAAGAAAGAGGAAGTGGAAGAAGAAAAGAACTTGAAAGAGGTGATGAAATATTTACCTCTTCTTCGGGTTCATCATTTTGGTTTTTTAAAAAGTGATCCTTAAGATAGATTTATGATGAAAGAAAGGCCTCTATGATGAAGGGAGGAATGTTGGGAGGATATTTTATCATGGTTTAGCCAATCCATATGGCTTTGGAGGTCTGAAATTAAGAGAAGGGAAAGTTCCCTTTTATAAGTGATGTGAGGGTCACTTTAGGGAAATCTTGAAATATTATTTTATAATAAAATAATTTTCGGTTTCAAATGGCTCCAAAATGATTTATTTAGAGGTTAGGTTGGGGATGGGTCCAAAACATCTCAACCGATAGGTTCTAGATAGTTTATGTCACCATATTAAGCTTATCTTTTAGATTTAACTCTTAGTTAAATAGTTTTGACATTTACCACGTCTCTTTGTATTTTTATAATATATGGTTAATAAACTTAATATAAATTCCCAAGAGAACCACAAAAGGTTCATTATTTATATGTATAACTTTATCTAATTACTTTGTATGGTACTTATATTTTTATGAATATTATTTCAATTAATAATATAGTATTTTTTTTAAAAACACAATTATTTCAATTTTGACACTATTTAGTATTTGATTTTTTTGAAATCCATTAAAAATTTATCACTTAGAATGAAATTTATCTAAACAACAAAAACAAGTAATATTAACATATAAAATTATGGGAATTCAAAAAAAGTCTCAATTTACATTTATTTGGATACATATAATATCAATTTTTAATATTTCATTAATATGGTAATTAGTGGATTATCATTGTGTCATAAATAAATTAAATTATTTAATGCTAAAAAATTATAAATAAAATACCATTACGTAGAAAATATTTTTAGATTTCTAAATAAAATTTATAATCAAATTTATAACGTGTGTAACCCTATATTAAAAATGGTTTAGTCATTAAACATTGAATTTAAGTCTTTTAACTATTCTTTAAATAAAATAATAATAAATGTCCTAATCTAATCCAAGTGGAGAAAAGGGGGTCATATTTTATTCCTAAGGTTGTTTCTGGTCAAATTAAACATATCCAATTGAAATAGGACATGTGTTAGGTTAATTATAATATCATTTCTACCCTTAATTACCCTATTTACTTTTAACCATTGTAAATAAAATTCAAAATTTACTATTCACTAAAAAAATTAATTTCACCTTATTGAACCACATTTTACTTACTAATATTAATAGTGTCTCTCAAATTTTTGAAATTCAACTCACAGAAGCAGTAAAATTATGTTTTATGCAAATTTGAAAATTCTCCCAAGAGGTGGGTAAAAAACGGTAAAAAGTTTAATAAAATTTTTATATAATTAAACTTATTATTAAATGACTTCAACGAATTCCATTTAACTTATATAGGTATTATGTATCTATTTTTACCTAAAATAAATTTAAATAAAATAAATAATTATTTAAATAAAAATTCGTTTTTAACCAATAATGTAGTGTTTTACACTATTCATCAAAAATTGAAAGTTTTCAAAAAGAATACCAAAAATTCACCATAAGTTAATTTAGATATTCTAAATTCAAAAATGAATTCAATTTTGAAAAATACAATTTATAAAATCTCAAAATGTGGGTATTACTGTTCATAATGGCTTGTTTGATTGGTCGTAGTGTGTTAGAATCTCACAGTTGCGTAAAATGCAAGAAATTGAATTATTCAAAGTGAAACATACCATGGAAGCTTGAGGTTTTACAAATACCATGGGCAAGCCCATGGGTTTTCAAATACCACCAATGAGGTGTCCCTTGGAAATTAATAATTTATTCCCTCGCTTTTTCTATAAATAACAACCCATTTCCTCATTCATTTAATTCCAAAATCCTCATCAACAAAGTTATGGTCTCCTTTCCTCCCAAGGGACCTCCCAAGGTGCCCTGAAACCTCCAAAGGTCCTGAACTTCATGGATTATATGTTACTCTTCAAGGTATGGGAACCTTTCACCCTCCTCTTTTAAGACATGTGTTTATTTATGTTATGTCTTATAGTTCCATTTTATTATAAGGGGGCTTGTTCTTTTATATATTTTCTTCTATCCATTTAATTTCCAAATGACGAGAGACCCTTTCCGCTCTCGTCAAATGATTTTCTGAATTTTTATGTGACGCCGTTAGGCTGCTAAATTTTCGTAAAAGAAATCACGTTTTCTTTTTTACTTTCAAGTATTCTTTTTATGTGGTGTTTCATTCAAATATCCAAACCATGATCTTATTTCATTTTATTATTTCCCTCTACTTCAAAATGGTTCATTTATGGATGGGAGACCATTTTCCTTTCTCTTTTTATTATTTTCTAAAACCATGATACATAGCCATTATGTTGCATAAATTTCACCTCAAAAGTACTCTCTCTTTCTCTCTTATTTTATTTATGTGAATACCCAGAATTATTTTGTTTCTATGGGTGTTCATAAATATACCAAAAAAGATATATTTCATTCTAGAATTGAGATACATATAACTCACACTCCCTTTACATGGGTTATAAATGACATAATGATCTTTTTAGAACTTTTAAAATGTCACAATTTTGAAATGAAACACATTTATTTTATTATTTATGGGTTATTTACAAATTTTTTATGATCTATGAGTCTCACATGTAAATAATGACATATTATGGGTGAAACCTGATCTCTCTCCAATACATTGGGTAATGAAATTAATCTCTATAGATGAAAAGTTTCACAATACCTTGGTGAATAACCTTGGTAATGTTTATCACACCTCGGGGATAAACCTTTGTGATATGTCCATGAATTTCTAAATAAAATGTTGTAGCCAAATATTCAATTTAGTATTCAAGTTTTTTTATTATGATATTCCTATACTTCTATTTCTCATGCCTTTGTGATTTATATCATGTTCTTATTTATTTTTCTCAGGATCACATGTCAACTGTTTTACTTGTTTTCCTTACTGAACCTTCTGCTCACCCATTCCTTTGATGTATGTATCAAGGTTATGAGATGCAGTAATTGTACTTAGGATGAACCTATAATTAAGAATTACAATTGTATTAGAAGGATGTTTTAAGTTTTTTTTCAGGTATTATGTTCCAGATTTCCTAGAAACTAGTCTTTAAAGATCCTCTCTATGTAAAATGTAATGAAAAGTTATGTAATAAAAAGGTGGGTTTCCATAGTTGTTATCAAAGGATAGTTTAGTTATTTATGAAAATTAGGCTATGAAATATATAGGATAGATCCTATAGAAAATTTTATCTTAAAAAATATTCATGGTATTTTGGTGATTATTGAATAAGTGTTTTATTATGAAAATAAATCCCTGCTTGGATACATGAAGGTAGTGCAAGCTCTAGCACATAGGTACCTAGGATAGAAAAATCTGACAAGGAGTTTCGGGATTGAACCGGGGTATCTTGGTACACGACAATGGGCCTTTCTGCACTCTTGGTTAAGTCACTCTCGAGAGATATGTTTGGCTAATCAAAATATTTTTATGAATCATTATGAATGATTTATAGAAAAATTTAATTGTTTATTGAATTTTTAAGACATAAAATCCTTTATAGTTAAAATATTCTTAAATGAAATAAGTTTCTCACTAATGTTTTATTATTTTACAAATGGAGAGGAATAGGAGGAACTGTGAAAATGGTGACCGTAATGGACCATGTGCTGACGACCCTCCGATGGAAGCCCAAATGAAACAATTCATGCGAATGATGAACCAATTGACTCAAGTTATGGGAAATAACTTGAATAAAGCTGAGAGACAAATCTCACCATTAAGGGAACAACATTCTTGTTGATACTATTACGCGTTAACGAACACCATCATTCAGTGGATCGATCGAACCATTGATTATTGAACTGTGGATCAGATCTATAGAGAAGATATTTTCTGTGCTCCATTGTTCAGAGCAAGAGAAGGTCACCCTGGCTATCTATCACATAGAGGGAGAAGCTGATCTATTGTGGAAACTGATTAAAAACACGAGGCAAAGAGTGGAGGTTGAAGCTATGGAGTGGGAAGAGTTCAGAGGGGTCTTCTTCAATAAGTATTTCCCTCATTCCATGAGAAAAAGAATGGAGAAAGAGTTTCTTGAGATAGAAAAGAAGGATAATGAATCTATGGGAAGCTACGCGATGAACTTTACAAGAATTTCCTGTTATACTTCAAGCTTTTTCATGGATCCTAATGGTAAGGTCGATAGATTATTTGGTGGACTGAGACCTCATCTACGGAAGAATATAGCCAACCGTGACTATGACAAATATGTGGAGATCATACGGAGTGCAATTAAAGTCAAACTGGAGTTCGGTGAGATGTAATGGTCTCATGAATCAAACTAAAAAAAGAGATCTATGGATCCCATCATAGGGGGGACCTTTGATCAGGGAAGAAGAGGAAACCAAGTGCAATGTCCCACAGATAATAAATGTGTGAAGAAGCATTTGGGGAAATTCCTTCTCAGAAGCAGGAAATTCTATATGTGTGGAAGAGATGGACATATTGTTACGAATTGTCATAGTGAGGTGAAACCTCAACTTCCAAACACTGACAATAAGGGGAATATGGTGAAAGCCCTACCTGATGTTCAGTACATTATGTGTGGACAACATGGGCACTTTTCCAATCACTTTCCAAATCTGAGGGCAGTGTAGGGGAACCAACATTAGCCTCATCAAAGGTCAAGAGAATAAGGTTGTGCTTTTTCTATCACGATAGCTGAAGTTGAAGATCCAAAGTATGTGGTAGTAGGTACTCTTGTTATTCTATCAAAGCTAGCAGGTACTTTGTTTGATTCTAGTTCAACGCATTCCTTTATTCCATCCATGTTTTCAAATTATTTAGAAACACCCATGTCTTGCTAAAATTAGAGTTATCAATCAAGACTCATGGTGGGATTATCCAAGAATCAGCAGTGTTTAGAAACTCTAGAATTTACTTTGGTGAGCACAATCTTATCAAAAATATAGTAGTCATTCCCATGATGGAATTCAATATTATTCTAGTGATGGAATTCCTATCAATGTATAATGCTAAGATCAAATGTAGATGTAATAAAGACTTAGAAGTATTGAATGGAAAGACTACAGTTATATTCCAAGGAGAGATATCTCAACCTGATCATTATGTAGAAGAACCCCCTATATCATTCTTTATGGAGTTGATCAGTGAAGAAGAAGAAGGTGATGAGAGTTTAAGGATAGAAAATGTCCCCATTATCCAGGAATACATTGATGTATTTCATGAGAAGTTACCCAGACCTCCCCCAAAAAGAGAGGTAGATTTCTCCGTTGAACTCGAACCTGGATCTCATCCGATATCAAGGAACCCATATAAGATGACAAATGTGGATCTAGTGGAATTAAAGAAACAACTCCATGATCTTTTGGAGAAGGGGTTTATCCGACCAAGTGTGTCTCCTTAGGGAGCACCTATTGTCGTTGTGAAGAATAAGGGTGGATCGATGCGACTATGCATTGATCATATAGAATTGAATGAGATCACAGTAAAGCACAAATACCCTCTTCCAAGAATCTATGACTTGTTTGACGAACTTCATGGGGCTCAATTCCTCTCTAAGATTGATCTTCAATTTGTTTATCATAAATTGATGGTTAAGAAAGAAGATATTCCAAAAACTGCCTTCCGATCAAGATATGAGAATTATGAGTTTGTTGTTATGCATTTTGGACTGACTAATGCACCATCTATGTTTTATAGATTTGATTAATAGAGTCTTTAAGAATTACCTTGAAAACTTTTTGGTCGTTTTTATTGATGATATTATGATATATTTCAAATGTTGTGAGGATCATGAGGATAATCTAAGAGTTATTTTTCAAAATCTACGGAAGGATAGGCTTTTTGGAAAGTTAGTAATTATGAATTCTAGTTACAACAAGTTGATTTCTTGGGGAACATTGTTTCCACTGAAGGAATCAAAGTTGACCCTGAAAAGAAAAAAGTTGTAGATGAGTGGCCTTAACCTACATCAATAACTAAGATTCCTAGTTTCCTTGAATTAACGGGGTATTATAGGAGGATTGTGAAAAACGTTTCATGAATTTCTAATCAATTAACCATGTTAACTTGAAAAGAGGTCAAGTTAATCTAGACAAAGGAGTGTGAGGAATGTTTCCAAGAGATGAATAAGAGATTGCTTATTGCACCCGTGTTAACTATAACCTTAAGTGAAGACGGATTTTTTATTTTTAGTGATGAATATATGAAAGGGCTTGGGTGAATCCTCATGAAAAATGACTAGGTTATTGCTTATGCATCTCGACAGTTGAAGAATATTTAGCAGAACTATGCTACACATGATCTGGCGCTGACTACAATCATTTTTTGCTATGAAGATATGGAGGCACTGTATTTATGGGGAGAAATGTTATATATAAATAGACCACCAATGTTTGATGTATATTTTCACACAAAAGGATTGAACATGAGACAAAGGAGATGGTCGTAAATTCTTAAAGACAACGATTGTTCAATTCATTATCATCCAGGAAGATCAAAAAATGTTGTTGATGCATTAAGTTGGAAAAACATAGTTATTATTTCCATTATGAGGATTCAAGGAGATCCATTGATCAATGAACTAGTAAAACTAGTAATGGGAATTATAAGGAAGGGACATCATCAACCCTAACCCAAATGATTTCTCAACTGTCATTACTAGAGAAGATCAAGAAATCATAGAATAAAGATCCTTTGTTATAGAAGAAGTTTGAGGATGTGAAGGATGGGAAGTTTATTGAGTTAAATAATGTTCAAGAAGGAGTACTAAAATTTTGTACACGACTATGTGTTCCATGTATTCCAGAAATAAAGAAGGAGCTGATGGATGAAGCTCATATCTCTACATTCTCTATACATAATGGTATCCCATAAATGTATAGGGACCTTCGTGATTATTTTTCGTAGGATAATATGAAAATTGAGATTGTTGACTACACAACAAGGTGCCTGGTATGTCAGCATTGGAAGTTAGAGTGACAACTTTCTAAGGGGGTACGACATCCACTACCCATACTAGCATGGAAGTCAGACAATATCATTATGAACTTTGTCACTAGTATCCCAAGAACTTCAAAAGAAAATAATGCAATATCGGATATTGTGGACCATCTCACAAAGACTTCCCATTTTATCTCCATTCGTGAATATTTCTCTCTTGATCAACATGCCATTATTTACGTGAAGGTAGTGGTAAGGCTGAGTGGAGTTCCACTTTCGATTGTATCTGATCATGATCCAAGGTTCACATCAAAATTCTACAGTAGTCTTAAACAATCTATGAGAAATGAATTGAATTTCAGTATGACATATCACCCCCAAATAGATGGAAAATATGAAAGGACTATTCAAACAATTGAGGACATTCTAAGAACATGACTAATGGATTATAAAGAAGGATGTGATCAACATCTCCCTTTAGTTGAGATCTCTTACAACAATAACTTCCACTCAAGCATTAAAATTGAACCCTATGAAGATCTATGTGGGAAGTGATGTATAAATCCTACTTGTTGGGATGAAGTTGGGGAGAGAAAGATTCTTGGGCATGATCTTTCGCAAAATATGATAGAAAAGGTCCCTGCTATCCAGCAAGACATTAAGGCTGCTCAGACTCGACAAAAGATCTATGAAAAAAACTGTCTATGGGACTAGGAGTATGATGTTGGTGTCAAAGTCTTTCCTCAGATTAAAACTTGGAAGAGAGTCATGAGGTTTGGAAAAAATTTGAAGCTCAGACCTATGTATATTATCCCCTATGAAATCATTGATCGTATGGGAGTAGTAGCCAATTAGCTTTCACTTCCTCAAAATCTTGCACAATTTCATGATGTTATCCACGTATCTCTCTTGAGGAAGTACATACTTGACCCTTCACATGTACGAAATCCAGAGGTTGTAAAACTGGAAAATGACCTCTCTTATGAAGAGTAGTTGGTGGAGATCTTGGATCGTAGAGACAAGGTTCTATGCAACAAGACTACCAACCTTGTTAAGGTGTTGTAGAGGAACCAAAAATGTGAAGAATCCATGTGGGAACCAAAGGAGTCTATGAGATCAAAGTACCCACACCTATTCTCATTAGAGGGTATGAAATAAAATTTCGGGGAGAAAATTTCATAAGGAGGAAAGAATGTAACAAACTGAACATTATAATTAAATTTGTTTCCTAAATTTGTGTGTTATTTTTTTATACTCAACAAAACTATATCCTTTATTTAAGGAAGTGGGTATAATTAAAATGAGATAGTTGTGTTTCTATTTTTGTATGACCATTGGTCAATATGACCATTGGTAACTATAATCTTAATGTTGTGTTTTTATAAATACAGTCATATTGGTTAATTAATACAGAAATAAGATTGAATAGTCTCATCCAGTAGACTCTGGCCATATGAAGCCCATCTATCAGAGCTTGGAAAGGTGGTAGCATCACTGGGCTTTGCTCTGGACCATGCCCAAGATGAACTTTAGCAAGTGAATCTTGGATGGAATCACCTAAGGGAGAGGTTCAAGATGATAGAAATCACCACTTGGGGAATGATGTCCGAGCTGCCCCAAGATTCGATCACCATATCACACCTTAAACTTTGGTCCTATGTAGCTGTTATTAGAGACTATGTAACGTGACCTTAGCTACTTTGTTTAATCCTTTTATATAAATAAAATTGTTATTTTTTCTTATGATAATGATTATGAATTTTAAATATCTGGATAAATTTAGGATGCATTTATAGTTCCATATTTCTAATGAATTTTGTAGAAGAAATGGTATTTTAAAATATTTATGTAAACTTTAAATTATTAATAATTTGAAAAGATTTTCAAAAAAGGCTCTTCTACAGTTGTGATTAGTGATAAATTTAGAGTCTAATATGATCAACTTGATTTTTTTGTGAATAGTAAAGTATGAATAATAACATACTCGTATAAATATTAATGAATAGTAATGAATATTAAATTTACCAAAAAGTAGAAACTTCACCAATGAATGTATAAATACAATTTAAAAATGTTAAAAGTGAAAAAATGATCATAGTATATGATTGATATTTTTGTATGTCTTAAATATTTTATTTATAATTTTATAATTAATTTAATAATTTAAAATGGAAATATATTTTAATAAAATTTAATAATAAATCATTACTTTATTAAATTATGGTTACATGATAATTTTATGGGACCTTGATTACAATTTTAAGGTGTTACAAAATGAGTTATAGTTTTAAAGTTGTATTTTTTGAATAAAAAATGATTTTACTTCAAAATTAAAGTAAAAATATTTAGAAAATTATTTTTCATAAAATTGAGTTCATTTTTGAATTCATAGAATTGATATTTGGATAAGGTAAATTTTTTGGATTTTTCTGAAATAGTTGAATTTTCAGGGAATAGTAAAAATACAGTTTTGAGTTTTGAGTGTTTAATGACATCATTAATGATATAATAATGATGTAAGCTTTCTGGTTGACTTATGAATAGTTATATATTCTATGAGGTTTCCCAAGTGTCCAATACCAGGGGCATGCCCGTGGTTTTGCAAATACCACCGATGAGGTGTCCTTTGGAAATTAATAATTTATTCCTTCAGTTTTCCTATAAATACCAATCCATTTCCACATTCATTTCATTAAAAAAATATTTATCAACGAATTTATTTTCTTCTTACCCCCCAAGGAGTACTCTTAATATTCTTTCAAGAATCCCAAGGTCCCGAATTTCATTTGTTCGTAGTTACTCTTCAAGGTAAGGGAACCTGTCACCCTCCACTTTTAAGTCATGACTTCCATTAAGTTATGTCTTATAGTTCCATTTTATTATGAGGGGGATTGTATTTCTACATCTTTAAAATTTTCTATTTCATTTCCAAATTATGAGAGACCGTTTCCAATCCCATCAATTGATTTTATTAATTTTTATGTGACAACGTTAGGCTGCCGAATTTTTGTAAAAGAAATCACGCTTTCTCTTTCCTTTCAAGTTTTCTTTTCATGTGGTATGTCATTCAAATGTCCACACCATGATTTGTTTTTAATTATATAACTCTACACCAAAACGGTTCATTTATGGATGGGATACCATTTTCCTTTCTATCATTATTATTTTCTAAAACAATGATATATAGCCGTTATGCTGTAGAAATTTTGCCTCAAAATTTCACTCTATTTCTCTCTTCTTTTATTTATGTAAATATCTAGACCTATTTTGTTTCTATGGGAGTTCATAAATATACCAAAAAAGATGTATTTTATTCTGCAATTGACATAAATATAACCCTGACTCCCTTTCCATGGGTTATAAATTACGTAATGATCTTTTTTTAGAACTTTTAAAACATCTTTATTTTGAAATGTAACCCATTTCATTTGTTCTCTATGGGTTATTTATGAATTGTTTTATTATTATCTATGTGGATGACATGAAAATAAATGCATATTAAGGTTTCACCCTAATATCACTCCAATTAATTGGGTAAATAAATTTATCTCAATAAATGATAAGTTTCACAATACCTCGTGGAATAACCTTGGTAATTTTTAGGACACCTTGGGGATAAACCTTAGTGTTATTTTCATCATTGTCTAAATTAAATGTTGTATCCACATATTCAAGTAATTATTCATGTTTTTTTATTATGATATTCCTATTCTTCCATTTCTCATGCCATTATGGTTTATATCATGTTCTTATTATTATTTCTCAAGATCACATGTCCACTATTTCACTTGTTCTTCTTTACTGAGCCTTCTTCTCACCCTTTCCTTTGATGCATGTCTCCAGGTTATGAGATGTAGTAATTGTATGTTAAATGAACCAATTATGAAGGCTTAAAAGTGTATTATAAGGATGTTTTTATGTTGTTTTCATGTATTATGTTATTGATTTCAATGACACTAGACATTAAAGATCCTCTGTATGTAAAATGTAATGAAAAGTTATGTAATAAAAAGGAGAATGCCATAATCCATTCCTGATCTACCAAAAAATTTATTCCTATACAAAAATATGGAGCCTTTTTCTCATGAAATTATCCTTTATATGTGTGTCATCTCTTAGAAAGGAACATTTCTCTAACTATGAAATGTTATTATTCATAAACTCAATCATATTCTATAATATGGAAAATATTTTCTATGCTCCAACACAAGTTGTATTGGCTTCCTAAGTAGGTGAATTTCTGTTTTAGACATGATTATTGATTCAATTCATTCTTCCAAATTCCATTTTTTAAAAATTAAATGTACTTCATTATCCTTTAACATTATTAATTTTAAATAATAATATATTTTTCAAAACTCTTCATTACACATGTCATAAATTGAATATTTATTCATTATTAATATCATAATGATAAAGTTGGTTTATTTGGGGAGATTTATAAATAATAAAAATAGTTTCAAATATTACTTAATTATTTGTTGATAAAATGGGAAATAACTTAATTATTTCACATGGGAGTGTCAAACCATGTATATAGTAAAGGAGGATTCACTATAAACCAGAATGATGATGGAGATGTACTCAAAAAACTATATTCAGATTTATTACCCCTGGAATCCACTATAGAGAAACCATTCCCACATATATTATTTTGAAAAGTATATATTAATTTTAGAAAAAACATATTCTCTACTTTACCAAATAATTTATGATATTATTCTATAATTATAAATATCATTAAATTGTTTCATATGATTATGTTATCAAATATTTCTTTAATATAATATATTTTAAAGAGTTTTACAAAAATTTCTCAGATATAATCTATAACAACCCCAACTCTTGTGACCCAGAGTTCGTGTCTAATTCATTACATTGGAAAAATATATAAGGATAAAATAAACAAATAATGTTGTATTTATTAGTATTAATGAACCAGATATAAACATGCTTCCCATTTTATAGTGGAAATAAAATATAAAAACATACTTAAAGTTAACATTTTTTTATCCCTAATCTCATTCAAAAATTATTTTTTCAAATCCTTTCGAATGGGAAAAAATAAGGGTGATATCAGATGATTGGTAATTTTTAGTTGATAGAATATTACATAATTATATAATTCATAATCAATATGAAAAGGTACATACCTAAATACACATTCATTTTTATCACTAACTTGAGAATGAAATATATCTACGAATAATATCAATGTAATGATCTCATGGATAATAATAACATAAATACCAATGATATAAATTCATATTATTTGATGTCATGATCTCATAAATCATGATATCATTACCATCAAGTCCTTACATTAAGAATTTATAATCTATGGGTAGGTATACACTAAGACAACATTTAATAATTCTAGCCAACTAGTTTCTCTCATGAGGCAAATTGATGCATCGACGAGAGATCTATAAACAGACCCCACCCATAAATGAATTTCCAATTAATTCCAAATATATTGAATTATTAATTTAATTCATTAAAAATATTTCTTTTTAACAAATGTCCATATTTATTAAAGAATTCATAATATGAATATTTCACCAGTCAGTCACAAAACAATCAAAGTAAAACACCCCATATATAAATTGTATATGATTTGGGTAGTAATAATAACCATGATACAATGAATATTTTTTAATTAAAATATAATTTTAAAAAAATTATAAGAAAGTGATTGTTTCATGAGAAATTTAATGAGCACAAAATTAATATGAGTTATAATATGAAGATCATTTCTTCCTAAATATAAGTTATGTAATAAAACGATTTCCTCTTAATAAATAATGAAATTGGATTTGAAAAAAAAAATATATATTGTTAATTATTTTTATTTTAATATCTATTTAAAACATGAATATGAATGTAAATATCTTATAAAAATTTTGGTAGTTAGAAAATTATCTAGCACTGCAAACATTAAATTGAAAAAATCATTTAGAAATTTAGTAAAAGAAAGTTTGGAATGTCATTTTTAGAAAACGTTGTAATGATTCCTTTCCACGCATATAAAAATTAATAGAGAAAATTAAATATATATAATAATTCATTTTATTATATAAAAATCGATCATTTTCGAATAGTTTTTAAAAAATGGACATGGTTGAAAAATATACCAGATCAAAATGAAAAATAATATCATCCTTTTTTAAAAAACTTTCATAGATAGATTCAAGTTCCAAAGATAATAAATTTTAGAACAAGGCAAGGATAAAAAATAAATACCCAGAGGATATGAGAATCGATGTAGTTTATGAAGGGTAGATTATAATATTACTTCAATAATAAATATAATCAATCCTTGAAAATGAGAGTGTGAAATAAATTTCAACCTCTTTGTTAATTATTAATATGTTACCTCTTAAGATATTAAAATTGAAGTAAAACATAAATCATAAAAAAATATTCATTTTATATAAATAAATGGTTTAGTAAATATATCACAATACAATGAAGAGATATATAATAAAAAAATGTTTCAATTTTATGAAAATTGTGATGAAATCCCTTACCCATGCATGAACTTGTTTAACATACATTAGCCTCTTATATAATAGTTTTTTTAATCTATTGAAAATTTATATTTATATTCATAAAAACAAATATTATCCACTTATAATATCTTATCACCCATTCACAGATAATCTTTCATTATTATTATTGTTTTGTGTGGTATCTCTTTAGTTTTCACTTGTATATTTCATTGGGGATATTCTGGTTCCTACCCATAGGTTATAGTTTCAATATATATAAAATTATATTAATGACATAAATTTAATAGATATTAATTATATTAATTTTTATAATTATTCATTAATAATGGATATGGAAAATAAATAACATTGTTTCATTGATAAAGTAAGTTGTATATAAGAACATGAAATGAAATCATTTTTAAATGGGGGTGTGGGTAAGAAATTGGATAATATGTAACATTTACAATAAAAATATTCCTTCATATATTTAAACTTCATAGATTCGTGAGGTGGTAGTCTGCAGGACACACGAATGATGGGTTTGTTTCAAACTTAATTGATAATGAGATGGATAAATGTTGTTCCATTAAAATAACAAAATCATAGTATATGATACATATTTTTGTTAATATATTCAAATATTTAAAACAATATTTAATGTTGTCAAATAAGAATTAAACAATTAAATACTTCATTAAGGTGAATAACTAATCATAGAGAAACCTCATTTAGATCTATTTATAAGGACCATAGGGAATGACTTTTTTTAATTACATAACCTTTAGAAAATTTATATAGTTTTTTTGGATATATATTTTCAGGTTTTGTAAAAGAAAATGTCTTATGTAGTCTATGGATCTTTGTGTGGGGGGGGGGGGAAGTTTATTTTTATTATTGATGTGAGTGACAGAAATATAATTTTTGAATGTTGTAAATATTATTAGGTCACATTCATGAACACAGAGAACTAAAAGTCTCATATTCGATGTTTAAAAGATTATGGATTGAATATAGACAATCAATGGGATCTATTCATGATTTTATGCCATTTAACCTATACCTTTTTAGATTTACACTCATTAATACAATTTTTATAAGACACCAGGACTTTACCTTATATTTCTTTCTAAATAAATTGAATAGATTAAATATCATTATATTCATTCAAGATTGGATTTAAACAAAATATGATAATATATAAATATATTTTAATTTAAACAATCCCAGTATAAACTAGATGTTCTATTCGTAAGTATAAATAATAATATTAAAATTATTAAAATTATATTGTTTACATATTAATTAAGTAAATTAAATGGTTATATACTAATTATATATAAAATTAGAACCATTTGAATGAGAAATAAATATTTTGTAAAAAAAGTTGTATTTTTATAAAAGGTTGTTTAGTTTTTTCTTTTCAAAATTAATATAAATTTAATATTTAACAATTTTAAAATGTTTATTTTAAAAAATAAAAATATTTTTTCAATTATCATATCAATATTATCTTACAGTTAAATTATGGTATTCTTTTAAAATAAATATCATTTAGTGAATATTGAAATAACTTTATTTTTTCATAATTTTCATTTATTTATAATTATTAAGTACCATTATTATTTTAACTTTATTTAAAAATTAATATAAGAATTATTTATTTATAAAAAATATAAAAAATCACATATAAGTCATATTTTTTCAATATTTTAGTGTATGTTTATTTTTAGGCTTTAAAAAACATTTTTTATAAATACCATTTTAAAGTATACATTTTTTGTCAATTTTTAAATAATTATAATAATGTATAAAGTGGAAATATATAAATTAAATTAATAGAAAATATATATTTATATATGAATTTATTATTACATTCCATGTTGTAAATACGAGACCACCTTTTCCTTAAAAATATTTTTCATGAAAAACCATTTTTTCGACAAGTATGTGGAATTAATTAAAAATAAATTTTTTTCACTTATTTGATATGAATTTTGAAAAATGATATCTGTATCTAAAATCATTTTAATTAATGTTATATAATAATTCCAACCTAATGTTTTACCTTAATGTATACAAAAACAATAAAAATTATTTTTCACGGTTAAGGTAAAATGGGTTCACAAGAGTACTAAACTAAAAATACAAGGGTTACAAATTACAAAAAACATGTTTAATTTATATTTTATGGACACAATTAGTACTTATTTTTTATAAGTATCAGTAATGGGATTTTTTATCCTTTTTACATGTAATAAACATGTGTTTAATAATTTCATTTTAATAATCATAGTGTATCTTGTCCCTTAATTATAAAGGACTAAACCTATCGTCTACATTCAAATCATACTAAAACCATTTGTTCTGAAAATACATAACCAGATAACATCCATAATTACCACCCCTAATCCTATAATCATTGTTTTGGTCTTAAGTCAACCCCAGTAAGGATTGTGTACAATCTAAAAGTAGTTTTCTAAAGTAGAGGAAATGTCCTTAACAAAGCATTTTATTATTTTTCTTCATCAACCTCTGTGAAATATTATTAAATTATTCTTATATAATAATAATATTATTTTTAATATTATTATATTTTTTTGTTATTTTTTAATTACCTAAAATGATCTCCCCTCCCTTAAATGTGAAACAAAACTCCTGAATGTGTGGATGATGAACTACCACCTCGTTAATAGATGAAGTTATTTTTCAATCCCTGCTTTTCACAGCTTGATATAATTATGTAAATAATGTTTAAATATTATATTTAATATATAATTATACTTATGGAATTATTCTATGCTATATACCTTCTTACTTTCCATTCTATAGAGAATACAACAACATCACTCGTGTGTTTGTCTACCGCCTCATGAAGTGATGCGAATCATTTTCACCTATGATTTACATGGATGGGAATATATATTAATTTAATGTTTATATATGATATTCCTGAAATATTAAAAATTTTGAAAAATAAATATATCTTATAATTTCATAGTTTATCATCCATTGAATAAATGTTAACATTATAAATTTGTACGCCCAACTACCACCCTGTGAACTAATCTGATTCAAATTTATTCTGACATCCCATGGATGGTATATGTAAGTGTATTTTATTTAATATTATTATATTTATGATATAATTAATTTATTTTATATATAAATTACTACCTACCATATTTCCATCATAATCATTAAAATTTTAAACTGTTACTCACGCATACGTAGGACCTACTGTCTCCGTGATTGTAACATGATTCTTCCTCAATAACCATATTTCATGAATAGTTTTACAAGTATAATTTATTTAAAAAAAATTATAATTATTTCATGATTAAAATTTAAGATATTATTAATAATAACCTCAAATGCCTTTGTGAAAATACCAATGTAATTTGTATATATGAGATGTTTTTCATGAAGACGCCTGAAATGGAATTAATGGGTTTTGTAATGGAAAATGACTTGATAAAAATTAAAATAAAATTAATAATAAACAAATAAAAGTATATTGAAAATTCAAATAATTTAATTATTTTTATTATTTATAGATATTAAAACACATATGAAAAATAGATCTCCTGGTAAGAGATCACTCTAAACCACCATTTCCTTTGGGTTATAAACATTCTCCTTCTAAATCACATTATCTATATATTAAGGTTTCGTAATGATTATATGTTATTTGTATATAAATCTATCATATATACAAATATTTTTCTCCCTTTCCTTTATTAGTTATACATATCTTATGATGAATTCTCAAATTCCTTTATTATGAAATTTCCATTCATTATGATGTGAAGAATGATTATGAAACCCATTTTATTTACATTGGTAATTGTTATGTTATACTTTATGATTGATTACCTAATGTATCAAAAATATATCATAAACATGTTATGATAGATGCAACCATATAGTACTCTAATGAATCGGGTAATTATTTTGACTAATGGGGGGGTATTGTATGGTATTTTGGAGAAAATATAATCCATTACAGGACATTGTATACCATATGATTTAATATTAGAAGTTTCTGTTTCCTCATGTTTAATTCATATAATAATATTTTTCCATATTTATTATGACTCTATATTCTTATGATACCATATTTTTAAGATATTCTTCCATGATATTACTCATTATCATTCACTTTTATGATATCATGTTATACATTTTAATCACATGTTATTTATCTTCATAATGATCATTCCCTTAATCATATTTTTAGTTCACCCCTTTCCCTATGTATTCATTAGGTTCTGCCTATAATTTTTAGAATTAAAAAATTATTTTAGGTTCTCTCCTTGGATATTAAAATAAAAAACACATTTTTTGGTTTCTTTGATGTATTTTGAACATAATATATAAAAAAACTGGCCGATTATGATTCTTCTATTGTATTAATTATTATTTATTCATAAGAATAATTTAAAAATATGAGTAAAAGTTATGGGTTTTCCTATTTGGAATCATTTAAATGGTTTAGTTAATAACTCTAACTAGTATTAGAAAACATTTTTTGGAACCCTTGGGATATGTCTAAGGATATCACTTAGTATAAGACAATATATAGAAAAATATATTGTAATGTTGTTGATGTATAGACCTAGTGGAGTCTGAGTAATTACATCCCTATCTAGATATTAAAAGTATATGAAGTTCTAGAAAAGGTATACCTAGGGGTAATAACATAAAAATATCATGTCAGGTTTGTATCAAGCATTACCTAGTAAAAAACAATGGGTCTTACTGATCACCTTGTTTAACACTCCCAGTGGATATTTTTTTAAATTCATAATCTCCATGTGAACAAATATGAAAGACTTAAAAAATTATAATAATAAAAAACCTAATTGGGAAATAACTAGGTATAACTGAATTAGAGTCCATGAGACACATAAGTTGTGATTTGAATATCATTTATAAGTTATTTCTCATATGTTTATAAGTTTCCCTTTTGGATATTTATTAATTAATTTATTCATATTTTTTTAATCTATTTAATGTAGGTAAATAGGAGATATTTTGAGAAAAACCAATATGATATGCATTATGATGAGCTACCCAATGATATGCCTAGTCTCATGGGTATGGGAGATATGAACATTATGCAGTACCTGACTAACTAGATCAAGTTATGAAAAATAACATGAATTAGGTGGAACTCCATACTCTTCCTAGGAAATATCACGTTTCATTCGAATATTTTATGTAACAAAGGCCCCTTATCATTAGTGTAACTTTTCAACCCCTCATGAATGAAAATTTTATTCATTCCACTATGATGCTATTATCTTTTCTCTAACATATATAGAAAGGAAAATTTGTGCTATACATTTATCCCATCGAGGGAGATTTTGATCAGTGGTAGACACTAATCGAGTAAAGAACGTACAAAAGAGGATATTGATTCGATATAATAAAAATATTATAATAAAATATTATTGAATATATATTTTTCTCAAATACTTCATCTTAAAATGTATAATTAGTTCTTTGATATTATGAAAAATGAATAAGTGTATATCGAGGAGTTGGAGGAAAACATAAACAGGAATGAATGGAATACCTCCATTTTTTATCATCACCAAAAGTATGGTGGACCATTTCATTGGTGGGTTAAATATATGTCTACAAAAAAAATTTGCAGATTCAAGAGTTTGATAGTTATGTACATAAATTCCATTGTCTAATCAAAGATGATATATAGATCGATGACTATCAATGGTCTTGTGGGAATGAAGAAATAAATTTAAAGTGGAGTTCTCATTACGGTTATAAATAGATAAATACCATAGATGGAAGAAAATCCAACATCAATATTTTCAAAAGTGTTGAAAGAATCATCCCTAAAACTACCATAGGGGCATGATAATATTCTTCAAGTATGAAAAATAAGTATATCATTCTAATTTCTGTTGTAGGGAAATGAATACCCCCACTAATATTGAAGAAGAACTCATGGATATGATCAAAACTATGTTTGTCATGCAATATTTTACTTGAAAGGAACACATGAATTATGCATCCCAATTCCCTAAACTGAGGGATGCTCGATACAAAAATCAACAAAAACATTCAAGGTATAAATAACGGGAGGATTCCATCACTAAGGATGAGGTGGATGCTAAAAACATTTTGGAGATAGTTATTAGAACATCCTCTAATTTGGAACTCTCTCAAATGGACAAAATGGGGTAGTAGAAAGTCCTCAAGCACACCTCTACGTACTAAAGAGGCTGCCGAAAAGCTATGGTGGTGTGATATATATAATGGGGAGACTATAACCTCTATTATAGAGTTAAATACAATAGAACAATCCATAATAATAAATATTATAATAAAGAATAAATTACAAAAATAGTATATAATACCAAAAGGAAATAAATGAGTAGTCAATAAATTAATATTTATGAATCATTTAATGACAAGATGAGATGTCTCAAAATTTAAAATTGAGAACAATAACTGAAAAAATAATTAGATGACACTAAAAACTCCCAAAATACCCATGTCCTGAACCACATGTCAGATCTAGCTATAAATACTAGTCTATCTAGAAAAAATAGCAACAAAGTATATTTCCCTTTTCCAAAAATACATCAATGCAATATGATCAGGTACCAAATGACAACCAGAATATTGTTTCAATGCAATTCAGTAGGTTAACACCACTATTTCTAAAAATATCAATTTTTATAATAAGTGTATGTAATAAATAAATAATAAGGTTTATTAATAAATATATTAATACAATACATCAATTAACCTACTTCAACCTGATTTCAGAATGTCTATGAGCATGTTTCACATCCATTCCAACCATAACCATAGACTACTGTACAACCAACCAACCATGTAAAACCCTTTATATAACCATTTTAGCCTCTATAAATATCCCTATATATTATAATTTCAATATTAACTAGCTCAATCCTACTATATAATCATTTCGTCATGTTTCATTGGGACAAGCCCTCTCTATAATCATTTCATCTTAGATCACTAGGTCATGCTTTCTATATAATAATTTTGGCATGTATCACTATAAAATTTCTGATATATCATCATTTCAGTATTTAAAAAAACCCACATATATAAGTATTTCATCATCAAATCACCATGTTATAAATAAAAAGACATCAAAATATTAAATCATCACCCTCAATGGTTAATTATGAAAATTACCATTTTTCAATCAATTACACTTTCATTTGTATAGAAACAAGACAACAACCATATCAATATCTTATAATATTTTACCAAAGTGATCAAATATAAAGAAATATATTAAATTTTATTATCATTATAAACACGCTATAAACCATTATCCAGGATCTTATTATTCAAATTATTTCACACCCAACAAGTAGACGTAATCCAGGTCACATCAATAATTGAATCCAAAGGGAACCAACCAACCTTATAATTCATTATTTATAATAAATAAATTAATTAATTAATTAGATATCATGTTTTATTAATGTGAAAAAATATTTCATAGACTAGAAAATTAAACAAAATAAAGGGTTAGGTTTTATACCCACAACCATTATCCAGTGATTTAGAATGGTTTTCAAACAGGATCATCAACAACAATAGAGGAAAGAAAGATCACAATAAAGAACATAGATCACACTAGATTAATATAAAAATAAAAAAACAAACATGGTCAAGGGATTTAAACTTAAATAAATGAGTGAAACAAAAAAAAGTTAGGGAAACCAATACAAAGAATCTCAACAGGGATCAGATGAGTAATCAGGATGTTCAGAACGAAAGAGGACACACAAAAACACCTATAATTCACAAATCCTTGAGAGTGAATATGGATGGACCAAATGAATGAAATAATAGAATAAATTACCCATATAAAACTTCTAGGTTTATGGAATAGATGTCAGGTAATCATTTCAAATCATGTATTTCCTCATTTTATTACAATGAGAAACCCATCACATTGGCTTAATATATATCCCAATGAAAATTTATATTACAAGAATTGAGTTCATGATGTGTAACCACATCACATCATGAACCTATTAATGAAATGTGTCTCATTTTAGTCACACATAATTTTGCATATATACAATGTGTATTTGTAAAGTAGATAGTTTTTATCCCGACTTATGTGAAAGATCCCTAACCACCTATGAGGCCTTCCAACCTCACAAAAAATCATATTAATTCCATTAAAAAGATTAATATTTGTACTATATTAATTTAAAATGACATATATCTCTAAAATATAGGATTTTTTTAAAAAAAGGATCTCCATCCCTAAATTAGACTCAACCAACAAAGCTCATAGATAAGGAAAACCAAAAAATAAGATGTTTAACAAAAAAATAAAAGAGGGATGAACATAGAAAAATATGGGATCTTAGAAACTCCCCACCATATAATGACTCATCCGCAAGCTACTCCAAGCATTATTTTGTGGTCTTGGTGTACTTTTATGGCCACTGTGATCATATGTTAGACTTCATCTCCAAGGTCTCCTCTTCAATACAACCATACATCAACTACACATGATCTAGAGTTATAATTCCAGATCTGATATACTTCTCACTATGGTCCACAATCCTTACCGAATTCTCATAAAAGGGTTCGTTAGTAAAAATATTCTCATTCTTTATTTCTACCATAATATAAGTGTTCATATAATATTTGTGATGTTGTAACACATGAAACATATAGTGTATAGAACTATATCAATATTTAAGTGATTATTGGTACACCACTAGACCAACCCTATCCACTATCTTAAAAACATTATATAAATTGGTTCTAGGATTCCCTATTTCCCGTATGGAATTTCTGTATCATAGGACACATTGGAAGGAAAACATGGGGAAACATCTTAAACTCCATAGAACTTCTCCGATGGTCAACATATTATTTCTGCCTTCTCTCCATGATTACCAACCACTTATTGATAAATTTCACCTCCTAAGATTTTTATACTAAAAGAAAAGACCCAATAAATTATGATTAACTTTTATTAATCCAAAAAAGAAGACAAAAAAATTGAATTACATACAAATCCTTGAAAGGTTACATCTGGATACATACCTAGAAGAAGTTCTTATATGGAAACACCAATAGTTCCAAATGTTTCTCACATAAATAATTGAAATCCAAAACACATACTCATAATAGATCCTTCATTACCTCAATTTTTCTCATAGGTTGATATTAATTATATGGATGAAAGTATATGGTTAAAAGAATCTATGATCCCAGTTATTTCAGAAGACCCTTCCAAAAGCATGATGTGAAATGAGGATCTCTATATAAAAAATTAATCTTTGGAACACCATTCAACCAAATAATAACATGCCTGTAGATACTACCAAGATCATAAATTATGAAGGTCTACCTTGGCCAACAACTTCATTTGATCCATGGTCACCCATAATGTATAATTATTTTGGGGTGTCCTAGGTAACCCTATAATAAACTCTATAGTGACACAGTCCATTTTCTAATTAGAAATTACCAGAGGCTATAATAGCCCATCTGGCCTTTGATGTTTTGATTTCACCAATGTACAAGTGAGAAATATCTCCATAAGTTCCACTACCTCCTTCATTTATGATCACCAATGCAATCTATGAAGATCGTGATACATCTTTTTCAAACCAGAATATACCACCCATATTGAAGCATGAAATTCTCTCATCATCTCCACCTACATGATAGTTATAACGCATACATGATGGCAGAGAAGAATATAATTATCACTTATAAGAGGACATACTAAAGGTGTATTCCCACTATACAATCTATCTATTATAAATAATCACACTAGATCATATCACTAATCGATCTTGATCTACTCTAAAATCACGGGTATAACAAATTTCAAGGAAATATATAGTCATCCATGGGGATCTAGAACATCTAGATTCGTGAATTAAAATAATTCCATCATCTTCCACACATTTTAATAATATCACAATGCTACTTTTTATATCATTCAGATCTATGCATCAATAATGACATTTCCCTTTTCCAGTGTATAATCCAACTCACTCTCTAAAGACTATGGATACTCAATGCACCACCTCTAAAAAAGGTTTAGTTCATACTATTAAAAAGATATTACTATGTCTCTTATGGTATGTGTACACCAAAAACCTCTCTCAAAGATAATATTACTTCCAATATCCAAGTGAATATATCACCACTTCTAACTCTTGGTCATGATTTGGGAAATTCCACTCATGCAGTCTTAGATATCCAGAGTCATAGGCAACTGCTGGATTCCCCTACATCAAACAACCTTGACTCCAACTCTGGATGCATCATAGTTCATATTATATGATTTTCCTAGATTTTTTAAAGTGGGGACAGATTCTATTTCCAACATAAACTTTATCGAATTAAATTCACTCTTACATGCATCAAACAAAACAAAACCCCCTCCATACCTAGTCACCTTGGAAATTGAAACTTTGATATAATAAAATTATTTGAAAAAGCACTGATAAAAACAAGATAAACCCAAAACACATAGAATGTGAAAGGAAGAATTGGGTATCTTCCAAGATACCATTACTATAAAATTCATTGAGTCAAATAATATTACTTCTTCTAAGATGACAAGGCCCGTGAAATTATCCTTATCATTATAAAAACAAAATTTCAATATTTTGGAATAAATATGATAAACTATACATGTAATCAGGATTATATAAATGTGTTAGAAAAGTTCTTCTACTAACTGTGATTAAACTATGATTTCATCAACAAAAAACACTAAAAACTGATATTGAAAAGGATATATTATAGATTCATCAAGTTCAAGAACATATCCACCATGTTAATGAAACCATACCACATCACTATAAACACATAAAAGGAATAAATTCTCATAAAAGTATAATGAGGTATTTCGAGTGGTCTTACCCTCATGTCATGGTTTCCTAATCCTAGATCAATCATGGAGAATATCATAGAACCTTTTAGCTGATCAAAGAGATTGTAGATACATTGAAGAGGATAACAGTTTCTAAGAATCATTTGGTTCAAATATTGGTAATCCAAAAAGAAGTGAAATGTACCATAAAAAATATTGATGAAATAACTGAGAAACTCCTTGGAGATTTACTATGAAATATGAATCATTTAGCTTCTAGATCATCCAACCGAACCTTTGAATCAATAAGCTCTATGGGTTCCATTCTATGTCGTGGGATAGAAACTGGCTATACTCCTAGAACCAACTCAATTTTGAACTCAGTATCCCATTAGGGTTTTAATATATATAAGAAATTAGGAAAAAATGTTTAATATGGTCAAGGACTAGAGGAAAGGGATACTTAGCCGTTCCACTATCAAACATATTCACGATTTTAATCTAGGCTATGAGATAGTGCAATTTACACTGAATTGGTCCAGGATGACCATCCTAAAGATCCCACTTACCCTGGATTGAACAGATTCCTCCTCCTGGATATATAAAGGTAAGTATTTATTGGTAACAATCAATATAATCTTGGTGTAGGACTAAACATTCCATACTAAGAACCAAGTTGAAAATTTTCATTTCCTATAGAAATGATTCCTTGAGAACATTGTAACCACCAATCCTTAGAGAACACACCATGAAACATTTGATATTATCTAGAAAGACTCATAATAATGTGTCAATGGTTAATATACAATACATGATTTTTTAACAAAACCCAAACCATTTAGAAAAAAGTTAATAAAAAGGAATTTTCCAGCAAATAATTTTTTTTGACTTTCAAATGGCCGGTTTGAGGGTACCCGGTTCCCCTAAAACCGGTTAAGGGGTTTCCAGTACCTGAAACACTACAAATCCACATCACCACATCAGTAAATTCAATATTCAAAATAAATACTTCAAAAATTTAAAAAATACCGCCTTCAATGCCTCGAGCCACACACCACCTCGGGCTTCGTCGAATCACATGATCACCTCGGTCCGCACACCTCCCCGAGCCGCGAGACTGCACCGCCTCACCGGTGAGGTTCTCCGGCCTTCGTCGAATGGGAAATGCCATTGTCCCTCCCGCATCACCACATAATCACCACCGGTAGAATCACAGTGGGAACATAGACTCACAATCCTTCAATAACATCACCGGCGAAAACCCACCGCGCCGTCTCCATCACCATCTCCAAATTCATCGCCTCACCAGAGGCACCAAAAGACACATATTCGATTGAAAAACAAATCCAAAACACCAAAACATCCATACTTCACCTCACCAAGAAACAAGATGAATGGAAGAATCAAAAACCATTTATGAAGGGTCAGAAATCACAGAAACACCACCAAACCGCACAAGCCATGCCCTGAAACTAAAGATCCCGCTGCCACCAACCAAAACGACTGATTCAGACACAAAGAAACCCCACCTCACACACCTGAGAAAGGCTGGGACCCCAAGAACCGCCGACGCATGAGCACGACCATCAGATGCTGAGAAGCACATCGCAGGACACCAGCTTGTTGCCGAGAACGAACCCAGTAGCGCTTCGAAGAGTATGCTGTCGACAAGGACCGATCTTACACCCGCAGGTCTGAACCCACCTAAGTCCAAAGAGAAACTCCATAGAAAGGGAAGACCACGAAACCACGCGATGCCGCAGAGATCCTGGATGACTCCCCGAGCTCGAGAGGGAACGCCGCGCCATCCGCAGCGAAGGGGCGGTGGCGGCGAGAGGAAAACCCAAGCTCGGGAGCCCTTTATGAGCGCATCAAATAATAAAGTCAAATAAAAAGGAATTTGATTCCCCTATATCAAAGAAAATGAAATCACGGGTTGATGATAAAAGAATACTAACTCTGAGAATTGAAAGGCCTATATCCAAAATGGCCAGAGTAGTCAATATAATGTTTTTAGTATAGAACCCACCTCTCTAGGCTCCTATCACACTCCCCTGATCTATTCAATATATTTTTTATATCTGTTCCAATAAATTCTTTCAACGTCCCCTTCCTCGACCTAAATGTCCTATATAAGTCAAAATACCTATCTACAGAGGAGTAGTTGATTCCTTACAAGAATCTTATACATGTCATGATCCCATGAAACTTATCTACTACATGTAGTTCCTATAGAAGATCATGAAATTACCCAACCTACCGTAAGGATGTCACTCCACAATGGTGTATGGAAAATGATTACACTTTTAGAATAAATTTCCACACTAATAGAACTACAATAGAACACAGTACTAATATGGATGACCAAAAACATGATTACTCTACTCTGTATTTCCTTGGTGATATCTTTTATATTACCTTTTCTTATTAATTGAAGAAGAAATCCAAGTTTCCATGTTGAAATATCCTATCTACTACTCAGGGAATCTATCATATCTACTTCCGTTATGAGTGTTTAATTCATAACATATAAAAATATTTTAAAAAGGTTCACCAAAAACAAGATAACATATTGAATCCCATCCTAAAAATACCTCATCATGTATATCTCTTCAGTAGCTAAATATAACACAATGCACTGATGGTTAGTGAAATGTTCAATTTATTTCATTATTTACATTCCATGAAGTGTCATATGACCTAACTAGTGAGCCTTATCATCCTTTAACATCTCTCAATAGAATTGTCTTAGGAACATCACCTCTATGTCCTTCCAATATAATTCATCCTATATTCCAACATGCATTAGAATATCACACATGTGGTTTTTAAATCCATGGAGAATATTTATATAGGAATAATAATCCTAATACCAATAGGTGTTTCAAGGTAGTTGATGATCATCTGGCTTACTGAATACAGAACTCAGCTACCTATGGGCCTCCCTCCCTAGTTTAAATTGGAAAATGTTATATCTAATTCTCTCTTGTTATCTCCAACATCGATGGAATATTGTGAATATTCTCTATTACTTGGATATTATGACCCACAAAAAGCTTCTAAAATGTTGAACATCTATATGATCCTTAGGATCTACAGGAAGATCCCTCTAAACTATAGTAGGAACATGTTAATTTCCACTATCCTAATTCTCAACTCATTGATGATGCAGGGGAATGTTTTCTATAAGATTAACAGAATCCATAGAACTATAGGTAACAAAAATGGTCATGATCAATAGGTGGAAAATATATAGAACCAATTCTACTGTATCTATAATCATAGAAAACACATGTTTTAGCATGACATATCTATTCATTCATTTTCATTTATAACATATAATAGTTATCTCATATGATATTTCAAATGGAAAATATATATCACATATAATAAATATGACATTATCATAAAAAATGCATTTCAATATATATCAATATATTCCTAAAATGATGCATGTATAAACACCTTATTCCATAGTAGACCATGAGTGTAAATCTCAAGAACCAATAAAAACACAAAACAAGTGAATCACTCAGGGAGAAATAACTTTAACTATGATAAGAAAAACATCTTGAACAACAATCTCATCCTTGGCCACTAAGATTTTCCCCCATATATGGGATAGAAACTCTCATATTCAAGCTCATTAATAAGTACCAATAGATACTATTATCATTTACACCATTCCAAAGTAGTAAAGTAACATAAAATAAAAACACTTAATTTTATACAACTTTTTTACGTCCACCAATTCATCACACTCTCATGTTTCTAACATGGGCATGTTATGGGAAATCTACTACACCTCTCTATATGCGAGAGACTATAGATTAATACTGGGGATATAATATGAATTGTTGGGAAACCATACCCCCTAGTATAGATTAAATTTCTGTGGAATAATCCATAATAATTATTATCATTGAAATAAAACAACTGTCTAAAAAATACATAATATAGCTAGTAAATAAAAGAGAAACTAATAAACCTATAATGTTGAATCATGTAATGAAAATATTATATGTATCTCCATGTCAAACTGAAAAATAGAAATAAAATAATTAATTGAAAAAATAATCCATAAATATTTTGGTCCTGAACCACATGTCAAACCCATCCCCAAACTCCAACCCATCCAGTAATAAATAAAACTAGCAACAAGGTCCCCTTACATTTCCCAAACCCGCATCCATGTAAGGAACTCAGATGCCAAACAGTAGTCCAAATAGGTTGGGAGTAAAACTCAATAGGACAAAACCAATCTTTCTAAATGAATCTAATTTTATAAATAAGATTATCCAATAGAGAAATATAAATGTGTATTAGTCAATAAATTTATATAATACATCAGTCATCTTTCGTTAACACCATGTTGGAATTTGTCTAGGATTATAGCCGAACCTTGCTAACCATAACCATTAACCTTGGTATAATTAACCAATTATATATATCACCCTATATATTAATTTAAATCCTTAAAAATATGGTAATATATAACCATTTTAGTATTAATTGGTCCAATCTCTCTATATAAGTATCCCATCATGGATCACTTGTCTAATCCTTCTATATATGCATTTAAACCTGAATAACTATGACAAACATGCTATATAATCTATTTAGCCTGTATCACATTGTAAAGTATACTATATAAGAATTTTATTATTCTAGAAATGACCTATATATAACCATTTCATCATTAACTCAATAAGTCATAACATCAGGGATATCCCATTATGACATCATAAGTCTCAATAGTTTTATGAAAATTACCTTTTGTAATTGAATTTCTATTTATGTTTTATATTAATTAATAAAAAGAGATATAAATAGTGGGTAACATATTAACAAAGTTATTATATATCAAACAACCACTTACAATTGTATTTCATGCCAATAAAACATCATGCCATTATCCAAGATCTAGTTATAAAATGTTTCTCTCATTTAATGTGTAATTATAATCTAGGTGACATCAATAATTGAATAACAAAGAATCCAATATACATTCCAATCCATGATTTACCATTATTAAATGATTAAATTAATTAGATATCACATTCCATTGGAGAATCCACAATATTTCATGTAATTGGTAACTAAACAGGCCATAGGGTAATGCTTTAGACAACCAAAATTTATCTAGAGATTATGAAACTATTAGAACTGGGGATGCTAATAATAATGAATGTGAGTAAGATCACAAGAAAAAACCTAGATAAAACCATATAAAGGTAAATAAAAAAACATTGTCCATATATTTACACATTAATTATGTCATGAAATGGAAGAAGAGAGAAAAGTTTAAGAAAATACACTCACTTGGGATTAGATGAGTAATCAGGAATTCAGAAATAGAAAAGGATAATTATAAAATGCTTGTGATTAAACTAGGATGAAGAGCGGAGTGGGAGGAACTGAAAAAATAAAATAATCATATTTTATTACAACTTAAAACTATGGGGTCTAAGGAATACATGGTGTGTAATCATTTCACATCAGGTATTTCCACATTTTTGAGTTATGCCAAAATTCTTGGTTTCTCTAGTTAATATTTATATAAATAGAAATTTTCATGGCATGAATTGAGTTCACTACATGTAACCACTAAATTTTTTGAACCAGTTCAAGATGTGTTTCTACTGGAAGTCACTTTTCGTGTAACATATATACAGATTTTAATTTTTTTGTGGAATGTTTTTATCCCATATTCCTTGAAAGATCCTAAACCACTAATAAAGCCTAAAAACACATGAAAATCCATCAAAATCCCATTTAATTTCTTTATAATAAGACTCAATTATTTAAAAAAAATAAAAATACTCAAAAATTAGTTCATTTTTCCCAAAAAAGGCTCTCAGTGTCTGAATGAGACTCTAGCCAATAAGTATAAATACATGGAAAACCAAAACCATAGATATTTAAGGCAGAACACAACAAGGTAAGGACCTGAAAAAAGTTAATATATAACAAGTATTAAATCTATTAATTAATTAATATAGAATATATATTTTTATTATTGTTCTATGAATTCCTTCATATAATGTTTATTTTATTAAACTACTCAAAAAATGCGTCCAAACATGGGGATGAGCTATCTGTGAGAACAAAAAATGGAGTGTTTTTTGAATCCAAAGTATATAATTCCTCCTAGTAAATGTTTTTAGACTTAATCATCAATATGATCAAATATTATTTCATTTAGTGATTTTTTTGTTATTTTATGAATGGATTGACTATCCTTATATGATTTCAACCCCAAATATCGAGAGAGAGAGAGAGAGAGATCACTCTCCATGTAAAAATTTATCCTATTATTCATTAAAAGTGTAAAGAGTATGATGAATATCCCTAAGAATATTTTATTAAATAATGTATATTATTTCAATACATGAATGAATGTCTATTCTAAACGATTCATAGAAATGAGAGTATCATTATTGAACAAATTCCCATTATGATTAGTTATACAAATTTAAAATTTGTACAGTTGTATAGTCATCCTAAGAACAAGTAGGTTGAGTTATCAATTGAACTTATACCTATATATCTTCCCACATCCTATAATCCTATATAATGAACACAATTTATATGGAAGAACTCAATAATCAGTTAAAAGAGAATATAGATAAGGGTAATACCTACCAAAGTGCTTTACAATGGGGTGTTTTGGTCGTCTTCATCTAGAAGAAGGATATGTAATTATTCCTCTATATTGACTATCATGAAATTAAAAAATTCATGATAAGAAGACAATTACCCCGATCCCTTAATATATTACACTTTCGATCAACTATTAGGAGCTTAGTATTTCTCTAAGGTGGACCTTCGGTTATGGTATCTCTAATTAAGGGTGAAGATGGATGATATTCCCAAAACTACCTTTTGAACATGGTATGATCACTTTGAGATCATATTGATTCCTTTAAAACTCACCAATTCCCCATTTTTAATTATTGAATTAATGAATGGATTATTCATATATTATATGAACAATTTTTTTATATTCTTTATGGATGATATTATGGTTTACTCTAAAATAATGGATGATCATGAGGAGAATTTAAATGCATTACTACATTCTATAATAAAAGAGAAGCTATATGAATTGTATTGTAAATATGAGTAATCTATGAATTAAGTATCATTCCTGGGGAATATTATTCTTATAAAAGTTATATATTTATTACCCAATAAGAGAAAGGTTATAGAGGTATGTCACATACCGTCTTCTATAATATAGATCAGTACATTCCTTGTAGTATCTAGGTTTTACCAATTATTGTGAAAACTTTTAGATGATTTTCAAACTCCCTATCTATGATAACATGTAAGGGAGTAAAATATGTATAGTTAAGTGAATTCGAAGAGGGATTTAAGGAGTTAAAAAAGAGTATTATCACAGAATTGATACATAAACTCATGTAATGTGGGAACGTTTTTGTGATTTGAATTTATGATTCAAAAAAGAGTCTGGTCTATGTTCTAATATAGAATGATAAAGTGATACCCTATTTCCCAAGGGATTTGAAATATCATGAGAAAAAATATATGAAAAATGAAGTAAATATGATTGTAGTGATCATTTCATCAAATATCTAGAATCATTATCTTTATAGAGGGAAGTGTGATATATATATATATATATCAAGAGTCTCAAAAATATATTTAAAGAGAACAAACATAAGATTTTCTAGTTAATATGTTTATATATAATCAAGGACTATGACATCTCAATAAATTACCATCGTGGGAAATAAAATAATATGAAATATGATCAATGTTGAAAGGATTCACTAATTTTATGAAAAATGATAATTGAGAAGGATAAAATCATCCAAATATTACAAAAAATGGGAATGAGAACAATTAATGGATGTTTAACCTAACATGATCAAATAATTTATGAACTATATAATATTTAAATGATAAAGGGGGCCTTGAATTGGGATGATGTTCTTAAAAAATAACACATATTTTGATTTTTAACCTCATTAATGAATGGGTTATAGGTTTTTGAATCTGGATATATTTCCTAAGAAAAATATAGCTAGATAGGGAGATTCTTCATGATTTTAATTGTTTATCCTTGAATATTTTCCACTAATGTACTAATATGTATATATATCTTTTGAAAAAAAATTTATTGGAGAACATGAAGAAGGGGATTTAAGAATTTATATATAGATTATTTTTATACAAAAAATTCAAGGACGAATGATATAAGTACAATAGTATGGTGTAATCATTTCCCACAGTAGTTTGGATATGGGAAATCATAACCATGGATTTTGTCATTGGACTCCATGGGAAACCTAATGTATGAACACCAACTAGGTGATAGTTTATCAAATTAAAAATTTAGAATATTTCATTGATAACATGTAATATTTATATCATGACCATATCACTAATATATATATATATATAACCTAATTGGTAAGATTTCAGGGATTTCCACTTTATTTTTTCTTGGATTGAGATTGGTTGTTTACCTTAGGGTTCTAGAAAAATCATCAACAAGACTTGGATGTAGAACTCTTTTTCAATAATTCATATCACCATAATATGGATGGTCATTGTAGAAGAACCATAAAAAGTATAGAGGATATTTTGAGGAAATGTTAAATATATTTCCATAGATTTTGGGATTTTTATCTTTCCATTATAGAGTTATTATATAACATCAATTTCTATTTCATTAATAAAATGGTACCTTATAAGGGTATATATTGGAAGAAGTGTCATAATCCAACATGCTAGTATAAAGTTGGAGAGTGGAAGTTGATGGGTCCTGATCTTTCCAATGAGATAATAGATATTGTCCAAACGATTAATCATTGCATGGAGTTAATGAAAAGTTGATAGATTTTTTTTAAAAACCATCAACAATACCTGGAGTATAAGGTTATAGGTATGGTGTTCCTTCAAATGTCACCTTGGAAGAAAGTCATGAAGATTGGGAATAAGGGGAACATTAGTCCAAGAAACATCATCCCCTTTTAAATCATTCATCACATTAGAGTGGCATACCGACTAACACTCCCACCTAACATATCTGAAGTATATGATGTGTACCATGTATCCCACTTGAGGACGTACATAATAGACCTATAACATATATATAATATCTAGGTGGTATTTTTAGATAAAGTCTATTCTTATTAAGAGATGACTTTGAAGAAACGTGTTAATATAGAAAATGTTATTTTAAATAAAACAAATCACATAGTAAATGTTCTATAGTGAAACCAGATGTTTTAGGAAGCAACATGGGATCCAAAACAGAGGAATAAGTAGAATTGACCTTACTGATTTTACCTGGGTTTATAATATAAAATTTCATGGGTGAAATTATTTATGGGGGGACTAATGTGAAACCCTAAGAATTCATGATATATTTTATTTTAAAATTAATTTTATGTTTTAAATAGATTTAGATACACAAACAATCATGTATAATTGAAACGAAATAATCAATTAAAATATTATTATTTAAGCCTGACAATTAAAACCAAGATGTTAAATTAGATGTTATGAATAAGAGAAACTAAATTAAAAAAATTATAGGGTTTATGTATGAAAAAAATAAATTCAACCTATATCTACTGATAAGAAATAAAATAAGAAACATTTAAATGAAACATGAATGATTTCTATAATAATTTATTTTTTCTAAAATGATATTTAGTCTTGATTAGAAAAAATAATTGTAAATAAATTTCTAAAAAATTTAGAAAATCTATTTTGATAAATTAATATCAAATTATAAATCAACATATTTATATTAATATACAATGGGATTTTCGGATTTTTCAAAAGAAGTAAAATTTTAGTGAATAATAAAAAATATTGATTTATTTAAATTTGTATTTTATTTTAAATAAATTGTTGGTCGGAGTGGACACTCAAGAGGGGGGGTGAATTGAGTTCCAATTAAAAATTTCTGTTAAAAACTTTAAGATTAAATCCCCCAAATTGAAAAACAGCCCAGTCAATTAAGGCAGTCGAGATATAGGTGACTTATTATTCAACAGGTTCCTCTAAGGTTAATTAATCCTCAGTAAGGTTAGTTTGATGACTAACTTTACTTTTGAAACTAGTTTACTAAAAAAATCTCTTATACACACTAACCAAAATTGACTATCAGAGTATTTGCAAAAACAGATTTCTTGTTTACAAAAAGGAGCACAGCGGAAAAGGGAAAGCAAAGTAAAGAAAAGAATAACAAGCTATTTCAAACAAGAGGTTCAGTCTTAAGCTAAGACTTAGTCCTCTTCCACTTGGTGATCACCTGCCACCAAGCAATTTTATAAAAAGGATTGATACAAAGCCTGTATCGGGCTTTACAACAGTTTTCACAAACTGTCCAGGTTTGACAACCTCTGCCACAGTTATACGTGGGAAAACAAATGACCAAGCCACACCAGGCTTCTTCCACAGTTATACGTGGGTAACAAATGTAAAAAGGTTTGGGATAGGTATTTTCAGTATCCCTCAGTTTAAGCACAGGAGACAGTGTGTGTAATACTAACACACTGCTCACAAATGTAAAACACTTAAACACAGTAGAGCAAGAGATAGAAAGAAGAAGGTTTAGAGTGCTCTATAGTGTTGGCAGATCAGTTCTGGACTCGTAGGAATGAGTGACTTGAAGCTTTGGTCCTTTTTCTGTAAGTTGAAACTAAAACAGAGTGTCGTGATTTCCAGACTTCCAGATGTTCAAGTGATGGGCTTCTTTGAGTTTGAGTGCTTCACAGCATGGCTTTTAGGAGACGGTTCTTTCAGTCGGTTCACTTGAGACTCTTTTGTTCTTCAGAAAGAATGCTCGAGAGTTCTTCTTTTTGTGTATATGCGTATCTCCTTCTCAGTTGTAGATGTTAGACTCTGTGTAACTGTTCCATTCATTCATGCATTTTTTTTTCTTGAATGCTTCTCTCTTCTTTTTATACTCCTCCATATATACCCTTTTTGTTCACCCGAGGCCGACAAGATAAATAGTCTGGAGTTGCACGTGCGATCTTCCTCGTACATTGTATTATTTCTTGATATGTCTGCAAATATCAATAAATAATGTTAGGCGTATCAATTTGTCTAGAAATGACCGTTAGATTAGTATTAAACAAATTGGTAATGAAAAAAAGTAGAAATATAATAATAATAAACTGGTCGAGAATGTATGTCACTGTGGACTTCAACTGTGGTCTTCCAACTGTGGACTTCCTTCTGAATGCTGACTTCAACAACAGGCTTGCTGTCTGTAGGCTTGCAATGGTAGCTTTTACTCCAGGTAACTGTAGCCTCTCTAACTGTAGACTTGTAATATCAAATTTGTAGAACTGTAACCTTTGTCAACTGTAGACCTCGATCATCAGTAGACTTAGTTGACAGAAGCTGTCTAACTGTAACCTTGACTGTAGACTTATGACTGTAGGCTTGTTCGACTGTGAACTTGAGCAGAGAAAACTTTGAACAGAAGTCTTGTAACTGTGACCTTCGTCTGTGAGCTTTGACAATAGATAGCGGTAGACTCGTGACTGTAAGCTTGTATTAGTCTTCGACTGTAACCTTGTAACTGTGAACTTATTGCAACAGTAACTTAAGGTGACAGTTAGCTGTAACTGTGACTTTGAAAAGAAAGCTCTGACTGTTAGCTAACAATACTAAACATATGTTTAAGCATAGAATAATAAGATTAATGCAAGGTTTTAATACATCATAATCAATGTTTAAGCATGATTTGGGATTATCAAAACAGGTGATTCCAACAATCTCCCCCTTTTTGATAATCACAAATTATGTCAGTTATGGAATGAAATATAGATGTATCAGAGAGAAGTGTGCAAAACATAATATTAGCAATATGAGCACAAAAATTAGGTATAATCCTCAAGGATTTCTCCCTCTTTGTATAGGTTCATTTCTCCCCCGAGTTTTCCCTATTTCTCCCTATTTCTCCTGATTTCTCCCTATTTCTCCCCCTTTGTGATTAACAAAACGAAAGACAGAGAGAGAGAAAATAAACAGTGTATTAATAATGAGGACAGTACATGACCCAAAACGTGAATACATGATCCCTATCAAAAAAAAAACAGACTCAATCCTCTGTATCTGTAGGTAAGGGAGCTTTTCCTTTGGAGGAAGAAGATGGAGCAGTAGGTGAAAGATCAACATGCTTAGGAATTGTAGCAGGAATGTCTGGAGGGGCAGCAACAGATACTCCTGAAGGCCTGTAGTGAGTAGCTTGCCGAGGTATCAGTGGTCTAAGGCTTCTGAGGGGATCAGCAGGAGACATTACTGAAGAACCACTGGAGTTGGAGACAGGTAGGGCAGGAGGAACTATAACAGGTGTGCAGTCCACATGAAGAAAAGGTAGGAGCAGATTCCTGAAATCCATGATGATGTTTCCTCCTCTGTCCATGGCAGATAAGAAGTCATCTTTGTTTTCCAAGAATTTATCCAAAGCCGGTGTCAACTATCGTAGCTTGCTAACTTGTTCTTTGAAAGCTTGAGTTACAGGAGGCAGCTTCATAGTTTCTAGCATGAGCTTGAAGTGATGGTTCAACTGATGCTTGGTGAAAATCCGATCAAAGTAATGATCCACTTTACTTTTGATGGCCTCCTGAGAAGCAGTAGCAGCCTGCAGGTGCTCACGAACAAAGCCACTGACTTCTCTTGTAGTAGCAAGGATCTGTAGGTCTGATGTGTCATTTGCACGGGCCTGAGTAAGCTCTTCTCTGAACAGGGTTCTAAACTGCTCAAGGTCTACAGGAGAGCTAGATGAAGGAAGGGACTTGGCTGAGAATGCCACTGTCTCCTTGAAAGACTGAGTCAGATTGCCAATCACTTTCTGAATGACAACATCCTGATTGATAAAGTGTTCTTTTACTGATTTCTTGAAAGCCTCAAATACTTCCACAAACTGCTTGACCACTTCTTTGATGTATTGAATCTCACTGGCCACTTGTGTCTGAGAACTGGTCAGGGCAGTTAAAGAAGCAACTGATTGTCTGAGGGCCACTACTGCTCCAGTCCAACTTTCAATTTGAGTGTGGCACACTTTCATTTCATCTATAACTTCTTTGATTGGACTTCCCACAACACATCCTAGAGATAATTCTAAGGATTGTTCTACATTTTTCAGCTCATCAAAAAGACTGGTTTTCAATTCAGCAACAGACTGTCTGATGGTCTCCTTCATTTCATTTTTTAAGGATTCAAGGTCTTCCTTGGTGGCCAATCTTTCAGTTTCTAACACTGGAGAGCTGTTAGTTAGGATAACTGGATTTCTTGGTAGTTGGTTTTCCTCATCTGAATCCTCATAATTGAGTCCTAACACCATGTATCCTGGATCTGAGGTCCATCCTTCTATATCATACAGTACAGAGACTAAACCAAAACGCTCCCCCTCACTTGGAGCTCCTTCCTGAACATTTTCTACCATCTGCTCGACTCTGGGTAACTCTATGTCCTCTTCTGTAGCTCTAGCAGGTTCCATACTTGCTTCCTCTGTAGGTTCAGTAGTGAGGTTAGCCTCCCTCTCTGTTGAGTCATCAACCATTTTCATGACAACAGTAGTAGAGACCACTCCTGCTTCCTGGTCAGACACTGACTTGTCTGTATACCCTATCAGAGGGCTCATACTGAGTTCTTTTGTTTCTTCACCACTGATCTCCTCTTTATCTTCTGCAACAGTTTCTTGATTTTTATTTGAAGCTCCAGCCTCTTCTGCTTCGACTGTATCATCCTCGTCAGAGGTGTCCTTGACAAAATATTGAGATTCTTCTTCTTCTTCTGTAGTCTCAGTCTCACTGTCTCTTAGAACAGGTTCTCTACTAGGTAGTTCTTTTGGAGGGCTTGCTGCTCCAAACGTCACTGTCCTGACAGGACTGTGAGTAGTATCAGGATCACTCCCTTCATCAATTGGGGTGTCCTCTCTTGCAGAGTCACCAACTACTGCAGTCTTTTCATCATCTGAGTATACAGGTTCAGGCTCATCAGGCTTTAAGCCAGGATCTCTCCTATCTCTCGGTCTAGAGGGATGAGTAGAAGGGCTAAATTTCTCATAGATTCTCTCCTCATCATTAACCCATGATTTCTTCTAGGGATTCCAACTGATCTTCATGAATTTGCAGATTACTTTCGAGATACATACACTGTTCTTTGCCACTATCAGCTCTTCCTGACTTCCTGCTGCACCTTTCACTTTCAACATTACCGAAATGAGTTTAGCATGGAACAAGGCACTTGATTTTGAGCTTGCCTTTATCATGTCCTCCATCTGAGCCATCAGCAACCTAAAAAGGTTGACCTTCCTTCCATGTTTTAATAAGTACATCAAGTATATATCCTGGTGCTTCAGAGTTGCAAAATCTCCTCTTCTAGGACTCAGTACATGCTGAATAAACTTAAATAGAAGCCTTTCCTCTCCACACATTTCAGCAGCAATAATCTTTCTTACTGTGCCATTGCCTGTCAGTTCTTCCAGAGCCGTCTCATGATCAAAGATTCTACTGTTTGGAGGAGCCGCTCCAGAATAGTAGTTGTAAATACCCTCATGAGGAACTCTTAAACGTGCAGCCCATTCAACGGATGAAAAACTTACTTCATTGCCGTTTACTCTGGATACCAGTCTATGCAGATCATCCTCTTCCTCGAACTGTAGATATTCATAGAATTCCTTCACCAGCTTCGGGTAGTACGGTCCATTATTGTTTGCGAAGCATTCGGTCCATCCTTGATCATTAAGCACTGCCAGTACTAATGATCTGCTCGATAAAATCCACTCTTCACTTAGCTCCTTTTCAGCAACTATTTCTCTCTTAGTCAGATGTGGATTAACAGGTCTTATCGAGGCATTCCCGGTGCCACTGGATTCGACTCGAGTCCTCTTCGGCATTGGTGCATCTTCATTGACAGTCGGGGGTCGCTTTGTTCTGGCCATTGGAACTGAATGAGGTTTCGAGGTTCGGTTGAAGGTTTAGGGTTTAGGACTTGGGAGAGCAAGGGTCGAGATGAGTGGATTGAGATATGTTCGATGTTCTAGATTTTATCATTTAGGGATTTAGAAATAAAAGTATAAAGAAAGGAGACGGTTCGAATTCCCGCAAAAATAAAATAAGGTTAAACAGCGAAACAGCCTACAGAGAGATGTAACAGTGAGGTACACCGGTGAGGTCTAACTGTGAGGTTTCAACTGTGAGGTTTCAACTGTGAGGTTTCAACTGTGAGGTTTCAACTGTGAGGTTTCAACTGTGAGGTTTCAACTGTGAGGTTTCAACTGTGAGGTTTCAACTGTGCTATAATTAATCATACCTAACTCATGTTTGATGTAGCTTAATCTCTCAGAATTCAAAGGCTTTGTAAAAATATCAGCTAACTGATGTTCAGTGCCAATGAACTCAAGAGTGATATCACCTTTTTGATAATGATCCCTCAGAAAGTGATGTCTCACATCAATATGTTTTGTCCTAGCATGAGATACTGGATTTTTAGAAATGTTAATAGCACTTGTATTGTCACACCCTATAGAGACATGTTTGAATTGATATCCATAGTCTAGTAAAGTGTGTTTCATCCACAAGATTTGTGCACAACAGCTACCAGCAGCTATATACTCAGCTTCGGCAGTAGACAATGCAACAGAATTCTGCTTCTTACTACACCAAGATACTAGTGACTTGCCTAAAATGTGACATGTTCCAGAGGTGCTCTTTCTATCTAATTTGCAGCCAGCAAAATCAGCATCAGAATAACTTAATAAATCAAATGATTGTCCTTTTGGATAAAATAATCCCAAATTGGGAGTATGTTTTAGATATTTGAAAATCCATTTAACAGCAGTCAAATGAGACTCTTTTGGATTGGCTTGAAACCGAGCACACATGCATACACTGAACATGATGTCAGGTCTACTGGCAGTAAGGTACAGTAGACTACCTATCATACCTCTGTAATTGGTTTGATCCACTGGTTCACCAGTTTCATCACTGTCCAACTTGCAAGTGGTGCTCATAGGTGTGTCACTGCCTTTGGTGCCATCCAAAGAAAAACGTTTTAGAAGATCTTTAATATATTTACTTTGGTTCAAAATAATACAATTTTTATTTTGAAAGATCTGAAATCCAAGGAAAAATTTGAGTTCTCCCATTAAACTCATTTCAAACTCATTTTGCATTATTTTTGAAAAATCAACACATAAATAATTTTTAGAAGATCCAAAAATAATATCATCCACATAAATTTGTACTATTAAGACATATTTAGAAATCCATTTAATAAAAAGAGTAGGATCAGCTATCCCTTTAGTAAATCCTTTCGAAATAAGAAAAGAGCTGAGCCTATCATACCAAGCTCTTGGAGCTTGCTTTAAACCATATAAAGCATTAGATAGTTTAAAAACATGATTAGAAAAATGGGGATTTGTAAAACCAGGAGGTTGTTCCACAAATACATCCTCAATTATATATCCATTTAAAAAAGAACTTTTAACATCCATTTGATATAGTTTGAAATTCAGATGAGCAGGATAAGCAAGTAATATCCTAATGGCCTCTAGTCTAGCCACGGGTGCAAAGGTTTCCTCATAGTCTATTCCTTCTTCCTGACTATACCCTTGTGCAACTAGCCTAGCTTTGTTTCTGATTATATTACCAAACTTATCAACTTTGTTTCTAAACACCCATTTAGTGCCTATGGTAAGAGTGTCTTTAGGTCTTTCCACTAATTCCCAAACTTTGTTTCTTTCAAACTGATTTAGTTCTTCTTGCATAGCCATTACCCAGAATTCATCACTGATAGCATCATTGACATTTTTGGGTTCAAGCTGTGAAAGAAAAGCTTGATGTTCAACCTGATTTCTTAGAGAAGCTCTAGTTTGTGTTCCTCTGTCAAGATTACCAACAACAGCATCTAAAGGATGATTCTTTAGAATCCTAGTTGATTTGGTAAAGGTTGGAATAGAGATTTCAGGTTCATTTATAGGTTCGGGTTCCACAGAGGAAGATTCTGGAAAAAGTCCAGAACTGGATGTTTTTATTACAGGTTCTTTAGATTTGTCATTTAGGTCCAGAACAGATAAGTCTTCTTCAACATCTTCAAGAGAAGTTTTAGACTCATGTGGATCAGTCTCATCAAACTTGATGTGAAAAGATTCTTCCACACATTTGGGTTTCTTATTGAACACTCTATAGGCTTTACTAGACATAGAGTAACCCAGGAAAATTCCTTCACCACTTTTTGGAGCAAATTTATCAAGATTATCTTTAGTATTCAGAATAAATACTTTGCAACCAAAAACTCTAAAGTAATTAACCTTAGGCTTCCTATTATTCCACAACTCATAAGGGGTTTTCTTAAGAACCGGTCTAATCAAGACTCTATTAATAACATAGCAGGCTGTATTTACAGCTTCAGCCCAAAAGTAAACAGGCAGGTCATATTCATTAAGCATAGTCCTTGAAATTTCTTGCAGGGTTCGGTTTCTTCTTTCCACTACACCATTCTGTTGAGGTGTCCTAGGAGCAGAAAAATTGTGAGCATAGCCATTGTGTGAGCAGTAAGATTCAAATTCTTGATTCTCAAACTCACGGCCATGATCACTCCTCAAGGTCTTAATCTTAAGTCCACTAAGATTTTCTACAGACTTAGAGTATTTAGCAAAGGAAGAGCAGGCTTCACTTTTGTGAGCTAGAAAGTATACCCAAGTATATCTAGAAAAGTCATCTACAAGAACATAAACATAGTGCTTCCCATTTAGACTTGAAATTATTGATGGTCCAAACAAATCCATGTGAACCAGTTCAAGTGGTTGAGAAGTTGAAATTTCTTTCTTTGGTTTAAAAGAAACTTTGTGTTGTTTTCCCTTTTGACAGGGATTACACACTTTGTCATTTGGGAATTCAAGCTTAGGTAGGTCTCTAACTAGGTGTTTCTTAGAGAGTTTTCTAAGTGAATGAATGTTGCAGTGTCCTAGTCTCCTAGGCCACAGCCAAGACTCTTTATGAAAAGCATTTAAGCAAGTAACATTATGTTTAGCTAAAGTGTTTAAGTCAATAGCATAAACATTTTCATTTCTTAAGGCAGAAAATATTAAAGCATTTTTGGAATTATAAACATCACAAGAATTGTTTTCAAACTTGACATTAAAACCATCATCACACAATTGAGAAATGCTAAGTAGGTTGTACTTAAGTCCATCAACAAATAAATCTTTGGAAATTAATACTGAGTCAGTGTTACCAATCTGGCCTAAGCCGATGATTTTTCCTTTTGAGTTATCACCAAAAGTGACATATCCTCCATCAACCTTTATTAAGCTTTTGAAGCACGAATAGTCCCCAGACATGTGTCTTGAACATCCACTGTCTAAGTACCATACCTTCTTCTAATTGCTCTTCAAACAGATTTCCTACAAAACAGATTAGACAGGAAATGACTTTGGTACCCAGATTTTCTTGGGTCCAGATATGTTAGCAATCAAGGATTTAGGTACCCAGATTTGTTTTATGGGTCCCATACAATTAATAGATGCAACAGATTTAGAGAGATATACTTTATTTGATCTGCAACTATTTAAATAACCAGTTGAGGCATACGAATTTCCAAAACTGGAACTAGCAGGATTTTTTCCAGACTTGGAAATAAATCGGGTTTTAGTAAACTGTCTTTGTCCAGGTTGGTATCCCAAGCCAGTAGCATACTTAGGTGCAACTTGATTTCCTAGCAGTTGGGTTAGAGTATCTTTTCCATTTGTGAATGTTTCTAAGTCCTTTCTAAGTTGTTCATTAGATAGTTTCAGTTCTGTGTTCTCCTTTAATAATTGAACATTTTTCTCTTTTTCTACATCAAGTGCAGACTTGACACTTGCAGTAAGAGCATGCTATTTCTTTAAAGACTTATATTTATCCTTTAGTTCATTACACGTTTCTTCCAGCATATTACAGTATTCAATCAATTCATCTTTAGACATATTTTCAGAATCAGAACCAGATTCTGCTTCACCTTCAGAATAATAAGAGTTTAAAGTGGGAGTGTCTAAGGTTACCTCAGATTTGTTTGTCATGAAACACATATTAGCACGATTTCTTTCAGAATCACTGGATTCTGATTCACTTGTGCTGTCTTCTGAAGCAATCCAGGTGGCCTTCATAGCTTTCTTATAATTCTTGTCCTTGTACTCATATTTCTTCTTGAATTTTAACTTAGGACAGTCAGCTTTGATGTGTCCTTTCCTTTTACATTCACAGCATACTATGTCTTCTTCTTTATCAGTTTTCTTCCAATCTTTCTTCCACTTACCTTGTCTATCATACTTACCCTTGTAGTTTGGTTTTCTGAAGAACTTCTTCTTCCTATAGAACTTCTTGAATCTCCTTGCTATCTGTGCCATCTCGGCATCACTGTCAGAATCTAAGTCTTCACTAGATGAGCTTTCAGTTGGTATATGCACTTTCTCCTTGTATTTGCTCTTTGATGCAGTAGACTTAAATGCTACAGATTTTCGTTTTGGTTCCTCATCTTCCTCTTTATTTACCTTGAGCTCTTCTTCGTACATCATCAGCTTACCAATTAACTCCTTGACAGGCAAAGTTCCAATATCACAGGATTCTCTAATTGAAACGTATGTGCCTCTCCATCTGTCAGGCAGACATCTCAATAATCTCATGATTTGCTCCTTTGCTGGAACAATCTTTCCGAGTGAGCTCATTGTGTTGACTATCTCATTAAACCTGAGATACATATCAGAAATAGGTTCATCAGCTTTCATCTTAAAGTTATCATATTTGATAGTATAAGTATTTAACCGCATATCCTTGACATTAGTTGTTCCTTCATGAGAAACAGCTAAGGTGTCCCAGATTTCAAAAGCAGTTTTACATGCAGAAATTCTATTGAATTACTCATCTCCTAGAGCACAGTAGAGAGCATTCACAGCTTTACAATTATTATTGTAAGCTACCTTAGTAGGTTCATCCCAAGTTATTCTTTCAGTTTCTGGAATCTTGTATTGAGACTCTATAGCAGTCCAAATATCAAAACCCATACTTTCCAAATGAATTTTCATTTTGAGCTTCCATTGGGCATAATTCACATCATTAAAGAAGGGTGGCATGTTAGTAGCAGCACCTTCTAGTCTATTATCCATAAGGAAATTTTAGAAAATGTTTTAAAGAGATGAAATTTAGAGCTAACAGAAATTTAAGATCTTTTAGATAAAACTACAATCACAGTTTAAAAACAGAGAGTAAAACTTTGAGCAAGTATAACAGAGATAAACACAACCTCTGATACCAAATGTTGGTCGGAGTGGACACTCAAGAGGGGGGGTGAATTGAGTTCCAATTAAAAATTTCTGTTAAAAACGTTAAGATTAAATCCCCCAAATTGAAAAACAGCCCAGTCAATTAAGGCAGTTGAGATATAGGTGACTTATTATTCAACAGGTTTCTCTAAGGTTGATTAATCCTCAGTAAGGTTAGTTTGATGACTAACTTTACTTTTGAAACAAGTTTACTAAACAAATCTCTTATACACACTAACCAAAATTGACTATCAGAGTATTTGAAAAAACAGATTTCTTGTTTACAAAAAGGAGCACAGCGGAAAAGGGAAAGCAAAGTAAAGAAAAGAATAACAAGCTATTTCAAACAAGAGGTTCAGTCTTAAGCTAAGACTTAGTCCTCTTCCACTTGGTGATCACCTGCCACCAAGCAATTTTATAAAAAGGATTGATACACAGCCTGTATCGGGCTTTACAACAGTTTTCACAAACTGTCCAGGTTTGACAACCTCTGCCACAGTTATACGTGGGAAAACAAATGACCAAGCCACACCAGGCTTCTTCCACAGTTATACGTGGGTAACAAATGTAAAAAGGTTTGGGATAATGATTTTCAGTATCCCTCAGTTTAAGCACAGGAGACAGTGTGTGTAATACTAACACACTGCTCACAAATGTAAAACACTTAAACACAGTAGAGCAAGAGATTGAAAGAAGAAGGTTTAGAGTGCTCTATAGTGTTGGCAGATCAGTTCTGGACTCGTAGGAATGAGTGACTTGAAGCTTTGGTCCTTTTTCTGTAAGTTGACACTAAAACAGAGTGTCGTGATTTCCAGACTTCCAGATGTTCAAGTGATGGGCTCCTTTGAGTTTGAGTGCTTCATAGCATGGCTTTTAGGAGACGGTTCGTTCAGTCGGTTCACTTGAGACTCTTTTGTTCTTCAGAAAGAATGCTCGAGAGTTCTTCTTTTTGTGTATATGCGTATCTCCTTCTCAGTTGTAGATGTTAGACTCTGTGTAACTGTTCCATTCATTCATGCATTTTTTTTTCTTGAATGCTTCTCTCTTCTTTTTATACTCCTCCATATATACCCTTTTTGTTCACCCGAGGCCGACAAGATAAATAGTCTGGAGTTGCACGTGCGATCTTCCTCGTACATTGTATTATTTCTTGATATGTCTGCAAATATCAATAAATAATGTTAGGCGTATCAGTTTGTCTAGACATGACCGTTAGATTAGTATTAAACAAATTGGTAATGAAAAAAAGTAGAAATATAATAATAATAAACTGGTCGAGAATGTATGTCACTGTGGAATTCAACTATGGTCTTCCAACTGTGGACTTCCTTCTGAATGCTGACTTCAACAACAGGCTTGCTGTCTGTAGGCTTGCAATGGTAGCTTTTACTCCATGTAACTGTAGCCTCTCTAACTGTAGACTTGTAATATCAAATTTGTAGAACTGTAACCTTTGTCAAATGTAGACCTCGATCATCAGTAGACTTAGTCGACAGAAGCTGTCTAACTGTAACCTTGACTGTAGACTTATGACTGTAGGCTTGTTCGACTGTGAACTTGAGCAGAGAAAACTTTGAACAGAAGTCTTGTAACTGTGACCTTCGTCTGTGAGCTTTGACAATAGATAGCGGTAGACTCGTGACTGTAAGCTTGTATTAGTCTTCGACTGTAACCTTGTAACTGTGAACTTATTGAAACAGTAACTTAAGGTGACAGTTAGCTGTAACTGTGACTTTGAAAAGAAAGCTCTGACTGTTAGCTAACAATACTAAACTTATGTTTAAGCATAGAATAATAAGATTAATGCAAGGTTTTAATACATCATAATCAATGTTTAAGCATGATTTGGGATTATCAAAACAGGTGATTCCAACATAAATTATGCCCCATTATTATTTTAATTTTATATTGTGTTAAAATAATAACTAAATATATATATATGAAATACAATTAATTATATTTAAATATATAACATCCTGATTAAAACAATACTGTGTTCGATAACGTATATGATACACCACATCGATCTTAAATGAAAAATTTAATATTATAATTTAATATGGTAGTTATCACATACTTGTTAGAATTAAAAGAATGAATAATATTAAATTAATTATAAAAATAAGTTTCACACATCTAAATATAATTAATTCATTTTTGAGCAATAAATTGAAAAAGAATTTTCTGCCCTTTTTAAAATAAAATGAAATTTTTTTCTAAAAAACTATTTCAATGAGCACAAGGGAATTTTATACCAATAAATTAATAAGTATATTTATTTCAATTATATTAATGATATATATAAATATATTATTTAATTTACATTTTATCGTTCTCCAGATGTGTTTTCTGGACATGATATAAGAACAAATCCAATTTTATGAATAAGAGAAGTGTTTTTAAAAAAAAATTCATTTTTGTTGCCTTTTGATTTTTCACTTGATTTTAATATAGTTTATGAAAATTTTAAAATTTATATTTGAAAAAATAAACATCTTATTTGAAATCATATTATAAAAATTTTCTTTTTTGATGATTTGTTTCTTTATTTCTGATATGTTTTAGGTTTTGATAAATAGTGATAAAATAATTTAATTTAATTGAAAACTAGATTTCAATAAAATATATTTATGTGGTAAAATTATATTTCATATTTTTTAAATAAAAATTATCTAATTTTTTATCTTTTAATCAAATTTTATTAATTTTAATAAATTTCATAGTGAAATTTGATATGAAAACATTGTGAACCTTTGAACGTTATTACTTTGAAGACATGTTTTCTCGTTCCATCAACAAGATAAATTTTTAATTAATTTATGAAATTTATTAATTTTGAATTTTTTATAATGGATTGAATATTTGGAATTATAATTTAAAAATTTATTAAATATTTCCCTTTTCATTTCTAGAAAAAATTAATTGCAGCTTTAGTTACTTTTTATTACCATGATGAAGGGTAAATAAAGTAATTAAAGGTAAAATTATATTATAAATATAATAAAAGTTCCCTAAAAAATCTCTAATTTTTTCTTGATTTTTTTATAAAAAAATTATTATTTTATGAAATTATATGCTTTAGAATCCATTTAAATGAATGTATGACCATTATATTATTATATTCATAAAAAAGTCAATTTTGTGCCACTTTTGTTTTTTACAAGTGAAATATTTTTAGTATGGATCTATATAGGTGAAATTTTAAGCTATAAATAGTAATATAAATATAATACATTTATATAAATCATGATAATTTATTTATAATTTTTAGCAATTAAATAATTACCTTAAATATTCACACAATGATGATGGAGTAATTGTTTAATTAAATAAAATATAAATTATATAATATTAGAAATACAAAAATAAATATAATATGATATGATTAAGGTCATAAATGAGTTTCTTAGTGTATATTGACATGTTAGTGATGTTTTAGAAGTTTTGTTTTCTAATTTAGCCTATTTTTATGATATTTTTTAGAAATTCATTTTAGGAATATTGTAAAAATTGATATTATTGATATATGAAAATAAATAATATATTATTAAATAATATATAGTTTAGAAAATGATAATTTTTGGAATAAGGATTGGGAAAAGTCTCCAAATGTCATATATGACTCACTTATTAGTCATTTGGTATTTTATAATAATTATATTATCCCACAAAATGTAAATTACATGATATCACATTAAGAGTTAAAATAGTTAAATAAGGGTTAAAAATATAATGATTAAAAACTATTCCAATTTTTTATAATTTTTATTTTATGTATTTATTTAGACACATAATCATCCTATATTCTAAAGGAAAAACTTTTTATCCATCTATAATTGGACATTAATTTATATTAATTTAATATCTTTAAGAATTCCAAGAGTGACCATACCCTATCCTATAAATGGACACACATTATTCTATTTTAAATATAGTTAAAAACAAACTTGGTTAAGAAAATATCTACTCGGGTATCTTCCTAGAATCCCTCCTAACATTATAGAGGCTTTATTTTAGGTATACAACCCTCCATAGAGGTGACAAGACCTTAATAAAAAAAGATCATCTGAAGGAGAGGTATCATTTTTAAATTGGTGTTTCTATTTTATTTCTTCTATTACTTCCTTAAAATCTGATTACCCCATGATAAAATAATAAATATACTAACATTAATATACAAAGATTTTATTATTTTAATAACATCTCCTAAATCCATCTCCATTTCCATCAAATCGATAAATATTTAATCATTCATACTTACGACCGACTAATACTTCACGAACCAATATAAATCATTTTCCATAACCATATCTCAGGACTGGTTATAATGATTGAATTAATGTTATATATTATATTCATGATATATTACACATTATTAAATAATAATATATCATTTATGTTCTTTAATTTCTATACTCATAAAAACGATAACATCGTTCATGCGTACGTCTGAACTATCAAATTAACAAAGTGATGTGATTCATTTTTTATCATCACGTAACATGGAAGATATATATAAGTGTATTTAAATTATTAATATGATATTAATTATATTATTATAACTATTTAAAGAAGAAATTACAATTGTTTTCTTTCCATAATTATCTTTGAAAATTGAAATGTTACTCATGCGTTTGTACGGCCTACCACCTCCATGATTATAACATAGTAATTTTTTCATGACCATACATAATGGGATGATTTAAATTTATAATTGATGTATAAAATTAATTATTATTTCATGGATGTTATTTTGTATAAGATGGAATCATTTAAATTTTGACTCTATACATCATATCAAAGTCATTTAGGACTCAAGTACCAAATATCATGAAAAAATCTAACATGTACTTAAATAATAAAATAATTATTTTAAAATGTTAATAAAAAGGATAATAACTAGGAAAAAGGTTATCAGTCAAGTAAATGACTAGAATAAGATTATTATTTAAGAAAATAAAATACATTCTGATTAATCAGACTCAAGGTATGATACTTCTTCTCAATCCCAATTCATTGAGACTTATTTTAATGTTATACACCCATATTATTTTATAAGATGTATAAAAAACCCAGTTGAAATTTAATTACATTCAAGGATTATGAAAAATAAATCATTTAATACATTCTATGCGGAGTGTTTGACTTTATTTACAAATAATGAAAGAAATATTTGTTTTAAAGTATATGATAATAATTAATTCTCTAACACCATAACCGTTATTTGATATTTGGTTTCCCCTATAAGACATAATGTTTTTAAAAGAACAAAAATCCTTATACACTTTTAAGGATATTCTGGTATGGAAAACAGTTTTGAAGTGGATTGATTATTTTTATATATTAAAATTATTTTTTAATTGTAAAAGAAATTTTATGAGTGAAATGATGAATATTCCAATCTTTTATGTGTTATGATTATATAATGATATTTGGATATTTGACGGGTGGTTATGTGATAACCCAAGGATAGGTGGTTTTATGATAAACCAAGGATGGGTGGTTATGTTATAACCTCCAATTCATTAGGTTTGAAATTTGGCCGTATGACTATTTAATTTGTACAAGTGACATGTATGGAAGTCAACTGGGTGACACCCCATATATTTGTGAATTATTTGTTTTCGAATCAATTTAATATTTTGATATTTTTCATTTCACACAATATGAAATATATATTTTGTTATATGAAACAAATTAATTTGTCTTGCATTATATGCAACACCAAGTATATTTTATACTACATGAAATAGTTATATTAGAGTTTGGTATACACCACACTATTATTGGATTGTGTTACACACAACAACATGTTCTTTTGATAGATTTCATTACATGCAATACCAAATTTTTTCAAACAATAGTATATTATTAAATTATCATTATTTAATATAACAAGATATATCCTAGACATTAAATTAATAAATATGAGTAATATTAACAAATATATGAAAATTTATGGTTTATAAAATGAAATCATTGATTACCAATTTATTAGAATAGAACATATATACAAATTAAATATAAAAGAAAATTTATGATTTCATTGCTTGCAATACAAAATTTTTTCTTACCTAAAATCTTTCTTTATATCATGGATAAAGGAAAGCATAAAAATTTTGAGCTCAAATTCTCAGTATGGTTAAACATGGAGAACATAAAACAATCCCTAAACATTTCAAAGCAATAACATAAAACACAAAATCATGAGTAATGACATAAATATTGGAAGTGCATAAGTCATAGATCATAAAGGAACATTAAACATGATAAAATAGCATGGGAATAAAACATGTAATTGTGGAAAAACATTAATCACAATATACTATTTCCATAGTAGCCAAGTCATTGCTTCCAAGACAATCATAGTGGACATAGTCCCTTTCCGAATCGAGCTCACTCCTCATTCCAGTCGTGTATCACTGAACCAGATTAACATGCCCTTCCAGCCATGTATATCTCATGAGATATAAATATTTACCGAATGCATTGGAGGGAGATATAGGTCCCACCAATCTCATAATTAAACCATTCTTATGTGTGCGACAAAATCATATATCATATATCATAGTATAAACCATGTAATAAAATTGGGATTCATAAACATCATGTCATCATAACACAATCCATATAAGATAAAAAGACTTCATAAAAAGATAATTCCCTCATAATAGAATCAGATCAATGTAAAAATAAAGATAGAAACAAAACTCTATATTATCTTAGAAGGAAAATAATTTTCATAAAACACTTGAACTCTATTCTTGAGGAAAATATCCTTTCTACTTCAAAAAAATTTTTCCTTTCCTAATATGTCATACAATTTTAAACTAAAAGAAGTTAATTATAAATAAACATGAAAATTTTTAAAGGATTCTTGATGGAAATAATGTTCTATGAAATCATAAAAATCCATTCATGCTTTATAAAAAAACATTATCCTCGTACTTTTTCCGGAAAAGTCAAAAAGTTCCTCGTGTGGTAAACGAAAGAATGATTCCTTCCATAACATAGTGTAAAAGTAAAAGAGGGGTAAGAATGACGTTAATCATAAATTTAATAATATAAAACACTTTATGAGAAACATTTTTATGGACATGGATGAAAAATATAACCCTAGTAAATACTTACGTATAAGTAATCTCAGAAAAAATGAGATTTGCAAAATTATCCCTTACCTTATGTCCAATTTCTTATGTATGTATTTGATAACCCTATATAGTTGGTTTAAACATATTATTAACTTGTAGAAAACCCATAATAATATTTATGTTTTCATATATGATTCACATTAGACTTTATATTACCCGTTCATTTGTCAATTCCATGTTAATGTAGCATTTTGGGTAAAATTGTTTCATTTATCGTCTGTGTTTTGACTGGTAATTATTCATATTATTACATAGATCATGATTACTTACCTCCAAAATTTAAAACATGATTTATATATAATATATATCATGAATATACTAATATATAATAGATCGATAAATGGAATGAAATACACCCTTCACAGAGACAGTAGGCCGTATGTACACATGAACACTATTTTCGTTTCCTTATTAAATTGAATAAATGTAAGTAAATAACATATACATAAGTCCAGTATCATTAATATGTCATATATTTCATTATTATTTAATATAGATAATTTATAATCATTCTTGAATGGTTAACTTGAAAAATGAATCACATTGCGTCGTGGAGACGGTAATCCGTACGTACGCACGGGTGATGATATCGTTCCCATAATTATTGAATGGAATTAGAGTGGATGATATAATATCTCATAATTAATATCATGTAATAATAACCTTATATATAGTTATTCTTTACACCAATATACACATCCAAGTAAGGTGGTGGTGGAAAAATAGATTACACCACGGCGTGGAGACGGTATTCCGTACGTACCCACGCGCGGTGATTTATTTTTTCGTAGGATGGGTAGAAGTTGAAATAGGGTTGTTTCATTTTTCAAATAACATATCATTATATTATTTATACTGATGTTATTACTTTATAATGAAACAACTAAAGATAATGAAGTATAAGAATAACGAAACTTGAAAGAATCGATAGAAGAGATTACCTCTTCTTCGACACGCCTCCTTTTATCATCCACTAAGGGAACTAATGTCGGTCTTGGAAGAAGACCCAGACCTCTAGTAGGTTCCTAGGGAAGTTTATAAGATAGTTTTTCAGGGTTTGGACGAGCCCGAAGGCTCAAAGTGGTCTGAGGAGGAGAGGGAGGAGGTTCCCTTTTATATGGGAAGAGGGGGGCACTTTTTGAAACCTCAAAAATATTAATTTATAATAAACTCATACACCACATAAAAAATTTCAATGTTACTCAAATTAGAATATTAGGTAATATAGTGTTGTAATCTCATAAAATAACCAAATTTGGACATTTTGGAAAACTATTTCAAAGCTTATCAATTTGATTTATCCTTATCTAATTTATTTAATCTTACTTGTGGTAATAATATTTAAAATCATAAATTGTTATAAATAATTACTTATGTGTTGTGAATTATACATAATTTGGTATATTACGACATTTTAGACCATATAAATTTCAATTTATAATTTTTAAATATTTATGATATTTTAAACAATTTAATAATAGGTTATTTTTATAAAATAACAAAAGTGTTAATTTTGACACTATTAATTTATTCGAATTTTAATAAAATACATAAAGAGGATATATTCTAAAAAAATGTTTAATAGATTTATAACATGTCCTATTAATCTATCAAATTTTTGGACAACACTAATTAGTTCATATAAGTTTTATTTTAATATTTATAATACCATTTATTTGATATTTCTCTTAATAAAACAATTACTACATCATTTTTGTATAATCATTTAATATACTTATTAGTGGCATAAAAATTAAAACTAAAATCCTATGCTGAATATAAATATAGTAAATTTCATAATAATATTTTTACTCGAATTTATCATCATAAAATTACAACATTTAAATCGTTATATTTATTAAATTATGAAGGTGACATCTTTGACAACATTTAAAATAAGATAATATAAATGTCCTAATCTGTTTTATAAGGCTCCAAATGGTCCCCAAATAGACCTTGTATTATTAGGATATATATATATACTCTGCCAATAAGGATTGGTCAATTTTATGGTCCTTTTGATAGGTATTATTATTTTAATAAAAACTATATTATTGATTTTTCACTAAATAAATAATTTCTACATCATTAATGTATAAGCTATTAATGTAATTAAATATTTCTTAAAAATTACAAATAAGTTAGCATAATAAAGAAAAAAAATTTAGCTTTAAAATTAGTGTTTATAATTGAAATTATATTCTATATAACCTTATATTCAAAAAAATCTAATTCTTAAAGATTGAGTGAGACATATTTCACATTCTTTAAAATAAAATAAATTAAAGGTATTAATCACATCCATTTGGGTTTAAATGGATTCCCTTTCAACCAAAATATGAATTATGATGAAATATAATCATCCAATTATATTAAGACAATGGTTATGGTAATTTTATAATATTATTGTTACCCTTAATTACCTAATTTACATTTACTTGTACTAAATAAAATTTACCGTAGTTACTATTCATAATGCCAAAAAATAAAAAGTAACATATTATAATAATTTGAACCTAATGATTCCAAATATGGAATCCATTTTTCCACATTCAAAACACAGAAGTTGCAGTAATTAATTTTAAATTAATCCCGTTGTCGAAAAAAATGGATTTTTTTCAAAACATTGCAAAAGATTTAATTGATTTAACCTACGAATTCAATGTAAAATCAATTATAATGATATAAATTATATAAAATGTTAAAAATATATTCTATTTATATTTTATATCAATTTACTATTATCATTTATCCATATAAATTATCTTGATGAAAAATGTTTTTTAAGTAAAATTAGAGTGTTTTTACTATTCATCAAAATAAGAACGTTGTCAGAAAAATATCAAAAATATATCCAATGTAAATTTTTATATATTGATTCAAAAGAAAAAGTTAATTTTGTAAAATTGAACTTCTAAACTTTTATAAAGTATATTTAAAATGGATGCGCCATCAAAAGGCGGTAAAAATTCATTTTTTGAAAAATACTTATTTTACTCAAAAATTTATTTTGTTCTCATCCCATTTTTTAGAAAATGTTAAAGATGAATAATAATGTTATAAAATAAAAAATTTAGTTAATAATACTCATAATGGCTAGTTCATAATAATATTATAACCATATATCGTAGTTTAGTGAAACCCGGTGTTAAGTACAACACACGCTATCGAGGAAGGTCGTGATTGCGTGTAATGCAAGCCAAGTCAGGGTTGCATATAGTGCAAGACTCATTTTTTATTGCGTATAACAGAATCCAACCATATTTCATTTATACATTGAATATATATACATATATATATATATATACTCAATGTTGTGTTGAATAACTACTATCAAACGAACTTGAAATTGTGTGTAACACGATCCAAGAATAGTGTTGCGTATACTGCAATCTAATACGATGTTGCGTATAGTGCAAGATAATCTTGTTGTAGCGTAGAACAGAATATATGAAAGAAATTAAAAAGAATATATCTCATAAAATTTCTGTTTGTTACATTCTACCCTTTTTAAAATGAATTTCACCCTCGAAATTTTTTGGGGTTATAAATGGTTTATTACTTGAGAGTTTCTTTCATAGAAACCCACATCGTAAAACGGAATACTAAAACTTAATTTAAAAAATGAACATTAGAAACAAAACGGATACCCAATGTAACTCATCACTTGTGTTCCCACATAGGAGAACATAAAAGAAAATATAGATATGGAAGTGAAATATAACTGTCATGTTCTGATAGAGAGTGGTAGAGAAAATGGATATGAAAAAGCCAACAGTCACAAAGCCATAAATTTTTTATGATCTAAGGTACCATGTAATTTATCAGATATGAGAGCACTAGGACAATATTTTTGGTTTTCAAGATCATTTCCCAAATTTTGAATAATTTTTAAATTAAAAGAAATAATTACTTGATTTTGGTACAATCTCACCATTTCTCATGCCATGAACAATTTCCACTTCATCTCTTAAAGAAATGAAGTTGAATTTGTCTTTCACAATGTTTTAGCAGATCATGTGATATAGAGATAGGCCATTCCTTCTATCTCAAAAAAAAGGTTTGAAAAAGTTATTAAAAATACATAAGTCCATCTATGGTGAGGTTAATCATATATGATTCCAAAAATTGACTTAGACTCCAACTATCATACCGCTTAATAAAATAAAATTAATTTTTACTAACCAAGTACTTCCTGTAGGCTAGTGGTACGTGATAAAGGCCAATCACACTTCGGTTGGGGGTTCGATTCTCACAACCTTGTCCGATGCGATGGGTTGTCGCCCGTCCTATGGGTTATCCTTTTTCTAAAACTACACTATTATAACATTCCAGAAATAGTATCGAAAATAGTTATACCCTTAAAAAATTCTATCTAAATTCCAACTTAATCCATTCCAACCTTTAGGCTTATCGAAAATACTTCTATCCAATATTATAGTATAAAGAAAATGATAACTATAAATTTCATCAACCAAGCATGTGAATACCATCATTTATCCCCCGTATATCATAAAATATATCTTGTTGGATACATTCCAGTCATGTGAATACCTTAATTATGTATTCTCTTGAAACATGAATGACCATAGAACCTTAGTAAAAACATGAATTCTGTCAAAAGTTAACTCTTTCCACATACCAAAATCCAAAAATTTATATATACTCAAACCATGATATCACATTGTCCTTATATCATTGATTATCTCATTAACACTATCAAACATCTCATTATATTCTTATCCCTTCATTATGCGCATATCATCTACTTTCCAAAAATATCTGAATAACCTTTCATGGTTACTGGTACCATTCAACATATACTTTCAAATACTTTAGGAAAAACAATAGTGTAACCATCCTTAGATGTATCTTTATTCCATAGTACTGTTACCTATTCAACATAACTCTTGATAAACATAAATCATTCCACTACCTTTTTAATGCACTTATCGAGCATGAACAATTCTTTCATCTCACATATCATTTGTAGTCTCTACATCATCATAAATATAAATACTAACCATACGACCATGATGATTCTCTTCATGAGACATTACATTAGGGAATTGGTTTACATAATACCCATACATTCCACATTTAAAACATTTAACCATTGTTGATTTCTTAGAAATACCATTATCCTTTTCCATGGTGTTAACTGAACATTATCCTTTGCAATTACTGGCTTTGGTTCATTCATTTCCACACCCAAAGAATCTTCCATTTCCATTGATACATTCTCCTGGATACCTCTTCCCACATGATTTACATGAGGAAAATTGAACTTTCTTTCCTCTATGATCATCATGAAACTCCATCTTTCTCTTATTAGATGAGTCAGGAAACTTACCAAAGTTGAGATTATTGATATTATTATGAGATTACTGATTAGGAATAATAATGATGTTTGGACATCCAAATCCCATTTCATTTGGTTTTTCATGAGGAATATCATTCCATTGTCCATCATATTCTCCATTAACATGAATCCTCCTATTTCCTACCATTTATTAAAACCCAAAAAGAATAGTATGAGAGGAAAAACTCATACTAGAAAAACAACATAATCAAGGGGGAGTAGTTTCAATATCTAACACCTTAGGTTTAATTCTATGATCGTTACCTTAATTATTGAAATATAACTTATACTTATACATAACCTTAGGGACATCACTAGACATACCTTAGAAATATCTCTAGGGATCTCACTAATGTTTTCACATCCTAGTTTCCTAAGGTTAACTAAACCTTCTCTATGATACCAACTGTAGAAGTCTGGAATTATTTCCAGTGGACTATAATTGATACATATCAGAGCACTCCATGGGCTATTACACCCCCTGGGCGGGACACACCACCATCCCTAGTGGCAGCCATTTCCTCATGAAGCCCTTGGGCGGAGAGCCATGCTTTGTCCAATGATCATATGTTAGAGTTCGCAATGATTGGATTCGTTCCTGCCTCCTTTTCTCTAATACCAACTGTAGAGACCCAAACATGACATACATAGAAATCACATTACTTTTGTTGAATACTTAATACATGAAAAAATAGATTCCCAATGACTGTATTAGTTTAGTGTCTTTGGAAACTCGGAACATAATCCTCTAATCATGGTGAAAGATATTCAACATCTTTCAAAAGATATTCCCCTATATTTTTCTTACCTAAAACCTTTATTTATATACTGGGGAAAAGAAAACATAAAAAAGGTGTTCTCAAATTCTCAGTAAGGTTAAACATGGATAACATCAAACAATCCCTAATCATTTTAACGCATGAACATAAAACATCAAAATCATGAGTAATGACATAAATCATGGAAATGCATAAGCCATAGATCATAAAGGAACATGAACCATGATAAAATAACATGGTAATTAAAAATGTAATTGTGTAAAAACATTAATCACATGATATGATTTCCATACTAGCCAAGGCATTGCTGCCAAGACCATTATAGTGGACAAAGTCCCTTTCTGAATCGAGGTCACTCCTCGTTCCAGTCCTGTATCACTGAACCAGATTAACTTGCTGTTCCAGCCATGTCTATCTCATGAGATATAAATCTTTACCCAATTCATTGGATGGAGATATAGGTTCCACCAATCTTATAATGGAACCATTATTATGTGTGCCAGAAAATCATAAATCATAAATCATATCATAATCCATGTAATAAAAATGGGATTCTTAAACATCATTCCATCATAACATAATCCATATAAGGAAAATGGAATTCATAGAAAGATAATTCCATCATAACATAATCATATTAATGTAACAATAGGTATAGAAACAAAAAACTATATTTTCTTATATGGAAAATAATTTTGATAAAACACTTGAACTCCATTCTTGAGGAAAATATCCTTTCTACTTCAAAAATATTTTTCATTTCTTAAAATGTCATAAAATTTTAAACTAAAAGATGTTAATTAAAAATAAACATGAAAACTTGTCAATTAATATTTATGGAAATAATGTTCTATGAAATCATAAAAATCCATTCATGCCATATAAAAAAAACATTCTCCTCGTACTTTTTCCGGAAAAGTCAAAACGTTCCACGTCTGGTAAAAAAAAGAAAGATTCATTCTATAACACAATGTAAAAGTCAATGAGGGGTAAAAAATACATTAAACATATATGGAATAATATTAAACTCTTTATAAAAAACATTTTTATGGACATCGATAAAAAATATAACCCCAGTAAATACTTACGTATAAGCAATCTCGGAAAAAATGCGATTTGAAAAATTAACCCTTACCTTATGTCCAACTTTGTCTGTCTGTGTCCGAGAACCCCTAGATAGTGGGTTTAGACATATTATTAACTTTTAATAGAACCATAATAATATTTATGTTGTCATATATGATTCACTTACGACTTTATATTACCCGTTCATTTGTCAATTCCATGTTAATGTAGCATTTTGGGTATAATCGTTGTATTTATCGTCCGTGTTTTGACTTCTAATTATTCATATGATTAAATAGATCATGATTATGTACATCCAGAATGTAAAAAATGATTTATATATAATATATATTCATAGTATAAATATATATAATAGATCGATAAATGGAACGAAATACACCGTTCATGGAGACGGTAGGCCGTACGTACGGGTGAACTCTGTTTTCATTTCCTTATTAAATTGAATGGAAGTAAGTAAATAACATATAAAAATTCCAGAATAATTAATATTTCATATATTTCATGATTATTTAAAACATATACTTTATAATAATTTTGTATTGGTTAACTAGGAAAATGAATCTCATCGCGTTGTGGAGACGGTAATCCGTATATACGCACGAGCAATGATATCGTTCCCATAATTATAGAATAGAATTAGAGTGGATGAAATAATCTCTCATAATTAGAATCATGTTATAATAACCATATATATATATAATTATTCTTTACACCATTATACACATCCATGAAAGGTGGTGGTGGAAAAACAGATTAAACCACGGTGTGGAGACGGTATTCCGTACGTACGCACGCACGGTGATTTCATTTTTCATGGGATGGGTAAAAGGTGAAATAGGGTTTTTAATATTTAAAATAACATATTAGGATAGTATTTACCCTGATGTTATTACTTTATAATTAAACAACCAAATAAGAGAAATTAGAAGAATAAAGAAACGTGAATGAATCGGTAGAAGAGATTACCTCTTCTTCGACGCGCCTCCTCTTATCCTCCACTTAGGGCACTATAGTTGGTCTTGGAAGAATAAAGATACCTCTAGTAGGTTTATTGGGAAGTGAAGAAGATAATTTGGTAGTGTTTGGCCGAGCATGAAGGCTCAATGTGGTGTGAGGAGGAGAGGGAGGAGGTGCCCTTTTATAAGGGAAGAGAGGGGCACTTTTGGAACCCTCAAAAATATTAATTTACAATAAACTGAAACCCCACATAAAAACTTCCAAAGTGACTCAAATTAAGATATGAGGTAATATAGGGTTTTAATCTCATCATCCAATCAAATTTAAACATGTTGGGAAATTATTTTAAACCTTATCAATTTTATTTATCCTTATTTAATTTATTTAATCTTATTTTTGGTAATATTATTCTAAATTTTAAAGTTTTGTAAATAATTAATTATGTGTTTTGAATTATCTATAAGTGGGTAATTTATGACATTATACCATATAAATTTCAATTTATAATTTTTAAATATTTATGTGATTTTTAAACAATTTAAAAATATGTTATTATTATAAAATAACAATAGTGTAAATTTTGACTCTATTCCTTTATTTGAATTTAAATAAAATACACAGAGAGGATATATTCAAACCATAATTTTTTTTAGATTACTAACCTGTCATATTCATCTAAAAAATATGTGGAGAATATTAATGAGTTCATATAATGATTATTTTTATATTTATAAAACCATTTGTTTGATATTTATCTTAATAAAACAATTACTACATTATTTTTGTATAATCATTTAATATATGTATTAGTTTCATAAAAATCAAAAATAAAATCATATGATGAATATAAATAAAATAATTTCTATAATAATATTTTTACTCGAATATATCATCTTAAAATCACAACATTTAAATTGTTATATTTATTATATTATGATGGTGACATCTTTGACATCATTTAAAATAAAATAATATAAATGTCCGAATATATTTTATAAGGCTCCAAATGGTCCAAAAATAGACCCTTGGATGACTAGGATATATATATACTAGACCAAAAAGGTTTGGTGAAGTTTATGGTTCTTTTGATAGGTATTATTATATTAATAAAAACTTTATTATTGATTTTTCACTAAATAAATAATTTCTACATCATTAATGTATAAGCAATTAAAGGAATTAAATATTTCTTAAAAATTACATATAAATTAACATGATAAAGAAAAACGTTTTAGATTTAAAATTACTATTTATAACCGAAATTATATTCTGTATAACCTTATTTTAAAAATAATCTAATTATTAATGTTTTAGTGAGACATATTTCATTTTGTTTAAAATAAAATAAAATAAAGGTCTTAATCACATACAAGTGGGTTCCAATGGATTCCATTTCGACCCAAATATTTCTTAGGATGAAATATAAAAATCAATTATATTAAGTCAATTTTTTGTATAATTGTATAATATTATTTTTACCCTTAATTACCTAATTTACCTTTAACTGTAGTAAATAAAATATACCGTAGTTACTATTCATAATGCCCAAAAAATAAAAATTAGCATATTAAAATAATTTTGACCTAATAATTATAAATATAGAATCCATTATTCTAAATTCAAAACACAAAAGTTTTAGTAATTAATTTAAAATTAATCCCGGTGTCAAAAAAATGGGTTTTTGTTTAAAACAATACAAAAGGTTGAATTGATTTAACCTATGAATTCAATGTAAAATCAATGATAATGATATAAATTATATTAAATGGTAAAAATATATTCTATTTATATGTTAAAACAATTTACTATTATAATTTAACCATATAAATTATCTAAATTAAAAAAGTTGTTTTTAAGTAAAATTAGCGTGTTTTTACTATTCATCAAAATAAAAACGTTGTGAGAAAAATATCAAAACTTTATCCAATATAAATTTTTATATCCTGATTCAAAATAAGAAGATTATTTTGTAAAAATTAACTTATAAACTTGTCAAAAATTATATTTAAAATAGGTGCGCCATCAAAAGGCAGAAAAACTGCATTTTTTTAAAAATATTTATTTTACCCGAAAAATTTATTTTGTTCTCATACCATGCTCTAGAAAATGTGTAAGATGAATAATAATAGTATAAAATTAAAAATTTAGTTAATACTATTCATAACAGCTAGTTCATAATAATATTATAACCATATATCATTGTTTAGTGAAACCCGATATTGCGTACATCACACGCTATCGAGGAAGGTCGCCATTGCATGTAATGCAAGCCAAGTCAGGGTTGCATGTAGTGAAAGACTCATTTTTTTATTGCGTATAACAGAATCAAAACATATTTCATTTATACATCGAATATATATATATATATATACACACTCAATGTTTCATAGATTAACTACTTTCAAACAAACATGAAATTGTGTGTAACATGATCCAAGAATAGTGTTTTGTATACTCCAAGCTAATACGGTGTTGTGTATAGCTCTAGATAATTTGGGTGTAGCGCAAAACAGAAGATATTAAATAAATTAAAAATAATATATCTCATAAAATATCAGGGTGTTACAATATATGTTATATATATGACACAATATTTTTTATTTTTATTCAATATTTTTTATAGCCATAAGATTCTAACAAACCCAATTTCATGCAAAAAACATTTATATTATTCAAAAGGGTAATTTAACACCTTTTAATGGATAAGCAATTATAAAAACAAATTTTTGGCACTATTATGTATTATATTTTAAAAAATAAACATATTCTTTTAAATAGAGATATAAAAATTTACTTTTATTATTCATTTTTTGGTAATTTTTTAATTATTTTCATTTTTTGATTAGTAGTTAAAAAATTAATTAAAAACTACATTTTTCATCAAAATAACTTGTAGGGTTAAATTATATTTTTCTTTCAATCTAATGTACAATTAGATTTTATTTTTATAATTTAATCAGATATAGGTCCTTGGAATCAATTTTACACTAAATATAGACATAAAAATGTTTCAGTCTATTACTTGTTTTAACAATAATTACATGTTTTCTCACCCGATCAATGAGATTAATTTTAAATTTTTTACCCCAACTCCTATTTTTTCAATTTTGAAAAATATATAAAATATTTTGAATTAGAGGTTACAGAATATATAAATAGAATTCTTTTATTTTTTTCCCATTTTTAATAGTATCTTTAGTTAATTTTTATTAACACGGAAAAAGGGTAAATTAGGTTATTAGAGTTAAAAATAATATTATAAATAATATCAAATTACACTAACATTTATTTTAATTTCATTGCATGGTTATATTTCTACCAAAACCATCATTGGTATGAAATTATAACCTCTTTATCCATTTGAGTAAGAATATAAAATTTATTCTATATCATTTTAAGATAAGTTAAAAATGTCACACTCATATTTTTAATAAATATATCTTTTTTAATATATGGTGATAAAAAAAATAAATTCAACTATAAATGGCCATTTTAAATATAATAAATTTAATTTTATCACGATATTTTATTTTTAATTTTTATAGAATAAAAAATTTAATTAAAGGCTTTCACAATGATGATGTAGTAATAGTTCAATTATTAGAAATATCAAATAAATAATATTAAAAATTTTAAAATTAATTTAATATGACATAATTATTGACATACATGAATTAATAGAAAACAATTACATTTTATTGATATATTAGAAGTTTTGTTTTCACTTTTTCATAAGGTTATGCTATTTTTTAAAAAAAAATGAATACTTTCAAAATTTACCTAAATGATACTTAAAAATAAATTGCATTTTATTAAGGGATATAAAATTACTAAAAATCTAAATTTTTCTAAATAAAGATAAAAATGTTACTTATTTATTAAATTATCCATTTTGTGAACTTTTTTCATTTTAGTGTATCTATATTAACCCTAAAGTGTAAAAATCCAAGTTGTCACAGTACAAGTTAAAGGGTTTATCTATAGGTTATAGACAAAATATACGGTTATATTGTGACCCGAACATGTATAAATGTCATTGGTTGAGAGGATTTAAAACCATAATCATCTTAAATTAAAAATAGCTCACCTTGGATATATTTTTATATCTAAAATCTAGTGATATTAATTTAATATTTTAAAGGATTTTAAGAGTGCACCCTTTCTTATAAAACATACAACCTCCATCACTTCCTCACACTGCATTGATCCTTATAGCTCAACCATACAACGACCATTTTTCCTCTAAACATTCGTAGATATTTTTTTAGGTTATTCTCTTCTAAAAATACCATACCTAGTGTCTCTAAGAGGAAATCCAAATGAGGTTCTCTAAAGAAGAGGTAGTCGTCTTTACCGACTCCGTTAAGATTATTTATTCTTATACTTTCTAATTATGTGTTGTTTCCACTATAAAGTAATAACTGCAATATCATCTATATTAGGAGATGATATTATGATTATGGAACAACCATATTACACCTTTTATCCATCCTATGAAAAATAAAAGTACCACATATGTGTACTTACAGCTTACCATCTCTATACAATGATGTAATGTGTTTTTCATCACCATATTACATGGATGGGTATAATTATGGTAATAAAAACATTATATTATGGTTATGAAATGATATTTATTTTGTAAAAATATATATACCATCAAATTCCATTCTATTTTACCAATAAGAGATTGATATGATCATTCGTGCGTACATACGACCTACCATCTTCATGACATGATGCATTTCATTTGTCCATATTCACTATTAAATAATGGTTTTATAAATCTATATAATGTATAAATGTGATATATATTACCTTAATAAAATTTTTAAACTGATATAAATTTATCATATTCACAATTATTTGGATTTATATAACAAAACATGCATAGGAAAATAAACAAGTTAACACCCAAAACGATTAATATTATTAACAAACGGGTGATAATATAATCATATATATGATATCATAAATATAAATATGGTTCATTAATATGTTAATAACATTCATTAATCCATTATCCAATATTTTCAAATATGTTTAAATGAAATCAAACCTAATGTAAGGGTTAATTTCACAATCTCATTATTATTTGAGATTGTTTATTTTGTATGTTTTTGTTGGGGTATATTTATCTTCCACTTCCATGGTTCTTAGAAATGTATTCCAAAATATTCTTATAAAAATTTTAATAGAATTTTAACCATGTATTTTTATTTATTAAATTGTTTGAAATGAATCTTTTTTCATTTTCCCAATGAGGTACATTTTGACTTTTCCAGCAAAAGTAAGGGAAAATTGATTTCTTTACATTTATGGAATGAATGGATTTTTATTATTACATGATGAATTAGTTACTTGAGGATACCATTAAAATATTACAATATAATTTTCAAATAAAATATTTTATTTTAAAATTGTGTGGCATGTGAAGAAAATAAAACTATTTCAAATAATAAATGATATTTTACACAATAATTGTTTTCAGGTGATTGTGAAAATTATTATCCATCTAAGAAAACATTATTTGATGTTACATAAGTTTTAATGGGTATATTTTCTAATGTTAATATTATTATTCTTTATATGAATGGTTTTTTTATGATGAAAGGATATTTATTAAACTCATTTATTTTCTATGGGTTTTGTTCTGATTGAATGATGTTTATGAAACCCATTTAATTCCATGGGTTCTGATATGACAAATGATTTATTATCTTGTAGCCCACATATGTATGATTTCATTATGAGATGGTTGTTACCCATATCTCCCTCCAATGGATTGGGTAAATATTTTTATCAAATGAGATAGATATCAAGGACCTTGTCAGCAATGATTGTTTTGTAAGTGAACCCTAACAACCAAGACAATTATGGGATTGAACAATGTCTACCATGATGGTTATGGGTGGGAAAAATTACAACCAATATGACACGGGGAGTGAACCTATACTACTAATATTTCCTTGGATGTTATTTATTGTAACTATGGATGTTGTTTTTATATTCTTATGTGTCTTCCATAAATTTCATGTCTTATTCTTATGTTATAATTTCATGGATTATGTATTTTTATAATGATTTATTTCTTATGAAGTACCAATATTTATTCCATGATTTAGTTTTATGATCATTGATATGTAGTGTGTGACCTTATTTTTTCATTAGCATGTTCTCATTCCCTTATGCTCATGATTATGTTTACAAGTCTCCCATGTTTAACTTAACTAAGCATTTGACATGTCCCCTTTTTATGTTTGATTCCCCATAGATTATGAAGATATGTATTATGTTTGATGTTTACAAGAAATGTTTAAGTCAAGAAGAACCTAGTGGTAGATAATTTAGATCACATTTATACTGGTGTTTATGTTTCCATGTTTCCAATGGCATTGGACTGGTACAGTATTTGGGAGTCTATTTGTGAAATGTATTTAGTATTCTAAAAAAGTTATGTAATATACATGTATGAAACAAATAGGTTGTTATTGATGGGATTGGAGAAAAGGTGTGGTAAAACTTTGTAAAATTGAATGAGAAAACATTAGTAAGTTCCCTAGGGATATTTCGGAGGATATAACAAGTTATGTTTCTGTGGACATGTCTATGATTGATTTAATGTTTAGAAAAATTTCCTAGAATTTTGGAAAAGGATATAGTGAGTGGTTTCCAAGAATTAAATCCCTCTATAGATACTAAATATGGATGTAGAATCATCACATATTTACCAAGGGATAAATATTCTGAAATGGAGCATTGAGACATACTTGAGCATTACCTGGTACATGACAACGATCCTTGTTGCACACCTGTTTTATAATCTTGTTAATATTATTTGAGAATTAAAAATTTTTCCATGAACCGTCATTAAGGATTTAAATATATGTTTTATTATTATTAACCAAGGATAAACCTAAGGGTTCTTATATTAAGTAACATTTCATAAATAAGAAATTATATAAGTAAATTTTCATGATTATGTGATTCTATATTGTGATAAATGTTTTTTACTCTATGATTTGGGTTTTAGTCAATGTATGAAACCCAAAGAATACATGATAATTGTAAATGGGAAGGATAATGAAATGAATTTCCTTCTGAGAAAATGAAGGATATGGGTCTTGGAATAAAAAATATTTCTTATATGCTCACCCATCTTTCTTAAGATATGAATCATTCAGGACTTACAAAAGAGAAATAGGGGAAAAAATCTATTTAGTCCTTTATGATGCAATGCCAACCTTCTTTTAGTGGGTCTTTATATAAACTTTTTTCTGAAAAATGGACCAGTTCCACTGAAATGATTATCTCTGTTATCTAGTGTTTAGAACATGAGAAAGTAATTCTGGTTGTTTATAAGTTAGAAGGCGATGCACACTGGTGGTGGAATATAATAAATAATATAAGGATTAAATATCAAGTTAGATATATGGATTGAGGCAAGTTCAAGAACTTATTCTTTTATAATTATATTCCTCTTATTCTATGTATGAAAATGGAGAAAGATATTGTCAAGATAACGTAAAGGGATGATAAATTTGTTAGTACTAATAAAGTTAATTTCAAAAGAATTATGAGGTATGATTCTTGAAGTATAATCCTACCAAAAATTAATGTTGATAGGTTATTCAGTGTCTTAATATCAAGTCTCAGATAAGAATTATCCATAACACACTACATTAGATATGAAGAGATTGTGTGTTCTACAATCAAGGTTGAATTAGTGGTTAGAGTTATGTATAAATCTTATGGTTTTAACAATAATAGGCATATGAGTTCAAAGAAAATATAAAAACCATGGAGAAAAGAATATGATGTATCATTTTGTCTCTATATGTGGGAATAAGCATGGAGGAAATTTTCTTAAGGGTTATAATATATGTTTTATGTTTATAAACGAAGTTAATTAGGAATTTGAGTGCCGAAGTGATGCAAATAATTTTTCTAACAATGAGAATGGATATAAATAAGCACAGAACTTACCTCCCCCACTTCAGTTCTGTAAGTGTAATGAGAATGGGAATTATGCTAACAAGTTCACTAATAAAAGGGTTATTGATGACGATTGATGTTAGAAACCTATTAAGGATAATGGAAAAGGAAAATAATCATGTGATCACAACTGGTGATGTGGAGTATGATAACAAAGTTGTGGAATGATTGATTGTTTATATAGTGGGATTCATGAATAATGTTATAGAAGTAAATTTATGGTTTTATGGAAAAATGAAACATCTATGTACTAGTCCTGTGTAGTTTTTACATAAGGATTTAAGAAAATATTCTAAATGGTACTGGTAGCCGTGAAATGTTATTGAAGTAATAAGGCGATAATTTTGAAAAAAAGATGCTTAAGGGAATGATAAACCCTAATATGTGCATCCTACTGAGATAATAATATTTGGATAAATATATATTGTATATGAATAAGTAAATGGGATGGTATTTATTTCCTTAGAAGTGATTAAAGATATTTTGAAAAGTGGATTGTGCAACCATGGATGATATTTACTACATTTTGGACTTAGGAAATATGTTTAATAAACTTTGTAATAAGGAAACATGCATTTTTTTCCAAAAAGGATGTTTTGTAATTCAGGCTATTACTATATTTCAAGAGATTAAATAATGAAGGTATTCACATGATTGGAATGTGAAATCAAAGAGATGGCTTATATGGTAGAAAACTGTTAATATGGTTTAGTGAAAATATTTCTAATGTTGTTGAATTTTATCATTAGGTAGGATTTTATTCATATCCATTTATAGAAATTTTAAGTTAAAATTTGTATATTATTATGTGTTTAATGTTTTATCTCATCATATGTGTTGTTATTAATATTTGATAAATTGTGCTAAAATCTTATTTGTATGAATAAAAATGGAATGACATAACATTATATCTATGATCTCATGATCTGATAACATTTCAGGAAAGAAAATATAAAAATACTTTAATGGAATAGGATATTAATTGTGAATTAACAAAGGAATGAAAAAGTGATTGATTATGATAAAATTGAGTAAGTATATCTTCTCTTGAAAAATATTTAGAGTTTAGAAAAAAATAGTGATGAAAAAGGTTATCTTATTATCATGATTTTGTTTTATGTCAATGACCACTTTGAACCCTCTTTGGGTTATGGATTTACAATCTTTAACTTTCTCTTAACCATGTTCTCTATGATTCTCTATCCAAAATATAAGGATAGATTTATATTTTGTTTCAATGTTCTCTCTTTGAACCTATGTTTTCTTAAGTGGAAATCTAGTTATGAGTTACTTTGGATAAATGTTATGTTTCCAACATTCATTTTTAAAGTAAGTTGTAGTATTTATTTTTATAATGTGGGTTTATATGAAAGGAACATTTAAGTTTTAAACTATTCAAAACCTAGATAAATTTTAAGGTAGAAATTAATTTTATTAGGGTAGAATATTACCCCTGGATATTTTGTGAAATATTATTTTTGAATTAATTTAGTCTTTTTGATGTTTTTCATTTCCCACAATATTAAATATATCTTTCATTATAAAGAAAATTGTATGTTTTGTAACGCCCCGACCCCAGCTATCCAGAGTCAGTGCATTACTTCGTAACATTTTCATGATCACAAATTATCAAGTCTCGAAAGACCGATTAGTTTAGTAGCCTTGGAAACACTAGATACATTAATAAGCCTTTAATTACATCATAAAGTAAAAAAAAACTACAATAACATGGTCTTCATAGTCCACACTCATATCCCTTTCTGTCTATCCCTGTAGGTCATTCATAAAATAATTCTTCACATCCTGGAAAATATTAAAACATTGAAAGGGGTGAGCTCATATGGTCAGTAAGGATAACAATATTGAGGAAGCTTTCATAAATAAACATTAACATTTAAGGCAATGTATAACTAAAACAAAAGCCTTATAAACATGAACTTCAACATAATATGGAAAAAGTAAAATGAGATAATTCCATATACTTCTTCACATGGATATTATACTGGTCGAATAATCACATGCAATATCAATAACCACTTTCATAATGATGGAATGCATAATGCCAGACTATCATAACCAGGTAGTCAAGGCCTCGTGCCAAGAACAAAAATAAGATTTTGTCAAGGCCTCGTGCCAAGACACTAGTTTGTCTCATGAGACCTACCGATGCATCGAGGAGCTATAGCGGGCTCCACCCGTCACTTATTAAGTCCAATGCATTCCTCATATGAATAGGTTTAAACATATCATAAACCATAACATAATCGTATCATATAATCATGCATAAAGGAAACATAAAATTTCCACATTTCAATCACAAGATATCAATACAACACATTGATATAATAAAAATGATTTCAAAACCATTTTCAATACCAAAATAAAAGAAAGTTAAAACTTTGTATTTATTTTTCATTAAAAAAAGTGATGGCTTGTAGGGGAAGACAAAACTCAAATAATGGTCACGGCGGCGGAGAAGTCGTTGTCACTGCATAAGTACAGAAACAAAATCATTCCCTTTTTTTCATTTAGTAAAATGCTTCATATAAAAAGATTCCTTTTGAATAAACGTAAAAGTCAAAGGGGTTTATACACCCTATAAAGGAAAGTTGTGTATAAAACCAAATATGCCTCAATGAAAGGAGATTGAGACGAAGTTCTTACAAAGATCATTTTTAAACTAAAATAGATCTATTATGTGTATTCACTATAATTACACATAATGAAAGTACAAATACAAGATAGGACATAATAATATCATGACATAATTTTAATGTAGGAGATTAACCCAAAGAATGGTAACTGGGTTAAGAAGTTCCGTTACCTCGTGTCTGACTTGACTCGACCGCTCCTTAACCTCCTGAATAATAAACTAGAGTTAATATCTACCTTCTTAAGAACCTTTTTCTAGTTCATTATTCCTTTTATATCACTTATTACCATGTCATTAACATTATGTAATTATTTAAGTTAATAACGGTCATTTTGTCGATCTTAGGTACTTGAGTCAAAAATAAAATTCTTATAATTACAAGTTGTTCATGGTGTGATATATCCATTATATCCAGAATTATGTTCATGATGTATACATCATATATATCATATATATCTAGTATATACATGCATTTATAATATTACATAACATTTAGAGGTAAGAAATGAAATGCACCGTTCATGGAGATGGTAAGCCGTACGTACACATGAACGCTACTTTCATTTCTATTTCGTATTTAATGGAATGATGTTATAATTATATGAAGGTATAATATAATTCCAGTATAATATAATGTATAATACCATTTAGTCCATCCTTTATACATCCCACATATGACATTAACGATTCAAATCACTTTGAGGGGGCGGTAGTCCGCACTTCCTAAAATGAAATTATCGGGTTTACCCATAATGGAAATCATAAAGGTATGCCATAAATGAAAAATACAGAAGCTTAATTAAAACATAAACATATTATATATCATATATAAATACAGTGACATCTTAATGTCCACCTTTGAAGGTGTTATATGAGTGTTGAACAATCATCGTTTTGTGAGGCAGAAATTCGCCATCCACAGTAACAGTATGTTCTTTAACCATTAGATGTAGGTGTGTGTAAGTGTAGCTCTAATACTTATTATAACAACATCCTAGTATATTGAGGATACTGTTTTTGTTACAAAAGAGAAGAATAAAAAGAGTTTAGGGGGTTGGATAAGAAAAATAAAATAAAAGAACACAAGAGAAGACATTACCTTAAAATCGGGTAACTCTTTTGATTTGAGACAAAGGCTTCCTTGGGAAGAATTTTTCCCAAAGTGATGCTTCTAGGAGTAAGGGAGGGAAGTTGGGAGAGTATTTGGGTAGAGTTTGGCCGAGCCAAATGGCCTGAAAGTGTGAATAAGGTGTTAGAGGTGGGGGCCTTTTATAAGTGGAGAGGAGGGGCACTCTTGCAAAGTAATGAAATATTACTTTATTATACAATGCTTTTCAGATTCTAAAGGTCACACACTTCTATAATTAGAGGATAAAGTGATAAAGGTTTGAAATCTACACATCCAATTGGCTTTGGACAAGTGTAATCCTTGTATTTTACATTATCTTTTCATTTTATTTAAACCGTTAGTTAATGAGGTAATCGCTACATCATCATGGTGTCATTAATAATTTAATTTATTTAATGTATAAAAATTATAAAAAAAGTATGATGATGTAGGAAATATTTTTATCTTTCTAATGAATATTTATAGTCAATAATATGACTTGTATAACCCAATTTAATTTTTTTTAGTAAAACAACTCTTGTTTGTGACCTTTTTATTTTAACATTAAATAAAAAGTTATTTATGTCCTTTTCCTACCAAAGTGGCTCCATGGGGTCCCCAAGTTGACCCATGGATTGTCTTGGTCGGCCATGACACATCCAATAGGGGTAGGATAAGTGTAAAGGTCATTCTATATTTTTATAATACTATTTTTACCATAAATTTCACTAATTACCTTTAATCGCGGTTAATTAAACTTAAAAGTTACTATTCACCAAAAAATTATTTTAATCCCATTGAACAAAATTTTACTTCCTAATGAAAACCATGTATGTCGGATTTTTGAAAATCAAATCACAGAAGTGGTAATGTTTCATTTAAACGAAAAATCAATTTTTTTACTACCACTTAGTGGTTTCACTATTCATAAAACATTTACGTTTTTCAGAACAATGCCAAAAATTCAACCTAAGATATAATTGATATTCCAAATCCAAAAATGATGTCTATTTTAAAAATTCCAAACATATAAGTTGCATTAATTAATTTTATAATTAATTCCCGCTGTCACAACAAATAGCGTGTTTTTAAGAAACAATATTTATCAAAAGATTGACAATTATTTATGTCCAATTTCAAAGTGAAATTAATTCTAATGAACACCATTGGATAAAATGGTAAAAATATATTCTAATTATAGTTTAAAACCACTCAATAGTATAATTTATCACTATAAATTATTTTGATTAAAAAAGTTGTTTTTAAGTATTTTTCACTACTCATAAAAATTGGAAGTTCTCAGAAAATTACAAAAAATTCAACTTTGGATAATTTCGATATTACGAATACAAAAATGAAGTCCATTTTGAAATATAAAATTTCTATAATTTTAAAAAGTGGGTATTACTATTCATAACGACTACTTTGATTGGTTGTGGTGTGTGTTAGAACTCGAAGTTGCGTACAATGCAAGCTATTGCATTATTGAATGAGAAGCTTATCATAGAAGCTTGAGGTGTTACATTCTCCCCCCCTTCAATAAATTGCGTCCTCACAATTTGAAATTTTTCTTTGAAAATAAAAGGTTAAAAATAGAAAATACCTTTGTAGAAAACCCATATCGGAAATAAGGTTAATAAAAATATAACTTTAAAAGAAAGAAAGATAAGTACAAAGGTCACTCGAGATAGCCCATACTAGGATTATATGAAAATATGAATATGGAAGAAAAACAAACCATCAAGGTCTGATGGAGAGTTATAGAAAACTGGATTAGGAGATAGTTAACAATAAGAAAATCACAAACTTGTGATTGGTCAAACGGTCATTGAATCCCCAGTTGGAAAAGTTAACCGGCAACGTTTTTGTTTTATGTTACCTTTTATAAAGTTGAAGAATTTATTTAGGAGATTTACTAAGAATGTAAGGGAATATACATACTTGTCATGTAGACTTTCATTCTTTAATAAATTTTTACCAAAAACCCATCTTTCACTCTAAAAGGTAATAGAACTCAAAAATATTCTATTTATCCTAATTATATAAGGTTCCAAATATTAACACATACCATTTAGATTAGTAAAACTATTTTGTAATAACCAGGGACTTCCTGTAGGCTAGTGGTAGGTAATAAAGGCATGTCGCACTATGGTTGTGGGTTTGATTCCTACAGCTTTGTCCGACGCGACGGGTTATGCCCCACCCTGCAGGTTGTCCTTTTCCTAAAAATATAGTATTATAATATTCCAAAAATAAACTTCATAAATGTTTTTACCTTAAACAATACTATCCAAAGATCAACTTTATCCATTCCAACCTCTATAGTTATCCAAAATACCTCTGTCCAGACATTTTCTAAAAGGTCTCTAAATTCCAAAATTAATTGTAACATCAAATTCCCCAAACAAATTAAAGATTCTCTTTTGTCACATACTAAAAATATGATTACCTTCATCATATTAAAACCTTAATGAAAACAACAAGTACTGCAGTACAATCCTTATATATATATATCACATTATCCTTAAAACCAGAATATAATCCTTGTGTCCAAAAGCACCAATACATTAATTATTCCGCTTCAACTGTAGTAACAGCATAAGATTGTCCTTGATCCCTTGGCCTTTTCTGAGTTAAATTTCCCTGATGCTTAGGACATTCATTTGCATAATTCCCCATTTCCCTACAATTGTAGCATTCAACTTTGATAGACTCTTTCTTTCCCTTTCAATCACTAGCCTGGTGACCCTGTTCTCCACATTTATAACAAACTCCCATTCCTTTTAGGCAAGTACCAGGGTGATTCTTCCCACAATAATCACATAATGGAAAATAATTCTTTCCCTTTTTCCCTTTATCCGTCTCTTGTTCCACCATTCTCTTATTCTCTTGATTTACTTTATTGTCATAAGATTTAGAGAATTCCTTTTCTGTCTTGATATCACATGAGACAATGTCTTCATACGACGAGAAAGATTGTGAGGCTAAGGCTCGATGGACAAACGGTTTTAACCGATCAAAGAAACGATCAATCTTACTTCTTGGGATACGTATATAATCTGCAGCATGCCTCACTGACCTTGTAAAGTTGTCCTCATACTTTGTGACATTCTCATCCTCCTTTTGTCTCAGACTCAAAAATTTCCTTTCTATATCTACTCGATGGTCATGCAGAAAGTATTTTTCTAAGAAAAGCTCTTTGAACTCCCTCCATTCCATATCTGATACTTCATCATCTTCCTTTGTGTTTTGAATCAGCGACCACCACTGATCGGCATCTCCAGTGAGGCGGTAGACTGCCATGACAACCTTCTCCCTTTCACTACTCCCCAAGGCATGAAATATTTTCTCTAAGGAGTTTATCCATTGCTCACCTACTAATGGATTTTTACCCCCATTAAATGTTGGTGGTTGTTGCCTCATTAAGCGGTCTAACATTGATCCTCCACGTTGCGGATTAGGGTGCTCCATACGAGTAATGTTATTATTCATAACCTGAGTAAGTTGTCCCAGTATGGTAATAAGTTGATCAGCACCTGTTGCATCTCCAGATCCACAATAATTACATTTAGCAGGAGGGAAATCCCTGCACGGAGTGCGTGCATTGATATAGTTTCCATTCCTTCCACTAGGTGCCATTTATAAACAATGGCATAAACTAGATTAGTTTATGAATCAAAATACATAATTTCATACATGTAAAACACTTAACACTAATTGAACTATTTATGGATATAATCCATAATCATAAAAATGTTTTTTTGAGTAAGTATATACTCTTAACCCTTGATAGTGGTTTTTAGAGAAAATGAGAATTATCCTAAGCATATCCCCTTGGAGTGTCGTAACCAAGAGTGCAGCAAGGTCCGTTGTCGTGCACCAGTTCCTGTTCGAGTCTAGCTCAAAGCGGTGTTTTCAGGTTTTACCCCTAGGTACATCTGTTCCAGAGCCACCTCAACCTGCTCGTATCTAGACAAGGATGTATTGCTCGGAAAATTCACAAAATCTCTATAATACCAAAATTCTTGGAAGTTCTTCTATACTAATCCTTAAAGTATATCTTCAGGCTATGTTCTCTAATAAGAGTTTATCTAAATCTAGCTTCCAAGGTTAGTACTAAACTGCCTCTGATACCAACTGTAACGCCCCGACCCCAGCTACCCAGAGTCGGTGCATTACTTCGTAACGTTGGCATGATCACAAAAGATCAAGTCTCGAAGGACCGATTAGTTTAGTATCCTTGGAAACACTAGATACGTTCATAAGTCTTTAATTACATCATAAAGTAAAAAAAAACTACAATAACATGGTCTTCATAGTCCACACTCATATCCCTTTCTGACTATCCCTGCAGGTCATTCATAAAATACTTCTTCACATCCTGGAAAATATTAAAACATTGAAAGGGGTGAGATCAGATTCTCAGTAAGGATAACAATATTGCGGAAGCTTTCATAAATAAACATTAACATTTAAGGAAGTGTATAACTAAAAAAAAGACTTTTAAACATGAACTTCAACATAATATGGAAAAAGAAAATTGATATAATGCCATATACTTCATCACATGGACATTCTACTGGTCGAATAATCACATGCAATATCAATAACCACTTTCATAATGATGGAATGCATAATGCCAGACTATCATAACCACGTAGTCAAGGCCTCGTGCCACGACCACAAATAGGATTTTGTCAAGGCCTCGTGCCAAGACACTAGTTTGTCTCATGAGACCTACCGATGCATCGAGGAGCTATAGCGGGCTCCACTCGTCACTTATTAAGTCCAATGCATTCCTCATATGAATAGGTTTAAACATATCATAAACCATAACATAATCGTATCACATAAAACATGCATAAAGGAAACATAAAATTTCCACATTTCAATCACAAGATATCAATACAACACATTGATAAAATAAAAACACTTTCAAAACCATTTTCAATACCAAAATAAAAGAATGTTATAACTTTGTATTTATTTTTCATTAAAAAAATTGATGGCCTGTAGAGGAAGATGAAACTCAAATAATGGTCACGGTGGCGGAGAAGTCGTTGTCACCGCATAAGTACGGAAATAAAAGCATTCCCTTTTTGTCGTTTAGTAAAACGCTTCGTATAAAAATAATCCTTTTGAATAAATGTAAAAGTCAAAGGGGTTTATACACCGTATAAAGGAAAGTTGTGTATAAAACCAAATATGCCTCAATGAACGGAGATTGAGATGAAGTCCTTACAAAGATAATTTTTAAAATAAAATAGATCTATTATGTGTATTCAAAATAATTACACATAAATAAAGTATAAATACAAGATAGGACATAATAATATCATGACATAATTTGAAAGTAGGAGATTAACCCAAAGAATGGTAATTGGGATAAGAAGTTCCCTTACCTCTTGTCCGACTTGACTCGACCGCTCTAGAACCTCCTGAATAATAAACAAGAGTTAATATCTACCTTCTTAAGAACCTTTTTCTAGTTCATTATTCCTTTTATATCACTTATTACCATGTCATGAACATTATGTAATTATTTAAGTTAATAACGGTCATTTTGTCGATCTTAGGTACTTGAGTCAAAAATAAAATTCTTATAATTACAAGTTGTTCATGTGGTGATATATCCATTATATCCAGAATTATGTTCATGATGTAGAAATCATATATATCATATATATCCAGTATATACATGCATTTATAATATTACATAACATTTAGAGGTAAGAAATGAAATGCACCCTTCATGGAGATGGTAAGCCGTACGTACGCATGAACGCTACTTTCATTTCTATTTCGTATTTAATGGAATTATGTTGTAATTATATGAAGGTATAATATAATTCTAGTAAAATATAATGTATAATACCATTTACTCCATCCTTTATACATCCCACATATGGCATTAACGATTCAAATCACTTTGAGAGGGTGGTAGTCCGCACTTCCTAAAATGAAATTATCGCGTTTACCCATAATGGAAATCCTAAAGGTATGACATAAATGAAAAATACAGAAGCTTAAGTAAAACATAAACATAATATATAACATATATAATTATAGTGACATCTTAATGACCACCTTTGAAGGTGTTATATGAGTGTTGAACAATCATCGTTTCGTGAGGCACATATTCTCCATCCACAGAAACAGTATGTTCTTTAACCATTAGATGTAGGTGTGTGTAAGTGTAGATCAAATACTTCTTATAAAAAAATCATAGTATATTGAGTATACTGTTTTTGTTAAAAAAGAAAATAATAAAAAGAGTTTAGGGTGTTGAAGAAGAAAAATAAAATAAAATTACACAAGAGAAGACATTACCTTAAAATCGGGTACCTCATTTGATTTGAGACAAAGGCTTCCTTGGGAAGCATTTTGCCCAAATTGATGATTCTAGGAGTAAGGGAGGGAAGTTCGGAGAGTATTTGGGTAGAGGTTGGCCGAGCCAAATGGCTTGAAAGTGTGAATAAGGTGATAGAGGTGGGGGCCTTTTATAAGTGGTGAGGAGGGGCACTCTTGGAAAGTAATGACATATTACTTTATTATACAACGCTTTTCGGATTCTAAAGGTCCCACACTTCTATAATTAGAGGATAAGGTGATAAGGGTTCGAAATCTACCCATCCAATAGGCTTTTGACAAGTGTAATCCTTAGATTTTACATTATCTTTTCATTTTATTTAAATCATTAATTAATGAGGTAATCGCTGCATCATCATGGTGTCATAAATAATTTAATTTATTTAATGTCTAAAAATTATAAAATAATTATGATGATGTAGGAAATCGTTTTATCTTTCTAATGAATATTTATAGTCAATAATATGACTTGTATAACCCCATTTAATTTTTTTAGTAAAACAACTCTTATTTGTGACCTTTTTATTTTAACATTAAATAAAAAGTTATTTATGTCCTTTTCCTACCAAAGTGGCTCCATGGGGTCCCCAAGTTGACACATGGATTGTCTTGGTCGGCCATGACACATCCAATAGGGGTAGGACAAGTTTAAAGGTCATTACATAATTTTATAATACTATTTTTACCATAAATGTCCCTAATTACCTTTAATCGCGATTAATTAAACTTAAAAGTTACTATTCACCAAAAAATTATTTTAATCCCATTAGACCACATTTTACTTCCTAATTACAACCATGTATGTCGGATTTTTGAAAATCAAATCACAGAAGTGGTAATGTTTCATTTAAACGAAAAATCAATTTTTTAACTACCACATAGTGGTTTCACTATTCATCAAAAATTGACGTTTTTGAGAACAATGCCAAAATTTCACCCTAATGTATAATTGATATTCCAAATCCAAAAATGATGTCTATTTTAAAAAATTCCAAACATATATGTTTCATTAATTAATTTTATAATTAATTCCCGCTGTCACAAGAAATAGCGTGTTTTTAAGAAACAATATATATCAAAAGATTGACAATTGTTTATGTCCAATTTCAAAGGTAAATAAATTCTAATGAACACCATTGGATAAAATGGTAAAAATATAATCTAATTATTGTTTAAAACCACTCAATAGTATAATTTATCACTATAAATTATTTTGATTAAAAAAGTTGTTTTTAAGTATTTTTCACTACTCATAAAAATTGGAAGTTCTCAGAAAATTACAAAAAATTCAACTTTGGATAATTTTGATATTATGAATACAAAAATGAAGTCCATTTTGAAATATAAAATTTCTATAATTTTAAAAAGTGGGCATTACTATTTATAACGTCTACTTTGATTGGTTGTGGTGTCTGTTAGAACTTGAAGTTGCGTACAATGCATGCTATTGCATTATTGAATGAGAAGCGTATCATAGATGCTCGGGGTGTTACATGTTTGGATTGAGTTATACACATACAAATGTTGATATTTTAGTTGTCACAACACTTAGATTATCCTATGGTATATGAAACACTATTCATGTCTTATTTTATACACAACACTGAGTTCTTTGGAAATAATGAATTACACTCAATACCAAATTTTACCAGAAATAATATATTATTAAAATAAAAATTTTAACATAATAATATATAACCTAGGTATTAAATTATAATTTATGAATATTATTAACTTAATTATAAAAATATATGATTTATAATATGAAATCATTAGTTACCAATTAATTATAAATGAAAATATATTCTAATTGAATATAAAGGAGATATTTGATTTTTCATACTCCCAATGTCATTTTTCCTTAATAAATAAAATATATTATAATTAGTTAATGATAATAAAGAAATAGATATTATATATTTTCAATAAAATATTTTTAATATTCATACAGTATATTTTAAAGGCATAATATGGGATCAAATCCAATTTTATTTATAAAAACCTATATTTTTTAAAAGGGAAATTATACTACGTTTTAATGGATACCCCATTTCAAATACAATTTTTTATATTTAGGTATATTATATTTTACAAAATAAAATTATTCATTTGAATCGGGATATAAAAATTTACTTTAATTGTTTTTTTTATATTTTAATGACAAGTTTCACATTTTGATGAATAATTTAAAAATACAAAATTTTAATTGAAAACATGTTTTTTCCACAAAATAATTTATAGTGTTAAATTATATTTTTCATTGGTTTTAAAGTATAATTAGATTTAAATTTTATCATTTAATCTAATTAAGGTCATATAAATATATTATACATTGAATTTAGATATAAAAAAATTTAAATCTTTCGTATGTTTTAACTTTAATAACTCATTTTCTCACCCCATCGATAGAATTAAATTGAAAAATAATGACTAAAACTCTTGTGTTTTTATTTTTAAAAATGTATTCAATATTTATAATCTATGGGAACAAATTCTTTAAATAGCTTGATTTTATTTTTGGGTATAATGCATAATAACTTTAATAGATTTTTATTACCATGGTTAAAAGGTTAATCATGTAATTAAGGGTAAAAAATAATTTCAAAAATAATTTCACATTACCCTAAAACATATCCAAATTTTATAGTACGATTGTATTCTATTTAAAACATTCCCTTTCTTGAAATTTTATCATTTTTATGCCACTTGAGTTAGAATATGACATTTATTATATTTTAATTAAAGGTAAATTACCATTGTCATTATCAAATTTTAAGGAACTAAATTACTTTTAATATAGTGTTATATAGAATATAAATTATACTATAAATATAAACTTTAAATATAATAAATCTATCTTCATTATGATAATTTATTTCAATTTTTTAGAGAATAAATAATTTAATTAAATGATTTCATAATGATGATGCAGTAAAAGATTAATTTATATAAATATCAAATAACTTATCTTATAAATATTAAAATAAATGTAACTTTAAATTATTAATGACATAAAAGAATTTTATAGATAACTTAGAGATGTTAGTGAGATATTAGACATGTTATTTAAAACAATATACTATTAGGATAAATTTTAAAAGAGAAATAATGAAAAGTATCAAAATTGACCTAAAAGATACATTTAAATAAATAATATTTTATTATTTTATATAGAATTTATTAAAATCTAAAATTCAAAAATTTAAATTAACATGGTTAAATATTTCATCAACGATCCATTTTGGGTTTTTTTGGAATTTTACATTAACTATATTAACAATATAGTGTAAAAATCCAAGTTGTCACAGTAAGAGTTAAAGGGTTTAAATAGGGATTAATGCCAAAATATATGGTTGATATTGGGACCCAAAAATTTGTAAAAATAATTTTATAAATGGATTAATAACCATCCTCATATTAACTTTGAAATAACTGACTTTGGAGCTATTTGAAATTGAAAATAAATTTATATTAATTTAATATTTTAAAGGATTCCATCTGTGCCCCTCCCCTCTCTAATAAAAAGGAACCTACTCTCTGACTTCGTCTCACCACATTGAGCCTTATATCCCAATGAAAACCTAACTATTTATACTTAATACATTATTATTTAATTTCTAGAGGTTGTTGTCTTCTAAAAATACACACTCTAGTGAACGTTTGAGGAGATCCAGATGAGGTTCTCTAAAGAAAATGTAATCATCATTACCGACTCCTTTTTGATTATTTCTCCTTATATAATATATTTCTTCCATATTTAAATAATAATATATTAAATCCACTATTAAATATGTTCTGATATGTTTTTATGACTATGAAACATCCCTATTTCACATTTTACACATCCTATAACAAATTAATGTACCACGCTTGCATATGTTTGACTTACCATCTCCACAGAGTAATATAATCTATTTCTCCTACCCAATATAATTGGATGTGTAAAATAATGTAAAAAAACTCTATATAATGATTATGAAATGATATTAATGTTGGAACAAAAAATAAACCATCCACATCCGTACCATTTCACCATTAAGGGAATGACTCCTTCACTCATCCATACGTTTGACATACTGTCTCCATGACGTGATACAATTAATTTTTCCATATTCACCATTAAAGAAAGATTATATAAATGTATATAATGAATAAATAAGATATATATTACCTTAATAACATTTTTATACGATATATATATATATGTATATATTATGAAAATTAATTGGGATTTATATAAAAAAACATGCATAGGAAAATAAATTAGTTAACACCTGAATGAAGATTAATATTATTATCAAATGGGTGATAATATAATCATATATGATATTATAATTATATTAATTTTGGGAATTAGTTAAAAAAATGAATTAATACATTATATATAATTTTCAAATATATATGAAGGAAATCATACATAAGTTAAGGGTTAATTTCATGACCTCATTATTATCCGAGATTATTTATATGTAAGTATTTATTGGGGTATATTTATCTTCCACATCTAGGTTTCTTGAAAATGTATTCCAAAATAATATTACTATTCTTATAAGATTTTTTAAATTCATTGTTACCCATGTATTACATTTTATTAAATGATTTGAAGGGATTATTTTTTCATTTTAAAAACAAGGTACTTTTTGACCTTTCCAAAACAAGTTGGAGAAGAATGATTTTTAGCATATATGTCATGAATGGGTTTTTAAACATAAATAATGAAATAGTTCTTTGAATCTCCCCTTATACCATTACAATTTTATTTTTATATACATTTGTTTCTTTAAAAGTTATTGGAATTTTTCTGAAAAGTATATGATTTCAAAGAAGAAATGATATTTTCCTCAAAAAGTGTTTTCAAGTGATCTCTTAAAGTTATTATCAATATTTTATATAATTATTTGATGTTACTCATGTTTTAATGGAGATATAATCCAATTTTTCCATTAATATTTTTCTAGTAATGGTTTATTTCTATGATTGAATGATATTTATGTAACCCATTTCTTTTTTGTGGGTTATGTTATGATTTAATGATGTTTAAAAAACCCATTTCATTCCATGGGTTCTGATATGATAAATTAATTATGATCTTGTGGAACAAATATGTATGATTTATTTATGATATGGTTTGGTCATATATCTCCCTCTAACACATTGGGTAATGATTTATATCTCATGAGATATACATAAAGGACCTGGTCTACTAAGATGGTTTTGTGAGTGAACCATTACTACCAAGATGATTATGGGAGTGAACCATGACTTCAAAGATGGTATGTGGAGTTATCCCATGATACTAAGATGGCCTTGGTAGCGATTTCTTGACTTCTATGGAAAAAAGTTTTATATTATTATGTGTCTACCAAACTTTTCATGTCTTATTCCGATGTAATGATTTTAGGGAAGAATATGTTTTTATCCTTATGATTCATGTCTTATGTACTCCCAATATTTATACTATAAAGCCTATTTGTGATAATTGATATACATGGTATGATCTTCTATTTTTATGATAATGATATCACACCTTTATGATCATGATTAGATTCATATGTCTCCATTATTTACCTTTAACAATAATCTATGGTTACCCCTTTTTATGTTTTTATTTTTCTAGGTATTGAAGATATGTATTATGTTTGATGTGTTTAGGAAGGGTTTTAGTCAAGAAGAATTTAGTAGGGGATACTATAGATCACATATATACCAGTGTTTTTGTATCTATGTTTCCAAAGGCTCTATAATAGCATATAATTTTTGGTCAATTGGTGAAATGTGGTATGTATTCTGAAAAATTGATGTAATATCCATGTATGAAAAAGTGAGTTTTATTGGCAACATGGTTATTCCATTTATAAGCGTGACATGTATAATAATATCCCAATATATATTAATGTGTTATCAATGATTTAAATGGGTTATAATGTAGTGTTATGATTACAAAAGGGTAAGTAATAAGGTTGTTTTCAAACAAAAGTATTTTCCACTTTTTAATAGTGAAAATTAATAATTTCTAATAAAGATTTCATGGGTTTAATGTTTTTAGATCACTAACATTTTTACTTATTTTTGTATCCATTACTGTGCTTATTATTCTCATCACATTTTTTAAACTTTTCTTCATAGTTTATAAGGATTTTTAAGAGAAATAAGGAAGTCATGATGAATTTTATGAAGATTTATCATAAATGATAAATCTTTTATTATTCTATTTTTTTATTTTGGATGAAATGGATATAGTTTTTGTTATGTACATTTTTTATGAATGTGAATGTTTATTCCCTAATTTACTAATAACATAAAATTCAAAATATTTCCATTGTGAAATAAATTAATTTTCATTGCTAAAAATAATATTTTGTAATGCTTAAGGCTGGGTCATTATAGCTGGTGTCAAAGGAAAGATTTGGAGAACCATAGGTATTATGAATTTAAGTCAAACAAATGTTAGAATTCTATGTATATTATTTTATTTCAATATTTGTTCAATAACATTTTTGTATCAAGGACTGTATATTAAAAATGTAAGGAAGAGGATCTCAAACAACATTCCAATCTATTCCTGATGAATTTCTTGTAATAATTACTATAAAGTATTGTTTTGATGATTCTGAAACTTTTTCTAACATACAAATTTCTTGAAAATAGTTGTATGAGATATAAAACACATTGTATAAACCAAGATAACAATAGAGTTCATTTTTTGTTTTCAATCATATCATATTTTCTCAATATTAACATATTATAATAAAAAGCTAAATATTATCAAGGAATATTTAAATATTTTAACTTATAATAATATTTTGAAGAATATTAAGATATCGATAAAGCTTCCAAATAAGGGGGCCCTTTTGTAACCTATTTTTATTGGGTTTTAACTTATATTATTCGATAACATACAAATGGTAAGATAAAATATCCTTGATTGAATTTCTCAAAACAAACTTATTCTGATTTTTTTTAAAATCAAATTTTATCTGATTTTTTTAAAATAATTCTGTTAAAAATGATTTTCCAAAACCATTTTTCTATGAACACCAAAATGCCCCTTGATGAAAAATGTTTATTTGGAAAATGGATGAAAAATACTTCAAAGAATCTCTAAACCATTTTTTCAATGCACGAACCTTCTATCTATGAGAAAAAAATGAACGTGTAAATAGGCGGGCATCACGATCAATGTATTGGGTTATTTATTCCTGGAATAACTTCTATAATTCATAGATAGATTAAATCTCAAATTCCAAGATATAAAATACTTCATGAATTATAAATTATTGGTAATAATTTTTTGGGATACAAATGAGATATATACATTAACCATTGAAGTTAAAACATTTTATTAATGGTTGAAACTATAATTTCATCAAAGTATGTTTCATTATGTTCTTAGTCGATGTAGTAAAATAATTTATCAAATCTATTAAAATTAACATATAACAATTTTTTAAACTAATTACCTTTCTTAAAAAGTAATTAGCGACCTATTAACCCATCATATATTTAAGGTTTTTTGATTGATAACATTATCATGACCATGTTTTCTATCACTATTCATCAGTATAAGATGGTTAGTTTTCTCTTCCATATTTATGTTTTCTTATATGGAACCCTATTTTGTGTTATCTTAGGTGACCTACAAGATTACTTTTCTTTATTTTAAAGTTTATGTATTATTAATCCTTTTTTCTTTGTGGATTTTAAATAAATGTATTTTAAAATTTCAGATCTCTTGTTTTTGACCTCGGTTTTATATTTTGAGGATAAAATTTATTAAGGGGGAGGATGAAGAATGTGACATCCTATGTTTTTTAGAAATGAAATACAATGTTCAATATTGTACATGATATGCCACATTGAGATTAGATGAACAACTAAATATTATTATTTAATATGTTAGTTATCAAAAAGTCGTTAGAATAGAGGGAATGCACTTGATTAAATAAATTATGAAAATATGGTTTACACATGTATATATAATTACTTTTTGTGGGCCATTTAATTATAAATAAAAATAAAACCCTTCTTACAATATTAGGATTTATTTCTAATTTTTTTTAAATGTTCCTGAGTGTGTTTTATACCAACACATTAATAAATCACACTTGATTGATTATATTATTGACATATATATATATATATATGATATTTAATTTAATGTTTAAAATTCATATTATGTGTTTCTATACATGACATAAGAACAAATCCAATTTTACATATAGAAATAGTATTTTTCAAAAAGGTAGTTCGAATCCTTTTGGTGCCACACTTATTTTAAATCAAGTTTTGAGTCATTTTTAAGGTATATTTGACACAATAAACTTTTTATTTGAAATTAGAGTATCAAAATATATTTTGTTTATTTTTTTTTTATGATATGTTTCATTTTTGGAGGAATATTTTAATAATATTTCATTTTAATTGAAAAATAATTTTTCATCAAATTTATTTATTATGTTAAATTATATTTTTGAATGGTTTTAAATAATAATTAGAACATTTTTATCAGTTAATTCAGTGTTGGTTATAGGAGAAAATATCACATTGAAATGATATATAAAATATTTGTGAACTTTCGAATGTTTTTACTTTTAAAACTTATTTTCTTGTTCCATCAATAAGAAGAATTTATAATTAATTTATGAAAATGATGTGTTTATAATTTTGAAAATTTATTCTACTTATTTAATAAGACGAAAAAATTTATAAAATTTGTTCCTATCATTTTTATAAAATATTAATAGTAAATTTTGTAATTTATTTAATACCATAGGTAAGGGTAAATTGGGTAATTAAAGGTAAAAATTATACTATATATATTATAACATCAACCTAAATCTTGTACTAATTTCATTTTATTAGTTTTAATATACCAAAATGATCCTTGGGCATAAATTATAACCTTTTTGAGCCACTTGGATAAGAGTATAAAATTTATAATATTAATTTTTTTTGAAAGTCAATTTTGTCACACTTTTTTTAACAAGTTAAATATTATTAATACAGGGTTATATAAGTGGTATTTTCAACTGTAAATATTAATTTTAATGATAAATGATTTATCTACATAATGGTAAATTATTTTTAATTTCTATTGATAAAATAAATAACGTAAATTGGGACAAAATTATGATTCATTAATTGTTTAATTAAATAAAATATGAAATAAATGATATTAAAAATATTAAAATGAATATGATTTGAGATTATTAATGTTATAAATGAATTTTTTATTTTAATTTTACATTATAATTTTTTTTAGAATTATTGGTTTGAATTTATCTTACTATTATGATATTTGTTTTAAATTCATGTCTAGAATAGCATCTAAGTTGACCTAAATGATATTTAGAAGTAAATAATATTTTATTAAATGATATAAAATTTATAAAAACCACTATTTTAGAGAGATTATTGAGATAAGTCACCAAATTCCATCAAAAACTCCTTTAGTTATCATTTGAAATTATATATTAATTATATTAACCCTCAAAGTGTACATTACATGATATCACAATAATAATTAAAATGGTAAAATAATGGCTAAAACAAAATTATAAGTATTAAAAAATATTAAAAAATTGTCTAATAATAATTGTAAGATTTTATTTCGACCGATATTCATACTATATTATAAATAAACCAGTTTTTACAAATAATAAATTGAAAATTAATCTTTATTAAATTAATATTTTGAAGAATTCTAAAAGTGCCCCTAAACTCTCTTAAAAAAGGGCACACATTATTCTATTTTCAATAAACATGAAGAAAAATGTAGTTCCTACCTTAATTGAGAATATCCCGTCCAAGAATCCCTCTCTAAATAATATATTAATTTTTTAGGTAAAACTCCCTCTTTATAGGTGTTATGGTACCATCTGAATGAGAGGTATTATTTTTGATTAAGTGTTTCTATCTTATTTCTTCTATCACATCTTCTAACACAATGATGAAATAATAAATAAAATATAAAAAAATATACTGATAGGTTATTATATTAATATCATCACCTAAATACTTTTCTATTAAAATCATATTGGAAAATAATTAGTCATTTGTGTGTACGCCGAACTACCACCTAACAAAACCGATATAATTTATTTTCCATCACCGTCTTTGAATAATAGATATAATGTTGGAATTAATGTTTATATATTATATTAATGTCATATATATCATTTTTAAATATTAAAATATCATTTATTTTATTACCATTCCATTCACAGAGAAATGATAGTGCCTTTCATGTGTACGTGTGAACTATAACCTCCACGCAGCAATGTTATTCATTTTTCATCACCACATAACATATTTGATATATATAAGTATAGTAAACTGATTAATATGATATTAATTATATAATTATGATTATGGAAAGATAAAATTATCGTAACGTTCTTTCAATAATTATCATTGGAAAATGGAAACGTTACTCATGTGTACATACGACCTACTGTCTCCATAGTTATAACATATTTCATTTTTTTAAACATACAAGACGGTTTTATTGATGTATAAAATTGATTATTATATCATGAATTTTATTTTTGAGATGATTTAATCATGATCAGTTTGACTATATATATTAAATCAACGATATTTCAGGCTTAATAACCGAATACCATCAAAATGACCGTTGTGAACATAAATAATTAAGTAACAGTTTTAACATGATAATAAATTGGATAGTAAACTTGATAAATTTTCTTAGTAATGTAAATGACTAACATAATTTAATTATTCATAAAGTGAAAATATATTGTGTTAATAAATAATCAATGTAAGGGACTTCATCTAAATACCCTTCGATTGAGATATATTTTGATGTTATTCACCCACCTTCTTTTATAAGGGGTATAAACAACCACTTTGACTTTCGATTCCATTAAATGGTTTTAAAAATGAATAATTTTTTCTTCCTATACACAGTGTTTTAAATTCTTTATATAGGACAAAAAGAATGTATTTTAACATATATGGAGACAACAAATACTCTATTTCCTTAACTATTATTTGATATTTGTATTCTTCTACATGCCTTAAAGTTATTAAAATAAAAATAAATAACTTATTTCCTTTTTTGTATCTTTTTGAATGGAATTTTTTTTGCAAATATAATAATAATTTCAATATCATGAAATGATTTTGTGTGACTGAAAATGAAATTTAATGAGTGAAATTTTGATAATTGGAATTATTTATGTATTATGATTGTATAATGGAATTTGAAAATTTGATAGGTGGTTGCATGATAAACCATGGATGGGTTGTTCTGTGATAAACCAATGATGTAAGCTTATATTATAACCTATAATTAATTGGGTATGGAGGTTATCCACATTTCTATTCCATTCTTATAGGTGACATGTATAGAAGTTGACCGTATGGTTATTCCATTTATAAGAGTGATAAGTAAAGTTAAGTCAATGGAATGTATTTTCTAATTTTTAAAGGTGAAAATTATTACTTTATGATATAGTTTTCACGGGTTTCTTGTTTTGACAAGACTAACAGTTTCCATTTTTTGTGTATCCCTTACTGAACATGTTATACTCATCACAAGTTTTATACTATATTTAATAGGGTTTAGTGTTGGGTAAGACAAATATAAAAGTCTTCATGAATTCTATAAAGATTGACCATGAAAATAAAATAATTTTTTATTTAAAATGTTTTATATTTTTGAGGAATTGGATACTATTTTAGTTGTAGGCACTTTGTATGAATGTTAAGTGTTTTGACCTAATGCTCTAAAACACTAAATTTTATAAGATTATCAATGTAAAATAACGTAATTTTCTTAACCAAACATTAGATTATTCAATGTTTATTTCTAGGGAGTTATAAAATCATTTTTATACTATGCTTTAGAATAAGTTAATTTTTTGCTTTTATAACACCCTTTTTTTGAAAAATCTTTAGTATTTTCTAATGTTTTTTTATTTTAAATAATTAAAATAACCACTAGTGAAAAATTATTTAAATTAAATTTATTGATTGTTTTATATATATATATATATATATATATTAATCAAAATATTATTACTTATCATATTGTTAATTTGAGATAATCGTTTCCTTAAAAATTCATTTATGGAAAAACTATGTTTCAACAATCAACATGTTAAATTTTAAATTAAATTCTAGAAATAATGAGGTTAAATATTATAAAATGGATTAAATATTTTTAATTAGTATAATTTATATTATATATATAAGTAATCTTACTTTTCAAAAACAAATAATAGTAAAAATAGTTAAAAATATTTACATGTGTGAAGGTAAAAAATATTTTACCTAGAGTTAAACTAAAAATATAGTGGTTAAAAATTACCAAAAACAGATGTAATTACAACATTATTGTCATATTTATAAGGTATATATTTTAATGTTCTATAAATTACATTTTTTATCCTTCTATCCTTAGATTAACATGGTTGTAATTATTAATTTTCAAATATTCCAAGTGTGTCCTCTCGCACACTTATATAAGGGCACAACCTCTTGTAACACCCCAGGTAAATAAAGAGTATGATATTTTCACATTTATACATATTTTTGAATAAAATATTAATATATCATTAAAGGGGATGCTATGATCGATGGTGTACCCAACACGCAACAACGAGTTTCTTGGGAATCTTACGTTGCACTCTAATAATAAAATAAGATTATTTTAAATGGTAGTTAATGCCTAGATGTTGTGATGGCTTAAATGAATAGAACTAACTAAAAAATGATTATATATGTTTGTCAAATATTTTTACTTTTTACAATAAATGTTAGGGGATTGAAAATGCGAATGAATCCAATTTTAAACGTAAACATTCTAATATTCTTTAAAAGGTCGATTAACCGCCTTTTGATGGAGAACCTCTTTTAAATCCACTTTTTAAAAATTTTATGTGTTATATTTGACAAAATAAAAATCTTCTTTAGAATCAAGACATCAAAATTTACTTTGTGTAACTTTTTGGTATTTTTCCGAAAAAGTTCAATTTTTAATGAATAGTGAAAAATGTTGTATTGTAATTCAAAACCTCTTTTTAATATAATTTATTTATATGATTAGATTATCTTTTGAATTGGTTTTAAAGTTAAATTAGAATATATTTTTACAATTTAATCAAATAGTGGTCGTTGTAATTAATTTCACCTTGAAATTTGACTTAAACTAGTGTAAATCTTTTGATATATATTGTTTCATAAAAACACGTTATTTGTTCTAACAGCGGGAATTAATTATTAAATTAATTAATGTAACTTATATGTTATGAATTTTTTAAAATAGATATCATTTTAGAGTTCTGAATATCAAATATTGTCTTGGGTGATTTTTTGGTGATTTTTTGGTAATTTTCTGATAAACTTCAATTTTTGATGAATAGTGAAACCACTAAGTGGTACTTATAAAAACTGATTTTCCGTTTAAATGAAATTTTTCCACCTTTGTGTATTGAATTTCAAAAATACGACATAAATGGTTGTCATTAAGAAGTAAAATGTGGTTCAATGGGATTAAAATAATTTTTTGGTGAATATTAACTTATTATGTTTTTAATCGCGATTAGCGGTAATTAGTGTAGTTTAAGGTAAAAATAATGTTTTAATAATATGAAATGACCTATACACATGTCCTACCCTCATTGGATGAGTCATGGACGACCAAGAAAATCCATGGGTCAACTTGGGGACCCCATGGAGCCACTTTGGTTGGAAAATGACATAAATACCTTTTTATTTAATGTAAAAATTAAAATGTCACAAACATGAGTTGTTTAACTAAATAAATTTTTACATGGGTTTACACAAGTAAGATTTTTGTCTATATATAATAATTGTAAATATAAAAATATTTCATACATCATAGTATTTTTTTAAAATTTTTAGGCATTAAATAAATTAAATTAGTTATGACATCATGATGATGCAGCGATGTATTCATTATTTATCGATTTAAATAAAATGAAAAGATAATGTAACATATAAGACATAAACATGTCCGAAACCTATTGTATGGGTGGATTTAGAACCCTTATCAACTTATCCTAGAAACACATCAATGTGGGACCATTAAAATCCGAAACTCATTCTAAAATAAAGTAACATTTTTTTACTTTCCAAGAGTGCCCCTCCTCTCCTCTTATAAAAGGCCCCCACCTCTACCTCCTTACCCACACTTCCAAAGCCTTTGTCTCGGCCAACCCCTGCCCATTTTGTCTTTCCACATCCCTATCAAACTCTTAGAAGCCTCACTTTGGTCAGAAGTCTTCCCAAGGATGCCTTTGAGCTCAAACCAACGGAAGTTACCCGATTTTAAGGTAATATCTTCACTTGAGTCCTTTTGTTTTATTTTTCTTCTCCACACCCCTAAACTCTTTTTATTCATTTATTTTGTAACAAAAACAGTATTTTAAATATAATATGATGTTTTTGTTTTAGGTATTCAAGCTACACTTACACACACCTTCGTCTAATGGTTAAAGAACATACTATTTCTGTGGATAGCGAATTACTGCCTCATGAAATGATGATTATTCAATATTCTCTTAACACCATTAATGGTGGAAATTAATATCTCACTATATTTATATGTGATATATAATATGTTTATGTTTTCATTAATATTATTTATTTTTCATTTATGGTATACCTTTATGGCTTCCATTATGGGTATACCCGATATCTTCATTTTAGGAAGTGCGGACTATCGCCCCCTCAAAGTTATTTGATTCGTTAATACCATATGTGGTATGTATAAAGGATATATTTAATGATATTGTATATTATACCATACTAGAATTAAAATAATATTACGTATCATTATGTTTTAATTCCATTAAAAATGAAAAATAAATGGAAGTAGGGTTCATGCGTACGTACGGATTACCGTCTCCATGAACGGTGCATTACATTTCTTAAATCTAAATGTTATTTAGTATTATAAATGCATGAATATACTGGATATATATATGATATATATGATATCTACATCATGAATAAAATTATGGATATAATGGATATTTTACCACATGAACAACTTGTAATTATAAAGAGTTTATTTTTGACTCAAGTACCAATGATCGTTAAGACGACCGTTATTAGCATAAATAATAACATAGTGTTCTTGACATGGTAATAAGTGATATAAAAGGAATAATGAACTTGAAAAAGGTTCTTAAGGAAGTAGAAATTAAATCATGTTTATTATTCAAGAGATTAAAGAACGATCGAGTCAAGTCGGACCCGAGGTAAGGGATCCTACTCCTCTCTTTCTTTTTAAGTACACTCTTTTATGTCATTCCTTTTAAGCTCATCTTTCTTATGATTGGGATGTTATTTTATATTAATCCTACTGTACTTATTATTTTAATATGATGAGAGACCCTATTTTCTCTCATCAATCCATTTTGGATGTTTTGAGTGGCGCCGTTAGGCTGCCGAATTTTCGTAAGAGATCTAACCTCTCACTTTCTTTTTAAGTACTCTCCTTTATGTCACTTCTTTTAAGATCCTCTTTTTCATGTTGGGGGATGTTAATTTATATTCCTATTTCGGTAAACATTATGTTAATATGATGAGAGACCCTATTTTATCTCATCAATCCATTTTTTTGCAAGTTTTAAGTGGCGTCGTTAGGCTGCTGAGTTTTCGTAAGAGATTTTTCATCTCATTTTTATTCCAGTGAGATTTATGCTACATTTACCACAATTGTTTTTGAGTGGTGCATATACTGCCCATTATTTTACTCATTGTTTAATATGATTTCATTTATGAGTATTTACAACAATGTTGAATTGTCTTTCTTTCATGGGGTGTATGTTTCGAAAGTAACCCAAGTCGGTAAGGGAACCTTTCACCCTCCTCTTTTAAAAATACTTCTTTTATTATGTCTTTTAATTCACATACTATTATATTGGGATATGTTCTTCTATATCCTTATTGATGTAAATTTTATGTTCAAGTGATGAGATACCCTTTTTATCTCTCATCAACTCTTTTTCTGAATTTTGAAGTGTCGCCGTTAGGCTGTCAAATTTTTGCAAGGGAACTTCTTAACACAATTTTGATTCTTTGGGATAAACTTGTACTCCTTGAATATGTCATACTATGAATATGTGTGAATGTACTCTGATTGTTTTACACTTAATATCCACTTCTATTTGGTGTATTTGTTTGTCACACATAATTATGTAATTGATTTATCCTTAATCCAAGGATACCGTCTTTGTATGGGACTTTGTCTCAATCTCCATTCACTGAGGCATATTTTGTTTCGTACACAACCTTCTTTTATACGGTGTATAAACCCCTTTGACTATTACTTTTATCCAAAAGGAATCTTCTTTATATGAAGCGTTTTACTAAATGACAAAAGGGAATGTTTTTGTCGTACGTATGCAGCAACAATGACTTCTCCGCCGCTGTGACCATTATTTGAGTTTCGGCTTCCTCTACAAGCCATACTTTTTTTTGTAAAGAAAAATAAATAACATGTTATAATTTTCTTTTATTTTGGTATTGAAAATGGGTTTCATAATGTTTTTATATCAATGTGTTGTATTGATATCTTGTTATTGAAAAGTGGAAATGTTATGTTTCCTTTATGCATGATTTATGTGATACGATTATGTTATGGTTCTTGGGCATTATTATAAAGACGAGTGGTTCTGTGAAAAACTAAGGGCGGGTGAGCCCGATATAGCTCTCCAATGCATTGGGTAATGCGAAGGAGTGAAATGTTAAGGTTTCTCCAAAGAGATTTTGGGAATATACTGTGGTGGGTATTCCAAATGTAACCAAGAGGGTTACTCCCTACGTAAGAATGTTATGAATGCCTCAAGTTACCTTTTATATCTAATGATTTATATGATTTATTCAGGATTTGATATGCCTATGTTTTATGGGTAAAGTATGATTTCATTCTTATGTATATATGAACTCATGTTTCCTTTCCATATTATTATAACCCTTACTGAGCTTTTTATACTCATCCCAAGTTTTTTTTTGAAATGTTTTTCACTGGTCAAGGGGAAGGTACATGATATGAGGATAGTGTCAAGGAAGTGTCAAGAAAGAATCCATGCATTATTTTTAAATATTTTTCCGTTGATGGAAAAAAATGAATACTATCTTTTATGTAACCACTTTGTTTAAATGTGGAATGTAATGCAAGTTTTATGATCTAATTCTCTAAAACTCTAAACCTGAAAAGATCCTCAATGTATAATCTTGTAATAACTCAGGATTAAGTAAGGTTTAAGGATGGGGCCTTTTAGTTGGTATCAAAGGTCGGTTTAGATAACTTTAGAGGTTAGGGTATTCTTTAAGCATAAGTTACATTACCAAAATGGTTAGGATTTCAGAAAGATTCATAGTTTTTAGATAAAGTGAATGAGTAAGTATATCTTCCTCATTAGTACATGATGTTTTTGTTGATATACTCACATTGACCTTTTTGGTTTTAGTAAATGGCTGGATCTAGCAGGCACCAAAGTGACAATAGGTTTGAAGGAAATTGTGGTGGTTATCTAATTAAGAGACTGGATGAAATGGGGGATTCAATGAGGAAACTCATGGTTGTTCTAAACCAACTATCCATGAGTCATTATCAACCACTTCTACCTTGGTATGTTCTGTAATGCATCTTGTACGGGATGACCAATGGATGTGAAAGTTCAGGTAATAATTATAATGGTAACTATTAGGGTTTATATGATCCTTACTTTTGAGGTAATTATGGGTTATTATATGTTATGATGGAAAATGAAAGGCATGAGATAAAATTGAGGTTAAAATATGTTATGATTATTTTTGAAGATTTTATATCATTTTGGGGAATGTTTTTAGAATTATATAGTTTGTAAAAAAGGACAACACGCAGACCATGTGACAACCCGTCGCATCGGACAAAGCTGCAGGAATCGAACCCACAACCAAAGTGCGACTGGTATTTATCGCCTAACGCTGGACTACGTGAAGTCACTGGTTAGTTTGACTAATTCATTTTAGTTAGATGATTTTAGGAATCAAGAGTATGTTTATTTTGGGTTATCTATGGAAATGATTAACCTATCATGGAGGATATGTGATTTGGTTAATTAATTTTCAATATGAGAATTTAAGAGCAACTGATGTTATTTCGAGATAAAAGTTAATTTGTACCTTGGAAGACTATGTGATTAAATCATTCAAATATTTGGGTTTCAATCTTAGTTTGGTTTAGTTTGTAGAATTTTATGGACAATTGTTTATCGAATGATCCTCGTTGAACTTTTGGTTTTGTTGGACAAATTTTGGAGATTAAGAATAGATTTTCTTTTTATAAAGGGTTATCCTTTTCTGGATTATCTGATCTTGTAATAACCTTTTTGGTTTTGGTTTTTGTTAGAGTCTAAAGACATGGGAAGTATATAGTTCTCTAATGTGGATTAGGTGATTCTCTAGAAATTGATTATAGTACTCTTAATGCGAACAAGTCTTCCCAAATACTCATCTTTTGGGGAAAATATGAGTTTGATTAAGGAATCTAGTAAAAGTTGAAAGTCTACATGACAAGTAAGTATGTTTCATTATGATTTAGTTAAGCTCAAAAATAGATTCCTCAATTAAAAGTAACTTAAAACAAAAAATTTTTTTCTGTTAACTTTTCCTACTGGGGAATCGAATACTGTTTAACCCATCACAAGTTTGTGATTTTCTTATGGTTAACTTTCTCCTGGACATGTTTACTATCACTCTCCATCAGAACACAACCCTTTGTTTTTTTCCTCCATGTCCATATTTTCATACTTGGAATCCTAGTATGGGTTAACACGGGTGACTTTGTACTTATATTTCTTTATTTTAAAGTGATTTTTTACCGAATCTTGTTCCGATGTGGGATTTTCAATGAAGTTTCCAAGCCCAATTTTAAAATTGCAAGCACACAATTCCGAAAAGGGGGGAAGGATGTAACACCCCAGGTAAATAATGAGTTTGAAATTTTCACATTTATCCATATTTGTGAATAAAATATTAATATAACTTTAAAGGGGACTCTATGCTCGATGGCGTACCCAACACGCAACAACGAGTTTCTTGGGAATCTTACGTTGCACTCTAATAATGAAATATTATTATTTTAAATGGTAGTTAACGCCTATCTATTTTGATGGAGGGAATGAATAGAACTAACTACAAAATGGTTATATATGTTTGTCAAATATTTTTACATTTTACAATAAATGTTAGAGGATTAAAAATTCGAATGAATCCAATTTTAAGTGTAAACATTCTAATATTCTTTAAAAGGTCGATTAACCGACTTTTGATCGCGAACCTCTTTTAAATCCACTTTTTGACAATTTTATGTGTTATATTTGACAAAATAAAATTTTTCTTTAGAATCCGGACATCAAAATTTACATTGTGTAAATATTTGTTATTTTTCCGAAAAAGTTCAATTTTTAATGAATAGTGAAAAATGTTGTATTTTAATTCAAAACCTCTTTTTAATCTAATTTAATTATATTATTAGATTATATTTTGAATTGCTTTTAAAGTGAAATTAGAATATATTTTTAAAATTTAATCAAATAGTGGTCATTGTAATTAATTTCACCTTGAAATTTGACCTTAACTAGTGTCAATCTTTTGATATATATTGTTTCATAAAAACACGCTATTTGTTCAGACAGCGGGAATTAATTATTAAATTAATTAATGTAACATATATGTTATGAATTTTTTAAAATAGACATCATTTTTGAATTCTGAATATCAAATATAGCCTAGGGTGATTTTTTGGTAATTTTTTGAAAAACTTCAATTTTTGATGAATAGTGAAACCACTAAGTGGTACTTATAAAAACTGATTTTCCGTTTAAATGAAAATTTTCCACCTTTTTGTTTTTAATTTCAAAAATCCGACATACATGGTTGTCATTAAAAAGTAAAATGTGGTTCAATGGGATTAAAATAATTTTATTGGTGAATAGTAACTTATTAAGTTTTTAATCGCGATTAGAGGTAATTAGTGTAGTTTAAGGTAAAAATAATGTTTTAATAATATGAAATGACCTATAAACATGTCCTACCCTCATTGGATGAGTCATGACTGACCAAGAAAATCCATGGGTCAACTAGGGGACCCAATGGAGCCACTTTGGTTGGAAAATGACATAAATACCTTTTTATTTAATGTTAAAATTAAAATGTCACAAACATGAGTTGTTTAACTTAAACAATTTTTAAATGGGTTTAAACAAGTCATATATTTCACTATAAATAGTAATTGTAAAGCTAAAAATATTTCTTACATCATAGTATTTTGTTTATAATTTTTAGGCCTTAAATAAATTAAATTATTTATGACATCATGATGATGCAATGATGACCTCATTATTTAACAATTTAAATAAAATAGAATGATAATGTAAACTCTAAGACCTAAAAATGTCCAAAACCTATTTTATGGTTGTATTTAGAACCCTTATCACCTTATCCTCAAAACACATCAATGTGGGACCATTAAAATCTGAAACGCATTTTAAAATAAAGTAACATTTCTTTACTTTCCAAGAGTGCCCCTCCTCTCCTCTTATAAAAGGCCCCCACCTCTACCTACTTACCCACACTTACAAAGCCTTTTTCTCAGACAACCCCTGCCCATTTTTTCTCTCCACATCCCTCTCTAACTCTTAGAAGCCTCACTTTGGTCAGAAGTCTTCCCAAGGAAGCCTTTGAGCTCAATTCAAAGGAAGTTACCTGGGTTTAAGTTAATCTCTTCACTTGAGTCCTTTTGTTTTATTTTGCTTCTCCACCCCCATAAACTATTTTTATTCCTTTATTTTGTAACAAAACCAGTATCTTCTATATACTAGTATTTTTTTATGTTAAGGATTCGAGCTACACTTACACACACCTTCGTCTAATGGTTAAAGAACATACTGTTTCTGTGGATGAAGAATTATTGCCTCACGAAACGATGATTGTGCAATCCTATCTTAAAACCTTTCATGGTGGCCATTGAGACATCACTATATTTATATATGATATATAAAATGTTTATGTTTTCCTTAAGCATCTGTATTTTTCATTTATGGCATACCTTTATGGCTTCCATTATGGGTATACACGATATCTTCATATTAGGAAGTGCGGACTACCGCCCCCTCAAAATGATTTGATTCGTTAATACCATATGTGGTATGTATAAAGAATATATTTAATGATATTATATATGATACCATACTGTAATTAAAATACTATTATGTATCATTATGTTTTAATTCCATTAAATATGAAATAGAAATGGAATTAGCGTTCATGCGTACGTATGGCTTACCGTCTCCATGAACGGTGCATTTCATTTCTTAACTTTAAATGTTATGTAATATTATAAATTCATGAATATACTGGATATATATGATATATATGATATCTACATCATGAATACAATTCTGGATATAATAGATATTTTACCACATGAACAACTTGTAATTATAAAGATTTTATTTTTGACTCAAGTACCAATGATCGTTAAATGACCGTTATTAGCTTAAATAATAACATAGCATTCATGACATGGTAATAAGTGATATAAAAGGAATAATGAACTTGAAAAAGGTTCTTAAGGAAGTATAAATTAACTCAAGTTTATTGTTCAAGAGATTAAAGAACGATCAAGTCATGTCGGACTCGAGGTAAGGGATCCTACTCCTCTCTTTCTTTTTAAGTACACTCTTTTATGTCATTACTTTTAAGCTCATATTTCTTAAAATTGGGATGTTATTTTATATTAATACTACTGTACTTCTTATGTTAATATGATGGGAGACCCTATTTTCTCTCATCAATCCATTTTGGAAGTTTTGAGTGGCACCGTTAGGCTGCCTAATTTTCGTAAGAGATCTAACCTCTCTTTTTCTTTTTAAGTACTCTCCTTTATGTCACTTCTTTTAAGCTCCTCTTTGTTATGTTGGGGGATGTTATTTTATATTACTCTTTTGGTAAACTTTATGTTAATATTATGAGAGACCCTATTTTATCTCATCAATCCTTTTTTTGTAAGTTTTAATTGGCGTCGTTAGGCTGCCGAGTTTTCGTAAGGGATTTTTCATCTCACTTTTATTCCCGTGAGATTTATGCTACATTTTCCACAATTTCCTTTGAGTGGTGTATGTACTGCCCATTATTTTACTCATTGTGTAATATACTTTCATTTATGAGTATTTACATCAATGTTGTATTGTCTTTCATTCACGGGCTGTATGTTTCGAAAGTAACCCAAGTCGGTAAGGGAACCTTTCACCCTCCTCTTTTTAAAAGACTTCTTTTGTTATGTATTTTAATTCACATACTATTATGTTGGGATATGTTCTTCTATATCCATATTGATGTAAATTTTATGTCCAAGTGATGAGATACCCTTTTTATCTCTCATAAACTGTTTTTCTGAATTTTGAACTGACGCCGTTAGGCTGTCTAATTTTTGAAAGGGAGATTATTAACCCAATTATGATTCTTTGGGATAAACTTGTACTCCATGACTATGTCATACTATGAATATGTGTGAATTTCCTATGATTTATTTACACTTAATATCCACTTATATTTGGTGTATTCGTTTGTCACACATAATTATGTAATTGATTTATCCTTAATCCAAGGATATCGTCTTTGTATGGGGCTTCGTCTCAATCTCCATTCATTGAGGCGTATTTTGTTTTATAGACAACATTCTTTTATACGGTGTATAAACCACTTTTACTTTTACGTATATCCAAAAGGAATATTCTTTATATGAAGTGTTTTACTAAATGACAAAATGGAATGTTTTTGTCATACGTATGCGGTGACAATGACTTCTCCGCCGCCATGACCATTATTTGAGTTTCGGCTTCCTCTACAATCCATACCTTTTTTTTGTAATGAAAAATAAATACCATGTTTTAGTTTTCTTTTATTTTGGTATTGAAAATGGTTTTAATAATGTTTTTATATCAATGTGTTGTATTTATATCTTTTGATTGAAAAGTTGAAATGTCATGTTTCCTTTATGCATGTTTTATGTGATACGATTATGTTATGGTTCTTGGGCATTATTATGAAGACGGGTGGTTCCGTGAAAAACTAAGGGCGGGTGAGCCTGATATAGCTCTCCAATGTATTGGGTAACACGAAGGAGTGAAACGTTAAGGTTTCTCCAAAGAGATTTAGGGAATATACTATGGTGGGAATTCCAAACGTAACCAAGAGGGTTACTCCCTACATATAAATGTTATGAATGCCTCAAGTTACCTTTTATGTCTTATGATTTCTATGATTTATTCAGGATTTGATATGCCTGTGTTTTATGGGTAAAGTATGATTTCATTCATATGTATATATGAACTCATGTTTCGTTTCCATATTTTTATAACCCTTACTGAGCTTTTTATGGTCATCCCAAGTTTTTTTTGAAATGTTTTTCACAGGTCAAGGTAAAGGTACATGATATGATGATAGTGTCAAGGAAGTGTCAAGAAAGAATCCACGCTTTATTTGTAAATATGTTTCCATTGATGGAAAAAATGAATACTATCTTTTATGTAACCACTTTGTTTAAATGTGGAATGTAATGCAAGTTTTATGATCTAATTCTCTAAAACTCTAAACCTGAAAAAATCCTCAATGTGTAATCTTGTAATAACTCAAGATTAAGTAAGGTTTAAGGCTGGGTACTTATACCTCTCCTCTCTGTTAGACACTTCCAGAGCCCATTTTTTTTTGAAATTGACTTCCATAATCACATCCATTATTCCATAAAAACGTCATAAAATACTTTGTTTTTTATTAAATACATCTTATGACATATTTTATTGCTGTCCAAATGATGTATCCTAGATAAGAGGAAATGTCTTTAAGTGATCTTTTTATCTAATTTCCTCATCCACCTCCAAAATATATTATTAAAAATAATTATATATTAACCTATGTTTATAACATATAGTGAGACGTTTTTATATCATCTTAATGACCTCTAACCATGTCTTTCTCCATAAAATTGGAAACACTACTGTTGATTACGTGTATAGTGGACTACCTTATTGTGGACCGGTGTAATTTATTTTCTATCACATCTTCTCATATATAGATGCAATGATTTATGTATATATATATATAATATTAATGATATCATTATAATTAGAGAATTATACTATCATATATACCATCTCACATTCCATTCTATATAAAATATGATATTTTAACTTGTGTGTATTCTGGACTACCGCCTCACGAAGTGATGCAATTTTTTTTCACATACGTTATACATGGAAGATAATAAGGATTATGTTTATATTTATATATGATATTAGTGACATTATAAAAATTCTGTAATACAGATACACAATTTAATTTCATACCGTATCACCCATTGAATAAATGATAACGTATTTTGTGTGTATGGAGGACTACAACCTCTCAAGGAGATGAAATTTGTTTTTAACACCTCATAACATGGATGTTCTATGTATGTTTATTTAATGAAATTATATGATGTGTATGATTTAATGTTTATTCATTAAAGATAATATAGCACTTACCTTCTTTCCACCATGATAGTCAATAATTGAAAATTTTACTCATGTATATTTATGAACTACTCTCTCTATGATTGTCAAGTAGTTCATTTTTCACAACTGTATTTCATGGGTTGTTTAAAAATTTTAATTTATGTATACAAATATTAATTTTGTCAATATTAATATTCTTTAGGTGATCAATTTATTATATATTTCACCTCAGTCAACATACAATAGTGATTTTGGACATGGGAGATGCTTATTGTTAAAATGAATGATGTTAAATTAATGGGCAATGAAATTGAATATGACATGGAAAAATTAATAATACTAATAATAATAATGAAACTTTTTCTAACAAAACTAAATAGTTAACATTATTTTATTATTTATGGTGATAAATAATTCACATGAAAAATTACTCTTGTGGCCAGGGATCTATCTAAACCACCCTTTCCATTGGGTAATGAATTTTTCTATCTAACTCACTTTTTATTTCACATGATGTTATGGAATGATTATATATTATGTATATATGTATCTGACATATATACCTATCTGATTCCCCCTTCTATTGATAGGGTAATACAAAAGTTATTATTATTTTACAAATTCATTCGTTGTTATATTTCATTTATTAATTATAAGATGCAAGATTATGAAAACCATTTTATTTCCTTTGGTAATTCATATATTATGAATTATGATTTATTTCATTAAGTGGAACACATATATTATGAACATTTTAAGATGGGTGTGACCATATAACTCTTAAATGCATTGGGTACAATATTAGTATCATGATCCATAATGTATAAGATTGGGTAGTAATCGTAATACATTATGGGACTCTATCTAACATATGATATTATCTAGGTAATTATCATTGACACATGGTTTTTTCATTAATATATTGTTTCTAGATTTCTTATTATTCCATGATATTTTTCTACCAGGATCATTATCATATTCATCAATGAGATTACTCATTTACCTTATATTTTATGATATCAAGTTATACATTTGGATCTCATGTTATGGTTCCTTATAATGTCTATTCCCATAATAGAATTTTTTAAATCACCACATCATTTGTGTATTCACTATAATATCCCATGAAGTTTTAAGATCTCAAATTGATCTTAGGAGCTCAATATTATTAATAAAATAATTATTTTGTATCTAAGTTTCATATAATGTAATATGAATATAGTATTTCAAATACACTAAGAAAGTGTGATCCATGTGTTCTATTATTGAGTATTTTTATTGAAGAATCATGTAATATTATGTATAAAAGGAATGGGTTGCCATTGTTTTGACAATAATCATGGTAACCAATTTTTACTATTTTTATTATTCATTATGACAAAAAATAATATTAACCCTATTAGATAATATATATATGTACGATTTCAAAAATAGAAACAATTTTATAAAATTAAATTCATATAAGTGTTAAATTTTAATTTAAAAATAAACCAGTAAAATATGATGAAAACATTTTCTTTGGAAATGAATTTTTTATGCATAATATGATCATATATAAAAAATATGACATAGAAGCCCCTTTATTTGGATTTATATTCATATGGAATAATGTATATCGATATATTTCATTCAAAAAAATATTTAATGGATATTAGTATAACTAATTAAAAAGGGAAAGCATTATGAAATTATTTTTTTGAAAAACATTCTTTTTACCTATAAATTATTTTATCTTGATTTTTATAGAATTTATGATCATAAAACTGTAACGTATGGATATTAAAACTAATAAAAAGATACAGAAGAAGTAATAGATAAGTACTATATTATTAATTATTCGTAAATAACTATTGTTGTGGGAAAATATTATTACTTTCATCTTGGATTATATTGGAATTATATTCTCAAAATCAATATCCACTCATTGAAATTTGAATTTTTGGGTAATGAAATATTAAAATTTGAATCTTAATATAATTTTTTTAAAATAAAATATCTTCAACTATAATTTAATATTTAGTATTATACAATGAATACAAAAAAAACCCTATAAATCATGCTACTCAATAAAATACTAGAAGTGGAATCGATAAAACATAATCCAAATTTGATCACATTCCCAACCATTTATTAAATTAGTAACATGAAATATTAATTATCTATAACATGAGAATATTACGTTTGTTTAGTCCATTAAAACCCATAATTATACTTATATTTAAGATTATGAGTTATTAAGAAATTAATACCACATCATCATATTATCTAGATTCCATATATTTATTTATCTTTTTGTGTTACGAATTTGGATAATTATTTTATCTCTCCATGATTATATATTTATTATGATGTAAAATTCATAAATCAAAACATGTGATTTCCATTTAATCAGTAAATGTAATAATCTACATGTAACACCCCAAGGATTTAAAAAAAATTAAATTCTTATAACACAAATTCTATTCTCAGTGACACTCTGTTTTAAGAATATAGTAGTAAAATAGCCATTAAATATAATTTTTCGACTTATATGATTTGTACTTTGAAAAATAGACATACACAGTTGTGATTAGTAAGTTGTTTAGAGACTGATAGGACAAACATATTTTTTGTTAATTGCAACCTATATATATGAATAATAATGTTACCCTTATAAATAATAATATGAAAAATTAATTGTAACCACACAAATGAATGCATTTATAATAATTTACAAGACCTTGATTAATTTTTCAACGTGCTATATAATTAGACAGAGTTTTAAAATTTTAATTTTTGGAATAGATTATAATTTTTCTTTATAAATAAATTTATCATATATATAAATTTATTTTGATAAAATGTAGTATATATTTTAATTCTACCTGTTTAGAAATTGTTAGGGTGATATTTTTTGGATATTTCTGAAATACTCGATTTTTTTATGAATAGTGGAATATAGTAGTTTACCGTATATATACATTATATGTTAAATACACAATTCCTATGATCGTGGATGATGTAAGCACCCTTAGTTCAAACTCATGTCCTCTTTTTACTATTTTGGGTCACATGAATCGATACAATTCATATTCTTGAGCATAAATATTAAACTAATGAAAAAAATAATAGAAAACCCCTCCTATCCTCGAGTATAAATACCACCCTCATGCCTCTCTTCCTATTACACCTCTCAAGATTTTTGAATTGTCTAAATTATTCGCAAAACACTTCCCAAATCTATTCCCCACGTACAATACTTGCTGGTATCACCAAAAGTCTAATACAAAATGTCATAAGGAGGATCTCAAGGGGAAGTGATCTAGAGGTAAAAATCCCCTTTTATTTTGTTTCATGTTTTTTCAATTCATTTTATTTTATTATACTCTATTCCCCTCCCATTATCCAAGAAGCATGAATGATATAGAAACTTATATATTACATATATAATCATATTTATTGAAATATTCATCAACTTACTTCTTTTTCTCCCCCCCTTATTCAAAAAAAAACCACCATATGTGATGTGTCAACTTACTGACATCATGGACGATGTGTATTAAATTTCAATTAATTATTTTAAATCTGGTTATAATACATTTTTAATTATTGAAATAGATTTCAAAGTATATGATATAACCTTTCTTATGTTTTTTTATTAACTTATATTCCTAATATTAAAGGTATAGGATTAAACAAGTTCTTGATTATCAAAGAACCTCAAAAATGATCTAAACATGATTAATGTTTTCTCTAATGATTCATAATCATATATGACAAAAAATTATTTATGGTGTCATTTTATATTCATAAACATATTAATAATAAATCATTCTACTTCTAGAGATTCTCTTCCTTTCAATAAGAAAATCCTTTACAAACCGACCATGGAAACCTTGCAAATATTGCAACCGAAACAATGTAAATAACAAAATAATATTAATGAATGGTTGGAATGATTTCATAAAATGATCATATAATGTGTTATAAACATGAGTATTTTTATTTAAAATATTAATAACTCTCTTTTAACAAATATACAGGAGGGTTTAACACATATAATGTAAAATGAACTTGAGGTAATGAAATTCTTAACCTAATTGCCATTCATTGGATTAAACTTCTACTTCATTGATTATATGGTTCGAGGATTGTTTGTGCAATGATTTTTATTATATTTTTAGAATTTATAGTGTATACAAATTGTCCATTCTTTCTATTAATACCCACATCATTTATATTATATTTCTATGGAACTTTTTACAAAAAAAATCATCTTTTAGAATTTTATTTTAAAAAATTCAAACGAAATGTTTTTATTCAATTATACATGTTTTATGATTATGGAAATGTTATTGGTAATTTTTTATGATGAAGTATGGGACCTATATCTTCCTCCAATGGATTGGGTGTGTGTAAGTTGGAGTTTGTCTATATGGTTAGTCCAAGTGTAACTACAATTGTTACACCATAAGGTAGTAATGTGGGATACATTATAAGGTAGAAATGAGGGTTAAAAATCATGAGGTATCCATGAGGGTTACCCTGTTGCTTCTTTTAATTTATGTCTGTTCTGAATGTTTTTAAAAAGAAGAATCTGGGAAGCTGAATTTAGATGGAACTAAGAGATGATGTAGGTAATAAATGGTGGTAAAATCCTTGCAAGATAACGCCCCGAGAAACCACAAATGAATGTGACAACAGTGTATCATTTGTTTGGGGTAACTTCATCCTTCTTTCAGTGGATCTTCTAGCCCAGTTATGGCTGAAGAATAGATTAAAGAACATGCAAAGATGTTTGATGTTATGGGATATTCAAATAACAAATATTTTTGTATTTAAATTTATCATTTTGAAGGTAAAGCTGATCCATGTTGGTCAATGGTGAATAATATCAAGGATAGTGAAGAGATTGAATCCTTAGAGTTGGATTAATTTAAAATACTTTTCCTAGAAATTTTTTTCCTATGGTGGTTCAACATAAGATGGAGAATAAATTCCATTAATTTAGAAAAAATTAGGAAGATTCAACAGATGTGTATGAAGAAAACATCACCCAACTAGAATGTTAAGATCCAAATTATATTCGGGATATTGATAGAAAAATCAATCAATTTTACTTAGGTTTGAAGACAAGATGCTAAAGGTCCTTAGCCTATTGACAATTAAAAATTTATGTGAAACTTTTCGGATGTGCTGAGAGGGTCGAAATGGAGTTTACTGATGATTGACTATACATTTACCATAAAATAGATAAATAAATTTAGATGGCAAGTGATGGGTAATAATTATTCAATAAAATATTATGGTATGAAATTATAATTTCTAGTTTGTCAAAAGTGTGGTAAAAATAACACTGGGGAATATCTTAACGAAACTAGATAGTGATTTTGATGTGGTAAGTTTGGATATGTTGAATGGTGTATTAATGAAAATGATATTAAGGTCAATTTTGATAAAAAAAATGTAAAGTATTTTAAATATGGTTAAATGGGTCATTATGAAAATTCCTTCTAAAAGAAATATCTTAGTGATGGAAAGAAGACAAACTATAAGAAGAAAGGTGTAGTCCAATCCTTTGTGACTACATCAATATATTTTAGTTTATCCAACGAAGTGGTATCATATAATTTGTTTATTTACTCAGATTTTGATAATGTCTTGTTTGATATGAGGTCTACAAATTCTATTATTTCTGATTTATTTGATGGTAAATTAGAAATATCACGTCAAAAAATGATACTAGAACATATTGATAAAACACCACGGGTTAATGTTATAAGAAAAATGAATTTATGAATCATTATACTATTATATTTGGAAATACATTATCATCAAACCTTATTGTTTTTACCTTCCTAGAGTTTGAGGTTTTCTTGTTTATGGATTGGATTTCTAATTATCATGATTAGATTTATTGTAGAGATAAAGAGGTTTTTTTTAAAAAGTTTTTATTTTTAAAGAATAAAAAACCCATACAGTTGATAACATATTAAGAATCTGAGAAACAATTAAAATATGGAAATAAATGTTATCTTTCTCATACAGTTGTAAAAAGGGAACTATTCATATTAATTATGTTCCTGTGGTAAATGAATACCTTGATGTTTTTCCAGAAGAGTTACCTAATGTTATACCTGATCGAGAAGGTGAATTCACAATTGAATTAGTTCATGATTCTAGGCCAATTTTATATCCCCCTTATCGAATGGCTCAAATAGAACTTATTGAATTGAAACTTTAGTTATATTAGTTTATTAGTAAAGTCTTCATTCGTTATAGAACTTCACAATGGGGAGATATTTTTTTCTTCGTTAAAAAGAAAGATGGTTCCATGATACATTTCATTTATTATAGAGCTTTGAATAAAATTACTATTAAGAATATGTATCCCTTTCCTAAAATCGATTAATTGATTCATCATCTCTAGGGAGATCAATATATTTCAAAGATTAAATTGAGATTCAGATACCATTAGCTAAAGGTGAAAGAGGATTACATCCTAAAACCAGTTTTTCATACTAGATATGGGCATTATGAGTTTGTTGATCTTCCATCTGGTTAGAAAATTTCCCCTGATATATTCATAGATCTAATGAATATAAAATTTCATGAATATTTGATTAAGTTTTTTGTTTTTTTATTAAATATATTTTGGTCTTTTCAAAAAGTTACGAGGATCATGAAAAACATCTAAGGATTGTATTTCAAACACTCAAAGAAGATAAGTTGTACAGAAAGTTTAGAAAATCTTATTTTTGGTTGCAACATATTTTTTTTTGGGAACATTGTAAATAATGATGGAATAATAGTTGATCCAACTAAAATGAATATTATTGAAGAATGGACAATACACAAAAATATAACCTAGATATGTATTTTTCGTGGTTTGGAATGATATTATGGGAGGTTGTGTGAAACAATTGTATGGTAATCTATTTCACTGACTAAGTTAACATGAAAAGGGGTTAAATTTATTTGGATAGAGAAATGTGATATTTGTTTTCAAGAACTGAAGAAGAGATTGGTGAATGTTCCAATTTTGGCTCTAAATTCTAGAAATTGTGATTTTGTCATCTACAGTGGTGGTTCATTAAATGGGAATGGCTGTGATCAGATGTATAATGATCTAGATTTAGTGAAATCATATTTTTTAGACAGAATAAAGCAGGAAAAGAAGGAAGATGAGGAGTTACAAAAAAAGGTACAATTTTTTAAAATGGGTGATTTTGAAAAATTTAAAATTGATAATGATTGTGGTCTATGATCTAGAAAGAGATTATGGGTGCCTTGTTATTTTCATCTGAATAATGAACTGTCGTGAGAAGCTCATAGTTCTCCACATTCAGTTCATTCTAGAAGTGAATATATGTATAGAGACCTTCAAGATTATTATCGGTGGGATGGAATGAAAAGAGATATTTCATATTTTACCATAAAATGATTGAAATTTTGTTTGGTTAAAGAATAGAGGATGTTATTGAAGGGGATGATTCACCCTTTACCAGTGTGAGAGTGGAAATGAGAAAATATGTCAATGGGTTCATTGTGGTAATACTAAAGACTTCTCGAGGAAATACTGTAATTTTGGATATTATTGACCGACTACCTAAATCAGCTCATTTACTTCCTATTTGAGATACTAGGTTTTTGGATTAACAATATTGATTGTACCTAAAAAAGATTGTTAGGATACATGGATTTCGTTTTTACACTATATCTGACTGTGATCCCAGGTTCACTTATATCTTTAGGGAAGGCCATCATAAGTCATTGGAAACAGAATTAAATTTTAGTACATCTATTCACCCTCAATTAAATGGATAGTTAGACTGGATGATTCAAAGATTGAAATATATGATTCAAGCTTGTTTTATAGATTACCAGGTAATTTGGGATCATTATATTTCATTAGTTGGTATTTCATGTCATAACAGTTTTCATTCCAGAATAAAGATGGCACCTTTTGAGGAATTATATGGGATGTAGTGTCAAACTCCAGATTTTTTGGAAGATGTTGGGTAAATGATGTGTATGAGACCAAATTTAGTAGAGTAAGTGTCTAATAAAGTGAAAATGAACCAGAAACACATGATGAAATCTCAGAGAAGACATAAAAGTTAAGAAAATAATAGGATTAAATACTTTTCTTTTGAGGTATGTGATCATATTTTTTTTCGAATATCACCATGGAAAAGTGTTATGCATTTTGGTAAGAAAGTAATGATGATTAAATTGTTATTTTTACCTTATGAAATTCAGAATAACGTTAGACCGGTTGCCTACTGAGTATCATTACCTCCAGTTTTATGTAAGGAACACAATTTTATTAATGTTTTTATGTTGAGAATGTATGTCCCAGATTTATCTCATGTCTTGAGCCCCAAAGATGTTCAGCTAGAATAGAACCATTCTTATGAAGATAAACATGTTTAGATTCTTCATTGAAGAGAAAATGTATAGAGGAATAATGTAATCCACCAGGAAAAGGTTTTATGGATAAACCACATGGTTGAAAAAGCATCATGGGAATCTGAAAATTCTATAAGATAATAGTACCCTTACATTATTAATAAGTAAATATAAATTGAGAGGAAACAATTTTCGGAAGGTGGGGAGAATATAACTCCTCAAGGATTTAAAAATAAATTAAAATTAATGAAGCACTAGGTCTATTCTAAGTGAATTTTTTAAGGATAAAGTTGTAAACAATATGTTAAATATAATTTTTCCACTTATATGATTTGAATTTTGAAAAACAGACATCCATAGTTGCGATCATTATATTTTTTTGGAGTCTGATAGAATAAACCAAATTTAATGTGAATTGTAACATACCCTTATGAGTAGTAATGTTACCCTTATGAATGGTAACATGTCCAAATGAATGGTAACCTCATCAATGATTTTATTTCTAATAATATATGAGTCCTTGATTAAATTTTCAAGGTTTTATAAAATCAGTTACTGTTTTAAACTTTATATTTTTGGAATAAATTTTGATTTTATTTAAAAATTAAATTTACCATATTTAGTGAATTATTTTGATAAAATGGTGTTCATTTTGGAATTAAAAATGTCTAAAAATGGTTAGCATGATTTTTCTTATTTTTCTGACAAACATGAATTTTTGAAGAACAGTGAAATATTTTAATTTACCGTATATATACATTATATGTTAAATACACTATTACTAGAATCATGGATGATGTAAGCACCAAAAGTTATATATTACATGATATATTCACTATTTTAGGTCACATGAATTAATACTATTTATATTCTTGAGAAAAATTATTAAACTAAGGATTAAAATAATGGAAAACCCCTCATCTCCTTCTACTATAAATACAACCCTCACCCCCCTCTTCCTCTCACAACTGTAATGCTTTGTGAATTGTCTAAATACTACCCAAAACCCTTCCCAAATCTCTTGACCACGTCTATGACCTTATGGTCTCACCCAAAATCCAATACCAATGGCCTTAAGGAGGATCTCAAAGAGAAGTGATCAAGAGGTAAAATTGAAATTTCATATTGTTTCATTTTCTTTTCAATTTTTTTTCTTATACTATCTTAAAATCCCATTATCTAGGTGTAATGAAAGATCCACATTTATATATATATATTCTAGATTTTATCATGTTTATGGAAAAATTCAGCAACATATTTCTTCTCCTCCCCCTCTTATTCTAAAAATAAGAACACAGTCTATGATGTATTGATTTATCGATATCATGGATGATGTGCCTTTAATTTCAATTAATTCCTTCAAAGCTAGTTATAAAATTTGTTTAATGGTTTAAAAATATTTTAAAGTGTATTATATGACCTATCATATTTTTTTTAATTAACTTATATGAATAATGTTAAAGTTATATGATAAAACAAGTTCGTGATTGTTAAAGAACACCAAAATAATCTAAACCTCATTAATATATTATCTAATGATTCATCGTAATATATTATAAAAAAATTATTTATGATATCATTTAATATTATGTGAAAATATTAATAACAACTCATTCCACTTGTGGATATTCACATCCTTTTAACAAGAAAATATTTTACGAACCAACAATCGAAACCATGTAATGAACACACCTCATACAACGTAAAAAACAATATATTTTTTATGAGTGGGTGGAATAATGTTATAAAAGGATCACATAATGTGTTATAAACATGAATATGTTTTTATAAAACATTAATAACACTTTTTTAACCATTATAGAGGAGGGTTAACCATGTTTTAAGTAAGAAAAACTCAAGGTAAGGGAATTCTTATCCAAATTTATATTCTTTGTCTTAACATTATACTTCGTTGATTATATGGTTATAATATTGTTTTTGTAATTATTTTTTGTTTATATCATGTGAATTTATAGTTTATAATCAGATTACATTTGTTATATTAATTCTCACATCATTTATATTATATTTGTAAGGGACCTTTCTTAAAAAAGTCTCTTTTAAAATTATATGTTACAAAATTCAAAAGAAATGTTTTTATGAATTTTTACATGTTTTATGATTATTTTGAGGTTCTTGGGAATTTTGTATGATGAATTTTGGGACCAATATATACCCTTAATTCATTGGGTATGTGTATGTTGGAGGTCAGTCACATGGTTACTTCAAGTGTGGCTGTGATGGTTACTCCATAAGGTAGCAATGATGGTTAGATTGTAAGGTTGCTGTGAGGGTTAAAAATCATAAAATAGCCATGAGGCTTACAATATAAGCATGTAATTCCCCATGATACCTATATGGTTTTATATATGTTTTATAATGTTTTATGGAAGACTCATGTTTCACAAATTAAGTTGTTATGGGTGAGAAGTATGTATTTGGGAAAATGATTTCATATGTTTATAAGTATTCATCCAATAATGGTTTATTTCATTTTTTATCTACCTTACTTTGATTTTTATCCACATACCATGTTTTTAAATGTTTTTTATTGGTTATAAGGATCTTAAAGAGAATGATAGAAGTCTAGTTAAATATTATGATGATTCTTCAAAGAAATCATTTTTTTGTGTTAAAAATTTTATGTTTTTGTAGAAATGAATACTATTTTAATATTAACCACATTGAATTCTAGTGGTTTGATTTTAATGAGTAATGTTTTAACATTCTAAAACTCTAAACTGAAAAAATCTTTAAGAATGTGAAGATGTAAAATATAATTGAAATAACTAGATTGCGTAATGTTTAAGGCATGGTCTTTATTCTACATCATGATTTCAATCTCTATATCAATCACTAAATATACATATAATGAAAAAATAAATTTAATCTACATCACAAAATAATCCTTTATTATTCATTTAGTTATCATGTTTGGAAATTATATTGAAATTGTATGCAGAAACAGTTCCTTCATTCTATAATTACCAAATTAAAAAATTATTGATATGACATATGATTATATTTAATTTCCCTCATAGATAATTTTACAAATAATAAAATTACAATACGTTGAATGAAATTATTATTATAATTTTTCCCATATTTTTTCTAGAATGATTATAATTTATCATTAATTATTAGAAGATAACTTCAAATAAAAAAGACTAAAAACATCATGAGATTTATAAATAATTAATATGATAAAATAAAATTATTTGAATCATTTACTTCTAAATAAATATTAATATTTACGACATAAGAGATTCTATTATTTAAATTGTTGAAATAATAATTAGAATATACTAAAAATATCTTATAATATAAATTTTCATCATTTTTTATAACTTATCCCTTTAAGGATTATTGGATAATAATTACATATGTGCTTTTTTCTGTATTGTCACTTGATTATGTTTGTTCACATTCAATCACTTTAAAAAAATCTAAATCATGATAAAATTATATTTACCCAAATAAAAGTGATTTAAATGAATCAACTACCTCAAAAAGGATCACATGTTGTAGCACCAAAATTAAGGGAGAGAGATAGGACATATATTATTTAGGGAACAAAAAATATGAACCCAAACATGATTGAATACAATTTAAAAATCTTTTATGAAGGTGTTTAGATTTACAGAAATTTATAAGAATGAAAAAAGCTCAATGGGGAGAGGATTTTTATTTATTAGAGGAAAAAATATCTCTCTAGATATTTTGACAATACCATGTCATGTTTCTCTTAGAATAATAATAAATTACATCTATTTCAATTTTCATTATCTTCCACTACCAATTTAGAAATCATAAATTTAATTAACTAAATTTTATAATTTTACACCATCATTTAAAAAATTAATTCTTTTTTATTTTCAATTATTATTAATTTAAATATCGCAAAAACCAGTTTCATGATAATACTTCTTTGGAAAATATGATTTTATGGAGTTAAAATGAAAACCTTATATAACATGTTGTATCTTTATAGAGGTAATTATATATATTAGTACATTGGGATATATTAAAATACCCCTTTTGTGAGACTTTAGGATTTCATGATATCATAACATGGGCTACCATTATGAAAAAAATCCTCAACTGTTTCCACGAAAAACAGAAATTTAAGAAAGTATATTTTCCTTTACACTCATGTAAAATCATCATCTACCATTACAAAACAATTATATATACCATTATACTGATACAATATCCATTAAATGATAATAATGATATATTTTACACCTAAAATAAAAAACAATTTAACATTCCTCTATGCATGGAAGAAAACATGTTTAAGGGTATAATAATTGTTTAAGAAAATTAAAAGTTAAATTAAAATATCTTATAAATATTTGAAATTTTTTTTATTAATATTTCTATTTTTTAAATTACGTCAAAATTTAATTTAATAAAATTTAAAACTTATAATAAATTTTGAAACTATAATTTACACATAAAATTATTTTCATAATTTTCAAAAATGATCTTAAAATAACTTCTTAAATTTACGAAAACTCTCATGAAAAACATGAAACCTTAAAATTAAGAATAAATGTAGGGGAAAATTTTAGACTGTCTAAATATGAATGAATTTTTTTCCTTATTCGAATGTTCAATAATACAATGAATATAATATATGTATATATTTTAATGAAACTATTAATGATGAATATGTAATATGTAACATTGATAATGTGATTTTTTATTATAGAAGGATGAATTTATAAATCATGTCATTTTTGTGGATGAAATTTCTTTGTATCTTTTGATGAATGATGTAATTGAGGATTGGTATAAAGTAAAATGGTGATATATATAACTTTGTAACTTATGGTTGGGTTTAATTTATTTTTAAAATAAAAATCATGAATATAAAATCAAATTACCATAATAACAAAGAATAATGTTATATTGATAGAGTCTAAGGGGTATGAGGATAACACTCAATAGAAAAAATTCTATTTTGTTTAATGTAGTGTTTATATCCTTAACTTGTAGATGATAATAATTTCACATTTATAATGATGATTTAATGAAGTAATTTTTTTATCATGATATATAATTTGATGGAAAAAGAATAAACATAACCAAGATTTGGATTTTGGAGTATGTTTGTCATACTCAAGACTTTGATTAATTTTTTTTATCATTTTAGACAAAATATTTCATAATGTTTTCAATTAATATATGTACGATATATATTATATGTAAATATTCTTAAATGTACATTCACATGTAAGATATTAAACATTCAGAAATGATTTGATTATATCTAATTAGGGATGTGTACTGAGCCATCCATTATCTCTTAATAAATTTGAATATATTGTCCAATGCATTGATCCTAGAGGATCATAGAACACTATCATAAATAATAATATAGAATTATTCTCTGTATAACAATATTATATTAATGGAACAAGAAATATCATGATATGTAATACTATAATATATTTCTATATTACTTTATCCACCATAAATATGAATAATGAATAAGAGAATACAAGATGATGATTTTATATTGTTGTATAAAATTGAAGTGATTCAATGTGGTGAGTTTCTGAATATTAATTAAAACATGGAAGATGTTTTGTAGTTGAAAAAATGGTATGTGTTCCACCAATCATTGATTTTAAAAGGTAATTATCTAATAAACCTCAATTTTTAATATTTTTTATATGTCAATGAACAACCATAATGTTCATGAATCCTCTCAAAAAATTAATGTTCATAAGGAAAAATACACCAGGAATGATTATATATTTAAGTGATTGATAATTTAATAATTCAATGTTTATTGTATTATAATCATGAGAATGATGCATGTATTATTTGTTTTGGTAAAAAATTGGTACACTATTATAATATAGCTTGACATGGTATTTTTGAGGACATTAATAGATGACAATTTTATATGTGTTGTTAAATTTCCATCAATGTCAACTAGTTTTTTGTTCTATTTGAGAGTATTTTTTACTGGATCACTTTTCCAATCAGTATATAAAATAATTTATTAGGATTTATTTAAATAATCCATAGAATTTTTTAAGCATGATCTACAGTTTTCATTGATATTTTGGAAGATTCTTCATTATTTTTCAAGAAGATATATATAACATAAAACTGTTTATCACCCTCATACTAATGGGAGATTTGAATAGAATATCTATGATTATAGAGGATATTCTAATAGTTTTCCACTCTATTTCCAGTGAATTTTATTATTTAATATTAGACTATTGCAATATTCATATAATAGTAACAATCTTTTGAGTTTATTTATGGAACACTATGATTGTTAGTGCGAGATGTATTTTTGGACTATAAATTATTGGGATAAATATTGTATGAATTTTTATAGTGTATATGTGATTAAAGAGATAAAAGGAAAATTGGTTGAAATTTTTTTTATACAAATTTCACTTATAAAATTAAATATATTTATGTAAACATTATAATATTATATTAATAGTATGAATTCAGTGACTGGTTGATCATGAATATATGTTCTTGATAGATCATCAATAGATTTTATGCTAAGGGAATATTTATTTTGTAGTATATTAATCCATTTATAATGTTTATTAAAATTGGAGTTATAAAATACATATTTTCCTTGATACCCACCTTATAAAATATTTCTTATTATTTCGAATTGTTTATATTAGGGATATATGATATACAGTCATTACATATTTTTTGTATTGGTTGTATAAAAATGGAACCTAATTGATTTTTAAGTAAAATGAAATAAAAAAATTAACCAGAGACATATAGTTTTGTTGATCCAAATTATACTATTATAGAGGCTGTTATAGTTTAGGAAATTGTTTTAGAAGATTACTTTCATTTAGAAGAAGAAATTATGAAGAAGTGCCCAATTTTTTTAAGTTTGTATGAGTAGTTTACCAATTTTTTTGGATACAAATTAAATTTTAAAGAAATTTAAGAACTCATAATTTTTATATAAAATTTACAACATTTAATTGGTGTTCAAGATTATATATATATATAAATATTATTTTATATATAATAGATTTAAATTATAACCATAAAAATATATACAATATTGTAATTAAATTTTATTATTTCAAGAATGAAAATAAAAAAATATATTATTCATTAATAAAAAAGATAAAATATATTCCATCAATATAGGATATAATTTTACTGAATCATAGTCCAAAAAATTATCAATGTTATAAGAAGCACCATACATAAAAAAACATTATATGACATGGAATACACTTTTGTAATAATTAAACTAGACCCTACAAGGGAATTACAATTATAATTGAAATAATTAATAGAAAATAATATTGTATACATATCAATTTCCTGAATAATTAAAGTAGAATATTAGTTGAGATAATTGTAATGCGGTATTTAAGAAATTAATACTACCATTAATAAAATATTTTAGCAGCAAAAATATTTTTTGATATTTTTTATTTCTTTTAAATGAACTTTTAATAACTATAAATTGGTTTTAAAAATAAATATAACAAATTTATAATTAAAAAAACAATTAACTAGGAAATGGTGAATGTTTTATAAATTACAGAAATATCTTAATTTTGGATTGAAAATTAAAATATGATATACATTAAATGTATAATGTATGAGTAAATTAATCTATGAAAATTATTTCATAATTTAGAAAATCATTTTTTGACACTAGTAGGTAGATGATGTTCTATATTTAATAATATTTGGTTTCAATTAAAATTTTATAAAGTTTCACCGTGAATTTTTTGAATTTTATAATTTTTTCATCTATTCCACGATTTAGTGTGTGGGGTTAAGTGGAAACCATGTTGGCTGTCTTGAGCTTTGGGGCCTTTACATTTGGTTTTTTATTTTCATTATTAGTATATAGGGGTAGTGAATGGTTAAATCTAAACCATGTTTATGCCAATAGATATCTGGAATTTTAACTTTTACAAGAGGTGTTGGCACATGAATTGCATAAAATGAGAAGAAATCATTTGAGTAACCATAAAAATTGTAACATCTCGATTTCGGAAGCCTCCCAGAGGCACCCCGTACCCGGCTGGTCACATGGCCCCAAGCGCATTTCCCAAAATGCCAGAGGATGCCGACTAGCAGTGAGGAACTTGGGTGTGATAGTGGGGAAACTATGCCCTCATTGGTAGATTACACAACGAAAGATAAATAAACGTGCAATTGCGGAAGCAGTAATAACCAAAAATATAAACAGCCGAATACTAAATTAGAAAACTGGAGCACATATGTATATATATGAAATGATGCATAATACATAACTAGGAAAGAATCCAAAGAAGTCACCATTCTAGAAAACACTAATGTACCAAAACAAGTACAAAAGAAAAGTAAAAAACTCCTCAGCATCTCAAGCCAAAGCTTGGTCCCATGCTCCCATGGTCTAAGCAATCAAGTTCCAGAAGTTGAGGGGCGCTTTCTCTTGTCTATACCTGCCAAAACATAGTCTTCTTGGGCCCAAACAGGGTGTGAGATAAAATCCCAGTAGGCATTCACCTGATGATCTGTTCCTAACAGTCAATGAGTATATGGCAGGTGAAAGTACAATCAGCAGTAAACAACAACAGTAAGCAATAGGCGGTGACAGTAAGCCGTAAACAGTATGATACATAGAAGAAAAAAATACTCAACCAATCAATATTAATGAAACAAATAGCTAATAAGCCAGAACCCCCCTAGGAAGTACTCGCAACCATCCCCTCAGGTCTTATCCAAGAAGTACCACAACCCTCTAGGCAGTGCATTCAGCCTAACCCCTCTGGCTTGGTCATACTCATTTATGAGACTCTCTGGGGAAGCTCACTCGGTCAATTCCCCTTATAGTCTAGGGTAGTCAGGGACTCTCTTGAGGAAGATCATGTGGTCAAACCCTATTAGCCCCAAGGTCTAGAGACTCTCTAAGGAAGCTATCTTGGTCAATTCCTCCTATAGCCTCAGGTATACCACAAACTCTATGAGGAAGCTCACTCGGTCAATTCCCCCTCTAACCTGGGAAGGTTCTTAAAGAGATTAAAACAAGGTAAGACTCTCTGAGGAAGCTCACTCGGTCTACCCACCTGTAGTCTATAAAAATTCCAAGACTATCTTGGAGCTCACCCGGTCCATCCCCTCTATAGTCTGTAATGTCTAAGACTCTCTGGGAAGCTCACTCGGTCCATCCCTTATAGTTTATAGCACCAGGTCCTCTCAGCCCCGTGCCAGTCAGTGCATAATAATTCTATAAGGCCCATGTACACCTATAAGGGTACTTGGCTATCCAATGTACACCTATGAAGATACTTAGCTAAATAGTCTACAAGGCAACAAGAATGTCATGAGTTTCACTTCAACATATCTTTGTAAGGCTTGAAAACAGGTGTAGTAGCCAAAGGAAAATGGGACCCAAAGGTCGTAAACAGAACAAAGAAAGGAAAAAACATTCAAGTACAAAAAGTTATCCTCTAACATGGTAAAATTACCTCTACACAATCATACATGCAAGGAAAGAAAACAACAAGGGTAAAAAGGTAAACACACAATACCCTGTTCACATGAATCGGTGGAAATTCACACATAAACTCCGAAAATTTGAACGGTAAGTCACAAACCACTAACCTCGATCCTAGATGATTGATATACTTGAACCATGACGGCTGATTCTCCCTAGAACATCGTAGATCTGAGAAAACACACAAAACGTTCAACTTTAGATAACATGAGAAGGAGGAATAATTGGAAATCAAGGTTCAAGAAGAAGGAAGAACTCACCGCTGCACTTCCAATGCAATCGACCATGCTCGAATCGGAGAACAGACATAGAGGCAGGGGCTCGGGGAAGAACTGACCATATGGGTTACCCTCGAATGAAGAACCTGGAGATGGGGTGTGTTCTGTCTATCAGGCATGACACTGGTGCATTTTGTGAAAAAAAAAGAAAATTACACGGCGTGTAATTTTAGAGTACACGGTTTGTAGTGGGTTTTTCTGTACTCTGCCAAAATAAGCCTCTAAGTCACCCCCACACACTGTGTGTGTGGCCCGAGCACAGCCAACACATGGCTCTGAGCCTGAGAAGAGTACACGGCGTGTACTTTGAAAGTACACAACATGTACTTTGAAATTTTCCAGAAACTCCAAAATTTCTCAAAAACTCCAAAAAAAGAAAGACATACATGAAACGAAGATCCGGGTTCTTACAAACTTCCACCTTAAAGAAATTTTTCCCCGAATTTCCCATGATGGGAATAGAAGAAGGCTCCTCGAACAGCTCCGGCCACTACGATTGAATCATGGCCTCCCTCTCCCAAGTCTCGTTCTGTACTCACCAGTGTTGCCATAGCACTCGTACTTGAGGAATAGACTAGAATTGGAGAACCTTTGTACCGCGATCAAAAATCCGGATAGGATTCTCTTCAAATGACGCATCCGCTTAGAGCTCAACCTCCTTAGGCTGAAAGACATGAGACATGTTTGAAAAGTAACGTCGGAGCTGAGAGACGTGGAAGACATCGTGCATCGCCCGATACCTATGAGGTAGTTGCAACCGATAGGCAACCAGCCCAAATCTCTCCAATACCTCAAACGGCCCGACTTACTGCGGTGAAAGCTTACCCTGTCTCCGAATCCTATTGTGTCCCAACCTCGGTGTGACACGCAGGAAAACCTCATATCTGACCTCGAACTCCAGAAGTCATCTCCCCTGGTCAGCATAAGACTTCTGTTGAGACTGTGTTGTAGCCATCCTATTCTGAATCAACTCTATCTTTTATGAGGTCTCCTGAACAAGACTAGGTCCTAGCAAAGATGCCTCTGTTGCCTCTAGCTAGCATAATGGTGATCGGCATGGTCTACCGTACAAAGCTTCATATGGTTCCATCTGAATGGTCGCCCGAAAACTGTTGTTGTAGGTGAACTCTGAAAGAGGTATACGTTTCTCCCAAGAAACGCCGAAGTCTATAATGCAAGCTCGGAGCATATCCTCAATCCCCTGGATCATGCGCTCGGACTAGCCATCAGTCTGGGGATGGTACGCTGTACTCAAAAGTACTTGTGTACACAAAGCCTTCTGAAGTCCCTGAAATAACCGAGAGGTAAAGCGCACATCCCTATCTGCAATAATGGAGTGTGGAACTCCATGTAGACGTATAATCTCTCAGATGTACAGTCATCCCAGATCATCAACGCTGAAGGTTTCCTTGATCAGATAGAAGAGTGCTACCTTCGTAAGCCTATCGAAGACGACCCAAACATCATCACTTCCCCGAGGTGACCTCAGTAACCCAATAACGAAGTCCAACATGACATCATTCCACTTATACTCTTGAATGGGTAAATGCTGTAAAAGCCCTGCTGGTCCCTGATGCTCTGCTTTCACCTTCTGACAAGTAGAACATCTCATGACAAAACCAGCAGCATCTCTCTTCATACCTGGCCACCAATACTTGCGATGAATATCCTGATACATTTTGGTGACGCCAAGATTAATTGTCCAAATAGAGGAATGAAAATCCAACATCAAATCCTCACGTATGTCTGTTAGAACCCATACGCATCCCTGGAAACACAAGATATCATCCTTGCCGACAGTCCTTCAAGGAATAGGGTCCCCTCCTAACACACTCTCCCGCCGGACCAAGTCCTCTGAGTCTGATAGCTGCCACATTCGTAACTGATCAAGAAGTTTAGAGGTAACAACCACATAAGACAGTACAGTCTGTCCCTACCTGTCGTGCACCTCCAGATGCATCTCAGAGAATAGATCCATAAGCTGCCACTCACTGCTGGCCTCCTGAACTTCCAGAATCTGAGTATGTCTGCTCAACGCATCTGCCACTGCGTTGCCCATTCCTGGCATATAGGAGAGCTCAAATTCAAAGGACTGAAAACACTAAACCCACTTGCACTGTCTCATATTCATATCACGCCGACTGAAGATATAATTGAGACTCTTATGGTCGGTGAAAACCACGAAGTGCTCTCCCATAATATAGTGTCTCCAACATCTTAAGGCATAAACAATTACTGCCAACTCTAGATCATGCGTTGGGTAGTTCCTCTCGTGTGGCCCCAACTGCTGAGACCCGTAAGAAATGACCCCATCTCCTTGCATAAGAACGACTCCTAGCCTGATACCTGAAGAATCATAGTAAACAGTGTTGCCCTTTCCCGGCTCTAGAAAGACTAGTATCGGTGCTGACGTCAACCTCCCCTTCATCTCTTGAAAGGCTGACTCACCAGAATATGACCATAAAAACTTTGCCCACTTCTTGGCTAGACCTATGAACGGTGCTTCTTGGCGCGAGATGTACCGAATTAAGCTTGTGTATTACCCAGTCCGCCCTCAAAAACTCTGCACCTAAAAAATGTTCTTCGGCTGCTCCCTGGAAACTATAGCTCTCACTTTCTCTAAATCCACAGATACTCCAGCCTCTGAGATGACGTGACCCAAAAAGTGAATCCAATCCATCCAAAAGTGGCACTTCGAGAGTTTATCATACAACCGATACTCTCTTAGTGTACTCAGAATGATCTCAAGATGTGTGGCATGGTCGTGTCGAGTGTTAGAGTACACCACGATATCGTCCACAAAGTCCACAAAAAAGGATTCCATGTACGAATGGAAAACTCAGTTCATCTGTTCCATGAAGACTACAGGTGCGTTTGTAAGTCTGAATGACATGACTGTATATTCGTATAGACCATAACTGCTCCTGAAACTGTCAGAGGTATATCTGATGTTCTAACATGCAACTGATGATAACTGGACCTCATGTCGATCTTCAAGAACACCTAGGCTCCTCTAAGCTTATCAAAGAGGTCATCGATCCTCAGCAAGGGATATCGGTTCTTGACCATCAACTGGTTCCGCTTCCGATAATCCACACAAATCCGAAGGGTATCGTCTGCCTTCTTTGCAAACAGGACAGGCGAAACCCACAGAGAAGTACTGGGTCGGATGAAACCCTTTTCCTGCAACTCCTCCAAATGCTTCTTGATCTCCTGCAACTCAGGTGTAGCCATCCTATAAGGAGGAATGGGCACCGGTTCCACTCCTGGAATGAGATCAATCGAGAAGTCTACCTCACACTCCAGAGGTAAACCTGAAAAGTCTTCTGGAAAGACATCTCTAAAAAGATCCACCACTGGAGGAAATTCTAACTGTAAATTCCTCGGGTCGACCATATCTGGTGTCTAGTCACCATCTGGAAATTGTCGCACGATCGGAGGACTCTCGCAGGCATAGATTTGAAAGATCAATGAACACCTTAGATCACGATTAACAAAGATTGAAAACAAAGGCGTACAAAACGAGAACAGGGGGAAGAAACTATCATGTTTTACAAAACATGACTACACGACATGTATAAAAACTACACGAAGTGTCTTCTTTAGACATTAACATGGGCGTGTACCCCTTCCCGACAGGTCGTGTAACACCCCAATCTACACAGCGTGTTGACCCAACACACGGTGTGTACTTGAAGACTATTCCCTTGCCCAACAGGTCGTGTAACACCCCAAAATACACGGTGTGTTGACCCAACACACGACGTGTACTTGAAGACTATTCCCCTAGCCGAGTCTCTTTACACAGATAACTCACATGGTTCAAACAAACCTCCGACTACATGGCGTGTTCCCTAGGGAAACGACGTGTACTAGACACTGACTGAGAGACCCTTGTTGTTAGTTACATGGTCGTCTACACGGCTGACCCTAACACAACATGTTCCGAACAAAAATGGTGTGTATAGGAGAAGGCGACACCGTCCCGTGTTGTTCGTGACACGGCCGGGTACCTGGGCAAGACTTCACGGCATGTTCCAAAGCAACACAGAGTGTCTAAGAGAAGGCCACGTCGACCTGTGTTTTTCGTGACATGGTCGGGTACCTGGACAGAACTACACGGTGTGTTCCTTTACAACACGGCATGTTATACTCGAGCTTCCCTGACCCGTGTTGTTAGTGACACGGCCGGGTACAAGGATCTACACTACAAGGCGTGTACATACCGTACACGGTGTGCTCCTGATGTTATTTTCACAACACCGTGTTCCTGCACACACAATCAGTAAAACAGCCTAAAAACTACATGGCGTGTAACCAGAAAGTATGCGTCGTGTATTCTGGGTTTTTTGGGTAGTAGCTCAAAAATTTCACAAAATCCCAGAAACACAGAAAACAAGGAAAATATGTGCCAAATTCCGATCCATGAGGGCCCATACTCCCCGCGAATCAAAGCTTGGAATCCCCTACAGTCATGTACAATAAAAGACAGGATCATGATCCACCAATTTACGATTCAAGAGGGCCTTTAACACCTCAAGAATCAAAATATGGTGTTCATTTAATCAAAGTACAATACAAACAATTACCTAACAAGTAGAAAAGATTCTATCAAGCATATATCACAACAACATGCATAATCTACACAACGTCTATCACAACAGCATGCAATCACTAATGCACCCTAAATGGCATGGAAAGAACGCATGGCATGTGATTTTTACAAGTTCCTATATGATGCATGAGATGGAATACCCTCATCTCATCGGGTTTCGATAGAAATAGAACCATAATATTAAAACAATTGCAGTACAATGGATGTGAATCACTCTAGGTGAAATCGTATCAACCATAAAATATGAAAAATAGAAAACTGCAAGAAACGAGGGAGTGTGTCTTTTCCCTGTACACGGGTTAGCTACTCCCGGGTATAGCTTATTACCAAGTACTGAATCCGTCCTATCCCTAGAAAGTGTCTCCAAATAGTAAGGCAAGAGGAAATAAAATCCTCTGATACCACTTTGTGATATCCCAGTTCCAGAAGCCACCCAGAGGCGCCCTGTACATAGTTGGACACATGGCCTCAAGAACATTTTCCCAAACGCCATAGGTTTACCAACTAGCAGCAAGGTCCACGGGTGTGATAGAGGGGGAAAATATGCCCTCATTGGCTGAGTAAATAGCAGATGAAAAATAAACATCCAATAGCAGAAGTAGTAATAACCAACAATATAAACAGTGGAATACTAAATCAAAAAACTGGAGGACATATGTATATATATGAAATAATGCATAATACATAACTAGGAAAGAATCCAAACAAGTCACAATGTTGTAAAACACTATAGTACCAAAACTAGTACAAAAGAAAATTAAACAGCTCCTCAACATCGCAAGCCAAAGCTTGGTCCCATGATCCCCTTCTCCAAGCAATCAAGTTCCAGAAGTCGAAGGGCGCTTTCACTTGTCTATACCTGCAGCAACATAATCTGCTTGGGCCCAAAAGCATGGTCCAAATAGGGTGTGAGATAAAATCCCAGTTGGCATTCACCTGAAGATCTGTGCCTAACAGTCAGTGAGTATATGGTAGGTGAAAGTACAATAAGAAGTAAACAACAACAGCAAGCAATAGGCAGTGATAGTAAGTAGTAAACTGTATGATAGATAGCAAAAAAAATTCTCAACCAATCAATAGCAATGAAACAAACAGATAATAATCCAGAAAACCTTTGGGAAGTACTCACAACCATCCCCTCTGGTCCTATCCAAGAAGTACCACAACCCTCTAGGTAGTGCACTCAACCTAACCCCTCTGGCTTGGTCATACGCATTTATTAGACTCTCTAGGGATGCTTATTCGATCAATTCCCCTTATAGTCTAGGGTAGTCAGGTACTCTCTTGAGGAAGATCACATGGTCTAACCCTCTTATCCCCAAGGATTAGAGACTCAATGATGAAGCTATCTCGGTCAATTCCTCCTATAGCCTCAGGTATACCACAGACTCTCTGAGGATGCTCACTCAGTCAACTCCCCCTCTAGCCTGGGAAGGTTCTTAAAGAGATTCAAACAAGGTAAGACTATCTAAGGAAGCTCACTCAATCTACCCTCCTATATTCTATAAAAATTATAGGACTCTCTAGGAGCTCACTCATTCCATCCCCTTAGTAGTCTGTAATTTCTAAGACTCTCTAGGAAGCTCACTCGGTATATCCCTTATAGTCTACAGCACCGGGTTCTCTCAGCCTCGTGCTAGTCAGTGCATAATAATTCTATAAGGACAAAGTACACCTATAGAGCTACTTGGATAACCAAAGTACACCTATAGAGATACTTAGTTATAGAGTCTACAAGGAAAGAAGAATGTCATGAGTTTCACTTCAACTTATCTTAACAAGCCATGAAAACAAGTGTAACGGCCAAAGGAAAATGGGACCCAAAGGTTGTAAACAGAACAAATCAGCGAAAAAACATCCAAGCACAACAAGTTATCCTCTAACATGGTTAAATTACCTCTACACAAGCATACATGCAATGAAAAAAATAAATAAGGGCAAAAAGGCAAACACACAATACCCCATTCACGGGTATCAGTGGAAATTCTCAGATAAACTCAGATACTTTGAATGGTAAGGAAAAAACCACCTACCTCAATCCTAGGATATCGATATACTTGAACCACGATGGCTGATTCTCCCTTGAACGTCATAGATATGAGAAAATGCACAAACCGTTCAATGTTAGATAACTTGAGAAGGAGGAAGAATTGGAAAACAATGCTAAAACAGAAGGAAGAAATCACCGCTGCGCCTCCAACGCAATCGACTGTGCTTGAATCGGGGAACAGATGGAGAGGCGGGGGCTCGGGGAAGATCCGGCCATACAGGTCACTCTCGGACCAAGAACCTGGAGAAGGGGTGTGTTCTGTCTGTTAGGCGGGTCCCCGATGCATTTTGTGAAAAAAAAGAAAAGTAAGCAACGTGTACTTTTAGAGTAGACAATGTGTAGTGGGTTTTTCCGTACTCCGCAAAAATCGGCCTCCAAGTTACCCCTACACACTGTGTGTGTGACCCGGGCATGACCAACACATGGATTCGAGCCGGAGAAGAGTACATGGCATGTACTCAGAAAGTACATGGTGTGTACTTCGAAATTTTCCAGAAACTCCAAAAATTCTCAAAAACTCCAGAAATGGAAAGACATACCTGAAATGAAAATTCAGGTTCTTACAGAAATATTATTTTGTAATCATCCATTGGATTCTACATAGTTGGATTATGGTTTTCCAAACAATGAGGTTGTACTAGGTTTGTATACTGTATGTCACATGGTTGGCGCATCATTTACCTAACTATGTAGTGTAACCATTTAAAAATTCATAATTTATTAAAAAAATTATAGTCCTACTTTTTTAAATATATTGTTAAATCGTTTTTTGGCCTCTCCCTGCACAATTTTTTCCCAAACCACTTCATGTGTGTAGGATATATTTCTCCATTCTTATTGGATCGTTGTTCTATTCTCCTTAGCTTTCAAGTGGATATTTAGGTACTTCCCTTCCTCTTATCATTCACTATACTCTATTTTCTATATAACATTTATTTTTATAATCTCATGAACCCTATTCATTATGTGGGTTAGTATTAGGGTTAAAGATGAGTATAAAGATGAGGTTTAGGCTAGTTGGTGTTCTCAAGTCTTACATCTTGTTTGGTTGTGTGTTCTCCATCAAAGGAAATGCACTTTGATGAGTTTATTATTAAGATAAGGTTGGTCTTTATATGAAAATTACTTTGTATTACATTTACTAAAATTATTAAGTGTTTAAATAGATTCTTTATGATGTTAATAAAATTTGTGACACCATGTTGGGATTACAATTGGGTTTTTAATACTTTTCATACATTAATAATGAGAATTATTATATTTTTTTAAACATATAGATTGATGTTTTATGCACGATAAGTGTATTATAATATTCATAAGTAGGTTTTGAATAGTGGATGGGAATTTTAAATTGTATATTGGATGTTTTTTAATTTAATATGTAATTTCCAACTTTAAAGACACTATTACCATAAGTTTTTGTGTAAGTCCTGCGTAAAACATTTTTTGGAATACTATAATATGATAATGTTTTAAATTTATTTTTGGGAAATAGTCTATTTATAAAATTGTTTCAAAGAATTATTTTATAATTGGATTTGTAAAGGTGTATTAAAATTGGATTTCAAATGGTAGGAACGGTTTTTCACACATAGACAATTTTTTATGGCACATCTGGAATATTAAAGATGTTTCTTTTAAAACACATGATACCCATGATTGCTCATATTGTGGTTGAAATGGTATTATGAATTGTGACTCCATTAAATATTATTTAATTTTTTTACATTATCTATAATTCTATTTAATTCATATGAAAAGGTGATATTTCTTTTTGTAGTGCAGTAGGTGAGAAGAAATTTAATTAACGGTGTTAATATATCCTTATTTTGTATTCATGTTATGAGTGTGCATTTATTTGTTTCTTACCTAAGACTTCAGTTTTGTAATGTGAATCCTAAGAGACAATGTATGAATCTGGTTGAGTTCAAGACCTGTAGTTGTTCATGAGGTAATTGGGGAATGTTTATCCATTAGATAAGATTAGTTCTAGTGGGAATTATTATGTGTCCCTAATTTTTATGAGATATATAGAGATGAATTAGATACGTTGAAAAGTTATATAAGACTTCTAAGACATTGATTGACCATTCCATGCTAGCTTAGGGTAAAAAATAAATAGTTTATGCCTGTATTACCTGATTCCCATAGATTTGGTTTGGATGATTAGTTTCTATTGGGGATTTTTAATGGATATTGTTTTCATTACTTGTTTTTATACCCTATCATTTATTTCATCACATGGAACCATCCCTTGATAAACACATTAATTATGCCTCATTGATGTGTTTGTAAAAGTGAAATTTTAAACCAATTTTTATGTATATATTATATATTATATATTTTTTAATTAAATTTTTATTATTTGGTTAATAATTGAAATGGAATTTTTTTTCTAAAACATGATTTTGGAAATGATTTTAAGAATAGATAAAAAAGGGGGTGGAGTTTTTTTCTAGTATTTTGTGGGGCCGCTATTTTTGGTTCAAAGGGAACTTTTAAATAAAATATATTATTATATTTTAGGGCTTAAATTATATGATTTCGAACCAGTTATGACCTCATTTTTTTAAAGGCATGTTTTATGGTTTTCAAAAAGAAAGTGATAAATGATGTTGATTGTTTACTTTTTTACTAATTATTAGAACTTGAAAAAATATATTCAATTATATATTAAAATGGAAACTTATAATTTGTTTTATAAATGGAATTAAATGGATTATATTTTTTAATCCTATTGGTAATGTTCTAATCTGACCCTACATGTATGCCAATTTTTGTGTGTGTATGTAGAAATCATGTATTCATTCAGGTCCCCAAGATTTGATTTTAGATTGGATATTTCTTTTGGTATGTAGATGGACATGTGGATATAGTCTATGATAGTGAATTAAAAAATGATTTTTTGGAGCTATTTAGTTTCCATTTAGTCTTGTTTTGGGAAACTATAACATTCCTTTCAGTTTGGCATTTTTTATTTTATTCTTTTCTTATTTTTGTACAAGAAGATGTGTTTATATCAACCAGATTATATTTTAGTGAACCATTTCAACATCACTAGATTTTTATTTTATAGTATATTTTTGATGTATAATTTTTAATGACCTTTTTCATTGGATTATTTATTTAATCATTTATATTTGATATGAATTGATTTATAACCCTTAGATATGTCATGCCAGATTTTTGGTATTTTTCCCAATCCATGTTTTATTATATGATAGTGAAATTGATCCTAATAATATTTTCTTAATATCTATACACTAGTTTCAACATGTGAAGATTGAGAATTCCCATGGGGGATAGTCCATGATTAGTTTTGGTGACATGTTAGTTAACCCTTAACTGGTTCATTATAGTTTAGTCTTGTCAAAAAAAATTCATTTGTCATTATTATTTCCCAAATATTTGAATAATCCATACATCTATAAATAAACATGAAATGTAATTTTTTTGTAAAATTTATTTATTTATTTAATGATTCATTGAAATATATTTGTCAATAATAATAATAAAAGTTTGTTTTGGTTGATATAGAATAATATAAATAATACCTTATTTTCAAAATAAAAAAATATAGTACTCCAAAATATAATGGAAATCCATTTATGCAATTTCAAATGTGAACCTTTTGTAACCTAGATCCCTATGGCTAAAACATATAATTATTATATTAATTTTCATGTATCTTTTTAAATAGAAATATTAGCACCTCATTTATCTTTATTAGACAATTTTTTATCATATGTATCATTTAATAATTTCTCATATGTATCCTATAAAGAGGATTAAAATTCTCTAAGGTGTTTTTTATGTAGTTCATGAATGTGAAACACATGGTAAATTTGTCATTTTTCTTTACTATTTCATTTGAATTCATCTTGTAAAAATAAATTTTCAATTGTAATTTATTTTTTTGTAATTTATTTACACCCAAAGTGTAATATTTTAATTATTACCTCTACATGAATGGTTCTATTTCCATCTCATAAAACCGAATCAATTATTTCATTAACATAAAATATTATTTTTCCTTCTTATGGAAAATTTATTTCATATGATTATTTATAAAACCCCAGTGTATTTCAAATGTCTTTGGTACTATTGGTTTTTATTTTGAAGTTAGTTTAAATATTAATTTAGAAATAATATACATTTAGTTAATCCTCTAAAATTAAATGACTGATTAATCCTTTAATTGGAACATGTAATATCTTTTTAGAAGTGGTTATAAGTTAATTTATTTTTTCTTAAATTTTTTATCCATACTAAGAATATATATATGGGGGACATCATCCTATTTATATGAGGTTTTTATCATTAAATTTATTTATTATAGACTGTTGTAATATCAATAAAAATAAAATTATTTCTTGATATTATTCATCCCCCAACTTCCTTACAAAAAAGTGATTAATCATTGTGTAAAACACCACACGTAGATATTGAATCACAGTTATAGAAATAATTTTAATTTTTAGTTCATTGGATTAGTCATTTTGAGAATCTAGATTCATAATAGAATTATGAGAGAATTTGTATCTTGAGTGGTTGTTTTCATTGGATATGATTTCTTAACTAAGGGGTTCCCCAACTATTTGGGAAAGTCTCAAAAGAATCAGGTTGAATTTTTGGTGTTTTGAGGTTTTTTGATAGGGTTCATGTTTTGGGGTGCACAATTTAAGAGAAACCATGCGACACCCTAAGTGTGAGGAGGTTTTCAGTTAAATTACTTTTTATAATTGTTTACTGAAATTCTTAATACATTGTTTTATGGTAACCATAAAACTTAACAGGGAAAACACATAACTTGGATTGTACATAGGTCATGGAATACTCTTTTTTCATTATTATGGACAATCCATGGGAAATTTAAAGACTCTGGAAGTGCCAAACACATGGTTTTCACTTGTTTTTTCAAACCATACAAATTAACTATGTGAGGAGGTTCCACTTGTAAATTTTCTACCACATATATAGAGTATTGTTTTGAAAAAATATTTAACCAATATATGTGGATCTTTAAAATTCAAAAAAAATTATTTTAATCTGATTATATTAAGCTAGAATCACTCTTTCCCTTCTTATTCGTACAAACGTGGCCAAATATCCATCTCTAATCCCCCAAAATTATTTCTCTTCATTCAAGGTGATATTATTGGGTGTTTCCTTAAATGGGAAAAGTAAAATAATCCTCATCCTTTTGTATGCTCTAATCATTTAATATCCATTCAAATATTTATCGTTACCGATTTAGAGGTCTATAGTAATGTCAAAATAAAGGGTGAAGTCACCAATTTTTATGCGGATTTTGTGATTCCAAAAAATAAATCATCCTAAGATGATATCTACCGACTGTTATCTATCATTTCAAAAAACTTATGTTATAATTCCTAATTTGACAAAGTTTTCCTTTAAATCAAATTTATCATTTAATTGAATTTTTGGAATGTGTTAGGATTGTGGCACAATTGTTTTCTAGGTTTTCCACTGTGGACATGAAAAATGTTTTCAGTCTTGATTGTAATGTGATGTAATGACATCATGAGTTTTCTAGGCTTCTTCCAATTTTTATGTTTTATAAATTTAATTTATTTAATTATATAATAATAATTTTATTATAATTTATTAATAGTTTATTTTTTACTTGTGTTAGAAATTTGTGTGTCTATTATTGGATAGAGAGTTATGGACTTTCCATGGAAGCATCATTCATACAATTGAAAATAAATGGAAAATATAATAAATGAGGTATGTGGTAAAAAATACTGTCTCTATGTATTTATTTTCATTTTCAGTGATTTTTATGATGGATAGTCCCACCATTGAAAATACTGGATAGTTTGGTTAATTTTTATATTGTTATTCTATTTTATTAAATGGTAAATAATTTTAAATTTGATAACAAATTGATTAATCTTGGAATGGTGTGTGTGAATTTCTAATGACATTGAGATGTTATAGAACATGCTTGACACATTGGTCACCGATGGATTATTCATGGGAGAAAAAATACCAAGAAACATATACCATCGAAAGAGGGTGTGGGACAAGACATAAGATAGATGATCCTAGTAGGATGAGTAAGCAAACATGAGATATCTATGGCCATGTTGAATAGACCATGAGTAGATTGAAGACGGTTTTGGTCGATTTTACAGGCTTGGAGTGAACTTGTAAATAATTATAATATTTTCACCATCTCTTGATGAAATCTCTAGTAGGTAATACCCATGAGGTCTTCATGGTTGGCAGTTTATTTGTAAGAAAATTATGTCTCAGAAATCTTCCTAGAATAGAGTGCAGACAGGAATGACAAGATATAATTAGGGATCCTAATTTGGATGAATCCACTATAATATGGTCCTATCCCCCCATGATGCATATTTATGAGATTTTCCTGACCTAAATAACATGGCTATGGGTAGTTATGGTATTGGGTGAAATCTTTAAACTATTCCGAATGTGAAATTCTAAGATTCATATAAACAGTGGCGACATAAATAGTGAATGGTAGGCCTTAGATGTATTTTACATTTTTTAGGGAATATGATTTCATATGCTGCCTAGGAATCTTCCATTGTGTACAATACTATATTTATTTCCTCATATGATCATGATTAACCTAATGATATGGATGGGGCACTAGGATTCTATAAATGTATATGAATTAGGATAACATCAAATTAGAGGCGGATTCTTGGGTTTGAAAACTTATAGTGCATGTGGTAGATGTATTTATGAATTCATATAGATAGTTTTATCCATCTTATTTTTAAGCCTACTTGATAGATTATATATTGTAATTCCCAAGAGGTAATCAACTCCTTAGAAATAGAGTTACCATTGAAAATTCATGTTTTTTGAGATTTAAAATATGATACTAGAATTCCATTGTGAATTATTATGATACCAAAAATATCACTAGTGGATGAGGTGTGAGGTTGACGTAAATCCCTATGCATGGATATTGTAAATATTATGGTAGAATGTTGGATACCCTCTATCTATTCCCATGCTCCCCCTTGGATAATGTGGTGAAACCAGAAAAGGATCGACTAAGGAGACTCCAACTATCAGATTCCCAAGAGATTGAATATGGTATACAAGAAGGGTATTCTCTATAATTTCATGAGTCAAACATGAATTATTAATTTCATGAAATTTAAGGTTTCCTTGGAACTCCCCCTATAATTAATAAAATATTAGACTAAAATTATGAATGATCAGTTATTTCCATGGGGATCATCCTTGGGGATAAAATATATGGGATTCTTAGTGACAACATAGGGTATGTTAATCATAATGTTGGAGGCTCCATCATGTGATCCCCATAAAATTGATGTAGGACCCCATTTAATGGTTATCAAGTATATAGATACCCTAACACTTTCTAAACCAAATATGGTTGATCGAGTCCCACCACTTGACAAAAAATAGAGATTATCAGGAGTGGCACTTGATTTATGTATACACCAAAAAAGATATTGTAAAAAAGTGGGTAGAAGGATCCTTGTGATGTTACCAAATACATGTTGGTATCAAGATGAAGTATTTATTATAGTTTTTTTAGGTGTGTTAGAGAGTTTAATTATTTAGTATGTTCATTTCACATACACATATCACTATGTTGCCAGTATAATATAATACCATGTTAATGGTTCCATGCATTGTAATATACTCATATCATGATATGGAGGCCATGGTAGTGGGGTTCCCAATACATATTCACAAGGATATAGGTACAGGTTGGAAAATTAATAATATTGCATGAATGAGTATCCCATCACTACATGATAATAGATTCATATGAAGTATTAATATAGGCCCAGTGCCATTAGTTTTATGTGATCATGAATATTTTTGTTTATGTGATTAATTGCATTATACTATCACTTGATCTTATATATTTTTCCATAAATTCTCTGTGATTTCGTTATTTATTTATGATTTCTCACCAAAATATTTGGGGTTTAGTCTCTTAATGGTCCCTATATTTACCTACGCTTCTTGGGGATAACCATTGGAATATAGGGATGAGTTTCTAAAGTCAAGTTGATCTGTGGTTATACTTTTATTTGATGTGATATAGGTAATGGAATTACAATGTGGTACTGGCGGATTTTTTTAATGTTTTCACAACATTTAAGGATATTTTATTCTAAATATGTTGAAATATATTAGAGAATATGATGTATAGTGGGTTGTTATATCATAAACACCTATTTTGATATGATATATTGGTTCCCAAAGATGAGATTGATGTTATTAGATGGAGATGATATGGTTTCAAATTTTATTTTAATATTTAATGATGTATATTGTGTTCAAATTTATGTTTTATGATTTATTCTAGATTTTTGATCTTATTTTAAAAGTAAGAGGCAACTTCTGAATTTTAATTTTTTCCAGTATAGACAAGAGGTTCCCCATGCATCATTCATGACACATAGAGATTAACATAATATGTATATGTGTTTTTTTAGATTATTTCACTAAAATGTTTTTCAAAAATTTAATGTGTTAGTAACTACTCTACACTATTTTTCTATGTAGTTAGTTTTTGGAATTCTACTTAGCCAGACTGATATGTTAATGTATTTACCCATGAGGATAAGTTATGTGTATATACATTGACATTTTATTGATGATGGAGACATAGTTACTTTATTTTATGCGACATGTGGCAAACATTATAGGTTAGTAAGGCACATGGTTACATATTTGGAATCCCGTGGTGGGTTTCTATTATAAGGATTCAGTTATTTAATGTCCATAAAAATAACCTATATTGTGTTTTAAAATATATATTTGAATGAAAATATACTTAACCAATCAGGAGACCACGTTTTCCAAAGATTCAAACCATCTAGGATAATATCATTATATATATGTGTTTTTTTATTTCTAGATGATTTGGGATTAATGAGTAGGGTAGTATATCTATATGCTCAATGATAATAAGTGAATGCATAGGAAGTATGTGTTGTCAGGACATGTTGTTATAGATATTGGACCCTCTAAAGGGTATTTAATATGATCAGTGTCAAATTTTTTTGAGACGCCTTGAGACATTATTATCTTTTTAATGGTTGAGATGAGTGAAGTGATTAATATCCCATCAGTGATGGACCTTCATGATGCTTAGTTTGTTGGGATGGGAGTGAGATCCTAGTGACACATGAAATATAAACAATAGAATAGTGAGTTAGTTACTATTGTGACTAAGGGTGACCTATGGTACTGATTTTCCTATTATTGTGAGTTACATATAGGTGGAAATGCATGGGTCAGGATTTAGTGGTCATATTGTATGGGATCATTCAATAGTTGTATTTCTGAAAGATAGATGGTGAAAAACATTATTTATGCTTGGTGAATATTTAATTGAAATTGATTGCAGTTATTTGTGAGCTAAAGAATGATGGAAATCAATGACATATATACAAACATGTAATCTTTTATTTGGATGAGATTTTTAAATTTCCCTCTAAGGAAGAGGATACATTGGAAATGAAATGTGTGATGTGGGATGATTGACCATAGTGTAGTCCATGTTGCATGAAGCTTATTGTGGGACTTGATTTTTCCCTATAATGGGAGGTGACACTATGAATGGATCGAGTATGGTAATATCTATAATCTATGTTCAATGAAAATTTAATCATTTATTAATGATGTAGAACTAGATCTTGAATTTAGTAGAGTGGAACACATCTAATTATGGATATTTTGAGGTAGTTACTAATGACATGCATAAAGAAATCCATACGGTAGGGGATATACCATTAGTGGTTTGAGGTTATAAAACTAATTATGATAATTATTCAATAGTTTCAAAATAGTGAGGTTCCCATGAGTGGACAATGTGTGTAAATTCACATTTCATGTTAGATTTCTGAAATGGAATTTTGTTTTATTTACACAACTCATGTTTAACAATAGATGGATCATGGTATGTGATAATTGAGATATATTCAATGAAATGTGATGAAAATGTTGTTTTATAGTGAGTAGAATCACCTTGGTCTTGGTTTATGTGACTCTTATATAGGTGGTGTCTTGGTATAATTATTGGACTAGTTATTTGATCATTGATTTTGTTTTTTGGAGGCTGATGATATATGAGACACAATTTAGTGAGATTCCTGGGATAATTCTCGAGTTTCAAAATTTTGTGTTATTGGATGGTTTCCAAGTATTGGAATTAGTCTTAGTGTAATTATATGGTACAATAAATATGATTTATTATTTTATAAATACACTGAGTATACGGAACAAGCTTCCTAGATATGGGTTTTTATAAGATATCTGACCAGTTCTATTATGTGATATTGGATTGGGTGAGATGCAAACCATGTCTAGTGCATCATTTTGGACACTGTTGGTATGTTATCGATTTCAGATGAATATTTTCATGGAATGTTAATAATATTGTAATTGTATATGGAAAATGTTGATTATTCTATTAGAGTAGGATTTCAAGAAATAGAATTAATAATAACATGAACTATTGATTTCATATTTCAGTGAGTGTGGTATGATGGAAGAAACAAAGGTTTAGTCATGGTGATTATTTAATCATAGTTGGATAGGAAATTCATATGTAATAAAGATCCATGTCTAGGAATCAAAAATTATGAGCTATGTTATATAGTGTGGTGAATTTTTGGATAGAAGATCAACTAGATCATGTTTAATGGGGTTCTTAGGGTGGGAAGATGGCACTCTTATCATATGGATGTTTTAGTGAGAATGATAAGTATTTGATTGAGATTCAGTTTGTTCAATGACATATGTAATATTATTCTCTTTGGGAGCATGTTCAACATTTGTGAATAGAGCATGACTATTTTTATGGGAATTGATAGCCATAGTAGGTTGGGACCAATGATAGTATAACTAATGAGACTTCTTGGGGATAAAAATTCTTTGAGCTGATATTTTCAAACCCTAAATTTATCAATGGTTTTTGAATTCTTGATGGAAGTTTAATTTTCAATTTTACAGACATGTCATTTTTGGAACAGATAATTCGATTGGAATTAGGATAATTTTATCATCCCAAGTGGCTGTGTTTTATTTGGTTTGATGCACAAGGGGTTTATTGTGTACTTGGAATATTATTGGTAGAGTTGAGTTGAATTTTTGATGTTTTGGAGATTTTTTGAGTGGGTGTATGTGTTTAGGAGAACCCACGTGACACCATAAGCATGAGGAGGTTTCCATTTCAGTCTATACAGAGCACAATTAACATATGATTATGAGGAATCCATTCAAATTTAAGGGGAAATCAAGTTTCATAGTTTCTACATGGGGCTTGTATCACATTTTTCTAATGGTTTCAGATAGACCATGTGAAAATTATAGTTCAAGGTAGTTTCTGTTGCATGGTTAGTGCATAGTTTGGTAAACCATGTGGACTAATATAACAATATGGTTCTATTTGGATTATTTCTACCACATGATTGGAACATGGGATACGAAAAAATCAAGGAAAACTATTCCTATAATTAAATATCATAAATTTACATCCCCTAATTTTATTATGGGGGTATCCTATTTTCTCCTCTTCCTCTTGAATAAATGTCTATTGGCCCTACTACCCTCTCCCTCTTCTCAATCACTTGATTCAAAGTGAAGTTTTTAGGAATTGAGTTCAGTAGATTGAGGTACATAATAAACCTCATTACTCTACTCTTTTCCTTTAATGTCCATTTTATTTTAATGTTTGGATGTTTTAGGAATTTTGGATATTTCATTGAATAATGGTGAAATTTTCCATTTTTTACGGGGATTCATGGTACCCTTACAATATAGCATCCCAATATGATGTCCACCTACTGGATTCATTATTTTAGCAAAAAAAAATCATTCCACTTGATATATTATAGTATTTAAATAAAATAAATTACATTAGTGAATTAATTTTAAGTGTTTTTATGAATTCTGCCTAGTTTTGAACTGGTGTCGACTACATACCTCATACAGTTTTTGGATATGGTTTGGATTCAACAAAATGAGTTAGTTATATTTTAGTATTTATTCCATTTTTTATTCATTTTAAGAATATAATTTATTTAATTATATGAATATAATTTGATTATAATTCATTAATTTTATCTTATTGACATGAGTTAGGGACTAGGTGAGTATCGATGGAAAAATGATTATGGACCAACCTGGGATGTTTTATCTGGCCATTATTAAATCAATTGAAAAGATAAAAAATGATATTAGCAGTTTCTTTGTACTTTTCATATAGTAATTGTTTTAATTTTTATTTGTGTTTATTGGTATATATGGTATAACCACTAAGGGTGACAGATAGTTTGGTAAAATTTGATGTTTTATTAATTTTTTAATTGATAAGATTGAAAATAAATTTAATTTAATATTTTATACAATGGATAAATCATGTAATGAAGTGAGTTAATTACCAAGGTTATTGAGGACCTTGGTCACTAGACTAATGCCTTGGATAATAATGGAAAACACATAGTCTAAATTGATACATAAACACTTGGACACCCCAAAGTGGGGTTTTGATGTGATTGGTGATGGAGAACCCTAGTCATCTGGGTGAGATCTCTTGAGATATACGTATCATAGGTGGAAAGAACATATTAATATTGGAGAAGATTGGGTTGAGTTTACCATTCTAGAATTACCCTAAACAAAGGTATGTACCTTTTTATATCTATAAATTATAACATGATTAGACCATAACCTTGAGTAATTTGAGGTCATGAGTTGACTTTCATTATGTCGATGTATGATATGTCCACCAAGTAACGGGCACTGAACTGATATACTAGTAATGATTGAGGATCTTTGGTGGGATAAATGTACTATAATGATGATCTTTGGAACCTACTAGGGTGACGCTTTAGGATTTTCACATGAGATATAGTGTATAGATATTTGTAGGGATGACATCTAGTGTAACTTAGAACCTATGCCAACCCTATAATCCCAAGGGGATATGGATAATGAGGATGATAATAGTTATTCAACAAACCCCAGATATGTATTATTTTTCTATTATTTTATAATATTTGATATCCCATGATATATGTAAATCTTCCATTGGGACTAGAACAATTATGAATTCCTGGGATTGTTGATAATCACATATTCATAAGGATTGAAACCTATGATTCTTGAAATTTATAGGATTATGTCTCATAATAATTTGGGGGGGATTTGTAGTTTCACTACAATCCAATTCACATGGTTGATTCATCTGTGGATACCCGAGATGGTTTTTAGGATCAGGAAAATGATTTACTACGATGGATAATATATTTTGATTCTTGGGAAGGAAGGCGTTCCTTTGAAATTGTGATACCATTGTGGATTAATATATATACAAATTTGAATGTTGTTACTAGTAAACCGTTGAAAATTCATGTGATTATCACGATTCGAATTGAAGTATAAGGTTTGGTGTGGGAATAAATCCTCAATCATGGATGTTGGACATATAGAGGCTGAATGTTGGATCCCACCAATTGATTCATATTATAACTAATAGTACTAGGTGGATACATCAGTGATGGTTTTTATGAGGGGAAAAATATTGTTTATTACCGTGAGAGTGAATATGGTATATAGGGAGGGCATTCCCTTGGATTTATATGTTTTTCGAAGAGTAAATCATGCATATATATATATATATAGGATTTACTGGGGCCTCATCCTACCATATTAATCCAACATTGTCCTAAAATTTAGAAGACACGTGCCCTTCCACGAGGTTCAAGATAAGAGATTGACGACGAGGGATGTAAGGTGATTCTATAGTATCAACTACTCATCATGGTGGAGGTATGAGCATGGGATCCCTAACGTGTGGATAGAGGTTACCCTAAGGTGATCACCATGTCCAAAGGCTCCCCAAGACTAGACAATTTGGGTGTGGTTGATAATGGTCATGGAACTACCTACCCAAAATTAATATTAAGTGTGGACATAGTTTTATATATAATCTCAATGGGAAATTATGATGTATTAGTTGGAATGATCTTCATGAGGTTCTATGAGACATTATGAAATAATAAAAAATATAGCTTATTATTATTATTATTCAATGATTTGTTTACTTATTTTAATAATGACATATGAACATATCATTGTATTTTTGGTATATTATTTGATTTCGTTGCCTGTGACCAACTCATATGTGTACTCACACCATGCTCAGGCTTCCATGGAACTAGGTTACCTATGTATCATTCACTTTTTGTTGGTTTAGGTTGGGTATTCGCTTGATAAGGAATTTTCAAGTGGGGTATCTCAGTTTTACAGGAGATTGGGATTAGTTATATTTTAGACCCCTATTTTCTTTAATTTTATACAAGTATAACTGAATGATTTTTTTGTGTTTCATTTCCTCATACTATCGCATGCTCTTATTTATTTCTATCACCTACATAATATATTATTTAGTTATTTATTTTACAATTTCACAATCTATTATAGGGGTCTTGTATCCCAATCGTTTTTTTATTGACCCTCTCTGATAGTCTTCTACTTATTGCATATGGGGGGGGGTGACCTTGATGTTATGTAGGAGTTCTATCCAAATGTTGTCCAAAATGATAAGGGATGTAGTGTTAAACTTTTAATCTAGGATAAAAAATTTCAAAATATTCATTTGAAAAAAATTATTGTCTTAGTCCATGGTTTTTATCGGTATAATACATATATATTTATAAAAAGTCTTCTCTATCATGTTCAATATATTGATTGGACATTTTAATAATAAAAAACTTACACTTCTTACATGTAGGTCACCTTCAATGTTTTTTTTTATTTTGTAAATATTTTTTCCCTTTTTTTATTTATTTCATATCATTATTTTATTTCATTATATACTATAAAAATGATGTGATGTGTGGCCTTAAAATTATATATCTCATTTAATCAAAGTGTAATGTTTTATTTGTAGATATATTTTATAAGAGTGATTGATTATAATGTTATTACTTGGTGTTTGTCCTTATTATATGATCCCATTATGATACCACAGATTTTTTGAATGAATTATCTATGATATATTTCACTATATTATTTTAGTTTATAATAATCATTAATTCCATTTATATTATCCAGTAGTAATTTCTCAATGTTTTTTATTATATCATTATATAACTCATTTTTTTAGTGGAATAATTCTTGACCTATTACTAAGATACTATGATTACCTAAAATTAAATTATATCTAATAATTTTTTTTGTAAAATATTAGGGAAAAAATAAAAACTATAAAAGATATTACGTATATAGATATTCAATTAATTACAAAGACATATTAAATATTATTAAGTAAAATTAAAAAATATTTCCATATATAATAAGCATAGTAAAAAATGAAAAACATATATGATTTCAGAAATTATTGAAGGTGATAAATTTTATTTTAAATATAAATATAATATAATAAAATAACTTATGTTCATGAGGTTTCAATAAATGTAATTACTTATCACATTTATTTTTCTTTCTTATAAATTATTTCATATTTAAATTTTAAAATGATTTCATTATTGAGAAATATTATAAATATATCATAGAGAATAATTTGAGATAAATTGAATTGTTCAATAAAATTTATGTTAAAAAGGTTGTAAATTATTAAGTGTAATTATATAATAAATATATGTCTTTTTATTTTTTCTTCATAGAGAATCCATGAGTGGACATTAATTTTATTGCTCTATCAGTTGATTATTTTTAAAAAATTCATAAAATAAATTAATATAATATTTTTAGGAGTAAATGTGTGTTAATTTTTATGGTGGAAGTATCTAATTTTTTATTAAAAATCCAGAATCAAAATAATATTATTTTTAAATATATATGTGAAATTTAATTTTCTTTCATATTCTTAGGGGGGATCTGGAGTATTTTGGGGATATCATACTGGAGATATTTTGCAATTTCATTATGTTAGAATGTTTTATATGTATGTAGATATTTTATAAAATGATTTTTTATGGACATGGAATTATTTTTTGTTATTTCTATCACACTGAAATTCAATACAAAAATGTAGGAAGAGATTGTCAGTGATTCATCATATTCACCATTTTATAATTTTTCATTATATTAAAATACAGTTGATGAAATTTGTCATAATTTTTCTGTTATTATGTAAAATAATGGTCTTTCTATCTTATCCAATTGTAGTATATACCTATAATTTTATGAAATAATAGATTTTATTCAAATATATTTATCTTAGTTTTGTTCATATGGCCTAAAAACATCACTCTTATATCATGTGCCAATTCTAATTTCATACTATAATATAAGTACCCATAAGAATTCCTAGGGGAAAAACAATTATTTGACCTTTTATAATAACTTGGAAATTATAGTCTATTTTTCATGTTCATATCTTTTAGGAATCATTTATGTAAACACGTCATAAAGGTTTTTTATAAATATCTATGATGAGGATTTGTTTTGTATTTTTAGTAAAACATTCCAAAAGAATATTTTATATAATCCTTAGCAATAGTTGATGAAAAATTAATATCAGGTGATACAATGATGCCGTATAATGTCCTTTATTATTTTATCATCTCAATTATTCAATTTAGGCCATTATGGAGAGATTGAATCACTCAATTATTATGGATTATTTTTTTATGAAATGATTGAGATGTAGTGTCCTCTTTATTGAATCAAAATAAAGCATCTTGTGGAGAGTAAAATGTAGAACCATGTTGTATATCTGAAAAATAACAAGAATGATTACCCTATTCTAGAGTGGGTATTCATGTTGTGGTAGGGAATTTTTCCACCTTTTCCATGATGGTTTCAACCCCTCCTCCAAGTCCTTTATTTCATCCACCCACCTTCTTCATCATATGAAGGTCCTTTCATAGCAATGGGAATCATGATAGACATAGAGGGATCATCATTAATTGAATCAAATTCTTTACTTTTGGCAGTGAGCATATCAAATGGGTTAGAAATTATATTATTATTAAGTACCTTCTCAAGAGGAATTGAGATGGTCCTATTCTTTGTTGAAGTTACCCAAAGTCAGTATGGTGGAGGCCTACCTAGGATTCGGATTTAAAAATGGATGTGGGACTTATATGTCTTCTTAGTCATACTATATTCAGCATGTAATCCCATATGGGGGATGAGAAACCAAGATTAAATCTATATAGGATAAGTAATCACATTCAAGTGTAGGGTTTTGGGTGAAAATTCACTAGGCATGGCACCAGTCTACACAGCAGAAGCCTATAGTGATGGGGGTTCCCCAGAAGTACTCATTTTAACATGAGTATCAATATTAATCTTATGAGTTTCTCTACTAAATTCTATATAATTATATTGAAGAATAAAGAATATGAGACATATATTTCTCTTGCTCGTGGTTAAAATTACAACATGTTTCTAAAGAGAAAAAACATGGAAAACATGTACCTTAGATGCGATTGATTTTTTTGTTTTTGAATGATAGTAAGAGAGAACTCCATCCCTATTTTATTTTGGGGGATGTTTTTTTAATTTGGTGATATTCTTTCAACTTAACATTCTATGAGGTTGCAGCAAATATAATTATCTTACCCTTTATTCATTTTAGTGCATGTATCTCTTACATAAATCTATCATCTGCCACTACATAGGTTGAGATCTCCCTCTCTATTTGGCTGTCCTCCGAGTCCGATTATTAACCTTCACCTTCCATGCATTTGACCAGAGCGTCCTTGAATGAAAGGCCTCTTTCGGATTGATTATTACCTTCAGCAATATCATCCCAACTAAGAATTATTTTTCTATTTATTTGAGGGGTGAAATGAATTCCTTTTTCCTATTGTGAGATCTCAGTTGAGATATGTATAGGAGTCTATAACACAGACTGATTCATCCCAACCAGGGCATTTTTACTATGATAAATTTGTATAGAAGGAACCTGAGGTTCACCTAGGTGTTGTTTCAAATGTGAAGCATTCCATTGGGAGTGTTTGAGGATCTCATTTCTTCTACATTGAGACTGTTCATGCCCTTTCAATATGCATTTATCATACTTTATTCTTGAGTCACATTTGGACCTAGAGTTTCAAATCATACAACACACTTCACAAAATAAAGGCATTTTTTCATCCACAATTCTTTAGATGTTTTCAACTATAGAAGTGAAGAGAAAAACATTATCAATAAAAGTAGATAATAAATTTATTTCAACTAAAATTCTAGTAAAATTCCAAATGATATATTTCTCAGCGGTTAGGTCCATTCATATTGGAATTCCTATTACAGAGGTAATATCAAATAGAATTTCAAAGTTCCATAAAAACCAATTTAATCCATAAATCCTGATCCAAACATGAGAAAATGTGTCCTTAAAATCATTAATTATGAATTTAAGATTCAATTTATAAATTATAAGAGTTTCTGGTTTGAGGTTTAATTACTCAAAACCCCATGATCTACCTTTCAATTTAGTAGAAGGAATAGAAAATAGAAGAATCATCTCCCAAGTGAGACACATTTAAAATAACTAAAACCCCAAATATTAGAAATATTGGAAACAAGGTTAGAAATATTCAACGGTTTCCTAACCTTGGATAAATAGATTTGAGAGATTAAATAGTTCATTCATAGTTTTATCCTTTGCACGATCACACCATCTAAAGTAGTGACATGAGCCATAGAACCCTTTCTAACAATATGTTGTGAAATGTGACATTTCAGGAAGACGAATGAACCTGTATAAATTCACGAGTAAGAGAAAATGATTAATTTTTCTTCAAGAGTCTGGACATTATCCGTGTCCTTCAAGATCTGGGGAGCATAGTGATTCCAAGAATAATATGAGAAGAGGTTCAATCCTCTAGGGTGGTATAGATCTACTCAGTCGTTAGGCAGCGAGGGTTTCATCTCGCCTTCCTCAATCAAAATTCCATTATAGATTGTTTATTAGATTTGTTTAAAATATATAAAGAAACATATAATCTATATAATTATTATTTATGATTTATAAATGGTTTCTATTTATTTTAAAAATAATTAAAAATTATTAATAAAATTAATTTTCAGCAGAAGATATATTCCATTGTCTTGGTGAAAGGTGTTGTTAGTCATAAAATGGAATTCCATTAGAATTGGTGAATTTATGTATCCATCTTTATAAAGTTTTTAATTTTCTCCCAATTGGATCTTTTTATAATGGGGATATAGAAAATATTGATATCCCTCATTCACACAATTCATATTCATGAAAAATTAATATTGAAAATGAAATGTTAATATTCTTGGATCACCCTTGATTTGATGATGGTGTATACGTAGTAATAATGAATCACTATCATCTTACACTAATAACTATAACTAGTTGTTCATTGTAAATGTTTAATAGTTCTACAATATCCATCAAGGGTGAGTTCAATCTCCCTTAGATATCTTATCATAGATAATTGGCCAATTTCAATTATAATTGAAGGATTTTAATAAAAAAATATAAACAAATTTTCTATAAATGTATAGAAATGTAATTCATCTTCCTTAGAATTCTTGATTATCAAACAACTACAAAAAAATAATTCCAAACACCCATACAGTGATAGGAGAATATATTATAGAATAATTCATTATAATTATAAATAAAAATATTTATATTTATATCTCCCACTCTAACTTCATTGTGAATTTATCGTCACACGTAATAGAGATCTATATCTTTATAGAAAATATCCAATATTTCCTCTTTATCTTTCATTGTATAATATAAGAAAAATACCATAATTATCATTTTAAAAATATGAGTTTCATTACCCTATTTATTAATAATAATTCTAAAATATATTATATTTAATATATATATATATTAATCATTTATAGAATCATTCACATCTTACTCCATACCATAATTTTGTTTCTATTGGTCAAAAATGAATTAAAATCCAATATAATTTCTTCCTATTTAATCCATAAAAGTTTCTAGATGATATTTAATTATATTATTTGAAATATTTATCACCATATGTGTCTCCCTAAAAAATGGTCATTTAAATATTTACTTAATAGTAAAGTTAATCATCCTCAAGAACTATTTCATAATCAATAACTGTTTAGTTTGGTGAATTAGTATATTTTTTCTAGTTGTTTCCTCTAAAACACATCTTCCTAAAATAGAATTTACTATTTTATTTGAATGTTTTTGTTAGTGTTTAACAAAATGGCCTGACATTGATGTTAAATTTGGATGGAATGAGTTAATATATAGGACTACCATTCATTATTTTATATTTTGTTGAATTTTATATATAGATATTATATATGTAATATATTATATAGAACTAAAAATATTGAAATTATTCTAAATACGGAAAAATTACATATAGATAACACACTTTTTACATGCATAAAAATGAAATCCATATACATAGTATATATAAATCACTTATAAGTATATAAATATATATAATGTTTTACATATTACTGTTGGAACCATGGTCTTCTATGCATGATTTGGAGTATGGTTTGTGTTTGTTGTCAATCCTCAATGGATGTTTGGATCGTGTACTAGAAAAGTGATCATATCGTTCAAGTAGACAACAGTATTGAAGGCGGCGCAGTTTCCCAGTGTTTGCCAAATTTCTGGAGTCCAAAATCTGGAAGTTGCTGAGCATCGCGAAAAGTGGATTTCCATGAAGATAATAATTAAATATGGAAAATGCATGAATTTCGCAACGAGAAGATGCATGGTTTGGAAATTGCGAAGACCAGAAGAATGGAGGCGGTGATTCTTCACAATTACGTCAAAGTTTCACGAACGACAGAGCATGAAGAGCATCATGGTGACGAAGAGCTTTGCGAGGGAACTTCGCGGCGAAGGCGCGAAGGAAATGACCGAATGCTTCGCGATTACGAGGATCTCCACGAATGGAAAATTGCCGTTGTGCTTCGGGATTTTGAGAGAATTTCGGCGAGAAATTCGGAGCTTTGAGATTTGAGATGACGCGGCGCTGAATTCACATGAAAGAGTCGAGGGTTGGTGGAATCGCCTATAAATAGAGGCCGATCCCCTCAAGATAGAGAGAGTGAATTTTAGAGAAAATACTTTGCTCTCGGTTCGCAAAGGTAACTCGCGAAGGCAGTGTGCTTCGCGAAAGAGGAGCTTCGCAGTGGCTATTCTAGCTCCGCGAAAGTCGTGCGCCTTGCGTTAGCTCAGTGAGCTTCATGAAGAGGCAGGAGCTCCGCGACAGCCAAGCATTGTGAAGGCTGGAGCATCGCGAGAGTGCATCGCGATTGAGCTTCACGAAAAGGCATGGACTCCCCGAAGGCTTGTTTGAGCTTTGCAAAATAGGGAGCCTTGCAAAGTAGGGTACTTTGTGAAGGCTCTTTCCAAAGTTTGTTTTCCCAGTGGACAAGGGAAAAGGGGGTATTCATCAGTGGATGTAATATGGACTTTAACAAAGCATCAAATCAGGACTCTGATGCATGCAAAGTCTAATGCTAAACAGGAGACAAAGTACTTCATGTCTATCTATGGAAGAGACCTACACGTCTATAAACTGAGTGAGACTTCACCAATACTAGTGAGCCAGGGGGAGTCAATGGGAGTGACCCGAGGGACGCAGTGAGCTATCCCTGAACTTTCGTAAAGGCAGTGAGCCTGTGACATAGTGACTGTACCCAAACATTTGTAATCCACAGCTAGTAAAGATTAGTGGAATTAGGTACGACCGACAACTTGTCGGCATATGCTCCTTGGACGTAGCCCTTAGTGGTGAACCAAGTAAAAAGTGTTGTGTCTTCTCTATGAATGTGAATGTCTGCATTCTGATCATATTCATCTTATAGGTTCAACAAGTTCCTATCAATGTGGGACCAAGATCCACAACTTTAAGAAGAAAAATTTGTCACCCTGATTCACCCCTCCCCTCTCAGGGTGTCCCGGGGTCCTTCATGTGGTATCAGAGGGAGGCTGCTGGTGTTGAATTTGTCCTTTATCATCATGGAAAATGCAGTCAATGTCAGGGGAGTCCCTCACATCGATGGAAGTAATTTCCAAATATGGAAGAATATAATGAGATCTCATATAAGATCTCTGGGAATGGAAGTTCTCTTTGCTACTATGCATGGAATACAAGTCACTGACTCAACAGGCCTGTCTATGACTGAAACAGACAGGAAAATTCTTGATGTAGATGGTAAAGCACAAAATGCTCTTACTCTAGCCCTTTCTGATTAGATCTACCTAAAGGTAATGAATTTCACATCAGAAAAATCCATGTGGGATATACTCGAGAATATTTTTGAAAGAGATATCAAAGTGAAGGAGGCGAAACTACAAGTGCTGCACAATTGATTTGATGATCTGATGATGCATCCAGACGAGAATGCAGACTCCATCTTCAATCAAATTACTGAAGTGGTTGGAACAATTCGGGGTCTAGGTAAAGAAATCAAAGACATTGATATTGTAAAGAAAATATTAAGAAGTCTTCCACCTCTGTATATTGGAATGGTGTCAGACCTTGAGGAAAGAGATATTTCAAAACGTTCGCTGGATAATCTACCTAGGAGCTTGGTAGCATATAAAATGAGAGTCAATCCAGAAGATGCTATGACTCATGTGAGCAAGGAAATGGAATTCAAGGCCATGGATAAACTGAAAATCTCAAAAGATAGTAGTGGTGAGGAAGAAGAAGAAAAATAAATTCTTTCTCTTATTGCAAAGATATTCCAGAAGGGGAAAGGGAAATTCAAAGGGAAGTTACCTCTCGCATGTTTCCGTTGTGGAAAATTTGGTCACATTGCCTCTCAGTGCTTAATAAAGATCAATGATGAAGATAGTGAAGATAAAAGATTCGAGAAGCCTCGGGGAAGGCTCTTCAAAAGGGGAGACTTCAAATCTGGAAAGAAAATGCAAAGGAAGAGTTTTGTCTATGAAGAGGAAGAAGATGATAATGAAGTCTGTGATGAAGAAGAACCAGAATTAAAAACTAGGAACCATGCTTCCATGATGGCCACTGTTGAAAAGTCAAAAGATACTGGTGGAGAAGAATAACTGAGAATTTGTGTAGTTCCTGAGATGCATCTTAAGGATGCCATTAGTAGGCTTAAGATTAAATGCATGAGTTGCAATAAGTGGAAATCAATTGTAGAAGAATAAACTAAATACGTTGATCAACATGAAGCTAAAATTGAATGACTGGAAGAATTTGTGAAGGTACAATCTAAAATAATTGAATGCAATGATGATGTAGTGGATCTGAAGCTGAGAATTGAAGAGAAGGCAAAGGTCATCAATGACCTCACCTCCAGAATTGATGAAAAATCCAAGACTGCTGAGGGTCTTGAAGAGGAAGTAGTTACTCTAAGGAGTAAACTTGAGACTAAATAAATTCCAAAAGAATCGAGGAAGAAAATATAGTTTGGAATATTCTCAGACACAGAATTACTAGCTAGAGCCAAGTGTGGTTCAGATGGGGTTGGGAAAATCTTGAGTGATTAAAGACCCGCTTGCATGGGAAAGAGTGGAATTGGCTGTGAGGATGAGACATCAACTGCTGGAAGTGAAAATATCCAAAATAAAGATAAGATGAAAGTTGATCATGTTGAAACGTTACCTAAAATTCCAAAAAGGGAACCCTCAATCCAAACTAAAAGGAGAACTGAAAATTATCCTCAAACTTTCAGAAATGACATACAGTCTAACTTTTCACCCAAGGAAGAATGTATGAGGAGAAATTCAAGTGAGAAGACATTTCCTCTCAGGAAGTGTCATTTCTGTGGCTATCTGGGCCATAACTTGTCTTATAGTGAAGAGGAAAGAAGCTATCTGAATGGAGAATATATAGAAGTTCAACAAAGGAGAACAAATTAATATCCTAATTATTATAGAAGAAACAATTTCTATGGATATTGATATTGTTGTTCTAACTTTGGCCATAAGGCTGCTAATTGCAGGCAGAGAAGGGATAATGACACCTCATACTGAAGTTCAAGACAAGTCAAGTCTCATCTGCCAGACAGTGTTTCTCTTTCAAATAGGTTTTCTCCTCACAAATAAGATTTTGACTATGAAGAACCTGGGTATGCGGAAGAGATAATTGAAAGGCCATCAGTACTATATACCCAATCCAATGTCTCATGGAAGGAACATAAGAAGATTGATAAATCCAACCTTGCAGAGGTGACCCTCAATGCTACAAAGAACAACAGTACCTGGATTCTGGATAGCGGTTGTTCATCTCATATGATAGGTAATGTGGGCCTACTAACGGATATCAAAAGGATGGTTGATGGTACATTACGATTTGGTAATGATGGGGCTCTGAAAATAAAAGGGAGTGGAAGTATTGAATTAGCTAATGGAGAACTAAAGAAGACTGAAGTCCTTTACATAGATGGCCTACGTCATAATCTACTCAGCGTGATTCAACTCTGTGACCCAGGAATTATAGTTACATTTAATCAAAAAGGATGCACTATCAAGGGAAAGACATGAAATTCACTTATGAAGGGATGCAGAACAGAAGGCAACTTGTATCAGGTTGATAGTGAAGAAAATGTATGTTACATGACTGTTGAAGAAGAAAACAATATGTGGCATCGGAGACAGGGAAACATCAATCAACAAGACATGGAGAAAATATGAAAATTGAGAATTTTCATGGACATTCCCAACCTGAAGCATGAGCGTGAAAAATCTTGTGATGCTTGCATTTGTGGAAAGTTGGTCTGTAGTTCATATTGGCCAAAGAAGAAAAGGGCATCTCACCTTCTTGATCTGATTCATACAGATGTATGTGGGCCAATAAATGTTTCCGGAACTCATGGAGAAAGGTACTTTGTCCTTTTCATAGATTATTACAGTAGAATGGCATGTGTGATGGTCATTCCCGGGAAACAACAAGTCCATGACTGCATGAAAACATATCGGTGAATCACTAAGAATGATAATGGATGAACAATAAAAGTGTTGCGATCTGACAATGGAGGAGAATACACGTCCATTGAATTTGAAAATTATCTGGAGAAGCATGGAATCAACATGAGGTAGCGGCTGTGAGAACTCCACAACAAAATAGAGTTGTTGAACGTAGGAATCGATAGGTGAACAACATGGCACGAACTATGCTAATTGAGAGTCGTATTCCACGACATTACTGGAAAGAGGCTGTTCAAGTTGCAGTGTACATCCAGAATCGAATAGGACTATATATGGGTGAGATGAAGACACCATAGGAATTGTGGCATGGACGGAAGCCTTCTTTAAAATACTTTCGTGTCTTTGGAAGTAAATTCTTCATCAGGAACAAAGAAGGAAATCATGGGAAATATAGCGACAATACAGATGAAGGAATTTTCCTCGGTTACTCAATGAACAGAAAAACCTACAAATGTTTCAACAAGAATTTAGGAAGGATTGTGGAAAGCAGTGATGTTATGATAATTGAAGAGAAAAGCACAAATGCTTCAAGTACGTCATATGTTGATGTGACGAATGTCATGAAGAAAGTGAACGGGAAGAAAATAAAAATGCAGAAATAGAGAAAGTTTTTCAAGAGACTCAGCAGTCACATCATGATGTTGACTCAGAAGATGAATCTGAAGAAGAAATCTTGGATGGTGAGAATACGACTGAATCTCGTAGGAGAAATAGAAGGGCATAGATTGATCCATCTAACATAACTGGAGATAGCAATGCACCCACACAGACAAGGAGGATGAGGAATAACACAACTTATGCATTTCTGTCAGTTTTGGAGCCATCCTCATTTGAAGAAGCAGCAAAGGATGAATCCTGGGTGAAATCTATGAATGAAGAGTTAGTTCAGATTGACAAGAATCAGACATGGGATCTTGTCCAGAGACCCAATGGTCACAATGTGATTGGAACAAAATGGATATTCAAGAACAAGTTTAATGAGCATGTAAGTGTTATAAAAAATAAGGCTCGACTGGTAAGTAAAGGGTATTCTCAGATTGAAGGTGTTGATATTGAAGAAACCTTTGCTCCAGTGGCTAGACTGGAGTCAATCAGTCTATTCCTTTCCATGGATCTCCAGAAGGGATATAAAGTATATCAAATGGATGTCAATACAACATTTTAAATGGTGTACTTGAAGAAGAAGTCTACATTGAACAACCAGTGGGTTTTCTTCTTGGTGCTGATGAATCAAAGGTCTGCAAGCTAAATAAACCACTTTATGGCTTGAAATAGGCACCACGGGCATGGTACTCCAGACTAGATTCTTATCTCAAGAAGCTAGAATTCAAAAGAGGAGTAGTAGATCACAATATCTATGTGAAGAATTCTCCAAAAGACCAGTTCATAGTTCTCGTTTATGTCGATGAAATTATATTTGGTGGTAGCAGGCAGAAATCAGTGGATGAATTTGACAATCATATGAAATCAGAATTTGAAATGTCAATGATTGGGGAGCTCACATATTTCTTGGGACTGTAGGTGACTCAATGGAAAGACTGCACTTTTATCTATCAGGAAAGGTATGCAAGAGAGATGCTGAAGAAGTTTAATATACAAGACTCCAAATCAATTTCAACTCCTATTGCAGTTGGAACCAAACTTGGAAAGCATGAGAATGAGAAATCTGTAGATCCCACCATGTACAGGAGGATCATTGGGAGCCTACTATACCTGATAGCAACACGGCCAAATATTGCCTTTTCCACATGTCTTGCAACCCACTTTCAGAGTAATCCAAAGGAGGAACATCTGGAAGCAGTAAAAAGAATCATGAGGTATATTCAAGGTAGTCACAATTATGGCTTATAATTTTCTGTACGAAGGGACTGTGAATTGTCAGCATTTTCAGATGCTGACTGGGCTGGCGATATTGTGGATAGAAAGTCCACCAGTGGTGGAGCATTCTTTTTTGGGAATAACAGTGTTGGCTGGTTGAGAAAGAAACAAGAAAGTACTTCTCTTAGTACTGCTGAAGCTGAGTATATATTCCCCACAAAGGCATGCACTCAACAGCTATGGATGAAGCAACAATTAACAGATATTGGTTATGAGGTAAAGCAAACAATGGTGATTTACTGTGATAACAAGAGTGCAATTGATCTTACAAAAAATCATGTTCAGTATTCTCGTAGAAAACATATTGAAATTAGGTATCACTTTATCAAAGAAAAAGTTGAGCAAGGGGTGATTAGAATGGATCACATGGGAACTGATGAGAAAGTAGCTGATATCCTGACAAAGCCACTGTCAGCGGATATGTTTGAGAAGCATCTGTTGAACCTCGATGTTCAGCCACCTCTCAGTGCATAAGGGGGTTACAGAAATCCCCTCTCCCCGTTTGTGATAACCGTTTTTATCTATTTATGGCTGTGATGCAGGTTTATGGGGGAGATACTTTCCAGGGAGAGTATGGTTTGAGCTGAATGTTGAAAAAATTACTGGTCTATAGTTTTATTGTCAATGGGGGAGAAAGGAGAAAGGAATAAATTCAGACAACTCCTATGATGAGAAGAATGAGATGGAAACAGTGGAACCCATTTCAAGAAACTCCTGTAATGAGAAGAATGAGATGGAAACAGTGGAACCCAATTCAACCCTTCTCTCTTGTTTTCTACACCCGACATTTCTCACGTTGACATGGAGTGTTGGCTGAGTAGATTCATGCATTTTTAGTTTTCACATTGATGGAGATCTATTGAATTTAATTTCTGATTCTGAACAAACCCAAAGGGGGAGATTTTTTGAACCATGGTCTTCTATACATGATTTGGAGTATGGTTTGTGTTTGTTTTCAATCCCCAATGGAAGTACGGATCGTGTACTAGCAAGGAGATCATACCGTTCAAGCAGACAACAGTATTGTAAGTGGCGCTGTTTCCCAGTGTTTTCCAAATTTCTGGGGTCTAAAATCTGGAAGTTGCTGAGCATCGCGAAAAGTGGATTTCCATGAAGATAATAATTAAATATTGCAAAGGAATGAATTTCGTGAAGAGAGGATGCATGAGTTGGAAATCGTGAAGACCAGAAGAATGGAGGCGGTGATTCTTCCCTGATTATGTCAAAGCTTCGCCAACGGCAGAGGATGAAGAGCATCGCGACGATGAAGAATAGTGCGAGGGAACATCGTGGTGATGGCGCAAAGGAAATGACGGAATGCTCCGTGATTACGACGGGCTCCGCGAACTGATAATTTCCATAGTGCTTCGCGATTTTGAGAGAATTTCAGCGGGAACTTCGGAGCTTTGCAATTTGAGCTGACATGGCGCTGACTTTGCACGGAAGGGTCGAGGGTCGGTGGAATCGCCTATAAAGAGAGGCCGACCCCCTCAAGAGAAAGATAGTTAATTTCAGAGAAAATCCTTTGCTCTCGGTTCACAACGGTCACTAACGAAGGCAGTGTGCTTCGCGAAAGAGGAGCTTCGCGGCGGCTATTCTAGCTCCGTGAAAGTCGTGTGCCCCGTGTTGGCTCAATGAGTTTCGCAAAGAGGCAGGAGATCCGTGACAGCCAAGCATTGCGAAGGCTGGAGCATCGCGAGAGTGCTTTGCGATTGGGCTTCGCAAAAAGGCAGGGACTCCGCGAAGTCTTGTTTGAACATTGCAAAATAGGGAGCCTTGCGAAGTAGTGTACTTTGTGACGGCTCTTTCAAAAGGTTGTTTGCCTAGTGGACAAGGGAAAAGGGGTTATTCATCAGTGGATGTTATTTGGACTTTAACAGAGCATCAACTCAGGACTCTGATGCAAGAAAAGTCTCATGCTGAACAAGAGACAAAGTACTTCATGTCTATCTATTGAAGAGACCTTCACGTCTATAAACTGACTGAGACTTCACCAACGACAGTGAGCCAGGGGGAGTCAACGGGAGTGACCGTACAGAGTGACCGTAAAGGCAGTGCGCCTGGGACGGAGTGACCGTACCCTAACCTTTGTAACCCACAACTAGTAAAGATTAGGGGAATTAGGTACGACCGAAAACTTGTTGGCGTATGCTCCTTGGACGTAGCCCTGAGTGGTGAACCTAGTAAAAAGTGTTGTGTATTCTCTATGGATGTGAATGTTTGATTTCTGATCATATTCAGCTTATAGGTTCAAGAAGTTCCTACCAACGTGGGAACAAGATTCACAACATTAAGAAGAAAAATTTGTCACCCTGATTCACCCCTCCCCACTTAGGGTGTCCCGGGGTCCTTCAATTACAATTATAATATGGTGTAAATACTCACTGTCAGTACTAGAAAACAAAATAAAATCTTATTAGAATTTAGTTTTCATACATATCATGTGAGATATATTGTTGATAATCACTTCAAAAAAAGGTGATCAACTTCACACCACTTCATAATCATTTACATCATCTTATTCCCTAATATTTTATCCAATATCATTGTTAGATATCACATTCTCAACATGATTCACCTTCATACATTTATACATTCATTATTTTCAAATTCCCTCATTACGAAATCACTCCATGTGTTAGATATCAATTCATAATAACATTATAATTAACTGACAATTACGTTCATTTCATGATCAGATACTCAAATTAATTGAAGATAATATAAAATATTCCATACGACCTATTGTCTCCATGGTTATAACATAGTTCATTTTTTTAAACATACAATACGGTTTCATTAATGTATAAAATTAATTATTATATCATGAATTTTATTTTGGAGATGATTTAATCATGATCATTTTGACTGTATAGATTAAATTAATGATATTTTGGGCTTAATAACCGAATATCATCAAAATGATCGATGTGAACTTAAATAATTAAGTAATAGTTTTAACATGATAATAAATTGGATAGTAAACATGATAAATTCTCTTAGTAATGTAAATGACTAACATAATTTTATTATTAATAAAGAGAAAATATATTGTGTTAAGAGATACTCAAGGTAAGGGACTTCATCTAAATCCCCTTTTATTGATACATATTTTGATGTTATTCACCCACCTTATTTTATAAGGGGTTTAAACAACCCCTTTGACTTTTGATTCTATTAAATGGTTTTAAAAATGAATAATTTTTTCTTCCTATAAATAGTGTTTTACATTCTTCATAGAGGACAAAAAGAATGTATTTTAACATATATGGAGACAACAAATTCTCTATTGCCTTGACTATTATTTGATATTTGTATTCTTCTACAAGCCTTAATTTTATTAAAAGAAAAATAAATAAATTATTTCTTTTTTTGGATCTTTTTGTATGGAATTGTTTTTGGAAATATAATAATAATTTCGATATCTTGAAATGATTTTGTGTGATTGAAAATGAAATTTAATGAGTGAAATGTTGAAAATTGGAATCTTTTATGTATTATGATTGTATAATGGTATTTGAAAACATGATAGGTAGTTGCATTAAAAACCAAGGATGGGTAGTTATGTGATAAACATATGATGTAAGCTTATATTATAACCTACAATTAATTGGGTATGGGGGTCATCCACATTTCTATTCCATTTGTATAGGTGACATGTATAGAAGTTGACCGTATGGTTATTCCATTTATAAGAGTGATAAGTATATTTAAGTCCAAAGGCAAATTTATGTGTTATCTATGATTGATATGGGTTATAGGGTAATATTAAGATTAAAAAAAGTGTAATAAATGAGATTATTTTCAATGGAATGTATTTACTAATTTCTAAAGGTGAAAATTATTACTTTATGATATAGTTTTCATGGGTTTCTTATTTTCACAAGACTAACATTTTCCATTATTTGTGTATCCCTTACTGAACATGTTATACTCATCAAAAGTTTTATAATATATTTAATAGGGTTTAATGATGGGTAAGAGTAATATAAAAGTCTTGATGAATTCTATGAAGATTTACCATGAAAATAAAATAGGTTTTTATTTTAAAAGTTTTATATTTTAGAGGAAATGGATACTATTTTAGTTCAAGGTACTTTGTCTGAATGTTAAATATTATGACCTAATGCTCTAAAACACTAATGTTTATAAGATTATCAATGTAAAAGAATGTAATTTTATTAACTAAACTTTATATTATCCAATATTTTTGTCTAGGGAGTTATAAAATCATTTTTATACTATGCTTTAGAATAAGATAATTTTTTGGGTTTATAACACCTTTTTTTTTTTAAAACTCTTTAGTATTTTCTAATGTTTTGTTATTTTAAATAATTACAATAACCACTAGTGAAAAATTATTTAAATGAAAATTATTTATTGTTTTTGATAAATATATATATATTAATTAATCAAAATATTATTACTTATCATATAGTTAATTTGAGATAATCGTTTCCTTAAAAACTCATTTACAGAAAAACTATGTTTCAACAAATCAACAAGTTAAATTTTAAATTAAATTCTTTCAATTATGAGGGTCAATATTAAAAAATGGATTAAATATTTGGAATTAGTATAATTTATATTATATATATATATATATATGTAATCTTACTTTTCAACAACAAATAACAGTAAAAATAGTTAAAAATATTTATAGGTGTGAAGGTAAAAAATAGTTCACCTATTGTTAAAATAAAAATATAAAGAATAAAAATTACCACAAACATGTGTAATTACAATTTTATAGCTATATTTATAAGGTATATATTTTAATGTTCTATAAATTACCTTTTTTTATCCTTCTATCATTATATTAACATGGTTGTAATTATTAATTTTTAAATATTCTAATTGCGTCCTCCCACACACTTATATAAGGCCACCACCTCTCCTCTCTGTTAGAAAATTCCAGATCCCCTTTTTTTTAGAAAGTTAATTCCATAATCACATAAATTATTCCATAAAAACGTCATAAAATACTTTGTTTTTATTAAACACATCTTATGAAGTATTTTTTTGCAGTCCAAAAAAGTATCCTAGATAAGAGGAAATGTGTTTAACTTATCTTTTTATCTAATTTACTCATCCACCTCCAAAATATATTATTAAAAATAATTATATAGTATCCTATGTTTATAACATATAGTGAGGCGTTTTTTTACCATCTTAATGACCTCTAACCATGTCTTTCTCCATAAAATTGGAAACAATACTGTTGATTTGGTGTACAGTGGACTACCTTATTGTGAACTGGTGTAATTTATTTTCCAAAACATCATCTAATATATAGATTAAATGATTTATGTATATATATATATATATAATATTAATGATATCATTATAATTAGAGAATTATACTATCATATATACCATCTCACATTCCATTCTATATAAAATATGATATTGTAAATTGTGTGTATTGTGGACTACCGCCTCACGAAGTGATGCAATTTGTTTTTCACATACGTTATACATATAAGATAATAAGTATTATGTTTATATTTATATATGATATTAGTGAGATTATAAAAATTCTTTAATACAGATACACAATGTAATTTCATACCGTATCACCCATTGAATAAATGATAACGTCTTTTGTGTGTATGGAGGACTACCACCTCGCAAGGTGATGCAATTTGTTTTTAATACCTCATAACATGGATGTTCTATGTATGTTTATTTAATGAAATTATATGATGTGTATGATTTAATGTTTATTCATTAAATATAATATAGCACTTACCTTCTTTCCAACATGATAGTCAATAAATGCAAATTTTACTCATGCATATTTATGAACTACTCTCTCCATGATTTTCATTTAGTTCATTTTTCATTACTATATTTCATGGGTTGTTTCAAAATTTTAATTTATGTATAAAAATAATAATTGTGTCATTATTAATACTCTTTAAGTGATCAATTGATAATATATTTCACCTCAGTCAAAATACAAAAGTGATTTTGGACATGGGAGATTCTTATTGTTAGAATGAATGATGTAAAATTAATGGGAAATGAAATTGAATATGACATGGAAAATTTAATAATACTAATAATAATAATGAAAAATTTTCTAAGAAAACTAAATAGTTAACATTAGTTTATTATTTATGCTGATAAATAATTCACATGAAAAATTAGTCTTCTGGTCAGGGATCTATCTAAACCACCCTTTCCTTTGGGTAATGAATTTTTCTATCTAACTCAATTTATATTTCACATGATGTTATTGAAAGATTATATATTATGTATATATATATCTAACATATATACCTATATTATTCCCCCTTCTATTGATGGGGTAATACAAAAGTTATGATTATTTTACAAATGCATTCGTTGTTATATTTCATTTATTAATTATAAGATTCAAGATTATGAAACCCATTTTCTTTCCATGGGTAATTCATATGTTATGAATTATGATTTATTTATTTAAGTGGAACACATATATTATGAACATTTTATGATGGGTGTGACCATATAACTCTTAAATTCATTGGGTACAATATTAGTATCATGATCCGTAATGTATAGGATTGGGTAGTAACCCTAATACATTATGGGACTCTATCTAACATGTGATATTTTCTAGGTAATTATCATTGACACATGGTTTTTTCATTAATATATATTTTCTATATTTCTTATTATTCCATCATATTTGTCTACCGAGATCATTATCATATTCATCAATGAGATTACTCATTAACCTTATATTTTATGATATCAAGTTATACATTTGGATCGCATGTTCTGGACCCTTATCATGTCCACTACTGTAATATAATTTTGTAGATCACCCCATCATTTGTGTATTCACTATAATATCCCATGAAGTTTTAGGATCTCAAATTGATCTTAGGAGCTCAATATTATTAATAAAAAAATTATTTTGTATCTAAGTTTCATATAATGTAATATGAATATAGTATTTCAAATACACTAAGAAAGTATGATCCATGTGTTCTATTAATACGTATTTTTGTTGAAGAATCATGTAATAATATGTATAAAAGGAATGGGTTTCCATGGTTTTGACCACAATCATGGTAACCTATTTTTACTATTTTTATTATTCATTATAACAAAAAAATAATTTTAACCTTATTAGATAATATATATATGTATGATTTCAAAAATTGAAAAAAATTTATAAAATTAAATTCATATAAGTGTTAAATTTTAATTTAAAAATAAACCAGTAAAATATGATGAAAACATTTTCTTGGGAAATGAATTGTTTATGCATAATATGATTATATATAAAAAATATGACATAGAATCCCCTTTATTTGGATTTATATTCATATAAAATAATGTATATCGATATATTTCATTCAAAAAATTATTTAATGGATATTTGTTTAAATAATTAAAATTGGAAAACATTATGAACTTATTTTTTTGAAAAACATTTTTTTTACCTATAAATTATTTTATCTTTATTTTTACAAAATTTATGATCATGAAATTGTAACGTATGGATATTAAAACTAATAAAAATATACAAAATAAGTAATATATAAGTACTATTTTATTAATTATTCGTAAATAATTATTATTGTGGGAAAATATTATAACTTTCATCTTGGATTTTATTGGAATTATATTCTCAAAATCAATATCCACTCATTGAAATTTGAATTTTTGGGTAATGAAATATTAAAATTTGAATCTTAATATTGTTTTTTAAAAATAAATTTTCTTGAACTATAATTGAATATTTAGTGTTATACAATGAATACAAAAAAACCCTATAAATCATGCTACTCAATAAAAAACTAGAAGTAGAATCGATAAAACATAATCCAAATTTGATCACATTCCCAACCATTTATTAAATTAGTAACATGAAATATTAATTATCTATAACATGAGAATATTACCTTTTTTTAGTCCATTAAAACCCATAATTATACTTATATTTAAGATTATGAATTATTAAAATATTAATACCACATCATCATATTATCTAGATTCCATATATTTATTTATCTTTTTGTGTTATGAATTTGGATAATTATTTTATCTCACCATGATTATATATTTATTATGATATAAAATTCATAAATCACAACAAGTGATTTCCATTTTATCAGTAAATGTAATAATCTACATGTAACACCCCAAGTATTTAAAAACAATTAAATTCTTGTAACACAAATTATCTTCTTAGTGACACTCTGTTTTATGAATATTGTCGTAAAATATCCATTAAATATAATTTTTCCACTTATATGATTTGTATTTTGAAAAATGGACATACACAGTTGTGATCAGTAAGTTGTTTGGAGACTGATAGGAAAAACATAATTTTTTTTGATTGCAACCTATATATATGAATAATAATGTTACCCTTATGAATAATAATATGAAAAATGAATTGTAACCACACAAATTAATGAATTTATAATAATTTACAAGACCTTGATTAATTTTTCAACGTGTTATATAATTAGTTAGAGTTTTAAATTTTTTTATTTTTTTAATAAATTATGATTTTTCTTTATAAATAAATTTTATATATATATAAATTTATTTTGATAAAATGTAGTATATTTTTAAATTCTACATGTTTATAAATGGTTAGGGTGATTTTTTTTGGATATTTCTGAAATACTCGATTTTTTTATGAATAGTGGAATGTAGTAATTTACTGTATATATACATTATATGTTAAATACACCATTCCTAGCATCGTGGATGATGTAAGCACCCTTAGTTCAAACTCATGTCCTATATTTACTATTTTGGGTCACATGAATCAATACGATTCATTTTCTTGAGCATAAATATTAAACTAATGATAAAAATAATAGAAAACCCCTCCTCTCCTCCAGTATAAATACCACCCTCATGCCTATCTTCCTATTACACCTCTCAAGCTTTTTTAATTACCTAAATTATGCCCAAAACACTTCCCTAATCTATTCCCCACGTCCAATACTTGCTGGTATCACCAAAATTTCAATACAAAATTTCTTATGGAGGATCTCAAGGGGAAGATATCTAGAGGTAAAAATCCCCATTTATTTTGTTTCATGTTTTTTTCAATTCATTTTATTTTGTTATACTCTATTTCTCTCCCATTATCCAAGAAGAATGAATGATCCAGAAACTTATATATTCTATATTAAATAATATTTATGGAAATATTCATCAACTTACTTCTTTTCCTCCCCCCTTATTCAAAAAATAAAACCACCGTCTGTGATGTGTCAACTTACTGACATTGTGGACGATGTGTATTCAATTTCAATTAATTCTTTTAAATATGGTTATAATACATTATTAATTATTGAAATAGATTTTAAAGTATATGATATAACATTTCTTATGTTTTTTAATTAACTTATATTCCTAATATTAAATGTATATGATTAAACAAGTTATTGATTATCAAATAACCTCCAAAGTGATCTAAACATGATTAATGATTTATCTAATGATTCACAATCATATATGATAAAAAATTATTTATGGTATCATTTTATATTCATAAACATATTAATATTAACTCATCTTCTTTTGGATATTCTCTTCCTTTCAATAAGAAAATCGTTTACGAACCAACCACGGAAACCTTGTAAAGATTACAACCAAAACAATGTAAATAACAAAATAATATTAATGAATGGTTGGAATGATTTCATAAAATGATCATATAATGTGTTATAAACATGAATATGTTTCTTTAAAATATTAATAACTCTCTTTTAACCATTATACAAGAGGGTTTAACACATATTATTTAAAATGAACTCGAGGTAATGAAATTCTTAACCTAATTACCATTTATTGGATTAAACTTCTACTTCATTGATTATATGGTTCTAGGATTGTTTGTGTAATGATTTTTATTATATTTTTAGAATTTATAGTGTATAAAAATATTCCTTTCTTTCTATTAATACACACATCATTTATATTATATTTGTATAGAACTTTTCACAAAAAATCATGATTTAAAATTTTATTTTAAAAAATTCAAAAGAAATGTTTTTATTCAAATATACATGTTTTATGATTATGGTATGGTTATTGGTAATTTTTTATGATGAAGTATGGGACCTATATCTTCCTCCAATGGATTGGGTGTGTGTAAGTTGGAGTTTGTCTATTTGGTTACTCCAAGTGTAACTACAATTGTTACACCATAAGGTAGTTGTGTGGTTTACATTATAACGTAGAAACGAGGGTTAAAAATCACGAGGTATCCACTAGGGTTACCATGTTGCTTATTATGAGATATTTCTGTTCTGAATGTTTTTAAAAAAAGGAATCTGGGAAGCTGAATTTAGATAGAACTAAGAGATGATGTAGGTAATAAATGGTGGTAAAATCCTTTCAAGATAACGCCCAAAGCAACCACAAATGAACGTGACAACAATGTATCATTTGTTGGGGTAACTTCATCCTTCGTTCAGTGGATCTTCTGGCCCAGTTATGGCTGAAGAATAGATTAAGGAACTTGCAAATATATTCGATGTTATGGTCTGTTCAAATAACAAAACTTTTAGTATTTAAATTTATCATTTTGAAGGTGAAGATGATCCGTGGTGGTAAATAGTCAATAATACCAAGGATAGTAAAGAGATTTAATCCTTAGTGTTGGATGAATTTAAAATATGTTTCCTAGAAAAATATTTTCCTATGGTTGTTCAACATAAGATGGAGAATTAATTCCTTTAATTGAGAAAAAATGAGGAATATTCAATAGTTATGTATGATGAAAACATCAACCAACTAGAATGGTAAGCTCCAAATTATATTCGGGATATTGATATCAAAATCAATCAATTTTACTTAGGTTTGAAGCCAAGATGATAAAGGTCCTTGGACTGTTGACAATTTAATATTTATATGAAACTTCTCCGATGTGCTGAGAGGGTCTAAATGGATTTTGATGATGATTGACTATACATTTACCAAAAAATAGAAAAATACATTTAGATGGCAAGTGATGGGTAATAATTATTCAACGAAATATTATTGTATGAAATTATAATTTCTAGTTTTTCAAAAGTGTGGTAAAAAAACACTGGGGAATATCTTAAAAAAACTGGCAAGTGATTTCGATGTGGTAAGTTTGGATATATGGAATGATGTATTAATGAAAATGATCTTAAGTTCAATTTTGATAAATAAATGTAAAGTATTTTAAATATGGTTAAATGAGTCATTATGAAAATTCCTTCCAAAAAAACTATCTTAGCGATGGAAAGAAGACAAACTATAAGAAGAAATGTGTAGTGAAATTCTTTGTGACTACATCAGTATATTTCAGTCTATCTAATGAAGTGGTATCAGATACTTTGCTTATTTACTCAGATTTTGATAATGTCTTTTTTGATACGAGGTCTAAACATTCCATTATTTTTGAGTAATTTTATGGTAAATAGGAAATGTCACCTCAATAAATGAGACTAGAACATATTGATAAAACACCAAGGGGTTAATGTTATAAAAAAATGAATTTATGAATCATTCTACTATAATATGTGGAAATACATTACCATCAAAACTTATTGTTTTTACCTTACTAGAGTTTGATGTCATTCTGTGTATGGATTGGCTTTCTACTTATCATGATAATATTTTTGTAGAGATAAAGAAGTTGTTTTTTAAAAACTATTTTAGTTTTAAAAAATAATCTACCCATACAGTTGATTACATATTAAGAATCTAAGAAAAATTAAAATATGGAAATAAATGTTATCTTTCTCATACTATTGTAAAAAGGGAACTATTCATATTAATTATGTTCCTATGGTAAATGAATACCTTAATGTTTTTTCAGATGAGTTACCTGATGTTATACCCGATCAAGAAGGTGAATTCGCAATTGAATTAGTTCCTGATTCTAAGACAATTTTATATCCCCCTTATCGAATTACTCAAATAGAACATATTGAATTGAAACTTTAGTTATATGTGTTTATTGGTAACGTCTTTATTCATTATAGAACTTCACAATGGGGAGATATTTTTTTCTTCGTTAAAAAGAAAGATGGTTCTGTGATACATTTTATTGATTATAGACCTTTGAATAAAATTACTATTAAGAATATGTATCTCTTTCCACAAATCGATTAATTGATTTATCATCTCTATGGAGATCAATATATTTCAAAGATTTAATTGAGATTCAGATACCATTAGCTAAAGGTGAAGGAGTATTACATCATAAAACCAGTTGTTCATACTAAATATGTGAATTATGAGTTTGTTGATTTTCCATCTGGTTAGAAATTTCCCCTGATATACTCATAGATCTAATGAATATAATATTTCAAGAATATTTGGAGAAGTTTTTTTTACCGAATATATTTTGGTCTTTTCAAAAAGTTACTAGGATCATGAAAAACATCTAACGATTGTATTTCAAACACTCAAAAAAGATAAGTTGTATGAAAAGTTTAGAAAATCTTATTTTTTGTTGCAACATATTTCTTTTCTTGAGAATATTGTAAATAATGATTGAATAACAGTTGATCCTACTAAAATGAATGTTATTGAATAATTGAAAATACACAAAAATATAACCTAGATACGTATTTTTCTTAGTTTGGAAAGATATTATTGGTGTTTGTTTGAAAAAATTGTACGGTATTCTATTTTAATGACTAAGTTAACACGAAAAGGGGTTAAATTTAATTGGATAGAGAAATGTGATATTTGTTTTCATGAACTGAAGAAGAGATTGGTGAATGTTCCAATTATGGATTTGAATTCTAGAAATGGTGATTTTGTCATCTAAAGTGGTGGTTTATTAATGGGGCATGGCTGTGATCAGATGTAGAATGATCCGGATTTAGTGAAATCCTCTTTTTCATCCAGAATGAAGCAATCATAGAAGGAAGATGAAGAGTTACAAAAAAGGTATAATTTGTTAAAATGGGTGAGTTTAAAAAATTTAAAATTGATAACGATTGTGTTATATGATTTGGAAAGAGATTATGGGTGCCGTGTTATTTTCAGCCGAATAAGGAATTATTGTGAGAAGCTCATAGTTCTCCACAATCAGTTCATCCTAGAAGTGAAAAGATGTATAGAGACCTTCAAGTGTATTACCAGTGGGATGGAATGAAAAGAGATATTTCATATTTTACCATAATATGGTTGAAATTTTATGTGGTTAAAGAATATAGGATGTTATTGAAATGGGATGATTCAGCCATTACCAGTGTGAGAGTGGAAATGTGAAAATATTTCAATGGGTTCATTGTGGGAGTACTAAAGACTTCTCGAAGAAATAATGTAATTTGGGATATTATTGACTGACTACCTAAATATGCTCATTTCCTTCCTATTAGAGATACTAGGTTTTTGGATTAACAATATTGATTGTACCTAAAATAGATTGTTAGGTTACATGGATTTCCTTTTTTACACTATATCTGACTGTGATCCCTGGTTCACTTATATATTTTTGGAAGGCCATCATAAGTCATTGGAAACAGAATTAAATTTCAGTACATATATTCATCCTCAATTAGATGGATAGTTAGAATGGATGATTCAAACATTGAAAGATATGCTTCAAGCTTTTTTTATAGATTACCAAGTAATTTGGGATCATTATATTTCATTAGTTTGTATTTCATGTCATAACAGTTTTCATTCCAGAATAAAGATGGCACCTTTTGAGGAATTATATGGGAAGTAGTGTCAAACACCATATTTTTTGGAAGAAGTTGGGTAAACAAAGTGGATGAGACCAAATTTAGATGAGTAAGTGGCTAATAAAGTGAAAATTATCCATAAATACATGATGAAATCTTAGAGAAGACATAAAAGTTATGAAAAGAATAGGATAAAAGGTTTTTCTATTGAGGTATGTGATCATATTTTTCTTAGAATATCACCATGGGAAAGTGTTATGCATTTTTTTAAGAAATGAATGATGATTAAATTGTTAATTTGACCTTATGAAATTCAGAAGAACGTTAGACCAGGTGCCTATTAAGTATATTTTCCTCCAGTTTTATGGTAGGCACACAATGTTTTTAATGTTTTTATGTTGAGAATGTATGTCCCAGATTAATCTCATGTTTTGAGCCCAAAAGCTGTTCATCTAGAAGAGAACCATTTTTCTGAAGATAAACATGTTTAGATTCTTGATTTAAGAGAAAAAATATAGAGGAATAATGAAATCCACCAGGAAAAGGGTTTATGGATAAACCACATGGTTGAAAAATCATAATGGGAATCTAAAAATTCTATAAGAGAATAGTACCCTTACATGATTGATAAGTAAATAAAAATTGCGAGGAAACAATTTCTAGAAGGTGGGGAGAATATAACTCCCCAAGGATTTAAAAATAAATTAAAATACATGAAGTAATAAGTCTATTCTAAGTGATTTTTTTAAGGATGTAGTTGTAAAATATCCGTTAAATATAATTTTTCCACTTCTATGATTTGAATTTTGAAAAACATACATCTATAGTTGCGATCATTATGTTTTTTGGAGTCTGATAGAACAAACCAAATTTAATGTGAATAGTAACATACCCTTATGAATAGTAATGTTACCATTATGAATGGTAACATGTCCAAATGAATGGTAACCTCATCTATGATTTTATTTCTAATAATATATTAGTCCTTGATTAATTTTTCAAGGTTTTATAAAATCAGTTACTGTTTTAAATTTTTTATTTTTGGAATAAATTATGATTTTATTTAAAAATTAAATTTCCCTTATTTAGAGAATTATTTTGATAAAATGGTGTTCATTTTGGAATTATAAATTTCTAACAATGGTTAGCATGATTTTTCTTATTTTTCTGACAAACATGAATTTTTGAAGAACAATGAAATATTGTAATTTACCGTATATATACATTATATGTTAAATACACTATTACTAGAATCATGGATGATTTAAGCACCCAATGTTCTAGATTACATAATCGCTTCACTATTTTAGGTCACATGAATTAATACTATTTATAGTCTTGAGAAAAATTATTAAACTAAGGATTAAAATAATGGAAAACCCATCATCTCCTTATACTATAAATACAACCCTCACCCCCCGCTTCCTCTCACAACTGTAATTCTTTGTGAATTGTCTAAATACTACCCAAAACCCTTCCCAAATATCTTCCCCATGTCCATGACCTTATGGTCTCACCCAAATTCTAATACCAATGGCCTTAAGGAGGATCTCAAAGAGAAGAGATCAAGTGGTAAAATTCAAATTTCATATTGTTTCATTTTATTTTAAATTTTTTTCTTATACTCTCTTAAAATACCATTATCCAGGAGTAATGAAAGATCCACATTTATAAATATATATATATTCTAGATTTTATCATGTTTATTGAAAAATTCAGTAACATATTTCTTCTCCTCCCCCTCTTATTCTAAAAATAAAAACACAGTCTATGATGTATTGATTTATCGATATCATGGATGATGTGTCTTTAATTTCAATTAATTCCTTGTAATCTAGTTATAAAACAATTTTAATGGTTTAAAAAGATTTTAAACTGTATTATATGACCTCTCTTATGTTTTGTAAATAACTTATATGGATAATGTTAATGTTATATGATAAAACAAGTTCTTGATTGTCGAAGAACACCCAAAATGATCTAAACCTCTTTAATATATTATCTAATGATTCATCATAATATATTATAAAAAAATTATTTATGATATCATTTATCATTATGTGAAAATATTAATAACAACTCATTCCACTTCTGGATATTCACATCCTTTTAACAAGAAAATCTTTTACGAACCAACAATCGAAACCATGTAATGAACTCACCTGATACATTGTAAAAAACAATATATTTTTTATGAATCGGTGGAATAATGTTATAAAAGGATCATAAAATGTGTTATAGACAGGAATATGTTTTTTAAAACATTTATAACACTTTTTTAACCATTATAGAGGAGGGTTAATCATGTTTTAAGTAAGAAAAACTCAAAGTAAGGGAATTCTTCTCAAAATTTCTATTCTTTTTCTTAACCTTATACTTCATTGTTTATATGGTTATAATATTTTTTTGTAATTATTTTTTGTTTATATCATGTGAATTTATAGTTTTAAATCCGATTAAATTTGTTATATTAATTCTCACATCATTTATATTATATTTGTAAGGGACATTTCATAAAAAACTCTCTTTTAAAATTATATTTTACAAAATTCAAAAGAAATGTTTTTACGAATTTATCCATGCTTTCTGAATATTTTGAGGTTCTTGGTAATTTTGTATGATGAATTTTGGGACCAATATATACCCTTAATTCATTGGGTATGTGTATGTTTGAGGTCAGTCACATAGTTAATCCAAGTGTGGCTGCGATGGTTACAGCATAAGGTAGCCATGATGGTTAGATTGTAAGGTTTCTACGAGGGTTACAAATCATAAGATAGCCATGAGGCTTACAATATAAGCAAATAATTCCCCATTATACCTATATGGTCTTATATATGTTTTCTAATGTTTTATGGAAGTCTCATGTTTCACAAATTAAGTAGTTATGGGTGAGAAGTATGTCTTTGGGAAAATGATTTCATATGTTTATAATATTCATGGAATAATGGTTTATTTCATTCTTTTTATATACCTTACTATGATTTTTATGGATATACCATGTTTTTAAATGTTTTTTATAGGTTATAAGGATCTTAAAGAGAATGATGGAAGTCTAGTTAAATTTTATGACGATTTTTCAAAGAAATCATTTTGTTTTTTTTGTGTTAAAAATTTTATGTTTTTGTAGAAATGGATTCTATTTTAATATTACCCACATTGAATTATAGTGGTTTGATTTGAATGAGTTATGTTTTAACTTTCTAAAACTCTAAGCTGAAAAAATCTTTAAGAATGTGAAGATGTAAAATATAGTTGAAATAACTGGATTGCGTAATGTTTAAGGCCTGGTGTTTATACTACATCATGATTTCAATCTCTCTCTCAATCCATAAATATACAGATAATGAAAATATAAATTTAATCTACTACACACAATAATCCTTTATTATTCATTTAATTATCATGTTTGGTAATTATATTGAAATAGTATGCAGAAATAGTTCCTTCATTCTATAATTACCAAATTAATAAATTATTGATATGACATATGATTATATTTAATTTCCCTCAAAGATAATTTTACAAATAATAAAATGGAAATACGTTGAATGAAATTATAATTATAATTTTTCCCATATTGTTTCTAGAATGATTATAAATTATCAATAATTATTAGAAGATAATTTTAAATAAAAAATACTAAAAACCTCAAGTGATTTATAAATAATTAATATGATAAAATAAAATTATTTGAATCATTTACTTATAAATTAAGAGTAATATTTACGACATAAGAGATACTATTATTTAAATTATTGAAATAATAATTAGAATATACTAAAAATATCTCATAATATGAATATTCCGCATTTTTTATTACATATCCTTTTAAGGATTATTCGATAATGATTACATATGTTCTTTTTTTCTGTATTGTCAAATGATTATGTTTGGTCACATTCAATCACTTTAAAAAAATATAAATCATGATAAAATTATATTTACCCAAATAAAAGTGATTTAAATGAATCAACTACCTCAAAAAAGGATCACATGTTGTAGCACCAAAATTAAGTGAGAGAGATAGGATATATATTATTTAGGGAACAAAAAATATGATCCCAAACATGATTGAATACAATTTAAAAATCTTTTATGAAGGTCTTTAGATTTCCAAAACATTATAAGAATGAAAAAAAGCTCAATGGAGAGAGGTTTTTTATTTATTAGAGGAAAAAATATCTCTCTAGATATTTGGACAATACCATGTCATGTTTCTCTTATAATAATTATTAATTAAATATATTTCAATTTTCATAACCTTTCACTACCAATTTAGAACTCATAAATTTAATTAACTAAATTTTATAGCTTTACACCTTCATTTAAAAAATTAATTCTTTTTTATTTTCAGTTATTATTAATTTAAATATAGAAAAAAACCAGTTTCATGATAATACTTCTTTGGAAAATATGATTTTATGGATTTAAAATGACAACCTTATATAACATGTCGTATCTTTATAGTGGTAATTTTATATATTAGTACATTGGGATATATTAAAAAACCCCTTTTGTGAGACTTTATGAATTCATGATATCATAACATGGGCTACCATTATGAAAAAAATCTTCAACTGTTTCCATGAAAAACAGAAATTTAAGAAAGTATATTTTAATTTACACTCCTGTAAAATCATCATCTACCATTACAAAACAATTATATATACCATCATACTGACACATTATCCATTAAAGGATAATTATGATATATTTTACACCTAAAATAAAAAAAATTAACATACCACTATGCATGGAAGAAAACATGTTTATGGGTATAATAATTGTTTAAGAAAATTAAAATTAAAATTAAAATATCTTATAAATATTTTGAAAATGTTTTATTAATATTTCCATTCTTTTAATTATGTCAAAATTTAATTTAATAAAATTTAAAAATAATAATAAATTTTGAAACTATAATTTACACATAAAATTATTTTCATAATTTTAAAAAATGACCTTAAAATAACTTCTTAAATTTATGAAAACTCTCATGAAAAACACGAAACCTTAAAATTAAGAATAAATGTAGGGGAAAATTTTAGACTATCCAAATATGAATGAAATTTTTTCCTTATTCTGATATTCAAGAATACAATGAATATACTATATATATATTGTAATGAAACTATTAATGATGAATATGTAATATGTAAAATTGATAATGTGATTTTTTATTATAGAAGGATGAATCTATAAATCATGTCATTTTTATCGATGAAATTTCTTTGTATCTGTTGATGAATGATGTAATTAAGGATTGGTATAAAGTAAAATGGTGATATATATAAATTTGTAACTTATGGTTGGGTTTAATTTATTTTTTAAATATAATTCATGAATATAAAATCAAATTACCATGTTAACAAAGAATAATGTTATATTGATAGAGTCTAAGGGGCATGAGGATAACATTCAATAGAACAGTTTCTATTTTGCTAAGTGCAGTTTTTCTATCCTAAACTTGTAGATGATAATAATTTGACATTTATAATGACGATTTAATGTTGTAATTTTTTTTATCATGATATATAATGTGAAGGTAATAGAATAAACATAACCAAGATTTGGTTTTTGGAGTATGTTTGTCATACTCAAGAATTCGATTAATTTTTTTTAACATTTCAGACAAGATATTTCATAATTTTTTCAATTAAGATAGGTACGATATATATTCTATGTAAATATTCTTAAATATACATTCACATGTAAGAGATTAAACATTCCGAAATGAGTTGATTATATTTAATTGGGGATGTGTACTAGACCATCCATTATCTCTTAATAAATTTGAATATATTGTCCAATGCATTGATCCTAGAGGATCATGGAACACTATCATAAATAATAATACAGAAATATTCTCCGTATAACAATATTATATTTATGGAACAAGAAATATCATGATATGTAATACTATAATATATTTCTATAATACTTTATCCACCATAAATATGAATAATGAATACGAGAATACAAGATGATGATTTTATATGGTTGTATAAAATTGAAGTGATTCAATGTGGTGAGTTTCTGAATATTTATTAAAACATGGAGGATGTTTTGTAGTTGAAAAAATGGTATGCGTTCCACCAATCATTGATTTTAAAAGGTAATTATATAATAAACCTCAATTTTTTATATTTTTTATATGTCAATGAAGAACAATAATGTTCATGAATCCTCTCAAAAAATTAATGTTCATAAGGAAAAATACATCAGGAATGATTATATATTAAAGTGATTGATAATTTAATAATTCAATGTTTATTGGATTATATTCATGAGAATGGTGTATGTATTATTTGTTTTGGTAAAAATTTGATACACTATTATAATATATCTTGACATGGGATTTTTAAGTACATTAATAGATGACAATTTTATATTTGTTGTTAAATTTCCATCAATTTCAACTATTTTTTGTTCTATTTGAGAGTATTTTTCACTGGGTCACTTTTCCAATCAGTATATAAAATAATTTATTAAGATTTATTTAAATAATACATATAATTTTTTAAGCATGATCTACAGTTTTCAATGATATTTTGGGTTATTCTACATTATTTTTCAAGAAGATATAAATAACATAAAACTGTTTATCACCCTCATACTAATGGGGGATTTGAATAGAATATCTATGATTATGGAGGATATTCTAATAGTTTTCTACTCTATTTCCAGTGAATATTATTATCTAATATTAGACTATTGTAATATTTATATAATAGTAACAATATTTTGAGTTTATTTATGGAACACTATGATTGTTAGTGCGGGATATATTTTTGAACTATAAATTATTGGGATAAATATTGTAAGAATTTGTTTAGTGTATATGTGATTAAAGAGATAAAAGAAAAATTTGTTGATTTTTTTTGTATACAAATTTCACTTATAAAATTAAATATATTTATGTAAACATTATAATATTGTATTAATAGTATGAATTTAGTGACTGGTTGTTCATGAATATATGTTCTTGATAGATCATCAATATATTTTATGCTATGGGAATATTGATTTTGTAGTATATTAATCCATTTATAATGTTTATTAAAATTGGAGTTATAAAATACATATTATCCTTGATACCCACCTTATAAAATATTTCTTATTATTTCGAATTGTTTATATTAGGGATATATGATATAAACACATTACATATTTTTTGTATTGGTTGTATAAAAATGGAACCTAATTGATTTTTTAAGTAAAATGAAATAAAAATATTAAACAGATACATATAGTTTTGTTGATCCAAATTATATTATTTTAGAGGGTGTTATAGTTTAGGAAATTGTTTTAGAGGATTACTTTCATTTAGAAGACGAAATTATGAAGAAGTACCCAATGTTGTTATGTTTGTATGAATAGTTTTCCAATTTTTTAGGGTACAAATTCAATTTTAGAGAAATTTAAGAACTCGTAAATTTTATATAAAATTTAAAACATTTAATTGGTGTTCAAGATTATATATATATATATATATATTATTTTATAAATAATAGATCAATAATATAACCATAAAAATAAATGCAAAATTGTAATTAAATTTTATTATTTCAATAATGAAAATAAAAAAATTTTATTATTCATTCATAAAAAAGATAAAATATATTCCATCAATAGAGGATATAATTTTACGGAATCATAGTCCAAAAAATTATCAATGTTATAAGAATCACCATACATAGAAAAAACATTATATGACATGGAATGCACATTTCAAATAATTGAACTAGACCCTACAAGGGAATTACAACTATAATTGAAATAATTAATAGAAAATAATATTGTATACATATCAATTTCCTGAATAATTAAAGTAGAATATTAGATAGAGTTGTAATGTGGTATTCAAGAAATTAATACTGCAATTAATAAAATGCTTTAGTAGCAAAAATATTTTTTGATATTTTTTTTGAAATCAACTTTTAATAACTATAAATTTGTTTTAAAAATAAATATTACAAATTTGTAATTAAAAAAACAATTAACTAGGAAATGGTGAAATTTTTATAAATTATGGAAATATCTTAATTTTGGATTGAAAATTAAAATATGATATACATTAAATGTATAATGTATGAGTAAATTAATCTATGAAAATTATTTCATAATTTAGATAACCAGTTTTTTACACTGGTAGGTAGATGATGTTCTATATTTTATAATATTTTGGTTTAATTTAAATTTTATAAAGTTTCACTATGAATTTTTTGAATTTTATAATTTTTTCATCTATTCCATGATTTAGTGTGTGGGGTTAAGTAGAAACCATGTTGGCTGTCTTGAGCTTTGGGGCCTTTACATTTGGTTTTTTATTTTCATTATTAGTATAGAGGGGTAGTTCATGGTTAAATCTAAACCATGTTTATGCCAATAGATATCCTGAATTTTAACTTTTACAAGAGGTGTTGGCACATGAATTGCATAAAATGAGAAGAAATCATGTGAGTAACCATAAAAATTGTAACGTCCTGGTTCAGGAAGCCACCTAGAGGCGCCCCGTACCCGGCTGGTCATATGTCCTCAAGCGCAATTCCCCAAATGCCAGAGGCTGCCGACTAGCAGTGAGGGCCTTGGGTGTAATAGTGGGGAAACTATGCCCTCATTGGAAGAGTACACAACGAAATAAAAATAAACATGAAATAGCGGAAGCAGTAATAACCAACAATATAAACAGCGGAAGACTAAATCAAAAAACTGGAGTACATATGTATATATATGAAATTATGCATAATACATAACTAGGAAAGAATCCAAAGAAGTCACAATTCTGGAAAACACTAAAGTACCAAAACAAATACAAAAGAAAAGTAAAAAACTCCTCAGCATCGCAGGCGAAAGCTTGGTCCCATGCTCCCCTGCTCCAAGCAATCAAGTTCCAGAAGTTGAGGGGCGCTTTCTCTTGTCTATACCTGCCGCAACATAGTTTTCTTGAGCCCAAAATCATGGCTCAAACAGGGTGTGAGATAAAATCCCAGTAGGCATTCACCTGATGATCTGTGCCTAACAGTCAATGAGTATATGGTAGGTGAAAGTACAATACGTAGTAATCAACAACAACAAGAAATAGGCAGTGACAGTAAGCAGTAAATAGTATGATACATAGAGGAAAACAATTCTCAACCAATCAATAGTAGTGAAAGAAACAGCTAATAAGCCATAAACCCCCTTGGAAGTACTCACAGCCATCCCCTCTGGTCCTATCCAAGAAGTACCACAACCCTATAGGCAGTGCACTCAGCCTAACCCCTCAGGCTTGGTCATACACATTTATGAGACTCTCTGGGGAGCTCACTAGGTGAATTCCCCTTATAGTCTATGGAAGTTAGGGACTCTCTTGAGGAATATCACATGGTCAAACCCTCTTATCACCAAGGTCTAGAGACTCTCTATGGAAGCGATATCGGTCAATTCCTCCTATAGCCTCAGGTATACCACAAAATCTCTGAGGAAACTCACTTGGTCAATTCCCCCTCTAACCTGGGAATGTTCATAAAGAGATTAAAACAAGGTAAGACTCTCTGAGGAAGCTCACTCTGTCTACCCTCCTGTAGTTTATTAAAATTCCAAGACTATCTTAGAGCTCACTCGGTCCATCCCCTCTGTAGTCTCTAATTTCTAAGACTCTCTGGAAAGATCACTTGGTCTATCCCTTATAGTCTATAGCACCAGGTCCTCTCTGCCCCGTGCCAGTCAGTGTATAATAATTCTACACGGCCAAAGTACACCTATAAGGCTACTTGGCTAACCAATGTACACCTATGAAGCTACTTAGCTAAACAGTCTACAAGGAAACAAGCATGTCATGAGTTTCACTTCAACTTATCTTCGCAAGGCTTGAAAACAGGTGTAGCAGCCAAAGGAAAACGGGACCCAAAGGTCGTAAACAAAAAAAAGAAAGGAAAAAAAATTCAATCACAACAAGTTATCTTCTAACATGGTCAAATTACCTCTACACAAGAATACATGAAAGGCAAGAAAACAACAAGGGTAAAATGGTAAACACGAAATACCCCCTTCACGGGTATCGGTGGAAATTCACACATAAACTCAGATAATTTGAATGGTAAGGCACAAACCACCTACCTCGATCCTAGGAGATCGATATACTTGAACCACGATGGCTGATTCTGCCTAGAACGTCGTAGATCTGAGAAAACGCACAAAACATTCAACCTTAGATAACATGAGAAGGAGGAAGAATTGGAAGACACGGTTCAAACAGAAGGAAGAACTCACCGCTGCACTTCCAATGAAATCGACCATGCTCGAATCGGAGAACAGACATAGAGGCGGGGGCTCGAGGAAGATCCAATCATATGGGTTGCTCTCGAATGAATAACCTGGAGAAGGGGTGTGTTCTGTCCGTCAGGCATGACCCCGGTGCATTTTGTGAAAAAAAGAAAAGTACACGGCGTGTACTTTTAGAGTACACAACATGTATTGGGGTTTTCTGTACTCCGCAAAAATCATCCTCCACATCACCCCCACACATCGTGTATGTGGCCCGGGCATGGCCAACACACGGCTTCAAGCCAGAGAAGAGTACATGGCGTGTACTTAGAAAGTACAGGGCATGTACATTGAAAATTTCCAGAAACTCCAAAAATTCTCAAAAACTCCAAAAAAAGAAATACATACCAAAAATGAAGATCCGGGTTCTTACAAACTTCCCCCCTTAAAGAAATTCGTCCCCGAATTTCCCTATATGGGCATAGAAGAAGGTTCCTCGAACAGCTCCGGCCACTGCGATGGAATCGCAGCCTCCCTCTCCCAAGTCTCGTTCTGTACTCGCCCGTGTTGCCATAACACTCATACTAGAGGAAGAGACTGGACTTGGAGAACATTTGTACTGCAATCGAAAATCAGGATAGGATGCTCTTCAAACAACACATCCACTTCGAGCTCAACCTCCTCAGGCTGAAAGACATGAGACGTGTTTGAAAAGTAACGTCGGAGATGAGAGACATGGAAGACGTCGTGCATCACCCGATACCTATGAGGTAGTTGAAACCGATAGGCAACCAGCCCAACTCTCTCCAATACGTCAAATGGCCCGACGTACCATGGTGAATGATTACCCTTTCTCTGAATCCTCTTGTGTCCCAACCTCGGTGTGACACGTAGAAAAACTTGATCTCCGACCTTGAACTCTAGAAGTCATCTCCGCTGGTCAGTATAAGACTTCTGTCGAGACTGTGCTGTATCCATCCTATTCTGAATCAACTCTATCTACTCTGTGGTCTCTTGAACAAGAAGAGGTCCAAGGAAAGATGCCTCTCCTAACTCTAGCTAGTGTAAGGGTGATCAGCATAGTCTACAGTACAAAGCCTCGTATGTTCCATCTGAATGGTCACCTGAAAACTGATGTTGTAGGTGAACTCGACAAGGGGTATACGATTCTCCCAAGAACCGTCGAAGTCTAGAATGCAAGCTTGGAGCATATCCTCAAGCACATGGATCATGCGCTCGGACTGGCCATCAGTTTGGGGATGGTACGCAGTACTCAAAAGTAATTGTGTACCCAAAGCCTTCTAAAGTCCCTGTCAGAACCGAGAGGTAAAGCGCACATCCCTATCTAAAATAATGGAGTGTGGAACTCCATGTAGACGTACAATCTCTCAGATGTGAAGTAATCCCAGATCATCAATGCTAAAGGTTTCCTTGATCGGAAAGAATTGTTCTACCTTCGTAAGCCTATCGACGATGACCCAAACAGAATCACTTCCCTGAGGTGACCTCAATAACCCAATCATGAAGTCCATCGTGAAATCATTCCACTTCCACTCTGGAATGGGTAACGGCTGTAAAAGCCTTGCTAGTCACTGATGCTCTTCTTTCACCTACAGTCAAGTAGAACATCTCATGACAAAACCAGCAACATCTCTCTTCATACCTGACCACCAATACTTGAGATGAAGACCCTGATACATTTTTGTGACACCAAGATGAATTGGGAAAATAGAGGAATGAAAATCCCACATCATCTCCTCGAGTATGTCTACTGGGACCCATACGCATCCCTAGAAACGCAAGATCTCATCCTTGACGATGGTCCATCTGGGAATAGGGTCCCCTCCTGACACACTCTCCCACAGGACCAAGGCCCTTGAGTCTGATAGCTGCCACATTCTTACCTGATCAAGAAGTGTAGAGGTAACAACCACAGAAGATAAGAAAGTCTGTCCCTACCTGTCGTGCACCTCCAGATGTATCTCAGAGAATAGAGCCCTAAGCTGCCACTCACTATTGGCCTCCTGAACTGCCTAATTCTGAATCCGTCTGCTCAACGTATCTGCCACTGTGTTGCCCATTCCTAGCGTATAGGTGAGCTCTAAGTCAAAGGACTGAAGATACTCAAACAATTTGCACTGTCTCAGATTCAGATCATGCTGACTGAAGATATAATTGAGACTCTTGTGGTCAGTGAAAACCACGAAGTACTCTCCCAAAATATAGTGTCTCCAACAGCGTAAGGCATGAACAACTACTGTCAACTCTAGATCATGTGTCGGGTAGTTCCTCTCATGTGGCCCCAACTACCGAGACCCGTATGAAATGACCCCATCACCCTACATAAGCACAGCTCCTAGCCCGATACCTGAAGAATCACAGTAAACAGTGTTGCCCTTTCCCGAATCTGGAAAGACTAGTATCAGTGCTGACGTCAACCTCCCCTTCAGCTCTTGAAAGGGTGACTCACAAGAATCTGACCCTAAAAACTTTTCACACTTGTTGGCCAGACCTATCAACGGTGCTGCTAGGTGTGAGAAGTCCCAAATGAAGCATCTGTATTACCCAGCTAGCCCTCAAAAACTCTACACCTAAAAAACGTTCTCTGGCTGCTCTTAGGAAACTACAGCTCTCACTTTCTCTGGGTCCACATATACTCTAGCCTTTGAGATGACGTGTCCCAAGAAGTGAATCTTATCCATCCAAAAGTGGCACTTCGAGAGTTTATCATACAACCAATACTCTCTTAGTGTAGTCAGAATGATCTCAAGATGTGTTGCATGGTCGTGTCGAGTGTGAGAGTACACCCAGATATCTTCCACGAAGACCACGTAAAAGGATTCCAAGTACGGATGGAAAACTCGGTTCATCTGTTCCATGAAGACTGCAGGTGAATTTGTAAGACCGAATGGCATGACTGTATATTTGTAAAGACCATACCTACTCCTGAAAGCTGTCAGAGGTATATTTGATGGTCTAACGCACAACTGATGATAACTAGACCTCAAGTCGATCTTCGAGACCACCTAGTCTCCTCTAAGCTGATCAAAGAGGTCATCAAACCTCGGCAAGGGATATCGGTTCTTGACTGTCAACTAGTTCAGCTTCCGATAATCCACACAAATCTGAAGGGTACCGTCTGCCTTCTTTGCAAACAGGACAGGTGAACCCCAAAGAGAAGTACTGGGTCGGATGAAACCCTTTGCTTGAAACTCCTCCAATTGCTTCTTGAGATCCTCCAACTCAGGTGTAGCCATCCTATAAAGAGGAATGGGCTCCAGTGCCGCTGCTGTCACGAGCTCAATCGAGAAGTCTACCTCACGCTCTGGAGGTAAACCTAAAAAGTATTCTGGAAAGACATCCCTGAAATGATCCACCAGTAGAGGAAATTCTAACTGTGAAGTCCCCGGGTCGGCCATATCTGGTGTCTGGTCACTGTCTGACAACTGACGCACGACCGGAGGACATCTCGGAGGCATATCTTTGAAAGATCAAAGCACACCTTAGATCAGGATTAACAAAGATTGGAAACACAGGAGTACAAAATGAGAACATGGGGAAAAAACTATCACGTTTTAAAAAACATGACTACACGACATGTATAAAAACTACACGGCATGTCTTCTTTAGCCATTAACATGGGCGTGTACCCATGCCCGACAGGTCGTGTAACACCCCAATCTACACGACATGTTGACCCAACACCTAGCGTGTACTTGAAGACTATTCCCATGCCCGACAGGTCGTGTAACACCCCCAAATACACGGCGTGCTGACCCAACACACGACGTGTACTTGAAGACTATTCCCCTGGTAGAGTCTCTTTACATGGCTAACTCACATGGTTCAAACAAACCTCAGACTACACGGCGTGTTCCCTAGGGACACGACGTGTACTAGACACTGACTCGGCGGCCCTTGTTGTTAGTTACATGGTCCTCTACACGGTTGGCCCTTACATGGCGTGTTCCAAACAAACATGGCATGTATTAGAGAAGGTGACAATGTCCCATGTTGTTCGTGACACGGCCGGGTACCTAGGAAAGACTACACGGCATGTTCCAAAGCAATACATAGTGTCTAAGAGAAGGTCACGTCGACCCGTGTTGTTCGTGACATGGCCGGGTACCTGGACAGAACTACACGGTGTGTTCCTTTACAACATGGCGTGTTCTACTTGAGCTTCCCCAACCCGTGTTGTTAGTGACATGGCTGGTTACAAGGATCTACATTACACAGCGTGTACATACCATACACAGCGTTCTCCTGACGTTATTTTCACAACACCGTGTTCCTGCACACACAGTCAGTAACACGGCCTAAAAACTACACAACATGTAACCAAAATGTACACACCGTGTATTTAGGGTTTTTCCGGGAAGTAGCTCAGAAATTTCACAGAATCCCAGAAACACAGAAATCAAGGAAGAGATGTTCCAAATTCCGATCTGTGAGGGCCCATACTCCCCACTAATCAAAGAATGGCATCCCCTACAGTCATGTACAAGAAAAGACCGGATCATGATCCACCAATTTCTGATTCAAGAGGGGCCATAACACCTCAAGAATGAAAATCTGGCATTAATATAATAAAAGTACAATACAAAAAATTACCTAACAAGTAGAAAATATTCTATCAAGCATCTATCACAACAACATTCATAATCTACACAACGTCTACCACAATAGCATGCAATCTCTAATGCACCCTAAATGGCATGGAAAGAACGCATGACATGTGATTTCTACAAGTGCCTATATGATGCATGAGATGGAATACCCTCATCTCATCGGGTTGCGACAGAAATAGAACCGTAATATTAAAACAATAGCAGTACAATGCATGTGAATCAATCTAGGTGAAATCGTATCAACCGTAAAATATCAAAACTAGAAAACTGCAATAAACGAGGTAGTATGGCTTTCCCCTATACACGGGTTAGCTACTCCCGGTCATAGATTATTAAAAAGTACCGAATCCATCCTATCCCTGGCTAGAATCTCCAAATAGTAAGTCAAGAGAAAAGAAAATCTTCTGATACAACTTTGTAACATCCCTGTTCCGTAAGCCACCCAGAGGTGCCCCGTACACGGTTGGACACATGGCCTCAAGCACATTTTCCCAAACGCCAGAGGTTTCAAACTAGCAGCAAGGGACATGGGTGTGATAATGGGGAAACAATGGCCTCATTGGCCAAGTAAATAGTAGAAGAAATATAAACATCCAATAGCGGAAGCAGTAATAACCAACAATATAAACTGCGGAAGACTAAATCAAAAAACTAGAGCACATATGTATATATATGAAATGACGCATAATACATAACTAGGAAAGCATCCAAATAATTCACAATACTGGAAAACAATATAGTACCAAAACAAGTACAAAAGAAAAGTAAACAACTCCTCAACATCGCAAGCCAAAGCTTGGTCCCATGATCCCCTGCTCCAAGAAATCAAGTTCCAGAAGTCGAAGGGCGCTTGCCCTTGTCTATACCTATATCAACATAGTCTTCTTGGGCCCAAAAGCATGAGACAAACAGGGTGTGAGATAAAATCCCAGTAGGAATTCACCCGAAGATCTGTGCCTAACAGTCAGTGAGTATATGGTAGGTGAAAGTACAATAAGCAGTAAACAACAACAGTAAGAAATAGGCAGTGACAGAAAGTAGTAAACTGTATGATACATAGCAAAAAACAATTCTCAACCAATCAATAGCAATGAAAAAAATATCTAATTATCCGGAAACCCTCTGAGAATTACTCACAACCATCCCCTCTGCTCCCATCCAAGAACTACCACAACCATCTAGGCAGTGCACACAGCCTAACCCCTCTGGCTTGGTCATACACACTTATGAGACTCTCTGGGGATACTCACACGGTCAATTCCCCTTATAGTCTAGGGTAGTCAGGGACTCTCTTGAGGAAGATCACGCGGTCTAACCCTCTTATCCCCAAGGTTTAGAGACTCTCTAAGGAAGCTATCTCGGTAAATTCTTCTTATAGCCTCAGATATACCACATACTCTCTGAGGATTCTCACTCGATCAACTCCCCCTCGAGCCTGGGAAGGTTCTGAAAGAGATTCAAACAAGGTAAGACTCTCGGAGGAAGCTCACTCAGTCTACCCTCCTGTAGTCTATAAAAATTACAAGACTCTCTAGGAGCTCACTCGGTCCATCCCCTCAGCAGTCTGTAATGTCTAAGACTCTCTGAGAAGCTCACTCGTTCTACCCCTTATAGTCTACAGCACCAGGTCCTCTCAGCCCCGTGCCAGTCAGTTCATAATAATTCTATAAGGCAAAATTACACCTATAGAGCTACTTGGATAACCATAGTACACCTATATAGCTACTTAGCAAAATATTCTACAGGGAAAGAAGCATGTCATGAGTTTCACTTCAACTTGTCTTCACAAGCCATGAAAACAGGTGTAGCAGCCAAAGGAAAACGGGACCCAAAGGTTGTAAACAAAAAAAATCAAGGCAAAAACATCCAAGCACAACAAGTTATCCTCTAACATGATAAAATTACCTCTACACAAGAATAGAGGCAAGGCATTAAAAAAACAAGGGAAAAAAGGTAAACACGGAATACCCCATTCACGGGTATCGGTGGAAATTCACACATAAACTCAGAGACCTTGAACGGTAAGGAAAAAACGACCTACCTCGATCCTAGGAGATCGATATACTTGAACCACGATGGCTGATTATCCCTAGAACATCGTAGATCTACAAAAATGCACAAAACATTAAACCTTAGATAACTTGAGAAGGAGGAAGATTTGGAAAACAATGTTAATGAAGAATACAGAACTCACCGCTGTGCCTCCAACGCAATCGAATGTGCTCAAATCGGAGAACGGACGGAGAGGCGGGTGATCGGGGAACATCTGGCTATACGAGTCACTCTCGGACGAAGAACTTAGAGAAGGGGTGTGTTCTGTCCATTAGGCGGGACCCCGATTGGTTTTGTGAAAAAAATTAAAAGTAAACGGCGTGTACATTTAGAGTACACAGCGTGTAGTGGGTTTTCCGTACTCCACCAAAATCGGCATCCACGTCACCCCTACACACCGTGTGTGTGGCCCGGGCATGACCAACACATGGCTTCGAGCCGGAGAAGAGTACACGGTATGTACTCCGAAAGTACATGGTGTTTACTTTGAAATTTTCTAGAAACTCCAAAAATTCTCAAAAACTCCAGAAAAGGAAAGACATACCTGAAACAAATATTCAGGTTCTTACAAAAATATTCTTTTGCAATCATCCATTGGATTCTACATAGTTGTATTATGGTTTTCCAAACAATGAGGTTTTACTAGGTTTGTATACTGTATGTCACATGGTTGGCGCATGATTTACCACACTATGTAGTATAACCATTTAAAAATCCATACTTTATTAAAAAAATATAGTCCTACTTTTTTAAATATACTGTTAAATCATTTTTTGGCCTCTCCCTGCACCATTTTTTCACGAACCACTTCATGTGTGTAAGATATCTTTCTCTATTCTTATTGGATTGTTGTTCTATTCTCGTTATCTTTCAGGTGGATATTTATGTACTCCCCTTCCTCTTATCATTCACTATACTCTATTTTCTATATTACATTTATTTTTATAATCTAATGAACCCTATTCATTATGTGGGTTATTGTTAGGGTTTAGGTCGAGTATAAAGATGAGGTTTAGGCTATTTAGTGTTCTCAAGTCTTCCATCTTGTTTGTTTGTGTGTTCTCCATCAAAGGAAATGAACTTTGATGAGTTTATTATTAAGATAAGGTTGGTATTTATTTGAAAATTACTTTGTATTACATTTATTGAAATTATTAAGTGTTTAAATAGATTATTTATGATGTTAATAATATTTTTGACACCATTTTGGGATTACAATTAGGTTTTTAATACTTTTCATACTTCAATAATGAGAATTATTATATTTTTTTAAAAACTATACATTGATGTTTTATGTACGATAAGTGTATTTTAATATTCATAAGTAGGTTTTGAATAGTTGATGGGAATTTTAAATTCTGTATTGGAAGTTTTTTAATTTAATATGTAATTTCCTAACTTTAAAGAGACCATTACCATAAGTTTTTGTGTAATTACTGTATTAAACATTTTTTGGCCTGCTATAATATGATAATGTTTTAAATTTATTTTTGGGAAATAGTATATTTATAAATTTGTTTCAAAGAATTATTTTATAATTAGATTTGTAAAGGTGTATTAAAGTTGGATTTCAAATGGTAGGAATGGGTTTTCACACATAGATTATTTTTGATGGCACATATTTAATATTAAAGATGTTTCTTTTAAAACGCATGATACCCATGATTGCTCATATTATGGTTGAAATGGTATTACGAATTGTGACTCCATTAAATATTATTTAATTTTTTTACATCATCTATAATTCTATTTAATTCATATGAAAAGGTGATATTTATTTTTGTAGTGCAGTAGGTGAGAAGAAATTTAATTAACGGTGTTAATCTATCCATATTTTGTATTCATTTTATGAGTGTGCCTTGATTTGTTTCTTACCTAAGACTTCACTTTTTTAATGTGAATCCTAAGAGACAATGTATGCTTCAGGTTGATTTCAGGACCTGTAGTTGTTCATGAGGTAATTGGGGAATGTTTTTCCATTAGATAAGATTAATTCTAATGGGAATTATTAGGTGTCCTTAATTTATATGAGAAATATAGAGATGAATTAAATATGTTTAAAAGTTCTATAGGACTTACAAGACATTGATGGACCATTCCATGATAGATTAGGGTAAAAAATAACTAGTTTATGCCTATATTACCTTATTCCCATCGATTTGGTTTTGATTTTTAGTTTCCATTGGGGATTTTTAGTGGATATTGTTTTCATTACTTGTTTTTATACCCTATTGTTGATTTCATCACATAGAACCGTCCCTTGATCAACACATTAATTATTCCTCATTGATGTGTATGTACAAGTGAAATTTTAAACCAATTTATATAAATATATTATATATTATATATTTTTTAATTAAATTTTTATTATTTGGTTAATAATTGAAATGGTAGTTTTTTTCTAAAATAGGATTTTGGAAATGATTTTGAGAATAGATAAAAAAGGGGGTGGAGTTTGTTTCTAGTATTTTGTGGGGCCACTATTTTTGGTTCAAAGGGAACTTTTAAATAAAATATATTATTATATTTTAGGGCTTAAATTATATGATTTCAAACTATTTATGACCCTATTTTTTTGAAGGCATGTTTTATGGTATTCAAAAAGAAAGTTATAAATGATGTTAATTGTTTACATTTTTCCTAATTATTAGAACTTGAAAAAATATATTCAATTATATATTAAAATGGAAACTTCTGATTTGTTTTATAAATGGAATTAAATGGATTATATTTTTAAATCCTACTGGGAATGTTCTAATACAACCCCACATGTATGCCAATTTTTTTGTGTGTATGTAGAAATCATGTAATCATTTAGGTCCCCAAGATTTGATTTTAGATTGGATATTTATTTTGGTATGTAGATGGACATGTGGATATAGTCTGTGATAGTGAGTTAAAAAAGTCATTTTTAGAGCTATTCAGTTTCCATTCAGTCTTGTTTTGGGAAACTATAACATTCATTTCAGTTTGGCGTTTTTTATTTTATTCTTTTCTTATTTTGGTACAAGAAGATGTGTTTATAGCAACCAGATTATATTTTAGTGGACCATTTCAACATCACTAGATTTTTATATTATGTTATATTTTTTATGTATAAATTTTAATGACCTTTTTCATTGGATTATTTATTTAAAGATTTATATTTGATATGAATTGATTTATAACACTTGGATATGTCATGCCAGATTTTTGGTATTTTTCCCAATCCATGTTTTATTATATGATGGTGAAAATGATCCTAATAACATTTTCTTAATATATATACACTAGTTTCAACATGTGGAGATTGGGAATTCCCATGGGGGATAGTCCAAGTTTAGGTTTGGTGACATGTTAGTTAACCCTTAACTGGTTCATTATAGTTTAGTCTCCTCAAATAAATTTCATTTGTCATAATTATTTTCCAAATATTTGAAGAATGAAAAGATCTATAAATAAACATGAAATGTAATTTTTTTGTAAAATTTATTTATTTATTTAATGATTCATTGAAATATATTTGTAAATAATAATAATAAAAGTGTGTTTTTGTTGATATAGAGTAACATAAATAATACCTTATTTTCAAAATAAAAAAATATAGTACTCCAAAATATAATGGAAATCCATTTATGCAATTTCAAATGTGAGCCTTTTGTAACCTAGACCCCTATGGTTTAAACATATAATCATTATATTAATTTTCATTTAACTCTTTAAATAGAAATATTAGCACCTCATTTATCTTTATTAGACAATTTTTTATCATATGTATCATTTAATAATTTCTCATATGTATCCTATAAATAGGATTCAAATTCTCTAAGTTGTTTGTTATGTTGTTCATGAATGTGAAACACATGGTAAATTTGTCATTTTTCTTCACTATTTCATTTGAAATAATCTTGTAAAAATAAAATTTCATTTGTATTTTATTTTTTTGTTATTCACTTACACCCAAAGTGTAATATTTTATATATTACCTTTACATGAATGGTTCTATTTCCATCTCATAAAACCCAATCAATTATTTCATTATCATAAAATATTATCTTTCCTTTTTTTATGGATAATTTATTTAATATGATGATTTATAAAACCCCAGTGTATTTCAAATGTCTTTGGTACTATTGGTATTTATTTTGAAGTTAGTTTAAATATTATTTTAGAAAACATATACATCTAGTTAATAATCTAAAATGAAATGACTGATTAATCCTTTAATTGGAACATGTAATCTTTTTTAGAAGAGGTTATAAGTTAATGTATTTTTTCTTAAATGTTTTATCCATACTAAGAATATATATATGGGGGACATCATCCTATTTATATGGGGTATTTATCATTGAATTTATTTGTTATAGACTGTTGTAATATCAATAAAAATAAAATGATTTCTGGATATTATTCATCCCCCAATTTCCTTACAAAAAAGAGATTATTCATTATATAAAACACCACACCTAGATATTGAATCACAATTAGAGAAATAATTTTAATTTCCTGTTAATTGGATTAGTCATTTTGAGAATCTAGATTCATAATAGAATTATGAGAGAATTTTTATCTTGAGTGGTTGTTTTCTTTGGATATGATTTCTTAACTAAGGGGTTCCCTAACTATTTGGGAAAGTCTCAATTGCATCAGGTTGAATTTTGGGTGTTTTGAGGTTTTTTGATAGGGTTCATGTTTTGGGGTGCACAATTTAAGAGAAACCTTGCGACGCCCTAAGTGTGAGGAGGTTTTCAGTTAAATTACATTTGATAATTGTTTACTGAAATTCTTAATGCATTTTTTTATGGAAACCATAAAAATGAAAGGGGAAAACACATAACTTGGATTGTACATGGGTTATGGAATACTCTTTTTTCATTATTATGGACAATCCATGAGAAATTTAAAGACTCTGGAAGTGCCTAACACATGGTTTTCACTTGTTTTTTCAAACCATAAAAATTAACTATGTGAGTAGGTTCCACTTGTACATTTTCTACCACATATATAGAGTATTGTTTTGAAAAAATATGTAACCAAACTATGTGGATCTTTAAAATTAAAAAATAATTATTTTAATCTTATTATATTAAGCTAGAACAATCTTTCCCTTCTTATTCTTAAAAATGTGGCCGAATATCCATCTTCAATCTCCCAAAATTATTTCTCTTTATTCAAGGTGATATTATTGGGTGTTTCCTTAAATGGAAAAAGTCAAAGAATCCTTATCCTTTTATATTCTGTAATAATTTACTATCCATTAAAATATTTATCGTTACCAATTTAGAGGTCTATAGTAATGTCAAAATAAAGGGTGAAGTCACCCATTTTTATGTGGATTTTGGGATTCCAAAAATAAGTCATCGTAAGATGATATCTACCGACTGCTATCTATCATTTCAAAAAACTTATGTTATAATTCCTAATTTGACAAGGTTTTCCTTTAAATTAAATTTATCATTTAATTGAATTTGTGGAATGTGTTGGGATTATGGAAAAATTGTTTTCAGGATTGTCCACTGTCGGCCTGAAAAATGTTTTCAGTCTTGATTCTAATGTGATGTAATGACATCAAGACTTTTATAGGATTGTTCCAATTTTTATGTTGTATAAATTGAATTTATTATATTATATAATAATAATTTTATTATAATTTATTAATAGTTTATTTTTGACTTGAGTTAGGGCCTTGTGTGTCTATTAGTGGATAGAGTGTTATGGACTTTCCATGGAAGCATCATTCATACAATGGAAAATAAATGGGAAATATAATAAATGAGGTATGTGGTAAAAAATACTCTCTCTATGTGTTTATTTTCATTTTCAGTGATTCTTATGATGGATAGTCCCACAATTGAAAATACTGGATAGGTTGGCTAATTTTTATATTTTTATTATATTTTATTAAATTGTAAATAATTTTAAATTTGATAACAAATTGATTATTCTTGGAATGATGTGTGTGAATTTCGTATGACATTGAGATGCTATAGAACAGTCTTGAAACATTTGTCACTGATGTATTATTCATGGGAGAAACAATACCAAGAAACATATACCATCGAAAGAGGGGTGTTTCAAGACATAAGGTATATGATCCTAGTAGGATGAGTGAGGAATCTTGAGATATCTGTGGCTATGTTGAATAGACCATGAGTAGATTGAAGATTTTTTAGGTTGATTTTACAGGCTTGGAGTGACCCTGGAAATAATTATGATATTTTCACCATCTCTTGAAAAAATCTGAAAATACCCATGTGGTCTTCAAGGTTGTGAGTTTATTTGTAAGAAAATGACGTCTAGGAAATCTTCCTAGAATAGAGTGTTGACAAGAATGACGAGATATGATTAGAGATCCTAATTTGGATGAATCCACTATAATATGGTCCTAGCCCCCCATGATGCATAATTATGAGATTTTCCCGACCTAAATAAAATGGCTATGGGTAGTGATGGTAGCAGGTGTAACCTTTAAACTATTCCGATTGTGTAATTATAAGATACTATAAACAGTGGTGACATAAATAGTGAATGGTAGGGCTTAGATGTATTTTACATTTTTTAGGGAATCTGATTTCATATGGTGCCTAGGAATCTTCCATTGTGTATAATACTATTTTTATTTCCTCATATGATCATGAATAACCTAATGAGATGGATGGGGCCCTAGGATACTATAAATGTATATGAACTAGGATAAAATCATATTAGTGGTGGATTCTTGGTTTTGCAAAATTATAGTGCATGTGGTAGATGTATTTATGAATTCATATAGAAAGTTTTATCCATCTTATATTTAAGCCTACTTAATAGATTATATATTGTAATTCCCATGAGGGAATAAAATCCTTTTAAATAGAGTTACCATTGAAAATTCATGTTTTTTGAGATTTAAAATATGATACTAGAAGTCCATTGTGAATTCTTGTGATACCAAAAATATCACTAGTGGATGAATTTTCATGTTGATGTAAATCCCTATGAATGGATGTTGTAAATATTATGGTAGAATGTTGTATCCACTCAATCGATTCCAGTGCTCCCCCTTGGATAATGTGGTCAAACCAGAGAAGGATCGACTAAGGAGACTCCAACTATCAGATTCCCAAGAGATTGAATATGGGATACAAGGCGGTTATTCTCTATAATTTCGTGAGTCAAACATGAATGATAAATTTCATGAAATTTAAGGTTTCCTTGGAACTCCCCATATAATTAATCAAATATTAGCCTAAAATTATGAATGATCAGTTATTTCCATGTGTTTCATCCTTGGGGATTAAATATAAGGTATTTTTAGTGACGCCATAGGGTATGTTAATCATAATGTTGGAGGCTCCCGCATGTGATCCCCATAAAATTGATGTAGGACCCCATTTAATGGTTATCATGTATATAGATACCCTAACACTTTCTAAACCTAGTATGGTTGATCGAGTCCCACCACTTGACAGAAAATAGAGATTATCAGGAGTGTAACTTGATTTATGTATACACTAATGAGGATATTGTAAAAAAGTGTGTAGAAGGATCCTTGTGATGTTACCCAATACATTTTGGTATCACGATGAAGTATTTATTATAGTTTTTTATTAGGTGTGTTAGAGAGTTTATTTATTTAGTATGTTCATTTCACATACACATATCATTATGTTGCCAGTATAAAATAATACCATGATAATGGTTCCATGCATTGTAATATACTCAAATCATGATATGGAGGCCATGGTAGTGGGGTTCCCAATAAATATTCAAAAGGATATAGGTACAGGTTGGAAAAGGAATAATATTTCATGTATGAGTATCCCAGATCTATAGGACAATAGATTCATATGAAGTATTCATAGAGGCTCAGTGTCATTATTTTTATGTGATCATGACTATTTTTGTTTATGTGATTAATTGCATTCTACTATCACTTTATCTTATATATTTTTCCATAAATTCTCTGTGAGTTTGTTATTTATTTATGATTTATCACCAAAATATTTCGGGTTTAGTCTCTTCATGGTCCTTATATTTACCTACGCTTCTTGGGGACAACCATTGGAATATAGGGTTGAGTTTCTATGGTCATGTGGCTCTGTGGTTCTACTTTTATTTGATATGATATAGGTAATGGAATTACAATGTGGTATTCGTGGATTTTTTTAATTTTTTCACAACATTTAAGGATATTTTATTTAGAATATGTTGAAATATATTAGACCATATGATGCATAGTGGGTTGTTACATCATTAAAACTTATTTTCATATGATATATTGGTTCCCAAATATGGGATTGATGTTATTGGATTGAGATGTTATGGTTTAAAATTTTATTTTAATGTTGAATGATGTATATAGTGTTCAAATTTATGTTTCATGATTTATTCTAGATTTTTGATCTTTTCTTAAAAGTAAGAGACAACTTCTAAATTTTAATTTTTTCCAGTATAGACAAGAGGTTTCCCATGCATCATTCATGACACATAGAGATTAACTTAATATGTATAGGTGTTTTTTATATTATTTCACAATTTTTTTTTAAAAAAATTTAATGTGTTAGTAACTACTCTACACTATTTTTCTATATAGTAAATTTGTGACATTCTACTTAGTAAGACTGATATGTTAATGTATTTACCCATGAAGATAAGTTATGTGTATATACAGTGACATTTTTATTGATGATGGAGACATAGTTACATTATTTTATGGGACATGTGGTAAACATTATAGGTTAGTAAGGCACATGGTTACATATTTGGAATCCCATGGTGGGTTTCTATTATAAGGATTCAATTATTTAATGTTCATCAAAATAACCTATATTGTGTTTTAACATATAGATTTGAATGAAAATATACTTAACCAATCAGGAGACCATGTTTTCCCAAGATTCAAACCATCTAGGATAATATCATTATATATATGCCTTTTTTATTTCTAGATGATTTGGGATTAATGAGTAGGGTCATATATCTATATTCTCAAGGATAATAAGTGCATGCATAGGAAGGATGTGTTGTCAGGACATGTTTTTATAAATATTGGACCCTCTAGAGGGTATTTAATATGATCGGTGTCAAATTTCCGTGAGAAGCCTTGAAACATGATATTCTTTTTAATGGTTGAGATGAGTGAAGTTATTAATATCCCATCAGTGATGGACCTTCATGAGGCTTAGTTTGTTGGAATGGGAGTGAGATCCTAGTGACACATGAAATATAAACTTAGAATAATGAGTTGGTTACTAGTGTGACTAAGGGTGACCTATGGTACTGATTTTCCTATTATTGTGAGTTACATAGAGGTGGAAATTCATGGGTCAGGATTTAGTGATTAGATTGTATGGGATCATTCAATAGTTGTATTTCTGAAAGATAGATGGTGAAAAACATTATTTATTCTTGGTGAATATTTAATTGAAATTGATTAAAGTTATTTGTGAGCTAAAGAATGATGGAAATCAATGACATATATACAAACATGTAATCTTGTATTTGGATGAGATTTTCAAATTTCCCTCTAAGGAAGAGGATACATTGGAAATGAAATGTGTGATGTAGGATGATTGACCATAGTGTGGTCCATGTTCCATGAAGCTTATTGTAGGACTTGATTTGTCCCTATAATGGGAGGTGACACTATGAATGGATCGAGTATGGTAATATTTATAATCTATGTTTAATGTAAATGTAATCATTTAGGGATGATGTAGAACTACATCTTGGATTGAGTAGAGTGGAACACATCTAATTATGGATATTTTAAGGTAGTTCCTAATGAGAGGCATAAGGAAATCCATAAGGTAGGGGATATACCATTAGTGGTTTGAGGTTATGACACTTATTATGATAAAGATTCAATAGTTTCAAAATAGTGAGGTTCCCATGAGTCGACAATGTGTGTAAATTCAAATTTCATGATAGATTTCTAAAATAGAATATTTTTTATTTACACTACTCATGTTTAACAATAGATGGATCATGGTATGTGATAATTGAGAGATAATCAATGAAATGTGATGAAAATGTTCTTTTATAGTGAGTAGAATTACCTCGGTCTTCGTTTATGTGACTATTATATAGGTGGTGTATTTGTATAATTATTGGACTGGTTATTTGATCATTGATTTTGTTTTTTTGAGGGTCGTGATATATGAGACACAATTTAGTGAGATTCCTCGGATAATGCTAGAGTTTCAAAATTTTGTGTTATTGGATGGTTTCCAAGTATTGGAATTAGTCTTAGTGTAATTATATGGTACAATAAATATGATTTATTATTTTATAAATACACTGAGGGTAGGGAATAAGATTCCTAGAGATGGGTTTTTATAAGATATCTGACCAGTTCTATTAAGTGCTATTGGATGGGGTGACATGAAAACCATGTCTAGTGCATGATTTTAGATACTGTTGGTATGTTATTGATTTCAGATGATGATTTTCATGGAATATTAATAATATTGTAATTGTATACGGAAAATTTTGATTATTCTATTGGAGTAGGATTTCAAGAAATATAATTAATAATAACATGAACTATTGATTTCATATTTCATTGAGTGTGGTATATTGGAAGAAACAAAGGTTTATTCATGGTGATTATTTAATTATAGATGGATAGGCAATTCATATGGAATAAAGAGTCATGTCTAGGAATCAAAAATTATGAGCTATGTTATATAGTGTGGTGAATTGTAAGATAGATGATCAACTAGATCAGGTTTAATGGGCTTCTTAGGGTGGGAAGACGACACTCTTATCATATGGATGTTTTATTGAGAATGATAAGTGTTTGATTTAGATTCAGTTTGTTGAGTGACTAATGTTATATTATTCTCTTTGGGAGCATGTTAAACATTTGTTAATAGAGCATGACTATTTTTATGGTAATTGATAGCCATAGTAGGTTGGGACCAATGATTGTATGACTAATGAGACTTCTTGGGGATAAAAATTCTTTGAGATGATATTTTCAAACCCTAAATTTATTAATGGTTTTGTAATTCTTGATGGAATTTTAATTTTTAATTTTACAGATATTTCATTTTTGGAACAGATATTTCGATTGGAATTATGATAATTTTATCATCCCATGTGGCTGTGTTTTATTTGGTTTGTTGCACAAGGGGTTAATTGTGTACTTGGAATATTATTGGTAGAGTTGAGTTGAATTTATAATGTTTTGGAGATTTTTTGAGTGGGTGTATGTGTTTAGGAGAAATCACATGACACCATAAGTGTGAGGAGGTTTTCATTTCAGTCTATACAGAGCACAGTTAACAAATGATTATGAGGAATCCATTCAAATTTAAGGGGAAATAAAGTTTCATAGTTTCTACATGGGGCTTGTATCACAATTTTCTAATGGTTTCAGATAGACCATGTAAAAAGTATAGTTCAAGGTAGTTTCTGTTGCATGGTTAGTGCATAGTTTGGTAAACCATGTAGACCAATATAACAATATGGTTCTATTTGGATTAATTCTACCACATTATTGGAACATGGGATAAGAAAAAATCAAGGAAAACTATTCCTATAAATAAATATCATAAATTTACATCCCCTAATTTTATTATGGGATTATCCTCCATTCTCCTCTTCCTCTTGAACAAATGGCTATTGGGCCTACTACGCTCTCCCTCTCCTCAATCACTTGATTTAAATTGATGTTTTTAGGAATTCAGTTCAGTATATTGAGGTACATAATACACTTCAGTAGTCTACTCTTCTCCTTTAATGTCCATTTTATTTTAATATTTGGATGTTTTAGGAATTTTGGATATTTCATTGTATAATGGTGAAATTTTCCATTTTTTACAGGGATTCATGGAACCCTTATAATAGGGCATCCCGATATGATTTCCACCTACTCTATATCATTGTATTAGCAAAAGAATTTCATTCCACTTGATATATTATAGTATTTAAATAAAATAGATTTCATTAGTCAATTAATTTTAAGTGTTTTTATGAATTCTGCCTAGTTTTGAACTGGGGTTGACTGCATACCTCCTACAGTTTTTGGATATGGTTTGGATGCAATAAAATGAGTTGGATATATTTTAGTATTTATTCCATTTTTTATTCATTTAAAAATATAATTTATTTACTTATTTGAATATAATTTGATTATAATTCATTAATTTTATCTTATTGACATGAGTTAGGGACTTAGGTGAGTGTCGACGGAAAAATGAATATGGACCAACCTGGGATGTTTTATCTGGCCATTAGTAAATCAATTAAAAAGATACAAAATGAGATTAGGAGTTTCTTAGTACTTTATATATAGTAATTGTTTTAATTTTTATTTGTGTTTATTGGTATATATGGTATAACCACTAAGGGTGATGGATATCTTGGTAAAATTTGATGTTTTATTAATTTTTTAATTGATAAGATTGAAAATAAATTTAATTTAATATTTTATCCAATGGATAAATCTTGTAATGAAGTGAGGTAATTAACAAGGTTATTGAGTACCTTGGTCACTAGACTAATGCCTTGGATACTAATGGAAAACACATAGTCTAAATTGATACATAAACACTTGGACACCCCAAAGTGGGGTTTTGATGTGATTAGTGATGGAGAAACCTAGTCATCTGGGTGAGATCCCTTGAGATATATGTATCATAGGTGGAAAGAACATATCAATATTGGAGAAGAGTAGGTTGAGCTTACCATTCTAGAATTACCATAAACAAAGCTATGGGCCTTTTTATATCTCCAAATTCTAACACGATTAGATCATACCCTTGAGTAATTTGAGGTCATGAGTTTACTTTCATTATGTCGATGTATGATTTGTCCACCAAGTACAGGGCACTGAACTGATATTCTAGTAATGATTGAGGATCTTTGGTGGGATAAATATAATATAATTATGGTCTTCAGAACCTACTTGGGAGACACTTCAGGATTTTAACTTGAGATATAATGTATTGATATTTGTAGGGATGACATCTAGTGTCACTTAGAACCTATGCCAAAACTGTAATCCCAATGGGCTATGGATAGTGAGGATGATAATAGTTATTCAACAAACCCCAGATATGTATTATTTTTCTATTATTTTATAATATTTGATATCCCATGATATATTTAAATCGTCCATTTGTCCTAGAACAATTAAGAATTCCTGGGATTCTTGATAATCGCATATTCATAAGGATTGAAACCTATGATTCTTGAAATTTCTAGGATTATGTCTCATAATAATTTGGTGGGGATTTGTTGTTTTACTACAATCCAATTCACATGGTTGATTCATATGTGGATACTCGAGATGGTTATTAGGATCATGCAAATGATTTACTATGATGGATAATATATTTTGATTCTTAGGAAGGAAGGGATTCCTTTGAAATTGTGATACCATTATGGATTAATATATATACAAATTTGAATGTTGTTACTAGTAAACCGTTGAAAATTCATGTGATTCTCATGATTCGAATTGAAGTATAAGGTTTGATGTGGGAATAAATCCTCAATCATGGATGTTGGACTTATAGAGGATGAATTTTGGATCCCACTAATTGATTCATAGTATAACTCATAGTACTAGGTGGATACATCAGTGATGGTTTTTATGAGGGGAAAATATTTTTTATTCCCATGAGTGTGAATGTGGTAAAGAGGGAGGGTATTCCCTTGGATTTATATGTTTTTCTAAGAGTAAATCATGCATATATATATATGATTCACTAGGGTCTCATCCTACCATAGTAATCCAACATTGTCCTAAAATTTTGAAGACACATGCCCTTCCACGAGGTTCAAGATAAGAGATTGATGATGAGGGATGTAAGGTGATTCTATAGTTTCAACTACTCATCACGGTGGAGGTATGAGAATGGGATCCCCAATGCATGGATAGAGGTTACCATAAGGTGATCACCATGTCCAGAGGCTCCCCAAGACTAGACAATTTTGGTATGGTTGATAATGGTCATGGAACTACCTACCCAAAATTAATATTAAGTGTGGACATAGTTTTATATATAATATCAATGGTAAATTATGATGTATTAGTTTGAATGATCCTCATGAGGTTCTATGAGACATTATGAAATCCTAAAAAATATAGCATATTATTATTATTATAATTATTCAATGATTTGTTTATTTATTTTAATAATGACATATGAACATATCATTGTATTTTTAGTATGGTATGAGACTTTGTTGCCTGTGACCAACTTATATGTGTACTCACACCCTGCTCAGGCTGCCCTGGAACTGGGATACCTATGTATCATTCACATTTTTTTGGTTTAGGTTGGGTAATGGCTTGATAAAGAATTTTCTAGTGGGTTTTCTTAGTTTTACAGGAGATTGGGATTAGTTATATTTTAGACCCCTATTTTCTGTAATTTTATACAAGTATAACCGTATTATTTTTTTGTGTTTCATTTCCCCATACTATCTCATGCTCTTATTTTATAAGAGGAATTGATTATAATGTTATTACTTGGTGTTTTTCCTTATTATATGATCCCATTATGATACCACAGATTTGTGGAATGAATTATAATATGATATATTTCACTATATAATTTTAGTTTATAATAATCATTAATTCCATATATATTATCCAGTAGTAATTTCTCAATTTTTTGATTATATAATTATATAACTCATTTTTTTAGTGTAATAATTCTTGACCTGTTACTAAGATACTATGATTACATAAAATTAAATTATATGTAATAATTTATTTGTAAAATCCTAGGGAAAAAATAAAGACTATAAAATATATTACATATATAGATGTTCAATTAATTACAAAGACATCGTAAATATTATTAGGTAAAATCAAAATATATTTCCATGTATAATAATCATTGTAACAAACGAAAAAGACATATGATTTCCGAAATTATTGTAGGTGATAAATTTTATTTTAAATATATAAATAATATAATAAAATAACTTATGTACATGAGGTTTCAATAAATGTAATTACTTATCACATTTATTTTTCTTTCTTATAAATTATTTCATATTTTATTTTTAAAACGATCTCATTAATGAGAAATATTATAAATATATCATAGATAATAATTTGAGATAAATTTCATTGTTCAAAAAAATTTATGTTAAAAATTTTATAGGTTATTAAGTGTAATTATTTAATAAATATATATCTTTTTTATTTATTTTTCATAGAGAATCCATGAGTGTACATTAATTTTATTGCTCTATCAATTGATTCTTTTTATAAAATTCATAAAATAAATTAATATAAATTTTTAGGAGTAAATGTGTGTTTAGTTTTATGTTGTGAGTAACTAATTTTTTATTAAAAATCCAGAATCATAATAATATTATTTTTAAATATATATGTGAAATTTAATTTCTTTCATATTCTTAGGGGGGATCTGGAGTATTTTGGGGATATCATACTGGGGATATTTTTCTATTTCATTATGTTAGTATGTTTTATATGTATGTAGATATTTAAGAAAATGATTTTTTTTATGGTCATGGAATTATTTTTTGTTATTTATATCAGACAGAAATTCAATACAAAAATGTAGGCAGAGTTTGTCAGTGATTCATCATATTCACCATTTTATAATTTTTCATTATATTAAAATAGAGTTGAGGTAATTTGTCATAATTGTTTTGTTATTATATAAATTAATGTTCTTTCTATCTTATCCAATTTTAGTATATACCTATAAATTGATGAAATAATATATTTTATTCAAATATATTTATCTTAGTTTTGTTCATATGGTCTTAAAACAACACTCGTATATCATGTGCCAATTCTAATTTCATACTCTAATATAAGTACCCATAATAATTCATAGGGAAAAAACTATTATATGACCCTTGATAATAACTTGGAAATTATGTTCTATTTTTCATGTTCATATCTTTTAGGAATGATTTATATATAAACCCATCATCATGGTATTTTATAAATATCTATGATGAGGATTTGTTTTGTATTTTTAGTAAAACATTCGAAAAGAATATTTTATATAATCCTTAGCGCTAGTTGATGAAAAATTAATATCAGGTGATACAATGATGTCGTATAATGTTCTTTATTATTTTATCATCTCAATTATTCAATTTATTCCATTATGGAGAGATTTAATAACTCAATTATTATGGATTATTTTGTTATGAAATGATTGAGACACAATGTCCTCTTTATTGAACCAGAATAAAGCATCTTGTGGAGAGTACAAAGTAGAACCATGTGGTATATCTGAAAAATAACAAGAATGATTACCCTATACTAGAGTGGGTAGTCATGTTGTGGTAGGGAATTTTCCCACCGTTTCCATGAGGGTGTCAACCCCTCCTCCCAGTACTTTATTTCATCCACACACCTCCTTCATCATCTGAAGGTCCTTTCATAGCAATGTGAATCATGATATACAAAGAGGGATCATCATTACTTGATTCAAATTATTTAATTTTGGTAGTGATCATATCAAATGGGTAAGAAATTATAACATTATGAAGTACATTCTCAAGAGGAATTGAGATAGTCTTCATGGATATATGCCCTTCCTTCCGTGGGAAGGATTCAGGCTTTCCTAGCTTCTGCATGGTAGTGACCTGTTCCCCCTATTCTTTGTTGAAGTTACCCAAAGTCAGTATGGTGGAGGCCTACCTAGGATCCGGATTTAAAAATGGATGTGTGCCTTATATGTCTTCTTAGTCATACTACATTCAGCAGGTAATCCCATATGGGGTATGAGCAACCAAGATTCAATCTATATAGGATAAGGACTCACATTCAAGTTTAGTGTTTTGGGTGAAAATTCACTAGGCAGGGCACCTGTCTACACACCAGAAACCTATAGTGATGGGGGTTCTCCAGAAGTACTCATTTTAACATGAGTATCAATATTAATCTTATGAGTTTCTCTACTAAATTCTATATAATTATTTTTAAGTATAAGGAATATGAGGCATATATTTCGCTTGCTTGTGGTTAAAATTACAAGATGTTTCTAAAGAAAAAAAAACTTGGAAAACATGTACCTTAGATGCAATTGATTTTTTTTGTTTTTGAATGATAGTAAGAGAGCACTCCATCCTCATTTTCTACCGGGGGTTGTTTTTTTTTCATTTGGTGATTTTCTTTAAACATAACATTCTATGAGGTTGCAGCATACATAATTATCTTACCCTTTATCCATTTTAGTGCATGTATCTCTTGCATAAGTATATCATCTTCCACTACATAGGTCGAGATATCCCTCTATATTTGGCTATCCTCTGAGTCTGATTATTAACCTTAACCTTCCATGCATTTGACCAGAGCATCCTTGAATGAAAGGCCTCTTTCGGTTTGATTATTACCTTCACCAATATCATCCCAACTAAGCATGTTTGTTCTATTTATTTGAGGGGTGAAATGAATTCCTTTATCCTATTGTGAGATCTAAGTTGAGATATGTCTAGGAGTCTATAAATCAGACTGATTCATCCCAGCCATGGCATTTTCAATAGGATAAATTTGTATAAAAGGAACCTGAGAGTCACCTAGCTGTTGTTTCAAATGTGAAGCATTCCATTGGGAGGGTTTGAGGATCTCATTTATTCTACATTGAGACTCTTCAAGCCCTTTCAACATGCATTGATCATACTTTATTCTTGAGTCACATTTGGACCTGGAGTTTCAACTCATACAACACACTTCACAAAATAAAGGGATTTTTTCATACACAATTCTTTAGATGTTTTCAACTATAGAAGTGAAGAGAAAAACATTATCAATAAAAGTAGATAATAAATTTATTTCAACTAAAATTATAGTAAAATTCCAAATGATAGATTTCTTAGTTGTTAGGTCCATTCATATTTGAATGCCTATTACAGAGGTAATATCAAATAGAATTTTAAATTTCCATAAAAACCAATTTAATCCATAAATCCTGATCCAAACATGAGAAAATGTGTCTTTTAAATCAAAAAGGATAAAATTAAGATTCAATTTATAAATTATAAGAGTTTCTGGTTTGAGGTTTACTTACTCAAATCCCCATGATCGACCTTTCAATTTAGTATAAGGAGTAGAAAATAGATGAATCCCCTACCAAGTGAGACACATTTAAAATAACTGAAATCCCAAATCATAGAAAGATTGGAAACAAAGTCAGAAATGTTCAAGGGTTTCCTAACCTTGGATAAATAGATTTGAGAGATTAAATAGTTCTTTCAGAGTTTTGTCCTTTGCGAGATCACACCATCTAAAGTAGATACATGATCCATAGAACCCTTTCTAACAATATGTTGTGAAATGTGATATTTTAGGAACACGAAAGAACCTGTATAAATTCTCGAGTAAGAGAAAATGATTAATTGTTCTTCAAGAGTCAAAACCTTATCCCTGTCCTTCATGATCTGGGGAGCATAGTGATTCCAATAATCATATGAGAAGAGGTTCAATCCTCTAGGGTGGTATAGATCTACTCAGTCATTAGGCATTGAGGGTTTCATCTCGCGTTTCTCAATCAAAATTCCATTATGGATTGTTTATTAGATTTGTTTAAAATATATAGAGAAACATATAATATATATAATTATTATTTATGATTTATAAATGGTTTCTAATTATTTTAAAAATAATTAAAAATTATTAATACAATTAATTTTCAGCAGAAGATATATTCCATTGTCTTGGTGAAAGGTATAGTTAGTCATAAAATGGAATACCATTAGAATTGGTGAATTTATGTATCCATCTTTATAAAGTTTTTAATTTTCTCCCAATTGGATATTCTTATAATGTGGATTTAGAAATTATAGATATCCCTCCTTCACACCATTCATATTCATGAAAAATTAATATTGAAAATGAAATGTTAATATTCTTGGATCACCCTCAATATGATGATGTTGTATATGTAGTAATAATGAATCACTATCATCTAACACAAATCACTATAACTAGTTGTTCATTTTAAATGTTTCATAGTTGCTACAATATCCATCAAGGGTGAGATCCATCTCCCATAGATATATTATCATAGATAATTTTCCAATTTCAATTATAATTGATGGATTTTAATGAAAAAAATATAAACAAATTTTCTATAAATGTATAGAAATGCAATTCATCTTACTTATAATTCTTGATTGTCAAACCACTACAATAAATTAATTTGAAACACCCATACAGTGATAGGAGAATATATTAGAGAATAATTCATTATAATTATAAAGAAATATATTTATCTTTATATCTCCCACTCTAACTTCATTGTTAATTTATCTTCACACATAATAGAGATCTATATCTTTATATCAAATCTCCAATATGTCCTCTTTAACTTACATTGTATAATATAAGAAAAATACTATAATTATCATTTTAAAAATATGAATTTCATTACCCTATTTATTAATAATAATTCTAAAATATATTATTTTAATATATATATATATATTTATTAATCATTTATAGAAACATTCACATCTTACTGCATACCATAATTTTGTTTCTATTGGTCAAAAATGAATTAAAATCCAATAATATGTCTTCTTCTTTAATCCATAAAAGTTTCTAGATGATATTTAATTCTATTATTTGAAATATTTATCACCATATGTGTCTCCCTAAAAATGATCATTTAAATATTTACTTAATAGTAGAGTTAATCATCCTCAAGAACTATTTCATAATCAATAAATTTTTAGTTTGGTTAATTAGTATATTTTTACTAGTTTTTTTCTTTTAAAACACATCTTCCTAAAATAGAATTTATTCTTTTATTTGAATGTTTTTTAGTGTTAAACAAACTGTCCTGACATTGATGATAAATTTGGATGGAATGAATTAATATATAAAATTACCATTCATTATTTTATATTGTGTTTAATTTTATATATAGATATTATATATGTAATATATTATATAGAATGAAACATATTGAAATTATTCTAAATAAGGAAAAATTAAATATAGATAACACTCTTTTTACAAGCACAAAAATGAGATCCATGTACCTAGTATATATAAATCACTTATATGTATATAAATATATATAATGTTTTACATATTACAATTATAATATGGTGGAAATACTCACTGTCTGTACTAGAAAACAAAATAAAATCTTATTAGAATTTAATTTTCATACATATCATGTGAGAGAAATTGTTGATAATCACTTCAAAAAAAGGTGATCAACTTCACACCACTTCATAATAATTTACATCATCTTATTCTCTAATATTCTATCCAAAATCATTCTTAGATATCATATTCTCAACATGATTCACCTTCATACATTTATACTTTCATTATTTTCAAATTCCCTCATTACAAAATCACTCCCCATTTTAGATATGAATTCATAATAACATTATAATTAACTGACATTTACGTCCATTTCATGATCAGCTACTCAAATTAATTTAAGATAATATAAAATATTACATTTAAAAAAATTTCATCAATGATAACACTATAGTATTGAGGATCCTGATATATCCCATATTCCCAATACACCCGATTATCTTATAAAAATGAAATGGTTTGAACTAAGTCATATTACAAGTCCCTGTGTTATGGTTTTCTACAAAATATTGTCATAATTAATCTGTAATCATCATCATAAAGTCTATAATATCCCTAATTATATATAATGAAGTTTCAAGATCTATAAATTAATTTATTTTAGTATTCATATATCGTTGAGAAAATACTTAAATATCAATCTATAGTACAATAGAAACCTATACAATGAATATGTCATTTTATAAAATATTACTCATTTATTATATAATATAAACATCATATTTCATTATTTATATGTTTCATTTTGAAATATTTATTAAGATATTTATAAATATTTTTTAATGTATATTTTCACCATATTTTTCTAAAGAAACGACAATAAATATGGATAAAATATATAGTGTTGTTACTTCTTGAAAAATAAAAAACATATAACTCTGAATAAAATAATAAAACTTCATGTTATAACCATCATTAACACTATGTATGTTTATATATTTCCATCACCACCGTTTTAATATTTTATCTATATGTGTGAAATAAAATTTATGCTAAAAAAATTAAATTACTCATATAAGAACCTATGATGCACCAATTTCATTATTTATTAATAATTGATTATTTCAAAAAACCAATTATTGTAATATTACCCAATTATTATCAATGAAAAATCAATTAGTGAATTATTCCTTCACTAATTTATATGTCATAGTATCATATTTTTATATATATATGTATATATCTCTAGTAACATATTCTATGTTATTTAATTTTAATTTATGATAAAACCGTTTTCCATAATGTCTATAGTGAAATATTCCTAATATTTTCCATGAAAACTGTGGTTAATACCTTTTTCATAATTATCCTTTTTTCCTTTGTTGTGAAATTCTTGAATAACCTCAAGAAATTTCAACACTTTTTCATATGAATTTTTTGTCCTAAAATTCAGTATATGTTATCCTATCATAAGTTGATATATTCTTAAAATATCTGATATCTTATCATTTCACAATTTATGAGTGCTGAATTTTTTCATCACATCATGGTATTGTGTAATATTAAATACTGAGTTTCTAAATAAAAAACCCCAACACTATTAACCAAAATTACATCATTTCTCACAAATGAGACCAAATATTCAACCAAATTTCTAAAAAATCGATCTAAAATTATTAAATATCCCAATGTATTTAATACTTTAATATATTTGGATATGTTTGTAACTTCTCAAATTTACTCATCATCTATCACTGATAATAAAAATTTCCTAATAAAAAATAAAAATATTCTTTAATAAGAATAAAAAAAATAAAATCCCATGCATGTACAAGTTATAGTCAGTGAAGAAAATAAGGTAAGATAATAAAGAGATCATGTGAATCCACAAGAACCCATCAATTAGTACTCCCCTATAAAAACTTCTTTATAGGAAAAACTATGAAGATAAAAAACATATAAAATAATGATGATAAAAATAATGGACTAAAAGTGTTCCTTGAATATATTACATAATAAGGGGATAAATACAATGGTTTAACTTATGTTTTTGTAATTAATTATTTTTGAAAAAAATTTATCATAATACCAACTACCTATTTTCAATTTGATGTAGGTTCGAACTTAATAATATTTCCATCAATAATAATTTTGACGAACTTTTTTACACCCATGGATTGTGATATTTCTACATTTATGGTGTATTTTTTATATTGTAGAATGGTTCATCTTTGTTTTGGGAAGTTTAGAGGGGTTTATGGAATAACTGAAGGATTTTCGGAACTCTTAGCTTAACTACAGTATTGTTCATGCTATGTTGGAGGGAGTGGTGATAGTGAGGGTTATTCAATGAGAAACTGTAAAGATCACCACACTATATTAGGTAACATTGGTGTTGCAGGGAGATTAGTGTGGTTTTACCTTAGTGGAAAGAAAACCATGACAAAGACTATGAGGTTTTTGTTGGGTTAGGTCTATGGAATGGTCTCTCTAATTAAAATAATTAGTTTTAAATGGAAAATTAGAAACTATAGTATGTTCGGTCAAGGGAAAGATGATATTTTATAGTTGTGTTATAAATGATGATATGTTTTCCTATATGACGTGCATGGTAAAAACAATAATAAATATATTACTCTGTTGCATACTAAGATATAGCGTCTTGTTGGGTGTTCAAAATAACTTACACCATGATCAGGTGGGGGACAATATTCCTTAATGTGGTATTGAATATGCGTGTAGATTGGTGGATCAAAACATTTGGGGAAAATGACTTAGTGGTATCCACTTACCCCTAGTCTAACCATAGTGGATTTTAATCCCATTTAAATTATGAGAAACATCCACCAAGAATGAGGGATAAATTTTTTCAATGAATAGGAAGTCCCATGTGAATTTATATAAGAATTATGAACTCGATTCTTGATCTGATTACTTCATAAAAAATGAAAATTATTCCTCTCCTATCTAGGGATCTCAAACCACTGTTTCTAGTAGACAATATTGTGCAGAAAGATTCCTTCTAATGATTCTACGTAATTTATTTTTCTGTAGAATCATGATTAAGATAGGTGTCTTTGTTGGATCTGAATCTACGGATTATACACAAGAGGGGGGGTGAATTGTGTCTTTTTCAAATTATTACAATCTCTTCAATTTAGACAAATTCTGTTCACTATGCTTTTTCACGATTAAATATGCAGCGGAAAAAGTAAAAGCATGAACACACGGATGTATAGTGGTTCGGGGAACAGAAGGCCCCTAGTCCACTCCACCAACGCTCAAATCCACGAGCTTGGCGATTTTCACTATCTGGTCCTCGTTTCCACAGACCCGTCCACAACTGAGTACAGGCAGTTGACACCTTTACAAGATTCAGGCAAACACAGCCTTCCTGGTTCAAACACGAACCCACACAGCTTAGAACGAGAAGCTGATCACTCAAAAATAAAAGGGTTTCGATAAAGAAACACTTCTCCAGTTGTTCTTCACAATTGCAACAGAATGCAATTGACAGTAGATAGATCGTCGTCTTCAGAAAATAAAGATCTGTAATCAAAACAGTTCTGAGTCGATCTAGTTGCAATAGATATTACCAGAAACTTCACAACTTCAGCAGCAGTAGATTCACAACAGGTAGTCGATGTAGAACACGTGAATCTGCTATCAAAATCTTCTTTCAGTAATAAAGGTCTTACACTTCTTCTTGATCACCAGAAAAGAACGCTTTCACACAACCTCTGTTTTCTTGCTCGTCAAAAAAAAAAAAAGATCAATCATTCTATATTTCACACACTTTCCCGTGCATATATATATCTCCGAAGTTTCCAAGATAGAACATAAACATATTCAAATATGAGAAAATCTTCCGCATAAATAGATCCATGAAAATCTCCTTTAGATTCGCGATATTAAATGAAATAACAAAGCCGTTGTAACTCCCCTGAAGAATCGGCATAAAAAGCTCCGTTTAAATCAAACATTAATCCGTTGTAAATCGTCTTTGATTCAGTCAAAGTCGTATTTAAGAATCAGCTCGAAATCCGCCTAATAATCCGCTTGATTGACTAATTCAAAAGGAAATATCGTCTGTCAAAAATATCCCGACGCCAAACGTAGGGTTGATGACGTGGCTCCAAACGTAGGGTTCACAAACGTAAGGTTCAGAACGTAAGGTTCAGAACGTAAGGTTGAACATACATACTTTCTCTTCAGCATTCAAACGTAGGGTTGATCATCCATACTTTGTCTTGCTTCAACTCTCCAAAGAACGTACGGTTGATTATAAAAGTAAGGTTGATGATCCATACTTTTGAGAAACAAACTCAACACTGAAAACTAACGTACGGTTTCTCTTCCATACTTGTCCAACAACAAAAATGTAAGGTTCCTTCCAAACGTAATGTTCTTCTTCCATACTTTTCAACAACGCAAGGTTCATTAACCATACGTTTCAAAATAACATAAAAAGTAAACTTTTCATCCATACGTTACGTTCATCAACGTAGGGTATGAACAGTGATTCCAGTACGCGCTAAAATTGATCTTGCGCTACAGTGATTCCAGAACACACTAAAATTGATCTTGCGCTACAGTGATTCCAGAACACGCTAAAATTGATCTGGGAATAAATGAAGTATAAAATCTCGTTATATAAAATAAATTCCTGCAAAATACTCAACGAAATAATTAGTAAATAATTAAGGGTATTTGTGAGCATCAAAATCATCATAAAGAAACAGAGTATTATTTAAAATAATCTCCCCCTTTAAAAAATATTATTTTGATTTGTTTAAAAACAATACATTGCTCAACAATCTCCCCCTTTTTGATGATCACAAAACCCATAAAATAATAAAACTAATTTAATTGCAGTCTTGATTGAAAAAAATTTTTTATAAAATTTTAGAATTTTGAAAGGATTAAAACAATATTTAACTATAAAATTTCTCCCCCATAACTCTCCCATAAAAATAAATTTTCAAATAGATAAAAGATAAATGTCGTATATATCCAAATGCTCCTATATATCCAAATTTCTTCATAGGAAACGAATGAATTTAAATGTTGTGTTTATCCAAATTCTCCCCCTTTTTGTGATATCAAAAAGAATGAAAAATTACGGATTTGAACACATTCAATATTGCACTGGACTATAAGTAAATGCTATAATTAACTGTGTATGAATAAGTGAATTTCGTATACTGGCTAACTTAATCATAAATCAATAAATAATAAAACAAAAAAGATAAGAAAAGAATTTTCATTCACAAGCTATTATATAAAAACGACAGTGATATACAGAGGAATCAAGGTGTAGGGATAAGACAGGGAAAAAGGTGTCTATCTCCTTTGAATTGCGGTCTTGATCTCTGTAAACTGTTCTCGAAGCCTCTTCATCATCCCATCTCCTAACTTGATGATAAGATCCCTGTTCTCCTGAGTCATATGAATATCTTCAATCAAATTAACTCTGAAAAACTCATGTATTCTTTCTTCTTTTTCAACAAAAAGAGCCAGCTTTTCTGATAACTGATTCAAAAGAATCCTAATCGGTTGCTCTCCAGATGTCAACTGATCTACCAAAAATTTCTGATTATCTAGCAAAACTGACAAAGGGGCACTATTACACTGAAGATCGTGTAATCTGTCACTCATATTGCTCAGTGCTCCAGTAATTGCTTGAAATCTTCGAATCAAATCAGGTGAAGAACCTGATCCACTCACAGCACTATTTGCAACAGATTCAAATTTATTCTCCATGTAAATTTTCATCTCAGCCAAATCATCTTTCGTTACCATCTCTGATTTCAACTGATCAACAGCATGCAACATATCAGTTTTAAACAAATCTACTTCCTGTCTTGAAACAGTAGATTCTTTCAGCTTCTGAAACTTTAACTGCTCCAAGTTCAGAGAACTTCTGAGACTAACATTCTCAGATTCTAACTGAGAAATACGCTTGTATAACTCAACAACTTCTTCTTTTCTCGAATCAGGGGCACCCTGTGCTTGATTCTCATGTCCAGAATCAGATTGACGAAGCAGGACAAGGGGTAAAGAATCTGCATCTGATTGTTCTTTGTCCTGAAAAGGTTGATCCACTGAACTATTCTTTGAAGCCTGAAACTCTTCCACTGAAAAATCTTCCTGAAGTACCTCTGTATTAATTTCAGAAGTGTGTTCATCACGAACAGTAGTCTCTCTGACTTCTACTGAATGATCAAGAACAATATCTTCATGAACTTCTTGAGGTCGGGCCACTTCTTCACCAGGAACTGCCTCCATAAGTTGTTCTTGTGGAATTGCTTCTTCAACAGCCACAGCAGCAGTTTGAGGTTCTAGCTGAATTTCCGGTTGAGCTACTGGTTCCTCTATCGGTGCAGTCCTCTCCACAACAGCTTCTCTCACAAAGGAATAAGAAATTACAGGTTCAGAAGACTTCAAGACAGGAGAGATAATTTCTTCATCAATTGACCTCTTCCTTCTAGATTGAAGTCCTTCTTGACTTCTCTCTTCCTCAACTTCCTCCATCTCAAAGCGAATTCTCCTTGCCACTGTACTAACCCTTGATTCTGCTTGTCCCTCCTTGGACTTAGCAGGTTGAGTCTGAGCACTCTCCGAGTCTTCCTCAGCTCCAACAGGTAAGAGTTTTCCTTTAATTGTGCTCCAGAAGTATCCGACTTTCCTCAAAGTTCCAGCATTAAAAACATTACTGTGGTGACATTTCACCCCAGCACTTACCAATCTGATCATTCCTCTTTTAAACAACAACAAAGAAATGAACCTTCCATATGGGAAAAAGGTCATTCTTGCTTCACTCTGACAGCAGTATCTCAGATATCTTATCATAAATCGAGGAAAATTAAACTTAATATCACTCATCAAAAGATACATTATATACATGTCAGGGTACAGAATTTTCTCCATCTCAGCCATCCTTGGTGCTAAACCAGTCTGAACAAACTTTACCAAGATTTTCTGATCAGGCTCCAAATCTTTAATAAACATCTTCTTTATCGCTTTGGTTCCAAACAGAAAAGACATAATGTCTTCAGACTTATGTACAGAATCTCCAATATTCCGTAAATCGAAATGAAAAACTCCTTCATGAGGGCAGTTAAGAATTTGACTTATCTCTACAGATGATATGGAAAAGTCCTTATCCTCTATTTGAGCCAATAAACTATCCTCCGTATCTCCAAGGCTAAACTGAACAGATATAAAGAAATGTCTCATTTCTGCCTCATAAAGAAACTCAGAGTTTTCACTATTAAAAGCTTGCTCAAGGCCTTGAAACGACAACGCTTGTTTCAACAGCAAATTAGTTTCAAACAGCCATTCTAAATCGATGACTTTACCTTGCAGTATCTTCCGACCAACTACTTTAGATTTCTTTGCAGCACTGCTCTCGGCTTCATCTGGACGCTTAGTCTTTGCCATTTCAACAACGATTTCTGAAGGTTCGTAAGTTTAGGGTTTGAAGATTCAGAAAAGGGTTTTGGAGCAGATGTGCGGTTTTAGGTTTTCGAAAGGGTTTCCGAAAAAGGTGAAAACAGGTTAGAAGGTGAAACGGTTCTGACAGCCTTGATTCCCGTGTAATCACTAATCATTACTTTTATTTAAAACAAAATAAAATAACTTATAGCGAGAAACAGAAAATTAAACAGAATTCGAAAACAGAATAAGATTAAAAAGAAACTATTTAAAATTAAATAAACCTAACTCCCCCTTAATAAATTCAAACCTTGCCGTGGGAAGTGGTTTAGTAAAAATATCTGCTAATTGATTTTCTGTATTTATAAATTCTAAAAATATATCCTTTTTTAACACATGATCTCTTAAAAAGTGATGTCTTATATCAATGTGCTTAGTTCTAGAATGACTAATAGGATTTTTTGAAATATTAATTGCACTAGTATTATCACATAAAATAGGCGTATTATTGAAATTTAATCCAAAGTCCATAAGAGTGTTTTTCATCCACAACACTTGTGCACAGCAACTACCTCCAGACACATATTCTGCCTCGGCTGTTGACAGGGCAACTGAGTGTTGTTTCTTACTAGACCATGATACTAAAGACTTTCCTAAAAAGTGACATGTTCCTGAAGTACTCTTCCTATCTAATCTACAGCTTCCAAAGTCAGCATCTGAATATGAAATTAAATTAAAATCAGAGGTTTTTGGATAAAGCAGAGATTGATAAATAGTACCTTTTAAATATCTAAAAATTCGTTTAACAGCAGTTAAATGAGATTCTTTGGGATTTGATTGAAATCGAGCACAAAGACATACTGAATACATTATATCTGGTCTACTAGCAGTAAGATATAACAAACTACCAATCATACCTCTATATAACTTGTTGTCCACTGATTTTCCAGTTTCATCCAAATCAAGTTTTATATTAGTACACATAGGAGTTGTAAATGTCTTGCTGTTTTCAAGCCCAAATTTCTTAAGTAAATCAGTAATGTATTTGCATTGATTTAAAATATTTCCAAAATCTTTTTGAAATATTTGAAGACCCAAAAAGAAATTTAATTCTCCCATCATACTCATTTCAAATTCTTTTTGCATTAATTCTGAAAATTCATGACAAAGAATTTTATTGGTTGATCCAAAAATTACATCATCAACATAAATTTGAACCAACAAAACATTATTTTTCACAGTTTTCTTAAAGAGTGTTGGATCTGCTAGTCCAACAGTAAAATCATTTTTCAAAAGAAAAGAACTTAGTCTTTCATACCAAGCTCTTGGTGCTTGTTTAAGGCCATAAAGAGCTTTAGTAAGTTTGAAAACAGAATCTGGTTTTTGAGAATTTTCAAAACCAGGAGGTTGCTCAACATAAACTTCCTCCATTAAATAACCATTTAAAAAGGCAGATTTAACATCCATCTGAAATAATTTAAAATTCATATAAGATGCATAGGCTAAAAGGATTCTAATGGCTTCTAACCTGGCTACAGGTGCAAAGGTCTCATCATAATCTATTCCTTCTTCTTGATTATATCCTTTAGCTACTAATCTTGCTTTATTTCTAGTTATTATCCCTTGATCATCCTGTTTATTCCTAAAGACCCATTTAGTTCCTATTACTGGATAATCATGTGGTCTTTCAACTAATTCCCAAACCTTATTTCTCTTAAACTGGTTCAATTCATCTTGCATTGCTATTACCCAGCTCTCATCATCTAAGGCTTCTTCTATGGTCTTAGGTTCTTGTTGGGATAGGAAAGCAGAGAATTCAACTATGTTTCCAAAGTTTCTTCTAGTTTGAATACCAGTCTCTAAGTCACCTATCACAGATTCTAAAGGGTGATTCTTTAAGGTTCTAGACTGTCTAGGCATTACATTCAAAGGCTCTTCAGTATCATGTTCTTCTGAACTGGACTGAATTTCTTTTATATCATTTTCAAAAACATTCTTTAAATTCTCAGGTCTCATGTTTTCATTAGAATCAGGTTCATCTATTTGTTCTATCCTTTTCTCAAAAGGATCAGATTCATCAAATTTCACATGAACTGATTCTTCAACAATCCTTGACTTTTTATTATAGACTCTATAAGCTTTGGAGGTTGCAGAATATCCTAAGAAAATACCTTTATCAGATTTTGGATCAAATTTACCAAGACTATCTTTGGTATTCAGGATGTAAACCTTGCATCCAAAAACTTTAAAGTAATTTACTTTAGGTTTTCTGTTATTCCATAGTTCATAGGGTGTCTTTTTCAAAATAGGTCTTATTAAAATTCTATTCATTATATAACAAGCTGTATTAACAGCTTCTGCCCAGAAATATATAGGTAGGCTATATTCATTTAACATAGTTCTAGCCATTTCTTGAATAGTTCTATTTCTTCTTTCTACAATCCCATTTTGTTGAGGTGTTCTTGGAGCAGAGAAGGTGTGTTTAATACCCATGTTTGAGCAAAAGGAATTAAATTCCTGGTTCTCAAATTCTCCACCATGATCACTTCTCAATGAGATTATATTAAAACCTTTTTCATTTTGAATAGATTTACAAAAACCTTCAAATAAACTAAAAGCTTCACTTTTAAATTTCAAAAAGAAAATCCAAGTAAATCTAGAGTAATCATCAACTAATACATAAACATATAATTTACCAGCTAAACTTGCTACTCTTGAAGGTCCAAACAAATCCATATGGATAAGTTCTAGAGGTTTAGTTGTAGCAACTTTATTAACAGATTTGAATGATGATTTGTGTTGCTTGCCAAGCTGACATGCATCACAGAATCTGTCATTTTCAAATTTGAGACTAGGCAAATCAGAAACTAAATGTTTCTTAGATAATTTATGTAAAGCATATATATTGCAATGACCAAGTCTTCTATGCCAGATCCAGGATTCACTTATATTAGCAGTTAAGCAGTTTACTTGTTGTTTACACAAGGAATACAAATCCAAAGTATAAACATTATCAGTTCTGGGTGCTCTAAACTTAAACAGTTTATCTTTAGAAACAGTACAACTATTGTTAGTAAAATCAACAGTGTATCCATCATCACAGAGTTGAGAGATACTTATCAGATTGTGTTTTAACCCTTGTACATAAAGTACTTTGTTGATTGAGACTGTCTCTGGATCTCCAACTGTTCCAATACCAATAATCTTTCCTTTGGCATTGTCACCAAAGGTGACAAGTCCTCCTTCCTTTCGAGTAAGAGAAGAGAAATTAGCTGAAGTTCCACTCATGTGTCTTGAGCAGCCACTGTCCATATACCATATTTTTTTCTTTCTTTGGTGACCTGCTACCTGCAAAGACATTCAAACAAATTGCTTTGGTACCCATATTTTGTTGGGTCCAGGAGTGTTAGCAAGCAGTGATCTGGGTATCCAGATTTGCTTTGTTTTCTTAAAATTGATTGAATCATATAGATCGTTGGAAATATAAGCTTTCTTAATTCCACATATCTGAGGTTGTCTTAGAAAATAGTTTTTAGCTATATGACCTCTTGTTCCACAGTAGTTACAAATAACCTGTTTAGTGCTAGGAACAAAATAATTTTTGTATAACTTAGGTTTTTCTCCTTTACTTCAAATTCCAAACCTTTCCTTTTTAATTACAGTTTTTCCAAGTATCTCATTTAAGGTGTTTTCTCCTTTTGTAAAAATTAATGCAGCCGTTTTATAAGATTCTACTTCATCCTGTAGAGTTTTTATTTTTGATTCAAAATTAATTTTATTTGATTCAGCAGAATTGTATTTGTCAATTAATTCCTTATGTTGTTTTAGCAAAGCATTTCTCTCATCTGAAATAGCTTTGTACAAGTTCTTTATAGATTTATATTTATTAAATAATGAGTCATACCTTTCTTCAAGCATATTGCAGTAAGCTGCAAGTTTTTTATTTGAGAAGCTTGTTTCCGAGTTTGATTCATTATTTGAGTCAGAGGAATAGTATGAGTGTACCTCATCAGTTTCAGCCATGAAACAAATATTTGCTTTTAAATTGGCTTCCTCCTTCTCTGAGCTTGATTCAGAAGAATTACTTGAGTCTTCAGAAACACTCCAAGTAGCTTTCATAGCTTTCTTGTCTTTCTGCTCATAATCATCTCTTTTGAAGAATTTCTTCTTCTTTGCATCTCTCAATTTTGGGCAATCTGGTCTGATATGTCCCATCTTTTTGCATTCATAACATCTCACTTCCTTGCTATCCTTTTTAAAGGATTTCTTGAAGTCTTTCTTCTTACTATAAAACTTTCTGAATTTTCTGGCTAGCTGTGCCAGTTCTTCATCCGAATTTGAAGAATCAGAGCTTTCTGATTTAGCACTCACTTCTTTGTTCTTCATCTTTCTATCCTTTTGTTGAGAAGTCACTTTCAAAGCAGTATTTTCCCTTTTTATGTAGACTTTATGCTCATTTACCTCATCTTGCATTTCAGCTTCGTACATCATCAGTGTACCAATCAGTTCTCTCATAGTTAGATCTTTAACAGAAGTTGATTGTCTGATTGCTGCAGAGATTCCATTCCATCGAGTAGGAAGTACTCTCAGTACCTTCAACGCTTGATCAGCCTGCTTGATTGGTTCTCCTAGAGCTGTTATATTATTGACAATTTCTGTCAATCTTCCATTCATCTGAGTGATGCTCTCTCCTTCAATCATTCTGAAAGTATCGAATTTTAACTTAGCAGTTGCATATCTCATCTGTCTTACATTATCTGTTCCTTCATAAGCAACAGCTATTGTTTGCCACATTTCATATGCAGTCGGGCATTGAGATACTCTATTAAATTCGTCTGGTCCTAGACCACAGATGATTGCATTCATAGCTTTTGAATTTATGTCATACTCAGCCTCTGTAGCAGCACTCCATGTATCGGGATTTTCAAGAATTTCATAGGGAGTCAGAATCTTTGAATAGACTCTGTAACCAAGATTTTTCAGATAAATAATCATACGTGATTTCCAGCAGCCATAATTGTCTCCATTAAAGTAAGGTGCTCTGACCATTGACATTCCCTCTCTCATATCAGCCATGATACACTATGTATAATCTTTAAATACTTCTAGCTTGATAGGACTTTAGAAATAAGAAGCTCCTCCTCTGATACCAATTGTTGGATCTGAATCTACGGATTATACACAAGAGGGGGGGTGAATTGTGTCTTTTTCAAATTATTACAATCTCTTCAATTTAGAAAAATTATGTTCACTATGCTTTTGCACGATTAAATATGCAGCGGAAAAAGTAAAAGCATGAACACACGGATGTATAGTGGTTCGGGGAACAGAAGGCCCCTAGTCCACTCCACCAACGCTCAAATCCACGAGCTTGGCGATTTTCACTATCTGGTCCTCGTTTCCACAGACCCGTCCACAACTGAGTACAGGCAGTTGACACCTTTACAAGATTCAGGCAAACACAGCCTTCCTGGTTCAAACACGAACCCACACAGCTTAGAACGAGAAGCTGATCACTCAAAAATAAAAGGGTTTCGATAAAGAAACACTTCTCCAGTTGTTCTTCACAATTGCAACAGAATGCAATTGACAGTAGATAGATCGTCGTCTTCAGAAAATAAAGATCCGTAATCAAAACAGTTCTGAGTCGATCTAGTTGCAATAGATATTACCAGAAACTTCACAACTTCAGCAGCAGTAGATTCACAACAGGTAGTCGATGTAGAACACGTGAATCTGCTATCAAAATCTTCTTTCAGTAATAAAGGTCTTACGCTTCTTCTTGATCACCAGAAAAGAACGCTTTCACACAGCCTCTGTTTTCTTGCTCGTCAAAAAAAAAAAAAAAGATCAATCATTCTATATTTCACACACTTTCCCGTGCATATATATATCTCCGAAGTTTCCAAGATAGAACATAAACATATTCAAATATGAGAAAATCTTCCGCATAAATAGATCCATGAAAATCTCCTTTAGATTCGCGATATTAAATGAAATAACAAAGCCGTTGTAACTCCCCTGAAGAATCGGCATAAAAAGCTCCGTTTAAATCAAACATTAATCTGTTGTAAATCGTCTTTGATTCAGTCAAAGTCGTATTTAAGAATCAGCTCGAAATCCGCCTAATAATCCGCTTGATTGACTAATTCAAAAGGAAATATCGTCTGTCAAAAATATCCCGACGCCAAACGTAGGGTTGATGACGTGGCTCCAAACGTAGGGTTCACAAACGTAAGGTTCAGAACGTAAGGTTCAGAACGTAAGGTTGAACATACATACTTTCTCTTCAGCATTCAAACGTAGGGTTGATCATCCATACTTTGTCTTGCTTCAACTCTCCAAAGAACGTACGGTTGATTATAAAAGTAAGGTTGATGATCCATACTTTTGAGAAACAAACTCAACACTGAAAACTAACGTACGGTTTCTCTTCCATACTTGTCCAACAACAAAAACGTAAGGTTCCTTCCAAACGTAATGTTCTTCTTCCATACTTTTCAACAACGTAAGGTTCATTAACCATACGTTTCAAAATAACATAAAAAGTAAACTTTTCATCCATACGTTACGTTCATCAACGTAGGGTATGAACAGTGATTCCAGTACGCGCTAAAATTGATCTTGCGCTACAGTGATTCCAGAACACGCTAAAATTGATCTTGCGCTACAGTGATTCCAGAACACGCTAAAATTGATCTTGGAATAAATGAAGTATAAAATCTCGTTATATAAAATAAATTCCTGCAAAATACTCAACGAAATAATTAGTAAATAATTAAGGGTATTTGTGAGCATCAAAATCATCATAAAGAGACAGAGTATTATTTAAAATAATCTCCCCCTTTAAAAAACATTATTTTGATTTGTTTAAAAACAATACATTGCTCAACAGTCTTCTCATTCCCCCAACATATAATAAGAAGATGAAAAGTTTAATGTTTTAAAATTTATGTTTTTATTTTAATCTATAATCATTTTTTAAAAAATTATTTGGATAAAATCATCTTACATAAAATGGTTTTAGATAGTGGGATGTGATATATGTTTTAATGCTTGTGTTAAATCATTATTTAAAGAATTTTTATTATAAAAATGTTTTGGAAATGATTTTCTTGGTATATGATCAAAATGATTTTGTGATATTATTTGGGTATATTTACGATGTATTGTCCATGGACTTATAGAAAAGGAGGTGGATATCAATGATTTCTTTTTGTAAACAAATATATTTTTGTCTGTGTTCATAAAGCATTGTATGTGGACTTATTAATAAAAACATGGATGTCTTGTTAAAATGGGTTCATGTGAAATTGTTCTCTCTTAGAGACTACATATTCCATGATGGAGGGGTTTTTTATCATTATTTGGTATATCAATTTGGAGTTACTATTTGGTAGGGAATTTATACATTTGTGTGTGAGTTTATTGAATGGGTGTGATAATTATATTGTGGATTATTTCATTTATATAATATATGTGATGGGAAATGAGGATTTTTGTGAGAGATCCTTACGTGGTTTTCATGGATTATTGACAGTATTCTAATTATCTCATTTTATATTCAAACTATGATCTAATTTTTTTTATTTAAGTGTTTTCAGGGTATATATTTTTTTATTAACTATTGGGATTTTATACTCACCACCAATACAATAATCTCTGTGCGTACGTAAATTCCATTAAACATGTTATAACTAATAGTTTCCCAATTATTTTTTTAAAGAAAAAAATTAATTTTATGGTCCCTAGGGATAGATATGGGATGTTGAAGTTAGTAGTGTTATGGATTATGGGATCATTCCATGTTGTCATTTTTTTATGTGGAATATTTTTCTTGTATTCATATTTATATTATTTTTTGTCTCCTAAGAGTACAAACTATTTTAATTGTTGTTATGTATTTTAATTCAATCTTCTATTGGATCATTAATATTCTGTATGATTTTATGGATATGAATCTTACTGATTTTTTAATATGTAAGGGAAAATCACCCCCATGATTTGGAAATAAACATAGTAATTTTTAGGCTTTGGTGTCCAAGGATTGAAAATAAGGTTAGTGGAATTCTTATCATACCGAATCCAACGTGTTTTGGACATAATGTTAAAATTTTTATTATTTTGTTATGATTTATTAGTTGGGATGATATGAGTAGAGATACAATGTGTTGGAAGATGAAATTTTGAGTTTAAAAATTTATTTTCAACCTATATATACTAAAATTCATGTCACAGTGGTGGTTTGGGTATGAAATGTTTATAGAACTTTATAAGTTTATAATCGCCTCATCATAAAGGGTTTAATTAGTGAGAGTTTTTTTATCACCAATTATTATAGGGAATTACCAGAATGATTAAACATTAATAAGTTTGTTTATTAGTAGTTCATGGTTTAATGGTAATATGATTATTTTTTTAAATGGTATGTTTTTATTATGGTTGAAACTAATATTTTCAATGAAATTGTTTTCAAAACATGATAAATATGGTTTTACCTTTTATTGTGTGATGAATAATGATAACATTTATATTTTTATTCTTTTCCTATGATCTATTGATTAAAGTTACATTGTATTATTATATAATTTAAACTTCAATCGGAAATGAATCTAATGATATGTAATTTATTTAATGGTAACTTGAATATGTATTATTTTAAGATAATTTTATAGATTTTAGAATGATTAGAGAAGAGAAAAATTCAATTTTTATTGTCCCTTTTACATTGTTTTTATGTTAATAATACAAGGTAACCATTATCATGATATGTTGAATTATTTTATCATCTCATTGACTGTTTTAGTAATTGAAATGCTTTGAGCCAAATTCAATGATTTAGAAGTACATTTCAGGTTGATTGTAATTAGAGAAAATCATGACAGATGTTTGTCTATATTTTAGTTAATTTGAAACAGTTATAATTAATACCTTGCGTTTTCTTGGTTATATATGTATTTAGTGAATCATGTGTACTATAATAGGGAGTATATAAAGTACACTGAAATAATATTAAATTTATATATTTCTAAAATGTTTAATCTATTTGAGATTTTTATAATTATAATATCGTGGGTCATAAGTGCATGACGGAGTAATTGATATAATGATTATGGTTATTTATTTCTTCTATTAATTTAGAATAATGGTGTGGAAGGAAAAAGTTTTTGAGAAGATATTTAAACATGATCATTATAACATGGAATATGGTCATAAAATTATATTAATTTAATATTTGTTTTTCACCCTAAAGAAAATTGAATGGATAAATTATTTATTTTTATTAATATGATAAAATTATCCTATTTTATAAATTGTTCTATTGATTTCATGTCATAATTAGTTACAATTGCATTAATATTAAATGGTGTGTGTATATTTATTATTTATTACTTAATTGAATTTCTGTTATTTTAGTATTATATCTTATTTAATTTATTTTTCATTTCACATGTGATTTTTGTGATAAAGTTATGATTTTTTAAAAAGTCGTTTCCTAAATAAATAATATCATAACCAAGGATAGTATTATAAATTGTTTCGTTGTCATATTAATGTTTTTAATTTTGTGTTATTAAAAATATTTAATGAATAATTTTTCCGATATTCAATTCTTTGAAAATATTTAATGTGTTTTTATCTTGTTTTTAAATAGAATAATTATTAATAAATCGATGTAATTGTTTTCAATATCTTAAAAAACTATTATAGTTTCCTAGAATGGTTTCAAAATTTTTAACGGATGGATTGATACTTTATGTTTTCTTAATCAAAAAAGTTATACAGACTTACTATTTATGGGAAATATGTGGTAGGATATATTATTTTATGTAGTTGTGCTTTTTTTTTTTGTGATTTTCTAGGTAGTTATTCATATTACACTTGATATGATGGTTGTTCTTATTTCATATTGATTTTTTTATGCTTATATTATTAGAGGTGTTTTTTACTTCTTATAACTGTTGACCTTTTTGGTTTATTTAATATTTTTTATGGTAAAAATGATTCATTTTTTCTAAAATGGATGTTTTATAATAAGGGTATTTTTCATGGGATGAGAATAAAATAAATAATGGAATGGGTTATCTATTGATATAAAATGGAAACCATATTTAATTATAATCAAAATTGTTTTGTGTGGTTATAATTCCGTTAGATAGTGAATTGCGATCTTTGGGATTGATTTCTATTGGTTGTCAATGATTATCATTGGTTGTCAATGGTGATAAAAAAGATATGAAGATATCATTATAATAAATATGGTTATGTACTTCCAATGTTAATTGATATTGGATGAAGTGTCATAGTCTTATAAAATGAAAAAAATAGAATTGTTTTGAAGTAAATGGGTTTCATTGAATTTTTGTATGGGATTTTTATGGATTAATTAGATGAAGTTGTAAAATGTATAGAATGGAATTCAACACAAATTCATGGAAAACGTTATAAATAATTAATTTTATATAGAGAATTCTTCGTGAAATTGTCAGCATCAAATGAAAGATTCTCCTTAATTAATTAAATGTAATTTTATGTCATGTTTAGATAATTCCCTTAGTAACTCTTATGATTGTTGAAAAGATTCTATTTTCAATGAATTTGTGTCAATGGTGACACCTTATAACAATGAATAAGGATTATTTTATGATGGTGTGTTCTTTGGAATTTATGATCTAGAGATAAAAGATGAATTGGATGAGTAGAATATTTCATTAGATGTTGAGAATTTCATAAGGAATTCTATAATTATAAATATCTATTTATATAGGTGACCATGAATTTGAAGTTGAATGCCATTATATACATGTTTTTTAACAAATTGTTTTTAATGGGTTATTTATAAAATTATTCAAACACACTTGGTAGTTAAGAAAACCTTATCCAAGGATTTTGTGGGATGCAAGGGTCAACCATTCCCATGGGAGGTCATCTCGAGCAACCAATCATGGAAGCTGGTATAGCCATGAATAGTGTCCATATGAACCATGTAGGCCCACATATAAGGCTCGTGGTTTGGATGTCATAATGTGATATGAGGTTGGGTAGGAATCACAAGGTCTATGAGGCCCATGTTTGTGTATAGAGTGCATTGATGGTGATCCCTGGTCACTAGATTGAACTACTAATGGAAAGATGTAGCTTGTAAAGTTTAGGGAAGATAATTCTAGAATTAGATATTATATGGATCCCATATGTTACTATTTCCATGATTAAAAAATTGTGGAAATTCCATGTCCATGCAATACAAGGAGATCCAATGATCCCTATAAAACCATGAAGTTACATTCTTGCTCCCCGTGAATATGCTACAAGACTCTATCACTTCGATGATCTACCAACACTAGAGATGAAACTGTGTACCAAGCCACATGGAAAGTTACCAAATCAAGTATTATTGATTATGCTCAATGGATCAGTACGCATGTATACTTATCATTGCATGAAAGTGTTTTTATGAAGTTTTTCCACTTACAAATAAATATTTCATCATACATATGAATTAAGGTAGGTTGGCTGCTTCATTAATATAAAGGATAACACGAGTTTATCATGAAACAATTCTATGATATTCTTAATCCCATAAAGAGGCTAAGACTTAAAATAATTAAAAATAAATGGGATATCAATGTTTGAATAATTCAAATCTATGAACTTTGGGTCATTGAATAAGTATTCACATGAAAATTTTCAGATAACTCTATGGTGATGAGTCATTGATGGTAGTGATCCAATTTTCTAAAAGAAGAGGAACAGAGCCCGACCAAAGATGATGCTACTTGTGAGATATCTAATATCTCTCATTTTTCTAATAACAAATCCCTTTAGAATGTTATTTTTCAAGATAATAAAATATATTCTATGATCCTTTTAGGATAAATGATGAGGGAGGATATACATACTATTTTATGAAAGTAGGAATAATGAAAAGATTTCATGAAGGATAAGATCCCACTGATAGAAGATAGGTTTTATACACTCTCAGTGTGAATCTTGAAGAGAAATAATACTCATATTCAGTGGATGGGTAACATACTCCCATTGTGCTTCCCAAAGAACTGGTTCCACAAATATTTTTCAATCCTCGATGAATAAGAAGGATTAAGAACTAATTAATTTATGTAGGATAAGAAGTGATGTATGCTATAAAAGTACCCGACATAGTATTGTTTCGCATATCCATTGTTGAAAAATAATAATAGAAGAGGTATCCACGATAGTGGAATCACGTATAAGAACATAAGTGAAGGTCATATTCATTTACTAGGTAGTATGAGACTCCTTTCTTACAAAGGTATGATATAACATGATAGTGTGTGTTCCAATGAGATAAAAATAATTATTATATTATAGTTCACGTGTTCTATAAAAATCTGAATACAATAATAGACATATAACAATCATGTTGTCTAAGTGAAGGAAAAAAATAAAACACTGTTCTTAAAATAATTCAATGGATGAGTTTATTGAGAATTTAATGCAACACATAGTCACAATTTTGATGAAATATGAATCATATTTGTGCCATGGATTTCATGAGGAGTTCTATGAACCAATTTTGTTATGTATATATAAAATATTATAGTGATTTAATTTTAATTATGATTTAGTTTTAATTAAAATAATAATAATAAATTTATTGAGCACTTGGTTGACTGGGATGACGAAATTGTATACTATTCCTTATAGATTGGGTAAAATAAACAATATCCAATAAAAAAACTAATTATATTATGTATTCAAGAAAAATAATTAATTTTGATGATTATATGTTGGTCTAAAAATCAGTGTTTCATTATTCACAATGATTTTTTTTAATCCAGCAAGATTAATATTAAGATTCAGTATAGTTTTTTTTTCACTGAAGAAGAAGAAGATCAAGAGTCTACTATAACATATTTCTTATATTTGAATGTAAAATTATAGAGGTAGATAGTGGAGTGAATAGAAAAAATAATTTTTAGTATAATTATCTTTTGGTTAAAGAATAATTATATGATTATCAGTACACATTATATTCACATTATTGAGAATGAAGTGTGAACAAGAAGAAATATATGATTTCATTTTCTATTGTGATTAAGAGTAGGAATTATTGTTTTAAACTATGAATTTAACCAGTTGAAGAAGAAGTTTGTTAAAGATCAAAGGAGCATTGTGATGTCCAAAAATATTATCATTAGGTGGAATAAATTCGTTGTGTTAGAAATAAACTTGTCATAGAGGTGAACAATATCTCTAAAGATTGTATAAGAATCCATTTATGTGATGTAAAAAATAAACTATAAAATCAAAAATAGATTATTGAAAGTGATTGATTATTTCATTCTTTTTAGAACCACATTAAATCGATTAGAGTCTAGATATTGTGTGGTTTGATCATTTCTATAGAAAGCCAATTTCTAGCTACTATTATTGAGAAATTAACCATGTAAAAACCTATTTTGAAATTCATTATTGATTTTATATACTTTCATGTGGTAGATAAAAGAGAATAAGATTATCAATATACTAATAGGTTAAATAGGTAATGGGATAAAATTTTAAATGTCTCCAACATTGATTCCCTCCTCTTAATGTTAGGGATATCCCAAATTTGATAATTCAATTGGTATCCATGGGATTGTTCTATTAGACTATATTGGTTTATGATATTCTCTTTTAAAGATATAAATTTATTTCCATTTCAAAAAATGAGTAACATTTTGGGATAATATTCGGTTATCTTTTAGTAGATGGCTATGCATACCAAGATGATGATAAATAGGAAAACAAAAATAAGAAACAAATAGAGAATAGTTACCTATTATATAATGAATATGTGGTATCTTTTTCTCCATTCCTTACTGAAAAATAATATATATCATTCTTGTAATTTAAAGATCAGGTAGATCAGGTTTCCACCATAGAAAAGGATAACCATACCACTACTAGTGATTAGGAGTTATGTGTTAATACTTCTAAAAATTATCTTCAAGATGATTTTAGGAAAAGTGGTAATGATAAATTTAAAAAATCACAATAAATATATGTTTTTATGTAATGTTAAATACTACATAGTGTTCAATTGAAAATAGTCTTCCATGTATGTGGATAATTTCAATTTATGTAGGATGAAGTCCCCAAGCTAAGAGAAGGAGAAGATACAATGTGAAATTATTGCATTAAAAAATGTCAGAATGTTTGAATATCTCTAGATAGGATGAATACTTTTAAAAATTAAATATATATCTTTTATTAAGTGTAGAAAAATTTCCCAATGAATTTTTTAGAAAGATACTCAGGAATAAAATTACTATCTACATAAAGAGAAATTGGAAAAAAATTGATTTCAAGAATTCATAATCAAAATAAAATTCCATAAAGCTTAAGGAACATGAATTATTAATTTGGAATAATTTTAAGCTACATTAAAATGAATTTGAATGAACGAAAAAGGCTTATGAATAAAATATTATTTTAATTGAATATAAAAAATTCATCCTCTATTTGAAATTTATATAATTAGATCCTCACTTGAATTTTTTTAGAAGACACATATTGACACTTCACAAATGAAGGGAATAGCTTCTACTACTACTCAATGATCCCAAGATGGGGTTATTGTTTAAAAATCCCTATAATTTGATATCAAGATCATGAATTCCTTGTATGATCTATCTAAAGTAGTTGATAAGAAACATGTTCCATCCATACAAACTTGTACTAATTATTTTAAACCTATTATAATGAAAAACATATGATGTAAAAAAACTCTAAAAATGTTTAGATGTAGAATGGTGATAAGACTAATACCACCATGATATAGATTTATAATAAATCAATAGAATAATATAGTTTTTGAAAAACATTACAACATCTCCTGAAAAAAACCCAACTACCTTATAAATAATAAATTAGGAAATCAAGATTTTTTGGCCAATATTGGTTCTGGAACATATTTGGGAATGGTGCATTAGAAATTTGGTGAAATTATAAATATATAAATGTAAAATGGAATCCAATTTCTAGGGTAAGAACAAAGAAGAAGAAGAATCAAACACTTTTCTAGAACAATATTTATACTACACACATATTTTTAATATTGGATAACTACAATTTTTTATGAAATAGATGTTGGAACAATATTGGTACATTCATAAAAAAATCTATCCAATATTGATAAAAAATAAGATCATATTCTAGAAAATACTGAAGAAGATACGAGGGGAAGAAATTAGTTGAATATTAGGAATATAAATTATCTAAATAAGATTCTACAATGGAATACTGATAAGAACATGGATTCAAAATCCCTGAAATTGATGAAAATTACTTATTCTAAAATAATAAATAAAAAATGATGGAACTCAATACAACTCATGTGGAACATCAAATCATACTACTAATGATCATAGTGACACATTAGTTATCTTGATATTATATGTGGAAAGAATGACACAAAGTGAAAACTCACAAACTAAGGATAGTGTAAAAGGAAAACAAAAGATCAAACATGATGAAGAAAAAGTGCATCAGAATTTTTTAATAATAAAAAAATATTATGATAATGAAGTCATATGTGAGAGATGTATGAAAGATGGTAACATTGAAATAGATTTTTAAGATTTTTACCATAATAAGAATCATTCATTAATAAAATTAATAATGTATCATCTATATACGTTTCTAGGTAGAGAAAGTATCCTCATAATGAAATAGAGAATTGGAATAGATCAATGTTGTTCCAATATAAATCAGAACGGATATTCATATGTTCAAGAATAAATATTAGAGAAAATGGATCAACATGTTTGAGAATGAAACCAAAACTTTTGTGTTCACATTGGTAAAGAAATGAAGGATTTTTATTATACCCTTAAACCATTGTTCATTGAATATGTTATTATAATGAACGTAATTTTATATATCGCATGTTCTCATGGGGGAACCAGAGAAGTTGTGAATATTCACGATCCAAACTATTGTTCCATTAAACCCAGTACCCAACCCAGTCTGTTGCATGGCCTGAGTGCGTTCTCGATCCCCAAGTTTTGACATCAAGTTCTTGGGTGTCAACATCATGGGAATGATTTAACCAATTGTCAGAAGCTTAAATAACGAAGAAAAATAAACAACACATAACTACATAACCATAATGAAAAATAGTGCACAAATTTCCAAATTCAAGGTTTCTAACTATTAATAAAACTCAAAATTACTATAATAGAAGGAACCCAAGAAACATCACAAAAAACATTGTGAATACTAAGTGTAATTACCCTCTAGAGACCGTCACCAACACCCGAAACAAGAGGAACTCTAGAAACCAGGGTCCACTAACATTACCATGCCACATCTTTCCTTTTTCAAGAAAAACCATATTAATGAAAAACCATTCTCAAAGAAATTTTTTAATGAAAAATAATTTTTTTAAAATATTATACATGAAATAAAGAGATACATACGGACTACCATATGTCGATCGCTAGACACACATCCCATAAGATTCATGTCACATGAAAGAAAAACATATGTAAATCCTTATTGGTAACAATCAGATGTGAGACACTAGAAACCACATAATTCATTAAAAATTGGTATAAACCCCACAACCAATTGTGTTATAATTCATGAACTACTAGGAGGAAAGTCCTAAGGGCCTAGTGGTCTCCAATAATCATCATGATTTAGTTAGTGTTTTTTTCATCAATCATACTACATGAATCAAATCTTTTCCACTTCCTTGTCAACTAGCATAAATCCACTATAGTAATTTGGGCATGCCACTTACAAATCAATAGATTACTAGTATCATTTTACCCACATTGATAGCTGATATTACCTTCATACTCAATTTTACATACATATATCACATAATCATCACTTTCACAGTACATTCCATACCACACATACAAACAAGGTAATGACTAATTTCACAAATCATCACACATAAACAACTATTTTCCATAAACAAAAAACATTCCATTTTAAACACACCAAAACCATTGAAAAACACATTTCGAAGTATTTTCAAAATCCATGAAACACATTTCACAAAATTATAAATAAAAGAACATAATTAATTTAATCATTTCCATGGGATATACCCTTTTAAATCCAAACATAATACATTTTCACTTTAAACATACATCCCATCATTTAAAAAATTAAAAATTCATATTAAAACTACACAACATGGTAGACATATTGATATAAAAATACATTTCCTTTGAAATACTCATTTTAAAATACAATCTCACCTCAAGTTCCTTTGAAAACGCATTTTTCACATTTCAAACAACCCATGGAACACTTTCATGAATCACAATAACAAATAATATCTAAAAAATATCTATTTTATTAAATAAAATTCATTTCCATTACATATTCACGAAACACCCTTCAAAAAACCATTTCACACCACAGAAATAAATCTTTGAGAACATACAATTAACGAAGAAATCATATGAAATCATTTAAAACTGTTTTAGTATGAAACCACGTACCTTGAGCATGAAAAAATCCAAATATTGTGTGAAACTGTAGCCACACCACTAAAAGAATGTGAAAAGGTAATATTAAGAAACAAACATCCAGATCTCAATAAAAAACATAAGATAGAACCCTTCCTAGTTCAAACACCCTGCTGGAAAATGAAAACCCAAGATAGAGGGGGAGGCCCCTAGAAAGAGGGAATAATCAAGAGATAAACCACATAATTGATGAATCCGTGAAGAATCAGGTTTAAAAACACCAAAATATTGATTTCAAAAGAGATTAAGAAATCTTTTAGGAGGCTCCCATTGATGAAAATCAAGAGTGTTGTTGACAGGAAGGATTAAGTGTTAAATCCTGATAGGACAAAAGTGGAATTTCCAAATTTTAAATGACATGTACAAGTCACATAGTATTCCTATACGGTTTAGAAAACCGTGGTGTAGTCGTGAACCCCTCACTGTCCAAGGGGAATAGGCCACATAATAAGACTACATGGTTTTAAAAATGTTCACTAACCATGTGGTTATGCACTATCCAAAATTTCACTTTGGCCTCATGGTTTCCTAGGAATGGTAGACAATTTTCAAAACAAATGCACCAACAATGTGCCACCTGCTGTTAAGAAAAAAATCAATATTTCATCAAAAAATGGAATAATATCATGTATATGAACTAGTCTAAAAAATAAATAATGTAAAAACCTTAAAAATAAAATCCTTCAAAGCAAGAACTTGAAACATAAACAATGATCATAAAATGAACCGAAGGAAATGAAGAAAAAATTCTAGGTATGATAATTCTCCTGACCATGAAAACATAATGCCCTTAAAAATACATTACATGGGTTGATCTTGAAATGAAAAACAATATTCATCCACAAATCAAGGAAAATCCTAATAAATATTAAATGAGAATAAATAAATAACACCTTGAATAGAAAACAGAGAAACACAAGATTTAATTGGAGAGACCTGAATAGACTCTACACCAAACGTCTTCCACCCCTATAAGGCCACACCATATCCTTTTGATCGATCAATAGAAAAGTAATTTTCCAAACACATAATCTAAACTCTAAATCCAAGAACACATCAGAAATTAAAAAACAAAAATGATATAATTTACTTTAAACAATCAAACAAAAGAATATCACTTATTGAAAAATACCTCCACACCTTCACTTCAAATAAACCGTTGGGAACACTCCAGGTCCAATATTTACTCAAAGAAGGAACTCAAATTTATATGAATTTAAAAGAGACTACTAACAAATAATGAAATGATAGAAACAAAAATGGATTATCTGCATGGGGATGCCCGAATAGACTCCCCATCATGATAACAATCCATCTCCACAAATTGGAATAGACCGGAAGAGGAACCCATCATGGAAAACTAATGAAATTCTCTTATAGACTAACGAATATAGTCTAGAAAACCATCCAAGAGGGAGACACAGACCTATAAGAGGAGATAAAAATGACATCAAATGAAGAAGTCCTACTGGAAAAGGAGAACCAAACTGGGATCCACATCCAGAAAGCTCAACTACTCCAAAATAAAGAAAATGAGTGTACCAAGCCTCATTATAACCGAGGGGAACTCTTTCACCCTAACAGATTGTAATTAATAATTAGGTCTTTACACTAATTCCCACAAACATGGAATTTTCAAGACAAAAGAGCTAGAACAAAAGATCTTCAACTTTCCCCATAAAAAACTGGAGACCAAGACATACTATGGTCCCTACCACCCCCCATGTTTCCTAAATACATTATATATTCACATTGGGGACTACAAATGATTCCCTAATGTTTGAAGAATCCAATGCCTCATAGTCTGGAGTTGAAAATCCTTAGTTATAAAACCTTATTTCCTCTAAAACAAGTATATATAAGATATGGAACTATCATCCCATTTCACAATGAATGAGAAATACCAAATACAAGGCAATAAAAAATAAAACCCATGTTTAAAATGGAAAAATTCATAATATTCCAAAAGAATTAAATAGTTCCATTAAAATGGAAGGTCTCAATAGGTCCCCAATACCAACAATTAAAATTTAAAGAGAAAACAATTGTACAAGACACAACCGTTACAACTAAAGAGGAATACCTAGAAAAGGACTCTAAACCAAGCCCAAACATCACACTACAACTACGAAATAGATCCACGTGGCACCATGGAATCCACAAGAAAAAACTGTTGAAGGTGTCCGTGGAATCCAAAGGCATGATAGGTCTTTATAGAATTTAGACATGATGAATTGTTATGAATAATAATTCCACACTGATATCACATCATCATTCTATGCACGAAATAATCTAATGAAATATTCGAAGGACTTTATTATACTGTGACCAACACCAACAGATTAATTTATTTTTTATAGCACTTCAATTTATCTTCACCACATATTATTCAGACCATAATGCATAAAGGTGGAAAACATCACCATTTAATGACTCAAAAAATAGAGGAGGTTTTAGATTTAGACACTCGAGATGAATGTCTATGGGTTAATCAACAACAGGATTTCCCAATTCGGATTTACTTGTTTCCACACTTTGAATATTCATAAAATCTTATGGGGGTGTACACCACACAAAAATAAAACAAATAACCTAGACAAAATAATCCATCAAACATAATTTTTTTTAAATAAACACTGAACACACAAAACAAATCCAACCTAAAGGCTTCAATTTTTTTAAATGAATCCACCAATGATTATTTCAAGACCAGGTCATCAACAATAACTCAAAATTGAAACACCATTTGAACTTGAATAGTTATCAAACTCAAAGCACCTCACATGAAACATTCCAAAATCACAAGTAGACACACTACACAACTAATGGTAATCAAAATACAACATTTTCCCTTAAATGAAATTTTCAAATGAAAAAATTCTTGGTGGGTTCCTCCCTCACCAATGGTATTCCATGGAGCCTCACACATGCATATTCATGTTCTAACATGTCAATCATCCAATTTTCCACACACATCCATGAATGTGGTCACTCACAGAAACAAAAATGGTTAATAAAATTACAAGGTAAAATATTCTACCACACTTTCAAAATCTCAATCCACATACAATTTTGAAAATTCATTATACTTTTCAAAACTCACTGACAAATAAATAAATAACCATCTTCAAACCCCACACCTTAATCTGTTCCATCATTATAAAAATTAAATCCCATGGATTCCATCAAAATATTCCAATTATTACAATTTAGAACTTTTTTTATAGATCAACATATAAAATTTAAAATAGATTACCATACCTACCATGAATTAGTTCATTTTTTTGAAACAATCAATTTCAACAAACCACAAGTTCCAATTACCAAAAAATAATTTCCAATAAAATCATACTCTATTTTACCAAAAATATTTTTTCAATAATACTCTTTTGAAATGATCCTTTAATAATTATTATGAAAATCCATGTTCCACCATACCAAAACAAAATCACTACCATTTTATCGTCCAATTTTTCAAATGTAAAAAATGGGGGTTCTAAAAAAAATTCATAACCGAATTAAACACAAAAAAATTTACAAGGGGAAATAGAGTTGATTAGTGACTCGACCATATTGTTAGAGACCATACAAAAATAACACCACCATCATAGAGAGTATTCTATGAAAAATTGAGAGGCACCAAAAGGCATTACATTCCCTAAGAGCATACTGATAAAACTATCAAAACTCCGATTTTAATTGTGAAACATGAAATAATTGACAAAAACTAAAGGAACCAAATAAAATCAGACATCTCATGGTTACTAGAGTCCCATCACAAGGTGTAATGGCTTGGAACCCCAATCATAACTTTAAATTCAAGCCCCAAAAATATTAGATTAAATATATCATTACTCTTCCACAAAAAACATGACCCAAATAGTTTTCACTATGCTCTGATACCATTTTTTCACAGACCAAACCAGGGTTCCATCCAACTGGACACCCGATTCGATCTTTGGCATCACAAGAAAGTAATTCCGGACCCCTACATGCTAATAATAAGTTCCTGGGTATCAAAATAAATCATTGGAATTATTTCAACCATTTATATAACCATAAATAATTATTATGAATAAAGATTTCATACCTAAATAACCATATCAAATCAAGATACAAAACCTTCATGATACAAGGTTTAAAAAAGTAAAGAAAAATAAAAACTTATAAAATTGAAGGAAGACAAAAAACATCCCAAAAATATATGTGAAATATTAGGGGAATAAACCTCAAGCCACCATCACTAACACCTAAAACTAGAGGAACAATAATAGCATAGGTTTAATAACATCTCTAAGAAAACTATTTCCTTTACCTGGGTCATACAAAACAAGTCTACATACAATAAAAGTTGTATATAGGGTGTGGGCCGTTACCCAATAATTTTACACCCAAAAGAAAATATTCCCTAATACAACATCAATAGATAAATTAGCATACACATTTTTATAAAATCCTTTGAAATTTTTTCATAAAAACACAATTTAAGAAAAATAATTATCAATAAAAACATTTTCATGAAAAACCATTTTCAAAATAATATTTCATAAAATAAAAAGCTAAATAGGGCATACCATATTCTAATAGTACGTGTGAATTATTATAATCATCATGTAAGAAGTAATATCACCAGAGGTAAATCCCTATGGGTAACTAACACATGTGAGAGACTAGAAACCTCCTAACATGGTGTAACATTGTTTAACAACCACATCTGACAATGTTATCATTCACGAGACACAATGAGGTAACATCATATTAGACTAGTGGTCTACAATCATAATTATTATTTAGTTACTATTTTAATCATCAATCATGTTAAGTGAATCCAATATTTTCCTCTTATGACAAAGCTAAGGTTAGTCTACTAAAAGTATTTGGGCTTGCACTTCCAAATCACTAGAGTAATAATTCTATTATTCCCACCAAGATACAAAAGATTCCATATTTTGTAAATTTAACATTCACATGTCAAACAACCATCACTTTTACAATACATTCCACACCACATTTGAAGACAAAAAATCACTAGTTCTACAAATTATCACACATAAACCATCATTTTCCATAAAACCCCACTTTACATCTTACACACCCCAAAAAAATTTATGAAAATATTTCACACCACTATTACAATCCATGAATCATATTTTAAAACATTAAAAAGAAGAAACATAATTAATTTAACCATTTCTATGGGAATTCCAATTTTAAATACAATTATAATACAATTTCACATTAACATGATTCCCAAAATTGAAACAGTTAAAAAATCAAATGAAAAGTGCATCAAAAGGTAACCATCATTGCATGAAAGTCCATTTCCTCTGAAAAAATAACTTTCAAATACATTTTCACCTCTTTTTCCTTTGAGAACACATTTTCACCTTTTAAATAACCCATGAAAACACTTCTATGAATCAACACGAGAAAGAACATAAAAAAATATAGCCATGTTATTTTTATTAAATCCATTTTCATCATATTTGAATAAAAAAAACCTTACAAAAACCTATTTAACACCACAAAAATAAATCATATATCACATATAATTAACCTATCAAGGATATAAAATCATTTAAAAAGGTTTTATCTTGTAACCACCTACCTCGAGCTTGGATACATCCATAAATTAGTGTAAAATTGAAACATTACCACCAAAAGACCCTAATAATGTATGATTAAGAAACAAACACCATGATCCCACTCATCAACTCATGTTTGATCCATTCCTAGGTCAAACACCCAACTAGAAACTGAGAAACAAATAAAGATAGGGAATAAACCAAAGAAAGTGGGACGTATCAAGAGAGAAGACACTTACTTGATGAACCCTTAAAGAATTGGTGTAAGAACCTACCAAATATTTATTTCCATGAATCCTAAGAAATCTTGGTGGAGGATTGTATGGTTGAAAATCCTGATTGGGTGGATAGGATGGGTTTTGGGTCAAATCCTGAGAGGACACATGTGAGATTTCCAATTTTTCAATGACCTCGACATGTTGCGAGAATTTCTAGCATGGTTTTCCAAACTATTTAGATATCATGAGACCCTTAATATCTAAGAGGAACATGATTCATATTTATCCCACATTGTTAACAATACATGTAGTCAGCCACTATCCAAAATTTCACTTTGTATACTTGGTTTCTTGTTTAAGGTGAACGACTTTCCAAACCATTCACTAACTATGTGACACCTTCTATTAACCCAAATCCCACTTTTTCATCCAAAATCAAGGGATAAACTCATCAAAAAGTACAAGGACGAAAATATAAAAAAAAGAAAATACCTCAAAACTCAGACCCTTGACACTCAAAACTCAAGAGAAAAACTTAGACCCAAAAATGAACTAGGAAAAATGACAAAAACCAAAATTCATGTGTGATGTGAGTTCTATAAATTCGTGATAGACATGATGAAGAAGTCATCATCTTTGACTTATATATCAATTTTATGTTCAAATATAAATATAATGGAGGATAATAATTTCTTATGTCAAATAACATGATGTCCTATTTTTTACATCTTGGATAAATAATATACCATCTTTTCATTGTCGTATTTTTTATATCTGAATGAACAAGTGTTCAAGATGATCATCCATGGTGATGTTGTGAAATTTTTCCAATATTGAATATCATAAGTAAATAATCAATTTAGTTGTACTCTCTAAATTGTATCATTATGAAATTAATTCTTGAATAGTTTCATCATTATGAAGATTTTAATAATAGTTTCACTTGAGGTTGAGAAAAATTAATAATGACGATGAAGGGACAAAATTAGTATTTCAATTAGTGTCAAACTTGATTATTCGGTATGTTTCATGAAGATCAGTTCATTTGGAAAGGTATGTATATCTAAATCTCTAATATATATTTTTCAAAATTAAGAAACATTTTACAAAGGGGGTTTAATTTAATAAATCAATTAAATGTGAAATGTGGAAGTAAAAGATGTTCCCCAACCCACATATATTTATTTTTTCACTTGATTTTTTGGTTCATTTATTGAATTGATTTCATAAATTTCATATTGATTTCTATTAAAAAATTTCATGTAACATTTAATATCCTTACCTTGGAATGAAAATGAGTAGACTTTGAAGATATTTATATATTTTCTCATATCATGAGGCATTATGATCAATTGGTAAGTAACATATTTTTTGGAAAAAAATACTCTTGTTTCCAGTACTGATTAGGGCTTAAGATAATTAGAGAGAAAAAATTGATGGAACATTTATATGGTATGGATTGATACACCTTTCCCATGAATGTTTTATTTTTGAAATAAGGGGGATATAAATTGAAATGAATTTTTGAACAGATATTTAGGAGAGAAAGATGAAATTATTTTATTGAAAAATTAATTTGGAATAAACATTGATGGTATTTTAAACAAATACAAAGGGCGAGATTGAAGATTCCAATTTTTGTATAAGTTATATTTTTTCAATTATTTTTATTGGTTTTAAATGTTTATAAATGAGGTAGAACGATCTAATTGATCTCAATATGATAATGAGTATCCAATGTTAATGGATCATAGATAATATTCAAAAGTATTATAAACTGAGAAATCATAGACACGGTTTGAAAACATTGAGGATCATAGGTGATTCTTGAATAAATGTTATGGAATATTTATAAATTTTTTTTTCATGTTTGGATAATAATCCTAATAAATTTCATGATTTTTTAATCGGTTCTTAATTTATAAGTAGCGTGTCAATTGTGACCCATTATTTATAAAAATTAATAATGATGATTTGATTACGAAGTGTTATTTAGAATTTATATTTTAGAAATAAAAGTGTAACTGTTTAAGGAGAATATTTTAAGAGAATTTGAGAATGAATTTAAGAAGTCTATATTTATAATTCCATATGTATAAATGTGACCACCTATTATATGTTCAATTCCATTCAATATGTTGTGTCTAACAAAGTATTTTCATGATGTTATTAAAAAACAATCCAACCATAATTGATATCATATTCAAACTAAAACAAGGATTATGTGGGACCCAAAGGTCAACCACCCCCATGGGAGAATATTTGTAGAATCCAATAATAGTAATAATTATAATAGTCTATAGTGGAAACGTAAACCGTGCGAGTTCGTGTATAAGGATTACAGTGTAAACATGCTAAGGTGGGAATAGGTTGTTTTATAATTCTGGAGGGCCAAGAGGATTGTGTACGTGTGTGTGTGTGTATTGTGAAATAGCGATGATCCCCAGTCACCATATTAAAGCAATGATTCTTTACATTATTCTTTAAATACATAGGAATCCTCATCTAGAATTTTATGTGTGATAGATACCACATGTTAGTGTTCCCATGACTAAAAACTTTTAGACATATCATGTCTATCCAATACATGTATATCCAAAGTACCCCCGGGAGACCATGAACTAAAATTATTCCTCCTTAAATGAGGGATACAAGACTCTATACTTTCTATGATCATGCACCATCGGTGATCAAACTATTCACCGATCATCAAAAACTTTTTTTAAATAATGTATAATCAATCTTTATCAATGGATCGATACACATGAATTCCTTTCAATGCATGAAATTAGGTGTTCAATATTGTTCCACTATGTAAATAATATAAAAATATATATGTGAATAAATATCGGTCAGATGTATTGTTTCTATAAAAGATAAATATATGGTTTGATAAAAAAATAACCTGTTATTCATCATTTAATGATGAAGATGAGACTAGATGCTCTTCAAAATAAATGAGACACCCATGTTTTATGAATTCATTGATGACAACTTCTAATATTTGAATAATCCTTCACATGGAAATTTTTTGTGATATTCTTAGTTAGTGATTGAATTATGAGATCTTTTGATCTACTCCTATAAAAGGACAGGCATCGATAAAAACCAATGATGCTTCTACTCATTAGATACCCAAGAGAAATCATTTTAAAAAAAAAAATATCATCTTTGAAAATTAATTTGAATGGGAAGGATTGTTTTTCCCAAGTATTCTAGGCTACAAGAAGAGGGGTGTTCTACTTTATATTTTTTAGAGTCCAGAACTGTGAAATGATTTTATGAAGGAGAAGAACCCCATGAATTGTGGTATGTCATTATATAATATTTGATTTATTTTTAAAGGAAATAATAATTTGATCTTATGATTGGGTAATTTACTCCCTCTATTCTTCACAATGAAAAGGTTCCACAAATTATTTTCCAAAATTCTTGAAGATTGCTTATTGCACACAAGTTGTATTTAATTTAGGTGAAAAATAGATATAATTTGTAAAATAAAAATGCACAATAATGTTTTTTATAGTTACATTTTCATGATTATAAAATATTAATGGGGAATCCATGGAGGTGAAATCATGTATATGAAATAAATTTAGGGTTATGTGTATAAAATTTATATCACGAGACTCCTGATTTGTATTGGTATGACATAACATGATAGTGTGTGTGAAAAGAAGATTTAATTGAAGAAGATATTAATGTGTGTGTTTTCAGCACATATGTGGAGATAATTAATGAAATATAAAAAACATAATGTCTATATAAAAGAAAAAGGAGGTGAACTCTTTTTGTAAAGGAATAAAGTGAATTCATTCATTAATCATTGAATTTGGCACACAATAAATTTTTGGATGAAATATCAATCATATATATGTCAGTATTTTCTTGAAATGCTCCATGAAAAAATTATATTATCTTTATATCACATTAAAGTGTAATTTCATGTTTATTATGTAATTATGAGTTTTAATTATGAGAAGGAAGGAATTTTTTTCTCAGGTCCTTGATTGATCGAGAAGTTGATATTGTATACTATTCTATATTAATTATTATATAGAATGAATAAATGATACAAAACAAGTGTTTATTTTGTGTTTCAAATAAAAATTATTAATTGTGATGATGTTATGTTGTTAAAATCTTTAGAGTTTCAAAATTCACAAATATGTTTATGATTTTAGAATGATGAAGATGATTCAGTGCATGTTTTTTTTCATTGATGAAGACAAAGTCCAAGAAAGTGGAATACAATATTGCATATATTTGAGTGTGAATGATCAAATATAGGTGGTGAAGTTACTGACCAAATTTATTTTTAGTTTAATTATAATCTTTGGTTATGATAATTCCATTAACATTACTTCATATCATACTGAACTTTTTTTTTGAATTTAGAATAATAATAAGATTATATTTATATTTTTTGTTGTGAATAAGTGGAAGGTTGATTTTCTACAATTATGTGAGTATCTAAGTGAAGAATATATTTTTTGATGATCAAAGTCTAACTCTAACATATAACAGAAATATGAAAATGTGGAACACTTTCTTGGTGTTACAAATAAACTTATCAACAAGGTGTATAATATCTTTAGAGTAAGTATAAAGATATATCCAAGTGCTATAAAACCTGACCTATCAATAGAATATACTTATCTTCAATAGAAAGGGTATTTTCTACTTACTGTAACAACATTAATAGTATTCTTTTCTAGTTGATATATGATTTTATCATTATTAGACCATACCAAGTACATGATATTGTTATTGATTATTTAACCTTTTAAAACATCATTTTTTCTTATTCACTTGCTTCTAATAATTGATGCGATAAATAAAAGAGAATAAGAGAATAAATATCCTTACATGTCAAATTGGTAAAGAGATGAAAGTTTAAAATTCCCACAACATGGATTCACTACCATCGCCTATCTGTTTTAGGAATATCCCAAAAAGGTCCTTTCAAATTGAGGTGAATATCTTTGATAAATCATAGGATTAAAGTATGAGGACATTAAAGAACTATATTAACTATTACAAAAGTTTTACAGAATTCATTTTTTCATCAATTTGGAAATAGTTTATATGGAAATGGATAATTAATTAAGATAGGGTAGTTAATAGATATTAGAACCACCACTTCATTTTTATCAATGGAATTATAATTCTGGTTTATCTAGAGGATTTCAAAAATGGGGATCACATTAATGTATTTTTCAAAGTTTGATTTTGATTTTCAGGATTAATATTTGTATGAGTATCCTCCGATGAATTTTATAGGGGATTTGTGTGACTACATTTCAATGTCCCATGCTTTATCAATGTTAGAGAATCGTTCTTATAATGGTTGAGTGATATAATTTAAAGACACTATGATGGATCTTGCCATCTATACTTAATGGTGTTTTTCTAGGGACTTGTACATGTCATCTAATTTATGGTCTCGCCAAGGATATATTGACTAGAATTTACTCTTCATAACCTATGGTGTAGTGAATTACTTATCCTCAACTCTGTTGTATAAGGTTTTTTAAATCGCATGATCTCTGCCAATTCTTTGGTTAAAGTACTGACATTCACTTGGGTTGTGTCAATCATGATAGAGTATTGGTTTTCTATTAGGAGTCTCTCATTCATAGCATGGGTGAAAAAATAATATTATTTATAGATGAATTTTGATATTCATACCCTTATGTTAATACTTAATATGCTACATCTATTGTGTTGTGGAAGGAGGTTCTAATTTATCTCATGTGCCCCAATATCAAATTTTGGTTTCACATTCATCCAAATAAATTTCATGTGGCTTGTCCATTCTAATTTTGAGATAGTAGTGAAAGTTAAACACTAATTAGTGGGATTGTGATGACTTTTACCTATACCTTTCCCACGTTATTATTAAATTATCATCATCTTAATACCATAATATCTTGAAAATAATGATGTAATTGTGGTGTTATTAGTTCAACTCATTTAGTAGGTGTTGTCAAGAACAAACCCACATGGTCCATCCTAGCCATAATTAAAATGATAATTACAGCCAACCCCCCTCTAATAGGCTAGTGTGTTTAGACCATCACTAAGTAGGCATATCGGAAACATAGGAGGCCTTATCCAAATGTACCTGCATAAATGAATGCATCACTATACAACAGTACAATGTAGAAAGGTATTAAAATGATACTGAAAATGCATGAATAACTTTTATCCCACATCATAGGATGAAAATAAAATGGTAGAAGTATAAAGTACATGTACACACACACACACACATAAATCCCTCATTATTTTCTTCCCAGATAGAACACATCATGGTGGTCTTACTCATCGAGTAATATTATACTGATTTCACATATAGGAGAGATAAAAAACATTTTTTTAATGAAGTAGCACCAAGGAAATTGGGTGCGAACATCTTAGATATATAATCAATCAGACTTCACCTCAATGAAATAAAATATATTTCAATACATATTTTGGGATCAGGACTAGGTTCACGAGGTATATTGAACCCTATTTGGAAGAAACCTCTAATTATGGAATCCGACTCTTTGGTATATTGGTCACATCGAGTCAAGAAACCCCACATAGTGATGAATATATGATATTAGAACCCACCATTGGACTCATGGAGGGATTTGTGAAACTATATTAGGACTAATCTTATTGAGGTGACCACATTGTATACATTGGATGTGTTTCTTTACTATACCCTCTTATCGATATACTGAGAGAACACATCATAGATAAATAGGTCAATAGTGAAATGGTTCAAGGGATATCACCCACAATCACAATAGAACATAACCGAGAAGAATAAGTTCACTAAAATTCCCATAAATAAGAACTTGATGTGTCCCTAGGGATACACATCTTGTCTCACTGATCAGGACAATTACGATATATAGTGTTCACAAAATATACATTTTAAAAAATAAATTGTTTTTTCTTTATGACACAAGGCTTATAGAGATATTTATGGAACTTTGGGTTCTGTCTATCTATGACCAAGTAGTAAATCTCTTTATTATGTATTAAGGTCATTTCCGTGAACATAGGTCATTTTTGAGTGATTTTCATAGCACCCAAAACTTTTGCACTATCAAACTATGTTTCGAGGACAAGACAAAACTCAACATATGTCTTCCTCCCAAGACCACATAATTTTTCAAAGTACTCGATGTGTACCTTTCCACAAATATGATGTTAGAAAACATTTTCCCATATGCACATACTCCAAATAAAAGTCAATACATAAAGGTTATAAAGAATGTTATCTGACCACCTGATACGTGGTGTCACACAAAATACCGGGACTATACCACCTATCATGTCTAGATAGCTTGCTAATGGTCACATGAGGTGTGAACCCACCACACAGTATAAGATATTTATCTCAATTCTGAAACCCTAGCCATCAAATGGAGGGGAAAACATGTCATGTTTCTTAAACTAACCACTGTGTTATATGTTTTCTTACCAATTTACTAATTCTTCTTGCTTCCTCGCAAGAGGATACAATTCCTCTTAGGATCACATCATTCATCCCAGATCTAGGATGTCTATTCACAACTCATCTCTATTGGCTAAATTCCAACCACCCAAATATCTTCAATTTTGATCCCATTACACTGATCCACTATAAGTTGAATCCCATGAATGTAAGTCCCCTGATCCTCTCCATTCTATCTCTAATCTCCTACCACACCACATCAAAAAATATTTCCCTACAGATACTAAATCTATAGATGATACCTTAATATATTGTGAAAAATATTTATTTCAAAATGATCCCCTATTAGGTATCTGTCAAATCGATAGATAAATAGAACAATAAAGATGATCATGTGGTGAAAAGTTAGATAAAATAAAAAATAATAAATGTGAATAAAAATACATAAATATTGTTTGGAATGTCCTAAATATATTTTCTTGAAGGTTAACAATAGATAAAAAATTGATATTGATTAAAATAATCCAAGGATAAAAAACCATCAACCACAAATCAATATTCAATCCACAAGTCCAATTGGCCTTAAGACCTTCATTTTTCTTTTATTATAGATAATCCCCCTTTTAAGGGATGAAGGGGAACCTGTACATGACCTATAGGCCCAAGGCCCAAGGCCCGACATGACTCACAATACATGAACCAAAGGCTCATAGGCATACTATGCCAATACATGACACGTAGGCCCAACCCATAGGAACTGCCCCTCCCATAGTAGGATTGACTTTAATTTTACATGGAACAATCAAATACAGTATCAAAATATTATAAAAAATTCTCTACCTTAGTTTTAGATCGATCTATAATGAAAAATTCAACTACATAATTTTCATTTGAAATATCTATGAATACCATCATTTATGGTGATCAATACAGTACTTAATACTCATTCTTATGATCATCTGCCAATATTCTATCACCTGTATTCTATAACCATTCTATATATCCTCCCATTACCTCTAGGTTTATATGGATAACCCTATGGAATCATTCATAACATGGATTATAAATAAGAGGTTAGGTTATGAAAAATAAAAAAAATAATTTTTATATATAAACTTATTTATTTATTTATCATCCTCCCACAACTAATTTCTAACAAAACAACCTACTTAAAAAATTATTATGTCACACATTTAATAAGAAATATGTTAAAAATTAAATTGTTCTATAAATTTCCCCATATGGTAAAATATTCATGATATATTCTATTATTTAATAAATCTACATTCTCGTGATATTATATAATTAATATATTTAATCTATCCTATATGTAGTTTTCTAGGCCATATATCCCAAAAATATTAATAAAATTAAATAAAAAAAGAGTCACTGAATTATCTATAACTGCATAGATTTTTATTCTATAAAGTTATTTCCTACTCAGAAATGATAATATTTTCCTCTAAATTAGGTTTCCCACTCCCAAAATCTTGAAATAATGTTATGATGTTGTCAATAAACATGCACCCATGGAATGAAATTTCCCACAAAGGGTCTTTTCTCACCATTTCTAAAATGCCTTCTAGAAAATCAAAAAGGTAATTCCATCATCAATATCCAAATAACTTTGGTAGGACATATACAATGATTCATTTATATATCAACTTTGATTTGACATATATAATACACCAAGAACAAAACATAACTATTTTTGTAGGGTTATGTGGTACATCACCTCACTATCCCAAAGTATCAATATGGAGTAGAGAATATAGAACTCAAAGATAGTCTTCCACCATTTCCATATCTCTAAAACTCTTATTTAAGGGTGGTCTCTTATAACACATAATCTCATAATTGAACACCAATTGCCTAAATCACCTGTCTACAAAAGACTCCTCATGTTTTTAGGAAGTGCTCTTCACCCCGGGAAGAATTGCACCATTACAATAACTGTTCACACCAACTCAACACCCATAAGAACAATTTCCCACTTTCTCTGACTGGTAATGTGGGGACCTATAGGTAATCACATACATTTCCTTGAAGTTTACTGCCTTGATGGTGTAGTGGTAAGAGTTATGATACAAAAACAAAATAGATGGTAGATGATCCTCCCAACTATGGCCTTATATAACTTGAAAACCAAAATGTTTTTCAAATAAATCTGAATGGTTCTCTTTAACATGAAATATATATGGGGTATAAACACTATGCTCAATAAACATGGAGTCCCAATTTCTTCATTCATCCTCCCCAAAAGTTTTTTATGTGGTGATCATTATAGTCTTAAACGACAATTAATGAAATTCCTGGAATTCAACCAACATCATGCATTTAAATGAAACCAAAAATCTCATCTTAGATTTTCCCTTGAATGTTATGAATTAGAACAACTCGAAGAGGTATGATATGATCACTCATATAGTGTCCTAGACTCCCAATAATCATCGAATTCAAAACCTGAACTACACAATGATACAGTCCCATTTCCACATCCATCTAAGAACCTCATCTTCATGTAAGACATCCTGACATAATGTTCAAAACATGATATAATATCTTTTCTTGTCAGTCCAATTCCAATGGATCTCATTACATCCTCTCCTTTCAAAGATACACTACAAAGAAAAAAATATGAAACCTCATAATCACCTCTTCAAATAGCATGATATGTTTCATATTACATAGTCAATAAAGTATAATATCCTCGCTATTTTTATAATATCCTTTAAGAGAATTTATAGTGGATATATCGTCACATGATATCTCATAAAAAATATCCCAATTATGTGCCTCTCTGTGTCTCGGAATAAGAGGAGGGGTTACAATCATCAACTAGAGGTGGGATACACCCTCATCATAATTAAGGTTCAGCTACAATGGGGAAATTAACATTTTTACCTCAACCCAAAAAAATGAATAAAAAACCATGTTGTTGTCATATAATACCACCACCACACTCTTGAGTGGCTCTAATGGTAGAAATACCTGAACCCTTACTATTTATACTATCACTCACATGTCCAAGAATACATTTCCCTGTATATTGACCTACTAAATTTCGAACTGAAACATTGAGATATTCTTATATATATGGTTATCTAGGAGATTATTCTAAACCATCCCCGTGTGTTTTAGGTGATCTAACTATGATATTGAGTATACAGTGATTCCACCAGTGAATAATACCATGAAAATATCCAAGAAGGGTTGATTTAGATTATTCTTATGCCCACTAACAGTAGAAGGGAATCCAATATGACAAGAGGAATCTCAATGAAAACATATTGGAATTAGAAATACCCCATTGGAATTTAATCCTCAGAACCTAGAGTTGGTGATAACCCATCCAAAGGTTACAATAGAACAACCAATTTACTATTAACCACTGGTCGAAGAAGCCACTGAATCTTGTGGGTGGATATTCATTCATGGAAAATACTTGGATAATGGTGTGTAAATCCATTACAAACCTAAATCTCAGTGCCTCGTTCTTAGAAAACAACAATGGGACTCTCATGGAAACACACTAGGATAAAATAATACATTTCTAAATAGAATCTCTAACCATTACATTATCTCTCATAGACACATAGATTCGTTTGATATTCTAACATCGATATTTGGACATACCTATGTGTAGGTTTAAACAAAAAAATTGGATAGTAAGACATAAAATTCATATGGGAAGACATCCCCACACTCCCCCAAAACCACAAGAAATTGAGGTCTCATTGAATCAACTACTTCAAGGGTTATTCTAAAAATCTAATATGAAATAGGTTGTATAATCCTCCATATGATCCCATCATACTCTGTCTCAAATACCTTGATTCCAATGAAGTAAAATTCTATCCCACTGACTCAGGAACACAATAACCCATACTAGTAATAGTCAACTAGACATTAATTATATGAAATAATTCCATATTAAGGAAAAATCTTAGTTTTTTACTAATACAGTAGGATGATTCTACATGAGGCTATATATCCTCCCATAGTTAGGTCACACTATGAGTAGAATTATGTGATCACTGATCATCTCTATAATAGACTCCTATAGACTATTTAATATATAAAAGGATCTAATAGAATCACTAGGCCTCAAATAGGTAAATGTTTTAGGTAAATTTTTCATGTGACTTTCTATGAAAGCTACAATAGGGGAAGGGATGACACATGTAACACCTCGAACCACAATAAAAGAAACCAGGTTACAATACCATCCTTCTGAAAGATATAGATTCCCCTTTCCTCTGATTCTCATTATAAAGGGACTTATTTAACACCTTAGCACATCAAAACGACCTCAAACAAAAAATGTATAAGGAATTCATCAACTACACCTTGATGGAATCCACATTCGGATTCACTAACACAACCATACTATTTTGAATCACAACAAAAAAAAATTGGTGGGGGAAGAAATCCTTATCCTTGTATTTTTATGCCATTTCAAAAACCACAAACACATGGATTTACTAACGGTCAGTGCTTCCCTTGAAAATTAACATCACCAAGACCACCATCAATAAGGTTTATATATAATTGAAAATTTTCACCATGGGATCATTCCAGTCATCTACCATACAAGGAAGGGGTTCTAGAGCACCAAAAAACATATGTGAGCTATGCCACTGAAAATAAAAAACACACACAAAGAATAGTTGAAGCATATATACATCCATCGACAAATAACTACTCCTAATCATGATGATGAGTATCCACCTAAACTATCAGGGATGGGTCAACATGATGTTGAATGTTTGAAGAAATGACTCAGAATCCACCCTAAGGAACTGACTCCAAGACATTTCCCCAAAATTATGCGTAGTCTTCAGGTTTTTCATAACCACAACCCCGATATGTAATCAAATCATGATATCTACATAAAGGAATTCAACGATATCCCAAAGGCCCCATAGTAAATAGAATATATGGGGAGATGACTGAAGAGGGACATTGAACCACAAACCATTACATTATGTGGTATGTACCAAAGTTTTCATGACGTGAAGTGCCTAAATGTACCATGTTAACAAATAAGTTATCAGTTTATTAGTGATTTGATACGTTTGACACTACATGAACACAGGGTTCCCTGGCCGAACAGATGAACTCAAAATATTTTAACATAGTTGTCCTAGTTCCTAAAATAATCCTTATGGATATAAATTCTATAATATATAGTTCTAACATGACATAATTTAATAACACAATGCTATCATACATCATGATAGGGACCTCCTGGTCCGTGGTGTGTTGAGAATGAAAATCCAAGCCTGCTTATCGTATTTCATGTGCTGGAAACTAGTAAAGACTAAGAATATCATATATGTGTGATGACATAGCCTAAAGTGACTTAATACATAATGAAAAATTCATTCAACATTATAATGAAAAATGGTAAAAAAAATATATATTGTAAATGAATTCATAAAATCTATCCCACAATAGAGTATCATAAGACAAGTAATAGATGTATAAAGAGGTGAAAGCAAGGAAAACATATATATAAAGGAACCCAACCTACTATAAACAGATATGAAACTACCCAAAAGAAACTCCAGTATCCTTATCAAGTCATCTACCATAACTATGATCTAAATTATCTTATCATACTTCTGATCTATAAAGGGCTCAGAAAAAAAAATTCATCAATATATGACAAGACAATTTTGGGTAGACCACATACTAGGGAGAGTAAAAATGTACCTAATAGGTTATCCCAAAAACACCAAACACAAACCATCATGTGATTTGTTATCTCTTCACAATGATGGTATGGGAATCGTGATATGATAAATTACATCATACAACAATAAAAACCCAAATATTAAAAATTTAGACACTAAATGTAAAGGTGAGTTTCTAAACTCAATACCAAAATAGGATTCTAATTGGTGAAAATGATAACTCTATTCCAAGATAAATCTCTCAATGCACCTTATCATCCCAGATGGAACTCATCTGAGAGTTCATAATCATCAGATTTTACAATTGTGTTGGAATTCATATGAGATATAAGACTCTTTAGGTTTATCTATGACTAAGCACGAAAGAAACTGAGATGGATATTTTTTGATACACACTCGATCAGACTACTCCTCATTGGAACACAAATAAGGTCAATACATAAATATTGGATCATGGCTTAGGACATAGGTTATGATAGACTATATCTAGAATTAACCTCTTTTTTGGGATCACATTCCTTGGTATTTTAGCCACATATAGTCCAAAAATCCCGCATATGAAAAAATATATGATAGAGTATCCCACCCTTGGAATCATGGATGTATTGGTAAACTATTTCTAATAATAATACAATAATGGAGGTCAAACTATATTCTTAGAATGTGTGGCCTCACTATAACCACTTAGGGATTGAAATAGTTAAAAACCTAAGAGAAACAGGTCATAAATCACCTATGATCTCACCAGAGTTAAACATAGAATAAAAATGGATCTAAATTTCCCTTGAAGAAGGACATTGTGTGTCCCTAGTGGTGTAATTCATGTCTCTCTAAGATTTTCACAACCCATATCTTATGATCACACGATATGAATGTTATAAAATGCAGTGTATATTCTTGAAGATACGTGTCATGTAGTGGTTGTTTTTTTTATTTGAATGCCATATGTATAATATCATGAAATCTTTCCCCTAACAAGGTACTTAAAATATTCTTGTGTACCCATATCATTTCTACGTACTTTTCAAAGAACATGGTGTTTTTCACACTTCACACAATGTTTAGAGGATAGGTCGACACATAGTGTGTGTCTTACTCCAAAGAACATATACATTAACTTGAATAGAATGTGTTCCCCACCACACATAGTTAGCTGGAAATCACTGTCACATGGGCATGTACTCTCTATACACACCATTCTGTTTGGGTTACAAGGCATGTGATTCCACCACATGAAATGTGGGGTTACATGGGATCCTAGGCATATACTTCCTATACATGTCTTGTTGTATGGATAAGGGTTACAAAATGTGTGGAACCACCACATAGTGTTTGTAATTTATCTTTATCCTGAAACCTGATTACACACACACACACATATTGGGGATTCCATTTCATGTATCCATGATATATACACAGTGTAGTGTAGTTATTTTTACTAAATTTTAAATTGTTCATGAGAGTTCACCTATTCCCATAATTCTTCTATGGATCACAATATAGACCCTTGATCTAGGTTGACATTGGCATCATCTCTCCCATGACTAGAATTCATCCACCCAAACATATCAAGTTATGATCTTGACTCATAGATCCTCTAAACATTAAATCCCACAGTCTTAGGTCCACTAAATCCACATTATATATATTTCTAATTTCCCATCACACCACATCATAACTAGACCATTCAACTGATCCCAAATCTGAACCTCCAGTGTCATTCAATTGTGAAAATTTATGATTGTGAAATAATCATATTATTCTTATTTTTTTGAATATTCTTCCAAATAGAATTTCTATGATTATCATGCTAATAACTATGGATGAAAATCAAAAAAAACATAAAACTATTGAAGAAAACACATCCATTGTTTTGGATGGACTCAATACATTTTCATGATGGTGAATAATTATATGGATTTAAGGACTAATAAATAATAATCCATGTATCAAAAACCATCAACCACTATTCAATATTTAACCAGTGAATTGATTTTTATGATGAATAATTCATGTTTGAAAATGAATGAAACATTTTAGGATTAAACCAACATAAGAAAATTCCCTACCTTATGTTTAGATCAACCAATAATGAAAAATTATTCAAATAATTTTCATAAGTGAGTTTCAGGATATCTTTCATTAATGATGACTCTCTTAGTACTTGATCATCAATACATTTATCATCTTCCAATGTTCTCTTCACTTGAGATCTCTATCCTCTCATTAACTCTATAGTCATTCAGAGAACCCTATTTCATCTTCAGTTAAATGATTTATATAGATATGTTAGTTCCTTAGAAAATAACATTAAAAAAATACATATTCTTTTTAATTAGCTTATTCCCATGACTGATTCATATCAAAAAAACCACTTATGACATGAATTAGGCCATGTATAGGGTAAAACCCACATTCCTGATTTAACTAAACTCTCTGTTTCCCCATACGAGTAAACATTCATGAGATATTCCATTATTTGATAATGATGATGTTAATGTGAGATAATATATTTAATATGTTTAAAATATCAACACATAGGCTCTTTTGGCCCCAAAATACAATGTTAATTTAGTACCTTTCAATGAAATATTTACATATATTATTACAAAGTCTAAATTTCAAAAATTTAGTCTCTATAGGTGTAACACATGACCTATTTTTGAAATGATATTTTTATTATGATAAATTTTTAAGGTTTAGATGTGTTTTGAAACATTGATGGCCTTTGAATGATCATTAAAAATACTTTTTGGTTTTTATTTATTAGTCCATTGAATGGGAGTTAAATAATTTTTTACTTATTCTTTACCTTCAGACATGGTATGTAGTTTAAACAAGGGTAAGATACTTCTAAAGATATATAGTGTTATTTTTTGTTATTGTGTAAGGGTAAATCCTTATTTTCATAAGTTTCATAAGGGTGGGTTTTAATTTTGTAGTCTACATAATGGTAGGTCTGTATGTATTTGGGATGACTAGGGGTATGGAATTATTTATATGGGATATGTTAGGGTATTAACATGTGTATATGTGTTGTGAACATCTAATCCTATAAATATTTAAGGATAAACATGCTTTTACATGGGATGTGTAAGGATAAAAAAGTTATTTCATAAAATTACAACTATCTTATTTAAGTTTTATATGGGTACCCCATGTTCTCTATTAAGGTAACATCTATTTTCCAAAGGCTCCATAAGGGTACAATGGTTCTATAAATCGGTATGATTGGGAATTTTTCTTATGTAAGGTAATTCTTTTTACCCTTATTCTCCAATTATGATATGCAGAATGGTAAACACATGTTTCCCTTTAAGAGTGCCATTTTTATTGGAATGTTCTTATATCCCACTTTATCATTTCTTGTTCCCAAGATCAGCCATATAAATTTGATAAATATTTTTAATGTCTAGAAAAAATGGGAAATTAATTCATTTACATCTTTAGTTGTGGAAACTACTATTTAAAAATAATTTGAATCTTCTCATTCATAATTTGAGTACAAAAATTACATCGAGTATTTAATTTTAGGTTTTATTGTTACTAGTGTATGTGTATTTATTTAAAATTAAAATTTCCTTTCATCCCACAATTTTTTATCCTCTTGATTAGTGTTATGGTTATTAGATACCATAGAATAATTTCATGTTCCTTATTTTCATTACCATTCAATTGGAAAAATAAATACAAGGTGATAATTCTTTTTTTACTTTAACTCTTCACTATCCGATTCACCACCAATGGTTTTCATGTCAATAAACCATGAACCCTATCTGATTTAAGGTTGTTTGTACATTGGTACTAATAATTATGATACTAAATGTTCTTATAAAATTCCTATTATTATCTTTTAATCTAATTGGTTGATATATTAATGGATTTAAAATTTTTTAATGTGTATTTTCACAAAAAATATTATACATTTCCTAGGTTTTACAAAATTTTAATATTATGGATTTGTTTCTAAAATGGATTTTGAAGGAATGATATTTCTGAAACATATCTTATGAGAACTTTTATTTATGAGTAGGATTTATGTTTTATTTTGTGAAAAATTGGATAATGAGATCAATTTAGAATCATGGGTATTGACTTAATGTTAATAGAGAAACACTATGGTAGGAGTCAATATATAAGGATTTACTTGCAAGAGTACTATTTTTTTATTTGTCCAAAATTGTATTTTATATGATAGAGTCATGATGGTTTCAATTAAGTATCTTGTTGTATATACTCACTTGATTATATTATGGATTTTATCCTATGGGTAGAGTGTTTCTATACCAGGTTGTATTATCATGGTTACCATTTTCTATAAATATTTATATTCTCACCATGTTATCTTTTGGGATTTGGTTGTTATAGTAACTAGACCTTATTTTTCTTTCTTAATTGTGTTGTAATTTTTTTGAATTTATATTTTTTTTTTAAAAATACATGGATTTTTAACAAAATCGTATTCACATAAAAATTAATTTACAACCTAGTTTTGTTTTAAATATTGAAATTATTGTTTCATATTGATAGGAATTGTGTAAATTCTTTAGAAGTATCTTACTGAATTTTATATCTTAAACCCTAAATTTTACTTTTGGTTTTAGTAGACATGTTTTTAGAGGACACATTTGAAGGTTAGTTTATCATGCTACATAATGGCTTCCATTAGTTGACATCACATTTACAGAGGATTAGGGTGGTGGTTATAGTTAGTCACAATGAGAATTGATATTTTTTCTTCATTGATTTTTCTTTTGGGATCAAGTATTTTTTATTATCCTAATAAGTCCCATGAATGGGAAAATTTACTCGACATTATACACTAATTATTCATCTTTTTTATGTAATACATGAAACATATTATATTATAATTCGGGGTAAAATCATTCCAATGGTTTTATATGCTATTAACCAAGTGGATTTACCCTTCTAGTGGAGATTAGGAAAAACTTTTTGGTCTAGTATATATTCTGCACCGGTGAGGTTTTAGGTTGATTGGGGTTGGTTCATTACATTTCTTCACCAAATCCTTGATCATCTAGAAGTGTCTCGACACTTAGTTTTCTTATATTAGGGATTATGGTATATTAGAAATAGGAATTTTTATATCTCAATGAATACATTATGAATATGTTCTTGATCATTAAATTTCATTATGACACTTCATTTACAATGGGATTTCATGATTTATTTTTAGTTTTCTAGTTTACATGGTTTATAGTTTTAGGTGAGACTTATAGTCCCCATCATTAGTTATTGGTTTCCTTGAGAGTTATATTGGATTTAGGATGTAAAGTGAAAGAGAAGTAATGTATTGATATCATCATTAATTTCTTGAAAAAACCATTCAGTGGCTAGAAAAATGGTTTCGAATGCATTGAATGAGTTCTAGAATGATTAAAACATGGTCATAAAAAACAACCCTGGGTAAATCACAAATCCACATTAATTTTTTTATTAATTATAACAGATGATTCTTATATTTTATGAGTTACCATTATTAGTAAGAGAAAAATCATGGTGGTTCATGGATATGTTGATATGAAAAACTTGATTGAAAAATAGTTATCAAATTATTTTTTTTTCTGTATAGACTATAAAACTGGAATATTATGTAAAAATGGATTTCATGAAAATAATTATTGAATAGAGATTATTTATTTCTTACATTTGAATTTATTATTGTTTTCAAGTTTATGTTTTTTTGAAAATCATATTTTATATAATCCATGAAAATGTTTTCATTTTCAAACAAGATTATATATCTATATTAAATAATTTACCACCCATGACAAATATTATTTATATGTTTTAATATTTATGAATTATATTGATTTTTACAATGATGTTGTAAAGTATGGTTTTGTGTTTTTATATATCAATATGTGTTTTCATTGATATTTTAATTTGAAAGAGTAAACCCTTTTTGAACGTGAAATGTTGAATTTCAATAATTTTAGATTTTTTTATAATTTGAAGTGTAATTATTTTATAAGGAAACTCAACCCTCGAAAAAAGTAATTATTAATGAAATTGAATAATGTTTAATGTTTTTTGGAAAATGGTGTAAAGATTAATATTTTTGTTGTAGAACTGTGAAATGTTCGATTCTTTTACTCATTTTCTAAAGTAATGAATGATGTATTCTTAAGAAACATAGTGTTTGTAAAATTAATTTTCAATAGATGTTTGGTGTAAATAGTTTTTTAATGATTCTTTATCTTTTATTGGGTTTGTTTTGAAATCTCTATGAATGTATTTGATTTATTTTATGAGTTGTATGTTTTTTCGTACACTTTTATTATTTCAACGAGTTATTTTTTCACTAAATGACATATTCATATAGTGTTTACCTATTTTTTGCTTTGAGTGTGTCTTTTAGCATATTCTTGAGTTATTTGGTGATAATTGTTTTGAGATTAGTCCATTTGTATCATATTTTTAGACCAATATATACTCTAAATTTATTGGAGAGAGTTTTATTTTCTTAAAATGTTCTAATGATTGATATTTTTGTGGTAAATCATGATGATATAGATATGTGTACTAACCATTGGTAAATATTTGTTTTGTTTGGTGTATGTATCATTATGGACTGGTTTTACTATTTATCATGGTTTCCCTGAGAAATCCATGTTTAGGTGTAACCAAATATATCTTCCTTGGGTTTATTCATTTAGAGAAGTTTTCATCCCATGTTTCTTAGTTCCTAATTTATTCATTCCCCTAGATATATTATGTTCTATAGTCTATTGTGGTGGAAAAATATACTCCATGGGTTTTTGATTGGTACACTAGACATGGGGAACCTATCGAATGTGCATGGGTAAAAGGATTTTGTTTATTGACTCCTTTTTTTGATAAATCCATTAATGATATAATATTTCTAGTTTTATAGTGGGGAGAACTATGTTTTTTTAATCCTTATTAAAAATATCTGTAGCTTCATAACCCATGATTAGATCCATGTCATGTATTATTGGGTCATGTATTTATTTGGACTATCCTATTGTTATAAGATATGTGGTGGGTCTGGTGCTTTGGATTGTACATTATTAATGATCATTGAGATAGATATATTTAACATTTCCTTAAAATAATACCTTTTAATATGTTTTCCTTATTTTTTAATTATTTTTTTCACCCTGTTAGAGAAGAATTTTCACATGGTTAAGAGTGTAGATATTGAGGGTTTCCATTTTTTGAAATATGAAAACTTTGTTTTATTTATAATGTTATCTCATATCAATTTAATTAGTTCTTATTGAACCATTTATAGATTGAATATAAATAGGGGGATATGTTATTTTTATATTTACACTGGAGCCTTACATTGAAAAATTTATATCCATGGACTTCCTTATAAGGATTAGAGAGTTGTTATCTTGAAATTTAGTGTTGGTTCATGCTAAGCATATTTTGGGGTTTTAATGTTACTATGCAGCCTCTGGCATGGTGTTGGGATATTTCCTGATATAAAAAAATTGGTGATGTATTATGGCATAAAAAATTAATCCCACCCAAAAATAATATAATTCATCGTGAACATAAGTTGATATTTGTTTTACATGCCCTCATATCATTTATTAAACATCCACTCTAGAGAAGTGTTTATAATGTATTATGATCATAATAGATGAATGTCTCCTTTACATAGAGAAATCTAATCTTCTAAAGGATATTTTATGTTAATTGATTTCAGATCATTGATTTATATATTTAGTAAACTCTCCAAAATAGAATAATTTTCTACTGGAGACAATTTTTATTGAATGCTTGGATTTTCTAACTTGTTTAGTCATTATGACTATTTTGTATATATCAGGGCTGAATTTACATTTATTCATTAAATAATGTTATTTTATATCACTTTTTTGTTATTCATGAGATTGTTTTTGGTAAATCATTATCATCTAGGAAGTTATCTCGAGTGACATATGGATGGTCATCTTGGGTGACATATTATTGTGTGTTCAACATGTGAGAAAAATAATTCTTCCTTATGTATTCCTATTTGTCTTGAGAAATCAGGGAATACTAGTTGGTATAGTTCTAATGAAACATTTAATTTTAGGTATACCTCATGTTTCAAGCATATATACCCTGATGCTTTTTTTTTTTTGAAGGATAGTTGGATGTTCCATTTGATCTGGGACACAATTTTATGGATCAAGAATATATGTTTTGTAGTTTCAAGCACTATTAGGTTGTTAGGATGTTTCATGATTATAAGACATCAATTTTTTATCCCATGATAGCTGTTCAATTTTAGACTTTATGTCACAATTCCCCACATATTATAATAGAATAGGGAACCACTATATAACTCCCCATTTAACAAAGACTTATATATTATATCATTGAAATTGGATAAAGATTATATGAACTTTATAATTTTACCACCACATAATCCTAGTGGAGAAGGGGTTATAACTTTGTAATCATCATTTTATTCATGATATTGGATCATTGATTTCCTAAAATGAAGATGGTATGGTAGAAAACATTTAATGTAATCATTTAAGGGTTTTAAATCTCTATAGTGTGGTTGAGTATTCTATTTCAAGAATATACCCTTGCATTGATTATATTTTTTCAATGATTTTCATAATGAAAAGGGTTATCACTTACATATTTTATGTCTTTCTATCATTATATGGATATTTAGGCTAGAAAATTCATTTAATCCAAGATGATATTTCACAATTATTCATTACTGTTTTCATTGGATTTTTGGTTTCATATCTTACTTATTATATGATGAAAGAGACTCACTCTGATGTTTTTTATGGTAGAACTAATGAATCTTATTGATACTCTCAAAGGTTTGTTGAATGGTCTATAGGAGGATCAAATTTTTTTCAAGAGAGATGACAATGGTTTGGTTATCTTAGTAAAGGTTGATTTTACATTTGAGGTACATTAGATAATATGATAACTATAATCATTGTTGATAATATGTTGAGGTTTTTAATTAGGTCTCTCTCATTGAATATGCTTTTTTATGGATGTCATTTTAATTTGAGAATGTAATTTATACTGTTGATTTTTTACCATATTGATATTGTTGAATGTTTTGGAATGGTGGATAATAATTTGGAATTTCCATATTTTTTAGGGTAGATGACTTTTTGAATGTTTTGTAAATTAGGAGTTTTCAATGAGAATTTATTCATATGATTTAATGAGATCATATTAACATTAAACTCTACACATTAGTATTTTCATAATAGGTTCAACTTTTATATCATTGATATAAGGCAGTGCAAGTTAAAACTACTTCATTATCCTCGAGCACCATGTAAGTAAAAATGGGATAACCTTGTAACATGGGAAATTTCATTATTTATGTCATCGTGGATTACTATATTTTCCTGTATTGAATCTTAATAATTTTATGGGGGAACAAATAATTTTAATGGGGATGAATGTAATAGTATGAATTTTCATTATACTACATTGATTGATTTATTGAGTTTTATTTGGTTTTTGGAATTGTAGATGGTGGAATTCAACATATATGGTCTTATTGAGAAACTTATAACACATTTTTGTTGAAATTTATATGTTTTATGGGAAATAAATAATTTTTTTCATAATTTTTACCCTTCCATATAGAATGCGGTCGACATAAGGGTATGTTCTTATAACCATTAGTTTTGGTTGTTTTAAAGTGTTTTCAAGGGAACCACCTTATTTTCTAGATCCACGTAAGGGTTGGTTGAATGGTATATGGGCTATGTAATGAAAATCCATTGTATATGTTGGTTGGGAAAGGGTCAGGCCATAATTACATAGGTTATATAATTGTAGTAGATTATATATACATGATTCATAATTATAATCCTAGGATATATAAGGGTAACTAAAAATTTATAAGGGTTACTTAGTAGTAAAAATTCCATTGTGTAAGGGTAGATCCCACTGATATGAGTTTAGTAAGGGTGCACTAGGTTCTACATAAAGGTGACTTTTGTTTTCCAAAATCTGTAAAATGGTACTATAGTTCTATTAAAAGGTATGTATGTGTCTGTGGCCTATACAAGGTTAGATATCATTACCCATAGGTTACATGCATGAGTTACATATGTGAAGTCCATGTTACCCATATCAAGTCCCCTTTCAATGTAGAATGTTTTTAAAATCCTCTGTTTTATTTTTTATTCCCCAAATCAACCATATAACACATTTACTTTTATTCTAAATTATAACTATTATGGGTAATTTTTTTAATATCCTTAAAGTAGGTAAATACTATATTGAAATAATTTTAACATTATTCACTCAAAATTCATGTAAAATGGAAAATTTAATAGTGTATTTATTTTTAGTGTTTTAAGGCTCTTAAGCCTAGTATATTTCATTAAAATGAACAGAGCATTTATCCCAATGATTTTTGTATCAACTTGATATCAAATATGAGTTTCAAATACCATAATTAAAAATAAATTTCCATTCATATTTTCTCACTATTTTTCGTAGGCGAAAATCTAGTGAAATTGATATATGTTTTTTCCATTGAATATTCATGCATTTCTTCACCACTAAAGGTTTTATTATAAATAAATATTTCAACATGTTTGAGTTTGATTTCTGTATACATTGGTTATAATTAATGTGATACTGAATATTCAAGCCAAATACCGTAGTGTTTTTTGAAAAATAACGGTTCAATCACTTATTAGAATAAACTTGGTTTTAAAAGTGGGTTATGATTAAAAAAATTATGTAATTTTTATGTTTGATGAAATTCATAAATGATGGATTTGTTTCTAAAATAGATTTTAAAATCTTGGGATTGGTGATACTTATCTTTTGAAAATTATTAATTACGATTATGTTTTATTTTCTTTATAAAAAAATGGAACATGGGAACATTTGGGAACCAAAGACATGGACATAAAATTGATATCAATAGATTATGGTAGAACCTGATATCATAGGACTCACTTACTGAATTAGTTGAATTTTATTTTTTCCCTATAACATAAACCATATTATATATTATAATGAGTTTTCATTGATTAAGATTTCACTTATGTATCATGTTTTATGTACTCAAATTATTATCTTTTAGCTTTTATCCCAATGATATGGATTTCTAAAACCAAATTTTAATATCTTATCTACCTTCAAGTTCTTCGATTAATTCTATCACCATATTATTTTCTTGAATTTTTTAGTTAGTGTTACATCCCTCTAGTTTTACCTATTATTTATAATAACTGTATAATGTTTTTTAATTTTGAGTTTTTTGAAAATGAACCAAGGAAAGTCTAAAAAAATGGTTTTCAAATGAGAATTTCATTATAAACTGCTTCTTTTTTGAAGGTATTAGTAATAGTTTCATTATGATTTAATTTTTTTATACTTTTTATGGTATCCTACTGTGCTTTAGTTCTCATGCTAAAATTTTTCTTTGAGAATTTATTTCTGTGGTTTTCTAAGATACTAATAATGTGAAGGGTTTAATGTGGAAAAAATTATTCTCCTTGTTGAAATAAACTTCATAGGGTATTTGGATGATGTTGATGGTTAGTCATAAGGTGTATTGTTTTAATTATTTCATGGTTCTTAATTTATGTTTTATCTTTTGGGATTATCCTTGAAAGTTTCATGGATGTTTGATTTTCATTAGCAATGTAATATAATTTTTTTCTTGTTTTTGTTATAATCGAGAGATGTTTAATTACTATTCGGAGTGAAATTATTACCATGGTTTTATAGGTTTTCACCCAGGTTCTTTTTACCTTCTCATGGAGATCGTGAATTCACTTAGAGTCCTGAGCTAATCTAGATCGCGTAACATATCATCTTAACCCATGTTGGTTCATTAAAATCATCATATTTAATTCTCATTTAGGGGATAATTTATATTAATATCAAAAAGTAGATAATGATTTGTAATTTTTAACCTAACATCATTTTTTAATTATCAACACCTTTGAATTTGACCTATTTTTATGTTCCATGATATAATTAAATAAATTTACCCTTGTGATCTTAGTTTTCTATGAGTACAGTGAACAATATTTAATTAAAGGGTTATATAATGGGATCACATGTATTGAATGGGGTTTATATTAAACTATGGTTTTTCATGGGATGTTCCTATTGTATTACTAGTGCTTTCATAGGTTTTTATATTTCCTTGGATAATTAACTTGGAATAATTTAGATAATTATTCCATCATCGGTGTAAATATTTTATTTTATGATTTGGATTGTCTCTATATTATAATATCTTTATTAGGTTTAATTTATGTTTTATTAGTTTATACTGTTGATTTTGGAAGTTTCTCATGATAGAGGGAGTGTGGTTATCTCCATTGATATAGACGACCTATCTTTTCATAAATAGTTGGGATAATCTTTCAATTCAATATGATATTCCATTGAACCCTAACCATTTATCATATCTTGTGATATACATGATATGTTAATGTGAAATCAATATGTACTTATCATACGTCAATTGGAGAAGTATCTTTGGTTATATTGTGAGGTCTGAGTGTGGGATAACATATATTTGGGAAGTGGTATGAGATTTATTCTAGACACCTCAATCATCCATCATTCTATTGATAAAATCCATAAATTTGTAAACAATGAGACTCCCTTAGTTTTTGGAATTCTACCATTTATTATTATTTTAATTTAATTAAATTATTTTTTTAAAATTATGAATTTTGGAGTGTTTCTTGTAGTAAGTGAAAGAGTTTACTGTTCTAAGAAATTACTAGACCATGGAACCAATTTTGGTGGACAATGTAGTGATTGTGATGGTTCTCTTAGGAAAAATGGGTAGAGTAATATGGTATTGAAGATTAGAATGGTACTATATGAATAATGGGGTGGTTTTACCTTTCCATGAAGAACACAATGTTATAAAATATATTACTTTTTGTGGGAGTGGTGCATGGAATAATACAGCATATTAATACAAGGAGAATGAAATGGAATGAGGGACATGATGGTGTGTTGGGTTAAGTGACAGTCAAAATGGAATCATTGAGTTGAAATTGGTGGGATGGGGTCGCCAATGATGTGTGTTTTAATATGAAAAGTTGAAACAACTAGGTGTATTTATATATTCCATAGTCTAGAATATAGTATAAAACATGGTATTCAAAAGTCCGTGAACTCTGTGGAGGTGGATGTGGTTTTGTTTGGAAAATTATTTCAATGATCTTTTGAAAATACCTGAAGAATGAGGGTTCAAAATCATAGGTTTAAACAACCTAGGATGGCCAACAATGTTGTGATCGAAGATGTATTTTTAATAAATCCATTTTAAATTATATTCAAAATCTATTGAGATTTAGTGAGAAGTTTTCTATATTAATGGGAAACTGACAGTTACTTTTTAGTAGGGTGATGAAGTTGATTCGTGACCCAATTAATTACATCAAAATGAACATTCTTCATCTCCTCACTATAGATCTTGATCAATCGGTTCTTAGAGATTATTTTTGGTGAACACAATTATTTTGATGACTCAACTTCTTGGATTATTCAAGATGAACATGGATGAGTAAAAAGTCTTATGAATCACTCAACTTATTCTATTAACATGGATATGTCATTAATTTTAAATTAGAAATTTTGTTTAAATATTTCATTAATTTTTTGAATAAGTGCATTTTGTGAAAATAAATTTATTAAAAGTGGTTTTAGAAAATGGATGTAGTTTTTAGGGGTGAGTGTGTGTGTTTACTCACTATTTTATGACAATATTGTTTGGAAAATATTTTTTAAGGTGTGGTTGGTGAATTTGATGAAAATATTTTTTCAGTGTTTATTGGTGGGTATACATGATGCATTATATAAGGCGGTATTGAAATTGAATTGGATAATAATGTACTATTTACTAGAATTTTGGGATTCTAGTGTGTGTTTATGATAGATTATTGGATTCCTTATAGATACAAAATTAGAAATCGATTTCAAATTGAGGTCATGATAAATTAAACAATAATGACAAGGTTTATCTTAGTTATATTGAGTTTTTGAAAACATATTTGTTTTTTATATTAGAGTTCTTAGTTATCTAAGGATTGATTAAAATTTTTGTGATTTCATGGAATTAGTGTGTGAATTAAAGAATATTATATGTAAATAATGCATTTAATATGATTTTTTTATGTGGGTCACTTACATTTTTTTCAAAGTTATACCTGGAATTCAGCATCAATTTTAAGTTTTTATAAAATGTTACATAACAATTTATTATTTAAGTAATATATGTGGGACGTCTTTAATGTATTTTCTAATAGTTTTTTTATACTCACACCATTCATATGCAACAAGGTGTGTATATAGTATTATTTTGAAAATATATATGTAAGTGGATAAATATTATCGTTTGAGTGTGCCAAAATAAAATTGTTTTCCATAGGGATTGAGATGGGAGATTGGAGGCAGGGTTCTTATGGATAATGAGAGCATGCACCATTGGAACATTTTCCCATCCATTGAGTCTTGGTCTTATAGTCTTATTTTTATTTATTTTTCCTATAATAACTATTATTATATTCAATTGATATTATGCATTGGAGTTTCATATTATGTTGGTTCATATTTCACACACACACACACAAAAACAGACACACACACATATATATATATATGGAGAAATCATCTATTGGTTTTTATATGTGATGTAAAATCATTACCCCTTATTTGGTAATTTCCTTTGAATTTATTCCTATTCAATGTATTCAAGGGAATTCACCTTATATTAGTCAAATTATGATCATCCCAACCCAAAGGGCATGTGACATTCTATTATAAAATTGTACTTTATTTAGTGTTATTTATTTTTGAATATTGTAATGGATTATTACAACAGTTTATATTACTATTATTGTTAAAGTAATAGTTATATGCATATCTTTATTTTTCCCTGTAAAATAAATAGTATTTTGTTTCATTTGATACAATTAAGTAAAATCATGTGTATAAAAAATATATGATTCATAAACCATTTTTAAATAGAAACTTTCCTATTTTATTATTATCCTGAACACATGATTTTTTCCAAGGAAGAAATCCTTCAACGATATATACTTCATTTTAGATGTGGAATGATTTTAGTAAGTATTTTTGAAATCCATGAGGTTTATATTTTCATCAATAATGTAATGAAATACAATGTCCACTATTAAGATAACATCGTAGGATTTTTTGACACAATGGGGCTCACTTTAGGTTCACATTGATAAATTAAAATAAGATAAATTTTGTGAAATATTTATAACCTGAATGAATGTAATTAAAAAATTTATAATAGCATTGTTTTATTAAATTTTAATCATTTCACTTATACTATAAATTTGTACTAGTCCTATTATATTTGTAATAAAGGTACCTACTATCATAAATTTCCCCATATGAAATATTTTTTCAAACTAAACATTATAAATTATCTATAAATTTAGTATCTCTTTTGTCATTACTAAATAAATAAATACAAGAATATATTTAATTGTCTAATGGCATTCTCTTTAAACTATTTATTAATAACAATTTTAAATAATCAAAATCATCACTACTTAATCAATATTATATAATATCATCTATATACCCCAAAACTATATTTTAACTATCATAATACATATTGACATAATTGTTGTGATCAAATCATTCTATGATGAACTTCATTTATTTCAAATATGTTTCATACAAGTTGTACTAAGCTCTTGTTGCTTTTCATAATCTATAAAAATATTTAGATAACTTAATAACATGAAATTTATCAACTACATTAAAATGTATAGTTTATCAATGTACACTTACCCTTGAAATAATATATTATGAAAATAAGGCTTCATATCAATATGATAAAATAACAATTTATTTTTGTTTCTTATCGATATGTAAAGATATATTCTAATGGTCTATAATTTTGTAACTATCACAAATATTTCTTCTAAATCCAAAACATCACCCTATCCAAATCCATTTCATAAAAAACTATCAATTTTTAAGATCACATCTCAATACTCACTAAATATATTTTTACATCCTTTGGGGAAAACCATTTTTATCTAATGGTTTTGGCACTTATTGGAATGTATTTTTATTTTATATAATGATCTAACACTTCATTAAAATAGAAAAATTATGTTCTATATTTACTCACACAAATATTATCATTTATTAACTGAAATGTAATTGATTTAACATGACGTTTTTATTGTCATGGTTTGTACACAAATATAATTATCTCAAACAATATTCTCTTATAAAATATATGTAAAACATTATTTGAAGATTTTTTTCAAATATTCCCTTTTTGTCTTCCTCACAAGAATAAAAAGTAATGTTCTCATTTTTATGTTGAAAAACACATAGATACTATGAAAATAAACTATTCTTATCACCATCATAATTATTAATTTTAGAAATCCGCTGATATCCAACATCTATTGTTATATTTATCCTTTATATTATTTTTTTGAGACATCCATTATATATAATTTTTTATTTTGAGGGAATATCTATAAAATATTTATTCATAACCTCAATTTACAAACCCTCTTTGACTTATTTCCTATTTCATATTGAAACTCATAATTTAAATGATTTGGAAATATCTTATTTTTAATTGCATTTTATCTACATTTTATTAGAGGAATATTATTTTTTAGATAAATAATATATTGATTCTAAAAATAAATTTTATTGTAAACTCACTATTTCTAATAATTCCTTTGACTTCCATTGATGATAATATGGTTTCATCAATATTATATCAATTTATATTTATTATATAAAAAATAATGTTCTATGAAATTCATACAAAACATGTTAATCATTCCTTTTTACTAAGAGTTTGGTAGTTGGTGATGATTTTCATTAATAAAAAGGATGTTTTTTGTATGAAAAATAATTTATAGTGGTTTAATATTCTAAAATATATTCTATTTTACCAGTAGGAAAATTAACAAGCATTTAAGAAATAATTTATATGTCTTATATATATTATAGAGTAAATATTTTTTATGATGATAAGAGACTATCACTTAAAAAAGGAAAACATTGTCAACATATATTTTTTCAGAAAACTAGTTTTTTTGTTACATATATACCATATAATAGAGGTCAATAATGAAAAAACATAGATATCTATTTTTCAATATTGATTTTGTGGCATTGAAAAAAAGTTAAAATAATATATGCAATAGATTAGTGAGTTAATTGTTTTCATTTATGGCATTTTAATGGAAACCGATGGAATTTCAGTAGGTTTTTGAAATAATTTTCAATATTACAAAGATTTGATGATATAGATGAGTTATTTATATATAGTAAAATAAATTGATGTAATCATATAAACATATAAAATTTTATTACACATTTTCTATAAGTAGAGTAATAAAATTTTAATATGGATATATGGTGGTTGGTTCATGTAAAAAATAACTAAAAATACAAAATTATAAGTTAAGTTGGATAGTGGATCTTAATGTGCATGTAATATGGTGTGATGATCCAGGTAGAGTAAAAAATAAGGAATAATACTCAAAAAACCAAGTAGAAATAATTATTGACTTATGGACATCATTATATTAATATATAATTGATTATTACCCAAATACTTATTATATAATCTATTTATTGAAGAGGTTAAATATTATATTATTATAATATATGATGGTTTGAGATTATAATTATTTTATATAAACATTCATTCATTATTTTATTCAATATTAACAATAATTTATGTGATTAAATAAACATGGATTTAAAAATGGTTGAATGCTCACTAAAATCATTTAATTTTATGATTGAAGGGTTATTATTATTATGGAATTGTAAATACAAATGCATGTATTGTATTAGGGATACTGGGGTTCCATCTTCATTAGTGCCCATTAAATTATATCTGGGAATCATATGGGCACAAAACACTCTAGGTAATTCCAAGTATATAATCATTTATAACATATTTTTATCCTTATAAATCACTAGTATTGATAACTATTTTATTATCTCTTCCTCAACTTAATAATGATATACACTACATTGGTTTTTAAGTATCAATGTTGTAAGAAATAATTGAACAATTGGACCAGAAATATTTTTGGAGAAAATAAATATGTATAAATTATCCACAACCTATTTAGTCTATTTTTATCACACCTAAAGGGAAGATGAATTGTTCTCAAATTAGAGTCTATGTTTCTATAAAATAAATTAGTGTTCTGTATTTTGTGATAAATTTTACTAGTGAAAACAATTTAATGAATATGAATAAGAGGAAGCTACTACATATATTTTTTATTTTTTATACATGAAATTATTTACATTGGGTTTTTCCTAATAAAAATGAATATGGAACGAATGTTGAAAATATAAAGAAAAAAATCATGGTTATGTATGTAATGTTATTTTATACTAATTTTTGAAGAAATATTTCACCATGGAAATGAAAATTATGAAAAAATATATGAATTTGGGTAATGTACAAATAATCTATTATAGTGAGTATAATGATAAGGAATATATTCAATAAATGTATTTGAAAAGAATAAGGATATTTTATTTCTTATGAAAAATAGGTTCGTTAGATAATTTCTCAGGTAAATTGGATTGTATGATTCATTAAACACATTGGGGATACATTAAAATTATTTTTGATTGTAATGAATATACATTATATATCTTTAATAAATTTTATTGGAATATTTTCGAATATAATGATTAAAATTTAGATTTAATTTCATGGATGGACTTACATAGTATCTCTATTACATATAATATGTTGAAATTTATAATAGTGAAGCATGAATGTAGAGAATAATAAGATACATATTTGAATTAAATTATGTTTGTGAAGAGTCAAAATCTCATAAAAAATAAAATATTTAGTTTAATATGAATATCATATTGATATGAAATCTGAAAATCATACATCACGTATATCATGAAATTTTAGGAAATAAATTTTAATTGCTATTTAAATCCTGCACTAAAATATATAATTTAAGGTTATGTTAAATAAGTTTCTACAATAATTTTTAAAAACTTAAATAAGAATACAAAATAGATCAATTATTGATTAGATATATTTTCAAGGATAAATTTAGTATATTTTATAATGTTTTTGATTATTTAAAATTTAATGGAAAATAGTTCATTTAAATTCAATAAAATGATTTTATTTTATAAATTATTAGAATATTTAATGGATGATTTAAAAATTGATTATGATACTTTTGGAGATCATGATGATAATGTGTTTATTTATAATGGGAATGATAAATATAATTTTAGTGATAATGATGGTGGTGTAAATAATGAAAAGAAATATATCAAAGAAGAATTTATCTTGGAGTGTGAATTGAATGACTGAATTTAAGAAATGAAATTAAAAGATATACTAGTAGCATTTCGTTATCCTGTAAAACACTAAATATAGGTGTGGTTATCCTTACTAAAAATGAATTAAATTTTTAATGGAAATTTATAAATTGATAATTTCACATGTCAAGGAGACGGGTTTATGTCAATAAATGTAAAATATGTTTCTACATAAATATGTCAAAAGTAAATAATAGGAAAAAAATCATACTAAAAAACATATAAAATGTTTCAAGTTATATTCTGATGATTTTATTGAAGATTTAGATAACATTTGAAAAGGAATGAAAAAATTAGAAAAAATTAGAATGTTATAATTTTTTTAAAAAAATTTTAAATTATATCATTCAAATTTTATAAATGCAGTTCTACAAATATAAGTGAATATTTGAGCTATAGTAAAGCGGAATAAAGTGATGTTTTTTCTTTTAAAAAACCATATAAATAAGTTTTATCTATAAATCTAATCGTTTATTTAAAAAAACTATAATTTATAATAATTATAAAAACAAAATGAATTTATACCACATATAATTATAATATATTAAAAAACTGTTTCTTAAAGAAAAAAATGAAGTATTTAAAATAGTTTAAATCAACATGATATACTAATTTTTAATATTATAGTTTTCTAAATAAATTCAACTTTTATGGATACTACTTGTGTTATGGAATCTATTAACAAAAGTAAAGAAAATATCAATTTTATTTTAGAACAATATAATATTATTAAAAGTTCCAAAAATATTTATTTTAAAAATATAAACATATTTCTCAAAAAAAAATTCAATTGTATGTTGAGATTAGAAAAATAGATGTTACGATCACATTTTAATTTGGATATGAATGTAGTGTAGAATATGTCACCAATCATATCATGTGTCTAAATACTATATCCCTATATAATATACCATGTTAATTGAGAACAGTAAAACACAATGATTTTAAAATAAGGTGAAGGGAAACAATCCTTATTTTTTTAGGCTATATTGAAATAATCTCAAATGAAACGAAAATAGATATTATATTATTGTTATTCATAACATATGATTAGATTTTTAAATCATACTAAGTGATGTAAAATTTGAAATTAGGGATTATTTAAATCTTGGAATGATGTATCTCTCAATATAAATGGATTTTTATTGGATAATATTTGGGATAATAATGATATCAAAGAATATTTTGTTTATGGATAGAATGAAACATAATATTCAAAGTATAGAAAAAACATTTGTTGATGGAAATCAATTAATCATTATAATACATTAATAATTAATGAAAAAATTAATATAGACTGTTTTTGGAAAATTTTTAATAAAAAAGAGTTTATAGATCTCAAGTGGGTGATGTTGGAAAGTCATGTTACTTAAAGATGAAAATGGATAATCACGTGTTGCACTAAAATCATGGAAACATTGGCCAAAAAAATATTTTAAAAATCATATAGGAAGTTACATATTAAAATGTTATAAATATGAAAATGGACAGAAATTAGGATATTATAAATGTGAAAGGAAACCGAAGATGATTTATTCATAGAACAGAATGAATATTTGAATATCAATACCTTTGGATCATATTCATTCCAAAATTTAAGCACCTATTTTATTGAAAATAAATTTAATTTATTAGATATTTGACTAAAAAACGAAAAGTAATTCATCTATAACAATTGTTATTTATAGAAGAACCAACAATATATATTATCATGTTTTTAGATGGTTGTTAAATTATATTGGCTACAAAATAAAAACAATATCATAGTTCTTAATACTCTATTGTGATTAATATTAAAAATTTAAAATAATTAATGTACTTAAAATATTTGTTACTAGACAAGTATCATATAAATTTTTTATCTTCCATGAACAAAAACATATGGTAGTAAATCTTGCGGTTCTTTGATGCAATAAAAAAATTAGGTATTCAATGAATTAGATTATCATTTAGAAGTTTAAAAATGATATAGAAAAAATAGAACTCTTATTAATCACATGGATGTAGATAATGTTTTTATGTAACTATTTAGAAAATGAATGTTTTTAATTTGGTACCAAAATAAGGAAACCAATGTATTAAAATATTTAATTATTTTTAGAATCATGATCATTATGTATACCATGTTCTTCATAAAAATGATGAGAATGTTATGGTGTCATATGTGTAGATGGTAATTTTTCATGAATATAATACCAAAAAATTCATATAAATCTAAATCCTAATCAAAATGAAACCACGTCACAATTTATTTTTGACAAAGTATTTAATAAATATAAGATGGTTAAATAAGAATTATAAATAGTTTTGGGGCTGTGTATTTTAGAGTCATATTATTGATAGATAAATTATGTCATCATTATGTGGGTAATTTCTGGGTTTTTGGGATTAATTAAAAATTTATAGATATAATTTTCATTTAAAATATAAAATTTATAGATATTGGTTGTTAGAACATTTATAAGTCATTCAATATTTTTTAATTGTTTTTGGATAATCCAATTAATTTTAGCTGGGTTGAGAGGGAACCATTATATGAACCATAGGCCAAGAGGAATACGGCCATGTATGTGACCCAAATACAAATAGATACATGGCCCAATTCATGAGTCGAAGCAAACAAATAGCTGAATATACAAGAAGTATCCATTCCCTGCATATTTATCATGGAATCCACCTATATCCCCACCTCACAAGATTTATTGGATATTATTTCCCATGCAATTCTGCATGATGGTGGTTTTTGATGAACATTGAAAGACCCCCTAGTTATGAAAATCATGTTTACCCTTATTTGGGGACTTCTTCTTGCTCTAAATCCTCTTATGGGGCATGATTTTTTGTTTTCCACATAGAAAGCATATTTTTTTCTTTTGCCTTGAGAGCCCTTCTGTTGATGGTCTGAGGTGGACTATAGACCCCATTTCATGAATATCAATGCTAACCTAGAGTCCTTGTGGCTCATAACACAAACAAGTTTCCTGTGTAAGAAAATTAAATGAATTTGTTTGAAATATATTGTACCACATTGTATATTTTAAAAAAATGCTAATACAGCCTAGAAATACCACACAAATAGGATTTTATCTTTTTTTTTGTACTGGAATATGGGGTGTGTCAATCACTTAGTTACCATTTAAAAAATAATATATATATATATATATATATATGAAAAGTAATATTTTCACATTGTTTGTATGGACTTGTAATTTTTGTATGTATTTCCCTTAAAATGAATAATTGTTTGGAATGATTGTGATATATGAAACATAAATCAAAATGAAAAATTATATTATATTATAGAAGACTATTATGATTTTTAATGAAATATATTATGTGAAAACAAAATGAAACATAATTAGTAACATTCTTGTGTAATAAAACCATAATAAATAGAAATACTACATAGATAAAAAATGATATCATAATTATCTTTCATGAAGAAAATTCAACTAAAAATGACTATAGAAATAATAAAACATAGTAGAAATATAATAAAAAAAATTAACAGGAAATTAAAAAATATTATAAATGATTTCAGAGAAGTATGTAATGCTACGTATAATAATATAGCTAAACTATTATATATATGTTCATCCGATACAATATAAGGACTAGCCTTAAACATTACATACTCATGAGTTCTTAGCCATGATTTCAATTTCTCACATATCTGAGGATCTTTTTAGTTCATATTTTTTCAAAATTAGAAGATAAATCATAATAAAAAATAAAATATTATAAAGTACACACTTTGGAAGAATAAGTATTTTTCCAAAAATATAAAACTTTTATGAATAAACATGTTTTAGTTTCAGAAAAAATCTTCATGGAATTCAACATAACTCTTTAGTTTATCTTACCCATCATTAAACCATATAGAAAATTTTAAAATCTGTGATTATCACAACTACATCATTAAGGGGTATAAAATAGAAAATAATGAAACTTTTTAAATCTTGAATACTTATGAAAAATTTCTTTTTTCAATGTAATATGTATGCTCAAAAGAAAACATTCTATTAATCATGGATACAATATTGCAATAAAATATTTTCATAATTTTTTTCTGAAGAAATATTAAATGACAAATAAAACTCATAAAGGTTTCATTGATGTAATAAAAAATACCTGAAATTTTTTTCAAATATTTTTAAATAACACCATCATAAAGTAGTATATACATTCCTAAAAAAATACAATAATTTTTGTAACATGAAAAATAAATATAATTTTTATAAGAACGCATAAAAATTATAGATTAATCATTTAGGTAATATCATAAATCTTTTTCCATATCAGTAAAATTTCATACAAAACGTATTGGAGGGATATTAAAGACACACATGTCATTGGTTTATTACATAATAACCAGTCATTTTTTTTATAATGGAACCACTAATCATTATATGAATTCCAAATAACAATAATGTGATCGTAAAAAAAATGCAAATTCTAACATAACACTCAAAATGCAACCCTTTTACCGATAAGAAAACATTTAAAGATATTGAACTATCCATTCCATTTTAAACACCTTTTAGAAAATAACCCAAACATTGGTAATGGGGTTTATCATTAAATAAAAATTATAATCTTATAATAGATTTCAAATATCCAATGTTAATTACAGTGGATGGAAATCAAGTTGCCACTTTAGAAGTAAAAATATAACTCCCTTTTTTCCTTTATAATGAAATTCGAAAAAAATATCCTATAAAATACATAAATAATACATTTAAAAAAATTAAATTATACAAAAATAGACATTATATTTCCCTTATAATTCCTATATGTTCATTTATGCACATCAATAAAATATTTTAAAAAATTTATATATGTAATAAAATGAGTTGAAAGGGAAACATTAAAAGTGATTTTATAAAATAAATAACAATACCTTGAGTCACACCCGACACATACATTATTTATCTCATTAATTAATATTCATATCTTAATTACATAATTAATTTTAAACTAATTTAATTTTTATTATTCTTTTATGTTTTTATAAAAAATTATATAATAAATTTAGTTCTTGTTAGAGCTTTTGATGATATTAAGATCAAATTCACAAAAATGACTTCAGTAGGTTGACAATTGTCAATGTGATCATTATTAAATTATATTAATAATAATTATCACTCAAAATTTATCACTTTTATACGGTTCTTATACAATTAAAACCATCCATGTGATATTTTTATAAAAAATGAACTACATTTCAATCATATATATGGTAGGTCATATATTCTAATGATTAACATTTCCATTTTCCCTGTTTATTATATAAAGAAAAAAATATTAATTTTTATTAAAAATTATCATTATATCATATATACTATATTATTTCCATTAATATTTTTATATATGTTATTAATGTGATGTGATGATGAAATGAAAATCACATCACTTTATATTTTTGGTAGTTCATATGTACATACAGATGAAATTACCATTTTCATGAATGAAAGGTTAAAAATAGATGATATATTACAGATATATAATGGAAATTTTTTAATTAATATGATATATATATAATTAAATACACAATAAAAAAAATTAATGAGGGGTGTCTTTGTAATATGAATTACATTAGTTCGTGAGGTAGGTGGATTGTATATGCTCAAATGATAGGTTCGTTTCCCATATTATTGTTGATGATATGGATATAAATCATGAAAAAAACAATACAACATCTAATTATATTGAATATTATTGTTTTACAATTTCGACATTTCTGATGAAATCTTCCAGGAAGTTTAATAATAAATAAAATGAAAATGATAGATTAAAAACTATACATGATCTTTGAAAACCCTGTAATATTTTCAACAAAAATCTACCCTAGGATGGTTTTACTATAAATAAAATTATACTAAAATTTGGTGTGGAATTTAGGGAAGAAACATTTGTGGGTATTGTATAAAAAATGTTTTTTCTAATTTTACAAAAGAGGATATGAGTTTCACTTTAATACTCAATGATTGGAGAACTCTTGTAAATTGTAACTCTATCAATTTAATATAAATTACATTTTATATTAACAATTATAATAAATTATAAAAATTTAAAGTAATAAGAGGGTGATTTTAATTAATTTCATACAACTAAAATTAGACATGTTTAGGTTATGTTCTAATCCTTGTATTTTTATTTTATGAAATGTTAATTCATTTTTTCAATTACCAAGGGATTATCATTTTTACTCATCATGGGGCCAATAATTTTACAATAAAATTTTAAACGTCACTTAAAATTATCATGATTTATTTATTAATCATATCCGTATTACATAGTCTATGATAATATTTTTATTAGTTTTAAAACATTTTAAAATACATTATACATTATAAAATATATTTATCTTTAATTTTAATAATTATTCAATTAAATATATATTAAAAACATTAATAATAATAATGAAATGTTAATATAAAATGTCAAAATTAAAAACATATTCTACAGTGATATTAAAAAATTGGAACACAATAATTCATTAAAATAATATAACCTATTAATATTTTTAAAATCATTATGTTTAAATTTCTATTAATTAAAAAAATATTGAAGTGGTGTTTCATTTTCATTAAATCTAATATAATAATTACTAATATTTAAAAATAAATTGCCAACAAGAAAAAGATATCTTTATCTATATACTATTTATTAATATGAAATCATTAATACCTTGAATTTTTTAAATGTAATATTGATCATCTTCCTGATAATATATAAGTGTATTTATGTTAAAATAAATTTTTTCACTAAAAATAACATAATAAAGATTTCAAAGATTATGATTAGGGGTAAAACACAAGTTAAAAACATGGAATATTATATGGAATATTTTATTAGTCATACACAGAGTTAGTGTAAGATTTTGAGACCCGAAATGCCACATCATAGATAGAATAAAAATAATAAAAATATTTCAATATGTGAACATGATTTATTCAAAAAAAATTAATTACTCCAAAATGGTGTATCTTATGACAAAATCGAGACTAACTCTAGGTCCGAGATGCCCTGTTTACCCTAGGCAAGGTGTAACATTTTTAAGCACTAGAATTTTGGATAAATCACACAATTAAAAAAATTATTAAACAATAATAATTATATTATTATTAAAAATAATTTATTATTTACCAAAAGGTGCATCATATCAGAAATCTGACCCCATTATTGGGTATGGAATGTTGTATTTACCCTAGGCAAGGTATAAATTTTATGCACATTAGGTGTTTAAAAAAATTACACATGATGAAACCTGGTTTTATATTTAATTAATTAATTATAAAAGTTTTTAATTAGTATATAATTAATATCTTCTAAACTACACATTGTATCATAAATCTGAGACCATCGTTAGGTCCGGGATATGGGAATTGTTCTAGTTAGTGTATAAAATTTATGAGCGAATAATGATAAAGTAATTTGGAAATTGAATATTTCGTTGGGAAATTATAAAAATTATAAAAATTATAATAATTTGTCATATATTTTTATTTTTTTTCAAGAAATTAAAATACAAATAACAATTTTACTTAAATTATCTTAATTAATGACCAGTGTTTCTCCATGGGTGGATATTTATTTCAGGATTATATAATAATAGTGATATTTTTAATGTTACAAATAAATGGGATCATGATGATAATATAAATTTTTTAAACACTTAGTTTTTAATGGAGATTTTTATTTAAAAACATAATGGCGGAAGTAATGCAAGATATTTAATAATAATAATAAATATTTTATTATTATTTTTAATATTAAATATAGAAAATAATTTTAATGGTGTAAATGATTAATGTTATTTATTAATATGTATTTTTTGTTATATTTTTTACTAATGTGTGATATTTAATAATAATAATAATTGTTATTAATATTAATTTGTTAATAAAATATATAATTATTTTTCAAAATGTTGTTTCGTTCATAACTCTTTCGTATAATGTCTTACTGATACTGCATCAACTGAAGCCTGACCCTAAAATTAAGGCTGCCATTTTATGACCAATGTTGAATATATAATTCAGGATCCTAATACAGGTCTACAGGACCCCCTATATGATTATGGGTTGGCACCTGAAATTAATAAAATATAGTATTAGATTAGTGATCCAATTAATAAATATTACAAATTATATGATGAAAAATTATCATAAATGGGATTTGAGGTGGTGTGTATTGCATGGCTAGGAAGCCAATTATTTCTCACATCTCTCCCACCTGTCATAATCTCCCTATATTGGTTTTTTATTCTTCTGAACTATAATCCTCAAAATATTCATTTTTATTGATCAAATTTCCTTGTCGTCAGTTTTTATGGATTCGTATCAATGAGAAGAACATTAATAACAATTTTTTTAAGGTAACAATGTTTGTTCAATTCGGATTGTGGAATTTTTAATGTATAAATAAAAAATTATCAAAAAACAAATTAATAAAATTATCAAATGATAACTGAAAATTTGCAACAATGATAATTGTGGAAACTTATAATGCTTAAATAGTAAATATTTAACAAAAGAACATTTTCAGTGATGTTTATTGAATTTTGAAGGATAATTTTTAAGTAAATTTATTGTATTATAATTATAAAAAATTTATAAGTGTAATTATTAGAAAAATTATCAAGTGAGAGAGATATTAATTTATTAGATTATAATTATTCTGTTGTCAATGATTATTATATGGTTTTACTAAATAATAATTATAATGAATACTTAATGTACTCTCAAATTAATTTTGAGTTATAAATTTTCAATTGTGGTTTTATAATTTTTCATAAAGAGAATATTTAAATCAAACGTCTATAAAATTATTACAAAAAATATCTAGGAGAGTGAACACATTTCCTCATGTTAAATGTAATATCCTTTTGAAATAAAGTAGATGGTTATTGATTTTTGTAATCGTGGATGAGTGATCATATTTATGTTTAGTGTGTGAATGTGGTCTGTGTGAAAAAACCTTCAAACTACATTTTTCTTGACATAAATGACCTTGAGGTAGGAAGTTCCTTCCCATTTTGGGCCATATATATTTATATATATGACTTTATCCTGATGTCATGTTTATAATGGACTAACCTGTCACAAACCGGATCTGGTCGCCACCATTAACGGCACCAAACCTGGCCCGTGGCAAGGCCCGAAGGGCGTTCCCTATCTCCACGGGCTGGCACAAGTGCCCGGGTATCAAACAAATCTGGTTTGGGAACGATTTACCCGCGTATGACAGCATAAATCATAAAAAAACAATCAATTATTAAAATCTGAAATTTTCATGCTAAACAATTCTTAACAAAACCAGACCTGAATACATAAGTTTAAAGACACTACAAGTGGTATAAAAACAAATAATGACAACATAAATACATCCCCATGGACTCCACAAGACAAGGGGATCATCACACACAAGCCATCCCCGCAACTCCGCCCCAATGATGGGTACTAACATCCCGAACCGCCATCACCCTTAGCCTTCCCTTTACCTGAGTCAAGCATAAGCAGGTCTACTTACACCCAAGGGGTGTAAGTAGGGTGTGAGCCTAAGCCCAATAGGATACCACCAGTTGATTCCTAAGAGTATGCAATACAATGTGAACAAACAAGCAATTTTTAATACACAAGGTGAAACAGTGTTAAATTAAAGAAATGCAACTTTCAAATGAAAATAGTTTTCAATCCGAGAATTTCAGAATGTTAGCACATTAAATAGACATGTGAGCTACTGTAATGTACTTCCAAAAACAACCCACAACAAGGGTAAATACCACAAATTCTATGAGCATCAAAATCAGGAACACCCCTAAGCACTAGGTTGTCTCGGTCCCTATGTACCTCGTACCTCGGTGTAGAGTAACCATAGAAAAATCCATTCTCGTGCATGAGCCACTAGTAGGGAACATACCCATAACCTAGTGGTCCCCAATCATCATCCAAATATTTTAGTTAGAGTTGTCGTTATCTAGATGCTAAGTGGAACAGGGACAAAACCCATCCGATCCACTAGCCGTACTAGTACAAATCCGCCCCACCTAAGTACCCGGGCTTCCCCTTTTGTGCTCAAACAATTTCAGCAAAAAACACACATCCATTTTCATATAAAATATCAATACTGGTCACAAACAAATTTTACAGTAGCTACACACATTTTATACCATTTAAAACACACAATAAAATAATTTTATTTCCAATAAAACAACCTCTCAAAACATCACATTGTTTTTCACCCAAAGCTCTTTAAGATATCCACCTTTCACACTATGATAACACTTGTAAGATATTAAAACCAAATTTCAGTTCATAACCCTTTAATGAAACCAAAAATTCAGTTATGGGGCATCCCAAAATGAACCAATAAAAGATTTGAATGGAAAACCCTCAATTTCACCAAAAATTGGAACTTAAAATTCATTTGCATTATAAATGCAACTAAAACCAATTTTTACAGAAACATTCAAGTGAACTAAACATTATAGTACCATGAAAACAGCAAGCTAATTCACAAAAATTTCACACACAATGGAATCACCTACCAAATTAACAAAACCCCTTGAATCTCCGTGCGAAATCAAATCGCACCCCCACCGCACCAAGAGAGAACTAGATCAAACCTAAAACCGCACAAATTGGCCAAGAAATCCCAAAGTTAAACCCTAGGTTCGAAATCCTAGTTTCTGGACATTAGTAAACTCAATTATAACCGAATAAACCCTAAGAACAATGAGTTAAACCCAAAGTAATTTGAAAGAGGAAAGAAAAGGGCTCATTTACTTGAAGTATCTTGAAGTAATCACTCCAAAACTCCGGTATCTGAAATTTAAAAGAGCCCAAATTTAGTTTACGTTCTAACAAGATGTATTATCTCATTTAGGAACTAGAATGGAGGAAAACGATTGAGAATTGAGAGATTTATGAAAGAAATACTTTACCTCTTCAAATCTGGGCGATTTGAGGAACCCTATGAATATCGGCACAAACTCGCGATTCTACAGAGCTCCAAATGGGTGGGAGAGAGTTCAGACGCGCGGCTGGGTTACTTGGTCTTGATTGAGACTTGGAATCACCGACAAATCCCAAATATTGAATAAGTTATAACAAAATCAAATTTTATTTTTAAAATAGGAATTGGGCTTTCGGGCAGGCCTAACCCCTTAGACAAAAACCCAAATAACCCCTGGTTATGGATTTCTAAAAGCTCCAAATTACCTTGGTGGTGTTAATAGGTTAGGGAAGGTCAATTAGGAATTTTAATGGATGAAAAATGTTGAAAAATGAAAAAGTTATAAAAGATACAATTTTTTTTAAATCTGGAATTGGGCTCACGGTTTGGCCCAATTCATGAATACTCATCTATTCCTCCCTAAAACCTAGGGAAACCCCCAAAACAAAGAAAGGATGTAAATTAAATGAAAAATACCTTTAAAATATGTCTTTTATGTGACAATTCTCCCCACCATGAAGGACTTTCCACCCCGGAAAGTCAACATGAATCTCGGTTAGAAAATAAGAATGGGTACTCTTCCTTGACCCATGACTTTCGCTCCCATGTCTCATGTGTATCATTCCCATGCTGCCATAAAACCCGGACTAAAGGAATAGACTTTCCTCAAAGTATCTTCTCCTGGGAGTCCACTATTTTCACCGGCCTCTCAACGATAGACAAGTCAGGCTCTATCTCTAGTTCTTCCCAACTCAACTCATGGGATGGATCTGGATTGTATTTCTTCAACTGGGAGACGTGGAAGACATCATGGATAGATGTCAACTGAGAAGGTAAGGCCAACCTGTATGCCACCTTACCAATACGCTCGGTGATCTCAAAGGGTCTGACATACCGTGGCATCAACTTACCTTGCTTCCCCAATCGACGATGGCCCAGACGAGGGGCCACTTTTAAGAATACCCTGTCACCCACAGAAAACTCTAGGTCTCGACGCCTCCGGTCAGCATAAGATTTATGACGACTCTGAGCTTTCAATAAGCGTTGCCTGATCAACTTGACCTTCTCAGAAGTCTCCTGCACAAGGCTCGACCCCAACAGTGAAGTCTCTCCTACCTCAGCCCAACATAGGGGGGACCGACAAGGCCGACCATAGAGCGCCTCAAAAGGGGCCATTCGAATCGTGGATTGGTAACTATTATTATAAGCAAACTCTACCAATCCCAAATGGCTATCCCAAGAACCTCCAAAGTCCAGGACACATGCACGAAGCATGTCCTCCAATATCTGATTCGCCCGCTCTGTCTGACCATCCGTCTGTGGGTGGTATGCCGTTCTCATCTTAATTTGAGACCCCAAGGACTTCTGAAGGCCTTCCCAAAATCGAGAAGTGAAGCAGGGGTCTCTATCCGAGACAACAGATGATGGTACACCATGGAGTCTCACCACTTCCTGTAGATACAAGTGGCCTAACTCATCTACTTTAGTTGTATCTTTTATTGGAATGAAGTGGGCTGATTTGGTCAGACGATCAGTCACCACCCAAATAGCATTCTTACCTCGAGGTGTACGAGGTAATCCAACAATGAAGTCCATGGAAACCTCTTCCCACTTCCAGGTAGGAATGGGAAGTGGTTGGAGCAAACCGGATGGCCTTTGGTGCTCTGCTTTCACCTGCTGACACGTGTAGCATCTCGAAACAAAGTCTGCTATGTCCCGTCTCATACCAGGCCACCAAAACTGCCGACAAACATCATAATACATCTTAGTGGCACCCGGATGGACAGCCCACTGAGACTGGTGGCTATCTTGCATCACCACCTTCTGCAGAGATAATGGCACTACTGAACGGCCCTTAAAGCACAAGTTTCCCTCGGGAGATGACGACCAATCAGAGGATGTCTCCCCACCATGACGGAACTTCTTAGACCGCTGACAAAGATCATCACTGTGCTGTTCCTGCTGAATCAACTCTAATAGAGAAGGAGTCAACTGGACACTTGCCAAGAATGCCCCTCCACTGTATTCCCTGCCCTCCACATGCATCTGATAAAAGAGACCCATCAATGCCCACTCATCACTAGACTTCCTCAAAGCCTGCACTGGAACTCTTCTTCTCAAAGCGTCGACCACTACATTACCCTTGCCTGGGGTATAGACAATGTCAAAGTCAAACCCCTGCAAGTACTCGATCCAGCGACGTTGCCTCAAGTTGAGGTCCTTCAGCGAGAAGATATAAGCCAAGCTTTTGTGATCAGAGTATACCACAAACTTCTCCCCAAAGAGGTAGTGACGCCAAGTCTTCAAAGCATGCATCACCGATGCCAACTCCAAGTCATGGGTTGGGTAGTTCTTTTCATGTGGTCGAAGTTGGCGAGATCCATACACGACCACATGATCATCTTGCATAAGCACGCACCCAAGACCCATACCTGAAGCATCACAATAGACCACATATCCCTTTCCAGCCTCTGGCAAAATTAGCACGGGGGCAGTAGTCAACCGCCTCTTCAGCTCCTCGAACGATGCCTGACATTCTGGACCCCATACAAACTTGACCCCTATCCGGGTGAGGGAAGTCATCGGTGAGGTAAGGCGAGAGAAATCCCGAACGAATCGCCTGTAATAACCGGCCAAGCCAAGAAAACTCCTGATCTCAAACACATTCTTCGGTTTCTCCCATGACATGACTGCACTAATTTTCTTAGGGTCCACTGAAACTCCATGCTCTGAGATCACATGCCCCAGAAATCTCACCTCTCTGATCCAGAAAGTGCACTTTGACAACTTTTCATAGAGGCGGTGATCTCGTAATGTACCCAAAACGATCCTCAAGTGATGTTCGTGTTCCTCCTCAGAGCTATAGTATACTAGAATGTCATCCACGAACACCACAACAAAGGAATCGAGATACTGATGGAACACCCTATTCATAAGTGCCATAAATACCGCTGGAGCATTGGTCAATCCGAAGGGCATGACCAAATACTCAAAGTGGCCGTACCTACTTCAGAAGGCTGTCTTAGGGATATCTGACTCCTTCACCCTGAGTTGATGATACCCTGAACGCAGGTCTATCTTTGAGAACCACTTTGCCCCCTTTAACTGATCAAACAAATCATCTATTCTGGGCAAATGGTATTTGTTTTTAATTGTTACCTTATTCAGCTTCCGGTAATCAATGCACAACCGGAGGGATCCATCAGCCTTTTTTGCAAACAACACAGGAGTGGCCCAAGGAGAGACGCTCGGGTGAATGAATCCTTTGGATTCTAAGTCGTCCAGCTGTATCTTTAATTCCATCAACTCGGTGGGGGCCATGCGATAGGAGGGAAGAGATATCGGATGTGTTCCCGGCGCCAGATCAATCGAAAACTCCACATCCCGCTCCGGGGGCAAACCAGAAAAATCATCAGGGAATACCTCAGGAAACTCATTCACTACACGAGGTAGTGCACCTTCAGGGGAAAGACCATCCTCTAGCACAATCGAAGATAACTGGAAGATAAAACTTCCCAACTTTGGGAGTGGAGGCCCTGCACGACTTGATCGTGGATCCCATTCTCCATGAAAAACCTGATGACTCCCATCAGGTGATGTGAAACTCACCCGCCGTCTGTAGCAATCGATGTGTGCCTGGAAGTTTACTAGCCAATCCATCCTGAGTATAACATCAAAAAGGTCCATATCTAAGACCAAGAGGTCCCACTCCATCTCGACCCCTGACACAGAAAGTGCACACAAGGGGCACCTCAGGCCCTGCTCCTTCTTCTTTCCCAATGGTGTCACAAACTCCATCGCAAAAGACATCAACTCAGTTGGCAAATTCAGAATGTCCACAAAACGTCTAGAAATGAATGAAATAGAGGCACCAGTATCAAAAAGATAAGTATCTATAGAAGATGCGATCAGAACGGTACCTCGAACTGCCGACAGTCCCGCCTCTGATCCTACTGGTGAATGATCCACTGCATGGAGATGTCCAGTATCTGCCTGGGGACGACCGCTAGTCTGTGGTTGTGCCCTGATCTGGCTCTGCCCAGAAGATGATCCATCCCTACCACCACGACCACCAAACCGAGATCCCCCAGTCCTTGACGGCTCGGACTGTGTTGGCACTCCTCTTGAAGCCACTGACCCTGCCCCACTTGGGAGTGGACGTGCCACACCGCAGAAGCGCTGCAAATGCCCTATACCTCCACATTGGTAACAAGGATTCGGAGGAAGAGGACATGCTGGTCGGATATGCCCAGGCCTCCCACATTGGTGGCACACGACCGATCTCGCATCAGAAGCCGCAGAAGAAAACTGCCTAGAGGAGTGGCCTGAACTGCCCCCTCCTTTCTTCACATGATCCTCCCACTTCCTTTTCTTCTCTGAGGAGCTTCCACTTCCCACTGCTGATACAAAACCATAGAAACCAGCCCTGCCTTTTCTATCAATCTCCACCATGCACGCCCGATCAACGACCTCAGCATAGGTCATCAGCTTAAACAAGAACTCCTGGGAGTATATCTCTGGTCGCAAGCCTTTCTCAAACCTTTGGGCCTTCGCTTGCTCATTAGAGACAATTTCTGGAGCATACCGAACCAATTCAGTGAAACGGTTGGCATACTCCATCACAGATAGATTCCCCTGAACAAGTTCCATGAACTCTCTAGACCGGGCATAAGCCAACACCTCAGGGAAATACTGTTCATTGAAGACAGCCTTGAAATCTCCCCAGCGCATCTGCTCATTCTTCCCAGACTGAAGCACTGACTCCCACCATTTACGGCTAGGACCCTCTAACAGAAAGGAGGCACACTTCACCCTGAGCTCCTCGGGTGTTTCCAGGAACTCAAACATACGCTCGATCTTCTCGATCCATTCTTCTGCTTCATGGGGTTCTGAGCTGCCTCGGAAGGTTGGAGGATTATTTTTCAGGAACTCCTGGGCCTTGTCCTTTCTAGGACCAGTACAATCCTCTCTAACAGGAGCTGGAGCTGGAGCTGGTCCATATCCTAGAGCCTGGACAGCCCGGACCACGGCCTCGACTAGCCTCTGATTAATCGGCGTGGGAGAACGTTCTCCAGCTTCCTCCTGTGGGTGCGTGGGAGCTTTCCGGGGAGGCATGTTGCTACAAAATGCAACAGTCACAAAACAAATAGTCAATACCACAATTCTGAAAATTGTAATCAAATACATCAAATATAAACAAACTAATCACATTCTTGTAATAAAAGAAACAACTACTCCACATCTGCCTGATGTCCACATGTGGTCTGCAGCCCACACGTCTCACCTGGAAGTGAAGTAAATCAGTAACATCCAACATCCTCTGGTGACTCAAGGTCTGCCATGAGAGGTGCGGGCCAGGCACCCTACTCACAACCAATACCCCGAGCCCCGACAGTCCTAGCTCCTGTCTATCCCGACTCATCTCAAAATAACAATATAACCCAAAAACATTAACCTCCTTTGATACCATTTTGTCACAAACCGGATATGGTCGCCACCATTAACGGCACCAAACATGGCCCGTGGAAAGGCCCGAAGGGCGTTCCCTATCCCCACGGGCTGGCACAAGTGCCCGGGTATCAAACAAATCTGGTTTGGGAACGATTTACCCGAGTATGACAGCATAAATCATAAAAAAACAATCAATTATTAAAATCTGAAATTTTCATGCTAAACAATTCTTAACAAAACCAGATCTGAATACATAAGTTTAAAGACACTACAAGTGGTCTAAAAACAAATAATGACAACATAATGACATCCCCATGGACTCCACAAGACAAGGGGATCATCACACGCAAGCCATCCCCGCAACTCCGCCCCAATGATGGGTACTAACATCCCGAACCGCCATCACCCTTAGTCTTCCCTTTACCTGAGTCAAGAATAAGCAGGTCTACTTACACCCAAGGGGTGTAAGTAGGGTGTGAGCCTAAGCCCAATAGGATACCACCAGTTGATTCCAAAGAGTATGCAATACAATGTGAACAAAACAAGCAATTTTTAATACACAAGGTGAAACAGTGTTAAAATTCAAAGAAATGCAACTTTCAAATGAAAATAGTTTTCAATCCGAGAATTTCAGAATGTTTTTACATTAAATAGACATGTGAGCTACTGTAATGTACTGCCAAAAACAACCCACAACAAGGGTAAATACCACAAATTCTATGAGCATCAAAATCAAGAACACCCCTAAGCACTAGGTTGTCTCGGGCCCTATGTACCTCGTACCTCGGTAAAGAGTAACCATAGAAAAATCTGTTCTCGTGCACGAGCCACTAGTAGGGAACATACCCATAACATTGTGGTCCCCAATCATCATCCAAATAGTTTAGTTAGAGTTGTCGTTATCCAGATGCTAAGTGGAACAGGGACAAAACCCATCCGATCCACTAGCTGTACTAGTACAAATCCGCCCCACCGAAGTACCCGGGCTTCCCCTTTTGTGCTCAAACAATTTCAGCAAACAACACACATCCATTTTCATATAAAATATCAATACTGGTCACAAACAAATTTTACAGTATCTACACACATTTTATACCATTTAAAACACACAATAAAATAATTTTATTTCCAATAAAACAACCTCTCAAAACATCACATTGTTTTTCACCCAAAGCTCTTTAAGATATCCACCTTTCACACTATGATAACACTTGTAAGATATTAAAACCAAATTTCTGTTCATAACCCTTTAATGAAACCAAAAATTCAGTTATGGGGCATCCCAAAATGAACCAATAAAAGATTTGAATGGAAAACCCTCAATTTCACCAGAAATTGGAACTTAAAATTCATTGGCATTATAAATGAAACTAAAACCAATTTTTACAGAAAAAATCAAGTGAAATAAACATTAGAGTACCATGAAAACATCAAGATAATTCACAAAAATTGCACACACAATGGAATCACCTACCAAATTAACAAAACCCCTTGAATCTCCGTGCGAAATCAAATCGCACCCCCTCCGCACCAAGAGAGAACTAGATCAAACCTAAAACCACACAAATTGGCCAATAAATCCCAAAGTTAAACCCTAGGTTCGAAATCCTAGTTTCTGGACATTAGTAAACTCAATTATAACCGAAGAAACCCTAAGAACAATGAGTTAAACCCAAAGTAATTTGAAAGAGGAAAGAAAAGGGCTCATTTACTTGAAGTATCTTGAAGTAATCACTCCAAAACTCCACTATCTGAAATTTAAAAGAGCCCAAATTTAGGGTACGTTCTAAAAAGCTGTATTATCTCATTTAGGAACTGGAATGGAGGAAAAAGATTGAGAATTGATAGATTTATGAAAGAAATACTTTACCTCTTCAAATCTGGGAGATTTGAGGAACCCTATGAAGATCGGCACATATTCGCGATTCTAAAGAGCTCCAAATGGGTGGGAGAGAGTTCAGACGCGTGGCTGGGTTACTTGGGCTTGAGTGAGACTTGGAATCACCGACAAATCCCAAATATTGAATAAGTTATGACAAAATTATTTTTTATTTTTAAAACAGGAATTGGGCTTTCGGGCAGGCCCAACCCCTTAGACAAAAACCCAAATAACCCCTGGTTATGGATTTTTAAAAGCTCCAAATTACCTTGGTGGTGTTAATAGGTTAGGGAAGGTCAATTAGGAATTTGAATGGATGAAAAATCTTGAAAAATGAAAAATTTATAAAAGATACAATTTTTTTTAATCTGGAATTGGGCTCACGGTTTGGCACAATTCATGAATACTCATCTATTCCTCCCTAAAACCTAGGGAAACCCCCAAAACAAAGAAAGGATGTAAATTAAATGAAAAATACCTTTAAAATATGTCTTGTATGTGACATAACCCATACTTGTGATAAATTTTATTGGGTGGGTGATTATCCATGGGTATACTTCATTGTGTGTGATTATCATACCTTGGGTCTTGGTGTTACCTATCGTTGTTTCCAAGACACATGTTGTTGTTTGTTCATTTACTATGAAATTGTGTGGAAGGTATCAATATACTCAGGGGGATCACTAAGGTTGGGATTTCTGTGGCTCTATGGCCTGCTACACAACCTAAATCAGTCATAATATCCTTAATGGTAAATTGAGATACCAATGTAGAGTGGAATTAATAGTATCTAGGTGGAAGATACCACTCATTTCTTCCTATAGACTTCATCTGTGGGTATTTTAAAAGGATTAGTGGACCATGTATTCATAAATAATAGAAACTGGTCATTTTTTCCTTCGAAAATTGGTTGTGGGTGTTTTAAAAAGGTTAAGCCGTTTGTGGAAGAATAGTTGATATATACCGATCATTTCATCCTACAGACATAGGTTTTGTGTGTTTTAATAGTTTAAGTAGGTTGGGGATCTATATGATGGAATATGAGGCATTCATATAACAATAACTACTAGATTCATGTGAGCTTTATTTCCTTAGTGGTGGAACATAACGTATTGACATTCCTACCGAAAAATTATCGATGTAGGTGGGGTTGGGGTTCATGGCTTCTTGGTTAGTGCATGATGACTCAACACATGTATGATTATTGATAATTTTATTATTTATTGACATACTCTATTATATTTATTTTTTTCACACCTGGAAGGTCCATATTAGTGGTGTCCTAATGAGTCTTATACTCACAAACTACTATAAAATTTTGGTGTACTTGTAGATTTCTTGACCAAAGATCTGATGAAGAGAAATGGTCCTATGGTTGATAGTCGAGCAGTAGAGGATGAAGCTGGAGTGGATCAAGAGAGACAATAGATTACCCTTCATATAGTTGTTTATTTATTGTTATATTATTTTTTCTAATACATTAAACATTGGATTTACTTACCCCTTTGGGAGATCTTATGTGTATGAAATATTTTTACACATTTAATATATGTATTATTTGGTTAATTCTCTATTATAGATCCTATTACATGTTACAACATGTTTATTATCTCTATTTTTTAACTTGATACCCTTGATAATTGTTAGAAACCTCCTATATGGGGAGGCACACATGAGGTCATATAGAATTCCATCTCAGACCTGGTGGGTCGGGTTGAGATATTAAAAAATGGAATCAGAGGATCAGGTTACCAACTATCTTTTTCTTATTTTATATTGGGTAGGGATAGGTTAGACAAAAAAAGGAAAATGGGACTCAGGTAGGGGAACTACGACATTTCCACGATAACACTGAATATTAAACATCCAAGTTGCAATAAAGTAGGGAATTTATTTTATTTTATTGTTTTTTATTCAACTTCTGGGACACACATGATTTTATATATGATTTATGATATTTCACCTCTAATCTTGCTTCATGAATAGGCACGTTAGTTCAAATTACATATTTATACCTGCCATTATGATGCATAGTAGTTCATTAATTAAAATCATTGATTTTTACTACCTTTTTAGGATAGTCTTTCTTTTTTCCTTTATATGGGTTTCCATGTTGGGTTATGTATCTTTATTTGAATTAATTTTCTCAAATAATATAGTTTTTTTGTTTATATATATATATGAAAACTATGACTAATTTGTAGGGACAGATAGAAGGGTTATGGCTTGGTGGGATACACTTTTTATTGTGATTAGACTCCAAGGGAAGCCTTTGTGTGATCGAATAGACTGGTTGAACTTTTTATTTTTCTAAAGTATCTCTTTTTACGATGATTTGAAAATGGGAGTTTGATGTTCGAGCTCCATGGTATATGTTTTTTAAGAATACCCCTAGGGTTTTTTCTTGGGGATGAGAAGTCGATAGAGAGGGAGAATTGTAATATCCTAAATTTTTAAAAATAATAATAATAAACCCTCTTTTTGATAGTTTATATTTGTTTTTATGTGAAATGTATTTTTTCAATAAAAATAACATGATAGATGTTTTAAGGTCATATGTATCTATTGAAGCTCAGTTAACCCCCCGGAATATTCTATGGAATATTTTCAAACTTAGACACTAGGTTGGGGTGAGATTCTGAGACCTACAAACACTTAGTGAAGATGGAATAAAGATATAATTTATATATATATTATGCATGCATGGTTTATTCAAAATAGTTTAATAACCCCAAAATGGTACCTCATATGAGAAATATTATACCACCATAGGTTCGAGATGAAATTTTCACCATAGGAAATCTATAATATTTTTTAGCATCAGACGTTTAGATGGATCTTTCATGGGAATAAATTATTTAATAATATTTAATATTGTATTTGATAAATAAATAATATCTCCCAAATAGTGTGTTTTTTGAGAAATCACAAACTACCATTGTGTCCCAAATGTGGTATCTACCCCTTAGGGATGTATAAATTTTATGTCCATCTAGTGTTTTCCCACATCACAAGTGACCAAACCCAATTTAATATTTAATTAATTAATTATTCTATTTTTTAGTTAAGAAATTGTTAATATCTCTCAAATAGTATATCTTATGAAAACTCTGAGACCATTATTAAGCCCAGAACATGGGTTTATAATAGTTGGTGTATAAATTTTGTGAGCGCATGACGTTTAAGTTATTTGGAATGTGGATTTTTTGTTGGGAAATTAAAAAAATGATAATAATCACAATAAAATTTAAATATATTATCATTATATTTGTTCAATAAAATAAAACATATATTAAATGAGTAATTATATTTACTTCAATAATGAAAAATTTTCCTCCATGGGTGGATATTTATTTCAGGGTCATATAATAATAGTGATATTATCAATTGTCCCACATATATGCAAATATATGGTCAATGTAAATTTATTATCCACTCAATTTTTAATGGAGGATATTACTTAAAATCATAATGTGGGATCTAATGTGTGTTATTTAAAAATAATAATGAATAAATTTAATATTAATATTAATATTAAATATGGAAAATCATATTAATAGTTGAAATGTGGAAAGTGATTTAAAAATATAATTTTGTTACTGTAATTATTATTAATGGGAGATATTTAATAATAATAGTTGTTGTTGTTGATAATATTAAGTATTATTATTATTAATATTAAGTTGTAAATTAAATATTTATTTATTCTAAAAACATTATTTTGGTCATAACTCATTCGTATGGTGTCGGGTTGACGCACCTTCATCGACAATGTGAGTCGAAAATTAAGGTAGTCATTTTTAGACCGCTACTAAATATTAATTTGGGCTTGTGGAATGGGTCTATGAAACACACAATATGATGATAAGTTGGTAGATGGATTTAATAGTATATGGTAATAAATAAGTGTTGTAATTAATAAATGTTAATAAATTAAATGATGAATAAGTATTATAAATTCAATTTGGGGTTGTGAATATGGATTGGGTAGGAAGCATATTATTTCATAGGTATATCCCCTCTCCATTACTCACTCTATATTCTATTATTTTAATTCTTTTTCTAAACTTCAATAATCAATATCTTCCTCATTATTGATCAGATTTATGTGATATGAGTTATATTTGATTGATATTGAGAAGTGTAATTTTAATCCCATATTTTTTAAATAAAACAAGTTATGTTCAATATATTTTTTTTGTGATTTTTAATAGATAATTTATAAAAAATATCAAATGATAATTTACGAAAATTATTAAAATATAATTGAAAAATTGTAATAATGATAATTGTAGAAAAATACAAAGTGATTATTGTGAAAATTGAACAAATGATAGGTTTCAAAGTTGATTATAAAATTATGAAGGATAATTTGTATATATAATTATTAGAATATAATTATAAAAATTATCCAACGGTAATTATAAGAAAAGTTATTTGGGGAAAAGATATTCAATTATTAGATGATAATTATTCAATTTTTTAAGATTATTATTTCGTTTTAATGAATCAAATTATAATGAATACTGCATTTGTTCTTGAAATAATTTATAGATATAAAGTTTCAAATGTATAATTATAATTATTCTTGAAGAGAATATTACAAGAGGATGTCTTGTACAATAAAACCAAAATTATCCAGGATAGAGAAAGTATTATTGAATGTGAAATATTATTTTTTTCAAAATAAAATAGATTGTTTATGGTTTTATAAATCCTTGATGAGCGATCATATTTATGGTTGTGTGAGAATATGGTTTTGGTTACAACAGTTTAGAAAAGCATTTCTGTTGACATAGACGACCTTGAGGTAGTAGGTTCAATTCCATTTTGAGCCATATTTATATATGATATTATCCTGATGTGATGTTTATGTTAGACTAAACCATGATTCTAATGAATTCCATGTGGGTGTGTGAGTAGCCAGGAATTAATTTTTTATGATTATCCTAACATTGATCTTGGTGTGACTTAGGATTCCTTGCTATGAGATGTGTTGTTGTGTGTGAATATATTATTCAATTACATTGTAGGTATCAAGATACTCAATTAGAAAAGTAAGTTTGGGAGTTACATGGCTCAGTGGCTAGCCACTAAACATAACGAAATCATTATTTACTTAAAGAAAGATGTTGATACACCAATAGAATAGAATTAATTGTAGCTAGATGGAAGATACTAGTCATTGCTTTATAAGCACGTGTGAAATGGGTGCTTTAAAAGGTTAAGTGGACCAAGTATGCATAACTGATATATACCATTAATGGATTACTAAGTACATGGTTCATCAGTTTTTTAAAATAGTTAATAGGGATGGGGATGAACAACTAATTGATACTAGTTACTACTTCCTACAAAATTGGTCTTTGGGTATTTTAAACGTTTATGCATGCTGTGGATTTACTTTGTTGATCATGAGGAATTTTTATAACAAACACCAGTGATGTGTTGTGAGCCTTTTTTCCTTGGTGGAGGAATATAACTTCTTGACTTTCTTACCAAACAATATCCAATGTTGTTGGTGTTGAAGATTGTGATTTCTTATTTAGCGCACAATGACTTGGTATATGTATGTTTACATAGAATTTACATATGTCATGATATATGATTATATATATATTTTTTGCACATATAGGTAGGACACATTGATGGTGTCCTAATGATTATTGTACTCACACCAAACTAGGGAATCTTAGTGTGCATATAGATTTCATTACTAGATATCTCATGAAGGGAAAGGGCTCTATGGAGATTGTTGTGCGGTGGAGCATGGAGATGGAGCAGACTGAGACAGACACTAGAGTACCCAATAAATGGGTTTTTATTTACATTTATATAGTTTTTTTCCACTACATTATACTATGTATATTCTTACCACTTTCAGAGATCTTATATGCATGAAATTATTCTATTTCCACACTTACTATAGTTTTTTATTATTTTGTTTATTCATTATTATTGATCTTATGATATGATATAGAGGGTATAGTGTCTCAATGGTTTCACTTGATAGCCACACTGCTAGATGACAACCTATTGCATATGAGGAAGCACATATGAGGTTATGTAGAATTCTGGTTCAGACCTGGTAGCTCGGGTGAGGATGTTACACATTTAAACCAGGATTTTTGCCCTTTTTGAAAGCATAAGAGATATTTCAAAGGAAGTGGGTGACATATTTAATTTTTAATCATATATAATGTTTTATGCGTCACATTCAAGGAAAAGTGTCCCATGAAAAATAATTATCAATCACATGGTGATACGGTTCGATATACCTACATCCAATAAAATTGAATATGAGAAATGGTGTCATTATCACATTTTTACATAAGATAACCTGATTTACCTTGTTTCAATAGAGGAAATTTTTTACTATTTTCACTATAAGATAACTAGAAATTAGGTTAAAATTATTAAAATAATTTTAGTTGTTATGATTCTAAATTTAAAATTCATTTTAACCAATTAAAATTCTATATGTTCCATAAATTTATTTTATAACTCTCCAGCAAAGAGGGATGAAAAATGGATTTCAGAAAAAAAAAGTCTTTTTTATGTCTAAAGGTATTTTTATACTAATATGATGTATAGTATTGGTTCATATGTAATTTAATATATTATTTTAAAATTTTAATTATAATAATTTAATATTAAATACAAATTATAATTGGGTTTCTTAATGAAAATAAATAATAGTTCTACAAATATCGGTATTTTTTCACAATTCAATGAAAATAAAATATTTTCAAAAAAATAATAAAACCATGTCTTTATATTATTTTGAGTTTCTAATTTTGAAAAATAAATTTTTTTTCATAAATAACTTTTTTTTATGTTCATAAAAATCTTTCTAAATTTTTCTCACAAAACACAATAATAAACCTTTTTGATGAAAATGTATTTTTCAAGAATAAAATGATGTTATTAAAATTTAAGTGATTATTATTAATAATTTATCAATACATTTATGTTGATTAAGATCCATATATATTTCAAAAATTAGGTAATACTATTCATAATTTCCAAAATAATGGATAGGTTATAGGATTTATTTTTAAATACTAATATTCAATGGTTTGTTTAGGATGGGTATTGTGTTTAATATACACTATTGAACATTGTTTTCTTTTTTAAACCTCATGCATTTAGATTACATCCCTATTTAATATATTTAATCCTAATAATTTTTATGTTAGATCCTTAATCAATTGATTGATATTATAAAACACGTTTCATGAAATTAGATATCATAAAAAAGGTTAATATAAAATCCTCATGATATGAGAGAATGGAAAGTGAGAAGGTCATGTAGATTAGAAGAAAACTGGACTTCCTTACAGGATCACATTAGTGTGAGGTGAAAATATGGCCATGCATAAATGAATAAATCCAAAATAATTATGGGGAGTGGTAGATGTCATTGATCAGAATGAAGTGAATAATCAGGATATATATAAAGACCATAAAACTATAAACATAGTTGTATAAAAGAAGACCTTTGTTTCTTATGAAATGATGTTGATAGGATAAAATAATCATTTCAAGATCATATCCCTATTGTTAAAAAATACATTCTATATAGACTATGAAATTAATGAAAATTCACATACATAACAAGTCAAACATCATAATTTATTTAATTTATACCAAAATCGCATCTTTTTCTCAAAATGATGAGTATTAAAAATAAATTTTTATGGTTAGAGAACAAAAATTAACTTATAACATATCAAATAATTATAAAATATCATCATAAGGTATTCATCCTGAATTTTTATATTTACCAAAACAAGAATAATTGGCACTATGCATCATTATTACAAAAGAGAATAAAAATTCATATGGAGAAATAATACATTAATCTAAATAATGCATCAGTAATACCCAAATCTCAGACAAATTTATTATATAAATAATTATCCATAATATTACTCAAAATATTTCATAATTAAGTTGAACCAAAAAGATTATAATTACTAGATCATATACTCATCGAAGATAAATTTAACATTAATCTCTAAATTTCATAAATACCTATTAATGTCTCATACCAAAATTGTATATCAATTTGTTATATAATTTATATAATATGATAATCAATTCCATAAATTACCTAAATCAAGATAAATATACATTAAAATAATATATACCCCTAAAATATAATTCAAACAATAGTAGGTTATTTAACTTAATCATATAAATTTCCCCAAAATAAATTGATCTTTATCTAAAATAAAACTAATTAGAAAATAACCAAATCATGTTTCATCACCATGGTTATCTACCTGATAATACATATGTTACCAAAATCAACTCAATATTTATCTTTCAAGTCATTTATATAATTTCATACTAACAAGGACAACATGTGCTCTCGTGGTAGGTGTGTCATCCTTGTCACCCTTTAGTTGTTGGTTCAGGACTCGCGACCATTCAGGATGTGACAAGAAGTCTTATTTTCTAAAACTACATCAATATAATACCTTTAAGATTATAAAAAAATATTATATAAATCATGGAAAATATCATTATTCATTATATTAGTTTTTAAACTAAATGATATTTTATATGGTTAATTTTCCAAAAAATTATATAATCTGGACTGACTATAATATCCTCAACATCAAGCACATATTTTCCATAATGTTTATTAATCTGTTTATCATTTTTCATAAAATTACTATCTCTAAAAAATTTTACCTTCTCACTACTCCACTTTATAAATGGTATCAATTATATAATTTTTTCAAAATTTTAATGACAAATATTATAATATAATAATATTTCAGTATTTCATGATTATAATAATATTTAGACTATATTAGAATATTATTAATGAACACATACTTCATTAAAATACCCTATTAAACCTTTATAAATGAATATTTTACTTACTACTTAATAATTAATGCATGAAAATTAAAGAAATTAAATATTTCATTATGACTCATTAATAACATACCAATCATGTCTTGCACTTAGAATATAAGAAAATAATTCATACTTAAATTATAAATATATGTGTATTCTTGTTTCTATTAAGGTATTCTTTATATACATGCATGGATCCTTTATCTACAACAATGTAATAATGAATAACATAGTTGTATTTACCTTACTGAATTAGATGGGATTAGAATTCAAAAAAATACCATGATCAATAAAAAATTTGGATAATTGAATAGGTGTTTGTTAGATAAAGTAGTTTCTTACATATTATTTGGATATTAGAAAATATTTCAATTTCAATTGAACAACAATTTTATATTTAATAGTGGTGATAAAATTATTTTAATTGCATAAAAAAGTTGTTTGATATCTTTTTTCTCAGATTGTTAAAATATCATTAATCTGTAAAAAATAATGTTTTTTTCATTTTATAATGAATATTTTCATTGTAAATTAAATAACCATTGAAATTCAATAATAATTTAACAATTAAATTATCTAAAATAAGATAAATATAATATATATTAAATAATTTATTAACCTTGTATTTTTTTATAAACATACACCTAAATCCCAAAATATATAACAACATTCTTCTAAAATAATCCTCCACATTAACCCTATGGGTTTAGAATTCCAAAACATAATAAAAAATACCAAAAAATATCTTAAATTACAATAAAATATCATCAAAAAAACATCGAAGGCGGTTTCAATGAATTTGAACTTATGGGAACACTTATACTTATAAACCCATGATAGTATTCATAACACTTAGGTTAACCTCATGTAAAAACATCAAATCCAAAAAATTTATCAAAAAATATATTCTAATAGTAACTATAAGGAAAAACTATAAACATTTCATACTGTTTAGTTTTTATAAATAAATTAATTTTCAATGTTATCTAATGGTATTTTCAAAGTACTGTTTTTGAGAATCAAGAAATAACAAATAATGTAAAAAACAATAATTTATAAAGTGTAAAAATATAATATTTTTAAGATTATTAATATGAAATAACTTTTAATAAGAAACATTATTTCTTTTCCTAAATAATATATATTATTCTAAACATGATGTCGTCTTTGTTGTTACCAATCCATAATCCTCAAGAAAAACATTTCCAATGAATGTTTGAGCACAAAGTGATCATAAGGTAAAAAAATGAATAATGAAAACTATTGGTCCCTAAATTCTTATAAAAATTATAGCTTTTTTGAAAATATTATTTTCCCTCAAAATAAAAAAATTATTACTCATGAAATAATCTTTAAAAAAATATCTTCATAAAAAATTCTATTATAAATATTTAATGAAAAAAAATAAATGTTTCTTTTATATCCTGAAAAATATATGAATACTATTTTATAAAGTTATACTCTCCACTTTATTAATTAGAATATACATTACATACAAAAAATGATCATTATTTTACCTTGAAAATTATTATGATTTTAGTAAAAAACAATTGAAATAAGAGATAATTCATGTAGGTAATTTGGGAAATAATTTTCAATATCTTTGTTACAAATGAAAAATCCAATCTGGTCAGCTTCCATACACAATTAATTAAAGGGATATAATGAACCCAACTATTTTTGGTTAAAACAGAAGCAACTATAATTTATTTATAAAAAATCCGTCATTATAACAGTAAGCAAGATATTTAACATAATCATAACACATAAGATCTTTTAATTTCCTATATTTCTCACATTATGATATTCTATTTACCCCTAATATATCATTCCTTGAATATGAAATATCCATTTGATTTTAAAATAAAATTAAAAATAAATAGACTATAATGAAATATGGTTTTTCATTAATGAAAACATAGAAACATAAAAAGGAATTCAAATATCAAATAATGGTTCAGTCAATGGGAAATATAGTTTTCATCATATAGGTTAAAATATAATATTCTTGTATTTATAAACAATTTCAAAAAATATCAAAGAAAATAAAAAAAATATTCATTTTGAAAACCTAGTAAAAAATGTTAAGGTAATGAAATTTAATTTATAATTAATTTTTTTCCATACGATGTTTTTTAAAAAATGTCGCGACTCAAGCCTGTCTATTATTGAGACCACAAAAATCCTCTTTTTTATGGGTAGAGGAGACCAATTATATGTTCCATAGACCTAGTGTGGATTAAATCCCATTTCCATGGACCTAAAGGTGAATATTTAATTCCCAAAGCCCTTTGATGAATTTTACTATGATAGTACCCTTCTTGAAATAGTACCTGATATAGTACTACTTTCATTATAGTTCCGACCACCATTATAATGTTTCTAGTGCTAATGTTCTACCACCACTAAAGTGATGCTATAGTACCTATGCCAAATGGTTTTTGCACCCCCATCCTTGATGTAGTATTGAGAGGGTCTTACCACTATTATAAATAGAAACTACATTTCCATATAAATATATCATCAAAATAATACTAAAAATATAATCATTTAAGAAAAATAGTTGTGGTAGAAACATTTGAAGAGAGTATATTTTACACGAAAGTACATTATACTAATTCCATCTCATAAAATATATGATATCTTACTTTAATAATAATAAATATACCATATTTATTTTTATTTCATAATGAAAATTTTATTTTAACAATTCCTTTTATGATGTTATAATAAATTCACTTCACATTGGATGTTGTGATGATATTCAGCTCATATTTCCAAAATTAAACTTGTAGGTTGACAATTTTAAATAGTTTCATTATTAAATCATCTCTATAATAATAATAAAAACATAAACTTCATTTCTAAACACTATTATAATTTAAAAACGACCATAATATATTTTTATAAAATTTAACTTAATTAACATCATATAAATGATAGGTCATTCGTAGGCTTCAGTCACGTTTCAATTTTTCAATGATCCTTATTGAAAAACGTATTGTATTATCTTATCATTAAATAATTATTATAATATCATAAATAAAATATTATATCACTAAATATACTTTTATATATCATTCATTTTAGGTGGTATTGAAAAACTAATCATATCACATTGTGGTAGTGGTGGTCCACATGTAACCTTGAAAACCGTTATCATTTTCCAATGGGATAATGTTTATGAAAATAGAGGATATATTACATTAGAAAAATGATAAATATATCTTCAATGGAATATATATACAATAAATCTATTATTATAACTATTTTTGAGTGATAGTGATGTAAAATGAATTAAAACGATTCACGAGGCAGAAGACTTCACTACTCATGAAAAATGGTTTTCTTACCCATTAGATAGACAGAGAGAGATATATATATAGGGATAAAAATGAACCTAAAACCATATAATTTTATTTAATATACAATTGTTATTATTTCATTAGGTTTGAATAACGTTTGAATGATGTAGAAGAAGAAATAAAATGAAATTTCTTGATTAAGGACAACACCTCTTCTTCAGATAAGGCCCTAAGTTATACACCAAAAGCATTCCTAGGATTGTTTTTTGATCAATACATGGCCTAAAGGATGTGTATAGGATTATTATAAAGTTATTTTTGTTGGTATTGTTTTGAAATTTTTTTTAACGAGTGAAGAAAATAATCTTTTTTGGTCCCTTTTATATGAGATGGGAGGGGTGCTCTTGAATTTCTTACAAGAATTATATTAATATATTTTACTATTCATAGTTAAATTATACCAAATTTATTATACATGAATAAAATAGGATTTTGAGACTAAATCATCTCATAGAATAAAAATTGTAAATGTATAGATAATGTTTTCACCCTTCTATTTTGTTTTATCTCATGTTTACAAGTTCTGACAATTACCATAATAATAAATGTTTTTCTCTTTAGGTGTCATAGATGTTATATAAATGGAATAAATGGGTTATAAATTTATCATGGTTGATTTTATAAGAAAATCATTTACATGGATTAGGATATGATTTTTTGATTTTTATATCATTTAGCAAATCATTATTTATTATAAAATATCACAAAAATCAATTTTGACACTTTTTATTTAATTTTACATTAAAAACATCATGAAAAGCATAGAATATGAATATAAACCATTATCAAACCCAAAATTATGTTCAATTGTTTATAAAAAATTTAAAACATAATAATTCATTAAAATTGTATCACTCTTATTAGTTTTTAAATAATATATTTTGTTTTCCATTTATATAAATAAATATTTCAATGATGTTGTGTATGTATTCAAGGTAATTATATAATTAAGAAAACTATAAATAGATTATCATAACTAAAATAATAACATTAATCTCAAAAAACTATTAATATTAGATGAATTTTTTTTTCCCATTTTTGAATGTATATGCTATATTTTAAAGGAAGAGGGTGACGATTTTTATTTTTCTTTAATAAAACTTTTATATTATTCAAATTCATGGAAAAGTGTCCCCTAAAAAATTGATACAATGAACAAGGTTATCAGTTATGAAATAACATCATCCAACACCATTTAATATAAAAACTAGTTTCCATAACACTTAGTCTTAACTTAATTTAACCAAATTTTCCCATTTTATCAAAGCGATGAATTTTTACCCATTTTACTATTCATTATGAGAAAAACTTATGTTGGATTTATTGAATAATGTTAATTATTCTTAATCAAAATATATTAACCATTTTACTGAATTCAATCTCTATTTTTTTCATAAATTCATCTTATATGTTTCTAACAAAGAGTAATGGTAAATGAATTTCCAAAAAATGAATATTTAAGTATAAATATATTTTTATTCTAATATAATGTTTAATGATTATTTTTATCTAATTAAAAATATTATTTATAGATAAATGAGGGATATAATAATTTAGTAACAAATTAAGAATATTTTAGTGATTATTCAATGAAATGGACTGATTATTTTACAAAGATCATTATTTTTCACTATTCAGTAGAATATCTATGTTATAAGAAAAATTCAAAAAACCATAATTGGATAATTTTGACATAATGATTTCAAAAATGATATAATCATTATCAAATTATACTTCATGCATTACCATAAATTATTTACATATTTTATCATGAATATAAATAATAAAAATTATATTTGAATAAAACATTTCTTCAAAAATAAAACAACTTTAATAAGATTTGCGTATATATTTTCTATGAATTTATCAATAAAATCCTATATAATAGGAAATAAATATATATTTCAAAATTAATTTTTTCATATTAATAACTAATAATTTATCTTCTAGTTTATAATGGTCATATATAAAATATAATATGAGATGGTTTTTAGGGTATGTGTTTTGTGCCATATACACTATCAAACATAGATTTATTATTAAATTTAATCTTAGAGTGTTACCATTTTGATCATGGAATACTTGGTCATTGGATATTTGGTTGTTGTAAAAACAAGTAGATGTAATTTAATTGTGTAATTTTTTTTAAAAGCACAAAAATATAATAATTCATATATAATAAATAATTATAAAATGAAATAAAAGATAATAATTTATAAAATTATTTATTATAAATATATTTATTTTTATAATTTTATATTTTTATAATTATATAAATAAGGAATGATTCTTTATAACCATTAAATACAATGAATGATTATAATACCAATGGATTAATATAATTAAATTGTTATATGATAAAAAATATTTTTAATTGGATGTGATTTAATGTTGAAAAAATAAATTTTTCTATGCATTATCTTCTTAGGTGTTGTAGAGTTTTATTTTATTAAATTAAATTCACCACATTCAGATGATGATAATAAAAAAAAATAATATTATTTTTATAATCTAATATATTAAGACTCATTTTGTTATAAACTTGTATGATATTTGATAAATGATATTTGAGGTTTAAAAAGATCCTTTCCATTAAAATATTGTTTCTATATAATTCATCTATTAAATAGAGATATTAATTTATCATTCTTAGAAAATTAATTATACTGAATATTGTTTAAATTTTTTACCTATCTGCCAAAATTATCTATAATATATAATTATATTTCTTTGCATTAAAATAAGTTACCAAGGTAGCATTTATTTACAATAGTAAGGGTTAACAAGTGGTAAAGTGGATACATTAATTGGAAAATACCTGAAATATAATGTATAAGTATCCATAAATGAGTGGATAGAAAACTTTTTGACCTATCCTTTTCATTACTCAGTTATTTTTCCAATTTTACCCATTTGACATATAAAAAAGACATTCCATACACATTAATAAATATGTATTTTAAAATATTCCACTCAAACTCACAGATAATAAAAGGTCTCCTCTATCAAATAAAAACAATAGATTTATATAACTTATATCATGTATCCTCAAAAAAAATTAACTTCATAACAGGCCTCTTCCACATTTTGGAAACTCCACTAAAATGATAGAGTCCCCAATCATTCATTTCTACGATTTTATCTTCAGAATGATTCATTTATTCTACAAAATTATTAGCCACTAATTAATCAATATTATTTATCTTCCTTATCTCTCACATATTTAATCATAGCTATCACTTTGAAAAATTTTCATAGTATATTAATCTTCTATAAAAGATATATTATCAATATATAATATCATGTCATTACTTATTATTCATTATAACATGTTACAGTGTAACGAGTATAAAATATATCTTTCTTATATGGGGTTTAATTCGAGTTATATAAATATCTAACATTAAAACCCCTCCCCTTATGTTTTTTAATATTATAATTTTAAAAAGAAATGGTAAAACTCTTTTTTTGGAATTTTAAATATCCGTTAATTGAAGATTTATTTTAACAAAATTTTCATCAGTGTATGTTTCCAAAAAAGTGTTGTAAAAATTGAAATTAAAAAAATGTTTTGGATAAACAAATGTTAGATATTTTCATCTGGATTTTTAATGTCATTTTTTAAAACAATAGGTCAATAATTAAATTTAAAATCATTCAAAATCAAAGATAAATTTATTTCAAAGAGCGTGTTTCAACTTTTTAATTTCCTCAAAAAAATTATAATGACCTGTTTCACTTTTACATGTGTGATTTATATGTGCTCACAAGAAAACATTATTTATTTTATATCTATAGATTTGATTTCCATCCTTTTTCCATGGGTTCATCTTTCTAGGATTTAAAAATTTTATTTATTATTATTTTCATGTTATTTAATTTATTTATGATTTTTTTCTTAGTCGATATAATTGTTCAACTTCATTTTTTTATGAAATATTTATTTCTCAGATTTACTAAACAATATGAAGAAACACGAATAAATTTTCACGAAAAGTCCTAAAATACCTCACAAATCTTTGTAGTGTCGTTTTCCTCACAATATCCCCCCCCAAATTATGTTCATGGAGATTCAAATAAATGGGGATATTATTTCAATGAATTATGTTCGATTTTTCATGATTTTAGTTTATAAAATTGTGTAATTTATCAAATTTTTTTTTATTTGAAGGGACTACTTGTTTAGTCAATAATATATCCTTATGACTTCTCAATTCCTTTATGTTTTGAAAGTCACAAACACTCAATCTCAAGGAAAATTTTATTTTCCCTATGTTTATTTATATAAGAAAATTTTCTTCTTAATCAGATTATCCTCAATAACAAAAAAATAAACTTCCACAAGGAAAATTTATTCTTACCTACTTTTCATTGTTCATATTTTAGTTTCTCTAAATCTAACTATTTTTATTCCTTAGTGAAAATTTTGGTTTCACATCTAAAACCTCAGAATTCTATAAATACATTGATATAGAGTTTTCTTTTGGAATAGAATTTAGACTATGAATTGCTCTGAATTCAGAATCTAAATTCTGTAAAATTCAGGTTCCAAATTCTCTGAAATTGAGGTTCCGAATTTCCTGAATTCAAAACCAGAATTTTCTAAAATTCAGGTTCAAAATTCTCTGAAATTCAGGTTCTAAATTCTCTGAACTTTAAAAATCCTAATTCTTTGTAATTAATTTTCAGAATTCCATGAAATTAAGACTTTGAATTCTTTAGAATTAATACTTCAAATTACTTATAATTCAGACTCCAAATGCTCTAAAATTCAGACTCTGAATTCCTCATAATTCAGGTTCTAAATTCTCCAAAATTCAGACTTCAAATTCTATGAAATTCAGACATTGAATTCCTTAGAAGTCAGGTTCCAAATTCTTTATAATTAAGACTTCAAATTCCATAGGATTCAAACTCCAAAGTCTATATATTCTGATTCTGAATTGCTTGAAAAATAGAATCTGAATATTCAAGAAATATATAATCTGAATGTTAATTCTCTTAGACTCTGAACTCTATTTTTCTTTAGACACCGAAAAATAGATTTGGTTGAGCAACCATTTTTTACTTACTCTTGATATAGTTATAAAACGATGTCATGCATTCTGTTTCTAAATAACCATTGTTTGAGTGACAAATGTAATGTCCCTCTGAAATTAAAGGGAAAATATGATCGTTGGAGGAGGCAGCTGACTGTTGGATATGTGCCTATAAATTAGAGCTCATTTGAATGAGCTCATAACATTTTATTACTCTTCTACAACTCTAGTGATTACATGCTGCTGAAGTGATTTCTATAGAGAGAGACTCTCATGATTTGTGCATTCTGAACATCCTTTTCAGATTGCTTTATGTGACTCCGATTGTTGCTGTGTACAATCGAGGGCTTCGGGGGATAGGAAGATAGTGGTGCCGACTACTTTGTTGTTTGATGGCTTATAGGGATAGTAATACAGACACCGATATTCCTATCGATGGATTTCCATAGTGTGGGTAAGACATACATTATAGAAATTATAAATCATGGGACCTTTATACAAGGTTGTTGGATACCCTACTAGTTGGATTATAAGATTCTATACTTGTTGCACGTATTGTTTCAAGTTTGTTTTCAATGATTTTATATTTTTAAGGAATGTATAGCTATCTTATACTTTCTTATACTTGTATAATCTGATTAGTAAAATTATATATGATTTAAGGTAGAATCTTTGTCATTGTAAACTTCTATTAAGTATCATTTCTGGAACCATATTTTCAAAATCTAGAAGTTTGTAAAACTAAGAGGCCTTGTGAATTTACCTTGTTTAACTTTGTTAAATAATATAAAGTTTTATAAAATCTTTAAAAGTTCCAAAGGAATTTTTAAAGTATAAATTCACCCCCTCTTGTATTTTGAGCATCTACCTCATATTTTGATCCTTTAATTTGTATCAGAGGAGGTCTCTAAGATACTTATATTCACATATAAGATTTCTATCTCAAGATTCCTCTGTTATATTTTTCCTTGCTTAAGATGTTTACCCTTGTTTACAAATATTTACTACTTACAAGATACTGTGGAATGATATTTTTAGATGGAAGGAAGAATGTTGGTTCGATTGACAATCTTAATCCTACTAGACCACGTATATTTTATTAGAATGAATATGAATATTAGAGAGATCATATGAAGACTTTTTTCATTAACACTGGATTGGAAACCTTTGTAATGATTACTAGAGATTACAATATTATTTATAATAAAGTCAGAAGTTTTACTAATCATGAAAAGTTAGAATTTCATCAAAAATACAAGGTACTCGATACTTTTTTGTGTTCAATGACAAGGAATATATATAGCTAGATTTATTTTTGTGAATATGTAAATTGTATTTGGAAGAAATATGAGGTTACTAATTTTGGAACATCCAAATTTATCTAAACTATAAGCGCTATGCTTAGAGAAGAATATCATGGATTTTTATTTCCTTATAGAGAACCAGTGTGCAAGGTACAAGAGAGGTTTATGACTATTGTTAATAGTTTACAATCCATGGGTGAAAAAGGGTTAGACAATGAATCACTTGTGGACAAGATTATAGATATTATGCCTAATGAGTGGGAATCAAAGAGAAAAACTATTGATAAGAATAAGAATGTCTTAGAGAATAATCTTGATGAGAATTTTGGAACTCTTCTTCAGCAAGATACAAAAATAAAAAGAGATGTTAATCTATATAAAAAGATGAATGGAAATGGAAGTGTTTATTTTAAAAGTACTTCAAATCATATGAAATTCGGGAATCCTAAAAGAGTTCTAAGATCCAAATATATGAGGACTGTAATTCAATCCGAATATAGTGGAAGTGAATCTTTAGAAAACGAGTTATCCAATCATTCTTGAAGGATGAACAAGATTGTTGGACAGAAGAACTTCCAAAATTGATACAAGAAGAAATAAAGAAAGGAACAGAATGACTCAGAAGTAACTTTCTAGGAATAAAACAGAGCAGGGAATATACGACTATATTGTCTTAAGCTTAATTTAAATGACATAAAAAAGAATCATTATGAGAGGAATAGAAATAAGTACTAAAAAGTTAAATATAAGAATGTTTCTAAAGACAATGACACCTAGGGTTCTAGTGTTGGTGACTATTATGAAGAATCCTTAGAGTACGAATCTTCTAGACAAAATAATCCTTGTCTATTAGACAAGCTACCTATTGAAAATAATTTCCTAATGGATAAGGTTCACAATGTTATATCCATCACCAATGAATCCTTGAATTCTAATTGTAGTGATAGTAAATATTATGAATCCTTAGATGAAGAATCTTCTTCTGATGAAGATACTACATTACCTAATTATATAGAAGTTTCTATGTTTTCTAAGCTTCATGAAAATGAATATTCTAAAGTCAAGAAAAATCTTTATAAGGAAAATTATAGAATTACTATTCTTACTAAGGAGATGTCATATCTTTCTAAAGACCTTGATAAGAAGACCCTTTATTTTGAAAGTATTTCAAAAAAACTTGAGGAAGTCAATTCTGATAAGGATAAAATTTATAAGGATCTAGAAAAAGTCATTTCTATCGAAAATGTTTTAGATCAAAACTCTGGTGCTAAAATTAATGTTTTTGAGGATATAAACTTTGAAAATAAATTAAAGTCAGAAATATTTTCCTTGAGGAAGTTTTTTTCAAACTTTAACTTAGGTAATGAAATTTTTGATAAGATGTATTCCCAAATTCGACTACTAAGGAATGATTCTAGATTTGGCTATACTAATTCAGAACTGATTTTTAGTAACTGTCATTTGGTACCTCAAAGAGCTCCATTCTGCACTAACTATCAGTGTGGTGGGCATTGGGAAAAAAATTGTTACTTAAACAAAAATTAATCGTTAGGTTTTCATAAATATTATTTTTCAATGAAAATGTGGATTCCAAAAAATTTTCTTTATGGAATTTCCATATCTAAGAAATTTTGGGTTATAAAAGTCTAAAACTCCTATTTTTAGGAATGTAAAGAATGTACCAACTACAAAACATGGTACATGGATATTGAATTTTCCCAACATATGACTAGTAATAAAAACTTCTTTTAAAATATTATCGATATGAAAGGAGGAAAAGTAACTTTCAGAGATAATGCTAAGTGAGTAATTATTAGTAAATGTAACATTGTTCTTCTGGGAAAAACATTGATTTAAAAAAATTTATACATTAAGGGTCTCAAGAACAACCTTATTAGAATATATTAATAATGGGAAGAAGGTTACCTTGTGAATTTTAGGAATGATATGTGTTTAGTACACAATTCCAAGGAAGAGTTTATTCTTTCTACAAATAGGCAAGAGAATGCATACACACTAATCTTAGAAGAACATGGATCAACGATCTCCCTTTTCTCAGTGCAATGGAAGAACAGTCTAGGTTATGGAATAGAAGTTAAGACACTATAACATTAGGAACCTATGTAAAATATCTAATAAAATACTAATTAATGATATACCAGATAATAGATTTGATTCTTCAAATTTTTTTGATCCTTGTCAATATATTAAGAAACCTAAATCAAGTTTTAAATAAATTAGTGAAGTCTCAACTATATATGCATTATAGTTAGTGCATATGGATCTTTCTGGTCCAACACAAACTGGAAGCTTTGGGGGAAAATATTAGGAATTTATTTGAGTTGATGATTAAACTAGATTTACATGGGTCTATTTTCAAGCAATGAAATCTGATGACTTTTCTTATTTCAAAAATTTCAGAGCCCAAGTTAAAAATGAGAAAAACCTTCCACTGATAAATATTCATAGTGATAATGGTGTAGAATTTTAAAATTCTGATTTTGAAACTATTTTTAGTAGAAAAGGCATTAATCATAACTTATATGCACCAAGAACTCCTCAGAAAAATGGTGTTGTTGAAAGAGGAAACAAAATTCTTCAAGAGATAGCAAGATCCATGTTATGTGAATATTCGGTAGCCAAACATTTTTTTGGATAAATCAGTAAGTACAACTTGTTATACTAAAAATTGTGTGTTGATTATACCTTTTCATAATAAAACTCCTTTTGAGTTATGGAATGGTAGAAAACATAGACATTCCTACTTCAAAGTATTTGGATGAAATGTATTCATCTTGAATACTAAAGAAACTTTTAATAAATTTATACCCAAATACGATAAAGGAATTTTATTAAGCTACTACAAAAACTCTAAGGCATATAGAGTTTTCAATAAAAACACTTGTACTGTTGAATAAATAGTACATCTCAAATTTGATGAAAATGATCCTTTTGTTTTCAAAAAACCTCAACCTACATCTTCATATGTGTTTTCAAGAACTGATTATCAAGCCTTGATATAATATCCTTCTGATAAGGAAAATGACAAATAAAATATTTCGGAAGGATTTACCCTAGAAGATTTCCTACCCTATGTTGATGAATAGTTTTTACAAAACCCAAATCCGCTGTTTCTAAATAATCATCCCAGTTATAGTATCATTGCTGATGTAAATCCACCTGTATGGACTAGAAGTTCCTTTATAAATGAAATAGAACATCTATTTTTCCTATCACAATTAGAACCAAAAAGCTCTGAGGAATATTTCATTGATTGGGATTGGATAAAATCTATGCAATATAGGCTAAATGAATTCAAAAGTAATAAAGTCTGGACATTGGTTGAGAGACCTAAGGAAACTCCTATTATTAGTGTAAAATGATTTTTTAGAAATAAGTGTGATGAAAATGGAATCATAGTAAGAAATTAAGTTGTATTGGTTGATAAAGGATAAAATCAATAAGAAGGAAGAGACTATTACGAAACCTAGGCTACAGTATCTAGACTTGAATCTACTCATATTCAACTTGCATTTGCATCATTTTTCAACTTAAAACTTTTTCAAATGGATGTAAAATGTGCTTTCCTTAATGGTTATGTTCAAGAGGATTTTTTTTTAAAACCACTTGGTTTTGAAGATACAAAACATCCCGAACATGTTTTCAAACTTACCAAAGATCTTTACGGACTTAAACAAGATCCTAGAGCATGGTATGTTAGACATATAAGATTTTTGCTTCAAAAAAATTATGTTAAAGGAAATTTTGATCCAACCCTTTTTATAAATAATGATAATAAGAATGTTTCGATTGTTCAATTCAATGTTGATGAAATTATATTTGATTCAACTAAGAAATATTTAACTGATTCCTTTGCAGATCTAATGAAATCTGAATTTGAAATGAGTATAAAGGGTGAGTTAACATTTTTTATTGGTTTTAAAATTTCCCAAAAACAAGAAGGAATCTATATATTCCAACATAATTATATTAAGTATCTTCTTAAAAATTATGTATATGAAAACACTGAGAGTATAAGTACCCCCATTGGTACCTCAAATTCACTTGATCTTGATGAAGCTGGAAAACTAGTAGATCAAACATCTTGTAGGGGAATGATAGAAAGTCTACATTACATGACAGCTAGTCATCCAGACATAATGTTCTCATTATTCATATGTGAAATATATCTATGCAATCTTAAAGAATCTAATTTAAAGTTAGAGAAAGGGATTTTTCACTACTTAAAGGAAACCATGAATTTAGGACTGTTGTATACGTCTGGAAATTATTTTGTTTTAAATAAAGTCGGATGATGAAATTGGTGGATTTAGAATGTATAGTAAAAGTACATCTATATCATGTAATTTATTATGAGATTCATTAGTTTCTTCGTCATTCAGAAATCAACAATCAGTAGCACTTTCCACTACTGAAGCTGAATACATAGTAGATGGATGTTATTGTGCCCAAGTATTGTGGAAGAAACACACACTCATAGACTACAATATGAGTTTTACCAAAAAACACAATTTAAGTGATAATACTAGTTTCATTTCCTTAAGAAAAAACCCTTCACATCACTCTCATGCAAAACAGATAGATATAAGCCATTACTTTCTGAGGGATCACACATAAAAAAGAGATATCATTCTTCAATTTATCTGAATGCTAGATCAACTTGCAGATATTTGCACAAAATATTTACTATCCGATAGATTTGAATACATTAAACATGAGTTAGAAATGATAACCGTAAGGTAATATTCGTTATTAACTTCTTGTTTAAACCTATATTCTTATAGCAACAAAATCCTTTTCATAGTGGGAGTACATTTGTTTGTTTCTAAAACTGTCATAGTCATAATTTTCATAGTTAAATTTTTCGTAATCTAATTTTTTTCATAATCTAAATTTTTTTCGTAATATATATTTTTTTCGTAATCTAATTTCTTTTCATAATCTAAAAAATTTTGTAATTAAAATTTTTGGAATCTAAATTTCTTCAAGAAGAATTTTAATTATTACGAATAATATTCCTAGTAATCTAAATGGTATGTTTCCTTTCCTAAATTTTCGTAATCATCTTTTACTTGTTGAAATTCTCATTTTGTTTTAAAAAAATTTCAGATTCACTTTTCCTTAAATCCAAATGTTTTTCTTAAAAACCTCAAAACCTCAAAATATATCAAAATCCTTCTTTGGCTGTCATCTCAACCGTCAGATCTTCTCAATAAGTATTCAACCGTTGTATCAATCAGGGATGTTCAATCACTACTACTATTTCCTATTTAAAGGACCACGTTACGGTTGTCCCACATTGAATCTCAATCTCTAGTGTGCTAAAGATCTACCCTTCCTACTTAAGATAGTTTTGAATTTATGAGGTCTTCCTTAGTTCCGAATATTTAAAGAAGCTTCTTCTCAGAAAGAAATGTCAACCATAAAATAAATATCTGAAAGACATATTTATCTTGAAAGGTTGGTAGACCCAGACTTCTTTAATAATAATTATTCAATCATCTCAAAGAACATCAAGATATATAGCTGGGAGAGTATAGAATTGTCTAAACCCAAGGTAGAGGACCCGCTGATTCTTGAGTTGCTAGTAGAGTTCTACAAATCTATATCCTTTTTCAATCAAGGAGGCAAAGATAAATTTTCTTTCAAGAGTTATGGTAAGACTTACTCTCTTTATTTTTCTAAGGCATCTAGTCTGATTGGAATACCTTACAATGGAGAAGTTGAATTTTCTTCACACAAGTTACCTGTTTGTTGAAAGAAGATTTGTTAAGGTGAATGCCATAGAGTGCCTTGGTTTTCTTGGAGTCAAGAATCCAAAGATTCATCATATTTCATCAAAATTCTAGATTCTTGAACTTTGGGTTCAAGGATTTATCATTCTCAGGAAAAAGGATAAGGATACTCTAAAGAAAATTGATATATATGTTTCAGATTTCTCAGTGAACCTCCAAGTGCCGAATTTGATTAAGTATATTTTGATTATGATTGAGAATATCATGAATATAAATTTAATGTCTCAGATTATCTTGTATCTATAAATTCTATCAAAGATCATTGTTTCATGTTTAGAATCAATAAAAATTTCATACAAATCAAAGTCATGAAATTTCAGGGTATTGTTTCTATGCAATGACACTCTAAAGAGAATGAAAATTGGATATTCTAGTGAATCCGTAGAGTTTTATGGTTTATCAAATGAGGAATTTTAAGCTCTATGAAAGAATCCTATTATATTTGAATCCTATAAGAATGGTGGATGGAAGAAGAACGTGAAGTAAATTAAAGATATAGTGAAGGTTTCTATTGCCAAGGAAATTCAATTTGCACCACCGAATTCAAAGAAGGAAAAATCTTATCTTGATGAGGTAGTTGAAAAATGGTTAGAGGATAATCAAAACAAAAAATAAGGGGAGTATAAGTTTGTCTTGGACCTTGTAGAGGAAAAATCCTTTAAGTAAAAGGCTGTATAAGAGCTTGAGAAGAAAGAAAAAGATAAGAAGAAAAAGAAGATGATGTCTGCGGCTGAGATAGTAAAATCTATTCTTCAGGATACTAAGAAAGCTTTTGAGAAAATTCGAATACTAGAATCCTTTCAAATGGAATAAATCCTAGAGATTCTGATAAATAAGTTGGTGATTACAAAGTGAGATCAATAAGAAGAAATAGTTCAAGAAGATGAAGTGGAAGAATAAGAAAAAGGGAGTGGTGATCCTGAAGATATGATAAAAAAAGTATAAGATTATCATGAGATGGAGAGTCCTTTTGAGAAGTTATCAATCTGAACTTCTATAGATGAGTATTTAAAACATGCAACCCCAAGAAAAGATGAGAAGGGTGAGGAAGAAGTAAATAAATTGTCTGAAGAAGTAATCAACAATCATGATTTCATATAGACAGTGGGTGTTGAGGTGAGAGTTGAGAAAGAATAAGTTGATGATGATAAGATTGTTCAGCTATCAGATAGTGAATATGAATCACCTAAACAAGATGAAATCATTTCAAGAACAGATAAGGGAAATAAATTTAAGGTTGAAACTCCTATCAATTATTTGGTCAGTACAAAATATTATGGTGCTTCATCAAAGAGGAAAGATGATGTACTTGAAAAATAATCCCCATCAAAAAAGAATTCGAATTCAGAATCATCTTATCTTGTCCATGACTTTGTTTTTTAGTCTTTGAAGAAGCTGGTAGGTACTATTTTGTTATTTCCAAGAATAGATTCTAGATGCCAAATGCTTTAGTATTCTTTAACTCAGAAAACATATTCATTATCCACAGTGATGGATAAGTGTGTCAAACTAAAGGATAATTTCAAAACTTATTTCATTAATTATAGACACCCTAAAATATCTTTCTATAAGATGACTAGTTATTCAAGGGAAACTGTTGAAGAGATGATAATTATTGATGGGTTTCAAGATAATGTAAAGGATGCTTTTGAAATAGAATATTCTATGTTCAAAGATATCACCAAGTCTTTAAAAAAAAGATATCTCCTGAAGAAACTACTCGGATGCAAGAAGTGAAAAATATGAATGGAAGAATGTATTCATTTGCTCAGAGTTGGAAAAGGGAAATGGATCTTAGAATCAGACTTGAGGAAAAACATTATAAACAAGAAGAATCCTTGAAGGCATAGACTAATATGCTTAAGTCTTAGGAAGAAAAAATTAAATCTTTAGAAAAGAAGAGTGAAGATCAAGGTCATCTACTCATGCGAATGGAAGATGATCACAAGGAACTCAAGTAGATCAAGACTATTATGAAGAAGCTAAAGTAGAAAGAGATAGAGGGATAATTTCATTCAAATTCGATATTTTTTTATGATTATATGTCATTCAAATTCTTTCAATCATAGAGAAATTTTCATTGCACATCATTAATTTGGTTGTTTAGTACTAAAATTTTAGGTACCATATTTTTTCCATTCCATTCATTCCTTTTTGAAAATCAAAAAGGGGGAGAATGGAATGAAAAAAAAGAATACTAGGTAAAGACGAAATTTCCCCATGTAAGGGGACATTAATCTATGGGAATTTTATCATAAATATTTTAGTATACAAGAAATTACAAAATCTCATTTAAGAAATCTTGAATATGATCCTTAGGGATTTCGAAGCCTAAGGGCGAGTTAGTCATATTCATTATGATCCATAAGTAAAGGGAGATAAGTTTTATTTTCTTGTCCATAAAAATTTCATAGTCCGTATATTTTTTAGTAAGGATGTTTGTGCTTTACAAAAAGGGGGATATTATTGAGTCAGTAAGGTTACCTTATGACTATTCCATTCCTTTATGTTTTGAAAGTAAAAAACACTCCATCTCAAGGAAAATTTTATTTTCCCTATGTTTTTTATATAAAGAATTTTTCTCCTAACTCAGATTTTCCTTAATAATGAAAATTTTTCTTCCTCAAAAAAGATTTATCCTTAACTATTTTTCATTGTTCATATTTTAGTTTCTCTAAATCTAACTCTTTTTATTCTTATGTGAAATATTCTATTCCACATCTAAAACCTCAGAATTCTATAAATACTTAAATATAGAGTATTCTTTTTTCAGGATCAGAATTCAGAATCTGAATTCTTCTAAATTCTGAATCTGAATTCTCTGAAATTCAGGTTTTGAATTCTATGAAATTCAGGTCCTGAATTCTCTATAATTCAGAATCCGAATTCTCTGAAACTCAGGTTCCATATTATCGGAAATTAGGACTCTAAATTACATTGAATTCAAACTCTAAATTCCGTAGAATTCAGACTCCAAATTCACTAAAATTCATACTCCAAATTCTTTGAAATTCAGACTCTGAATTCTCTAAAATTCATACTATGAATTCCTCAGGATTCAGACTCATAATTACTTAGAATACATTCTCTGAATTCCTCAGAATTTTGGTTCTGATTTCTTTAGAATTCAGACTCCGAATTCTTTAGGATTAAAAGTCCAAAGGCTTTAGAATTTTGATCTCGAATTCCTTGAAAAAATGAATCATAATATTTATGCAATACAGAATCTGATTGATGATTATCTTGGACTCTAAACTATATTTTCCTTAGACTCTGAAAAATAGATTAATTTGAGAAACCATTTTTTTACTTACTCTTGTTATAGTTATAAAAATATGTCGTGCATTTTTTTTTCAACTAATCATTGTTTGACTGACAGGTGTACAAGTCCTGCTGAAATTCAAGGAAAAATATGACCACTGAAGGATGGAGCCAACCATTCAAGATGTGCCTATAAATAAGAGCTCATTTTAACAAGCTCATAACATTTTATTTCTATTCTACATCTCTGTAGATTACATGCTGCTAATTTGATTTCTAAAGAGAGGGACTTTCATACTTTTGGTGTATTGAACATCTTCTTTAGATTTCTTCGTGCGACTCTAATTGTTTCTATGTATAATGGAGGGATTTTGGGGATAGGAAGACATAGATGCTTCCTACCTTAAAATTTATAAACTTCCTTGATAAGGAAGACAGAGGTGCCGACTAACTTGAAGCTAGAGTCATTGTAGCGATAGCATGATAGAATCCTATAATCCTATCGAGGGATTTCCCTAGTGTGGGTAAGATAGAATTTCTTGAATGTATAAATCATGGGACATTTATCCATGGTTGACGGATACCCTACTCTTGGGGTTAAAAAATTCTATACTTGTTACTTTTATTGTTTCATGTTTTATTTCACAACATTTTGATTATTAAAGAAAGAATAATTATCTTCTAATTTCTTATACATGTATACTCTGATTAGTAAGATTCTATTTTCTTTAAGGTAGAATCTTTTCCCATGTAATCTTCCCTTAACATTCATTTCCAAAACCATATTTCTGGAATCTAGAAAATTTGTAGAACTAAGAGGTCTTTTGAATTTACCTTGTTTAACATTGTTAAACAATGAAAAGTTTCATACCAACTTTAAAAGTTACAATGGAATATTTAAAGTATACAATTCACCCCATATTGTATTTTGAGCCTCTACATCATATTTTGATCCTACAATTAGAATCATAGGAGGTTTCTGAAACACTAATATTCATATATAATTTTTTTCCCATGTTTCCTTTGTTCTATTTTCCATGCTTAGGATTTTTACCCTTGTTTACAAACTTTTTTACAAACAAGATTCTGTGGAAATATTTTTTTAGATGGAAAGAATGAATGTTTGTTCGATTTACAATATTAATCCTACTAGACCACCTATATTTTATGGGAATGATTATGAATATTGGAGAGATCACATTAAGCCTATTTTCATTAATACTGGAGTGGACAACTTTTTATTACTTACTGGAGATTACAAGATTCCTGATAATGAAGTAAGAACTATTACAAATCAAGAAAAGATAGAATATCAACTAAACTAAAAGGTAGACAATACATTATTGTGTTACATAACAAGGAATATATATAGCCAGATTTCTTCTTGTGAAGCTATAAATTTTATTTGAAGAAATTGGAGGTTACTCATTTGGGATCTTCCAAAGTTATCGAAACTAGAAGAGCTATTCTTAGAGAAGAATATCATGGATTTTTATTTCCATATAGAGAACCAATGTGCAAGGTACAAAAGATGTTTATGACTATTATTAATAGTTTACAATCCATGTGTGAAAAAGGTTTAAATGATGAGGCACTTGTGGAAAAAATTATAGATATCATGCCTAATGAGTGGGAATCAAAGAGAACAACTAATAATGATAACATAAAAGTCTGACAGATTACTCTTAATGAGCTTTTTGTAACTCATCTTCATCATGAGAAAATAATTAAAATAGATGCTGATCTAAATAAGAAGAAGAATGGAAATGGAAGGGTTTCTTTTTCCTCTAATTCAAATCATATGAATGTAGTGACTCCTAAGAGAGTTACAAGTTCCCAATCTAAGAGGACCATTATTCAGTTCGAATCTAGTGGAAGTGATTATTTAGAAAACAAGTTATCCAATCTTGCCCGAAGGATAAACAGGATTGTTGGACATAATAACATTTAATCTAGATATAAAAAGAATGAAATAAAATACAAGAAATAATCCAATGTCACTTGATATGAATAAGAAAGATTAGGGCATATAAAGTCATATTGTCCTATGCTTAAGAGAAAAAACATGAAGGAAAATAATTTTGAGTGGAATAAAAATAGGTGCTGACTACCTTAATGTTTGAGGACTTTCATGATAAGGAAGATAGAGGTTCCGACTACCATGACATTCGAGGGCTTCCAGGGATAGCAAGACAGACTGTGATATTATTATTGAGGGCTTACCCTGGTGTGGGTAAGACAGAATTTCTTGAATGTATAAATCAAGGGACCATTATCCAAGGTTGTTTGATACCCTACTCCTTTGGTTAAATGATTCTATACTTGTTACTTGTATTGTTTCATGTTTGGTATCCACTGCATTTTGATTATTAAGGAAAGTATAACTATATTATAATCTATATTACTTGAATAATCTAATTAGTAAGATTATATATGCTTTAATGTATAATCTTTGTCATTGTAAACTTCTCTTAACTTTCATTTCCGGAACCTTATTTTCAGAATCTAGCAAGTTTGTAGAACTAATAGGTATTGTGAATTTACTTTTTTTATCTTTGTTAAACAATAAAAAGTTTTATACCATCTTTAAAAGTTCCAAAGGAATTTCTAAAGTATACAATTTACCCCCTCTTGTATTTTGAGCATCGACATCATATTTTTATGTTACACTACTCAATATTGAATTTCTTCTTATAAAAATTGGCACTTAACATCAATTATAAAAAGTTGACATTAAAAGTACATTTTAACATCTATTTTCCAATAAATTATTTTAAAATTTTCATTAAACAATTTTTTTGAAATCTAAAGTTAAATATTATTAATTACTACATCATTTATATTAAATCCACCTATATAATTTACATTAAAGGAATTAAATCCTAAAGTAGAAAATATATTTTTGAAATAATTGTTTTGTCTATTTTTTGACCTATATGTATAATGATATAAAATTTTCAACATCAATAACTCTAAAACATAAATAAAAGTAATAATATTTTATAACAATTAATTTTAGATGTTTTAATAATTCCATGGTTCTAAAATTCCAATTTATACTGACCAATTAATTCAATTATTTTGTTAATTTATTTATTAGTGTAATGCTTATTTTTAAGTGTTCCAAGAGAAGTGTCACAATAAAATCCACAAAAAGACCAATAGACACTATAACTATATCAACACATATATTATTTATTCAATAACAATATTTAGTTTATGAGCACATGAGCAAGAAGAAATGACTAAAACCTCCTAACCAATGCATGATTAGAAAATGAAACGTTTGATACCAGAACATTAATTTTAATGAAAAAACAAATTGATATATAATATATAATTATAAATTATTATTATTTAGTAAAATAAATATTAATAAAGTTCTCAAAAATATGAACAATGCTTCGAAATTTATATCATTCCATTTAGACAACATTAGACAAAGAAAAGGTCGAGTTTAATGGTTTCTTTACAATTTCAATATATATTAAAGATTGTTTATAACTAGATTTATATTTTGGGTAATTATAATATATTTATATATAAATATTAATCTATTTTTATATCTTTTTTTATATCCATTTTTCTCATATATTCCTACCATTTTAAGTCCCCGTATTTCCAAAATCAACAGAATTGTTGCTTGTATGTAGAGTCATCATTATGTATTCATTTTTTTTTCTGGTATATTGATATAAAATGTATATGTTTATTGTATTTTATAAGGATATAAATTACTATACATATTTTATTCATTACTATCATATCATATTTACTTTGACATTATTTACATAATTTTTTAAGGTATATTTTTTTTTTTGATTTTACACATGGGTAATTTTTTATTCTCTTAGTTTTTCCTTAAAAAAAGTTTGAAAGGAATATATTTATAAAACTTTATACTATATCAAATTCCCAAATAATATTATTTTTTATTTATTTATAATTTTTTATTTCCACATTTCAACGGTTTTCCAAAATAATTTTTACTCTCCTTTTATTATAAATTTGATTCTTTTAATATAAATGTTATTAAAAATGAAATGGTTAATTATTATTATATATAAAATTATTTTTATAATTATTTCCTAACACATTTTAAACCAATTTAAATATCCTACAATTTTTCTTATTCTACACTATAAATATTACATAATTTTAACATCTTTTCTATTTGATTGGTTGGATTATGATAATGTCTTATGGAATTATTCATCAGTCAAGATTCTTTCTCATGTATTAATTATTATATGATGTAATCATGAATGTTATAATGGTTATAGGGATTCTATTTATGGTCTTCATTATGTGATGATTGGTCACAAAAAATATGTATACCTCTAATGAATTGATTAAATATTTATATCTCAAGAGATGATATGTGAGGGACATGGGAGTGAACCCAATCAACTATGGGAATCTATACACTGTGATATTTTTATTGGTAGTGATCATTTATATAATAAATGGTTTTATATTTTATTATTACACAATATTATGACACAAATATATATTGTGAAACACTTCTATGTCATTTTTCATAGCTCATTATTATTTATTCATAATTCTATAATTGTATGACTCATGTATTATGATATAAAAAATGCCTTATGTTTTTAGATCTATGTTTTATTCAGTACAATATTATATTTTATTCACATTTATTATGTTATAAAACCAATATTTTATTCATATTCAATGTTATGATATTCTTTTGTTACCACTTATGTTCACACTTTTTTGAGCATATGTGATTTCCCTTTCTTATGATTACATTTTTCTATGTTGTAAAGAAAGGTATTATGTGTGATATGACCGTAAGTGTATCATATATAAATAATTTTTGGGTTAAATGTTAAATAATGATTAAAAATTATCATATGTGTATCCAATATAAGAATAGATTAAACCTATATGTTCTAGATAATGATTTATTATGGGATATAATAGATATTTTTTTGAAATAATGTATGGTGAAACCTGTTATTGTGGTTTATATAATGGTGTTTAATAACCTAGTGGAATGGCATTGACAAAAAATAAATTGAGGAGTGAATATTTAATTTTTTAGGAGATATGAAAATTAAAATTAATTTGAGAAACATGATTGAAGATAAAGAGTGAAGATAATTTAAAATAGATAGATATGAGACCAATTATTGAAATTTGTGGATTATTTAAACTCATTTATGTATTCGTCAAAATATATTGTGGGAGGGGAAATATATAGTCAAATTGATGATTTAGGGGATCACTGTCACCATAATATGTGAAACATTTCATTTCTAGATTCATGTGAAGATCAAATGGTTCCCTTATTTTTATAATATGTCATTATTTTGATAGATAGTAGGAATATTTCTATGTGAGAGTTGTTTTAAATATAGAGGATTTATGAGCCTATAACAAACATGTTAAATAAGTGATAACTGTGTATTTTGTTATGTTATCATATTATTATTGTTTTTTTCTTGTAAACATCCTTGTGTTTTTGAACCATGTAAGTTGTTTGTATTGTGTTATTTTATATATTTTAAATTTATTAAGGGATATAATAACATTCCAATTGAATATGAATCAATAATATCTAAGGTATTACTTTTTTTTTGACATTTCATGGTTTAACCCTTCCTCTCAATGTATAAAAAAATTATACAATATTTTTAATTTAAGATAATATATATTTTTCTAAAAATGATTTCCATTTTAAATATATACATTGAAGCAGTCATCAATTTTAGGTTAATTCTAATATTTTGTAGGAATAATATTTAATCATTGAAAATTTATTTGTGAATACAATTTCTATCACACGTAATTTAGGTGCATATGACTTCCATACATGTAATTTTATTTAATAAAAAAATTAAAATTATAATATAATGAAATATCCATGGACATAATATAATTGAAAATATAATCAATACTCTATAGAAATATCTTTCATTCAAAATGTATAAAAATTTTATATCATATAATTTCATAATGGAAATGTTTACGTATTTTTTAAAATATGATGAAGGTGAAATTAATGATTGTGTGGTTAAATTTGTAGTAATATGGAAATGAGTATTTTAATATATAATATAATAAATCAGTAGATTATTATTTTGATCAAGTAAATGTGTATGTAGATTATATGAAAATATTTGTAATGACACTTTAGAATTTAAATATTTTTATGTTTTAACTACAATTCATTCTATATTTCTAAAGTTAAGAGGTTTTCATTATTTAATAATAAATTACAACGATGATATCATTTCATGACATTCATATTTTTCCCATTTTTTGAAAGATATGTATATATTAGGATAACCCATTGAAAGTAATAAGTCTTGGGATGTTTTATTCAAAGAGATGATGAAGCTTACTACTGAGGAATATCCATAAGATAAAAATTTGTGTGGGTAATGAAATTACATTCCTTAACATGAAAAGATCCACTCAAAATATTTTAATGTAGAAGGGTTGTGAACCTTACTGTATGTTATCCAATGAAATTATTGGTTTATTACATGGATGAATTATTAGTGAATAAATCCCTAGATAAGTAAATGGTAATAGGAATGTTATTTATAATATCATAAAAATAATATATTTATTTACAAAACTGTGGTTTCCTCAAATAATTATTTGTTGAATATATTGATGGATAAGAAGTCAATATAGAAGAAGTTCATGTTTATAGAATCAATAACTTACAATGTGATTGTGATAGAAAGGTAAATAATTTTTTAATTTAAATTTAGTTTTTTCTATGAGGTCAAATTAAGGAAAATAATGGGGAGATATATGTTTGGGGGAAAATATAGATAAAATACTTCATTAGTAAATGATTCAATTATTTATAATCAATAACATATAGTCAAGATGAACACGTAAAAGGTTGATATAAAAAATCTACAATATGAAATGAATAAAAAAATTCAGAAAAATATCTTGATATCAGGAAAAAAGGTGAAATGTCTGTTTAAATCATTGATGATATGAATATTTTAGTGATGAAGGATTAAAAATTGATAATATAAAATAATTTATAAGATTTTAAAAATGTGATTAAAGATAGATAATGGAAAAAAATTATGAAAACAACAAATAATTGATGTACTATGTTCAGAAGGTTGTTGAGGAGGTGAATGAGAGGAGTGGGTATCCCTACAAAGAGAATAAAGATTTCATTTATGTATCAAATACGATAAATTTAAGGGATTAAATCAATGAGACATGAATTTAAGAAAAAAACATTCATGTTTGAAGTATGCAAAAAGCTTCTAATTCAAGATAGATGATTGATTTAAGGGATACAAAAAAGACAACTTGATGTCTAATGAAGAAACTCAAAGAATATGTATAAAATTAAATGTTTTTACAATTGAAATATAAGATAATACAAAATATAACCTTAGTATAAAAGAGGTATATTATTCTAAAAGGTAATAAAAACAATTCTTGAATAATTTATTTCTATTATTATTTATTTCTTGTTTATAATTTTTGGTTTAAAATATATGGACACAAATCAACATATTTCTCATCACAAAGGTGATGGAATATTTAATGGGAGATGTGAAGTGGTGAAAAGATATAGATCAATGATCCGTAAAGAAATATAAAATGGAAAAAATGTTTTCAACTTTACAAAATAATGATCCTCCATTATATAAAAAAAATATTATAAAAAAATATATATAATAATACATACTAGTCAAGAGTAAAATTAATGAATAAGATGAAGTGGGTCAGTATTCTCTAAAATAAACTATTTCGATTGGAGTATAGATTATGGATACCATTTTAATTTTAAAAATATATTAAATAAGGGTATGTTAAAGTACATCATATATGATAATTAATGAGTAGAATGATATAAAAATGTAATATTAATAAAGGTAGTTAACTTTATAAAGTTGAAAATGTCATGTATGTGCAAAGGTAAAATTTATGTTATATTTGTGGATGGTATTGTTAATAATATTTTAATTTCATGTCAATTATGTGTCTTGTTACATGAAATTCACAATAATAAGGATAAGTATATAAAAAATGAAAATAAATTTCAATTTTTATACAAGGAAAATTGATAAATGGTAATCTCAACATTTCTCGTATAGAAATATATGTACTGTTTCATACTATGGTGGATAAAAATATATTATGATACAAGAATTGGGTCATCTTAAGAGGAAAATACATAGTCTACATGGAAAATCATGATCGTTATTTGGGAATTTATATGATTATACATTATATTATTTTCAAATGGATTATCGTACAAAAAAACGGACTTAGAGGAATTAGTTTAAGTCATTAAAAAAAATCGATTTTATTTAATTAATTGGATCATGTGGATGTTTGTATACTAATTATATCAGAATATATTGTTAGAATGAGTTACAATATAATATTTATTACTTATTTTAATTGGGATTGAGATCTAAACATCATGATGGATCTTATCTATTCGGGGCGTCTCTCACAACTAATTGAATTCCATCATCATCTCCCTTATGTGACGATTATCCTTTATTACATATTTTGGTACTTATTAATCTATTTATTTTACCACATTTATTTTTGTGACGCAGTATTTTTTAAAATATTAATATCCTTATGGTTTTATCATTATCCATTTTGAAAATTTCCTTATTTATATTCTATTTTTTATATTTTTAATTATGATATACGTTTTCGGGCTTTTTTATAAATTTTAGTACAGAGATTTATAATATCATGGGTTGTTGTTAACTACATTGAGAGCCAAAATTATTTATCCCACCATTTATCCTACCTAACCAACCATGTTCAACCATATTCAATAAGATCCTAGCCTTTCCTATTTATATTTATCTTCCTAAAAAGGCCATTTATTTTTATCTAGATCGTTATATGGAATCCTAAACACTACTCTAGATGGTATTTATATCCCTTTTGTCATGAGGATAACATTACATAATCTATATTGACTTCTTGATAGTGATTTTTATAATGTCTAAACTAAAAATTATTTTGATTATCATAACGGATATTGTTGTGTTTTAGGACTATGTAGGTGGAATCATTTTGAATGCCAATATAGTGGGTGTGACTTGTTCGAGTGTCATCTCCTATATTAGAATATAGGTAAATTCTAATATTATATTTTAGTTTCCTTTCGATCCCCCATTATAAATTACCATTTTTATGTAATCTTTGAGATACCGGTTTCTGTTACATTGGTCTCTCCAATTTATTTCACAAGTATTCTTTATTTTTATCATTATTCTCATTTCTGGGATTTAAGTAGGAAAAAGGTAGACATGGATGTCTTATCCATTAGTGATATAATGTTTTTAGAATGTTTTCATCTTTTGGTAGAGATGAATGCATTCTAGAGTGAAATTGATTTCGGAATGCATTATGTATTCCACTCACTAGAAAATATGTATTTGTAAGAGTCCATGTTTCTTAGGAATGCATTATTCATGGTGTCTCATGGGGTCTAATACTTTCATGGATAAAACACTTTTCTGTGAAATACGAATTTCAAGTGTCTTGAGGTATCGGTGAACCTAGAACAGATTTAAATTTATTATATGATAGGGGAAATCAGTTCGAATTAAAATTTTCTTTCACATGTTATTTTCTTTCACAAAAAACATATTGAAATGCATTTATAAATACAAAAATTCAATAAAATATTATTAATGATGTAACTACAGTTGGTAGGATTATATTATTTTAATATCTCATTATTCAATGGTATTTAATTGTATAACTAAATACTAGAGGTTGTCATAGTAGTAACATGGGAATAAAATTCAAAAAAATAAATTTTATTTTGTATAATCATTTCTATCAAACAAGATGAATAATATATTATATAAAACTTAATAAAATATGATGTTTCAAAAATCATCCACCCTAAATGAAATAATTTATTTGAAATGATAAAATATACTAAAAATAATATTTCTTGGAAAATTTATAGGAAGAAAGTCCAATTTGAGAAATATTTGAAGGTAATGGTTTTAAAGATTCTCTACCACACAAATAGATATATTTTTACTTCCCCAAACTTATATGTCCACTTATTAAACCTAATTTTGATGAAACCAATATCGAAATATTTCAAAACATTTAAAAGTGAAATTTTCTTTCTAAAAAAAGAATGATGAGGACCAATAATTTTAAACTCATGATAATGATATTGTTTCTTGGTTATTATTGAAAATAATAATTTCATAATTTTATTAAAATGGTCTTGGGGAGATATTACAAATAATTAAATCATTACTGTAGAAAATGAATAGAATTCTTAGTAATTTTATGATAATTGTTTTTGGAGACACAAGTATTTATATGATCAATTCATCAGGGAACAATATTTTCATTATGATATATAGGTAAATAATAATTATGATTATTATAGATAATTTTCATTATTATAATTAAATTTAGGTATTAGATATGAAATTACCTGATCAACATCATTATGTGTGAAAAAACTCTTGTGAAAACTCACAAGATAATTTCTCTCTAAGAACTAGCACCTATATCTCAACTAACCCATAAGAAATTTGATAAGGGAAATAAAGATAAATTTCTGATATAATTAATATATAATGGAAAAAAATATACTCCAAAGAAATCACCCAATTTGAAACTTCCATATAACCTCAATCAAATTCACTAATCACCATATTCTTGAAATTGGATGTAAGGAATTACAAATAGTGAATGGGGGACAATTTTCCCTTGATGAAAATGAACATGTGACTGCTTAAGAAAATTCAAAATTATTTTTACACTAAATAAAATATTAAAAAACTAACTTTAATGATACCAAATATAGTAATATATTCAAAAAAATCAAAAATTAATGATACAATAACCAATAGTTGATAACTGACACATATATATCTAGGATACAAAACTATTCCAATGAAACCTATCTAAGAACATTCGCATCCAACCATAAACATATATCCCTTTATTCCTCTTCAATCAAAAATACAGCCTTTCATTTTATTGTATTCGGGTAAAGAATTTCAACAACCACAGTGACTTTTGTGTGTAAGGGTAACACTTCACTCAATAGGATTTCCAAAAATCGATATAATTTATTTCCATTTATGGTATATTATAGACCATGAAAAAAAAATATTAAATAAAAATATTTTTGAATAATTTATATATCATTTCATCAAAAAATTCTAAATACTAATCATGTTTACCAATGGATCTCTATATCTATGTATACCAAAACATTACTGGATTTACAAAATAACTGATAATTCCATAGATTGATGTATATTTATAAATATCCAAAAGTAATAACACATGAAATGAATCATAAAAAAATATATGACAATATTACCCCTAAAATGAGACATAACCACTATGATGAATCAGTTTTTATCATTCCACCCTTTTATGGATGTTTCTTGCATTTATAAATGGTTATTTCCAACCATAGAGTTCTTAATCCTCTTATAATTAAATTAATTTCTGAAAACAAATCTTTTTATTTAATTTTTTTTACTTTACGAAAATTACCATAATAAAAAAAATATTAACTCCAAATATAATTTAAGTTAAATACTATTTATTTCATGAATCTAACCAGATTACAAAAAAATGGAATTTAATGTTTTATTTAAAGAAACCATTTTACATTTATCCTAAGTTTTGATATGCTGTAATTTTGTTAAATAAATTATTAATAAATTATTTCATAAAATAGTATGTTATATCATGTACTTACAATCACATCAATAATAAGAAATTCAGTTACAATCAACCAAAAAATGAATAAGATCCACTATCTTTATAATACCACTGTTGAATTTTTTATACTTTTCTGAGTTAATAAACCGCATAGTTGAATCCTCCTAGATCAATGACATAAATTTCTCATGAATCGAATTATCTAAACATAAAAAACTAAACAAATAATTTGACAGAAGTTGGTATGAATAGTACATGTTTTTCACACCCCATATGAAAAATTGGTGCAAATCTGGCATTACTCACAGGTTTTGTGTATTGGGCCACCATGGAGTGGTATAACTCTGATTCCCATGATTATATCCCAATGTAACTCACTATATCTAATATATATAATAATAATGTTAATAATGTAACATCCAAAAACTCGTGTGACCCCCATGAAAAATTTCAAAAATACTTAAGAACATACCATGAAAATTTATTGATAATTATTCCATCCCATTATCCTCGGATTACTTATCACTAGGAATCTACCACCACAATTGATTAAGATGACAGAAATAAAATAGAGTGAAAATATCATATTATCATCTATTTAAAATATATAATTCTCTTTTTCTGGACTCACTAGGTGAAACTTTCTATATAAATATATTCAAATTTATTTAATTTCCATATTATAATTTCATTATGACTCTGTTTTAATATTATTAATCTCATGTTTTTAATTCTCACAAATCATATTAATTTTATATTAACATAAAATATTCATGTTTTAAATATATTATAAAATTTATTATATTAATAAAATTAATAATAATATTTTCATGTGAAACATTCCCTTAATTAATATCCCTCTAATAACTCCATTAAAAATCATTAATTTTGACAACTACTAAAGCCCTTGAAAACAATTATAAATTTAAATATGTTATTAATATTAACTGACACATAATTTATATCAATTCCATGATATGAAATTAAAAAAATCGATATCTCTCTAATAGAACATTCTCAATTAAACATACAATAAAAACTATTCTCATATTTAATAATCAAGTAATTATAAGGATAAAATATATTTTCAAATAGGCAAAAAATTAAATAAATAAACTGAAAATTAACTCTAAATTTTATAACTAAACATAGTTTTTTCACAACCCATCCCGCAGGTCCTGTTTTGTGACTACGCCTAGCCCACCTTCTAAAGGCTAGAGGCTGGTGACTAGTGCCGAAGGCATCAACCTGGAAGTGGACGACATTTCCTAAGTACTTTTATGCATACACATGCCCATCCAAGTCCCAAACACATACCAGGGAAAAAAGTTTCACTAAAGACAAAGAGAATTATATGTAATAAAAGTGGGACAGAATACAAACCCAACGAAAGGACTTAAAATAGTAAGGTACACAATGGAAAATCTAATGGCCATCTGAAGAAAACCCCATCTAATTTTGAGAGTAGTGTAGCTACTGAAAGCTGAAGTAGAATGTCTTATCCACTCGACCATATTGGGCCCTACCTGGTCCTAGTCCACCAAATCCATCGTCTTCCCGTCAATTGGCACTCACTCCTTGAACACCTCTATGTCCCGGTCCACCAAAGTCGATGTCGAAATGTCGATCATATGCACCTGACACAACACGTGCGGGTGAAGCCCATGCAACGGTAAGTAAATATATTCTTCGTAGGGAACCCAAAATAGAAAAGGAAAGACCACATCATAATCCTCTATGTAAGAATGAAACATAAGAAAACTCACTCTAGGTATATGTTTAGGGTAGTGATAATGGAAACATCAGTCACATCATCGAACACGTCAGATGATGGAGAATTATTACGCTAATGAGAAAAGTTGGCCCTCGAACTCATGAAGATGTGCTTGACACTAACTATGGACTACTTAGATACACCTCACTATCGCATATTGTGGGCATGAAATGTCATAAAGAAGTTCTTCCCACTAAACTTGATCAACTTCAATACTCCTCCTCGTCGCGTACACTAGGTACGTAATGTCAAAGTGATGTTATACCCACCGTGGGCCTGCAAATTTACAGACCAGTGCTTCCCACTGGGCCTTAGTCGATTCATAGAGAGTCAAAACACACCAGTCTTCAGGTCTTATCCAACCATATAGTTCCATATGTAGTGCACCTAAAAGAACCACCCCTCAAGAAATTTATCTCATATAAAATTCCATGAAAGTCACCATAGATCATTCCAAAATATCCTCCCTATCGAGAGGGTACCAACTCCACAAATAGATCATCAATCGGATTCATGGTTTGCATGTTATTAGTGTCTTAGTAAATAGGGGCTGGTTGCTTTAGGGGCCGGTTGCATTAGGGCCCGGTCCGACCCGGTCGGACAGACCTGACCAACCCATCCCGGGGGTCCGACATACCCCGGTTTAATTTGAATGACTCGACCAGACCCAGTTAAGGTCTGGGTTGGTGTGGTATGGCCTAGAATGTGGGCCAGGCCAAATGGGCCTCGATGGACCCTGCTCGGTTTGGCCGATTGTTTAGCCTGCCTGGTCACCTGGTGACCCAGTCCAATCCAGCCCAACCCGAAGGGCATGGGTTCGCTCCGCTGGGTACTGGTCTAACCCACCTTCGTGGGTCCTGTTCATTGGCCCATCAGTCTAATCCCGGATAGAGAATCCCCCAAATAATGTTACCCTCCCACATAAACGCACGATTCATGGATCAACATATTTGAGGGTTGATCCACATTTTTCATTTCTATAAAAGAACTAGGAAGACCTTAAATAAATAAAAAAAAACCTACCTATTTGATGTTCGATGTCGCAACACTTTGTCTTTGAGGTTTCAAGACATTGACGTCGTTCGTCGCTTCCGGCTATGATCTTCGAGGGGTATAAAAGATGTTAAAGTTCATCATTATTCATTGAAGATGAAGTCCGTTGGAGGTTTGTCTAAGAATACCCACAGTTTAATTCTCATTTTTCCAACACATCAGACTATAAAAAGGAATCATGTCTCAACGCTTCTGTGGTGCTGTGACATTGTGTCGTTACACTGTTTTATTTATGAAACATTGTCACTGTTACACTTTATTAAAGTGTCATTATGCTATAATTTTATGAGCCATTAATTATTTCCATTAATATCCCTTGTCTCCACCTCATCATTTCACTGTAGCATCGTCGACTGTCACTCAACAGTGAGAAAAGAAATAAAATAATTCTTTTAAATTCCTTTATTATTTTTCTCAAAATGTCTGAAAAATAAATCTTATACGCGGACCTTGCCTGCTGAAGTTATGTCATTTATAAGAGAATAATGGTGTTCCGAGTTCAACTATGCCCTTTTATTTTCGATTTGAGAATCTATTAAAAAGTTATAAAAACTAGCTTGCATGTTTATTTAAATGAACCTTAAAATTACCAAAATAAACTTTCACCCATGACCCACATCGATTGAGGTTAGGCTCTACCTAAGGGGAACACACCCCCATGAGTTAAATGGTACCCTCATATCTTCAATCTAATTTACCATTTATGAGTTATATGGATTTGAAAATAAAATAATAATTACTTAATTATTTTATTTAAAGCTAAAAACTATCCTCCACTATTGATCCACACTAGCCAATGTATGAATATCTCTAACGACTGAATACTCTCACAATATCAGAGGTGGTCTCAGAGTTTTATTCTATGTCATAGATTGTGATTTATAAGAATTTTAAAAAGAAAATTATTTTATTTTATTATTTTATTTAAGGATATGCCCTTTACAGGTTTTCTCAATGGAGGCATGTGCTGACTAAACTTATGTCACACCTGGGGTAATACCACCCTCTTGAATGCAACAGTGACCTAAAATTTTTCATTCAGGAACCCAATTAGAATATATTCCACATTTTCATGAAAACCACTCATGTATGATATGTAATGCTTAGCATTTTTAGATGGATCATTTCGGGAACTTCAGGGCTCAAAATCACGTGTCGTCAAAGTGTGTAGTCATGAAATAATAATACATAATTTAAAAAAGCCATGGAAATTATAGGATATTACATTCTCCCCACCTTATGTCTTTACATCCCCAAAATCCAAAACAAGGGCTAATCAATCAAATGGGGGTTACTGATCAAGAATCTGTGCATACCGCTCCCTTGTTCTCTCCTAGGGGTTTCTGTGCCACCACCGAATGCACACCATAGGAATCTACTGTGCACAAAGGATATGCTCCTTTCAATCCTCTATCCCCACTGAGAACACCAAAATCATCTCCCCATCATCAATGCCCAACTCTCCACAATCAATGATGTGTGTTGGATCATTCATTTAACTCCTGAACTACAACACATGGAAAACATCATGCAACTAGTGCATCTATGAGGGAAGAGTAAGGTGGTACACCACCTCTCCGACTCTGCCCTAGATCTGAAAAGGTCCGATAAACCTCAGAGATAGTTTGCTGCCGTAGCCAAATCTCTACAATACTCATGGGGGTAAGACTTAAAAGAATACATGATCTCCCTCCTCAAACTACAAGAGTCTTCATCTCTAGAAGGTATTAGATTTCTGTCTTCTCTGTGCAGTCCTCATCCACTCTTGGATGACACATACCTTCTCTGTGGTAGCCCGTACCAACTCCAGACCCATGCGTTCGGACTCCCCAGGGTCTGTCGTGCAAATATTTGATACTCAAGGCAACCCGTATAAGGCCTCAAAAAGGATCCATGCTAATGGTGGAGTGATATTTGTTGATGTATGAGAACTCCACTAGTGGGTAGTGGTCCTCCCAACTATGACCAAATCAAGGATGAAAGAGTGAATAATGTCCTCTAGAGTATATATTTTCTACTTTGTCTGACCATCTGTTTGAGTGTGAAAAAATGGTGCTAAAACTCAGTTGAGTCCCAAATGCTGCCTGCATTTCCTTCTTCAACCAGGAAGTAAAAAGGGCATCATGATCTGAGATGATCATCGAAGGCACCCCATGAATCCACAATATCTGGTAGATTTAGAGGAATCATAATACCTCTATAGGTCCATTTTCTTAGATGGGCAGGAAGTGAGCCATCTTAGTGGGTCGGTCAACGATCACCCAGATATAATTGTTTCCCCTTGACATGCATAGTAAAACAATCACCAAGTCCATGGATATACAAATCCATTCTCATTTTGATACCTCAAGTGGTTGTGCCAATCCTTCTTAAACTAGATGCTCGACCTTCACTAACTGACAAGTGAGGCATTGTGAGACAAACTCAACCACAACTTTCTTCATTCCTATCCACCAGTACCAACATCGAATGTCCTGGTACATTTTTGTCACTCCAATATGTACTTTCAAAAGGGATATATGGAACTCCATTGACCCCTCCCCCTATAGCACCACTGGTACAATGGTGCACCCTTATAAAAGGATGATGTTTTCACCACATATCAAAAATCCATCAGGAGTATGTCCTGATGATTACTGTGCTAGTCAGGCCTCGCAATCAACAACCACCAGCTATGCCTCCCTGAATCACTATATGAGTTGGGGTGTAATAGTCATCAACTGAAGGCAGGATTCTCTATTATCATCTATGAAGAATTTTTTAATCATGAATAGATGCTTTATCACATCACTCAACAGAAATAAACCAGACATCCTACTAAGCGCATATTTCACCACATTCCCTTTCCCAGAAGTATAGACTATCTAAAAGACATAGTCTTAAAGTAAATCCAGCCATCAACATTTTATCATCTACTAAAAATCCTATAAGATCTTTTTCATCCACACGAAAGACTACCCCTTTTACTGATTGATGTGACCATCGACCCTTTGGTAGTGGGTACTCGTTCTCCATGACCACTTCGTTAAAGTGACTTAAATCCAAACATAACCTTGACCACTATGTCTTACAAATCCCTTCTTCTACAAGTCTCCCATCTACAACCCATTGTTACGATACTCTACGAAATCCCTCTGATATAATGATGCTAATATCAATTCCATCTCAGGGTGTAGAATGATATAGTAGTCCCTCCCCATGTAGCATGGTAACCCTGGAATAATATTTTTAAAGGATATTCCCACAGTATGCATTTATTGTTTGGAACTGAAAAATCAAAACATTTACAATCACGAGGATATTCTAAATGACTAAAGAGTGATTAGATACACCCTCATATGCATGAGTTTATCCTGTGATTCCATGGTTTCCTTTTTCTCCGACCAAGGAAAATCCCATTCCAGCACTATAGATATAACAAATCCTTTTTACCTAAAATAGTCAATTTGAGCTTGAAAAGTGGATGAATAATCCATACCCAAACAAACATCGTAAGACCTCGATGCTGCAACCATGTGGTTCCAACATAAACTCTCACCTCAAGGGTCAGATCACACCGTCAGCATAAGTGTGATTATCAAGTATCCTCCCATAGGTATCTCCAGATGTAAGGATGAAGTGAACGGTTTAACTGAAAAATCTAGGTCTGGAACAAGATTTTCGACAAGAATGAATGATTAGCACCAATGTCTATTAAAACGACTACAAGTAGTGGACCCATACCATACCTAAAATCATTCCTAGAGCACTCAGGTCATACTCTTTTACTGCATGCTGCTAATCCCTTCCCCTATTGATGAAGCGTTGTTGTGTGCGCTCTCAAAAATATTTATACTAAGTGCAGCATAGTGCCTGACCTAGGTCGTTCTCTTGAGGAGCTTTTGTGGTTAATAAATCACTACTTTTATTCCACCTAATATAATTCTTTTTTTGTTGTTTAATGTTTTATGAAATAAATGTAATTTAATAAATTAAATGAAATTTATAAATCAGAAGAAAATTAAATTTAATTCTAAATTACCATGCAATGCTAAACATAATGTAATTAGGGAAGAAAGGAAGTTCTCCCGAGAGAATATTCAGGGAGCACCTTCATTGGCCAGCTTCAAATATTCTCAGTGTACACGCTCCATCGTATGTGTGCACACCTTATTATACCCCAGTTGTGAATGAAAATCCTACTTAGCGATCGCCAAGAACACCCTCCATCCACCTCCTCAATCGAGGGAAAATGGTTGTAGATTAAGAAGTTAACCTTTAGACAACCACAGTGAGGATTACACCCACTATAAATTATCCTTAGAATTAAATCAAAGAATATTAAGAAGATGGTATTGGGTTAAAGAACCTGATTACTCCCTTGGGATATTCCTCTTATTAGTTACTCATGATCATGAGTATTATAGTTCATGATGGTAAGATGAGAGGAAGAAAAGAGGGTGAATCGGTGGACAAATATAAAAGCAATGCATGAATTTATTAGAAATCTAAATTACAATTAAAAACTAAAAATAAAGAAAATAAATAAAATAAAAATAAAGGTGTAAGATTTGAGGCCGGCCTCCCTTGGTGGAGATCTCCTCCTTGGTGCCTTGAAGGAATGGATGGAAAAATGGGATGCTTTGGGAAGGAGGTGAGGGCCTCCTTTTATAGGCAGAATTTTTCCCTCAACTGTCGATGCATTGTAGACCCCTTTAATGACATATTAACGCGTTCCACACTTCATAACTGTTGTTTATAAATGTCTTGTCCGTCTCCTCGCCAAATTTCAGATAATTTGGAAACTGTATGTAGGAGTTATGAATTTTTCATTCTCGGTTTCTATTTCTGGACGAAGCATCCAGGAAGGTTCTTCCAAACTAATGTCATTCAATAGCCTCCTTAATGACCTCCAACATCCTCCAAATTTATTTTAGAGACGGCCCTATCTGTCCTAGAGGTATCCCAGGTAAGAACACATCATTTGGATATGTTTAGGCCGCGTTTGATTCCCGTTACCTTGGGTTGGTCCACGCTGTCCGCCCGGAAATATTCCAATCTTCAATGATTTTTAGACCCTTTAGATGACAAAATCAGCTCCTGGTCCAGAAGAGAAAAATGAAGGAAATAAAATAAAGATTCTAGATAAATTTGAATCATAAAATTTCGAATTTTATTTTTCCTGAAATGGAAAAAATACCCCTGACGTAAAATTCTGTCCAAAATCCAGAATTAGTCGTTTTTCACATTTGGGTTCAAAATATCACTAAAACCTAAAAAACATGATAATTACCCATTCAATAACATTTTTGTGGCATTATAAACAATGTTTTACAGTATAAAATATATGAAAATGTGAGCTTCATCACTCCCCCACACTTAAACATTGCACTCCTGGGCAATCATCTTACATCTAAATCAAAATCCACACAACAATCAAAAATGAGAAAATATCAATGATTTTATCCAAAATAGATTTCCATCATGTCTCATTTATGAATAATAATTCTCTCATTTTCATTTCAATAATTAAAATTTGTTCAACCCCAAAAATCAATCCACGGCTCAATCACAACCTACCTCACATTGATTTTATGTCACTCTTCACTCAAGAGAAATTGAATCTAGAGTTATACTCATACTTGAAAATCGCATGTATCACCATAGGTTTGTGAAAATTATCATTTCTCCACAGCGTGAAACATGAAAATGAATTTAATCATTAGGGCTTTAATTAATGGTTCAAATTATTCGGTGGCTTAGGGTCGGTGGTAAAATGATTGAAAAATGTTCCAAGCTAGAAAGAGGAGGTTGAACTTTTAAGTACAATGCATGTTTAAATCAAGTGAAAACACCGGAAATTTCTCACTCAATACTGCTTGTAAATGTGAAAAACAATACCACCCATCATTATGACATGGTACATGAGCCAATAAGTGATTATAATGAATGATATCATCTAAGTTCTCCTCTCTTTTTTTTCAAAGCTCCAGAAAGGCACAACTTTATTTTTTTTCTTTTTTTATGGAGGATGAGCTGAAAATTGAATACAATGAATGAATGACAATTCATGCCCTTTATTTTTTGGGGTGGTACACGAGTCATAAAATAATGTATAATGAGGAATTCAATATCATCTCCATTTTTTCTTATTTTTTTTAGGAGAAATGGATGAACCAAATAAAGCATAACGAAATGATGACACATGCCCAATTCTCTTGTTATCCACTGCCCAAAGTATTGACACACACCTCAAACCACCCATAAATGATACACATACCAATGAACGCACACGAAAGGCCCTTCCCCCACACTCAAACTTGAAATATCCATGCAAAAATACTAAAAGTGCGGGTAGGTAAGGAAAAATTGGCTTGTAATTTGGCTTAAACCTATAAGGAAATTCATGGAATCTAAGGGCTTACGAAGGATAAATGTAAAGGTGGGTCTCAAGATAAAATGTGTCTAGCAAAAGAGATGCCTCAATCATTTTAAATACATTACATGAAATCCAATGCTTCGAAAGAGAATATTCACAAATTCTGGTTCTCACACAAAATTCAAGTTTCCCTCAAGAAAGTGTGGGTATTAGGAAGAATATGTAAAAGTGGTTTAGAATACCTCACAGGATTGGAAAAAAAATATTTTGAGTCAGTTGTTTCATGGTCATGGATTTCAAAAATCAGTCAAAATCATACAAATGATTGATAATCCAATTCAAGAAAATGTTTTCACATCAACAATCATTTAAAATCCATTATTTCAAAAATCATTTCAACTCTTTCAAAATAAATTGTTGTGTGAAAAGTGATAAGAAAATTCATTAAAGCTCAAAAATCCTAAAAATATAATAATAAAATAATGAAAATCACACGAGAAGAAATAAGAAGGTTGACTCTCCCCCACACTTAAATTTAACTACCCTTTTTTTCAACTCAACAAAATATAAATAAAGGTAGAAAATAAAAGGGAAGGAAAGATACAACCTGACATTATTTTAGAAGTGGATGCCTTGAGTTAAGCTCCTAGAAGCAGCCACTTTAATACTACAAGAAAGTAATAAAAATAAATAAAAATAAATAAAAAGAATGAGAAAAGGAAAAGAAAAGAGGTAATGCTTCATTTAGACCCCCAAGAGGGTGATAGGTTTTTACTGCCCCTAGTCAGGCAGTTTCAGTGGATTATCCCCGATCAGAAGGTGGATGTGGTTTCTTTGAGATGGACCACCACATGTGAGTTTTCCCGATGTCCATGATTAAACACTGAAAGTAGAGAACCCCAAATAAGATAAGAATGTTCCCAACCCCTGAGAAAGAATAAAGAAGAAATTTGAGGTTCGAAGTGGGAGGGAATAAAAGATAAGGGTGCTCCCTGTTAACTTCGGTGGTGTCCTCCTCCATATGGTATGAAAATTTTTGTTGAGGAGGTGGTCGCACCATCGCCAGCTTCTTCGGATCTTCTTCCTCGATTACCACCACTTTGGTGGTATCATCAACAAAATCCAAGGCCTGGTCCATTTGTGTTGTATCTGAAATTTCAGGAAAGGAGAAGTCAGAAAACAATTCAGTTTGAATAAAATTAAAACATGACGAATCAATAAAGAAATCTTCCCTTTCAAGTAATTCAACTTGGTAATTGATCTCTTCAGGCATGACCATTGGAAACTCCATCTCAGCAGGTGCATCTTCTTCTTCATCTTCCAAAGCAAGAGTGAGGTCAAAAGGTACTGATTGTTCAATATCAAGCATGGGAATATCATGTTTCAAGTTATCTTCGACAATGTTATTCCAAGATTCTTTGAAAAAATGTTGACCTCCCATCAGTGCATCAGTTGGAATGTATACTTCTGAGACCTCCTTGAGCAATGGTTGAGTGCGGGATGATGTGATAAGTTCCTTTAGAAGTTCTTTCTCACCCGCCTTAGTTTCATTAACATAAAATGTGATCGGTGAAATCTCTTCCACCACACGTTCTGGTTCAGGTTCAGGCTCAGGTTTGGATTGCTCTTGGGATGTGCGTACATATTCAGCAATCCATTCAATTTGGCTCTCTAGTTTTTGAACTTTATCACTAATCCTATGAAATTGGGCATCAATTTTATTGCAAACATTTTCTGGCACCTGAGATTGGCCAGTCCATGTAGAATAATCACCATTTAAATACATCATGAACAAAAAGTTTTTTTTTTAGTTTTTGAAATTTATGATTTTTTTTTGTTTTTTTTAAATGAAAGGAAAATTATTTACACAATGTGAATAAAAATAGTGAATTAAAACCACTTAGCTCCCCGGAAACGGCGCCAATTTGATGAAGCGTTGTCGTGTGCGCTCTCAAAAATATTTATACTAAGTGCAGCATAGTGGCTGACCTAGGTCGTTCTCTTGAGGTGCTTTTGTGGTTAATAAATCACTACTTTTATTCCACCTAATCTAATTATTTTTTTGTTGTTTAATGTTTTATGAAATAAATGTAATTTAATAAAATAAATGAAATTTATAAATCAGAAGAAACATAAATTTAATTATAAATTACCATGCAATGCTAAACAGAATGTAATTAGGGAAGAACTGAAGTTCTCCCGAGAGAATATCCAGGGAGCACCTTCATTGCCCAGCTTCAAATATTCTTAGTGTACACACTACATAGTATGTGTGCACACCTTATTCTACCCCAGTTGTGAATGAAAAGCCTACTTAGCTATCGCCAAGCACACCCTCCATCCACCTCCTCAATCGAGGGAAAATGGTTATAGATTAAGAAGTTAACCTTTAGACAACCACAGTGAGGATTACACCCACTATAAATTATCCTTAGAATTAACTCAAAGATTATTAAGAAGATGGTATTGGGTTCAAGAACCTGATTACTCCCTTGGTATATTCCTCTTATTAGTTACTCATGATCATGAGTATTATAGTTCATGATGGTAAGATGAGAGGAAGAAAAGAGGGTGAATCGGTGGACAAAAATAAAAGCAATGCATGAATTTATTAGAAATCTAAATTACAATTAAAAACTAAAAATAAAGAAAATAAATAAAATAAAAATAAAGGTGGAAGATTTGCGGCCGGCCTCCCTTGGTGGAGATCTCCTCCTTGGTGCCTTGAAGGAATGGATGGAAAAATGGGATGCTTTGGGAAGGAGGTGAGGGCCTCCTTTCATAGGCAGACTTTTTTCCTCAAATGTAGACGTGTTGTAGACCCCTTTAATGACATATTCACGCGTTCCAACCTTCATAACTGTTGTTGATAAATGTCTTGGCCGTCTCCTCGCCAAATTTCAGATAATCTGGAAACCGTATGTTGGAGTTATTAATTTTTCATTCTCGGTTTCTATTTCTGGACGAAGTATCCAGGAAGGTTCCTCCAAACTAATTTCATTCCATAGCATCCTTAATGACCTCCAACATCCTCCAAATTTATTGTAGAGACGGCCCTATCTTTCATAGAGGTATCCCAGGTGGAAACACATCATTTGGATATGTTTAGGCCGCGTTTGATTCCCGTTACCTTGGGTTGGTTCATGCTGTCCGCCCGGAAAAAGTCCAATCTTCAATGATTTTTTAGACCCTTTAGATGACAAAATCAGTTCCTGGTCCAGAAGACAAAAATGAAGGAAATAAAATAAGGATTCTAGAAAAATTTGAATCATAAATTTGGAATTTTATTTTTCCTGAAATGACCAAAATACCCCTGACGTAAAATTCTGTCAAAAATCCAGAATTAGTCGTTTTTCACATTTGGGTTCAAAATAGCAATAAAACCTAAAAAACATGATAATTACCCATTCAATAACATTTTTGTGGGATTATAAACAATGTTTTACAGTATAAAATATATGAAAATGTGAGCTTCATCACCTATCCTCCAGCTTCATGTGTGTGGTGTGGATATCAGTGTCATCCTAGTGTATGGATCAAAGAATAAGTTTAACTCTCAATGGACAGGTAATCATTGAACATCTTCATGGGAGACGTCCTTCTACTCTACTGTCACTAAGGAAATCTAGGACTCATTAAATTCACTGTACTGAGGGTCGAACTAGCCAACTGAATAGGAATTGGCTACACCCTCTTCTTCCTTATTCCATCAAGATCTGTAAAGATATCCCCACTATCGATAATGGGAAATCTAATTCTTTCTCTCTGGATGAACCACATCATTTTCTTAATACAGTCAATCCTGGCATAAACGGTACTAGTCCATACCAAGAATGACATTTTAAGGCCTGGATGCTGATACCAAGAGATCCCAACCAATTCTATTTCCCTAAGAGTTAGGTCACAATGTTAACACCAATGTGTGTTCATTGGTTCTCCTCTAGTAAGAGTCTTTAAACATGAGGGTCCAGTCAAAAAACTTAATCAGAACCTCTTGTTATCAAACAAAAAGAAGTGGAAGGAAACAAAAATAACTAGTACAAGTGTCAATGAATAATGTAGCTAAAGTAGATAGGAAAAAAATAATACATTGATTTATCCGTAGAGTTCTAGTGTCATAAGCTGCGATATTATGCAATTGTCTCCTCTCCTACCCTGCTACATGAATGGTGGTATAATCTCACACAAGATGTCCATTTTCATGACAAGTGTAGAAAAACTTTCCCTTATTGAAACTTGCATATTACCAGCTATGAACCCTCTTGTTACATGTCTTAATTTGTGATCATGCAATCCATTGGTCCTACTTACCCTACAATATGGGTGAATGTTTCCTAAGATGCCCGTGATACACATTTGAACCTTGTGAATCATCGCTAAGTTCCAAAAGAGTCATCCACGACATGGTCTGGAAAGTTTCATCCACTTTAATCAATGGAGGTGGGCATGCTAGCTAATCAATGGGTGGTGGTAACACTGGTATACCAACCAGTGGGGTCATCTGTAGCACTGTTCCATGAACGGGCTCCTCATCACTAATAAGACTATGCTCCCAACCTTATATCGGGAACCTAGCGAGTCGTCCACGTTGAGGCATCCTGAGATAGATCAAGATGTACCATGATCAATTGGTTATACATGGTGAGATGAATTTATTCAAAATAACATAAGGATACATTTATGAAACCAATGTTTTCATGTATAGAGCTGAAAAGTAGAATTCATAGTCTTGGTGTATGGATAGGTTGGCCGCCACTCCAAGACTGGACGCCCCGAATCTTAATGTCGGACTCAAAACACTTAACAATGTTTCCCTAAAACAAAACAAAGACTCCCAGTTTTTATCGTTAGACTATCCAACCTTTGATACCACATTATCATGACCAATCCCTTGGGGCCTGTGTCATGACTACCCCAAGCCTACCTTCCAACGGTCAGGGGCTGGTGGCTAGCACTGAAGGCATCAACCTACAAATGTGAGGCCTTTTTATGAGTACCTATACACAGACAAACATGCCCAACCAAGTCCCACACATTTACTAAGGGAAAAAAGTACCACTAAAACCAATATTGAGACCAACTAATAAAATTTGGTCAAAATACAAACCCAACAAAATACTGAAAATAGCCAAGTATACAAAGGTAACTTTGATTGACATCCGCAAAAAATACCCCACCTGATTCTAAGAGTAGTGTAGCCACTAGATGTCTAAGTAGAATGTCATGTCAACCTGACCCTACAGGTTCCTGGTTGGTCTTAGGCCACCATGTCCCCCATCATAGCGTCCCTCGGTCCCTTGTCTCTGAGCACCTTTGGGTCCCGATCCACAAAAGTCTCTATCGAAACATCAATCGTCGCCGCTAGACACAACACGTGCGGGTGAGTAAAAAAATACTTAGTAGGGACCCCAAAACAAAAAGGAAATACCACACTGTAATCCTCAATGTAAGCATGAAACACAAGATAGCTCACACCCGGTATATGTTTAGCGTAGTGATATTGGAAACATGAGTCACAACATAGAACAACTCGGCTACTAGAAAAATCATCCTATAATGAGTAGAATGGGCTCATAATGTCACAATGATGTAATTCCCTCTATCCTTGGACTACTTAGGTACACCTTCCCATAACGTACTCTAGGACTGGAAAGTCACAAAGACATGCTTCCTAATAGTCATGGTCAACTGAGGTACTCCTCATTGTCACATACCTTGGGGCTGTAAATTCACAGAGAAGTTATTCCTACCATTTTCCTACAATGTCATGTTCTCCCCACTGGGCCATAGTTGAGTTATATAGGGTAAAAATTCAGCAGTGTTCTGGTCTCAACCTTCTGCAGGGTTCCGTACGTAGCACGTCTGATAGAACTGCTCTTCAAGCAATTAGTCCCATATTAACATCCATGAAACTCACCATAGAGAATTCTAAATGATATAACTTAACAAGATAGTACCAACACCGCCAAATTTCGTTAATCAGATGCCTGATTTGCAGGTTATTTGTATATTACTAAATAGGGGCTAGTTACGTCTGGGCCCAGTCCAACCCGGGCAGACATACCTGACCATCCTGACCAGGGGGTCCCACATACCTCACTTTAATTCGACCAACTCAACCTGAACAGGTTTGAGTGTGGATCAATCTGGTCTGGCCTAGCCAGTGGGTCTGGCCCTATGGGCCTCACCAGACCTGACCTGGTTTGGCATAAGGTTCGGCCCACCAGGTCACCCGATGACCCAATCATGTCTGGCCCAACCCAAAGGTAGCCCGTCTGTCCCATCGACATTGGTCAGACCCACTGATGCAGGTACAGAACACCGACACAAGATTTGCTCGTTGGGTTGTTGGTCCATCCCACTAGCTGGGGGTGCGGCTTACCAGCCCAAATCCCTGCCCGTGCGGTGCGGTTCGGAGGTGTGCCGCCTCGCCGGGATGCGATCAGATGCCGCGTCCAGTCCTTTATGGTCTCGTGGATGCGCGGGTCCACTTCTACTGTTCTCTAGAGACCACGGCTCTCCAAACCACCTTAAAACCCATACGGGAGCCGTCGTTCCACCTGACGCCCACCTGGCGCCACGTCGCCCACCTGGTGCTTCATCGCCCTTTTATCACAGCCTTCAGCCACCGTTGTGTGCCGATGGGTGCACCGCTATCCTCCACCTATGTTCATTGCCACAATCCATCACTGTTGTGGGCCATCACCACCACGGGGCATCGTTGCTTCTCTCGGCGAGCCGACAGACGCTTGACGGACCACCAGACGCACTTTGGTGGTTCATTCTTCATGTCGCCTTCCCCTGCTCTCTCTGGGGAACTTCCTCTTCACTGCAAAGGACCCTGAATAATATTGTATCCACTTTGAGGGTGTGGACACAATGAACGCACATGGAGGAATTTTCTCAGTCCTTGTTCCCGTGGTCCCGAACCCTCCGTTTTAGGGGTTGATAATCCCAGTAGGTTTGGGGATTTCGTTTCAATAAAAAAAAGATAAACTAATCTTGGATTGAGAATCCCCCAAATAAAGTTACCCTCATACACCAACACACATTTTTTGGATCAAAATATTCTTGGATTGATTCATGTTCGTCATTTCTAGAAACGAATGGGGAAGAAATTAAAAAATAAAACAACCCCTACATCTTTGACGTTCGATGCATCAATTCTTAATCCTTGAGTACTGAAGATGTTGACGTCGTTCGTCAGTTCTGGCTCTGATCATCAATGGGTGACGATGAAGTTGACGACCTTCATTCTTCAATGGAGAGGATATTTTCCGGAGGTTCATTAGACAATCAATTTAATTTAATCCTCGTTCTGCCAATACGTCAGACTATAAAAAGGAATCACGCCGTATCGCTTCCGCTGCACTGTGAGATCAAATTGTTACACTGTTATGCATCATTAAAGCATTGTTACATTATGAGTTAACAAGCTATTAATGATTTCCATTAATGCACCTCATCACCACCTCATCACTGCACGACAATGTTGTTGTCCAACAATCAATTGTGTGAAATTAAATAAAATAATTCTTTTAAATTATTTTATTATTTTCCCCAAAAATTACAAAAAATTACTTTTCCACTATGTTCCTATCAACTGATGTTAAGTCATTTCTTTGAGAATCATGGAATTTCGAGTACAATGGTGCCATATGATTTTCGATCTGAGCACCAGTTCAAAACTTGTAACAAATTTCTCACAAATTTATTTAAATGATCCTAAAAAAGTTCAAAAATTTTCTTTCACCCTCAACCTGAGTCAGTTGAGGTTTGGATCTGCCTAAGGGGAACACAACCCCATGATCTCGACTATACTCATGAATTTTCAATATGAGTTACAGTTTAGGATTTATATGGATTTTTCAATAAAATAATTGTTACATAATTATTTTATTTACAGAAAAAAACTAACTTCCATTGTTGGTTCGTGCCAACCAATGTTAAGATCTGCCTAAGAAAAGGCATACCCTCATGAGATTAGTCGTGGTCTTGTATTCTCAATTTGAGTCACTGTTCATGAGTTATAGTCATTTGATTAATAGAATAGTGTTTTTTAATAATTTTATTTATGGTTATTCCATTTTTTGGTTTTCTTACTGGATTCCTGGGCCGAATAAACTAATTTCATGGCTATGGTAAACCCATAATCCTGAATGCAATGGTTTCCTAGGATCTCTTATCAAGACACCTGTTTAGTTGTTATTCCACATTTTCAAGAAAACCTCTCACACCTTCTATTTAAATATTAACATTTTTGAAAGATAATTCCAGGCACTTTGGGCCTCAGAATCACATGTCGTCAAAGTGTGTAGTCATTAAATAATTGCATATAATTTTAAAAAAAATTACTTCATTGGAATTCTGAGACATTGAAATATTTTACTATTGATTGATAAATTGATAAAATCCTAAAAAAATAGATGTGGGAGATCATTTTTAGGTAAGATAATAATATTATCATTGAATGAGAATTGGGTTTCATAAAAAATTCAATGAAGTGGTATTGTGTGTTGAAATAATGAATAACTAGTTTTAAATGGGTATTCAAAAGTAGATGGAATTTTTATTGATAATGTAAAAGCCAAGAATAAATTATAGTCACCAGGAATTAACTTCAAAAGAAAATATGAAATAATGAACATATGTTTATATAAGATTTTGGTATGAAAAAAAATTCAAAAATTTTATAATTAAAATTTGATGAAATGAATTTAATTTTTACTTAGTCAATTCAATGTAATCATTGGGAGAGTATTACATATATTTTTTTTAGAAATTGTTGATTTTTTGGTGCATAGTGAAAAGTACCGATTTTTGAAATATTCCCAAATTTATGAAATTTAAATATATAATAATGAATTGAATGTTTGGGAAACATTTTTTTATTTCAAGATATATTTTATACAAATAATACATTTCATTTTAAAATGTAATTTTGAACACAAAAATACATTTTAACATTTTAAAAATCTAGGATAAGTTTTTATTCAAACCAAAACTATTTTTGGTTCTTCTATTTTTATCAAGTGATGACATGTTTCTATTTTCTTGACACTTTTTAAATAATAATAATCCTACTTTGATTTATCATAGAAAAATTAATTTCATATGAATCCACATTGTACATGATTTTGTTATAAAAACCATTGTATGCTTAAAATATGTATTTTTGTAAAAAAAAATTAACAATTTCATGTTGTGAACTTATAATAATACTATTTTGACCACTTTTAAAAATTTAATATATTAAAATGGAATTATCCTTTAGAATTATAATAATTAATATTATCTAATGTGGCCAACATTAGTTTTGGTAATAATGTGTAGTAACAATGGAAAATATTTAGCACCTTGGTTAAGAATGAAATGGGTGAAAAGGGTTAAAATAATAGAATAAGGTTTCATGGTAACAAAAAATATATAGTTTTTAATGATAAAAATAACATAAAAATTATATTTAATTCATATTTTATATAATAAATCTCACATAGAGTCATAAAATATGTGCAAAAAATGCTTCCAACCTTGGAGGCTAGCTATATAAGATTCTTATTCAATAGAACATGTTTACATTTATCCATACCTACACACTTATATACGCACCATTGAAATTATCATATTGAAAATATCATATATCAATAAGATTTATCTAGGGTCTTGTTTCAAGTGCGTGAAATCTCAAATGAACACCATATACCAGGGAAAAAGAGTGTAGATTAAATATAGAATAAACATTTTCCATTGAGAGTAACATATGCATATAATATATAATTTTAGAATTGACATATTCTTTGGTATTAATAATATTATAAACATTTTTAAACACATATTTTTAAAACACATAATTGGGACATATGTAATTGTATCTATTTTATGCCCATTATTGTGAACATATCAAATTGTATTGATTTCTTGCTAATTATTGTGAACATAGTTAATCTCGAATTGTTCACACCCATTCTTGTGAATATAGATAACCACATTGAGTTCATGATAATTATTGTAAAAATATAAAATCCCATTATCTTTATAATCACTATTTTAAATATAGATAATCTAGGTTTTGAATAAACTGATTCTTTTGATTGTTGATAATATGCCTAATTTTCACACTCAACATCAATACCTTATAAAGAATAAAATATTATCCAATGGATTAGAGAGTAATATAGGACCCCACCCAACATAATTCATACATTTATGTTCTAAAATTTCTAAATCATTAAATATATCGTGAAATCCAAATGGAAATAAAGTGGGTTTCATTCATCACATAATAAGGAACCAATAGAAAAGAGGAAAATGGGTTTCAAGACAACTTAAGAGGGATTCATGGAAATTAACCACGAGCACGTAAATGGATGATGTCTAAATTTTAATCACTCAATAAGATTATTTATTAATAAAATTTAAATTTATAATAATAATAACAATAATTTATAAGTAAATATATCCTATAATGATAAATCAAAAAATCTAGAGAAATTATAAAACAATTTTTATAAAACAATTTTATCATTATTGTAAATGAATATGTTATAGTCACATTGAATATTATATTATGAAAAAGGTGAAATTAAAATATTTCAAAAATATTTAATCTTTAAAAATAATCATCTGATGGTGGATCCTTGAAAAAAGCATAATTTTTTGAAAGGTAAAGTGCAACAACTTGATAAAATTTTAATATAAAAAATAATCATTAATAATGGTTCCTCAAAGATGACACAAATGTTTCAATATGGTGAAGTGAAAACTCATTGAAAGTGTTTACTATTAAAAATAATATTCAATAAAATATCTTTGAAAAGGAATTATGGTTATCTAAATGTAATCTGTAGTAGAAGATAAAACCTTTGATTTGGAAATAATGGAAAAAAGAATTGAATATTTTAAAACACATTTTTTGGGAATCCATATAAAAATGAGTATCCAAAAAACAATTTTTAAAAGTGTAGAGTTTAAATATGATTATTACATGTGGTAAAAAATAAGTGGGTATATATATATATGATAACATTGATAGTAAATGATTATATGTATAAGGAATAGAAACCATCATTAAAGAGGAAGTGATTCATTCTAAAAATATTTTCATTTTCAAGATGGAATAGAACTCCTTAATAAAGAAAAATTGAATCAAAATTAATCTCAAATGAGTTAAATATTGTTTACTATATAAAATAAAATATTTATCTCATGGGTAAACATTATAACTCATGAGAAGATTGAGTTATTAAAAACTATTATATTTTTGAAAAGATATCAATCATGAAAAAATAAAAACTATCATTAATGGAAGTAAAACAATTTCTATTATAACTAATGATTTATGATATTATATGTAAATGGTGTAGTATTTAAACCATAAAAATGAATATTGGTGCATAATATAAATTTATTCCTCAATTAACGATGATTGAGACGAAAACCCTTAAATACTTTATAATTATTGATTCAAACCCCATAAGAGAATGAACATTGAATAAAATATTGAACATTATAAAATATAATTGAATATAGATAAATAATAATAACATGTATTTATTTTTACTATGTAAAATAATACATGGTATATAATATAATCATGCACAAATAATTCCAAACTGAGATAGAGAATCCCTTATCTTGATCTACATTCATTTTTTGCATCCACCTAAATTATAGAGTAATCAAATTATATTTATTAGATAACATCATAGGAACCTTATTATTCTATATTTAATATTATATATCCCATTCATTATCATATTATACTTATATTTTATATATATTTATCATATGTTTGTGTGAAAATTGAGTAGGTGTCAGCTTATTTTTGGTAATTTTAACGATCAAAAATTATATTTTAAAAATTTATTAGATACATAATATAACCATTACAGAACTAAAAAAATCACAATTTTATTATTTACATATAATTACATTATTATTTTTGTACATATAGTCTACCAAGATATATTTATATGATATTGTTGAAGTATGTGGTTAAACAAACCCTAAACATAGACATGTAATATCATGGTTGGTGATTATAGTTTTGGAAGTGTATAATATCATTACAAAATAATAAAGATAGAATATAGATATTTTTATATTATTTAGATAGAATCTATGTCTTTTGGATAAATAAAAAATCAAATGAAAAACAAAAACATTACTTAATGTTGGTGGTAGTTCACACAAGGTCCAATTAATATTCTTTTGTTTTTCTATATGATTGAAAATAAATTTGAAAAGGTTATCACATTTATATAATATAAAATAAGTATAATAATGATACTTATGTTATCATATTATAGTTCAATGGATATGACTGGAAGATAAATTTTAAGAAGAAGAAAGTTAAAGATTATGTAATACTCAAATTGGGATGTTGAACTATCTATTAAAATTATCAATGGAAATAAAGGGACATGGATAAATAATTGATATCAAAGGATTATGGACATGTTATAATATTATTTGAGGATAAAATGTGAGTTTATAATTAATATATTATAATGAGTTTTTGAGTATTTATGTAGTTGAATATATTCCCTTTTATAATATTAGGAAATGATAGTTTTGGATGTGACCGTTACATTTTAAATTATGCAACATTATAATTCAAAGTTAAATCGATCCATAATGAAAAAAAGGCATGGGAAGCATTTTTGGGTGTATTTTCACCTCAAGAGGTAATTTTTTAGACGTACTGGTGTTTTTAGGTGTTTTGTTGAAACATTTAATCTTTTACCCCATTTTAATTTTACCTTGGTAATTAGTTTTTATTCACAGTAACAGATATTAATGAAATAAATTATGATTTTATCATTTGAATAATTTAAAAATTTTGATTATAATATTTTAAATAACTTAAAAAAATAAAATTATAAAGGATTATAAATGTAAAATTTCAAATAAATACTTATAATGTGTAAAATAGTTTTTTAGTAAAAGTGGTTTTTATGTTTAAATATTTTTGTACTAGATAATATTATAATTGATGATATATTAATGAATTTAGTATTTTTATTAAAAAATGAATGAGGGAATCATATCAATCTAGAACTAAATTTTACCATCAAAACACTTAATTACAAGAAAAGACCAAATACATTATTTTTTTGGAATAACAAATTAATTAGTTCTAAAAATTTTAGACATAGGATTTATAATTTCTATGAATTGTTTAATATAAACAACTTTATTCCTAATATATTTTTTTCATTAAATGGTTTGTTAATCATCATGTATATTCTTCAACAAATATTTAGTTGTAAAATTATAAATCTTACAAAAATCCGATTTTTTACTAATAGTAAACCGTTTAAAAATAATTAAAAAAATTCATACATTGAAAATAGTGATATTCTCTATAAAAAATGTTTTTTATTTTTTATAATTTATATTTCAATATATATATATATATATATATATATATTAAATTAAAACACAAAATATAAATAAAAACATTATTTTAAAAAAAACATTTCTAAACATTATGTAATGTTAATATTATTTAAACTCTATTTATAATTTGATTATGTCAAAATTATGATTAATATATAAAAATATATTAAAATTATTACATTTAATCTATTATGATAAAATATAAAATACATTATAATATAGTTATTTGAAAATAAATATTCTGTTTATACTAATTACACAATATAAATACCATTCAAATTAATTTTTATATTTAAAAAATTATTTTAATAATCTGTGGAAATTTATAAAATTATTTGAATTATAAATATATTATATAATATTTTAATAATATTAATATTTATATATAATAAATAATTAAATATATGTAGATATATAAATTTTTAGTATCATGTTTTTTTCATTTTGAGTTTTAGTAATTTGTTTTTACTACTTCTGAATACATGACGATACTTTAACTATTTGATATATGTCCATTTGATGTATATAAAATTACTAGATTTGAAACTACCATATTTTCCAGGAATATATTTTCAATGAAAATATTTGAAACAACCATATTTCATTCATAAATATATTTCTATATAACCATTCATAATGTTTTTCATTCGCACTTCCCATTTTAATTGTTTTTATTGTTGTTCTTAGAACATACAGTCTGCTTTCATTGTATTCTTTTTCATTTGGAATTTTTTATACTAATGGTAATCATTAAGGTTGAATGTGGGCCATGGGGATTCTAGTTATGAAGATGTTATTATTTTCAATTTATTTCCCCCTTTTAGCTTTTTTAGTTATGATGCATATAGTCATAAATGACGTGTAATAATTTAATTTATGTGATACATGGATTTATATTACATCAATGTAAATTTCCATTATAATTTAATAATGTGTATCTATAATATTTTGTATCTTTTAGGGACGAATCCCAAATTAGGTATTTATTAAATTGAAATAATTTAAAAATAACAATTTCTCTCAAAAATCAGTGCATTACTTCCCACTAAAGAAATTGATTCCCAAAAATTATAATTATCACATACTAAATAAAATATCTAATGGTATGTCGAATATAGACACAAAACGTTTAATTTTTAGTGAAAATTTTCATTAAAAACATTGGGAACATTATATTTTTATAATTATACTCTTTTAACTAATGTTTTGTTTTTTCAGACCATTTATGCCATTATTTTATTAGTAATCACATATACATATATTGAAAATAAAAGGTTGATAATCAAAGTTATATCCTTATTCCAAAAAATAATTTTTCCTATAAATAGAGAGAAAAATTAATTGCTTAAATCACATTGAATATATTTAAATAGAGATTAATTAAAATTTTATGAATCATAATCCCACAATCTATCAGGTAGATTCATACACCTTAGATACAATAATAATTCCAACAAGTGTTTTTAATTTAATAGTTAATAGTTATTAAAAGCATAAATGTCCAGAGCCTTATTCAAACCAAGAGTGGTGAATAAGTATACCTAGAAACACCTAATTTTCATTTTCTATATAAATAGAAGTAATTTGATACGAATTACCTTGGTCCTATAGAAAAGGATTTTGGGGGGTCAATTTTCATCTTAATCCTTTGGAATAGTTCCCCAGTATCAATGTTTCCCAAGTTTCTCAAATTTAGAACATCAAATAGCTAATGGATCCTTAATAAGGAAACTAATTTTCGATATCATTTTAACAGAACGGTTCATTTTTCCATAGTAACCCCCTTTACTATAAATAAAACAAATTCGAGATATTTCAATACATTACCATAGGTTCCTTATCAAACTTTGTTGCCATAAAAGAAAATGAATCTTCCCTCATTGATCATATTTTTCACCTAAGATTATATAAGACCATATCCTTCTATTTTCTTTTAGTTGGGTAGTTTATAAATTCTTGTGTGTTTAATCATAACATGATATTTTTTTAGAATATCCATAAGATTTTTGAAACTATCTTCAATCCAATTTGGTTTCCCATTTTTGAAATTATTATGTTGTCCATCACATACATTATTAACATGGTTACTGTTAGGTCTATATAATTGTTTAAGAATAAGTTAACATGAGTGATGATCATTTAACATCATATTTTATTATCATAGTCAATATTAGAAAATGGATTCAAACATAAAACTCATCTTCCCATTATATTATCACATTGGGCTATTGTTTCATTAACTCAACCTATATTGATCTTAGTTTTCTATAGGTTATATTAATTTGTATTATATTATATTTATCAACCTAAAACATTAATGTAACTTGAAAATAAATCCATAATATAGGTTTTTAAAGATCAAATAATAAACTAAAAATTATACTTTGGGAGTTTCTAGGTAGGAATCCATTCTAATGCCCACTCGTTAAGACAAAGGATGATTATTGATTCAATTATAAGCCTACAATTTTTGAGTTGATTACCCCTAGGTGCATCTATTCTGTAGTTTCATTCACCTTCCAATATCTAGTGAGGGATTTCATTACTAATGAAACCACATACTCAATAATATAAAATGTATGGATGTTATCTTACACTTAGACATATCTCTTGGGGTGTTACTAGTTTTATAAAATTATAATCCCCAATATAACTAGAATTATACTAAAAAATAAATAAACACTTCATTCATAAAATTTTTGGTGTCCCAATCTATAAATAACAAAATTAAAAAAAAATTCATTTCATGTTTTAGATTTTAAATGTCAAAAATTGTCACAAAACCAATGTACAGAAAGGTTTAGTGACTTTTTATATGTTGAAACTCCATTTTCTCACATGGATAAAATGGAGAAAATTGTAATTTATAGAGAGGAATGAGAAGTAAATAAGTTGAAAAGTTCAAGGTTTTCAAAGTCCCCAAATTCTGTTCACACAATCACTCCCATTTATCGTCGGCGTGCAAGCTACCTGGGAAAAACCATGCGAGAACGACTTACACGCTACACCTGTATGAGATGAAACTTTCACCTATGGTCTTATTTTTTTTATATAAATAGGACCTTGGGGTCTTTATTTGTATTTTAAAAATTCTAGTATCCTTTTCTAAGCCATAATATCCCTAGTACTTTGATCAATCCCTCTTAAACTTTATTTATGTTTTATAAAACCTAAAAGAGAGTGATTTAATTAGGGATAGTAATTTTAAAATTCCACATAGGGCATAAAATAAACAATATATTCATGATGAAATTTTTCACCCCAGATTATTGAATACTATTGCGGGGTATCCCTTTACAATCTGGGACCCACGCAAGATACTTATGGGAACTCCTATGGATACCCTTGATGGCTTTAAAAAAGTCTCACCTAAGTGTAGTCATGTATGTTGTCTATCACCCAAGGTGTCACCAATTCTCCCTGACCTGCCTATGTGAAGTACCCCTTGTGAGAGCCTCCTTGGTTCTCCCTAAACTACTAGATGTGTGATTCTTTCATTAGTCATTCTGTAAAGCCATCAATGGAAGGATCTCTCATCCTTTGGATCCCTTTTCTAAGAGAGATCAATACAAAACATCCAGTGAGGCCTCCTAACTTAAAAAAACCATTTGATAAATAATGGTAGGGTTTCTCCCATTTGTATTTATATTTCCATGGTCATATGTTTCCCACACTAGTCCTACCAAACAGTTAAAATCTTGGGGTAACATTTAGATTTTTATAAATAGGGTTATGAGGATCCATACCCTATGGACAATGTCAGTGAGTTATTGATCACAAATATATTAGTAAGGAAGATGTCAGTACCTTCTTATATCTGATACCTAGAGCCTCTAGTTTTTATGGTGAGTATGAGGATTATTCATTATTTTCCATTGAACATGGAATTAGATCCCCATCCAGCTGTAGAACTGATTATATAACATCCCTTTTGGAGTAATCCCCTAGACTTTCTTGTAGGAGGTGGTAGTCTTGATACTCTCTACCGACGCATACATTACATTCATTACATCCTTAGGGTAAAGTGAATAGATAAAAGTGAGGTAACCCCAACCTCTTCCACCATCATTCCCATTACCTTCCATTGGTGGAGAAAGGTTAGCGGAAATGGGCACACTCAATTCCCCATCACCCTCCCTTTGGGATTTGTTACCATTTCCACTTGTGGAAAATGGATGAAAGCATTTATTATTGTATATTTCCTTTCCCATTATTTCTTACAATTGTCATGGATAACGTGAGATTAAAGGTAATGATGATCAAAACATCTTCACGATCCATGCGACATATTGAATTATTAGAACTCTGATTCCTTCCATAACCAGGATATGTAGGATGCCTACCTAAGGTCTGAGATCAATAGTCACACATATCAAGAGTAATCCCCAATAAAAACCCCAAATTTACCAAGGAATCCTATTTAATATTAAGCCCATAATTTCATAATTTTCTCCTCCTCTTTATCTGTAATCCCCAAACATTATTCCAAATCCCCATTAGATAATACATCACCCATGGAACCTTTAAATTGTGAATCCTATTCAATAATAATCCCCTAATTAATCATCTAAAAGCATTATACTACCATTTTTGATAAACCTTTAAAAATATCCATAGGCGAGGTTACTCATAACCAATCTATATAGGATTTGATTCCACTCCAAATAGGGTATGTAGGAATCCTCCATGAGATTAAAAAGCAACACCTCAAATCAACAATGTAACTTCCTATCCCACATTATCCTCAAGGACAAATTCTACCTAAGATTCCATATCTCTCTCAAGTTACTAGGGATGCTTTAGCATAATCCCCACACCTAACACATTCTAGGAAACTTCTTCATTTATTTGATTTCCATATGATGTTAAATTGCATGGTTGGGTCCTTATAAAATGAACATAAATGGTATGATGTGTCCATTTTTGTGGAACTGAACTATGTGTGTTTTAATTCCATTCACAAGGATATGTAGGAATCTAATATATGGGTTTAATATCGACATCAAAACATCTCCACTATCCAGAGATGACTATATACTCTAGAGTTCCCCACTTATGGCTAGAAAACCAACATCATCGAAAAAATGATCAAAGAAATTCTATGATGAATATAAGATGATACCATTGATGGGGAACACTGAATACGTACCAATATCTCTATAAATGAAGAGCTTCACATAGATATTGATGTTTCAAAGATATATACAAGATAATTATTGTTTATTTACTCTGGGATGATCAAAATCATAATTGGGAATTAATGTAGGATTCATGAACATTCCAAAAATCTATATGTGAGACCCATATTAGGTAATAATTCCTCCTAAAAGGGTGTGATGAGCCCAATATCCCATCTTATCAACATATGTGAATTCTTAAGCATCATTGGAAAAAATCCCTAATAAGTTACTGACTTCGAAAATAAGGTCCCTTTGGATATTAAACCATTTGGTTTTTAGAATCTACAAATAAAATAATTTGAAACAATTTTGAAATAGAAAGTGATCATGAGGTGCTAATTCTAAGGGAAAAAATGGTGAACCCTATGTGAATCCTTAACCATGATGATAACATCACCCACCAGTGAGGACCCATTGATTTGATAAAAGATGTTTAGACAATGCAATCAATAATACATGTTTTCATTCTAATGAGAAGATGATATAATAGATTTCCATGTTTTTTGTTTTATATACAAGAACTTCATGTCATGAACACATGTCAATCTAATGGAGTCATTCAAGATCTCACCAATTAACTCATTGGCTAATGAACACACTGGCTCTTCGTTGATGTAGAAAACTATGTTCGCATCCTAGAGTCTTCAATGTTGGGTCTCAAATCACTGGTCCAAGAATTCCATCAAAATTGTACAATCTCGACCTTGGAGGCCGCTGGATACACCCACTAATCTTCAAAGTACCCCAATCATCCAAAAAATGACGACTAGTGGTCCATACACAGATGGAAATGACCACATTATTTAACCATTTTCAGAGCTTATCCCCAAAATGATTCAACCAGTCCCTACCATATTTTAAGGAGGTGGATCAAGAGGCCATATAAATCCTCATCTAGGAGACACAAGTGTCCTTATTAAGGTATCCTTCCAGTAATTTTCATCTCCAATTCTATGTGGAATCCAACCTTCAAAATGATGGGGGTGTTGTACTTGGCTATCCGGCCTAGGTCTATCAAACCCAAGAACACAACACATATCTCTTGGGATGAAAAACGGTCAATATAGAGATGGGTCACACATTTTACCCCATCCAGAGATGCCCACAAACCAGATTTGGTGGAAAATTGCAAGTGGGAACATTCACTTGTATTATTTCATTCAGAGATCCAACAAGACTGTAGAGGGATTTCGAACAATTATATTGTATAGATCTTCTAGAATACTAGTATATGTAACACTCAACTTCCCATACAAATCAAGCCTACTAGTATCCTTTTCTGGCTGCACCTGAATATGCCAGTTGGAATGTCCCGATGATAAGAAAGTGAAGACTCAACTATCTTCCCCCACACTGGAGTACTGTCAGTATTGAATGAATTGAAATGGAGGAAAAGAGAAGGAAAATAAAACTACTAAAAATGAATAATGGGAATATATCCTCATTCCAGTGGATGAAGTCACTTATAATATCTTGGAAATGGTGAAAGGGCATATGCAATTCAATTCCCACATCTTATAGAATTTATAGGATATCATAATGATGATGAAAATAATTTTTTAGGGATGGAAAAATAATTATATCCCCACAAATAGGGTGTCTCATCATTATAACACCGTATAGTATACACACACATCATCTCTCATCTAAGAGTGTTATGGAACAAATCCCTTATATTATACAGACTGCTGAATAAGGAACATAAACCCACTCCAATAAGTGGTTATCAACCTATTCCAATAGAAACTCCAAGGTAGGAAAAAATCATCCCAAGAATTACAATTCTCTTAACAAGTAGACCGATATCCCCCAAAATAAGTCATCTAATAAGAAGTCTCATCACACATCATTGGAAAATATATAGATGATCTACGATCAGGCTACACATAATATTGGAGTTCTTAAAGCCCTCATATGATTATCTGTCATATCTCCAACTCATAACCAATTGTTACCAAATTAAGGGAGTAGTAGTAGTTATTCTAAAGGAACTAGCCATAGAATTCACCAGGAAGTCTTTCTTCATGGTAACAATCTTGTATATCTCAAGATCATATTTATTGATTTGATCAATTGAAACCCTATGTGAAGATTGGAGACCAAGGATCAAGAGGGTATTCCCCTTTCTATAATCCACCACAATTGTCCTCCCAAATATGGAATTCACTATTAATGTTCTCTACATATTATTGGTTCACATTGTTAATAGAATTCCAAAATTCTAAATATTGTGACAAGACAGTTCTCCCATCATGAAGAACTACCAAACACAAGTACATTCATGTATGATGCCTTATCACTAGTAGGTGAAATAATTTATCAATCAAAATAAATCTGAAGAAACGATCATTCTTCAAACAACCCTTGGGTCTCATTAATTCCAGCATACTTGAAAAAATTCTAACCCATAACATTGATTCTGTTAAAATAATTGGTAAATGTCCACTCTGGGTGGACCAATCTGAAGAAAATGCAAATACATAGAAGATATGATAAACGTTCTGATTTTGTTCACTAACGGGACATAACAGTCACGTTTTGGCCCTTTCCACCCCTCAATACAACATTCTAGAGGTGCTGGTGGAAGATTGTATGTACAAAATCTACCACGACATACGGACCAATAATCATCACCTATAAGAAAATGTATTACCGAATGATGAGTATAAAACTCACTTCAAGGTAATTTAATGTTTACAATGTCAAATTTACTTGTAATCTCTCCTATATTCTTGATATCCATAGATTAAAAAAAAGACTCCCTTAAATGCACATGCCCAGATTTATTAATTAGGTTTCTATAGATGATCAAAAATACCCCATCTGGTGTTCATATTTAAGGATGTGGTGAACATGTAGAATTTCATTTCACTGCACTCCCTAACTTGGAAAACCCCAAAAGTGGTGGTATAATTAAATTTCATAGACCTAAGATGGATACAAAAAACAGAATCTATTCATGACCGAAGATATATTAAAAACAATACCCAACTAACTCTCACTAATTTCATGTCAGAAGATATAATTATGTTGAGATAATTTTTCAACATTCATTTAATGACATCGATAAATATTCCATATTAAAAGAAGTTAGCATTCATATAGCGAAAATTTTATAAATAGTATAATGGTCTTCTGAAATGGGTGATTTATTGAATGACCAAAACATTCATTAATGAAAATTATTCTTGATCTAATCAAATGTCCTATTATGTAAAATGGATATATAACATATGAAATTATTTTGTTTTAAGTTTCTAGATTTTAAAATACTGATAAAATTTATGACTGTTGCTAATATAGCCGTTGAACGATGATCACATGAATAGTATAAATATATGGCTTTAACAAATCCAATTTACTCAGACAAAAGAAGTGATAGCCTCATCCAGTAGAATTGTTATGTATGAATCCCATTTGTTGGAGCTCTAAAAGGAGGTGGAATCATTGGGATTTTGTATTGACTAATCCCATGCCGTGATTCAACATGTTATACTCCAATGGAACCGGCTATGAGAGAAGTGGAAGTTGATAGAGATTACCACCCGAACAATGTTATCTAAGCCACCGCAAGAGTCTGTCACCATCTAACACCTTACGCTTCGGTATTATGTGGATGTTATAATGGGTTATGTAACAAGAACTTATCACTATGATTATGAGCATTATTTTTTGTATAAAATAATGAATATACATTCATTTTATTATTGTTACTTTGTAAATAGTTTTTAAAGCACAAATAGTATTTTTAGTTAATATTGAACTAAGAAAACTCTTTTGATGAATTAATGAATTTATTAATTAAATAATATTTTAACAAAATATCCTTATTATTAAATTTATTTTTATCAAATATAAATGAACAAATAATTTAATGAATGCAGTTGTAATTTTTATTAATTTTTGAAAGCCATTTTTTTCAAAACCCAAGAATTTTTTATAAATGTTAGTTTTTATTTTAAAAGTAAAAATTAACATACATAGAAAATTATTTAGATAAAATTACCTTTATTTTTGGAATAAAGACATCGAAATTATCCAATTCTGAATTTTTCATAATTATCTAATCTAGTCGAATATTTGGGTAAAAATTAAATACCGTTTAAATATATAATGAGTATTATGACTTCATAATGATATAATAGTGATGTAATAAAATACTATAAATTGTATTTTCAGCAAATATATGTTTTAACATTAAAATAATGTGATTTTAGGTTTGTTTGATTTATTTTACAAAACATTAGTGGACCCTCCAAGAGTAATAAAACATTTTCACTTTTTAAATGAATTTCCATTAGAGTGTTTCTCATAGCCACATAAGAAAACCTATTATTTTAAGAAGTTATTACATAGGAATTATAAAATATTGTTTTAAACTCCCTTTTGGAAAATATCATGGGAAAAAACCATGGGATGGTTTGTTGTATTGATTAGTTTAATGTCTGGTGACCCAAACCTAAATAATAATGAATTCCCTCTACTTTCTTATATAACCCCGTCCAAGCTCCAAATTACTCTTCACTAAAATCCTTTGGATTTATTCACACATCTTCCATCCTCTCTCTATAATCCTACTAAGGGGCCCCAAGCTCCAAACAAGCCTCTCTCAAGACTCTCCCAAGACTTTGAGATCACTCTTCCACGTAAGGGATTTCCTCTTTCCATATTTTTGTTTCAATTTAATTACATTGTTATACCATTTTAATTTCTATTAAAAATTTTGGGATATGATTTTTTACCCTCCCCAAACTTCATTATTTATGTTAGAATTATGAGAGATCCCTTTCACTCTCATTTATTTCCTCCCATTTACACCCATTACCACATTGAAATTCCGTAAGGAATTTCTCTATCCTATTTTATATTCAATAAAGTCCTTTATATTATGAATCTAAATTCGATTACATATTTTGTGACATGATTTGATATGAAACTCATACTATCCATTTCAGGTAAATATGATGATACACCCATTTTTCTCTCATCAACCATTTTTATGAATTATAATGGATGTCATTATGCTGTCAAAATTGCACCATGATTTTCGATGCCAAAAATCATGGTGTAGTGAATACCATACCCATGTATCTATCAAGAGTATTCACCATTATGGACATTTAAATATTGAATGGTAATTTCATGTGTGTATTCCATATTTCTTAATCATGTAATAACTTATGATGTTGAATGATTCCATGATATATGATCCATGTAGCACAATTATGCATGAAATGAAATATTTAAGAAGGGTGTGTCCTGATTGCGCTACAATGAATTGTGTAAAGAATAGTATCATGATACTTCAAGTGAAATTATGGTTTACTCATGATAATTAAAGTGAAATGGGGATTATCTCATGATCCATGTGCAATGAGCCTTGGCTCATGCTAAAATCATGTTAAATGTTGTTGCCGCATTTCCATGTTAAGTTAATCATGTTATTTCAGGCATATATGTACATGTTTATCTTATGATCCATTGATATGACTATTTTATAACAAGTATTGTATCTTTATTTTTATGCCTTCTTAACTCCCTTATAGGGATTTATAGCTCACCCTTTTCTTATGCATGTTCTCAGGTTATCCCAAGCAATGTTAAGTAAGAGGGAATGTGGTGGTCATGTAAAGGAAGTTTTCAATAAGATATTGTCAACTATGCTTTAAGTTGCTATAGAATGTTACTAAGCCCTAAAGACACTAGATATATTTATATTCTATGATTTATGAAGTGAAGTTTTCTATGTAATAAATCATGTCTAAGTTTGTAATAAAATGAAGGGATAATATAGTTGGTATCAGAGGATAGGTTTAGTTATTTTTGGTACTAGGATTAGAAAACCCTAGTGAAGCCTTTGAGATAAGACCAAAAAACATATCTAATTTTTTTTGGGTATTTTGTATGTGTTTAATCATAAAAATACATCCCTATCTAGATAATAGTAGGTAGAGTCAGCTCTAGCATAGATGTACCTAGGCGTGAAAACCAGACATGTATTTTTGGGCTTGACCTGAGTTATCCTGGTACACAACAACAAGCCTTACTTCACTGTTGATTAGGACACTCCTAGGGGATATGCATTATATATTTCAAAAGCATATTATGAACCATAATTAGGGTAATTTCCATAAAAATATATGTTAGAATGTAGATCAAGGATATCACAGATTGAAATGTATTGATTCATAAGTTAAGGAAATAAAAGTTATTTATAATTCATCAGCTTTGTCCTTGGAATAACCTTTATGTGTTGCCCCAAACATTACATTTAATCCAACCAATGGATGGTAATAGGAGGACTCAGGCTAATAACCGATGTGAAGATCAATGTGATGACTCTGCTATTGAGATACACAGTCCGATGGGAGTGGGAATCACTAACTTTTTCACGCTTATCTCTCATTTAACTCAAGATTTGAAAATAAAAATTGGTCAAGAGGAACAGTAAACACCCCCTAAGAAAGAACAAGTCTCTATCGAGAGATTTGGAAGACAATTGACTCCTGCTTTTAATGGATCATCTGGTCCCTCAATCGCCAAACAATGGATCAACTCCATTGAAAAGATCTTCTCCATCTTTCAATGTTTTTTAAAAGAGATGTTTCTCTTGGCTGCTTATTGTATGGAGGGTGAAGCTGATAAATGGTGGACATTGATCAAAATTACAAAGCCAGATGGGGTGGTTGAGTCATTGGAATGGATGGATTTCCAGATGATGTTTTTCCATAAATATTTTATGCAGACCCACCAACTTAAGATGAAAAAGTATCTTCTTTCCCTCAAGAAAAAAGATGTCGAATCAATCGAAGCATATGTGGAAAACTTAACAAGGCTTGAAAAATACACTGCCGACTCTTTCATTACCCCTGAATGCAAGGATGAATACTTATTTGGAGGGCTTAAACCAAGCTGGAAGAAAGGTCTGAAAATCCTTGACTTCGACAGTTATGAAGAAATTGTCTGATGTGACTTCAAGGTCAAAATGGAGATTGGAGAATCTCAGGGGTATCATAGGGATTAAAAGTTTAAGGCAGAATTAAATTCTAGTGATCTGATGAATAAATACATTGGTGCTAAAATAAATCTAGCACCCCACTTGCCAAAGTTGTGGAATGAAGCACCCCGAAAATTTCCTTAAGGGGGCGAGGAAATGCTTAAGGTGTGGAAGTGAATGGCACCAGGCTATTAACTGTCGTCAAGAAAAACATACGGCTGTGACAGTGGAGAGGAACACTCCTTTAGATTCTCAACATGGTGTCCATTGCTTTTTCTACAACGAATTGTGTCACTTAGAAAACCATTGCCCTAAGCCAATGGTTTTCAGAGGCAACCAACAACCTCCAAGGTAGAATGGGTTTGATTTTCCATCACCACAACAAAAGTGAACTCCAAGAATGATGTGATAATAGGTAAACATGTTATTCATTCAATAATAGAAACCATACTTTTTAATTCTAGTAATATGAATTCATCTATATCCAAAAGGGTTAGTAGAACATTCCTAACACCAGCATTATTCTATGAAGTAAAGATTTTGGTGCGTATGAAAAATGGGGAAATCATTGCATCCCATGAATATAACTCCACCCCTGTCATAATTTGTAGAGTGAACATCCCAGTAAACCTCATCATACTCCCTCTGGTATAATTTGATGCAATTCTCAGCATGGATTGGATTTCCTTATATAGAGCCAAAATAAATTTCCGTGAGAACAAAATCACTCTCTATATGGAGAATCTAAAACTGATTATATACAAGTTCCATGAGGAATATGAATCTTCTTTAGCTCTATCATCTGAAGCATGGATATTAATGTTCTTTGAGCATGCGTATCTGGCTCAGATGATTGATTCCAAGGAAGCAACCATCCTTGAAGACATGTCTATTGTGAGGGAATTCACTAAAGTGTTTCTTGATGAATTTACTGGTCTTCCTCGTAGAAGTGATGTTTAATTCTCAATTGACCTTATACTTGGGGAATTACCAATATCTAAGAATCCATATATAATGGCTATTGTGATGCTTTTGGAGGTGAAGAAACAACTACAGGTGAATATAGATAAAGGATTTATACTACCAAGTGATTCACCATGGTGTGAACCTATCTGCTTCGTCAAAAAAAAGTATGGGTCAATGTACCTTTTCATCGATTATCATGAGCTTAACAAAATCACAATAAATAACAATTATCATCTCCCATTAATTAATGACTTGTTCGATGAGCTACATGGGGAACAATACTTCTCTAAGGTGGATTTGCGGCTGGGATATTATCAAGTAAGGGTAAAGAAGGGAGATATCCCCATGATTGCTTTTCATACAAGATACAGGCACTATGAATTCATATTAATTTTTTGGACTCACTAATGATCTAGAAATATTCATGGAAATGATTAATATAGTATTTAGATATTACCTCATCAAATTTGTGGTAATATTTATAGATGATATACTAATATACCCAAACCCCATGGAGGATCATGTAGAGCATCTAATAACTATACTAGAGACATTGCGGAAGGAGAAGCTCTATTAAAAGTACAAAAAGTGTGAGTTTTGGTTGAATGAGGTCTAATTGTTTGGCCATATCTGTAACGCCCCGACCCCAGTTACCCAGAGTCGGTGCATTACTTCGTAACATTGGCATGATCACAAGAAAGATCAAATCCCGAAAGACCGATTGGTTTAGTAGCCTTGGAAACACTAGATATAATCATAAAGTTTTACATTACATTTCAAAGTGAAAAACTACTACAACAACAAAGTCTTCATATCCACACTATTAACCCCTCATAATATCCCAGCAAGTCATTCATAATTTACTTCTTCACTACCTGGGAAAAAAAATAAAACATAGAAAAGGGGTGAGCTCAAATGCCCAGTAAGGATAACAATATAGCGGAACATTCAAAATAAGCGTAAACATTTAAGGCAATGAATTACTAAAACAAAATCCTTTTAAAATTGAACTTCAACATAGTATGGCAAAAGTAAAATGAAATAATGCCATTTACTTGTTCACATGGATATTCTACTAATCGAATAATCACATGCAATATCAATAACCACTTTCATAATGTTGGAATGCATAATGCTAAACGTTAATTTCTTTGTCTAGGCCTCATCCCAAGACCTAGGGGTTACTTCTAACCGGAACCCAACCCGGAGTGCCTCTAATAACCGGACACCAACCCGGAGTGCCTCTAATAACCGGACACCAACCCGGAGTGCCTCTAATAACCGGACACCAAACCGGAGGGCTTACTTTTACCAGTCCCTAACCTGGAGGGCTTACTTTAACCAGTCCCCAACCTGGAGGGCTTACTTTTACCAGTCCCCAACCTGGAGGGCTTACTTTTACCGGTCCCCAACCCGGAACATACTTGTTTAGCACATTCATCTGAAGAAAAGTTTGAAATATAACATAAATATTCGGATTAAAACTAGCATACGAAATGTCAATAATTTCACCATAAACTATGAATGGTATAAAAATAGCACATCCACAGTCAAACATATCACAAAACCTTCAATTCAATATAGAATTTTTGTATTATAATAAATCAACTTCAAATAATCTTAAAATCCATCAAAGGATGTTGACATAGATGAAATCAAAATTCTTTTTAAAGAAGTATCTCCTTTTATTTTGAAATCATTTAAGATCCATATAAAATAAAACATTTTCTTTGAAAATATTCTTATAAGCTTGTATGTAAAGCTTCGACGATTTTATAACGGCGGAAAATAACCGCACCCGCCGTATAAGTTAAAAAAACATTCTTACCTCAATTCTGTCGAAAAGGTTAAAAAGAACATTGTTTTGAAAACGACGGAAAGATTCCTTTATAAACCTCTTATAAAAATTCAAACAAGGGTATAAATGACTTTAACCCATATTCTTGTAAATAGTAAAAATGTTTTGAAATACATTTCGAAGAAACATGGATGTGGATGATAACGAGATCCCAGTAGATTATTACGTATAAACAACCTCGGATAATGAAGAGATTGTGAAATAACCCTTACCAATTTGGTAACTTATGAAACATACAATCCATAAAAGAGGTATCATACAATGAATATGTAAATACACATAAATTAGGGTGTATTACACAAAGAATATAATTATGGGCAGTACATACACCACACAAAAGGTGATGGTGGCAATATGGCATGAATCTCACGGGAATAAGGAGTGAGATGAAAACCCCTTACCTTGTACTTTTCCTTTGTTGGGGTAGGTTAACCTCCTGTATAATGGTGAAATAATTGTTATTAAATTATACAAGAATCATTTACATTAATATGATATCATATATGATCTTTTAATATTGATATCTTAGTATTATCGTTGTTTCGGGTGTTAACTTACTTGTTTTCTTTCATATGTTTTGTTACGTAAGACATGTTTGTAAAGGATAGGTTGTATATTATTCATATCCAGAATGATATCAAGTCCTTAAACATCATTTTTAAATCATCAAATGATAATTATACTTTAATGGTTACGATGGAGAATGAATCTCATCACGTTCGTGGAGACGGTAGTCCGTACGTACGCACGAACGCTACTTCCATTTAATTTTTATTTTAAAAGAATCGAATCCAAATGATACATAGGTATATTACTATTCCAGTATAATATAATATTTTATATATGTTACTTATGTTCATTAACACCATCCTTTATACGTTCCATGTGTGGTATGAACGAGTCATATCATTTTAAGGGGGCGGTAGTCCGCACTTCCTCAAATGAAATTATCGTATGTATATACAACATGAAACGGATAATGGTATGAAATAAAATGGAATTACAGAATCTTATATATAAAATATATATCATTATTATCATTTTTAATTACAGTTCCATCATAATGGCCACCATGAGAGGTGGTAAGATGTATTTGAACAATCATCGTTTCGTGAGGCGTTAGTTTGCCATCCACAGGAACATTATGTTCATCATCCATTAGATGGAGTTGTGTGTATGTGTAGTTTTAATCCTTCTTATAACAACATCCTAGTATATTGACGATACTGGTGTTGTTACAAAAGAAAGGAAATAAAAAGAGTTTGGGGGTTGGAGAAGCAAAATAAATGAAAATAATTTAAGAGAAAACGTTACCTTTAATTTAGGTAACTCACTTTGGTTGGAACCAAAGGACTTCTTGAAATGCTTTCTGCCTAAGGGGAAGCTTCAAGGAGGAGGAGAGGGATGTGGGGAGCTTATTTGGGCAGAGTTTGGACGAGCCAAGTGGCTTGAGAGGTGTGAGGAAAAGAGAAGGAGGAGTGCCCTTTTATAAGAGGGGTGAGGGGCACCTTTGGAAAAGCAAGAAATATTAATTTATAATAAATTCATATTCGGTTTCCAAAGGCTCCAAAGTTTACTATTCAAAGGATGAGGTGGGGATAGGTCGAAAACAACTCATCCAATAGAATTTAGACAGGTTTGGGTACTTATATTAAACTTATCTTTAAGTATTAACTCTAAGTTAATTAGTTTCACTTTTACAATGTCTCTTTGTATTTTTATATAATATGGTTAATAAACTTACTATGTACATCCAAGAGACCCCCAAGTGGTCCATTAATGATGAACATATCATAATATAAGTCTCTTGGCCGAACCTTAGATTTTTAGGAATTTAATATCAATTAATAATATAATATTTGTTTTAAGAACTCTTTTATGTCAATTTTGACACTATTCAATAGTTGATTTTTGTGAAACTCTTAACAGATTGATTACTTCGAACAAAGTTCATTAACTCAATCATAATATATCATATTATCCTATAAAATTAGTTTAATTCATTAAAAGTTTCATATTATATTTATTTGGGTATTTATAATATCAATTATTTTAATTTTTCACTATTATAGTAATTACTGCATCATCATTGTGTCATAAATAAAATACATTATTTAATGTCTAAAAATTATAAATAAAATATCATTATGTAGGAAATCTTTTTAGATTTCTAATGAATATTTATAATCGAAAATCCAACATGTATAACCCTATGTAAAAATTGTTCTTCTAAAAGATGTAAGCTTATGCCATTTTTATTTTTATTTTAGCTTTATTAATATAATGTGTCATTATCACTTACAAGTGGATCCATGGGGTCCCAAAATTGACACAAAGATGCCCATGGTCGACCATATATCAACCAATAGGGTTAAGACACGTTTTAGGGTAATTTAGTATTATTATAATATTATTTTTTAACCCTTATTTACCGGATTTACCCTTAACCATGGTAAATAAAATATTTACCGCAGTAATTATTCAAAATGTCTAAAAATAAAAGTTACCTATTTACACAATTTGAACATCCTGATTCCAAATATGGAATCCATTTTTCTAAATTCAAAACACAGAAGTGGCAGAAATTAATTTAAAATTAATTCCCGCTGTCAAAACAAAAAGCGTGTTTTTAAGAGATAATAACTATCAAAAGATTGACACTTGTTTATGTTCGGTTTAACTGTAAAATTTTGTCTAATGACCAACATTATATTAAATTGTAAAAATATATTCTAAATATACTTTAAAACAACTCAAATTCATAATTTATCACTATTAATTATTTTGATTAAAAAAGTTGTTTTTAATTAAAATTTAGTAATTTTCACTATTCATCAAAATATGAAAGTTATCCGAAATGTACCAAAATTTCACCTTAGGCTAAATTTGATATTCCGAATCCAAAAATGAAGTCCATTTTAAAATATAATATATATATAATTTCAAAAAGTAGGTATTACTATTCATAACGGCTAGTTTGATTGGTTACGGTGTGTTAGAACTCGGTGTTGCGTACAACACACGCTAGCGTACCGTGGAAGCTTGGGATATTTCATTTTAAATTTTTGATGTCCCCATTTAGTCAAAAAGTTTAAAATATAGTATCTAAAAAGGGTTCACTATTAAAATTTGGTAAAAGTGAAATACTGAAAATGAATTTGTTCTTACATTATGTCTAAGAAACTCATAATATGGATTCTAAAATTATAAGGATTATATAAAGTTTAAAATTTAGTTAACACTATTCATAACCTCTTTTGAACAGCTTGTTTGGTAAGTCATGGTGCGATTGAACTTGGTGTTGCGTGTAGTGAAAGTTATTGAATTATTTTGAAGAAATAACACACTATAAAATCTTGGGGTGTTACATTCTCCCCTCCTTCAATAAATTGCGTCCTCGCAATTTGAAATTGTTCTTCAAAAATAAAAGGTTGAAAATAGAAAATATATTTGTGGGAAAACCCACATCGGAAATTGGGTTACTAAAATTTAGTCTTAATATGAGGAAAAGAGAAATGAAAGGGTCACCACCAAATTATGATCTCGATTCGGAGAACATTGGTGGTAATTTAGAGACATATAATTGGAGGAAAAACGTAAATATTTATAGGTAGTGATTGAGGTCATCAATCACAAACAAGTATGAAATTGAGGTCCTTGAATTCATCAATCTATGATGATTTGAAATACCATCGGTTCAACAAAACATAGGGTATTAGGATAACACATTTTTGACGTTTCGAAATATCTTAGTTGAAATCCCACATCGAAAAATGAATTAATGAGGCCTCTATTTAAAATAAAGAGTGGAAAGTATGAAGATTACCAAAAATAACACATACTAGGGTTCCATATAAGAAAATATGGATATGGAGGAGAAATCTAACCATCAATTATCTGATGGAGAGTGGTAGAGGACATGGCTATGAAAAGGCCAACAATCCCAAATCCATAAATTAGTGATGATTTAAGGTACCATCTAGGAAAACATTTTTGGTCTAAGTTGCTTTTCTTAATGTTGAGTAATTTATTTATGAGATTGGCTAAGATCATAAGGGGATATACTTACTTTATAATTAGAGTTTTATCCATTAATAAATTTCTACCACAAACTCATCTTTCACTCTAAAAGATAATAGAACGTAAAAAAAAATTTCTATTTATACTATTCGTATAGGGTTCCAAAATAAATTAATTTATAATTCATCTACCAGATCTTTTAAAAAAAACTACATTATTTAATCCAAGACATCTCGTGGGATAGTGGTAGGTGATACACCCTTGTCGCCCTTCGGTTGCGGGTTCAAGTCTCGCAGCCTTGCCGGACGCGACGGGTTGCCGCCCGACCTCCGGGTTGTCCTTTTATGGCAATCCAAAATAATCCAAACTAGAACTATCCAAAATACTTCTGTCCAAACTCACAGTCCAACATTTATAAGGAAGGTAAGAATAATGTAGATCCTTTTTACCCCATAATAGCATATGAATACCTTCATCTTGTATTCTTTTAATACACTGAAACATCCTGAATTACCATATTCCTTATTGATTACATTCACGCTCCCCTATTCCATATAGAATGATGGATATACTTCATCAATCCAAAAATGTTTTAAACCCCAACAATAATGGAATATACAGATCATTAATCAGTTCCAAGGTAGTCAAGAATATCCAATATAATTTATCCAAATCAATCATGTATTATTCTAAAATCACTAACTCGGTATCAGAACCATATTATGGTTTATCTTTCTCTCAACCATATATTTTCCAAAAATTTATCCTGCTATTGAGTCACTTTTCTTTGTTCCACACAATCTCAAGTCCTTAATGAAATAGTACTGCAGTACAATCCTTATATACTCCATAATTATTATAACAAGTACATTGTTGATACAACACTCAATTGGCATAATCAACATAAGAACTCTAATCATTCCTCTTCATCTGTGGTAGTATCATAACTTGATTATTATCCAATAGCATCATTTGCGGCATAGTCTGATGACTGGGGCATAGGTTCACGTAGTGTCCAAACTCCTTGCAAATGAAGCATTGTACATTTAAAACCATTTTCTTACCCTTGCAGTCACGTACATTGTGCCCTTTTCCTCCACACTTATAACAAACTCCCATTCCTTTCAGGCAAGTTCCAGGGTGTTTCTTTCCACAGTTACCACATATGGGAAAATTCTTCTTTTCACTCTTCCCTTTATCCATCTTTCTCTCTTCCATCCTTTTCTTCTCTTGCTTCCCTTCAAAGCCATATGACTCAGTAAACTCTTTACTTATCTTATCAACACATGATATTATTTCTTCATATGATGATAATACATGGGAGACTATTTCTCTTATAAATTCTAGCTTAAGACCATGAAAGATATGATCCTTCCTTCTCTTTGGATCATGTGCATTTCTGGAGTTCTCATTCCTTCTACTGGGCGCCATTTCTAAACAATGGCATAAACTAGATCAGTTTATGAATCAAAATACATAATCCCATACTTATAAAACACTTAACATAAATTGGACTATTTATGGATATAATCCATAATCATAAAAATATTTTCTTTGAGGAAGTATATACTCATAAACCCTTCATAATGATTTGTAAAGAAAATGAGAGTTATCCTAAGCATATCCCCCGGGAGTGTCGTAACCAAGAGTGCAGCAAGGCCTGTTGTCGTGCACCAGTTCCCGTTCGAGTCTAGCTCAAAGCGGTGTTTTCGGGTTTTACCCCTAGGTACATCTGTGCCAGAGCCGCCTCTACCTGCTCGTATCCAGACAGGGATGTATTGCTCGGAAAACTCACAAAATCTCTACAATACCAAAATTTTAGGAAGTTCTTCTATACTAATCCTCAAAGTTAATCTTAGGTCTACGTGCTCTAATCAGAGTTTATCTAAATCTATCTTCCAAGGTTTGTACTAAACTTCCTCTGATACCAACTGTAACGCCCCGACCCCAGTTACCCAGAGTCGGTGCATTACTTCGTAACATTGGCATGATCACAAGAAAGATCAAATCCCGAAAGACCGATTGGTTTAGTAGCCTTGGAAACACTAGATATAATCATAAAGTTTTACATTACATTTCAAAGTGAAAAACTACTACAACAACAAAGTCTTCATATCCACACTATTAACCCCTCATAATATCCCTGCAAGTCATTCATAATTTACTTCTTCACTACCTGGGGAAAAAAAATAAAACATAGAAAAGGGGTTAGCTCAAATGCCCAGTAAGGATAACAATATAGCGGAACATTCAAAATAAGCGTAAACATTTAAGGCAATGAATTACTAAAACAAAATCCTTTTAAAATTGAACTTCAACATAGTATGGCAAAAGTAAAATGAAATAATGCCATTTACTTGTTCACATGGATATTCTACTAATCGAATAATCACATGCAATATCAATAACCACTTTCATAATGTTGGAATGCATAATGCTAAACGTTAATTTCTTTGTCTAGGCCTCATCCCAAGACCTAGGGGTTACTTCTAACCGGAACCCAACCCGGAGTGCCTCTAATAACGGGACACCAACCCGGAGTGCCTCTAATAACCGGACACCAACCCGGAGTGCCTCTAATAACCGGACACCAAACCGGAGGGCTTACTTTTACCAGTCCCTAACCTGGAGGGCTTACTTTAACCAGTCCCCAGCCTGGAGGGCTTACTTTTACCAGTCCCCAACCTGGAGGGCTTACTTTTACCGGTCCCCAACCCAGAACATACTAGTTTAGCACATTCATCTGAAGAAAAGTTTGAAATATAACATAAATATTCGGATTAAAACTAGCATACGAAATGTCAATAATTTCACCATAAACTATGAATGGTATAAAAATAGCACATCCGCAGTCAAACATATCACAAAACCTTCAATTCAATATAGAATTTTTGTATCATAATAAATCAACTTCAAATAATCTTAAAATCCATCAAAGGATGTTGACATAGATGAAATCAAAATTCTTTTTAAAGAAGTATCTCCTTTTATTTTGAAATCATTTAAGATCCATATAAAATAAAACATTTTCTTTGAAAATATTCTTATAAGCTTGTATGTAAAGCTTCGACGATTTTATAACGGCGGAAAATAACCGCACCCGCCGTATAAGTTAAAAAAACATTCTTACCTCAATTCTGTCGAAAAGGTTAAAAAGAACATTGTTTTGAAAACGACGGAAAGATTCCTTTATAAACCTCTTATAAAAAGTCAAACAAGGGTATAAATGACTTTAACCCATATTCTTGTAAATAGTAAAAATGTTTTTAAATACATTTCGAAGAAACATGGATGTGGATGATAACGAGATCCCAGTAGATTATTACGTATAAACAACCTCGGATAATGAAGAGATTGTGAAATAACCCTTACCAATTTGGTAACTTATGAAACATACAATCCATAAAAGAGGTATCATACAATGAATATGTAAATACACATAAATTAGGGTGTATTACACAAAGAATATAATTATGGGCAGTACATACACCACACAAAAGGTGATGGTGGCAATATGGCATGAATCTCACGGGAATAAGGAGTGAGATGAAAACCCCTTACCTTGTACTTTTCCTTTGTTGGGGTAGGTTAACCTCCTGTATAATGGTGAAATAATTGTTATTAAATTATACAAGAATCATTTACATTAATATGATATCATATATGATCTTTTAATATTGATATTTTAGTATTATCGTTGTTTCGGGTGTTAACTTACTTGTTTTCTTTCATATGTTTTGTTACGTAAGACATGTTTTTAAAGGATAGGTTGTATATTATTCATATCCAGAATGATATCAAGTCCTTAAACATCATTTTTAAATCATCAAATGATAATTATACTTTAATGGTTACGATGGAGAATTAATCTCATCGCGTTCGTGGAGACGGTAGTCCGTACGTACGCACGAACGCTACTTCCATTTAATTTTTATTTTAAAAGAATCGAATCCAAATGATACATAGGTATATTACTATTCCAGTATAATATAATATTTTATATATGTTACTTATGTTCATTAACACCATCCTTTATACGTTCCATGTGTGGTATGAACGAGTCATATCATTTTAAGGGGGCGGTAGTCCGCACTTCCTCAAATGAAATTATCGTATGTATATACAACATGAAACGGATAATGGTATGAAATAAAATGGAATTACAGAATCTTATATATAAAATATATATCATTATTATCATTTTTAATTACAGTTCCATCATAATGGCCACTATGAGAGGTGGTAAGATGTATTTGAACAATCATCGTTTCGTGAGGCGTTAGTTTGCCATCCACAGGAACATTATGTTCATCATCCATTAGATGGAGTTGTGTGTATGTGTAGTCTTAATCCTTCTTATAACAACATCCTAGTATATTGAGGATACTGGTGTTGTTACAAAAGAAAGGAAATAAAAAGAGTTTGGGGGTTGGAGAAGCAAAATAAATGAAAATAATTTAAGAGAAAACGTTACCTTTAATTTAGGTAACTCACTTTGGTTGGAACCAAAGGACTTCTTGAAATGCTTTCTGCCTAAGGGGAAGCTTCAAGGAGGAGGAGAGGGATGTGGGGAGCTTAGTTGGGCAGAGTTTGGACGAGCCAAGTGGCTTGAGAGGTGTGAGGAAAAGAGAAGGAGGAGTGCCCTTTTATAAGAGGGGTGAGGGGCACCTTTGGAAAAGCTAGAAATATTAATTTATAATAAATTCATATTCGGTTTCCAAAGGCTCCAAAGTTGACTATTCAAAGGCTGAGGTGGGGATAGGTCGAAAACAACTCATCCAATAGAATTTAGACAGGTTTGGGTACTTATATTAACCTTATCTTTAAGTATTAACTCTAAGTTAATTAGTTTCACTTTTACAATGTCTCTTTGTATTTTTATATAATATGGTTATTAAACTTACTATGTACATCCAAGCGACCCCCAAGTGGTCCATTAATGATGAACATATCATAATATAAGTCTCTTTGCCGAACCTTAGATTTTTAGGAATTTAATATCAATTAATAATATAATATTTGTTTTAAGAACTCTTTTATGTCAATTTTGACACTATTCAATAGTTGATTTTTGTGAAACTCCTAACAGATTGATTACTTCGAACAAAGTTCATTAAATCAATCCTAATATATCATATTATCCTATAAAATTAGTTTAATTCATTAAAAGTTTCATATTATATTTATTTGGGTATTTATAATATCAATTATTTTAATTTTTCACTATTATAGTAATTACTGCATCATCATTGTGTCATAAATAAAATAACTTATTTAATGTCTAAAAATTATAAATAAAATATCATTATGTAGGAAATCTTTTTATCTTTCTAATGAATATTTATAATCGAAAATCCAACATGTATAACCCTATGTAAAAATTGTTCTTCTAAAAGATGTAAGCTTATGCCATTTTTATTTTTATTTTAGCTTTATTAATATAATGTGTCATTATCACTTACAAGTGGATCCATGGGGTCCCAAAATTGACACAAAGATTCCCATGGTCGACCATATATCAACCAATAGGGTTAAGACACGTTTTAGGGTAATTTAGTATTATTATAATATTATTTTTTAACCCTTATTTACCGGATTTACCCTTAACCATGGTAAATAAAATATTTACCGCGGTAATTATTCAAAATGTCTAAAAATAAAAGTTACCTATTTACACAAATTGAACATCCTGATTCCAAATATGGAATCCATTTTTCTAAATTCAAAACACAGAAGTGGCAGAAATTAATTTAAAATTAATTCCCGCTGTCAAAACAAAAAGCGTGTTTTTAAGAGATAATAACTATCAAAAGATTGACACTTGTTTATGTTCGGTTTAACTGTAAAATTTTGTCTAATGACCAACATTATATTAAATTGTAAAAATATATTCTAAATATACTTTAAAACAACTCAAATTCATAATTTATCACTATTAATTATTTTGATTAAAAAAGTTGTTTTTAATTAAAATTTAGTAATTTTCACTATTCATCAAAATATGAAAGTTATCCGAAATGTACCAAAATTTCACCTTAGGATAAATTTGATATTCCGAATCCAAAAATGAAGTCCATTTTAAAATATAATATATATATAATTTCAAAAAGTAGGTATTACTATTCATAACGGCTAGTTTGATTGGTTACGGTGTGTTAGAACTCGGTGTTGCGTACAACACACGCTAGCGTACCGTGGAAGCTTGGGATATTTCATTTTAAATTTTTGATGTCCCCATTTAGTCAAAAAGTTTAAAATATAGTATCTAAAAAGGGTTCACTATTAAAATTTGGTAAAAGTGAAATACTGAAAATGAATTTGTTCTTACATTATGTCTAAGAAACTCATAATATGGATTCTAAAATTATAAGGATTATATAAAGTTTAAAATTTAGTTAACACTATTCATAACCTCTTTTGAACAGCTTGTTTGGTAAGTCATGGTGCGATTGAACTTGGTGTTGCGTGTAGTGAAAGTTATTGAATTATTTTGAAGAAATAACACACTATAAAATCTTGGGGTGTTACAATATCATCACAGGAAATGAGGTATATGTGGATCCCTCCAAAACAGTTGCAATTGTGGGATGACCAAGGCCAACATCGATAATGGATATCTGTAGTTTCTTGGGGTTAGCTGGATATTATCGATGATTTTATAGAAATTTCTCATGATTTTTAAACCATCTTACCAAGATAACATGGAAGAGATTAATGTTTTATTGGAGTGATAAATGACAATAAATCATATTGGAGTTGAAAAGGAGGCTTATCAATGTGCCTGTGCTCACTTTTCCCACAAGTGGAGACCTTTTTGTGGTATTCAGTGATGCTTCGAAGAAGGGAGTGAGCTGTGTGTTGATGCAAAATTATAATGTCATTTCCTATGTTTCAAGTCAATTTAAATTTCATGAGTAGAAATATCCAACACATGATCTAGAGTTGGCTGCTGTGATCTTTGCTTTAAAAATTTGGCAACATTATCTCTTTGGGGAGAAGTGTGAAATATATACAGACCACAAAAGACTAAAGTATATAATCACAAATAAAGAGTTGAACATGTGCCATCGAAGATGGTTTGAGATAATAAATGAATATGACTTCTCAATCCATTACCACCCTGGGAAATTGAACAAGGTGGCGGATGATCTATGTAGAAAGGACCCCAATGATTCTATCATTGATGAGAATTGAGAAGGATCCAATCTTCTTAGATTTGATGAAGATGTACATTGGATTCATAAAGAATGGAACCTCATCAATCCTTTCACAAATTATTGCACAATCACATCTTTTTAAAAGATTAATGGATGCTTAAATGGAAGATGTGGGAATTTAGAAGAATGTAGAAGCTATCAAAAAAGGGAAATCCTTGGATTTAAATGTTAATGAAGAAGGAATTTTGATATTTTGGAAAACACTATGTGTTCCATCAAGTCCAAAGCTGAAGAAGGAACTCTTGGATGATACACATAGTTAAAATTACTCTATTCACCAAGGAAACAAAAAGATGTATCGAGATCTTCGAGAGCATTATTGGTGGGATAATATGAAGACTGAGATCACTAAGTATACATCAATGTGCCTGGTGTGTTAGCAACTAAAGGCAGAGAGGCATAACTCTAAGGGGATGATGCCTCCATTGCACATACCATCATGGAAATGGGAGAACATCACCATGGACATTGTCACCAGACATCCGAATACATCCAAAGGAAACAATGAAATATGGGTTGTTGGGGATCATCTTACAAAGTATTCAAACATCATTGCATTTAGAGAGGATTTTTCATTGGATCAACTGTAAATAATATATATCATGGAAGTTTTAAGGTTGTATGGAGTACCACGATCTATTATATTTGATCGAGATCCAAGATTCACCTCTATGTTTTGGAAGATTCCACAATATGATCTAGATACTGAACTGAACTTCAGTACGTCCTATCATCCTCAAAATGATTTCCAATCTGAGAGAACTATTCAAACACTGTAAGACATGTTAAGATCACGTTAAATGGATTTTAAAGGAGAATGGGATCAACACCTTCCTCTGGTTGAATTATCCTATATTAACAGTTTCCACTTAAGCATCCTAATGACACCTTTTGAAGAACTGTATGGGAAGAGGTGCAGAACACCGAAAAGTTGGGATGAAGTCGGTGAGCCTAAGATCCATGAACCAAAATGGTCTAAGAAATGGTGGAGAAGGTGAAAACCATTAATCCGCATATCAAGGCAGCACAGAGTCGACAGAAGAGTTATGCTGATAACCGTCGACGGGACCTTGAGATTAAATTTGGATACTTATTATTCCTATGAATATCTTCATGGAAGAAGTTCATAAAGTTTAGAAAGAAAGGGAATTTAAGACTTAGGTACATCGGCCCCTTTGAAACTCTTGATTGTGTTGGGTTTGTAGCCTATCGAGTAGCACTTAAACCTACCATGGAAAAATTACATGATGTATTTCATGTATCCCTCTTAAGGAAGTGCCTACCATACCCTTCATATGTACTCTATTCAGAGGTAGTACAATTAGAGGATGATCTCTCTTACAAGGATCAACAAGTGAATATCTTAGGTCATGAGGAAAAAATCCTAAAAAATAAGACAATTCCCCGCGTGAAGGTGTTGTGGCGAAACCACATGTTTGAAGAATAAATGTTGGAATCAGAGGAAGTGATGAAGAATATTTACCCTCATCTTTTTTGTGTGTGGGAAAATGAATTTTTGAGGGTGAAATTTCTTAAGGGTGGAAGATTGTAACAAACCAAACATTCATTAATGAAAATTCCACTTGATCTAATTAAATGTCTTATTATGTAAAATGGTTATATAACAAATGAACTTATTTTGTTTTATGTTTCTAGATTTTAAAATACAAATAAGAATTGTGACCATTTCTAATATAGTCATTGAACAATGATCACATGACAAGTATAAATATAGGGATTTTACAAATCTAAATTACTCAAACAAAGGAAGCGATGACCTCATCCAGTAGGTTTTCCCCGTAGGAAGGTCATTTGTCGGAGCTCGGAAAGAATGTTCCATTATTAGGATTCGCTCTGGACCAAGACCAATCCAAACATCAACATGTTAAGCTCAAATTAAACCACCTACGAGATAAGTGGTAGCTGATATAGATTACCAACCGATAAATGTTATCCAAGGCACCCCAAGAGTCTGTCACCTTCGCACACCATACCCTTTGGTCTAATGCGAGTGTTATAAGGGGTTATATAACAAGACATTAAAAACTATGATTATGTGCATTATTTTTTTATATAATAATCAGTATACATTCATTTTATTATTGTTACTTTGTAAGTAGTTTTTAAAGCCCAAATATTATTTTTAGTTAATATTCAACAATGAAATATATTTTGATGAATTAAAAAAAATTTTAATTAAATTTTTTTAAATAAAATATTTATATTATTAAATTTTTTTTATTAAATATAAATTTTCACAAAATTTAATGAATGAAATTGTATGTTTTATTAATGTTTGAAAGATGTTTTGGTAAAAACCCATTAATTCTCGATAAATATCAGTTTTTATTTTAAAAATAAAAATTCACATATTTAGAAAATTATTTAGATAAAATTAATATTATCTTTGGAATCAAGACATCAAAATTATCCAACGGTGAGTTTTTCATTATTTTCTAAGATAGTCGAATTTTTCGGTAAAAATTAAATATCGTTTAAAAATATAATGTGTATTATGACATCATAATGACCCAATAGTGATGTAATAAAATACTATAAATGATATGTTCAGAGAATATATTTTCTAACATTAAAATAATGTGATTTTTTGTTTTTTTGATTTATTTTATAAAACAATAGTGGACCGTCCAAGAGTTATAAAACATTTTCACTTTTTAAATGAATTTCTTTGAGAGTGTGACTCCCCTCCACATAAGAAAAGCTATTATTTTAATAATTTTGTACATTGTATTTATAAAATATTGTCTCCCGCTCCCCTTTTGAATGAACAATGGGCAAATACCTTGAGCGTCTTTTGAGGTATTTATTAGTTAAATATGTGGCGACACAAACCTAAATAACAATGAATTTTCTATGTTTTCCTATATAAACTCACCCAAGAGCCAACTTACTCTTCACTCAAATCCTTTTTTGTTCGTCCATCCTATGACCTCCTCTCTCTAGAATCCTCCCAAGGTGCCCCAATCCCCCATGAAGCCTCACTCAAGCCACTCCCAAGCCTTTGGGATCACACTTCCAAGTAAGGGATTTCCTCTTTTCTCATTTTTGTCTCAATTTCATTATGTTTTTATACCCATTTAACATCAATAAAAAATGTTGGGGTATGATTTCTAACCTCCACCATACTTCCCTATTTATGTTTTAATTATGAGATTACCTTTTAAATTTCATTTATTTCCTCCCATGCACACCCGTTACCATGTCGAAATTGCATAAGGAATTTCTCTCTCCTCATTTACATTCAATCAATTAAATTGTATTATAAATATAAATTCATTTAAATATGTTGGAACATGTTTCTATATGAGCCCCATAAAGTAAATTATATTTAAATATGATTAGACACCCCTTTCTCTCTCATCAACCATTTTTACAAATTTTTATGTGACACTATTATGCTGCCAAAATTACACTGCGATTTTCCAAGCCAAAATCATTATGTAGTGAATTCCATACCCATGTCTCTATCAAGGGTATTAACATTTATGCACATAGACATATTTAATGTAACTTTCATGTGTGTATTCCACATTTCTTAATCGTGTAATAACTTATGATGTTGAATGATTCCATGTTATATGATCCATGTGGCACACTTATGTAAGAAATGAACTGTTTAGGATGGGTGTGCCCTGATAGCGCTTAAATGCATTGGGTAAAGATTAGTATCATGAAACATCAAGTTAAATGAGGTTTTACTCATGCTTATTCAAGTGCAATGAGCATTTACTAATGCTCCATGTGAAATGATATTTGGCACATACTAAAATGATGTTAAATGGTGTTGCCACATTTCTATGTTATGTTAACCATGTTATTTCAAGACTTCATGTTCATGTTTATCTTATGAATAATTTATATGACTATTTTCTAACATGTATTGTATCTTCCAAATTATGACTCATTAACTACCTTACTGGGCTTTATATCTCACCCTTTTTTTATGCATGTCCTCAGGTTATCCCATGAAATGCTATGTACGAGGGAATGTAGTGGTCATGTAAAGGAAGTTTTCAGTAAGATGTTGTATCCTATGTTTTATATTGTTTTTTAAAGTTCTTAATCCCAAAAGACACAAGGAATTTAAATCTTCAATGCTGTATCATGTGACGTTTTCTATGTAATAAATCATTTCTATGTGTGTAATAAAATGAACGGTAGTTATAATTTATGTGTGTAAAAAACGATGCACCCATCCCATGTTCTAAAACAAATCCATTAAATTAGATGATCATCTGCGGTAATATAATCAACAGTAGTTCAAGAGAAACCTGATCTTATAGGGTTACAGGTTCTTTCAATACAACCCTTGAGGTTATTTAATCAATCCCATAAGATTTTGAATGTAGAACAGGAATAGACCAATCCCTCATGGCTTGTCGATTTTTCTCCTCAACAACCATCTACATAGTGGAAATCACTTCTCTCCAAATTAGGGAAGATACCACAAAACAAATCCTCCCCATTCATACCATCATGTGATCCTATATTTTCATTTGGAACATGAATGAATGAACTATATAGATATTCCCTTTGGGTTATTATTCACCATATAGTTACCATATAATCAAAAAAGTAGAGGATAGGGCCTCTTGGATGGTGGAGAAGAATCCAGTCTCATAAAGACTTTGATAGAATCCATACAATGTGTTTCAAATCAACTAATATCCTCAACATCGACCCTGCAGATTCTGAAGAACATGAAGCCAATTCAAAGTAGTTTTAAGAAGATGTTGTGGTTCATGAGGCGGTCCACACTGAAACAAATGAAGGAGGTGTGCATACCCTTAACCTTAGGATTTCCTAGATACTGTGATTTCCCTCAAACAATCTACCACAAACTCCAAGAAAGTCAAACTAGGAAACGGAAAAGGTCAAATTATAAATCGCCTCCTTTCATAGAAGGTTGGTACCTTTATCTAGAGGAAATTTTTTCTATTAAAGAGAAAGAGATCAAATAATTTAGGAGACACAATGAATAAATACATCAAGGAGTGATTCATACCAGATCATTCTTCAATCAGACCCTTAACTCACACTTCTAGTTAGAGCACCTCAATAAATTGAATTTTCTACTAAAACTAAGGCTGAATTGGAGAATATGATCCATGTGGGATACCATCAACCAATATAAGTGGATCCCATATAATTAGAATGAAAATTCACTCCGTTGGATACAAAATAAGAACTAGGTTAGACACATACTTACATGCCTTCCCCTATAGGCTACCAATGACTAGGGATGATAGTGCCACCACCGATGGTCCTAGTGGTTAATACACCTGTTTATCCTATGGTTACTTTACTCATTCCGGATCCATCTGTTTCATTAATTTAGGCCCCAGTTTTTTCACCTATCCAGGATACAACTCACCAAAATATTCCTCAAATTCTTATGAACACGATTGAGTCATTGATAACTCGATTGGAAGCCATAGAGGAACAAAGTGAAGTTATGTATCTACAAAATAAGACTTACCCGGAATAGGTAGGTCTGAATCTTCACCCACCAAACTTTTGAAATTACAATTTTCCATTATTCATTGGCTCAATAGATCCAGAGCAGCACTTGACACATTTTTCTCTCATTATGATCCCATGATGGGTACCCCAGAACAAAATGAGGTAGTGAAACTCTGAATCATCATACAGTCATTGGAAGGATGAGCCTTCATTTATTACACAAGTTTTCTATCTCAATAAATTAATGGGATGGAAGATCGCTGTCAAAAATAACTCTTCTAGTTTTGTAAAACACAACAAAAGAAAAAAATCTTTGATCTCATGAACTGAAAATCAGGGGAGAATGAAACGGTCTTGTATTTCATTACTCAGTGGAATGGATTGATATAGTCTTTAAACCATTCAATCCCTCAAGAATATCTGTTTCCCATATTTGGAGAAAATATCCATGACATATTTTAGACACCATTTACCCTTGTGAAATAAATAGATGTGTTTCATGATCTGGCCTTAATAATTCAATATATGGAAATATCAATCACATAGAACAAAGAAATGTCCTGATTAATTACACCAACTCATGAAATGATAATAAGAAAATAATAAGACACTATATTTAATCTTGGGTAGGCCCATGTACCTTCTACTACATTAATGCCAACACCATGTCACATGAATCCACATCTTGAGTGTTAGAATCAACTCTCGCCTTATAAAAATGATCAAAGTTACCCGAGGTAAAAATATTTTGAGGATATAAAAAATAGTGTCGATTGTTCATGAAATAATAATCTCCCTAGTTACATAATCTAGTAATTGGAAAACAACTTATTCAGGTTTCTGAATCCAAATTATCCCCGTAAAGATGGAAATGAAGATCTACCCGACTATTTCTCCTTATATCAAATGTTGGGGATCCACATCTAAGATTTTTTTTAAATACCTTCTTCAAAAGATTGTGGAATCCGAGTAGGTGAAACTAAAAAAATCACCCACCCAAGTGGGGTGTATTATTGGTACCAATAAAGTGGAGGAAAATGAGTGATAGAAAGTAAAAAATTAATATTATGAAAATTTCCATTGATTGGATGGTCAAAAAATGATCAACCATACTCACTCTATTCTCCAAGTATATATGAAATATACAATTACTTCCTCAAATTCTTCTACCAAATAACATCTTGATTCGAATGATATCCAATCCCATAAAGGCCAATCCTCAGGAAAGATACATTAATTTAAGAATAAGAAGGAAATTCAAAATTATGAACTGGTTTCAAGGCCATTGTTATCTCTTAATTTTGTAGCCTTCATTCCATAATTCCAAAAAGCACAGCCGCCACCTATCCAAATAGAAGATTAAGAGTAAAACCATCGGATATAATATCCATTATATGAGGTGTTTTTTTTGTTTCATTAACATTATTCACCTAATGTATCCCTTCGTACATAATGATTCTGATTACGAACTGTATTTCCCAACACTTAGCGGGGAACTGGGAGAAGAGGTAATCAAGGATTAGGATACAGTGGAAGAATATTTCATTCAATTAGATACTACGTTAGTCAATCCCTTCTCGAAAAATCTACACAGTTGAAACTCATGGAAAAGGTCCAAAATGAACTCAATAAGAACAACATAGTTATTCATCCAAACCTGATAGGGTCTTCCCTAACAAGATTTCAGATGATAAAAAATGCTAAAGGGTTGTAGAATGTTTCAAAATGATAAAGCAATGTCATATTTGGATCCGAGGACCGGTCCAAAGGGCCCGAAGGAGTTTCATGAAAAAAATGTGGATGTGCACAAAAAAATTTGTCCCACGCCAAAAGTATCGGGATTAGAGAGAATTCGGCGGTGCAGGAGCAGAAAAATTTCACACCCGCACCCCGCATAGTCGATATTTCGCGTCGTCGACTTCCGCTTGCAATAATTTTTCGCCACCGACTTCAGCATCCAATTATTTCTTGCAGCCCTATTTTTCATGCCACTGGGAACCTATAAATAAATGGTGAACCCCTTCCATCTCAGGGCTGATTAATTTGAAACAGCTCTCATGCACGAAATCGGATTTCCACGCGTTTGAAGATGTTTTTAGGTCAAGTTATTTTCATACCATGTTTCCCCCAGGGTCCGCCATCGTGCGAGATCCCTTTCATTTAGACTGAAGTCCAATCCCTTCGGGGTCCGCCCCTAGCGTGCAATCCCATCCATTGCCCGAAGGACATCCAATTGCATGAAATCCCCTTCCATTGCGCACAAGCCCCTTCCTTTGCGCACAATCCTCTTTCATTGCATGAAAGTCTTCTCCATTGAATGCAATCTCTTCGAGTTGTACACAAAATCCTTGGCTTCAGTTATGCGCCAAATCTTCCCGATTTTGCTCCATCCATGTGTTTTTGCGCAATGCCCCTTATTTTGTGTGCAATCCTCAAAGGTTGCGCACAATTCCCTGGGACCCCTCTCTTCGGTTCTCCACGGGTGTACCTTTGCGCGAGTGCCCGATGCCCTTCTTATGGGTTTCATTCGCAGGTGTCTTGCGCACCCTGGGTATCCTCATCATAAACCATTTTCTCGTACGACCTTCTAGGCTCGTATGAAATAACTTTAATGTCCCCTGGATGATACCACCCGTTGCGTTGCTTTTCCTCTTGCTTCTTCGCATAGGAAAGCTCATGGTTATTGCTTCTTCACATAACCATGCTAACGTGGACCCCTTGATGGTTTTCTCCATGACACCCCCAACACGGCATTGCCAATGCCTTCCCTTCAACAAGTAGTAGAGGGTACCAATTATGTAAGTCCTAGCGGTGCGGAGTGAACCCACCTTGTCCGGGATGCAGGACGTTAAACTACCAAGCACCACCATCCTCAGCACATGACGTTAAACTATGGTCCCACCCCAAGCCTCGTACGTAGAGAACCCTGACCTTGGACATTATCCACAGACACTCGTCTCCACGGGGATAGGATCACTCCTCATAGGAGACGATATCCTATTTATTAGTGTGCCATTTATCTACCGGGTAAGGGCATCCACCTTGGTATAAATCTAGGCTTTGAGGTAGCACCTCTACTCCTCTCTTCCTGGGTGCCAAGTCCCTATCCCTCTACGCTTTGTCGCCCTTGGGCCTCAATCCTTGAGTAAGTCCTGGCTTCCTGGGCCAGTCAATGCATAAGCCCCCCTCTCCACTTCTCACGGATGCACCTTTCGCGACGTGATCATCAGGTCTTTGATGTATCTTGTTTCTCACCCCGAGAATGACTCATGTGGGATTAAAGAAAGCATCGACCATGGAATCCACCTTGGGTCGCCTCAGTGTGTAAGCCCCAATCCATCCCGAACTATGGGGACTTTGATCCATGTCAATGCATGGTACGGAGGAACCCTCCACAAGGTTTAAGCCCCACCACCTTGGGTCGCCTTAGAATGTAAGACCCAATCCATCCTGAACTACGAGGACTTTGATCCATGTCATGATATGTAGGAATCCTCCATGAGGTTCAAACCCCACAAATATGGGCCGCCTCAGAGTGTAAGCCCCAATCCATCCCGAACTACGGGGACTTTGATCCATGTCAAGGCATGGTACATAGGAAGCCTCCATGAGGTTCAAGCCCCACCACTTTGGGCCGCCACAGATTGTAAGCACCAATCCATACCGAACTACAGGGACTTTGATTCATGTCAATGCATAGAACGTTGGAAGCCTCCACGAGGTTCAAGCCCCACCACCATTGGCCACCTCAGAGTGTACGCCCCAATCCATCCCAAACTACGGGGACATTGATCAATGTCAAGGCATGGTATGTGGGAAGCCTCCACAAGGTTCACAACCCACCACATTGGTCCACCTCAGAGTGTAAGCCACAATCCATCCCAATGTATGAGGAATTTGATCCATTTCAAGGCATGGTAGGTAGGAAGGCTCCATGAGGTTCAAGCCCCACCACCTTGGGCCTCCTCAGAGTGTAAGCCCCAATCAATCATGAACTACATGGAGTTTAATCCATGTCATGGCATGGTACGTAGGAAGCCTACATGAGGTTCCAGCTGCACCACCTTGGGCCGCCTTCGAGTGTAAGACCCAATCCATCCCAAACTATGGGGACTTTGATCCATGTCTTTGCATGGTATGCAGGAAGCCTCCATGAGTATCAAGACCCACCACCTTGGGCTGCCTCAGAGTGTAATCCCTAATTCATCCCGAACTACATGGACATTGATCATTCTCAAGGCATGGTATGTAGGAATCCTTCACGAGGTTCATGCCCCACCGCCATGGGATGACTCAGAGTGTAAGCCCCATTCCATCCCAAACAATGATGAATTTGATCCATATCAATGAATAGTATGTAGGAAGCCTCCATGAGGTTCAGGCCCCACCACCTTGGACCGCCTTAGAGTGTAATCCCCGATCCATCCCGAACTACGAGGACTTTGATCCATATCAAGGCATGTTACATAGGAAGCCTCCATGAGGTTCAATCCCCACCACCATGGGCCACCTTAGAGTGTAATCCCTAATCCAACCTAAACTACGGGAACTTTGATCCATGTCAAGGCATGGTACGTATGAATCCTCCATGATGTTCAAGCCCATCACCCAGTCATTCCATCCCCATTAACATCAGTTCACCACCACCTTAGGCCGCCTCAGAGTGTAAGCCCCATACCCGTCCTGCATGATGTTAAACTATATTTTCCACCTGAACTACACAGTCTTTGATTCCATGCTACATCGATACGTAGGAAGCCTCCATGAGGATCAATCCCATCACTCATGTCACATCCTGATCTCTCCCTCAAGCCTATGTGTCTCGGGAAGCTCATTCCCTAACCCGGAGGTTCAAATTCTTCCGAGTCCCATCCATGCATCCATTCTTATGGGTTGCCTCCTCAGGTGTCCCATCGTCTCATTGAACTACGTGGACTTTGATTCCCTACCACGGGGATACGTAAGAAGTATCTTTAAGGCTCAAGCCCAAAGCCATCATCCATCCTGATTCTTACCCAGGCCGCCACATCCCGGTGGGATCATGCCACTTCATTCTTCATTCCCCCAAACTACTTTCAGGAAGCCACCCATGTCTTGGGCCCAATATCGATGTTCCCTCTAGGGGGTTCTTCAATCTGATTCACTCTAAAAAGTGTTACGATCAGTCCGATCTGTCAATGTTAGATGTTAAACTTGCGGCGTATCCTTTGTTTTACATATGAGGCTGAAGAAAAACTCATATACAGGCCTATGGAATATGTTTTCCTACATTCGATATGGGATGTGTCAGGCTTCCCCACCCTCGAGAAGCCCTATAATAAGGGACCGAAGACAGACATGCCAATCCCCCATCATCCATACACACCAGTGATGCCCAATGTGACTACTCTCCTACCTGAAGGTTGTTTCCCTTGCCAGACCCCTTGGAAGGTCATTACAGAGGCAGCGTAATTAACTGGTGTCCATAAAGATATAGAACTGGGAAGAGTTTCTTGAACCACATCTTAAATCTATAGGGGATACTCATACAAGGTGACGATCTCCGAGGAGGAATCCATGGAGGGAAAGAACCAACATCCCATCATCCCGTTTCGATCAAGGAAAAGACGGCCCTGAACAAAGAACGGATGCCTCCCGCCTTGGGAATGCGGGAATGCAGGGTAACAGGTGCGCGTCCTCTATCTGACGAATGCACGCGTCCCCATCGAAAGCGTCAGAAACATAAATGTTGAACCTGAATTGAAAGTCATCTCCTCATTATGGGGACTAGTAGTGTCAGAAGCATCAGTGGTTTAGCATGTCATCAGACCCCGTCTTTTGGCACCATGTCCCATCAATAAAATAGAGGGTCTGACGTGAATATCGCCAGAAGTTGGTAAAGTCCAGACATTGAGCATTCCGTTCTGCGATGTTGTTAGCGTGGATCCCCCTTACCAGCCATGGAATAAGGAACGACACTGGAGCTCTGGTTATAGATTTCTTTTCCTAGTAGTATTAATGAGTTCATCTCCCTGTTTCTAAGAACCATGTTTTGCATTCGGAGCTCGATCACCTTCCCACCGGCGTAGGGGTAGGGGCAATATTGATGTGGCTACCCCGTGCGGTTCTGCCTCTTCCACGCCGGCCTCACCGACCATGACTGGTGGGCAACCACGTCCACTCTCTCCATCATAAATTATCTAGTGAAGGGTGATTAATGACATTGTACATAGGTACAAGGAGGAGGGGATCATCCCAAATAGGGATATGGCCCGCCTAGATCACGAGGTAGTTGCACCTCGCTATCAACACCGCCCATGAGGCCTACGCAGGGAGACACTACTCCTCACCCCAACATTCAATCATTTTAGGAGCTTGTTCTCAGAATTCCTTGACAAATCCCTCCCCTACGCCAATGAGGTAGGGGACACCCAGGTTGGCCTGATCGGAGTCTCTCTTCAATGGATTCCAGTGAGGGCCCCCACCAGGCCGCGTTAGTGCCACAGTCCGTTCCCCGAGCCATGGAGCTGGTAAGCCATGCGCCTGCACCATCGGCTCCAGTTCATCTGACCCGATGCTAGCATCGGGTGTAATGGGAAGAGGATAGCTATGACAACCATGCTTTTATTACAATCTTAAACATTATTTATTATATAAACTATTCACTCGATACAACATGGAAAATCGACAGGTATAGTGTCTTTGGGCATTAGGATCATTAAATAACAACTTAAACCAAGAAATACAACTTCTTTATTGAAAAACTCCTTTACATGACCACTACATTCCCTCATACTTAGCATTTCGTGGGATAACCTGAGGACATGCATAAGAAAAGGGGTGAGCTATAAAGCCCAGTAAGGGATTAAACATGGAATACATAAGGAGTAAAATACATGTTAGACAATAGGAATATCAAAAGAGCACAAGAGAAACATGAACATAAATGTATGATAAAGAATGATAATCCGAACATGGAAATGTGGCAACAACACTTAATATAGAATTAGCATGAGCCAAGGCTCATTGCACATGGAGCATGAGTAAATCCTAATTGCACATGAAGCACGATTAAAACTTCATTGCAATTGAATTAGCAAGAGTCAACACTAATTTCACATGACTTATCATGATACTATACTTTACCCAATGCATTGGAGCGCTATAATGGCACACCCTTCTTAAACATTTCATTTCATGCATAAGTGTGCCACAGGGATCATAAAACATGGATTCATTAAACATAATAATTTATTCCCTGATAAAGGAATATGGAACTCATATATGAAACATTATAATCAATATGTAAATGTGCATAAAGGTGAATACCCTTGATGGAGAAATGGGCATTGTATTAACTACACAATGGCTTTGGCTTAGAAAATTGGTGCAATTTTGGAAACGTAACGTCGTGAAATAAGAATTCATAAAAAATGGTTGATGAGAAAGAAAGGGGTGTCTAATCATATATACAAGAAATGGGAAGTAAGGGGGTCATATAGATACATGTCCCAACAATTGTAATGTAATTTATATTCATGATACAAAAGTATTTATTGAATTTAAATGAGGAGAGGGAAGTTACATTCGGAATTATGGCATAGTAATAGGTTTACATGGGAGGAATTTAATGAGAGAGAAAGGGGTCTAACATCATTCAAAAAAAATAGGGCAGTATTTTGGACATTTGAAACCATACCCCATCATTTATAATTCAAATTAAAAGTTCATAACAATATTAAGAAAATTGGACAAAAAGTGAAAGGAAAAAACCCCCTACTTGGAAGTGTGCTTCCAATGGCTTGAGAGAGTCTTGAGAGAGGATTCTTGGGAGCTTGTGGCACCTTGGGAGGCTTTTAGAGAGAGTAGGGTAGAGTTTGGACGAAATACAAAGGCTTTGAGTGAGGATGAGGTGGGATCTTGGGTGGGTTTATATAGGAAAGGTGATGGAATTTTTTATTATTTAGGTTTGGGACCCCTTACCATGAATTAATCAAACCATAAACCATCCCATGGTTTTTGCCCAAGGTTTTTGGAAAAGGTAATAGTAAAAAAATATTTTATATGGAAAAATTCCGAACTTCTTAAAATAATAGGGTTGATTATGTGGAGGTGAGTCACACTCCCATGGAAAATGATTTAAAAAGACAAGATGTTTAATAAGTCTTGAGGGGTCCATTATTGCTTTGTAAAATAAATCAAATAAACCCAAAATCACATTATTTTAATGTTAAAACATATATTGGCTGAACATAAAGCATATAGTATTTTTTACATCACTATCGGGTCATTATGATGTCATAAAACACATTATATATTTAAACGGTATTTAATTTTTACCCAAAAAATTTGACTGTCTCAGAAAAATATGAAAAATTTACCATTGGTTAACTTTGACATCCTGATTATAGAAATAACATTTATTTTATCTAAATTATTTTATAAATATGATAATTTTCACTTTTAAAATAAAAACCGACATTTATCGAAAATTCACAGGTTTTGAAAAAAATGGCTTTCAAACCTTAAAAAAAATTATAATTACATTCATAAAATTATATGATAATTTATATATAATAAAATTAATTTAATAATAATAATATTTTATTAAAATAATATTTAATTAAAAATCCATTAATTTAATAATATAAATTTCTTAATTAAATAATAACTAAAACCACTATTTGTACTTTAAAAACTATTAACAAAGTATCAATAATGATAAGAAGGTGTATTCATTAATATATAAAAAAATAATGTACTTGAACATAGTACTAGATATTTGTTACACAACCCCTTAAAACAGCCGCATAAGACCTAAGGGTATGGTGTGCGATGGTGAGAGAATCTTGGGGTGGCTTGGATAACATCGCTTGAGTGGTAATCTCTATCAACTTCCAATTTTCCCATAGACAGCCTCATTTGAGCTTGACATGATGAAGCTCATCTTGGGCTTGGCCAAGAGTGAAGGCCAAGGACGCCACCTCTTTTCCTAGCTTCAACAAATGGGCTTCGTATGGAGCAATTCTGCTGGATGAGTCCATCACTTCTTTTGTCTGAGTAAATTGGATTTGATAAAGCCCTATATTTATACTAATCATGTGATCACTGTTCAACGACTATAAAAGCAACGATCACAAATTATTAACATAAAACCAAAGAAGATGACATTTTTTATAAACATTTTTTGTAAAGATACATTTAATTAGATCAAGAGGGATTTCTATTAATGAAACATTGGGTTGTTACAATATCCCCCCCAAAAAATCTGCCATCAAAATTTCCTTTTTCCACTCTAAAACAGATGTGGGTAACTTGGCTTCAACATTTCCTCTGATTCCCAAGTCGCTTCCTCAAACTTGTGGTTTCTCCACAAGACCTTGACGAGGTGCATTGTCTTATTTTGTAGAAATGTTTCTCTACGATTGTAGAGACCCTAAGCCTAACATACATGAACATTACATTACTTTTTTGGAATACTTAGTACATAAAAAAAACACACACACAAGGATCTTAATAGTTTAGTGTATTTGGAAACTCGGAACGTAATCTTCTAATCGTGGTGAAAGATCCTCAATATCTCTCATAAAGATCTCCCCTTTTTTTACCTAAAACCATTCTTTATATCCTAGGGAAAAGAACACATAAAAGGGTGAGCTCAAATGCTCAGTAAGGGTAAACAAAAGAAAATCAATCACATCATATTCATAAGAACATAACGTTTGGAAATCTTAACCTGCAAAAGAGAGCATAATTTCATAACATGGGATAAATCATAGTAGTGAAATGAAATCCCAATAATCATAACTTAAAACATGAAACTTTGTGGCATACACACATAATCACAGAGAATCATTTCTTGTTAGTCAAGACTAATTGCCAAGACTATCTTAGTGGACAAAGTCCCTTTCTGAATCGAGTAACCCTCGTTTCAGTCCTGTTTCACTGAACCGGTATAACCTACCATTCTAGCCATGTCTATCTCATGAGATATAAAACCTTTACCCAATGCATTAGAGGGAGATATAGGTCCCACCCATCTTATAATGAATCCTTTCTTATGTGTGCCACATAATCATAAAACATACATCATCTCATAACACATGTAACAAAAATGGGATTCTTGAAACATCATGACATCATAAATCAATTCATATAAGATAAAGGAATTCATAAAAATAATTCCATCACAACATTATCAAATCAATGTAATAATAGGGATAAAAAAAGAACCCTTTATTATCTTAGATGGAAAATAATTTTGATAAAACACTTGAACTCCATTCTTGAGGAAAATATCCTTTCTTCTTAAAAAACATTTTTCCTTTCATAACATGTCATACAACTTTAAAATAAAAGAAGTTGATTAAAAATAAACTTGAAAACTTGTAAAGTAAGCTTCTTGGAAATAATGTTTTAAAAATCCATTCATGCCGTATAAGTTAAAAAAAACATTCTTCTCGTACTTTTGTCAGAAAAGACAAAAAGTACCTCGTACGAAAAACAACAAAAGATTCCTTTCATATCTTTTACTAAAAACTCACCGAAGGGTAAAATACGATTTAAAACATTTTATGAGAATGGAAATAATATTACATATTTAGGAATCATGGATGTGGATGATAAAATACACCCCAGTAAATACTAAATTATAAACAATCTCCGATAAAAATTAAATTGTGATATTTCCCTTACCTTAGGTCCGATTTGCTTCGTATGTGTCTTAACCTCCTGTATAATGATTTAAATAATGTCATTGACTTATTAAAGAATCATATTCATTGTTATGATATCATATATGGTTCACTTATGACTTTATATTACCCGTTCTTTTGTAAATTCCATGTTAAAGAAGCGTTTTAGGTAAAATCGTTACATTTATCGTAAGTGTTTTGTCTTGTTGTTCTTGAAATTATTATTACTTATATCATGATTTACTTACTTCCAGAATATAAAATATGATTTATATATCATATATATTCAGTATATATATATATATATAATAGATAGATAAATGAAATGAAAAACACCGTTCATGGAGACGGTAGTCCGTACGTACGCATGAACGTTGTTTTCCTTTCCTTATTGTCTTGAATGGAATTAAGTAGATGACATAAATATAAATATAAATAATTCAAGTATCATTATCAGTTCATATATTTCATTAGTACTTATTATATATACTTTATAATCAATAATGAATGGTTAATTATTGAGAATGAATCTCATCGCGTCGTGGAGACGGTAGTCCGTACGTACGCACGAGCGATGATATCGTTCCCATGGTCGTGGAATTGTGTTGAAGTGTATGTATACTATTTCAGTATCAATATAACATTATAATAATCATATATAGTTACTCATTACACCTTTATACCCATCCAATTAAAGTGGTGGCAGAAAATAGATTACACCACGGCGTGGAGACGATATTCCGTACGTACGCACGCGGGGTGATATCCTTTTTCCGTAGGATGGATAGAAGGTTAATTAGAGTTGTTTCATATTTATAATAACATATCAGTATATAAGAAATACTGATGTTATTACTTTATAATGAAAAAACTAAAGAAGAAGATGTTGAAGAAGAAAGAAATTGAAAAGATCAGTAATGGATATTACCTCTTCTTTGGAACGCCTCTTTGAATCCTCCACTTATGGAACTAATATTGGTCTTTGAAGAATACTAGGACCTCTAGGATTATTCTAGGGAAGTGGAGAGGAGAAAATGGCAGGGAGTGGCTGAGCTTGAGTGCTCAAATTGGTGTGAGGAGGAGGGGGAGGAGGTTCCCTTTTATAAGGGAGGAGAGGGGCACCTTAGGAATATCTGAAAATATTATTTTATATTATAGTCAAAATCGGTTTATAATGGTTCCAAAGGGTCTTATTTATAAGATAAAGTGGGGAGGGGTCTAAATCCTATCAACCAATAGGATTTAAACAAGTTTAGGTTATTATTTTAACCTTATCAATTAGATTTAACTCTAAGTTAAATAATTTAACTTTTACCGTGTCTTTTTGTTTTCTTACACAATATGGTTAATAATCTTACTATAACATGCCAAACGAACCCCAAATTGTTTATTATTAATATATATATCCTTATCTAAGTCATTTTTCCGAACCTTAGATTTTTAGGAATAAAATAACAATTAATAATATAATATTTTATTTAAAAACTATTTTGTGTCAATTTTGACACTATTTGATATATGATTTTTGTGAAAGTCGTAACAGAATTATATGTTAGAACCAAGCTTATTAAAGCAACATTAATATATCATAGTAACCTAGAAAATTATTGGAATTCATAAAAAGTCTAAAATTACATTTATTTTGGTGTTTATAACATCAATTATGTCAATATTTCATTAATACGATAATTACTGCATCATCATTGTGTCATAAATAAATTAACTTATTTAATGTCTAAAAATAAAAAATAAAAAACCATTATTTAGGAAATCTTTTTAGATTTATAATGCATATTTATAGTCGAATTTATCTTATGTATAACCCCATATTAAAAATGATTTACTTATTAAACTTTGATTTTAACTATTTTAACCCTTCTTTAAATAAATTAATAATAAATGTCCTAATCTAATCCAAGTGGGCCTAAATGATAATATTTTACACTTAAGGTTGTTTTTTGTCGATATACACTTGTCCAATAGGATTAGGACATGTGTTAGGGTAATATTAATATCATTTTTACCCTTAATTACCCTATTTACTTTTAACCGTGGTAAAAAAAGTAAAGAGTTACTATTCACCAAAAATTATTTTCATCTCATTGAACCACATTTTACTTACTGACATCAACCGTATCTCTCGGATTTTTGAAATTCCATTCAGAGAAGCGGTAAAATTATGATTTATGAAAAATAATTTTTTTTTAACTTCCACTTAGTAGTTTTACTATTCATCAAAAATTGATGTTTTTCAGAACAATGCCAAAATTTCATCTTAAGCTATATTTCATATTCCGAATTCAAAAATGAAGTCTATTTTACAAAATTCATAACATATAAGTTGCATTAATTAATTTTATAATTAAATCCCGCTGTTAAAACAAATAGCGTGTTTTTTTAAGAAACAATATCTATCAAAAGATTGACACTTGATTATGTCTGGTTTAAATTTGAAATTACATCCAATGACCAAAATTGTATTAAATTGTAAAAATATATTCTAAATATACTTTAGAACCACTCAAATTAATAATTTATCACTATTAATTATTTCGATTAAAAAAGTTGTTTTTAATTATAATTTAGTAATTTTCACTATTCATCAGAATATGAAAGTTATCCGAAATGTACCAAAATTTCACCTTAGGCTAAATTCGATACTCCGAATCCAAAAATGAAGTCCATTTTGAGAGCTAAAATTTCTAAAATTTTAAAAAGTGGTTATTACTCTTCATAACGGCTAGTTTTAATAATATTTTAATAGCATATCGTTGTTTCGTGAAACTCAGTATTGCGTACTACACATGCTATCGAGGAAGGTTGTGATTGCGTGTAATGCAAGGCAAGTCAAGGATGCGTGTTGTGCAAGCTCCTTTTGGTGTAGCGTACAACACAAGACATTAATAAAATTAAAAAGAATAGTTTTCATAAAATCTCGGGCTGTTACAACGATCTAGTATCTTCACTAGTTTCTCCTCATAAGAAATATCATCCTCCAACTGTACCACCTTAGAAGAGAGTACATGCGAAGGGTCTGATATGTACTTCCTTAAGAGGGATACATGAATTACATCATGTACTTTGTCCATGGTAGGTAGAAGTTCTATTCGATAGGCCACAGCCCTGACACGATCAAGAATCTCGAAGGGGACGATGTACCTTGGACCTAACTCCCCTTTCTTTCCAAACCTCATGACCTTATTCCATGGAGATATGCGTAGAAAAACCATATCTCCAACTTTAAACTCAGGGTCTCATCATTGGTTATCTTCATAACTCTTCTATTGACTTTGGGCTGCCTTGATATGCTGCTGAATGGTTTTCACCTTCTTGACCATTTCTTCAACCATTTCTGGTCCAAGCATCTTACGTTCACCGACCTCATCCCAACAGGCCGGTGTTCTACACCTTTTCCCATACATGGCTTCATTTGGTGCCATTTGGATGCTCGAGTGGAAACTGTTATTATAAGAGAACTCAACGAGAGGATGATTTTGATCCCATCCTCCTTTAAAGGCCATTGAGTATGCTCTCAACATGTCCTAAAGTGTCTGGATTTTTCACATGGATTGGCCATCAGTTTGAGGATGATAGGCCGTACTGAAGTTCAGTTCAGTATCTAGAGCATTTTGAAGACTCTTCCAAAACATAAAGGTGAATCTTGGATCACAGTCAGATAAAATAGATAGTGTAAATCCATGTAGCCTTACCAACTTCCCTGATATATATCTGTGCCAGTTGATCCAATTATAAATCCTCCCAAATAGCAATGAAGTGTGCAGTCTTTTTAAGATGATCCACAACAACCCAGATTTCATTTTTGCCTTTGGGTGTCTTTGGAAGTCTAGTGATAAATTCCATGGTTATGTTATCCCATTTCCATTCTGGTATGGGAAATGGTTGCATCATCCCCTTATACTTCTTCCTCTCTGCCTTCACTTGCTGACACACAAGACACATTGATTTATATGCAGTGATCTCCTTATTTATATTATCCCACCAAAAGTTTTCTCAGAGATCTCGATTCATTTTTGTGCTCCCTAGGTGAATAGAGAAATTTGAACTATGTGCATCGTCCAAAAGTTCATTCTTCAGCTACGGACTTGATGGAACACATAGCCTTTTCCCAAATCGCACAATTCATTCTTCAATAACATTAAACTCTGAGCATTTCCCTTTTTTGATAGCTTCCACTTTTTCCATAATTCTTACATCATCCTTTTGATCATCCTTTAACCTTTTAAAAAGAGACGGTTGAGCAATCATTTGTGAAAGGATTGATTATGTTCCCTTCTTTATGATTCCCATGCCATCTTCATCAAGTCTAATAATATTGGATCCTTCTAAATTTACATCATTGATAGAATCGTTGGGTACTTTCTACTTAGGGAAACTGCCTCCTTGTTCACTTTCCCAGGGTGGTAATGTATTGAACAGTCATAATCCTTGATGAGCTCTATCCATCTTCTCTGGCGAATATTAAGCTATTTCTGCGTGAATATATATTTAAGACTCTTGTGGTCAGTATATATCTCACATTTCTCTCCATAAAGATAATGCCTCTAGATTTTCAAGGAAAAGATCACTGCCACTAACTCTAGATCATGCAGTTGATAGTTTCGTTCATAGATTTTCAACTGCCTTGAGGCTAGGATATCACTTTATCATTCTGAATTAGCACAAAGCCTAAGCCCTTTTTTAAAGCATCACTGAATACCACAAAAAGTTCCCCACTTGTGGGTAAAGTGAGTACGGGTGTAGTGATAAGCCTCACGTTCAACTCCTTCAAGCTTTCTTTACATTCATCACTCCAAGAAAACATTACACCCTTTTGAGTTTTTTTGGTAAGAGGGTTGGACAATCGTGAGAAATTTTCTCACAAATCATCGATAATATCCATCTAATCCCAAGAAGCTACGGATATCCATTACCGATGATGGCCTCGGCCATCCCTCAATTGCATCTATTTTGGAGGGATCCATAGATATCCCATTGCTTATGATGATATGGCCCAAGAATGAGACCTCCTTCAACCAGAACTCACACTTGCATTAATTTTCATAGAGCTTCTCCTTGTGCAATGTCTCTAGTACAGTTATTAAATGCTTCTCATGATCCTCCTTTGTTTTGGAGTATATTAGAATGTTATCTATAAAGACTACCACAAATATGTCGAGGTAATCTCTAAAGACTCTATTAATCAAGTCCATGAAGATTTCTAGAGAATTAGTGAGCCTAAAAGGAATTACTATGAATTCATAGTGGCCGTATCTTGTGTGAAAAGCAGTCTTGGGGATATCTTCCTTCTTCACCCTTTCTTGACAATATCCTGACCGGAAGTCCGCCTCGGAGAAGTATTGTGCTCCGCATAGCTGATCGAAAAAGTCATCAATTTGTGGGAGAGGATACCTGTTCCTTATCGTGATTTTTTTTTGCTCACGATAATCTACGCAAAGGCGCATTGACCCATCCTTATTCTTGATTAAGTGGACTGGTGCACCCCATGGTGAAGCACTTGGGCGTATATATAATGAACCATACTTTGCATACATTGTTATTACTTCAAAATTTAAGCACACTTATTACAACAAATAACAAAACCATGAAAGTACCGTATAGGTATAGTGTCTTTAGAAACTGGGAAACATAAACAACTGGTTCATAAAGCATCTACATTGTCTCCCATTTATATCATCATATCTAGAGTCCCTTGTGGCATATCATACTTAATAACCTTCTTCCTGATCTGGGGGAAAGAAAACATACAAAAGGGTGAGCTCAAATGCTCAGTAAGGGTAAAAAAAAGAAAAATCAATCACCTCATATTCCTAAGAACATAACGATTTGGAAATCTTATCCTGGAAAAGAGATCATAATTTCATAACATGTGATAAATCATGGTAGTGAAATGTAATCACAATAATCATAACTTAAAACATGAAGCTTTGTGGCATACACACATAATCATAGAGAATCATTTCTTATTAGTCAAGACTCATTGCCAAGACTATCTTAGTGGACAAAGTCCATTTCTGAATCGAGTTCATTCCTCGTTTTAGTATTTTTTATCTGAACCGGTTTAACCTGCCGTTCCAGCCAAGTCTATCTCATGAGATATAAAATCTTTACCCATTTAATTGGAGGGAGATATAGGTCCCACCCATCTCATAATGATACCATTCTTATGTGTGCCACAAAATCAAAAAATTCATACATCATTGCATAACCCATGTAATAAAAATGGGAATCTTATACATCATGCCATCATAACATAATCCATATAAGATAAAATGACATCATAAAAATATTTCCATCATAACATAATCAAATAAATGTAAAAATTAGGATTGAAACAGAACCCTATATTATCTTAGATGGAAAATAATTTTGATAAAACACTTGAACTCCATTCTCGAGAAAAATGTCATTTCTACTTCAAAAACATTTTTCCTTTCATAACATGTCAAACAATTTTAAACTAAAAGAAGTTGATTAATAATAAACTTTAAAATTTATAAAGTAAGCTTCTTCGAAATAATTTATTAAAAATCCATTCATTCCGTATAAGTTAAAAACCCATTCTTCTCGTACTTTTGTCAGAAAAGACAAAAAGTACCTCGTACAAAAATGAAAAAAGATTCCTTTCATATCTTTTACTAAAAACTCACTAAAGGGTAAAATTAGATATAAAATATTGTAGAAGGATATAAATATTACATATTGAGGAATCATGGATGTGGATGATAAATATTCCCCAGTAAATTTTGAAGTATAAACGATCTCGGATAAAAATTGAGATTGCGAGATTTTCCCGTACATTAGGTCCAATTTTCTTCCTAAGTGTCCAACCATAATGTATAATGATTTAAATAATGTCATTGAAATATTCCAAAATCATACTCGCTGTTATGATGTCATATATTGTCATATTATTAGCTTCTTATTAGTAATATTTCATTGTTACTTGTTATTTGGGTGTTTATTTCATTTTGTTCTTATGCGTGTTTTGTCGAACAAATTATTATTCTTCTTTTTGGGTTATAGATACCTCATTTCCAGAATGGTAATAGTGTAATATAAATCATATTAATTCATTCAATTCATTTATATAATCATTATGGAATGAAAATCATGTAGAACGAGTCGCATCACATCGTGGAGACGGTATTCCGTACGTACGCATGAGCGATGATATCATTCCCATGATCGTGGAATTGTATTAGAGTGTATGTATAATATTTCAGAATAAATATCACATTAAAATAATCATATATAATCTTTATTTACACCATTATACCCATCCCAACAAGGTGGTGGTGGAAAATAGATTACACCACGGCCTGGAGACGGTATTCCGTATGTACGCACATGCGGTGATTTCGTTTTCCGTAGGATGGATAGATGGTGAAATATGGTTGTTTCATACTTATAATAACATATAAGTATATGAGTGAAACTGATGTTATAAATTCATAATTAAACAACTAAATAAGAAGAAGTGGAAGAAGAAATAAAGTTGAAAGAATCGGTAACAGACAGTACCTCTTCTTTGAAGCGCTTCTTTGAGACCTCCTTTTAGGGCACTAAAATTGGTCTTTTAAAAAGACCATGACCTCTATGATGTTTCTAGGGAAGTGGAGAAGAGAATTGTTCAGGGGTTGGCCGATCTTGAAGGCTCAATGGGGTGTGAGGAAGAGAGGGAGAAGTTTCCCTTTTATAAGGGAGGAGAGGGGCACCTTTGGAAAAACTAAAAATATTATTTTATTATAAAGTCATATTCGATGTTAAATAGCTCAAAATTAATTTATTTCAAAGATAAGGTGCGTATGGGTTGAAATACTCTCATAAAATAGATTTTAGACATGTTTAGGTTCCTATTATAACCTTATCATTTAGATTTAACTTTAAGTTAAATAATTAATTTTTATCGTGTCTTATTGTGTTCTTACACTATAAGGTTAATAAACATACTATAACAAGCCAAAAGAACACCAAGTTGTTTATTATTAAAATATATAACCTTATTTAAGTCATTTGTCCGATCCTTAGATTTTTAGGAATAAAATAACAATTAATAATATAATATTTGTTTTAAAAACTATTTTCTATCAATTTTGACACTATTTATTAATTGATTTTTGTGAAAATCATAACAGAATGATTAATTCTAAAAAAGTTAATTAAATAAATAATAAAATGCCTTATTAACCTATAAAAGTAGTTTAATTCATAAAATGTCTCAAATTACATTTATTTGAGTATTTATAACATCAAGTATGTCAATATTTAATTAATATGATAATTACTGCATCATCATTGTGTCAAAAATAAATTAAATTATATAATGTCTAAAAATTACAACTAAAATATCATTATGTAGGAACTCTTTTTATCTTTCTAATTAATATTTATATATGAATTTATATTATGTATAACCCTATATTAAAAATTATTTACTTATTAAACTTTGATTTTAACTATTTTAACCCTTCTTTAAATAAATTAATAATAAATGTCCTAATCTAATCCAAGTGGGCCTAAATGGTCATATTTTATTCTTAAGGTTGTTTTTGGTCTAATTACACTTATCCAATAGAATTAGGACATGTGTTATGGTAATAATAATATCATTTTTACTCTTAATTACCCTATTTACTTTTAATCGTGGTAAATAAAAGTAAAAAGTTACTATTCACCACAAATTATTTTCATCTCATTGAACCACATTTTATGTACTGACATAAACCGTGTCTCTAGGATTTTTGAAATTCCACTCACATAAGTGGTTAAATTAAGTTTTATTTAAATTTGCAAATTCTCCTAGGAGGTGGGTAAAAGACGGTCAAAAGTTCAATAAAATTTTTATGTCTAAATTTATTATAAAATGACTCCAATGAATTGCATTGAACTTATATAGGTATTATGTATCAATTTTGACCTAAAATAGATTTAATTAAAATAAATAATTATTTAAATAAAAATTCGGTTTTTAAATAGTAACCTAGTGTTTTCACTATTCATCAAAATTTGAATGTTTTCAGAAAAATACCAAAATTTCACCCTAGGATAATTTTGATATTCCAAATCCAAAAATGAAGTCAATTTTGAAAAATAAAATTTACAAAATTTCAAAAAGTGGGTATTACTATTCATAACAGCTAGTTTTAATAATATTTTAATAGCATATCATTGTTTAGTGAAACTCGGTATTGCGTACGAAGAAAGCTATCGAGGAAGGTCGTGATTGTGTGTAAAGCAAGCCACGCTAGTGTTGTGTGTAGTGAAAGATTACTTTGATGATGTATATAACATAAAAACAAAATATTTCTCATAAAAGTCTCTGGTGTTACAGTATAAACCCTTTATCTAGATTCTCCTGTAGTTGTTTCTTCCGCACTTCAAGCTCTACGACCACCATTTTATATAAAGTCTTGGATATTGGTACATACCCTGGTATAAGTTTAATTGATAATTCAACATCTCTTCTATGAGGAAGACCAGGAAATTCCTCAGGAAACACTTCAGCAAATTCCATCAAAATAGGCATTTCTCTGAGGATGGTTTCTTCCTTTGACTCAATCATTTGATCCAGATACGCGTTCTCATGGGGTAGTAATATCCATGCTTGAGATGATGGTGCTAAAAAGGATTCATCTTCCTCCTTACACATGTAAATAATCAGGGGTCGATTCTCCATATGGAGAGTGATTTCCCTCTCTCGACAATTTATGATGTCTATATTAAAGGAAATCTAATCCATGCCAAGAATTACATCAAATTCCACAAGAGGGAGTATGATGAGGGTCTCCAAGAAATTCAATCCACAGATTATAACGGGGGAGGACTTATATTCATGGGATGCAATGATTGCCCAATTTTCCGTACTCACCGACATCTTCACTTCCATGATTTGTGGTGGTGGTTGGATTGTTCTACTAAACATTCGGGATATAAAAGAATGCATAGAACTTGAATCAAAAAGTACATTTTCTATTCTTGAATGAATAACTAGCGTACCTGTCACCACTTCATTGTCGGGTTTCACTTCGGCAGAAGTGAGGGAATAATCTCTTCTTTGCTACCTTGGAGGTTGTTGGCTGCCTCTGAAAACCCTTGTATTAGGGCACTGATTTGCAAGATGCCCCGGTTCTTTGAATTTGTAGAAATGAACAACCCATTGAGGGTTGAACAGAGTGTTCCTATCCTCTCTCGCAGCTACGGGTCTTTCTTGCCGACAGTTAATAGCTAGGTTCCCTTCTCTTCCACACCTAAAGAATTTCCTCGTCCCCTTGAGGCAGTTTCCAGGGTGCTTATTTCCGCACTTTTGGAAAATGGGGTGCTGGATCTTCTTAGCACCATTGAATTTATCCATCGGACCGCCAGCATTGATGTCCACCTTACACTTCTTGTCCCCATGATACCCTTGAGATTCCCCATCTCCATTTCGACCTTGAGGGCACATCAGACAATTTCCCCATAGCTGTCAAAGTCATGGATCACTAATGCTTGTTGTAGGCTAGGCTTCATCCCACCAAAGAAGCTGTCAACTTTGCATTCCGGGGAAACGACAAAGCCGGAAGAGTATCGTGAAAGCCTTGGGAAGTTTGTATCATACGCTCCAACAAATTATTCATCTTTTATTGAGGGAAAGGAAGTCCCTTTCCATCTTAAGGCAGAGTGTGCGTGGAAAATATTTATCGAAAAAAATATTCTGGAAATCCATCCATACCAACACCTTGATCTTCTCCTCAGGCTTCGTATTTTTGATCAACGTCTACCATTGACCATCTTCACCCTCCATATGATAAGCCTCCAGAAGAACCTTCTCTTGTTCAGAACATTAAAGGATGGAGAAGATATTTTAATGGAGTTGATCCATTGTTCAGCGATCGTGGGATCGGATGATCCACTAACAGTAGGAGGCCTTTGTCTCATGAAGCTCTCAATAGAGACTTGTTTTTTCTTCAGGGGGGGTTGAACATTCTTCTAGACCCGTTTTTCTTTTCAAATCTTGAGTTAGCTGAGTGATAAGCGTGACAATGTTTGCGATTCCTGCTCCCATTGGATTGGGAATCTCATTAATACAGTCATCACACTGATCTTCACACCAGTTGTTAGCCTGAATCCTCCTATTACCGTCCATTGGAGAGAATAAAAAGAAAGTTAGGGGTAACACATAAAGGGTAATCCAAAGACAAAAGTTGATGACTTATAAATAAACTTTTATTTCCTCAACTCATGAGTCTATAGGCTTCAATCTATACTTTTCATGATCTACTTTCTAACATATATTCTTAGGGGAATTTTTTTTAATTCCCTCAATAAGGGTTCATACTAAGCTTGTGAATTTACCAATGAATATCCCCCTAGAGTGTTGTAACCAAGAGTGCAACAAGGCCCATTTTCGGGCACCAGTTCTCGTTCGAGTATAGCTCAAAGCGGTTTTTTCGGGTTTTACCCCTAGGATATATCTGTGCCAGGGCCACCTCTACATGTTCGTATCAAGACAGGGATGTATTTTATTGATTACCCACTTACTCAATATTCACCAAAACTTAGGGATATTTTTATTTTACTTATTCTTGTATCTAAGGATTTACTAGGGTTTTCTAATCCGAAACCCAAAAATAACTAAACCTATCCTCTAATACCAACTATGACAACCCTTCTTTTATTACAAGCTTAAACATGATTTATTACATACACTATTCACTCAATAAAACTTGGAAAATCGAGAGGTCTAGTGTATTTGGGGCTTAGGATCATTACATAACTACTTAAAATAAGAAATAAAATATCTTTATTGAAAACTTCCTTTACATGACCACCACATTCCCTCGTACTTAGCATTGCACGGGATAACCTGAGGACATGCATAAGAAAATGGGTGAGCTATAAAGCCCAGTAAGGGATTAAACATGGAATACATGAGGAGTAAAATACATGTTAGACAATGTCCATATCAATAGAGAACAAGAGAAACATGAACATAAAGGTATGATAAAGTATGATAATCAAAACATGGAAATGTGGCAACTACACTTAACATGGAATTAGCCTGAGCCAAGGCTCATTGCACAAGGAGCCTGAGTAAATCTTTATTGCACATGAAGTACGAGTAAACCCTCATTGCACTTGAATTATCATGAGTCAACAATCATTTCACATGACGTATCATGATACGTTACATTACCCAATGCATTGGAGCGCTATAAGGGCACACCCTTCTTAAACATTTCATTTTATGCATTAGTGTTCTACATGGATCATAAAACATGGATTCATTAAACATAATCCTTCATTACAAAATAAAGGAATGTGGAATTCATACATGATACTTTATAATCAATAAGTAAATGTTCATAAAGGTGAATATCCTTGATGGTGAAATGGGCATGATATTCACTACACAATGGCATTGGATTAGAAAATTGGTGCAATTTCGGCTGTGTAACGGCATGATATAAGAATTCATAAAAAATGGTTGATGGGAGAGAAAGGGGTGTCTCATAATATCTACAAGAAATGTACAGTAAGGGGGTCATATAGATAAATTTCCCAATAATTGTAATGGAATTTAGATTCATGATACAAAATTATTTCTTAAATGTAAATGAGGAGAGATAAGTTTTTTTTGGAATTTCGGCATAGTAACAGGTGTACATGGAAGGAATTTAATGAGAGAGAAAGGAGTCTCCCATCATTAAAACAATAATAGGGAAGTATGGGGGAGGTGAAAACTCATACCCCATCATTTATAATTGAAATTAAAAGTTCATAACAATATTAATAAAATTGGACAAAAAGTGAAAGGAAGAAAAACCCTTACATGGAAGTGTGCTTCCAAAGGCTTGATAAAGGCTTTAGAGAGGCTTTTTGGGAGCTTGGGGCACCTTGGGAGGATTCTAGAGAGAGTAGGGAAGAATTTGGACGAACTCCAAAATCTTTCAGTGAGGAGGAAGTGGGAGCTTGTGCGGGTTTATATAGGAAAGGTGAGGGAATTCATTATTATTTAGGTTTGGGACCCCTTACATTAAATTACTCTAAACCACAAACCATCCCATGGTTTTTGCCCATGGTTTTTGGAAACGGGAAGAGGAAAACAATATTTAATAAGGCAAGAGTCCTAAATTCTTGAAATAATAGGGTTTCTTATGTGGAGGTGAGTCACACTCCCATGGAAAATAATTTAAAAAGACAAGATGTCTAATAAGTCTTGAGGGGTCCATTAATGCTTTGTAAAATAAATAAAACAAACCAAAAATCACATTATTTTAATGTAAAATCATATATTGTCCGAACATAAAGATTATAGTATTTTATTACATCAGTATTGGTTCATTATTATGTCATAAGACACATTATATATTTAAACAGTATTTAATTTTTACCCAAAAATTTGACTGTCTCAGAAAATTATGAAAAATACACCGTTGGATAATTTCGATGTCTTGATTCCAGAAATAAGATTTATTTTATCTAAATAATTTTATAAATATGTTAATTTTGACTTTTAAAACAAAAATTGATATTTATCAAAAATTCACGGGTTTTGACAAAAATGGCTTTCAAACCGTAATAAAAATTATAATTGCATTCGTAAAATTATATGATCATTTATATATAATAAAATTAGTTTAATAATAATAATATTTTATTAAAATATTATTTAATTAAAAAATCCATTAATTTCATAAAATATATTTCTTAATTAAATAATAACTAAAAACAATATTTGTACTTTAAAAAATATTTACAAAGTACCAATAATGAAAAGAAGGTATATTCATTATTATATACAAAAATAATGTACATGAACATAGTACTAGAGATTTGTTAAATAACCCATTAAAACAGCCACATAAGACCTAAGGGTAAGGTGTGCGATGGTGACCGACTCTTGGGGTGGCTCAGATAACATCACTCGAGTGGTAATCTCTATCAACTTCCACTTTTCCCATAGACGGTCTCGTTCGAGCTTGACATGATGAAGCTCAGATTGGGCTTGGTCAAGAGCGATGCCCAAGGACGCCACCTCTTTTCTTAGCTCTAACAAATGGGCTTTGTATAGATTAATTCAACTGGATTAGGCCATCACTTCTTTTTCTGAGTAAATTGGATTTGTAAAAGTCCTATAATTATAATAATCATGTGTTCACTGTTCAACGACGATAAAATCAACGGTCACAATTATTAACATAAAACCAAATAAGTTGACATTTTATATAAACATTTCATAAAGAGACATTTAATTAGATCAAGAGGGATTTATATTAATGAAACTTTGGGTCATTACAATGCCCACCATGGGGAGTCAATGTCAGCGACCACTGTTGCACGAGCCACCGCTGACTCATATCCTCAACTACCTTCATACGTTGAGCAGGGGCAGTTTTACACCCAACCTAGATTGAGGCCCCAACCGCCCCACAGGCAGGCTGGGTTGACTCTCACGGTCGTCGGCATAGGTGATGGCTGCCGCGGACCAATCCGCAACAGTGCCACCCCACGACGAGGCAAACACTATACCACCACTACGGAAGGTGCAGGTCCTCCCTACTCCCGAAATCGGCTTGGAGGTCTACCATGTGCCACCTTCAACCCAAGAGAGGTTCTTCCCCGCAACAGCAATACTTCGTATGGGGGTCTCTCCCGCGCTCACTACACTAGGTTTGGGGTTACTCCCTCTGCCTCTGACTTCCATAATGGAGACATTGCATGTCCAGTCACTCACTAGCATGGAGGTCCTCCCCATGTCCCTTTTGACATTTTCCCCAGTGATCCTTGTACCGCGGCCCACCCTACTGGGAGTTCTCTTCGCCCCAACACCAGTATGGTTGAAGGGACTCCATGTGTCGGGAATGAGCCCTGCCCTGAAGAACCACCAAGGGGCAGGAGAGTAGGTTTTTGCCGCCACAAGAGGAATTAAGGGGAAGTCCGGATGGGAATCAGACCAATCCACTTCTCAGACTCCAAGGTGGAGTATAACATGGCATAGGAGCCCTTCCCCCAGTCCACTGAGTCAAGAGCTGGGGCAGAAACGAGGTGCATTAGCTTCATACTCTCGAAATCCGAGGTTCATAGGATCCCATTATCCCTCAGTAGGTATATTGAGTAATAATAGAACCTAGAATGTCCTTAGGGATAGGCCGCGTAGTCGCCCCATCATCTCTGGAAGCACCCTCTACCTCGGCTAGAGAGTACGAAGAGGTATTTTAGAGGTCAATGGAAGAAGAGCCGCAACAAAAACCACCCTCGACAGACGCTGAGCTATTTTAGGAAATCTGGTTGCCGGTCCATTCTATCATGATATGGCAGCCAGGTCGCTATAATCTTTAGAGGACAACCTATGGTTCGGTGGCCAATCAGCTCACTCGTCGTATTCTCCACTGGCCAGCTTTCCGTTCAAGTGGTCTTCCTCAGTGCCGTTACCAGTTCCTTAGCCACCCCCAGTTGATGAGTAGGGAAATAAAGGGCTAGACCCTAAATTTGAGTCGAGGAGCTTCTGGACCATCCTCACAGCGGAGCACTTCCCTGAGAAGTTCTGGCTGGTCATAGGACCTGATTTTTGTGCACCGAAATCGCTCACCTTGGATGAGTTTCAATGTTTCTGCCAGACCCTCTAGGTGACTCACTTCCATCTTCGCCACCAATGAGTGGCTTATCTAAAGATCCAAGTGAACTTTGAAGACATAGATGAACAATTCCATCTGGTTGACCTGACTACGCTCCCTGTAGCCCAGCACCCTGGGTCACCTAGTCACTACAGGGCCCTCCCACAACAATGAGTTCAGAGTTTCCAATTACTCCGCAATGTTATTAAGGTGGATACCCCCCACATGGAAGTCCATGGCTGTGGGAAGTACATTGTACTCCTCTTTAGAGAAATTCACCTACTGCCCGACTCGCTAGGAGATGATGAGGGCATTCCCCCGAGAAGAGTTGTGGTCAACAAGACCGACTTGTCAGAAGGGGAAAACGAGATAGAACTTCTTGAGGGGAACGTCCTCCCTGAGGAATTTCTACCACTACTGGACCCATCAGGAAGGATTACTCATCAGTAGAGGAAACTCCTAGGTCTCCATGCACCGACTGAGGTGCTGATTTTAAGCCAGAACCCTGCTAAGGGAAAAGAGCATGTCGGAGCTATCAAGTACTTCGACCCGTCTACTTCAGTACAAAATATAGAAGAGGACTACGAGAAGGCCACATTGCACCACCAGCTTACTGAGTTGAAAAGGTTGGTCAATTAACTTATGGATGAACATGTGGAAGAGCGACGACCCGACTACGGTGATCCTAGGCCAGGGAACCAGGGGCAGGAACAGTTTCCCCTTGGCGAGCATCCCCCAGGCCACCTTGACCATGCCACTCCCACTAATAGGTCGGATGCCGGAGCTCATGAAAAGAGGATGTGGTATGTACCTTCAAACCCTCTCGAACAGTGCGTTGATCTATGGAATCCGGCTAGGGTTCCCCCAGCTACCCCACATGTCACTCCACCAGCCGCTCCATGAGCCATTGAGCTTACCTACCGCATTGAAGAACCCGACAACATGCTCGTCATTAGAGATCCCTGTCATGATAGGGACCCCCATCCCGATGATCCAATGGAAGAACTCATCTCCATCATAGATGCACTAGAGACGCGATCAGTGGCAATCCCACCAGATGGAAAGCTAAACCCGGCATGGTTGGATGACATGCCGATACCTCTAGGTTTCGGGAATACTACCTTCTCCCCCTTTAATGGGATGAGGGATCTACCACAACACCTGTCCCACTTCAACTCGAGGTGTGCGCTTATTCTAGGGACTCCAACATAGTAGGAAGCCACCAAGATATTATTTTTTCAGATGATGGAGGTTCTGACATATGTCTGGTACAGCCAGCTCCCCGTCAGATTCGTGGCAGCTGGGAGGACCTTTGTAGGCAGTTCCTCTACTAGTTCAGCTCTAACACCCAGAAGAACTTTATCGCATACCTCATCATGTGCAAGCAAAGTCTTTATGAGTGAGTCTTAGACTTCATTTCCCGGTGGAAGGGGCTCACATACTCCCTTGACATGACGCTGACTCAACAGCAATTACTGACGATGTGCAGGGGAAATGACAAGACGAAACAGGTTCCTTCTTTGATCACATAGAACTATCCCGGAGGGTTTTGATACTTCTCAGATAATTCCCAACTCTTAGAGGAGGACCTTAAATAGTCCATCCATGCACGACATTTGCCCCCTATAATCCCAACGGGGAGGGATTCCAGAGCCAACCCCGCAGCGGTGGCTCAAATAGAAGCCCCCACAAACTGGAATTGCTACTAGTTAGACTAGCACCGTAGCCTCGTAGAGGCCCTACACCTCAATCACAACTTCCAGTTCAACATCATCCTCATAATTGGGAAGCACAACCGCGTAACACACCTCCACTATCTAGGTGGGATAATCGAGTTCTGCCTCCTTGGAAGGATTCTCCAGCTCCCTGTCAGGGTCAGGTACCGAGAGCCCCCTTTCTGGAAAGAATACATCAGAAAAACTCATTCCATGAGGCTTGGGGCCTTATTTACTTCCACAGCGCCTTGGAGCAGGGAATTGTACGCTTTCCTGAGTATAGAAAGCCAGAGGTGTCGAATCTCACTAACTACCCCAACTTTTGAAGTTATCACTGGATCCTAGGGCACACCCTCCAGAAATGCTATGTGTTCAAGGACTGTATCCAAAAATAGATTGACAATAACATAGTTAGGTTGGGCCCGACCCTGATGCAAGTGGAAGGTGTCTTTGTAATGCCTGATAGTAGTAGCGATGGCGAGGGCGAGTGGGAGCAGGTTTCTAACTGTGGGTCTCAGAAGTATAGTGATTGGATGGCCCACAAAATGGTTTCCCAAACCCATGGAATCATATGGGCACACCTAAATCATATATCTCCTTTAGAAGATATATGTACCACTTCGTTATCGTCATATCTATCGGCCTCTTCCCAAAAGAGAAAAAATCACCGGCACAAGAAAAAGAAATGCACCTCGTCGATGCCATCATCGTCCCGCACTCTCAGTGACTTTATGCCCCATGAGATTGGGATTCCTCACAGAATGTGACCAGTGGTGGATGATTCTTCGAGTGACAGTTAAGGGTATGATTCAGTTAATACTGTCGAGTTGGTAAATCCCTATATGACTTCTGACGATGGGGATCGCCAGGCAAACGTCCCCAACGTCCCCAGCCGACACCAAAAACAACAGAGCCGCGACCATATGGGTCATCAAGGCATGTTAATTGGCACCTCCAGCCAAGTCGTGCATGCCACTGAGACTAGAAATCAGGAACAACACAGAACTCAGCATGCACCACCTCTTTATCTGGTGTCTACAGAACCGCCTCCACCACCATTTGTGCTGCTGGATCAGGAAGAGCTACTTCGGCAATTCCACGACTATTTTTCCCCACTACAAGATGATATCAGCCATCTTGTCCTCATCTGACAGTGACTCTCTAGACATTGACTAGTGATCAGCGGGATATACCCAGCACCAACCAATCGTCGGTCCGGCCAACAGGGCCAGCCATGCCTCCAATCGCAGAGCAGCCTCTTGCAGGCAGAAGTTCGTGCCTGGCATAGAAATATGATGTTCTCAAGCATGTCACTGGCATCCCAGTAAGGCTTTTCATCCTTAAATCCCTTCTCCTATCACCATATATGAGCAAGGCACTCACTGAGGCTTTGAGAATCCCCCTTAAGTTCGATATAGAGTTAGCAGCCGCAGAGGCTTTTCATGTAGAAACAATTGAGAATTCTAAATGCCAAGCCGTCATTTTGTTCTCCGGATAAGATGAAGGATCTCCCATAAAGGGGTATATATGCCCGTTGTACATCACTAAAAAATTTAATAGTGTGGAGGTTCATCGCTGTCTGGTTGACCCTGGCTCTTAGATTAACCTTATCCCGACATGGACACTACAGAATCTAGGGTTATCTGAGGATGACCTAACTCCCTCTGATTTACGAATCCTAGGATATGATAGGACATAACAGACACCGGTCAGCAAGATCTGTTTGAAGACAATGATTGGTAGCCTAATTCCCAGCACCGAGTTCATGGTTGTATCTCAGGACACCGCATATAATGCATTGAAGGGCATACCATGGATCCACCTGCACGTGCCAGTCCCTTCATCATATCACCAATACCTCATGTACTCCCTAAATGGTCAAGTAGGCGTACTCTAGGGGGATGAAACTCCTTTCGCCTATTGTGAAGCCTGTCATCTGGATGCTATATATTAAAAGAGAAGGGATAAACAAGTCCACGCAAGTGATGTTGATCCTTCCACAGTCACAAATGACCCCTGGGTAGGTCTGAATGACACCTACGTCTTCCCGATCCATCGGTTGGAGGACACAACCCCCAATATGGGGAAATGTTTTGTAGTTTCTGGGATGAGAGGGAACCAAGATCCCAAATCTAGGTGGAGTTGGAAGATCACTTCATATTATTATACGAATAAAGCCTTAGTTATTCTGGAGCCTCCCACTCCCATCAGATATCGGGGCGTCTGGCTCATTGAAATGACATTACGTCATAATTGTTTGTTTCGCTGGGTTGGAAGAAGTTGGCTCCAGCCGACGCACCACCACTACTTTGATATTATCAAGCGTGGACCCTTGGGCTTGAGACCATATGGGATCGGGTCGAAGACCTTCATTGTTATGGTCTCGGTAGCATCGGTGTTCCCCGATGCAATGACCACTGCCGCTAAAGCTAGTACCAGCCTCCCATTAGAGTCTAGTAGCTCAGAAGAAACTTCCCCTATGGAAGATCCCTCCATAATTGGAGAAGTGGACATATTAGATTCTCCCCTGCCTTTGAAGAAGGATTTTCCACCACAATCGATGAATTTGTATAGGTGATCCTTGTTATCAAGGAAGACCCAAGACCCACATTGATCTACGATGCCATGTCCCTCGAAGAGCAGCAGTGCTACATAGACTTCCTTAAAAAACACCATGATGTGTTCATATGGAGTTACGAGGAGATGTCAGGACTAGATCCTCAGGTAGTCTTCCACTACCTCGGTCTCCCTACAAATCATCGCGGCTTCAAGCAGCCTCCCAGAAAGATGCACCCTTCTCACGGTGTTGTGGTCGAGGCCGGTGTTGACTAGTTCATCAGAGCCAACATTATTAAGGAAGTCCAATACCCCAAGTGGCTAGCCAACATCATTCAAGTCAGGAAGAAAAATGGACATATCAGAGTCTGCATCGACTTCTGCGATCTTAACTGTCACTATCCGAGGATGATTTTCCCCTTCTAGTGACAGAAAGGATGATCGATGCAATGACCAGGTTCCAAGTTCTCTCCATCATGGATTGTTACTCTGGATAAAATCAGATCAGGATGGCCCCCTGGGATGATGATTCCACCACATTCAAGGCACCCCAAGTTACTTTCTAATACCAGGTTATGCCTTTCATCCTGATGAATGGAGGTTCCACCTATCAGTGGGCCATGCACCGCATATTCAAGAAAATCCTCGGGACATTGGTGGAATGCTATGTGGACGATTTGGTGGTCAAATATTTCCAGTTCTAAGACCATCTCAAGGACCTTGATAAATTGTTTGTCTTCTTTTGTTCCCGTTATTTTAAGATGAACACATTGAAGTGTGCCTTCGGGGTCACCTGTGGGATGTTTCTAGGCTTTGTTGTAAGATACCAGGGCTTTGAGATCGACCCGGAAAAGATCAGGTCCATCATTCAGATGCCTCCCTCGAGCAATATTTTGGAGATTCGGGGCTTATAAGGCCACGTAGCCTATATACGCCGATTCATTGCAAATCTGGCTAAGATGTGTGATCCCTTTTCTCAAATGATGAAGAAAGGCACTGCCTATGAGAGGAACGAGGAGTGCCAGACCGCCTTTGAGGAAATCAAACAATATTTTCTCCAGCCTCTAGTCTTGATGACACCCGTCTCTAGGAAGCCACTAATCTTCTACGTCACCAACTTGGAATGGTTCCTCGATTCCATTCTCTCTCAGACAAACAATGAGGGGATGGAGAACAGCCTCTACTACCTCAGCTGCATGCTCCTCGATACAGAGACCAGATACTACCCATCGAGAAGAGATTCCTCGCGCTCGTATTTTCCGTATAGAAATTGTGACATTACCTGTAGCACCATGAGGAATATCTGGTCTCTCGATTTGATCCGTTAATGTAAATTTTGAGCCATCCCATGTTGACTGGACATCTAGCATAATGGGTAGTAATCCTCTAGTAATTTGACATCAGGTTTGTCCCCTAGAAGGCCATCAAGGTACAAGAATTGGAAGATTTCAAGATTCCCATCTGACCTCTGCAGACTAGTCCCTAGACCTATATTTTCCCGATGAGGAAATCCTCTCGGTAGATCATTCCATCCCATGTTGGTAGATGCACTTTGATGGTGCCTCCCGAAGCCCCACCGGTAGGAGGATCAATGATCCTAGGCTCAATATAGTGGGTCTGGGTATCGTCTTTATTACCCCAGTGCAAGCCGTTGTTCCATACTCATTCCTATTGTCATAAGGTTGCACCAATAATGAGGAAGAGTATTAGGTCCTCATTACTGGCCTCAAGCTGGCCCTCGAGATCGATGTGCCCCATTTTCATGTGGAAGGGGATTCCGAACTAGTCATCAAGCAAGTCAATGGTGTCTATGTTGTCAGGAAGCTAGAGCTTGTACCATTTTTGGAACACACTCTCCAGCTAATGGCCAAGTTCTATTTACGGCCAGAGGTTATTCATATCCCTTGGTAACAGAATGGTCAAGTAGATGCCTTGTCCATCTTGGCTACATCACTTGCAGAACCCGATAAGGATGATCTAATTATGCACGTGGCACACTGGAGATTCATTGCTCTTGTTACCCCGAGGATGATGATGGCATGCGGTAAAGCCACCCTACAGTTGAAGCCACCACATCAGGTACCCCAGGTTCGTCAGATGTAGTGGTTGAAGTGACTCTTGGCTGGTGATATCCTTTTGTCGAGTATCTTCAAAATGGTTTCCTCTCGTCTGATCAAGCTGAGCATGAGCGTATTCGACGTCGTGCACTGATGTTTACCGTCCAAGGAGGTCCCAGCCTTATGAAAATCCTCTATAAGCATAGGATTGATGGTTTTATCCTCTGTTTCATTCAGCGGATTGATATTCCATAGGTCATGCAAGAGGATTACGCCGATTCTTGTGGTGCCCATTAGGCTCGGCGAGAACTGTTTCACCAGATCCAAAGATTAGGGTATTTTTGGCCCTCCATGATCCATGACTACATTGAGTTCGACAAGAGGTGCCATGTGTGCCATGTTTTTGATAACATTTTGCATCGTCCTGCAGAGCCCCAACACACTACCAAGTAAACTTGGCCCTTTGCAGTCTATGGATTAGATGTCGTAGGACTAAATCAGTCGGCAATGGCTCACCAATTTCGGTTCATTCGAACCGCTATGGATTTCCTTTCCATGTGGGAAGAGTCAGTTCTACTCAGGGATGTCAAGGACCATTATATTGTGGATTTCATGAGTTCCAATATCATCCATCTGTTTAGGGTTCCTCACGCTATCCTCACCAATAACGACACCAACTTCTGAGCAGTCGAATCGGAAAAGTTGTACGCCATGTACAACATCCACTCCAACCATAGTTCCTGCTATCACATGCAGGAAAATGGGAAGATTGAGGAATTAAATAAAACGATCTCTAACATTATACAGAAAATGGTTGGTCAGAACATGAAGAGTTGGCCAGATAAGCTCCACAAAGCACTCTGGGATTATCGGATGATGACTCGTAATTCCACCCAGGTGACTACGTATTCCCTAGTGTATGGAATTGAGGATGTCCTGCCCATCAAGATTCAGTTTCCCTCATTGTTTACAACAATATATGACCAGAAAGTGCTAGATAGATTGAATGAAATTCATCAATCTGAATTGGAAGCACTTGATGAGAATTGGCTACATACCCTGCACAACCTATAAAGGCATCAGAGCAGGATGGTTTGAGCCTTCAACAAGATATTTTTCCACCACTCTTTTATGCAAGGTAATTTTGTGCTAGCTCTGAGAACACCAATGATCCTTGGAAGGAAGCCACCCAATTTGGAGCCTAAATGGGAAGGAACTTACATAGTCCACAGGGTTTAACCCAATGGAGTATTCTCCCTCGTGACCATGGATGGTGAGCGTATAACTCTTCCCACAAATTCCATGTTCCTCAAGCAATACATTTCCTGAGACATGAGTCCTGCATGACCATAAACTGCATGTGGTCATACGTGACCTTAAACTGATGGTCATGCATGACCTTAAACTACACGTCAGTCCCACATGACCTTAAAATGTTCAGTCCTTCACGACATTAAACTACACATCATCCTACATGACATTAAATTTCATTTCAATAACTACATATGTCTTTATTCGCATCTACATGGGATACTTAGGAACGCTCAGATTCCATGTCTTGAGCACAACCCCAAACCCTTCTCTTTGACTATTCCCCCTGGGTATAGTTCTCTCAGAGGATCTTTGCATGATATGGTGTACGCTTCCTCAGCCTCACTCATGCCAGGATTATAATGGTCACACCATGTTCCAGCTTGCTCATTCTTCCATTCACCCATGTCCTCAACGCACAACGTTAAACTACATGGCCTTCAAGAACTACTTATGGCTTGATTCCCTTCCTCATGGGATACGTAGGAATGCCCAAACATTTCCTTCCTTGGCCCAGCCCAAATTCCAGAATCATTCCCTCAGGTCAAGACATATGGTGGGGTGCAGACTTTTTCCCCAATTCATGTAGATCTAACCTCGATCCGGCCATATGTCCTGCTCCCTAGAGACGTTAGTCTTTTTCATAGATGGATATAGCTATACTTCACCCGCTCCTTTGATTGGGACTCCATCAAATTTTCCATCCAGAAGGCCCCCTAAATTGGAAGGATGCTAGGCCCAAGGGATCTCCTACCACATTGAGCCAACGCCACCAAGGATTTTGAGCAACAAGATGATACAAATCCAATGTTTTGAATATGGTCAGCGGTCGATGCTCATTTGTTGCTCCTATTTCAGGTCACTATTGAGACGTTGTGTTTCGAACATGGTCAGCAGCTGTCCTGGATCATTAGGCCCACCCCAAGATGTCCCAAACATCGAGTGTAGTGGTTCATTATACCCCATTGTATCTCCAAACGATGAAATCCCTTCGGGAAATGCCAACCATCAGGCCCTGTATGGTGGGGAGAGCTGAGACCAGCTCCTTGTTTCCCACACCGAGCACTTCTCCCCTGGGCTTAGGAGATGTGATGAGGAAGAAACCATATAAGGGGGCGTATGGCCTCCCCAACTGAGTCCCAGCCTCAGGGCCCCTAGCCTTTTTGAGCCCCTGGCCCAGGTTCTCTCTTATGGGATTGTACGGTGTGGTATGTGGTTATGTCCTCATTCATGACAGGTTACTCGTCGTGCCGTACACATCCCCAGATGAGATACCTCTTCGTCCTTGCGGCAAGATGTTAAACTGCAAACTGGTTGGGCCTTCCTGACTGAGGCCCTCCCTCAGGGTCCTTGTCCTTTTTGGGCCTCGACCCAAGTCCTTACCTGGAGTGTACATTGTGGTATGGGACTATGTCCTCATTCACGTCGGGTAATTCGCCTTGTCATACACATCCCCTGTGTGGGATATCTACCCCTCTTCATCCTCCCAACAAGACGTTAAACTGCAAACTGGTTGGGATTTCTTGAATGAGGCCCAGCCACATGCCCCTTGGCCTTTTGGGGCCCCGACCCAAGTTCCTATTTAGGTTTGTATCTTATGATATGAGAGTATGTCCTCATTCACATTGGGGTACTTGCCACAACGTACACCCCCATTAGGGTATCCTACCCCTATGTGCGGTTCCAGAACTACATGTGTCTTGATTCTCATCCTTATGGGATACGTAGGACTGCTCGAACATTTAGATTTCGGGTCCAGCACCATCTCTTCGGGATCTCCCAGAAACCCGATCACCTAGGCCCCTTGGCCTGTTTCATTCCATGAGAGGGATATACAGTGGTGGTATGGGGTTATGCTTTGTGTTTTTGGCACCATGACCACCTTCTCTTGGAGTTATCCACCTTTTGGCCGCTCTCAATTTAAGCCCCTCGACCATTTACAGTGGTTCACCAATGTGTTAAGAGTACTCTAGTCTAGAACCAGGAGTGTCAAAGTCAACTTAGGCGAGTTCCTTCCACTTTTCCAGCTTCGTGTTAGTCACGAACCAACCCTACCCAGGCTCGAGCTGCAACTACCCCATGCCTACCTCCATAGGTCAGGGGTTGGCGACCAGTGCCGAAGGCATAACAACTCAGGGAGGGCGTTGCTTCAGTACCTGTACTCACACACAACACACTCTAAGCAGAAGTGCAGAGTAAAAAAAGAAAAGTAAGGTGCCAACTACTATAAATAAACCACAAATGTGAATATACCTCTAAACAATACAAGAAACTGATGAGGTAAACTGAAATGTAAATGGGAAAAACATGCGCCCAACTAGAAATGTGCCAAAACACAGCAACAGGTAAATAGAAGGAAATCATCTGGAAGGGTCCCCCACCTGGAACCCGACTCCGACCGCCACACACGATCCATGTTCCCAAACTCCTATGCTCTGCTGAAGTCCCAACCAACCTGTCTGTCGTCTGCAAGGGCACACTATGTTCGGGCAAAGCCCATGCAGGGGTGAGTAAAAAAATACTCAGTAGGATACCCCGAAGGCTCGAGGGGGAAAAAAGGGGTACCTAAGGGTGATTAGTAGATCGAACATTGAATATTAAAGGAATACAATAAGGAGTGCAGTAGAGTACCAGTAGAGAGTCCAGCTCAACCCAACAAGAGAATGGAGGTAGACTCATCCAGACATAAGGAGCTAGAAACGGTGAGAATATGAACATATCGTCGAGCCTTTGCTGCCTATAGTAGGAGAGTAGACTCATCCAACCACGAGAAGCAAGACACGTAAAGCACGTGGCATACCCCATGCTTCTTTGCCTCTCCGGGAGGGAGAGTAACCAAGCCCAAGAAGTTGGTACTGGAACAAGATATATACATATTCATATGGTCAAACAAGAAGCCCAAACATGATATTAAGGGGATATCCATCCTGCAGCTCAGTCCATGAAAGTGATTAGCCAATAGTCCCAGAAGTAAACACCAGCGATGCCCAGCATCCCGCTTGTCTTCCCCGAACTGCAAGTCAAGGGGCTCAAATCACCGCACCTCGAAACTATATGCTTTGGACGGCACTGACTCGCCCGCACGGTTTTAGGTCGTGTAACAGGGATGCGTATTAGTTGGGAAAGCACCCCTCGTACTTGAGAGTTTTAAGGGAATGTCAAACCACACCTCATAACTTCCCCTCAGTCGAGTGGTCTCCTCAAAGTGGACATGTGACCCCTTGCCCAGCCCCACTAGAGGGTAATCCCTGGAAGTTGACGGGTTCCCACTGGAGGGAGACCTGGCAAGAGTCGACGGGTGCCACACTACCTAGTCTCGTAAAAAGTTAATACACTGGAGGGAGACCCAGCTAAATTCATCGACGAGTCCCAATTCACAGTCCTATAAAAGGGTACTCTGTTGGAGGGAGGCTCAGAACCGTCATTGTGGACCACTTCCAAGCCCAGCTGGAGGTAAACCAGGCATCAGGGACCACTTCACATCCCAGCTTGAGGTAAACCTGGCATCAGAGACCACATGCCAGCCCAGTTGGAGGTAAACCTGGCATCGGGGACCACTTCCCAGCCCCACTGGAGGTAAACCCAGAACTGCTCTAGCCATCCCTGCTGGATGGTACTGCTCAGTGAACACCACCGTACTGGCCATCCCTGCTAGATGGTAACCCACTGGACATCCTTGCTGGATGGTACTGTTCTGACCATCCCTACTGGATGGTACCCCACTGGCCAGCCCTACTGGAAACAACCTCCTGGGTAGAGGATCAGTGCCCACATAATGTGATGTCACACCGAATCCACAAGAACTCTATCAGGGAACACAAAGCACCTCTATCGGCCAAACCGTCGAGAACAAAACCAGGGGAAAACCACTCAACCCTGCTGGTTGTAACCATCATGAACAAGACTAGGGGATGCTCAACCCTGTCGGTCAACAAACGAGAACAGAACCAGGGGAAAACTCAACCCTGATGGTCAACAAACGAGAACGGAACCAGGGGAAAACTTAACCTTTCTGGTCAACAAACGAGAATAGAACCAGGGGAAGACTCAACCCTTCTGGTCAACAGATGAGAACCGAAGAACCCTCTACGTCACGAGAGGTCAAAAGTACGTAAAGTAGAACCCGGCATGCACATGGGTCCCACATGACGTGTGGCCCCAAGTCAACTCCAACCAAGCGCACAAACGTTCTCAGGTACAACTATCCACATGTATCTCCCAGCATTCTCGCATACTCCTAGAGTATTACACATCTCCAGCCTAAAGGCTAACATGCACACGACACTCATCATCAACACAATGGAGTAAACGTAACAACTCCAACATGCCACCCCAACGGCTGAGGCACAACAAACCACATACTTTAAACACCAACATCAATCACCCAGGAGTGAACACGATCACACACCAAGGGTTCCCTATAAACACAGTAGAATGAACCACCACTAGAGCACCTTACATGCTTCCGCATTTAAGTGAGGTCTCTAAGGAGTATCCATACATCCAAATGGATCGCACCATTTAAATCCTCACAGAAAAACATGCGATATCAACTACTTACTCGCCTCCAATGAATATCCGATAGAAAATTTTCCAACACCGCCTTATGCCCGAATGACATCCCGTGGTCCCGAGCATCGGCCTCGAAAATAGTTGGGTGCACAACACCATTGTGATCTCCTTGGAATGACATGTCAAAAGGACTGCTCACTTGAGTGGAATGGATATCCAGTGAAAAAGACGCGTTCCGACATACCGAACATGAGCGGTGCTATGTGGGACCCACTTCTCAGTCCCAAAGCTCTTCCAACAGATCACACCGTTGTGATCCTCTCGGAAAAGTACACAAGTTTGACTATTCACTTGTCCAAAATGGACACCTGGTGATAAAGCTGGAAAATCACCGTCAACTCCCAAAACGGCCCTCATGGGGCCTGCACCATCGTGCTGATTTAATGTGGGTAGATTTCACCAATGCAAAGCCCTCAGAGAAACACCCAAAATTGACTGGTCGCATGCCCCGAACGGACATTCGATGAAAAAGTTACAAAAATCTACGTATAGCTCGGAAGACGGGGCATGGGGCCCACGCCTCAACTCTGGATTCAACTCCCAAAACAATACTGGAAAACTTTATCCCAACGCTAGGGTCACAATGCCACTGACAGCACACAAAACGGACGTCGAACGCATCCACGCCATCCAAAACAATATTCCTCAGAAAAACGTCAATTCACTTAAAGAAGCATCACGCCTCTGAGGCCCCTCATGTCGGGAATTAAAAATTACCGAAACCAACTCAAAAATTTCAGCTTGATGTATGGATTACACTGCCAAAGATGAAACACAAAATAGAAACCCGTAGTGGGAGATACAAGTGTCCGAAAACAGAGGGGACGAATCCCCTGGGGCTGGACCAGCCCGAGCCGGCATGCCCGGCTCACGGAGCCGGCCCACGGCTCAGCCGCGTGGCCAGGCTGTGGACCAGCATTCCACCATTCCACCAACCGGACTTTGTGGCCGGTCTTTTTTCCACGTGGAGACCCAATGGAAGTGGGTCTCGGTCTCCGCCGCGGGGTCGTGACGCAGCCCCGGTCTCCGCTCCACGCCGCGAGCACCCCTGTAGGCAGGCGCACGGCACCCCTGTTGTCCGCTGGTGCCCTTGGTGAGGCCCGATCAACCGTCCGCTCGACCTCCTCCCTACTGCCAACACCCCCGGCCTACTCCGCTCAGCCTCACTCTGTCGCTGCCGTAGCCACCTTGATCAGCCGCTCGAACCCATTGGAAAAAAAACCCAAAACCCGCAAACATCGACGAACATCTGTGTCCTCCTCCGAAATCGGATTTCAAATTCGAAAATTGCATAGGATAGATCAAGAAATATACTACAAAACCATGGGATTTTCTTGAAAATTTAATAGAAAATCAACACCATAAATTGTTATTAAAGTTCGTGTGGGAAATAAAAACTCAAAATGAAAACTCCTACCTATTTGGGCGTAGCCCAGAGCTTCGCCACATGTTTCAGGCCTTTCTGCCACCACTCCCATCATGATCGGAGGAGGAGGAGGAGGAGAGGAGGGGGTTGAGGGTGTGGCTTCACCAGAGGGTTTCCAATGGAGGAGGGAGTGGAGTGGGATTTGCTTAAGTAGAAAATAAAAATTAATTTAATTAATTTTTATTAATTACCCACGAAAGGACCCACCTCTGAAACACTCGATAGGGTCAAGGTTAAACCTCATAGAGGGTAAAGACAACCTCCCGAGTATAATGTAGGTCTAGGAATTTTTATCTAAGCCTCCATTTGAATGTTATAAAATTGAACGCCCGAGGCCGCCAAATTACAAAAACGCCCCTGGCGGCATTTTTCACAGAAGGCCCATGCCTGCAAAAGATACACCCCTCGTAGGGTAAACGGAACGTTCTGGACTCAACAGTGTCATCGGTTTTCAAATAAGAGCTACTAATTAAGAGATACTATATTTAATCCATTAAAAAATAAATTAATTTATTTATTTTTTCGTTTAATGTTCTTTCAACGGGCGAGGGGTCCCAACTTCACGCGTCGACATACTTTATGTCGTTCTTAGGGTAAAAACCCCATTTCAGACCAATCCATATAATCATATTTCTGATCTAGATAACCGTTTAGGAGTTATCCTATTTATTTGGCATTCCCAGTGTGAACCCACTGAAAATTTAATTCCGGCCACACCGGGGCTCGGAATCGCACGCAGTCTGAAGGCGCTGCTCTGGAATAACATCAATAATATTCCAAAGTCTTTTATACCAAATCTAGGTTCTTTAATAATTCCCTTATTTCATGATTTTCATCCTCGGAAAGCATAACCAGGGAACAACTCAGGGTACTAGGCCCACACCTGGCTCTCCCGTACCCAGAAGAAATCTTACACACTCTTGTGCCACCGCACACATAGAAAAGGATTGATCCATTAATGCGAGGCCTACCCTGGCCGATGACGTGCATAGGAGCATGCACACCTCTTCTCGAGTGAGTCACTTGGGAGACATCGTGCACCCAAACCAGCCTTCGGGGTTAGGGAAAGGTGGTAGGGAACCTAGCCATCCCTTTGCATGGTCTCAATTGGTCCGATGGCTCTTGGGGGTAGCTCACCTCCGTGACCGAACCCCTACATCGCACGCCGCAACTGGAATCACCGGTTGGACCTGGGACAAAGCCTGCTGATTCCCTCCTTCAGAATATCCCTATGGTGAAACACCCATGGATATCTGGTCATGCAAGGTTTCACAGTCGATGACTCACAACCAAAACTCTCATACATGATTGGAGAGAAAAGGAGTCATCACCATCGACTATAAAAAATGTCCCACGCCTTTTTACCTTATCAACACAGGGTTACACCGACGCCCCACACCACCCTGGTAACCCCTCAAACAAGGAGTAGGGAGAAAAGCATTTCACACACAGAGTCTAACAATTCTACTGCAAAAAGTAGAAGAGTTGTAGAGGGTACCTCCTATCACCTCATGCACTACAGGATCGTAGACAACCAAAGCTCGCGGTTGTCCGCAGTCCCAACTGTCAGCTCCCAGAGCCTGACGTTGACCACCTAGTGGTGATGGGAATACCTAATAAGGTCTTCATCTACTTCTAGACACTCCCGATCCTTTGCTAACACCACGTCTCTGGGTACTACTCCGATCATGGCGCTGCCTCTGTCATGGTGGTGCACCTACTGCCTGCCCGAAGCTCTCCGCATGCCTGGTCAGGCAGTGCCATGCCACGTGACCTCACCCATCGCAAGCATAGTACCGACTAACTACGGGTTGCACTGGTTCCCTCCGGCGCCACTATGATGTATGGCCATGCCCCTGAGTCCGGTTATCAGAAAGCCACCTACGTCGAGGTCTTGTTTGTCGACGCCTGCTAGCTGTGGAAGACGTCTCGGCTCCAACATATCTGCTGCCACCACCTACTCTAGAACGTGACAGGAAGATCTCTTTCACCAACGCCTGCTCTATCACCCCGACATATGTTGAAATTCCCAAGGGTACTATGACAACACGAATCTCTCGGAAGAGACCCTTCTCGAACTTCTGCGCTCGGATGTTGTCGTCATGGACCAAGTCCGTGTAAAAGCATGTACGTTCTGCGAAACTAGAAGTGTACTCTGCCACCATCATCCCTCCCTACTGAAACCGCATGAGCTCTATAATCCGAACGGAGCATAAGCAGGAAGGGAAAAAATCCTCACGAAACAGCAACTGAAATTCACCCCATGAAAGCGAAGACTCGTCAAGAAACCGAGTCACCAGAATCCACCAATGCCAAGATGCTCCACAGGAAAGGATAACAGAAAAAGCCACCATATGATATATCGGCATATTCACATGCTTGAAAAGGAGAACCACTGTCTCTAGACAAACCTCTGCTGCCTGAGGGTCTGGCTCACCACTGAACCTCAATGGTCTCTACCACTGGAACTCACGGAGTGTGCTCAACCTGCACACAAGATCATCCTGCTCTGCAGAAGCTGTCTACTTCTCAATAGGTGGGGGTGCTGTTACCGGCCCACCCAGAGAAAGGGAGTCACATGGTGGCCCTGGACCGAGGCCTCATAACTCACAAGGTCCTCATCATGAACCAAAGAAAGTATCCTGGTGGATGTCTTCACAGAGACATCCCGAATCTTATCAAGGAGTGTCGTGGTCAGATGATCATATATGTATATCACAACAACAAAAATTATGGAGAGCTGACTCAAGAAGGACAGTCAAGACTCAATCCTATGTGATGCACAAACCAATTTTCCCTTCAACAAATGTCTCAACATGCCGAGTCGAAAAGCGGGTTATGAGGGTCCTGGTGAATGGATATGTCAGCCACCACATAATCACTGGACACCCTGGCCTAAGAGCTGCTCTCGAGACATGTTAACACTGTTTCCCTAAATCCCAACCAATTCATTTTTAGGGATGTCCGAACAATGCCCCAAGAAATGAACTACCTTTGATTCCACTTTGTCATGACCCGACCCTACCCAAGATCGAGCCGCAACTACTCCAAGCCCGCCTCCATAGGCTAGGGGATGGCGACCAGCGCAAAGTCATAACAACTCAGGGAGGCCTTTGCCTGAGTACCTGCACACACACATGCATCACACTCAAAGCATAAGTGCAGAGTAAAAATGAAAAGTAAGTTTCCAACTTCTATAAATAAACCACAAATGTGCATCGAACTCTAAACAATACAAGAAAGTGCTGAAGTAAACTAAAATGTAAAGGGGAAAAACACGAGCCCGACCAGAAATGTGCCACAACCCAACAATAGGTTAACAATAAGAAAATAGTTGAAAGGGTCCCCCACTTGGATCATGACTCAGACCACCACATGCGGTCCAAGATCCCGAACTCCTAAGCTCTGCTGAAGTCACGACCAATATGTCTGTTGTCTACAAGGGCACTCCAAGTGTGGGAAAATCCCAAGCAGTGGTGATTCTAAAAAATACTCAGTAGGATACCCCGAATTATCAAGGGAGCAACAAAGGAGGTACCGAAGGGTGAGAAGTAGATCGAACATGGAATAGTAATGGAATACAACAAGGGGTGTAGTAGAGTACCAGTAGAGAGTCCAGCTCAACCCAACAAGAGAAAAGAGGTAGACTCGTCCAGACACAAGAAGCTGGAAACGGTGAGAAGATGAAATTCTCGTCGAGTCTTAGCTACCTATAGAAGGAGAGTAGACTCGTCCAACCATGATAATCTATACACGGAAAGCACATGGAATACCCCACGCATCTTCGCCTCTCCTGGAGGGAGAGTAACCATGCCCAAGAAGTGGGTACTGGAACAAATTATATACATATTCATATGCTCAAACAAGAAGCCCAAATAAGATCGTAACAAGATTTCCATCCCCTTGCTCAGCCCAAGAATGTGAGTAGCCAACAGTCCTAGAAGTAGACACCATTGATTCCCAGCATCCCGCACATCTTCCCCGAACTGCAAGTCAAGGTGCTCAAACCACTTCACCTCGAAACTATCCACTTTGGTCGGCACTGACTTGCCCACACAGTTTTAGGTCACATCATAAGGATGCGTCTCGATGGTGAAAGCACCCCTCGAACTTTAGAGTTATAGGGAAACGCCAAACCACACCTCGTCACTACGCCACAGTCGAGAGGTCTCCTCAAAGTCGACAGGCGACCCCCTGCACAGCCCCACTGGTGATTAATCCCAGGAAGTCAACAGGTTCCCACTGGGGGGAGACCCGACAAGAGTCGACGGGTGCCACACTGCCCAGTCCCGTAAAAGTGTAATCCACTTGGGGGTGACCCGGCTAAATTCGTTAACGAGGCCCAATGACCAGTCCTGTAAAAGGGCACTCCACTGGAGGGAGGCTCAGAACCGTCATTGGGGACCACTTCTCAGCCCAACTGGAGGTACACCCAGCATTGGGGGCCACTTCCCAGCCCCGCTGGAGGTAAACCCAGCATCAGGGACCACTTACCAGTCCAATTGGAGGTAAACCCAGCCTCGGGGGCCACTTCCCATCCTTTCTAGAGGTAATCTCAGAACCACTCTGGCCATCCCTACATGATGATACTGCTAAGTGAACACCGCTATACTGGCCATCCCTGCTGGATGGTAACCCACTGGCCATCCCAGCTGGATGGTACTGTTCTGGCCATCCCTACTAGATTGTACCCCACTGGGTAGCCCTACTGGAAACAAACTCCTGGGTAGAGGATCGGTGCCCGTGTAATGTGTTGGTCACACAGAATCTACAAGAACTCTATTAAGGAACACGAAGCACCTCTGCAGGACAAAACATCATGAACAGAACCAGGGGAAAACCGCTCAACCCTGATGGTCATAACCATCATAAAAAATACCAGGCGGAAACTCAACCCTTCCGGTCAACAAACTAAAACTAAACTAGGGGAAAACTCAACCCTGCCGGTCAAAAAATGGGAACAGAACCAGGGAAAACTGAACCCTACTGGTCAAAAAATGAGAACATAACTAGGGAAAGACTCAACCCTACTGGCAATAGACGAGAACTGAGGAACCCTCTACATCACGAGAGGTCAAAAGTACATAAAGAAGAACATGACAAGCACATGGGGTCCACACGACGTGTGGCCCCAAGTCAACCCCAACCAAGACCAAAAATTTTCTCAGGTACAACTATCCACATGTTCCTCCCAGCGTTCTCGCATACTGCCAGAGTATTCCATGTCTCTAGCCCAAAGGCTAACATGCACATGGCACCCATCGTCAACGTGAAGGCGTAAATGTAACAACTCCAACTTTCCACCTCTACGGATGAGGCACGGCCAACCACATCTCTTTAAACATCAACATCACTCCCCCATGAGTGAACATGATCACACGCCAAGGGTTACCTATAAACACAGTAGAACGAACCACCACCGAAGCACCTTACTTGCTTCCACATTTGTGTGAGGTCTCGATGGAGTCTCTATACATCCAAATGGATCGCACCATTATAATCCTCAAATAAAAACAAGCGAGATCAAATAATTACTCTCCTCCAATGGATATCTGATGAAAAAGTCTCCAACACCGCCTTACGCCCGAATCACGCCACGTGGTCCCAAGCTTTGGCCCTGAAAATAGTCAGGTGCATCACACCATTGCGATCTACTCAGAAAGACCCATAAAAAGGACTTATCACTTGATTGGAATGGATATACGAAGTTAAATATGTGTTCTAACATACCAAATGTGAGCGGTGCTGCGTGGGAACCGCATCTCGGTCCCAAATCAGTGCCAACAGATCGCACCTTTGCGATCCGCTTGGAAAAGTACAAAAGCTTGACTATTCACTTGTCCAAAACAGACACCCAGTGATAAAGCTGGAAAATCACAGTCAACTCCCAAAATGGCCCTCATGGGGCCTGCACCATTGTGAAAAATTAAAGTAGGCAGATTGCACAATTGCAATGCCCTCGAAAAAACACTCAAAAACGACTGGTCGCATGCCCCGAACAGACATCCGATGAAAAAGTTACAAAAAGCTGCATACCGCTCGGAAGACGGGGTGTGTGGCCCACACCTCAACTCTTGCTTCAATTCCCAAAACCACACTGGAAAACTCTATCTCCAAGACAGGGTCACAATGCCGCTGACGGTGCACAAAATGGACGTCAGAAGCGTCCGCGCCGTCCAAAACAACAATCCCCAGAAAAACGTCAATTCACATAAAGATGTGTCGCACCTCCAAGGCCCCTCATTTTGGGAATAAAAAATTCCCCAACCATCTAAAAAAGTTCTCCTTGATGTCTGGAGTACACTTCCACAGAAAAAACACAAAACGGACACCCGTAGTGGGAGATACGGGTGTCCGAAAACATAGGGGACGAATCCCCTGGGGCTGGACCGGCCTAGGCCGGCCGGCCCGACTCATGGCACCGGCCCGCGGCTCAGCCGTGTGGGCCATCTATGGAACCATGGTCCACCATTCCGCTGACCGGAATTTGTGTCCATTCTCTTTTCCACACGGAGACCCACTGGAAGCGGGTCTCGGTCTCCGTGGCGGGGTCGCGCCGCGACCCCTGTCTCCACTCTGCGCTGCGGAGCGCCCCCGAAGGCAGGTGCCTGGCGCCCCTTCTGCCCGCCATCGCCATTCGCAAGGCCCGCACGCCCAGGCTCTTGACCTTCACCCTGCTACCGACACCCCTGGCCTCCTCCGCTCGGCCTCACGCCACCGCCGCCGTAGCCACCTCGCCTGGCTGCTCGAACCCGCCAGAAAACAAAAACCCAAAACTCGCAAATTTCGACGAACGTATGCATCCTCCCCCAAACTCAGATTTCAAATCCAAAAAAGTGTGTTGGATAGCTCAAGAAATATACTACACAACCATGGTATTTCCTCGAAAATTTAACAGCAAATCGACGCTATAAATTGGGATCAAATTTGGTGCGGGAAATAAAAATTCAAAATGAAAACTACTACCTCTTTGGGCGTAGCCCGGAGCTTTGCCACATGTTCTGTGCCTTTCCGTCGCCACTCCCATCTTGATCGGAGGAGGAGGAGGAGAGGAGGAGGTTTAGAGAGAGGCTTCGCCAGGGTGGGTGCAAATGGAGGAGGGAGGAGAGTGGGTTTGTCTTAAGTAGAAAATAAAAATTAATTTAATTAATTTTTATGAATTACTAACGAAAGAACCCACCTCCAAAACACTCAAGAGGGTTGAGGTTAAACCTCCTTGAGGGTAAACACCACCTCTTGAGCACAACGACAGTCTCAGAATTCTAGTCCGATCCTCAATTAGAATGTAATAAAACTGAACGCCCGAGGCCTTCAAATTACAAAAAAGCCCCTTGCGGCATTTTACACAGAATGCCCGTGCCTGTGAATGTTATACCCCTCCATGGGTAAACGGAACGTTCTGGCCTCAACGGTACCCTTGGTTTTCCAATCTGATCTACCATTTAGTAGATACTAGAGTTATTCCATTAAACGAATAAGTTAATTAATTAATTTATCTGTTTAATGTTCTGTCAACGGGAGAGGGGTCCCAACCTCGTGCGACGACATACATTATGTCATTACTTGGGTAAACACCCCATTTCAGACCCATGCGTACACTTAGATTTCTGATCCGGATCACTGTTTAGTGGTTATCCAATTTATTTGGAATTCCCAGTGTGAATGCACTGAAAATTTAATTCCGGCCACACTGAGGCTCGGAATCGCACGCCGTCTAAAGGCGCTGCTCTGTAATGACATCAAGAATATCACAAAGTATTTTATATCAAAAACATGGTTCTTACAGTGTTCCCCTTCATTTGGGCCCCCATTATCTTTCACACCTGAAGGGACCCCCAAACAGCATGGATACTAGGCCTAAGGGCTCTCCTACCATTATGGGCCAATGCCCCCGAGGATTTTGGACAACAAATTGGTACAAATCCCATGCTGTGAACATGGCCAGTGGGCGATGCTCATTTTTTGTCCCCATTTTTAGGCTAACATGATAGGATGCTGTGTTGGGAACATGGTCAGTAGTAATCCTCTGTCGCCACCCTATCCCTTTCCGGCCATGGATGTTGGTAACAAGATTCACATTATGCTCCTCCCCATTATGTCTAGGTGGAATTTTTACACACTTGGAAATATCCTTCAGTGCACCTTTGCATGTTAGGGGAGTAAAGCTACAATACTGCATCCTTTGGGGCTCTCTCGGTCCGAGCTCTAAGACTATAAACTAAGATATTCTCTAAGAACTATGTGTGGATCGATTCTCATCCTCATGGGATTCATAGGATCACCTGGAAATCAAATTTTTGTGTCCAACATAGCTGGGAGCTGGCTTCTATTACCCCTTATCCTCTTACCCTCGCTGGCCTCTTGGCCCAAGGTTCCTTTCCCAGAATTGTGCACATTGATGATATGGACCCCGTCCTCATTCAATCTGGGTATGCGAGGGATAGACCTACATTCCCCTTTCATCATTTTCACTGGTACCTTACCATTATAGTTTTAGAAATACATGTGGCTTTATTCCCATCCTTATGGGATACGTAGGAACGCTCAGACATTTCATCTCGGGTCCAGCCCTGGGAATCGCAAATACCATCCCTTCTCACTATCGTCCCCTATGGCCTGACCCATGGGGGAGTTGTGTAACTACAATATTTTCCTTGGACAAGTTCAAGATTCCACATATTTGGGAAGTGGATGTTCCCTCACCAAAGAGGTCCTGTCTAAAGGTAGGGATGAGCCATGATTAGATTAATGCGCCTACCTAATGTGCCTCTACCATGGTGACGTTGTTTCAAGAGTGTTGGATTCTATTTGAACAAACCAACACATCACTTTCCATGATTTGTGTGCCACATTATTCAGATCCTCATCCTCATTCACGTCTAGAGGGACCCCCTAACAGTATGGATGCTCGACCTATGGTCCGCATACTGTCCTCGACCAATGCTCCGGAAGACATTGGACAACACTTCGAGTCAGGTCATATGTTACGAACAATGTCATTAGTTGTCCCTCATTTGTTTGTCCCTATTTTAGGATAACAAAATAGGGATGTTGTGTTTCATACATTGTCAACACTTGTCTTTTATTGCCACACCCCTCCCACAGTGTTCTGAATTTGGTGTAACGTGATTCAGATTTTACATTCCCCTATGTTCGGGCTAATTCCAATGCCCCTTTCATTTCCCTACTCGTGAAATAGAGCACATTGAGAAGATGGTACATCGATTAGATTGAGGTCCTCTACCTTTGATTGGGCCTCCCTATTCTCCTCGGAAATCCAGATTTGAATCTCGAATGCCAGAATCTTGGTTGACGCTCTCACAATCAAACTAAGTAATAGTAAAAGCCTCCCTAGTTTCCCACATCGAGTACGCCCATGTGAGCTTAGGAATGGATTTATATTTATTTCAGGATTATGGTTGAGATCATTAAACGGAAGGGGACAAGTAAATAAATTTTTCCATACATACAGTACAAAATAAGAAGCAGTAAGGAAAAATAAGTTTATGGGTTCATCTAAAACATGTCCCTCAAGGGTTAGCTTCTTGGATGGTTCTTTCCAATGCTGCTACCCTTTGTCTACTGGCCTCCATGACTGCTTCCTACCCCCTAAGGACTCTCTCTTCATTAGTGGCCACAGAGCACAGTTCGTTGACCCTAGACCGTGCCCGTTCCTGTTCAGTTAGAAGCTCAATCATTTCGTGTCTCGCTTCCACCAGTTGCTCTTGAGAATCTGCCAGCTGGGCCCTCAACTGCTCTATGAGATCAGAATAGTTTGCAATGAATACAGTCTTTTCTTTCACATGTTCTTCGAGGCGTTGAACCTCATGCTCCACCTTCAAAAATGCTTAGGTACTCCCTGAATCCTCCCGATAGTGGGTGACATTGGCACGCCAGCTGCTGTCACACCCCTTTTTGTCCATGTAATCATGGACCATCAAGTAAAGGAACTGAGCATCTTCTCCTACTGAACATAGAAAACACAACCATGTGTGGAGTGATCCCATCTTCGTTAGCCATTCCGTCTGAGGCTAACTGAGAAAACTCCTGATGCACTTACACCCTTTGCAGCGCATCATCCGGCTCTCCTTGGCCACTTCCAAGTCTGAATCAACAATTTCCTCGAGATGAGTGGGCCGATAGATAGAAAAGGCGGCCAGCAAGCTGGCAGCAGGGTCTTCCTCAGATATTTCTCCCATGGGGTCAGGCTCTTCAGCGTGTGAGAGACCTTCCTCTCTCACCTCGACCCTGGTGGAACCTTTGTAAATCAGCTGGCCCTGCTCCAACAACAACTCCACTAACATCCACCGCTCTGTACTCACTAAGTTTCAGGGCCAACTCAGTTTGGGAGGCATGTCCTGGATATGGTGGTGTGTTTTCTATTTATTTGACCATGGATGGTCCAGGATCAGCAGCCTGACGATCTTCGAGTGTCATTATCACTGTACAGAAAAAGAGTACCCTGATCAATTGAGTCCTCTGATGGTAAGTACCGGTATCGAAGAAAGAAACCTCAGGAAGTCCTTGACCCCAGCCTCTCCTTGGCCAGCTACAGCAGATGCCATGTCAGTATGGGGTTTTTTGATCTGTCACCCCAGGGGATTATCGGCAGAAGGAATTCATCATATCGATGGCCCTATAAAGGGATAACCCCGATGCAGTGAAAGTCCCAGAGACTGATATCGACTACCCCATGGTGAAGGTGGAAAGTGTTGGTATCAGGGGACCATCGAGTGAACAACTCTGGCCTGAGCTTAGGCTGGCGGAAGAAGTGAAATTGTGATGTCCACACCACCTCAAACAGACCAATGTGTCGTAGCTCAGCACCAAATTGGTTACATGTATGAAAAAACCAGTACGTCCAGGCCCATTCAGTGGTGAAGTTGCCTCTAGATCGCAAGTCCTTGCCCTGCATCCATCATTTGACTTCATCAGTGATGCTCTGGCGAAAGATGCTCGTGTAGAGGGTCAGGGAACTCTCCGCGACAGGGTCACCCCCATCAATGGTTCTAGTCTTGAGATTTAGAACATACAAATCCATATGCCTGGTCTCTCTAGTAGGATGGCTATTTTTGGTGATGTTGAATCAGGGGAGATCATCTTCATGGGTCACCCATGACCGTGGGGTATCCCCTTCAAATCCCAGTAAAGGAACCTCCTCCAAAATACCGAAGTCCCACAGTGGCAGATTGTTGGATAGGGCGTACTCCTTTTGAGTGGGGGTTAGTAGATTTAAGAGGGTATGGTTATTGGAAAAAACCCTTTTGGTGCCATATACCTCTGGGTTTGGGACTATTTCAGCCCTTCGACAGGTGACATCTCCCTAATCAGCCTAGTTTTGCGGGCATCTTCTTCCAACAAGCATTCGGTTAGTTGGCGCGAAATACAAAGGCCAGGCGTGAAAAACCAGTGGTTGTCATGAAATATTAGGTTGCGGTGTGAAAAACCTAGGTTTGCGCATAAAATAACGCCTGATCTCGGTGGAATTACATGCAGTTGGAGCGTTTTTTGATGCATGGCTGGAGAAAATTTCGCACACGAGAGCTTGGAGCATGTCGCGCGAAGTAAATTGGTAAGAGGACTGGGACCCACGACAGCTTTTATAGACAAAGCCTGATTTTCAGGCGGTGCAGAAAGTGGATTCCATTCCCCACTTGGGTTTTACATGCCACTCAGGATTTTTGCACTCATGGACCCCACCGAGTCCTGAATTTTGGCATTTCCCTAACAATCCGACCATTTTGACCGCTCGCTGATCAAATTCCTAGGGGTTTCATTGGTAGATGCCGAAAAATGATCAAGGGATGAAGAAAGTTTCAAAATGACAAAGGAAAGTAAAATTTAGATCCTGGGACCCAGTCCGAAGGGCCCAAAGGATTTGCGTGAAAAATATATGGAAGTGCACAAAAAAATGTGTTCCCCGCGGAATTTACTGGGATTCGCGAGATGTCTACGACGTAGGCACGGAACAATTTCGTGCCCGTGTCCCATACAGTCGATTTTTAGCCTCGCCAACTCCCGTGAGAAATCATTTCGCGCCCCCGAAATCAGCAAATAATTATTTCACACAGCCCCATTTTTTGTGCCCTCGGGAACCTAAAATAGAAAGTGACCACCTTCCATTTCGGGCCTGAAGAATTTGAACCAACTCTCGTGCGCTAAATCAACTTTCTACATGTGCGAATTTGGATTTCAAGTATGGTTTTTTTCGGGCCAACTAGCCCCCGGGGTCCGCCTTCATGAGAGATCCATTTAGTGTAGACAGATGTCCAATCCCATCGAGGTTAGCCCGTTGCATGCAATCCCTTCCTTTGCACGCTGGACGACCAATTGTGTGCAATCCCCTTCCATTGCATGCAATCCCCTTCCAATGCGCACAATCCCCTTTAATTGCATTCAATCCCCTTAAATTGCACACAATCCCTTCGAGTTGTGTGCAAAATCCTCATGTTTAGTTCCACGCCAAATATTTCCGATTTTGCGCCAACCCTGTTTTTTTCACACAGGGACCCATATTTCGCACACAAGCCTCAAAGGTTGCGCACAATTCCCCAGGACCCCTCTCCACAGTGCTCCCTAGGAATACCTTTGTGCGAGTTCCTGATTAACTTCTTATGGGTGTCATTCATAGGTGTCTTGTGCACCCCAGGTATCTAAATCATACACCATTTTCCCGTACGATCATCTAGGCTCGTACGAAGTAACATTAATGTACCACGGACGATACCAACCATTGTGTTGCTTTTCCTCATGCTTCTTCGCATTAGCACGCTAATGGATATTGCTTCTTCACATAGCCATGCTAACATGGACCCCTCAGTGGTTCGCTCAATGACACCCCCTAACACGGCGTTGCTGATGCCTTCCCTTCCATAAGAATAGGAGGGTACCAGTTATGTAAGTCGTAGGGGTGCAGAGTGAAACCACATCATCCGAGCTGTAGGATGTTAAATTTCCAAGAACCACCATCCTCATCACATGACATTAAACTGTGGTCTCGCCCCATGCCTTGCATATGGGGCACCCCCGCCTCAGAAATTCTCCATTCCCACTCGTCTCCATGGGGATGGGATAACCCTCATAGGGGACAATATCGTCTTTATCATAGCGTCATTTTTCCGCAGGGATAGGGAAGCCACCTTGGTATAAATCCTAGATTTGAGGTAGAACCTATACTCCTCTATTCCTGGGTGCCAAGACCCTCTCCCGTTGTGCTTTGTCACCCTTGGGCCTCTATCCTGGAGTAAGTCCCGGCTTCCTGGGCCACTCAACGCATAATCCCCCCTATCCACTTCTCATGGACACACCTTTTGCGACGTGATCGTCAGGTCTTATCCATCTCTTGTCTCTCACATGGAGCATGAATCACGTGGACTTAGATCAAGCATCGACCATGGAAACCACCTTGGGCCACCTCAGAGTGTAAGCACCAATCCATCCCGAACTACGGGGACATTGATCCAATTAAAGGCATGGTACATAGAAACCCTCAACAAGGTTCAAGCCCCACCACCTTGGGTCGTCGCAGTGTGTAAGCCCCAATCCATCCCAAACTATGGGGACTTCGATCCATGTAAAGGGATGGTATGTAGGAAGCCTCCACGAGGTTGAAGCCCCACCACATTGGGAAACCTCAGAGTGTAAGCCCCAACCCATCCCGAACTACGGGGACTTTGATCCATGTCAAGGCATGGAATGTAGGAAGCCTCCACGAGGTTGAAGCCCCACCACCTTGGGCTGCCTCAGAGTGTAAGCCTCAATCCATCCCGAACTATAGGTACTTTGATCCATGTCAAGGCATGGTACGTAGGAAGCCTCCACGAAGTTCAATACCCACCACCTTGGGCCGCCTCAGAGTGTAAGCCCCAATCCATCCCAAACTATGTGGACATTAATCCATGTCAAGGCATGGTACGTAGAATGTCTCCATGAGGTTCAAGGCCCACCACCTTGGTCCATCTCAGAGTGTAAGACCCAATCCATCCCAAACTATAGGGACTTCGATCCATTTCAAGACAACATACATAGGAAGCCTCCACGAGGTTCAATCCCCACCACCTTAGGCCACCTCAGAGTGTAAGCCCCAATCCATCACGAACTATGGGGACTTTGATCCATGTCAAGGCATGGTACGTAGGAAGCCTCTATGATATTCAAGCCCCACCCCCTTGGCCGACCTCCGAGTGTAATCCCCAATCCAACCCGAACTACAGAGACTTTGATCCATGTCAAGGCATGGTATGTAGGAAGCCTTCATGAGGTTCAAGCCCCGACACCTTGGGCCGCCTCAGAGTGTATTCCACAATCCATCCTGAACTACGGGGAATTTGATCCATGTCAGGGAATGGTACGTAGGAAGCCTGCATGAGGTTCAATCCCCACCACCTTGGGTTGCCTCAGAGTGTAAGCCCCATTCCATCTTGAACTACCGGGACTTTGATCTATATCAAGGCATGGAACGTAGGAAGCCTCCACAAGGTTCAAGCCCCACAACCATGGGCCGCATAAGAGTGTAAGACCAAATCCATCCCGAACTACAAGGACATTGATCCAAGTCAGAGACATGGTATGTTGGATGCCTCTATGAGGTTCAATCCCACCACCTTGGGCCGCCTCAGTGTGTAAGACTCAATCCAACATGAACTATGGGGACATCAATCCATGTCAAGGCATGGTACGTAGGAATTCTCCATGAGGTTCAAGCCCATCACCCGGTCTTTCCAACACCATACATGTCGGTTCACCACCACCTTGGGCCGCCTCAGAGTGTAATCCCTATACATGTCCCACATGAAATTAAACTGTATTAAGGACCTGAGCTACGCAGTCTTTGATTCCCTGCCATGGGGATATGTAGGAAGCCTCCATAAGGCTCAATCCCATCACTCATGTCACATCCTGATCTCTCCCTTGAGCCTATGTGTCTTAGGAATCTCATGCCTTAACCCAGAGGTTCAAATTCTTATGAGTCACATCCATGCGTTAATTCTCATGGGTCTCCTCCTCCGTTGTCCCATCATCTCATCGAACTACGAGGACTTTTATTACCTAGCACGAGAATACATAGGAAGTATCATCGAGTCTCAAGCCCAAAGCCATTGTCCATCCTGATCTTATCTAGGCTGCCACATCCCAGTGGGATCATTCCACTTCATTCCTCATTCCCCTCAACAGCATTCGGGAAGCCGCCCACGTGCTGACCCCATTATCGGTGTTCCCTCGAGGGGGTTCCTCAATATAATTTACTCTAACTAGTGTTCCGATCAGTCCGATCCATCTCCACTGTACATTAAACTTGCGGAATACCCTATGTTATACATAGGAAGATGAGGAAAACCTCAGATACATGCCTATGGAATATTTTTCCCCGCATTCGATGTGGTATTCCTCATGCTTCCATGCCCTCGAGAATCCCTATAATAAGGGACAACATACATACATTACAATCCCTCAGTGTCCAGACATGCCAGTGATTCCCAACATGACTAATCTTCTAACTAAAGGATACTGCCCTAGCCGGACCCCTTGGAAGGTCATGACAGAAGCAACATAATTAAATGGTGTCCATGAAGATATCACACCGAGAAGAGTTTCACAAACCACCTCTTAAATCAATGAGGGAGACCCAGAATAGGTGATGAGCTCTTAGGAGGAATCCAAGGAGAGAAGAACCGACATCCCATCATCCCGTTTTGATCATGGAGCAGGCATCCCAGAACAATGAATGAATTCCGCCCTCCTTTGGAAGGTAGTAATGTGGGGTAACAGCTGCACGTCCTCTATGTGACAGATGTGCGCATCCCCGACGAAAGTGTCGGAAACAATGATCATCTTGGATGTTTATTGAGAGGATACTCCACTGCCACATCAATGGGTAGTCCAATCCAATCATCCAAATCTACCATTAATAGAATCACTTCTAGATCCTAACCCAAGAGATGATCCATCCACATTAGGGACATCAGCACCTAATGTGCCTAGAAGATAGAATATTCATTCTAGAAAGCACATAACTTTTAACCAAAAATATGATGTCTTGAATGATTTATGCTATATTAGGGATTAGTCATCAATCTGGTATGATTTGAATCTATCAAAGGTAATTCATGAAGCACTTGTTGAGGCCTTGTCAAGTCCCCAATAATTTGAAGCTGTGGTTTCTGCGCTAATGTATGTCGTGCAGAAAATGATCCTACAGAATGTCATGCAGTCATCTCTTTCACTTACCATGATAAAGATACTCTCATACAAGGACATGTTCGACCCTTGTATATTTATGGTAGGATCAACAATATTGATATATGTTGATCCTTCATTGACAATGGCCCAAGAGTCAACCTCATCCCAGTCCAACCAATTCACCAACTAAATATCAGTAAATCTCACATGTCTCTATAAAATTTGATGTTAAAGTGTTGTGAAAATAATGACCAAGAAATTATCAATTATATCACACTCAAAAATCATTTTGGGGATTTTGTTTCCTACTAAAATTTCGTGGATGTTTGATAGGATGAATATTTCAATGTTTTTCTAGGATGACCATAGATACATCAGCATGAATCCATTCATCCTTCATACCACCAATGACTAAAATATTGTATCAATGGTTAAATTAGAAACTCATAAAGTGATAGGGCCCCCATTGAAATCCTACAAGACACAATACATTGGTGTAAGATGGTACACAAGGGACAAATACAATAAATGATTAAAGATGTCTCCTATATTATTTTCCCAAATTTCATGGAGGTGATCTTAGATAACCCTTTACAGAAGATCAATGTAGATTACATGCCACCTATTAGTCAAATCTAAGGGCTGGGAAAAAATTGAAGAACTAATTCAGAAAACATTGTAATGTCAATCATTACTTTTTATACAGATGGCACTAAAGAATTTATAAACCCTCTAAGTTATAGATAAATATTGAATGAAATGGCTTCATTCCACCCCATGTGCTCAAAAAATACTAATTCTATCATCTAGGAAATAATTTATTATCATGAAGATAGGTGCAAATGAAGAGTCTAATTCTTAGTCTCGTTTTTACCATTCAAGTCCTCAAGAAGGCTTCATTCTGACAAGTGAGCCTCAAATGATTGTCTCATTCATGGGATTTCCAAATAGAGGCTCCCCTATTCCCTATAAGGAACTTGTTTCATAATATACTCCTCAGGTAGAAACATCGGTAGAAGAGGATGAGGAATAGGAAGAATATAAAGATATCAATGATTTCAACCCTATATTTAAAGATGGAAACTCCACCACTATGGATGAACTCAAAGAGATACATCTATGTACAAAAAAAGATCCATTCCTGACTCTAATTCAGGCAGTAATGACTCCTACAGAACTTGAGGTATATACATACTTCCTAATTATCACCAAGAATTGTTTTCTTATAATTAAAAATATATTCCAATCCTTTAACATGAGGTGGATGATCTCACTACGATTCATTGTTTCATTTTCACCCTTACGCCATTAAGCAAAACTTATTTTGTATGGAAATTTATAAAAATAATAACAAATTTCATTTCATGTTTGATTTAATTTTTTTTATTTATTAATTTTAAAAAGAGAGATGATACTTTTTTTTATAATCTCATTGAAGGTGGAGGTTATTATGAGGGCCCATGATGATGTCCAAGAAAAATGGGCCAAACTGCGTAGGATCCATGCACAATATTGGAATCAACCGCAAATTTCTACTAAACCATGCATTCAAATGGGCTTCACTTTTGTGTTCTGGTACCAAATTTAATGATATGTATTTCCTATTAAGCAAACTAAGCCTCATTCAGCCTCTATGATGCACATCCGAACTGATCTGTCCAAAAAGTCAAATCTTCCCCAAGTCAAATGCGGTGTTATATATTTTATTAATATATTTAGATGTAGTTGTCCAAATAGGGACCAAAATTATGTGTTAATAGTAATGAGGTGTGGTAACATGTTTCTAGTTTTGTCTAAAGTGATATAAGACTTTCAAGTGGTCCAAAACTAGAGGACAAGTTGTTTTACACAATCTGTGTGCCCAAAAACCACCTTCCACATTACCTATAAAATGGAAGCTTGGGCTTCTCATTTGGTAGTTCGAACAAAAAGTGGCGTTCTTCCATTTTGGAGTCCTGGAAGAGTTTCCTCATCATAATTTTAGTTCTAGAGTCCCCTATCCTAAAATGGGTTTCAATAATGAATAAGGAGTTCTACCCGATCTTCCTCCTCCTCCTGATATCGAGCTAAACGGTGGGTGATCCTTGTGGGGGAGATAAAAAATTGAATAGGAAGTTACCACACCACATATTAAACTGATTTTGTGTACTTTTTGTGTGATTTATTTCACTTATGTTCAATATTTATATTATTCTTCTCTAAATTTATTTATCTTGTTTATTTATGTGAAACATTTCTCATTTCAATACCGATTGGGTTGATATTTAAGTGGGAATCATGGGTTGTTCCGATTGGAAAACAACATTATCCTCGTTCTCTCACACATACATGATATTTTAGAATTATTTGGTTGAAAACACTATATTCCTGATGTCCAAACCTTGACAACATGATTGTTGTGTCATGGGGTGGTTCATTGTGAATCATTTTAAGAGGGAAGAGGGGAACCAAGATCTTGGTCATCCATATACCAAATGATTACAAAAAAACCTAATAACCAATTGAGAATAAGGAACTATTAAAGTGATGTAGTAACTTTGAAATTATCACTTATTTATCTCATAATTTTCAAAATCCCTTTTTTCTTTTACCTTTTCAACTTTTTACGTTAAGTTACATTCTTAAAATTGTTAATAAAATCACCCCTATTTTGTTATTCTTATTAAAAATAATCACTAAAAACCTATGAAAGATCCTTGAGAGATGACCTAGGGTCTTCCCTAGACTATAAATAAACCTTAAAATCACAATCAGTTTGACTGGTGATGATAACGTGGTCAAATTTTGGCGCCGTTTCTGGGACACACTTCAGTTTTTAGTGCGTGCTTTTGATAAGTTTTTTTTTGTGAATTTTGTGAATTTTTATTTTTTTTATATAGTACATTTACCAATAATTCTATGTAATTATTTATTTCTTTTTTATGTTTTCTACATAACGCCTTCAAATCTAGGATATTTACCACCTTTCGAACCCGAACCGAAGGGGATCTTATGACAGTGACCCCGAGATGCACAAGCGAATCCATCGAAGGAGGACAAACAAAACATAAAAAATCTTCTTGATACTTCCACATCTTCTTATATAAAGAATATAATAACTGAAATAAGCATTCATAATAAGGCTGAAAATAAATGAATATTAAATGATCTATCTTCACATGATGTTGATATCCATCCCACCTATATTCAAATGCAAGGCAAGGAACCCAATTTCGAACTGAAATCCGATTTAATTCATTTATTACCAATATTTCATGGACTCATCAGAGAAGATCCGCATAATCACTTAAAATAATTTCATACTGTGTGTTTTAGTTGAAAACCAGCTAATTTGAATGAAGAAAAAAAAATCTTAGAACATTTCCATTTTCATTAGAAGACGACTTCATGGAGATGAAACGGTGAGCTTAGGGAGGAACATATCAACATTAATAGATCCATCACTTCCCACCAAGTACAATGATCCTGGGACATTCTTGATTCCATGCACCATAGGGGAGTATTCATTTTCCAATGCTATGCTTTATTTAGTTACTTCTATAAATGTGATTCCTCACTCCATTTACTCTTCATTGTAGGTTGGGGAACTGAAGCCCACTGGAATTTTTGTTCAAATAGCTAACTGATGTACCGCACAACCATATGGTTTTTTAGAGGATATTCTTGTGAGGGTGGAAAATTTATTTTTTCCAGCTGATTTTTATGTTCTAAAAATGGAAGATGATAGGGTGAATGGACATGGCCCAATTATATTTGGGAAACCCTTCTTGAAAACTACCAAAACCATAATTAATGTCTATAATGGTACATTATCTATCGAATGTGGTGGTTATATAGTCCATTTCATTATCCTTGATACCAGGAAAACCCCCTCAGAAGAACATTCCTCTCTCTCTGTGAATTAAATTGAAGTACTCCCTACCCCTGAAAAAACAACATTTCATTCCCCCGATCCACTTTATGAGTTTTCTTCATTGATAGAAATTATAGGAAATGATTCAGGAAATTATTGTTATAGTGGATTAGAAAAATGTCATGCATGTTTTTTAATTGATGAATTCTTGATCACCGAGGATCCACTAACCTGTAATGATACTTCTAAGCTTGTAAATCCTCAATCTTTATTTGAGGATGATACCATTGAGCAGTAAGTTGAGATTGGTGATCTCTTACTTTCACACATACTCCCATCAATCCAAAATCTTCCTGAATTGGAACATAAACAACTACCACAATATTTAATGTATTCATATATTGATTATGGATACAAGTTTCATGTCATAATTGCTAGTTCACTCCTTCCTGAGCATGAATTGAAACTACTTGAACTTTTGAGGGATTATTAACAAGAATTTTGATGGAAACTTGAGGAAACTCATGGTATTGTCCAATCAGTTTATACATATCATATTTTATTAAATTGTGAGGCTAAACCAGTGAGGTAGGCACAAAACATACTAAACCCAAACCTACTAGAAGTTGTGAAAATGAATGCAACAAACTTATTAGATGTGGGAATCATATAACCTATCTCTGAAAGCAAGTGGGTCAATCCTGTTCAATTAGTTCATTAAAAAAACTGCCTTAAAATAATAAAAATGAAAACAATTATTTGGTTCTAAATCTTGGGAAGAATAGTTTTCTTGTCTGCATAGACTATCGCCAACTAAACCAACACACTTGGAAGGACCATTTCCCCTTTCCATTCATTGACCAAATTCTAGAGAGGCTACTGGTTAAGTCCCGCTACTATTTCCTTGATGGGTATTCTTGTTACATTTAGATCCATATTTCCATTGAGGAACAGTAAAATAAAACCTTCACTTGCCCCTTTGGCACATTTGCATATAAGAGGATGCCATTAGGTCTGTGCAATTCTCCAGGTACTTTCCAGTGATGCATGGTTAGTATTTTTTCAGATTACCTCAATAATTGAATTTATATTTTCATGGATGATTTCACTATTTATGGGTCCTATTTTTATTAATGTTTGAGTAGTCTTGATTCATTCCTACGTCACTATATTGAAAATAATCTCATATTAAATTATTATAAATTTCATTTCATTGTGCGACAAGGTATAGTTTTGGGACATGTAAAATCAAGGGATGGTATCTAAGTAGATAAATCAAAAGTGGATGTCATTTATTCCCTACCATTCCCCAAACATGTACGGGATGTGTGGTCCTTCCTAAGTTATGATGGATTTTACCATTGTTTCATTCGTGACTTTAGTAAGATTGCACTCCCCCTCACCCAATTACTCCAAAAAAAAATTTGTTATTGAAAAAGAACGCGAGGAATATTTTAATTACTTAAAATGGAGTATCAAATCACCCCAAAAAATCCAACCACCTCAGTGGGATTTACCATTTGAGCTCATGGGTGATACCTCTATCTATGTAGTAGGGGCATTATTATCACAAAGGGTCGATCGATCTCCACATGTCATTGAATATGCCTCACGTAAATTAGATCATGCACCAGAAAACTACACCACAATTGAATAAAAATACTTTTTCATTGTTTTTGTCATGGAAAAATTTAGGTCATACCTTTTGGGGTCCAAAGTCATTGTGTTCTTAGACCATGTATCCTCTGGTATCTACTTAAGAAAACGGAAGCCCAACCACCTCTCATTCACCGGATTCCCCTTCTTCAAGAATTCATTATTGAAATTAGAGATAAAAATGATCATAGAATGTGGGGATTAACATATCCATAGGATTCCCCAATCCTCGAACATTGACTCATCCCCTTGCATTCAAATAAATGATATGTTTCCCAATGAGAAATTTTACAGAGTAGACAATGATATTCCTTGGTATACTAAAATTGTAAATTATTTGGTAGCATCTTGAATTTCTGCTTATTTCATCAAAAACCAAGACATTCGTCTAAAAAATTAGTAGCATTGGTACATTTGAGAAGACCCCTACCTATGGTGCACATGCAATGATCATGTCCTTAGGCATTGTGTCCTTTATAGAGAGTTTTTGTCCGTCCTTATATTTTTCCACACTCTTGCTTATGCGGGCCACTTTGGTCCCCAACAGACTACTTAGAAAATCCTTAAATCTGGTATCTTTTGGAATAGACTTTTTTGGGATGCCCATGATTTTTTTAAATGTTGTCCTCATTGTCAAATAATTATAAATTTGTCTAAATGAAATTAAATTCCACAACAACCATTGCACTTTCATGAAATTTTTGATGATTGGTTTATGGACTTTATGGGACCATCCCCCAATTCAATCGGTAACCTGTACATTCTATTTGTAGTGGATTATACTTCAAAATGGGTAGAGGAACGAGCTAGAAGGGCTACTGATTCTAAACTAGTTGTAGAATTTCTGAGAGCCTAAATCTTCTATAGGTTTGTCTTACCTAGTTTTATCATCTATGACCATACTTCACATTTCTACAACCGATCAATTCAATCACCTTTGTGTCAGTATGGGGTCGGTAATCGAGTGTCTCCTACTTATCACCCACAGACCAATGGTCATGCTCTAGTGTCAAATAGAGGGGTAAAACAGAATCTTGAAAAATTGGTTCAACCCAATAGAAAATATTGGTCTCTTAGAATTGATGATTCATTATGGGATTATCGTAATACTTTCAAAACCCCCATTGGCATGTCACCATTTCAGCTAGTGTTTGAAAAGAGTTGTCACCTCTCTATTGAGATTGATCATCGGGCCTACTAGGCCATCAAACAATGAAATTCTAATCTTTTTGGTGCAGGTTCTCAAAGGAAGTTGCAGATTCAGGAGCTAGATCAAATGAGAAGAGATGCATATAAGAACTCCAGGATTAATAATGAGTGAACCAAGGATTCCCAAGATTATCTTTTCCTTCATCTCTAGTTCTACATTGGGAGAAAGGTCCTACTTTACAATGAACGGCTGATGTTGCATCTAGGTAAGCATCTTTCATGTTAGTTTGGCCCATACACTATTACTAATGTCTCTACATTTGGTGTTGTCTAGTTTCAAAATGATGAAACCAAGAAAACCTTCAATATCAATGGGAAGATGCTGAAACACTTCCTAGAATCCATTCTCGATTCCCTGATGGAGGAAATCCATGTTCAAGAATAAATCTATGAATGAAACTCACCATTTTTTATCCTTACTTCCAACATTCTGAATTATTACAATGAGGACACTGAACACATTAGGTGTGGGGGGATGGGTATATTCTGGGTTTAGTTAGCAATTTTCATCATCTTTCTTCTTTTTCTCTTTTTATCTTGCAGAATTGTGTTTTTTACTTCCCTTATTCCCCCCCTCACCATTGTTCAAGAATATCTCTTTTTATTCCCACTTTATCATAAAAAATGATGCCGATTTAATCAAATATGTAATTTATAATTCATGTGGAATTTCTGTATTTCATGTTTGTTAGGTCTACAAGGATGAATAACCTCAGAGGGGGGGGGGGTGAATCAGGGTATGACTAGTATAAAATTAAATCCCATTCAGATCTTGTTTCGCTGTTAATAAAAACACTCTTCTCTCTCTTTCATGTTGCACAATGTAAATATAATGTAAAGCATGCACATGACACATCAATTTTACATGGTTCACCGCAAAGGGCTACGTCCAAGGAGCATATGCCGACAAGTTGTCGGTCGTACTAAATTCCACTAAACATAACTAGCTATGGATTACAATGTTCGGGCTAGATCACTTCTATGCCCAGGCTCACTGCCTTTACTATGTTTAGGGTCAGCTCACTACTTTCCCAAGGGTCACTCCCTGTTTCTCTCTCTCTGGCTCACTGCCGGTGGAGAGGATCACCTTCATCCTCTTCCTTTTCCCACTGCTCCAAAAAAGATCCAATCACAGTTTATAGGCCTATAGGTATCTCCACTTGCATGAAGGAATACAACTTTCTATTTATGTAAATGATCTATTGAAGATCAACTTTCACCCGCAGATGAATTTCTCTTTGCACCGAAGGTATCGGGAAATCTTTCCAGGTTCCATGCGACCCGAAAATATGGTCGGGGACTCAACCTTACTTGGCACACAACGCGCAAGTATCGGCACACAAGTCACAATGGGCACACAAGTCATCCTAGACCACTTGCGCGACTCAAGATTCTGCAACTCCAAACCTACGTGACTCAGTTCCATCCTCATCTAAACCACCTCAGGCACGCAACTAACACTTGGCGCGCAACTTCAACACCGGAGAGCAAGTCCCACCTGCGCGACACACCACCACTTGCGCGACCACCACACCTGCGCGACGGGAGCTCTGAATCTTCAATTTTCTGAACTCAGATAAATAATGAAGAGTGGTGGTCTAGTATTTATAGGAATTTGGTCACCCCTGAGCGACGATGCGCAAGTATCTCCTCGGTGTGCAAGTCTTGGCACGCAGGTCTCTTTCTCATGCAAGTCACTTGCGCGAAACACTTCCAAACTTGTGCGAGCTTCTTTCCTTTGCCATATTTTGATCTTCTGATCTTGACAAACCATAGGCGTGCAAGTTCTAAAGATTCCAAGGCATCGGCGTGCAAGTCTCTTCACGATGCGCAAGTCACCTGCGCGAAACCACCAATATTTGCACGATACTTATCCCTTTGCCATATTTTGATGATCTGATCTTGAAAAACATATGGTGTGAAATTTTACAATCCTTCATGTACACAGTGTGCAAGTCCCTTTGCCAAAAACCACTTTTCTTAATTTGTCGATTTTCAGGGCCAAAAATTTGGAAAACACTAGAAAATGGAGCCACCTTGTATCTGTTCTTTTGTACTGCCTCCAAATCATCCCTTCCTTTTGTTGGCGTTCTTGAATCAAACATGAATCGTTAACCTCAGATCTTGAACTCGACATTCCATCATGAAATCCTCATTGTCAAAAAATTTGCATGTCATTGTTTTTCTTTGTCAACAATCACCACTCAGATGTCCACTTTGTCAACAAACACAATCACCTCAAAAAATGCTTCAATAATACGTTGAGGTATTTTTGCCCAATTTTTTTTGACTTTCAAAAAAAATCTAATGAAATGTGCATTTTTACCAGAATTCAATACTGTGGTGTGACATTCTTTCGAAATGTGGTTTGTTTTAAATGATATAAATGGAAGTATCATTTTGAAGACATTGAGAAGAACGGTTCCCTTTTTTGTGAATAGTTTAAGGGAAAATTGTGTCACTTAATCTCTCCACACATTTTTGCTCCCAACCATGATGTGTGAAAATTTATTACATAATGGAAGGTAAATATAATTTAGGTTTATTTTTATTTAATTTCCAAAATATTTTATTCATACATTCATTCTTTATCCAATATATTTATTTATAGTACCAAATTGACCTATACGTGTGTACCTATTTTTTGACTGTTGTATTCCCTACAAAAATAAAAAAATGGTTGTATATTGGGTAGGTCAAAAACCACCCTTCCATGATTCTTGACAATGTTATATCTATTAAAATTAGTGTCATGAGGAGATTAAAAAAGGGTTAGGAGGAGAGTGTGAGATTTTTTCCAAGTGAACCATTTGAAAAAAAATTATAATAAATGAATGGAGTGATGAAATGTACAATATATGGGGATATCAAGGTCGTGAGCATATGGTTTGGATTCTGAGAATGGTTATGTGAGTGCGTATTGAAATTTTATTGCAAAGGATATGGGGCATGTTTGTTGGAAAGGATCTTGTGATTAGAATATTATTAAAAAAACTTATATTTACTCGATATAAATTGGAAAGAATGGAATGAAATGGTTGTCACACACACATAGAGAATTAGTGACATGATTAAATTAAATTTTTTTTCTTTTATTGGTATCATCTATCTCTTGTAATTTCATTTGGATACAATTATTTAGATGCCTTTTAAATGATTATTGAGAATAACTCGTAGATGTTTTTTTCCGTTGATCACATTTATATCAGCAATTAAATTTTCATTGACTATTAAATCATTATTATGCTAAAAATATTAAAATGAATAATTTATGCAAATTTAACTTTGCTCTGGAGTGAAAATTTTTAGGTGTTGGGTGCGGTCTCACTATGATTCACTGTTTCATTTTCACCCTTACACCACTATGCTAAACTAGTTTTGTATTGAAAATTTTAAAAGTAATAACAAATTTACCTTAATTTTTTTTATAATTATTTTTTATTTATTACTATTAAAAAGGCAAATGATACTTTTATTTGATAATCTCATTGATGGTAGAGGTGATTTGCAGGGCCCATGATGTTGTTCAAGAAAAATGGGCCAAACTGCGTAGGATCCATGCAAACCAATGGACTCATCCACATATTTCTACTATACCGTGCATTCAAATGGTGTGGAATTTTTTGGGATGGTCCAAAATTTAATGGTATATATTTAATATAAAGGAAATAAAACCTCATTCGGCCTCTACTATGCCTACCATATTAGATCTATGAAAAGAATCAACTTTGCACAATGCCAAATGTGGTTTTATGTATTTTATCCATATATTGAGCTATATTTGTGTCAATGGTTCCAAACATTCAGTGGTGACATTCAAGTGGTGGGGAAACATGTTTCTAGTTTTTTTTCCAAAGCATGATTCAACATTAATGTGGTAAAAACCCATGGGCCAAGTGGTCTTTCACAATTTTTGTGCTGAAAACCAGTATCCACTTTGCCTATACAATGTAACCTTGGGCTCCTCATTTGGGATTTTGAACAGGAATTGAAACTCTAGAATTTCGGAGTCTAGGAGGAGTCTATAATTCATCCTGGAAGTTCTGGAGGCCCCTATACTTATTGGGGAATCAATAGTGAGGAATGATTTCCACCTAAGCATCCTCATCCTCCTGATGCCAAGCTAAACAGTGGGTGATCATTGTGAGGGGTATACACATTTAATGAGTGAGTTCTAGAACCACATATTTTACTAGTTTTGTGTAATTTATGTGTGAATTATTTCACTTATGTTTAATCTTTATATGATTCTTCTCTGAATGTATTGATTTTGTTAAATTAACTGAAACATTTCTCATTTCAATACTAATTGGGTTGAGATTCAAGTGGGAATCTTGGGTTGTGCTGATTGGAAAACATAATCACACTCTATCCCTCACACATACATGATATTTAAGTATGCTTTGGTAGAACTCACTATATGATTGAGGTCCAAACCATGACAACACGATTGGTGTGTCAAGGGTTGGTTCTTTGTGCATAATTTTAAGAGGAAATAAGGGAACCGAGATCTCAGTCATCCATCAACCAAAGGATTACACCAAAACCTAATAATCAATTGAGAACGAGGAACTTTTCAAGTGTTGTAGTAACTTAGAAATGATCACTTATTTATCTCATATTTTTTATAATCCACTTTTCCTTTCAACATTACAACCCCATACATTAATTTACTTTCTTAAAATTGTTTACAAAAGCACCCCCTCTTTTGTTCCTTTTATTAAAAATACAAACTCAAAACTATTAAAATCTCCTTGAAAGATGACCTAGGGTTTAACTAGGATATAAAAAACCTTAAAATCAAACTAAATCTGATGTTTCATGATATCATGGTCAGTGGACACCCACAATTTGGGTTTTCCAAAATATAACTGGGGATATATGCAAGCCACTAGATGAACACAATTGAATTTCACCTAAAAAATTGGGGATGAGGTGGACAAGTTCATCATCACTGATTTTATTGAAGAGGTACAATATCAAAAATGAATAGAAAACAATTTCCTAGTAAAGAAGAATAATGGTAAAATTATATTTTTCATTTTTTTCAAAGATCTCAACCAGCATTGTCCCAATGATTGTTTTCTAGTTCCAATAACAAAAACTCCTGATTGATGCAACGACTGGTTATCAAGTACTCTCCTTCATGTATGGATATTCAGGGTATAACCAAATATAAATTTCTCAAGAGGAAAAGTAATCAATTGCGTTAAATTTCTCTTTGGTATAACACTACCACTAGGTAATTCCCTTTAGCTTAAAGAATGCTGGTGCCAAATACCAACATCCCATGAATCACTTCTCCAAACCCATATTTTGGAAGTATGTTGAATGCTATGTTGATGATCAAGTGTTGAAATCCTAGTAACATTATGAAAACTTGGATAACTTGGAAACCATATTATTTAATATACTAAATAATAACCCAATGATGAACCCCTTAAAATGTTCATTCAGGGTAACCCTATAAAACATCTCATCTTCTTCGTACGACATAATGGTATAAAATTTGATCCTTATAAGACTAAAGCAATCGTTGTAATGTCACCTCCTCAAAACATTAATGTGTTAAGAGGATTTCAAGTACACGTGGCCTGCATCCATTAATTTATATCCAAACTTGTAGGAATTTGTTTTCCTTTCAAAAAATTGATAAAAAAGGGTGCCACATATCTGTGGACCAATGACTATTAAGAATAAGTTTACACACACAAGAATTATCTCTTTATCCCACTGGTGTTAATGCCACTTGTTAAACAAATACTTCCCATTCTATACGTGGTATCCCTAGAGCGATCACTAGGTTCATTCCTCACATTTAAGATAATACCAGGAATGAGAAAAACAAATATTATATCAGAAGAACCATGTTTGAGGATGAGAATAATTATTTATATATCAAGAATATATTTTTAGAATAATTGTTTTAATTTCATAAAATGATGCACTAATTATATCACCACATGATCCACTTGGTTTCTCATAATAACATGATCAAATATATCCCCAGACGTCCTATACTGATAGGAAATCTAGCATTGTGGGTGGTTATTCTACAATAGTTTGACCTACAGTTTATACCCGAAAGATAAGTGAAAGGGGATGCCTTTTCATATTTCCTCTTCGAACACCCGTCTGCAAAGAGATGTCATTAAATATCGAACTACCCAATAAATAAATTGTCTCTATTCAAAGAGTCCCCCCAAACATTTGATATGTATTATGATGGTGCATCTAGAATCCAAAAAATAAAGTTAATGGATTACCCTATGCTCACCAATGTAAAGTTAGGTATTATGCTTATCTATCCAGAGAATGAACTATCTATATACCCCAACCTATTGTCATACAGTTGTACCAAAAATGAAGCAAAATATCAAGATCTCACTTTAGGATTACAGTTAACCCTTAAAATACTGGTACCCAATTTGGAAGTGAAGGGTGACATAGAGTTGGCAATCCAAAAAATCAATGTGGATTATGCCACAAGAAAATAAGATGTAATTCTTCTATTTGACTATGTTCGAGGGTTGCTGAAAGAATTCCCCTAAAAAATATCATTAACACTATTCACATGATCATAGAACACCTAGGTCGATGCATTGGAAAATGATACCACAGACCTGGAATATCAAAATCAAGATGAAATAGTTATCAGTGTAGCTCAATGTTTCATGGTCCCAACATGTATTCGAGTTAGAACAAAAGAGATTAGTGAAGTCACCTCCTTCCCTAAATCATATGGTCCCACCATGGGATAGATGAATTCAATCATTGACCACCTTTAAGATGGGGTTCTCCACTGGAAGACAATATATCTAGCAATGGGTATCCGATTTTACTCATTATGATGGCTCAAACAACCAAAAAGTCCTCTATAAACAAGGATTTCATGGATTCCATTCATATGTGTTGATGGATAAGAGTTTGTGGATATTATGGAAGAAGTAAATGATGTATCTCACATTTCCTACCTATCAGGGTATAGTATTTTTGATAAAATCTTTTTTCATGGATACATAAGGCCTTCGATGACACAAGATTATAAGGAATTCATCAAGAACTGTTATCCCTATCACGGTCTTTACATTTTCATCCATACCCCCCCTATGATTCTACATATATCCAAATACTCACGGTTATTTTCCACATGGGTAATAGATATAGTTGGTCAATATCCTCCTGTAATAGCTAAATAATTAAAATATATATTGACTGCTACCGATTTCTTCTCCAAATGGGACAACTAAAAATCCCTAATAGAATTTGATGCCAAAATAATTGTTAAATTCTTCAAAGGTAACATCATTACCATATTTTGTGTCCATAATACCATATTGATGGATAATTGAACCAATTTCTATTCTGATAATTTATAAAATCAATATCAGAAGTATAATATCAAATACAACCATTCATCCTACTATCATATAGTGGATAATGGATAGATATAATCTTTTAATAAGACTATATCAAACATAATTCAATGAATTCTGGATAAATATAGGAATTTATTCCTTGAAAATATATTTCATTCATTATGGTCTTATCGGACTACAATCCGTGTTGTAACAATGGAAACCCCATAATCGTTGCTGTATAGAACTCAAGTAGTCTTACCCATTAAAGGTCAATTTCCATCACTATGTATTACTATTTGTGACTAGCTATCTGCAGATAAATTGTCCAAAAAATGGATTAATGAATTAGAGTGACTAGTTGAATAGAGACTACACACCTTTCCTCATTTGGAGGTTTCTCAGAATAGGATAATATGATCCTTTTACATAAAGGCCCACCTCTATTCGTTCCTCCAATGATAGATGGTCTTTTTTACATGGGAATCAAATGATACTAGGAAAGAAGCCTATAAATCATGAACCAAAATGGGAGGGTCCTTACTCCATACAGAAGGTCTATTGTAAATGAGCCTATTCATAAATACCAACAGATGTAGAAACCACTAAAACCCAAACAAATAATGGTTTCCTGATGAAATATTTCTTTTAATTACATGTTCATCATCCAAGATAAAAGACATTAAACCGCATAATGGTTCTTTGTTGCATGACCTTAAAATGCACGAAACAATGTCCTAGTTGTATGTAAATAAAATTCATGACATAATGTACTTTTTACATGACAATAGACTGCAGGACCCGATTTTTCTGTACCTCGGGAAATTAAACTGCATCTTTATCATCCTTTTCATTCAATGTTATGAAATACCCAGGTACCATGAGCCGATATATCTAATGGGGTCCTAAACAAATGGGAATCTATTTCATGTGTGCATCCCAATCACATAACTCTAACCCCTATGTGGTTCGAGATTCCCTATGGGATATAAAAGAGGAAGAAATATGGGCTCCTCCTATGAATATGACCAATTTTTATCATTTCCACTCCATATCATCATTTTAGAACCTTTTTATAGGTATAAGTCCCATCATTTTCACGTCCTTACCACAGGATGATAAATTACACGACATAAATAATCATTGTATGATTATAAACCGTACCATATAGTCAATAACCCTGTGTGGATTTATTCTCATTCAAATGAGATATATAATGACACCTAGATTTACAATCCTAGGTCCAGCCAAAATTTCAGAAAAGAAACCCCCTTCCTTTTCCAATGTACGAACCATATATACATAATGAACTTTACTTGGACATAAGAACTTATTCTCATTATAATGAGAATCATAATGATGCTTATACCACATTTCTTAGGCATAAACATTATTCAATAAAGTATCAAATCCCCTTGCACCACATCCATGATTGATTGGTGTTGGGATAATTCTTTAAAAAACAACATGTCAGATGATTCTCATTCCATTTAGATGCACGGTGATTCCCAAATTTAATGTTCCTGGTATAGCTATGAAATATATATTAATATACCCATTTCACTATGTATGAATCAGATCTATATGGTTAGGCTTTTCTAGAACAACACGTGGTTGATCATTCTCCAGCATGATACATAGTGACACATGATTCCTATCCCCTGGTCCCACTGCAATACCTCTTTCATATCTGGTGACCAATATCCTTGTATATTGATGCTAAAATGTACAATTATTTCATAACTACAAATAGATTGGTTCTTTCTTTGAAATGATATGTAGTGACACCCAGATTCATAATCCTAGGTCCATGGGTAATAAAAAAAATCCCCCACCCCCTCTGTATGAAACACACCAGGCTAGGGACCTTTAAAGAACTACATGTGGCTTGAATCTTTCTCTATTAAGATACACAGTCTTTCCCAGATTTCCAATCTCAGGTGCATCCTCATTTCAACCAAAATTCCCCTTTACTCACTATGTGTGAATCAAATCTGGATAGGAAGCCTTTTCAGAACTATGTGTGGCTTGATAATATTTTCAATGAGATATGTAGTGACACCCCGATCTCCATCAGTGGGCCTAAATGTGATATTTCCATTGGTTAAAATTGTTTCATCCTCATCCTTTCCAAATTATGTTAAACTAAATGATATTTCATGAAATATGTACAACATTATTTCCATTCCAATGAAATATGCAGTGATGCTTGGATCCTATATCCTGGCTTAACCACCACATAATCAACAGGCTGCTATCATTCACTTGTGTTTCAATTGTACTGTAAAATAAAAATTTACCATACCTTATTTTTTAAATTGAGCACATATCACATGGGATTAGGATTTTGGTAAAGGATTTCACTGCCTATGTAAGGTATATCAATTCATATTTGTCTACTACTACCCTATTTTCAAGTCCGTAAAAGGCACACTAGATATTGTCCTTAGAAGAAAAAAAAATTCAGGATCCATTAAAGAACTATGTGTGGCTTGATTTTTTCCATGTAAAGATACAGAGTTATTCTTGGTTCTCACCCCTTGGTCCATTCGAAATATTCATTTTAACATTGAAATAACTTACATCCTTTCTTCACAATGGTAAATTTTACAGTTCTTTATGTACTACATGTGGCTTCATTCTCACACCGATGAGATATGCAGTGACATCCATATCATCAATCAGGGATACAAATACAATAGAACATGTACAAACCTCTACTCTCCCATGTATGATTCAGATCCACATGAAGAGATTCAATATGAGTACTATTATTTATGCATGACCCCATATATAAACCCTCCAAGTCCTCAACATGTGAACTCTATCAGTATGAGAGACCTTTATGGTTAGAACATCATGTGGATTGATTCTAATCCTACTGAGATATATAGCGAATCCCAGTCCATGTTCATTATCCCATCCATGAGGCATTAAAAATTTCCCCTCTTCTTCATATAATAAAAAATCAATAAAGGATCTTTTACACTGAGTCCCCTCATTATGGGGCCCACCAATGAGAAAGAGATGCCCCTTCTACATATGAGTCAGATATATACAAAGTTCTTACAATTCAAGGACAATATCTTTCTAAACACTTACGTTTTTGTTTGACATATCCCTTTCATGTTTTATACTCCAAATTAGGAATAGTTTTAGATTTTCATAATCATTCCTCAACTTCTGGTAGCTGAATATTTGAAACCCGAGATTTGTTTTTCCTATCATTGATATAATACTACCTAGTCATATTTTTATAAAACAACCCATACAATGGGTTAGTCAGCAAAAGTATTCCATTTTTCGGCTATTTAGTATGTGCCCTAGTTGGCCTTGTATAGAATATCCCACAAAATAGTTTTTTCAAATAGTGGTAAATTCACCCATTGGGAGAAACCACTTCTATATATTTAATCTTTTAAAATGGTATGATGGAACCTGTGATTCAAATTAAGTGGTAATCTATTTTATATATTTCTCATTTGATATCTTCCTATTAGAAAGACTCAACCACCACGGTTCAAATTTTGCCACTTCATGTTTTTAAATCATACTGGAGTAACCTAGGACCATTTTTCCACATATAATCCATTGTTTCCATTATATTATTGTCTTAGTTTTACTAGAAAAGACAACAGTCACCATACTACCTATGTTTGGTTTTCCCATTATAGAGAGAATATTCCTCGGATTCTTTTGAAATCATGACATTAAATGCCCCTTCCTCATTTAGGTAATTTAATCCACAAACCAATTTCTCAACTTGGGGATATTTGAATCTCCATAAATATTCATCGACTTTCCAAAATAGAATGTCAGAATTATAGATAACTCTTTTTCCTAGCAATGTTATTATACACCCCTGTTGCGTTTGCATAAATTAACTTGTATAATGGGTTTATCATGAAAAAGGATTCCACTATTGAATTTATAGTACATGACATTGTTTTCCTTTTATTAAACAACCCCCAAATCATATTTTTAATGGAGCATTAACATCATCCATTGAAGATACCTCTTATATAACCCATAAGTCCTTTTCCCCATACCACTCTTAGAAATCAGGAATCCAATAATTACTACTTATAACTTTATCCTCTCACACCTAAATATGGTAGAACATTTAAAAAAAGATTAACAATAACAGGAGAATCATTGAACTTTCATTCAAAGTTAAATTCTATAAATTTTATCCCCCTAATTTCGTTTTAGTAAGACATTAAACAACATAGCATAATTTCCTTATGGTACAACATTGATATATTCAAAAAAAATGTAATCATGGTATGACTTTAAACTATATAGAATAATGTCCTTGAGATATGACATTAAACTACAAAGCATAATGTCCTCGTGATAAGACGTTGAACTACATTGTTAATGAATTTGTATCATGGTATTAAACTACATGATTACAACACCATTTTTCAGAATGGGGCCTCCTCCCCTGACATTTACCATGTAACAACATGTACCATCTTTCACACACCAAATTATTGTAGGAGTGGTTTCTAATTCTTGTCTTGTGCCATAATGTTGATCCATTTATTCTGAAACATAATTCCTTGAATAAACCACCCCATGTTGTCTTTAGAATTCCAGATCTCCAAAAAATTGCTTCACCCATGAAAAGAAATGAAAGATGGAGTTCAAGGGGAAATTTGGCGTTGTGATATCAAGGTATAACTTAAATTTGGTATTATATATCCATATCATGGTTATGAAAAGAAATGAAAGATGGAGTTCAAGGAAAAATCTAAAAAATATGGTGAAAAGAAGACAAATGTTTTGTTATGATCAATGTGTGAAAAGAATCATGGTGGAGATTGTCTTAAAAGGACTAGAATATATTTTAAGTGTGGAAAAGAAGGTTATCGAGTAGCTGAGTGCTGAAGTAATGGGAAAAAGGTATCTAATGATGTGAAAAGAGAAAAGACTACAGAGAACACACCACCAGCACTTCAATGCTATAAGTGCAAGTAAATGGGGCATTATGCTAACCAATGACCTAATACAAGGGTTAATGACAATAGATATCAGCAACCTCTTAAGGAAAAAATAAAAAGGGAAGACACATGCGATCACTATTGGAGATGTTGAATATGAAAACGAAGTGGTGGAATGATTTAGTGTTTATGTAACGTGAATCCAAAAGTGTTCTGGAATCTCATTTATAGTATTGTGGAATATTGGAATATCTATGTATTGGTATTTTGTGGTTTTCAATAATTATATAGTACCGGTAACCATGAAAAGCGATTGAAATAGTTTTGTAAAGCACCCAATATGTGCATAATGAAGGGATAAATAGATAATGAAATGTTTGATAGTATTAATGAGCTCATGACTGATGTAAGGACAAAGAGATATCCTGGTTTGAGTATATAGAAATTTTGGGTTTTGGTATGTCGAAAGAGTTAATCTTTGACAGCATTCATGTTTTCACAAAGATTCTATGGTAAATCATGTTTCTAGATAATTCATGATTAAGGAATTCACATGTTAGGAATGTATCCATAAAGATATATCTTATGATATATGAAGGATAAATGATGGTTTTCACATTCTTAGTAGATGGCCTCTCTTGTAATTGTTTCCATTATACTATGAGATTGGACAAAATTATTTTCGATAAGCCTAAAGGTTGGAATAGATTATGTTAGACATTAGATAGTGTTTTTTAAGGATAATTTTTTCTAGAATGTTATATTAGTATAGATTTAGTAAAAGGAAAACATGCAGGATGGGCAACAACGTGTCATGTCAGACCAGGATGTGGGAATCAAACCCACAACCGAAGTACGACAGGCCTTTATAACCTACCACTGGCCAACAGAAAGACCCTAGGTAGTAGAAATTAGTTTTATTTTATTGAGTGGTATAATAGATAATGTATAAGTCCATTTTTTGAATCATATACACCATAGATGGACTTATGTATATTTAATAATTTGTGTTAACCTTTTTGTGATAAAGATAGACTGAATGAACTATAATTCTATCGCATGATATGATAATACTTCAAGAAAGATAAATTCTACTTAATTTCGTTAAATAATAGATGAAGTGGAAATTGTTCATGGAATGAACAACGATTATATTACCCTGAAATCTAGTAAGTATTTCTCATTATGAAAAAATTAATCATCTTTAGGGAAACGTTATTGAAAACCAAAAATGTTGTCCTAGAACCCTCATATCTAATGAATAATATGGTACCTTAGATAATCACAAATTTATGGTTTTTTAATTTTTGTCTTTTTACAGCCTTGTTCTCTACCACTCTTCATCGAAACATGATAGTTATATTTGTCTTCCATATCCCTATTTTCACCTATGTTCCCTTAGGTGGAAACCCAGTGTTGAGTTACTTTGGGTGACCGTTATGTTTTAAACTTTCCTTTTTAAAAATAAGTTTTAGTATTCCTTTTTACGATGTGTGTTTCTATGATAGAAACTTTCAAGTAGTAAACAATTTATAACACCGATAAATTTCGAGGGTGAAATTCATTTTAAAGGGAGTAGAATGTAACACCCCAACATTTTATGAGAAATAATATTTTTAATTTTTTTGATGTCTTGTGTTGTACACTACACCAATATTAGCTTGTGATATAAAAAAACTGTATTAGCTTGTAGTATACTCAAAAAAATATACATGGTTTTTGTTGCATGCAAGAGTGACCTTTCTCAATAGCATGTGTTGTATGCAATACCGAGTTTTACTAAACAAAGATACATTGTTATAATATTATTATGAACTAGCCGTTATGAATAGTAATAACCTAATTTTGAATTTTATAACATTATAATTCATCTTAATCATTTTATAGAACATGTTATGAGAACAAAATCAATTTTTCATATAAAGGAAATATTTTTCCAAAAGTACAGTTTTCATGCCTTTTAATGGTGCACCCACATTAAATCTAGTTTTTGACAAGTTTATGAGTTCAATTTGAAAAAAATAAAATTATTCATTGTAAAAATTATTTAAAAATTTACTTTGTATTTTTTTTAATATTTTTCTATTAACTTTCATATTTTGATGAATAGTAAAAATACGCCAAATTTTTATTAAAAACAAAATTTTTCATCAAGATACTTTATATGGTTAAATTATAATATTGAATGTTTTTAAAGTATAAATAGAATATATTTTTACCATTTAACATAACTTCAATCATTATCACAAATTTTACATTGAATACATAGATACAAAAAATCTTCTGCAATGTTTTAACTTTTAAAACACGTTTTCTCAAAAGTGGGATTAATTTTAAATTAAATACTGAAATTTTTGGGTATTGAATTTGAAAAAATGGATTCCATATTTTGAATTAGTAGGTCGAAATTATGATAATAGTGTACTTTTTATTTTTAGGCATTATGAATAGTAACTACGATAAATTTTATTTACCATAGTTAAAGGTAAATTCAGTAATTAATGGTAAAAATAAGATTATAAAACTACCCTAACACCTTCCAAAATTTTATTGGATTAATAAAAGTAGACCCAAATCACCTAAGGGTCGGAATAGATTCATTTTATGGAATTTTGACCATGAAAAGGATGTAATTATTATTAAAACCAAAGAAAGTGACAACATGCCACTCTCTTATATATTATAATTTTAATAATTTTAATTTAGTATTAAACTTCAAAAAACTTCGAACATAAATATTCAATAGAAATATAATAAAATTATCTACATCATGTGAATTTATTTAGAATTTTTAGGGATTATATAATTATCATTAATGGTGACACATTAGTGATGTAAATATTATTTTATTGATTGAAATATCAAATAATTTTTTTAAAAAATATTAAAGTAAATATTATATGAACTATTTAATGCGATCCAAGATTTTTCATGATTGAAATTAAATTTTAGAGATATATTACATATTTTGGTTCGAATATATCTTCTGTGGGGATTTTATTTAAATTCAAATAATCGAATAGTGTCAAAATTGACACTATTGATATTTTTTAAAAATAACATATTATTAAATTGTTTAAAATCACAAAAATATTTAAAAATCATAAATTGAAAGTTATAAGGTCTAAAATGTCACAAAGTATCCAATTATGGGAAATTCATGACACATAAGTAATTATTTATAACAATTTAAAATATAGAATATTATTACAACTAATAAAATTGAATAGATTAAATAAGGATAAATCAAGTTGATAAGGTTTAAAAAAAATTCCCAAAATGACTAAATTTTATTGGAAGATGAGATTAAAACCATATCTCAACTCATATTAAAATATGAGTCATTTTGGAAGTTTTTATGTGGGGTTTGGGTTTATTAAAATTTAATATTTTCGAGGTTTTCAAAAGTGCCCCTCTCCTCTCTTATAAAAGGAAACCTCCTCACTCTCCTCTTAACAACATTTTGAGCTTTCAATATCTTCCAAACCCTGCCAATTTCTCTTCCCCACTTCCATAGAAACATACTATATGTCCTGGTCTTCTTCAAATACCAGCTTTTGGGCCCTAAGAGTAGGTTTAGAAGAGGCGCGTCGAAGAGGAGGTAATATCCTTTACCGATTCTTTCAAATTTATTTCTTCTTTTACTTACTATTGTTAATTTTTTCATTATTGAGTAATAAAATCAGTATAAATCCTATAATTATATGTTATTATAAATATGAAGAAACCCAATTACACCTTCTATCCATCCTACGGAAAATGAAATCACCGCACGTGTGTACGTACGGAATACCGTCTCCACGCTGTGGTGTAATCTGTTTTTCCACCACAACATTACTTGGATGGGTATAATGGTGGAAGTAATAACTATATATGATTATTATAACATGATACTAATTTTTATATATTATATCTTCAACTCTAATTCTATTCAATAATTATGGGAATGATATCATCACTCGTGCGTACGTACAGATTACTGTCTCCACGACACGATGAGATTCATTCTCCATGTTATCCATTCAAGAATGATTATATAGTATATATAATGAATAATAATGAGATATATTACATAATAATGATACTTTATTTATGTATATGTATATATGTCATCTACATACTTCCATTCAAGTCAATAAGTAAAGGAAAACAGCGTTCATGCATATATATGACCTACTGTCTCCATGAACGATGTATTCCATTTCATTTATCTATAAATATTATACATGAATATATATGTGATATATAAATATTTTTTTACATTCTAGAACTAAGAAAATCATGATATTAGTAATAATATCATAAACAACAAGTCCAATCACATACGATAAATGAAACGATTATTAACCCAAACGTTGCTTCAACATGGAATTGACAAATGAATGGGTAATATAAATTCATAAGTGAATCATATATGATATCATAAAAATTAATATGATTCATTAATAAGTAAATTTTATTATCTAAATAATTATACAGGAGGTTCGGACACATGTGGAATAAATTGGACCTAAGCTAAGGGATAATTATTCCAATCTCATTCTAAACCGAGATTGTTTATTAGTAAGTATTTATAAGGGTTCTATTTATCTTCCATTTCTTGGTTTTCTAAAAATTTTTTCATGTATGTTTAAAGTCCATTTTACAAATTTTTGACTTTTTCTACATGTTATGTAAGGAAGTTTTCTTGTTTTTACCATACGAGGCACTTTTTTGACTTTTTCAGCAAAAGTACGAGGGGAATGTTTTTTTAACATATACACCTTGAATAGATTTTTACAGTTTCATAATGCCTTCTTTCCGTGAAGCCTCCTCTACATGATTTCTGGATTATTTTCATCAAAATAAGTTCTTTTAGAATAGAATGGAATTTTGATAAATGAAAATGATTTTTAAGAAGAAATGATATTTTCCTCAAGAATTCATTTCAAGTGATTTATCAAAACTAGTTTCCATTTAAAGAGAAAAGATTGAAAAAGTTTATGTTTAATGTATAATGTCTCCATGATTTACATGGTTTAATTTCCTTATAATGAAATGATAGGCATTTATTCTATATGTATTATGTTATGATTGGATGATTTTTATAAAACCCATTTTATTTATAGGATTATGATGAATGATTTATGATTATTTTGTGTCCTACGAAAAAATGATTTCATTATGAGATGGTTGAGACCTATACCTCCCTTCAATGCATTAGATAAATATATAAATCTCATGATATAAACATAGCTGGAACGAAAATTTAATCTGGTTCAGTATACAGGGTTGGAACGACAAGTAAACTTGGTTCAGTAATGGACTTTGTCCACTTTGATGGTCTTGGCCGCAATGCCTTGGCTGCTATGGAAATCATAACATGTGACTAATTGTTTTCCTCAATTAAATGTTTTATTCCTATGATATTTTATCATGATTAATGTCCCTTTATGATCTATTCCTTACTTTCTCCCCAGATTTATTTCACAACTCAAGATTTTGATGTTTAAACATTATGTTCATGTTTTTAAATTAAAATGTATATGGTTTATTTTATTTTCTCCATGCTTAACCTTACTGACCATGTAACATCCCAAGGTTTTCTAAAAATAAAATTGAAAATGATTGAAATATTGTTTAAGGAATATATTTATAAGTATCCTTTAAACATAATGTTGTTTCTACTATGTTTTGAATTTTGAGAAACTGTCATCTACAATTGTGTTCAGTATGTTATTTAGAGTCTGATGAAACAAACTTGTTTTTTGGTGAATAGTGACATACCCTTATGAATAGTAATATGACCTCATGAATAGTAAATAATATTATTATTTTATTTTCCCAAGGCAATAGGATAATGGGATCTTAATTAATTTTCCAATGTCACATAAAACTAATTGAACTTCAATATTGTTATTTTTCGAATTAACTGTGACCTAATTTAGAAATTAAATTAATTTTATTTAGAAAATTATTTTTGAAAAATGGAGTTCATTTTTGAATTATACACGTCGGAAAATGGTTGGGGTAAACTTTTGGTATTTTTCTGAAACTCTTGAATTTTCGGTGAATAGTGAAATACGATAAAATACCATATAATCAATTTATCAGTAAAAATGCACTATTTATGACATAATATGTGATGAAAGGCCACTTTCATAGAACTCACATGAAATTATCACTATTTAGGGCCACTTTATTTGAGATTATTCATAGTCATGATAAAAATATTATAATAACGATTAAAATAATCTAAAATACCTCCCATCCTCCACTATAAATACCACCCTCACTCCCCTCATCCTCCCACACCTCTCAAGAATTTAGCATTGTATAATTTCTGCCAAATTCCCTCCCCAATGTTCTTCCCCACGTCCTAGAGATGCTGGTCTCACCAAAAGACCAAAATCAAATCCCTTAAGAAGGATCTCAAGGAGAAGAGATCAAGAGGTAAACAACCTCTTTTATTATCTTTCTTTTCTTTCATTTTTTCTTATTATCTTCCATTACCTTTGTCTTTTGTTGGTATATTTCCTTAAATATCCCCCCTTAATGTACAAATTTTGTATGAATTATGAGATATTCCATTCCTCTCATCAATGTTGTTTTTATGAAATTTTAAGAGACGTCGTTAGGCTGCTGAATTTTCGTGAGAAATTACTCATGATTTTCTTTTATTTCATGATTCGTTTTTCTTGTTTCCTCACTCCCTCTTATCCAAGAGGTATTAAATCTCAAGAATCATGTATATTCATTATGTTTTCATGTTTATGGAAAATTACTCATCAGTATTCTTCTCCTCTTCCACTTATTTGAAGAATCAAAAGACATTGTCCATTTGTGTCGAATTACCGACATCGTGAACGATGTATTTTCAATTTCCATTAATTCTTTCAAGTATGGTCATGAAACCATTTAAATAGTTTAACCAGGTTATAATATATGTTTTATGACTCATATAAGGGTCTGGAATTATTTTTTACTCATGTTTCAAATTTAGAAGACAAAAAGAGGTTGTTATTATCAAAGAACCACTTAAATGATCTAAATGAACATCATTAATGTTTTATCTAATGAATCATCCTCTTATAAAGAATAAAAGTGATAAATGGTATAATTTATGGTATTGTAAATATGTAAATACTAATCTATTCCAATTCTGGTGTTTCACTTCCAATCAACAAGAAAGATTCATCATGAACCGATCGTGGAAATCACAAAAGAACTCACCCAAAATAATGCAAGGAACAAAATACTACCAATTAAGGGGTGAAATGAGGTTTTGAAATGACCATATAAGATGTTATAAACAAGAAAATGTTTCTCTAAAATACTAATAACACTCTTTTAACCATTATACAGGATGTTTTAACAAGTTTGAAGTAAGACAAGCTTAAGGTAAGGGAATTCTTAACCCGATTTCCATTCTTTGGGTTAACCTTCTAATTTAATATTTATGGGCTATTTAAATTGTTTGTGTGATGGGTTATATTTATATTATGTTTCATTATGTGTATTTACAGAGTATATACATATTCCATCCACTCTATTAAGTCTCACTTCAAGTATATGATGTTTATAAGGGACTTTTCTTCTAAAATCCTCTTTTAAAATTATGCTTTACAAGATTCAAAAGCAATGTTTTTATGATATTATTTATGTTGTATGATTATGTTTTGGTTATTGGGAATTGTTTATGATGAAGGGTGTGACCTATATTTCCCTCCAATGCATTGGGTATGAGTATGTTGGAGGTCGGCCGTATGGTTACTCCCAGTGTAACTGTGACGGTTACACAATGTGTGGTAGCTGTGAGGGTTACAAATTTTAAGGTAGCCAAGATGGTTATAAGATTATGTAAGTAATCCCCAAGATACCTCTATGATTATATTTATGATTGTGTGGATTTGTGTAAATCTCATGATTCACAAAGTAAGTATTTATGGGTGGAACGAATGTCTTCTGAAAATGTTTTCATAAGTCATGCGTATTTATAGACTAATGTGATTTTTCCTTCTTTTTCATAACTTACTGAGCTTTTGTGCTCATCCCAAGTTTTTAAATGTTTTTTCACAGGTTAATGGATGAGTAATACAAGGAAGGAAGACATGTTAAATGTTGAAGAATTGTCAAGGAGTCTTGTTTTAAGTTTTAATGTTTTATATTCTGAGGAAAATGGAAACTGATTTTATGGTATCCACTATGTAACAATGTGTATTGTTATAAATGTTTTGTATTAATTATATAAAGCTATAAACTTGAAAATATACTCAATGTAAAAGGAAGTGTGTTCTTGAATATATTCAAGATTATGTATGCAATAAGGCCGGGTCATTATAGTTGGTATCAGAGGATGGATTAGAAAACATTAGGGGTTAAGGTGATGTGAATAGAATACCATAAATAATTTCACTCTCTGTTTAATTTGTTATATCATTTAAATATTTCCATGTTGCTTCATCTAAGAAATGTTTGTTTAGAATGGTTTTCCACAGAAGGAACATGGATGCTGAAGAGGAGAGGCACCGACAGAATGACATCCTTCCTGATCTACAGCCCAGAATGGTAGGGATTGGAACCGAGCAGTTTGTGACAGTAATGGATCAGATAACGCAGGCTATAAATGGTAGTGGAATCCATGAAAGAGAACAAATAGAGGTACCCCAATGGAACATGAAAGTGGTGGAACATTTTATGAGACAACATCCTCCTGCATTCAATGGATCTTCTGACCCAGTGGCAACAGAAGGATGGATTAAAGCCCTTGAAAAGATATTTGATGTTATGGGATGTTCGAAAAATCAAAAGGTAAGTCTTGACATTTATTGTTTTGAAGGGGATGTTGATCAGTGGTGGTCAATGGTAAGGAATATCAGGGGTAGAGAGGATTTTTATGCCTTAATGTGGGATGAATTTAAAAGTCTTTTTCATGAAAAATATTTTCCTAAGGTGGTGCGACTTAGAATGGTGAAGAAATTCCTTGAATTAAAACAAAAGGAGGAATATTCAGTGGACGTGTATGAAGTGAACTTCACTCGACTGGCGAGGTATGCTCCAAATCTTATTCTGGATATCGAGAGCAAAATCAACAGCTTTTACTCAAGATTGAAGCCAAGGTATCAAAGGGCATTGGCTTCCCGTGAATACAAAAGTTATGAGAAACTTGTCCGATGTGCTGAGAGGGTAGAGATGGAGTTTTCTGATGATCACATGCATTTTGGAAACAAAGAGAAGAAGAGGTCCCGTTGTAAAGCAATGGGTAAGAATCATCCAAAGAAATCTGATGGTAAGAAAATCTAGTTTCCAGTTTGTGAAAAGTGTGGCAAGAAGCACCCTGGGGAATGTCTTATCAAAACAGGGAAGTGTTTTAAATGTGGTAAGTTTGGACATATGGCCTGAGATTTCAATGAAAATGATCCAAAGACTAATCCTGATAAGAAAACTGTAAAGTGTTTTAAATGTGGTGAGATGGGTCACTATGGAAATGCTTGTCCAAAGAGGGATCCAAATGATGCAAAGACGATAGACTACAAGAAGAAAGGTGTAGTGAGATCCTTTGCGACTACGTCATAAGATGTTGGGCCATCCAATGATGTTTTATCAGGTACTTTGTTTGTTCACTTAAATTTTGCTAATGTTTTGTTTGATACGGGGTCTACACATTCCTTCATCTATGAGAAAGTTTCTGGTAGATTGGAAATATCACCTCAACAAATGAGACATGAACTTATTGTCAAAACACCAAGGGGAAATGTTATAGCAAAGAGGAATTATAAGAATATTTATACTGTGGTATGTGGAAAGACTTTACCTGCAAACCTTGATGTTTTACCCTTAGTCGAGTATGATGTTCTTCTAGGGATAAACTGGATTTCTGATTATCATGCTAAGATTGACTGTAGAGATAAAGAAGTTGTTTTTCAAAAAGAGTTTCAGTTTGTATACAATAATTAACCCATAAAATTGATAACATGTCAGGAAGCTGAGAAACTACTAAAAGATGGAAGTGAAAGTTATCTTGCTTATATTGTTGAAAACAGGGGAACTATTCAAATTAATGATGTGCCAGTGGTAAATGAATACCTTGATGTTTTTCCTAAGGAGTTACCTAGTGTCATACCTGAACGAGAAGTCAAATTCACAGTTGATTTAGTTCCTGATTCTAAGCCAATTTCAAAACCCCCATATCGTATGGCTCTAATAGAACTTCTTGAATTGAAAAATTAGTTGCAGGATTTGCTTGTCAATGACTTCATTCGTCCCAAAACTTCACCATGGGGAGCCCCTATTTTGTTTGTTAAAAAGAAAGATGGTTCCATGAGACTTTGCAATGATTATAAAGCATTGAATAACATCACTGTTAAAAACAAGTATCCTTTTCCTCATATTGATGACATGTTTGATCAGCTCCAATGATCTCAGTACTTTTCCAAGATTGACTTGAGATCCGGATACAATCAGCTGAAGGTGAAGGAGGATGACATTCCAAAAACAGCCTTTCGTACTAGATATGGGCATTATGAAATTGTTGTTATTCCATTTGGGTTAACTAATTCACCTACTGTATTAAGGAATCTTATGAATAGAGTATTTAATGAGTTCTTGGATAAGTTTGTGGTTGTATTTATTGATGACATTATGGTTTTTTCTAAAAATAACGAGGAGCATGAAAAAAATCTAATGGTTGTTTTAAAACATTAAAAGAAAATAAAATATATGGAAAATTCAGAAAGTGTGATTTTTGGTTGCAACAAAATTCTTTTCTTGGGCACATTGTAAATAAGGATGGAATAACAGTTGATCCTTACAAAACAAAAGTAGTTGATGAATGGCCAAGACCAACAAATGTTACAGAGATTCGTAGTTTTTGGGCTTACCAAGTTATTACCAACAGTTCATTAAGAACTTTTCACGGTTATCTAGGATGATAAATAAGTTAACACGGAAAGGGGTTAAATTTGTTTAGACAGGGGAATGTGATGTTTGTTTTTAGGAACTAAAGAAGAAATTGGTGAACGCTCCAGTTTTGGCCTTACCTTCCTGGAATGGTGAGTTTGTCATCTACAATGATGCTTTTTTGAAGGGACTTGGTTTTTTTGATGCAGAATGATCAGGTAATTTCCTATGCTTCGAGACAACATAAACCTCATGAGCTAAATTATCCCACAAATGATTTGGAATTGGAAGCTGTGATTTTTTCTTTGAAAATTTGGAGGCATCATCTATACGGAACCAAATACCAAATATATACTGACCATAAAAGTATAAAGTATATATTCACTCAGAAGGAATTAAACATGAGGTAGAGAAGATGGATAGAACTGATAATGTATTATGACTGCACGATGAATTATCATCCTGGAAAAGCAAACAACGTAGCGGATTCCTTAAGTCAGAAACATCATGAATAATTAACCATCCTATTTTTGGAACATGATCCCTTGATTAATGATTTGATGAATTTTGGATTGGAAGTTGTTGGTGCAGGTAATACCTCTCTTTTTTTCAGGTTTCAGTGCAGTCTTCGTTGTCAGAATGAATTATGAAAGCGCAGAGGGAAGACCGTGATCTACATAAAAAGGTATTATTGGTTAAAATGGGTAAGTTGAAAAAATTTAATCTTGATAAAGATTGTGTTTTAAGATTTGAAAAAAGGTTGTGTGTGCCTTTTTATTCCTAGTTGAAGAAAGAATTGTTGTGTGAAGCTCATAGTTCTCCTTTTTTTTCATCCTGGAAGTATTAAGATGTACAGAGGCCTTTGAGAGTATTATTGGAGGAATGGAATAAAAGGAGATATTGTTGATTTTTACAATGAAATGTTTGACATGTCAGCAGGTTAAAGCAGAGCGATAGTTACCAAAGGGGATGCTTCAGCCTTTGCTAGTGCCAAAATGGAAATGGGAGAATATATCCATGGATTTTGTGGTGGGGCTACCAAAGACTTCTCGAGGTAAAAATACTATATGGGTTATTGTTGATCGGCTATCAAATTCTTCTCATTTTATTTCTATTTGAGATACAATGACATTAGATCAGATTTATCGATTGTACCTCATGGAGATTGTCAGGTTACATGGGGTTCCTCTTTCCATTGTGTCTAACCGAGATCCCAGGTTCACTTCTAAATTTTGGAAGGGACTTCAAATGTCATTGGGCACAAAGTTGAATTTCAGTACAGCTTTTCATCCTCAATCAGATGGGCAGTCAGAACGAACGATTCAAACTTTAGAGGATATGCTTCAAGCTTGTGAAATGGACTATCAAGGAAGTTGGGATCAACATCTTTCATTAGTTGAGTTTTCTTATAATAATAGTTTCCATTCAAGTATTCAGATGGCACCTTTTGAGGCCTTGCATGGAAAGTGGTGTCAGACTCCTGCATTTTGGGATGAAGTCGGTGAAAGAAAGTTGATGGGGCCGGAATTAGTTGATGAAGTGGCTGAGAAAGTGAGGATAAACTACCAACACATGAGGACATCTTAGAGTAGGCAGAAACGTTATGCAGATAACAGAAGGAAAGACTTCTCTTTTGAGGTAGGTGACCATGTTTTCCTTAAAATCTCTCCTTGGAAAAGTGTGATGCATTTCGGTAAGAAAGGGAAACTAAGTCCACAGTTCATCGGTCCTTTTTAAATCATGGAAAAAGTAGGAACACTTGCATACCATGTAGCTTTACCTCCGAGATTATTTCAGGTACACAATGTTTTTCATGTTTCGATGTTGAGAAAGTATGTTCTAGATTCATCACATGTCTTGAGGCCGGAAGCAGTTCAGCTGGCAGAGAACCTTTCTTATGAAGAAAAACTGGTTCAGATTCTTGATTGAAGAGAACAGGTTTTGCGGAATAAGGTAATCCACCAGGTAAAGGTTTTCTGGAGAAACCACATGGTTGAAGAAGAAACATGGGAGTCTGAAAATACTATGAGGGAAAAATACCCTCAGTTGTTTAATAAGTAAATAAAAATGCGAGGATGCAATTTCAAGAAGGTGGGGATAATGTAACATCCCATGGTTTTCTAAAAATAAAATTGAAAATGATTGAAATTTTTTTAAGGTATATATTTATAAGTATCCTTTAAACATAATTTTATTTCTTCTATGTTTTGAATTTCAAGAAATTGTCATCTACAACTGTGTTCAGTATGTTATTTAGAGTCCGATGAAACAAACTTGTTTTTTTTGGTGAATTGTAACATACCCTTATGAATATTAATATGAATAGTAATATGACCTCATGAATAGTAAAGAATAATATTATTTTATTTTCCCAAGGCAATAGGATAATAGGATCTTAATTAATTTTCCAATGGCACATAAAACTAATTGAACTTCAATATTGTTATTTTTAAAATTAACTGTGACCTTATTTAGAAATTAAATTGATAATATTTAGAAAATTATTTTTGAAAAATGGAGTTCATTTTTGAATTCTACATGTACAAAAATGGTTGGGGTAAATTTTCAGTATTTTTCTGAAACTCTTGAATTTTCGGTGAATAGTGAAATACGATAAAATACCGTAAAATCAATTTATCAGTAAAAATGCACTATTTATGACATCATAAGTGATGCAAGGACACTTGCTTCGAACTCACATGATATTATCACTATTTAGGGCCACTTGATTTGAGATTATTCATAGTCTTGATAAAAATATTAGAATAATGATTAAAATAATCTAAAATACCTCCCCTCCTCCACTATAAATACCAGCCTCACTCCCCTGTTCCTACCACACCTCTCAAGACATGAGAATTGCCTAATTTATGCCAAATTCCCTCCCCAATCTTCTTCCCCACGTCCTAGTGCTTCTGGTCTCACCAAAAGACCAAAACCAAGGCCCTTAAGAAGGATCTCAAGGAGAAGAGATCAAGAGGTAAACAACCTCTTTTATTATCTTTTTTTCTTTCATTTTTTGTTATTCTCTTCCATTACCTTTTTCTTTTGTTGGGATATTTCCTTAAATATTACCCCTTACTGTCCAAATTTTGTATTAATGATGAGATATTCCATTCCCCTCATCAATCTTGTTTTTATGAAATTTTAAGAGACACTGTTAGGCTGCTGAATTTTGGTGAGAAATTTCTCATGATTTTCTTTTATTACATGATTTGTTTTTCTTATTTACTCACTCCCTATTATCCAAAAGGTATTAAATCTCAAGAATAATGTATATTCATTATGTTTTCATGTTTATGTAAAATTCCTCATCTGTATTCTTCTCCTCTTGCACTTATTTAAAGAACCAAAAGACATTGTCCATTTGTGTCGAATTACCGACATCGTGAACGATGTACTTTCAATTTCCATTAATTATTTCAAGTATGTTCATGAAACCATTTATATGGATGAACCAGGTTATAATATATGTTTTATGACTCATTTTTGGTTCTGTAATTCTTTTTTACTCATGTTTCAAATTTAAAAGACAAAAAGAGGTTTTTATTACCAAAGAACCACTTAAATGATCTAAACGAACATCATTAATGTTTTATCTAATGAATCATCCTCATATAAAGAATCAAAGTGATAAATGGTATAATTTATGGTACTGGAAATATTTAAATACTAATACATTTTAATTCTGGAGTTTCACTTCCAATCAACAAGAACGATTCATCATGAACCGATCGTGGAAATCACAAAAGAACTCACCCAAAATAATGCAAGGAACAAAATACTAACAATTAAGGGGTGAAATGAATTTATGAAATTACCATATAAGATGTTATAAAAATGAACATGTTTCTGTAAAATACTAATAACACTCTTTTAACCATTATACAGGATGTTTAAACAAGTTTGAAGTAAGAGAAGCTTAAGGTAAGGGAATTCATAACCCGATTTCCATTATTTGGGTTAACCTTCTAATTTAATATTTATGGGCTATTTAAATTGTTTGTGGGATGGGTTCTATTTATATTATGTTTCATTATGTGTATTTACAGAGTATATACATATTCCATCCACTCTATTAAGTCTCACTTCATGTATATGATGTTTATAAGGGATTTTTTCTTTTAAAATCCTCTTTTAAAATTTTGTTTTACAAGATTCAAAAGCAATGTTTTTATGCTATTATTTATGTTTTATGATTATGTTTTGGTTATTGGGAATTGTTTATGATGAAGGGTGGGACCTATATTTCCCTCCAAAGCATTGAGTATGAGTAAGTTGGAGGTCAGCTGTATGGTTACTCCAAGTGTAACTGTGATGGTTACACAAAGTAAGGTAGCTGTGAGGGTTACAAATTTTATGGTAGCCATGATGGTTACAAGATTATGTAAGTAATTCCCCAATATACCTCTATGATTATATTTATGTTTGTGAAGATATTGTTTAAATCTCAAGATACACAAATTAAGTATTTATGGGTGGAAAACATGTCTTTTGAAAATGTTTTCATGCGTCATGCGTATTCATGGACTAATGTGATTTTCCCTTCTTTTTCATACCTTACTGAGATTTTGTGCTCATCCCAAGTTTTTAAATGATTTTTCACAGGTTAATGGATGAGTAATACAAGGAAGGAAGACATGTTAAATGTTGAAGATTTGTCAAGGAGTCTTGTTTTAAGTTTTAATGTTTTATATTCTGAGGAAAATGGAAACTGATTTTATGGTATCCACTATGTAACAATGTGTAATGTTATGAATGTTTTGTCTTAATTCTATAATTATATAAACATGAAAAGATCCTCAATGTAATAGGAATTGTTTTCTTGAATAAATTCAATATTATGTATGTAACAAGTGCGGGTCTTTATAGAGGATTTAGCTCACACTTTATATGCTTTTTCACCAGGATTTAAAGAAAGGTTTTAGGTAAGAAAAAAAGGGGAAGATCTTTATTGGAGATGTTGAAGATCATTCACCATGATTTGAAGATTATGTTCTGAGTTTCCAATGACACTAAACTATTACGGTCCTTGGGTGTCTGTTTTTGTTATGTATTAAGTATTCTTCAAAAGTAATGTAATTTTCATGTATTTCAATCTTTAGTTCTCTACAATTTATAACAACCATATAAAAATAGGGATAGCCACCATCCAGATTGGACAATTCAGCCTAGGCTCATGTGATTTTGGGGGGATGTGATGCAGTTGGTACAGGTACCGAACCCACTGCTTCCATGAGAAAACAATAGCCATGGAATGGTTCATATACTGAGGGGGGGGGGAGTTGCTATAATTCATTGCGGGATGAATTTTTTTCTTCTTGATGAAATATGGTCTGTCTAATCTTGGTGCCTGATCATATGTGTCGTCCGATCTCAGGTTACGTGGATACCAACAATACACATCAATGAATCACCTTGTGATTATAAATCTGGATATCCCACACATCACGATACCATCATCTTAAACCTATCATCCATTCACAACCTTTAAACTCACATTACACTTGTTAGACATCCCAAATCACACCCGACACTCGCCCATCACTGCTACCATATCTTCGATGCTTTACTAATACCTGTGAATGTATAAGGCAACTCACACAAATCCATCATGGGATAAAAATATTTGAGATCTAGGGGTCTTCCATGAGATTCCCTAAAAACACTCGAGGATGTATTGTGATCATTCATTGATCATGAGACTATAGTGAAGACAGGATAAGGTTTTACAATAGAAGATAGTCAAGGGTGTCTCATGATCATTCTTTGATCATGTGATCGAACCAAGGGTGAAGGCTAAAGGAGTCATGATCACTTTTATGAGAAAATAACCCTCCCACCTCTGATGACTTTTCCATTAGATTTAATTCAAATTTTATTGAATCACACGACACCATGTATATACACAAAGGAAATACATGATTAGATGAAATGATCATGCGATGTTTGAAATGGATGGTCATGTGATGAACTATCCATCACTACATCAACTGTGTAACACTTCTTTCATCCCATGAAATGTGGCACTATAATCTACCTCACACTACCTATATAAACCTTCTTATATTCATAAAAACACGTGAAAGGTGAATAGAAAGAGTGTTTCAGAATAAAAGGGAATCCATCCACCCCATACCAGAGAACTCCTCCGGTAATCACATCAGCTGGACGCTTGATATTCTAATTATGAGGCGATCACATGATGAACATAAGGTCATATAATGGACGGTTCTTGTGGAATGTTGCCCAGACAATGTGATATCTACAAGGATCATGAATTTGTCAGAGTAGGGTATTTATGCATGCTTTCATCCCACCTTAATCCTTATAGTTCCAAGACCTCCTTGGATAAAATCACATGGTAGAAACCTTGGGCATAGTAATCCTAATGAGTAAAATTATCCTACAATTCATTGGGGTGATAGAAGAGGCCACCACAAGACCCCTTGTTGAAGACATGAAAATCACATGAATATGGGAGCTTGATTTCTCATACCCATGATAACATTGGATGTCTCCCATGTATTTTAATAGTCATGATAGATAGTTATTCATATGAATGATTCACATGTGTGGATCCCTCATATAGTCTCTTCGTGGAATCATATACCTTCCCTAGAATATGCATCCTTAATAGTAAGACTAATTTGTGGTTTGAGAATCTGTCATGACAACCCTTTGAGGTCATGAGAGTCAAAGTAATTCCATGAGAAGTAGTCACATGATACCCTTGGTGGCATAGTACAAAGAAAACCCTTGGCCACGCCTCCTTCCTTAAGGACCATGAAACAACCCTTATATGTGTTGGCAGAGTCCCTCACACAATGTATTAGAGATCATGCACTCACATGATTTTTCATGAGATCATGCAGTGCATAGGTGTAGGTTTGGATAGTACCTCATCTACAAAAGGTGTTAATAGGCTACACCCTAGGTCCCATGATGATCCTTCATGATTTATGATTGGTACCCCATATGCCATGCACCCATCATGGTTCATAGCCTTAGGTTACACATTAATGTAGTGACTTCTATATACATCCCCCATACAAGACCACAATAGCCGTCGTGGCCCCTCATTAAAGTCATATCAATTTCATATGAATCTATCACATGAGCACCCTTAAGAAATCCTATTGCCTCAACCCACTATAAACATCATGGTAATGCTTTCCAATGCCCACACACCCCTATACCCAAGAAAATGTTTCCTATATGGAATTTGAAGATGATATCTTTCTATATGAACTTACAGAACGTGAATAAGTGAAAATCCATGTGTGTGGAAGCGAGACACCCCCACGTGAATGGTTTAAGGACACTCTATTATGAGAACCTTTGATGCTCTCACAATATCCTTGAGTAACTTTGGACAATCCAGGTTGGTAACAAGACATGTTTGGGAAATGTTGGGATGAACTCATAGAAACCCTTTGACAAGTCACTATTGACATTTGACAACATAAAGAGAAGTCATGCGAAGTACCTTGGAGCTGCCCACCTCGATCATGAGAAGACATCCTAAGACAATACAAATTGATAATGATAAGGACCCATTGACATGTCATAATGATCATGAAATTACCCATAGGAATTTATATTATGACATGTGATAGGATGAGGACCAGTCTGGTTGATCGTGAGACAACATATAGTCACATCTAGTTTAATCATGTGTAGAACCCCTAACTTGTTCAACTCACTGCATTCAAGCCCTTTGGTATGAAAATGTAACTCGACGATGCCCTAAGGAAAAACCAAATTTTTCCAAGACATGTTTTGACACACTTCATATGACACATATTGGTCAAGTGAGGAATTATCAAAAAATAAAGTCAAAATACTAGATATTACTCATGAAAACTCACACAACCCTTGAACCATTGTAGGATAAAATTAAGGTTAGAGTTTGGAGGGGTAGGTACTCGCGGTATCTCAAGGTAGTGAGACACACCTAGGAAATACATGATGCGGTTCTAAAAGACCTCAAGAAAAGTCAACTAGACATAACATTTTGATCATGAACAAGACTCCAGACAGTACTACTTGATCATGCAAAGGCATCTGGGACAAGCATGTTGACCATGTGCAGAACACCTAATGTGCAAGATCTAGTCATTTTAAGACCTTAAACGACTTTAAACCAATAGGTAGGAGCTAGAAGAACCAAAACTATAGTGATAAGAGGGTATTTTATTGAAAACTATAAACTACAACTTAATGACTGTATTTTTTTCAAGACCTTTAAAATTTCAATTGAAAGAGACATAATGCCCACCAAGAAGAAAATATGATAAGGGAATCTTGAAATAATGTTGATTATATACTCATTTCACATACACAATGTGTGATCCCGGAATTGTTGAGAATCTTGAAATTGGAAGTGGCACAAAAATATTTTAGTATGAAAACCAATAAGAAGGCTTCCTGAGAAAAAGTCATGTCAAAACCTGCTAATTTTCCCATTATATAAATATTAGGAAAAAGTGTGGGAAGAAAATAAAAAATATACAATGTTTATGGGGAATATAATATAGACATATCATAAATAAATATATTCTTTCTATGTAATATGAATTAGGAAAACGTTAGTGAATTTATCTTTTGGGAAGGTTACCATTTCCAAATTGTCCTTATAAATCAAACTATCTCAAGACTACTGGAGCAGGTGATCAGATTTTTTTGGTGTAACACATATCACCATCAAGACATGAATCACCATATGGGATTCCATAAAAAATAGTTATATCTCCCATAATACATATGAGTTAGATCTATGTAAAGAAATTCATCATAGAGTTCATTAATTCATGAAGCTATATCTCATATGCCTGACTTTGATCTACATAATGATTGTCTCAAAAATATTGGTGGATTGATTCCTAACCTCATGGGATATGTAGAGACATACATGTTCTTTACTATCAATCCAACAACAAATTTTCATTCCACCCAATCCTTGTTCAATTTTGGAATTCATATATATTCAAATTTTTCGGTATCCATGCTCCGAGACAAGATTTGTTACAATATTGGATTCAGTCAAGTAGTTGTGGCCAGATTTATCATCTTCACAGCACTTGGAAGTTCCTCAGAACAACTCAAGATAGATCCTCTCTAGAAGATCAATATCATGGATCATAAAATATTCAAATATACAAAAAAGTGATATTTTGTTTACCATAGAATCAAATTATTTCATTCTGAAAAATATCACTCCATGGGGGGAATTTTATTGTAATAATATTTTTTCATTTCTCACATTTCCACCAAAGATATAAGGACCATTCTAAATGATGGAATAATAAATTGAATATGGAATTCATGAAGGCATATGGGACACACCTTAGACTTGAAATCCTTCATGGAATTTTATTCTATGTGGTTGGGGTGGTTTCAATATCACCTATAGAAAAATATATGGCTACCCATCAGCCTCCTATGACAATTAAACCTAGAATCAGATGGGTCCATAGGTAAACCACCCCCATGGGAGTTATCCTAGGTAGAACAACATACCAGTGGGGGTGCATATCTCCAATGAGACACGAGCCAAGACCATGAACAAGGATCATGGTGTGAAATCCCTTTGGTGTGCATGCACAGGTGGGGCGAAGCCCAGTGGGTGGATGTGATGTAGATGGTATGGGTTCCAACCCTGTTTCTATCTTGAGAAAATAATATCCATTGATTAGATTATACACCAAAGGTGTGGTTTGGCCATTATTAAATGTGGGGAAAATTGTTTTCCATGTTATGAAATCTGGGATGTCTGATTATGCCACTTGATGGTCTAAGCCATCAGATCTCACCTCCCACTGATCCAAACTATCCACTCGATCCAACGCCCTACGAACTCAAATCAAGTGATCCTACGCCTTGAAAATTTGAATCTTCGAAGCTTATAAACCGTATGGATTCCATCATAAACCTCCCAATTCACTTGTTTGATGTCCCAAGTCACACTTGATGCTCACCCATCATCACATCCATATCTTAGATACATTCATGATATCCGATCAAGTCCTAGATGTCTATTATGAAGATGTAGTGAATTCCAAGTTGTGATTCCCACCTACCTTCTTTGAGAGTTTTCAAATACACTTGATGTTTTTACAGGACCATTCATTGATCATGTTATTAAAATGAGGAAAATGAGTAGAAGCCCCTATGAGATCTACTGGACTTCTATGAAAGGCTACCATAGTACTCGAAGCCATCACATGATCACCCTTTGATCATGCGATCGAAGTGAAGACAACTTATGGTTTTTCACAAACATTTTGACAACCTCAAACCCATTCCACCTTTGAGGGATTTTACATCTAATTTAAATCATATTTTCATCAATCATCCGATTCCACCAAAAACAAATTAGAGGTATCTCATGATCAAATGAAATTATTATGTGATTCAAACTCAACTACTTATGAATTTGTGCAATGTAAAATTATCTCCATGAAAATTGAAAAGTGGTTTAGCCTCACGAGTCTATATAAACCCCCTACCATTCAAAAAGTAGGATGCACACATGGAATGGAGGAGGAGAGCTTCGATAAAGATGAAATGTGGATGGACAAGTTATTCTGGTCATCTCCCATCAGTGGACATCCTCAGATGATCTCTTGAGACCTCTACATTATCTTTTGAAGGACATGCAATCACATGATGAATATAATGTCATGCACTTCATGGTTCATATAGGGTTATCACAAGATCACACTATCCCCTTGTCATTGCTAATTCCTCTTGCGACATTGCCGATAAGGGCCATCAAATCCAACGTTCATGAAAAACCATGGGTATCACGAATATTGTGAGCATACCTATCTTGCAATGATCCCATACTTCCCTAGACATTTTCATCTCAGCATGTAAGCATCTCCTATAGTCCCTTGAAACAACATCAGAAATAGTTGAAAGACTCCTCACTTCAGATCATGGGACAACATGATGAATTGATCATCAAACAAAAAGCCATATCATGGAAACATCCCTATAGAATGTGAGTAGACACATTCACTTCCTTGTATCCACCTCCCGCTGAGCATGCAGACTCATGAGCATTCCCTCAACCATAAATCCTTCCTGTAAACCAAGACACAATCCTTATTTTCATACATGAAGCATCCCCATAAGATATTATCCTTTGGTCATGTGACACATCTATTTATCCATCTAGAGAGGACTACATTTCTTGAGGGTCACCGATGCCGATGACCATGGGCATGCTCCAATAAACACACAAACATTCACGTGATTCCAAAAACCATTTTTCCTTCTATGATCACACATAAAACTCATTCTTGATCCTTCATAATTTTCTATACATCACTTCTTAACATGAAGTGTGTTCCTTCATCCATGCATGAGAATAATTTGATAAAATATCCCTTGTGCATGACCATAAATAATATCGCAACACCCCATTAGGAGAATGTGTGAATCAAGTGTGGTACATTTGTTTCGTGAGATTTCCTCACAAGTATGTCATCTTATGAGAAGCCTTTATGTCCTGTGATGTCAACATGAAGCCTTATAAGTGGCCACCTCATCAGGGAGGATCATCATGAACACCATCAGAATGCAAGGAAAGTAGTGAGGTTGTGTCACCCATGGGACATGCACCCTAATCAATGTATTCACCATCGCCTCATGAAATATTTTGTTTAAATATACCTTTTACCTATTCCTAATTGCACGAATCATTGCAATATATCTTAAAGGTCATGCGAGAATCATGTGATGTCATGAGGAAACCCCCTAGCATGAAATCAAGTTGGAAAACCCTTTCCTGCATACACCAAGGAACCCCAATCATACACGAGGCATTATAGGGAAGCCTCCAAACATGTTGGAAAACTTATTCGTGAGTCCCTATTCATTTCATTTGAGTCACATAAAAAATTTAGCATCATGAAGGTGCTCCCTTAGAATGTGCACAAGCTTATGGATATGACATCCCTCTTTCCATGAAAACCCTATGATATACACCATCAATGTATACACAATGTAATATGTGTTTCCCATGCATCATAAAGAAGAATCTCTTTGGACATGCACATTATTACATGGACGGGATAGGGACCCTAAGCATATCTACGAGACCCTGACATAGAATGGTCCAAGAATGTGTGGTCTCAAGACCCTTCAATGGTCTTGTGATGTCATTGGGAAACCTTTTATATTACATGATGATTTCAATAAATCCATTGGATTGGTTGGGGGACCTTGAAACATCCTTTCTACATTCCACCATGGTGATATGAACACCCAAGGATGAGTTATGATTATCAAGACACAACCCCATAATGAAACTACATTATCAAAAGACATGTTATGGATATGCTAGGATGACCCTGAGAAGGAGTCATTGAGGTGTGGGAGGTATCATGTGATTGTTCGTAGACTTGTCCATGTTGACATTTTAAGATCTGAGGAGAAGTCAGATTAATCATGCAACAACATATAATCACATCATTTTTAACACAGGTAGAACCCTAGATATGCCCTCTCCACCACATGTAAGTTCTATGGTATGCCAGGGAAACAATATGATTCCCTATGGACAAGCAGATATACTTTCCCATGACATGCTTACATGCTCTCCCCATGACCCATATCGGTCATTTGAAGCATCATGGACAAATTGAGTAAAAACTATATACTTTACTCCTAAAAACATGAATTATCCCAAATTTGTTTCACATAAAACAAAGGATATCAAAAGAGGGTATATGAGAGGTGTTTGTGGTTGCTGACAGATGCACTATGCACCCATGAAATCCCCAATGTGGCTCTGCAATAAATCCTAACAAGTTAGCCCTCCATGCCTATCCTGGTAATGCAAATCACCTTTGGATGATGTGAAATACCTCAGACGTGTCCACCCTAATAGGCAAAATGCATCTATGTAACAATAGTTGATCATGAACAAGACCCCAGATGTGCCCACATTGTCATGCGAAGCATCTTAGATAAGATTCCTTGCCCATCTGGAGGCATACTAGGCATGCAAATTCGTTGGGCAGACACCATCAGATGTGTTTTCTATACCAGATTCGTGCCCCAACATATCACGTATACAATCATGAAATTCCATGTAGATGGTGAAGACATGTCAGACAAATCCTCTAGGACATTCCAACCTTGTCCTACATACCTACATGGACTCACACCATGTGGACCATGGATATGAATCTTCATACGCATACCCCTTTGACAATGGAAGTGTCCTTGATGGCTTAGGTCATGCAATTCTGTGGCCCTACCGACATCATGCTTTTGGACATGCCAACATGGTCTTCACCACCTTTCCTCAATCCCCTTCAAGATAATAAATCAGTATACCACACGAGACGCCTTAATATTTACACCCAAATAAATGACATGATATGAGTGCACCAACCAAGAAACATCAGAATATAATCCCTGATTACCGAGATAATATAATATGCCACAGACAATACGACAACCATTTCAGTATAAGCCCACATTAATCCTAAAATATTAGTGATATTAATAACATCTTTTAGAGTGGTCACCTACATTATCCTATCAGTATGTAACGGTATACAAAACTATGAGAGCTCTGACTCCCACCATAACATGGATAATTAGGAAGCATTCCAAAGGCTTGACTTCCAATAGTAATCCACCTCTATATAAGTCCCTTTCCATTCAATTTATTCATATATTATGGGATTAAATCTTCCCATAGGTCTTCCATACCCATTATTCCACCCTTAGACAATAAGAGGACTCATGCACGAGAATCATTCTATGTATAAGCCCCGATAAAGCTCTTAAGTACCTCAAATCCATTAGTGGGTTTGTGATGAAAGGGAACCACAATGACTTTGATTCCTTCCATACTCCTGATAAATAGAATCCATCTGTCTTAGTTTCAATTTCTATATTGTTCATCTCGAAAAACCACATTGTGTAAGCCCTAACATAAAGTGAAATATGATGAATCTAATCCATACCATACTAATTATATGTAGTCTACCTCTATTTAAGGTTAAAGTTCCATATTTATCATCCAAGGAAACTGTAGTGTTTAATACCCAACATAAAGGGAACTACAACAACTTTTATTCCTTCCATACTCAGGATATGTAGGCTACCTCTCCCCAAGGTTCATGCTCTATATTGATCGTGTAGATAGATCCTTGTATATATGTACCCTACTCAAAGAAATGACATTAATTACTTGCTATCCCACATTTATCATGTCGAGCATGGCTCATGTGAGATAGTGAGTTACGATAATAATTGAATCTGAACCATGATTCTCTATGATTACAAGGGAAACCCCAATATATATGTCCAGAAAGAGTAAAATATGAAAAATATAATTCTCTCTATATTCGAGATACATAGGACATCCCTATAAGAATCGACCTATATGGAGTCATAGAGTTCCCTTTCAAGTCCTACTGCATGTCATTAAACTACATGGTTTAAAAAAACAATGTGGGTTTTGATTGATGATTTTTTTTGGATACGTAGGATTCCACAAAATGGATAAATCCCATCCTCAGAGAAATAATCGCTTCATCATATGGAAGCATGTTATAAAGAACATGGTTATATGGCTTCAACATATAAACAACCACCTGTTATTGGAGAGTGATGAAGACCCCTAGATACATACAGATTGGTTCAGTAATGAAATCCTAGTATTTTTCAGATGAGGGATAAATTAACTCATAACCATTTTTAGGGTAACTTGTCTTGTATCGGTATTATGAAGAGATTAAAAAGAATATCTTAAATGTATAAGATAGTCCTATAGTAGGAAAAATTTCCCTCCAAAAGGGTTCAATGAGCCCAACCTCCCCTCCAATAAACTAATGAACGTCTCCAAGAATCATTGGGCCTAAAAACCGAGATAACCACTGATGTTTGGAAAGTAGGTCCATATATAACTTTGGATAGTTGAAATGTTGGGAGTATCTAGTGAAGATCGAATAGAAGGAAAACTTGATGCACATGATTGAGGAAGTACAAAAATTACACTTCAATCAAACCGTCAGGGGAAATACTATTCCACATTCCACATCAAAACATGAGGAATCAAAAATGGGGAACCTCATGTGAATTCCATTAACACTTTCATACCATTCATGGGTTTAGTAGGATTGATTCCCCTAATTAAAATTAGTCTAGCTTAGGTTTTACTCATTTCTAAACAAAACTGTGCACCCAAACCACACTAAAACTTGCATAAAAAGTAGGGATCACCTCTTTATCATTTATATATAAAAGTAAATCATCCAAAAAGTAATATTATAAATAATATTTCACTGATAAGGTGTATTGTTTTTATTTCTTAGGACATATCAAGATTCCATTCTATAGAAATTAAATCCTCGAATGTGGTAATAGATCATGAGATCATTCGACTAGCTGCTTTAGAATTAAGGTCCCGACGTACATTTTCAATAACACACCACTAATATCATATATTGGTGAACTTAGTGGGACATGAGTATTGAATCAACATCCATTTAATGAATATGGAATCATCTTATGAAATCTTTCATAATATGAGTCCCCACCAGCTATCTTTCCCACCACATGCCATGGGAGAGGAAGTTACCCTTATCACCATGTTCAACCGCTCTGGGAACCTATCACTGGAATGAAGCAACCTAGACTATCCATTTGAAAGAGAGGTGTGTGAGGATGGTCAATGAGAAAACTCAATCACCCAAGAGTTTCCTAGTAGGGTTTCCATTCCATCTGATTATCATCGCCGATTTTTGGTCGTGATTCACAAATGGGCTGCCGAGGAGGTTGTTCCTACCCCAACTATACAGGATGGGGAACCCTGTTAGAGATCCCACCTAGGGTATCAAAAATATGAAGTTTTAGAGAATTATATTATCCATACTACTACCAATTTTTCTGAGGTCCACAATTGTGGCATAGAGGATGGCAATGATAAATCCCATACCACTTCCAAGAAGTAGCCTCCGGCTTCATCTCAGCAAGCTGCAGTGACTGTAGAGTCCATGGGAACACCCTGTACCATAGAGGATGGGGAATTTTACCATTTTTCACCATGGGATCATATAAATAATGGGAACTGACTCTTAAAATGGTATATTGAGCGTGAAAAAATCAAACGAGACACTCCATCAACGATGGGTACCGACCTTCTTGTGTTTTAGTGTAACGACCCAATGTTTTTAATGGAAATTAGCTTCTTATAAATATTCCATAAAATCACATAATAATGAACTACAAAGTAATAAGTGACCTTTGAACATAAGTTTGTCACTTCTATGTTTGGAATTTTGAATATCTGACATACACGGTTGTGTTCAAGATGTTTTTTAAAGTATAATAAAACAGAAATATTTTTTGGTGAATAGTAACATACCATAATGAATAGTAACATACCTTTCTAAATAGTGATATACCCTAATGAATAGTAACCTCACCTATGGTGGTATAAAAATATCATTCATGTTTGAAGTATGATATTCATATAGTTTAGAATGAGTTAATGAATGTTTTAAAAATTGTTTTGATAATAAATTATTATTTGAATTAAATATTAAAATAATCATATTTAGAAAATTATTTTTGAAAATGGACTTCATTTTTGGATTATACACATCAAAAAATGATTAGGGAGAATTTTTGAAATTTTTCTGAACCACTTAAATTTTTTATGAATTGTAAAATACGGTAATTTACCGTATATTTACATTATAAGATAAATAGACTATTCAAAGAATCATGGCTTATTTCACCGCCCATGGTTCGAATTCACATGACCCATTTACTATTATTGGTCAGGGAATACATACTATTATTTGTCTTGTGAAGAAATAATAAATTAAGGATTATAATACCATGAAATCCCTCCTCTCCTCCACTATAAAACCCCCTTCAATCCCTCATCTCTCCACTCCTCTCAAGCTCCAAAAATTCCCTAAATTCTGACCAAATACCTCTCCAAGGTCCTCCCCGACGTCCAAATGCTCTTAGCCTCCTCAAAATACAAAACCTCTCCCCTTAAGAGGTTCTAAAATGTGGAAGTCTCAAGAGGTAAATTACTCTTCCCAAATTTCTTCTTTTCTTTTATGTTCTTTTACTTTTTATTTTTGTTCCTCAAGTCCATTCACAATAATATTATGATAAATCCAGTAACATACATGTAATGTAATTTCTTTATTCTAGTGGTTTATTTCATTATCTTCTCACCTTTCCCCACACTTTTATTTGAATGAAATGAAAGCATCGTTTGAGATGTGCTAATTCAGCACATTCCAGTACAACAGTTTATCAATTACTATTATTATATTTAATTCTGGTCATGAAACCATTTGTGTTATGGTTGAACCAGATTATTATATATGTAATAAATCCTATTTTTGGTTCTTTAATCCTTTGGTAAAAATGGAATTAAGTTATAAATCAAAACACATTATTTGTAATCAAATCCACCGATCAACAAAAACGGTTATCAATATGGTTATATATGTATAATAATTCAACTTCACTCTATGTAACCTAATTAAAATTAAAACCATGTATTCTATTTCATATGAACTAAATAATATACCTTCAATTATGTACCACCACTATCATCTTTCATATAATCCAAACATGAATATAAGTGAACCAATCTTTTAAAGCCAAGTAAACAAACGAGCCTGAAGAATGAAATCGAACCTCGTAACAAATCAAAAAGGATCTGAATGAAATAAAAAGGTTTATAATAAATAAATTGAATATAGAAGAGGTTATTAACTTATTAATTAATAATCCTAATTTGTTTATTCAGGTCATTAATAACAAGTGAAGAACACCACCAGATTTAAGGTAAGGGATCCTCCCCTTTTTACTCTTAATCAATATTGTTCTCTATGAGATGCAATTTTGTGTAATAAAAAGTTATGGGGTATGTTTATACACCTTCACCATATTAACCTAATGTTTTATAAGTGATGAGAAACCCCTTTTCTCTCTCATAAATCCCTCTTAGGTACACCCGACTCCATGCCGATAAAATCGTAACGAATTCTACCCAAACCTTCTTCATTCTTTTGGGTTGCCTATCTTTCTTTGAAAATAATGTTATAATATATATTTATGTGAATCTTATGAATTATGTAAAATATTCTAATATCAAGACCCTATCATCACTTTATTTCGGGGATATACATGTTTTTGAAAGATTCCCTCCATAGAACATTCCGATAAGCAAACCTGTTTTAATGGGACTTCCCAAATTTTTACCCAAATTTAAAGTTCAATCTATCCTATGGTTTAAGACACCGTTGTCTTTATAAAATCAGTATATTTATTCTGAGAAACTTCTTAGTTAAATTCTGGTTTTATTTAAATGAATGTCTTCTTTACTATTTTAAAAGCTCTATAGTATTTTCCTTAAAACTGCACAAAAATGTTTTAATGATAATGTTTCTAAAATACATTTCTCAAATGTTGTCACTTATGTTTGACACCACTTACCATGTTATATGCCTATTTTACCCTATGAACTTCCATGTTTTTTCTAATTCTTTCCTTACATGGACACTTTCATGATACACCCATTGGTTATGGTTTATGTCATAATTGGGGTACCCAATTCTTTCCATGGGTACCCTTATGTTTATGTATGGTTGATTATGAATGATTATTTATGTGGCAAGATAATTTATGTGGAAAAAATATTCATGAATATGTTGAGATGTGTGCGCCTAGATAGCACTCCAATTCATTGGATAAGGATAAGTCTCATGAGATGCGATGTGAAACCTGATTGGCGGTTAGCCTTGACCCATACTGAAATAGGAAACGGGATTGGCAGTTAGCCTTGACCCATACTAAAGATATTATTTATGATTGTGCCACATTTATATGATACTATGTTTATATGATCCCATGATTATATTAAATGATTTTATATGTTTCATGCTTTGGTTATCATTATTTCATGTCTCCTAACTCATGTGCTTGAGATGTATCCTTATGTTCACTCCTTCACTAGGCTTTTTAGCTCATCCCTTTGTTCATGTGTTCCCCAGGGTACCCTATGGAGATGTAAGATTTCAATGGACGTTAGAAGCTCTTTTTGGGGATTAAATAAAGAAGTTTTTTTATCCCCATGTCTTATGTTATATGTACCTAGACTTCCAAGACACTATACTTAATGATCCTTGGCTTGTACTATGATGGTTAATTATGCTTGAAATAATGAAATGTTATATCTAAAAATGCTTGGGTATCAATAGTTGGTATCGGAGGATGGTCTAGTTATTTTTAGAGACTAGGAATAGAGAACCATTGTGAGAACCTTAAGGATGAGACTAAGTATAAGAAAATAGTCCTAAATTTTGGTGAGTGTCAAGTAAATGGGTTATCAAGAAAATACATCCCTGTCTGGATACGAGCAGGTAGATGTAGCTCTGGAACAGATGTATCGAGGGGTAAAATATGAAAACACTACTTTGAGGTAGACTCGAATGGGACATGATGCATGATATTGGGACTTGCTGCACTCTTGGTCACAACACTCTCGGGGGATATGCTTCAGTAGATTCATGAGCTTAGTACAAACCATTATTAAGGGAAAAAATCCCATAGGAATATAAGTTAAGAAATAGATCGAGGATAACCTATATATAAACCTAAGGAATCAAAAGCTAGGATTTACTTCTTCTTTATAAGTTTATCCTTCAATGTCAAATGATTCCTTTTATGGTCAATATCTATGTATTCAAGACCACTAATTATACGTTCTTTTTCCCAGTTAATGACGAGAAATAGAAGAACGTGTTCCAACAACCAATGTGATAGGCAATGTAATGATTTCCTAATGACATTCCTGATGTGATGGAAGCAGGTTCTCAAAACTTCATGGCAGTACAAGCTCAGTTGGATTGAGTTATGAATAATAACATGAATCATGTGGAATACCCCCCTCCCCCATTGAAAGAGAAAGTTGTTGTAGAATCCGTCATGCGGCAAAGGCCTCCCCTATTTAGCGGGTCTTCTGATCCCCTCCCCACAGAACAATGGACTAACTCCATTGAAAAGATTTTCTCTATCCTCCTGTGCTCAGAAGAAGAGAAAGCTGTACTGGTAGTCTATCATTTTGATGGGGAAGTAGATCAGTGGTGGACACTGATCATGAATACAATGTCCTAATAGGAAATTGATTCCATATATTGGGAGGATTTAAAGAGGATGTTTATCCGCTAATATTTTCCTTGAACCCTCCGTCTCAAGATGGAAAGAGAGTTCCTTGGACTCATGTATAAGGAAGAAGAGTCCACTGGGGCATATGAAGCGAACAATAAAAGGCTTTCAAGGTACGGCTCTGGCTTTGTCATGAACACCTAAATCAAGGTGGATCGCTTCTTTAGCAGACTAAAGCTGAGTCTATGAAAAGTGTTGGTGATTCGAGACTTTGACAACTATGAGGAGATTTTCCATTGTGCCCTCAAGGTTGAAATGGAGATTGGAGACTCTTATTGGTCTCATGGGCCTAACTAAAAGTAAAGGAAAATGGAGAACAACATGGGTGGTTCATCAAAAAAATCCCATGATGGAATGAAGGCTCACTTTCCCCTTTGCAAGAATTGTGGGAAGAAGCATCTTGGTGACTGTCTCAAGGGAACCTAGAATTGCTTCAAATGCGGAAAGTTTGGTCATCTAGCCATGAGCTACCGAAGGGATATGAAAAATCCTACTAATGTTGAATAAGAAAGGAAGGTTTAGATCAACACTCAGCCTGCAGTGTAGTGTTTTAACTACAAGGATCTTGGGAATTATGTGAACAATTGTCCAAATACGAGTGTTTTCAGAGGAAATCTGCAACAACCTCCAAGGAAATAAGGGCTTATGCTATCACTACTACTGAGGTGGATCCAGAAAACGATGTGGTGACAGGTACGCATGTTATTCATTCATTAATAGCGAACGTAGGTTCTACACATTCTTTCATATCATGCAAGATTAGTAGAACTATTCAAACACCACCTCAAAATTTGTGGGAAAAGATATATGTGAGAACATCAAATGGGAAAATTATTGCATCCATGGTTTATAACTCCTCCCTAGTTAATGTTTGTGGAGTGAACCTCCCAGGAAATCTTGTCATACTTCCTATTGTGGAGTTCGATGCTATCTTGGGTATGTATTGTCCATCTTTGTACATGGCCAACATCAATTGTCAGGAAAGTGAGATTACTCTTCACATACCGAAGCATCCTCCGATTCTTTACAAGTTCAACGAGGACGATGAGTCATTTTTAGAATAATCATCTCAAGGGTGGATATTTCTTCCTTATGAGTATGCATTTCTAGCTCAAATGATTGAGACAAAGGAGAGAAACATGCATGAAGTCATGCCCATCGTGAGGGATTACACTGATGTATTCCTCGAAGAGATGCCTGGTCTTCCTCCAGACTGAGAGGTTGAGTTCTCAATTGATCTAGTCCCAAGATCTATGAAAATCTCAAAGACACCATATATAATGGCCACCATAGAGTTGGAAGATCTGAAGAAGCAGTTACAGGAGAATATAGAGAAGGGTTTTCTACGCCCGATTGCTTCACCGTGGGGTTCTGTAGTCCTCTTTTTTGAGAAGAATGATTGATCAATGCGCCTTTTCATTGATTATCATAAGCTCAATAAAATCACTATAAATAAAAATTATCCCCTTCCACTAATAGATGACTTTTTTTATAAGCTTCATGGGGCCAGTTATTTCTCTAAGGTGGACCTTCGCCTGAGATATCACCAAGTAAAGGTGAAGAAGGAACATATTCCCAAGACTGACTTTCGAATGATGTATGGAAACTATGTGTTCATAGTGATTCCCTTTGAACTCACTAATGATCCAGCAATTTTCATGGATTTAATGAATAGTGTATTTAAATATTACCTCGAAAAATTTTTGGTAGTCTTTAATGATGTTATTATGATATACTCCAAGAGCAAGGTGGAACATGAGGAGCATTTGTAAACCGTTCTAAAAACTTTTCTAAGGGATAAGTTGTATGAAAAGTATAGTATATGTGAGTTCTGGATAGAGGAAGTATCATTCCTGGGGCATGTTATCACTAAAAAATGGATATCTATGGACCCTTCCAAGATGAAGGCAATTGAAGAGTGGCCAAGGAAAAATTCTATAATGGAGATCCACAGCTTTTTAGGTCTAGCTGGGTATTATCAATGATTAGTGAAGAACTTTTCACGATTTTCAAACTCAATGACCAAGATGAAATGGAAGGGAGTAATGTTTTTATGGACACAGTATTGTGAAGAATGCTTCAAAGAGTTTAAAGAGAGTCTTATCACTACGCCGGTACTCACACTCTCTTCAAGTGGAGAACTAGTTGTCATGTATAGTGATGCTTCTAAGAAAGGCTTAGGCTGTGTGCTAATGCAAAATGATAAAGTGATAGCCTATGCCTCAAGGAAGCTGAGAATACATGTGAAAAACTTTCCCACGCATGACCTGGAGTTGCCCGCTGTGATCTTTGCGTTGAGAATCTGGTGGCATTATCTCTATGGGAAAAAATGTGAGATATGTACTGACCACAAGAGTCTCAAATATATATTCACACATAAAGATATTAATATGAACCAGTGAAGATTGATAGAGGTCATCAAGGATTATGACTGTACAATACACTACCATTTCAGTAAGGCAAACAAGGTGGCAGATGCTCTATGTAGAAAGGATCATGCATCTTTATCAATGATGAGAATTGAAAAGGATCTGAACTTCTTGGATTTGAAAATGATTGACATGGGAATCATTAAGGGAGGAACATCGTCAATCCTTTCTCAAATGATTTTAAACGTCCCCGATCCGGGTGACACTCAACGGGTGCCCCGAACCCGGTTGGTCACATGACCTAAGCGCATTTTCCCAAATTCCAGAGGCTGACGACTAGCAGCGAGGGCCTAGGTCTGATAGTGGGGAAACTATTCCTTCATTTGTTAAAGTGTAGCACAGCGGAATAATATAGAAAGCATACAACAATAGCAGAAGCGATAAACCATTCACACTTTAAATAAACAACTGTAGTAAAGAAAACCAATCAAATATATAAATATGATGCAACATGTCTCCAGTTCTATGAAAATAGCAAGAACATGTTACATAGCAGTACAATACCATACATCGTATAACAAAGAAAAACAAAACAACTGGTATCATCATGAGCCTAAGCCCGGTCCCGTTCTCCCCTACTCCCCACCAGCAATCATGTACCTGTATAAGGACCCTTTCCCTCTTCCACACATGTAGAAATGTAATTTGTTTTAGCTGAAGACATGACCCAAACAGGGTGTGAGAAATAAATCCCAATAAGAACCCACCAATGGCCCATGCCCAACTGTGTGAAAATATGGATCAACATTGTGCATTAATAAAGTGCAATAAACTTAGAAGTGCACAATAGTAACTAAATTTACTAGTTATATTGCCATTTTATTATTTATTTATCCATTCATTATAAAGAAACCACCACAGTGAATTTCTATGTGAAAAGTCAGTGTCCTCAGACACGCAAACCCGTACCCTCAGGTAATCAGAATCCAACCCGCAGGTAATTACCCTCAGGTGTAACAGATAATTCCCTTAGGCGTACAAGTCTCGTCATTAGGCACACAGTCGATTTCCCTCAGGCACGGAAGAAGTTTCCCTCAGGCCGAAATGACTACTGCTCTCACACTAAAGGAAACATTTCCCTCAGGCTAAACAAGCAACCAGGCCATGCCCTACATATAAACAAGAATTTCAAATACAATTTCTCTCAAGGAAAAAGTAATGCATAATATAAACAAGTCATACCCTTGAGTATCCTGCCCAAATGGCTAAATAGAGGAACACACCCTCGGGGTGGTCTTAGATCCAAACAATGATCCCAAACATCAGTTTAATATCACATTTAATAACCTATAAAATTCTTGGTATTTTAACTGTCAAGGCCTAAGCCACACGATACCCCGACATGTGTTCGTAGCCCAAAACACAAAAAAAAAACATGCAACAGTTGGGGATTAAACACCAAGCCACCTACCTTAAACTCCCTTGAACGGTATACACGAATGTCGCTTCCATAAATGCCCATGAAAGTCATAGATCTGACTTAGAAGGAAACTCACTTAAATGAAAATAACTTCCCTTAGAGGAAGAATTGGCAAGAACTATACAAGGAGAAGGGGGGGGGCTTACCCGTGCGTTTCCAACGAGATCATCAGAGGTGAAAACGGACTCTCGATTCCCAATCTAGATATCCTAGAATGTCGGGCCTCCTCTCCTGAGATCCTTCTTCCGGTTCTAACCCTTTTATGTGAATAGGGGAGGCTACATCCCATTTTACGAAAAAAACATAGTGCCCGGTGTGTAATTTTGACTACACGGCGTGTACTTCCCTCATTTAACTGTTCTATGGCGATCGCCAAACTGTTCATCTATCGACATGAGTACACGACGTGTATTCAAGACTACATGGCGTGTACTGTCGCCCATCTATCGTCTGCCTCCACCGCCTTACTATTTGCCTACCGACTGACTACACGACATGTAAATATCCACTACACGGCGTGTAGTCGGTTTTTACACCATTCGTCGCTGACATGGCTACACACCATAGGTACTCATCCACCATAGCCAAAGTACACAGCGTGTGGAATAGTACATGGTGTATAGTCCCAAAATTTAGGATTTTCCCCATTTTCTTTATTTTTCTCAAAAAAACTTTAGGAAATGACAAAAGAAGAAACCAATACCTTAAAACGAAGAACCAGGTTCTTACAAACTACCCCCCTTAATAAAATTCGTCCCAGAATTTCCGTTCCATGGGTGGGAGAGATAAAGCGTAGAACAAATCTGGCCACTGAGCACGTACGTCAGTCTCCCACTCCCAGGTTTCATCCTACACTCGGCCATGCTGCCATATCATCCATATGAGAGGAACTGACCAGACTCGGAGAACCTTCGTGCTCCTATAAACAATACAAATTGGATGCTCCTCGAAGGATGCATCAGCATGAAGCTCAAACTCTTCGGGATGAAAGATGTGGGATGGGTCTGAATGATAGCGGTGCAATTGAGATACATGGAAGTCATCATGCATGGCTCGGTACCTCTGTGGTAACTGCAACTGATAGGAAACCCGCCCTACCCTCTCCATAATCTCAAATGGCCCCACATACCTCGGTGAATGTATACCCTGTCTTCTGATCCGCCAGTGTCCCAACCTTGGCGAAACACGCAAGAAAACCTGATCCCCGACCATGAAATCCATAGTCTGTGGCAATCAGCATAAAATTTCTAACGAGACTGTGCGGTGGCCATCCACTTCTGAATCAACTGGACCTGCTCAGAAGTCTCCTGTACAAGACGTGGTCTCAGTAAAGCTTCCTCACCTGCCTCTAACTAGTACAAAGGTGATCAGCATGACCTACCATATAAGGCTTCGTATGGTACTATCTCAATATTTTCCTGAAAGCTATTATTGTATGAAAACCTTAATAGGGGTATATACTTTTCCCAAGATCCCCCAAAGTCTAGGATGCATGCCCACATCATGTCCTCAAGCACCTTTATCATACGCTCTGACTGGCCATCGGTCTGAGTGTGGTAAGATGTGCTGAGAAGCACCTGTGTACCTAGTGCCCTATGAAAACTTTAATAGAAACGAGATGTAAAACGGGTGTCCCAATCTGAAACTATAGAACAAGGAACACCATGAAGATGTACGATCTATCAGATATACAACTTTCTGATATCATCAACACCAAAGGTCTCTTTGATTGTAAAAAATTGAGATACCTTCATGAGTCTTTCCACAACAACCCAAACAGCGTCATTGCCTCTAGGTGACCTCGGAAAACCCATCAAAAAGTCCATCGCGACATCATCCCATTTCCACTCCGGAATGGGTAACTGTTGTAATAGTCTCGCTGGCCTTTGATGCTCCGCCTTCACCTACTGACAGGTGGAACATCTCGTAACAAAACCATCTATCTCCTTCTTCATAACCGGCCACCAGTACTGACGTATCATGTGTTGGTACATCTTTGTAACCCCTGGATGAAATTCCCAAGCTGAAGAATGAGAGTCCCGCATCAGCTCCTTTTTTATATCCCCTAGAACCCATACTCGTCCATGGAAATGAAGAATTTCATCATCTCCTATTGTCCAACCAGGTGGAGGGTCCTCACTTGCCAACGACTCCCGTAGAACTAGGCCTTCTGAATCAGATAGTTGTCTCATCTTCACTATATCTAGGAGGGTAGAAATCAAAGCTAAAGAAGAAAGATTAGTCTTCCCCTGACTGTCATGCACCTCCAAATGCATCTTAGAGAACAAATCCATAAGCTGCCTTTCATCACTGGCCTCATGCAGTGCCTGTATGTGAGCCCTCTTGTTCAGTGCATCAGCTACTGAATTACCTTTACCAGGTGTATAGAAAAGATCAAAATCATAGGACTGAAGGTATTCGACCCACCTTCGTTGCCTCAGATTCAAGTCACGCTGAGTAAAAATATACTTGAGACTTTTGTGGTCTGTGAAAACCAATAAGTGATCTCCGAAGAGATAGTGTATCCAACAATGCAATGCATGCACAACTGCAGCCAACTCGACATCATAAGTCAGGTAATTCCTCTCATGTGGCCTCAACTGCCGAGACGCGTACGCAACTACTCGATTGCCCTGTATCGACACTGCTCCCAACCCAATACCTGATACATCACAGTAAACTATATAGTTCTTCCCTTGCACTGGAACTATCAGTACTGATTCTGATGTCAACCTTCCCTTCAGGTCCTGAAAGGATATTTCGCAAACTTCCTAACAAACGAACATCACACCCTTCTTAGTAAAAACCATCAATAGCGCTGCTAAGTGGGAGAAGACTTGTATGAAGTGTCTGTAGTAGCCAGCTAGCCCTAATAAACTATGTATCTCAAACACGTTCTTATGCTACTCCCAGGAAACTACTTCTCTCACCTTCTCTGGGCCCATGACAACTCCTACCTTGGAGATAATTTGACCCAGGAAGTGAATATGGTCCATCCAAAAGTGGCAATTTGATAGCTTAGCATATAGCCGACACTCCCTAGTGTACTCAATACGATCTCAAGATGGGAGACATGGTCATTCCGAGTGTGAGAGTACACCATGATGTCGTCTATGAATACTACCACAAAAGAATCCAGATAAGTATGGAACACACGATTCATCAGAGCCATGAAAACTGCTGGCACATTCATGAGTCCGAACAGCATAACCAAGTACTCGTACATACCATATCTACTCTGAAAGGCTGTAAGTGGTATGTCTGTTGGTCTCATGCGCAACTGATGATATCCTGATCTCAGGTCAATCTTCGAGAACACTCATGCTCCACGAAGTTGAGCAAAAATATCATCAATCCTCGACAAGGGATATCAGTTCATAACCGTAATCCGTTTCACCTTCCGATAATCCAAACAGAGTCTAATGGTACCATCCGCCTTCTTCACAAAGAGGACTGATGAACCCCATGGAGAAGTACTGGGTCAGATGAAACCCTTCGCATATAACTCCTCTAACTGCCTCTTGAGCTCCTACAACTCTGGTGTGGCCATCCTATAAGGAGGAATGGACACCAGTGCTGCTCCTAGCACAAGCTCAATAGAGAAATCCCCCTCTTACTCTGGAGGTAGACCTGAAAAGTCATCTGAGAAGACATCCCTAACATGATCAACCACTAGAGGGAAATTCCTCTGACAAGTCCCCGGATCATCTAGATGTAAACTTGCAATCTGGTCTATGACTCCACTTCGTCCATGATGCTCTGGTCTAGCTCGACTCACCTGAACATCCCATTCACCCTTGTATAAAAACTCTCCGCCTTCTGGTAACGTGAAACTCGCCCTACGACGATAGAAATCGACAAAGTCTTGAAAGGGAACTAACCAGTTCATCCTGAGAATGACATCATAAGCTATCATCACTAAGACATAGAAGTTCCAAATGAAGTTAAACACACCAACCTCATGAAGGAACTCCTTGAACTGATGCACACATATCGTTCTCATTCCCAATGGAGTGTCTACTGTAATAATAGAAGAAGAAGAAAAAACACAGATCCTGAGGATCTCCACAACGGGAACAGATATGAAACTATGTGTATCACCCGTATCGAAAAGTACAGAAGATAAGATAGAAACTACTAGAATAGTACCTATGACTGTAAAAGGACCGGGATCCTACTCTTAATGGTTCTGTTTCACTGCATATTCCTACCCAATGTCCTGGCCCGATGACATAGCCTAGCTACCTTGAGCTGTCCCCTCTCCTACCTCTGAGATCCTAGTGTCTGGATACCACGACCATGACCACCATCTCTGCCTGCATGCCCTGACGTATTCCAGGTTCCTTACTGGTAAGAAGCTGCTGGTCCTGCTCCTGCACGCGGAGTCTACATAGAACCCCTCTCACTTTCCACTGGTAGAAATGCCCTGAAAAAGCATTGCAGATGACCCATCTTTCCGTAAGCTCGGAACTCCACTGGATCACGTGGACACTGCGGTCTCTTGTGCCCCTATTTACCACATTGGTAGCACCTGACTTGACCACCTTGAATATCCTTATTGCTGATACAACCACCGAGAGAGAAGTCCATCTGTCTCTTCCTCTTTCCAGTAGAAATAGTACCAGATACTGGTGCTGAAGCACCCTATCCCACACCACTAGCTTCCTGGAGGTTCATCTCTGTAATCAGAGCCTGGTTAATAATAACATCTACTGAAGGCAACCTGAAAACATTCATCAGTTCTCATATGTCGTATCGAAGACCATCCTCAAAGCGTCTGGCCCTCAACGTCTCATCACCCACCAGAATGGGTGAAAAATGTTGTATCTCAGTGAAACGAGCAGAATAATCCATCACCGACATTGCACCCTACTTCAGGTTCATGAACTATCGAGCTCTATCTTCCCTCAGTGTCTCTGGATAGAATAAGTCATAGAAGAATTCTGTAAAATAGTCCCATGCCATGTCTCTGTGATGCTCTGATTGGGTGGTAACATCCCACCACCTCTTGGCAGAATCACGTAGCATGTATGTAGCGAGCTTGACCCTCCTCTCTAGAGGTGTCTCAAGATGCTCGATGATAGTCTGCACAGAGCCCAGCCAAGATTCCCCTGTCTATTGTTCGACATCCCCAGAGAACGTTTGCGGATGCTACTGCTGGAATATATGAGTTAGATCAACCATAGATGTGGCAACCGATAGTGCTCCCTGAGAGGTCTGTATGAACCGCATAAAGCCTTTATAGAACTACACCTCCTTTCTTGTGTCCAGTATAATGGCCAGCGCTGCATCTAGCTTTGCTGGAGGATCCACTGGTATCCCATGGCCCACCATCTCTGGAGTATAATCGTTTCCACTCTCCTGGAGAGCAACGCGTGGTCGTCTCAGTGGCATGAATCTTCATGGTCAAGTTCACACATTAGAACAAGATTATCAAAGACTGAAATGAAGGAACCCAAAAATGGAATAGGAGGAAGAAGGCATTCATGATTTTCAAAACAAGATTACACGGTGTGTACTTGACTTCTCTTCCCCTGCCGGGGGGCTTCTACACAGCTAATCCACATGGTCCCCATTCAACAAAACTACACAACGTGTATATCAACTACACGACGTGTATGGTGTAATTTTCCAACTTCCCATGTCGTTTGTGACATGGCCAACTACTTGTATTGATTCTACACAGCATGTTACACCTACAAACGGTGTGTACACCACCTGTTTTCCCAGCCACACGGTCAGGTCCACACGGTCTGTCCTCAGATGAAACTACACGGCGTGTCCCAAAGGTACACGGCATGTTCAAGAAGAGGTGACACTAACCCATGTTTGTTAGTTACACGGCTGGGTCCCAAGGCCAGACTACATGGAATGATCCACAGTGGACACGGCGTGTATGTCTTATGGTCTCTGCCGTCCGTGTTGGTAGTTACACGGGCGGACTCTTGGTCGACACTACAAGTCGTGTACATTTGGTACACGACGTGTTTGTACTGAGATTTTCCCTTCCTCGTGTCCCCACCCACACCGTCTATGACACGGGAAGGGACTACTAAGAGTGTACTCATGGTACATGGTGTGTACTAAAAAAGTTGTCTCTTCTTCCCGAACAGAATAACACAGGACATGGGTCTGAAGAACTACACGGTGTGTATACTGGGTTTTCTGAACAGTAAGGCTCAGATACTAATCATGAACCCATAAAACCCTGAAATACAAAACCTAAGTGTAAAATTATGATCCTTGAGGGACCATTATCCCCACGAATCAATGTTTGACATCTCATCTGTGTTATAACAAAATAGAAGCTAATGATCCACCAAATTCCGGTCAATGAGGGCCCATACTCCCCAAAACCAAAGTTTTGAGTCCATTCTAATAACAAGATTATACAAAAATACTATATCACATAGTATGTATTTATCAAGCATCTATCACTACAAAATTCTTTTCTAGCAAAACAACTATAACAACAACATGCAATTTCTAACTCACCTACATAGAATGGAATCTATGCATGGCATGTGATTCCTAACATTTTCCTAAATGATGCATGAGATGTCATAACCTCATCTCATCGGGTTGAAACTAAATAGAACCCATGAACAACATATAAACAGCACAATCACAAGTGTGTCACCCAACGGTGAAAATCAAATCAACTGTATTGTTTGAAAAATCAAAATAATTGCAAAAATACGAGGTGGACTGGCTTTTCCCTGTACACGGGATAACTATGGCCAGGCACAATATATTTCCAACTACCATTTTCATCCAATCCCTGACTAAGGCTCCAAATAGTGTGTAAAGAAAAGAAACCCCTCTGATACCACTTTGTAATGTCCCGGATCCGGGTGACACTCAACTGGTGACCCGAACCCGGTTTGTCACATAACCTCAAGCACATTTCCCCAAATGCCAGAGGCTGCTGACTAGCAGCTAGGGCCCATGTGTGATAGTGGGGAAACTATGCCCTCATTTGTCAAAGTATAGTACAACGGAATAATATAGAAATCATACAACAACAGCAGAAGAAATAAACCATGCACACTTTAAATAAACAACTGCAGTAAAGACAACCAACTAGATATATAAATATGATGCAACATGTTCCAAGTTCTAAGAAAATAGAGAGAACATGTTACAAAGTAGTATAATACCATACAGGGTATAACAAATAAAAACAAAAAAATTGGTAGCATCATGAGCCTAAGACCGGTCACATGCTCCCCTACTCCTCAGCCGCAATCAAGCACATGTATAAGGACCCTTTCCCTTATCCACACCTGCAGAAACATAATCTGTTTGGGCCGAAGACATGAACCAAATAGGGTGTGAGAATTAAATCCCAGTAGGCACCTGCCAAAGGCCCGTGCCCAACTGTGTTAAAATATGGAACAACAGTGTGCAGTAATAAAGTGAAATAAACTAATCAGTACTCAAACGTAACTAACATTACTAGTTATATTGACATTTTATTATTTATTTGACCATTCATTATAAGGAAACCACCATAGTAAATTTATATGTGAAAAGTCAATGTACTCAGACACACGAAACCTTACCCTCAGGTAATCAGAATCCATCCCACAAGTAATTTCCCTCAGGAATAACAGATATTGCCCTTAGCCGTACAAGTGTCGCCCTCTTTCACATAGTCGATTTCCCTCAGGCACGAAAGAAGTTACCGTCAGGCGGAAATAACTACTGCCCTCAGGCTAACAGAAACACTGCCCTCAAAATAAATAAGAAACCGAGCCATGCCCAACATATAAACAAGCAGTTCAAATAAAATTACTCTTAAGGAAAAAGTAATGCATAATATAAACAAGGCATACCCTCGGGTATCCTGTCCAAATGGCTAAATAGAGGAACGCACCCCCGAGGTGGTGCTGGATCCAAACAGTGATCCCAAACATCAGTTTAATATCACGTTTAATTATCTATACAATTCTAGGTATTTTAATAGTCAAGGACCTAGCCACACGATACCCCGACATGGGTTTGTAGTCCAAAACAACAAAAAACACGTAACAGTTTGAAATTATACACCAATATACCTACCTTAAACACCCTTGAACGGTATACGCGAACGTCGCTTCTAGAAATGTCTGAGAACGATGTAGCTCTGACATAGAAGGAAACTATCTAAAACAAAAATAACTTCCCTTAGAGGAATAATTGACAAGAACTACAGAAGGAGAAGAGAGGGATTACCCGTGTGGTTCCAACAAGATCGTCAGAGGCGAAAACGGACTCTCGACGCCTGATCTGGAGATCTTCGAAGGTCCGGCCACCTCTCTCGAGCTCCTTCCTCCGATTCTAAACCTTCCCTATGAACAAGGGAGGCTACTTCCAATTTTAATTGAAAAAAACAAAATACACGACGTGTACTTTTGACTACACCGTGTGTACTTCCCTCATTTAACTGTTCCTCTAGTGGCACCGCCAAACTGTTCATCTGGAAACATAAGTACACAAAATGTACTCATGACTACACGTCATGTACTGTCGCCCAACTATCAGCTGCCTCAACCGCCTTACTATTTGCATGTCGACTGACTACATGATGTGTAAATATCCACAACACGGTGCCTAGTCGGTTTTTACACCCTTCATCAATGACATGGCTATACACCCTATGTACTCATCCCACACGGCCAAAGTATATATCGTGTGGAATAGTACATGATGTGTTGTCCTGAAATTTAGGATTTTTCCAAATTTTCCTTATTTTTCTTAAAAACCCTTAAGGAAAAGAGAAAATAAGAAACCCATGCCTCAAAAAAAAAGAACCGAGTTCTTACATGATTGCTCAACCATCCCTCATGAAGAAAATAATGGTTTTCTCAAAGAAAGGATTTGGAAATTCCAAAAATGGTAGAAGCTGTTAAAAATGGGAAATCCACCGATTTCAAAATTGATGAGGAAGAAGTTGTACGATTTGGGACACAATTATGTGTACCCTCTGATCCCGAGATAAAGAAGGAGATATTGAATGATGTACATAGCTCGACCTTCTCTATCCATCCTGGGAGTACCAAAATGTACTATGATCTCTGAGAACGCATCTGGTGGGATAACATGAAGAATGAGATTACGGAATATATATCATGGTTCTTAGTATGCCAGCAAGTTAATGATGAGCGACAAAAGTCTAAAGGTATGATGCAACCATTGACTATAACCATGTGGAAATGGGAAAATGTTACTGTGGACTTTGTCACGGGTCTCCCAAAGACGTCAAAAGAAAATAATGCGATATGGGTTGGGGTTGACCGACTCATCAAGACATCCCATTTCATCACTATTCGGGAAGATCACTCGCTTGAACAACTTGAAAAGTTATATGTGAAGTAAGTGGTGAGACTGTACAATGTTCCACTCTCAATTTTTTTTGACCGTGATCCAAGGTTCAAATATAAATTCTGGAGGAGCCTTCAACATTCATTGAGTATGGAATTAAATTTCAGCATTACCTATCACCCCCAAACAGATGGCATGTCTGAAAGAACTATTTAGACGATTGAAGATAGGCTTAGAGCATGATCTCTAGAATTCAAAGGTGGATGGGATCAGCATCTACCATTGGTTGTGTTCTCATATAACAATATATTCCACTCAAGTATTCAGATTTCTCCATATGAAGCTCTATATGGATAGCGATGTAGAACACCAAACTGTTGGGATAAAGTTGGAGAAAGAAAGCTACTTGGACCTGATCCTATTCAAGAGATGAAAGAGAAGGTTCCAGTCATCCAGAAACACATCAAAGCTGCTCATAGTCGGCAAAAGAGCTATGCTGACAACCGTCGAAGGGACTTGGAGTTCAATGTTGGAGATAAAGTCTTCCTTCTAATATCTCCATGGAAGAGAGTCATGTGATTCGAGAAGAAAGGGATGCTAATCCCAAGTTATATTGGCCCCTTTGAGATCCTTGACCGCAGAGGAGTCATGGCCTATCGGCTTGAATTTACACTAAATATGGCCCGAGTTCATGACTTTTTCCACGTATCACTCTTGAGGAAATATATACCTGATCCCTCACATGTACAAAACTCTGAGGTGGTGCTCCTGGAAGATGATCTCTCCTTTGAGGAGCTGCCAATAATGATTCTGGATCAGTGAGATAACGTTCTACGCAACAAGACAACCAATCATGTTAATGTGTTGTAGAGGAACCATATGTGTGAGGAAGCAACATGGGTACTGGAGGAATCAATGAAGGAAAAGTACCCACATCTCTTTTTGTCCTAGAATGTAAAATGAAATTTTGAGGGCGAAATTTCATAAGGGGGGAAGAATGTAAAGACCCAATGTTTTTAATGGAAATTACCTTCTTAAAAATATGCAATAAAATCACATAATAATGAACTAATATGTGATATGTGACCTTTAAACATAAGTTTGTCTCTTCTCTGTTTGGAATTTTGAAAATCTGACATACACGGTTGTGTTCAAAATGTTTTTTGAAGTCTAATAAAACAAAAATAATTATTAGTGAATAGTAACATGACATAATGAATAGTAACATACCTTTATGAATAGTTATATACCATAATGAATATTAACCTCAACTATGGTGGTATAAAAATAATATTCATGTTGGAAGTACAATATACCTATAGTTTAGAATGAGTTAATGAATGTTTTAAAACTGGTTTTGATAATAAATTATTTTTTTAATTTAATATTAAAATAATCATATTTAGAAGATTAATTTTGAAAAAATGGACTTCATTTTTGGATTCTACACATCGAAAAATGGTTAGGATGAATTTTTTAGATTTTTCTGATATACTTGAATTTTTGATGAATAGTAAAATATGGTAATTTACTGTATATATACATTATAAGCTAAATAGACTATTCATAGCATCATGGCTGATGTCACCACCCATGGTTAGAATTCACATGACCCATTTACTATTCTTGGTCATGGAATACTTACAATTCTTTGTCTTGTGAAGAAATAATAAATTAAGGATTATAATATCATGAAATCCCTCCTCTCCTACACTATAAAAATCCCCTTCACTCCCTCTTCTCTCCACTCTTCTCAAGCAACAATACATCTCCAAATTCTTCCCAAATATCTCTCAAAAGTCCTCCCCCACGTCCAAAAGATCTTATCCTCCTCAAAATAGCAAAACCTCTCCCCTTAAAAGGTTCTCATAGGAGGAAGTCTCAAGAGGTAAATTCCTCTTCCCAAATTTATTCTTTTCTTTTAAGTTCTTTTCTTTTTTATTTTCTTTCCTCACCTCCCTTCAACATAATAGTATGATAAATCCAGTAACATACATTTACTGTAATGTCTTCATACATAGTGGTATATTTCATTATCTTCTCCCCTTTCCCCACCCATTTGTTTTGAAAGAAATGAAAGCACCTTTTCAGATGTGCTAATTTAGCACATTCAAGGACAACTGTTTATCAATTTCTTTTATTATATTTAATTATGGTCATGAAACCATTTGTTTTATGGTTTAAACAGATTATTATATATGTATTATATCCTATTTTTGTTTCTGTAATCCTTTGGTACAAATGGAATTAAGTTATAAATCCAAACACATTCTTTGTAATCAAATCCACCGATCAACAAAAATGGTTATCACTATGGTTATATATGCATAATAATTCAACTTCACTCTAAGTAACCTAATTAAAATTAAAACCACATAATATCATGGATATGAACTAAATAATATAAATTCAATTATGGATAACTTGTTTCATATTGTATATAATCCAAACAATAATATAAGTGAACCAATCTTGTAAAGCCAAGTAAACAAACGAGCCCAAACAATGAAATCTAACCTTGTTACTAATAAAAAAGGTGTTCAATGAAATAAACAGGGTTATAATAAATAAATTGAACATATAAGAGGTTCTAGACTTATTAATTAATAAGCCTAATTTTTATATTCGGGTCATTAATAACAAGTGGAGAACACCACCAGATTTAAGGTAAGGGATCCTCCCCTTTTCACTCTTAATAAAGATTGCTCTCTATTCTATGACTTTTTTTGTACTATAAAGTGATGCGGTATGTTTATAAACCTCCACCACACCTCCCTAATGTTTTATAAGTTATGATAAACCCATTTTCTCTCTCATCAATCTCTCCTAGGTACACATGACACCATGCCGGTAAAATCGTAACAAATTCTACCCAAACCTTCTTCGTTCTTTCGGATTTCCATATCTTTCTTTGAAAATGACGTTATCATATCTATTTATGTGAATCTTATGAATTATGTAAAATATTCTAATATCAAGACTCTATCATCACTTTCATTCAGGGATATACATGTTTTTGAAAGATTCCCTCTATAGATCTTTCCGATAAGCAATCCTGTTTTAAGGGGACTTCCAAATTTTTACCCAAATTTCAAGTTCACTCTATCCTCTGTTTTAAGACACCATTGTCTTTATAAAATAATTATTTTTATTTTGAAAACCATCATGGTTAAATTCTGGTTTTATATAAATGAATTTCGTCTTTACTATTTTAAAAGCTCTATAATATTTTCCTTAAAACCGCACAAAAATGTTTTAATGCTAATGTTTCTAAAATACATTTATCATATGTTGTCACTTATGTTTGACACCACTTACCATGATATAATATTATTTTACCCTAATAACGTCCATATATTTTCTAATTCTTTCCTTACATAGACACTTTCAAGATACTCCCATTGGTTATGATTTATGTCATGATTGTGGTACCCAATTCTTTCTATAGGTACCCTTATGTTTATGTATGGTTGATTCTGTAAGATTATTTATGTGGAGAGATTATTTATGTGGAATGAATATTCATGAACATAGTGAGATGAGTGCCCCTAGATAGAACTCCAATGCATTTGGTAAGTATAAGTATCATGAGATGTGATGTGAAACGAGATTGGCGGTTAGCCTTGACCCGTAATGAAATGGGAAACGAGATTGGCAGTTTGTCTTGACCCGTACTAAAGATATGATTTATGATTCTTCCACCTTTATATGATACCATATTTATGTGATCCCATGCTTAAATTAAATGATTTTATAAGTTTCATTCTTTGGATATCATTATGTCATGTCTCCTAACTCATGTGTTTGAGATGTATCCTTATGTTCATTCCTTTACTGGGATTTTTAGCTCATCCCTTTGTTCATGTGTTTTGCAGTGTACCCTATGAAAATGTAAGAGCTCATAGGAAGTTAGAATGTATTTTTGGAGATTAAATATAATTTTTTTATCCCCATGTTTTATGTTATGTGTACCTAGTCTTCCAAGACACTCGACTTAACGATCCTTGGTTTGTACTCTGATGGTTAATTATGCTTGAAATAATGAAATGTTATATGTAAAAATGCTTGGGTTTCTATATTTAGTCAATATGATATCATTCAGACCAAGATAATCCCAATCATATCAATGTGATCATACTTATGAAGAGTACAATCATACCCTTCTGCAATCATATGTGTCATGGTAGTTTGTCCTACCTCCAACTACAGGCATAAGAGAATAATGTTAGATGGTATCCACCATGAATATATAGAAGATGTCACTGATCCTATAGGTATTCCAAGAGGTCAATAAAATGAATCATATGTGATGTAGAATTAGTGGATTCAATTCTATAGAATCCACATCAAAACCCACATAATCATCTACTTTCCAAGATACCAATAGAGTTTGGGGTGTTTTCATGGATCACACTAGCTAAACCCTTGAGGAAGACAAGGAAGCATCAGCAGAAGAATAGATTTCTCAACTCCAATGAGAAAAAAGGGACCTATTAGAGATAATTGTTGTAGTAATTCTAAGATCTCTACCTAAGGATGATGTTATGGTGTCTTATTATGAATTCCCACCTTGTAGTGATGTGCCCCAACCGAAAGGTCTAGGATCATTTTAATATTTATAACCCCCTCATCAAGAGAAATGTAGACACTTTCTGACCTCACCCCTACCCACATGGCATGGGGCATTTACATATTTTCCACATCCCAATCAGGGATATTCTGGGAGTCCACTATCCTCAGGTGTTTCCGAATCACACTTCAAGAGAGGTGGTATCTTTTAAATTTTGGGAAGTATTTGCATCAACCAAGACTCCCAAATCTCCAACACCCACCCCCGGATCAATATAGAATGTGAACCTATACCCGAGACTCTATACACAACCATACACCCACACCAATAGTGGCCTCGATAACATATAGGAGAAAAGGTATGGTCACCTATCTCATGAAGATAGGTATAAAAATGAATATTCCTTCTGAGAAAAAAAATGATTGAAGGTATTTGGCTTATTCTATGAAGAATGGTTTGATAGATCTCCTAATGGAATGTAAGTGAAGTGAGGTGGGTTTGGTAGGCCCTGAAAACTACTACCCAAAACATATACATATTGGGAATACCGTAGGTGGTTTCTTTTTCATTAAAGACTAGACTCAATTGTAGATATACATGGGATTACTGAAACCACCAAAACCTGAATCCCCACTGCAGTCACTTAATCACTCTGAATAGGATGCTCCAATTGTATAGCGGAGCATGAGCCGACCACCATCAAATCATAAGAAAACAAAATTCAAATAAGTATTGAATATCCAAATATATTTACTACACCATGGAAAACAATTTGATGGAACTCCTAACAATGGTAATTCCACATGAGGTAGGGTTGATAGGCCAACATAACTATTTATCATATCATTGGAATCTTGAGAACACAATAGGAATATTATTTGTGTTCAAAAATTCATTGGTCGAACAGGTTTCTCCAGTCTTGATAGAGTTAAAATATTCTGAAACTCTTATAAAATGAATAAGAGTTGGACAAGATATTTAAAAAGAAGCATCCATATCAGAGTAATCTCCTTCATTCACCATTACCACATGATGCTAAATTGTACGAAGCTTCTCCTTAGTGCAAGACATTAAACTGAATGGATAATTGTATTTAGAAAAAGAAATTGAACTGCATGACCCTCTTTCTTTCAACATGAATTTAAACTATACAGATATTTTCCTCACCCCAAGAAATTAATCTTTGCGGATCATGTTTATATAGAATTCATTAAAATACAAAATAGATTTTCATACTATAAGATGTTAAACTACATGGATCATGTTATTTCTACAAGATGTTATATTTAATGTATCCCCTAGAACTACATATGGTGTTATTAAAATTTTCAATGAGATACATAGCGACACCATGATCCTATATGTTGGCCTAGACACCACACAATGTAAAATAATCATGTCATATCCTAAATTGCTTACGATTGGTTAAAGGAACCCTATTCATTCATTTTTTCTCACACCCAGAATAGATCACATGAGCTTAGGAATTTCGGTTTGGTTCCCCAAAAAATTGAACCATTATGGCTTGAGATAAGATCATTTTAGTATTGATGTGTCCTAGATGCATGATGATAAAATGTGGTGTTAATTTCCCTTACAAGATATAAAACTATACATTCCTATGAAATTCAACCGATAGGAACACAGTTACTAGTGTGGGTCTCCTACCCCGCACCAACATTCCATAACTTTATATGGATTGATTCCCATCCTTATGGGATATGTATAGTCACCCTAAATCCTTGTTTCTAGGCCCATACATAGGCCTTGATCAATAATTTATACCACAACATGGGACTTCAAGATCTTTATTCACATTGGGTTATAGTAAACTGTGTCATACATACCCCTTTGAAGGTCCCCCTTGGTATTTACCAAAGGATGTTAAACTACATGGTTTCCTATAAACTAAATATGGAATGATTCCTATCCTCATAAGATATGTTATGACACTTGATACTATACTACGTGGCCCAACCATAATATTATATTTCTATCATGTAATGTTATCCTATGTCCTTACCGCATAACATAAAACTGAACAGATCTAGAACTGTCCCCCTCACACTGATTAAACTTTTTATCGTTACTATATGATGTCAAACTGCACGACCAATGTCCATTCCACATGTCATTAAACTGAACATATAATTTCCTTACCACATAAAAAAATGAATCCTCAAATACCCTTAATGGTTGGGTAATCCATAATCCTTGCTGCATGATGTTAAACATTACAATCATCATCCTTATTGAAAGACATTAAACTGCAATGTTCTATAAGAACAATTTGTGTCTTGACACTCATTCTATTGAGTTTTTTAGAGACACCAAGAAATATTCTATTGGGACCAAAAGGGACATTTGAACCAATGCATGTTGTTCCGCCTTCATCCTCAATCCAGGGAATTAAATAGAATGAAACATCTAGAAGTACGTGTATCTTGATTTTTGACCAAACATGATACATAGTTATTCCTAGATCTCAAGTACTAGGACCCACTACAATTGTCAGTGGATATAATATGAACCTCAATGTATGGGCTAGACCGTTGTAGAGTATTTAATGTTCTAGAACTATGTGTGTCTTGATTCTCATCCATAAGTGATACATAGTGATGTATGGAATTTTCTCATCGGGTGTAGGTGACTGTATAACCTTTTTTAACCCTTTGGACCATGTTTTCCTAGAAAGGTTCATGATGTGGACAATGCCTCTTTGGTCCTCATTCACATTGTGTTTCTTCATGGAACCACATTGGGCATCTACATGTTAAGAACTACACCATATGGTCCAAACCACATGACCTTGAACAATCCACATATGTCTATGAAACATGATATTAATCTATCATGCATCATACGAGCTGCATGATAATAAAAAGATCACAACCTTCATCTTCACCAAAAGACATTAAATTTTACAACCTTCCAGAACTATGTGTTTCGTTATGATCATAATTTTGAGATAAAAAGTGATGACCAAGCCTCCATCCCTAGGTCGAACTACATTATTTTTAATTTTTCAGAATAGTTCTAGTGTCCATACTTCACAACGTTAAACTACATGGAAGTACATCCTTACTGCATGATGTTAAACTACACAAAAGTATATCCATACTATCCGATGTTAAAATGAATGGATGTATTTCCTTAATTCCTGATGTTAATCTTCATGGAACAAAGAACGTCCACACTATATGATAATAAACTGTGCAGACCATCCCCCATTTTTTGTTCCTTATCAAGGGACTGAAAGTGACTTAACCCGATCCACAAAACTAAAAGGTTCTTCTACCAGATTTTGAAAGCACCTCAATCATTTTTATAAACATCACATATTTTATGACTCAAATTACCACAAAAATTCCATTTTACTTGAAGAGAAAAAATAAATAGCTTGGTTATCCATGCTACTAACACAAAAGTGATTAACAACAACCACCCAATGACATCTTGGTGTAATATAAAGGGCTTCCTGATTCATGTGAGCCTGACATCACCATGGCAGAACCTAGGACCCCATTGTATTTTATGTTATCCCTAGAATTATTGTCCCATATCATTTATCATTATATAAGGAACTCAATCCATTACATTCAAAATCTATTTCCCAAACATGAGAAGATGATGGGGTTTTATTGACCCTAAGAATCCTAATTAGGCTCTTTTGTATCATCTCCCAAACATGTTTCATGCGAGTCATGAACTAAAAGTATCTGTACTTTGATCAAATATTTACAACCATAAACTCTTGCATATAATGGCCTGAATCTCAAGATTTTAATCTTCAAGGAAAAAATACACAAACATTTCAATAAGAAAACCCTCAAAGGGTGACCTAAGAAAAATTCAAGGATCTTCCCACAAAACTCCTCATTAGTAGAGTTTTGGAAAAAATTAAGGCACAAATAAATAAGTTATAAATATCATATAATTTAATATATATACGTATAAAAATCCAATTTATGATCATTGTAACCTATAGTCCAATAAAATATTACAGGAATTATTTTTCAGATATCCTCTCTGTGAGAATATGTTCGACAGGTGGTGGTGATACTTTTAGGGTGCTAAAACCCTTCTATGATCTTAAATTTTCAATAAATTCAACTCCATTATCTAATGAATCTCGGGTCTTCAAAATAATTTCATCACCCCTGAAGTGGAAGAAAAATATCTCATCTTAGCCATGCTACTAGAAAAAGAATGTATCAGACCCACCGACCAAAGACATCTTGACCCAGTATAAATGGGGTACAGATTCTTATGATCCATCTATCATCACGACGAAACATAACACCACATTGTGTTTTATGATATCCCTAGTGTGACTATCCAATACCTTCCTCATTCCCCGAGAACTTGGAATAATGATTTATAATGTCTATATTAGACTATTCAAGATGATCTGATATCCTCAATGATATATCACCATGTTTTGTACCCTTTCTCATGCCCGAAATGCAACCCTTTATTCTTGAACCATTTGGTGGCCTAAACCTCGGGATTCAAAACCACAAGGAATATGGCCTAAGATTTTTTATTATATTTTAGATTCCATAGGGTGATAAAAACTATCCTGTATTGACTTGAATCCATAAGAAACTTCATCATCCAGATTTTGGAGGCTTCAAAAATTTATAATATCCCCGAGAAAGGAAATGATATCTACTAGTTCAGCCATGCTACTAATGCAGAGGGGACCAGACCCACCGACCAAAGATATATTGGCTTATTATTGAGGGATTCTTAATCCTTGTGAGAATATATGACATCATGGTGAAACATGACACACCATAGTGTAGTTGGACATACCCGACATGTTTATACCATTCCATATGACTATGCTAAATCTTATGGGATGTGACTTACATCACCCACATTCCAACTATCAAGGTGGGTTTTAATTCCCTAGTATTTCTCCCTCAACCACATACACACCATGAGTCTTTAATATCTCTGGTAAAAGTGTATAGATCATCTTTTCATGGCCCTTCTATTAATGCATAAGGTATTTAACCCACCAACAAAAGGAATATCCTCCTTATAAGAAAGGAACTCTAGATCCTCACGAGCCCTAGTATTACCATGATAAAACCATCACCCCAATGTGTTTTGAGACATCCCAAGTATTTTAGATCCATGTTCTATAATGGTCAGGGTAGTAATTATTTAATGTACATGTAATCCCAAATTTTTGGGATAAAATTCCATAAACTAAAGTACACTAAAGGCCCATCCTATAATAACAAAAGTTATAGTGCACCAAAGGTCCGATCTCAAAGATCATAAACTACAAAAAAATGATGGTCTAGATTACAGGGAATTAAAAAAATAATAGACACGATATTCACTAGGATGGAAACCTAATAACAAAATCATGGAAAAAATTCTAGTATCCTATTTATGGAAATATACTTTGTGTGATCTATGTAATATCAACCATTTATTTAATGGAAGAAGGATAAAAACTTTTAAGGTCAAAAACTTATAATATGGAGTCCTGATTCAAATCCAAGTCCATGCCAGTAATGTCTTCCTCCATGTGAAGTTTATGAAAAAGATAGGGAAAAGTAAACAAAGAGATACAAAGATTTTGTGTCCATCACACGGCCTTAGAAAAAATAAACCTATGCTCGCTAAGTACATTGACATCGGAAAATAATATATTGTTCCACATTTGGGAAGTATACCATGTTTATATTATCCTTTTAAATCATATGATATCAATGATATTGGAGTAGGTGCATTAGTGGTGAATTTCTTGTTAGTGGGAATTCATGAACCTTATTTAAAGAGAAACATTTTCGAAGTAAAGAACTCAAATCAAAGCAATTGGTTTGGTTTGGTTTGAAAACAAATGACATACATCGTGGGAGATCTGATCAACATCTGCACAGAAAGATGGATCATCACTCGGGGTTTCATAAAAAAAATTGCGATATACCCCTACCTACATATGATCTAGATTTATTAATGAACATCCATCTTAGATTTCTCTATCTACGAGCCTTTGAATCCCATGCATATTCATAATGATATGTTTCCAAACTACATGAATCTTTTCTACTATCCTCATGGGATACATAGAGACATCCAATTTCTTTACATCGGATCCAACCACATGTTTTTATTCTACCCAATAATGGTTCCATTTTAGAAATGATACAAATTCCAAATTCTAGGTATCCGCCCCCCTGGCTGAAGTAACATCCCATATTGGATCCAACTAGCAGTTGTGGCCAGATGTGTCATCTTTATAGCACTTGAGAGTTCCACAGACATAATTGGGAAGGATCAAATTAGGAATTTCAATATATTGAATTGTTAGATATTTAGATGCATGGGAAAATTTTCTACGTTTTCCTAGGAATCATACTATTTAGTTTTGAAAAATCTCTTTCTAAGGTGGGGGATTTTATGGCACCAATATTTATGTAATGCACACTTTGCCATCAAAGTCTCAAGGACCAATGAATAATAATGGTAAATGGAGTTCATAAAGGCTAAGAAATTTTAGGGGGATCACAATAGGACTTGTATTATACTAATAATATTATACGTAGTTTTTATACCACCCATAGAAAATAATAATGATAGCCACAAGCCAGTTATGCCAGTTCTACCAAGTATAATGTAAGACAATAGGTTGACGAAGCCCATTAGAGTTATTCTAGGCTGACTAATAGGAAAGTAGGGGAGCATAACTCTTCTAAGAGACGAGCCGATCCCATTTAATGGCCCCTTGTTGCACAAGAACATAGGCAAAAGCACATGGATTGGTCAAATCTCATTCTGTGGATGTGAATCAGGGGGTATGGGTGGCGAAGAAATTTCTGGTTCGAGAGAAATGCAACCACAAAATGACTTATATACTGAAGGGGAGGCACAACCAAAATTTGATGTGTGATGAAATTTTTTCCATGGGATCAAATATGGGGTGTCCCGTCATGCCTTTGAATGATCTACATTTTTTGATCTTTCATCCTTATATTTCAAGCCATAATATTCAATCTTTCACCTTTTGAGTTCAAGTATGGTGATCCCACACACCACAAGACAAATATTTTCAACCTCTCGTCCACCCACCCTCTTCAATATCCAGACACACTAGTTCAACTTTCTAAAGAAAACATGACAGTCACCCATCATCTCTACCATATCAATGATGCTTTGTTGACACCCAAGAATGTTTGAGGCGACTGACATGAAGCCATCACAAGATCTAAAGCCATGATATCCAATGGAATTCTGTGAGAGTCCTAGAAAATACTCGAGGCCATCAAAAGATCATCCCTTGATCATGCGACTAATGAGATAATAGGTGGATGTGTCACAATAGAAGAGATTTGGGGGTGTTGCATGGCCATTCATTGATCATACTACTGAACCAAGGGTAAAAGATGAAGGTTTCATGAGAAATTTTACAACCGCAAGCTCCTTCCACCTATGATGATTTTTCAATCCAATTTAATTCATATTTTCAATGATCACATGATGCCATGGAGATTAAAAATTCATTGAATGATCAGATTAAATGTACATGCAGCCTCACAAGTGAAGGTAATGCGATGCAATCTCTATCACTATCTTATCAATGAAAAACATCCTTGATCCCATGAAAATTGGTGCCACAATAGGCCTCATGTGACCTATATAAAATCACTCACATTCATAATAACACAAGTGGGGGGAGTATAAAAACTCTAGAATAGATGGCTATCCAACCACCTTCTTCTAGAGAACTCCTCAGCTAATCAAGTTGGTTGTATGCATGATTATTTAATGATCAAGCGGTCCCATGATGAACATAAGGTCATGTGACTCTAGGTTATTGCACAATGTTCACCACACATAGTGATACCCACAAGGTTTATAACTTCAAAATTTTAGGTTTTTTAACTATCTTTAAATTCCAACTTCGACCTTGTAGTTCCAAAACCACCTTGGATCATGTCACTAGATTGAGTCCTTCGGAATCGTCATCCTAGCCCACAAACACCGACTGGAAGTCCATGGCGTGATGGAAGAAGACACTGTGGTACCCCTTGTTGAAGATATAGAATCATATGAATATTAGGGGGATTGATCATTCAAACCTATGATCAAGTGGTATGACTCCCTTAGATTTTGATATTCATGAAAGGTATTCCCTGATATGGATGTTCCACCTATGCAGCGCCCTCATGCAACCTATTGTGGAAGCGTACACCTTCCCCAGTATATGCACCCTCAATAAGCAGAACCATTCATGGTCATTGAATCCAACTAAAGACCCCTTTAATGCCATGCAATTCATGAGACTTCCACGGGGTGCATTAAAAATGAGACCCCGAGAGGCACAGTACAAAGAAAACCCTAGTCCATGCCTCCTTCATTACAGAACAAGATGACACCCTTATAAGTGTTTGTAGAGTCCCTCATGCAATACTTTTGAGATCATATGCTCAAATTATTTATCATACAATATTGCAGTGCATAAGAAAAGGTGGTCAAAGTACCTGCTCACCGTAAAGAGTTAAGAGGGTACTCCTTGAATCTCGCGATGAACCTGCATGATTAAGGATAAATACCCCATATTCCATGCATCCCTCATAGTGTAAATACTTCTTTCTCCCATGTATGGGGTGACCCTTGTACATGGACCCCATTCATGACCATAGTATCCCTCAAGGGCCCTCTTTAAAGTCACAAGAATTGCATATGAATCTATCACATGAGAAACCTCCAACATGCCTATGTCCAAAACCCATTAGAAACATAATGGGTAGGGATTCCCATGGCCAAATAACCCTATTCCTAGGAAAATATTTTCTATATGTCTTTGGACATGAACCCTTTGGGTATGTACTTACGTAACTTGAATGAGCACAAAACCATGAGTGTGTCCACGGGACACCCCCACATGAATGGTTTAAGAACACACGATCATGAGACCCTTAGATGATCTTGAGATATTCGTGGGCATTCTATGACATGCCTAGTTTTGAAATGTTGGGATAACCTCATAGAAACCCTTTGAAATGTCACTATTGACATGCGATAGCCCGAAGACATGTAATGAGAAGAGCCTTGGAGATTCTAACCTTGATCAGGAGAATACATCTTGAGAAAACACCCATTGATCATGGGAAAAATCCATTAACATGTTATAATGATGATGAGATTGTCCATAAACATGTCCTCATTGACATGAAACATGCAGAGGACAGTTTAGGTTGATCATATGATAGCTTATCGTCATGTCTACTTTGAGCATTCATTGAACACCAGACATGTCCACCTCACTACATGTATGTCCTCAGGTATTGTTGGAAAATTCCGTGATACCCTAAGGATAAATGAAAATCTTCCATGAAATTTTTCCACACTCTCCACATGACCCATATTGGTCATGCGAGGAATCATAAAAAAATCTAGTTAAAATCCAAGATATTACTCATGAAAACTCACACAACCCTCTAATGTTTGTGGTATAGAATGAATGAGACAAAAGGGGGGAGGTGGGAGGTACTCGCTATCGCTCATAGAAATATAATGTTCCTAGGATTTCCAGAATGTGGATATTCAATAACTCTTAAAATTACTTCCAGACCCCCTATTTTAATCAAGCGTGAGACTCTAAACATGTCCTCCTTGATCAGGAAAAGGAATATTGGACAAGCTAGTTTACCATGCATGAAACACCTTACGTGCCTGCTCTGGTCATGTGAGGTACCTTTGACAGGTCTGCTTCACTATGGAAAAGATACCTTAGACAAGTCAGTTGAACATGATATAGACCCCGGACACACCCTCTTTAGTCATGTGTAGTATCTTGTACATGAGGATTGACTCATTCAAAAGACATCCAGGGCATGTCAATTGATCATGAAAACACCCTCGGATGTGTATGCAATGTCATATTTCTTCCCCAACATATTAGGTGTGAAATACGAACTTTTCTAGTATATGGACAATACATTTCTGAAAAATCCTATAGGAAATTTCATCCTTATCTAAAATACCTATTTGGACTCATTCTATTTCGAACTTAGGCTCAGAATCATCATCCACACCCCCTTTTACAAGAGAAGTTTCCTTAATGAGAGAGGTTCATTCCCTCTTGTGACCCTCCTAATATCAAGCTATCAAACAGACCATCATGGTCATAAAAACTTCTCCCCATTCCACTAAAGGATATAGAATATGTGTATAATGTGGATAGCCGTAGAGTGTATGAGCCAACCAATGACATGATATGAGTGCACCAATAGGGAAACCTCAGAGCATAGGCCCCAATTACCAACATAATATTGTATTCCCCCTAGAAATAGGGAATCCATATTGTTATAATCCCTCTAAAATTCCTGAGTCCTTGATGATGAACATAATGTATCCAAGCATGATCATCCAACTTAACTGATCAATGGGTTGAGGGACCAAATGAATTACGTGAACTAGGATTCCATCCATAACTAGGATATGTAGGATGCCTTCCTAAGACCCAATTTCCACTAGGAATCCATGATGATATAATTTACTTCCAATTCCAATTATTCATATATTACTAGTTTAAATACTCCAATAGTTATTTCATCCTTGTTCATCAATATGCAGAAAATAAGAGGACTCCTGCATGTGCATCATTCTAAGAATAATCCATGATCATGCTTCTATGTACCAAAAATCCATTAGCGGGCTGAGGGACTAGAAGAACTAAAAAGACTCTGATTCCTACCATATCTGAGATATGTAGAAAGCTTTACTAAATCCAAAGGTCTATACCATATCCCCCCCCAAGATGGATGATCATTCATCTTAAAGGTAAACTTTAATGTGTATACCAATTAAAACAATTCTCTATTGTAATGTGTCTAATCCATCACGGTTGTTGGTTTATCACACAAATAATGGATCATGTGGGATTAGGGATCATTAATGATTATGATAATATCTTGTTAAGAACTCCCCAAAGATGGAACCATCACCATCATATTGTAAGTCTGGTTACATCCCCTCACATCTCAAAGGGGAACATTACTAAAGAAGTAGTCTGGGGCTATCTCGTATTCATGTGTCCCACCTAAGTCCTCTATTGTAATATCTCTCACGATGAAAATGACTTTCTCAAGAGCAATGTGGACCCTAATTTCAATATTAAATAGGATATGTAGGATTATTCTTCAGGGTTTGAGCCTAACATTCACATCCTTATTGTATGACTTTATACTACATGGATGGGTTCCACTGAAGCCATCATAATTAAATTAGAGTGCGATAGAGAACCCAAGAACACACAATAATCCCTATCATTACATGTTCATAATCAATCCATTGACACATGGGTATTCATTACCATATCCGAGTCTGGGAAGGATTTTACCAAATATCTTAAATCTACAATAGGGTCTTAGAGTAGGTGAAATGTCCGCCGAAAAGGGCATGATTAGCCTGACGTCCCATCCAATCAATCAATGCAAGTATCCAAGAGTCACTAGGCCTAAAAACCCAAATAACCTCTAGGATTTGGAATGTTGGCCCGTAACTAGATATGGAAGGGGGAAACATTGGGAGTTTTTGATAAATTGAAAATGGTAACACAACAAGAGAATCCCATTCCAAACTATATTTCCCAATGAAACAGAAGAATCATTCACGGTTCGTATATTGCTTCTATGAAGAATCCATCCTTTTCTAATTTTTCATCACTATTTCGCATACCTCATATGTTGTCCAGGAAATGATCTTGGGAAAACCAACTATACTGATTTGTGGTCATCTAATTTCTTTACAGACCCTATCAGATAGTATTTTTAACATCTGATTGGTCATCTATAGTATCATCATATTTTTAAAGAAAGGTACTCTAACTATCTTGTCTTATAGAATCATTAATTGTTTCCAATCAAACATGAATAATATTGGAAACACCATTAATCCCCATTTTCTGTTTAAAGATTGCATCAAAATTTCTCCATCCATATTATGATATTTGAGAAATAAATATCAAAAAATAATCATCATATTTAACTAGAAGAATAATTCAACCATGAAATGAAATCTAATAGTATCATAGGAATACATAACAATTCTCAAGGAATCACATTAAAAATAAAATAATTAAAACCATTCACATGTTTCTAGTAATATAAATAATTGACTACTTCAACCAAGATCCAATAAATTTGTGACATAATCATCACATCTAAATCACATTTATATTTAAATTTTATTGATCATCATTGTCCACCAATGAAAATAATTTGATAAAAAATAGAATCCATACAAAAAGTTGTATCTTCAAAATGTTCCCTATTAAGTGGCACTGAACTATATGAGTTCTTATTTCATTCAATAGGATACATAAGAAGCCTATGTATGGCATCGATCCAAATATAGAAACAAAAATTGTCTCCCTAGATGAAGATATACACTAGAGTGCCCCACTGAGTGGCTTGGACACCAGAATCATCACAATAATAAACAAATAATATCTAAGTTGTATATATGAGAATAACATCAATAGATAACCTCAGATACATACAAATATATCTATATATGAATAACCTCAAATAAATATTTATGATTATATGATCTATGTAAAATAATAATTGATTTTAAACTATGGGATTACCTATATCATACGTGGAAATTAATGAAGGATTCATGAAAAAAATTTAATATAAAATAGAGGACTAGAGTAGGATATAATTCACCCCAATAGTGTGTGATAATCCATACCTCACATGAAATTGACTAATGAGTGTTCCCAATAATCATTGAAGAAAATCCCTAAAAAGTTCCTACATTAGGAAACCAGGTCACTTTAGATATATAACCATTGGGTGTCCTCAATTCCATGAAAGAATTCGTTGTAAACCGTTCAGAAATTGAAAATCATCATGAGGCCTGATTTCTGAGGCGAACATTATATTAGCTATATAAACATAATATTCTACAATATACTTTCCAATTTCTCCATAACCATTCTTCTATATAATAGTTTCCATCATATTTGTTGATATAATCATCTTTATAACATGGGGAATAAAAACATAATAAAGGAGTGAGAACAAAATATTTGTAAGGATAATATTATAAATAAGTCCACAAGGGTTAGACCATAAGTATATTGGAAAACATTATATAGAGATAAATATATTATTAAATAGAAAATGAAAGAATAATAATTATCCATGATAATTTAGGAAGGGCCTATAATCTCAAAATGATTACGTATACAATGGTAAAAGCTTGAAGAAACAAGACATTACAAACATGTTCCCTGAATTATAACATAGTCATAACACAATGAATAATGAAATAGGCTAATATTTGGTATTCATAACATTATAAACATATATAACATCATCAAATTTTTTTCATTCTAATGAACGAAGATAAGTACATCATATTCAATCTTATTATATTGAACGTAGCTATACACAATGCGTTCATACTCATTCATCTGAATGAAACTAATTTGTATCAAGTTCATGTTTAATCTTACTAATTAAGCTAATATTTATTATTTTCATGGTCTTCATAATTATATCATGATGTATAAAACTACAACCAATGAATTATTTAGAGATATAGGACCCCACTAATCAAGAACCAAATATATATGAGTGCTATAAGACATAAAAATCCATATATCATGAAAAACCGTGGGAAAAAATGGGTTTAATTCATAACATCATAACGAACCAAAAAATGGGTTTCACAACACATCAATATGGAATTACTAAAACATTTTAAAATAATATGAAATTTTCTTACCCAAAATTCTATCACCCAAAATAATATTTCATATAAAAATTTATATGGTGATTAATTAATTATAATTTCCAAATAAAAATGGATTTATATATAAATCAAAAAATCATTGTAAAATTTTAAGGGAGTTTTTGGAAATTGACTTTATTTTTGGTGTAAAATCAGAAGTTATAGTCATGTTGAAATGAATTTTACAAAAGTATGTAATAAAACTTTTCAAAATGATTTACTATTTAAAAGTAACTTTTAATAATAGATCCTTGAAAAATATTTAAATGGTTTGAAAAGGTGAAAAAAAACACTTTGAAAAAATTTAACATTGAAATGAATCTCCAATAATGGTGCCCTAAAATTGAAATAATGTTTTATAAAATGTGAAGTAAGAATACATTAAAAATATTATTATTTTTAAATAATATTATATTATAAATAATATAAAATACATAAATTTTATCAAAAATGAACGTGGAGTGGGATATAAAATCGTTTACTTTGAGAGGATAGATAATATTTTGAAATTTTGGAATACCATTATTGAAAACCCTTATAAAAAATGAAAAGAAATAATTATTCAAAAAATATTTTAACTAAAATCTCATGGTCAAATGAGTTAAAACATATTTAGATTTTGAAATATTAATGAGGTCATTGGTGTTAACAAAAAATATAAAAAGGGGGGGACATATCAATAAGTAGGATAACAATTATTCTTAATATAGATTCATTTTCAACATGGAAGATAACTAATAAATTTAGAATATTTTAATAAAAAATGATCTCTAATGATATATTTTAGGTATACCATATGAAATGAAATATAATTTTCAAGGATAATCATTATAACTCTAGATGTAGATTGTGCTAGAGAAAACATTTCATTTATGAGAAGATATCAATTATAGCCCACAAAAAGTAATAGAACTAAAAGTATTAAAATATTCAAGATTAAAAAATTATGAAATTATAATTAAAGGGGATATTATTTAAACCATATTAATTTATATTGGTGTGTAATTTCAATGAATTCCTCAATTATTGGTGATTTATATGGAAAAAATTACATATTTTTATTATTTTTGATGAAACAACATGATAGAATGAAAATAAAAAAATTAATTGAAAATCAATAAAAATTAATGTACAATGTTTTAACAATAAAATGTGGAATTTTTTTCATCATGAAAATTTTATGTGGAGTATAACATAAACATTTCTCAAAGAATACAAATTTGAGAGATAAAATCTATTGCTTTGTTCTATATTTATTCTATACACACACCTAAATTCAAACAGAACCAAATTTGGTTTGATTGATACATTCGTATGAACCGTAATCATATATATTAAATTAAATAAAAATGAGTTATAACTAAATTATTATTATTTAGTATATGTGTTATAAATTTTTTTGTGTAATGGAATATTCATTGCCGACTAATTTTTCATGTTTTACCAATAAAAGAAGATATAATAATAAAAAGCTAAATTAATAGCATAATAAAAATAAATCCATAAAACAATAAAATTTTTATTATTAATTTATTTTAACATAATCATTTAAGGTCTCATAGTCTTCAATCAAAGAGTTTTATAACATTTTTCAAGAAGTTTGTTTAACCAACCACAAATATAAACACATTATCTGTCGATGGGTGAGAATAGTTCTAAAATTGTATATTATCATCGTATAAAAGAATAATTATCCTCTTTTAATTTTTTTATGTTTGTGAAAAATATTTTATGTTGTTTTTTTAAGAAATTAAATAAATATGAAAAAGAAAATGAAAAATCATAGAGTCAGTAGTTCTAAAAATTCATGGTTAACATTATTTTGTTTTTAAATGTGAATGAAAATTAAAAAATAATGATTATTGCATTAATATAATAAAAATTTAGTGTAATAATTATACTATTTTTATCATATTAACATGTTTTGGATGGGTTAGGAAGATAAATATTAGGAAAAAATGATAATGATTGATTAACAATTACATTGGGATTTTGAACTTTCACAAGAAAGACTCTGTGAACATAAATGGATTCAAATAAATAATTGATGTTAGAAAACTATGAAATTGAGAAAGGATTATAAGATGATAAAAAGGTTTTATTATTCAGAGTAAATTAGTAGATTTGGTTAGTCTTGAATTGGTGGAAGTGTTACCAATTTATAATTGATTGGAAGAGTATTTTCAGATGTAAGAATTACATTTCAATATTGAAATATTTCATTTAAAAGAATAATGTATCAAAAATTGAATAAATTGGAGAGGAAGTGTGTCCTGGTCTATATTAAAACCATCCATTCATTTAGAAGTCAACTTATTTTTATGGACTTTCTTTTAATATTTGTATCTTTTACACTTATTTACTATTAAATTAGTAAGTAATGTTTAAACTTAGTAATTAATATTAATGAAAAAAATCTAATGGAAGTTTTTTTTATAATTTTATAATTTTTATTTCAAATTTTTAAATGGTTTTACATAATTTTTTTGTTCTTTTAAAATTAAAATTAAAAAATTAATTTTAATAACACATAAAAATAAATATTTTTTTGAAAATGTGTATTATTATGTTTAAATATTAATATATATCCAAATATTGTCATAGATATATATTTTAGGAAATAAATAGTTATATTATAAGAAAAACAAATTTTATTAGTCTTTTAAAGATATAAAGAAAATTCATACCATTAAAATACTTCATTAAAAGAAAATTCAAAAAACATATTTTATTAAAGTATCAATTTAGTTAGTTCTAAAAATATACATCATAAGATCTATAGTTTGAAATATTGTTTTAAATATTAAAAATTTCTCTTATAAATACATTTTCTATTACATATTTGTTTTATTTATCTGAAATAATATTTCATAATGATACGATCAAAAAAATTATAATTTTTCAAAAATAATATATTTCGACTAAAAATCAACACATTCAGAATAATAACATAAAAAATTCATACTCTGAGTATAAAAATTGTTATCTTAATAAAAACATATTTGGTGGTAAAAAGGTATGTTTTATCTAATTAATTTTATAAATTTTATAACATTATTTTCTAAAATAAAATAAATAACATAAAGAAAAATAACTTTTATTAAAGAATGAATTTTTTTAACATCAAATGTTCATAATAAAATTTAATATAAATTTATAATTTATGAGATGTTATTTTATTAGATCATATATTATAATAATTCAAAAAATTCCAAGTAATTATATTAGGATAAATTATACAAGACTTCATTACATGATTGTTTGAAATGAAATATATTTTTTTACTCATTATGCTCTAACAACTTCCATTAAAATTTATTTTTATATTATAAAATATAATTTTACTAATCCATTGATGTAAAACCACTTATATTAATAATATATACATTAGATTACACTTTATTAATATTAATAATTATGGGTAACAGAAAATTATATATATATATATATACACGAAATTATTTAATCCCTAATTTTTATTTTAGTGTGAGTTATATTATTTTAATTTTACTACTTATCATTAAAGGACATAAGTTTACCTATTGATTAATATTATAATGACCGTATTTAAAAGTAATTTAATCTTAGGGATTATATTTTCCCTTACCATATTATTGATGAATAAATTTCATTCTTTTATATATAACCTCACTAAACAGATTCCATTCACACTTCCAATTTCAATAGTGTACTTTTTATATCTCAAAATATTATTTAATTTTTCATGTTAATATTTATAATTTTGGGTTGTTATAATAATTTTAGTTCTTAATTGAAATGGTAGACTAAATTATTTCTTTATTCAAATTATATTTTTCTTTTCAATTTATATCCCTCTTTTAATTTTAATGGTTTTAAAGGATATGCTCAGCGATGATGTACAATAATATATTGTCTGTGATTTATGGTTTCATGTAACTTCATTATAATGTTAATTTATAATTGAAATGTGTAATTATTATTTTTAATATATTTTTTGGGCCAATATCCAATCAAATATTAATTCTTTGGAATGAATAGGAATAAATTAATAGGTCATAAAACCTAGGGAATTAAGAAATCCACAGATGAAGTCTCATTTCATGGTGGTATTTAAACATTAATCTTCTCATATTTGAATCATTGTGAATTTTTATCTACTTTAACTAAGTATGATAAATATTGTATAATAATGTTTCTAGTTTTTATAAAACATCCACCATCCAAAAAAATAAAAGGAAATCTTCTCCCGTAACTTATCTTGAATTCTTGAGTATATTAGATTGACTAACTCCTCCCCAAATAAATTCTAAAAAAATATCATCATATATACAGATATCTTAGTCTGACAAAAACACCATTTTAAGAATACATATTTTTTAATCCTATAGATATTGAAAAGGTATTTGTTTGTGTTATTATTGAAAATTTTCGAGTTTCTTTATTCTTAAACATTTGATATACATTTAACAAACATTTTAAAATAGTTTTTCCAATATATTTACCATAATTATATGTTTTTAAGTAAAGGTGACATCCATTTTATATTTCCTTTCCATCCTTTGAAAAAAACATCACTCGTGCATACAGACACACTAATATCTCCATGTAGTACAGTAATTATGTTTTCATCAATGACTTACATGGACGGTTATAAAGAAGGATTTTTTTGGATATATATGATTAATATATTATAATTATGATTCTATAAATATAATATATCATATACCTTTATGCCATCACATCTGTTAGAAAAGGTTAATTTTTCTCGTGCATACATGTGAACTACAACCTCTACGAAACGATGAGATTCAATTTTTTATTTTTACGTTATATATAAAAGAATAAATAAAGGAATAAACAACATATAAGGTATTTATGGATAAAATATGTTTTTTAATGAATAATTATTTTATAATTGGTTTCCTTTAAAACCATTAGGAAAATGAAAATTTCATCACGTGTACATGTGGACTATTACCTATATGAATGATGAATTTCATATATCTTTTACCGAATTGGATGGGTTTTATAAATAATTATAAAATGAATGAAAATTATAATTTTTAAATTTATAATTTTATAGATATAATGGAACTAATTTATAAAACTTTTAACCATAGTCAATATATTATAGTGATTTTGGAGAAATTGACAGAACTACCTTATGTAGCCAAAATAATTAAAAAAATTTAAGGAATATATTCAAAATTACTAAAAAATAACATAAAAATGGAATATAGATTAAAAATGATGTCATGAATTTTTTATTAAAATTATATTTATTATTATGAAGGATTTCAGATGCTTGAAAATGTGGAATCCAAAGTAAGTATTTTATTTCTCTCAATTCCATTCCATTAAGATATATTTTTATCATACACCCAATTTATTTAACATAGTGCATACAATTCCCCTATAAAATAATATTAACTTATTTGAACATTATTCGTGGTATTTAATATTTCAATTAATATTAACTCATTTATGGGGGTCTGATTCAATGGTCATTAGAGAAGTAAATGTTTTTTATAATATCACTCTTATTTGAGATTATTCATGTGTAAATTTATATTGAAGTTTTATATACTCTTTATCTTATTAGGAAATAGGTATTGTAAACTATTATATTTTATTTGGGTTTTCATGATTTTCATCCAACTATTCCACCCATTGATAATTAATGTTTGAATGATTTCTTTTAAATAAAGTTGAAAATATTATTAATTTGTAATCTAGGAATAATTTTATTGAATACAATTATTCATTAAATTATCTTATGAATGGTTTTATATGATTTTTAATGTCTTGATAATTCATTTTTCTAGTATCTTTTTTTTCATAATAATTGTTTCAAAGGAATAATTTGTTTTTTCAAACATGAATTTTTTTATCTTTTTAAAATGAATTAAAGGGAAATTATATTTAATTTATATGACAGGAAAAAATATTCACGCCTATATTACCCTTAATTTATTTTTATATCCCTTTAAATATTTATATGTTTCATAAAAAATGTTCCCCTTTCCCCTATTATGGGGGTATATTTATTTTATATTAAAATAAAATTGGATTTTTTTTTCTAAAAGGATGAATAGAATGTTGGATACCATTTAAGAAATTATTTTTAAAAAAATATAAAAACTTCTTATGGAATGTTTTTAGAAATATGTGCTTCAATAATCCACTATAATTTTCAAAATAATATCTTTTATTTAAAACCATTATTTCTGATAAAATCTTGATCTTCTATCCACTTTATCTAATTTATTGGTAATACCATATTTTGAAATCAATTAATTTATTATGATCATATTCTCTATCACTATCCATTATTCATTGGACATTATTTCCTTCTTTCATATATGTATATTTTTTATTAGGAATATATCTATTATTTTAATATTTTATTAACCATTATCCATCAATACAAATAGTTTTATTAGAAGAAAAATTATTATTAAATTCATTTCCATTATTTGGGATATATTTATGTCTTATATTCTTGATTCAACAATGATATTAGATTATTGATAAGGTAGTACGATTTCATATCAATTTTTTGATTCTATATATGAGTTATTAATTTGGAACATTTTTTGTATTGGGTTGGGGAATTGTAATATATATTGCATTGTTTCATCGATTGGTCTCTTGATACAAAAATATTTCTAAATTAGTTTGTAATTTTGTGTATACTTAGAAATTCATTAATTTTCATTGAAACAAGGCCTCCAACGTAATGCTCATGATGTCTTGGTCCAAGGACCTGATAGAAAGATAACATATTCTGACATTAAAAATTTATTTTTTTATAATTTCATTTTTTATTATCCATGTCTAATTTATTAATATTTTATATGTATATATTTTGAATCCCATGTTATTGAATAAAAGGAATATGTATGGATTTTTGACTCAGCCGTATTATATTGGATTTATGCACTAATAATAACATCTATTGTATGATTTATATTAATATTCATATGATCGAATCCATTTTTATGTTTTATTCTATAAATGTTATGAAGAATAGTTTTTTGAATTTTCTCTAAAGAATAAATAAGGTTTTTCATTCCATGTTTTATTTTTCAAAGGTGATATAGTAATCAAGAATGTATACAATCTCCTTAGACAACTAAACTGATCAATCAATTGTGATGTATTTCCTTTTATCTTATTCCAATTTAATAATTTAAAGATAGGATCTAGGGTACTGGATTTGATGTTTTTATATTTGGTATCAAAATAATTTATTAGGACATTAGGGAACATTATTTTAGAATAACATTATTTTCCTACGTATTACGATAAACCACAAGAATTTTTGATATTTTTTATAATTTTTTATGTTATAGCCCAATATTATTAACGATACAAGCTAATTTTGTTTTCTCCATTTTTTATAAATAATTTCTATAGAAATAAAGGGAAATCATATCAACACCCATAGTCAATCAATGGATTTATCTTATGAGAAAGTTAATACATAATGTATTATAAATAAGGATATCATGGATATATTGGGAAATCTATCCCATGTTAATATAAATAATTTTTCCAATATGGAGAAAACTATAGTTTGAAAACACAATTCATCTTTTTTGGATAAATTTATGTGGTAAAATCCACTATACAATAGTGGAACTACTAATATATTTCTAGATGATTATTAGATCAAATACCCTAAAAATATCTCTATTTCATTGGGATGTAATAATTTTGAAAGGATATTCTATATATATATATTGTTTTAAGTGATATGTTGAATAATTATAGTCATTAGTCACAAATAATATAGAAGGAGATGAAATATAATATATGTAATGGATATATCTTAATGTTCTATTATTCAATAAATATTTTCCTCAAATGAAATGGGATAAAATGGATCATAGTTTTCTCAACATTAATTTGATGGAAGTGGAAAGAGTTATTTTAATTGCTAAGTATATGATCTCACCCATTTTTATTTATTATTTTCTATAGGATATCTAGAATGGTATTTTAATGATATTTAGGGATAAAAGTGTTTTTATTCTATGTTTAATTTTTCAAATGTGATATGAAAATAAGGTATTTATCTAGTCTCCTAAGACTCCTAAACTAATCAATCAATGGTGATGTAATCCCCTGTATCTTGTATAAATTTTATAATGTAAATACATAATATGGGGTACTAGATGCTGGTTTTTTATTTTTGGTATCAAAATAATTTATTACGAATCTTGGGAACTATATTGTAGAATGACATTTCTGGAATAAGTATTTACATAATACACTAAATATTTTAATTTTGTTTAATAATGTTTATGATGTGGCCCAATATTCATATTGTTATGAGATAATTATTTTTTGTCCATTGATTACCCATAGAGTATATATAATTATTGTTAAATAATATAAATACCCTTAATCATTGAATGGATTTCCCATATGATAATATTAACACAACATGTATTGGAACCAAGGATATTTCTGGGCCATAGTGGGGTAACTGGCCCATGTTAATATAAATAATATTTCCAATATGGAGAAACTTATAGCTACAAAACACAATTCATCTATTTTAGATCACTTTATTATAGAGAATAGACAATGTTTTATTAGTGGGAATGAACAAAAAACTCCATGATTTTTTAATAAGTGATCCATTCACTCTAGTGTTCCAACATAGGGAGCATATTTATTTTTATTAAGAATCGGTAAGGGTCTATTAGGTTGCTTAAAAATTGACTCAAATTAAATTCTATTTCTATAAATAAAAAGTTTAATCTAACTCACATTCATATCTTGTTTGATCAATTTTAATGAGATCAATATTTCTCATTGATTAATATTAATTTTAGGGATCAGAAATTTTGAATATGCAAGGAATATTTTCCAAATATGACATTTCACATAGTGTTTATAAATTATCAACTTATAGTAATTCATATTGTATTAAATAATGGACTTTGTTCCAGATTTACTTTATGTCATCAACACAGAGAGGAATTAGACCACCTCTTTCTCAGCTATGTGGTTGCCACAGCAATGTGGCAGACAGTCTCCAGTATAGTTGAAGTTTCACTACCTTGAGGAAGTTCAATTGTGGACTTCATTAAAACATGGCCTTCGATCATGCTCTCTCTGCAAATCAGGTACCCATTTTTAACTACTACAGAATAATTACTTAGTATTTTATGGCTGTCTAGGAACAAGGCAATCCATGAGAAGCAGAAATTCAGTAGTGGTGCTGTGATTTATGGGCTTCTCACTGCTTCTCGTGAGGCAGTTCTTCTGAGAACCTATTTCTGTGACAATTCATTCCATGAACATTCTGTTTTGATGAGACTGTGAGTCCAGGGAAACATTCCTTCTCCTTATGGAACGATTTATGTTCTTTGGCAACCTCCCTTCCAAGGCTGGATTAAGATCAACACTGATGGTGCCTCGTGAGGTAATCTAGGTAACTCTGGTTTTGGGACGGTTTTCTGGGATTATACTGGGTGTGTTGTTGGTTGTCTTTATGGTTCGTGTGGGTTCACCACTTCTCTTGAAGCAGAGATGTGATGTGTCATTGAAGTGGTTGAGCATGCTAGTAGAAGAGGCCAGGACAAGTTGTGGGTTGAATGTGACTCCACTCAAGTGGTGATAGCTATTAAGACAGGTTCTATTCATCTCTCTTGGAAGCTGAAAAATAAATGGTCAAGATGCTTGGATATTCTCTACTCAAAGCAGCACATTGTTACACATGTTTATAGAAAAGAAAATGCGGTGGATGATGGTCTTTCGAACAAGGGCGTGGTTGGATCTGATTTTCATTAGGATGATCATGTTCCAAGTTATCTCCTTTCCATTCCGAGGAAGGATCAATGTAAATAATCTACTTTTAGACTGGTGTAAGTGTTTTGTTTTTTATCAATAAAGGGATCTTTCTTTTCTGGGAAGGATCTCAGTCTATTATAAAAAACAATAATGGAATTTGTTTTTTGAACTATTAATTATAATATTCAAATATTATCATTATAATTTCATTGGGAACTTACTTATGATATCCTAGTATACATGAAATTATAAAAAGAATTAAAATTCCATTTTAGAATCATTATAGGTCCTCTCATAGGGAAGGAGTTATATAGTAAATTTTGTAAGAGTGAATTATAGAATTATGATGATTAATTTCATGGATATTTTTCCTCCAATGATGTAATATCAAATGATAATTAAATTAAAATTTTAATTTAATAATTTCATCAAATAATATTCATATAATTATACATAGTTCATGTGGGTTTCCTTTCTACTATCAATGTATTATTAAATCTATTTCCAATTTCTCTCATCCATTATCAAATTTTACATGTCAAGGGGTTAAATACATATCATAAAAATAATGTAAATATTTTCATGAATAATTAATACGAGTATAGGTCAATGGAGTGATTTTGATATTCCCATTTTGAAAGGATGATTATTTATAAATAGTAACACATTTTTGAAAGGACTTAGATGCATATATCTATTGAATTATAGATTTGTTTCATACAAATTAAAAAACATAAATATCTATGAAAATATTTTTCCATCCGATTATCATATCTTGGTAGTGATAACAATTTTTTTGAAGATATGAAATCATTATCTCTATGGTTAATGATGTGATACACATATTGATAAAAAAGTATTCAATAAATATTTTTTAAAACCAATATCATAATGAGACCAATGAGATGGATAATTTAACACAAATATTATGATTTCTCAATAACCTACCTCACTAGGATGGATAATACAGTGTCTTATGTGTTGAGTATAAAGGATCATGGATTTATAACTTAAATTAATATTAAAAAATATCCTATATTAATATAAGAAGTAATGATTTATACTAGAAACATATGGTTTGGGTAAACAACATTTATTTTATAAATTATTTCAAAAAAATCTATTAGAGATGATAAAAATTCTTTCACAAGATGAAAAATGTTTTTAAAGAAATTTTTTGTTGTTAATGATAGTAATTTGTGAGAAATTTCGTATAAATATGGTGTGTAGAAATTTGTAAAGGGGTTATTTGTCTCATCAATACATGAGTTGAAGAGTGAATGAAATGATGAATCCAATTGATAAATTCTCTCTATATTTCCCAGTAGAACAATGTTTTAATGAATTTAAGGTTGAAATTTTTGAGAGATAATACAATGTCATAAATTTCATACAATTTATCATGATACTTATTTTGCCAATATGTAAAGTTTTAGAGATTACATTCTAATAGATATATCTAAAGTCTCTTTATTGTTATATGGGAGTGGTATGAATCTTAGAAGGGGTGTAATAAATGGGTTTTTGAATTCATCTAAAATAAATTGTTTTATATGACTCATTTTTGATCTGGATACTAAGTAATCACAATTTTTCACTATAATGGGAGATCTACCTCTTAATCACCTCACAAGACTCTATATCAAGGAAATTTTGAGAATTCAAAGTGAAAATATTTTAGTTGAATCTGATTATGAACAAAAATTTTCATCAATATTTAAGAAAATTATTTATATGTATCTTATTGCTAAACCACATTTGAGATTTTCATAAAATACTCAGTTATATAAAAATTATAAATGAACTATTAAATTTTTTAAAAACAATTTGTTGGAATGCTCGTTAGACTATCAAGTTATGTTTTATCCATAGTTACCTTTGGGGGATTTTTAATATATTAAAAAATTCATTCAAGAATTAAAATGTAACTGTATGAAATTTATACACAAAATGATGTCATACATCTTGTTGTTGGGATTGAGTTAGTTAAACAAATCTTTTAAGCTCAGGACTTTTTGTGGAGACAATGATGAATGTAAGATATATTAAAAGACAAATAATAGCAGATACAATCTAAAAAAAGAGGAATGATGACAACTGAATGAATTTATATCCTTGTATGTTATATATGTATATGAAATATTGGGAAACTAGAATCTGGGAACATCATGACTTTTGAAATTATGAATGGAATTGGAGTTGTGAAATTCCACCTTGCCTCTCTAACATGAATGTTCTGTTCCATATAAATTTATTAAGGAATTAAATTCAAGAAACAACATATTATATGACCTCCAACGAAATAAAATTCAAGAATTATACATCTTATTGTGAAGATCCCATCTAGATTACTGACCAAATAGTATAAGTATTACTGAATCAGAAGACTTAGTTAATAATTGTACATTAGAGAAATCATAAAATATTTTAATCTTTGTCGCAACTTGAGAATGTTATGATGAATACACAATCACATTTTTTAGCGGATTATTTAAATAGATTTTAGTGATGAACTTTTTGAAGAGGATAAGAACATAAAACCCATGTTTCAATTATAGTAATAAGGATTTTAGGACTAATGAAACTATAATATATTGCACAAGTAATTATTTAATAATGTGATTTAAAAAAATATTTTAAAAAAATAATCTTAATTTATAAAATGAGTTTAATTTTTAAATTTATATTAGAAATATTTTTAAGGTTAATTTTCAATAATTTTCTAAAAACGTTTGTCACTTGATGAATAAAAAAGAATTTATGTTACAAAGAATGTTAATTTTTAGAAATTATTAGTAAATAAAAATTCAATAAAAATTTATGACATTTTTTCTACCAATAATATATATTTTAAAAGTAAACTAATTTAGTTAAATAAATTTAGATTATAGAAACCAGTGAAAATCATTATGGAAATCTAAGTACTCTTTTTATTGAAATAGAATAAATTTTTATTTTCTCTATTTAAATTAAGTATTCCTAAGGTTACATTATGATTGTTATTTTTGAATAAAAATAAATCTAAATTTATCTAAAAAAATCCATATAGATCTATGTGAATCAAAATTTTACACTATTTTTCTATAAAATAAATTTTATTCTTACAACATTCATATTTCTCAATGATATTTACATCCCATTTTTCATACTTATATTAGAATTATAATTTACCAATTAAATGAATAGGATTTTGTAAAATTGATTAAATATTCAAAATCATAATAATTGTTATTATAAAATAACAATAATAGTAATGAACCAAAGTTTAATACATAAAAATTTCCTTTTATATATTTATGTCACATAATCACATGAAACCACAAAAAAGAACTACTATGTACTATGTGACCTACAAACATAAAATTATAACTTATATGATTTGTATTTCAAAAGTTTAACATACACAGTTGTGATTAGTAAGATGTTTGGAGTCCGAAAATACAAATATAAAATTTTCTAAATAGTAACTGAACCTAATGAATATTAATGTTACCTTTATGAACTGTAATATGAACCTTATGAATATTAAATAAGCCATGTAAAAAAGTAAACATACTGATGAAATTATAAATAAAATTTAACCATCTTAAAATTGACAATATAATAGTGTTGGAATTTTTATAAGTCATAAATATTTAATTAGAAATTTTTGAAAACATTAATAATTAAAAAGAAATATTTTATTTTCATAGAATTTATTCAAAAATATATTTTATGTCCCATGATTATTGGATAATTTTATTAGACATTAGATAATGTTTTAACATATTATATAATCAGTTATAATTTTAAAACTTGTTTTTTTAAAGTAAATGATGATTTTATTTAAAAATTAAATTTTCAATATTTATAAAATTATTTTCAAAAAATTGTGTTCATTTTTTGATTCTACACATTGAAAAATATTTAGGGTGTTTTTTTTGGATTTTTTTTAAATACTCGATGTTTTGATGAATAATAAAATACGATAATTTATGATAAGTGATAAAGCCTAAATTTTAGCATCATAATTGAGTCATTGATGATGTAAATGGAAATATGTTCGAACTAAAATGACCTAGTTACTAATCTTGTTCATATAATCATCATTATTTCTTCTTTTACGGAGAAATAAAAAACAAATTTTTAAAATATTATGAAAACTTTCCTCCCCTGCACTATAAAAACCACCCCCACTCCCCTCTTCACTTCACTCCTCTAAATCTTTGAATATTTATTAAATTCTCCATAAATATCTCCCTAATATCATTCCCCACTTTCATAGTCCCTTGATATCTACAAAATACCAAATCCTCTCCCCTTAAGGGGCTCTCAAGGAAGATTAATTTAAAAGGTAAATTCCTCTTATCAATTCTTTTACATTCCAATAAAGATTCTTTGTTACATTTTCTATCATTAAATATCCTCATAAAAATGTTATGAAAAATCTAGTAACTTATATGTAGTATAATGTTTTTATTATATTAAAATACATTATTATTTATCACATTTACCCTTCTTTTATTCTAGTAGTAAAAACACCATCTGAGATGTGTTAATTTACTACATTTAAGGATGATGGGTTTTCAATTTCAATTACCATTTTCAATTGTAGTCATAAAACCATTATTATTGTTGAACGCGACTATAATATAGGTATTATGTATCATATATGGTTATGGAATAAGTTTCACACATTGTTTTCATTAATTAAACAAAATGGTTTTGTTGTGATGAAAACCCACCAAATAACCCAAAAGGTTATTACTAATGTTTTATATAATGATTATTCATCTATCCAAGTAACCAAATGAAATTTAAAACCATGTAACCATATTAATTATCAATAATAAAATATAACTCAATTTCTAGACATCCATATTAATTTTACATGAATATCCATCCATGTATATAAGTAAATCGATTATGAAATAAATGGACACGAACAACGAAATTGAACCTCAAAACCAATAAAAAAGGTTATGAATGAACTAAAAAAGGTTATAATAAATAAATTAAATGTAAAAGAGGTTATGGAATTACTTATTAACTAACTTAATTTTATTATTAAGGTCATTAATATCATGTGGATAACACCGTCGGACTTTGGGTAAGGAATTCTACCCAAACCTCCATTATTCATTCGGATTATTCATACTCTCTTTTTACACAAATGAAATCCAATATTATGATTATGAAAATATATAATTTCGTTTTATATGTCCAAACTAATGTATCAATATCCATTAATCCTTATCTTTCATAAATATACATGCTTTTAAGTGATTCCCTCCTCAATACTTCTCGATAAGCTAAACCATTTTAGGGGAACCTCCCAAATTCATAACCAATTTGAAGTTAACTTTATCATCTATTTTAAGATAGTAATGATTTTATAAATTGAGTTTTTTTATGATAGAAAAATTCATTGTTCAATTGGGGTTTTATATAAATGTTTATTCCCTTTTCTATTTTAATGAATCTTTAGTATTTTCCATAAAACCGCAATAAAATGTTTTGAAGCTAAAATTTCTTAAATACTCTTTTTACTTATTGTCACTTCTGTTTGACATAAAATACCATGATATATGCATATTTTACCTTAGAAATTTCCATTTATGTTTTATTTCCTTTCTTTTATTGACACTTTTAGGATACTCTTATCTATTATGATTTATGACATGATTATGATACCCATTTCATTCTAGAGGTACCATTATGTTATTGTATGATTGATTATGTATGATAATATATGTGGAAAGCATATCAATGAATAAGTTATTATGGGTGTTCTTGGATTGCACTCTAATGAATTTTGTAATGTTGAGTCTCATGAGATGTTATGTCAAATGGTGTTTGTGGTTAGCCTTGACTCGTGATACTATGTGCAATAGTCTTGGTCATTATCCTTGACTTGTGAAACCATGTGAAATGGTCTTGGTGGTTAACCATGACTTGTTCACATCTATGTGAAATGATCCTTGAATCATGAAATGTTCAGGTTTTATGTTTCTTCCACATTACAATAATTCCTTGTTTATATGATCATATTTTATACATGTTATGGTTTCATATGTTCAATTGTGTTATGTGCCACTCTATATCATCATGTCCGGCTTCCTAACCAATGTGATAAAGCTTTATCTTATTCCCTTAATTTGGATTTTATCTCACCCATTTGTTCTTGTTTTCCCTAGGTTATCCTATGTCGATGTATGAGCACAATGGAAGTTAAGAGCTCCATATAATGATTAGATTAATAAAAGTTTTATGTTTTTAGTTTCGTGTACATAGTCTTCAAAGATACTACACTTCATGATCCTTGGATAGTATTACAATGCATAATTATGCATAAAATCATGTAATTTAATGTTAAAAAGGATATGGTCTCAATAAAAACTTTTTTTATTCACAATGATTGTTAAATATAGTAAATATTATTCACATTTGTCAGGGGTAAAATTAGTGAAAATTGTTAAAATAATAGGTTAAGGATTAAATATTACTAAAAAATATTATTAAACCTAATTATTTTATTGTATATTGGCATTATATTACTCTTATTTAAAAACAAGACAATTTGGATCCACATTAAATAAGTAATACATATATGATATAAAATTTTTTTATGTATTTAAATGTTTTCCACCTAAATTACTTATAAAAGGTAACCTTATACCCCCACTTATAAACACCTATTAAACCACACATCCCAACCTAAACCTACTAAAATACATTAAAAACTCTATTTTTCTTGATATAGAGGCCAATTACACACAAAAATACAACTTAAATAAGGCTTTATTTGTTTGCCAACAGAGATTACAAAATATTGATGTATATGTTTTTAACATGATTTTCCAAGTTTCCTTATTCTTAAACCTCATACAGTTATTCAAATATAACACTAACATATTGAAATTTATAATTTTCCCATACTAAGATGTTTCACGACAAAGGTAAATCAATTTTCAATGTCCTTTCCATCCTATTGAAAATGAATAAAATTCAATGTGTGTACATACAAATTATCATCTCGACGTAACAGTTTAATTTATTTTTCATCACTAGCCTACATGGATAGTAATTAATATTTATTTAATGGATATATATTATATATATGAAATAATTATTATTATATAAAAATAATATATCATCTACCATATAAAAAATACATTTTTTGTAAATTGTTTACATCGCTCATGAGTACGTGTGGACTGCCACCTCCATAATGATATTTGATTCATTTATCATTAAATATTTATTTATATAATATCATGAATATATTTAGTAATGATATATTATATTTATTATATAGCTAATATTATTTAATAATTAATTATTATAATTTATTTCCTTTCTAACTAATTGGATAATGAAAACATTATCATGTATATGTGCAGACAACCACCTCTATGCATGAGATACTTTATTTTAATATCACCATCTTTAAATGTTGGTTATGAAATTTTATTCAATGTATAATAATTATATTCATGAAATGAAATAAATTATGTATATAATGGACCAATTTCATAACACCTTTAACTATGGTCAATACACAAAGGTAATTTTCATGAAATTTACTGAACAACCATTAATGGACGATATAAGAATGAAATGTTATAATTTTTTTTTGAAAAATGATTTTTAAATAAACTAAAAATAAAATATATATTTAAAAGGCTATTATTCAAATATTTAATAAATTTAAATTTATTATTCAATGATATATAATGAATCCAACTGAGATGGAATATATGGAATGCATTTTTCATCTCAATTAAACTTTATTGGGAGATATTGTATATTTTTCACCTAATTTAATTTATATGTTTGAAATACCACCCTATGAAATATTGTATAAGGAATTAATATTTTATCATGTTATATAAATAATTATCTCATGATTACTCTTTTAAGGTGTTCTGATTCAAATGTTATTAATTCTATAAAAAAATTATAGTATAATCACACAATTATAAAAGATTGTTCATTTTTAAATTTATATTGAATTAATTATATAATTTTTTTCTTTTTATCCCCATATTTGTGTTTATTATGTGTTATTTTTTTATTCCAAAATTTATTTTCATTAGTACTCAATGATCGAATGATGTTTTTAAACATATTAAACCATGTTTTTCATTTATCATAAAGATAATTTCACTTCCATATACATATTATAAAATTGTTTTATGATATTTATTATAAAATTTATAAATTGTTCTAGTGGGGTTTTTATATTGTATTTAAATGCATATATATTGTTTTAAAATTAAATTTTTTATTTTTTTGAACAAGCGTTTTTTAAATTTTTAAAAGACTCAAAATAATGTTATTTTAAATATATTTTATTAGAATAACTTTTATGGCATCGACAACCATTATTTACAATTTATCTTCCTCAAAAAATTTATAATTGTTTTGAACAAAATATATAAAACCATTATTCTATTAATTTTAATCTTATATATTAATTTAAAATCAAATATTTCCTTAAAATTTGTAATAAATTTTGGAAATAATTTATTAAAATGATTTTGTAAAAATGTTACAAAAAACTTATGTAATATGTTTATGAGAGATTCAGTCCAAATACACTCTCTTATTATCAAAATATTTTCATTATTCTATACTATTTTTTCCAAATACTTGGTGGTTATGAGTCATAATGTGTTTATATATTTTTTATACATTATTTTGAGATCATTCACATTCTTTTGATCATGTTATCTATCACTATTAATTATTCATGGGAATTTCACTTCGTATTTATATCCATAACATTTTTTCAAATGGATATATTAAGCATTTTAAGATCATTTTATCCATATACTATTACTACAAAAGGTGTTAGTTAAAGTAATATTAGTAAGAAACCTTACTTATTTCCTAGGTAATTATTGATGTTCTATATTCAAGATTCTATACTGATATTTATTTATTGATAAATCATTTTGATTAATTATTAAAATTTTATTAAAAATATGCAGAATTCATTGTAAACATGTAGTTTATAGGTGGGCCCTGGTTATAAATATCCCCTTGAGGCATCAGTAGGTCTCTTGAGACCTAAAGTTGGGTAAATTAGACGGGAAATTATTTTAATCATATAAATTCACTAAAATGTATTAGAAGAAGTAAATTATAGTAATTATAATGAATTATTATATTTTAGTCCTTTATATTAATATATTTAGTTAAATAATTACATATTTCATTCTCTAAAACATCCTCAGTAATTAGTAATGTTTATTGTTTTTTTTGATATTTTCCAATGATAAATTTTTATGCTCCTATTATTGATTAAATATAATATGTATGGATTATTTATTATAAATTTTTTATAACTTATCTACTAATTATATATATTATTATTACATATCCCTTACTGGGTATCTAATCTCACCATTTAATTTTTTTCCTTTAACAATAATATAAATATAAAACAATTTAATGATCTTCAAGGATGAAATATTGTTTTTCAAGATAAGTTTTTTACAATATTTTATATGAATAATTTATTCACTTAGTAAATAAAGTCAAATAAAATAATATGTACATGGTTATATGATAAATTTTGTCTTATATTAGTATAAAATGGTAATCACCAACTCATGATTATAGCAGTTTAGGTTGTTGAAGATGAAACCTTTTCTTATGTGGAATGGTTGGAGTTGATTTGTTATTTTATTTTCATAATTATCCAAAGTAAATTCATATTAGTCTATAGGGATATAATTATATATATTAATAACTGAGTTCTTTTCTAATATTTCAGCACTGAATAAATATATGTATTTATCAGACCTAATGAATATGTTTGTGATGTATTGGTTAAGTTAAAAACCTAAGGCATCATATTCAAGGCCTGATAAATTTCTTATAAATAATGGATTCTATTAGAGAGTATTTGATCATAATATATATGTTCTCTAGGTGAGTGATCAATAGAAGGTGGTTCTCAAGTAAATGTAATACATTATATTTAGAGTATGGAATTAAATTTAATGAAATTATTTTATTGAATTCAATATTAATGATCTTGAGATTTTTATGGTAAGGTAATTTTATTATTTTTTTCATTTATATGTTATTCAATGAATGGATGGAACCATTATATCATAATAAATATATAAAAATTAAGTGTTAAAAATATTTTTTCTAAAAGAAATAAATGTTGTGAAAAAATGATTTTTCTATTATTAATTTTGTCAAAATATGATGAAATAAATCCATTCAATATGATGATGTATTGATAAATTATTGGTTGACTATTTTTATTTACAAAAAATGAAATTTCATTAAGCATTCCACATTTCATAAAATCTAATATCAATGTAATTTTAAAAAAATAGACATGATTTAAGCTAAAATGATAGTGAATTATATAAAAAAGAAATACAGATAAAATATTTTACTATAAATTAATTAATCAATAAATTTATTTGTGTATAAAATTTCCAAATGTGAATGTACCATGGATGATAAAAAAGTAAACTTCTAGAAGGGTGGTCCATCGTAGTTATTAATATATTTCAATGTTAAGAGATTAAAAACATTTAATATTGTCAACGACTTTATAATTTGAGTATTATTATATTATTCAATATTTTAAAAACTCTTAATCATGAATCCAAATAATAATGACATATTTATTGAGTGATATTTTCATATATATATTAAATTTAATGAATAAAGTGTTATTATTTACTAAAACATTAGTGTGAATCATTAATAAAAAAAGAGAATTACGATATAGCTTTAATTTTTCGGGGAGAAAGTTTAAAAAAATTATAAAGTTTTACTATATAAAAAATAATATAATGTTAAATAAATTATATAATATTCAATACCCTATAACTATATTTCAAAGAATCAACTGTATCACATAATTTGACTATATTTTTCCACATAATGGATTAGAGAATGACCAAAATCCTCTAATTTATTTTTAATATATGTTTTAAAATAGCATAAAATTTATTTATTATTCTTAATTTATTTTCAACATATAGTATGATTTGTTGAAAATATTATTATGTGTTATCAATTAACAATGTGTTTGTTAAAAGGTTGGTTTTATGTATCAGAGAGTTATTGGGGTTCTAATTCACTGATATAACTATAAAAAGTTATCTTTTTTTATTTTTTTTATAAAAGGGTATACATACTCAGATGTATAATTATTAAGTTGAATAAACTATGATATTCTACTGGGGATTACTCATAGAAGGAGATATTTATTTGGGGATCATAGTTACATGGATAATTATGTTAGATTAGAAGAGCATATTATGATTGATACACATAAAGAGTTTCTTCTGAAATTTAGTTTAAACCCCTTTAATCTAATTAATAAAAAACACCTTAATATAAATTTATCAGACTCATTCTTATTCTGATTATCCGAGTAACAAAATTGGACCCATAAAATGTCTAACTGCCTTTGAGTAAAGATCATAATCCCAATAGAACTGATTAATATCAATGTATTGTTTTTTATTTTAATAATCACTATGATAAAAATAGGGGTAAAATAATAATAATATAATGAACAACATTCAATAACATGAATATTGGAAAAAAAACTTGAAGAAAATAAGAAATTTAGTTTCTATGTAAATGTGAGAATGACATAAAAGATATAATTAAAAGTTTTAAAACATTTAACATTAAGAGTAAGGTAGTCATTAACCTTGAGTAAATGTATCCATAGTTTTATACATTCTGTCAAGAATTTGATTCCTTACATGGGAGTCCCATAAAATAATTATTAGAATATCTATTTCTTCCAAACCTCTAAATCCCCTGATACGATGGTCAGCATATTTTTTCCTTGAAATAAAACCCTGCGATCTGATAGATCAAATTCACTGTCATCCTATCCCCGGAATCACACAATCATAACAATTATTAGATATGATTACAAAATAATGGTATGTATAAACCATTCCGAACAAGGTTTTTTATAAATACTAAAAATCTAATAAGAAATAAAAAGACTGGAACATGCAATTAATTTAATAAAATCATAAAATGAATTGATTTTCAACATAATTAAGAATCAATCTCTTTAAATTAAATGTTTTTTTGAAGAACCTCTAATGGTTATATTTATAAGTTTGTTATAAGGGACTTCGATAGGTGGCGCTTGACAGTTCACAATGGTCTGGCATAACTGAATGTCCGATGTAATATTTTAACCACATTACCATGTTTATGATATTCCTTTTGATTAAAAAGTTTATGTAATAAAATTATAAATATAGGCTATTATGATGGAAATACCTATTAATTATCACAAACATGATACTTGTGAGGATCGATCTATTATATCAATAACATAATCAGTCTAATAATAATTAATTTTTTCAGTATGATAGGCATGAAAAAAATCTAAATCATGGTTTTATTAAAGGAATGTGAAATGTATCATACAAATTCTCAATATGATTATCGTAATGAATAATAATACATTTATATTCATAGTTAATTATAAAATTTTATATGTAAGGTAAATGGTAATGTTTCCTAAAAAAACCTATTAAATACATGGGATATAAAAACATATAAACAATGTTCTAAGAAAGTGTTTTTGTTTTCCAAAAATAACGTAAGGTGAAATTTAAAACTAATAATTCAAACTCAATAATCTCCCCACTTTTTGAATGGAAAAACCATAAAACATCCATAAAAAATAACATGAAATTTTATAACAATTTTTTATTTGAATAATTATGAAGTTATTCATTATATATTATCTCCCCCTGAGTATATAATGCCTTTGGATATGATTGAAATTATTAAAGTACATATTATTTTAAGAAAAAAATCACCCCTTATGAATACTTCTCCAACCGAGGGGTCGTATTTCTCCTTTTAAAAGAAATATCCACCTTTTAGATACTATCTCACATTTTCATAAAACATTATAACCATTTATATATCATTCCACCCCAATGTGAATTTCATACAGGAATATAGAATATCAATATATTCTTGGAGATATTAGGAAAATAACACATGAAACAATATTGAACTAAATAATTATCCATGTAAATATTAAAGAATATATAACCGATGTGAATTTAATTTGTTTTAGTAAATTATAATTTGATGAAATGTAATTCATTCACTGTTGATTAAAATGTTTTGAAAAACACATAAGAGACTTTAAATAGAATAAAATCAGTATTTATTCATCATATTTTTGATAATGGATATATACTTCTTGAACTAATGTCTTTCGTTCTTCAGATTTTAAATTATTTCTTCTTGCACATGGTCTTCAGTCTTTATCCTTTTGACTTCCTCATGGAGTTATACATTTTGGTCCCCCATTATAATCATCTCATCATTACATGATCAAATACTTCTCATCCCAATCTTTAATTCTTGAATTGTCTATTTTAGAACATTGAGATCTTTTGTCCATTCATTTAGGGTATCTTGGAGTTTCTCAAGAAACATTACTCATATATCTATATTTCATGATAATATATTGATGGATTTATATGATTCTAATAAGAGTTGTTTTACGTAAAAAAATTCTCATCATGAACAATAATATCAGAATAGGCTTGGTTAGACTACTTTATAATTCGGTTGAATGATCTTTTGTGAGTAAATGAATTTTCTTAAAAAGTGTTTAATTTTTCTTCAATTGTAACTAACCAAACATTTATCAATGAAAATTCCTCTTTATATAATTAAATGTCTTATTATGTAAAATGGTTAGATAACATATGCACTTATTTGGTTTTATGATTTTGGATTTTTAAATACAGTTAAGAATTGTGACCATTTCCAATATTTCCGTTGAACATTGATCACATGATTATTATTAATATAGGGATTTAACAAATCTAATTTACTCAGAAATGGAAGATATGGCCTCATCAATAGGAATTTCTCCATACAAACACCAATTATTGGAGTTCGAAAAGAGGTGGAATCACTAGGCTTCGCTCTTGACCAAGACCAAGCCTAACTTCAACATGTTAAGCTAGAATGGAATTGTCTATGGGAGAAGTAGATGTTTTTAGAGATCACCACCCGAGAGACATTATCTGAGCCACCCATAGGGTCTGTCACCATCGCACACCAACCCTTCAGTCTTATAGGAGTGCTATAAGGGGTCGTGTAATGGTACCCTAGTACTATGATTATGTACAATATTTTCGTATAGAGATTATATTCATTTTGTTTTTGTTTTTTTCTAAATAGTTTTTAAAGTAAAAAATAGCATTTTTAGTTTTTTACAAAATCTGTTTTGATGAATTATTAGATTTTTGAAATAAATATCATTTTAATTAAAAATAATTACTAAATTACTTTTTATATAATATAAATGACCATATAATTATTATGAATTCGATTGTGATTTTTATTAAGGTTTGAAATAATTTTTTGGAAATAACCCCTGAATTTTCAATAAATGTCTATTTTTATTTTAAAAGTAAATAGTTCACATATTTAGAATTTTTTTTATAAAATGAATATTATTTTTGGAATCAGGATGTCGATATTATCTAATGGTTAATTTTTCATAATTGTCCGAGACTGTTGAATATTTGGGTAAAAATTAAATACTATTTAATTATATAATGTGTTTTATGACATCATAATGACCTAGTGGCAATGTAATAAAATACTATAAACATTATGTTATGAAAATGTATGTTTTACCATTAAAATAATTGGATTTTATATTTGTTTGATTTATTTTACAATGCTTTAGTGGACCCTTAAAGACTTATAAAATATCATAACTTTTTTACATTGATTTCTTTGAGAGTGGGACTAACCTCTATATATTAAACCCTATTATTTTAATATGTTAAGACATTGGACTTATAAAATATTATTTTCCACCCCCTTTTGGAAAAATCCATGGGAAAAAACTATTTGACTATTTGTGGTTTTGATTTGTTTAATGTGTGGTGTCCCAAACCTAAATAATAAAGAAATCCATCTCCTTTCCTATATAAACCCCCAAAGCACCCACTTATTCTTCACTCAAAGCCTTTGGAGTTCGTCCAACCATTAGTTTTTGGATTTTGATTCATGTTTTTTGTCATTATGTAATGTTCCTAAACCCCAAAGACAATAGACCACTCGATCTTCAATGATGTATCAAGTAAATATTTTATTTAATAAATTATGATTAATTGTTTATTAAAAAGAAGGGTTTTTATAGTTGGTATTAGAGGATAGGTTCAGTTATTTTTTGGATTAGGATTAGAAAACGGTAGTGAAAGCCTTACAAATAATACTCATTATAACAATAACATCCCAAAATTTTTGGGAGTATTGAGTATATGATTTATCAAGGAAATACATCCCTATTTGGATATGAGTAGGTATAGGTGGCTTTAGAAGAGATATTGAATTATAAATTGATATTATACCTGGAATATTTCCAATATCCAGGAATCCTTATTGAATGGCTTTTGGGGAGCTTAAGAAGCCGAAGGAACAATTGCAGGAGAACTTGGGTAAAGGGATTATACACCGAAGGGATTCACCATATGGTGCACCAATCATTTTCATCAATAAGTATGATGGTTCAATGCGCTTTTTCATTGATTATCATGAGCTGGTAAAAATCATGATAAAGATCTAGAATCCTCTTCCATGAATTGATGACGTGTTTGATCAGTTATGTGTAGCACAATACTTATACAAGGTGGATCTGTGGTCGAGATATTTTTATGTAAGCATGAAGAAGGAGGATATACCCAATATTTTTATTCGTACAAGGTATGGGAAATATGAATTCATACTAATTCCTTTTGTATTCCCTAATTCTCAAGAATTATTTTTTGGCTTAATGAATAGAGACATTAGAGAATACCTTGACAAATTTTTGGTAGTCTTTATAGAAGATATTATAATATAATCCTTAACCATGGAAGTTTATGAGGACCATCTAAATATTGGGGAATGATTTCTCACAACCCCCATACTTCCCTACTTATGTTTTAATGATGGGAGAACCCTTTCTCTCTCACTAATTCCTTCCATGTACACCTGTTACCATGCCTTAATTCCATAAGGAACTTTTCCCTCCTCATTTATAATCAAGAAATTTTTTTATATTAAGAATCTAAATTACATTACATATGTTGGGAAATGTATCTATATGACCCCATACTATCCAATACATGCCCATTTGACGAGGCACCCCTTTACTTCTAATTAACCATTTTTATGAAGTCTTATGTCATACCGTTATGCTCTCGAAATTGCTCTGCAATGTTCCAAGCCATAATCATACTGTAGTGAAAACCATTCCCATTTCTCTGTCATGGGTATTCACATTTATGAACATTTAATTATTAATGGAAGAGTTTCATGTATTAGTTCTTTAGTATTGTTTCATGTAATAAATAATGATGTTTAATGAATCTATATTGTATGATCTTGTGGCCCACTTATGCATGAAATGAAAATTATAAGATGGGTGCACCCTAATAGAACTTCAATGAATTTATTAACGATTAGTGTCATGATACATCAAGTGCAATGAGGGTTTACTCATGATGATTCAAGTTTAATGAGGGTTAACTCATGCTCGATATGCAATGAGCCTTGAATAATTCTATACCATGTTAAGTGTGGTTGCCACATTTGCATGTTATGATAATCAGGCAACATAATTTCTTTATGTTCATATTTCTCTTATTCTCCATTGATATCTCTATTTCCTAACATGTATTTTTTTCTTCAGTTTATGCCTCTTTTACTCCCTTACTGGTCTTTATAGCTCACAATTTTCTTATTCATGTCCTTAGGTTATCCCATGCAATGTTAATTATGAGGGAATGTAGAAGTCACGTAATGGAATTTTTTAATAAAGATGTTGTGTTTCATATTTTAAATTGATATATAATGTTCTTAAGTCACAATGACACCATACCTCTTTATCTTGTTTGTTTTATCAAGTGAGTACTTTATAAACTAAATCAGGATTAAGTGTGTCTTAAAATGGTGGGTTGTTATATCAATCCAAATCTGTAATTCTGTAAACACTTTTATTTATGCTGATTTATCACTAAGACTATTCCTAATTACTTGAAATCATGATTCAAGGATATAAATGTATGGAAATATAGATTCATACCTCCTTAATGATTGAATAATATAATCAAATAGTCATTGTGCTATTGTTTACTCAGAATGAGATGAGCCTAAAGATGTTTTTGGTGGTTTAATTCTGTTCATTATGGGTTCATATTACATTCCGTTATTATTTTAAATATTTGATGTTTTTTCTCATCTAAAATTTCTATAATTCCTACATACCTATCATGTTTTTTCTTTGTTAGATGCATTCATATTTAATTACTTGTATTCTCCCTCTTTCTTCAATAAAGATTCTGCATCCATTTCTGATTTTAATTATTCTTCCATAGTACATTCATATTTTTCCCCCTCACTAGACATAGATGGTAACCCTAATGATGATGAGGACGATTCTAATAAATCATTATCTTATTATAGTTTTACACTATTTTTTTCTTCCAAATATTTTTCTCCATCATTCTATTCATGTATTTATACTTATTATTACTCATCTAATTATTTATATTCATATTCTTTTTATTCTTATTCTTATTCTCCTACATCATTATCATCCACATTTTCATGTTCTTTTTATAATTTCTCTGTTTTTCACATACTAAATTTAATAGTTAACTCAAGTTCAAATTATTATTTAGGTATTAATTTCTTCTCAATTAAATCAATAATTGATTATTCCACAATTAAATTACTATTTATATTATCTGCATCTGGAGGAATATCAATATAAATGACTATTGGGGCATTTAAAACTAATCAGTCTTCTATATTTATCAGATCTGTTTGGGACGTCAAAAGAAGATGATTCTCATATTCTCCATCAACGTCATTCATCAAACTATCATCAACTCTAGCTTCTTGTAATATTTTCATTTTATTGTTTTTCTTTTTGTATTCCTCTAACATCACAAAAACCCAAATCATTAAATATTTTTCTTCTATAGGGTTAATTATGAATTTTGGTTCCCTTAGACGTTTTTTTGTGATTTATGCCTCATCATTTACTAAAAAAACTTGAAAGGAATTTTCCTTTTTTTATAATGCAGTACTGGTGGAGAAGTATCTACATTTCTCTTTTTCTTCTACCAAATTAATTGTATTTCCTTGATTTTTGGGCATTAGAGGAAGCCCCATTATCATTCCCTATCGAAATTATTGATTTAGAATAAAATACCAACATCATTATGGACATTTTATCCTCAATTATAAAGGAAATATTCTTTCTAACAGTATAATATTTATTATCAACATTTACTAAATCCATTCACTTCACTACTGAATTATATATAAATTATAAAAACATAATAATCTTTTATTTGACAGAGTATGTTTTAATTTTTTCCACTATAATGAAAATAATATTGACTAGATATATATTCCTCAATCTCAACAAGTAATTCAAAAAAACATATGATACTTTCAATGTATCTATATATATTTTCTTAGGGATCATATTTCCATGCATACACAATTCAATGCATTTTTTATTTGGAGTCAAATAAAATAATTTCCTTAATTTATCATATTATGAGAATAAAGTTTCTTCTCCTTTATTCATTTTAAATGTTTTGAGAATGTTTAAAAACTTTTGAGAAGTCAAATTATTTTCTTCTTCTAATGGAACTCCAATAAAATATAAAAATGTTTTATATGAAAACTTAAAAAATTTACAAAACTTTGTAAAATAAAACCATTACTTATAAAATTTCCCCATAAACTGAACATATGCATAAAATTATAGAAAAACCATAGATTAATTATGATCAATGTCCTTTTCTAACTTCTCACAAAAAACTAAATCCAATATTTGGAACAAAATTACCATATTGAGTGTGAAATTATACATGTGAAATTAAAATCTTTCCACCAAACATTCCTTACATTCAAACCACTTAGCATAATCTTCCTTGGATTCCTTCTGAATAAGATCTAAGACCAAAGATCATATGAGAAGAATAATTATCAAACATAATGATTTAAATAATGCAATAGCTCAGGTGGGTAAATTCTGAAGAACTGGTGTGGAACAAAGGGTAACCCACCCTTATATAGGAAGTGGGGGCGATGGTTCGACTTCCATAAGACAACCAATAGTTAAAATTCCAAACCATTCTGGTATAATAGAAGATATTTATCTTAATAATGTCTTCCTTGTTTATTTGAACTCTCGATGTTTTTTAAAAAATTATCAGAGATTGGATAAATTTGATTTCGATAACTATTAAAAATATGGAAAATAAACTATTTTCATTGTTAAAAATAAAATTATTTAAACAAAAAAAGTTATATAGTAAAGTAATGAAATAGTTAAAAATGAAAATAATACAAGAGTACATTTTAAAGTGGAACGATTCATTAGTATGACTAATTTTTTTTATTTTTTTGAACTAATGATGACACATTTATAATAATATTTTATTATGATTATTTTATTAAAAAAATATAATAACAGTTTTGAGAAAACATTATACTATAGTAATATTAATAAAAGTAATTATGACAGTTTGGAAAAAATGTTAATGTTTTTCAAAAATTTTCTTTTAAGAAAATATGAGTTCCGAAAATTTATAACATTTTTCATGTCTGGAAAATAATTTATGTATTTAGACTCTAAAATGTTTTTAAAATTTTGAGTCCAAAAATTTATTATGATAATATATTTATAAAAAATAACAAGTTATAAAATCTAAAACATTTAAGATAAAATATATGTTATAGAAAAAACATGTAATCCACCTATAAAAGGGATTATCATTATTTAAGGATATGGGTAAAAATTGATTGATATATTAAATATTACTTTATGTTGATCATTTTCCGATATTGTTTTATTTATTAAAATATATCATAACTAAGATGCTTAGTAAAAAAGTAAATAGGTTGTTATATCTTTTATTATGAATTATAAAATGATATCTCCATTAAGTGTCTAATATCAAATGAAATAATGAATTATATTTATGTTTTTAGAAATTTAGTGATGTGGTGGGTATTTTCAAAAATAAAAAGGAATTTTATTATCATAAATTGTTTTAGTTTTAGTAATACATAGGTCATACTCAGTGAGTGTGTGTTGCATGCATGACAATTGAGCACAACATCTTCCAGTTAGCACATATTCGACTTTAGCAGTGGAAAGTGATACTCAATGTTGTTTCATACATGACCAAAAAACTAGAGAATATGTTTCAAAGGTTATAGTTTCCTAACCTTATATTCTATAACTATGATTTTTCTTCCATTTAAATATGGAAAATTATGTATTGGATCCTATGATCATCTATTTTTAGTGTGTAAAAGTTATCTTGATAATTAACATAAATAAGGAAATCACCTTCTCAAATATGTACTAAACATTTATTATTCCTAAAGTTTAAAATGTATGTTTCATAAAATAATTTAACTGTACTTATAAGGTTGTTATTTGGAAATAAAATAAATGATAAATTTGAAATAAGGGATTTTCTAAGAAGAAAAAAGTCACCAGTTATGATAATCTCTCTTTGAGCATTATCTTTGAAAGTTACGTTGCAACCTTTTATCTTGATTATATTCAACAAGAAGCCATTTTTTCTAGTTATTTTATTATAATATACAATATACATGTTGTATCGACCAAAATCCGGAATCTCATATCTAGGGCATTATTTTACTACATTGTCATGATTAGATGGAATAGAATCTCAAAGGGCCAATCAGTTTAAGAATTCTTGAAATCCAGATTATATACAGGATACCCATAACAGATTGGAAAAAATAAAATACAAACATGATAAATAATAAAATGAATTAAACAGGATCCTTGAAACCTATTAAATGGATTTTTATTTATAACCTATATATTGGAAACACAACTAGGGTGATCTCAAATGCTCAGTAAGGGTATGTAAATCAGAATAAAAAATGAATCCATCAGAATAATAGTTATGTAATATTATATAACTGATAACACATGTAATTAAAATAACTAGAAAAGAAAAATTTTATATAGAAGGGTTATAAACTGAAACATATTTCCCTTAATTATTGAAGTGATACTTAAATGAATCCATAGATATGTCAATGTGAAATATCATGGATAAAAATTATAAGTGAAATAAAGGAAATTATTTTAAAATAGGACATCATATATCTATAATATGAACCACAATACCATCAAGATCTACATTTAATATAGTTTCAACTATTCTGATTCAGTAAACTGATTCATCTCATGAGACTACCAATGTATAAAGGGAAAATATATAGTCACCCCCCACCCATGTCCTTCAGTCCAAAGCATTCACCACATATTGAATAATGGATTTAATTAATAAAAGTGTTTCTTAACAAGAAAAAATAAGCATTGAATAAATAGTAATGATTTTTTAATACTTCCCCAAGTGGGGATAATTAAAAACAAGGGTTTTTGGAATTGGTTAATGGAAATATCATTTAAATATCATTAAAAACATTTTAGGTGAAAATAATATTCAAACATTGCAAAGTGTCCCATACCAAATTAAATCATTTAAAATCATAACCCCCTTAAAGGAATAACATTGAATGAATCAATAAATATCATTATAATAATGATATTTATGATATTACATGTCAAAGGGTAGTATATACACCATAAAAAAGTGAACTAGGGTATAACAAAAAATAATTATCAACGAAATGTAAATAAAGACAAAATCCCTTTACATGTGTTTACTTTTGCGTGAACGTCCTTCAAACATACTTCATAATTGGTTTAAATATATGACCTACTAATACCAGAACCATAAATATATTTATAATATTATTTATTAACTTAATATAATATCTTATTTCCATTTTTTAGTAATATTATATTATATCTTCAATTTTAGGTGTTTAATTACCTAGTCAGTCATGTATGTATTGACTTGATACTTGTTGTTCCTATTAATTAGACCATGGTTTCATTATCTATAAAATTTAAAAAATGATTTCAATATCATATATATCATGTATATATATTTAAAATAATCCATAGTATTTTGAGATATGAAATGAAATGCATCATTCATGTTGACGATGTGCTATATGTATATAAGAAAACAACTTTAATCTCATTGTCGTATTAAACGAATTTAAGGAAATTTATATATATTTATATTATAAGTATATTATAATATATATTTCATATATATTACAAATATTTATTGAAATAAACCATTTAATGTTACATGTATCGGTACAATGAATCACATAACTTTGAGGGGGTGGTAATCCACTCTTCCACAAATGATGTTATCATATTTATAAAAAATGTAAAGAAAATTGGTATGTGTTTTGTTAAAATTATATAATCACAATGAAATTTAAAATATAATAAATTTAATATATAAATAGGGTGTCCCCCTTAATTCTAACCATCATAGTTCTAAAAAGATGATGGAATAACTTTGTTTCACGAAGCGGTACTTTGCCTCACCTATAAATTTTAAGTTCATTAACCATTAGATGGAAGTTTGTGTAAGTGTACGTGATACCCATAAAAAAATATATGTTTATTTATAAATATATTTTTCCTATAATAATTCAATATCAAAAATTTAATTAGTGGTAAAATAAATAAAACCAAATAGTTTGAGGAAGGCTTTTACCTATTAATCAGGCAACTATTTTTGGATTCCACAAAAGTGATTACTTAGAAGAATTTAATAAAAAGTGGAAGATTATAAGTTTATGGGGGGTATTTTGAGAAGATATTTGGAATGATATTGGTTGAGAAAAAGTGTCATGAGTAGTTATAGGATATGGGAGGCTTTGTTACCTTTTATAGTCTAGGAGTAGTGGCACTCTTGAAAATTTTGGAAAGTGAATTACATACAAAATTTTCCAATTTAATGCTCCTAAAATAATGGTAAAATGATTATAAAATGTGTTATTGATTCAAAATATGTCCACACAATGGATTTTAGACATGTTTCTTAGTCATTAGAGCCCAAAAGATTAATGATTAATCTTTTGAAAGCATAATTTCACCTTAAACATATAACTAATTTTAATTACATTCACAAATATTTTTGGTCCAAAACTAATTTGACATTACTAGAAATTATAAATTATGATGATTTAAAATATGGAATCCATTTTATGACATTAAAATCACATTAGTTTTAGATTTTAATTTAAATATAATCTTATATATATGACAATAATATGGGTTTTTAAAGTAAAAATGTTCCAATGTTTGTTATGTTTTTATATCTAATTTCATAGTAAAATTGATTAAAATGACCAAAAATAGATTAATTGATAAATAATTAATATTACAAATATTTAAAACTAATAAAATATATAATTTAACCTTAATGATAAATTATAACAACAAGCATTTTTGAATTAATGTTCATTATTTTTAACTATTTATTAAATAATGATACTTTATAGAAAAAGACCAAAAATTTACCCTAACATATTTTTTATGTTTTTTATTAAAGTTTTGGTTTTTTTGAAATATAATATTTATAAAATTTAAAAATATTTAATTTAAGTATGTACTTCATTAAAAGGTATAAACGTTCTCAAATAAAAACATGGTATTTTATGTGTAAAAATAAGTTTTTTATCATATTCGTATCAAATAAGTTGGATGAGTGTCAAAAGTAGTTGAGTGAATATATGATATATATATATATCATATTAATATAACTCAATATTTGTAAATAATTTAACTTATTTTTCGAAAATAGATTTTTGGGAAAAAATATTTATTTCTATAAAAATATTCCTTTTATATTTAGTTTATTATTATATTCATTTGTAATTAAATTTTTAACTATTGAATTAATTTTTTATTTGTGTAAACCATTTATTTTCAAAACTTATTTAATAATATTTATAAGAACTAATTTAATTGCTTTATGTCTGGTTATATTAAATAATAATATTTTAATCATATATTATTGTTCGGTTAAAACTTGGTCTTATGTGTAGCATAAGCCAACGAAAAAATTCACTGTTACATGTAATGAAAGTTAACATAGTTTTTTATGAATTAAAATATATAGAATACATTTAAAATATTAAATAAATTTAAAATTATCAATATATTATATTCTCTCATGCACTTGATGACGTACATCAAACACGATACTGAATACAATGTTCTTAATTTAGAATTTCATGATGTATCATTCTCCCCAACTTAATTAATTTTTTCCCTCAAAAGTTTCCCTTGATCTGATAAATCAAGGGTTTGATATCCAGAGATTATTATTTTTTGAAATCCCACATCATGAGTTGAGTTATTAGATTACCCCCTTAATAAGTGATAATGATAACTACAAAGGTCACATGGAATAACATATAACTAGGTATCTATGTAGGATAACATTAGTGTAATGTGGAGATATATATATGGTGGAGAAAATAAATATTTATAGGCAATGATTGATGTTTGAAATTCAAAAAAAGTGAATGATTGATAGTAATTTGAGGGAATCAATGACATAAATCTATGATGATATAAAAACCATAAGTTTAGAAACAATTATTGTATTTGGAAACCATTTTTAGATCATTTTCCTGTAGTTTAATTCTTCCATTCTACTATAATTTAATTAAATATAATTACCTAACACATTTCTATCTCATAAACAAAATTTTATCCTTTTGTTGTGCCTTGACCTATTTCTAAATTATCACTTTGAACAAGATGCTTCATATAGTGTGGTAATATATTAATCTCTATAACAAAATCTAATGTTATACATAAACCATTTCATAAATGGTTTTATTTTCTTAAATATTATGATCCATCACATTATAAACAAGGCCACTGGATTTTCTAAATTAACATATCATTAGAATTTAATCAACATAAATATTATCTAAATTGTCACATTTCATACATGTGGATACCTTCAATAAGTATTCACTCAAAATTTGGTAATAACTCATTTTACCATAAAAACATATTGAAATCATGAGTAATTCGTTATTTCAAAAGTAAAAACAATACTATTTGATATATTCAATAAATACATAGTTGTTTTAAACTCTATCAATGATTGCATAAACAACTTTTTAGGAAAATTATTAATCTGTTCAAAGGTATTCATCACATATCCAAACCAATCATTTCCTTTTTCAATATAATTATATCAATATTAGGAATATATTAATGATTATCATTCCATAAACCGTGTATTTTCCAAAATGTTTAACATACTACTGAATCACAATTCTTGGGGACATTCAATGTATGATCTCAAATCCTTAATATAAAATTACTTCTATACAATCCTTATATATTTCAAAAATCATATGATGTGAACATCATAAATAAAATAATTTTACATTATATTTCTAAAATCAAAATATATAAGTACATTAATATGTTCTATTATGGTTGAGTCAATGAAATATGCTCGACCATGACTACTTAACATATTCTAAGGTATATTATCTTGACATTTAGTACATTCATCTTCATATATATTCATCCCCTTGAAATTATAACCTTGATTAGTAGTGGATTCCTTCTTTCATTTTAAATATATTTCGTGGTGAAAATTTTCTCCACCCTTATAATAAACCCACAATCCATTCAAGCATTTAGTAGGGTGATTCATTCCACAGAAATCACATGTTAGAAAATACTTCTTTTCCTTAATATTCTATGACTCATTCCCTTTTTCATGGATTGTAGATGGCCTCTTCCGGTCTATGGTTTCCTTGGATATAATGATTCTAGAAAATTACTTCTCAATATTTATGGCACATGAAACTATTGATTTATATGAAGTAATTTTTAGGGAGACTAGTGCCCTTCATATAAATTTCATACCTTTTTAAAATTAGTTGTACATATTGAACTCTGTGTTACATATGAAATCTATATCATACCATTCTAACCATGTAAATATAGCTTCATATCCATAAAATTTATTCATCCTTTTTTAAGCCTTAGAACATTCTCTTCATCTCAGTTTATAGATCTAGAGGGATGTATTTATCAGAAAACATCCCCCTAAAAGTTATCCACTCCATGAGTAATATTTATTCTTCCTCCCCAGTATTCTTGATCAATGACCCACATACATCTGCCTCTCCATTCTGAAAATACAATTCAATTGTATCATTTTCCTTTTTTATCACGTCCTAATGGAAATGATATCTTATACAAAGAGTTAATTAATTTATCATACACCATTGGGTATGTAGTTCCACTAAATTACGAGGTCCACTATCACCAAAAGAGATCCAAAATTAGGGTATCTTATAGCTGAATAAGTTGGTATATCAAAGAAAGGATATGTGTCATAACCTGATCATGTTACCATAATTTTTCTCTATAATTATCTATTACTATACCTGTTATATTGGTTAGCTCATTATGGTAATCTCTACATTTTTCATGAGTCATGATAACATTTCCCCTTCTAGGGGAAATTTCTACATAATTATATATACTAGATTAGACAATAAAATTAAATTATATAATGTATATTTCTTAAACATGTTAAACTGTACTCATAAATTTTAAAAGTTTTCCATAACTATTCTCATAATAATATACATGGTTTATTGAGGATTTATTTACATTGAAATAATTTAGACTGGTTTATAAAAAATATTTGAATTATCATAAGCATAACCCCTAAGAGTGTAAAATATTTTGTGCAATAAGTCTTATTGTCATTTAGCAGGATGTGCTGAGTATGGCCCAACACACCTTATTAGAGTTGATACCCCTATGTAAATCTATACAAGATATATATCCACATATAGTATTTAGATAGGGATTCCATTCTAGGATTAGAAACATAATCTCTACCTTACTGAAACTCAATGATGTTATTCTATACCTATCCTCAAAACATTTCACATGGTTATCTCCCTTAATATATGTGTTCTAAATCAAATTTCCATGTTTTCTTCAAAACATCCTATAATACCAAATGTAATGTTGATACCCGTGAATCCCAGAGTCTGTGAATTATTTTATTACATTTTGATGATTATATGGAATCAAATTTCGTAGAACCGATTAGTTTAGTAGTTTTGGAATGTCAGATTAAATACATGACACCCATAATACATTTGGAAAATGAAAATACAAACATTAATCACAATAAAATGAAATAAATATCATGATTGAATCTTATTTAAAATAGTCTTCTTTATAACATGTGGATAATAAACAAAATAAGGCTTAGCTAAAATACTCAGTAAGGGTATGTAAAGAATAAGAAATAATAAATACTTGTGAAAAATAATTTTGGTATTGTAAATAAATGATAAAAATTCAATTCAAATAAACGGGTAAGGTAAACAAGATTGGGAATATTGAGAAACTCAATCCCATGACACATAATCACTGAACTAAGACTGAAATTATTCTAAAGATAGGCCGAAAAAAAATCTCATGGATTATAATGATAACTGAAATGAAGGAAATACTTTTAATATTGGACATCATGTGCCCGAAACATGAAAAACTATAACGCCATGATATATTCTCAAGATAGTTTAAAATAACCTTATTTGGAAACCCGATTCGTCTCATGAGACTAGCGATGCATCGAGGGAAAAATATATAACTAGTCTCTACCCATGTATTCCAGTCCAAATCATTCCTCACATGTAGAATATTCAATTTAATTAATAAACAATATAGATAATCGTCAATAATCCTTATTGAATAAATAAAAAATATTATTCAATAAATACAGATTAAAGGATAAATAAAATCAATTGTTTTTTACATTGATGAATATAAATACCTTTGGAAGATCATTGAAAACATTTTTGAGGAATGTTATCTTTAAAAAATCCAAAATTTCCCAAACCAATTTGAAAAATTCAAAATCATAATCCCCTGGAAGGAATAACAATTAAATTGAACTTAAATATTATTCGAATAATGATATTCATGATATAACATGTAACAACTCAAACCTTTATCAATGAAAATGACTCTTAATCTAATTAAATGTATTACTATGTGATATGGTTATATAAAATATGCACTTATTTGGTTTTATGAATTTGGAAGTTAAAATACCAATAATAATTTTGACCACTGGTAATTTGTCCATTAAATAGTGATCATGAGATTAGTATAAATATATGGCTTTAACATATCTAATTTACTTAGACAAAGGAAGTGATGACCTCATCCAGTAGAATTTCTCTGTACTAACACCATTTGTCAAATCCTGAAAAGAAGTTGGAATCATTTGTCTTCTCTCTTGACCAATACTATTTCGAGCTTCAATATGTTATGATTGAATGGAACCACCTACGGTAGAAGTGGATGTTTATAGAGATTGCAACCCAAGCGATGTTATCTAAGCCACACCATGAGTCTATCACCATTTCTCAACTTAACCTTAATTCTTATGTGGGTGTTATAAGGGGTTATGTAAAAATACCCTAGCACTATGATTATGTACATTATTCTGTATAGAGAATATTCATTCATTTTATTATTTTTTACTTTGTAAATTGTTTTTAAAGAACAAATAGTATTTTTAAATTTATATCCAATTAAGAATTATATTTTTATATATTAATGGATTTTATATTTAAATAATACTTTAATAATAAATTATTATTAGTAGATTACTTTTTATTATGATATTAATGATAATATAACTGTTAGGAAAACAATTGTAATTTTTATTAAGGTTTGAATGCTATTAATGTCAAAACCCAGGAATTTTGGATAAATGTCAGTTTTTATTTCAAAATTATGAATTAAAATATTTAGAAGATTATTTAGATAAAATGAATATTATTTTTGGAATCATGATTTTGAAATTATCCAACGGTAAATTTTTCATAATTTTTTCAGACAATCGATTTTTTGGGTAAAAATTATATAGCCATTAAATATATAATGTGTTTTATGACATCTTAAAGACACAATAGTGATTGAATAAAAAAATATAAACATTATTTTTGTCAAATATATGTTTTAAAATTAAAATAATGTAATTTTAGGTTTGTTTGATTTATTTTACAATGCTTCAGTGGATCTTTCATGACTTATAAAACATTTTATATTTTTAAACTGATTTTCTTAAGAGTGTGACCCTCCCATCCTAAGAAACCCTATTATTTTAAGAATTTATTACATTGGAAATTTAAAATAATGTTTTCCACTCCCCTTTAGAAAAAACTATGGGAAAAAATCACGGGTTGGATTGGGGTTTTGATTTGCTTAATGTGGGGGGTCCTAAACCTAAATAATAAAGGATTGTCTTTCATTGCCTATATAAACCCACCCATGATCCCAGATATTCTTTACTCAAATCCTCTGGATTTCATCAAACATCTTCCCTCTTCTTTCTATAATCCTACCAAGTATCCCCATCCTCCCAAGGAGCCTCTCTCAAGCCTCTTCCAAGACTTTGGGATCACACATTCAAGTAAGGGATTCCTTCCTTTCTCATTTTATCCATGTTTTCTAATATCGTTATGTCAAATTATTTTCAATAAAAAATTTTGGGTAATTATTTCCTACCTCTCCATACTTACCTCCTTATTTTTAATGATTGGATACCCTTTTATCTCTCATTAATTCCTTCCTTGTACACCTGTTACGATGCCAAAATTCTGTAAGGAATTTCTCTCTCATCATTTACAATCAAGCTATTTTTTGTATTATGAATATAAATTCAATTACTTATGTTGGTTAATGTATATATATGACCCCCTTATATTCCATATCATTTAAATATGATGAGACACCCCTTTCTGTATAATAAATCATTTTTATGAAGTCTTATGTCACACAGTTATGCTGCTGAAATTGCACCGCAATTTTCCAAGCCAAAATCATAGTGTATTAAATACCATGCCTATTTCCCTATCCAGGTTATTAATAATTATAACTATTTACATAATGATGAAATAGTTTCATGTATTAATTCCACATTTATTTATTGTATAATAAATTATGATTTTTAACTAATTCATGTTGTATGATCTCGTGGCACACTAATGCATGAAATGAAATGTTTAAGAAGGGTGAGCCCTGATAGCACTCCAATGCATTGGGTAAATATTTGTATCATGATACTTCAAATTAAATGAGGGTTTACTCATTCTAATTCATGTTCAATGAGGGTTTACTCGTGATCCATGTGCAATGAACATTGGCACATGCTAATTCCATGTTATGTGTTGTTGCCACATTTCTATGTTATGGTAACCATGATATATCCTGCCTTTATGTTCATGTTTTCTTATGCCTCATCGATATGCCTATTTCCTAAAATCTATTGTTTTCTTCGTGTTTTTCCTTGTTTACTCCCTTATTTGTATTTATAGCTCACCCTTTTCTTATGCATGTCCTCAGGTTATCCCAAGAAATGCTAAGTATGAGGGAATGCAGTGGTCTTGTAAAAGATGTTTTCGATAATGATGTTGTGTTTCATGTTTTAAGTAGTTATTTAATGTTCCAATGCCCCAAAGACACTAGAGATATCAATATTCTAAGTTATATCAGTTGAATAGTTTCTATAATAAATCATGTATAAGTGTGTATTATAAAGATGGGTTGTTATTGTTGGTATAGAGGACATGTTTAATTGTTATTGGGATTAAGATTAGAAAACCCTAGAGAAAGACTTAACGATAACACAAAGTATAATAAAAACATACATAAATTTTGGTGAGTATTGACTAAGTTGTTTGTTAAGAAAATACATCCCTATCTGGATACGAGCTGGTAGAGGTGGCTCTAGAACAGATGTATCTAACAGTGATAACTCCGACCAGGAGTTTCGGGCTTGACCAGGGGTATCCAGGTACACGTCAACAGGCTTTGATGCACTCTTGGTTATATCACTCCTGAGAGAGAAGATTTGGTAAATTCATAAGCCTTGTATGAACCCCAGTTTGTGGAATAATATAAATGCCCCTAATAATATATGTTGGGAAGTAGATCATGGAAAACATAGATAAAAGCATATTGATTCATAATTTAAAGAATAAAGGTAATTTATAAGTCAGATATCTTTTTCCATAGATTACCCTTTATGTGTTACCCCTAATTTTCCTTTTATTCCCACCAATGGATAGTAATAAGAGGACTCGAGATAAAAACCGATACAAATATAAATGTGATGAATGTTCAAATGAGATACACAATCCGATGGGAGAAGGAATCTAGATCATTATCCAGATACTCTCTCAGCTAACTCACTCATTGAATAGAAACATGTGTCAAGTGTAACGTTCATCTCCCCCTAATAAAGAACAAGTCACTAGCAAGAGATTCATGAGGCAAAGGCCTCCTACTTTTAATGGATCATCTGATCCCTTAATCATTGAACAATATATAAAGTCCATTGAAAATATATTATCCATACTTAAATGTTCCGAACAAGAGAAGGTTCTTCTAGTTTCTTATTGTATGGCTGGTGATGCTGATCAATGGTGGCCATTGCTAAAAAATATGAAGCATAAGGAGGGGATCGAGGCATTGTAATGGAAGGATTTCTGGAAGAATTTTTTATTGATATTTTCGGCATGCCCTCTGACTTAATATCGAAAGGGAATTCCTTTCCCTCATAAAAACGGTGATGAATACATTAAAGCATATGAAGAAATATATACAAGGTTTGCACGATAAGCCTCTAGCTTTGTCATTACCCCCAAATACATGGTTTACCGCTTTGTTGCTGGGATGAAACCTAGCCACCAGAAATCCCTGACAACCCATGAATTCAATTGCTATGATGAAATTCTCTTATTTTCCCTCAAAGATGAAATGGGGATCCATGAATCCCAGGGGTATCATTGGATAAGAATCATAAAGTGGAATTCAAATCTTCTAGTCCGATGGATAAATCCAACAGTGCTAAGAAGATCCTACACGCCACTTGCCAAATGTGTAGAAATAAGCACCCTAGAAATTTAGTAAAGGGGACGAGGAAATGATTAAGGTGTCGAATAAAAGAGAAACTAGTTGTTATCTACCGAAAAGAAAGCCCATAGCTACGACAAAGGATAGGAATTCTCCATTCGACCCTCAATGAATTGTTCATTGCTTCAACTACTAAGAACTCGAGATTCTTGCAAGTCAGTTCCCTAAGATAAGGTTTTTTGGAGGCATCATGGGAGAGGTTTTTCTATCACTACCATCGAAGTGAACCCCGAAAATTAAGTGGTGATAGGTACACTAGTTATACATTGGACAATAGAGAACATAATTTTTGATTCTGGTTCTACACATTCTTTTATATCTCAACATTTTAGTTGAACAATCCCATCACCCCCACAAATCAGGGAGGTAAAGATGTTGGTGAGTACAAAAAATGAGGAAATCATTGTATCCCATTAATATAACTCCTCCTCTGTTCTAATTTGTGGATTGAACATCCCAGTGAACCTTGACATACTCTCTATGGTGGATTTTGATGTAATTATCGACATGGAATGACTTTCCATATATTGAGCCAACATAAATTTTTGTAAGAGGTAAATAAATCTATATACGGAGAATGGACCCATGATTCTATACAAGTGCAAGGAGGAGGATGAATCTTCCAAAGAACTGTCATCTCAGGCATTGATTTTACTGCCCTTTAAGAACACATATATGTCTCAGATGATTGAGTCCAAGGAAGAATCCATCCTCGAAGACATGCATATTGTGTGGGAATTTTCTAATGTGTTTCACCAGGAATTTCCTAGTCATTGAGCTAGAAGAGATGAGGATTCCTAAATTGATCTTATACCTGGGGCATTTCCAATATCCATGACTCCAAATAGAATGGATATTGTAGAGCATGCAGATCTGAAGAAACAACTATAGGATAATCTAGATAAAGGGTTTATATGCCCAACAACTTCACCACTGGGTGCACCATTCCTCTTCATCAAGAAGAAGGATGGGTCATTGTGCCATTACATTGATTATCGTGAGCTCAACAAAATCACTTTAAAGAACAAGTGTCCTCTTCCATGAATTTATGACTTGTTCGATCATCTACGTTTATCACAATACTTCTCCATGATGGATCTACTGTAGGGATATTACCATGTAAGGGTGAAGAAGAAGAATATCCCCAAGACTTCTTTTTGTACAAGGTACGAGCACTATGAATTCATAATAATGCATTTCAGAATCAGTAATTCTCTAGAAATATTTATGCAAATAATGAATTGAGTCTTTGGATATTTTCTCGACAAATTTTTGGTAGTATTTATAAACTATATTATAATATAATACAAAAACATGGAGGATCATGAGGAGAATCTAAGAACTGTACTAGGGACCTTGAAAAAGGATAATCTCTATGAAAAGTACATCAAGTGTGAGTCTTACTTGAAGGAGGTCTCATTCTTGGGATATATCATCACATGAAATGGGACATCTAGGGATCCCTCTAAGACTACTACAATTGTGGAATGGCTGAGGCCAACATCGGTAACGAATATCCATAAATTCTTAGAGATTACTATATATTATAGCTGATTTGTATGAAATTTCACAATTTGTCCAACCCTCGTACCAATATAAGATAGAAGATAATTAAATTTTCTTGGAGTGATGAATATGAAGAGAGCTTAAAGGAGTTAAAAGGGGGCTTATCACTATGTCAGTTCTCACATTACCCACAAGTGGAAAACTCATTGTGGTATTTAGTGATGCTTTAAAGAAGGGCCTAGGTTGTGTGTTGATGCAAAATGACAAATTTATTGCCTATGCTTCACGACAATTGAATGTTTAGGAATAAAACTATCCAAAACAAGATCTATCATTTACTGTAGTGATCTTCACATTCAAATTTTGGAGGTATTAACTATTTGGTGTGAAGTGTAAAATATACACGAATCACAAAAGTCTACAATATATATTCCCATAGAAAGAGATGAATATGTTCCAATAAATATGGTTAGATCTGATCAAAGACTATGCCATCTCAATCCATTACCCCCTGGTAAAGTGAACATGGTGGGAGATTATATCTATAGAAAAGACCCAGCGATTATATACATAAAGAGAATTGAAATGGATCAAATATTCATAGATTTCATGAAGATATAAATTGGAATCTAAAAGAAGGGAACATCATTAATCCTTTCACAAATGATTTCTCAACCATCTCTTTTGGAAAGGTTAAGGGATGTTCGAAAGGGATGATGTGGGAATTTAAAAGAAAGTGGAAAATATTGGAAAAGTGAAATCCTTGGAGTTCAATGTTAATGAATAATGAATTGTAAGATTTGGGAAAACATTATGTCTTCCATTATGTTTGGATCAGAAGAAGGAACTTTAGAATGATGCATATAGTTCGAATTTCTCCATTAACTCTGGAAACAAAAAGATGTATTGAGATCTTAGAGAGCATTATTGGTGGGATAACATGAAGAAGGAGGTCATTGGGTATACATAAAATTTTCTTGGTGTGTCTATAAGTGAAGGACGATAAGTAGAAGTATAAGGTGATGATGCAACTATTACCCATACTATCATTGAAATGGGATAACATCCACATTGACTTTGTCACCATACATCCGAAGAAATCCAAATGAATCAATGTTGTCTGGTTTATTATGGATCATTTTACAAAGAATACAAACATTAATTCTATTCAGTAGGATTTTTCGCAGGATCAATTGGTGCAGATATACAACAGAGATGTTGTAAGGCTTGATAGAGTACCACTATCTATTTTATCTGATCTAAATCCAATAGTCAGCTGAATGTTTTATAAGTGTCTTCAACATGATTTGGATACTAAGACGACCATGATCATGGTTTATCATCCTAAAATCAATTGCCAATCTGAGCAGACTATCCAAAAACTTAAGGACATGTGAGAGCATGCTCAGTGGACTTGAAAGGAGGATGGGATCAACATCCGCCTCTTGTTGAGTTCTCATAGAACAACAGTTTGAACTCAATAATACAAATCGGTCCTTATATAGCCCTATATGAGAATAGGTGCAGAACATGGAATGTTTGGATGATGTTGGTGGAATAAAACTTCTAGGTCCAGAGATGGTCAAGGAAATGGTGGAGAATGTTAAGACCACCCAACAACACATTTAAGGAGATAAGAGTTAGAAAAATAGATATGATGATAATCATCTATGAGACCTAGAGTTTGATGTTGGAGACATGGTTTTCACTTGAATATCCCCATGGAATAGAGTTATGAGATTTGGGAAGAAAGGAAAGTTTAGAACAAGGTAAATTTTCCCTTTTTAGATCCTTGATCGCATTAGAGGAGTGGCCTATTGGATATTACTCCCACCAAACCTTTCTCAAGTACATGATTTATTCCATGTATCACTCTTGATTATGTACATACTGGACCCATTTCATGAACTAAATCCAGAGGTGGTACCATTGGATAATGAAATATTCCATGAAGTGAAGCCAGTGAAGATCTTAGATCATAGTGAAAAAATTATACAAAATAAGACAACAAAACCCATGAAAGTGTTCTAGAAAAAACACATATTTGAAGAGGAAAAATTGGAGTCTGAGGAAGTGATGAAGAAGAGTTACCCACATTTTTTTTAGTGTGGGAAAATAAAATTTTATAGGTGAAATATCATAAGGGGGAAGATCATAATGACAGAAAATTTTATCAATGAAAATTCCTCTTGAACTAATTAAATGTCTTATTATGTGAAATGGTTATATAACATATGAAATTCTTTGGTTTTATGTTTTTAAATTTTAAAATACCTTTATTATTTTTGACCATTGCTAATATAGCCATTAAACAATGATAACATAATTAGTATAAATATAGTGATTTTACAAATCCAATTTACTCATAAAAAGGATGTGATGGCCTCATCCAGTAGAATTTCTCCGAACAAAGCTCATTTTTTAGTGCTCATAAAGGAGGAAGTGTCATTGGGCTTCCCACTTGACCAATCCCAAGCCGAGCTTTAACACATTAATCTTGAACAGAACTGCCTATGGGAGATGTGGATGTTGAGAGATATTACCACCCGAGCGATGTTATTCGAGACACCCCAAGAGTGTGCCACCATTGCACACCTTACCCTTCAGGCTTATTTGGGTGTTACAAGGTGTTATGTAAAAACAATCTAGCACTATGATTATGTACATATTTTTTATTGATAATATACATTCATTTTTTTATTGTTACTTTGTAAATATTTTTTAAAGAATAAATAGTATTTTTTAGTTAATATTAAATTAAGAATTATATATTGATGAATTAATGGATTTTTATATTAAATAATATTATCATAATAATATATTTTTAATAAATTACTTGTTATTATGATATAAATGATCATATAATTTTTATGGATAAAACATGTAATTTTTATTTAGGATTGAAAGCCGTTTATGTCAAAACCCATTAATTTTCAATAAATGTCAATTTTTATTTTAAAATTAAAAATTCACATATTTAGAAAAATATTTTGATAAAATGAATATTATTTTTGGAATAAAGACATTGAAATTATCAAATGTTTAATCCTCCATAATTTTCCGAGACATTCAATTTTTTTTGGTAAAAATTAAATACTTTTTAAATATATAATGTGTTTTATGACATCATAATGACCCAATAGTGATGAAATAAAATATTATAAACATTATTTTTTGAAAAAATATGTTTATAAATTTAAATAATTTCATTTTAGGTTATTTTGAATTATTTTACATTGCTTTAGTTTACCCTTCAATACTTATAAAACATTTTAACTTTTTAAATTTATTCCCTTGAGAGTGTGACTCACCTCTACATAATAAACCCAATTATTTTAAGAATTTAAGGCATTTCCTTATAAAATGATGTTTTCCACTCCGAGTTTTCAAATGATATGGGGAAAAACCATGGGTGGGATTGTGGTTTTGATTATTTTAATGTGTGGTGTCCAAAACCTAAATAATAAACAATTATCTCTCCTTTCCTATATAAGCCCACCCATGCTCCCACTTCCTCTTCAAAACAAATCCTCTTGAGTTAGTCTAAAATCTTCCCTCTTATCTCTAGAATCATCCCAAGGTTACCCAACGTCCTAATGATCATCTCTCTAGCCCTACCAATCCTCTGCAATCACACATTCAAGTAAGCGATTCCTTCCTTTCTTATTTTATCCATGTTTCTTAATTTTGTTATATCCTTTTAATTTCAATTATAAATTATGGGGTATGATTTTGAAACTCCCCCATACTGCAATACATATGATTTAATGTTGATATACCCCTTTATATTTCATTAATTCCTTCCATGTACTCCTGTTACCATACTGAATTTAGGTATGGAATTTATCTCTCCTCATTTACAATCAAAAAATTCATTTTTATTATGAATATAAATTCCATTAAATATGTTGGGAAATGTATCTATATGACCAACCTTAATCTCTATCTCATATAAATATGATGATACACCCATTTATCTTTCATCAAACATTTTAATGAAGACTTATGTCACGCCGTTATGCTGCTGAAATTTAACCCTAATTTTCCAATCCAAAATCATTGTGTAGTGAATTGCATGCCCATTTGTCTGTCAAGTGTATTCAAATTTATGAACATTTACTTATTTATGTAAGATTTTCATGTATTAATTCCAAGTTAAATTATCGTGGAATAAATTAATATGTTCAATAAATCTATGTTGTCTGATCTTGAGACCCACTTATGCATGAAATGAAATGTTTAAGATGGTTACACCCGGATTGAACTCCAATTAATTTGGTAAATATTAGTATAATGATACGTCAATGCATTTAGGGTTTACTCATTATTATTAAATTTCAATGAGGTTTTACACATGCTCCATGTGAAATGATCCTTCCCTCATTCTAATACCATGTTAAGTGTCATTGCCACATTTCTATGTTTTGATAAACATGCCATATCATGCCTTTATGTTAATTTATCTCTTATGACCCACTTATATTCCTATTTCCTAATATGTACTATTTTCATTATTTAATGTATTAACTTCTTACAATATCTTATTATCGGTTTGTTTGTAATCATTAATTTTATCCATTATTACAGTTTTTTAATTGCATGGTTTTTTGAGTATGTTTTGACTTGTTGATTTTTGATCATATTAATTAGAACATGTATTCATTATCTACAAAATGTATATGATGATTTAAAATCATATATATTCAGTATATATTTTTTTAGAATAACCCATAATATTTTGAGATAAGAAATTAAATGCATTGTTCCTGGAGACAGTAGGTCGTATGTACACAAGAACACCACATTCATATCTATTTTTTATTTCATGAATTAAAAGAAAATAATATATATATATATATATATATATTATTGTTCAAATATAATATCAATTTCATATATGTTACATTGTTTCATTAAAACCATATTTTATACATTCCATGTTTATTTTGAATGAATCATATTTCTTTGAGTGGGTGGTAGTCCATAGTTCCACAAACGATGTTGTTGTATTTACAGAAAATTGAAGTCATGTGTATATGTGATATATACAAATTAAATAATTATACAAATATTATAAATATTATATATATATATATATTGAGTTTTAATAATAATACCCACATTGAGAGGAAGTAATGGATGAATGAATAAGTTTTATTTTTGAGACAATAGTTCATTACAAACATAAAATGTATGTTTGTTACCCATTAGACGAAAGTGTGTGTTAATATTAGATTCAAAGTTAAAATAAATACAACACACTATATTGAGGATAATATATTTTTTATATAATAATGTAAGAAGAATAATTTAATTAGTTGAAAAATAAATAAATCTAATAATATTGAAAAAGGATGTTATCTCTTAATTAGGTAACTAATTTTGAGTTTCATGAAAGGGATTTATTAGAAAGATTTATAACCAAGGTGAGGCCTCTAGGTTGAGGGGATGAATATTTATCAGCCAGTTTTTAGAATCTTGCTTCAACCAATATTAGTTGAGAGGATTGATAATGTTAGAAGATTTAGTGCATTTTATAGAGAGGAGGAGTGGCACTCTTCTAAATTTTTCAATTGGGAGTTCCAGCCATGGTTTAGACATTAAAATTTTATCCATTAATGTTCAAAGTAATTATTGGGTGTATAAGGTTGAAATATGTTCATCCAATGTATTTTTGACAATTTTCTAGGTCATTTCGGCCTCTTAGTTTAACAGTTAGTCCATTAGTAAACTTAATATCACTATAATCTGTCAATTAATATTACTTACCGCAATTTTTTTTTTATAAAAATATTTTCAAATTATTATATATTATAAAATGTTAATATTAAAAATATATATTTTTTCCAAATTACTATCATTTATGTAGTCAAAATAAATTTAAATTTAATACCGCAGACGAGATGACTATGAGAGGTTTTAGTGTATGATTATTTAGAATATTACTTTGTTTTAGAACTAATTTTAGTGTAAAATTAATTACAATGTCTTTAATTGAATTAATTGATAAAAAAATTAACTAATAAAACTTTAAAAACATTTAAAAATATAAGTTATCCCGATAAATAAATTAAATGAAAAAACTGTTTTGAATAAAAAATCGTTATTTTTCAATATTAATTATGAAAAATAATATTCATAAAAAATATCAAAAAAATACTGTAACACCCCAAGATTTCATAGTGTGTTACTTCTTCAAAATAATTCAATAACTTTCACTACATGCAACACCAAGTTCAAGCACCCCATGACTTACCAAACAAGCCGTTCAAAAGAGGTTATGAATAGTATTAGATAAATTTTAATGTTTATATAATCCTTATAATTTTAGAATCCATATTATGAGTTTCTTAGATATAATGCAAGAACAAATTCATTTTCAGTATTGCACTTTTATCAACTTTAATAGTGAACCCTTTTTAAATACTATATTTTAAACTTTTTGACTAAATGGGGACATCAAAAATTTAAAATGAAACATCCCAAGCTTCTACGGTACGCTTCTCTTTGAATAATGTGATAGCGTGTGTTGTACGCAACACCGAGTTCTAACACACCATAACTAATCAAACTAGCCGTTATGAATAGTAATACCTACTTTTTGAAATTATATATATTTTATATTTGAAAATGGACTTCATTTTTGGATTCGGAATATCGAATTTAGCCTAAGGTGAAATTTTGGTACATTTCGGATAACTTTCATATTTTGATGAATAGTGAAAATTACTAAATTTTAATTAAAAACAACTTTTTTAATCAAAATAATTAATAGTGATAAATTATGAATTTGAGTGGTTTTAAAGTATATTTAGAATATATTTTTACCATTTAATATAATGTTGGTCATTGGACATAATTTTACAATTAAACCGAACATAAACGAGTGTCAATCTTTTGATAGTTATTATCTCTTAAAAACACGCTTTTTGTTTTGACAGCGGGAATTAATTTTAAATTAATTTCTTCCACTTCTGTGTTTTGAATTTAGGAAAATGGATTCCATATTTGGAATCAGGATGTTCAAATTGTGTAAATAGGTAACTTTTATTTTTAGACATTTTGAATAATTACTGCGGTAAATATTTTATTTACCATGGTTAAGGGTAAATCCGGTAAATAAGGGTTAACAAAATAATATTATAATAATACTAAATTACCCTAAAACGTGTCTTAACCCTATTGGGTGATACATGGTCGACCATGGGCATCTTTGGGTCGATTTGGGGACCCCATGGATCCACTTGTATGTGATAATGACACTTTATTTTAATTAAGTCAAAATGAATACAAAAATGACACAAGCATATATCTTTTAGAAAAACAATTGTTACATAGGGTTATATAAGTTGGATTTTAGATTATAAATATTCATTAGAAAGCTAAACATATTTCCTACATAATGATATTTTATTTATAATTTTTAGACATTAAATAATTTATTTTATTTATGACACAATGATGATGCAGTAATTACTATAATAGTGCAAAATTAAAATAATTGATATTATAAATACCCAAATAAATATAATATGAAACTTTTAATGAAATAAACTAATTTTCTAGGATAATATGATATATTAGGATTGCTTTAATTGACTTTTTTCGAAGTAATCAATCTGTTATGAGTTTCACAAAAATCAACTATTGAATAGTGTCAAAATTGACATAAAAGAGTTCTTAAAACATATATTATATTATTAATTGATATTAAATTCCTAAAAATCTAAGGTTCATAATGATAGGTTCATCATTAATGGACCACTTGGGGGTCGCTTGGATGTATATGGTAAGTTTATTAACCATATTATATAAAAATACAAAGAGACATTGTAAAAGTGAAACTAATTAACTTAGAGTTAATACTTAAAGATAAGGTTAATATAAGTACCCAAACCTGTCTAAATTCTATTGGTTGAGTGGTTTTCGACCTATCCACACCTTAACCTTTGAATAATAAACTTTGGAGCCTTTAGAAACCGAATATGAATTTAATATAAATTAATATTTCTAGCTTTTCCAAAGGTGCCCCTCACCCCTCTTATAAAAGGGCACTCCTCCTTCTCATTTCTTCACACCTCTAAAGCCTTTTGGTTCGGCCAAACTCTGCCCAAATACTCTCCCAACATCCCTCAATACAACCTAGAGGCCTTAGTTTGATCAGAAAGCCAACCTAAGGAGCCCTTTTGATCAAATCAAAAGGAAGAACCCGAAGAAGAGGTAATGATCTCACCACCCTTTTCTAAGTTCATTTCTTCTTCCACTTCTTCTTCCTTTGTTCTTACCATTCTGAAATAATAACTCCAGTATCTCACATATACTGTGATGTTATTATAAATATGGTACAATCATATTCAGTATTCTATCCACCCTTTGAATAACATGTCACCATACGTGCGTACGTACGGCTTACCGTCTCCACGTCGTGGTGTAATTGTTATTCAATATAATATTATTTGGATGGGTATAATAATAATGTGTAACTCATGTAAATAATAAATATAACATGTTAATGATTCTGTATATATGATATACCATCCATTTATATATTATTTTAATATCAAAAGAATGATATTGTCGCTCGTGCGTACGTACGGACTACCGTCTCCACGAACGCGATGAGATTCATTCTCCATCGTAACCATTAAAGCGTAATTATCATTTTATGATTTAAAAATGATGTTTAAGGACTTGATATCATTCTGGATATGAATAATATACAACCTATCCTTTACAAACATGTCTTACGTAACAAAACATATGAAAGAAAACAAGTAAGTTAACACCCGAAACAACGATAATACTAAGATATTATTATCAAATCAATATTAAAAGATCATATATGATATCATATTATTATATATGATTCTTGTATAATTTAATAACAACTATTTCACCATTATACAGGAGGTTAACCTACCCCAACCAAGGAAAAGTACAAGGTAAGGGTTATTTCACAATCTCTTCATTTTCCGAGGTTGTTTATATGTAATAATCTACTGGGATTTCTTTATCATCCACATCCATGTTTCTTAAAAATGCATTTCAAAACATTTTTACTATTTACTAGAATATGAGTTAAAGTCATTTATACCCTTTTTGACTTTTATAAGTGGTTTATAAAGGAATATTTCAGTCGTTTTCAAAACAAGGTCCTTTTTAACCTTTTCGACAGAATTAAGGTAAGAATGTTTTTTTTAACTTATACGGCGGGTGCGGATATTTTCCACAGTTATAAAATCTTCAAAGCTTCCCTTACAAGCTTATAAGAACATTTTGAAGAAAATGTTTTATTTTATATGTCTCTTAAATGATTTCAAAAATAGAAAGATATATTTCTCTAAAAAGTGTTTTGATTTCATCTATGTCAACATCCTTTAATGGATTTTACGCTTATTTGAAGTTGATTTATTATAATACAAAACTTCTATATTGTATTGAAGGTTTTGTGATATGTTTGACTGTGGATGTGCTATTTTATACCATTCATAGTTTATGGTGAAACTATTGACATTTCGTATGCTAGTTTTAATCCGAATGTTTATGTTATATTTCAAACTTTTCTTCAGATGAATGTGCTAAACAAGTATGTTCCGGGTTGGGGACCGGTAAAAGTAAGCCCTCCAGGTTGGGGATTGGTTAAAGTAAGCCCTCCAGGTTAGGGACTGGTAAAAGTATGCCCTCCGGGTTGGTGTCCGGTTATTAGAGGCACTCCGGGTTGGTGTCCGGTTATTAGAGGCACTCCGGGTTGGTGTCCGGTTATTAGAGGCACTCCGGGTTGGGTTCCGGTTAGAAGTAACCCCTAGGTCTTGGGATGAGGCCTAGGCAAAGAAATTAACGTTTAGCATTATGCATTCCAACATTATGAAAGTGGTTATTGATTTTTGCATGTGATTATTCGATTAGTAGAATATCCATGTGAATAAGTAAATGGCATTATTTCATTTTACTTTTGCCATACCATGTTGAAGTTCAATTTTAAAAGGCTTTTGTTTTAGTAATGCATTGCCTTAAATGTTTATTCTTATTTATGAAAGTTTCCGCTATATTGTTATCCTTACTGGGCATTTGAGCTCACCCCTTTTCTATGTTTTATTTTTTCCCAGGATGTGAAGAAGTAAGTTATGAATGACCTGCAGGGATTTTATGAGGGGTTAATAGTGTGGATTGTGGAAACATTATGTTGTTGTATTAGTTTTTCATTTTATGATGTAATGTAAAACTTATGAATATATCTAGTGTTTCCAAGGCTACTAAACCAATCGGTCTTTCGAGATTTGATCTTTCTTGTGATCATGCCAATGTTATGTAATTAATGCACCGACTCTAGGCAACTAGGGTCGGGGCGTTACAGTTGGTATCAGAGGAAGTTTAGTACAAACCTTGGAAGCTAGATTTAGATAAACTCTGATTAGAGCACGTAGACCTAAGATGAACTTTGAGGATTAGTATAGAAGAACTTCCTAGAATTTTGGTATTGTAGAGATTTTTTTGAGTTTTCCGAGCAATACATCCCTGTCTGGATACGAGAGGGTAGAGGCGGCTCTGGCACAGATGTACCTAGGGGTAAAACCCGAAAACACCGCTTTGAGCTAGACTCGAACGGGAACTGGTTCACGACAACGGGCCTTACTGCACTCTTGGTTACGACACTCCCGGGGGATATGCTTAGGATAACTCTCATTTTCTTTACAAATCATTATGAAGGGTTTATGAGTATATAATTTCTCAAAGAAAATATTTTTATGATTATGGATTATATCCATAAATAGTCCAATTTATGTTAAGTGTTTTATAAGTATGGGATTATGTATTTTGATTCATAAACTGATCTAGTTTATGCCATTGTTTAGAAATGGCGCCCAGTAGAAGGAATGAGAACTCCAGAAATGCACATGATCCAAAGAGAAGGAAGGATCATATCTTTCATGGTCTTAAGCTAGAATTTATAAGAGAAATAGTCTCCCATGTATTATCATCATATGAAGAAATAATATCATGTGTTGATAAGATAAGTAAAGAGTTTACTGAGTCCTATGGCTTTGAAGGGAAGCAAGAGAAGAAAAGGATGGAAGAGAGAAAGATGGATAAAAGTAAGAGGGAAAAGAAGAATTTTCCCATATGTGGTAACTGTGGAAAGAAACACCCTGGAACTTGCCTGAAAGGAATGGGAGTTTGTTATAAGTGTGGAGGAAAAGGGCACAAAGTACGTGACTGCAAGGGTAAGAAAATGGTTTCAAATGTACAATGCTTCATTTGCAAGGAGTTTGGACACTACGCGAACCTATGTCCCAGTCATCAGACTATGCCGCAAATGATGCTATTGGATAATAATCAAGTTATGATACTACCACATATGAAGAGGAATGATTAGAGTTCTTAAGTTGATTATGTCAATTGAGTGTGGTATCAACAATGTACTTGTTATAATAATTATGGAGTATATAAGGATTGTACTGCAGTACTATTTCATTAAGGACTTGAGATTGTGTGGAACAAAGAAAAGTGACTCAATAGCAGGATAAATTTTTGGAAAATATATGGTTGAGAGAATGATAAATCATAATATAGTTCTGATACTGAGGTAGTGATTTTGGAATAATAAGTGATTGTTTTGGATAAATTGTATTGGATATTCTTGACTACCTTGGAACTGATTAATGATTTGTATATTCCATCATTGTTGGGTTTTAAAACATTTTTGGATTAATGAAGTATATCCAGCATTCTATATGGAATAAGGGAGCATGAATGTAATCAATAAGGAATATGGTAATACATGATGAAGGTATTCATATGCTATTACGGGGTAAAAAGGATCTATATTATGTTTACCTTCCTTATAAATGTTAGACTGTGAGTTTGGACAGAATTATTTTGGATAGTTCTAGTTTGGATTATTTTGGATTGCCATAAAAGGACAACCCGGAGGTCGGGCGGCAACCCGTCGCGTCCGGCAAGGCTGCGAGACTTGAACCCGCAACCAAAGGGCGACAAGGGTGTATCACCTACCACTATCCCACGAGATGTCCTGGATTAAATAAAGTAGTTTTTTAAAAGATCTGGTAGATGAATTATAAATTCTTTTATTTTGGAACCCTCTATGAATAGTATAAATAGAATTTTTTTTACGAGTGAATGATGAGTTTTGGTAGAAATTTATTAATGGATAAAACTCTAATTATAAAGTAAGTATATCTCCTTATGATCTTAGCCAATCTCATAAATATATTCCTCAACATTAATAAAAGGAACTTAGAACAAAAATGTTGTCCTAGATGGTACCTTAAATCATCACTAATTCATGGCTTTGGGATTTTTGGCCTTTTCATAGCCATGTTCTCTACCACTCTCCATCAGATAATTGATGGTTAGATTTCTCTTCCATATCCATATTTTCCTACATGGAACCCTAGTATGCGTTATTTTTGGTAATCTTCATACTTTCCACTCTTTATTTTAAATAGAGGACTCATTAATTCATTTTTCGATGTGGGATTTCAACTAAGATATTTTGAAACGTCAAAAATGTGTTATCCTAATACCCTATGTTTTGTTGAACCGATGGTATTTCAAATCATCATAGATTGATGAATTTAAGGACCTCAATTATACACTTGTTTGTGATTGATGACCTCAATCACTACCTATAAATATTTACGTTTTTCCTCCGATTATATGTCTCTAATTTCCACCAATGTTCTCCTAATCGAGATCATAATTTGGTGGTGACCCTTTGATTTCTCTTTTCCTCATATTAAGACTAAATTTTAGTAACCCAATTTCCGATGTGGGTTTTACCACAAATATATTTTCTATTTTCAACCTTTTATTTTCGAAGAACAATTTCAAATTGCGAGGACGCAATTTATTGAAGGAGGGGAGAATGTAACACCCCAAGATTTCATAGTGTGTTACTTCTTCAAAATAATTCAATAACTTTCACTACATGCAACACCAAGTTCAAGCACACCATGACTTACCAAACAAGCCGTTCAAAAGAGGTTATGAATAGTATTAGATAAATTTTAATGTTTATATAATCCTTATAATTTTAGAATCCATATTATGAGTTTCTTAGATATAATGCAAGAACAAATTCATTTTCAGTATTGCACTTTTATCAACTTTAATAGTGAACCCTTTTTAAATACTATATTTTAAACTTTTTGACTAAATGGGGACATCAAAAATTTAAAATGAAACATCCCAAGCTTCTACGGTACGCTTCTCTTTGAATAATGTGATAGCGTGTGTTGTACGCAACACCGAGTTCTAACACACCATAACTAATCAAACTAGCCGTTATGAATAGTAATACCTACTTTTTGAAATTATATATATTTTATATTTGAAAATGGACTTCATTTTTGGATTCGGAATATCGAATTTAGCCTAAGGTGAAATTTTGGTACATTTCGGATAACTTTCATATTTTGATGAATAGTGAAAATTACTAAATTTTAATTAAAAACAACTTTTTTAATCAAAATAATTAATAGTGATAAATTATGAATTTGAGTGGTTTTAAAGTATATTTAGAATATATTTTTACCATTTAATATAATGTTGGTCATTGGACATAATTTTACAATTAAACCGAACATAAACGAGTGTCAATCTTTTGATAGTTATTATCTCTTAAAAACACGCTTTTTGTTTTGACAGCGGGAATTAATTTTAAATTAATTTCTGCCACTTCTGTGTTTTGAATTTAGGAAAATGGATTCCATATTTGGAATCAGGATGTTCAAATTGTGTAAATAGGTAACTTTTATTTTTAGACATTTTGAATAATTACTGCGGTAAATATTTTATTTACCATGGTTAAGGGTAAATCCGGTAAATAAGGGTTAAAAAAATAATATTATAATAATACTAAATTACCCTAAAACGTGTCTTAACCCTATTGGTTGATACATGGTCGACCATGGGCATCTTTGGGTCGATTTGGGGACCCCATGGATCCACTTGTAAGTGATAATGACACTTTATTTTAATTAAGTCAAAATGAATACAAAAATGACACAAGCATATATCTTTTAGAAAAAAAATTGTTACATAGGGTTATATAAGTTGGATTTTAGATTATAAATATTCATTAGAAATCTAAACATATTTCCTACATAATGATATTTTATTTATAATTTTTAGACATTAAATATTTTATTTTATTTATGACACAATGATGATGCAGTAATTACTATAATAGTGAAAAATTAAAATAATTGATATTATAAATACCCAAATAAATATAATATGAAACTTTTAATGAATTAAACTAATTTTCTAGGATAATATGATATATTAGGATTGATTTAATTGACTTTGCTCGAAGTAATCAATCTGTTATGAGTTTCACAAAAATCAACTATTGAATAGTGTCAAAATTGACATAAAAGAGTTCTTAAAACATATATTATATTATTAATTGATATTAAATTCCTAAAAATCTAAGGTTCGGCCAAGAGACTTATATCATGATAGGTTCATCATTAATGGACCACTTGGGGGTCGCTTGGATGTATATGGTAAGTTTATTAACCATATTATATAAAAATACAAAGAGACATTGTAAAAGTGAAACTAATTAACTTAGAGTTAATACTTAAAGATAAGGTTAATATAAGTACCCAAACCTGTCTAAATTCTATTGGTTGAGTGGTTTTCGACCTATCCACACCTTAAACTTTGAATAATCAACTTTGGAGCCTTTAGAAACCGAATATGAATTTAATATAAATTAATATTTCTAGCTTTTCCAAAGGTGCCCCTCACCCCTCTTATAAAAGGGCACTCCTCCTTCTCATTTCTTCACACCTCTAAAGCCTTTTGGTTCGGCCAAACTCTGCCCAAATACTCTCCCAACATCCCTCAATACAACCTAGAGGCCTTAGTTTGATCAGAAAGCCAACCTAAGGAGCCCTTTTGATCAAATCAAAAGGAAGAACCCGAAGAAGAGGTAATGATCTCACCACCCTTTTCTAAGTTCATTTCTTCTTCCACTTCTTCTTCCTTTGTTCTTACCATTCTGAAATAATAACTCCAGTATCTCACATATACTGTGATGTTATTATAAATATGGTACAATCATATTCAGTATTCTATCCACCCTTTGAATAACATGTCACCATACGTGCGTACGTACGGCTTACCGTCTCCACGTCGTGGTGTAATTGTTATTCAATATAATATTATTTGGATGGGTATAATAATAATGTGTAACTCATGTAAATAATAAATATAACATGTTAATGATTCTGTATATATGATATACCATCCATTTATATATTATTTTAATATCAAAAGAATGATATTGTCGCTCGTGCGTACGTACGGACTACCGTCTCCACGAACGCGATGAGATTCATTCTCCATCGTAACCGTTAAAGCGTAATTATCATTTTATGATTTAAAAATGATGTTTAAGGACTTGATATCATTCTGGATATGAATAATATACAACCTATCCTTTACAAACATGTCTTACGTAACAAAACATATGAAAGAAAACAAATAAGTTAACACCCGAAACAACGATAATACTAAGATATTATTATCAAATCAATATTAAAAGATCATATATGATATCATATTATTATATATGATTCTTGTATAATTTAATAACAACTATTTCACCATTATACAGGAGGTTAACCTACCCCAACCAAGGAAAAGTACAAGGTAAGGGTTATTTCACAATCTCTTCATTATCTGAGGTTGTTTATATGTAATAATCTACTGGGATCTCTTTATCATCCACATCCATGTTTCTTAAAAATGCATTTCAAAACATTTTTACTATTTACTAGAATATGAGTTAAAGTCATTTATACCCTTTTTGACTTTTATAAGTGGTTTATAAAGGAATATTTCAGTCGTTTTCAAAACAAGGTCCTTTTTAACCTTTTCGACAGAATTAAGGTAAGAATGTTTTTTTTTAACTTATACGGCGGGTGCAGATATTTTCCACCGTTATAAAATCTTCAAAGCTTCCCTTACAAGCTTATAAGAACATTTTCAAGAAAATGTTTTATTTTATATTTCTCTTAAATGATTTCAAAAATAGAAAGATATATTTCTCTAAAAAGTGTTTTGATTTCATCTATGTCAACATCCTTTAATGGATTTTACGCTTATTTGAAGTTGATTTATTATAATACAAAACTTCTATATTGTATTGAAGGTTTTGTGATATGTTTGACTGTGGATGTGATATTTTATACCATTCATAGTTTATGGTGAAACTATTGACATTTCGTATGCTAGTTTTAATCCGAATGTTTATGTTATATTTCAAACTTTTCTTCAGATGAATGTGCTAAACAAGTATGTTCCGGGTTGGGGACCGGTAAAAGTAAGCCCTCCAGGTTGGGGACTGGTTAAAGTAAGCCCTCCAGGTTAGGGACTGGTAAAAGTATGCCCTCCGGGTTGGTGTCCGGTTATTAGAGGCACTCCGGGTTGGTGTCCGGTTATTAGAGGCACTCCGGGTTGGTGTCCGGTTATTAGAGGCACTCCGGGTTGGGTTCCGGTTAGAAGTAACCCCTAGGTCTTGGGATGAGGCCTAGACAAAGAAATTAACGTTTAGCATTATGCATTCCAACATTATGAAAGTGGTTATTGATTTTTGCATGTGATTATTCGATTAGTAGAATATCCATGTGAATAAGTAAATGGCATTATTTCATTTTACTTTTGCCATACCATGTTGAAGTTCAATTTAAAAAGGCTTTTGTTTTAGTAATGCATTGCCTTAAATGTTTATTCTTATTTATGAAAGTTTCCGCTATATTGTTATCCTTACTGGGCATTTGAGCTCACCCCTTTTCTATGTTTTATTTTTTCCCAGGATGTGAAGAAGTAAGTTATGAATGACCTGCAGGGATTTTATGAGGGGTTAATAGTGTGGATTGTGGAAACATTATGTTGTTGTATTAGTTTTTCATTTTATGATGTAATGTAAAACTTATGAATATATCTAGTGTTTCCAAGGCTACTAAACCAATCGGTCTTTCGAGATTTGATCTTTCTTGTGATCATGCCAATGTTATGTAATTAAGGCACCGACTCTAGGCAACTAGGGTCGGGGCGTTACAAATACCATAACCAAATTTTTATGTTCCTATTTTAAAAGTGTGAGTAAAAATTTATTAAAAACATGTTCTCTCTTAAAATAGGGTAAAATTGCCTTAATAAAAATATATTATTTTATGCATATAATTGAGTTTTTTTCTTATCCCTTTAAAATATATTGTATTAGTGTCAAGAATATTTGATCAAATAAATATTAAATATATATATATATATATCATACTATTATCACTCACTAATTATAATTAATTTTTATTAATTAATTGAAATCAACATTGTGAGCATAATAACAGTTTTGTAAAAAAATATTATTTTTATATTCAAATGGTTTTTATATTAATTTATAATTAATTTTTAACAAATGAATTCATTTTATATTTTTGTAAATCATATATTTTTATTTTTTAGTTAATAATAATCATAATTGATAATTTAACAGCCATGTTAAGTATGATTATATTAAATAATAATATTTTGATAAAATATTGTATTTTGGTTAAAACTTTGTCTTATAGGAAACATAATGATCCGAACAAAGTTTCTCTTGCAAGTATGGAAAGATAAATCAGTGTTTCATGAATTGAAATATGTATAATATATAGAATGTATTTGAAATTTTAAATAAACTACAAATTATTGGGATATTATATTCTCTCAGATGATTGGTGATGCATATCATTTAGGATATTTAATACAATGTTATTAATTTTGAATTTCATGGAATTAAACTTGTACCAAAGTTTCATGTTGCTAGTACAAAATTTATATTCCTAGAAAATATAAAATATTATTATTTTTGAAAAAAAAAACATTTTGGTTCCATAAATATAAAAAAAACACTTTTAGTAACCACATTTGTTTTTAAAAATAATCTTTTTGATGGCAATGAGATTTTACAATACCCAAAGAAAAACTTTTCTTACAGTTCTATCCACTTTGTCACTTACTAAAAAGAGGTTCACTTTTTCAAAAAAAAAATAACTATTATTGAAATTATATTTTTTATTTGTAAAACCCATTCCATTAAATATTACTATGGATTCTATATGTTTTATAAAATTTTTCAATGTTTTTTTTACCCGTGGTAAATGTTGATAAAAGGTTTTATTAAACTAGAAATTTTATATTTTAGTCTAACAACTAAATTTGTTTCGTCATCATTAATTGTTTGAGAAATTGGTTTATTAATATTTTTTTGTAAAAAATATTTCTTAGAAAAAAAAATTTAAAAATATTATGAAGCTATTTGTTTTTCAAGGTTAGTTTTACTATGATATTTACAATTACCTGATTTTTAGAAGATAAATAAATATTCATTAATAAAACTGAACATGTTTTTCATTTTAATTATCTTGATTTTTATAAATCTTATAATTTAGATTTTAAAATAGATGTTCAAATCTTCAAACCTCATCCCAACTAGGAAAATATTATCTTCCATAGATGAATTTTATTCATCTAAAGATGTAGATTTTTTCATATTAGGATAATTTTCATTTAAATTGTTTTATAAGAGATACATATATATGTTAATTTTTCATTAGAAAATTATTTAATAAGGGTACATTAGTTAAAAAAATGTTCCTCAATCTAAAACATTAATTATTAGAAGAACATTTAGACTATTCACCACCATTGACACTCCACTTGTTAGATTATTTTAATACATTATTATCTATTGAATTATTTTCTTCAAGTAATTTCATTTTTAATTTATTTCAACTGTTTTCTTTCCTTTTCATGTTAGGAAAATAAAGTCAAATACGTTCATCTTTCTATTAATCATAACATATGACATCAGACTCATTATTATAACCATTTTATTTTTTACCATTCTTAAATTGAAATTCAAAATATTTCTACACAACTATCGTATTAATCATTCTCACAAGATTAGCTAATTCATTATATGAATATTCTGATATACTAGAATCTTATTGAACATAAAATTTACTAGTCATTGAATATTTCAAAACTTTCTCAACTAACTAAACTATAAAAGGTATAATAGATTTTATAGAAAATGAATCCCCACTATTTTTTATCATTCTTAGCATATATTTTGATCATCCCTTATACTGTATAAGGGTTCCAATCAAACCGTCAATATTTATGTTATTTATATTATTTATATTATCAATATCTGTTATTTTTTATTATCACTAATTTTTAATTATAATAATAACCCATTCAACAATAATGTCTTCATAGAGATATTTTTATCCATGGGACTCTAAGCTATTTATAATAGTCATGAATATTTGGTGTATCTTAGATACTGAATATATGGGTTTAAAATCAATGTCTTGGTAATCATATCAATACATAGATCTTACTTTTTCCATAACAATAGAACCTATTTTTTTACAAATACACATTAGTGTAACATAGTTGGTAAACATGCATTTATATAGAAACATTATCAAATAGACATAATGATAGTGAAAAATCTACTCCGATAACAATTAAAGGATCCTAAGAGTATCTTATAAAGTCTATACATACATTTGGGGGTGAATTATAGTTTATAATCACTTTAAAAAAAAATAACAAAACACCTAAATGTAAAATTATCAGACACAAAATTATTTTGATTATCAATGTAACAAAATCATAAGCAGAAAACAACTGATTATATTAGAGTAAAGATGGGAATAATAATGGATCCAATTATTCTAAAAGGATTGCTACTGTCATATTACAAATCAAATAAATAAAACCAAAAGTATAGAATTAATAGTATAAAGATAAACATTATATAATATGAATAATAAAATAAAAACATGAAAAAAAAGAAATTCAATAGCTATGTTAAATAAATAATGAATTACATGATATTATTAAAATATTTACATATTTTATCCTTAATATTAATGTATTCTATAATCAAGAATAAAGGTATAATCAATTTTAGTCTTACTATAAAAAAGATTTTTCTTTACTAGGAAATCCCTTAATACGATGATTAGTATTGCTCTATATTCATATACCTGAAATCTTTCGATTCGATGATCGATTACAATATTTGTATGTCCAGAAGCCCTTGATTTGATAGATCAAATTCACCAAATTCTTATGCCTATAATACATTGATCATGACAAAAATAAGATTCCTGATAAAAAATTTAAATTTTATATGGAAAATGACCCATAAAAGGATTTCTTAAAACTACTACAACTATTTAAATAATTAGAAAGGCAAAAAATGATCTATTTATTATATGGAAGCTTATAAAAAATTTATTTTCAAATGAAGTATGCTTAGAACTCTTCAAAATACATGGTCTTTATAAGAGAATCTAGGAGGGTCATATTTCTATGATTTTTGCAAGAGTATTTGATAACTAGTTCTTGAATGTTCAAAATATTCTGGCGTAACTGATTGTCCAATGTCATTTATGTTTAACAACATTATAGTGTTTAATATATTCCTAATTATAAATACAAGTCAATTTATTTAGATTACAAAGATAGTTTATTCCAACGGACATACTTACCTTTTTTCAATACAATAATTATTAGGAGGATTGGACTAATGTATCAGCACCAGAATCTGTCTAGTTTTCATGACTATTTTTATTATGATAGATAATAAAAAATTATAACTACTTGTATGATTAAAGGTATTTCTAATTTATCTGACACATTCTCAAATATATGATCATAATGAAAAATATTAACTTTATATTCATAATTAATAAAAACATCTACTATTTATAGTGTTAGGTATTGTTTATTATAAAAACAAACTAAAATACTTGGAATATAAATATTTAGTATACATGTTTTCTGAATGTGTTTGTGATTTCCAAATCTAAATAAATTGAAATTTAAGAAGTAATCCATCTAAAAATAAAAAATTATTAGGGAAAAAATATTATGCAAGTGAAGCGATGTGTTCAGTAATATTCCTAGAATGTTTCTAACTCAGAGGGAGTTATTTCAAAGTGGTATGAGTTTAGTGAACCAGTTCATGAAACTAATTTTATTTAACTATAATTTTATATAATGAGAATAAATCATATGTCCTTAATGTATGAAATTTATAAATTAATGAAAAAAATATTTAAAAAAATCATTTAACAGCCCAAACATTTCATATCTCAAAAATTACCATGTATTAATATGTTTCAATCATATATACCTCTAATATATAGTAAAAAATCATGTAGATAAATAAAAAAATCATTTTATTTCATGAACCTCAAAATTATATATAATTTATAACTACACTTTGTAGAATTAGAAATATTACAATGGGAAAATAAAATTTAAAATATAACATTGGTTGAATTATGAAAATCCATAGGATCATAATTTTCTAAATATATCACTACCATGTAAAATATTGTTAAAAAACGATAGAAATATAAATTTTCTCTATTAAATTTATGATATGTATCCTGTAAAGAAATATTTAATTAATAATGATGTAAAAAAGACAAATTTATAGGAATTATAATAATTATCTAACATGTAGAACCATAACCGGCTCTTAAAACACTTAATATACAATGGAATAGTTATTAGACTAATGGGGATTATAAATTTCCATATAGGTATTACATTTTTTTGTGGTGAAATCATGAAATTTTATATATGATAATACCACAATTTTTTGTAATTTTGTAAATGTAAATTTTTATAACGTTTGTCTAAACTAATTGATTAATATATTAGTTTTCATATAAAAATTAAAATATTATAAATATCTTAATCTTAAAATTAATATGATAAAATAATCCCAACATATATAAAATATCAAAGAGTTTCTATTTTTGTAGTATTATAGAAATGTAATTTATTTGGAATAATGATAAATAGATTTTTTTACCTTTTTCATCTATTTTATAGAATAATAATTAATCAAATTTACCAAAAAATTATAAAAATTTATAAAAAATTATAATTTTATTAATCAGGTAAAATAATTACTTTTAATATAATTAACATAAATTTCAATCCAATGAATCAATTATCAAACCCTATATTTTATTTTTTTCGAATAAAAACCCTATTTGATTATTTAATCTTAAGAAACTTTTTGAAGGTTCCAATTTGTTTTTTGTATTTTAAAATGTCAATGTAAACAATATTTCTTAATCAAAAACTAATAAAAGTGATAATAATTAGCATTAATCTAAATTTTGAGCCTCAATAAAAAAAATATTTTATAATATTTCTCCCCTCCGCTTTAGTTATATGAAATCTTCTCCTCTATACCTTTATAAGAACTATAAAAATAATTCCTTTTAAAAAGTATCTATGAAAATGTATCCTTAAACCCAACTAAAAATGTTCATATGTAATTGTTATAGACAAAATTTAGTATTTATAAAGCTTCATATTCAATACAAAAAAAGTTTCTCTAAAATAAATCTATGTGTTTCCAAACCTCTTAATTATCATTCCAATTCTACTTTTAATTATTATATAAAATATGTAATCATTAAATATGACCATAAGTAACTAATTTAATTATACACTAATATTATTATTGACATAAAATATTTTTTTATGACATATTTAAAACTACTTTCAATATACTTTATTCAATATTTGAGGTTTCATAATGATGGGGTTTATTTATCACTTTCAAATTTAATGAGTAATAATAATAATAATATAGTTTATGAATAAATAAATTTTTCAAATCAAATAATATCATTTATGCGTTTCAATAATGATAGTGTATGCATGATAATATTGATGACCAATGTAAATTAATGACATCATATTAATTTTTTAAAATAGGGTTATGAATAAATTATTATTGATTTCGTTATATGAGTGTTATAATATGTTAAAATATTGGAATTAAAACTTCTATAATTACTTGAAAACTACAACATGGAACATATATATCATCTGGTACCACTGGATAATTACCTATAATTATTACCGTAATATCATTGAAGTTTTTGAACAATGATCTGAAAAACATCCAAAATGGTCAATGAAAATGATATTAATTTAATTAATAAATAAAAAATGATGATAAATATAATATAGTAATTTATATAAAATTCTAAAATATTCTGAAACAAGTAATAAGAAACATAATGCAAGATCCTAATATTTTATAGAGATATATTTGGATCATTTATAGGTACTCTGGTACCTTCTTTTGAGTACTTTTGTTTGATTTATCTACTGAATAGTTTTTTTGGTGAAATTTGAGAAATTTGGATAGGGGAGAGGCAGCGCATGGCTTGTGCATAGTTTTGTCAAACTGTCCACCCCAAATGAGAAAAGCATGCGAATATAAGAAAATTTTATTTTCATGGCTAACACATAGTTTGGGAAAAAGTTACCCTCTTTAGAATAACTTTTTACTCCTCCACCTAAATGTGGTGCCTGACTAAGGAGACCATTTTTGATATTTGTGCACCCCAATAAAGGATATCGTGCATGGGGTTTTAATTACCCCAAAAATTAAATCTTAAATTCTTAAACCCCCTTCACTTCAGTCCTATTCATCCTAACACGATATTAATTGATGCCTATCATTTTGGATTCTCTCATACATATTACTAAAGTTATCAACACCCTTTCTTGGCGATTTAATGCTTGTATTACAGATATGTACCCCTCTCGGTAAGAGATCATATTCTTGTGTAGTTTCCTCTCAATATTCAGGATGGTTATCCCATCCTTTGGATATAGTTTTCCACTATTTTGATTGATCTGAATCTAGTATTATTGGATCATGATTAATTTGATATTGGATTTAGATTACCAATTGATATCTCATTCTTTGTTGTTCTTTTTCATTAATTGTAAATTTATATTTTTGAGCGTTTATCGTCAATCATGAGGTAGGTTGTCTGTTATTCGAACCCCCGAGTCTTAATTTAAAATATGTGTATGTAATATTATAATTTATAATGTATGATTAAATTTTTTTATCATAAATTGAATTAATTATTTTGGTAAATTAATTAATTAAGTGACTATGAAATTGGGTGTATTGAAATTTATGGAATTGGGACAATCAATTTTTTAATTAATAATGGGGGTATTGGGAATGTTTTATTAGACTAATTAATTATTAATTAATTAATTTAGAGCAATTTGATTATGGGATTGATTGAATTGGATTAATTTACTGTTGAATTAATTAATGGAATTGATCTATTTAATTAAATGTGGAATTAATTGAAAAAATGGAGTTAATATGAAAATGTTGAATTGTATTAATTAATTGTTGAATTAATCATTAGATATTGTTGTGATTAGGAAATTGAATGAATTGGATTTATTATTGCTTAATTAATTAATCGAATTTATGTGAATAATTATTTTTATAATTAATTTAGGAAATAAATAAATATGCAATTATTGAATTTGATTAATTAATTGGTGAATTAATTAATGGGCGGTTGTGGTGCATGTGTTGTGGTGGTAAAGATGAAATTAAATTTTTTTGATATTTGTGAAAATCATGTGTAGAATATGGTATGCTTCATCCAAATCCCCATAGTGCCAAATAATTATATTAGTGTGTGGTATAGGGTCTGCGGCATCAAAATCCCATATTATTAAATATTGACACATGAGTGTCAGACAATGACTAATGCTTCCAAAGTAAATAGTTATTGTTGATGTGTGGTATAGGGGATAAGGCCTAAAATACCCACTGGGTTTTATATACAATGTTATACTCCTTTGAGTTAGAATTGAACTATTGTTCCAAAAAGGGCATGATATGAAATGAAATGATCAATGGAAACAATGGAATTATGTTATATGATATCCCTTGAGGATATTTTAGACTCAATCATAGGCCCAAGAATGTATTGAGAGTTTGGATGTGCATGGTAATCTAAGAGTTATTTGGCTATGTAAATACTAATTGAATAAATTTAAACAATTTACATTATTTATTGTACATTATTATTTACAAAAAAACATACACTTTTATTAACTGGATATTGTTTTAGATGCTGTTGGTGGAAGCCAACTGAATTGTAAACACTCCCTACTCGGGATGCCTGAACGGTACCTGAATAGATTACATGGTTTCAGTACTTGTTAAGGTAAAGATCCACATTTTGGATTTCGGTGTTGTGAAAGAGCATGAATGAGGCAACAAAACCTGGCATGGGACCCACATATATTTTTTTAGTGTCATGCTTTTATGTTGTTCATTTTACACATAGCATTGACATGGAAAGACATATCTATTATTTTTTTGGTTATTTTTTTCATTATCATGCGATATTAATATTTTTTGGTAATTCAGTTATATCATCTAGTAATTATTATTATTACCACTGTTGTGCTACTTTTTTAAAGAGGGTATAGTTTCATGATGTTATGTATTGACCTTCTCTTCTAGCTGGTTGCCAATGGCGTATAAAAAAGAGTTTCTATGGTCATGTGACCTATCGACTTGGGGCTGTGGTGTTTGTCACCTAGGTAGGGACGTTTTACAGAACACAATTATTCCATATTTCATAGGAGTGTTTGGAGTATTCCATAACCCATCATATGGTTTCTCTTTAACACATTTCATTCATATCGAAATATTCCATATAACAATCTATATATCTCTTATAATATCTCTTTATTTATCACATGGTTATTTAATTTTCTTAATTCAATAATTAATTTTATTTTTTTGGGGATATACATGTCACTATAGTTTCATTTCAAATATTTACTTTAAATTAATCCTAAGAAGGGGAGAATATTGCTTCCTCTTTATTTTCAAAATCCATTCGTGCATTGAATTTTCTACTTCTATTATTTTCATAAAAACACTACTTTAACAGATTATATGAAAATTTATATCTAGTTTGGTGGAAATACTATTCTCTTATTCCATTTTAGAAATTTTTTCCATTTTTTTAAAATATTGATAAATGAATATAATTTCATAAAATTATATTCAACTTTTCAAAATAATTTTACATCAATTGTTGATATTTTAAATAAAACTTGATTCTTTGTGTGAAATTAAATGTATATGAAAAATGTATCCATTTTATTCACCATGTCTGACTTTATGCCTTGATAATTATTGATTTATAAAATTATTATGTTACCCATTTTTTCATGAGTTTATTTAGTGAATATTATTGATCTAAAATAATTTTATATGCAGAACACATATTCTTGAAATAGTATGGGGACATGAAATAAATTTTTTTTATATCCCCCTAATTGATAGGGAAATTATTTATTTATCATGATATCCTTATGTGTGATCTTGATGTAATTTTAGTTTTCATTGATGTCATACATAGGAATTATATAACTAGTTTTTTACATAGTCTTATAAATGTGCATGAAGGGGTGGGATTTCTCTATTGGATATGATTTCATATTGGTGAGAGTGAACTTCTATTTATGATGGCATGATTTATATTTGTGTCATGTTTTCTGTTTCTCATGATTACCATAATCTATTTATATTTTGACTCATGGGGAATATTTCAATGTGATCATTTATGATTCCATATATATATGATTAAATGTTATAATTATTGAATCTTTTGATATCTCACCTCATTTAAATATTTTTTCCCATTATAGTATTTTAATTTTCCTATTATTGTATTTATGTTATCTTGATATCTAATATAGTGATAATTGTATTGTGATCTATATGATTAAATTTGGAGATGAAAAAAATATTAAATATATAATTTTTAAATACATTATGGTATATCTAGTCATTAATAGAAAATATACTTCTATATTTTGGTTTTGATTTAAGTGTAATTTTTATGAAAATGATGATATATTTTTATTCGATAAGTTTTTCATTATATATTGTATCAATGTATGATTTTTTTCCTTAAAGAATTAATCATAGATATAATTATAGTAGATACACCCTAGATATCGATGTTTGAGACTTAGATACTCATATATTTTAATTTTAAAATGATTTAAAGGTTGTATATTATATGTTAAATTTTATCATATATATTAATTTATTCAAGTATTAGGATCTTTGATATTCTTTTTTTAGTAAATGGTTTGTAATTAGAGGAATTAAGGAATCATAAAATGAAATTGGAAGTAAATTTTTTTTTCAAAATGAAATACCTATTATGATGGTAGTTGAAGTGACAATAATTTTGGTGGTACTTTACCAAATGACTAAAATCATGAAAAATAGCATGAACCATGAATTTTGACTAAAATTAACAAATAATGATAAAATATTTTTTCAGTCATTTATGGAAAAATACTCTTTATTTTTGGGGATCTTTTGATCCCTTAAAATCAAGGAAATGGATTAATTCAACTATTAAAATATAATTCTGATTTAATGCACTGAGAAAGGGAATGTGATAATATGTATTTAAAAAATAAATATACATGGTGAAAAATGGAAGCTAGTTATCATCAACACACCCCTCTAATAAATATTTAATTAATGGAATGACATAATACATGAAAATATTTTTAAACTTCAATTTTTCTTAGACATTCTATACAAATGTGGAGTGATAATTTATTAGCCTTATGACAATGGATGATAATTCAATTATATAACTCACATAAAACAATGTATGGTTTTAAAGTCATGCTTATAACATTAATATTAACTTTGAAAGAATGGATGAAAAGTTATTTTAAGTCATAAACTTATGTATTTGGAAATATATTTAAATTTAATAATTTTATAACAATTAAAAAATAATCCAAATTCACGATAATATGGACGTTAAAAACTGGTGAATATTATTTCTCTACTATGTAAAGGGATAAGAAGTGATAAATAAAGTATATCACTATTGGTTTAACTAATAATCCACATTTACTGAAGAAGATTTAACTATACACCTATCAAAATAGTTGAAAGAAGAATGAAATAAATTTATTAAAATGAATATGAAAATGATTCAGGTTTTTAAAAGGAGAGAATCCTGACAAAGGATTTATAAAAGTGATAAAAAATAAAATCCATGTGATGTAATAAAGGATGATTTCTTTCATTCACCTCATGTCCTATTGTCATTACTATATTGAATATAGAAACTAAAGAGTTATTGCACCAAACTCGGTGTTCAAGAGTACAAAAGTCGACTAAAATCCTTAAATATAATGGAATAAGGAAGAACATATTGAATTACCACCATTAATGTGTATCATGAAAATTAAATGCAATATGTGAACTTGTAATCCACTATTATATATTGAATATCTAATTTAATTATAGATCTACATTTTAATTTTTTATAGGTTTTTCTAATGGAAATACTCAAACACAACCATGAGAAATTGGGGTAGAGTTAATGGTTAAATAACCAAGAGGATTAACCATTTCATGTCAATTATATAACCCCATACTAGTTAATAATCATGGAAAGAATCTCCAAGTGAATTTTGTTATTTTCCATTCAGTTAAATTTTATGTTATACGAAGACTGAATTTGTTTTACTTATATAGATCCAATATATGTTTTTGTGCGATATAAATAATTCTCAATTTACTAGACCATTTTCAAAAATCTACAGATGTATATGAATAATTTTAAATATCATCTCACAAATTTTTCTTATGTATAGATATTATCAAATATTGTGAAATCTTATATAATTAAACTGATTAATAGAAATGAAAGGGATTATCATTATAGAACTAGTATTATAAGGGGGTATTATGATTTATTCCCTCAAATATTTTTTTTCCTTCCTCTTAATCAAGAGTTTTTGTTCACTATAGGCCATGTAATATGAGATCTTTTAATATTACGGAGTCCATTTAAAATTTTCCCCATAGTACTAGACAGTTATAAGAAACAACTAGATGAAAATTTTGTAAAATGATTTATATTCCATAGTGAATATCAATTTTGTTCAATAGAAATATTTATAATGCCCTATTATTTAATGATATTTTAAAAATTATTTTTTTCCATTGATAACATGGGTTACCCGTAATATTGAGTTTAAATGAACAACAAAATAATAATATGGTTGTTATTTAAACATACCTATATAAACTACATTTTATATATATTGTTATGAATAATAATAAACTAAATTTTGAAATTAATTATAAAATTTTTATAATAATAATTTATATTGATATATAGGTTCTAACTTTATTGTATATTCATTATATATTTCAAAAATACATTTTTCTAAAAAATGATTATTCTCAGTTTTTTATAAAACAATAAAATTAATATTTTATAATTATAGAAATGTTATTTTGAAAAAATAACATCATTTTTTGGAATTAAAATATCACAAAAAGAAAAAGGCTATTTCCACTATTCAAAAATGAGGAAATAAGGCCAAAAACAGTGGCCCTAGGCTATGACCACGTTTTTTCCGAACCGTGGGCACTATCGCGGTGAAACTAGTGTCAGACCTACTGCCATAGTTTTAACCATGGCTATAGGTGGTCTATTGCCACAGTTTTAAAAACTGTGGCAATATGTGTCTCTTTTTTTAACTATGGTAGTTGAACTATGACCACATTTTTAACCATGGCAGTATGACCCTATTTACACGGTTAAACTGTGGCTATATCCCATGAAAATCGTGGCAATATCCTAAAAATAATGTGTGCATAGCCGGATTTGATCCTAGCACCTTCCCTTCATGTTCCAACACCCTAACCACTACACCACAAAGGCTTCTGTGTTTATATCTATATAATATGTTATATATATAAATAATTACGTTGTTAAAATCCTAAAAAACTATTGAAAAAATTCTTCCCGCCATTTTTTGGTGGGAAAAGTTTTCTCCCGCGCAAGGGTGGGTGACCTATAGCCACAGTTTTCAAAACTGTGGAAATAGCCCTTTGAAAAAAGTCCAATAGACAAGATTTTGAAAACCGTGGTGATAGGAAACATTAATGTGTCTATAGGTGTAGGATATATCCACGGTTTTGAAAATCGTGGCAATAGACTATGAGAAAATACCTATAGACACAATTTTAAAACCGTGGCTATCGGCCACATAATCGTGGCTGTAGCAACCTATAGCCACGGTTTTCAAACCATGTCTATAAATCCATAGATGTAGCCTATTTTTCTATTAGTGTATAAAAATTACTTGAGAGTGAATTTTTTCAATTATTTCTGAAAATTTTGTTTTTCCAATGAATTGTGAAAATGTTCATTTTTAATGAAACCTTATATTTCTATTAAAAGAGTTACCAATTTAATTATTTTTAAAATTATTCAAAATCAAAATAGTTCAATTAAGTTATTATTAATCCAATTGATGTCATTTTAATAAATTTCATTTTTATAATTGATATAAAAACATTTTTATACTTATGAAGACATTTTAATGGAAAACCAGTTTTTTCACGATTTTAGATTTTATTTCAAATTAACATACACCACATTTGTGAATTGAATTTGAAAAAATGTTTTTATATTTTTAATAATCATAATTTATATTAGGTAACAAGTTAAACATAATTTTTAATCATAATGAATAGTAAAATGGTAAAAATAACTATTGTGTTTAATATTAAAACCTGATTTTTTGCGATTCATGGAACTATATTAAAATTGAATTTACACAAACATAGATAATTTATTTATAAAATTTTATTTTATATTTATTATTATTGGGAAAATATTGTCTAACAATTACCATTTTTTATTCTTAATATTTACATTACCTAGGTTAACAAATAAAAAACTAGTTACTGTGGTGAAAACTAAAATGTTAAAAGTAATTAAACGTAACAGTTAAGGAAGAACCTAACTAAATTTTTTTTTTATTAATACGAGAGTATATTATTAAGCATATATTCCTTAAATATAATTATTTAACATTTTTCTAGAACATGGGTTGAGCATGACTTTCCATTATTGAAATGTATTTGGTATTAATAAAAATACCCCTCCTCCTCACCTATAAAACAACATCTTCCCTCTCACTTATTGATGCCATATAATCCCTTTTGAAGAAGAGACCTTAAAAATATAATTCTTTTAAATCCTCTATATATTTTATTTCATATGTTCTTATTAAAACACTAATCCTAGGGTCCTCATAAAGTAATCCAATGGATTTTTTTCTAAGAAAAGGTAATCGTCTCTACTAAGATATTTCTTTTTTTACTTCTTCACTTACCAACTTCATTAATGAATTTGTAATTAAAATATAATAAAACACACACACATATATATTTATATATATCATATAATTATAATATATTATGCCTATGTAGTATCCAATACTCATCACCTCTTCAATGAAATGGGAAACAAAATCGTCGATAGTTGGTGCAGAGGACTACAGTCTCGTGAACTGATATAATTTATTTTCCATCAACAAAAATAAAGGAAATTTATAATTAAGGATTTAATTTATTTTAATAATATTTAATAAATAATTAACTTATTTAATTAAAATATCATATATAACTTCTTACCTTGAAATCCATATGAAATTTATAATATCGCTCATGCGTAAGTACAAACCACCACCACCATGAAGCGATGCGACTAATGTTTTATTTTAGTTTTATATGGATTTTAATTAAGAAGTATTTTATGGAGATATAATATATATAAGAAATAATAGTGATTCTATTATGATGAAATATTATTTTCCTTTCTTTTTTTTATTTGTAAAAAATTATAACAATATTCATTTGTATATAAGACATATTATCTCTAAGAATAGTTAAGTAATTTTCTTATCCTGAATACTTATATAATAATATAAAAAGTTATATAATTAATATATATTATATTTATATCATGGTTAACATTTTTATGATAATTTTACCATTATAATTTGTAAATGGGTTGAATCTTCTGGACCAATGAATACTTGAAAAATGAAGCAATTATCACCAGAAGCTGTGATCTTAAAAATTAATTACTAATTAATGGGTGATAAATATAAATATAAATATAAATATATACAATTAAATATGGGGTTATATATAAGATTATTTTTATATTTTTAATGTATAATAAATCTATATTTATAATATTTGGATTTTAAACATGTATGTTTGAATTCTGACCTATTGTAAGGGTTTTTCATCACACATTTTTTTGTGACACCCATTCCATATTAAGAACAAGATTCATTTATGTGGTGTATATAATTCACATTAATTAAATTTATTATGAATCTCATGAAAATTATGTAGATTTAAATATATATATATATAATGGTATTTATTTCATGGGAATTATTATTCAATAGTCAACAAATTGGTATGGTTTTTATATTACAATCTCATTGTTTATTTGGATGGTTTATGATTAGGTTCCTGCTGAAGAAATATTACTATCTATCTCTCCATGGAATCACATAATTTCATTTAATATTTTTATATCATTAAAATTAATTTTTTTTCCTTTATAATTTTTCCCTTTCAGAACTAATGATAACAGAATTAAATTTTTATGTAATGTTGACATCAATATTCTCTTTAGTAAAAATTTAAATCTCTTCCAAATTCATGTTTAATAAAAAAAATTCAAACAATTTTTATACTATTCTTAATTAATATTTTGAAGTAATTTTTAACCATATTTGAATTTTTTAACAAAATTTGAAAGGTAATTTTATTTTTGTTTTAGAAAATGTTGTACTTTTGACATTTACTACAATAGTGAAAGGAATATTTGTTTTAACATGTATAATGAATGGTATATTCTTAAATCATGACCATTAAATTATTTAAGTATCAACTTAAATTTTCATTTTTTTTATCAATTAAAATATTACTTTTTTTAATAGTTTTTAAATTATTATATTATAAATAAGTGATTTTAAAATAGAGGGATTATTTTCCTCAAGAATGATTTGATGATATGTATTTTGGAATTTCTCTTCCTAAATGACTATTTTTGTTGGGGAATATTATGTTTTTATATGGATATGATCCGATTTTACCATAATTATTATTTTTCTATATGTTTTATGATTATAATTATGAGATGTTTATGAAACCCCTTTCATTTCAATGGGATATTCCTAGATGGATTAATAAAATATTTATGAAACCCCATTTAATTCCATGGGTTATGATATAATGACATGTTAAATGTTTAATGATTGTATTTCAAACATATGTATGGGTTTCATTTTTTGATGTCTGGGAACATAAATAAATATCCCTCTAATTAATCAGGTAAATATGGATAACTCATGAGTTAATTATGTTATGCAAGAACCTAATTTATTCATCACAATGTTGTGTGTGGACCTGGTTTTTGTATTCATATGATTGTATATTTATATAGTTTCATATAAATAAAATTAAGAATGGAAATGGATTTCATTTCCACAAGTTTATGTGTGGACCGAGATTTAATGTCCATATGTTTATTCATTGAAATTACTTTCATGACCAAATGATTATGCATAGACATGGTTTTCATGTCAATAATTTTTTTATAGTGATGGATTTCATTTCCCTATATTAATGAGTGAACGTGTTTCTATTTATACATGTTCATAATGTTATAGATTTTTTGTGTCACCAAAATAACTTTATTATTCCTATGTAATTATCTCATGACTTTTTTATTCATTGATTCGATTTTTATTCATGTCATACATACAGACAATATTTTTGGAAATAATCATGTTTATGATCTATGATATGAAGGGTGTGTTTTGAAAATTATATTCTATTTTTCTCATATACTTATATACATTTTATGTTGATATCTCCCTTTCTACCCCTACTGAGCATATAAGATGACCCTTTACTATGATTTCATTCCCTTGGTTATAAAGAAATGTATTATGTGTGATATTCAAAAGAAGGATTCTTGTTTTGAAATAAATATAGGGAGAGGTTTTATTTCACTTATGATCATGTTGTTTATTTGTTCTTATTTACAATGTTCTAGACCTATATGATTCTGGCACGTATCATTAAATTAAATAATTAATTAACTTCTAATATGATGTAATATCAATTCATGAAATTTGTGGGAATCTATAGTTGGTATCAAAATAATGTTTTGTTGACCTTTGGGATCAAGGATGTGAAAATTTTTATAAGAACCCAATAGATATATCAATGTATATGAAAATTTTGAGAATATTGGTTAAGGATATAGTGAGTGTATTTTGAGTAATTACATCCATTTTTGTATTCAAGAAGTGGATATGGCTATAGAAACATTTTAATTTGTGTACGAACTCTAAAATGGGTGGACTAGGATTCAACGTGGTCATCACATAGTGCACAAAAATGGGCTTTATTACATAGTAAATATGACTCTCCTAGTTTATATGCATTATAAATTCACAAACAATTTATTAGACATCATGATGTTTTTTTAAAAATTATTTCCAAGAGTAACCTAAGTTAAACATACAGATTCATTGATTAAAAAGTATCTATCATGGTTTAGACATACAATGAATTATATTTCATTATTAATTACAATTATCATAAATAACTTATGATCACAAAAAATATTTATTTAAGTGATTAAAGAGAAAATGATTAAGTGATGTGTAAATTGGTGTTCTCCACTGTCTTTGTACAGAATCTGAGGTTAGTTATATATATTCCAATGTATCAAAAAATTTCAAAAGAACTATTAATTTTTTTCCTCAATATTGAAAATTTGTATTATTCATGAAAACCAATACAATTAAGATGATGATATCTCAATTATTTGATTATTTTCTGATGGTTGTTTTTGGGAGTGTTCTTTATTCAAATATTTCTATACCCCTTTGGAAGAATGTTTTGATAAATTATGTGTGGATTTTATTTTTTAAATTATATCCCACTTAAATTATTGATAAAGGGATGTCATGATTGGTAATATAAACTAACCCCTAATATGGTATCAATGAGATGATAAATATATACTTTCAATGTAAATAACATCCATTGAATGGTTATTGATTCTAATTAAAAAGGGTGTTGATCTATGATGGTTGGAGAGAAACTATTACATTGTGCTATAAATATTATAATGAATCTCTATAGAATGGTGATGTTTGAGTTGTAGTAATTGAATGAGATACACCAAGATATTCTTGAAAGGGAATTATTCATCCATTTCATTCAACTTATATTACACCTATTCTATTTGTTTAGATGAAAGAAGGATCAATTCAACTAGACATAGATTATAGGGAATATAATAAGGTTAGTGACAAGAAAATGTATCCACTAACCCATAATAATTACTTTCTCGATCAACTATGCAAAGATCAATACTTTTCAATGATTTTTCATTTATTCTAGATATCATCCATTGATGCTCAAGAATGAGGATATACTAATGAAAACATTCAATACATGTTATGGACACTATGAGAATATATTGATTCAATTTTTTCTAACTAATTCACATACTATATTCATGAATATGATGAATATAATCATTATTGATTAACCAGATATGTTTTTTGGATGTTTTTATAGAATATATTACTATATATTTAATGAAATGGGAATATCATGAAGAACAATTGTTAATTGTGATGAAGACCAAGAGTAATGTGTCTTTATATTCAAATTATAACATGTGTGAATCTTAGCCACAATAGGATTAATTTTTGAGTCATGTGATATCAATAGATGTTATATATGTGAATCCATCAAGGAAAAATTTTATTATATTTTGTCCTGAATCAATCCATATGATTGAGATCTAATGTGTTCATGTTTTCCCAACATATTATTAATGGTTTATTGGATTCCACATGACTATATAATATAATTTCCCTGTTAATTTGGAAGGTAGAAACATTAATTTTTATTAATTAATGAAAATAATATTTCAAGGAACTAAATATAAGTTTAGTGAGTGTACATGCGCTTACACTACCCTATAGTGGAGAAGGCTTTGTAATATATAGTCATGCATGAGAGAAGACTTTGGGAAAATATATCATCGAGAATGATATTGTGAATGTTTAACAAAAAAGAATTTTATCTATGGAAAGTACCTTATTATAATTATGTTTTATAATATAAATCCCAAAAAATCATATAGAAAATAAAATAAAAACATTATAGATGAATAATTAATGAAATAAGAGGTATTTCTAGATTTTAAGGAACCCTGACCGCTGAAATATTAATATTCCATTAATAATAGTAATCTCGCTAATATAATAGTAACATTTCATATTAATTTATAAATTAAATTTAAGCTTTTTATCAATTAAAATATGTATTATATATATAATGTAATAAGTAGATAAATGTTTTAAAAATAACAAATTAATTACTGATATTTTTTGAATCAGAATTTTTTATTTTTAGTTATATAAAAAATATACTTTCAAATATTTTTATTTTCATTAAATATATTAATAATTTAATATTATTTAATTTTTAGATTGTAACATAATTTCATGAAACCTTATTTAATTTATCAAAGTTTCATAATATAATTTATAATTTTAAAATCAGAATTTTTCTAATATATGATTACTTTAATTAAAAATTAAATTTCTACGATTTATAAAATTATTTTTATAAAATGGATTCCATTCTGAACATTTTAATATCAAAAAATGGTTAGGTTAATTTTTTTGGGATTTATTGAAAATAGTTCAATTTTTGGTGAATAGTGAAATACACTAATTAAACGTATTTAACATTACATGTTAATATATGACATTTTGCGTCATGGTTTAGCCACAGATGATGTATATGGCCATTATATCACACTCACATGCTCTAGTTACTATACGTAGTAACAAAAATAAGCACTATTGATAGTCTTGAGCCAAAAAAACAAAAGAATGACTAAAATAATAAAAATCACCCCTTTCCTCCCACTATAAATGTCAACCATCACCACCTATAATTCTCACAAATTATAAGGCTTTTATTTTACTTATATTCTACTAAATTTATATTCTAAAACTCTTCCACATGTTTTTGTATTTCTAGTCTCACTAAATACCATTTTCACGTTCTTTAATGATTTTCTCAAAGAGACAACACACAATAGGTAAAACCCTCCCACTTTCTATTTTTGTTAATTTTATTTTCATATAACCCCTCACCTCTCCTATCCAATAGAAATTATAAATCCATCGTTATATATAAACTATAATATTATTATGTTAATGGGATATTCAAATTCAAATCATGTCTCTTCTTCTTTTATTCTAAAATTGAAAATATCATTAGTGAGTTCTTGATCCACCACCTTTATGGATGACGAGATTTAATTTTCTATTACCACATTCTTGGATGGTCATAAAAAAATTATTATTGTTGAAGAATATTTTCAAATTTATATTATACCTATTTTCACATTCTAGAAATAATATATATATATATATAATATTAAACAATTAACAGAAACAAGTTCGTTATAAATGTCACGACCCGTCCTTGGGGCCCGTTCCATGACTACCCCAAGCCCGCCTTCCATAGGCCAGGGGCTGGCGACTAGCACCAAAGGCGTAAATCCCGATAACTAGGAAGGTATTGCTTTTATAAAAGTAAACAAAACAACACAGAGTACAAGCGGAAGTAAAACACTATGTACTAAGAGAAGTGCTGAAAGGTAAATGGGCCAGAATAAAAACCCAAATGAAAGTACAACTACAACTGAACAAAGTACAATAGAAAAAGACAATAGCTGGAAGGACGGAAGTGGCTCCTGGGTCGTCCTCCTCGGATCCTACCTGAAGGGTAGGTACAGATAGCGCAGCTCCTGGATCGTCCACCACAGATCCTACCTGAAGGGTTGGTACAGATAGCCTCCACAATGCTCTCACCTGTAAACCTCCTCCGAGTGTCGTCTCGCCGTGAAGTCTACCTCCAGGTACTGACTCGTCATGTAGTCCACCTCTGGGTACCGTCCAGTCCTCGAACACTCGGCCTCTGTCAGCACTGCCCATCGTCTGCAACCAACACAACGAGGTGCGGGCATAGCCCGTGCAGGTGTGAGTATAACGATACTAAGTAGGGTCCCCGAGACCCTCAAGGTCTCACTAAAACCAACAAGGATAACCACAAAGAAGATCTCAACAAATAACCTCTACTTAGGTATATGCCCATACATATACCTATGTTATCAAGTAACCCGTCTCAATAATGAGGAAACAGAAGGATTATGAAATCAACGGATAACCACTACCCAGGTATATGCCCAGACATATACCTAAGTTATCAAGAAACCCATCTCAATCATGAGGAAACACAAAGGTCATAGACTCATCTCAAACCAGGATTTTCATTATCAAAATCGTAACTGTTGAAGGGCTCTGTCTCTGGAGTGTACATTGGTCATGTCATGATTCCGAGGAACTTCCCACTAACCTAAGACTGCTAAGGTACTCCTCCTGTCGAGTATCGCGGGTCTGCGGCCAACTACCGGGTGCTCTGTCCGCTGTGGGTCTGTCTCCAAATACCGGGTGCTCCCCCAAATATCCTACATAGGTACTCCTCCTGTCGAGTACCATGGGTCTGCGGCCAACTATCGGGCGCTCCGGCCGCCATGGGTCAGTCGCCAAATACTGGGCGCTCCGTCCACTAGGCTAGTCGACTCACTCTAAGTCGAGTCGGTCAAGCAGTCATCAGGTCTCAGCCGGATACACGGTCTCCGTACTCCGTACGCTCATCTCAAGGAGAGTCCACTCCAAAAGCTACAGGTCGATACTCCAAGTATCACAAAGTCCCACAAAGAAATATCTCAAAGGACCACCTCGTCATAGAGGTCTGAACTCAACAGACGGCGCGTCAATCGGACGCCCGTTCTGTGAGTAATTAGCCTTTTCATCCCAGGGGCCCGGTTGGTTTCGTGAGCGTACCAACCTGGCCGTATCTCAACTGTACCCTGAACTCTCATAGGGTATACTCATAGGTACAGTTTCTCAACGTGATCACCAACACCGCTGACGGTTCGTCAAACAGATATCTGGTCTGAAAGATATCAGCTTTTCCGTTCCAAGGGCCCTGTTGGATTTAGGGTATGATCCAACTCGGCCACTATCCAACAACAACCAAGCCTCAGGAGAAGTATGCGAAAAGCTCCGTCTCATCATGAGGAATTCAACGAGACAGACGGCTCGTCAATCGGACGCCCGGTCTGTGAGTTATTGGCTTTTTTGTTCCAGGGGCCTGGCTGGATTTCATGAGCGAACCAACCCGACCGCACTCCGACAGAATCTAAACCTCGAGCGTAGTAAGCCAAAAGATCCGTCTCACTTAGAGGAATCCAACAAAGTCGATGGCACGTTAATCAAAGGTCCGGAGCTTAAGATACGAGTGTTTCCGCTCCGAGGGCCCGGTTGGTTTCGTGTACGAACCAACCCGGCCTTACGCAAAGTATTCCGAAACCATGAGTGCAATATACCAAAACAACCGTCTCAATCCAAGGATCGCATCCCAATTGACGGTGCGTCAATCGGAGACCCGTAGCACATGTTATGGACGTCCGACCGAAAAAAGTTCGGTATTAAGGGGTTCGGGCCCGGTCCGATAACCCCGGGGTCGACCCGAACCGGGTCCGGGTCCGGCCTGCTTGGGCGCAGCCCAGCCCGGCCTGGGCACAGCGCGCCCAGCGCGTTGGCCAGGCGCTCGGCCAACCGGCCATGCCGTTTGGCAGGGGGGGCAGCCCCCCTGGTGTAACGGCGAACCCCCATTAAATGGGGGCCATTTGCTTGGCCGACCGAAAGAATTAATTCCCCCGGTTTCCCTTTTTCCGGCTGGCCCACACCACCCGGTCGGTTCTGACAACAAGGACCGGCGGCGGCCAGTCCTTCCTCCTTCGCCAACACCGGCAGCCCGGAACCGCCCGCCGGTCACTCTGCTCCACCGCGGCCCAGAACCAGCCACGACTTGGTTCGTCTGGTGCAGTGCGATGGCACCGCGCCCCTCCGCCGCGGCCCCGCTCCGGCCGCGGTGTCTTCGGTTTTCATTGACGTAGCATGACGGTGTCGCGTCCTTGTTCAAATTCACGGTGTGGCGCACCGGCGCCGCTTCCTTGTTCGTTTCAATGGCGCGGCATGACAGCGCCGCACATTCCTTGCCGCACGATCACACGCGGTGCGACGGCACCGCGCCATACTTGTTTCAAACCACAAAGAAACAACACGCGGATAAGGGAGGAGGGTCGGCCGTGTTTGTGCCGTCCATCCCCCCACTTGTTAATCAATATCATTTAGTCGTATATCCACAAATAACGACAATCCAGAAATCACGATAGAAAATAATTAAATAATTTAAACCCCTACCTTGAGCGTAGCTAGAACGAGGGTTCACCGCGGAAAACGATGTCGCGAGGTGAGGCTCCGCAAGTTGATGGAGAACACCCAAGGAGGAAGTGGTGTCTCCTTTTAATTGACATGGGAAGAAGAACGAAAGAGGGTGTGTCGTCGATCTTCGGAAACACACCGGCTGTGAAGAGGAGAAGAGACGACACGCTGCTCTCTTCTTACCATGACGATGTTCTTCGTTGAAGTCTTGGTGTTCTTCATCGAAGACGAAGAGCTCTCTCCTCAATTGTCCAAACACAACATCGAACCAAAATAAAATAAGGCTCACCCTTATTTTATTAACTCAAGCCACAATTCAAAAATTCAAAACATAAATTAATTAATTGAATTGGGTGTTGGCATACATAATGAGAGGAGAGTTAAAGTCACCTAATTAATGGGAAGTTAAAAGTTTATAAGAGTTACACAACATAAGTGGGGGGTTAAGAGGAGTTAGGGAGTTAAGGGATTTGAAAAGGTGGGGGTTCATGTGGGCCCCACCCCACCTGTAATCCACTCATGAAAAACTAACAAACAGTGGGTACCACCCTAACTCCTACACTTATGTTCTAACTCATGGAAAGGAAAATAAAATTCTTAACGAATATTTTATTTCACTAACACTTAATCCTCCAATTAAAAAAACTCATAACGAGCCAACGCTACTCCAGAAAAGGCGTTCCTAAGAAATTACTGGCGCTGCGGTTCCATCATTGCCCTCGGAATTCTATTCCGAGCATCGGTTCAAAAGATAGGAATTCCCGCTCGTTCGTTCACTAAACGTACCCGAGATAAACTTCGGATAGAAATTTCGGGCACACCGGGCCTCAGAATCAAGTGCCTTTAGAAACTGCATTGTTTTAAAATCCCAAATAAAATTAAGAAACAATTTCCATTGAATTTTACGGGTCTTTACATTACTCCCACCTCTGAGCTTTACGTCCACGTAAAGCTACAACAAAAACCAGGGATGATAAAATGGTACGGAGCATGCATCTGAGCCTCCTTCTCTCATGTGCGCACCTGGAGGTTCCCATATTGCCAGTGAAATCACACCCGAGTAATCGTCCATCATCATAGGATCCGCTCCTATCGATCCTCGATTCCCACTGGAACCTCTGTGAAAGACACCCCACCACCACCGTCCAGTTTCCCATGGTCGATGATTTGTGAAGGATCACACACGTATCTCCTCAGCTGAGATACATGGAATACGTCGTGCACCTGGTGCAACTGAGGTGGATGGGTCAAGGGGTAAACCACATCGCCTACCCACCTGTGGACCTAGAAATGGTCTACTGAACCTCCGGGATAACTTGTCGCCTTGGCCACATCTCCGTAAACCTTATCGATGTGAAACCCGTATAAGGACGTGATCGTCATCCTCAAACTCTAGAGGCCTCCAATTCTTGTCAGCATAAGGCTTCTGTCAGCCCTGTGTTGTCCTCATCCACTCTTGGATGACCTGGACCTTCTATAGTCCCACAAGAGCTGCTATGATTTCTTCTTTGTCGATAAGATAAATCCAGTCTCATCCCCTGGATGAACCACATTCATTTCCTAATACAGTCAATCCTGACATTAATGATGCATTCATGCCATGGATGACGTCGTAAGGCCTCGACGTAACTACCAAGAGATCCAACTATCACTCTCTCCTCCAAGGGTCGAGTCACACTGTCGGAATCAGTGTGAGGTCACTAGGTCTCCTCCAGTAGAAATCTCGAAAGTGAGGGTCAAGTCAATAGTTTTAACCGGGACCTCTCAGCATCAACCAAACAAAAGGTCAGGAAAGAAAACCTCATAAAGATAAGTGTCTTTTCATTATTGAAGATCATAGTACAAGACACAAATGTAACAAAAACAAAACTAGAAGCAACATGATCAATAGCCTCTAGGTCTAGAGGTAGTCCGCTCATGTCCATATGCTTCCGGAGCTCCATGACCATAAGCCTCAGCTGCCTGAAGATGAGCTCTCCCGTGTCCTCTTGTCCCCTGCGGTCGGGGGGGGGGGGGGGGGGGGGCTCCTCGTGGTGGTGGTGGCAATACCCTGAAGCATCGCCCACCTCCAGCTACACGGCAAACTCCTCTTCCATGGACGCCTGCTCCTTGCGGTCTGCCCTGATCGAACCTCTACCTCTACTTGGGAGGTTCTTCATTTAACTGCTGGTCATCTGCATGGAGGTTCGGAAAGTCATGTGCCATGTGACCAATCCCGCTGTAGGAGTAACACTGTCCACTCTCGGCATGACTGGATATGTCTCCACCCCAGTTCCCCCACACAACTGAACCTGAGTCGTGCAGTCAGCCACCGGGAGGTCTGGTCCTCTTAGACCTCTGCGTCATCTGTCTACTGTCTCCTGCAAAAGACACTGTCGCAAGCCGGCTAGTGGTGGTTCGTGCTACTGGAGACTGCTCAGAAAGGAAACTCTCCACTAAGAGGGCTCTCTCCAACACACCTGTCTGGGTCGGAATGCTATGTGAAACAACAAAAGCTCTAATCTCCCGCCTGAACCCCTGCTCGAAGGTTTGGGCCCTGAAGAACGGGACTCGTACCATATCTGTGGAGTAGTGAGAGAGGTCTGTGAACCTCACTGAATACTGTTCCACTGTCATGATGCCCTGCCGCAGCTGAAGTAGCTCCTGTATACGCACTGCTCGAAGGGTGGCTGGTACAAACTGTTCCCGGAACAGGCTCTCGAAGTCTGCCCAAAGAAGTGTCACCTCATTATGCATCTGAATCATCAGGATCCACCATCTGCCTGATGCTGCCTGAAGAAGGCTGACATCAAGGATCACCATGAAGTCTATCGGCATCCCCACTAGCCTGAAGACTCTCACCACAGCCTCCAGCTAATCCTCAGCCGCCTGCGGGTCAGTCTCTCCCTGGAACCTGGGTGGACTCTGGCACTGGAACTCGTGCATTGCGCTCAAGTGACGTGCACACTCTGCTGCTGTGGCTGGTGGCATCGGTGGCCCAATGGGTAGTAGTACAGATGGTGCGCCTGCTGGTGCCTCAACTGGGATAGGGCCCTGTACTAAGGCCACGTCGCTCGGCGGGCTGTCAGTATGAACAACTCTCGGGGCTCTAGTTGGTCGTCCGCGAGGAGGCATCAAGAAAGAAACAAACATGACACGGTCAAAAGATTTATACCTGGTGAGCTGACCTGGTTTGAGCTGATATTTAAAAAATTCTGGAAACACACACACAATCAGTGTTTTCATGCACAATGTCGGAAATCAGTTGATAGGGTCATGGTGTACGGATACGTCATCCACCGCACCAAGACTGGACTCCCTGGACTGATAACCACACCCAATATGCTAAACACTATTTCTTCACATAGAAAAAGATTAGAGTCCCATTTTTTGTGGTAGAACCGAACCTCCTTTGATACCAATTTTTCATGACCCCTCCTCGGGGCCCGTGTTGTGACTACCCCAAGCCCGCCTTCCATAGGCCAGGGGATGGCGACTAGCACCAATGGCGTAAATCCCGATAACTGGGAAGGAATTGCCTTTATAAAATTAAACAAAACACCACAGAGTACAAGAAGAAGTAAAACACTAAGTACTAAGAAAAGTGCTGAAAGGTAAATGGGTCAGAATACAAACCCAAATGAAAGTACAACTACAACTGAACAAAGTACAATAGAAAAATACAACAGCTGGAAGGACGGAAGCGGCTACTGGGTCGTCCTCCACGGATCCTACCAGAGGGGTAGGTACAGATGGTGCAGCTCCTGGATCATCCACTATGGATCCTACCTGAAGGGTAGGTACAAATAGCCTCCACAATGCTCTCGCCTGTCAACCTCCTCCGAGTGTCGTCTCACCGTGAAGTCCACCTCCGGGTACTGACTCATCGTGTAGACCACCTCTAGGTACCGTCCAGTCCTCGCACACTCGGCCTCCGTCAGCACTGCCCGTCGTCTGCAACCAACACAACGAGGTGCGGGCATAGCCCGTGCATGTGTGAGTATAACGATACTCAGTAGGGACCCCGAGAACCTCAAGGTCTCACTAAAACCAACCAGGATAACCACAAAGAAGTTCTCAATAGATAAACTCTACTTAGGTATATGCCCATGCATATACCTAAGTTATCAAGTAACCCATCTCAATCATGAGGAAACACAAGGATTATGAAATCAATGGATAACCACTACCATGATATATGCCCATACATATACCTAAGTTATCAAGTATCCCATCTCAATCATGAGGAAACACAAAGGTCATAGACTCAGCTCAAACCAGGATTTTCATTATCGAAACCGTAACTGCTGAAGGGCTCCGTCTCGGGAGTGTACAGTGGTCATGTCATGACTCCGAGGTACTTCCCACTAACCTAAGACTACTGAGGTACTCCTCCTATCGAGTATCGCGGGTCTGCGGCCAACTAATGGGCACTCTATCCGCTGTGGGTCTGTCGCCAAATACCGGGTGCTCCCCCTTATAGCCTACAGAGGTACTCCTCCTGTCGAGTACCGCGGGTCTGCTTCCAACTACCGGGCGCTCCGTCCGCCGTGGGTCAGTCGCCAAATACTGGGCACTCTATCCACTGGGCTAATCGACTCACTCCAAGTCGAGTCGGTCAAGCAGTCGTCAGGTCTCAGCCGGCTACACGGTCTCCGTAGTCCGTACGCTCGTCACCGGTAGGGTCCGCTCCATGAGCTACAGGTCAATACTCCAAGTATCACAATGTCCCACTAAGAAGTATCTCAAAGGACCACCTCGTCATAGAGGTCTCAACGCAACAGACGGCACGTCAATCGAACGCCTGGTCTGTGAGTTATTAGCCTTTTCGTCCCAGGGGCTCGGTTCGTTTCATGAGCGTACCAACCCAGCCGTATCTCAACATTACCCCAAACTCTAATAGGGTAAACGCATTGGTACCTTTTCTCAACGTGATCACCAACACCGCTGACGGTTCGTCAAACAGACGTCCGGTCTCAAAGATATCAGCTTTTCCGTTCCAGGGGCCCGGTTGGATTTCAGGTATGATCCAACCTGGCCACTATACAACAGCAACCAAAACTCATGCGAACTATGCCAAAAGTTCCGTCTCATCCTTAGGAATTCAACGAGATAGACGACGCATCAATCGGACGCCCGGTCTGTGAGTTATTGGATTTTTCTTTCCAGGGCCCGGTTGGATTTCGTGAGCGAACCAACCCGACCGCACTCCAACAGCATCTAAACCATGATCGGAGTAAGCCAAAAGATCCGTCTCACATTGAGGAATCCAAAAAAGTCTACGACACGTCAATCGGGAATCCATAGCTTAAGATATGAGTGTTTCCGCTCCAAGGGCCCGATTGGTTTCGTGTACGAACCAACCCGGCCTAACTCAAAGTATTCTGAAACCTTGAGTACGATAAACCGAAAAGACCTTCTCGATCCAAGGATTGCATCGCAATTGACAGTGCATCGATCTGAGACCCGTATCACATGTTATGGGCGTCCGAACAAAAAAAGTTCGGTATTAAGGGGTTCGGGCCCGGTCCGACCCGGCCCGATACCCCCGAGGTCTACCCGAATCGGGTCCGGGTCCAGCCCGCTTGGGCGCGGCCCGGCCCAGCCCGGCCTGGGCACAGCGCCCCCCGCGTGATGGCCAGGCGCTCGGCCAACCGGCCGAGCCGTTTGGCATGGGGGGGGGGGGGGGGCTGCCCCCCTGGTGTAACCACGGCCCCCCATTAAATAGGGGTCGTTTACTTGGCCGACCGGGGGAATTAATTCCCCCAGTTTCCCTCTGTCTGGTCGGCCGATTCTGCCAACAAGGACCAGTGGTGGCCGGTCCTTCCACCTTCTCCAACACCGGTGGCCCAGAACCAGCGGCCCGGAACCGGCTGCCGGTCACTCTGCTCTGCCACGGCCCGGAACCGGCCGCGGCTTGGTTCGTCCGGCGTGGTGCGATGGCCCCGTGCCCCTCCGCTGCGGCCCCGCTCAGGCCTCAGTGTCTTCAGTTTTCTTTGACGTGGTGTGACGACATCGCGTCCTTGTTCAACTTCATGGTGTGGTGCGATGGTTCCGCGTCCTTGTTCGTTTCCATGGTGCGGCGCGGCAACGCCGTGCATTCCTTGCCCCACAGTCACACTCGGTGCAACAACACCGCGCCATACTCGTTTCAAACCACAAATAAACAACACACGGATAAGGGAGGAGGGTCGGCCGTGTTTGTGCGGTCTAGCCCCCCACTCGTTAATCAATAGCATTTAGTCGTATATCCACGAAGAACAAAAAACTAGAAATCACTAACAAATATAATTAAATATTTTAAACCCCTACCATGAGCGTAGATAGAACGAGGGTTCGCCGCGGAAAACGACGTCGCGTGGTGATGCTCCGTAAGTTGATGGAGAACACCCGAGGAGGAAGTGGAATCTCCTTTTCATTGACACGAGAAGAAGATCGAAATTGGGTGCATTGTCGATCTTCGGAAACACACCGACTGCGAATAGGAGAAGAGACAGCACGCTGCTCTCTTCTTATGGTGACGACGTTCTTCATTGAAGTCTTGGTGGTCTTCATCGAAGATGAAGAGCTCTCTCCTCAATTGTCCACACACAACATCCAACCAAAATAAAATAAGGCTCACCCTTATTTTATTAACTCATGCCACAATTCAAAAATTCAAAACATAAATTAATTAATTGAATTGGGTGTTGGCATACTTAATGAGAGGAGAAGTAAATTCACCCAATTAATGGGAAGTTAAAAGGTTATAAGAGTTACACAACATAAGTGGGGGGTTAAGTGGAGTTAGGGAGTTAAGGGATTTGAAAAGGTGGGGGCTCATGTGGGCCCCACATCACCTTTAATCCACTCAAGAAAAACTATCAAACAATGGGTACCACCCAAACTCCTACACTTAGGTTCTAACTCAGGGAACAGAAAATAAAATTCTTAACGAAAATTTTATTTCACTAACACTTAATCCACAAATTAAAACAACTCATAATGAGCAAACGCAACTCCAGTAAAGGCATTACTAAGCAATTACCAGTGCTGCGGTTCCATCGGTGCCCTCGGAATTCGATTCCGAGCACTGGTTCAAAAGATAGGAATTTCGGCTCGTTCGTTCACTGAACGTACCTGAGCTAAACTTCGGATAGAAATTCCGGGCACACCGGGCCTCGGAATCAAGCGCCGTCAGAAACTGCGTTCTTGGTAAATCTCAAAAAAAATAAGAAAAAATTTCTCTTGAATTTTACGTGTCTTTACAATAAATGAAAATTCACCCAAAATAAAATAAGGTTAATCTTTATCTTTTTATCTAATAAATCATTATCACATAAAAAAATCATATATGGGAAAATTTAAAATTTTGGATGAGAATTAATATTATTTAATTTCACTTCGATATATTTTTTTTCATTTTGAAATGAAATCCTTTAATTAGTCTAAAATGAACCAACCATAATATCTTGAAACATACACTCTCAGAATGACAGAATTGAACATTTTAACTCCACAAAAGGCCATTAGTGAAGCTATTAAGGTAATAATAATTTAAATTCATTAATAGTATATTATAATTTAATTAATTGATTTATTTTCATATCCTAGACATTTAGTATAAGATTAGAACCCACTAAGCCCTAATGTAAGGGATTCTCTCGAATCCCCCATATTTCCAATCTTGTTGCACTTTCAATATATTTAACCTAATGTAAATCTTAATTATACAAATTTAAATATGATAAATTCTATCATTATGTTACAAATAAATGTACCTATCTCAATAAATTATTGATTGATGTGGAAATATGAATTTTATAGGGTTTCTTGATCAACTACTGAAGATAACCTCTCTCAATTAAATGGAACTTCTTAGTTTCTCACCCATTTTCATGTACAATCCATAATCTATTTTAAAACACAATTTTATTCTAAAAATAAAATTTTTATAGTGAAAAAATATCTAAGTTCATTAATTGGTTCATGTAAACAATTATAACGTTTCTCGCTTTAAATAATCTTTAGTATTATCCATTATATCATACTAAAGAAGATCAATTATAATGTTTCTTAAAAACACATTTTACTTATTTTATATATAGTTAAATATTATTTATCATGATCTATTTCTATTTTAACTCACAAATTTCCTTGTATGATTTAAATACGTTCTATCACTGAAACATTTATGATACTCCATTTTTTTATGATATATGAAATGATTGTGATTCCCATTTCTTTCTATGAGTAATCCTTATGATTATGTTAGATTCTTCATGTGGAAAAAATATTAATGAAAAATTTATTATGGTTTAATATATATTGTTCTATAATAAAATGGGTAATGATTAGTCTCATGAGATGTCATGTTTAGATAGGTATTAAATTTTATTCATTTATGGGACATTGTCTACAATGTGTTATTGTAATGGTAGTTAGCCTTGTCACATGTTTATGTCAACTTATATGTTTATTTCACATGCCAATGTTTCCATGATTAAATGGTCCAATGTTTTATATGATTTTATAGGTTTATTATTGTTCCATTACTTTTTATGTCTTTATTTTATGCATTCTAACCCATGAGATATTCATTATTTCTATGTTTATTACCTTAGTTGGAATTTAAGCTCGCCCCTTTTATTTATGTATTCCCCGGGTTGTCCTATGTATATATTGGAGATCAATGAAAGTTAGGATATCATTATGGATTATTAATATAAATATGATTTATTGTTAATCCATGATTTCAATTTTATATACCGAAAATTAAAACACCATGTAATTTATGATCTTTGGTTTGTATTTATTGGATTATTATAATTAAAATCTTGTAATTTTTTTTAAGAAGGATATTACAATTATACTAGGTTTCAGAAAAATATCTTTTTATTTTGGGATATTAGGACTAGAAAGAATTATTAAGAACACAATGGATAATTATATTACCCTGTATAACTTATATTGAATCATAGGGAATAACAAGATAGTACCTACATTCAATTAAAATTTTTATCATTTAATGTTCAATTTTTTGTTTTTTATTAAATATGTATTAATTACCTGTAATAACTCATTTTTAATGGTTGTAAATAGAATAAAAAGTTCCAAAATTAAATTTGTTAGGAAATTTAATGATTTTACTAATGAACATACTAATTCAATGGGAACGAGAGACCAAACCACATGATGGTTTCTTCTAACTATATCATGTTATGAATAAGAACATGAATCATGTGGAACACCCTCCTTCTATTATGAAATAGCATGTTCTGGTTGAATACTTCATATAAAAAATCCCCCCTATATTTCTGGGATCATTTTATATCATCATCATGAAATAATTGACTAGCTCTATTGAGAAGATATTCTCTATCCTTCAATTATCAGAATAAGATAAAGTCATACAAGGGGTATACCATTTTGATGAGGATACTGGAAAGTAGTGGAAACTGATAGAAAACACATAGTTTAGGGATGAAATTAATTTCAAATATTTTTATTCATTCATGAATGTATTTAACATTGAATACATTTTATTAGATATCTATCCAATTATGGAAGTAGAGTACCTCAGAATGGATAAAAATGATGATGCGTTTATGGGGAATACGAGGAAAACATTTAAAGGCTTCCACGGAACACCTCTAGAATTTTCATGAACATTAAATGTAATGTGTTTCTTTTCTTTATAATTATAATTACTATTTTAAAAAATGTGTTTGTGATTGAAAATATTATATATATTAGGATATTTCATGTCGTTCCCTAAAAGATGGTATTGAGATCTGAGATACACTTTTCCATTATGGACATTGAGATAAAAATATAAAAATGGGGTTTAATATGGGATGATGAAATGAAAAGTCCCCATAAGGGATGAAAACCCAAAATTCCATGTGTCAAATTTGTTGGAAGAATCATCCTTGAAATAGCCTAAGGGGAACTAGTAGATGTTTCTAATATGGAATAGTGGGGAACATTGCTAATAATTACTAATGATATATAAATAATCCCACTAATTTTAATGAATAAAAAAAGTGTCATATCAATACTTAGCCAATAGTACAGTGATTAAACTATAAGGAAGATGGGAATTATATGACATACTTCTGTAATCCAAGGGTTATTAGAGACAATCAACTATAAAATCAATGTTATCTAGGAATGTAATATGATATCCCTACTACTGGGGAGGATCTCAACAACGATGTGGAGATATTTATAATTTTTATCAATTAAAGAATAAAAAAACATTATATCTGATAATGTTTCTATTCATTATATAATATCTTTCTTATTTAATAGAATTATTCGAACACCACCTCAAAATATAGAGGATAAGTTATCTATACAAACAATTAATGGGGAAACTATTGAATCTAAAGTACAAAATTCCTCCATAGTAAATGATAATGTACTGAACCTCTATGAAAATATTTCCATCCATCCTTTGTGGGAGTTTGATGCTATATTTTCATGGATTGAATATCATTATAAAAATTTGACATCAAATATAAGGAAAGGGATATCACTATTCACATCCTAAGGAATCTACCAATTAACTACATGTTTAAGGAGGCATATGAATCCATTTTAGAATCCCCTTATCAATTGTGGTTATTATTGACTTATGAGAAATAATATCTTGTTCAAATTATTGATTTAGCTGGGAGAATCATTATCGAATACATGAACATTATAATGGACTACATCAATGTGTTCTGCAAATAATTTCTAAGACTTCCTCTTAATAGATAGGTTAAGTGATCAATTGTAATTGTTCACGAATCAATACCTATATCATGGAGTCCATATAGAATGGACACCATTGAGCTGGAGGAACTGAAGAAGTAGTTGTTATAGAATCTAGATGATGGTTATATATACCCTAGTGCTTCGCTGGGGGTGAACCAGTCCAATTCAATAAAAATAAGAATGGATTGGTGTACCTCATCAATGATTATAAGGAGCTCAAAAAATCCTTATCAAGAAAAAGTATCACTTTTCTCAAATATATGTCTTATTCGATCAAATACATGGGATTATGTATTTATCAATGGTGGACCTTCGTTCAGAATATCAGTAATTAAATGTGAATAAGGTAGATATCCCCATAATTTACATTTGAATAGTGTATAGACAATACGAGTTCATAGTGATACCCTTCATACTCAGTAAGGCTCCAATAATTTTCATAGACATAATGAAGAATGTATTTATAAATTACCTCAAAAAATTATTCATAGTCATTATTGATTATATAAAGATATAATCCAGGTATAATAGGTAGAGAAAGAGTATTTTAATTACTTTTAAAGACCAGATGAAAAGATAAAATATATGAAACGTATATTAAATGTGAGTTTTTGAGAGATAATGTATCATTTTTTGGAATGTTATCACTTATATAATAATATATATAGACTCTTCAAAGAAAAACGAAATCGATGAGTGTCCCAAATGAACATCTATAATAGATATCATTAGTTTACATTGAAAATTTTCATAATAAAAATAATTTTTCAAGAATATATCTGGATTTTCAAACCCACTAACCTTGATGAATTTGAAGGTAGTAAATTTTATCTAGGCCAATGAATCTTAATACAACTTCATAGAGTTAAAAAAGAGGCTTATTAGTGAACCGGTACTCACACTACCAATACGGTAGGGAACTCATTGTGTGGTAAATTGATACATTAATGATATTAGGATATATACCAATAAAAATTGATAGGTGATATATTATTCCCAAATATGCTTGAAAATTCATTATTAAAACTATCACATGTCTCATATAGAGTTGGAAGTTGTGATGTATACATAGAAAATATGTTTGCATTATATTTCGGGGGAAATGTGTGGGATATTTAATGATCATAAGTGCCTCAAAAATATATTCAAACAGAAGAAGATTAATATGAGATAGTGATCATAGTTACATAATTGTTGACCTCACCGGTTTTAATAATCCCAATTATTCTTTTATATACTTTGATAATCTCAATCTAATGTTTTTCTATATATTAATTCTTTAAATATATAATCAAGATGATAATAATATTACAATAATACCTGAGATAGTTTAATCATTGTTTATCCATATTTATATAGGTTCTAAAGTAATTCCAACACATTCGGATATATTTTTCATAAAACAGATAAGTATTAAGTCACTGGTCTGCATTTAGATACAGCTACCAGTACTCAGTCTACCAATAGACTTAGTCTACCGATAGATAGAGTCACTGATACACTAAGGTCACCAATATGTACAGAGCTACCGAAAGACCAACAGAACATAAGTCTACCTATAGAACCAGTTCACAGATAGTTACCGATTCATGTATAGTCACCGATATATCGAGCTACAAATAGAATTATGCTGATAGTGTAAGTCTACCGACACGTGCAAACAACTTCTGATGCAAAGAGATACCGATGGAGAAACGGCTACCGATGGATCAAGATCTATCGATGGAGCAATAGATTCCGATGGATCATGAGATACAGATAACAAGAGATACCGATGGAACTAAAGTCACCGGTATATGAGCTACCGAAGCAAGTTCAAAAGAGCTACCGATGGAAGGTTCTGTGACACAAAGTCCACCGTACACTTTTACCAACACGAGCTACTAATTGACCAACCAATAAAACTCTATACTCTCAATACAATTAATTTATTAAGATAACGATTACATTTGATGTCTTTAATGAATTCAATGATATTTAATTAATTCTGTTGTCATGTCAAGGAACCATACCTAGTACCTATGCATAGACTAATCATTCTTTTTTTCCAGAGCTAAAAGTTACAAAAAGGGAAGATAAAGGCCTAGCAGAGAAGAAGAGAAGTACAGAACACTGAGTGTGCATACAAAAAGCATCAAGGAACTAAGAAGGAACACTGGTGAAAAATAAAAGAGCTGAATATCATTCAAAAGTGGTGAATTTGTGAAAGAAGAAAAATCTACCCTCCAAGAAAACTGGACATACACGAAGCTACTCATTTTCAAGGAGAATAAAAGTTGTATCTTCAGTGAACTACAATAAGCACTTCATGCACTCAGGCTGCTAAGCTGGACAAAGAATCAAAGAAGAAAAAGACACTCTGTTTTTTGTGCAGAAACCAGAGAAGGACACAGAAGTTTTTCTGACCAACCAAACGAGTCTAGAGTTTCACTGCTAATCACTAGAGCTTTTCTAAAATCTTTCTCACTTCCTTTAGTGATTCTATCTTTACATTTTGAGATGTGTGTAAACCCTGTTTATTTTACACACACACTATCTCCTAAGCTAAACTGGAGGATTCTTAAATCCTCACTCAAACTTTATAACCCTTTGTTTCCCACTGTGGATATTGGTAGAGGTCGTGTAAGACCTGAAAAGCCTGTGTGCTGTTGTTTTTTTTTCACGAAGAACTATGGTAGAGGTCTTTGGACCTGGACAGTAGTGTACTGTTGTTTACCCCCGATCTATGGTGCGGATCAATTTATATAAACTATTGAGAGGACTAAGTCTCATCTTAAGACTGAACCTCTTGGTTTTTTTGATGTGCATTTTAATTTAAGTCTATAAGTATACTATAAATTTATTTTATATTCCACTACTATTACATTGAAATACAAAACAATTTTAAATCTACTTTGATAGTTAAATTTGAATGTGTTTATACTTATTGTAAATCAGTAATTCAGTTTCAAAAGTTAATTTAATCTTCAGATTAAGTTAACTGAGACCTAATCAATTATTGAAAAACTGATTGAACCTTCACACTCGGTATAGATTCACTACAGTTTAAAATTGTTTTTAAACTGGGGGATTTTAAGAGAAATATTTTTAATATAAATTTTAATTGGAACTCAATTCACCCCCCCCTTTTGATTATCCACTCTGACCAACAACAACATCAAGGATTATGACTGATCAATCACCTACCATCATGGTTATGATAATAATGTGAAAGATAATCTACATATATAGGATATATCAATGTTATCAATGACAACAATTGAGAAGAATATGATATTTTCACACCAATAAAGGAAGTAAATGGTTTTCATTGAGGAAGTAACATCTTTAATCCATTATGAAATAATTGACCAACCATCAATTAAGGATAAAATAATGATGCTCAATGAAATGTTGATGAAATTTAAAAAAGGTAGAAACTATGAGAAATTAAAAAACCCCATAGTTTAAAATCAATGAGAATAGAGTTGTAAGATTTGGGTCAAGAATATGCATTCCATAAAATTCATAGATAAAGAAATAGAATTTGAATGAAGAACCTTGCTCAACATTCTCTATTCACCCAAGATGTTTAAATATGTATCGAGATATCTGAGAGCACGAGAAGTTGGATAATATGAAGATAGAGATATATGAATATACATCAAAATTTTAAGAATGTTATCAAGTGAATGATAAAAGTAAAAAGTCTATGTTTATGGTGAATCTATTCCCCATACCAACATGGATATGGAAAAAAATGACCATAGACTTTATCACAACACAACCAAAGGAATCGATAGAAAATAATGCTATATGGGTCACTATAGATCACCTTAAAAAGATATATCACATTATCAAAATTTGTAAATAATTATCACCTGTTGAAATTGATGGGATACACAAAAGAAAATTCATGAAGGTTAATGGAGTACCACTATAGAATGTATCCGATCATGATATGAGATTTACCTCTATGTTTGGGAAATTAATCCAACATGATCAAAAAACGGAGTTGAAATTTAGTATGTCTTATAATTATCAAACTTATGTCCATTATTAGATAAGTATTCATACATGATAATAATATTTAAAGGATGTTGTATGGTCTTCAAGGGTGGATGGGAACAAAACATACCTCTTATCAAGTTATCTTACAATAATAGTTTCAACTAAAGAATCCAAGTGGATCCAAATGAAATACTTTATATGAAAAGTTGTAGAATGACATCATGTTGGGTTCAATTCAGTGAAAAGATGTTTTTGGGACATGAAATGGTTGAAGAAATTGTGTTAATGGTTGAAACCATTCAGCAACATGTCTAGGCTACACAATTTTGACAGAAGAGAAATGAAAACAATCATCCAAGGGGACTGGAGTTTATGGATGGAGACATGATATTCACAACATATATTCAGGGAATTGGATCATGATATTTTTGAATAACGAAATAGAATATTCCTAGTTACATTAGACCCTTCAGGATTCTTGATCATGTCAGTGTTTTTCCAAATCGAGAAGCATGTCCACCAACTATGTCTTAAGTAATTTATATATTTAATGTTTCACCCTTTTTCATTTAAATAGCAGATACCTAACATGTACTAAATTCATAGGTTTTGTAACATCCTAGAAAATTTAAATAATTTTAAGTACATTGTTTTGTTAATTAAAATAAATATTGAATTAAATGATAAGAATGTTAGAAATAAAATTAGTTTATTATTACATTTCATAAAAATATTTTACCCTTAACATGATTGCTGAAATTTAATGAATTGTACTTTTATTTCATACAATTATTATCCAGGATTCATATAAGGTGATATCAACTTAAAATTTTAAAAATTTTATATGTTGATTTTATAAGCATAATTTTATTTAATATAATATTTTATTACCGGATTATTTTTATATAAAGGGGTCGTGAAAATATTATAAATAACTATAAAAGTAATAAATCATTTTTGAAAATTAAAGTGATGTTATAGATGTTTTAATTATCTTTCATGTAAATAAATATTTTTATAGTAAATATTGAATTAAATTATATTTATATACATAATAAAATTTGTAATTATAAAAAATACTAATTTTTAAAGAAACTTATTATATATTATATAATGGTGAATTTATTTTAACTTAAATTCAATTTCACATTATTAAATAAATTAAATAAATGTTAAATTAACAACGACATTGATATATATATATGTGTGTGTGTATGTATATATATATATATGAATTTAATGAAAAAAGATACATGTTTTTAATCAAAATGTTGATAAATAAAAAAATGAAATGAAAACCTGAAATTGGGGCCAGCAGTTTCTCTTGAGAGAGGAATCGAGCATTCAGTTGATCCCGAAGCTATCACCAAGCTCTGAAGCAAGGACAAGAGGAAAACACGATTCATATAGTTGAGAATGATTTCAAGTCGATGTCGTGTCACAGACCTGGATATCATGCACGAATCCTAGGCCAGAGTACAAGATCGACCACAAATGGGTTTTAGGAGTCCGAGTTTGGAGTCCAGATCGATACGGTTTGGATTTGATCATTATTTTATCATGTTTTTGGTTTCCAGATCTTAGGAATAAATAATAGATCTTGCATACAATAGTTATTTAATTATTTTTTTCAACCAAATCTAATTTCTATATTAACCATTGGTTTATTAATTTCGATCATGTTCAATATCCTTCAACTTGGTTCTTCCATCAAAGTTGTTTTGTTTTCAATTTCTTCAACTGGATTTATATATTTGTTTCAGATATGTATTTTCATTAGTCAATTTTATATTGATTTCACTCTGTGTTAATTAAAATCTTATTTGGTTGTCTATTGATATCAATACTAAGTCTCCCTCTCAAATAATATATTTTTCATGTTGTAGAAGTTTCAAGGAACCTCATAAATCATCGAGTATATGATTTTAAATTTATTCCAAATCATCAGATTTTTTCCACTTATAGTACAATATATATTATATTATCAATTAGATATGTTCTTACTGGGCTAACATTACCTTATAACCATTAATGTTGAGATTTGATCAACCTATATCTGTTTCTCCATTATCCACATATGCCAAATGATAATGATGTTATGTTTTTTTCTAAAAGAGGTTTCTAATACAATTTATGAAGAGCCTCGGTATTCATTTTATCTGTAGTCAGTCCATCAAGTGTTTTTAGCATTATTGAGGGTTGTATCCCATGCGTTTTCTACATAAAAAATATGATAAAGAGAGGAAATGAGAGGTTAAACATTCTTTCAGTTGAAACATGATGGTCTCCTTTGAAGTAATTATTAAGGGATCATTTTATTTAAATAATTTATGTTATATTTTTAGGAAATATGATTTAAGGGTTAGTTTTATTTGATTTTCAAATTTATCTATTTCAACATTATTAGTAAGAGATAATTTATTTATTTTAAAATTAGGATTTTAATTTTTTGTTTTTGTGTAATGAATATATTTAAATTCCTTGTTTCCCAATTATGTTCCTTAATTCATGAAATAGTGAAAGTAGTTATTTATCTATGTGCATGAAAAATTTGATGGAATGGAAAATTATTTCTGCAAATGTTTTTTTAATATTATTTGGTAAAAAAATTATTATTTTTAGAATCCTTTTAATTAAATTATATGTATATATTAATATATGTGTCAATTTTTATGTTTTAATTTGATTTCATGCATGTCTTGCTAAGGGATGTTTCTATTTATCAATGATTTATTCGAACAAGAATTTATTCTATTATTATAGGATACATTTTTATTTACCTGTATAATTTTCATGTTAATAACTGTTTTAAATAAATTATTATATATGTTAAGAATATCATAATTTATTTGAGGTCATATATATGTCATATAATAATAATTTTTATGTCCATACATCTATGATTATGTTATGTTAATATTTATACATTAATATATATACATATATACATCTTAAAGTCATGTTCCTTAAATCATAAGTGCATATAAATATAAATCTGTGAAATGATGATTGTATTTTTAAAAAAAAAATCTATTTAAATGATTTTTAACATGAAAAATTAATTATATATTGATATTGAATAATTTTAAGAAGAAAAAATTATATATTAACTATTATTATTAGTTTATAGATTCATGTCATTATTTCATGTATAAAAGAAATTTTACCAATATGTCTTTGAAATTTTAAGAACATGAATGATGATTAATCATTCACGTGGTTAAGAAAAGTTTACGTATCACATGATTTGATCGTACCAAGTAAAACATGTAATTTTCAATGAAGACAAGTATTTGTGTAATTATATATAAATAAAAGTGAAAATGATTATTTCATATATGATTATATTTAATTAAAACTAAAAATCTAATGAAAAAATATATATATATATATATAAACCTATATAAAAAATATTTTTTTATAATAATTGGTACTTATACATTGAGAACACGATAGGGAATTTGAGAGTGAGTCCAACCCTCAAGTGGGAAGGCCCAAGATAACCTTCAATGTTTCAAGTGGTCTCAATTGTTTGGTTTTTGAGGTCTTTGTTAATATTTTCAACAGAATCACTGGATTAAATTAATGTTTCCTTTATATATAATTAATTTTCAAAGAATTATAGTATTTTCTAGACGTTTTTTTAATTTTTTTTTCAAATGTACAATCTAAGAGATATTTTTACTGCCATTAATCAAATGTTTTCAAAAAGTGGTACTAGTAAATTTAAATCTCACCCTTTATTTTAAAATGATTTTTCACACGTATGTTATAAGATTATCTATAGAAGTAATCACTTTTGAAGTTAGGGTGTGAAATACAATAGTGTACTGTTGTATTATTATTATTTCAACTCTAATAATTGTATGGTGTTGTCTAATCTTCTAGAACCTAGACCGGTAAAAGGTCCTCATTTGTTTATATTGTTGTGTAGCTGTTTAGTTTTTTTATAAATAATATTTATACAACATTTTCATGCACTGAGTCCAAAAGATAGGGATTTGGGTGTTATAATTGGTATCATAGGAATGTTATAGACAACTTTAGAGATTAGATATTGTCGAGTATAGAAGATTATGTTTCCTTGTTTTTTCTTGTTAATTCTTAAGATAGAAATTTAGAATTTTTTTAATCTGACTAAACGAATTGTAAGGGCACAATTCTTTTGGTGGGGGGAGAGAATGTAAAAACCCAAAAAATTTGTATAATTCTAAGTACATTGTTTTTTAATGAAAATACATCTTGTATTAATGGTTAAAAATATTTAAAATAAAATTATTTTTTTATTTTTTTTTTAAAAAATATTACCTTTACTATTATTGTTGAAATTTAATCAATTGTAATTGCCGTTAAATAAATTATTATTTTAGAGGAATATATGTTGGTCTTAAATTAAAATTTTAAATTCAAAAATATTGATTTGATAAACATAATTTCATTTAATATAATATTTTATTACTTGCTTATTTTTATCTGAAGAGATTTTGAAACAAATATAAATAATTATAAAAATAATAAATCTTTTGAAAACTAACATGATGAGATATATGTTTGAATTATATTTCAGGTAAAATAATATTTGAATAATAAATATTGAATTAAATTATAAAATATAATGAATAAAATTTATAATTAATATGAAAGGCTTTTGTTTTAAGGAATTTAATATATATAATATATTGATGAATTTATTTTAATTTAAATTCAATTTCATAAAATTAAATAAATAAAATAAACATTAATAAAAGAATGAGTTTTATATAAAAAATTTATTTATATATATATATATATGAATATAACGAAATAAGAAATTATTGTTTTAAAGAAAATATTTTGATAAATAAAGAAATGAAATGAAAAACTAAAATCGTGATCAAGGGTTTCTTTTGATGGTGGAATCAAGTGTGGAGTCGAGCTAAAAGAAGTCATTAAGCTCTAGAGAAAGGTCGAGAGGTGAGCACGAGATGGATGGTTAAGAATTATTTGGAGTCTAAGCCATGTCATAGACCTGGAGAACGAGCATGGATCTTAGGACAAAGTGCAAGATCAATTGTGGATGTATTTCTAGAGTCCGAGTATGTATTCTTGATCGATCATGTTAGGTTCCGGTCCTTTGTTTATGTTGTTTTTGTGGCCCAAATCTTTTAGATTGTTCTCTGATCATACAAGTAAGAGTAGTTTAATTACTATTTTCATCTAAATCTATTTTATAGATTCATTTTCATTGTAATAATTTCCATCCTTGTCAATATTTATCCACCTTCTTCTTCCATCAATTTCGGTTTGTTTTCAATTTCATCAACAGGATGTCTGTATTTTTATCAGATATAGATTTTTTTTGGTCAATTTTATCATTATTTCACAGCGTGTTAATTAAAACCTTATGCAGTTGGATTTAGATATCAACACTATGTCCTGCTCTTAAATAAAATATTTGTTATGTTGTATTAGTTTCAAGGAACCTCATTAATCATCAACTCTCTTATTTTGGACAAATTTCAAATCATTCCAATTTTTCTACTTTAAGTATATTATATATTATACTATCAATTATTTATGTTATTACTAGGAAAGAATCACCTTAGACCATTAATTTTGAGATTTTATCCTTATATATCAGTTTTTTCATTATCCACGTATGCCAAATGATAACGATGTAAAATATGAGTATTTTTTTAAAAAAGTTGTAGTAACTGCTATTTAAGAAGAGCATAAATATTAATTTTATCCTAATTTAGTTTATTGATTGTTTCTTGAGAGAGATTCAGGGATGTATCCATTGAATTTTCTACTTCTAAAAATATGAGAAATAGAGGAAATGAGAGGTTAAGTCTTCTTTTAGTATAAACATAATTTCCTTCTTCCATGAAAATTTTATGGGATCATTTTGTGAAAATAATTTATGTTATATGATTATGAAATATGATTTAAGGTATAGTTTTATTTGATTTATTAATTTATCTATTTCAAAATTAGTATTAAGAGATATTTTATTTATTTCAAAATTATGATTCCAATTTTATAGTTTTACATAATGAATATATTTCTATTCATTGTTTCTGAATTTAGTTACTTTATTATAGAATTAGGGATATAATTTATTTATCTATGTTAATGTCATATATTAGTTAAGGGAAAACAATTTTTGTAAAAGTGATTATTATTATTTTGTGTTGTGTTAAAGAATTATTATATTTAGAATAATTTTAATTAAATAAGAGGGATATATCAATATATGATTCAAAGATTATGTTTTAATTTGATTTCATGTCAGTCTTCCTAATGGAATATTTCATTTATCAAATCTTTATTTGAACTATACTTTATTCGATTATTATAAGACAAATATTTTTTTACTTGAATAATTTTTTTAATAATTATTTTAAATAAGTTATGATATAAGATAAGAATATCATATTTTATTTAAATTCTTATACATGTCATATAAAACTCAATGTTATGGGCATAAAAAAATGATTTTGTTATCATGTAATTTATACATTAATATATATATATATATTCTTATTAAAGTCTTGTTCATTAAAACTTAAGTTCATATAAATATAAATACATGAAATGATGATTGTATTTTTTAATGAAATGATACATTGGTGATTTTGTTTGTGATAGATAATTATCAATTTCAAATGAATAGTTTTATAAAGAAAAATTTATATGTTCACTATTTTTATTAGCTTATACATTCATGTAATTATTTCAGGCATAAGAGAAATTTAAGAAATATGTTTTTGAAATTTTAAGTACGTGGATGATTATTAATCTTCTATGTGGTGTCAAGAAAAGTTTGTGCATCATAAGATTTTGTCATACCAATTTGAACATGTAATTTCCTATGAAAACTCATATTTATAAAATTATATATAAATAAAAGTGATCAGGTTTATTTAATGTATTATTACATTTAATTAAAACTAAAAATCTATTGAAAATGTGTGTATATATAATGAAAGCTGAAAAATAATTTTTTATAAAAAACGGTACATGAACAATGTAAATACGAGAATGAATTGAACATTGAATCCATTCCTCCAATGGGTAGGACAATGATAACCTTAAATGTTTCAAGTGGCATTAGATATTTTGTTTTTAAGTGATTTCTTAATATTTTCAACTGAATCACTAGATTATTTTAAAAGTGTTTTCGATGAATATTTATTTTTCAATTAATTATAATATTTTTTAATTTTTTTTACCGACATATTTTTTGGATGTATTATCTGAGGGATATTTTTAATGGGATTTTTCAATGGTTTTCAAAAATCATTATAGGGAAATTAAATTCTCACCCTTTATTTTAAAATTATTTTTCATAGATATTTTAGATGTTTATTAAGAAATGACATCTCTGTTGGAGTTATCACACGTAGAAGCATAGGGGACAATTGTTTTATTATTATTTCAACTCTAATAAATGTAAGGTGATATATGATCCTCTAGAACCTAGACCAGTAAAAGGTCCTCATTTGTTTAATATGTTATGTAATTGTTCATTTTATTTTATAAAAAAAATTACACAACATTTTCATGAACTGAGTCTGGAAGTATGGGATTGGGGTGTTATTGGTAGAAAAAATTGTGAATGACCTGTCATATATCGATAATCTGGTGAAGATCATTAAATATTGAGGTAAATTTCTACATAATGAGACTATCAAATAATCAAAGTTCTATAGACAAGCCATATTTCACTGATGCAACAAGGGAACTGGTGGATGTGATCATGTAGAATTACCCCTTCCTCATTTAAACATATAATATTAAAAGAAATTTCTCTGGCGAAATTTCATAAGTGGGAAAAATGTAAAAACCAATAATTTAATCAATTGAAATCAAAATATTATAATTATGGTGTGTAGTATAATGAACACAAATATTTTTATTGAATAAAATAAAATATTTATTATTTAAAAAAAATAAAAAAGTGTAATTTATATCTATTAAGAAATATTTACCATTGGAAAAGTAAAATGTCCATTTTGAATAGTAATCTAGCCAATAGAATTGTTACATAACCTATGAGAATATTAATAAAATTTTTGTATCTTATAAACAGACATAATATATATTTATATCATGAAACAAGAAAATAAATGTATTAATTATGATAAATTATGTATTTATATATTTTTGAAACAATATTTTTTATTTTCAATTTCATATTTAAAATAATGATTTAAAATAATAATAATTTTCATAATATAGATTAATAAATTAATATTTTTTGTCTAATTATTATGATATAATTTTATAAGACATTAACTAAATATTCAATGTTTTATAAATTTAAAAAAAAAATATCGATATTTTTCATATAAATGGTGATTATAGTTAAAAATAAAATTTTTCAAGTTCATAATATGATTTTCATAAATTTGAAAACATTTTTTAAATTTAAATGTCAAAAAATTGTTAAATTGAATTTTTTTATGTTTCTAAAATAGTTGATTTTTTAAAGAATAGTGAAATACAATAATTTACTATATTTAACTTCATAGGTAAATATATACATTTTAAAGCCATAATTGAGTCATGAATGATTTATGTTTCCATTATCCATAACTCACAAGCTAAATTTACATTAAATAGTTACAAGAATAAATATTATTGATATTTTTGTGCCCAAATAACAATCAAATGATCAAAATAATAAAAAATACACCTCTCCTCCCACTATAAATACCACCTCTCACCCCCTATTTTCCTCTCACATTTTAGTTCATGGATGACTTTTATAGTATTCCCACTCTCTCTCTAACACCTCTTCCCCACATTCAATTCTCACATACTAACCATTTCTATGCTCCTTACGATGGTTCTCAAGCAAAAGGCACTTAAGTAGTAAAATCATACCTTTTTCAATTTTAATTTTAATTATTCTATTTTACTTCCCAAATATTCCATATACTAAGTAAAAAAATAATTTTAGCATCATATATTTAGAATAATTTTATTATTTCAATTGTATATCCAACATCAAATTTATTTTCTTCTTTATTTCATCTAAAAATTAAAACACTATTTGTGAGGTGTCGATTCCCCTTCTTCATGGATGCTGATATTTCATTTTCTATTACCACAATAAAATCTTGTAATAAAACTAATAATATGAATATGATGGATTAAAAAAATTATATTATATATTTTTTCATGTTCCGGAAGTAATATATATATGTAATATTATATAAATAAACAAAACTACTTCTTGATGATCAAAAATTCAAAAAAATAATCTAATGTTCGTTATTAAATTTTCATCTAATGAATAATTCTAAAATATAAAAAAATGAAATATGGGATGATTAAAATTTTTATAGGTTCATAAATTTTCTATAATTAATCTTTCAGAGATTTGATTCCATTTTATAAGAACTCCTATAACTATACACTGGGGAACCTATCATCAAACCATGAAACAAATGCTCAAAAAAATGATGAAATTGAATATTATAACTCAAAAAATTAATTAATATTCCTATTTAAATTATAAAAAATTAAATACATTTAGGATATTATCTTAATTAATTAATTAATGTATTTAATTTAATAATCTTGGACAAATAGTAATATAAAAAAAACTTTTAGACATAAGGTCATGGATTCTCTCAAAACACCCATTTTTTCCTTTGAGTTACACCTTATATCTATTTACCCTAATTTAATTACTAATTATCCGTATGTTCCCCTAAATTATATTTGTATATTAAAAAATTACCTATCCAATATCAACTTTAATTAGTGGGGAAATACTTGTTTTATAAGGTTTTGTTTTAAATTACTCCTGATAAACATTCCTGGTTAAAGGGAATACCCCATGTTCATAAATATTTTTCATTAAACTCCATAATCTAAATTAAGAAACTAATATTTTTCTAAAAACACTATTTTTATAATGAAAATATATCTATGTTTATTTCTGGTTTTAGGAACACAATTATACCTTGTCCCTATTAAAATATAGTTTAATATTTTCTATAAAAACACACTAAATAAGATCATTTATAATGTTTATTAAACACACTTTTTATATATTATTGCATTAGTTGAATATAATTTGTATTTATCTATTCCAATTTTACCTAATCAATTTCCATGTATTATTTCAATCCATTCATTCTTGATCAGTTTTATTATTTTTCCATTTATTAATTTCATTAACATGAATAAGATACACATTTCATTCCATGGGTAAATATGAAGTTTACATTTATTATTCATATGGAGCACATATTCTTGATCATATTATATTGGGTTTTCCTAGATAACACTCTAATGAATTTTATAATGTTTTTTCTCATCTGATGTCATGTTGGGATATGAAGTAAACCAGATTACTTTATTGGACATTCGCTACCTTGTGATGTAGTCCTGGAAGTTATCATTAACTTATTTTATGTCATGTTATATGTTTCATCCACATCCATATGTTTCTATGATATCATGATCCCATGTTCTATATGATTCCACATGTTTATTCAAGTTTGATTTTTTTGTCATTATATTATTTATTTTAACCATATGATATGATTTATTAAAATGATTACTCTATTTTGGGATTCTTAGCTACTCCAATTTATCTATATCTTATCCAAGTTATACTATACAGATGTAGGATCTCAAAGGATGTTTGGAGATCTTTATGGATGATAAATATGAAGATGATTTATTCGCGTTCAATGTTTTCAATTTTATGTAGTTAATCTTCCAAAGAAACTAGAAGTTATGATCCTTGGTTTTTATTTAATGCATAATTATGTCTCAAATCATTCATTAATATTTGTAAAAGTATTTGTATTTTATATAATTCTTATCCCCTGTGATAATTTAGTTTTCAATGTGAAAAATTACCCAACACATGATTTACATTATGTTGTGATAATTGTTTTCATTTTATATTTGGACACATTATATTTATAGATAAATGTATGATATATATAATCATAATAAAATTATAGTGTATTTATTCACAAAGAAAAGATTTTTTATGAACTAGATAAGATAGTTAGAATTTATTTAATATTATTATTACTCAAAAAATTACCACACTGGGAAAGTGAACAAGGTGGTTGGTGCTTTGAGTCCAAATTTTTAGGATATATTATCTACGATATGGATAAAAAAAGATGAAATATTTTTGTATTTCCAAAATATATATCTATAAATCATTATTTTAAAGGAAAAGGATTCTTTGATCCAATATTTTTTCAACCATCTTTCTATTTAATGATTAAACAGGCACACAAGGAATATCTGAAGTTAATAAATAATATGAAAAATGTTTCTATGTCTATCATTGATTATGATTTAATGATAATGTTTAAGAATGATGTCTATGTTTCATCATTACTAGTTTTTTAGAGGGACTTGTTAGAGGCGTCTCATAGTTCTTAATTCTATATCAATCTTAAATGTGTGAATATATATAGATATTGGAATGTTTAATTTTTTTTAAGGAAAACAAGTAGAGGGCTATTGTATATATATTTTTTTCGATTGTTCGTTTGTCAATAATTTTAGGATGGGAGAGAAATTCCAAAGGGAATGTTATAAAAATTACCCATTCTAGAATGAAAATGAGGAAACACCACCCTGGATTTCATCATTGGAAACCCCAAAATATCTTAATCACATATTGTAGTTTATTTTGTATTTAATATTTTTACCTAGCCATCACAATTCATTTCAATCAAGGAAAATTAATCTCTATATTTTCTTTACCAGATATACTCTAAAGAATTGGTAAGGTTGAATAGATTTCCAAATTCTGTTATATCTAAGTGGAATATGAGCTTTTCCTCCAGGTTAAGGATAAAAAATCAATATGATTTAGATATATAGTAAAATTTTAGTAAAACATACCATCTATCGGTATATAGTCATTATGAGAGAATAATTCAAACCATAGAGGCTATATAGATATCTTGTTCTATGGATTTCAAGTATGGATAAGCTCAAAAAATTCTTCTAGCTAATTTTTTATATATTAAGAACTTTCAATCAAGAAGTCATATTTCTCTCATCACACCCCAATCATGGAATCCCCTTTTTGAATTATTTTCTTTTTATTAGATGTTTTTTGGTGGTTTGGTTGATACACCTATTTAATATTTTGTGTTTTTAGGTTTTTTTTGTCTTTTTTGCATTGCTAAAAGTTTTCATGCATAGTTTTTGGGTTAACCGTTCGACCTCTTATGATAGAGGATGTTTCACGTTCATTTTCTTCCTTTATTGTTTGACTGCAATTGTAAGAGCAAGGATTGTTCTAAACTATGTGAGGTATGGGGTAAAAATTGTGACCTACTTCAGGTTCAAGTTCCCTGGTGCACGAGTTGTACATGATTATATCAAACAGTGTGGAAGTCATGTGGGGATTCTATTCTTTTTGATAGAAGATTTTATCATAGTTGAAACATGGTTTGGGAACACATGTGGGTAACTTGTGTTGGGTTCCCATTTTCTCTAGTGGGGTTCACATGGTTAGAACCTAATTTTTTCAAACCGTGTGTCCAAACCATTCATGTTACACAGGTCATTAAATGTAAAAATTCATCCATTTACCCTATGCTGTTTTAGCCACATTTCTAGATTGTCCTCCAAAATTCTACCTTGGAACACCATGAGGGAATCCAGGATCATATTATATTTCACTAATTCTTCCCTTGAAGCTTCTTGAAGGCTCCTAGTTATGTTTCTTTGAGTTTTGTTCGATTTTATCTTCGACTCTTACTTCTCTCTTGGTTTCATGGTTTTTCCTGGTGGAGTTTTCATCTTATCTGATCCCTATGGGTTAGGGTTAATGTGTGGTCATATTTATTTTATGTTATGGAGTGTATTTTATCTTGTGTGTTTTATTCTTATATCTCTTATTGTATCATTACACTCTCACATCTTTGAGGATGGTGTTTCTATCCATTTCCATTATGGAAGAATCTATTGATGCTTTATCATCAATTTAATTCTTTGAAGATGTCACAATATTGCTTTTGTATTGTTAATATAAATTTTTGTGGAGTTTTGTAGATGGAAAATTTGTGAGAAATGGTATTGAAAACGTTTCCTTTAATTATTCCTACATTTAAATTCATACAAGGTGACTGATAAAATTAAGATCGTACTATTAATGTTGAATTGGATGCTTTTGGTTGTTTTCCCTTGTTTGCGTTTCAGTAATGTGGATGGGTTGTGAATTGGATGTTTTTTATTTTAATTGGATCCTTTTTATGTTGTGTCTCTTATGTGTGGATTTATGCATTGGTTTAAATGCAAGTGATGTTTCCTTAAAAAGATTTTTGTGGGATTTTATTGACACCAAAAGAGTGTCATTGATTTCTGGTATGTGATTTATTAATTGAATTTATAATCATTTTTTGTTTTCAAAATGATGTGTTGGATTCTTTAAAAAAATGTTGTTTTATAAGGGTTGTTTGAGGCATGTTTTTCACTTTTTTGTAAAATGGTCCTTCCTTAAACTAGGGTTTTTTGATGGCCTCTCATCTCTTCCTTCTTAATTCTTCTCAAATGGATCCATTATTTCATAATGGTCTGTTGGTTATTCATGAAAAACTAAATTTGGTTTCAAATATGTTTCCAAAATCATGTACTATTAGGAATTTTTAGATATGTTTTTCCTCATTATTCATATAAAGTCCTTTTTGTCACGTTAAGGTATACAATGTAACTATGTGGTGAAGGAGGCCCATTTGGAACTTTTTGTGATGTTTCATGTTTTCAATTTGGATTGTAAATAGTTTTGTATATGTAGTTAAAATTCTAATTTGGAATTGTGCATGTGGAAGTAGTGTAACCTATTGACATTAGAAATGGTTTGGAAATTTATTTGAAAATATGAATGGATTGAAAATGTTAAAGTCATTGTTGTACCTATATTGACTTGATAAATTTCATTTTTATGTGACATGATGTGAGAGTTTGGATAACATCTTAGTATGTTTTGGAAATTAGTTTAGATTTATTATGTGATGTGAAGGACTATTAGATATTTTTTTATATTTGTGAATGTGGTTTTGAATATGGAAAATGGTGTTTTCCATATGAGCTTTAGTTGTTGGATAGAAATTAATATGAATGAAATGGATTATTGTATGTGTTCATGATCACTCAACTTATGTTTTAATACCAGTATACCTTGTGATGGGATCCCCTCTAGTGGTTTGTACATCGATGCTCTGTTGGATTTGGATTATGTTTAATGACCACAAGAACTTGGGATTTTTTCTCCTATAGTAGATCATGCAGAAGGATAATGTGGTTTGTGTTTTCTACACCATGTTTCATTGAGTAATATTATCATTTTATTCTTGTGGATCATCAAGATGGTCAAGTGACAGTTTATTGTGTACCCTGATTTGATGGGTTTATACCCATTGATTTGTTTAGAGTCCATGTGGTACATTCCACATGATTAGATACATAAGTTGAGCCAGTTGGTTTGTGACAATGGAACATAACCATATATCGATCGGTTAGTCTGAACTAAGTATGTACATGAATTTATTGATATTTAGGAAATTTCCATGATTATCTATATGTATATTCAATTTTTCATCATTTAATTTTTAGTTATAAGACCTGCTAGGATTTTCCTTTCTACTTTGTTTTCATTATAATCATCATAGGTTTCATTGGGTGATCCATTAGGTATTTTTAACTGGGATCAGGTTTTGGTTTTGAACTTGGTTTTGTAGTGTAGAACAATTTTTATAAATGAATGATATGTTTTTTATTTTAAAAAGGGATACTCGTTAGAAATTTTGGTTTGTTTTTTTAATTATGAAAAAACTATTTTAGGAATTTCATTCAAACTTGTATTTGTGAACTATTTAAGGAATGTGAACATATGACCTCTATAGTGATTACTTACAATGCTATTTTAGTTCACTTCTAACTTTTTCCACTCTGCATCGATAGACTAGAGTTGTTTGGTAGGTTTTGGTTTCTGGTTCATTTTTTCATTGGATTATTTTGGAATTATTCTGGTTGGTGGAAAATAGTTCACGTAGAGATCATGTTCTATGTTACAATTTTAGTTTTGGTATTCAAATCATATTTTGAACATTGTTATTATCTATACCAGTTGTGTAGGTATTGATGTTCATTTTTTTAGTTCTACTATGCGTTTAGTTTGGTTATTGATCTGGGTTGTTTCAATTTAGTCTATATCCTTCCAATTGGTTCATTTTGATTAATGACACTAATTTACACTCCTTCGGGATCAGGAACGCACATACGACTATGTCTCGAGCCATGTCGGGTGTTAGGCGGGATGGAATCCCAATATGGTTCAGGAAAAAATGGGTTTAAAGTAGGCCCCTGTTATTAGTAATTCTGGGAAGATCAGAGAATAGAAATGTCATTCATTAATAACTAGTTACGAGAGGGATTCCTTGAACCATTTATTATTATAATCCTTGACCTTCTATGGGCAGTCTATGATTTGAGTCTTTCGTTTTTGTTTTTTAGTATGGATGGGGAATGAAAATGAAGGTGATACGACATAATACTGTTATCTCTCATGTAATAGTGACCAATTTGGTGTCTTAGTACTCTATTTGTGGTCCCATTAGTTGTTAATTCATACTTGGTTCATATGCCACTAACCATGTTACTGAGTTAGGCAGGACTACTAGTTCCTCATTCTAGTAGTTTGTTGTGATTTGTAATTTTTCCATGGGTTAGATCGGGGTTGGTGGGATTTTAAAATTAAAATGGTTTTATGATAAGATTATTTTAAGAAGAAAAACGATTATTGGGAATGATTTTTTGAATGTTTAATTTGATGTTTGAGTTGGATTGGAATACGAGTTTTTAATTTTGGTGGATTCCATGGATGAAGGTGGTTTTGAAAATTGAAGTGAAATGATGTTTTTTGAAAAGAAAATATTTGGTTTTGTTGGATTATATGAAATTTTTTGGTATGATTTTTTGGTTTATACATTAGTTTTATGTTGATTATGTTTTTATTCTCCTTATTTTGTTCGTAATATATTAACTAGAAAGGTCCCCAATTTTTCTAGTGTGTCTTTCCCACTTTTCTATTTCTCTTGATTATTGCGTATATTTTTTGGTGGGTGAGGTCAATTTGTAGGAGTGTAATGGATTGAGAAATTTGACAGTGTCTTCAAATCTTTAAGAAGTACTCATGCTATGAGAGTGTGTGATGTTCTAGGATTGTTTTAGAGTCTACCTTTTGATTAATTGATGGTGATTTCTTCTTCTTCATAGTATTTTGGGATGAAATTGGAGGTTTTTAAGAGAACATTAACCCTATGATTTGTAAATATGGAGGTGAAGGAAAAGATAGTGTAAGAGATCATGTGTATGAAGTAAGGCTAGTAGATAGTGAAGGCTTATGTTGATCACCTCAAGGTTGTAGTTTCATTTTTTTCTAGAAGAAGTAATTCATGATCAGTTGAAATTTCTTATTTTAATTTTTTGTTTTAATTATAATATAAGGGAGAGACATGTCTTCTCTACGAATCTTCATTTTGATAAGTTATTGGATGACGTGTTCTAATCAGAGTTTGATTTTGTGGCGAATTTGGTGAAGGTTAATAAACCAGTCTCTATTAGTGTTCGTGAATTTTTTCCATCAACCACAATGTGTGTGCTAGAGGAACCATTTTATGATAATCCCCTTTCATTATATTTTTCTTATCACTCATCAGATAATTTTCTTGCATGATTTTAGTGTAGTATGTTTTGGAATTTGAAGAAGTATTATTGTAATCCTCAATAGTAGTTTCATCACCCTAGGCAATTTGAGAATTTTTACAAAAATCATAGCCTGAGAATGATGTCTTGATTGGAGTGATTTAGCTCCTCACTATAGGGAAGAATATTTTTCAAGCCATCAGGTCTCAAACCATGGACCTTGAAGTGAATTTTTTCAGTTTTTCAAGAATTACTGGCGGTATGATAAACCTCAATCCAGTTTTTTTCTCCAATATTAGTGTGGAGATAGTTAAATGTTTCTACAATATGTTTCACCATAGCTATGAGCCAACATTTTTTGTTAGAATATTTGTGGTTTATTTATTTTTTAATTCTAGTGGTGGATATTTCTTTAAATGTGAGTCTTTATTTTTTATTTCTTTTTTATGTGTGATTATTAATTTATGGAGAGGATTTGGTTTCTATTGTGTTCTTTATGGAGATTGTTGGTTCTTATTAAAATGATGAATTTATTAGTATGTTTGATGTTTGGTCTCTAAATCATCTAAGAGTTTTACCATTTCACATGGGAGGATTTTTGGCCTGTATTGAGAATTTGTATGATGGTAGTCCCATGGTGGAATTGTATAGAATTCTCAATCCTATTAGTGGATTAGTCTAGATTGCATGTTGATGTTTGATAAGTTTGTGTTGTGAGTTCCAATATTAGGATGGTCAGATGTCATTCCAAGGTATTAATTTTTTTCTTATGGTGTGGAAAAAACAAATCACATTCATAGATAATTTTATTACAGATTCTCTTGAAGATAATCGTGTGTTACTTTTTGTGTAAATGATCCCCCAAAGTTATTGTTTTTGTTCAGCTTTATATGATTTTGAAATCATATTTATTTATTGTTCAGCTGGGTGACTTTCAGGGGGAATAATGAGTCTTTTTTTCAAGTAGAATAATCACATCAAGATATTGGAATCTATTTTGTTTTATTATTTTAAACCATGTAATTTTTATGGTTTATTTTGAGTTACCAATTTAAATATTTTATCTTTGGAGGTTTTGGATTGTTATTTTCTTGTGCAATGTTTTGTAGCCATTCATGAGGACTGATAAGGAAGAATATGTTTTCAGTACATTTTCATCTATCATGGTTTGAATTTCATGGATGGGGAATGAATTTAGACAAACTATGTAAGGTTACGGGGTAATCATTATAAACTACATTAGGTTCTTAATCTAAGGTGCACGAATTGTGAAATTTTTGTTAGGACCATGCGATAAGCATATGAGGAGGATCTAAATTTTGAATATGTTGTTTGGAAAGGATGGTGCTTGGATTGGGAAACTGTGTGGCTAACCCATATTGGGGGACACTTTTCTCTAGTAGGGTTTACCTGGTTGGAACATGGTTTTTCAAACCATGAAAAAATCCGTGTGTGTTACCTAGGTTATTAAAAGTGTGAAATTATACTTTTTACCATCCACTATTTTGACCCCATTTCTAGATTTTCCTCCCCCATTTAATATAGGAGTACCATAATGGCCTCTAAGATCCTATGATATTTCTCTACTTCCTCCCTTTAAACTTCATAAAGGTTCATTGGTAAAATTCAACGAGTTTTGGTCTTTTTTCTATTCTCCTCTTGCTTCTCTCTTGGTTTCTTGGACTCTCTAGGTGGTATTTTTATCCTACAAGAATCTTATGTTTTTTGGTTGATGTGTGTTTGATTTATTTGTTGTTAGATAGTGCAGATTATCTCTTAACATGTATAATTCCATCCCACAAATATTTCATCACATTGAAAATTTTTTGAGGTAGGGATTTCCTTCCATTTACATTCCAACACACTCAAATGATTCTTGAGCATTCATTTATTTCTTAAAAAATGTTATATCTAGCTTGTGGTGCATTATTATAATTTATTTTCTATTTTTTCTTGATTAAAATGTGTTAGAAATGGTTTTCAAAATGGGTCACTTAGATATTAATTTGTATAGATTCTTGTAAGGTGTGTGATAAATTGAAAATTAAACTTTTAATGTGGAATGGGGTGCTTTGGGTGGTGTTTACCCTTTTTATGCTTTGGTAATGTTCTTGGGTTTTGAATTGGTTTCTATGTGTGTAAATTGGTGAATTTTTATATAGTGTATCTTATTTGTGGCCCATTATATTGGTTTAAAAGAAAGTTATGTTTCTTTATAAATGGTTTTGAGTGATTTCATTGACACTTGTTGAAGTTTTCATAAATGATTTTCTAAATGGTTTTGTGTTAAAAAATGATGTGTTGGTCTCTTTGAAAATATGTTGTTTCTTAAGGTTATATTGAGACCCACCTAGCACTTTAATGAAAATTTGTTCTTCCATGAATCATAGATTTCCAGAAGCTTATCTACCATTTACACTTTATTTTTCCAAAATGGTTTTTTAATTTCAATATTGTGCATTGGTTCTCCAAGTGACTTTAAATGTGGTTTCCAATAAATCAATAAAATTATGGCACATTTTTCATTTTAAGATATGGTATGGTGATGAATTGTTAAAAATTAATGTTAGGAAATATAAGACATACCTAGAAACAATGTGGTGAAATAGGCCTATTTAGTATCATTTTTTGTTGTTTCATCTTTTCACATGTTGGGAAATGGTTTTGTATTTGAAATTTAAAGATCCATTTGGCATTGCGAACATGAAATTGGTGTTACATATTGAAATAATAAATGGTTTTTAAATAGATATGTAAATATTTTTGGATTGAAAATTAAAAGGTCCAGTTGGCACTTGTATTTCATTGAAAATAATGGGTTTTATGTGTTGTGATGTTAAATCCTAGTTCGAATCATAGTTTTATTTGGAATGTTTGGAAAACCTTTGTTATGTGAATCCCAGTTTGGTATTTTTGAATTTTTAGGAATGTAATTTTTATTATGGAAAATAGTGGTTTCTTTGTGATATTTAGTTCTTGGATGAATGTTGTTTTGACAAAATGGATTTTTAAATTGGTTCCTGATGACCTGATTAATCATTAGAAACAAAAACACCTTTAGATGGGATCCCTCTATAGTGGATCATGATTGAGAAAATTGTTGGTTTTGAATTTTTTGAGACCACTATATGTTGGGATGTATTCCGCTCTATTGGATCATGCATGAGAACACAATGGGTCTGAGATACAATACCATGTTTCAATAAGTAATTTTATCATGTGATTTTAAGGATTCATCTATAGGGTCATGTAGTGGTTTCTTGTCAACCCTGATTTTATGGGTTAATACCCTTGAATTTTCAGAGAGGTCAGGTGAGACAATCCTCTATATTGGTTATTTTAATGCATCTAATTTTTTATTTACTATATAACTTCACTATTTCCTGATAGGTGATTCCGAACTTTGTACATATGGGTATTACTTCTAGAGTTGTCTAGGAAATTCCCATGATTATATATATATATATATATTTAATTTTTATATTATTTTATATTAGTTATTAGCCCTAATATTTTGTGACTTAATACTTTTTTTAATTTATTATGATAATATATTCTTTTGGGTAATACTGTATGGATTTGTAACTAGATTTAGGGTTTTGTTTTGAACTGGGGTTTGATGTGTGAAACTATTTAAAAAAATGCATGTTGTGTGAGTTGTTTTAAAATAGGGAACATCTAGGTGAAATGTTTTAGGTTTTTTAAATGATTATACACATATTTTTATAATATATTTCCAAATAATTTTTGTTGAATGTCTTGAGAATTTAAATTCACGGAATCTGTGGTGATTACCAATTGAAAAGTTTAATTTCACACAGTAATTATGATATTCAGCGTCAGTAGAATGGAGCTTTGTTGTAGGTTTAGGATTATCATTTGGTTTATCATTGTATTAGGTTAGCCATATTTTAGGTGTTGATCGAAGGGTCACATGAAGATCCTATTGTGGAATTCATTATTAGGTTTTATATTATGTTTCTATTTAGTTTAACTGTTGTATTTGGATCAGTTATGTATTTATTAATGTCCAATTGATTTTAGTTCTTTAGTGTGTTTAGTTTGGTTATTTATCTTTGTTGTTTTCTCTTGAGATAAATCATTACCATTGGTTCTTTTTTATCTTTTATGTCAGTTTCAATCCCACGGGGATCATGTATTCCATTCAGGACTTGTCTCAGATCAATTCGGGTGTCGGGTTGGATGACATCCTAGTATATCACATAATAGCTCTTTAACAATTCCTCTTGCGAGATATGTGAATAACTCCAACATGTTGGAAAAAAATTATAGAAACAAATCTATTGGGACCTGATCAAGATGATGAAGTGAATGAAAATTTTATATCTACTAAAAAATACATCAAGGAAGGCTAGAGTTGAGAGAAATGTTGTGAAAGAAATTATCAATGTGATCTAGAGGTTGAAGTGGGTGAGATGGTTTTCTTTGAAATTTATCAATGTAATAATGTTATGGTATTTAAAATTAAATGGAATCATTTAACAAGGTATATTTGACAATTCATGATTTATGAATGAGTAGGGGTGTTTTCTAATTGCATGGCACTTCCATCGAACCGATCTTAGGTCCATGATCTATTCCATGCATCTCACTCAACGAAGTTAAATCCTGATCATTAAAATGTACAATACATAGAGTCCATATAGATATATTTCTATATTTCCTATAAAGATAAATTTTTATAGATTCTTGATCATAGAGAGAATGAGTTATGAAACCATACCAGTAACCTAGTCAATGTTTTCTGGTGAAACAATCAATTCGAGAAAGCTATATGGAAAAACGAGGATATAATGAGGTAGATGTATCCTTAATTGTTTATATTATAGAAACTAATTTTTTTGTTGATATTATTTTTTTGGGTGTATAATTTTATTTCATGATATTTTGTAAACAAATTGAAATACATTTTCTATCTTTGATAGCTTGGGTTACATAGAATACCATGTTTTAATGAACCAACATATATTAAAATAATTTTATTTATACTTGACTATTATAGCATAGAAATTAATGTTCATTTTATGAGTAAGAAAAAATCCATGTTTATTACTATGTATAATGGTTTTAGATAAATAAAAAATACTTGTAAATAACTACAAAATTTTTAGTAAAATCTTTAAATGATTCAAAAATACATTCTTCACAAAATTTTATTTTTTCTCTATTTTTAAAAATCAATTATATTAATCTTATAAAATAATATTTTTATTTTTTAAAATTAAATTATTCTTTCACGCCAATAGGTAACAACAATCATAGGATGAATTTGTGAGATTTTATAGAATTTTTTTCAATGAATAGTGCAAATAATAATTTTCATTAAAAATTATCTTTTCATATAATGATTTTACATAGTTATATTTTTCTATAAAATGGACTAAAATTTAAATTAATTAAATTAATTTATGATTAATAAAATTTAAATTATTGGAATCAGTTTCATGTTGATTTTTTTTATAAATTCATGCAATAATTATGTAATCTTTTCTAGCGAAAATGATTTTATCATCAATCTTGTGGGTTTAATTTTAAATAAGATTATTACCATTTTATGAATTGGATTATTAATAATTTATTCAACATTTTAAATGACCCAATTTATTATTTCATAATATTTTCATTTTAGTTTTGGTTCAAAATTAATAGTAAAAAAATAGAAGTTAATTATCGAGGATAATGCTATAATAGGGGTTTGCGCGTAACATGCACCTATGTTTAAAATCATTTTTATAAGACATAGAAATTTTACATGACAAAATGGATTTAATATTTATAATATAAGAGTATAATTTATCTAATAAGTGTTATTTATTTTTATTTTTATTGTTTAATTACAAATTTAAATAAATAAAATCCCAATTAACATGGATAAAACTTCAATGGTAAAAGAAATTATACATATAGGTTAAGGGTAAACATGTTTCAAAATGTTTTTTTTTATTTATTTCAAGAAAATTGCTTCTACACAATCCATTATTATAAATTTTCAAGGCATTGCGGTTGAGTGTGACTTCTAAATGTAGTTTTGTTTTTTATATTTACAAAAATTTCACAAAACTTCATTTCGAAGAAAGAGTCCTCCTCCCTTAACTTCATCACAATTATGAAAAAAGTTTTATTGAAAAATAATAATAATATCCAATAAATCATTATTCATGTTCTCTAACATTTAGCATACCAAAAATACCAACCCCATTGTACTTACTAGGAGTTCAAAAGGAGGTCTTTCTAAGCTGACAAAATTATCTTCACTATTCTATTCATTTTTTATTTTTTTATTACAAACATCATTCATGTATTAATAATTAAAATATAATAAAAAAATATTTAAAATATACTGGGTTTTTATCATATCCATTCCATAAAATATTTTCATCCCCTCTTCTATCAAATGGGTAACCAAACCATTAATCATGTGAATTGGGGACAACCGCCTCCTGAATCGCTGAAATTTGTTTTCCATCACCACCTATTAATGATGCATATCATGAATGATCAAATTTAATTTAATTATAATTATTATATAATTATAATTTCTTAAATACAATATTATATCTCACTTATTAAATTACAATCATTTGGAAAATGATAACATTTCTCAGGCATACCTGTCTACTACCACCTCCACGAAGCAATGTGACTCGTTAATAATTTTATTTTGACTTGGAATTAAATATGTATGGAATTGATTCACATATATGATTTATATTATACAATAATTTTAATATATATTTTAATTATTAATATACTTTTTTAACTCATACATTAAATGAAAACAACATTCATGTGTACATAGGGCCTATAATCATTATGAATGGAGTCAATCATTTTTCTATATATAAATTTTACACACTATTATATATTATTTTAAAATATATATATATATGATTTTTATATCATCAATAAAATTATGGATATAAAGGATCAATTATCTAAGAATAAATAATGTAACTACTTAACCAAATAACACATGAAAAATGAAGTTGTTATCATTCAAAACAATGATTTTTTTAATGAATCATTAATTGATTGGTTCTAAATTTATATAAAAAAGTAATATATAGTATGATATATAATATTATTGATTATTATAATATGTATAATATATTTATATTTATTATATAGGTGTATTTATTATGTTAAATGAAATTCAGTCCCATGGTAAGGTATTTTTATCTAATTGTTTTCTATGTGAGACATACCATATTCACCACATGTCTCTTTTAAGAGTCATATATAATGACCATAAATGAAATTTATGATTATTATTATGACTTAAATGGGTATTTAAATATCCATATATTGTTTTTAATATCATTGGTATTATGGTTTAAAATATTCTAAAGTGGTATGGTTTATATATTACATTGTCTTTGTATTTCAGGATTGTTTATGATTATACTTCTGATTAATAAATATTATGATATTTTTCTCAATAAACACCTTATATTTATTATTTTGTATTTCTATCTTTAAATTTTTAATTTTTTTATAGCTTTCTTATCATTATGAAGTAAAGTGGGTTAAATAATTTTTTATGGAAAATAGACTTTATCCTTCTAATCCGTCAAAAATCATTTCTATTCCATGTCCATGATTGACAAATATGTTTTAATAAACGATTTAAATATTATCCAAATAATTTTAAATGTAATTTTACCATTCTTTTACTTTTTAAAAAATTATTTAAATGGAATAATATAGTCATTTTCCAAAATGAGGTACATTTGACTTCTTGTAAAAAATTTGAACGAAATATTTTTTAATTTGTATTGAAATGATAGTATTTTCCTCAATCATTACCACTCAATCATTTAATGAGTAAAATAAAAGTTACAAATTTAATATTAAAATAACATATTTCCTATAATATTTATAAAATTATAATAATTTATTGAAATGTTTTCAAAATTGAAATTATAGTTTCCTCCAAGATATTTTAATGAAATATTTTTTTGTATTTATTTTCCCCACAAATAACAAAAATTATTTTTAATTATGTTTTTTTAGAATATTATCTAATGGTATGATATTAATAATTTATCTATATGTTTTATGTTTATGATGATTATATTTGTATAAAACAAATTATGCCTTGGGTTAATGTAATATGGATTGATGAAATGTTTATAAAACCCCAATTCATTACATAGGTTATGATATAATGATATGAGGATTATTTAATGAGATTATGGAACAAATATATATGGTTTTCATTATGTGATGGGTGGGCCCATATAAAATATCCTTCTAGTGAATTCGGAATATATGGATAACTCATGAGAAAACTATGTTAAGAATGATCCTAATTTCATTTTCAAAATGTTATGTATATGAATCATTTCATCATCGTACGTTAATTAATAGACCTCTTTTTAGGTCCTAAATAAAATGTGTATACCTGTACTTCATGTCCATAATTGTTTTCATGATCCAATATCTTATGTCCATAATTTTATGAATTGAACTGTCTTTCATGTACAAAAGATTATCTGTGGGCCTTGTTTTCATGTCCATATGTTTTGAAATGACAAATTTCATGTTATTAACATAATAAGTGATCTTATATCAAAATATACATGTTCAAAATGTTATACTATTATGTGTATACCCAAGATCTATTTCTTATTCTCATAATATTCTCCCATTTCATTTTTTCTTTAATTCCATTATGTTCATGTCTTATAAGCTTCCATGATTTATTCCACGAATGAAGTTAATGAACTATATAATGTTGGATATAAATTCAAAATGTTACTATCATGTTAACATTACCTTATGATCATGGTATGTTGATGTATCAATTGTTTACCATTATATAGAATATCATGTCACCATTTATTGTGTTTCTTTTCGCATGAACAAAGGTATTTTTTATGTCATGTCTATTATGTGTGGTTGTTTTGAATATAATAGTGTAAAATAAGGCACTTTACTTATGAATAAGTTTTTTACATGTCCAAAATTAAAAATATAATTGACCTATATGAATATTTCATATATCATTATGTAGTGTATTGAATATTATCTATATATAATGTAATATTAATATATAATTTTTTTTGGTATAGTATAATCTCAATAGTAATTAGAATGGTTTCACACACTTATATATTGATTATCATGGTATTAACAACATTTTTATAAAGTGGATGCATACTATGTAATTCATTCATGCCATTTTTGATAAACTATATGGTGATAAGTATATCTAAATGTTTTATATTTTATTGTGATATTATCAAATTGAGGTGGAAGTAGAGAATATTCCTAATAGAACCTTTTGTGTGAGTTATCAACACTATGAGTTCATAATTATACAGTTTCTAATACCTAGTTCTCTGGGAATATTAATGTATATTTAAAATATATTATCTAGATACTATGGATAAATATTTTGTGGACTTGATAAATGATATTTTCAAATATTCCAAAACTAAATAAGGGTGAGAATTGCATTTGAGTGTTGGGAAAAATACATTACGTAAGGATAATTAATCACAAAAGTGCAAAATATGTGATAAATATATTGAGTGACTCATATTCTAGGAGAATTTTATCACATAAAAATTGTATATGATCATCCTTAAAATACTAATTTTATTAAAAAAATTCATATGAATTCATATATAGTAGATAATTTTAGTTGACATAGGCTAGATCGGTATAATTGAATGGTTTGAGAGAAATTTATCAACACTATATAACATAATATAAAATCTATCCACAAATAGAGAATGTTTTTCTATGATTAATATTCAGAAGCATGAAATATATATTTTATGAAAATTCAAGTCAATAAATCTTCAATCATACTACCCTCAAGTGGTGAAGGGATTTTTATATAAGTTCATTATTTAAAGAAAATATTTTTTGTTTGGCCATAGAAAATCATAAAGTGATAGTATACCATTTAGGATGATTTTTGTTGAATGAAAAACATTAAAAAATATATGACTTATTGATTTGAATAACAATATATTCCATATATATTTAGATTTGTCATCTATATAGAGAAAAGTTTAACATATACCTATATATAAAGTATATATTCAAAAACAAGGAGATCAACATATCCAAAAATTGATTTTTATAGAAAAAAATACTATGAATTAAGAGTCCAATAATATTTTGTAAATGAAATAAATGTGTTATATCTACCATGTATAAAAGATCGTGTGACCTCATATAAAGATTTTATTGAAAGTGATTAATTATTATTTTCAATGTAAATCATATGCATTGGAATCAAAATTGATGTTCCAGATGAATAATTATTTTCTATATGTTGTTTATAAGGGTAAATATATTTTTGTAGGAGAATAATGGTGACTGATTATAAATACACCCATGGAATAAAATGTGATTGTATCACATACATTGATGGTTAATGGAGAATAATGTTTCCATTAAGCATGAAAAGGACTATATGTACTTATTTTGGAAAAGGTATTTGGAATAGATGGTGACTATATTTTTTTCTCCCATGACATAAGGTGATTTTTGCAGTGATATTAACCGATATATTTTAAAATTTTTTACTCTATGAGTAGAACTATCTACAACATGTTAAAATTTAATTTACAAATAGATTGGTATTAAACTAGAAAAATTACACCTTGTAGTAGCTTTATTTTTTGGAGGAGAAATAGTTATAGTAATGGAGAATACATCCTTGTAAAAATAAATACTTCCATATAATGATAATTTGCGATGAGTTTAGTATGGATGATTGTTTATAATGTCAAATTAGAAATCTAAAATTAAAAGGTTTTTATGTCAAATGAAATGATCTACCATGAGTATTTAGTAGGATAAAAGAATACATTAATGGCGATTATGATGTTAATTATTGATTTTCATATCCTCAAGTCTATTTTTAGGTGATTTAGGGTTATTTGAAATGTTTAGATATGAACTATGGTTTATTAAATAGGTAATATGAAAACTTATTGATAATTAGATGTTATTCCAGATGTATTTTACTATAGTAAAATAGTATAACAATCATTTATAATCATCTTTAATAAGAAATATTGATTTTATAAGATAATAGACCATTTCATAATACATGTAGTATTATCATAAAATATATCTTCATAAAATTTCGTCATTTTTTATTTCATTAGGTATCAGTAATATAAGGATACATTTTAAGATATGAAGACTTTATAATATGAAATTATATTTCAAAATATATAATGACTTCAATCATATAACTCAACATTATAAAATAAGTTGACATCATAAGATAATTAGATTACAAAAAATGTTGGGTGCTCAATAAACATATGCTTTGAAAAATAATAAAAAATCACAAGGGACCTAGTCAATTTATATTATATGGTAGTGTTGGATACTGAAACAAAAAATAAATCATTAACAATTTAATGATAGAGAAATTTTAACTTCATATATATGAAATACATGACATTTACACACATAGATTCAAGGTATTGAACATGTAAAATTATATAATATTAATTATATATTATCCTTGTGTTTATTTACTGATACATAACAATTTTGGAATCTTTCCAAAAGAGTTTATATTTAGGAAATATGATATTCCATAATTGAATATTTTAAAGGTGAATGAATTTACAAAAAATGTAGGAGTTTGTTTTCCTTGATATTAAACTATATAAAAACTAAAAACGTTTACAATACTTTACATTTATTAATAATATTGATTTATATGAGAGATAAGATAATTGTTTTCCACTATCATGTGATTTTCTGATAATAATATTTCAAAATAATCAATGGTCATCCATTATGATGTATTGTTGAAATAAAATCATTCAAATATTTTGTTGTTCTTCAAATGAATAAAAAATAAAAATATAATATTGATTCAAGATAGACTAAATGAGGTGGTGTGCTAGTGGTATGTTCTAAAAAATAATTATAGTACCCATTGATGTTGAGATCCATATCCTGACTTCCTCATTATATTTTTATGATTTTTATTTACTATGATGGATTATTTATGTTTTTTTTAAATAAAATATCTAAAAAATCATAATGAAAGACATGATATTTTTTAAGATAAAAATGAAAAAATATATTTATTTAATTAATAATTATGAAAAACAATATTACTAAAAATGAGATGTGATCATGTATAAAAAAATGATTCTCTAGGGAACAATAGATATAAGATAATGGGGGATATGGACATCACATGAAATAAATATTTCACTTAATCATAGGTAATATTTCATTTTTTATAAGATTATAAATAAATTGGAACAAAATTGCGCTACCAATGAATAAATTTCATTCAAACCATTTACGATAAGAGATATATCTCTTAGAGATATTTTTTTATAAAAATCAGAGATATTGTGAGGAAGCTGATATAATGATTAAAAAATAAATAATTCTTTCATGACATAAGAATATAATTTAAACTATTTCATATAATAAAATCTAGTTGGTGATGAAGAAAAGAAAAAGAACAAACTAGTTCAAACACTTTTCTCCTAACTCCCTGTATCACAATTGTTTGAAACATTGTGGAAGAGAAGAGGGAGAGGATAATTTTCTAGAAGATCTATTAGAAATATTTTTTTCTATAAATGTTCAAAAATATATATTTTCAACTAAATCATGAACAAGAAATTTTATAATATCGTTAAATAATATGGTAATATCAAAGGATGATATTTATGAGATTATTTATTAAGATTTTGAGAAATTTAATGACACCAAGTTGAGGAAGTGGATATAATTATATCAATATAGTGACATCCTTTGATATGTAATGATCCACTTCAAATAGTTATATGCATTGAATATATTGGTTGATTATTTATAAAAACATTAAACTAGGGAGATGATGTCAATTATATATATGAGATTAAACTAAACTGCCCAATATTATTTAGATTATGGATTATTGTAAAAAAATTATGATGTAATAAAAACCATCAGAATATAAATGATTATATAATAATTGAGGGGATAAACCGTATAAAAATACAATGTGATACACATTATTTTATTTTATCACATTAAATGAGTATATTTTTGTTGGTTAAGAGATAATAAGATTCTATAAAACCAAATCTGGTTTCGAAAGATCAAATTATAATGGGGGGTAAATAGTAAAAATACAAATATTTAATTTAGTTAAAATATTTAAGTTACATGATTCACTTCGAAGGTTTTTGCGTCACTCCAAAGTGGAATTTCTAATGGTATTAGTGTATATTTTACCTTATATTAGATGTAATCATATTTATCCCAATGTATTTTAAGAGAATATATGAAGTAAAAAATGTAAATGTTTTAGAACAACCAGAAATTGTAGATTGTTATATAATCCTATTTGTCAATAAAATTGAGGATTCTTCTAGGAATTTGGGAAATATGAAGAATAAATAAGAAATTAATCTAAGTAATAATATATATAGAAAATAATAAAAATAACTAGAAAAAGGTAATCTGATTATTACATGTTTTCTAAAATATGTCTACAATGATCCATGATATGAATAAAAAAAATGTTATGGGTAGAATGAACAAAATTTTCTTACTTAATATTTAAATTTTTAATCACTTATATTGGGAATACTTGAATAAATAATGTGTGAAGTTTTCATATAAATAGTTTTCCATATGAAGGATATATATGATGATAAATCATTATTGAAAGATAATGCTCAAGTAATGAAAATAAATTTATTTAGTCAATTTAATTAGTGAAACACTCTCGAAAAACTGTTAAAGATAAAGATAAAATCTTATAAATTTATTGAAAAAATATTAAAATGTTAAAATAATAACAAAAATAGAATATTTATATGAAATTAATAGTTTTCAAAATATATTAAGATATAATCCCTCCTTTATAAGAGTATCATATTTCAGTAATGGGAATCAATAATTCATTGTTGGATGTTATACCAAAAAAGTTAATGAGTAAGAAAATGAATTGAAATAATTTATAAAATAGAATAAAGATAAAACTAGGAAAATGGAGAAAGCGTGGAAATAATAATTGAACATAGTTAATTCCAATAAAAATATCATACATTTAACGTGTCTTGAGTTGGAAGGAAAATTGAAGAAACACCAATCAACTAAACATGGAACTTCTTGGCCTACAGAGAAGAGAAGTGCCACCACAAAAACAAGATAATGTTATTTTTATCATAATAATAATCATATTGGAGTTATTTAAATATGATAATAATCTTTTGATCAAACCACATTGAGATGAAAAAGGATATGTGAGATTATTCTCATAGAATAAAATTATCTATGCACCAATGAAGTTGAAATACAAATATTTATCATATCCTGTACAAAATCAAACCATAATATTTTTTTATAAGATGGATGTGTAATTTTATAAGTTACCAATATATTTTAGTTTTATTGTTTTTGAGAAATAGAAAATCAATTACATTAAAAAATTTAAACCTCAACATAGTGTACATTTTTTCCCACAAAATTAGGTTATTATTTGAAACAATCATGTTTCATTCATTATATCCCTTCTTCATACAAGATGAGTAATAATATTGAATTATTTAAATTGAATTAATTTATTTACACACATAGTACATATGAAAAGATTTTTGAAAACGTTAGATGAAAACCAAGTTATTGTACTACATTTAGAGACTTTAAAACCCATTAGTCCACTATAAAACATTAATACCCAAGTGAATATATTATTTTTTAATAACAAAAACCTTGAGATCAAAAATCATATAATATTACATGATAAACAAATTTTTTTTCATAAAAACCATTTAAAACCCTATAAATCGTATAAAACCCATGATGTTGCCTTTTTGACATCAAATTCATCACTGGTGTTCATTCATATACCACACACAATAGAATAACTCATATCATGTTATTTCCAATCATCATTTCTCTGGGAGGTAAATCATTGCGCAATTCATTGGGGAGATATTTACCAGACCAACCGATCACCATATATAATTTCCAGGAATAATTACATGAAAAAAATTTATAATCATTCAATTATAACCTTAACCCTTATTTTAACACATAATATAACACATTCAAAACATGTCATAAATATAATATTAAATATCATTTTCTCTTGGTTAATTTTTAAAATTGAAGAATTATGAAGAATAATGGGACTTTATTCACTATTTGAAAACATTAAAAATTGGTGGGGAGTGTTCATAAATAATAATGACTATGATGGATGGAAAATGTGTTTTTGTGATAAATATCAACAAAAAATTTTCACTCCATTTTAAAAGTATGTCGAAAGTGATCCAAAATTTTAAAAAATAAGAATATTACATTATAAAACAAAATAAGAATATAAAATATATTTAAATGCGATTAATAAATCCTTGATTAATATAGAATATATTTATTGAAATAATTTAACCAACATATGTATGAAGAATAAATATTTTAAGGATATTTATTAAAACATGGTTTTGACGACAAATCTCTCACATTGAGTCCCTACTCACATTATAATGAATTCAATCCCCTAAATAATGAAATTATAATAAATGTTTTATTGTTTAGGAATATTTTTCTTTTTACTAATGATGTTTTTATTCCATTAATATACTGTATTTTCTTATTTTATGTATTGACTTAATCGATATTGTTCACATCCATCTTTTTGAGTTTATTTAAGTCCACAATGTGTATATGTTTTTATATATAGTATATTTTCCCTGATAAAATATTGTCTCTTCTCTAGAAGGGTTATGGAATTTTCTATATGTAATTATAGTAGCAATTTCATTTAATTATTTATGAAATAATTACATTATGGTTAATCTTCTATAATAAACCATTTTCTACAACTAAAAATATAAATTTTATATTTAATTACAAAATAATAATGAATTTATTCCATCCTTGAATTATAATAATAATTTTAAATGAATATTAATGTAAAATAATTTCGTAATACATGTTTTTAAAAACATACATAAATGGTGAATGTCTATGAAAAGATAACGTTTCACTTAGGTATATTAAAACTACTAAAGGGTGCGATGATTTTAAAATGAGTTTTAGAAGATGAAATACCCAAATAAGTAGTTCATTATTAATTAAAATATTTTATAAAAACATGAATATAATTTTGGACCTAATTTATGTTGATAAACAAAATTTTCCAAATAATAATTGGATTGTTAATATTAAAAGTTGGGTTTGGAATAACACATTATTATGAAATAATAATACTTCATATATTGAGATTGGTAAGAGGTAAAAGGTGATCCCCCATCATTAATAGATAAAATATATTCCAATAAAAAATTATTTAGTCATGATAAAAATATAACTAATTTTGTTAATAGGTTTTAAATATAATGAGTCGTAATTAAGAAAGATGAAAGAGGCTTGAAAATCCTTACCTCAATATTTGATTTACTAGCTTTTGATTATGATTAATGTCATTAGGGAATAGATATTTTATCATAATATGGATATAAGTACATGAGAATATATCTTTGTAGAGGTATTTGGTTATTTTTTAAATAGAAAAACAAAATCACGTGTTTATTTCAAAACATTGTATTTTGTCTGTTTTGATGTGTAAAATTAGTTGATGTTTAATAAATATTTAGTTCATGAGGTTAAAAAATCACCTTTATAGAATCAAAGTGTATAAAAACTGAAATATGGATGGATGTTTCTAATATTTCGTTAAAAATTTGGTCTATTTTAATAATTTTATTATATTTAAATCAATTAAAACATTATGTTGAAAAAACTTTACCCAAAAAGTAATTTTCATGACTACTCACATACTTTTTATTTAATAAGTACATATAACCATGTAATTATAAAATAAAAACATAAATAATAAATAATACATAATAAATATATATGAAAATTTATTTACACCCATAAAAAAGTAAATCATGTTCCTTTATAAGATTTAATAGAATTTTCTTTGTATTTGTCTATATATTTGACAGTCATTTTGACGGTACGTCATAATCCATTTTGATAATCATACTATGTTTTAATACTAAAAAAATTTTCTTACATAAATACAATATCTTCCCTATATTTATAGTTATGTTTATTAATTTATAATGTATATTTACCCTCATCTATATCCTAGAAACGTATTTAATATGTTTTTTCTCACCTATTATAAGAACAACACTCGGATTTTGATATGTTACCTTTTAGAAAACTATAGATTTTATTGTAATCATTAATTAAATTATAAAGTCCCAATAATTTTTTTCACATGTCATGAATATACAATTATCTTGTAAACATGCATCTCAAGGGTGCCAAATATGACTTTTTCTATCATCATGTAATCATTACATCACCATTATTATGGATTTTCATAATTATACTAATGTTATTTTAATATATATTAATTTAACAATTCCAAGACTATATTTTTATTTTATATTTCATTTATAACTGCTTCAATTAAGTTTATATGATTTTCTACGATATTTTTTTATGATGATATCATAAAATATCCAGCATTCATAAAAAATATTTTTCTCAATTCACCAATAATTATTATTAATATAAAAATTATCAAAAATTATTCTTCAAATATTTTTTAAAAAATAACAAAATTGTTTAAATTTTAATCAAGTATTTTTTTAAAAAAATTATAAAAAATGTTTGTAAATGAAACTATATCTTATATAGTAAATGAAAAGGATGAAAAACTTCTTTTATTGAAAATTTATAATTTTAAACTCTAATCATTATAAGTATAACTTAATATAAATTTATATTTAATTATTTTATAATATATTTTTACGTAAAAATACAAATTTTTGTCATAATAATATATTAAAATTGATTAATTTAATTTCATATAATAAAATACAAAACACTTTGGAAACCATTCTTTTAAAAATTTATCTTTTACTATTTAATGATTTTATTCATATTTAATTAGTAATTTAGCCCCTAATATTTAAATTGCATAATTATATTGGTATCAAATAATTTTTTGAAATCAATAATAATAATATTTAAGAACTAAATAATTACAATATTATTATTTACATTGAGGTTATAATCTTCTTGTAAATATCATGATGATATTTAACATTGTATTCTAATATTATTTTATAATAAAATATAAAGATATTCATTTTCAGTAGGTGTTTTGTGTAATATAAGATATTTTTCATATTATTATTTGAATGAAGTATATTTTAAAATATTTGAGGTGTTACATTCTCCCCACATTAAGAAATTGTGTCATTAATAATGTATTTGGAGTCTAAAAGGAATTTGTTTTAATTTTTATTGAAATAAAGTAAAATATATTAAATGCCCTTTTACAATTCTAGAAGAGGATTGAAAAAAAAAATGAAAATTTCAATTTAATCCAAAAAAGTCACATATAATGTAAATTATTTTATAGATAATAAATTTTTAGTGGACGAGAAAATAAATATTCATTAGAAGAGAGAAATACCATCCACATATTCTTAAATTGAATTTTATATATTTATAAGACTCATGTTTTTTTTATATTTTTGATAGGAAATATATTGATAGTCCTATGTTGTTTTCTATAAATGAAAATACGAATTTTTGTCCCTTTTACATTATTTTTCTGAATTATTTTGAAAACATGAAAAATAATATAAGAAAATATTCATCCATGATTTCATTTGATTCCATACAAAAAATTTCATCCTTTAGTTTTTTGATTCAATTTTTTTCATCTCTAATTAATCTCACAGTCTATGGGATGGATAAAAAACTTGAATTTTTAATGCATGAATCCTAATAATCCATTTAAAATATATTATCATATTAATAAAAAATTTAAAATATTTGTAATGTTTCTATCATCATTCTAAAATAATTTTTCTAGAAAAACATAATGTAACACAAACAGTTAATGATCATTTATTTAAAAAAAACATTATAAAATATGATAGAATACCCAACAAATAACACTCAGTGTTCAAGTAAAATCAATATAAAATTTACTAAGCACAAAAGATTTCGAAATATTCATGATCATGTTTGTATATAAATGATAAAAAAATTATCACATATTTATAAAAATCCAACATAACATTTATCTTAAATCAACATTAGTCCCCCAAAAATTCGTATGAAAAAATTAATATACATTAATAAAATATCCAATAAAATATACAAATCCTTTCCCAAAATAACATGAATCACCATGACATAAAAACAAAAAAAATTTATAATTAATTTAATTTTAATTCCATCATTATTTCACAAATAATATCGACTAAATTTATTAATAAAATATCAAACAAGCTAATATTTTTTTACTAAACTTAATCCAATAATATTATACCAAAAATTATGATATCCATTTTTCCAAATTATCCATTATTACACCAATATAAAAGAAAAATATAACCCTAATTTTTATTTATATCTTCTAATATATTTTCCTAAAACAATAATAAAATACATCCCAAATAATCAGAACACTACATTAACTTTCAATCCTAAATGTTAAATATACCTTAATAATTGAGTAAAATAAAATATAAATTTATTAAAATTTCACTAATTTCCATAATATGAAATAAAAATACATCAAAATGATTTCAATTCCAATAAATCTATGATCAACCTTTGCATAATTAACACACGATGATATCCAATACACTTAAAATAAACTCAGTAGAAAAAACCTATCCTCTAAACATATCTAACTGATTTATTCAATAATTTATATAATGACCTAGAACCACACTCTTAGACCTAGTGATAATAAGACATTATTTACACATAAACATTAATAAATATATAACAACACAAATATATCCATACTAAAAATATTAGTTAAATAAAATATATTAATACTCTTCAATATTCCAATGATCATTTAGGTTTATAGTTTTATTGTATTAGGAAAACCATTAATAACAAATAGGAATCATACACTTATATTTTTTTTCTCCAAAAAAGATTCTTTTATTAAAAATTCTTATTTAATTTATTAACTATTTTATTCATTCATCATGTTACATCAAAAAATGATATACCAAGCTATAGTTCTTACATATAATTATTCATTATTAAATTTTCCTAAATCTCTAGGATGAAAAAAACCCCAGTAATAGATACCTAAAGATAATAAATCCATTAGTACATTGAAAACCATGAATAAACATGAACAATTTTGACCTTTTAAAATAATATTATTACTTATATATAAAATATAATCACATGTTATCCAACCATAGTTCATGAATCAAAATAAAAATCATTACAATCATACAAGAAACAAGAATATCTCTTGGGAAATCATTATTAACTGATTTTTTCAACCATATTTCACTCGGAACACAAACAATTATTACAAGATAATTCCAATCATCATTTATATAGATAATAAAAACACACAATATATTGAAGGCTAATATCCTAGGATAACCCATAATCATTTATAATTTCTGATAACCATTACATGAATAAAAATATTATAATTATTTACTCTTAATCAAAACATTATTTTTATACCAAATCAAAAATCAAATTGAAAAAAGTCATAAAAATATTTAAACTATCCTTTAATTTTGATTATATTTTAAAACAAATCTCACAAAAGGGAATTAAATTTACTTTTTCAAACCATGTTAAAAATAATTGGAATCAATAAAGTGATGAATATCCCTAGTGATATGAAAATGATATTATGTAGTAATCATTATAAAAAATATCTGTCAAAATGTTAAAACTAATTCACAATTTACCCACATTGAAAAAATTTACGAAGATTGTAATTGAAAACAAATTTATGAATGTAAAGGATAATGAAAATAGCCTAAAAAATCATTTATGTATAGATAAATAATATCTCAAAATAATTTAATGTGCTTGTGAGGTGTAATAATCATCACTTATATTAGTATTATTTAAAATTTGATGAATATTCAATAGTTCAACCTTAGATTCATGACTGAGAAATGAAACGATTTAATTTCTTTTGATATAACGTATAAAAACTACTTATTTCATGAAATATATTTAAAAACACACAAAATGTTATTCTCATGCAGTAATACTATTATACATATGCTATGTAAAACCATTATCTAAAACATCGATAATGGGAAAAAATATTAAAGGTGATTTTTGATTATTAGTAGTTGTTAACATGGTACATTTCAATAAATGACCAAAAGTGATAATAATTTACGCTAAAGTGTTTAAGAGATTGATCAAAACCAATAATAATATACCCCCGAAATCATAATGCATAAAATATGAGTCATGGAATAAATAATTTTTATAATAATATACATGAATTATTGGACTTTCATGTTGTCAATAATCAATCTTGACCCATAAGATCATATAATTATGATAATACGTATAGTTATTGCATGCATATATGCCTAAAAATTCATTTCCTTATTCAGGAAAACTACAAAGACTATAGAAGTATAAAACGTAACATAATAGATTGGGTTCACCCAACATTCCCATAAACATGAATAAATAGTTTAATTATCCTCACCATGTCATTCTTCACATAGTATTATTTTGATATCCACCCATATATATTCTTGGGGAAAACCACCTGTGTACCCTTTTAGAATTAGACAATCACCCTTATAACCTTTATGATTGAGAAAACCTATTCTATACCATTTAGTCTCATGATATATATGACATTACCCAATTAATTGGATTGATATAATAGACCCAATTATCATATAATCAAAATTTTACATTAATGGTTTGTGATCACTCCCAATTCCCACATACATTAGTAATCCCCAAAAACAAGGGAGCATTCTTCGTTCCATCATATCTTAATTAACTTATGAGAAATAAATGAGTTTCAATAAAATATATTTATTACATTATAATCATAATCTATCATAAGAATGGAAGTGCATGATATCATTATTTTATATCCCTTGTGAAATATATAAATCCATTTTGGATAACTAAAAAAATTAAAAATCATCAATAATAATAGTATAAATATTCATTTAAAAAGATAGAAAAAATAATACTCAATTAGTAATTTTTAAATAACTAAAAATTCAAAGAAAATTTAAAATTGGATTTTATTTGTAAACCCATTAAATCATGTAATTGAGGCCTCTTTAAATGGAACATATATAATGATATGACACAATATTCATGCCACTAAAAATTTGAATATTCTTTCCTATTTTGAAACTATTAAAAAGTGAGTGTCAATAAATTTTATTAAATATTAATTTTTATTAAACTATAATGAATTAAAAAGTTATTATAAAATTAAAATATTTAATTATTTGAAACTAGATAAAAATTTTCTATATTTTATTGATGAACATTGATATGGAATAAAAATAATCACGACTAAGAGACGAGAAACTAGGGGAAATTTTCATAAAAAAATCATTTCCAAATTTTTTAGTAAAAATAATAAAAAATGGTAATAATATATTAAATCATCACATCTAGTTGGTTAAACATAGAATATGTGAGATTTATTTATAAAATAATATAAAATTAGTCATAATGATAATTTTATGATAAATAACTGGGTTAAAAATATTGATTGTAAAATAAACCCTTACCTGAATTCCAACCATTCTTTAAACAAGATGAAAATCATGTATAAAACATTTAGACTTAAAATGCCTCTATATTATAAAAATTATCCAAATTTTTTTCTATATATATTTCCCTAACAATTTCAAAACTTTGATTTATCAATAATTCTTCATTAAAATCATCATTTTGGTGTCAATAGTTCAATTTTCCATACTTGTTTTAGTTATGCAATTCTATTATTCAAATAAATTTTAATATCTGTTAATCAATAGTATATTAACCATATTATAATTATCATACTAAATCATTATATAAAATCTTAAACTTATTCATGTATTGAGGTGATGAATGTTTTTTTATAACTCCTTAGGGAGATATTATTCCATGCGTATGCACGAATATTGTTATCATTTTTCAATGGTTGGAATTAAATGATGTTAACAGTTAATTTAAATAAAAATAATAATATATGTGTTGTAAATATCATATATATATATATTAAATACATATATATAACAATATTTTAGATATTATAATTTAAAAAATGCATCATTCATGAAAGAATTAGTATATATGTATGCATGAGCAATGCTTTAAATTTACATTGGATTGAATGGTGATAAAAAATGAAAAATAAGATAAAAAAACCTCTTTGGGGGATATTTATTTCATTATATTATTATGTTTATAGGTTAGTTAAAAGATATTTATATTATTATGGTTATAGTATATTTGGAATAAATTGACTTGATAAATTCCAATAAAAACATATATTTCTTCTTTGTATAATATTCATTAAAATCACCATAATTATTTATGGATGGGTTCTTTTTTAAGGTCAAAACATCTAGAATGTGCAGAGGGGTACTGAGAATATTTTTTTTAGGTCCTGGTTAATATATGGTTCTTATTTGGTTGGTAGAAGCAACAAAATGAGGTTTTATTTTATATGTGAGAGGAGTAGCGCCCTTATAAATATTTTGAACTATAACATATTATAAAATGACTCATATGAAAAAATATAACTGATTTTGTAAAAATTAAAATATAGGGTATGTTAAGGTAAAAATATTCTCTTAAAATAATATTTAGAAACGTTTAATTGATATTTAAAACCATATCTCATAGTATGGCCCTCGTTAACCCTTTTAAAACACAACATGGTGGAATGATATTTACAGAGGAATATTTTTATTAAGTATAAAAAATATTAAGGAAATATAAGAAAATATTTATTATTATAATTCAAAATATGTAATTAATATTAAAATATTAAATTACAGTATCTATTGAAAATTTATTCTAATATCTTTAAAAAAGACACGTAAAGACCATCTTTTGAAACTACAAAGTATAAAAATGATTTTATTTTCACTCCTTTAATAGTAAAAATCATTATATGAATGATAATTTATTTTAATGAATATATTATTATAAGAATTATATATAAATATTCCATCATTATCCATTCATTGAATTTATTATAAAAAAAAAACACATTTCACATATATGTAGAGTTTTCTAAATAAAAGTTCAATTTATGTTAAAATGATTTTATCTTCTATTATAACCGTTTGATACAAAATTTATTAATAACATATCATTTATATATATATATATATAAAAATATTATGTAGATATTAATTACATTATATAAATGTAATTACCTCTAAAATAATATATTAAATATAATTTTTAAATGACTTATTTTTATTTAGTGAATATTTACTAGCTTAATATTAATTATCATTTCTCAAAAATTTCATTTTCACATTTACATTATATTATTACATTAACTCTATCAATTTTTTTACTATATATTAATTATCATAATTTTATATTTTAAAAAACGTTTATTAACTTATGTTATGTGTTGTTTATACGAAAAAAAATTGAACAACTCAAAATTATTAAAGATAAAATATTTTTAAATAATAGGGTCTTATTATATAAACTCCGTAAAAAAATTTCCCCCTAAAAACAATGTTATTATAAAAGAAATAGTTTACGATACTTTTGTAATTTTATATCCTGATGTTTTCATCAATCATCCTAATTTTTTTGTTGATTTTCCCCAAAACAATGACTAAGTGGGTGGTCTTATTTAATAACTATATCTATTCAATATAAAATCTCATCTATTTGTTCCTCATACAAATAGCCATGCACTAATTAAAAAATTAATAATTTTTTACTTTTAAAAGATTATGTATATAGTTTTTCAAAGTTGATACATGGAACACATCATGATCTTGAGAGATGTCTGTTGGAAGTACCAAGTGATAATCTTGCATCCCTTTATGATATAAAATATCACAGCGCCAAATATATCTAAGGCTCATTTCCCCCTTCTCTGAAAATATCATTACATAATTTTGAGGTTTTATTTTATGTGGGTCTATATAATTAAAATAAATATATAGACCTATCCATATATATTGGGAATATATTTTCTTTTGAAATTTGGCTTCACTAATGTAATTTTGACTCTCTCTAACATTATCTAAAATTACCATATATATATATATCACATCTCCTAAAAGTATTTAACACCATCATTACCATAAATTATTCTAGTTCATCACTTATTTACAAAAGGGATTTCACAAGGATATATATAAATAATTTAGTGAAATCGAATTTTATATTGAAATTCATTTAGAGAATGGATTTTATCCTAACCACAATTGAAATCTATAGAGAGTTGTCTTAGAATATATTCTATGGTTTGACTGGTCCTCTTATACTAGCATGTTATTTAACAATGATATATAGTGCTAATGTTAGAATTCATATTTAATAACTTTTTAAGGATTGTCAAAACATATAGGTAAATATAATTTCTCAATAATATAAAAAAATATGGGTACTCCAAGTGACTTTACCACTTCATTAATGTATTTAATCAAAATTCTATTATACGTGAAATATTCGCTATTATAAAAATGCATTGACCTTATATGGTGACAACCAAAATATAAATGTATTTATTTTATATAAATGTATTATAGAGTCCTAATAAAAATTATATGGAATTGTTTGTCATTTTTATGTATATAATGATAATTATTTCATCATCCAAATAGATATTTAAAATTATTAATTAACATTAGAAGAAACCTAAAGTTGATATACACACCGAACAATATCTCTCTTTAGGTCATCCCACTAGATATACACTTTGACGTATCTACACTTATTTATTCTCAAAATATTTTTTAGAATGATAAGATATGTGGTGCATCTGGTATATATTTCAAATTTTTTGTATTAATTAGAAACTTTCTCAGTTGATGAACATCATCATTTCATCCTAATCATGTTAGTAATTATTAAAAATTGTCACATTTTATTCAAATCAACATACTTCGTCTCTTATTCATTAATATTCACTTAGATATACTTTTGAACAATAATTTAACAAATATTTTATGTCCATCCTTTTTATATGATTCAAGATCCAACCTATCCAAATCGAAATGTACTAAATATCTCTCAATCCTCATCATGGGTAAGATATCATGATGCATATGATGTATTCAATCAACCACATTGTTATCTATCATAGGGTCACAATTTACTAAGTAGTCATATTAATTAATAAAATCATTTCAATTTCATTTGTGGAATATGAAAATATATCTCTGTGAATATATAATACAATATTTTATGATTAATATATATATATAACCATTCACTATACAAAACATTATTCTATATTTATCAATGCTGAGAATTAAAATTACTATCTCCAAATCACAGGTAAGTTATTTTTCCTCTATAATCATCAATTTTATTGAGGAATACACTACCACCATATCATTTTATATGAAAATGCATCACAATATTTTCATTAAAAAATAATTGTTTATTAGTAAACATTTTCAATGGAAGGGTATTATGTTTATTGGTGAACTAAAAAAATATCTTTAAACCTTATAAATTCGGTTAACATTTAAATTATGAATGGAACATTTCTCCCTTCCACATCCTCTTTGACATTATATTCGATATCCATTTGAAATATCTCACAATGCATTAGTAATATTAGTCAAACCCACGAAAACTATGGGCCATGAACTCCATGTTTAGTCTACATGATTGATCAAAAATTACTTCCTTTAAATGATTCACAGATATTACCTCAATTTTAATTATATAACCTAAGAATGGTACATTCTCTGCATAACATTCTAACAAGGTAAATTAAAAAAATACCCCGTACTCCATATCTCCAACACAATAATAAAATGATCTTATTCTCAACCTTATACTTAGAATATATGATAATATTATAATCAAATAATAAAAAAACATATTAATGTAATATCTAAAGACTTTATTAATTAGATCCATGAATATACATGGGGATTCAAAAGTCCAAATAGAATCACTATAAATTAATAACGTACATACATCGTTTGGATATTTTCTATAGGTATATGTTCAATTATTACTGTTAGCTGGTAATATATATATCTTATATCTATCATTTAATAACTAATGAGAATGACCTAGATGATCAAAAAATTCATCAATTTGTTGTAGATGATATATTTACATGATAGTGATATTGATATGTTATGGAAAATCAATGCAAAGAAGAATTAATCTATCAATCTTTTTAATAAAAGAATATGTTCACCTTATGGAGACCAATTAAGGAATATGTATCACATATTGATATTTTTTTGATATTATATATCAATTTATACAAATCAATTCTATCCATTATATAAGGAGGCTTTAAAATAAGTATAGCACCGGTTAAAAGTTCAATTTAAAACTCAACTTTATGGACCACAAGAAGAGTATGAAATGATTCAAAAAATAAATCAATATATTACCAAAAAATATATATATGTTCAATGATTATATTTTCCCTATCCATTTGTGATTAATTCTTTTTATGAAGAGGTAGTGAGACCAATATAGTGGATATATTTCCGATTTTATATTCATGTTCATCCCTGTGGTGTAATAAGTTTATAAGTTGATTCACAGTATATAACATGAATTACCATCCTACTAAAGTTTTATGATATCTATTTATATAGAAAAAAAAATCCCAAATTTTCATCAAATTAAATTATAAGAAGAATAAAAATATTTTCTAGAACCATATTCCAGTACAAATATATCATAGATGAGTTATAGAGTTGATATGTAATCAACATACCATTTTGTTTTTCTACTAATACATAAACATATAAATATTAAGGTAGTGTTGTGATAATCCAAGATAAGATTCCAGATTTAAATGTGTGGGTATAACCTTATATAAATGAAACATGTAAATATAATGAACGAATAATAAGAAAACCTTTTTCGTTTTTATTCTGCTTCTCCTCATTTTCCAATAGGGAAAGGGATATTGGGGCTTTCGAGCATCTATGTGAGAAATCATATGATAATGTAACTAATTACTATGATATCCAAAATTAAAAAACATTCTTATTAACCTATTTAAATTTAGTTTCATCATATATCACTTTCAATTCATTATAATATTTCATGTGTTTTGACTTAATTTTCTCTAATATCTATTCTCTAAGAATAATAAAACACTACTTTGATACCAACTGAGGTGACCTGAGCATCAAATATATAAATATTTAAAAATTTTAGGAGAATTTTAAATTCATCTGACACTAATAATTCATAAAAAACCATATATTTGTTCTATTATTTTATACTATATATATAACTATTTTTAACAATTTTAAAAATATCCCATATGTTTCTTATTATACCGTAAAACTCTTAGACATTTCATTATTTATAAAATTTTATCATAATCTATAGAAATTCAATATAATAAAGAGTAATCTTAGATGATCGTTAAGGGAGAGCATATGAGTTTTCAATTGACAATTATAAGTGATCATAACATAAGAGTAATGGTATGAGAACATCATCAAACCTTATGATATCATACTAAGCTATTCATAAAAAATCAATATATTCTAAATTAAATATTTTTCATAATAATTAACTTTAATAAAATGATTTTTGGATCATCATAAATTGGTTAGGGTCCCTTGGAGCATATCATGTGCATATAACATAATATTATCGATTACACATAAGCATAGAAAGTCATTTAATTACTAAAGGTTCACTGTTATGAAAATCAAATATGAAAACGTCCAATAATGGATTTTTTCACTACCCATTCCCAGAAACATAAAATTATATTTTAAGGATCAGTTTTAAAAAATTTATAACATACAAGGAATGTTATATCCACTTGTGTACTTTATTATTCTTCATATAACATCCTTTTTACCCTCTTTGTCTTAGGATAATAACTCATGTGCTGTATTAGGACCGGAAAAGAGTAATTTATACCATTTTAGGTCATGATATATAAAATATACCCTATAAATTTGAGGGTGATAATATTCCTACCAATCAAAAAATATATACTTTCCCTTGTGGTTTTGTGTTCACCTCTCATTTGTTAACTCATCAACAATTCATAGGAATATAACAGCAGTCTCTATTCGTTAAAATATTAATTAGGCCACTATGAAGAAAATTGGTTTATGAATGAAAATTTAAATAATCAACATCATAAGATGTCCAGATAAATGATGTTGAAGATATTAAAATAACATATCTCCATTAAGAATTTCAATTCTTCTAGGATTCAAAAATAGATAATTTGTTTAAAAAATATTTAAAAATGATTACAAATATAAAGGAAGACATTATTTTTTCAAAATTTTAGAAAATTAATAATTATAGAAACATATATATATTTTTCCGTATAAAACCATCTAATGTATCCAAGTATGGTTCATGATGATGATAGACCATAAAAAGGTAAATTTTTATAATGTAAAAAAAATTTAAAATGTATTTTCATACATATAAACATTCAATTCAAAACCATTAAAAAATGTTTAAAAATATTCCTATTAAGAAATTTTATATAAAATAAATTAATTTATACAATATTATTTTTAATTAAATTTTAATTATATAAAAAAAATCATGAAATATTTTTTTTTGATAACAGATATTGATGAGAGATTCAAGGCCAAAAGAAGAGAAAATAGGTAATATTTTCTCAGAAGCATCATTAGAAATTTATAGTACCAAAAATAGTAATTTATACTCATATGTTAAATATTATAAAATAAATATAATAGAATAATATATATTGGTTCTTGAAAAATGATCATTCAAATCCCTGCAATAAAAAATAAATAATAAATGACCCCAAAAATAATTTAGAATATAATATAAACCATTTTGTTAAGTCATGAATTGTGTGATAAATTCTTTAACCATTCATTTAATAAATTTATAATCAATATATATAAATTATAAAACTATAATCAAACTTATATAAAGATATATAATTCAATCATAATTTCCAATCATATATTTATTAACAATTATTCATTACAATCAATATTTCTCTATAAACTATTCTATATAATATGTATGTTTCATTCCAATGTGGTCAGACATTTATTTACTATAAGTGTCTAAGAATATTTAAAAGATCAATCATGTAATAATTATCTAGTTTATTCAATATATAATCTTTTAGAATTACTCATGTAAGGAGGCAATGAAAACATTAATTAAATAACATTATTGTGGTGGTAGTTTGTGCATATACAAAAATATTGTTCTCATTTTTAAATTGATGGAATAAAATAAACGAAAACAATAATATATATTAATAAATAATAATATTTTGATAAATTTGATATATTTTAATTATATCCATTTTGACCATCTATGAGTTATGTTAATGAAAATAATACATCACTTCATTTGTAAAATAATTTGTATATTTTCTTGAATGAGGAATTCATTTTACATTAGATATAAAGGAAGATAGAATATAGTTTTAATATTAAAATAACACTTTAATGTATGAAATTTATATTAATTTTATTGTGACAATATTTTTATAAATGATTTGCTGTATGATTAATAAGGAAGAAACATGAAATTGATTAGTGAGAAAAAATACCTCTTTCTTGGATAATCTCCTTTGAAAAATACCTTATGGAATCTATGAAACTATTACTGAAAAAACAGGAACATCTTGGATATGGTAATTAAATATTTATTTCATTTGGATTAATATTTTTTGATTAAAGGTCCTCAATTTGGGTGGATAAGTGAGAGGAGGTTGTATCCTTTTGTATGTGGCCCATTCAGTCAATTGATAATATTGAGAATGTTAAATTATAATAAAGTCATTTTCATATGTATAAATATAAAATTTAGTAAAACATATTATATAATGTTTTAAAGGGTTCAACTACACTAACATTTATATTTAAAAATGATTTAGTGACATTTTAATAACTCTATATTAATTTTACTACTGCATTACACAGTTTAACTCTTACCATAGTGAATAGACTTTTACCCTTGAAAATATTCATTATGGATAAAAATTATGTTGAAGTTAATAAAAAATATTTATTATAATTTTATATAGATATTAATGTTTAAAAAAATCCACTCCAAGAGGATGATAAAATTATTTCTAATATGATTTCCCTAAAATCGTAAAATCCATTTGGAGAAAAAGAAAAATAATCCGAAAACATATTAAAGGATTTATTTATTATTCCATTCCTAGTAGAAAAACATTATAAAAATGATATTTTATTTTATTTGATATATTATCAAAACATTAAATTAAAATCATTCGTCAATGGTGATTAATTTAACTTATTAACATAAAAACACATTATTTTCATATATATAGTCTTATGAAAAATATCTTGTTTTTCATTTTAATTATTTTATGCTCATTTTGAAGAATTTTAAAAAAATAATATGACTCAGCTATCATTTTTTATATATTTATAAAATATTTTTTTACATGTTTAATTCTCAAAATAAATGACATTATCTTTAAAAAAATATCTAATTTAAAAATCTTGTTGACCAAAACACATAAATTTATCATATAAATAGAATTAAATTATTTATACATTTTTAATTATTTCATGAATTTAATTGTTTTATTTTATTACTTGACTTTCATAAATTTCATTTATATATATTTTAATGTGTTTTATTTTACATATAATTCATTATTTAAATTATATTGGTGTTTTTTGCATCACAATCTATCAAACACATGACAATTTTTAAATAGATAATATTCTAAAATCTAAAAGTGTTGGAACATTGATATGGAAGATAATTATTTTAATACAAAAAAATACAAAATGGTTTTAAAGAAAAGTCAATTTCCTCGAATATTGAAAATCTTTGTATATATTTTACATTCGTGAATAATAGAATTATATTAAATATTAAATTGAATTATAAACATTTCATTATTAATTACTTCTCTATTATTCTGTTTATTTCATTTATTTTCATATTTCAATTATTTAAATATTCAGTATTGTTTATGTTGATATTTTTGAGGTTGTTATAGTCAAAAATAGAATTTCTATTTTTTTAATTATCAAATGTTTAATAAAAGGATGGGTCATCTATATAATTTTCATGGTATTTCCTTAATGTCATTATAGTGTAAAAGGACTTTATTAGTTAATGATAGAATTATATTCTAAGGGATCTTACTGCATATGTTTTCTTTTGATGAGTATAAATATTCATGTATGTTTAATTTTAATACAATTGTTTTGATGGATATTTTACCATCGAAAAATATTAATATTCAAATTTATAGAATATTTATGTTAAAATAAATCATAATTTTTTAAGAAAACTTACATGAAATAAGTATGATCATGAAACCCTCACCATACATTTAGGTAGTGGAAAACATCTATATAGGGAGATTATTTTCGAAGTATTTTTAAAGGAAGAAAACAATAATAAATATGTAATGTATTTATTAAAAACATTGTATTTAAATTATCGTTTTATAAAAACTTTTAAACAATACATATTATTATGAAATACGAAAAAGGATAATTAAAAGGAAAAGATCTAGTTTTTGAAAAAAATCTTATTTTAACATACTAATAAAATCAGGTAAAGTTATTGGTGATCAAAACAAAATAATAACTAATAATTAATTAATAAAATTGATTCTAGTTTCATAGTAATTGGATCATTAATGAAATATAAATTATTATTTAATATGTTTTCTAAACAATGTATCATAATTATGAATGGTGAAAGAGGCTTGGAAACCATTTTATCATTATTTATGTTCCCACATTTGGATTATGTTTATGACCATTGGAAAAGAGATTTATGATCACATTATTGGACTAGAGAAATGAGAATATAAGTTTCAGTATATATTTTGTTAGATATTCTATGGAAAAATGAATACACATGATTCTATAGAAAGATTATACAAGGTCCCTTTTTATATGACATATTTGTTGTAATTTCCAAAAATAGTATTCTTAATGTGAAAAATTTACATCTAAGATGGAAAAACACTGAAACAGTAGAACATAGATAAATTTTATACTGTTTACCTTCCCACCATCCATGTTACAATATTCCTTTTGATATTTAAGTCCATTAAAAAATATTTTTTGAAATTAAACAACCTTAATTTCATTTTCATGAATATTCTCATAATTTGACTTTAATATACATCAATATAACTATATAATTTAAATAAAAATAGTTAAACCATCAATGTTCATTTATAATCATCAATATAAATCATTTAAGACATTAATGAATCTAAATAATATAACATTCAATGTTTTTTTAAAATCATTCTATTTTACTTTTCTACTTGATGGGAATGCCTCTTATCAATACTATGTCAATATATTAGATAACAATATTATCATATTTAATTTAAAATAAGTGACTAAAATAAATTTTACCTAATAGAAATAATAACTTGAATTCATATGAATTTATAATGTACATTTACTCACATCCATTTCGTGAAAACTTAATAAATTTTTAATTTTTACATTTTTCATACGGCATAATCACAACAACAAAATTTGATAAGACGACTCTTATAAAACTATAAAATTATATTCTATCTTTCCTAGTGATTATTTTGTCATCATTTTTATTTCTCTATTAATTTGAAGTCTTTTATTATAATATTTTATATCAATGACATAATATTTTACTTTTCTAATATTATGTAAACATTCCAACATCATTGATAATTATTTTCATATTTACTATGATATAAATATTAATATATATGAATTGAATATTTTTTTTATTTTTAGAGTAATAATAAATATGAATCATTAAAAAAAATTTATATTTTTTTATTCTATTTTTATGACAATATCAAAAAATATAATGTGTTGTATAAAAATAATTAAGTATTAAAAATAAAACAATACTTATAAAAAATTTCCAAATATTTCATAAACAAATATTCTTTATATGATGAAAAGAAAAATAAAATAATTTTTATAAAATTTTTATACTAAAATTTAGAAATATTAAATTAAAATAAAACTATATTGAACATAGAAAATCAATATAATTAATTTTTTTTTTAAAAATACTAATATAAATAATAAAGAGTTCTTATTATTATTTATTTTAATTTTCATTAAATTGAGTAAAAAATATTAATTTAATCCTTGAAATATTATATAGTTTCATAATTAACTTTTAAAAGGGATTAGATTAATATATATAGTAAAAAAGAAAAAAATCCATAAAAAATTGCATTTAAAAATATCGCTTCTTAACGTTGAATAATTTTAATCATATAACTTTATTTATTTATCCAATTTTTAATAAAAAATTATTTATATTTTAATTAAATTATTTATTAAAATCAATAATAAAAAATATTTTTTAACAAATTAATATTTATATCATTATTTACATTAAGGATTTACACTTTCAGTTATTTTTATACTGATATTTGTCATTGTATTCTAATAATTTATTGTAATAAAATAAATATAGGTTCAATTTATTTAATTTTTATGTTTAACATAAACTATCCAAAAATTTATTATTTAATGGAAATTTAATTTTGTTGTCTTGTAGTGTTATGGTAGAGGTATCTGAGGATGATTTTGGTCGGATAATTTAAAAAAGAATATTATTGAATGCACATCAATATTCTTTATATGACAATATGTTATTGTTTTGTGGGGTAAGTATTAATGTATAATTAAACTATTATATATAAAAATATAAAAATAGGGGATCATCACTCTAGGTCAAATGTCTATAAATGAAAAAAATAAAAAAAATCAACTTGGGTAATTGTGGTTATCATTAAAAAATATTTTCCACCTATTCTCAATTTGAGAAGACTTCTCACTCAATAAACACCTTAATATAATATGTGTGTGTTTGTGTGAGTGTGTGGTGAGGGAGTTTATAACCCCAATAATTATAATTCCTATTCTATATCCATGGTTCAATATAATTATCTATAGAATCTTTTAAAAAATGTTAATGATTATATTAAACATTATTAGAGGATATCATCCATATAAAAATGGTAAAAACAAAAAGTATATTCATACTCTAAAATAAATTATGAGATATTTTATAGATTTAGCTCAAAATTTGAAATATATATATATGAATCCCACTATGGGAAGAGTTTTATAACTGTAAAATTATATGATGATGTTAGAGAAATTATTCTATTAGAATGAGAAATATTAGGAGAGATGATAGAGATGATCCAATACAATAAAATAAAATAAATTTTATACCATGTAGATTACTGTTATACATATATAATAATAGAACCTACAAATATATTTAAGTTATTGATAATTTATTTTTAGAATGTCTCTTTGGAAGAGAGTTATGAGGTTTTGGAAGAAGGTAAAGGTATGTACTATTTACATAGGTCCCATTGAGAGTCTTGGGTTTTTTGGAGTTGTGGAGTATCAATTTTACCTTCAATTAAACATCTTTCATTTATATAATGTGATCCATATATCCTTATATTGAAATTAAATAACTTATTCCTCTTATATATGAAACCCCTATGTGATATATAAGGACTCTGATATTTCATATGTGGAGGAACAATGTAAAATAAAAAATTATCATTTTTAAAAAATATCACTCACTTTTAAAATGTGAAGCTTATTGGTTTTTTATTTTAACCCCCATTGGTTATGTCAAATAAATTTAATTTTATTGAAAAATATACATTAATGTAATGGAATGAATATTCATTCATGAATTAATATAATATCAATTATAGATAAGGACTCCACTCACCCTACCCACAATGACCCCAAATATAGGGTCAATTCCTAAGTAAACTATTTTACCAATCCTTATACTAAAAAATGAGGGGAAAACAAAAGTATAACTTCTGTTTTGTAATATATAATAATAAGAATATGGGATTTTTTCTGGCATATAAAATACGAGATTAATTAATGACCACCACAGTGAATGAATTTTCATGTAGGACAAAATTAAGGAAGGGTCTAGAGAAGAATCATATTAATAAGGATATTAATTTGGAATAAACATTAAAATTAATGTTTTATGAATAAGTATAATAATTTATTGATAAAATCAATGTTTATACTATATGATTTCACAAACCATACACATGTCATTTATTTATAAATGGATTAAAATTTCTGATTATTGTTGTTTAGTTATGTATCATAGTATCCCACAGCACGTACTAAGCATGTATTATCATTTAGATTTAAATTTCCCTATTTTATGGCCATATTTCACTATCGTAAAAACCATTTAGTGTGGAAAATAATTATAGTTAATTATTTTCATTCTCTAACTCGATGATTATATGTAAAATAATATATACTAGAATACATATACACCTACGACACTACAGGTGTCATAATTTTCTCCTACAATACACTTCATTCCCTTAAAATTCCATTGATTCATATAGAATAATATGTTTTAGAGATATTATTCAATTTTCAAGGCATCACACTTCAATGTCTCATTATATTATTTTAAATACTACCACATAAGATGAACTAAGTGAATGTATTTTCCTTATGAAACATTATTATAATGATCCAATATTTATATGGGTCAAATGAACACTAAATCGATAGTTTCAATATATAATTTTTCCAATTGAATCACGTGTGATGGATCATGATGGTACTTCTTCAATTAAGGCATATGAAATAAACTATAAATTATTGATATGTAAGTTTTTTAATATAATAGGTATTCTTTTTACATGATTTTATATAAATTGAAATGCTCTAGAGAAACTCTTGATGGGATTACCCTATTTTATAAAATCATGATATTCCAGAAGAGGAGATACATTGTGGAATAATTAGACACAAAATATAAATTCTAAAGTACAATTATACTGATCATCTAATGATTTTTAATGACTTTGATCTATTTATATTCTTAAAAAATAATAATTTTACTCTTCATATATATTAAAATTATGGATTACAATAATCGACTCTCACTCATCAATAACTATCATAGAGTGGACAAGCATAACAAAAAATAAATAAACCCAACCAGAGCCATTATGATCAATTATTTGAAACAATTATTCCTAGATTACAATATTAATGAAAAATAGTTCACCTATAAAACATAAAATTGAGTAATGTTGGTGTATACTCATGTACTAATGAATTCGAAGGATTTTATTAATTTAACACTCAATAATTAGATGATATATAATCCTATGATTTAGATGAGAGGACATATCTTTATAGATACCCATACAAAAATAATAAGTAAAAAATAAGTCTCCACTAGAAAAATCTAACTAACGATACTCTATATATATTTATAATCTCATATTCAATATTATTTCCCATATCCACCCCTTTCAAATATTCCATGATAGGAATAGAATTGGATTATCAAATCCCTTATTCAATGATGTAATATAATGAATTATTGTATTGAGGTGATCAATGAATGATAGTAATAAAATATATGGATATCATACCCACTTTAAAATAGTTATAGGATTTTTAAAGAATATATTTTTTTATTGTAATTCACATTGGAACAGGGGAGGCAATCATAAATAAATTCCCTACTCACAAAACTCATACATGGACCTGAATATTGAAACTTGAGGTCCTAAAATATATTAGTTGAAGTATGATAATTATACATACTATGATCATATCCTCTCCTATTAACATATCTTTTCATTTATTAAGTTCAAATAAATATCTTAAAAAAATTAGCTTCAGGAGTTCGAGACTAATCACCATTGATCTCTCCACCATTTAGAATTCATATAATAGTATAGAATTATAAATATAATATATTTAATTAGTAAATCTTCTCATCAATGGGAGGTTCATATTTAACCTTTAGTAATATCACACGATCCTCCCCCTTCATCTGGAAAAAATTAATTCAGAACAATGTCAAATTGAATAGCATTCATCATTACACTTTTTCATTCCTTATAATAAAAATCTCTTTCTATGATTAGCTGGGACTATATTATTTTTACATAGACATTAAAAAGGTCAATGAAAATTGAATAGGGACTCTCAACATGGAAATAGTACAAGATATTTATATCAATTTACTAGAAATTATATTTCTAACTCTTTAGATATATATATGTGGTAAATTTTCTCCAAAAAATATATTTAATTAAACACATCAATGACTATATCACAAAATCATAATCATTGTATTGGGTTGGGTAATCTCATTACATAATGACATAATTGATAATATTTATTCACCACTATATCATCATGTTATATCAAAACATAACCTTCAACAAAACACAAGGAATCACATTACACCAAGTAAGCATCTCTGGGTTTAAGAATGATTTGGGCAGAGGAAAATGTAATCCACTTCATCAAATCATCATATGATTCCTCAAAATCATCACTAAAATTTTTTTACTCCCTTTTATTTCATATGTGTTAGTTTATATTCGAATTTTTATAAATCTCTAAAAAAGCACATATAGTTCCAAATAAATGCAAGAATCATTTTATTTACCAAAAACTATTTAGATGAGAAAATAAAAATTAAATTTTTTTTGGGCCATCAAAAATTTATTTTCATATATAACATGAACTAAAAAAATAAATTATATATTAAATAAAATTATAATACTCAAATGAGATGATAAAAAATATCATTTACATAATGAAATTTGTATTTATTCTTGATAGTCAGTTGTCTGAAATTTTAATGATCAACACAAAGTCATATAATTTCTTCCTATTAACTAATAAACAGTATCATACCCCCTTAGTTAAACAATTGTTCAAATGACAATATTTATCTCTATATAATAATAAATTATGTTTATTTAAGTCAATATGGATTTTACATTTAGATTTTATGGAAAATAAATAGGAATAATCCCAAAAAAATCAATAGAGAATTCGACCTCCCCCTCTGGTGGAAGGCTAAGGGAACTTGTTAGAAAAAATAGTTGAAGTTTATTCACAACCAATAAAAGTCAATACCTTTAACTCCCCTATATTAAAATAGAATTAAAACATGATATATTATATTAGATGGTCCCAATACCTATAATAACATGTCCTTTTCACCCAGAATCAATTCCTTATCATCTCAGATGTAGTGAGGGTCTTAATAAGATGAGTGAAAAATGATCTTACAATGATAATAATGAATAAATTCCATTTATATAATCATATAATATTTCCAAATAATTATGTACAATTTATCCAAAAAAATTATAATAAAATCTCATATATATTTTATATTAGTGACACCTCATGAAAAGAATGGTCATTAGAACCCTTTATTTTTATTTTTTCTTAATTCAATCTAATCTCTATTATATAAGGAATTAAATCTCCAAAAAAGAAATTAATTAAAACAATTAAATGATATAATGTATTTTTGGTAGCACTTAACAAATAAATTCATAATTTTTAATAGTTATTACACCTTTAATGTTTTTGAGCATGACCTCATATTTCATGGGTGCATTCACTACTATAAATAATCACTGAGATTTAGGCCAACTCTAATATTTAAATATAGAATAAGAATCAACCTTAATCTAGATTCATTATTTCTATCATAAAGAATAGTTGAATACTCCATCAGGTGATTCAAATCATATCTAATAGTCTTTGGTAAAAGAAGGCCTAACATTTCTTTCTAAAGAAGAATTATTAGAAAAGTTTAATTAGTGCCCTAGATACCCACATTATTGGAATAATATTAAATTATTTAAAGAATTAAGTTCCAAGTGACATGTTTTCAAATATTGGAAGCACGCTACATATTTATAAATAGATAGGGATTAATAAATAATAAATTTATGACCAATGAATACTTATTCTTCATACACTTCATTACTCCTCATGCTTTATTTACTAATAAGAGGAACTTTGGTTTCAACCTATTATATATGAATAACATCACATATTTTCCATTTGTACCAAATTAGTTGATTAAAAATTCAAAATTTACACTATTAATTGAATATAATATAAAATTCTTGTTCGTTCTATCCCATAAAAACCTATATTAGTGTATTTTACAATTTAAATCTGAATTTTAATCATGTTCTTAATTATTTATTAAAATTAACAATTAGATAGAATAATTTTATACACTGTTTAATCCAAAAATTATAACTATTATAAAATATAATTTTTTTTAATTTATCCAATTAATTGGTATAATTTTTTAACGGGGAACAGTGAGAGATTGATTGGGAGGACCAATATTACAGATGTTGAATCCATAATATTCTTGGTAATGTGAACTAGATTTTATTCCAGTAAAATGAATATAGATTTTGAGATAAAAGCCCATTGAATCTATATAATCTATAGTTTATAGACTTCATAATTACGAAAAAATAAATAAACTATATTCAATTCTAATTTCATTGTTATAGGGGTGATCTAGGTGGTCCACACCAATGATTAAATTATGAGTCATAATATTTGGCCTAAAATAACATCCTACCATTTTCATTAGAACACCATGATTAAAATTAAAATAGGGATAAAAACATACATAACTTTATAAGAAATACTAAAAATAGTATATTCCTCTTGCAAAAAAACCAAAAATATTTCATGGATAAGTTTTTCTGTAAAAAAAATTAGAGGGATATTTCATTCCATGATTTTGGGTCGAAGGTTAAAAAATTATATTTCCACAACCATTAAACCCACTGATGTCAACCCAAATCATGTGTAAGGATATTGAAATTACGTATATCTTTACTTGGATTGAAATATTAATCAAAAATTTCATTGTTACTAATAAATTTGGTGGATTTTGGGTGTTTTTACAACAATGTTATTATTATGATTTCTCTATGCAAGTGAATTTATTAAATTATAAGTATTTATAGGTAAATCTAGTTTGAAAATAAATTTTCATTTTTTCCATTAATTCTATTAATATCATACATATTTTGATACCAATTTTACGGGGTGTTAAATTATTCACACATAAAAGTCTGAAATTCTTCCCCCAATTCTACGTTATTCATTATTTTATTTTTTCTCTTTTTCAAGACTACCCATATGAGTCAAAATACATCTTTTGTTATCATAATTATTGGATGTTCACTAAAATTATAATGCATGAGACCCATTTAAACATTCATATGTTGTGTTAAACACACACACACACACACACATATATATCTGGTAATATATATACTGTGGACATTTAATAATACATATGAAATTATATTTATCTATAATGTGATAATAGAATATAATTTATATACATTTATAAGATATATAAACTAATTACTTTATCTTAATTCCTTTATTCATTACATAAAACACATTATAAAATATTTAAAGGATTTGTATTAATTCATTAATGTTGGTTAATAAATTATACCTAATAGTTTAAAATACATATGATCTAATGTATTGGGATTTAGTTATATATGTGGAAAAGTTCAAAAATTGATAATATTGAGATTTTTATAATCCTTTATGTAATATATCAATGTCTCAATGAATAATCTATATCACCCAAGAAGATTGTAGAAAAAATTTAGTTGATGTGGGTATTTCCATGACATGATCATGAATATATTATCTGGTGTATCACCATCATGGAACAGTTGTATTGATCACTTTTCATCATGACCTTCCTTTAAAAATATTTATTGAAGGAATATTGAATTTTCTTCCCTTCATGAAATATTAGAACACATTGTTCATATTATTTGCATGTTAATTTCAAAATGATATATCTATTATATTTTTAGTTTTCACCCATTGAATATGATATTTAGATGATCATTTAAAACCCATTAGTGGTGTTAAAATAGGGATATTCATGTTTTAATGTGTTTAAATCATTGGTTTTCATAGAAAACCCGTCGAATATAATGTTTAGATTCCTTATAAAGTTGTAACATTCTAGAAAATGATCATACAACAATGAAATTTAATTACAATGATGGTTGGTCTTGGATTATCTTATTTAATTAAATAATTTATTAAGCATCCCTATGGATATTTATTTTCGGTAGTTTCATAACAAGGCCAGGTTCCCCTGAATTTTCCATGATTATATTATTTTTGGAATTTTTATTAGGTTAAACATGCTAGTATTATGTAACATTTTGGATTCAAAATGAATAGAGTTTAGTAAATATATTTGTTGGATTTTAATATAGGGGTTTCGGCTTAATTATCAACAAGTCATGACAAATGTGTTTGGGATGAATCCATGCCTAAATAACTAAATTAACTAGTTTTACACAAAATCTAGGTTATATCTCAGTTAAATATTGTTTTTGGATCATAAGAAGGATTTTATGCATGAGGTCATTAATTTTTGTCAGTTTACATTAATTAAAATTCTTTGGTGATTATATTTAATACATTATATTCAACTAAAAATAATTTATGTTTTAGTTAAATAAATAATAATAGTAATAAAATTATACATTATATTAATTCATGAAATGTGAATTTTAATTTAAGAAAATTGTTGGACACATAGATTAAAAAATATTCATAAGAAAAAGAAATATCCTCTTATTAAAAATTCATTCCTTTATAAACAAGTGTTAAATTAGTTCATGATGAAAATAATTATTCCTATGGAATCACAGAATTAATCATTTATGGTTTTGAGGAACAAGAAATTGATTTTACTAAGAAACACTAGTCAAATATAGTGTATATTATTGGAATTTTCATTAATATTCAATTTTATTGTATATGTTTAGAGATAATGAAGAATTACTATATGTATTATTATGGTTATGAATTCATTTTATTTTTATATATGGAAATTTTCATGTCATATGGATTAATTCAATACATATTTACTTAATATTTGAAATTAATAAAAATAGTTGAACTGGGAAGAGGATCTTTACATTATGGTATTATACAGATATTACATTAAGATATATTAAATAATGGAATCAATAAATAATTAATTTACAAAAAAAATATTCAAGAAGAGATTTTAATTTCAAAATATGGGCTTTTATCTTGATATAATAATTATACCATATGAAGGGATTATTTAAAATACCTAAACTAAATAAGAATCATTATGGAATTTCTTTTTTTGGAATAGGTGTTATAGAAATTATTTCATTAATTTTGAATGGTATATGATGTAGAATGTATAATTTAAAATTTCATTAAATATATATTTGATTTATAAAAATTTTTGAATTAAAAGAGAATGTAGTTTACATTCATGGAATGAAGTGAAAAGTGTCAACACTGTAATTTTGAATGTAAAGAAGTTTATCAAGATTGAATGAATATAATTAAAATAAGATTATCTTTTTCATAATTATATTACATTATAAGAGGAGTTGGAAATGAATTTTTATGGATAACTTAAGATGATTAATTTCATACATCATGTTTATGATTCAGTGATTCTAAAACATATTATGAGAATAAGAGATAAATAGAAGTGTTAATCAAACTGTTTGTTAAAATATAAAATTTAATTTGATTACCTCATTGATATGGTGAATTTTATTAAATAATATATTTTTTTCAAAAATATAATATAATCATAATTAATAACACAAGAGATGTGGATAATGTTTATTTTGTAGATATTTCTATTAAAAGTAACTAATTTTTTTTTCCTAAAATAGAAATCCATTTGTGTTCTATACTAAAAACATAATCTGAATTGAATATATCAAATAATAATCATGTGAGAGTCTGTTTTAACACAGAGAAAATAAAATTTTAAAAAAAAATTACATGGTTTTGTTAATGAGACTACTTACATTCTATCTGAAAGAGTTATGATGAGTGATATTAGTTAAATTTACTTATTATCAAAATGTAAATATTAAAGTTAACTAGTGGATTATACTAATCTATGATTATATTTTTTACTAAATAAATAACATAAATAGGTTTAGTATTTGAGATGATAAATAAAAAAAATATATTATGTTACCATAAAAAGTTAACATCACTATTTTCATAATACATAGACTAAAAACGTACAAAAAATATCACATTGTATCTAACATGATTTTTGGGTATGTTAGTAAAGATAAATTCAATGGGATTCATTAGTAATCTTAATAAATTTGGTGTTAAATTATTTGAAAAATATTTTTGGATGTGAGAGTAATGTGATGATGTAAATAGTCACATTATGTTCAAAAAATTGATAAAAATGATTGATTGAGATGGATCTAGGGATGAGGGTGATATACATAGAAAGAAATCTAAATAGGACCTAAATGATTATATAATAATATTTGACGTTATAAAAGTAAGGAGTAGAATATATGATCAATGAATTGATCTTAAATAATATGATTTATATGTCTCACCAGTATTCAAACCATATTGGTTCATAAATTATTGCCACTAATAGGTCACTGGTAGAATTTTTTCAGATGGTCACATATGGATATGATATTAATTAAATATTAATGTAATTTTTAGAAACCCATTTTATAAAAAAATGTAATTATTTTTGAATATATTATGTGACTATTTATAACAGCTGTAAAACTATAATGTATTTAAAATAATGCAAGACATAATTTATCATTCATTTATATATGTTAAAACATTAAATTAAATGAATAGATGAAGTATAAACACCCCATTTAAGAATCATCCCAATGTTTTCCAAAACCAATGAGCATTGTGGATTATAAGGTGTTGTGATGTCATATCATGGTTAACTTGAATATATTTATGAATATTTAACATCCTTTTATATTTAATCCAATAATAATAGATTCACGAGGTAATAAGTGGAGAAATATTTCATGTACAAAACTATTAATTTATATAATATGCATTATCAAATAGTCGTATATATAATTAGGGTTATATGAATATTATTAGTCCTTCATACCTGAAGTTGGAGAGATACATAGCATGAAAACCTTCATACATTGACACATTACTTATGAATGTGAATATATGAACTTAAAAAATATGGGTGTTTTTGGGAATGTTTATTATCATACCATCAGTTGGAGCTCAACCAATATAGGATTTTTCCACATGTATTATAAGAAATACATTTGTAGCATCATTTAATTAGATGAGGTAATTCATAGAAGTGCATAGGTGTTCCTTATATTACTTGTTCAACTACTTGGATATATGAATTTTCATATACATATCATATTAATTAATGACATATGATTTATTCATTAACATGGGTACTTTTTCAGAGAATCATTAAATAATGAGAGTTAAAAACTATCTTGACATGTTTCGTGTGTAGTGGTTTTTTGATGTGACAGAAAGATGGATTATAGAGGTAAACATACGATGTAAATGACACACCAAGTGGTTGAAAAGATAATATAAAGATATGAGAATTTATGATATAGATCATATAAGACACATTAGTAGCTTTAGTAGAAATGATGATTTTATGGAGGATTCTAATTGTATAATTTTTTGAAATTGGTATTTTATTGTTGTTTTCAATGCTTCTTAGCCTAGCAGGGTAAAATAGTCTAGGCTTTGGATAAGGATATAATTTCAGAAAAACTTTTTTGTTCAAAATGATGAAATTATGATGAAATAAATGTATCCAAATGTAGATTAATGGATTCATAATGAATTGTGATGTTTTTTATAAAATCCTAATGGGATTTTACAGAAAGGTGAGACTTTTGGATTTTCACTAAAATGTAATTTCATGAGATGGATATACATATGAATATAAGGTATTAGATGAATATTTCTTATGATATTATATATGAAATTATAATTTCATAATTTATATTATGTATATATTTATCAGGCATGTGATTCATGAACATTATATATATATGTGATATATATGTATTATTCATTTTCTATAATATGGTTAATTCATTCATTTTCAAACCACTTTGACTGGTTTTAAGGATTTGAATAAATTTTTTGAAACCATTATTTAAATTATACCCCACATATATAAAAATGTATGATATGATTCATTTGGGTTCGACAATATAAGAGGATAAGTACCACTCATGTTCATTGAATGATGTGTATAACCCTTTTCTAAATCACTTTAATTTTATATGAACAATTCATCTCACAAAAGAAGGTTCAATGAAAACATAATTTATATGGATATACATATGATGTGATCATTGATCCTTTGGCTAGATTATCACCCTTATGGTAGGGTGATTTTGATCACTACCCATTGTTTCCTTCCTCAATGAAGAATGACTGAATCTGTTGCTCTTCATGAAATCTAGGAACACTATTTTTATGTTATTTTAAGATTATTTCCTTAAATATATATCTTATGTTCTTTTGGATTATCATAAACATATAATGATCATATTATTAAAACAAAAACCCATCAATAGTTTCACCAATAGTTGGATAACCCTCTTATTGGATGATCCAAGGAACATTCATGGGAGTTTATTAGTTATAATTTTTTATTCCAAATATTTCTAAATATTTCTGAGTTTATATTTTATATTGATGCTATTATTTTTTACACATTCTTATTGTTTTTAAGGCTTCATATTTCGTGTTATAATTCAATTTTTTCCCCGAGTGGTCATTAAAATTATCTTACTTATTTATAGGTAATTGGTATTAGATATATACTGGTATTATATGAGTATATATTGAGAGATGTTTTCATTTTGTCAAATGTATCTCAACTAAATTTATAGAATTAAAATCATATTAAAAATAATACATATAATCTACCCCAATAAATTACCTCAGATCAATTCATTCTCTATAATAATATTCATATAAGATGACCCGTTTTCTATTTATATAAATCAAATTAATTCCAAATATGGATACATTTTATCTAAACCACTCTGTAGAATGTATTTTGTCAGTAGTTTTTTTCTAAGGTCTCTATGAATTTGAAAACATTATATGTCCTACATGTAACCCCTTCTACACACTATGTATACTTTAGAGAACAAAATTTTGGAGCCATTTTATGGAGCCCGATTATGTAATCCTAGACACTCACATTATATTCTAATGAATTTCATTATTCATACCTCCATTTATCTTATCATTTCTCTATTATTTTAATCTATTTATTTCTTATATCTAGGACCATTAAAACTAACTCAGTAGGGTGGACAATTCTTTGGGTGAATAGTCAAGTGAACATAGGAGTCTTATTATTTTAGATGTTTATGTTATTAAAACATTAAACTATAATAATGATTTCATTATAATTGTCAATATTCCATGGAGTAAAATAAATAATCATTTTTAGAACTAGAATGAGAAAAAAAGGAATCCCTTTGCTTGGGTAATATGGTTGATGAAAACATGAATGACTACCTCACGCCAATCCATACTAGTGAACTATTTTTCATTATACATTTTAATCTATGTGATTCACACTATTTCTTTAAAACCCATGTCTTAATCTATTTTCCAATTATTCACATTAGGTATTCGAAGATTCCATAAAAACATGTTATTGAGTTCAATGTTATTTTTGAGATCATTTTTTCCACCCATCAAATTGAGTGAGCTAGGATGAGGCTACTTTCATTTTCTCTAAAGGATCTAGATAAGAATTTGGTAAAACCTTTATGAAAATCATTTAACCATTCATGGTACTAGTTATAAAGAGATCAATAAAAAAGTACTTTTCCAACTACAAATTTGTTTAACATCAAATGGTCAATTATAACACTGTTAAAAAAGGAGAGTGTTTTTGTGAAAATTGCGAATAGTTTAAAAAAACATTATACATGATACCTAACCATGGTTTTTGAATCATAGAGAATGTTAGAATATTTTTTGAGTATTTATAGATAGGAATATAACAATTTATTAACATTTTTTTAATGGGACCTTTGAAAAAAGAGAGCCGAATATGGTATTAGAGTATCTAGAAGGACTTTCAAAACAAAACCGATGATTGGAGACCTCTATCTATTTTATGGGGAATCTTAAACATAATGTTTAAATACACATAGGGTGTTATAAAGACTTAGGGAAAAAATTTATTCCTAAATAGGTAGTGTGAGGAGAATTTTTTTATAAAATTCCATGAAATTAAATCTTTTCACCCAATTTGAACATTTTTTGACAAACATGACAATAAAAATAACACTATCCCAATAATTTCTTCCAAAAAATATGTGATTCATAGGAGATCATATAAAATGGTAATTGATTTAAATATTCAAAATACATAGCCAAAAATAAATTCAATAATAGATATAATACCCATAGAAGATTACATTGGAATGATAATCAATAGCTTAATCAGTAGAAATTTGTAAATAACAACCCCTAAAAAATACCAACCCATAATAAGTTTCAATCTCATATTCTATCATTCTGACATCCCATAGTATAATTAAAATTACCTCACCGACAACCAATCTAATAATTTAATTATCTTAATAAAATAATCTAACTAGATATAAACCCTAGCCAATATCAAATTATCACATTACATCAGAAAATGTGGATAAAAATATAAAATTGAATTCAGAATTTCCACCCTTAAAGAATGACATGAATACCATGATAATTGGTAATTCAATCACAGACACTCAAGATATCCCATCCAACCAATAATATAATAACATTCTTTCATCCCATCATGTCTTGAATATCTCAATGTTGTGACCATCATAAGAATTGTGAATTCTTTTGAAAACCCTAAATAGCAATTGTTAAACCATTCATTGAATTAATAATATAAGAATATTTTAATGAAACAACCTTCAAAATAAACCAAAATGTAATTAGAATTTTTATAATAAACCTCCTCCAAAAATAGTCGACCAAGATTATACCATCTATCCATAAGTAACTAAGAAAGAAAATGTCTTTTAGAGACTTATTTCATCTGGGATCCATTTTTGATGAAGTTACATACATATTATATTATTAGATAGGTTTTGAGGATATCTATCCAATATTTTTCACTCATTAAATTATCAGCTAAATGGTTTGGATACCTAAGTGTATCTTAATGGTTATTCTTGTAAAAGTAGAAAACATGATATACCCTTGTAAATTCATTATTTATTAGATTAATAGAAACGTAGGTTTTTTATAGAAAATTTGTGACATATGCATTTGTATTTTGAGTTATTTTATCTTTTAATTTTTTACTTAACTTTATTACATGGTATTTCAAGGAATTTCAAATAATAATTTTTATTTTTGGTCTTAAAAGAACGAGGTTCTTAGTTGGTACATGGTTAATAGAAACCATTCTCTATCTCAGTATAAACCATGCTCTATGGATACTGGCGTAGTCCATGGAATAGAACCTAAGGCATGGTTGTTAATCACTCATAGGATAATTTTTTTATTAGGACATTGGAATAATCTAATACACATGGCTAGACACAATGGTGTGTTACCCACCTAGGTAAACCATACATCCATATTTCTTCCTGGACAGAGGTGTAACATGGTTTGTGAATTGTCTTGTAGCCGGTATGGCCAAATATGGATTCCTTTCATTTCATTATACAATTTAAACTCCTTAAACATACAGTAATTTATTTTAAAAACCTAACCATCAACCCTAACCCCATTTAACCCCTAATAACCTATGTAGACCTCCCTCACCGTATATCCTCCCTTGAGATGAAATATTTGGTCTTTTAGATTAGGATATTCATAGAAACATTATGTATTCTTCCAATACCTTCTTATATTCCCTATTTTTCGTCACATATCCCATCCTCCATTAGTTATCTTTACTCTACCTATTTTTTTCATTATTTTTTTTTATCTCTCTTCATTGAGTTGATTCTTGTTGGTAATGGTGTACCCTTTCTTTTATATGGTCTCCCCTTGGAAAATTTTTTGTAATCAAACTGATTTCGATAGATCCTTTGAGAAAAGGAATTTACATTAATGTGTTGCTTTTTAATGATGACTTATATATTATTGGATGTTTCTTAATTTATTTATAAAATTATTCTTGTGTGTTAATAAATGCATGACTAGTTATTTTTTGTGTGGGTTTCATTTGAAATATGTAAAGCCCCTTATGCTATAAATGTGTGATTATGTGATGGAATGGTTTTGGGAAAATGCATTGAAGTTTTTAAAATTGGTGAAAGAACATCAATTTCATAGGTATCTAGGTGAGAATACTTGGATAAGTAAATGAGGAAAGACATTCCCTACATAGCTGGTACATGATACAACACTAACTAACCTTTTATGAAAGGGATTGGTTTGATAAAGTAAACGGAAAACCTTCACATACATGTCTGATCACCAATAATAAGAAGATATTATGTCCCCACAAACACTAGTTACATAATTATATCCCATGGTTCATATGTTGTTTTTTATTTTCTCAATTACCACTTTTATTTGATAACAATGCCTGTTTTAATTTATATTTTTTCCCAAAAATTAGGAATGTTTAATAGTCATAATGTAATTATGAGTGGAATCATATGGTGGTATACTGATTGTAAATTAAGATCACCCCATACATACACCCTCAGGTGTATGTAGAAATTGTTTTTTATTCATGTAATGGAATGAAATATCATAGTTCTAATGGATGTTCTTTGTTTGAGGTGTCTATTTTTGGATATCCATTTTTGGTGGTGGAATGAGGGTATTGAACCCCTTATTTCATAGAATACTATTGCTTTAGTCTGTTCCCCTTCTCATTTTGATTATTTTGGTTATTCTGTAAATTATAAATGTTTAACTCATGGCATTAGAATTTACTTCGATCTTCCAAGAAATGGTTATATTGTAATTAATTTCATTTGAAATGTGTATTATTGCCTCTCATTTTCTAAACAATACCTAAAGGTGTTAATTGATGATTAGAAACTAGTATATACCCTAGGATTTCAAGAATTACATTGGGTATTTCCATAGAATGGGTCAGGTGTTTGGTTAGATGTATTCCTAAACCAGTTCATTATAAAATATTTTTGAAGTAGGGTTTATAATTTATTTGGATCATGATATTTATTAGTTTCTCTATAGAAAAGTGATAATATTACCAGGTTTAGAGGTTCTTATTGTGATTGGAAGTGTCAGGCCAACACACATTATGTCGGGAATTAGGCTACCATGGGATGCTTGGGATTTTTTTCACTGCAGCATATGGTGTGAAAAACAGGTTGCAGACTATGAATTCACACTGAGGCGGGGTTAATTGGTTTATTATGTTATTTTATTTATGGTCTCATTGAGATTATGAAAATATTAAAAAAAATTATTGAAAAAAATTCGATGGATGATGATGTGATGTTATCCCTTATAATTGTCAAATTGTGTTGTGTCATACCTCTCAAGAGACATCATTACCACCATGGGAAGAGAAGGGAGTGAATTATCACTCACTATTTGATCAAATATTTTTTAATGTGGTGGTAGAGAATATTAAATATTTGGATCAAATATGGGGATCTATTCTTTCTCATGCTAATGAAAGATAACAATATATAGAAATAATAAATCCCAAGAGTTCATCATAAAAACCCACATCCTTTCAAGTTATAATGAAAACACAAGAAGTAGAATATTATTTTGAAAATATTTAAAGGATATCTGAGTTTCTAAAGACTCGTGAATTATTCATGCAGAAATTTTATTCATTTTATTGGAAATACCTAGTCACAAGTAGGGGGATTCAATGGTTCAGTCTAGAAAACAAGAGATAATGGGATATAATGGCATTAAGGAAGTATTTAAGGATATGTATTTCACTAATATATTGTTCCTTTCAATGAGCTATGAGTTCAAGGATATCTATTAGGGAAATCATTACATGTTGAAATATCCTACAATTTTAAGAAGAAGACATATGTTGAGGTGGTGGATCGAGCACTGATGGTGAAAATTAATAGGGAATGTATGATTGTTTTTCTAGTGATGAATCTTGCAGTTGCCTGGGTGTAAGTGGAACACATGAAAATAATAAGAATCATGATGTAGAGGGAATGAAAAATGGAAGATTCTCTAGATACCCCTCCCTATAGCCTGTATAATAATCTTCAGGTGGTGGAATAGTTATGTTCCACAGATGTGGAAGAAATTTGAATATGTGATCAAGGTATCAAATATCACATAATACCTAAAATTAATAGGGTAATCTGAGGATCTTGAATATGTTCTATATTATTGTACCACCCACCCAGGGTGGTGCCTGATCCACTCTACATTGTATATTTCGTGCTCACTATATTGTATTGTAGGCTATAGATTCTTGGAATGCATGGAGCGTAAGAAAAGACAGATATTCCTATAGACAGATTCATCTTAAGAATGTTTCTGATGATTGAAATTAACATTATTCATCAATGGATATAAAACAATTCACCCTATGATACATGTTTTGTTAGAATCAGATTCATGACCTATGATAGTTCACGGTACTATTTTGATTTCATCATCTTTAGGTTTCTTCTTATTCGATACAGGTTCTTAAAATTCTTTTATTTCAACCCAACTTTTTGAAATTGTGAAATTACTAACTGATAATAGGAACAATCCAATGGATTTGGTCGAATCACATGGAAATAAAATAGAACATGTTTTTAGATGTCCATCAGCCTTTTTTACTCACTAAAGAGTCGAATTGGAGTGGCATTTATTGGTTTTGGAAATACGTATTCTTGACATGGCCTATGGAATATAATAGATGGTGAATTTCAAGGAACACTTTGATTTTTTCCATTAGCATGTAACTAATAATGTACATGATAGTATAAAATGGTTCTAACAAGGTGACAGGGACCACCATTTTGGGTGAGCTAGATATCCATATATAGATATAGGAAGCCTCATCTTCCAAGTTGGTTGGATCATAATATCAGATGATGGTATATGTTTTGATGATAGTTGTCTCCTCTTATAGATGAGTTTCTATAAGTTTTTCTAGTTAATTTTTCAAGGTTACCCTTAGAATGAGAGGTGGAGTTTGACATCAATTTTGCATAAAGGACACAACTAATATCTCTTTCCTCATATCATATGGCCCCTAATGATTTGTGGTAATTAATGATATAGTTAGATGTTATTGAATCCAATGGATTAAATTTCAGAATTTTTTTACTTTGGGAAACCCTAGTATTGTTTTCAGAAAACCCTCATGGATCCCATTCATTGTGTATTGAATACTGAAAGATTAATGGGGTCAATAAAAAAAATAAACACCCTTTTCCCTACATTTGATTCCACTTTGATTAACTCAAGTGGGAATTATAAGGCACTAACAATAAACATAACAACATATTGAATTATGTTAATAATTAACATTGATGATATTTTCAAGTTTAGAGCCTTATAGATTTAGGTCATAACTTATACATAACAAGATGAATATTACTAGTAGAATTTTTTATTCACTATCCATTTTTTTCAAAAATAATTCATAAAAAAAAGAAACATGCCTAGTTCAATGTTTTAGAGAGAATGACTTTTCAAGGATCCCATTCATGACCAAATTCATCTTTAAGTCTAGTGAAAAACAATTCAAAACATGGGATGAGTATAAAAATCTCATTAAGGGAAACATAAAGAAGGAAAACTGTAATTTTTTCAAAACAACATATAATCCTTGAATACATTATCATAATGTAATACTTTTCACCTTAAAGAAATACAAACAATGCTTCACTAAACATAAGCTCATTGGTTACCCTTATTGTATTCAGAATATTTCTAGAAGTACCATATAAAAAATGTATAAAATATAAATGTAACTCGAGACATAAATATACTGAAACAGAATAACCATACCATCAACTTCCACACATATCACTAAATGAAATAGCCATACGGCCGACTTCCATACAAAAATCATTATATGTGAAAAAATAGTCACCCATTCTTGGTTTATCATATAACCAACAGTCATTTGGTTTATCTTGTAACCACCCTTCATTGGTTTATCACGTAACCACCCATCATATGTCAAAGTACCATTACAAAATCATTACACCTAAACTATTGAAAATATCAATATTTCAGTAATAAAAATTCATTTTCAATCATAAGAAATAATCTCAATATATTAAAATAATAATTCAGTTAAAAACCATTTTCAATAAAAAAACAACCAATAATGGAATATGGTATTTCATTTCATTTTAAAAATATTAAAGCTTATAGAGGAAGCCAAATAACGATTACAGCGGCAGAGAGGTTATTGTCAATACATACGCTAAAACAATTCCTATTGTCTTTTAGTAAAATGCTTCATATAAAAAATATTCCCTTTGATTGAAATTAATAGTTGAAGGATTTTATTATAATTCATATCAAAAAGAGGTACATATTATCAAAATATTCCTCAATTAAAGGATATTGAGACAAATCCCATTACAAAGATCATTTTTTAAATAAAATAGATCAATTATGTGTATTAACTATATGAACTCAATATGATAATATAAATACAATATTGGATATCAAATTTGATTTCTCACATAATCATATCACGACATATTCAGGAAGTAGAAGTTGAACCCAAATAATAGAAATTTGGTTAGGACGTTCCCTTACCTCGAGTCTGACTTGCCTTGTATGTTCCTTGATCATCATTAATAATAAACATAAGTTAATTATACATGATTGAGAATATTTTTTAGGTTTATCATTTCTATTATATAAATTATTACCTTTCGATAATAATGAGTTTATTATTTGAGTTCATATCAGACATTTTTTGAATTTTCTGTCTTTCAGTCAAAAATGAACTTGTTATAATTACAGATTGTCCATGTGGTTAAAATAACATTATCTAAAAAATTATTTTAATGATTTATATATCTTATATATCTTATATATTCAGTATATATGTATTTATAAAATTCCATAGAATTTGGATATAAAACTGAAAAGCATCGTTCGTGGAGATGGTAATTTGTACATACACATGAACACTATGTTCATTTATTTTTTAAATTGAAATGAATGAAAACTAAATGATACATAGGTATATTATAACTCCAGTATAATATCAAGGTTATATTTGTTACATAAGTTCATTAATTCAATCCTTTAAATATTCGACATATATAATTAACGTGTCATATCACTTTGAGGGGGCGGTAGTCCGCACTTCCTCAAATGAAATTATTATACTTATACAACATGAAAATCATAAATTTTTTTCTAAATGAGAATTAAATAATCATAGTGATAAAATAAATATAATATATATCATATAAAATTATATTTCTAATAGAATGGAAACCCTAAGAGGTGGTAGGAGAAAATTGAACAATCATCGTTTCGTAAGGCAGTAGTTCGCAGTCCACAGAAATAGTATGTTCTAAATTTATTAGATGGAGGTGTGTGTAAGTGTAGTTTGAATTCCTATCCTAACCACATACTAGTATATTGAGGATACACGTTTTGTTATGTAATCAAATAATAATAATATAATATTGAGTGAAGATGTGGAATATTGTAAAGGAACTTTAGTGAAGACACTAACTCTTAAAACGGGTAACTTCCTTTGATTTGTTCTAAAGGATATCTTGAATTTCCTTCTTCCTAATGTAATGATTCTTGAAAGAAGAGAAGGATATTGAGAGATTATTAGAGTAGAGGTTATATGATCCAAGGGTATTGAGAGGATTGAGTAAGAGGTTAGATGTGGTGACCTTTTATAAGAGGGAGGATGGGAACTTTAAGAATGTGTTGAAATATTATTTTATTATTAATTTATTTTAGAATTCAGATTACAAAAAAGTGATATATTTAAAATTTCAGAAGAATATGGGTAGAAATACTCTTAGAAAATTTGTTTTAGACATGTTTATGTAATTAAATTAACTTTATCCTTTATCATTTTCCCTTAGTTAAAAAAATTAACTCTTACCATGGCTTATTGTATTTTCATAAAATAAAGTTAATATAGTTACTATAAAATGAAAGGAAACCCAAAATTGATCATTAATGAAAATTTTTACATCATATATTTTATTTTGACGAATTTTATATTTTTAAGACTGTTATATCATTTAATAAAATATTAATTGATTTAGAAACTCATTTGTGTCAATTTTTACCCTATTCATATCACGACTTTAAAAATCCAAAAAAAGATGATTAATTCCAAAAAAAGTTCATTAATTAAAATATAAAAAGAAAAAATCATCCATAAATTTCTTTTATTCCTTCAATAGTTTGAAAATAAATTTATTTTAATGTTTATAATATCATTTATTTAAATATTTCATTTATAAGGTAATCACCACAACATTATTGCGTCATAAATAAATTTATTTATTTGATGTATAAAAATTATAAATAAAATACCATAATGTAGGGAATTTTTGTAGCTTTGTAATGGACATTTATATTCAAATAGATAACTCACATACCCTTATATAAAAATTGTTTTATTAAAAGATAAATGTTTAGGTTATATTTTCTTTAACATTAAATTAAAAGAAATTAAATAAAATTTTCACACAAAATTGGCTCTATGGGGTCCTTAAATCGACCAAAGGATTGCAATGGTTAAATATATCTCATCCAATATGGTTATCACTTGTGTTAGGGTAAATAAATATTATTATAATATTATTTTTTACCCATATTTAAGATATTAACATTTTCACGATTGTAAATAAAATATTTAGTGAAGTTACAATTCATAATATTTAAAAATAAAACGTGATTATTTAAAAAATTTGGACCTCCTGATTCTAAATTTGGAATCCATTTTTCAAAATCCTAAACCTAGAAATTGAAGAAATTAATTTATAAATAATTCTCATTGTCAAAACCAAAAGTCGTGTTTTTAAGAAGTAAAAAATACCTAAATATTGAAATTTTTTTACGTACAATTAAAATATGAAATTACATACAATGACTTACATTTTATTAAATGATAAAAACATAATCCAATTATACTTTAAAATAAAATTAAATTACAATCTAACTATATAAATAAATTAGTTGAAAATACAGTATTAAATTAAAATGTTGTATTTTTCATTATTCATTAAAAATGAACATTATTAGAAAAATACAAAAAATACATCCAAAGTAAATTTGGATGTTCTAATTCTAAAGAATAAATTAGTATTTTAAAATAGAACATATAATGGTTTCAAAAACTAGCTTTTAAAAATGGTTCTCCATAAAATGGCGTTAAATCGACCTTTTAAAGAATAAAAGATTATTTCATTCTTGAAGTCAAATTCATTATTATACTATGCCTCTAAATTTTTTTAGATAAATAGAAAGACATTGAACAAACATGTTTATTTATAATTTATTTAGTTATGTTATTTATAAAAAATATAATGTTTATGCATTAACTGCTATTTAAAATAATAATAATATTATATTATTTTACTCTATAACTCAAAGTTGTGTGAAACATAATATTTTCTAATAATCCTGTTGTTGTGTTTTGACTACGCTATCGAAAAAAGTTTCCTCCTTAAAATAGAATTAAAATCTTATTCATAAGTATTAATATTAATCGAAAAGTATCACTCTATAAATAATTGGGTCATTACATCCTTCCCAGCTTTTGGAAATTGCATCCTTGTAATTTTAAAATTGTGCTCCATAATTTCATCGAATGTCTGAAATCAGAAAATAATTCAATAAAACTATAACTTTAAAAGAAATAATGTGAAGTGTAAAGGTCACCATAGATAAAAAATATTAGGATTCGATGAAAACTTGGATATGGAAGAGAAAACTAACCATCATGTTTTGAAGTAAAGTGATAGAAAACATGATCATGACAAATTTAACCACCAGAAAATCACAAACTCTTGATTGGTTAAACATTATTTGATTCCTCAGTAAGAAAATTAAATAGAAAACGTTTTTTTATTTTTGTTTTCAAAATGTTGAGGAATTTATTTATGAGCTTGAATATGAACATAAGGGAACATACTAACTTTTTATGTAGACATTCAAACTTTAATAAATTTCAACCACAAACTCAAATATTCTCCAACTGATGAGTATTCAATATTACCTGGTGACATCAAAAGTGATAAAATCAACTTCTATATAATCACATAATTCTAATAAGATTAACTATATATTAACCAAACTCAAAATGGTTAGTATGAGATCAGATAATTTCCAAAAGGATAATCCTTTTTTAAAAGAAACACTACTCTTAATCTACTAAATTCAAAAAACATTACCCGTAGCTCAACAGAGACCATTAAATAAATAATTCTCATTAATATTATTCAACATAATCCAATATTCTTTTGTAACCTAAAACATAGAATGATTTGATCACATAGTCTTCAACAAATATCTTAACATTTATCTCTAAATATCATCAGTAACTCATAATCTCTCATTCTATAAATTTAATTAACATAATCAAAAAAAAATTTATGCTTGGTTAATCATTGCCATAAATTTCCCAAATCACTATATGTCCAAAATAATAGAATAGAATATTCCAAAATAAAATTCCCCATTACTAATCAATTGAAATCCCAAATCATTTTATTTTTTTAGGCATATGGTGTTCCCAAAAGAGAAACTTTCTTCCAAAATAAGCTTAATCACTTCATCATAAAATCAATTTATTATATTAAGGATATAAATTTGATAAATCATAAGATCCCAAATAAACTTATTCTTGATCGATAAAATAATTTAACTAAAAATAGTAAGTCATAATAACCAGTGATTTCATGTAGGCTAGTTGTAGGTGATGCTCCTTTATCGCCCTTCAGTTGTGGGTTCGATTCCCATGGCCTTGCTGAAAGCAATGGGTTTTCACCCATTCTATGAGTTCCCTTTTTTAAACCATTACATTCTTATAACATTAACAAAATGAGAAAAAATTCTTAAAAATAACCGTAGCATGTCTTAACCTGAAAGGCTATTTCATACATCACATTTTTCAAACCAAAAACTAATGACCCATAATTGCCTCAATAATAAAAGATCACAAGAACCCATAAGGTTATCCATTATTTCCACACAATAAAATACAATTCTTCATTGAATAAAATTCTCACATATCAAACTTCAGTGTTACACATACTAGGAAAATTATTCCAAATTAATCATATAATTAAAACATTTAAACATATCATCATCCATAGATCAAACAAAAATCTTCAATTTTTAGACATCTTAATCATAGAAAAATCTTCATGATACTATATCCATGTTTTAACTTCTTATAATTTTATACTTCATTCCTATAAAAAATGATGCATAATGTCTTATGGTTTAATTAATGTTAAAAGATGAACTATGAAATAATCCATACGTTTCATATGTCATTCTAAATTTCCTCATCTTTAATTGGAATGTCATTAGGAATTGGTAAAAATATATTTGAATGATCTTTATAATACCATTCCTAAAACTACTTTGTAAGACATCAATTTGTATAATGACCATTCGCACCATATTTAAAACATCTAATTGATCCCTTAGAAATAACTTCTTCCCCTTTCGTAGAGTCAACTGGAAACTTCCTTTTTCTATGGTAGGTAATTGATTTATGACCTTCATTATGAAATCTAAATCATCTACCCATCTATTTTAATAATTTTAATAGGTGTTTGTTTCAACATCATTGACATATATGTTTTTGAATATACCTATTTTTATGATAATTACCGAATCATTCATTGGAATTCGTTTCTCTAATATATAATGCCTTAGAAAAATCACCATGGTTCATGTGTTCAGTAATGAATTCAGATAGTTGGTTAAGAATAACCATAAGATTCATCCTTGCATCTCCCATTTAATTTGGATTTTTATTCCAAAAACCACCATAATTTCCTTCACATGCATTGTTACTTTAGTGCCTACTAGATCCATCCATTTACTAAAACCAAATAAGTCAGTGTGAGTATATTAGTAAAATCATCATATAATATATTATGAGGAGGATAAACCCTAAGATATACATAATTGTGTTATCTTAATCTCATTTTATTTATCTACAATAACTAAAACTCTTTATAATATGCCAACCATTATGTTTATGTAACTTATACTAACATAACACACTAACATATAAATTATTTATATAGTTATATTTTTCTTTTTAATTAGTTTTAAAGTGTAATTAGATTATATTATTATCATTTTATTAAATTTAGGTAATTGTATGCAATTACATTTTGAAATTTGACATAAACACATGTCAATGATTTGATAGTTGTTATTTCATAAAAAACATTTTCTGTTATTGACAACGAGAATTAATTTTAAATTAATATTTGAAAATTCTATGTATCGAATTTAGAAAAATGAATTATATATTTTTAATCAGGTGGTAAAATTTTTGTAAATAGTTAACTTTTATTTTTTGACATTATGAATAGTAACCTCAGTAAAAATTTTATTTTCCATGGTTAAAGGATAAATCTTGAAAATAAGGAAAAAAATAATATTATAATAATATTAAATTATCCATTCACATTTCATAAACATATTTTATCTTAAATTTCAAACTATTTGAATCATTGAGTTTTTATGGGACCCCATGGAGTCACTTTTATGTGGAATTGACATTTTAGAAAAATTAATTGAAAGTTAAAGAAAATGTAACATAAACAAATATCTTTTAATAATTTTTTACGAGGTTATATAATTGACATGTTAGACCATTAATAGTAATTATAAATATGGAAATATTTCTTATATCATGGTATTTAATTTATAAATTTTAGATATTAAATAAATTAATTAAATTATGACACAATAGTTATGCAGTGATTGCTTCATTAACAAAGGACTGAAATAAATGATATTACAAATCATAAAATAAATGTAATTTTGCTATTTTAATGTAATAAAAAATTGTATGATATTTAGATGTTATATATGTATTAATTATGTTTTTTCGAGTCAATCAATTTTTTATGGATTTTTAAAAAGTTCCGAAATGAATACTTCCAAAATTGATATAATTTATATATTAAAATATAAAATATTTTATTAAATATTATAAAATTTAAAAAAATATAATATTCTCCCAAATATTGATCTTAATTATAAAATTTTATTATTTACTCTTAAATTGGATATTTTTCATATTTTGGTAACTGTTTTGATTCTCAAAGTGTTGAATTCTTGATAAAATTGTAAGAGTAAAATTGGGTTAAATAAAAAATATAAGGATTAAAAAAATATCCCAAGCCTGTAAAATCTTTTTATATTATTTTATTTAGAATTATTTTCATTTTATATCAAAATTAAATTAGTTGTTGACCTTTGGAAACAGAAAATTATTTTATAATAATATAATACTTTCAAACATTCTTAAAGAGACCATCCTCCCTCATATAAAGGGAAACACTTATAACCCTTACTCAAACCTCTAATTCCCCCTTGGATCATCCATAATCTTATTTAATATGCTCCCACCATACCTATATTACACTTATAAGTCTTACCTTAGGAATAATGAAATTCAATAAAGCCTTTTGGTTTAAACAAAAGGGAGTTACCTGATTTTATGGTAACGTCTTATCTCTAGTTCTTTTATTTTATATTCCTTCTACAATACCTATTATATTCATATTCATTGAATAAATAACAAAAAGTTTTCTCCAATAAACTAGGATTTTTTTATTTGATTTATTAAAACTACATTTACACTCACCTCCATCTAATGGGTATAAAACATTCTGTTTTTGTGGATGGAAGACTACTGGCTCCCGAAATAATGATTGTTCAATATTCTCCTACCACATCTCATAGAGGAAATTATTATTGGAATGTAATAATATATGATATATATAAATTTTATTTTAATCTATATTATTTTTTTAATTCACATTTAAAAACATACCTTTATGCTTTTCATGTTGTATAAATGCGATAATATCATTTGAGGAAGTCTGGACTACCACCCCCTCAAAGTGATATGAGTCGTTTATGCCATACTTGGAACGCATAAAGGATGGTGTTATTGAAATTATTGAAATTATTTAAAATAGAATATTATACTATAATTATAATAAACATATGTACCATATTGTTTTCATTCTTTTAAAAATGAAAAGATAAATTAAAGTAGTATTCCTCCGTATGTACGGCTTACCATCTCTATGAATAGATATTTCATTTTTATATATCAAAATGATAATGTCAATTAAAAATACATATATAATCGTATTATTATATATATGTGATATATAAATAATTAATATCATTCTGGAGATAATGGAATTTTGACGACATGGGCAATTTGTAATTATAACATGTTTATATTTGATTCAAGTACCGAACATCGACAAAAAAACTGATATGAACATGAATAATTATATGATTATTAAAGAAAGTTAATAAGTGATATAAATTGAATAATAAACATAAAAACGTTTATAAAAAAATTATAATTAACTTATGTTTATTTTTTAGTGAGATAAAGAACGAACAAGACAAGTCGGACACAAGGTGAGGGAACCTTTCACCCTTTCCCTTTTAGGAAAAGACTTATTTTATGTTATATATTTAAGTTTAAATATTAAAATAATGTCATATGTTATTACATATACTTATTTATGTACATATTATTACCATGTGATGAGAGACCCTTTTCTATCTCATCATCTTATTTTTTTAATTTTTATGGGACGATGTTATGCTGCCGAATTTTTGTAAGGGAACTTCTTAACCTAATTTCCATTATTTGGATTAATAATATAAGTTTAATTATATAGTTCTATGATTATGTAATAATTTTTTTTATTTAATATATTTTATTTATACATTAATTTTGTGTACTTATAGGATATACACATAATCGATCTAATTTACCTACAAAATGATCTTTGTAGGGGAACCTTTCCACATTGTCTTTTATTCAAAGATTTCATGATGTTATGTATTTTAATTTCAATTTTATTAGTCTGGGATATGTTCTTCAATATCCTTTTTTCTCTAAATTTTAGTTCCATGTAATGAGAGTCCATTTTCCCTCTGATCAACTCAATTATTTTTAATTTTTATGTGAGCAGTTAGGCTACCAAATTTTCGTAATGGATTTTCTAAACTCGATTTCCTATTATATTGTTTTTCACATACTTTTTTGATTATGTAATTACAATATTATGTGTATAGTTATTTTCTTTTTATTTATGATTATAATTACCCTTCATTTTGGGTAGATATATTATTGCTACACTTAATCACCCGATTGAAAAATTCCCACGTCATTTATTCAATCATTTTAAGGGATATCATAACTGAATATCATTTCATTTAGTTAAAAATTCATTCCATTGTTTTGGTTTTTCCATGAATATGTGTGAATGAATTATGATTTATTTACACTTAATGTCTTCTTATATTGGGTTTATTTCGGTTTTTCATAAATAATTGTTTCATTGATTTATCCGTATTCTAAGGATACAATCTTTGTAAGGTATTTTGTATAAATTTTCATTTTATTGCGAATTATTTGTTGTGATACACCAATTTACTTTATATGGTGCATATACAGGCAATTGACATATTATATCATGAATCTCCTTACTCTCATGGTATTTAGGATTTTTCTAATGTAATTCTATTACTCTAGTATTCTCTCAAGTGGTAAGGGAATCTTAACCTAAAAAATTGTGATAAATGTTTTACCTATTTATTATTAGAAATAATTCCCAAAAATTTACATGTGTTAAAAATGTGTTTTAGGATATATTTATATGGAAATTTGTGTTTTAAAATTTCAATTCTTTTAAAAGTATCACGGTGGTGTGGGGGAATTTGATTCAAAAATCTATTTATTAAATGTTTTAAATTGTTTTAGAAGTGGATTGAATATTTCAATATCCGGAATTTCATCATTGAGGTTGATGAGTGAAACATTTATAATTTAAATATTTTATGAGTTATGATTACGTAATGATACTTTGACATTTGATAGGTGGTTAGGTGGAAAACCTAATAAGGGTGGTTTCATGATAAACCTTGGGAGGGTGAGCCCGAGATAACTATCCAATGCATCAGGCTAAGTGATGAAGGAAAACATTAATTTTTCTCCTATGTGATTTAGGGAATATATTGTGATGGGTATTCCAAATGTAACTCTCAATGTAGCTATGAATGCTACAATGTACGTATGTTATGGATGAAACAAGTTAAAAATATGATTTTTGTTGTTATGTGTTATTCATAAATCTTATGATTCCTTGAGGTATATTAAAGAGCATATGTTTGGTATGTACTGATGGACTAATGTTTTATTTCATTATTTTATAACCCTTAATGAGATTTTTATGCTCATCTCATGTTTTGGAAATGTTTTTCATAGGGTATAATAGAGCTTAAGATAAAGGATAAATTCAAGAATATTTATATCAAGAAAAAAATTCATGTTTTCTTTTAAGAGATTTTATTTTTTGAAAAAATGGATACTTAGTTGAATTTTTTACTTTGTAATATTTGAGATATAATTTTATAGTTTTGGCCTAATTATCTAAAACTATAAACCTAAAAATATCCCCAATTTTAAATATTTATTTAACTAAATATTATGTAATATTTAAGTACAGGGCAATATAGTTGGTATTAGAGGTCGGTTTAGATAACTTTAGAGATTAGGGTGCTATTTAAGCATATGTTACAAAACCATAATGCTTATAATATAAGAAAGATTACAATCTATTTTAGTTAAATATAAAGGGTTTATGATTACATAAATAAGTATTTATTAGTGTTTACCCTCCTTATAAGATATTATATGATGATTTTTAAGATATACACACACTGTCCTTTTTGGTTTTAGTAAATGGCTAGATCCATAAGGCACCAAAGTAACAATGGATGTGAAGAATACTATGGGGATTTTATATATGGGAAACCAAATTATATGGGATCTTTAATGATAACTATTATGATTATTATTAACCAACTATCTAGAGTCATAATTAACCACATGAACCTTGGTAATTTTTCTAAGGAATCATATATTACAGAAATGAATCCAATTGGATGTTTATGTGATAATCATAGAGTTCTCTATATTAAAAAACCTATTTATTGGGTATGTTGAATGAAACACCCAATAAAATTATTCAATGGGATATTAAAATGCTTCAGATGTGGTAATTAATGTCATAAATCAACAACTTACCACAGAAAAAGGATACATCTAGTTGACTCTAGTAAAAGGAAATAAGTTATTTATGAAGGATCAATTGAATGTTTTAAATATAATGTACATGGTTATTATACAAATAGATTTATTAAAAGGATGGTTTGAAAATGGGACCATTAGGATCATACAAATATATGTATACCAATACCCAATTCCCTTCCAATTGAGGATGTAGAAACTGGCGATGACCTGTGAATGATATGGATTATTTCTTAGCTCGTGTTTTGACATTGCTGAAATCATAAAATATTATGAACGATTTTGTTTATAGGAAATAAGTATAATATAATTTGATGAAAAAACAGGGAAAAATAATTAGGAACAATGTTCAACGATTAAGAAGTCTACATTTTAGGAAATGAAGGGTTATGTTGGATATTTGGAAGATGATATATTTTAATGTATTAATGATAAGATTACATTGGAAATCATTTTGTAGTCTATGTAAACCTGAAGATTTATATATCAAAATTTATTCAAGGAAATACTATATTTTCTTTTGTGGATATAATTAATGATTACCATTTGGGTTTATATGATCCTTTAATTTTAGGCAATTAAAAGTTATAATATTTTTGGATGAAAATTCGAAGAATGAGGTTACTTTTGTGGTTAAAATATGTTATGGATATTTTTTATGAATTTATCTCATATTTTTTGGAATGTTATAAAATTATATAGTTTTTGATTAAAGATAACATGTAGACCATGTGACAACCCATCGCCTCAGAAAAAGGTGCCAGAATCAAACCCACAACCCTAGTGCGATTGAGATTTATCGGCTAACACAGGACTACATGTATTCCTGGGTTAGTATGAATAATTAGTTTTAGTTAAATTATTTACTGGATCATGAATAAGTTGATTTAGGGAAATTATGTTTAATCAAATGGATATCCTTTGAATAGGAAAATTATTAGGTGATTAAGTGATAACAGTTATTTTAGAAGTCATTTTCTATATTGGTAGTACTATTATGCCTATGGAAAATAGAGTACTATTGTATTTTATTGATGGATTAATGGTTGAAATTTTATTTTGGAAGAATGTATGTTTTTATTATGGACATATGGAAATTTGGTTTTTTCATGGAAATTATTTGCCTATTATAGAGAATATGTGATTAGGTTAATTACAAATCAATATGAGACTTTAAGAGTAGTTGATGTTATTAGGATATAAATGTTAATATTTAATATGCAAGAAAATGTTTTTAAATTATTCATAGATTTGGGTTTCTATCTTATCTTCGATTGTATTGAATTATTTTAAGGACAATTTTTTATTTAATGGTATTTGTTGAGCTATGGGTATTTTTTGTTCAATTTTCAAGATTAATAGTAGTATTTCTTTTTATAAAAGATTATCTATTTTGGGGGATATATGATAATGTACTAACCATTTTGGTTTTATATAATGTCTAAAAATTGGGAAAATATATAATTACTTTTTTTTGGATTATTTGATTCTCTAGAAGTTGATTCATGCACTTTTGATGTGACCAATTCAGCTTGAATACTCGTCGTTCAGAGAAAAGATGAGTTTGTGGTAGAAATTTAGTAAAGGATGAAAGTCTACATGAAATGAATGTATGTTTCATTATGTTCTTAGTCAATATCAAAAATAAATTCCTCATCATTATGAAAAGGAACATAGAAAAAACTTTGATCATTTACTTTTCATACTAGAAAATATCCAATGACCATTTTACCTACCACAAGTTTGTGGCTTTCTTATTATTAACTTTCTCGAGATCATTTTTTCTAACACACTCAATCAGAACATGAAACTTAGTATATAATCCATATCAATGTTTTCCTAAATGTAATGCTTGTATGGGATATATCAGGTGACTTTTTTTACTTCTCTTTATTTCAATCAAACTGATTGTTTTATTGACTCTTTTTATGATGGGAGACATTTAATGATGTTTCCAACCCAAATTTAAAAATTGTCAAGATTTCATTCCCAAAAGGGGGGAATGGTGTAGCATCCCAGGAAAATGAAGAATATGAAATTTTAATATTTATTTTTATTTGTTAATTAAATATTAATTTTAATTTCAGTGGGATTCAATGTCTGATTGTGTACACAACACACAAAAAAGGGTTTCTTTGAAATCATATGTTTCACAGAACTTTGAGTTATACCAAAAATAATATTATAATATAATTATTTTAAATATTACTTAACACCAAGCCATTTTATTTAAGGATTTAATAGAACTAATTAATATACGATTTCACATGTTTATTAAATGTGTTTACTTTTATCCACTAAATTATAGAGGATTAAAAGAAAAATATCGGATTTTTATGGATGGAAGACTCTAATATTATTTAAAAGGTTGATTAATCGCCTTTTAATGGTAAAAACTTTTTAATATATTTTTTTGACACTTTTATATGTTAAATTTTAAAAAATAATCTTCTTTTTTAGAAGTGGGATATCATTATTTTTATTGGATAAAATTTGGGTATTTTTTTGATAATGTTCATTTTTAATCAATAATGAAAAATACTTCATTTTATGTCAAAACTATATTTTATTATAATTTATTTATATAGTTAGATTTTATTTTTATTTGATTTTAAAGTTTAATTGGATTATTATTTTATCATTTAATCTAATTTACGTCATTATAAGTAATTCCACATTGAAATTGAATATAAACACATGTCAATCTTTTGATATTTATTATTTTTTTTAAAAACGCTTTTTGGTTTTAACAACAGTAATTAATTTTTAATTAATTTCTCCAACTTCTATGTGTTGAATTTTGAAAAAGGATTCTATATTTTGAATCAGGGGTTCCTAATTGGTTAAGTAAGTAACATTTATTTCTAGAAATTTTGAATATTAACCTGGGTAAATATTTTATTTACAATGCTTAATGGGTAAATCTAGTAAATAAGGGTAAAAAATATTATAATAATAATATTAAATTTCCTTTACATGTGTCCTAACTATATTGGAAGAAATATTTCCATCCATGGGAATACTTGGGTTGATTTTGGGATCCCATGGAGCCAATTATAAGTGACAATGATATTTTATAAAAATTAATTTAATGTCAAGGAAAATGTAACACAAACATATATCTTTTAGTAAGACAATTTTTATATGGGGTTACATATGTGATATTTTTTACTATAAATAGTCATTAGATGTATAAAATGATTTCCTATACCATGTAATTTTATTTAAAATTTTTACACATTAAATAAATTAATTTTATTTTAACACAATGGTGATGGACTGATTTCATCCTTAAAAAAGGATTCAAATAAATGACATTAAAAATATTAAAATAATTCTAATTTTGTTATCTTGATGTCATTCATGAATTGTGTGGATGATAGTTACATGTTATCTTTTTATTAATGATGTTTTTCTGAATCAATCAGGTTTTTAAGTATTTTTGAAAAGTATTTATATGAATAGTATCAAGATTGACATAATTCATATTTTAAAATATAACCTATTTTCCAAAAATATTTTAAAATTCTATGAAATATAATATTTTTTTCAAATAGTGTTATTAAGTCTAAAATTTTATTATTGACTCTTAAATTGCACATTTTTCATTTTTTTAACTATATTGATTCTGAAAGTGTTAAATGATTAATAAAATGGTAATAATTAAAAAGTTATAAATCATGGATATCATTCTAGAGATAATGGACCTTTGATGATATGGACAACTTTTAATTATAGTAGGTTTATTTTTGACTTAAGTACGAAACATTGACAAAAATACCGATATTAATATGAATAATTTTATGAATATTATAGCAAGGAAAAATTGATATAAAGAGAATAATGAATGTGAAAAATTATCTGAAGAAAGTATAATTAACATAAGTTTATCATTTAGTGGGATAAATATTGAACAAGACAGTTCAGACACAAGGTGAAGGAACTCTTCACCCTTTATCTTTTAATCAAAGACTTATTTTATATTAAGTCTTTAAATATCAATTTTAAAATGTTAGGATATTTTCTCTTATATCCTTATTATTGTACATTTTATTTCCATGTGATGAAAGACCCTTTTCACTCTCATAAACTCATTTTTTTAATTTTTATGTGATGTTGTTAGACTGTCAAATTTTTATAAGGGAGCTTCTTAACCCAATTTCCATTCTTTGGGTTAGTCTTGTTTTTTTAATTATTTCATGATATGATTATGTAAGAAATTACATTGTATATCCTATATTTTATTTATACATTAATTATGTGTACATATATTGGATAAAAAATAATTGATATATTTTACTTACAAAATGATCTTTGTGGAGGAATCATTCACCCTTTCTCTATTAGTTAAAGACATCTTTATGTTATGTATTTTAATTTTAGTTTTATTTTGTTGGGTTATGTTCTTATATATAATTATTGCTATAAATTTTATGTACATGTAATGAGAGACCCTTTTCTCACTCATCAACTCATTTAATGAATGTTTAAGTGACGCTGTTAGGAAACTAAATTCTTATAATGGAATTTGTAATCTCAATTTTCCCTTATTTTGTTTTGTGCATACATCGTTGATTATGTTATGAAACTAATAGGTGTAGAATAACTATTTATATTTTTATGATTATAATTTATACTTCCCTTTGTGTAGATATATTATTTCTACACATAATCACCACATTGATAAATTCTTACATCATTTATACAATTTTTTAAGGGAAATTATAACTCAATTAGATTTAATTCAGTTAGAAATTCATTCCATTGGTTCTGTTTTTCCTAGAATTTCGGTGAATGAACTATGAATGTTTTACACATAATATCCTTTTATATTGGTTGTATTTATATTTTTCAAAGATAATTATGTCATTGATCTATCACTAATCAAAGGATATGGTCTTTCAAAAGGAGTTTGTCTCAATTTTCATTCTATTGGGACTTATTTGTTGTTATACACTAATTAACATTATATGATTTATATACATCCCTTTGAGATAGTATGTCATTAATATTCTTATTCCCATGATATTATAATCATTATTTAATGTGATTATATAATTCAGGTATTTTCTCAATTGGTAAGGTACTCTTTATCTAAAAAATTGTTTTAAATTTATTAATGATTTATTATTCTCACTATTTGTTAATAATTTCCATGTTTTAAAAAAAATTTGGATTTATTTATATATAAATTAATGTTCTAAAATGTTAATTCCTTCAAAAGTATCAATGTTGAATGTGATGCATGGAATCAAAAAAAAAATTTATTTATTGTTTTAAATTATTTTGGAAATGGATTTAATATTTCAATATAATGAATTGATTCATTAAGGATGATGAGTGAAATTCGGATAATTTCAATAATTTATGTGTTATGAATATGTAATGGTACTTTGAAATTTGAAGAGTGGATACATGAAAAACCAAATATGGGATGTTCTGTAATAAACATATGGTGGGTGTGCCTGAGATAGCTCTTCAATGCATTGGGTAACGTGACAGAGGTAAAGGTTAATATTTATCCTAATAGATTTAGGGAATATACTATAATGGTTATTCCAAATATAAATCCTTATGTAGATGTGAAAACTACAATGTATATATGTTATGGATGATCCTAATGACTATTAAAATTTATAATTTCTATGTGTTACTAATAAATATTATAATTAATGAGGTATGACAGAATGCTTATGTTTTGTATGTTCTTATGAAAAAAGGTATTATATCTTTATTTTATAACCATTATTGGGATTTTCATGCTCATCCGAAGTTATTGAAATGTTTTTCACAGCGTATAAGAAAGTTTAATAGAAAGGAAGAATTTAGGGATATTTATATCAAGAAAATTATTATAGTTTTCTTTAAAGACTTTTTATTTTAAGAAAAATATTGATACTGAGTAGAAGTGTCTACTTTTTAATATTTTAGATGTAATGAAATAGTTATGACCTAATTATATAAAACTCTAAACCCGAAAAGATCCTCAGGGGTAATTCTTCATTTAAATCATGATTATGTAATGTTTAAGGTTGGGGCCTTATACCATGTTTGATGCAAGTGAATTTTATGTTGGATATGTCATTAGAAAATACTTTTAAAAAGATACATTTTTTATTTACTATATAAGGAAATTATTGATTCGCATGTCAATGAAAACACATCTAATAAATAATCCCCTTTTGTTCTTTATGAATTAGAAATGATCTGTTCCTATAACCTATGACAACCTGGTACTGATTTCACCAATCATTTAGAAGTCGTATACCTTTTCAAAAAACATGATTCCTTCGAAATATTGATTATGTGTGTCCATATTTTATAATAATTCCACATAAAACATTGGGATAAAGTGAACACGGAATTTTTTTGATATCCTTTCTAGGATGGAGTTCAATTATTACCAATCTAATATTTCTATACCAGATTCATTCTCATATTAATATATCTATTTTATGAGTTATTTCCTGGGATATTATTATTTTACAACATACTGATTATGTGTATCATTCCAAAATTATTAGGGAATGAATCTAGGATAAAATTCATTTCTATTGGAAATATTGTGAGTCTGATGATTCATACTAATACTTCATTATCTCAATGATTTCATTAAGAGATATTTTCTAGATTCTGAGTATGTGTCCATTCAAAAATTGTATCATGGAGATACATGTGTCTGTTAACTAAAAACAATAAAACCTATAGAAAAGATTCTATAGTGTGGAATATTTTTTACATATGTCTATAAGGATTATTATAGATATCCTAAATTTTTTAATCAGTTTTAAAAACTATGATTCATCAAATAATGAAAATAAATATCCATTACAACCATTATAATCATAAAATTGATTTATTTGTGGGGAATGGATTTTAGGATATGAATCCCAATATCCAAGGGATATATCTATACCAAATTAGTTATTTATTACGAATTTAAATTGGTGGAGTCAATTCTAAAATAGTTCAATGATCATACAAATGTAATTATTTTACTAAAACATAATACATATTTTTAATTTTGAATTCATATACCTGCCATTAGTGTCTATAGAAACCATTTATACAATCATTAATTCTCAAAAATAATTTCTATGTATGCGATCTCTCAAAATAGTGTATATAATATACCACCCTATAACCAATGATCCAACTGACAAATAAAATTTGTAAACAAATAAAAAGCATAAAAACCATATAAACACATCTATGTATGATTAGTATATAAAACTCTAGGATTCTATTTAGGGATATTAGATAGTATACATAACCAACCTATTTATGTCACTCTATAAGATAGTATATAAAAAAGTTTCATATTTAGAGTTGAAATTTCAAAAAATTTATTTTGGGAAATAATTTTCTGAAAATTAACAAACATTAAAAAAGAATTAATTATAAAATAATTATCACTAGAAGAATACTATGTATGTGTATGAAGTTTAATGAAAAAAAAACTAGAGTTTAAGACAAGGAATCTTGGAATGTGACTAAGATTTAATATTTATTTAATTATATTGTATTTAATTTCAAATTAGTATCTATTTTCAAAAAAGAAAATGTTATGGGAAAAAAATTTATTTTAAATTTTAATTGAGAAAATGGAAGCTTACGCGTTAGGAGATAAGCTTTCTTGTCTGACGAGGTCATGATGCTCAAACCCACATATTAAGGATGATAGAATCCAATTGACAAACACTTACCTATGTATTTTTAAATTTTATGTTACCATTAATTATATGTATATAAATACATATTTTTGATATATATATATATATTATTTTAACTAATACTTTATTCCATTAATTATTATTATAAAATAAACATGTATTATTTTTTGGTTTCTTTATCATACAATTTTTAGTTCTAGGAACACCTTTGGGTTTCCATTATATTCTAAATGGGTTTGGGTGTAATATTTTATGGATCTATTGGTTGATATATTTATAATAAAATAATGTAATTCCAAAATTATAGATCAATTATATCATCCTCAATAAGGATTCATTATGTTTTATAGAACTAAAATGATAAATAAATGACTACAGAAACCATCATTATCAAAATTATAGGTTTCTTTTTTCAATAATTTTATTTAAAATTTTATTTTTTAACTCATTCCCTCCTTTCATACCACTTATTATTATTTTTTAATTTGAAGGGTTGTATCATTCAATATCATGGGGTGTCAAAAGGAAATAAGATATTCTATGTGAGTGACAAAAATTCTTCAACCATAAATATGATAATGTAATTTGTTAGAATAGAATGTAAATAGAAATTAATATTTCATTATATGATTATAATTTTAAATTTTCTTTAAATTCATGAGAATTTTTATATATAATGATAGTTCGATGTAATTTTTAACCATATAAATTTTCACCATTTAATCAATATTTTTCAATGTACATTGTAACACCCCCAAATGATAAGGGGTTAAATGACTAAATGATATGACTCATTTGAACAAGGTGCACCTTCCTTTTCGAGAGACAACCTGATTTGAACTCCACAGTTAAGCGTGCTTGGTCTGGAGTCGTGATTAGGATGGGCGACCTTCTGGGATGTTTCCTAGGGTGTGTGTGAGTGAGGAAAAAGCACATTGGAAAAGGACCGATGTTGGCCTGTGGGGAAAGTCATTAGTCAGATGACCCGTTCAGGCATGTGGGTGACCCTTGGGTGGGGACCACGTGTTTTCTGGGCAAATGGTGGTACCTGGAGAGCTAGGACCTGACGACCAAGTTCAGTCGGGGTGGTTGTGCTATCACTGGAACCCACATGTTACATTTGGTATCAGAGGTGGTACACATTCTTATGTGTGGTGCACTTCCTGGGTTGTGATGTAGGTCCCACAACGAGGATGTTTTGCTCCAATCAGGGGGGTGATTGTAACACCCCCAAATGATAAAGGGTTAAATGACTAAATGATAAGACTCTTGTCAACAAGGTGCACCGTACTTTTCCGGAGCCTACGTGATTAGAACTCCACAGTTAAGCTTGCTTGGCCGGGAGTACTGATCAGGATGGGTGACCTTTTGGGAAGTTTTCTAGGGTGTGTGTGAGTGAGGAAAAATCACACTAGAAAGGACATGTGTTTTCCTGTGGGAACATTCATTAGTTATATGACCCGTTCATGCACGTTGGTGGACTCTTGGGTGGGGACCACATGTTTATGGGGAAACTGGTGGTACCTAGAGGGCTAGGACCTGACGAACATGTTTAGGTGGGGTGGTTGTGCTGTCACCGAGACCCAGTTGTTACAAACATCATTTGGAAAATGTACTTTATGGTTGATTTTGTGGGGTCTATTAATAAATATCATGGGTTTAGTAACCATTTTAGCATTAAAATGAATATTTAAAAAATATACAATAATAATAATAATAATAAATTTGTGTATAGGGAAATGAATTAATATGATGTTATGTCAGGGCAACTGGTGGTACTTGGCGGGCTAGGACCCAACGACTATGTTAAGGCGGGGTGGTTGTGCTGTCACCAGGACCCAGTTGTTACAGACATAATTTGAAATAGGTACTTTAACTTAGAGTTCATGGGGTCTGCTAATAATTATCATGGGTTTAGTGACCATTTTAGTATTAACATGAACATTCAAAAATATAAACAATAAAAATAATAATAAAAATAATAAAATTGTGCATAGAGAAATGAATTAATATAATGTGTGGTTTTCAGGATATAGGGGTAACAATTCAATAGATTCCTATCCCGGATTTTAGAGTATTATCTATATATTTTAATTTTTTAATTAGTTATTTATAGAGGTAACTCGATTAGTTTCTTGAGAATGTGATATTTACTGGGATACCTTAAACTATCATACATGTGATTCATCTAAAATGTCTTAATAAGTTGGTTTATTTGACTGGAAAAGAAATAAATTACCACGTAGAAATATGAATAATAATGAAAAAATGAAAATGAAAAAAAGATATTAATCATAGGATGAAAACATTAATCTTACCATGTAATTCAATCTTTTCCCATTGAATTATAACACACCACATATTCTTTTGTTATTCTACACACATTTTTATACGTAATTATAATTATATAAAATAGGGATAAGAGATTGATAAATGGATTGAGCATAGACATGGGATATGTTTAGGATTATAATATGTTTATTATAATTTTTATTGGTTTCATTTTTATATGGTGAGGTCTTAATTTTATGCATTTTATCAAAAAAATTGTTTCAAAAGAAAATTATATTTTCATATTTTTAAATAATTAATTTCTCAGGATTATATACATCTTTTTTGGTGTGTGATTAACCATTAGAATATGAAAATATTCATTGATTATTATATAAATTTCATTTTCTTATAAACTCATGGACATAAATATTGTATAATATTACAATTTTAAAATATAATATTATCATCTTTTCAATTATTTATTACTTTTCCATAATTATTGACACATTTTTAATCCCCTTGAAAAAATAGAATAGAATTAATTTTAATGTTAAATTATAGGAACATATTTACCCTATCATGGGCATTATTTTCCATTTATTGAAATTCTAGATTTCTTTGGAAGTAAAATCATTATAAGATATTAAAAACATATTTTTTAGGAAAAGTAAAAAAGGAAAGCATTCTGAAATCATGAATGTAGAAGCTATTATTTAACTCCAATGAACCTTGAATGTATACTATGGATAGATTATATCATTATGATCATTTAATTATATTTTGACAATATATAATTTTGTGTTTTTATAGGTCATCAAGGTTTCCCACTTTTATGATAAAAGTTTGGTCTACATCATATGGGCTGGAATGGTAGCCTAATATTTTCATAATAACTCTAAGAATAAGAAATGAATTTTATTAAGAAAATTGAAAATGAAAATAATAAATATTTTGTAACATATTCACCCCCTTTGAACATCATAAATTTATACATATAGAAGAAAATTTTTTCTTATCAAATTGAGGGATATAGCTCACACTGATTTTGGGTCAGGGATAGAAAAGTACAATTTTCACATACTATACACCAACTTATTTAAACCATAATAATGTGGTAAGACAAAAAAAGATCATAGGACTATCAATATCTATAAAATTATTTTTCAAGTTAGTGGTATTAAAATAAAATGATGTGTTTGGGATTCTTTTTCTATAATGTTATGAAGGTAATTTTAAATAATTAACATATTCTGTTAATTATATATTTTAATATTTCACTTTAGTATAATTTTTTTTTATTGTCCATAATTTATAATTTTATTATTACTGACATGATTATAAGATAAAATGAGTTAATTTATTCATAGCATATGTTGTGAAAATCGTCACATAATGTTAGAGAGAGTTAATTTCTTGTTTTATTTTTTATGATATTCCCTCATTATTCAAAATTCATATAACACTTTTAAATTTTCATTAATGTAGCGATATACATCTTACATATTCATGAAAGTATGGTTCAAGGTGATTTATTTGATATTATTTCTTCATAAATCAATTATTAATCATTTCTTTTAGTCGGTGTTTTATATCAATGATCTTTTTTTTCTTTATACATCTACGATTTTAGGGATTAAAATTATGTGTAATAATATGATCTTATACCATATTGTTATCATAAAATTATCCTTCAATTTTATAGGTTATTTGAATTATAATTTTTTATATTAAATGATAATTTTATGAGGTTAATTTTAATTTCAGGAATTTAATCATTTACAAATTTCAAAAATTGAAATCATTTAAAAAATTCTTACAGACAACCCTTAGTAGTAACATATTATGAATCCATTTTCCTAAAATGAGTTCCATAATAATATTTTCTCTATTAGTAACACAAATCATATATACTCCTTAGATTAATAATTTTTAGCTACATATCTTTTTATAATGAATGTTTTCCATGGATTATTCTTACTTCTCAAAATATTTAACAACCCTATCTTTGTTACTTGTGGTTGCAACATACCACAAGGGAAAATTTGGGTGAACACTGGGAGTGAACAATATGTTCATTATCAAACACATCTTTATATGAAGGAAGCAACAAATAAAATATGATTTACTTGATATAAGATATAAAATTCCATTTTAATCTAATAATACATAAGGATCATATTTGAGATATAATCTTGACAAATGTATAACAATTAAGTGAACAAGAATAAATATTCCATCATAGATTTTTCCCTTACAAATAAAATGAAAGATCTATACAATTAAATATATTTATTGTTTTAAGATAATATTATTGTGTTGATATATCCTTCAAACAATTCTAATGTTGGTCTTAATGAAACTATTACAACATAGATAAATCCCCTGGATTTCATATTAGTAATTCAAATATGTACATATAAAACTGTATCATATAAGTCATAAGTGTATAGGGGATGTAACACATTTTCATGATTTTCTTCAAACTCTCACCATTTTCTTATGGTCCTTGATAATCCTAGATATAACGTGGGATTTTTTATAGTAAAATCTTAATCATGGTCTGTTAAATGAGATGGATCTAACATATCATATCTATCTAAGATATGAATAAAATAAATGATATACTCAACAAGAACCAGAAAAATTAGGGTTTTCAAATGAAAATAATTTATATCTCCCACTCCAAGATGATTTAGTGTTCTTCAAGTGGAATACATCAATAACCTACAAGATATACAAATTTTGATCAAAATAAAATGTAATTCAAAATTTATATGAAATAAATCTTAAAATATGAAACAATATCGATACATTATAAAAATCAATCAAATTTATTATAAAAAAATTAACAAACAATAGTTTTATAACATGAAATAATATCGAATAAAATAGTATAAAATACGAGTTAAAAAAAGTTTTAGAATTATTGGTTTTCTAAACCATTATTCAATGATGATAATTCAAATAAAAAATTTAAAGATTGTGATGCATATATTATGTATGATCTAAAGTATGTGTTCAGTGAATATTCTGCATTGGTTTTCCAAACATGTCATTCTAAATTAATTAAATTTATATAAAATGTCCATTATACATCCCTCTAAATCATTTGGAAATTAATTTAGATAAAATATTCATGAAAAAAATAAAAAATATTTCTAAATTTATATTATAGATACCATATTATTTTCATAAACTCAATAAAAATTACTATAATTTCTTTTTATACACATTTTAATAACCTAAAAATAATCTTTGATACTTTTATTTCATGTATACCTTGAAATCCCAAAAAATAAATATGGGATAGAATATATTTTTTAATGAAATAACAAGGGTTATCCAACCCCAAAAACAAATATGGCTAGTCATAATCCTAAAGCATTTTTTCTGTCATCACTGGTTAAAAATAAGTTATATGGGTATCAAACATACACATTGTGAATATCACTATATTAATCTATATAAACCAACATACACAATTATTACATATAGTTTTCAATGAGGTTTATATACATGGGTCCCTGTAAGTAAAAATTATACAATTATATATATATATATATAATATAAAATGTAATGGAATGAGAGTACAAAATAATTTAATCTTATAATAAAAAATTTCAAATAAAATTTACAATGATTCATTCAAGATACCTTGAGGAATAAATGTAAAAAATAAGGGCAGAGATGAATAATATAAATGATATAAAAAATACTATAACATCCCATGTAAATAATGAATAAAACATTTTCATATTTATTAATATTTAAGAATTAAATATTAATTTTAATTAAAAGGGGTTTCTACGTTCGATAGCATACTCGATATGCAATGATGAGTTTCTTTGAAAACATACGTTGTACACTAGTAATATAATAATATTATTTTAAATGGTAGTTAACATGTAGCCATTGTATTGGCGGGAATGGATATAAATAACTAAAATATGATTATATATGTTTTTGAAATGTTTTTACATTTATCCAATAAAAGATAAAGGCTTAAAATATGGAAATAATTCAATTTTAGGCATTTATACCCTAATTTTCACTAAAGGTTCACTTATCACCTTTTGATGGCGAACCATCATTAAATATTGTTTTGATCACTCTAATACATTATATTGGACCAAATATAACTCTTATTTAGAATTGGGACATCAAAATTTACTTTGTGTAAATATTTGGTATTTTTCCGATAAAGTTCATTTTTAATGAATAGTGTAACATGTTTTATATTAATTCAAAACCTATTATTAATCTAATTTATTTATATTATTAGATAATATTTTGAATTGGTTTTAAAGTTAAATTAGAATGTATTTATACCATTTAATCCAATGGTGGTCATTGGAATCAATTTCACTTTGAAATTGGACTTAAACAACTGTCAATCTTTTGATACTTATTATTTCATAAAAACACGCTATTTGCTCGGACAGCGGGAATTAATTATTAAATTAATTAATTAAAATTATATGTTTTGAATTTTTTAAAATAGACTTCATTTTTGAATTTGGGATATCAAATATAGCTTAGTGTGAATTTTTGGTATTTTTCTGAAAAACTTCAATTTTTGATGAATAGTGAAACCACTAAGTGGTACTTATAAAAACTGATTTTTCGTTTAAATGAAAATTCAACCCTTATGTGTTCTAAATTTCAAAAATACGACATACATGGTTGTCATTAAGAAGTAAAATGTGGTTCAATGGAATTAAAATATTTCATTGGTGAATATTAACTTATTAAGTTTTTAATCACGATTAGAGGTAATTAGTGTAGTTTAAGGTAAAAATAATGTTTTAATAACATGATATGAGCTTGACACATGTCCTACCCTCATTGGATGTGTCATCGCCAATCAAGACAATCCATGATTCAACTTGGGGACCCCATAGACCCACTTTTGGTTGGGAAATGACATAAATAACTTTTTATTTAATGTTAAAGTAAAAATGACACAAACATGAGATGTTTTACTAAAACAATTTTTACATGGGGTTATACAAGTAATATTTTTGACTATAAATGTTAAATATAAAGATAAAAAGATTTAATAAATCATGATATTTTTTTATAATTTTTATACATTAAATAAATTAAATTATTTATGACATCATGATGATGCATCGATTACCTCATTAGTAAAGGATTTAAATAAAATGGTAAGATAATGTAAACTCTATGACCTACACATGTCCAAAACCTATTGTATGGGTGGATTTCGAAACCTTATCACCTTATCCTCGAAACACATTAAATTGGGACCATTAAAATCCGAAACTCATTCTAAAATAATGTAACATTTTCTTACTTTCCAAGAGTGCCCCTCCTCTCCTCTTATAAAAGGCCCCCACCACTACCTCCGTACCCACACTCCCAAAGCCTTTGGCTCAGCCAAACCCTGCCCATTTTGTCTCTCCAATTCCCTCTATTAATCCTTGAAGCCTCACTTTAGGCAGAAGGCTTCCCAAAGAAGCCTTTGAGCTCAAACCAAAGAGAGTTACCCGATTTTAAGGTAATGTCTTCACTTGAGTCCTTTTGTATTATTTTGCTTCTCCGACCCCCTAAACTCTTTTTATTCATTTCTTTTGTAACAAATCCAGTATCATCAATATACTAGGATTTTTTTATTATAATGATACAATCTACACTTACACAAACCTACATCTAATGGTTAAAGAACATATTGTTTCCGTGGATGGCGAATTTCGGCCTCCCAAAATAATGATTGTTCAACATTCTTTTAACACCATCAAAGGTGGCCATTAAGATGAAAATATATTTATATATGATATATAATATGTTTATGTTTTCCATAAGCTTCTGTATTTTTTATTTTGGGCATACCTTTATGTTTTCCATTATAGGTAAACGCGAAATCATCATTTAAGGAAGTGCGGACTACCGCCCCCTCAAAGTGATGTGATTCGTTAATGCCATATGTGGGACGTGTAAAGGATGGATTTAAATTTATTATATATGATGTTATACTGGAGTTATAATATACCTCTATATCATTATTATTCCATTCCATAAAAATATGAAATAGAAATGGAAGTAGCATTCATGCGTACGCACGGCTTACCGTCTCCATGAACGGTGCATTTCATTTCATATCCCCAAATGTAATGTACTATTATAAGTACATGTATATAATGGATATATATGATGAATGATACATATAAATGATGAATATAATTCTGGAATTAAAATATACATACCTCTCATTTTTTTTAATTAATATGACAAAGAAATGAAAGTAGCGTTCATGCGTACGTACGACTTACCGTCTCCATGAACGGTGCTTTTCATTTCTTACCTCTAAATGATTATGTAATATTATAAATACATTTATATGATGTATATATATGATATATATGATATCCAAACCAGGAATGTCATTATGGATATAAAGAACCTTTGACCACACGAACAACATGTAATTGTAAGAAGTCCACTTTCGACTTAAGAACCAAATATCGACAAAACAAACATTATTAACTTAAATTGTTACATATTGTTTATAACATGGAAATAAGTGATATAAAAGGAATAATGAACTTGAAAAAGGTTCTTAAAGAAATAGAAATTAACTCAAGTTTATTATTCAGGATGTTAAAGAATGATCTAGTCCAGTCGGACCTGAGGTAAGGGACTTCATCTCAATCTCCTTTCATTGAGGCATATTTCATTTTATACACAAATATCTTTTATACGGTGTATAAACCCCCTTTACCTTTACTTTTATACAAAATGAATCTTTTTCTACGAAGCATTTTACTAAACGAAAAAAAGGAATGTTTCTATTAACGTATGTGGTGACAATGACCTTTTCCACCGCCGCGAGTATTATTTGGTCTTTGGCTTCTTCAAAAAGCTGTAATGTTTTTAAAAACAAAATAAATACCATATACTCTTTTATGTATTTTTGGTATTGAAAATGGTTTTGATAAAGGATTCTATTATGTCAATATATTTAAATTAAATTTTGTGATTGAAATGTGGAAATGTTATCATTCCTTTATATTGGTTTTATGTTTTATGATTTTATATAGGTACTTGGACATTTGATGGGTGGTTACATGATAAAACATATGAAGAGTGGTGCAGTGAATACCAGGACGGGTGGTTACGTTATAACCTCCAATGCATTGGGTATGGATGTTCGTCGTATGGCTATTCCATTAAGTATGTATGGAAGTTGGCCGCATGGCTATTCCATTAAGTGATATGTGTGGAAGTCGACCGTATGGTTATTCCACATAAGTGTGTTTATGTCCCATGTTACCTTTATATGTTATGTGTTCTTTATATGGGTTTTATGGTAATCCTTTGGTTACAAAAGGGTATGTAATGATATTTTATTCAGTGAAGAGTTTTTACTACTTCATGAAGGTGAAGGTATTACTTTGATAAAGTATACATGGTTTACGTGATGTTTGAAAAACTAACAGTTTTCATTCATTGTGTATCCCTTACTGAGCTTTTTATGCTCACCCAATGTTTTTTTGAAATGTTTTTCACAGGACTTAATGTGGAATAGGGTCAAGGACGGGATCAAGAGAAATTCAAGCTATATAAAACATGGAACTAGACATGTCTCTTTTTAAGAGTTTTTTTTATTTTATGGAAACATAGTAGAAGTGTCTACTTTGTAATCTTTTAAGATGTAATAGTTATGTCCTAATTCTCTAAAAATCTAAACCTGAAAAGATCCTCAATGTGAATTATTCATTTAATTCAATATTAAGTAAAGTTTAAGGTTGGGCCTTATAGTTAGAATCAGAGGTCGGTTTAGACAACTTTAGGAGTTAGAAAATTGTTAAATTATAAGTTAATTTATGGTATGATTGAAATGATATAGCATTTAAATATTACCATGTTGCTTCACCTAAGATATTTCTGTGTTCAGAATGGGTTTCCACAGAGGAAACAAAGATTCTATGTTGGGACGACATTAGGAGGAAGACAACCTTCCAAATCAGCAACCTGAGATGGTCGGAATTGGAACTAAACAGTTTGTTGCAGTGATGGCACAGTTGACTCAGGCTATAAATGGTTGTGGTATCCATGTACGAGATCAGTCAGATCAACCGCAGAGGAACAAGTCAGTGGTGGAACATTTCAGGAGGCAACCTCCCCCATCATTCAGAGGATCATCTAACCCCGTGTAAGCTGAAGGGTGGATTAAAGCACTGGAGAATATTATTTATGTCATGGGGTGTTCAGAACATCAAAAGGTTAGTCTTTCTATTTAGCGTTTTAATGGTGAAGCTGATCAGTGGTGGTCGATGGTGAAAAATATCAGGGATAGTGATGATATTGAGGATCTTCACTGGGACAAATTAAAAGGTATGTTTTTTTTGAGAAATATTTTCCTACGGTGGTTCGTCTTAGGATGGAAAAACAGTTCCTAGAGTTGAGGTAGGAGGATGATTCAGTGGCTATATATGAAGCAAAGTTCACTCAATTGGAAAGTGATGCTCTAAACTTCATACGAGATATTGATAGTAAAATAAACCGTTTTTACTCTGGGTTAAATCCAAATTATCGAAGGGATTTAGATTATCATGAGTTCTGAAGTAAAGAAAAACTTGTTCGATGTGCGGAGAAGGTGGAAATGGAGTTCGCCGATGATCAGGTGTTCTATGACAAACAACAGAATAAGACGTCCAGTTGGTAGGAAAAGGGGAAGAATTCATCAAATAAGCAAGGAGGTAAGAAAACCAAATATCCATCCTATGAGAAGTGTGGTAAAATTCATCCTGGAAAATGATTATCCAAGTCTGGTAAGTGCTTTATGTGTGGTAATTCTGGTCATATTCCTCGTAACTGTAAGGAAGATGATCAAGCAGGCAATGAAAAGCCAGTGGTAAGATGTTCTAAATGTAATTAAATGGGTCATTATGCAAATGAGTGTCTAACGAAGAACTCAACTGGTGGAAAGCAGCCAGACTACAAGCAGAAAGGGGTGGTGAAATCCTTTGCAACAACTTCAGCAGATGTTGGGCCATCGAATGAAGTAGTATCAGGTAAACTGTTTTTTTGTTCAGATTATACCAGTGTTTTGTTTGATTCAGGGTCTACAAACACTTTCATTTCTGAGAAGTTTTCTAGTAAATTGAAAATTCCATCTCAAGATATGAACCCTGAACTTATGGTAAAAACACCCGGAGGGAATGTTGAGACAAAAATGAATTATAAGAACCTTCCTATCCTTGTGTGTGGAAAGAATCTACCACCAAACCTTATTGTTTTTCCTCTAGTAGAGTTTGATGCTATTTTGGGCATGGATTGGCTTTTTGTTTATCATGCAAAGATTGACTGCAGAGCTAAAATGGTTTCTTTTTAGAAATATTTTTAGTTTGTGTACAAGATTGAACCCTTTCTTTTGATAACATATCAGGATGTTGAGAAACTATTAACAGATGGAATCAATGTTACCTTGCACATATTGAAGAAAATAAAGGAACTATTCAGATTAATGATGTGCCAGTGGTAAATGAGTATCTTTATGTTTTTCTTGATGAGTTGCATGGTATTATTAATGATCGAGAAGTTGAATTTACTGTTGACTTAGTTCCTGATTCTAAGCCAATTTCAAAACCCCCTTATCGAATGGATCAAGTTGAACTTTTAGAGTTAAAGAAACAATTTCAGGAGTTATTAGATAAAGGTTTCATTCGACCTAGAACATCACCATGGGGTGCTCCTGTATTGTTTGTTAAAATGAATGATTGATCAATGAGACATTGCATTGATTATAGATCCTTGAATAATATTACTGTTAAGAACAAGTATCCTTTGCCTCATATTGATGATTTGTCTGATCAGCTCCAGGGAGCTCAATATTTATCAAAGATTGACTTAAGGTCGGGGTAACATCAGTTGAAAGTAAAAGAAGAAAACGTTCCGAAGACTGCGTTTCATACTAGATATGGCCATTATGAATTTTTAGTTATTCCTTTTGGGTTAACCAATGCAACTGCTGTATTCATGGACCTTATGAATATAATTTTCCATGAGTTCTTGGATTAGTTTGTAGTTTTTTTCATCAATTATAATTTGGTGTTTTCTAAAAGTAAAGAGGAGAATGAATGTAATTTAAGTGTTATCTTGCAAACCATAAAATAAAAGAAACTATATGGAAAATTCAGCAAGTGTGAGTTTTGGTTACAACATATTTCTTTCCTGGGTCACATTGTTTCAAAAGATGGCATAACTGTTGATCCTGGTAAAAAAAAATTGTTGACGAATGGCCAAGACCCACAAATGTAACTGAGATCCGTAGTTTTCTTGGTTTGGCAGGTTTCTATCGAAGGTTTGTTGAAAATTTTTCACGGTTATCTAGTCCAATGACTAAGCTAACTCGGAAGGGTGTTAAGTTTATCTGGACAAAATAATGTGATGATTGTTTTCAGGAGTTAAAAAGAAGATTGGTGAATTCTCCAGTTTCGGCACTTCCTTTTAGGAATGGTGAGTTTCTTATATACAGTGATGCTTCATTGAAGGGACTTGGTTGTGTCCTTATGAATAATGATCAGGTAATTGCTTATGCTTCACGTCCGTTGAAAACACATGAGGTAAATTACCCTACACATGATTTGGAATTAGGTGCTGTTGTTTTTGCTTTAAAAATTTGGAGGCATAATTTGTATGGAGTAAACTGTGAAATATATACTGATCACAAAAGTTTAAAGTATATATTCACTCAAAATGAATTGAACATGAGATAGAGGAGATGTTTGGAATTAATCAAGGATTAGGATTGTACAATTCACTACCATCCGAGAAAAGAAAATAAATTGGCTGATGCTTTGAGTCGAATAAGTAATGCTTCATTAACCATGCTGCATTTGGAACGAGATCCTTTGATTTTTGATTTGATGAACTTTGGCATAAAAGTTGTTGGTGTAGGATGTCCTTATGTTTTGTTTCAGGTATCAGTGATATCTTCTCTATCAGAACGAATCAAGAAAGCACAGAAGCAAGACAGTGAGTTGTAGAAAAAGGTAGAGCTTCTTCAGAAAGATAAGTTGCCTAAATTTATCATTGATAGTGATTGTGTTTTGAGATTTGGGAAGAGATTGTGTGTGCCTTGTGATTCACAGTTGAAGAGAGAGTTTTTATGTGAAGCTCATAGTTATCCATTTTCAGTTCATTCTGGCAGTACTATGATGTACATAGATCTGCGGGAGTATTACTGGTGGGATGGAATGAAAAGGGATATTTCTGATTTTACTGTGAAGTGTTTGACTTGTCATCAGGTTAAATCAGAGCGGAAGTTACCGAAAGGGATGCTTCAACCTTTACCAGTGCCAAAGTGGAAATGGGAAAATATATCCATGGATTTTGTCATGGGATTACCGAAGACATCTAGAGGTAATAATTCAATCTGGGTTATTGTTGATCGCTTGACTAAATCTGCTCATTTCCTTTCTATACAAGATACTTTTTCCCTAGATCAACTTTCCCATTTGTATCTTAAAGATATAGTCAGGTTACATGGAGTTCCTCTCTCCATTGTGTCTGATCGTGATCCTAGGTTTACTTCTATCTTTTGGAAAGGACTTTAGAAGTCGTTGGGTACTGAATTAAATTTTAGTACTGCTTTTCATCCGCAATCAGATGGGCAGTCAGAACGAAAAATTCAGACCGTGGAGGATATGGTACGATCGAGTTCTATGGATTATCAGGGAAGTTGGGACCAACATCTTCATTGGTTGAGTTTTCTTATAATAACAGTTTTCATTCCAGTATACAGATGGCACCATTTGAGGCATTATATGGGAAGCGGTGTTGAACTCCATCATTTTGGGATGAAGTGGGGTAAAGGAAGCTGATGGGACCAGAATTGGTAGAAGAGATGGTAGAAAAAGTTCAGTTGATTCAGAAACACATGAGAACAGCTCAGAGCAGGAAGTAGAGTTATGTGGATAACTGGAGGAAGGATCTATCTTTCAAGGTAGGTGATCCTGTTTTTTTCATGGTTTCTCCATGGAAAAGTGTGATGCGATTTGGTAAGAAATGAAAGCTGATTTCAAGGTTTATTGGACCATATGAAATTCTGGAGAGAGTTGGATCAGTTGCATACAGAGTGGCATTACCTCCGAGTTTATCTCAGGTACACAATGGTTTTAATGTTTTGATGTTGAGGAAGTATATGCCAGATCCATCTCATGTTTTGAGTCAAGAGATAGTTCAGCTGGAAGAGAACCTATCTTATGAAGAACAACCAGTCCAGATTCTTGACCGAAGAGAGAAAGTGTTGCGAAATAAGGTAATTCACCAGGTAACATTTTTATGGAAAAACCATATGGTTGAAGAGGCAACGTGGGAATCTTAAAATGCTATGAGTGATAAATACCCCCACTTATTTTGATAAGTGAATAAAATTGCGAGGACGCAATTCCCAAAAGGGGGGAAGGATGTAACATCCCATGTAAATAATGAATAAAACATTTTCATATTTATTAATATTTAAGTAATAAATATTAATTTTAATTAAAAGGGGTTTCTACGTTTGATAGCGTACTCGATACGCTATAATGAGTTTCTTTGAAAACTTACATTGTACACTAGTAATATAATAATATTATTTTAAATGGTAGTTAACATGTAGCCGTTGTATTGGCAGGAATGGGTAGAAATAACTAAAATATGATTATATATGTTTTTTAAATGTTTCTACATTTATCCAATAAAAGATAAAGGCTTAAAATACGGAAATAATTCAATTTTGGGCATTTATACCCTAATTTTCACTAAAGGTTCACTTATCACCTTTTGATGGTGAACCATCATTAAATATAGTTTTATCACTCTTATAAATTATATTGGACCAAATATAACTCTTCTTTATAATCGGGACATCAAAATTTACATTGTGTAAATTTTTGGTATTTTTCCGATAAAGTTCAATTTTTAATGAATAATGTAAAATGTTGTATTTTAATTCAAAACCTCTTTTTAATCTAATTTATTTATATGATTAGATTATCTTTTGAATTGGTTTTAAAGTGAATTTAGAATATATTTTTACCATTTAATCCAATGGTGGTCATTGGAATCAATTCCACTTTGAAATTGGACTTAAACTAGTGTCAATCTTTTGATACTTATTGTTTCATAAAAACAAGCTATTTTCTCTAACAGCGGGAATTAATTATTAAATTAATTAATGCAACTTATATGTTTTGAAATTTGTAAAATCGACTTCATTTTTGAATTCGGAATATCAAATATAGATTAGGGTGAATTTTTGGTATTTTTCTGAAAAACATCAATTTTTGAGGAATAGTGAAACCACTATGTGGTACTTATAAAAACTGATTTTTCGTTCAAATGAAATTTTACCACTTCTGTGTTTTTAATTTCACAAATCCAACATACATGGTTGTCATTAAAAATTAAAATGTTGTTCAATGGGATTAAAATATTTTTTTGGGTGAATAGTAAGTAATTAAGTTTTTAATCGCGATTAGAGGTAATTAGTGTAGTTTAAGGTAAAAATAATGTTTTAATAATATGAGATGAGCTTGACACATGTACTAACCTCATTGAATGTGTCATGTCCGACCAATAAAATCCATGAGTCAACTTGGGGACCCCATGGAGCCAATTTTGTTGGGAAATGACATAAATAACTTTTTATTTAATGTTAAAGTAAAAATGACACAAACATGAAATGTTTTACTAAAATAGTTTTTACATGGGGTTATACAAGTAATATTTTTGACTATAAATATTCATTAGAAAGCTAAAACGATTTCCTACATCATGATATTTTTCTATATTTTTTATACATTAAATAAAATCAATTATTTATGATATCATGGTGATGCAGCGATTACCTCATTAATAAAGGATTTGAATAAAATGGAAAGATAATGTAAAATATATGACCTACACATGTAAAAAACCTATTGGATGGGTGGATGTCAATCCCTTATCATTTTATCCTCGAAACACATCAATGTGGGACCATTAAAATCCGAAACGCATTCTAAAATAATGTAACATTTTCTTACGTTCCAAGAGTGCCCCTCCTCTCCTCTTATAAAAGGCCCCCACCTCTACCTCATTACCCACACTCCCAAAGCCTTTGGCTCGGCCAACCCCTGCCCATTTTGTCTCTCCACTTCCCTCTCTTAATCCATGAAGCCTCACGTTGGGAAAAAGTCTTTCCATGGAAGCCTTTGAGCTCAAACAAAAGGCAGTTACCCAATGTTAAGGTAATGTCTTCACTTGAGTCCTTTTGATTTATTTTGTTTCTCCAACCCCCTAAACTCTTTTTATTCAATTCTTTTGTAACAACTACAGCATCATCAACATACTAGGATATTTTTATAAGATTTATTCGATCTACACTTACAAACACATACATCTAATGGTTAAAGAACATACAGTTTCCGTGGATGGAGAATTTCGGCTTCCCGAAACGATGATTGTTCATCATTATTTTAACACATTCAAAGGTGGCCATTAAGATTACAATATATTTATATATGATATATAATATGTTTATGTTTTTCTTAAGCTTCTGTATTTTTCATTTTGGGAATAACTTTACGGTTTCCATTATGGGTAAACACAATATCTTCATTTAAGGAATTGTGGACTACCGCCCCCTCAAAGTGATGTGATTCGTTAATGCCATATGTGGGAAATGTAAAGGATGGATTTAAAGTTATTATATATTATGTTATAATGGAGTTTTAATATACCTCTATATAATTATTATTCCATTCCATAAAAATATGAAATATAACTGAAAGTAGCGTTCATGCGTACGTACGGCTTACCGTCTCCATGAACGGTGCATTTCATTTCTTATCCCCAAATGTAATGTACTACTATAAGAACATGTATGTAATGGATATATATGATTAATTATTCATCTAAATGATTAATATAATTCTGGAATTAAAATATACATACCTCTCATTTAGTTTTAATTAATATGATAAAGAAATGAAAGTAGCGTTCATGCATACGTACAGCTTACCGTCTCCATGAACGGTGCATTTCATTTCTTACCTCTATATGATTATGTAATATTATAAATATAGTTATATTCTGGATATATATGATATATATGATATCCAAATCAGGAATGTCATTCTAGATATAAAGAACCTTTGACCACACGAACTACATGTAATTGTAAGAAGTCCACTTTCGACTTAAGTACCAAATATCGACAAAACAAACATTATTAACATAAATGGTTACATAATGTTTATAACATGGAAATAAGTGATATAAAAGGAATAATGAACTTGAAAAAGGTTCTTAAGAAAATAAAAATTAACTCATGTTTATTATTCAGGACGTTAAAGAATGATCGAGTCAAGTCGGACCCGAGGTAAGGGACTTCGTCTCAATCTCCTTTCATTGAGGCATATTTCATTTTATACACAAATATCTTTTATACGGTGTATAAACCCCTTTGAATATTAATTTTATACAAAAGGAATCTTTTTATATGAAGCGTTTTACTAAACGAAAAAAATGAATGTTTCTTTTAACGTATGCGGTGACAATGACCTTTTCCGCTGCCGCGAGTATTATTTGGTATTTGGCTTCCTCAACAAGCCGTAATGTTTTTAAAAATAAAATAAATACCATATACTCTTTTATGTATTTTGGGTATTGAAAATGGTTTTGATAAAGGATTCTATTATGTGAATATATTTAAATGATATATTGCGATTGAAATGTGGAAATGTTATCATTCCTTTATATTGGTTTTAGGTTTTATGATTTTATATTGGTACATGGACATTTGATAGGTGGTTACGTGATAAACCATATGAAGGGTGGTGCCGTGAATACCAGGATGGGTGGTTACGTTATAACCTCCAATTCATTGGGTGTGGAATTTGGCCGTATGTCTATTCCATTAAGTATGTATGGATGTTGGCCGTATGGCTATTCCATTAAGTGATATGTGTAGAAGTCGATCGTATGGTTATTCCACTTAAGTATGTTTATGTCCCCAGTTACCTTTATATGTTATGTGTTCTTTATATGGGTTTTATGGTAATCCTTTGGTAACAAAAGGGTATGAAATGACATTTTATTCAGTGAAGAGTTCTTATTACTTTATGAAGGTGAAGGTATTACTTTGATAATGTATACATGGTTTACGTGATGTTTGAAAAACTAACAGTTTTCATTCTTTGTGTATCCCTTACTGAGCTTTTTATGATAACCCCATGTTTTTTTGAAATTTTTTTCACAGGACTTAATGTGGAATATGGTCAAGGACGGGATCAAGGGAAAGTCATGCTATATAAAACAAGGAACTAGACATGTCTCTTTTTAATAGTTTTTTTTAATTTTATGGAAACAGAGTAGAAGTGTCTACTTTGTAATCTTTTGAGATGTAATAGTTATGTCCTAATTCTCTAAAACTCTAAACCTGAAAAGATCCTCAATGTGAATTATTCATTTAATTCAATATTAAGTAAGGTTTAAGGCTGGGGCCTTATAAATTCAACCCAAATAATGGTCATTACAAGAATGAAATATGATCCAACTACATGTGACTCATGTCTGGAATATAAAATGTCTATATAAAACTATCATATTGAACCAATATAAAACCACCATAGATATTAGAACCCCTCCCCATTACTACATCATGTAAAAAATAGTCTATATATAAACATAACTATTTATGTTTGTTTTTATAATATTTACGGTAGTATATTAATGTGAATCTATGTAATTACATTTAAATGAAAAACCCAAAAAATTAGAATGAAAAATAATTTTTTTACTAACTTCAGTATCTAAAAAATATAATGAAGAAAACTAAATCCATCACATCATTCATTTTCCTCAAAATGAGAAATATTTTATAAATTATTACTTTGTCAAAAAATAATGAATACATCATAATAATTATTCAGTGGGCATAAATCGATGTATGACATTAGATTATCACATATAGTATATGGATAGAACATATGACTTGACTCTTAAGAACAATCGAGATAGAATATGTAATGCCATGCTATGGAACTCCTATTACTAATTTATCATCTAGGTGTGTAAAATATAATAGATTATGTTGAAATCCAAACTAGGTAAACAAGATAATTGTACTAAACTAACTATATAAATCCCCATTTCTTCAACTTATTTACCTAAGTATTCCCCGATAATTTTTTTATAAATAAAAAATCATTGAGATGAAAAAATAATATAATAAAAAACATTTCCCTAATTGAACACCCTAAAATAAAAATCCCTTAATCATAAATCAAACAATATATATCCGTATCAAATATCATTACATTTTCTTTAAAAATTATAAAGGGTACAACCAAATAGAATTATAATAAATCAATAGTAAAATCCATTATACCATACACTTCTTCAAAAACTAAATTCAAATGTAAAAATTTAAAATTAATTATTTTATCCACAATCCAAGTACAAAGAAATAATTTTAAAATTAATTATATAATTTATTTATACATTATAAATTTATAAAGCACATCGAATGTGGTCAATATTAATATAGTGAAGTATAAAAATAATACACAAATGAAATCAAATTGACTCAAAACATCAATATTAGAATTAAATTTTGAATACTATAAAAATAAATCTTGTATTGTCTAAAAAAATTATATTAACCAGAAAAATGATTTAAAACCCCATGTACCATATGTAATTTCAACATGAATTAATTATATTAAAATAAAAAACTTAATTACAATAGAAATAATATAAATCCATTAAATATTACTTTATTAGTGTAAGGTAAAGAATCCACACAACATAGAGACCAAATAAACTTATTTATCATTGAACCATCATTGTAATATTCTCCCCATAAATGGATTGGTAAATAAAGAGGGAGAATTAAAAAACATATAAAACAAGGGAAGGATAAAATGACATTTAAAGGGTTTTAGATTTTCGACACATAAAGAGATCATACGAAGAGAAACATAGAGATTGATAGAAGTGCGAGTTCAATAGAAAAATTGGTTTCATGTTTTCCGATATGATTGAAGAGATGAAATGGTGAAACACCAAATCAAATGAGTTTTATAGAGATAATATAATCAATTTCATGGTAAATATAGTGTTTACATTACCATATATAAACCAAAGATTTCTATTTTTTTAATTCCCCATTCACAGTTAGATGAAAAGTCTCTCAAAAAAAACACTGTCAATGTGTTTGATTGTGTATTTATATTTATATCTTGGATGGTAAGGATTCAAGTTTTTCCAAACTATACATTAATAAAGAATTGTTTAAAATTTTCATTATTTTCAACATTCTTTCTTAATATGTAAATATTAAATGAATAATATAAATCAAAATAAATAGATACAAATAAAAACACACCATAGAATCTGGGAACAACATTGGATAAAAATAATTCATGTTTCCCCCCTAATACTACCTCCAATAGTCAATGTGATAATAAATAGTAATGAGAATTCATATCTATAAAAATTAGTTGAATTGGACTAATGTGACTGCATATATCCAAAAATATACACATAGGATATCATAAATACAATATCAAAAAATTACCCAGCTTTAATATGTATAAATACATGAATCTCATGCAAAAAAAACGTAGAAAAACCTAAATAACAAATAATGTAAATAAAAAATACACATACAATAAACTGAAGGGAATACCAACCTAAAGAAATATAGTTGTGGAATTATAAAATGAATGTCCTATATGGATTATAATATCTTTTATCACCCCCACTAGGAACCACTATGTAAAACATCTACTAATATAGTCCCTTCGAAGATTTCAAATATACTATTCATCATCTGAATAAGAAATGATATGTGTAAGTGAAGCACCCATGATGTAGTGTGTACATAAATATATATTTAGACACTGTGAAAACTATAACCAAATATATAATAACCTTATTACACTCAATCCATAGAGGTAAAAATAATTCTAAAAAGGAAAAAAGGAATACGAATTCAAAACCCAACTATGATTCCATGTTGGTGAACCTTGAAAACTATGACTCCCTATTAAATCACCCATCTAAATAATATATTACAAACAATAAGAAACTATGAATGGATATCCTAGTATATTCATAGCCATTCCATATCACAAAACATAGTAAGGTAATCATTCCATACAAAAGTATGCATTGGTGGAGGGGGTTTCAAATCCCTAATGGAGGGACTTCTCTTAATCATACAAAGTCATTAGTCAAGTGAGTAACTAACTCAATTTATATAAAAAATATTATCTGATGAGTCAATGAACACTGATTTGGATTGGTCATACACTATAGAATATAAAAAATAATCTACACCTTATCGGGTGTATGATAATAAAAACCAAGAACAAACAATAAGGGATTCACAACCCTTGTCTATGTTGTAGTACCAAAATATATAACCATATGAGGTACCCATTACTTACCATTAATGAAATGTATGATGATTATATATCACTATGGAACACACCACATCACTTTACAAAATCCCACCATCATCCATGTAGATATAGGTTATAAATTATCCTATATTACTTAACAAATATCCTTAGAGGATAAAATCGAACATTACATTATGATATAAAGGTATTGAAACATCTTATATTCCATTCATTCTTCTAATACCAATATATAGAGAACTCATTTTGTTAAAATCTTCATAAGTGGATATATTGGCTACAGGGAGGCTTATAGTTATGAAACATTTGTTTATGGGGAATGAGTCTGTTCCCATGGAATATGAGTGTTCACCACAAGTGTTGCGGAAAGATGTGAATTAAGGGCAGGGTGAGGAATATTTGTAATACCCACCACCATCCTGGTCTAGGGGTCGATCCACCTTACTATGTTGAACACCATTTCTATCCCTGCGAAGCCCCATAGAATTGGTTGACCCATGTGGTTGGGACCACACTCTACTAACTCCATTGACCAAACATGTAAAACATGGTCCAATGGGGGAACCCACAATTAGTTTTCAACAAAATATATTGATGTTCCCCATATCCTCATTCCATTATGAGATAAACAATTACATCATCCTCCACCTTGATCTATGACACAGTTACAAAATCACTGTCAGCCACCATTGATACACCTAAATCAATCCATATCCTCCCATTTCCATGACACTATGTGGCCTCTATATATTAAATAATTTTTTCCAATATATGACTCCCTGAATCACAAAACATTCTCTACGACTGATATTGCACTACCACTAGCAATTCTTAGGATAATGGTCTTCTCGGTTCTACATGAAATACATATGGTGCGAAAAATGAAATCAATGGCTAAAACATCAACCAATTGTATTTAGATTATTCCAATAGTACATATTATCTTGTGTGATGAAAATAGAGAAAATCATCAGTATTATTTTTAATATCAGGAAAATATAGCCATAGGGAACACAAATAGGGATAAAAATTATACCCTACAAATTTATGTCATGGGGATCAAAATAAATAATTTGAATTTAAATATCAGGATTGGATGTTAAAAAACTACCATGATTTAAAAAATAATTCGGCATAAAGATATCATATTTCTACATGGTTTCCCAATTGTTATCTTGATAGGGATTTCTTGATATTTGATTTTTATGACAATATCTTAAACCCCACATTCATCAAATCTTAAATATTTTCCAATCTCTCTCTCAATTAATTAGTTTTTTGAAGATAAAAAAATACAAAATTAAAAATAATTATATGATAATATTAAGGCTCTATGGATATAATAATTATTTATTTAAAAAATTGATAATTGATTTAAAACACACCTAGGATGTTAAAATATAGGCTCCTAGATGAAAACAAAAAATTTGGTAACTAATAAGTTAAAACTATCATTTATGATACAATGGTTGTGTAAAACGTTTCGTATGATTCTCTTTTTGGGATATATAAAAAATCCATCCCAAATGTGTTCACATAGAATTACAAAATTATTTATTTTAAATATATTTTTTTTGAGGAATATTGAAACTTAGTTCATTGAAAATTATTATTAAATGACCTAAAACACATTATTATAAATGTTAATAGTGTTTGAAAATTAACATTTAGGGTCTCTACATCCCCACAACCAAAGAGGAATTTCACCCAAGAAATAAAAACCTATTCAATATTTTGAGAGTAATAATAGCAAATCTAATATTCATTTTCCAATGAACTATCCTAATAGGCTCCTCATTTTCATGGTGGATATACAAGTGTAATCACCCAAACTAAATGGGACAAATCTTATTAGTATATGTTGTTCAATAGGTATTCCAGAATGTTTGAATCTTCGTTAATTTCATGCATGACCTAGGTAAAAGAATGTGAAAATTCATATAGATAACTCATCTCTTCTGATGCATGGATGATTTTGTATATATAATTCATATATTGTGGAAAATATTAGTTGTATGAAACCCCATATAACACAAATATAATCAGGAAATATTTATTGAACCTTGAAGATAGCTCAGTCCCTCTACTGAAAAATTACAAATCTCATCTTGAAGATACATTCAAGAAAAACTGATCTCCCTCAAAAATACCAAAAGGTCATTGTCTTTGGTCTATATTTCTTTAGTTATGAATTATTATCATCCAGTATTATAACTCAGACACCTTCTCCATCATTGACTACACCAACTCTAGTTCCTTCCGTGATTACTCTATAATATATGTCTATCATGTTGTGAACAGTTATAGTAATATTATAGTGTATTAAAATGGTCCATATTCATATTGGATAGGTAGATATTGTTTTAGGATAACTACATCAATGTTATGTTATCCTCTAAAATTATCCATTAATCAAGCTCGAAATCCCTAAAAATATACCAATGAACATGAATAGTTGTCTTTTTCTTCTCAAATTTTTGAGGGTGAAACATAATTCTCAAATGGAACTATATCCTATATTTCTCCAATATTATTATCTAAAATAGGGTCATGAATTATTTATCATATTTAAAATATATCATATATAGTACCATATGTAGTTAGTTAATCTCATCTATTTAAAAGTGTCTAAAAAATTTCATTAAACACTACTCATAAATAAGTTGGATGTTGGAAGACTATGTTACTTGGATGATGATCAAACAAATCACATTATCAGTCTTTGATGAATGTGGTTTCCTCATCATGTATTATATTGGAATACTTCCCCACATCAACTTTAGAACCAGAATTGGTTGGACCAAAATGTATTGAACATGGTTCTTAACATTAATTTGGTGGTAGGTGAGGACTCATAAGATATATTCAATAATGATTCACTTATTTTTGATCCAATATAACTAAATAATAATAATTTTCTATATATTCATGTAAAATTGATTCATGGATAATGGATAAATATGAAATTTCCTTTGAAACACCTCACACAATGAAACATGTACTAATATTCATATTATAAAGATGATATTTTTCTTCCCAATATTCAATGAAAATTTGGTGAATCTGCTAAGGATATCAGCTAGCATAGTACCTCATAGTTGACATCTCCTCAATTGGACTCTCCCATACATTATAGAAGAATAGGATCCACTTTCATTAATTAAGGATTTCACAAATCATCATTATATAAAATAGAAAACCGCATAACAACCAATTATTAATACTAGACCTATATCATCTTATATTAATATTTGATAATAAGGAAATTAGCCACCAGATATCACTTTGACGTGGTATAGATGATCATGATGTCAATGGACCTCTGAATCTCTATTGAATTCTTATATATTAGTTTATGATATTTCTGGGTAAAGATGAATCTGATGATGTGATGGTCTATATCAGCTATTAATTACATTTCATGATGTTAATTACTCTATTTATTTTATGATAAAACCTGCACTCTAAGAACTATTTCAGATGATATTTCTTTTTTACTTATATTTATTCTAATTTTGGATCCATAAAAAGTTACTTTCTTCCTTTGTGTTACCACACAACCATGATTAGCAATAGAAGAATTATATTACACTACATACATGAATACTTCCTATCAAAATTATAGGACATGATCATTGGTAAACCGTATCATCCAAAATTGGAATGAACTATGACATCACATATACCATATAAAATTCTTTAATTTTTGGTTGATGTAATTAATTTTTGTTGAAATAGATAATAAATATTTCATGAATATATCATAGTATATAACCCATGGATTTTTTTCCCTTAATACATAATCATTGGTGTCTCCTAAGAAATAACTAAAATGATCTTTCTTGGGCCTAGAAAAATTATCCATAAGAAATGAGATAATCATATAATGAATATCCTGAACCAAAAACGGATCGTTTAAGACATTGCCAAAAAGATGGTTCTCCCAATGTAATTTCTAAATACCCCACTAATTCATAGCATGGTCCTCAACTAATTCGGAATATTAAATAATTATGTTATTAAATAAATCCATGAAACAATCATATATGTTATGTATGATCTAGTTCCTGACACCCATGAATATAGTTGGGAAAATCATAATTTTATCAAGGATCACTATAAATTCATATGGTTATAGAATAATATGGATACCATAATTTTTATATTTTCAATGTGATCCTATAACTTGTGATAAATGAACCTCATATCAATCATTGAGATCCAATTCACTCTTTTTGGTTGGTCGAGAATTTCATTGATTCTGAACATAGGGTATTTATTATTATCTATATCATGATTCAAGAAATGATAATAAATAAAAATCCTCATCAACCCATATATATTCTCATAGAAGAAAACTTTAGCTATGTATTATGAAACATATGGAATGATGAAAAATTTTACCATAACATTATATAGATACAGTAATAGATAAATAAGATCATTGAGGATCATTTTTTATGTCAATGAAGAAGTAATATTTTCTTTGGGATGAAATATATAAAAATTATGATATCTCAATGAGTAGGATCTCTTAAAACATCCGTAAGAAAATATTATATATACTACCTAATGAATGAATGAAGTTGATCATTTGAATTATCTACCAAACATATAGATAAATTGTAACACCTTAGGATTTTGGATGTTTATCTTTCTATCGAAATCTAAAAAATTTTCTATTTTACGTTTCACGTAACACTAAACACAAACGAACCATGATATACTGTTAAATATTATTATATTAATATTATCCAATAACGTGATAGTTGTGAAAATGATTAACTAAATAAATAAAGTATATTATAAAAAAATTTATAAAATTTATTCATTTATTAAAAATTAATTTTAAATGAAAATAAAAACAAATTGAATATAAATGATCTGTTATTAGTTAAAAAATTTATTTTTAAGAAATTATATTCATTTTATCATTATAAATTAATCATTAAATTTTAGTGAATGGTATTAAAAAATAAATAATTTATATATTCAATAAAATGTTTTTTATTCATCTAATAAGTTTGATATGCTTAATATAAGAATAAAACCATTTGACACCATTAAAAGGATATTTTTTTTCTAAAGGTATTGTTTCTACCTTAAATTTTGTATTTGTTTTCAATCTATTTTCATGCAGCCATTATAAATTATATTTTAAAAATGAAGAATATTTTTGTATAGAATTATAAAAATTTATGTTTGTTTGTTTTTTTATTTTTCTGATTAATTTTATTTTATGATTAATAATAAAAAATATTTAATTTTGATTGAAAAAATATTTTTCATCAAAATAATATGTTATATTATATTATATTTTTTAATTTTCTTAATGAATAATTAAATTAATATTTTTATCATTTATTATAATTTATATCATTGTATAAAATTTAAAATTAAATTTTATATAAAAATTTTACAATCTTCTGAATGTTTTCACATTTTAAACCCATTTTTTCTTTCTCTCAAAAAGATTAAAAAAATAAATTAATGAAACTTCTGTGTTTTGAATTTTGAAAAATTGGTTCCCTATTTTTAATATTGGCCCCCAAATTATGTATATAGTTTACTTTTATATTTGGAAATTATAAATAAAGAAATTAATAATTTTTTTCTAAAAATAGTTAATGGAAAACAAGGAAATTAAGAGTAAAAATTATACTACAATATTAATCCAATTCCCTAACGCTAGTCTAAATTTCATTTATTTTTTGGAATTCAACCTAAATAATTCCTGGGATAAGATTATAATTTTTTTGAGGCACTTGTATGTGAGTATAAAATTTAATATATTTATTTAAAGAAAAAGGAAAATATTTCAAACTCAAACTATAAATAAAAATTTGATTTTTAATATAGGTTTATGTATAAGTTAAGTAGAAATATAAATACTAATTTAAAATATAATATATTTTAATTAATTATGGTAATTTGATTTTTCTTTATAATAAATAAATAATTACCTTACATTCTTATAAAACTGATAATGATTTAATTTTTTAATTAAAGGAAATTTCAAATAAATGATAATAAAAATATTAGAATAAATATATTTTTTGATATTTAGTGTTAAGAAATAATTTGGTAGATAAACTAGAAATTGTATTGAAATGTTAAAATATTTTTCTAAGATATATTATTTTATTTTTTTAGAATATTCTAATTAAGGAATTGTATCAAAATTTTCATATATGTTTTACAAAAATAAATAACATTTTATTAAATAACATAAAATTCATAAAATTATAAAATTATAAAAAGGAATAAGATAAATATTAATGTTTCATCAATGGATCATTTATTATTATTTTTTGCATTTTTTGTTTCTATAATATCCTTCAAAGAGTAAAACACATGTTTTCCTGGAATGTGTTATAGAGTTTGAACAACAGTTAATATAAAAAAGATAAAGGTAATAATGAGACATAAACTTTCAAAAACATAATTTGTGAAATTATTTTTACCAATAAGAATATAAAAATCAAAATAACTCACTGTTGAGCGTTTTTTAATTGAAAAGTAATTTATATTAATTCGTATTTTTAGATTTTCCAAAAGTACCACACACCTCAACTATAAATAGGATCCAAATACCTCACATCTTCGCACCAATTGGATCCTTATATATTGACCAAAACCTATAAAAGTATCCTAAAAACATTTTTATACCTTTTATTGAGGTCCTGGGATTCCAAAAATACAATCCATTGATCCCTTGATAAAAGATATAAAGAAAGTCTACCAGTGAAGAGGTAATCATTTATACCTTCTAGTCCAGATTCATATCTTCTTATACTTCCTCATCATGAGTTTTATCCATGATAATGTAATAAATCATTTATAATATATATTTAGAATATTTTTGTGATAATGTGACAACCGTATTACATGGTGTATTCATCCTATAAAAAAGGAAACACCACACATGTGTATGTGTATATTTTCATCTTCATGTCATGGTGTCATTTTATTTTCACCGCCAAATTATTTGGATGGGTATAATGATAGATATAATGGATATAAATTATTATTATTAAAATATAATGATTTTATACAATTAATATACCATCAAAATTCCTACCCTTTATGCATTTAGGGAATGATATCTTCGCCCTTGTGTACGTATGTCCTCTCATCTCCATGATGAGATATGATTCATTTTCCATGTTAACCAGTCAAGAATTATTATAAAAAAGTTCTCAATGATTAAATATGATATTCATCAACTTAATAATATTATTTATATTAATGAAATATATCCTATATTTTAGAACCATGACTTAAATGAAAAAGTATGCATAAGAAAACAATGCACATGACCCCAGAAATAAGGGTAATAAAAAGATTATTAAAAATGATATAGTATGATCATATATGATATAATAATTTTTTACATGGTCCTATTATAAATTAATTAAATTATATAAAAAATATAAATCTGTTTAGTACATATTCAACTATTGTAACATTCAAGGTATTAGTTAATTTCACAATCTCATAATTACATGGGATTGTTTATATATAAGTATCTACTAGGGATTATTTTTCATCCATGTTCATCTTTCATAAAAATGATTTCCAATTTTTTTACTATAATCATAAAAAAATTTCAAGTCTTTTTATCCATGTATTAATTTTTAAAAATGGAATGAAATGACCTTTTTTGTCATTTTCTAAATAGGTTACATTATGTATTTCCCAAAAAAACTAAAAAGTATTGTTTTTTCATATATATGACATAAGGGAAATTTTACATTGTTATGAAAACATAATATATTTTTCAAAAAAGTAAAATATTACCATATTATTTTCAATAATTTTTTTATTCTAATATTTCACCACATCTTAGATTAATGAATTCAATGTAAAAAATGGGAAATTAACACATGATTTTTTTGAATATTTTATTAAAGTATTTTTATTTATGCCCACATCCTTTATTTAATCTAATGATTTATTGTGTTTGATCTATTAAGAAAACCATATACCATAATTTATTGAAGGGTTTATTATTATTTTGACTTCCAATGTTCTATTTTGAAACAATTAATGTTTTTTGGCTGAAGTATTCACATTTATAATGACTGTTTTTCATTATATATGTTTATTTTGTGTACAATTCACCTTTTTCATATGAGTAATACATTATACTTAGTAAGTGATGGGCATGGCCCACTATAGATCCTTGATTATTTAGTAGGCTTCAATAGAAAATGTAGTTTGGGTATTGGATGATATATTACATGTTTATGTATGGTGACTTTTTCGATTCCTTGATGTTATGCTTATGATCTATGACATTCTGAATTTTATCATTATGAGATTAATTGTTGATATTCCATGTGTTTTTTTACTAGTAGAATATCAATGTAATTATTTATATGGAATTATATTATTTAAATTTATTCTTTCAATATCATAGTCATGATTATGTTTAAATGGATTTTGTTCTAGTTAAACTCATTGACTTAATTTGTATGATTATTTATTAACTATAGCTTCCATTCCTTGGTTACAATTACTCAAAATCTGATCTCACAACTTTATTATGTTTTAATTTTTCTATTATGCCAATATGTGTATTATGAATAATATCAAGGGTTTATCTAGAATAATAATGGTGTTTGATACAACTTCTATATTTTTTACTTTATATTTTAAACTATGTTGTGAGGTTCATGTATATAATAATTGTTCTCTAAAACTGGTAAACTAGTCAATCCATTAGGATTTGTGTCTTGTATTAATTCTAATGTTATAATGTATGGTACTGACTCTAGGATATTGGGTTTGATATCTTTAAAGTTTATTTCAGAGAATGTTTGGTAGAATCCTAAGGAAAAATATATATAGAAACATATATTAGAGAATTAAAACCATTGAGATAATTTTAATATATATATAAATTATTATAACTTAAGATTTAGAGATTTGATATACCCAAATTCTAAAGATAGGTTGTGTGATTCAACAGTTTTGAGATTATATATTATGTTTCATAATGTTATGATCTAATCTAGTAAATTCTATTTTTTACAAATGGAACCTATATAATTGAATGGAAACTCTATCAATGCACAAAATCCATATAGAGATTTCCCTCCTAATCATGATATTGATTTTAGAGCTGGAATTGTAATTAGTGTTAAAAAACATATAACCATATAATTAAACCTTACTTATGTTATGAATAATAACCTTACCCATATAGATGATCCTAATACACAATGTGGAGGAAACATGTTAGAACAATTTATGTGATAATAACTTCTCTCATTCAATGGGGCTAAAAAATCAGTTATAGTAGAGTAATGGATAAGTTCATTAGAGAAGATAATACTTTATTTAGGATTCAACAGAAGGGATAACGGTTTCATGGAATTTTATCATCTCTTAGAAGATTCAAATAAATGGTGGTCATTGATTCGAAACAAAAATGAGGGGGAAGAAATAGAAAACATGGAATGGAAGGAACATTAGAAAATGTTCTCAAAAAAATTGTTTCCTCATGTACGGTGAGGGGATATAGAGTGAAAATTCATGATATTAAGAAAAAATGAATATAATAATTTTTCTATGTAGGAATAAAAATTTGTTATATTATAAATTCATGTTGTGGAATACATAACTAACCCATGTATTAAGATATAAATTTTCTTTAATGGGTTAAGGCCTTTCATCCAAAGGGAATTGGTATCCCAAATTTTCTCATTATATGAATATATTATTTAATTTGATATCATGAAAGAAAATTAATTCTCTAAGTGTTTTGAATTTAAGGGAAACAGAAAGAATAAAGTAATAATGAAAAAATAAATTGATAATGGAGAAAAGTAAAGGAAGGATTTTCCCACATGTGATAATTGTAGGAAGATACACATCGGTACATGCCCAAAGGGAAAGACAATTTTTTCATGTTTGGAGAGAAAGGACTTAAATATAATGATTATAAGGGAATTAAATTATTTATCAATGTGAATTTTTACCACTTTATAGAGATGGGGAACTACACAAATGAATTTCTCAAGCATCATGGAAATATAGATCGAAAAAAGAAAATAGATCAAGGTAATGATATCATTGTTACAATTGTTAAACTAGAGTAATTAAGATATTTATGTTTTTGGATTCAATAGATGTGTTCTCATAATATGGTTACTAGAATATTGAGATATATATAAGGATTTTACTATAGTACTTCTTTCTTAGATATTTTTAATTATGTATGTCTTCATTAAGGTATTAAGTCGATATAGGTATTTACATATTTGATACGTGACAAAAATGATCTATATTATGAAATCTTGGGATAATTTTATATAATGTTGATTTTGAAAATAATATAACCTTACTTATAAAATATTGGACTGTGAATTGTTAGAGGGGTATTTTGGATGATTCTTAAGGTGGGTTTGGTTTAAGTTGAACATTGAATATTATTTCTTGTGGTTAATGTATAATTTATCATATTGGATAACCTATTCTAACAATTTTGATTTTCATAACATTTAATGGATATAGGAATGAATTTTTTATATGGCATGGAATGAAATAAGGTATATTTTTAAAAAGAGATTTTATAAATAGTAATATTATCCCTTAACTATAGAAACAACAAATTAAAAGAAACATTCAATTTTCTTAATTTTATTACTTATAAATAAAGTACACTTCAACCAATCAAAATTTTATGGATCTATGATGATAGATTTTCTGTTGACCATTTTCTCTATCACTCTCTATCACAACATGATATTTGTATTTCAGTTTCATGTCAGATTATTTTCACCTATTCAAATTCCCAACAATGATGTAACATTATTTTCTCTATTTCCCTTTTACTAAGAAGAATTTTTGTTGACCACATTTCTATTGTGTGTATCACACAATTGAATTTTCTTATATCATCCATTTATTTTTTTAATGAAATTGGAAATTTTGAGGACACAATTTATTGAAGGATGAGATATTGTAATACCCTAATATTTAAAGACATGTATATTTTTAAATAAACTTATTTTTTTGACATTTGATATTGGAGACAACACTAAGCTAAATCAAATTGTTATATACTATTACATATCATTATTTTAAAACTAGAAGTGATGTTGAATATTGTGAATATAAAAAATTAAATTATAAAAATATAGACTACACATGTTTAAAAAAGGAATTCATTATATCCCAAATAATATCAAATGGAAATAAAATCCAATTAAATATAAATGATCTATTTTTATAAAAAAAGTTTTTTATGTCCACAACTTCATTTTATCCTAATAAATTAAAATGATCACAATTATTGAAATATATTAGTTAAATATATTTGTTATATAATCAAGAAAAGTGTTTCCAAATTCATCAAATCATATTGATAGGCATAAGATAATAGTGATAAAAAATTTAAGCATTAAAATACTATATGTTTTTAAAGAAGGTTTTACTACCTTTTGATGAATCTATTATTTTAAATCTAGTTTTTTACACTTTTATAAATTCTATCTGAAAAAATAATATTCTTATTTTCTAATTAGAATATGAAATTTTAATTTGGATGAATTTTATGTATATGTATGGTATGTTTCAAATTTGGATGATGAGTAAATAATATTTATTTATAATTAAAAATATATTTTTTCATCCAAATAATGTATAGTTATAAATTACATTTTTATTGTTTTTTAATTATAAATAGATAAATTCTTTAATCATTTAATTCTATGTAGTTCATTAGAATCTATTTAAAATTTAATTTTGGTATAAAAGAATTCAATCATTAGAATGTATTCACATTAAAAACTTATTTTCTTGTTTCATCGATGAGATTAATTTTAAATTAATTACTATAACTTGTAATTTTTATTGTTGAAAAATGAATTCAATATTTAAAATCATTGGTTCAAAAATCAATCAATTGCTTTTTTTTTGTTTGGACATTATGAATAGTAACATTAGTAATATATTTTATTAACATGATTAATAATAAATAAAGTAATTAGGGGTAAAAAATAATATTACAACTATTATAAAATTACCATAAATGTTCTCTAAATTTAATTGGATGTGTGTTTTTCAACCAAAATCATCCTTGGGAAGATATTTTAACATTTTGAATCTAGTTGGATGAGAGCATTTCATTTATTAAACTTCATTTAATTCAAAGATAAAGATTTCATAATAATTATTCCATTTTTATTATAGTGTTATTAATAATATAAATTAAAATATAAATATTTATTTTAAATCCAATGATCTTTTCATCATCATGGTTATTTAATTTTTATTTTTAATATAAAAAATAATTACCTTAATGGCTTATACAATGATTATATAATAATTATTTACTTAATGAAAATATCAAATAACTGATATTAAAAAATATTAAAATAAGTATAATTTGAGATACTTCATGACATACAGAAATAGTATTGATACATCTTACTTGTTTGGGATATATTTGAATTGTTTTTTGAATATATATGGTTTTATGGATTTTGTTAAAAGTCAATGTAATGAATAGAATCAAAATTCTCATTACTTTTGTGTCAACATAAATAATATTTTATTAAATGATATAAAATTAATAAAATTATCAAATTTAGTGAAATGATTATGATAATGTTTAAAATTTCATCCATGAATCATTTATGATTCATTTTTCACATTATAGTTACTATATCATTATTCAAATAGTAGAACATATGTTCTCAATGTAAGAGTTAAAGAGTTTAAAAAATGTTAAAATCAAAGTACAAGGCTAATAATGAGACTAAAAATATTATAAAAAATAATTTTTAGATCATTTTGATCCTTACTAATATATGATTTGAAATAGATATAATTTTACCAATTTTTAATTTAAAATTAATTTATGCTTATTAAATACATTTTTATCATCTAAAAGTTCCCCTCACCTAAATTAAAAGAGGGAACCTCTTCCTTAATTTTTTCACACCACATTGATAATTCTAGATCAAAAATACCCTTCCCAATACTCCTACCAATATCCATAGAAATTTTATGAGGTCATATTCTTCTATAAAGTCCAACCCCAAATCCCATTAAAAGTGATCTAAAGGGAGTCCACCAAAGAAGAATTAATCAATTTTTCCAACACATCAAAGCTAATTTCATCTTTTACATCCTCTTCATTAGTTATTTACATGATAAAATAAAACTTATATAATAGTATATATTATGAGATGTTATAATGATTATGTTACAACCATATTCAATGATTTATTCATCCTAGAAAAAATGAAATCACCACATGTGTGTATGTATAACTTACCGTCTCCACGCTGTGGTGTAATTTTTTTCAGTGCAACATTTTTTTGGATAAATATAATTATGGATACAATGGATATACATAAGAAATCGGAAATGATAAGGGTTCTTTATAATTAATATACCATCTCCATTCTTACCCTTTCAACATTGGCAGAATGATATCATCACTCATATGTACATACAAACCACCATCTCCATGACATGATGTGATTCATTTTACATGTTAAAAAAAGAAGAATTATTTTAAAAATTTATATCATGTGTAAAAAATAATATATATGAACATAATATAATTACATAGATTAATAAAAAATATCACATGTCGATGAAACGTTACATACATGATGAAACATGCATAAGAAAATGAAGTAGTTAACACCTGAAACAAGTGTAACAATAAAATATTATTAACAAAAAGCTATAAGAATATCAAATATGATATTATAAATATTTATATTGTTAGTTTATAAATTAACAGAATTATTTAAACCATTATACATGAGGTTAAAGAAATTTCAACTAATCAAATGTTCATTGTATGAGTGAATTTCATAATATCATTATTATTTGGGATTTTTATACCTAAGTGTCTGCTGAAGAATATGAATCATTCATATCCTTATTTCATGAAAAAAAAAATTCCAAATTAGTTTCACTATTATCCTAAATATTTTTAAATTCTTTTTAGAAATTTTGAAAATTTTATAAAATGGTTTGAAGGGAATCTTTTTATCATTTTACAAATGAATTACTTTATTTAATTTTTAAAAAATGTGGAAGGAATTTTTTCATAACATATAAATTATTAATATCATGTTACTTTATAATTACCACTTAGATAATTTTAAATTACATTACATGTTTACAGGTCTTATTTTAGTGAAAATGTTTTCATTCTAATTTTTTTGAACTTTTTAATAAATGATTTCAAAATTTAAAACTATTATTTATCTCAGGAAAATTGTTTATGATTTTATTAGAGTATTTTAATCTATGTCAAAATCCTTTTTTTGGATCTTCTGGGTGATTAAGGATGAAATATAATGATTCCGTCTACCATATTTTATTAAAGGGTTTATGATCATTTTGTTCGTTGATATGTGATTTTGATACCATTTATGGTTTATCGTTGATGTATTCACATTTTATATACAATTTTTTCAATATGAATGTTTATGTTGTTTATATTTAACCATTTTCATATGTGTAATGCAATATACATGGTGAGCTATGGTAGGTGCCTACTATAATCCCTTGATTCATTGATAGGTCTCATGAGACAAACTAGTTTTGGTATTTTCTAATTTCTTACCCAATTATATATATTGTTATGGTCGATTCCTTGATAATATCTTTATGATGTTCGATGTTATGAATTCCCTAATTATGAGATTATTTATTGAAATTCCATGTTATTGGTTTATTAGTATAATACACATGTAATTGTTTATGATCAATTATTAGAGTTTCATTTATTCATTACATATTATGATGAGGATTATGTTTATATGTGTAATGATTCTTTTAAACACCTAACCACAATGATTATGATTATTTATTCATAATAGATTTCATTGTACGATTTCCCTTTTTGAGTTTCTAATATCACCCATTTATTATGTTTTAGTTTTCCTAGATGCCAATATGAATATAATAAATGATATTCTTGGGAAATCTAAGAGAATAATAGTGTTCCCAAATAATTATCTAGGTGATATATGATTTTCTAAACTATAATATAAATCTCATGTATATAATTTGTTTCCAAAATTATTTAAATTGATTTTTTTCCTTTAGTAATTTATTTTTATATCTATTTAAATATAATATTGTAATTCACCAGCTCCAGGATAGTTGGTTTAGGTTCATTATATTAACATTCTAAATAATGTGTAAATTGACATAACTTCATATTCCCATTCCATACAATCCTAGATTATGTGTACCACTAACACAAGATGTAAACCATTAAAAAATAAACACATAACACCTAAATACCAATAAATATATGATTGTTTTATCATGCACTACGGATAGATATTAAACCCCATGGAATAAATCATTGGGTAAATCCGGACTACTATGATGTCTGAAAAAACCACTTTATTCTAACATATAAATAACATCATATGTAAATGTGGGTTAGTTTGTGATCACTAAAATTTGGAATATCATGTGATATAGGTTAGTCTAAGAGATCCACAATGAGTTTTAGATCATGAAATATGTGTAAAAACACAATGAAATGGATTGTATTTAAATTTAAGATTACGATTTTCAATTTATATGATATAAATACCATTCCTCAAATCATGTTTGGAAATTCTTGGTTATAGCTCTCAAACATATTTATTTTGTCACATCCCTAGTTACTAGCTCCATAAGCCTAATAATAACTTGGTATTTATGGGTTTTTATAATAAAATATTCCACCGATATATTTTCCTCCTAGTTTAAAAATAGATCATCTTTCAAATATCGCTCTATGATGACCACCTTGTTCACCTTAGTGAAGTCATTGATCACATAAATGACTATAACATGGAGTTATATATACCACATAAATAGTCTATATAATTGATTAGGTTGGGAAATAAATGTTCATGGGATTGTTCCTACCATTTTCATTGAATTTATATTTCTTAAGTAAAATAAGAGATTTACTTGGATATGTTGTAAATGTGTATGAGTATTCCTCTAGTGATGCAACACAAATACTTGTTGACATCATATTTTGGACGATGAATCTACTCCTATATAACATCCACTAGTTCCAACTACCTGCCACTCAAATTTTGGAAATATCTAAAAAAATAGGTCCATTTTTTAATCCCTGAAATTATTTGGGATACATAGAAGAACAATGTAATCTATTATAACTAAAAAATAGTAATTCTCAAGAATCCATGATTGAAGGAATTAATAAAGAAGCATTTCAGGGGATAAACTCATGATGTTTATAAATGTTGACATATGGTTCGATACTAGAATGACACCCCTAGGTTTCTCAATATCATCTCAGAATCTATATACAAAAACATATCTTGATAATACGCAACATGAAGGAATAATTGAAACTTTATCCCTAGAAGATTCACTTCATTATTATATAGAAGATCCAATATATCTATTGTGTCACTCTTCTATAGAGAACGTTGGATACCTAATGTAATATCTAATCGATGGTAATCTAGAAATTGTTGAATATTTGAATCAGTAGCTCAAGACAATTATACACGTTCTTTGGTCCATTCTAATATGAAACCTAGTTTATCACTACCGCTAAACTCATAATGTGTTCTCAGACTATCTGTAGAATTATATTCTCTCAATATAATGAAATCCTATTATGTAGGTTATTGGTATTATCATTGATCTATTAGTGGAGGAATTCATTCTCACTTTCTTGGTGGGGAAATATCATGTTCTGGTCATCAGATAGAAGAAATTTCACTTAGCTGGTCAATGATTTTAGGGTTTATTACATTCATAGAAACATGTTAACCAAAACTCAGTATCTTAGAGGGTTGTCAATGTGTAGATATACTAATGATTTATCGGGTAAAATAAAATCTCTAAATCACTGGTGAGAATCTTACTAATGAAGGCCACAAATATCAAAGACCTACATCCATATTATTCACACACAATGTTATCAAGAGGTGACTATTCTTGGAAGATGCGGGGATATTATTAAGAGTGGTAAAGATAATAATGGTGGAATGACTAGGACCTAGTACATCATCATTTTCCAGGGAGGGACGATAAAGTTGTTTGGGAACCAGGAGGTGAAAATTGTCTCACCACAAAGAAGGCCATGGAAATATTTCTCCTTTTTTCCAAAGTCGGTGTCCACCAGGTCATCTGTCTGAAAAAAAGGTGGGGTAGTCTCTAGAATCAATAAGGGTATAGAACCTCATAATGAGTTTATTTATTTGGATTAGTTGAATTATAAGAGGAAGTATGCCAAAGTCCTAAAGCATTATGAAAGTTCATAATGGGAATCAACCACTATAGAAGAAGGATTATATAATGGATTTGGAGACAGGTATGGTTTTAATGATTTTTTGTGGCTTCTTTTGGGATTTTGTACTTGTTAACTTAATTTCTTTTATTTTAATAAAGTTTTGGTGGTTAAACTCATACTGACTTTCTAATGGTAATCCCATCAACCAATCTGTTATAGATTAAAGTCAGCATGTTGTTTTTAAAAGTCAATGGGAATGGATATGTCAATATATAATAAACATTTTGGGTCCCTAAGACTAAAATCCACAGTACACACCCATGAAAATGAAATTATAAGTTCCCAAACAAATTCATAGACACCAAACTCAAGAAATCATCTCTATGAAGGATCACTATAACAACAAAATGATATGTAATGACCAAACGAAGGCCCCAAATATAGTAGAATAATGTAAAATTTTATATCCATGTCTACTTATAAATATCTAGGGGTTGTGGCGACAATTGAGTAGCCATATCTCACAAGGTTGAAGGAATTGTATTAATGTAACTATGCATGACTATAAATATCTATATAAGATAACCAAAATGAATTAACTTATAAATTAATAAAAATAATTTGAATAAATACATGATACATAGATTATGAACCATAATGAGAAACAAGTTCATAATATATAAATGGGTAAAATAAACACTTAATAATATTATGGAAAAATCATATAAACAAACCAAATATATGTATCTATATAATGACTAGATTGAGTCATAATTGGTGTTTTTGACCATATATTACATATTCCATTAACCACGCTCTACCTTGATACAATTTTTCCCAAATTACCATTTTATTATTCATTATCTATTTACGTATTAATATTTATAATAAAATTTCTCAGGGTGTGGTGATTATAAAAATAAATAATTTGATTATATAAAACCAAAAAAACAATAAATAAAACCTTATTCATCAAAATCGTATACAAAATGGACTACAAAATTAAAGAATTTGAACATCAAAATAAATACATGTGATATGATTTCATGTAAAAGAACCTACGAAAGTAAATATATCACATAAATAATGAACATAGAAAATGGATTCTATAAAATGATGAACTATAAAATGTATTCCTATTAAATCCATTTCCAAATCATTTCACCCAATGTAGTGGGAGTCTCACACCTTGGTAATGAAAGAATAAATATATGAGTTTCAAACCCACTGATAGAGTAACTACTCCTCACCATATATAGTCATCTAACAATGTTATACCAAAACATATAATTGAGTAACTATTATTTAATGATTCAAGTAAAATGGATTATGGGAGAAACAAACTCTATTGGATCTTTAGAGGATTAATGTCTGGTTGGTGGAAATAAAAACTCAAAAACATACATTAAATATAGAGGATTTTTAACCCATGTTTTTGGGGGCAGTTATAAACTATCTAAACTCACACGGGACACATGATTTTTAATTAATAAAATCCTGTTATTATACAATAATATTCCATACTACGGTAAAAATTATCGATCACCATCATCATCCATACCGATATAAATCTAAATTCACTATATCATTGCTAAAAAATATACTCATATAATTAAAAATACCACTGAATTTTTCTCAAAATGGAAAAATAATCAGAATAGTTTATTTTCTTATCAAAATTGGTTCAGATTAAAAATATGTGAATGACTATACATAGGTACATACCCGATCCCTATGAAATCTATTAGGTTCTACATGTGCTAAAATGGGGGTGGGGGATATGCCTCTAGAACATTCATGAAACCCATGAATGATACTACACATTTCATAGTCTAAATCAGGTTAGGTGTACCAAACCATTCCATTTGAGGTTTTGTCTGGTGTTAAAGAAACCTTTTAGGATCAAGCCATTACTGGGTTAAAATTATTTGGATAATGCAGTCTGGAATGTGTAGTTATATACACAATTCTTTCCCACTATGGCCCCATGAATTTTTCCAACATACATTCCTGAGCTTGGATAATAAAAAATGGTGTACCAAGAAAACCAATGGGAAAAGACCACTAATTGGATCACACTTCAATGGTTGAATGGACTTACCCTCGTCACATTAAATCATCTTAAACAGTGGTAACATAATCTATACTTATTCACATCATTCCGTAGTGACTAAAATCTTTAAATGGTTTTATACACCAACAAGAATAACATCCATAGAAAATAATATTCCTCTACATATATATTCACAATTGTTCCAATGTACATATACCCCTATCGGATATGCATTACATACAACTACAACTCCACCTCAACCCTCTTACTCCCTTATCATCAAATATCCTTAAATAACCATCATTGAGATAGAAAACACATTTATTCCACATCGAATTATTGGTGGGAGGAGTAAATATTGGATAAATATGACTAAAACCCCCATATTTTGATCACACTAATAGGTAGAAGGACCCATGGTTTAAAAAATGAGGAATATGTCCCTTTGTTAAAAATCCACCATCATGAATGTATAGAAACATATAGACAGAATTTAGATTAGAATTCTCCCATTTAAATTTATAGAATATATATCAAAATAATAAATGGTAATTAAAATTAAAATTTCATAAAATTTCATAAAATATATAGTAAATGATTTTACTATTAATAAGGTATAAAATAAAATAAGAAATCCCAACCTAAAAAATAGAAGGATTTCTCGGGATTCCTTGTCTATATTAGATTCTAGAGTCAAACTTTTAGAGATGTCATTTCTCAAACTTCCCATCATATCTTAGTATACCAGTCTAATTTTAAGTATTTTGATCCGTAATAATATATTATAAACATAAATAGAATTTTACAGGGGATTTTTGGGATCAACAGATACAAAATTATTAATTAAAATATAGATAATTCTTATCAAATACACACATGATGGGAAATCACAGTGGCCTAGGTGAAGACTAAAATTAGATTATTTCATGGGTAATTCTTCTATTTTGGAGTCACTTATAGCATTAGAATCATCATTCAATGTTTTATTTGGATATATAAGTAATTAATTTTAATGTAATACTCACATACTAATAAGAATATATTATTTTAGATAATCTATAATAGTCAATACACTAAAAAGAATCAAAATTTTACAACCAAAATACAATGAAAGTTTTTCTAAATGTTAAAAATGAATAACCCATTACGAATTATAGTGAAATTTTATTTTTTCAAATATTTTTTACACTAAAATAATATTCAACATGAAAATAGATTTCATAAAAATAGTAATAGTTGCACTGAATATTTTTACAATGATTATTGCCCATCTTGGAAAAATAACTCTTTATTTTTCATGCTGTTATCTATGAGATTGAACATATCATATATATAATAAATTTTATTAGATGACTAGAATATTTATCCAATTTTTTTTTTAAAAACCTAATATTTACAATAATATATGTTGGTAGTGAAAGAAATAATTAGTATTTATTTTCAATAATTGGATAAAAATATTATATTATTTTTTCTATATTAGGAATTCTTGTAGTAATAATATTTTAAAATATGAGTACTCAAAAAATTATTCTCATGAGAAATAAAATTTTATTTTTCACCATATACTCATTCAATATCTCTCAAAATATAATGGTATCTTATCTAAAAAACACTACAATTAACTTCAAATAATATGTATTATTCAAATGAATTATTTCTCAAATAATAAATATATAATTCTCCTTTATAGAATTATTAAAAATTGGTTCTATTGTAAATAATTTTGACATAAATTATATAATCATATTTTCAAATCATTCCCAAATGTATTTTATTAATTTAAAATAGTTAAATCTAAATAAAAACAATGTTTCTTAAAATTATTTTTTTCTATAATGATTATCTAGGAATATAAAAAAATACATCTGAAAAAAAAAATCATAATTAAATCTATTATATATTAAAAATTATTCCAGAAAAACATATTTTTTTAACTTATATTTAAATTTATATATTTTAAAATAAATTTTAATTTTAATTTTAAACAGATCAGTTACAACATCAATAGATATCAATTCTCATCATTTAAAAATTAATGTTCATATATCATAGATAAATTATTTTTCTTATATGAAATAAAAATAAATTAAACACTCTTATATTGTTTAATTTATACATAACACAATATAACACAAACTTTATAAATAATTATTCCATCCTACTGTTACAATAAGAAAATTTATGTCAAAAATATTCCAACTGATTTTATTATTTTCTTTTGTTAAAATTACAAAAGTCACATATGAGACGAAAAACATAATTCTATATGAGGAATAAGAAAAAAGGATTGAATAATTACACAATATTTCTAACTCAATAAGGGATTATAATGCATAAAACATGTCACTAGATAAGGACATGGTTATTAGAAATTCCCACTAAAAGCATTTCATAGATTTCGCCCATTTATGATAGAAATGATTTCTAAAACAATAAAATAATTTTTAATTACTTTTTAGCATCATTTTGTCTAATAAAAACTATTCCCTCTAGATACAGAATATATATTGGGATTATTTTTAATTGGAATTAATTGGGCTGCTCATAGAGAAAAACTATCTTACAAATAAAATGTTCTATTTTTTAATGCTGGGTTAATTTTTTGGGAAAAAATGGGAAGCATATCGCAAAGGAACCTTCAATTTAAATAATTAAATGTGGCCATGTAAATACATTGTGGTATATCACTGCTCAATATGAATCGCTGAGAATTATATATTATAATGTAAAGCCTTTATGAAAACATTTAACCATTCCAATTATGCATTACCCTCACATTCATGTAGTGCCTTTGAATAACACACTTTGTGGTTAACCATAATTTTTGATGATTAGGTGAATCTCTTCCAAAACATTATACCATTTTCACAGTTGTATATGTCTTATAAGACAACCCATTCAAGGAATGTAGTTAAAAAAAATTCATATAAATAACTGACACATCATTCCATGGTTGGGAAATTATATTCGGGAAACCATTCTCATCATAGTGAAGCCTTTGTGTAATTTTGGATAGAAAGAGGAATACGACAAATGAAATCGACCTATGAATTCCCTTTTCACTGGATCCTTTGTGAAGTCCATTTTTTATTTCATATTCAGTAAATCCCTTAATGAAGGACATTCTGTCATGAACCCTGTGAGGATTCCATCTGATCGACACCAGACCAGACCTGTGGCATGGCCCGAATGTCGTTCCAAATTCCCACAGGCTAGGAACCAGTACCAGATATAAAATGAAATCCAAAAAGGAATAATTTCCTCCCAATAGCCATGATAAAATTAAATAGATAAATCATTCCAAATGAGAAAAAAATGATCATATAAAGGCACAAAAACTAATATAGGATCATAAAATAACTAAAAAGATGATAAAATGGAAAAAAACCAAACAAAACTCCAACTGGAACGATCTCCATGTGACCTCAATGTCACCAATGACCAAAATCCAGAACAAATCCATGAGTCATCTCAAACCAATGAACATGAAACAAAGGTGAACCTTAAAACCAATTCATGTCTATCAACAACAAGCGGTACATGTAGGGCTTGAGATACAAAGCTCAGTAGGACACCACCCAATAATCCATGCATTTCCATTCCCAAAAACAATCCTTAAACACTAGTTTGAAATATAAATAAATAATAAAAATATTCACATTTTATTAAAAAATCAAATTTTTCTTTTTAAAATTGAACATAACAACCTTTTTATTCATAAAGAGGACATAAATTTAGAAACCATACACCAAACCAAAACCCAAGTAGTCAAAAATAGGTGTTGTAGGAAATTATTAAACTATGCCGATAGGAATAAAATATAAAAGAAAATAATGAATAATAATGAATTTTTATTACCATGGGATTATCCAAAACATTCCTAGAGTGATCCCTAGATGTACATAGTTTGTAACCACCTTCTGGATTATGGTGAATCTCTCGAGTCAAAAACCATCTATCTGCCCTCAACTGACCAATCTAGTGGCACAACCCACCAGGGGTATTATCTAATCTAGGGGTACCAACCCACATAATTAGAGCTGGAATGCTTCCTTCATTTGATCCTCTAAAGTTCATCTATGATCCCTTAGTTTTAATACATTCTGTCAGTAGGAGGCCCTCATACGAGTGACTCATCTTACTTATCATCAACACACCTGCCTACACAAAACACGGATACCACATATATGATACACCATAAAAGGGAAAATCCTCTATAGAGTTGTCCACTATATATATACATATCACATCCACAAAAGTTCCAACTGAGCCATCACATCACACAAGCATTCAAAACAATTTTATAAAATATTGAAAAAATGATATTCATGCATAGAAAATTGAAAAACTTATTTTATTTCTCATTATCAATAAGTTCAAACTATGATTTATTACATGCCTACCCAAAATACATGTTTAAAAAATTTCCCAACCATTCCAAAATTTGATACAAATTACCATATTGAATAATCAAACACCAAATGGGTCATTATTCTAAATCCAACATTAATTAAAAATTAAGATGAAAATACACAATGCACATGAAGATGCTGAATGGGGTTCCATATCATTTAGAAACCAATAATTCTTCATAAAATACCTAATATTCAATAAAACTAAATACAATCTTGAATTCATTTTTTGTCATTACATAAAAACAGCGAACCAATTTATAAAAAGAGGGAGGAAGGGAAGATGATGAAACTTTTTAAGAAACCAAATGTGATGAAGAGAATCAATTTCAATTCCATCATCATTATAAAACCCATTCATGTGAGCACTATGTGCACCTAGGGATATTCCGACATCTAATGTAATTCCAAAAATAGTTTTTCCAAAAATAATTTCCACAGAAAAACACGTACTTTCCAACTAGCATAACAATCCATCTAATGAAAATCACAACATTTCATTAAAAACCTAAAAATAATTGAATCAAATAAAAAAAAATTTATTGGATAACACCACCCAAATAATCCAATTCCACCATTAAAATATTAGTAAACATTTTTTAATTTTTTTTGGCAAACATAAACATAGTCATAAAAAATAATTCACTTCAAAACCAATTATTATCAAATCTTACCAATGAGAAAACCCCATAATAAACTAACCATGTGTATGATAATGATGTGAATAATGATAAAAATTTATTAAAACACCCAAGAATTAAATATAATACATTTGAATGAAAATGGATGGAAACACCTACCCAAAAGGCATGAAAAATATGTCTAATAATTTAGATAAGAGAGATCTAATCGCAATATACCTCTCATATGTAGTATAACCTAAGGAAATTCAAATAAAACATTGACTCTAGCCATTATGGTTCGGTCGATAGAGAAACTTAAAATAAAAAACAAAATAATCAAGAGGGAAAGTCACAAAGGAGTGAAAAAAGGAAAAAACCCTATAACAAACCTTAGAGTATAATGGATGGATCCATGGAGGAGTGGGATCCAAGGAGAAGGGGTTAGGAAGAACATTTCATGATCTAAAAAATGAACCGAGTGAGAGGGGTCTGATTTGGGGATAAAAGGGGGAGGGGGTAGAATGGGGTTTTTAGCATTTTAATGATCGGGCCTGGTCACATGATTTGGATGCACAGTTTACCAAACAGTTCTCTAACAATGCTTTAGCCATTTATCAAATAGGAACAAACTCCATGTCTGACCAGCATGTTTTGCCTTATCGTGCACCAACTGTGTTGTATCTTCTTTATAAGAGGGGACCAATCGCATAACCATCCCGCATAGTATGTCCAACAGTGTTCCTACCATTCAGTATATTGTCTCACCTCTATAGCCATCAACATTGGTAATTGGGCTGATCCGCATGATTTATACTAACCATATGGTTTTCTTTTCAGAAAAAAATATGCCAGTGAGACTTTCAAATCCATGAAAATTTCAACATTGTCTCAACCCAATCCATGACCAAAAAAATACCGCACAAGAAAAGAAATAAATAAATGATAATCTATATTTATGGTAAGATAAATTTCCCTACCATATATACATTCTACCCCCAAAATTTCACCTAGTCGAAATACAATCATAACTCAAATCCATACCTGGTCGAAACCGAATGAAACCTTGAACCTCAGGGTGACCTTTCTTTCCAAAAGTCACAACCAAATGATCTAGAAGAGAACAAAACATAAAAATGAGGGGGACATGAGGGAATTATCCCCACCATAATAACTTAGAAAATATATGTAACACACAAACACTTAACACGATGAAACCTACACAGGAACTACAATAACTCTACCTTGGGATGCCTGTTGTTGGAACTCCCAACACAGATCTCATCTAATTCCCCTACACAAACTAAACCACACTCTCACTAAATTAACAAAAAACATATTGTAAAGAATCCTAGAATTCCAATACCTTAGAAACAATCTCAACATCTCTATACTAACAAAACATAACCCTCACTAAATATGAGAACAAGGGAACTTCCAACCTGAACAAGACCAACATTCTTAGCATGAGCGAAACAACACTAGATAAAATACCAACACAAGGGGAATCCCATAAATATAATTGAATCCAAATGGATAAGAAGACTAATAGAAACACCATACATTAATTTACACAAAATATAAACAACTTCAAATGAGCACCACTAAAACCAAAACCAACCCACACATGGGTTAAACACACTCGATGAAAATTGAATGTTCCAAGAGGCCATATTCTAATAAACACAACCACACAAATCTTTAATAAACAAGTCCATATCACATTTAAAATGAAAATATGAACATAAAATTGTAGGAAAACAATAATAAGGAAACATTAAACATTTTCACCCAACACAAGAGATGAAAATAGTGCCAAGAATGCCACATCTCCTATTGAATTCTGAATGTGTGTGAGATTCCCTTCGAGGCCTATAGTTAGAGACCTGATGACTAAAGAATCTCTGTCCTCATATTTATGAACAAACATCCTATGATCCAAACTCCTATCTCTAGATGTGTAACATTCATAAATAATAGGAGGCTTGATATTTAAAAATACCTATGCTCTAGAAACCAACTTTTCTAGAAATGCTTCATCCACTAACATCTCTTAATGAAGATATTTTGAAAAGAGGGCCATTCATGATCTCTGGATAATGAAAAACTAAAAAAATCCCTCATCATCCAAACTTGAATTGATGGAGGGGAAAAATATTTCACTCTCCCAATTCTGGATAGTCTAAGAGACTCAGAACAACACAATCTCTAAGGTTTTTGGGAGTTCCCAAAAATCTGATGAAATACACTACTTTCCACAACCCACTCAACAATATCAAATAGAAAACAATCACCATGAAGAATTTGAAACTACCAAAAAACTAGAAATTTGGTATGAATCCTTGAACATATTGTGGACTTTTCTGGTTGAACTATTCTATAAAACACAAGAAACACAAGACCATTATCAAAATAAAACAAACATACACTCAGTTTAAATATCTCTATCCAAAACAATAAACACATAAACGGAAAACACCAAAACACCACCAAAAATCATATTTTCAAAAAATCTTATTACCATTTCCTTTATCAAATCATATTCAATTCAAGATCACTTTCAAAACTCAAGATACCCTTAAAACAATAATCTCACTTTATATAACAAAGGCCATTTTTTTAAATCATTTAATTACTTCAAAAAATTACATTATAAATACACTGCCAATCATTTGATCTCAAACACAAACCCATGGAATCCTATGAACTATCAAAAATGTGTTCATCCAATTCCATCCACACATTTCTAAATGAAAATTCCAGACATACCCACACATATGATAACCTTCATATGGAGTAACACAGGTCTTGCATGAAATTGTATTATCAATATCCAAGAATTCACAAAACATTCAATTTAATTTTTTTAAACCCATTTTTTCAACCCAAAACCATTTTATGGAAATAATTTACATTTTAAATTCTTTTTTAATTTTAAAATCTTACTCACATAAACCGTGACAGAAATAATACAAGACTCACCCCATCACCCTGGAATGAGGAAGTTGTGTTTTTGCATAACTTATCGACATTTAAGCGAGCCATGACCCATGATGGAAATAAAAAATATGAGGACCTTGAACAATGAACTTGAACATCACATGGTTCAATAGTATTTGTGAGGATACTACATGACATTGGATCACCTCCATTTCCAATCCTCAATAACAAACAATCCATTACAAGATAATATACTCAAATCCCAGACTACCCTTGGTAACTCGAGGCTCAGGATGAGAAAGGGTTCCTGAAGTCCTTCCATTAAATAACTCTCAAGTACTTAAAATATTCATATCAATTCTACCTAACACCCTAAACAAAAAGGGCCGGACTGTGATATGGTTTTTTATGAAACAAGTTAGGGAAGCCATCCGACCTGACACACGACCCGACCCACAGAAAGGCCTGAAAGGATTTCACAATCCCCACTGGCAGGAAAATAGTGTTGGGTATCAAATGAAATATAAAGAATAATGATTTAATTCCAATAAATAGAATATAAAAATAAAATAAGCATGCCAAAAGTTCTAATAAAATATCTTATAAAGGTACAAAAAATAATCCAAGAACAAAATACAAATAATCAGATCAAAAATAAAACAGGGAAAAAACCAAAATAAATTGATACTGACACGATCTCCATGTGACCTCAACGTAACAACCCTCCACAAGAATGAACCACTCCCTAAATCCTATCAAATCAGAGAACTAAATAATATGGTGACCCTACGTAAAAAATCTAGTCTACCAACACCGAGTAGTATAAGTAGGGTGTGAGAAAAATAGATTAGAGGGAATCCACCAAAAAATATATACATTTCCTTTTTCAAAAACAATCCATTAACACTAGTTTAAAATATAACTAAAAAAATTATATTTTATGATTATTTTAAACAAATTCATATTTTCCATTTTAAAGTAGAACACATCACTATTTTTACTCTCAATGAGGCTATCATTTTAGAATCCAAACCACAAACCCAAACACAAGTAGTCAAAAAATTGTTGTATTAAAAATAAATATATTGTGTTAAATGAGAATAAAATATAACATAAAATAACCTTGAATAAAAAATATATTTTCAATGGGATTATCCTAAACATCCCTAGAGAGATCCATGGACATACTCAGTTTGGAACAACTTGCCGATATATGAAGAATATCCTTAGTCTATAACCAAATGGAAACCGTCAACTAACCAATCTAGTGGAAAAACCCACCTAGATTATCAGTAAATATAGGGGTAAAACCCATATAATCAGGGATGTAATGTAACCATCACTCGATCCTATATGAGATGCCCATGGACACATAGTAGTAATACACATTGTATGTTGGAGGCCTTCCCACATATAACTCATCTAACATTCCATCACCACACATTCATACCTCACACACAGACACCACCCATATGATAACCCATAAATGGGAAATACCCCTCTAGAGGTTCCCACAATATATAAACATATCACATCCACAAAGGTTCCAACCGGGATGTCACACCAAACAATAAATAAAAATGATTTGACAAAATATTTTAAAAATAAAAATTGAGCGTACAAATTTGAAAAACTACATTCATTTATCAACTTAGAGTAGTTAAAACTAGTCCTTATATTATGTATATCCCAAATACATTTTCGAAACAATTCTTATCCCTTACCAAATTCAATAAAAATAACCACTTTTAATAATGCAATGAAAAATAACTCTTTATTCCAAATCTAGAATTATTTCAAAAACAACTATGAAAGCACACAATGCACCTTCAGATTACGAATAGGATCCCTAACAAAGTAGAAACCATGATTCCTTTATAAAACACCTATCATATATAAATATCTATAGAATCAAGGAACCACATTATTGTATTTGGGGAAAACATGGAACCATTTAATAAAAATTTGGAGAATGATAGAATTAGGAACCATTTTATGAAACCGAAACTACTAGAAAATAGACCTATCCCCCACGGTTTTGGGAAACAATGTGGGGATAGGTACCCCTATACCCACAATTTTTGAAAAATGTGAGTATAGGTAAATTTTCAAGACCTATACCCACGATTTTGCAAAACTGTGGGTATAGGGGGGTCTATCCCCACAGTTTTCCAAAAATGTGTGGATAGGTCCTGAAAAGTCACCTATACCCACGATTTTCCAATATCGTGGGTATATGGGTTCTTATCCCCACAGTTTTCCCTAAAACCATGGGGATAGGTCTTGGCTAAAGTACATATACCTACGGCTATGAAAAACTGTGGGTATAGCTTCCTCGTGTGTGTGCGGGGTATTTTTTCGGCAGGAAGGAAATTTTTTTTTGGCGAGATTCCTATATACACGGTTCTTCCATCTATACCCACAGTTTATATAACTATATTTAAATAAATATAAATATATATACACATAGGTGATGTTAGGGTAGTGGTTAGATGTGGTGTTTGTAGTGAAGAGGTTATGGGATCGAAACCCATCGCCTGCATTATTTTAGGATCTATACCCACGGTTTTGAAACCGTGGGTAAAAGCCTTTGACACTATGGAAATTGGGTAATTTTCGTTGACACGGTGGCAGAACACCTATACCCACGGTTTTGGAAAACTGTGGGTATAGGCGGAGGACCTATACCGACACCATTCCTACCCACGGTTCCCAAAACCGTGGGTATAGCCAATACCCACAGTTTTGGGGGATATTCCCACGATTTTGAATCGTGGATATAATCTTTTTTACAGTAGTGTGAATTTAAAGGAGAGAATAACTTTTAATTCTATTGTCATTTGAAAACGCATGTATTTGTATACTCCCCACACCCATCGATATGAACACATTTGATGGAATTCAATAAATAGTTTTTCACCAAATGAATTCCAATGAAATAGAATTTTCTTTCCTACTTGTAAACCAAACCATCTTAAGAAAAATAACCACATTTTACATATTAAAACCAAAAAAAATCAATCAATTTGAAAAAACATTTCTATTGGAAAACACCCTTGAGTAATCAAGATATACCCTTAAAGTCTCAATTAACATTTTATCATAAATTATTGGCATGCATACACATACACATACTCAATGATTAACTTAAAAAACCTTTTTTAATAAATTATAATAATAATAAAACTTCACAATAAATTAACTATGAGTATTATTAAGGTGAAAATAATGTTTTAAAATTGATTAAAAACCCATGAACCAAATATATTTAGTCAAAAAGGAAAAAAACAGAAACACCTACCTCAATGGAATGAAAATTTGATGAAACCATCGAAAAAGATAGAACTTTTACCGAAGGACAATTCACACACCCTATAACCCAAATAGGCAAAAACTACACAGAAACCCTAGTTGTTAGGGTTCTACCAAGAGAGAAATCCCTAATTAAAACCCAATAAATAACGAGGGGAAGAGGAAAGGGAGAGAAAATATGGCCAAAATCCAAATAACACCACATGGAACATGAAGGTTAGATCCATAGTCGGGAATGAAACAAGGGGGAGGGGTTGGCAATCACTATTTGATTTCAAAAAATGACCAAAAGTAGGGGCGATTTTGGGTTAAAAGGGGGAGAGGGTAGAATATGGGTTTTTTATTTTTAAGTACCAACCCTAGTCCCATGGTTTGGCTGCATAGTTCACCAAACCGTGAACCAAATGTGTAGTAGCCAATGGACCAATAGGAACAGACCAAACAACCAACCCACATAGTTTGGATGGCAATGCACCAACAATGTGGTAGCTTCTTTTTATGAGGGTACTATCCATACAACCATCTAACAAAATTTATCCAATTGTGAGCCAACCATGCAAGAAATTCTGTCAACCTCTAGAACCTTTTTCATGAGTACCTAGGCCGATCCTCTTGGTGTCTACTAACCGTGTGGTGCCTATATGCAAGCCAAAAACCCACTAAGAGATCCAAAGTTCCAAAATTTCTTTCGAGTCTCAAACCGAACCTCGATCAAAAAGATCGAAGATCATGAAATGTAATAAATAATGATGTATCTAAAGCTAGGGTGTGACAATATACATGGAACCCCTTCATGATGCCTTGTCAATGAATCCCCTTTATGAAAAATGAATTTTGATTCTCCAATATATGATGTTCTATCCATATATACTACTCTCAAAGTCTTTAAAATTTTGTCATTTACTCGAATCCCATTACTGAAATCCATTCCATTATGCCCCTTTTTGAAGTCGTATCCACGAATTACCTACAAGATTAGTCATCAAAAAATCACCCTCACAAAGGAAATTACATGAAGAACCTTTCAAAGGGAACGTTCATAAATCTCCTTCAGAATGTTTTGGATACAAAACCATTTATGAGGTATAATTTATAACATCCATTAATGAAAAATATTTATCATAAAACCCATGTGGTTTTCCAAACATTCACATGGTAAAATAATACTATATGAAATTGTGTCCTCTATGGGTGCTCATAACCAACTTATAAATGTGTATTGAATATAAAGCATCTGACAAAAATATGGTAACTTCCCAAAGGAAAACATTTTTAGGTAGTCAGGCCTCCTGGGAACCTTATTTTTATGCATTTTATCAACCTATGTTCTGCCTATCCAAATGAACTTATTGAAATTATTCCTCCTAGAAAAATTCATCAGAATTTAAATTTCTTCAAATATCCCTATCACCTGAATAAGTGATAATGGTAGGTACTTAAGGAAATCATATTCAAAATCCCAACACATATCCCATTTTATTCCAATAATTAGAAGACTATGTTTCGAGGTGAAATACCAAAACACTGTAATATTTTTTAATTGTAATGTTAATAATATATAGGAGTCTAGAAACCATATATGGGAATTTTACTAGGATCAATACCCAATAATACATTTTTTATCTAGTAAACAACTTATATGCATAAACAAATTTTTAATCCCTTATCAATCCTATGGTGTGAACAGTATTAAAATATAGTTAGTCTTGTAATATTTTTTTCTATCAAGAATCATAAAAAAAATTATCTTTGATATTTTATTTTATCCTTCTATTATAATAATTGATATGTGCCATGGGTAGAAGCATAGAGTGACTAAATGTATTAGATGCGTGACTTTAAACTAGAATGGATGTGTCCTTACAAAACAATGTTAATCTTTATAGACCATTTCTAACTAGTGGGGTTATATTATATACCCATATCTATATAGGATTTTCTTCTAATTAATCGGGATACATAGGAGGCCTCTATTAGTATCAATAAAAATATCCAGAAACATTCATTTTTTCTTATGTGATGAGTATAATATGAGCATCTATTCTTGTATCCCATATGTCTATATACTCCACTTAGATTCCTCATATAAAACATGAGTTCAAATATTCCTATTTGTTGTTCTTGTGTTGAATGTGTTGAGATACACCTCTTAGGTTTTTCATATATGGGTATCCATCATTGTGTAAGCCCCAACATCTTGGGGCTTTCTTCCTCATACAATAACCAATTGATTGGTGGTTTAAAACCATATTAAGGAATTTTATTAGTTGTATATCCCAAGAATAAATTATCTTACAAATTTACAAATTCTATGGTTGAACCACATTGGAATCCTACTACATGTAATCTCAATCAATATTTTCTTCCATCTACATATGGATTCCAACAATTGGGTTGGTTGATAGTGTTGCCCAATAATAAGTCATGTAAAAATAATACATGGAACTATTATCCTAGAAGTACACTCAACATGACTATAAACTACATGGTAGTGATGATGGACACATGAGCATAAAATTCTTCAAGATAGTCCTTTCCACATGACCATAAAATGATTGACATGTATCATTAAGAAGAATCTAACTATATATATTTTATTCATATCATATAGATAGATTAGAAAATCCATTAATCAGTCCAATACCAACTGCATAATACCTCCATCCAATTTTTAACATATCCCAATTCATCCAAATGTTTTGTAAGATTTCAGAGTATATTTCAAAATGGATATAAACAATATATTACCCATATAATAATAATAAATGAGAGACAATTAAACCCATGATTGATGTTTCATATTCTATCAATTTTACCAATCAATGAGTTTCTTAACTGAAACATGAACTAATACTAATGATATCAAGAAGGATTTAAAAAATTGATCTACATCTGTATGCAGGTCTCTAATTAGGAACTAATTTCCTTTAAATGGGAATGATTAGATCCTCCTCCAATCCTCATGAACAATGAACATTTGACCACATCACTTGTTATGTACTAATGACTGCATACACATGGATAGTATTTATACAATAAATAAAAAATTTCATGTGTAGAATCTATCAAAAGTATATTGGTAATACTAATTTCTATCATTAATTAAGAAATAAATTGATTTCCATTCTTTATTAAAAGTGATATTGAACTGATGGGTTTCTAGTTCTCCCACATAATCCAAGTGGAAAATATCATTAACATGTAACAATAACTCAATATAAATATAATACCTAGAGGAAGCCATATAATAGCGTGTGTATACATGTACCACCAACTAATGAAACCACGATCTTATGCTATTTTCATTGATACATCTTCCTCAACTTATAAGAACTCATACAAATTATCAATATTTAATCACATTCAACACTAGTTGGTGAATACACTTCTATTGGAGTTATATTTAAATGGATCCATCCTAAATATAGAGGAAAATTATTAGAGTCTCTTAAATAGAATCCCTAGATAGTCACCATAATGATGATATGCTATGAAAATTCAAGTAAACTCTATTCCCCAAATATAACAACTTCTAGACCATATCTCATGAGTGAAAAAATACATACAACCATTACCTCAGAGAGGTGTATTATGCCACCACCACATCATGTAAATCAATAAGGGGCCTCCATTGAAGGATTATATTCAATATGTTTATCATCAGTGATGTTTGACCCCGGGTCTCCATTATGTTTTATAGGATGATATACTACGCCTAACAAACCCAGCCGAAGCATTCTAAAGTAGTGGATAATGAGGGTATCAAACCACCATAGGTCTATAGAAATTTCAAATACCTTATATTGATAGAACTCCTAAGTCCGATCATGGTATCTTGAAACTGTCTTGAGGATAATTATATGTCACAAATAGTGAGAATATTTAGACAACATCAATGCTAACCTTAATGACTATAACATCCCAAGGGAAACAAATCCTATTGGAATAAGGGAATTTTTAAACCCACTATAATATCTTATATCATGATTTGTGTAAAGATAAACCTAGATTATGGATATTCCACCACCAATGAAATTTTTACTAAGATTCAATGGTTATAAAGTGAACAAATTTGTCATTATTTAACTAATGGGAACTCTTAACTGTGATATTATCAAAGAAGAAATATGGGTGGTTTCCTTCACTACCCTCCCACCATGTAAAAATAGTTAATTCATCATAAATGAAGTGTATATTTGTTGTTTAATAGTATACATAGTCATTTTGCGTTTATTAATGTTAATATAATTAGCATAAAGATAAAAAATGAGTAGGATTTTCAGGATAAGGGGTCGTGCAACATTAATATAAAAATCTTATGCATGGGAGGTTACTTGACCCTAAAACATTGAATCATGAAACCTCATGAACTATAGATAAAATTAATGGGTCTATTTTATAGAAACATCGATCCATTATTATGTGTTCCAACCACTAGGGAGACACCATCAACCAATCTAATCAATTCAGTCGAGGTTAACTATGGTAGTCATGTTCCTAGAATTTTTGATGTCAATATATATAATAGGGATAAATTAGAGGGCCAATATGAACATATAAACCTAAAACAGAATCTTTAAATTGAGTGAGAATATTTGATTCTTCTTCTACCCAATATCTTGAATCCCAACTACTTTATAGTATTTAGAATGTGAGAATTAATGTATCATAGAAGAAATTTTTCCTCTTAGCGTGGGCCCATATTATTCAACCTAAAAACGATAACAATATGTTTATACTAGATGATTAATGATTATAAGGGAAACTTATATGTTTTTTTGGTAAAATAACCTATTACTTATGTTTATTGCATGTTCTAATGGTCTCTGTCAACAAATCCTCATCCAATTCCATACTATTCTTTGGAAAATAACTATCCATTACCACTCAAATTTTAAGAACCAAGTTAATAATACAGTAATAGATTCATTATGAGATGGATATAATTGAAATTATCAACATAAATTCATCTTTCATATGAACAATTACTTGATATATGTGTATCAACCCAATATGATAAGTTTTTAACAATACTCATCACATAAAAGTACCCCTGTGGGTTCTGAGAAATCATGACTATAGAAAAATGCCTAGATGGTGATATTTATAAAACCAAGGAAACTACTAATCAAAAAATGTTTTCTTAGACATCCAATATAGGGAATGAAAATAATTATCTTTATCACACAAAAACCAAAATAGATTAGGTGACATGAATTTGAAAATGGGAAGGATTGAAAAATATCATTCCAGAAGGATCATAATTTAGGGTACATCATCTCTATCATAGTAAAACATATGATAAAATTACATTACATTAAGAATATACAATATTTATGTTAATATGGTCACATACCATTTATTTTTGGGTACATGATCATGGAATTATTTGAACACAATGATATACTATTGTGTTTTAACGTTTTTGGTCAATTGAAATTAGACAATCCAAAGAGAAATATGACATAAATTTAAACCATTATCATCAATGAATAAGTGTATAAATATTTATTATGAGCATATCTGGATATGTAGTAATTTGATTAATGTTTCATCAAGGAATCATTGAATCGTGAATATGATTTCATTGTGTAATTTTTGAATGAACTAGTCAAGACCTCAATTACTTGAGAATCTATGATTGTGAACGTACTAATACTCAACCGAGTAATAATTGGAATAAAAGTGATAAGATATGAAACGAATTCTGAATTATAAATATATAATTTAAAATTATTAAAGACACATATTCTCCTTAATTTTAAAAATATAAAGCCTCCAAAAAAATGGGAGAGGGAGTGATTACACAAAGAATGATCAAATGGAAACTATCCCAGCTAATGAGATCATATTCAAATGTGGTGACCAAGTTATGCTTAGTTTATTGCATCATGTGATGAAAAAGTGTGAAATTAATATTGACATTATGAAGTGGGTGGGATACATTATTCCCTTCAATAAGGTATCAAAATATTTCGATAATGTTCACCTAAGTAGGATGATTATAAAATTTATTGAAATAATAAAACACTAATAAAATAATTTGAGGTTCACAATGTTTTTCTATCAACTAATCCATGAATTTTTGAAGATAAGATTATTGAAACACTACATGAAATAAAATAAATTTTGTTTAATTCTACTAATGAATATAAAATATGTGTATAGAAATAATGTTGCTAATGTCACTGAAAGATCCATCCATTGGGTTCCACACATGTAAATCCATCATAATTCAACCATCTTTCAATTGGTTAAGGAATGGGTGAAGATTTGATCTATTAAATTCTTCCAACTAATACTATTAAGTCCATCAATGCAAAAAAAGTTCTCCTAGTTATGGTATGGAAAATAATATAACTGAGATATAATTATAGAGTTTCTCTATATATATTTTCCTCATGAAAAAAATACAATATCTAAATCATTGATCCCTAATTTAAGGGATATACCCTATCCAATATGTTTGGGACCATTTTAATATTTTTTAACTCTTCATCAAGTATAATCTATAAATCATTAATCCTAGTGGAATACCCGGTAAACACCAAGATAGATAGAGATATCTAATCTTGGGATAGATCAATCAGTTCCCCAATCATCAATTAGTTCAACATATGCTCTTGAATTGATTATCGTTAATGTAACTCATACATGATATCAAATTAAACCATGTGATCGTACCAAACAAGTAATATGTGGTACACTATTCGATTGAATTTTCATACCTCTATTAGTAATAGATATATATGGTATATTCGTTAGACTTTTAGAATTTATTCATGTATATTACCATTTAATTGGAAAATAATTTGATTGTTCTCCCAATAATATGGACACCAAAAGAGTTATATTTCATAGGAAATAAAAAATATGGAACCTATGATCAATTTTTTGGAATAAAATATAAATATTATTTTCCTATAATGATTATTAGTATAAGTAGATAGGTGGGGAATTAATGGATCCAATTACACTCAATTACCTTCTTCCATACTGAGAATACCATATATTGAAATACCAAACCATGAAAATGAATCTTGGATTCCCATATCTTAGTGATAGAAGAGATGTGGCATATTTGAATAGAACTACACATGTTGAAGAATATTTCACATGTTTATTAGAGCATGTCCATCTTGAGATTTCAAAGATCAAGACATTGAAGGAATCACTTTATAAAAGTCATCCCATTTATTTTTCCTAACAACAAATTTTAATAGATACACCCGAATAATTCATTTAAATTAAACATTGGAACTATATATTGACAAACGTAGGTCTAATTGAGTTGTAGAATACCTTTATGTATGCAATGTGGAAAAATTATTATCTCTCCTATAGAAAAGCCTCATGAATAATAGTCCACATCAATGGAAGGAATTTCTAACTATAATAATTTAAATAGTGTTGTATACTATCAGAACCATACAAAAATAGAATATATGAAAACAATTCTTCATAAACCATATTAAACTTCAAATCATACCATTCCAATAGAAAAATGTAAAACATCACGAACCATTTACCTTTACATGAGTCCAAACTACTACAATTTAGCCATTTCATAGGAGGAGAATGTACACAACTACCAGTCATTATGCAATACCTTAACTCCCAGTTATTTTTGATCCAAATCTACATTGAATGTTTCTATTTAAATTATTATGTGATTAGGACGAATATTATTCAAAAAAATGAATTTAAACAACACTATCCCACCTCATCCTAGTTCTGAATACTAATTCCCATCAGTTTTCATTCCTTCTCATGCTAGAAAAAATGTCGATTTATATTATGATTTGATTCACATGATATATCTATAGAAAAATAGTAAAAATTTTCCTCTAAGAACAATATATGGACTAGTTACTATCTTAACATGAGATGTAGTGATTCCCATGTATCCTAGCTTGGACCAATCATCAAAATTTCATCACCATAGTTGTATTAACATCATGATATTAAAATAAACAACCTTTATTTATCTTGGATGCATGATCACAAAATTTATATCTACTATCAGACCAGTATACATAATTATAAATGGAAATTCACTCATTCCATGAGATAAAAATAACATTAATATAGCATAGAGATCACTAAATTATAAAATTAAAAGTATATTTCTTAACCTTCAATTTATATTTAATAGAACTCAATGAATATAGATAATTTCAACTATATATGTCTCACCTAACCAATCCCCCACCAATTATATCATCCCTTGTAATAATAAATGTTACATTCTACCCTTTTACCATCCTTCTATATTATATTTCTACATTCTTGAATAGTGATTTTCTAATGACCCCTTTTTTATCACACCAATTTTTAATCACATAATGTTTTTTTGATGTTTCATTTTATTGATTAATATAACAAATATGCATTAAAATCAAAATTAAGGAGCCCATAATTATTATTTAATGTCTCTAAACATAAAAAAATTTGGACCTCGTCACAAGATCCTAATTTATATTACACATGGTTTTTTAAAAATCTCACTAAACTACATGTTATGTGGTCCACTCCTTTTCACTATAAACTACATGGAATTATTATTCACCCAATAATATAGTACTATTTCCCCATACTTTGATTAGGGTATTATTATTCGATGCCTCATACTTTGGTAAATATTCTCCTCTTTGTTTCACTATTAATAGTAATTGGTAACAGAGTGATTAATTAATTCAAATGGTTCCACTATGAATTTATAGTGAACAACATATTTGACAATGATACAATAAGAAACAATTATGGATTGTTTTGGACCAATAATAATGGTCCACAATAACCCTATGTGAAATTACATAATTATGAGGACATAGTCTCTCCAATTATTTTTCTTATCCTACTCACACTAACATTGATAATATGTGGTTGGAATTTCAATTACTAATTGTTTTCCTACTCCCACCGGTCACCATTTCATCATCTCTACACTGGCTATTTGAAAAAATTATTAACATCATTCTCATTTGTTATGTTCAAATGGTTTAGAAATATATCTATGTTTTAAACCACCTTGTTTTAATGATGCTATTAAGATGTATTTGAGTTACATGAGCTTAAATTGTGTGAAACATATGTGATATAATTATGATAATAAACTATAATCATAAAAACTACATCCCACATAAATTTAAATTGATAAATGTGGTCCATCCATAATGAGGAAAAACTATCTGGAATTTATCTCTCCCTGGGACATAGAAAAAAAATTTGATGCCAAATGTTAGTGATTTATTTTTATCTGGCTTTCATCTTTTTATTTCTCTAAGGATTAAATGGGTTAGTTTATTCTAGACTAGCATAATGTGGTGCTTCACCAAACTAATGGTCACAATTTTAACCTTATTAATACTATGTGGGTGTTTATTACTTCTCCCACAGGATATTTATTATCATCTGGATCCACTATCCTAATCCTAGTCAAAATTCCCCAATAAACTCCCATTTTCGTGGCTTCCTTTAAATTTATTCATGTATAATGGGGTTTCACATTCACTAGACACTATAAAAAATTTATCTTACATTATAAGTGAATCCATATTAATGATAACACTAAAATTAATGTGATTTTAGTCTTTTCCATATAAAATTTTAAAATATGAAATAAGTTATATCCTATATGTCCATAATAATGAAGAGTAATATGTTCTACCTGAATCAACATCCCTACATGAAATATGAAACCATGTATGGGAACTAGAAATTTTCTATATATCCATATATCAATAATAGGTTCAAATCATTCTATATTATGGAAACTCTAATTTTATACACTATGTATTATCTAATATATATTTTTTTTTTACTCAAAAACTAGAATGAAAAAATTTCTTCTCACTATATTTAACCAAAATCTATATAGTAAATATTTATTCTTGATACCTTGAGATACATTGTGATGGGTGGATTTCCTATCCATTTCCCATATGAAATCATTAATTCTATAAATCTATCCAAGCATCATGTTCTCTTAACTACTTATAATTTTCCATGAATTTTTCAGTATTATCCCTCATACCACATTTCTGTTATGTTTGATTGACACAATTCCATATAGAATTCCAAAAAATTTTATCAAAGTTTTAAAACCATGTACTCCAATAAATATTAGTTTATGTTATATGAACATAATCAATAAGCCTTTATGGTCTAATTTTTGAGATTATAAACTACTAATGGAATGATACATTAAGGCATCCATTTCCAAAAATACATAAATTAGAACATTGGAAAAACACAACACATTTACTAATTAACCACTTTATTTCATGGATATGAAAAAACATAGAGAAAAAAATTACAAGGTATAATTTTTTTATTGAAGAAGATCTTGACCAATAATAAGTCATGTGATGCTCACTACACCCCCAGGTCCAAGGAAATGTTAGAGAATATTTTCATCTCACAATTAATGATAAAATTAGAATGGTTAAATTTTCATTCATGATAATTAAAACTCCATTCATTGCTTATACCACCCATTTATGGATTAGATATTAAAAAATTTAATGTTATATCTATTAACATTGAGAATATTCTCAATAAAATGTTGTATATCCTTTATAGTGATAAAACAGTTATTGAAAAACATTTTATCCCATGGTTATATAATGTCACTAATGTCTGAATCATCAATCAGATAAATAGTTGGGAATATATAATACTCATATAATTCCATAACCATGAGTGTAATATTCATCTTGGTTCTCCCATTTATAGTAATTTTGGTAGCATCGATTAACTAATGTGAACAGAATCTTATAATAATTTACGGCGGACATCAATTTAGGAATTAATCTGCTATTTAACACCAAGGAGTGTTTTGTACCCAATGTAATGTTCCCCCATTACCGAATATTCACTCCTCTGACATTCTTAAACTAGTTTCATAATTAATATTGGTTTATATAATCCCACTAGTTTTTTTCAATTTACTAAGACATTATTATGATATGATTTATCAATTCCACTACATTAACTTTCAAGTGGATTCAAACAACAATTACTTTATCCGTTGATGCATCATTACATATTTATGATAAAAAAACCTGCATATTAATTTTATTCCATTTGATATCATGGTGTAATTCTATTAGGATGACCCAAATTCCTCGAGTTAAAATAATCCCCTTTATAATCCCATATCATTTGGTTGATATTATACTCTTTAATATTTGTTATTATGATCATGGTATCATAATGTGACCTTAAAATTCATGGAATTATAGTTAATGAACTATCGAATCATGTCACAAGAAACCATCAATTCATGAATCTATACTAGAATTGATTTTTCTATTCAAATAGTTTTTTTTCGTACCCAAAATATAAAAACTCCCTCACTCTTCAACTCATATTTTTTTTAATCATAAAATTAAGAAACCTTTTTTATAGGCACAATTTCCTTACGCTTAGTAGGTTTTGAAAATTAATAAAAAAATTCATATTTTACCTCTCAATTTTAATTTTTTTGATTTCCTCATCAAATGGTTAATTTATTTTTACTATAAATAGTTTTACATGTTTTATATAGAATAAATTAAAATCAATATGGAAATATACATATTACATGAAAGGATTAAAATCACTAAATAAATACCATATATAAAGTGAAGTCTCTCCTCAAAATTTCTTCACCTTGATCAACATAAGAAAAATTTTGATCATTGGAATAAAGTGGAAAATGTAGAAAACCGATAATGTTGAATATTCATAGTGGGATGCCTATGAAAACCCAAATTATCTTCCATCTAAGCCTGTGTATCAATCAATTATAAAAAACATGGTAAAAAATTATAGGATATAAATATTTTAGAGACCACCATTAATCACAATAAAAAAATAACATTTGATCACTAAGTTTAACAACATTAGAATAATTTATTGTATACCTATGTCCAATATATATATATATATATATATATATATATATTCAAATTATACATTTAATGTTGTGGTTTCCTCATCACAAGAAATTTAATTTCATGACTCAATGTTCCATTTGGGATAAATTAAATTTCCATGAGTGGACAATCCTATAAGACCTAATTCACTTAAGTAAACTCTAGATCTATGTAATTAATTTTAGTGTTTTACAGTAGTAGGTCACATTTTTTTATATAAACCCATTTATTGTTGAAACCATTGTATTTTATTTTTTTCAAAAGATATATCTATTATGAGGAAGCCTTTATTAAACGATTCATTGATAGATTCATATTCTCAAAAGACTCATCGACATATACAGACCACATATCATGTATCTAACTATATATTCTCTATTAATTACCTGACCCCAAATATCCTAGAATTTTCAGACTTCAAATTAATCATTGTTTTACCTTCATTAACCTAATGATTGGATGATAAAATCCAGAATATATATTTTCCTATCAATAAAACCCAAACCATTGAGTTGATTACTTTTATAGGAAATAAATGATCAATAACTAAGGATACTCTGATTAGCTTCATCAAAAAACCCTGATATATGAATCTACTCTTAGTGAATATCTTAAAACCGTTGAGGGAGATCTAAAATCCTTTAAAATGTTCAAAAAATGTTTATATGTTCATTGTATTACATTTGATTCTGAAGCAATTTATTATTGAAATATTAATTTCAGTGGGGTTAATTTCTTTTCTTGAAGATTGTTTCCAAAAAAATGTTATGGAAGCTATAATACAGTCCTATTTAAACTAATATAAGTCTAGTGTATTATGAAAAGTATTTATCCACAAGAAGAATATTTAAATGGGTTCAAGATGTTTTATATGATTTCTAATTTATCAGGGGATTTATACTCTTAAAAACAATACCAATTTTGGTGATGTTTAGGTTAGAACCGTGCATCAGGAGTAGGCTATGGATTTCAATCTTTTCTAATGGAAAGGCGAGTTGAAACTACAAAACCAATTTTGTAAGTCTTATAGGATTTTTTCCCAATAAACATTACTTATATATGGTAATTAAATAAAAAATAGGGTTGGTTAGTTGAAAAGCTTCTATTCCACAACATCTAAATCCAAAACATACCTATGAATCAAATGGAATGATTATCATATGTTTCAATTCATTTTAGGAAATGTATAGGGAAAATTACCTTTATATAAACCAATATATATATATTTATTTATTTTTAATGTAATTCCATTGTATCCATGAAATATTCAATAATTCCAATAGTGTATCCTAGATGGTTCTGTAAATACATATTTACCATTTATTTCCCTCTTCACCTAGTATATTCATCAAGATCATATAGATCCTACACATGGCACCCATCATGACTAACCAAAAATTGTGATTAAATAGTGAGAGTCATTCACATCCATATACTATGTTATTAGGCATTTATTCTTTGTGGGACATCAAATTTTAGGAATTCATTTATATACTATTATCTATAATGTAATGACATGAAATTCAAAGGATGGGGGCTTCTATTTTAGAGAAATATTTCAAATCATAGTGAAACAATCAAGTAATTAAATGAATAAAGAATAAATAAATGGAAATCATCATGTGATTTACCATTGTTAGGAATTATAAATGAAATACATTTATAAATGCTTCAATATAAATACCCAATGATAAGTACTATGAACATAGCTACATTAAGAATCCATATCCCTGAAGCCCCTTGACAAACATTAGTCCGTGAAGACCCCTCAAAACGTATTATCCATGAATCATCATCATGAATGAATGTACATGATATCTCTGTGTAAGGGACTATCCTTAAATCCCTATAATTGAAGCCTATATGGAAATCCCCTATGTGATGTACTATTCTTAAATCCCCTTTAGGCTGGACTATGTGTAAAACCCCTTTATGAAGGCTAATCTAAAATAACCCATTATGATGTACCATTATATAAACCCCTTCATGAAGCCTTTTCTTTGATGACCCTAATTGATACACTGTTTGTGATTCCTCTAAAATTAAAACCCTAAAAAATACATACGTATTAATATCCCCATTTTCATTTTATAATTTTTAGACTTGAAATGGTTCCCCCTAAGGGTGTTTATCAACCTCTTCTAAACAATACATGATCATTTTTATCTAATCAATGTATTTAAACATTGAAAATATACACAAGTTTCAGTATCTGGGAATCATTGGAGACTGTAATATGTGTGGGTCATCTACATATGTTTAATATAACCAAATTACAACATTTTTTTTTACTATTCCAAGTCCAAATCCATAAGGACATTTTTTTATTATTCCATGTCCAAATCCATAAGGACATTTTTTTAAAAAAATTGGCCTTCACCCGCATCACTAACTAGAATTGACACTTCAATACAACATATGCATAAGCCTCATACAAAATAAAATTAATTCACTCAAGTAAAATGTCTTCCAACTAGGTGTAATAACAAACCTATATAGAATTAATTAAATTTTTAGTTAGTAATATATAATAGGTTAAAACTCATATATTATTTTCTTACTAGGTGGAATCCCCAATCATGCTTTCTCATATCTAATTTAAAAAGATATAATCAACCATAATGGTTGTTACAATGTGTATTTCCCACTCACTAAAATGTTGTCTGATCACGTTGAATAATGTTGATGTTAAATTATATATTTATTCACACATTGATGATGACTCACATGGGATGAAATATATTAGTTGATCAATTTTTTATCACATTTTTTACATATTCTGGTTAAATTAACAAAGTTTATCAATGTTCTAGATCCATGAATCTAAACTATATATCCTTTCCTTCCTAAATATAAGAATAATTAATGGAATCATCCTAGCATATAACCTACAACTATGCATATAAAACTACAAAGGAGTTTATTTTGATTAATATGGTTACATATGACACCTATTTGAGGTTCAGTTAAAATATCCACAATCATAACTCTCCTTTTGTGTGATAAACTTATGATGGAAAATTTTTCTTCAATACATCAATTGTGAAACTCCTATTACATTATTTTAATTTACCTTGATTGTAGATAAAATGATAATTTTCATAATATGATCTTGGAGTCGATATATTCATCTCACTTTTTCCATATATGGGCCTCCTATTTGGTGTAATCCCCAAACTCTCTGGCATTCCAAAACTATATAATTACCAATAAACATGTGTTTTATGGATGTTTTCTGGACACCTATGTGATGTAATCAAAAACCATATATTCTCTTTTATAGTCACCATTACATAGGCTGAAAAATATATGCCTCTATGTAGGTGTAAATCTCGACTATATCATCTTCCTTTCTTGTCAAGTAACTAATTTACAGTGAGGTAGATATGGAAAATCCTACATATGTCCCACACTAACCATTTATACTAACTGACGACTATATAGTACCATTTATATTAATTTAAATATAATATAAGTGATATTAGAATGAAAAACATAAATGGACCCATGATGGTTCGTTACAAAACTATAAAATTTAAGAAAACCCCAATTAAGTGGCATCTAACTACATGTGTTATGATTCTCATTAGAGATAAATATATGAATACCCTTTCACATGTTCAATACAAACAACAAGACATGTCCATAATTTTTTCAATAGTCCACTACATCCCCATATGGAGAGAAAATCAATTATTACTTCCAAAATGGATTAAAAATATATATTACAAATATTCTGTGATTAAATCAAATAGAGTGTAATACTTATGTACAGCTACCTCTTAAATGATTTATTTTATTCTATAAATTTTTAATGGTAAATGATTTTTTTACTAATTATACTATGAAGGATTCATAAAAATGTCTTAAATATATAAGACTGTTTAAATTTAGGGAATAATTCCCCACAAATGGAAAATTTGATCTAGACAACGAATCATTTAAACCATTATATATTCCATAAAACCCTAGATAAATTCATAGATATCATCTTTTTTATAGTAGTTCCATCATGAATAAAAATATATTGGTGATTGAATTCGTGAAATACACTCACATACTATTTAGATCAATCATATAGATAATTATAAAATATTAACTAAATCATATAAATATTTAAAATAACTTTCCAACAACACTAAAAAAATTATTCTCATTTTATCACTGTCTATTCAAATTCAGAATCAATTTAACACACTACTTTTTACTACTCTTACGTGACCTTTATAAATTATTATTTGATATTACAGTCTTTAGAAATATATACAATTACATATTCTCTGAAAAATATAACTATAAAATAGATTTCGAAACTATTATTTTAATATCTCAAAGCTCCATTAATTAATATTTTTGATAATATCTTATATATAATGTCTATATAACTCATTCAATGTTTTTTAATATCACATTTCCCCATTCTTATTCACTCAACATAATCAATTTCATTATAATTTTTCTATCTTGAATTTCGCTCTAAATTACCTAATATTCTTTTTCATGATATTTTTATAGCTATATTTATTTCAAAAATCATCTTATGAATTAATAATATAATATATTATGAATTTATTTAACATTATTGATAAAACAATTCTGCATAAAAATTCCTTGCTTTAATCAATAATATCCATTAGTTAATTCATGCTTAATTGGTGATAACTCGAGCTTCTAGATTTTTATATGTTAATAAAAATGAAAAAATATTACATGAAATATTAATTTTTATTAACATCAATTTTACTTAAAATAAAATCATAGATCTTATTTTTCATTAAGGGGATATGAAACATATGAATTTTAAAACATAAATATTTATTAACAATCTCTAATTTTTTATGGGGAATCTCATCCTTGGAAATAGTTGAAATTAATAATTACTCATTATTTAAAATCATTATAGGTTTTCATTAATAAATTATTTTTTATAGAAATTTTTTTTTTGATAAACTCAATTTCTATCCTAATTATTTATATAACCCAGTAAAAATTCAAATTATATACCGCATATAATTTGACAACACAATTTTTTCGTCTTCATTAAATAAATTATTTAGGTAAGGTGTATATTGGTTATGAATTAATTTTTGAGAGGGTTTTCTTATACACTCATCGTCAACCAAAAAACTGTTGAGTCAATAAGGTTTTCCTTATGACTTTTCCATTCCTTCTTGTTTTGAAAATCACAAACACATTATCTTTAAAGAAAACTGCTTTTATAAGAAAAATTTCTTTCTTAAGGAAAATTGCTTTTATAAGGAAAATTACTTTTATAAGAAAAATTGCTTTCTTAAGGAAAATATCTTTTATAAGAAAAATAGTTTTCTTAAGGAAAATTGCTTTCATAAGAAAAAATGCTTTCTTAATAAATTTCTTTTATAAGAAAATTCTCTTTTATAAGAAAAATTATCCTTATCTTATTTTCATCCATATTTTTCTTAAGCATGAGATTCGGATTCATTTATATTTTCTTGGAATCATTGGAACTTTGATATAAAGGATTCTGTTTTAGGATTCGGATTCTGGATAAGAACTATAAGAAGTTTCATTCTGAATTCCGAATAAGAACTATGACTAAGTTCTATTCCAGATTCAGGATACGAATTCTGAAGAAGAATTCTCATTATGAATTCTAATGAAGAAATCCCATTCCGAATTCCCATTACGAATTCTGATGAAGAATTCTCATTACGAATTCTATTGACGAATTCTCATTATGAATTCTGATGACGAATTCTCATTACGAATTCTGTTGACGAATTCTCATTACGATTTCTGATGACGAATTCCTATTCCGAATTCTCATTCTGAATTCACCTATTAAACATAATTTGAGTATCTTTGTTTTATACACCCTGAATTAATTCAGACTCCGAAAAATATCTTTGTTAGACTCCGAACTTTTATATTGCTTACACTTCTAAAATTTTTCTACTCTTATTATTGTTCCTTACACTCCGAACCGTCACTCCGAAGTTTTCATTCTGAACCTTCATGTTAGGTTTTAAAACGATGTCGTACATTCTGTTACACTTGTTTTGTTATAAAACGATGTCGTCTATTTTGTTATAAACTAACCGTTGTCTAAGTGACACGTGTACAGGTCCCTCCGATCTTTAAGGAAAATATGACCGTTGGAGAAAGAGCCGACCTTACCTATAAATAGGAGATCATTTGAAAGAGATTGGTGCTGAACTGATGACAGATGAACAACATGGTTTTGTGCATACATGCTGTTGAAGTGAATTCTAGAGAGAGAGACTCTTATTAACTCTCAATGCTTCATGCGACTCCGAATGTTGGTGATTACATTATAGGGCTTCCGGGGATAGGAAGACAGAGGTGCCGACTACCTTGAAGTTCGAGGGCTTCCACGCTGAGGAAGACAGAGGTTGCCAACTACCTTGAAGTTGAGGGCTTGCGGGGATAGCAAGATAGAGACTCCGATCTTCTTATCGAGGGCTTACCTTGGTGTGGGTAAGATAGACTTGCTTGAAAGTATAAATCAAGGGACCTTTATCCAAGGTTGTTGGATACCCTTCTCTTTGGGTTAAAAGACTTATATCTTGTTACTAGTAGTTTTACTACTTGTTTTTATTCCGCTGCATTTTGTAATATAAGGAAAGTATAACTTTCTTATACTTCCTTATTTGTACTCTGTTTCATTTAGATTCTATACGCTTTAAGGTAGAATCTCATAGTGTAATCTTTTGTTAAGTTTAAATTTCCGGAACCATATTTTCAGAACCCTCATTCGGAATCTCTTTCCTAGTTTGCATTCGGTGTTAAGAGGTGTTGTGAATTTTCTTAGTTTAACATTGTTAAACTTAGCCTTTTCCTTTGCTTAAGGAAAAAATAGTTATTCTTAACTAATATTAAAGGTTCTAAAGGAATTTTTAATGTATACAATTCACCCCCCCCCCCTCTTGTATATTGAGCATCTACATCACTATTTCGATCCTACAATTGGTATCAGAGGTTGGAAACCTTTTACTCTATACCAATCTTACAATTGGTATCAGAGTAGGTCTCTGAAATACTTGTACTCACATACAAGTTTTTCTTGCTCATTTTATTATTCCGAACTATCTTATTACGAATTTTCCCATTCTGAACTTTTCCCATTCCGAACTTTGTCATTACGAACTTTTGCTACTAACAAGTTTGTGTGCAAAGTTATATTAAGTATGGTAGTAATTAATGTTGGATCAATTGATAATCTGAATCCTACAAGACCACCTATATTTGATGGTAATGACTATGAATAATAGAGAGATCATATGAAGACTTTTGTTATCAATACTGGAGTAGACAACTTTGTTATGCTTACTGGTGATTAGAAAATTCCTGACAAGGAAGTCAGATCTTTTACTAATAAAGAAAAGAAAAAATATCATCTCAACTATAAGGTATGCAACACTTTACTATGTTCAATGACCAGAAATATATATAGCCAAATTTCTTCTTGTGAAGCATATAATTGTATATGGAAGAAGTTAGAGGTTACACACTTTGGGACTTCCAAAGTGATTGAGACTAGAAGAGATATGCTTAGAGGTGAATATCATGGCTTCAATTTTCCTTATGGAGAACCTATCTGTAAAGTTCAACAGAGATTTATGACTATTTTCAACAGTCTACAATCTATGGGAGAGAAAGGTTTAGATGATGAAGCTCTTGTGGACAAGATAATTGATATTATGACCAATCAGTGGGAATCCAAGAGAAAAACAATAGATGAGAATAAGAAGGTCACTCAAATTACTCTTGATGAATTATTTGGAACTCTTCTACAACATGAAACTAGAATAAAGAGAGATGCAGACAACATCAAGAAGAAGAATGGAAATGGTACTGTTTCTTTTACTACAACTTCAAATCAGATGAAAGCTAAGACGCTTGAGAGAGTAACCAGATCCAAGTCTAAGAAAGTTATTTTCCAATACGAATCTAGTGAGAGTGAAGTATCAGAAAATGAATTAGCCAATCTTGCTCGAAGGATGAACACGAGAGCTGGACAGAGAAATTTTCAATCTATGTATAAGAAAAAGGAAAGGAAAGATAAGAAAGATGGAGAAGTTACTTGTTATGAATGTAAAAGAGCTGGACATATTAGACCAGATTGCCCTATGCTAAAAAATAATGAAAGGAAGGAATGAAATTCAGACAGAAACAGGAAGAAGTATTATAAAGCTAAAGCTATGAAAGTTCTGAAAGCTAATGACACCTGGTGTGCCAGTGGTGGTGACTCTTCAGATGAATCTTCTGATTATGAATCTTCAGGACAGAAGAATCTTGGTCTTATAGCCAGATTACCTATTGATAATCATTGTCTTATGGCTAAGGTATGAAATGATGAATCACTGACAAATGTTTCTTTAAATTCTAATGATAGTAAGTATTATAACTCTTCTGATGAAGAATCATCTTCTGATGAGGAAAATACTTTACCTACTTATGAAGAAGTCTCTAGGTTTGCTGAACTTTTTGAGATTGAGAATTCCAAACTCAATAAGAAACTTGATAAGGGAAACTCTATGAATTCTATTCTTAAAAAAGAGATATTAGATCTTTCTAAGGATCTTGATAAGAAAAATGATGGTTTTGAATGTATTTCAAAAAATCTTGAGGAAGTAAGTTCTGAGAAGAACAAACTTTCTAAAGAATTAGAAAAAGTAATTTCTAAGAAAAATGTTTTCGAGCCAAACTCTAGTTCTAAAACTAATGATTTTAAGGATAAAAACTTGGTTGTAAAACTCATGTCCGAAATTTTTTCGTTAAAGAAGTGTTTATCAAACTTTACCCATGGTAAAGAAAATTTTGATAAGATGTATTCCCAAATACGACCTTTAAGAAATAAATCCGGATTTGGTTATACCCCTGCAAAGCCTATTTTCTGTAACAATTATTTTGTTCCTCAAAGTGCCCCATTTTGTACCAAGTGTCAATGTGGTGGTCACTGGGCAAAGAATTGTTCCTTAAACAAAACCCAATCTCTAGTATTCCACAAAGCTTACTTTTCTAAGAAGATGTGGGTTCCTAAAATTTTATTGTCTACAAATCTCGTATCCAAACAAGTTTGGATTCCGAAAATCTAATTTTCTTATTAATTTCAGGAAAACAAAGAGAGTACCAGCAACTATACATGGTACATGGATAGTGGATGTTCCCGACACATGACTGGTAACAAAAGCTTTTTTGAAAAGATTATCAAAACGAACAGAGGAAAGGTAAATTTCAGAGATAATGCTAAGGGAGAGATTGTTGGTATTGGTAATATTGTTTTTCTTGGTAAAACCTTGATTTCAAATTTCCTTTTTGTTAAGGGTCTTAAGCACAACCTCATTTGCATAATTCAGTTATGTGATGAAGGTTACCTTGTGAATTTTAGGAATGATAAGTGTTTAGTACACAATTCCAAGGAAGAATGTATTCGCTCAGCCAACAGGCAAGAGAATGTTTACTAATTAAATTTATAAGATCTTAGAAGCCAAGATTTACCTTGCCTAAGTGAAATGGAAGATCATTCTTGGTTATGGAATAGAAGATTAGGACACTGTAATATTAGAAACCTATGTAAACTCTCCAAGAAGAAACTAGTTAAGGATCTACCGGAGCTTAGATTTGATTCTTCTAAAGTTTGTGATCCTTGTCAATATGGAAAGAAACATAAATCTAGTTTTAAGTCAATCCGTGAAGTCTCAACAACCGATACATTACAGTTAGTGAACATGGATCTTTTTGGTCCAACACAAACTGGAAGTATTGGTGGAAAATACTATGTGTTTTTTCTAGTTGATGATTTCACTAGATTTACTTGAGAGTCTATTTTCTAGAAAAGAAATCTGAAGCTTTTTCCTATTTCAAAAGTTTTAGAGCTCATGTTAAAAATGAGAAAAACCTTCCATTGAAAACTATTCATAGTGATCATGGAGGAGAATTTCAAAATTCAGATTTTGAAACTTTTTGTAGTAAGAAAGGTATTAATCACAATTTTTCAGCACATAGAACTCCTCAACAGAATAGGGTAGTTGAAAGAAGAAATATAATTCATCAAGAAATAACTAGAACCATGTTGAGTGAATATTCTATTGCTAGACATTTCTGGGATGATGCTGTAAGTACTGCTTGTTATACTATAAATCGAGTTTTGATTAGACATTTTCTTAATAAAACTCCTTATGAGTTATGGAATGGTAGAAAACCAAGACTTTCCTAATTCAAGGTTTTTGGTTGAAAAGTATTCATTTTTAATACTAAAGATAAGTTACATAAATTCGCACCAAAATCTAATGAAGGAATTTTCATAGGATATTCCACAACCTCTAAAGCTTATATATTTTTTAATAAAAATACTTGTACTGTTGAAGAAACAGTACATGTAAAATTTGATGAATCGGATCCTTTTGTTTTTAAATCATCTCAACTTACATCTTCGGATGTGTTTTCAAAAAATGTTTGTCAACCTTTGATAGAAGAACCTTCTGATAAATAAATTGTTCTAGAAGATACTTCTTTAACATTTACCCCAGAAGACTTTCTAACCTATGTTGATGAACAGGTTTTACAAAACCCAAATCAGGTGTTTCTTAAGAATCATCCCAGTGATAGTATCATTGGTGATGTAAATCAACCTGTAAGGACAAGAAGTTCCTTATGAAATGAAGTAGAACATCTAGCGTTTCTTTCCCAATTAGAACCTAAAAGCACTGATGATGCTTTAGGTGATGATGATTGGATTAAAGCCATTCAAGATGAACTAAATGAATTCGAAAGGAATAAAGTCTGGACCTTGGTTGAAAGACCTAAGGAAACTTCTGTTATTGGAGAAAAATGGGTTTTCAGAAATAAATGTGATGAAAATGGAATCATAATAAGAAATAAAGCTAGACTTGTTGCTAAAGGCTATAATCAGCAAGAAGGAATAGACTATGAAGAAACCTATGCTCCAGTAGCTAGACAGGAATATATCTGTATTCTACTTGCCTTTGCAGCATTCTTTAATTTCAAACTTTTCCAAATGGATGTGAAATGTGCTTTTCTTAACGGTTATGTTCAAGAGGAAGTTTTTGTTGAACAACCTCCTGGCTTTGAAGATACAAAACATCCAGATCATGTTTTTAGACTTACCAAAGCTTTGTATGGTGTTAAACAAGACCCACGAGCATGGTATGATAGACTCACTGGATTTTTGATTCAAAATAACTATGTTAAGGGAAATGCAGATCCAGCCCTTTTTATAAAGAAAGATAAGAAAACTGTTTTGATTGTTCAAATTTATGTTGATGACATTATATTTGGTTCAACTCAGCAATCTTTGAATGACTTTTTTCCTAGTCTAATAAAATCTGAGTTTGAAATGAGTATGATGGGTGAGTTAACATTTTTCCTTGGTTTTCAAATTTCTCAAAAACCAGAAGGAACCTACATATCTCAACATAAGTATGTTAAAGTTCTTCTTAAAAAGTATGGTTATGACAACACTAAGAGTATAAGTACTCCCATTGGTACCTCAAACTATTTAGATCATGACGAAGCTGGGAAACCAGTAGATCAAACATCTTTTAGAGGTATGATAGGAAGTCTACTTTACTTAACAGCTAGTCGACCAGACTTAATGTTTTCAGTATGCTTATATGCATGATATCAATCTAATCCTAAGGAATCTCACTTAAAGGCGGTAAAAAGAAATTTTCGCTACCTTAAGGGAACCATGGATCTAGGAATATTTTATACTTCTGGAAATGAATTTGTTCTAAAAATATTTTCTGATGCTGACTTTGGTGGATGTAGAATGGATAGAAAAAGTACATCCGGAACTTGTCATTTCTTAGGAGATTCTTTAGTTTCTTGGTCCTGCAAGAAGCAACATTCTGTAGCACTTTCCACTGCTGAAGCCGAATATGTAGCAGCTGGAAGTTGTTGTGCTCAAGTGTTGTGGATGCAACACACACTCACAGACTATGGCTTGAGTTTTACTAAAACTCAAATTTTGTGTGATAACACAAGTGCCATTGCCCTAAGTAAAAACACTGCACATCACTCTCTTGCAAAACACAAAGATATTAGGCATCACTTTCTTAGGTATCATACACTTAAAGGAGATATTATTCTTCAGTTTATCGGAACGCAAGATCAACTTGCTAATATTTTCACAAAATCTTTGACTTCTGATAGATTTGAATCTATTAAACAGAAGTTAGGAATGATAACCGTAAGGTAATATTTCTTAATTAACTTTCTGTTGAAAAAGTCTCCTTACAGTAATAAACTCCTTTTCATAAAGGGAGTACATTTGTCTGTTTGTTTAACAATGTTTTTCAAAATTTGTTTTCAAACTTTTTGGAATGAAGGTTTCCGGAATGGAACTTTCGGAACTAAAATATTCAAAATGGACATTCTTGTACAGAATACTTCTGGAATGGAAGTGTTCGTATTGAAAATTTCCGGAATGGAAAATTTTCGTACTAGAATTTTCATAACTGAATTTTCATACTAAATTCATCGTAATGTGTTTTTCATACTAAATTCTTCGTAATTTATTTTTCTTACTAAGTTTTTTTTTACTGTTTTTTCCTTACTAAGTTTGTTTTTCATACTGAGTTTTCCGTAATGAGTTTTTCGTACTAAGTTTATTTTCTATAGGTAAATTTTTGCGAAATCTGTCTTCTCATAATAAAGTTTTTTTTTCTAGACTTTGTTTCATTACCCATTACAAATAATCCTCCTCAGCCAATCCGGAAGTTATGATTTCCTTACTCATGTTTTCGTAGTCATATTTTGCTTGCTGGCATTTTCTTGTATTATGTTTTTGGATTATAGTTTTCTTAAATTCCTTGTTTTTATAAAAACCTCAAAATGGTCGGATTCAAGCTTTCAACTGTCAGATCTGATCTCACCTCATTCTAACCGTTAGATCAACTATGGAAGGAGAACCGTCATCTCGTTTCCTATATAAAGGGGACCCAAATACTCGTCCCACATCGATCTCAAGCTCTCGCATCCCGAATCTCTGCCTCTCTGATTTAAGGTCGTTCTGATCATCAGTTTTCTCCGTTCCGAACTTCCCAGAGGACTTCAGATTCGAATGTCTGCGGAGTTAGCATCTCAAGAAATGTCATCCACTAAGCCTATTTCGCAATGGTTAGTTTACAGAGAAAGGTTAGTCCATCTGAATTTCATCAATAACTATGATTCCCTTATTTCAAAGAATATTAAGTTGAATGGCTGGGAAGATGTTACAGTGTCAAAAACCGGGAACCAAGATGAAGTGTATTCAGACTTACTTGTTGAGTTCTATGAAGCAGTTTCCTTATTTAAGGAAGATAATAGGGAGAAGTTCTCTTTTAAGTCTTATGGCAAGACTTACAAGCTTTCTCACACCAAGGCTGCAAGCTTGGTAGGACTGACTTATGAAGGAGAAGCCGAATTTATTTCGCATGTTTTTCCAGACTCTAAGGGTATCTTTGACAAGGAAAAAGCCTTAGAAACTCTCGGACTGGCTGATGAAAAGGCTCTGATGATTTCCAGTTTATCTACAAATTTCTGGATTCGGGAGTTATGGGTACAATGGCTTATCGTACCGAGGAAAGGTGATAAAGATAGCTTGATGAAAAGTGAGATCTATATCGTAGATTTCCTGATAAATTTAAGGATGTTTAACTTGATGAAGCAAATTCTTATTACTATTGAAAATTTGAAGAAAGGAAATCTGAGAGCTCAGATTATTATGTATCCAGCAATCCTCTCCAAGTTGATTGTTCGGTGCCTTGAGTCTTTCAAGGAGGCTTGCAAATCTAAGCCAAGAGTTTGCAAGATCATGCTGGTCAGCGATGGTACTCTTAAGAGGATGGATGTGGCCTTCAACAAGGAAACTGGTGAGTTTTTCAATTTGCCAAATCAAGAAGAAGCGGCTCCGAAGGCTGCTGAACTGGAATCGTCTAAACCAGTAAGGAAGAGAAAGCTGAAAGAAGTGGAAGTACAAGCAGAGAATCCTAAGTCTAAGGAAGTCCATTCCGCACCTCCAAAACCAAAGAAGAAGAAAGCCTATCCTGATGAGGATGTTACAAAGTGGAGAGCAGATAAAGAAAAAAGGAAAGAAGGGGATCCGCAGTTCGGATTGGACCCTGCGGAGGCTAAGGCCTTGAAGGAGAAAACTGCTGATGAGCTTGAAAAACAAGCAAAGCAAAAGATGCTCAAGAAGAAGATGTCTGAGGCTGAGGTAGCTCAGGCTTTGTTAAAATTCAATGAAACGGTTTTAGCAACTATTCCTGTTCCGAGATCTTTCTCCTTGGAATCTCTACCTGAGACTCCAGGAAGAAATTTTGTTGCTCCAGAAGAAGCTATTGCTAAGAATACTGAGGAAGTAGAGCAAGTTGAGAAAGTGGAACAAGTAGAAGATGGTGCTGAAGGAACTGGTGAAACCAGAGATGTGCTGAAACAAGTAGATGATTACAAGGGGACACCATTGGAACACTTATCACTCCGAACTTCTGAAGCTGAATCTTTGAAGCTAGTTACTCCAGCAATGGAAGAAGAGAGAGGAGAGGAAGAAGTTACTTTTCATGGAGAAGAAGAACATCTTTTATTTGATGTTGCTCAGAAGGAAATCGTATGGGTTCTTGTTCAGGAAGTCTCTGATAAAGAAGATAATGTTGTTCATGTTTCTGATAGTGAGAAGAGAACTCCAGAATAAGATTCAATTCCGGCAAAATACAAGGGAAAGAAAATTCTTGCCGATAATCCGAGCTCAGAAGTGAGGAAGAGGAAGTAAGTTGGTAGATCATCAAATAGAAAGCATGAACTTGTTGAAGAAGAAATTTCGCCAAGCAAAGTTTCAGATTCGGAGTCATCTTCGGTGGGGCATGACTTTGTTGTTCAGTCCTTAAAGAAGTTGGTGGGAACAATTCCGACCTTCTCAAGTATTGATTCAAGATGCCAGATGCTCCAACATGCTTTGAATCAGAAAACTGACTCCGTATCTATGGTTATGGAAAAGTGTGTTAAAATAGAGGCTCAGTTCAAAAAGTTATTTATTGGCTATGAAGCTCATATAAAATCTTGCAAGAGGATGACAAATTGGTTGAAGAAGACTGTTGAAGAGATGAGGTTATCAGATGAGTTTCAAGACAATGTTAATGATGCTTTTGAGACCGAGGACAAGAAGATAAATGAGTTAACTGAATCCTTTGAAGAGAAGTTGACAGAAGTAAAGAACTTCTGGATTCAAGAAGTAAGAGATCTGAATGGGAAGCTGAATTCCGTTTCTCAAAACTGGAAGTTTGAAAGGGATCATCGGATTGATTTTGAAGAAAGGATGAAGGCTCAGGAAGAAAAAATCAAAGCTCAGGAAGAAAAGTTGAAAGCCCAGGAAGAAAAAATTGAAGCTCAGTCCGCAAGAATAGTTGTCTTAGAGAAGCATGCTGAAGAAGATCATAAAGACCTGAAGAAGATTAAGACTATTCTAAAGGGGCTCATGTTGAAGGAACAAGATCCGAAATAACCAAATCCGATCTTTTTGTTGTAATTTTTTTCTTTGTTGTCGAGATTTCAAACCTAATGAAATTTGTGCCTCTCGTTTCTATTGCTGTCATTACTAATTTTTTTCAGGTACTATGTTATTTTTTCCATTCCCTCCAATTCTTTTTGAAAATCACAAATGCGGAGAAGGAAAAGATCCTTAAGAAAAAGAAGAACTCTAATAAGAGTTTATCAAAGGGGGAGAAGAAAAAGATCCTTAAGAAAAAGAAAAACTCTAATAAGAGTTTGTATAAGGGGGAGCTTTTTCATTAAAGAAGACATTCTTATTTATCACTCCAGAAATCTGAATACGATCCTTAGAGTTCCAATGCCTAAGGGGTAGTTAGTCGTATTCATCAATATCCTTAAAGCAAAGGGAGATAAGACTTAATGTTTTTCTTTCTTCTTAGAATTTCTTTTTCATAAGGATGTTTGTGCTTTCCAAAAAGGGGGAGATTGTTGAGTCAATAAGGTTTTCCTTATGACTTTTCCATTCCTTCTTGTTTTGAAAATCACAAACACCTTATCTTTAAGGAAAATTGATTTTATAAGAAAATTTGCTTTCTTAAGGAAAATTGCTTTTATAAGGAAAATTTCTTTTATAAGAAAAATTGATTTCTTATGGAAAATCGCTTTTATAAGAAAAATCGTTTTCTTAAGGAAAATTGCTTTCATAAGAATAAATGCTTTCTTACGAAATTGATTTTATAAGAAAATTCTCTTTTATAAGAAAACTTATCCTTATCTTATTTTCATCCATATTTTTCTTAAGCCTGAGATTCGGATTCATTTATATTTTCTCGGAATCATTGGAACATTGATATAAAGAATTCTGTTTTAAGATTCAGATTCTGGATAAGAACTATAAGGAAGTTTCATTCTGAATTTCGGATAAGAACTCTGACTAAGTTCTATTCCAGATTCAGGATACGAATTCTGAAGAAGAATACTCATTATGAATTCTAATGAAGAAATCCTATTCCGAATTCCCATTACAAATTCTGATGAAGAATTCTCATTACGAATTCTGTTGACGAATTCTCATTACGAATTCTGATGACAAATTCTCATTACCAATTCTGTTGATGAATTCTCATTACGATTTCTGATGACGAATTCCTATTCCGAATTCTCATTCTGAATTCACCTATTAAACAGAATTTGAGTATCTTTGTTTTATACACTCTGAATTAATTCAGACTCCGAAAAATATATTTGTTAGACTACGAACTTTTATATTTCTTACACTTCTAAAATTTTTCTACTCTTATTATTGTTCCTTACACTCCGAACCTTCACTCCGAAGTTTTCGTTCCGAACCTTTATGTTAGGTTTTAAAACAATGTCGTACATTCTGTTACACTTGTTTTGTTATAAAACGATGTCGTCTATTTTGTTATAAACTAACCGTTGTCTAAGTGACACATGTACAGGTCCCTCTGATCATTAAGGAAAATATGACTGTTGGAGAAGGAGCCGACCTTACCTATAATTAAGAGCTCATTTGAAAGAGATTAGTGCTGAACTGATGACAGATGAACAACTTGGTTTTGTGCATACATGCTGTTGAAGTGAATTCTAGAGAGAGAGACTCTTATTAACTCTCAAATATTCGTGCGACTCCGAATGTTGGTGATTACATTCGAGGGCTTCCGGGGATAGGAAGACAGAGGTGCCGACTACCTTGAAAATCGAGGGCTTCCTTGCTGAGGAAGACAGAGGTTGCCAACTACCTTGAAGTTGAGGGCTTGCGGGGATAGCAAGACAGAGACTCTGATCTTCGTTTTGAGGGCTTACCCTGGTGTGGGTAATACAGACTTTCTTGAAAGTATAAATCAAGGGACCTTTATCCAAGGTTGTTGGATACCCTTCTCTTTGGCTTAATAGACTTATATCTTGTTACTAGTAGTTTTACTACTTGTTTTTATTCCGCTGCATTTTGTAATATAAGGAACGTATAACTTTCTTATACTTCCTTATTTGTACTCTGTTTCATTTAGATTCTATACGCTTTAAGGTAGAATCTCATAGTGTAATCTTTTGTTAAGTTTAAATTTTTGGAACCATATTTCTGGAACCTTCATTCGGAATCTCTTTCCCAGTTTGCATTCGGTGTTAAGAGGTGTTGTGAATTTGCTTAGTTTAACTTTGTTAAACTTAGCCGTTTCCTTTGCTTAAGGAAAACATAGTTATTCTTAACTAACATTAAAGGTTCCAAAGGAATTTTTAATGTATACAATTCACCCCCCTCTTGTATATTGAGCATCTACATCACTATTTCGATCATACAAAAACATAAAATTTATTTTTATAATTCATTTATATGAATTTTATAAATATGAACTTTTTTACTCCAATATTTTTTAACACCTCCTTTAATATTATTGTTGGTAAAATGGTATTTAGTATCCTTTTAATTTCACATTTAGTGTTTACATTGTTTTTAGGGAATTTAATTATTGTTTTGTTATCAAAATTAATTCTTAAAATCAAAATTAATTTTTAATTATTTCAATCTTGTATCACTTTTATTCATATTATAAATTTATATGACTAAATAGATTTTATTAATTCATCCTATATTGTTTCAAATCTTATATTTTAAATATTTTTTTTCTCTTTAACAAATATGTGATTCATGATTAATGTGATTTTAATATTATTATTTAATTAAAAGTAATAATTATATTTTTTTGTAGATATTTAAATGTATATTTTAATATATATATTTATATATAATATTATAATTATTTTAATTAAAATATAAATTAATTTTACACTTTATTTTTATTTATTTCCAAATATGTGTTGGAATTTTAATGAATTATAGATATGTATATTTCAAAGATTATATTTTTCTATAATAAAGAAGGAAATAATTATTACTACAAAATGGATGATTATTATTAAACAAGGAAGAAACATTTCTTTACAAACATCATATAATGAAATAACCAATATTTTAGTGTATATAAATTCTATAAGTAAAAGTTCACAAATAATATATCCTTACTGATAGTCTTCAAGAAAAATTACACCTATAAGACTAATAATATAGATGAAATATTAAATAGAAAAATAAATAAAAAAATTTGTTGAAAAAAAATTATATAATAATTTAAATTATGAAAAATTGATGGTAATTGGTTCTTCATTTTCTATATGTTAATTGTGTATATAGTTATTTGAAATGATTTTTATAAAGTCTTTAAGTGAAACCATTTTTTGAATACTAGAAATTGTTAGATGTCATTTTAACTAGTATATTTATTATACATAAATGAATTATTATTAAAAAATAATTTTTAAAAAAATAATATGTAATAATAATTGATTATTTTAATAGAAGTGATAAACCTCTCACTTTGAAATAATGATGTAACAGTGTATTAATTATTAAATTTATATATGTTATCATAAAATGTACAATGTAAACACTTTACCAATTAATAATATAGTATTAAATATTAATAAAATACTTATATTAATAAATTCATCATAACATAATTTTTTGTAAATTTCTTAGAATGATTACACATTCTCCATACTATTTTTTAAAATTTCTTTTATTCAATTCATGATTTTTTTCAAACATGGTTTTATTTAATAAATACACTACCATTTCAATTGTTTTATTTTTATATGAACATTTCATAGGTAATTTTATAATTGGAGTTTAATTTTCACACTATAATGTAAATATTTTAAAAATAATATATTTATGATAAATTTTAATTTAAAATTGGGTTATAATATAATATATACATTATGAATTTCATATGGGTTTTTATATATAATATGATTCTTTTTAATAATATCTGGTAAATAAAGAATACATTACATAGAATTTATAAATTTATATAATCATTTTATATTTTATTGGGGTTTTATTTATTTATAATCTAATAAAGAATTACACATATTTTTCAGGATACTATAAAAGTTCATTTTAAAATATTATGTATCTTATTTTATAGTAATTTTTTATAATGTATTTATTATTCACGTTTGAAAGTTTTACATATCATATTTTTCATCTTAATATAAATAAATTAATTTCAAATTAGTTAAATGTGGATATTTGAAATGTAATATTTTAATATGAATACTATTATAGGTATTTCAAATAACATTTGTTATAGTGATTCAATTTATATATGTTTTTATTTAAATTATAAATATCCTACAATTAGATGAATAATTTTTCATAAAAGATTACATATTTCGAAACATGTTTTGAAGATTAGTCAAGTGTGTTAATTTAGTAAATTCTGTTAAGAAACTATGATATGGTTAAAAATTGTGAAATACGATAAAAGACAATAAATATGTCATTATATATATATTCATGCCCAAATGTAGCCAAATTAGTTCTATTGGACTAATTTTGTTACCAAAAAATATACTATATCATTAATGGAGGAAATGGGGAACTATGGGAAATAGTGGATCACTTGAGATGAGAGAAACAAATATTAAAAACATTATTCCATGGGATTCCACTCCCCAATCGAATATAAACATACCACATGTTACCATTTATCCATAGTGTGGAATTAATGATTAATGTTAATATAACTCTGAAAACATATCTATAATTGATATTTATATAGTTTTTAAAAGTTTTCTTGTTTGAAGGGTTTATTATAAGATAAAAATAAAAAATAATGTGTTTTATATCCCCCTTTTCCTACCCAAGCTAAAATATTTTGTTTTCATCAATCATAACCATCAATTTCATCTAGTAAAATGAATTTTCTTATATTATAATATCCAAAAAGTCCTTTTTCAAGGATATATTACTAAATCACTTCTTCAATACCCATTTCATAAGATATTATCAAGTTAAATTATGAGATACTATTTAACCCTCATTCATAAAACAGTTGTATTTTTTTATGATACTTGTTTTTAAAATTATATGTAATTTTATTCTATATATCTATATTATACAATCATCCCATTAATTTTTTTATATATTATTCATTAAGTCACATTAGATCATTTTTCATATTCCACTACAACAACAAAAATGATCCCATGATAAATGTTTCTAAAAGAAAATTTCTATGTATCTTGGTTTTTCAATTGTGGAAATATCTATGTGGGGATTTTTCTATAACTTTTAACATTATTTACTATAATCAATTCAATTTGATAATTGTTTTTCTAATGTCATATTATACATTTCATTCATAAAAAATCCTTATCCTTATAATATTTTTCTCTCCCTATATATAGATGTTGATGACATATAATTGAATAGTGTAATTAAAGATATATGGGGGTCACCCATTATATTTTTGATTCCATAGTAAGATCACATGTCATATTGATTCTCAATAAAGGGATTGAATTATTGTTTTCCTTTAATTCTCTTTATACTCATATGTATGTTTTTTTATATTGAAATTATTTTCATTTGACCCTTTGAAAAACATTTTTGTATTTCTTATCATTTTCCAACAATCTACAATAAAATACCCTAAATTACCATATTTATATTACAATTATTTTTTCTATAACCCATTATTATCAGTCAAATTGTGATTTAATATATTGAAGATAACACAACTAACACATGGTTAACTTTGAATATGGTCACACATTATAAATTATATATTTATTGGACCTCATAAATTTATGTATTTCAAGTTAGGAATTTAATATTGGACTTGTTACCATAAAAATAGACATAAGTAAATATCTATTAAATTATTTTTTAATTTTTTTTCTCTAGAGAAACTAGGAATATATAATCATTATGATATTTTTATATTAGTGACTAGCCTTTCTATAGGATCCACTATTATACCATAACATAAGATGAAGTTCTTATTATAATTGTTTTTTCAATATTTTATTCTTATTTTTAATGATTGTTATATAGTGGAATTGGTAGGAATTCATGTTATAAGATTATTTAGGATACCATGATTTTGGTTGGAATCCTTGTCATCAGTTGTCTTTAACCAATTCTTTATGAATTTGAAATGACTGTGATGTCATGACATTGGCTTCTGTCCGTGACATAAGAATAATTATAATTCTAAAATTGTAATAGGTATCCATGTAATTTTATGACTTTGACTATGTTATTACAGTTTTTAATATAAGATATGTGTCATGTATTATTATAATACATGATCTTTAGAATGTTTATAATTACTCCATTGATTTTGTCATGTTTCTTAGAGGTAACTTTGCTGATATTAATTTATGGTCATTATTAAACATATTATTATTTTTATCTCACAGATTAATATCAATATAAAATTCCTATGTAAAAATGTTTATTACACTATATAAATGTGCTATTGATTCATGAAAATTTATATAGTATGTTTAATAATTTTTTTTATTCTTTCCCATGCATTCTATTTTAGTTCCCAAAGATAAAAAATGATTTTGTGAATTAATTTTATGTAATAAATTCCATGTTATATAGTATATGTTGTAATGTTTTAGACCAAATATTGGTGATAAAATTTGGGGTATTTTTTTCAACATTTTCTATATATTACAATCTTTTTACTGATAATTTTATGTTAGTACATTTATTTCATTTAATATTTTACACCTTATATTGTGTTTATTTCATTATTATTACCTAAAAATCAATAAATGTATATCCATGAATATCATTCTCATCTTCATTTCCATTGAATAACCAATAATATAGTTTTCATTTGACATACTAGATAATATTTCTTGCATATTTCAGGGATTAATCCACTGGAGCACTCTAAAATCATGAACATTAACCACACATTTCAATTTCTTTACAAAGGACAAGTTCATAAGTAGTATTTTACCGTAATTCATCTAGATCTAAATTTTCAGAATTCATATATGGATTTTGTTAAATTTCGTCATCAATGAATATTTTTTCTCAGAAAATTAAATATATTTTTATCAATGAATTTTTATATAATTCACATTTTCTTTATGTATTGTTAATATGAAATTTTATTATTATCACCAACCTATATTTTAAATTTGAATTCAAATTTGAAAAAATCATTATTAGGTTCCATTTTATAATTGGGTTAGTAAATAAATCATTAATATATTGATTCTAATATTCTAATTTATTTCTATCGTCGATTAATGAAATTTAAAAATCATTATATTATATCTTTTCACTATCTTAAAGATGTAAATATTTTACGATGGGTCACTGAAGGAAATTTACACTATACATTTCCACCATTTTATATAGAATATTATTTCCTCATATATATAATCGTTTATTAAAAAAGTAATAAGTAACAGAAGAATCATTACCATTCCAATCCAATGTAACAAATTTTTTAATCATTATCATTATTAATCATAGGATTAAATATATAATGAAATAGTAATTGTATGGTCTTTTCTTATACTACAAATTTAATACTATTATTTTTGAATTTTCCATTAATAAAATTATTTTTTAAATTTGGATGTAGTATACACATATTCATTATAAATCAATTTATATATTTAAAATGAAATAATGATCGTATTTTAGATCTTGAAATAAATTCTATTTATCATTTAATTTACTCTATTTTTCGTAATATATATATATAGTATATTGACACCCAACAAAGAAACATTGGAAAAACTGGATCTTTGAAAAACCAATTGAACAAAAGTTCTATTTTTGGTACATTAGAATATACGATATAGTATGTCCACTTGAAATTCATGAAATCATGGTATTTGAGAATGTAACCCTTAATCGGAAACATGATAGCACAACAAACCACCGATTCTCCATGAAAAAAAGGCTTCATCCAACTGAATATTTCTATAATGGGACCTTCATGTGGTTTTTGTTATTTATGAAATTCCATTATCTCTGTGAAATTTCCTAATGACTTATTGATAACTCAGCATGGATTTGTAAAGCTATCTAAGAAGGGTGGAGTGTCTTGTTACTATTCTTTATGCAACACACATCAAAGTCCTATGAAGACCCCATGAAAATCATATTAAGGCTATCTATGATAGACGCTCCTCGTGTTAAGTTTTTTCACTCATGATGTATTTGGAAGATGTCCTTGAGTTGGTATGACTTAGTCACATGAATTTCATAAGAATTGTTAGAATTATACAGACAGTTTTTATCCAACATGATACTTGGTATATGGAATTTCAACAATGAAAAGAGTCATATATATATAGTAGGAGATTACTATAAACATCATAAAATAAAGAAAGATAAAGGGAATGATTCTAGATACTGTGGATAAAAGGAAGGAATTTTTTAGAATGGAAGAATCAAGTGATCTAAATGTGTTCTAATTTACAAATAGTGAATAACTTAATAAAATTTAAAGAAGAATTTGGGATCTTTTCATGCTAATTAGTCACATAACAACATTCAGTCACACAATCACCTGATTATTTCTTAGTCTTCTTGTCTTGCGATGGAGATTTTATCACATGATGAATGTATTATCATGGGATTTTGAGGGGTACTTGGAATCATGAGATGGTTCTTTGTCCATTCAGCAGGCCATGTGACCTCTAAAACCTATATCAATTATACAATCGCACTGTCCTTATTCCCTTTCATGCTCGTATGACTTCACAAACTTCACATAGAGTGAATTTAAACATTTTTTCTTGCAGAGCATGTGATCCCATGACATTCATGGTGACAAATATCCATTAGGGGAACCACTAAAACATTTATTAGTCTGTATTCTTAAAAATAAATATATTCCATTAAATACTTCGAGAATAACCAACCTATGGGGTTATAGCCCTTAGTAAATAATTACTGTTCTCCCTTTACCATCTGCAATCAAGGGATCATTTGAACTACAATGATGCTGATTACTAATACAAAAGAGATATTTTGGAATTCTTATGACGTCATGATCCCCCTAATTCAATGAATATCAAAATAATTTTTCTTTATATGATGGTGTATTCCTCATAATTGTCATTATTCCACATATATCCTCAACAAATTCAATATTTACTATGAAAGAATATGAAATTCCTTATAGATATAAATCTTGTATAGGGTTTATAAACATATTAACTTATTTAAGCCTCAGTGTGTAAGAACCAAACTCAAATTCAATGTGTCTGATCTCTGGAAATATCGAATTTCTAAAACCGAGAATGACCCTCATGGGCTTATATACTTACAGTGGTCATACAATTAGTATAATAAAAATCCATTATTATAGAATCATCCATATATATATATACTCCATGATCATATCTTCCTTTCCTTCAAAGGAATATACTCCCAAAAAATCATTTTATTGCATACATATATGTGTAATTCCTACCTGGTTCACTATTAATGCACCTTTTACAACAAAAATAAATATACAATATGAACTAAGTGGACTCTGATTCATGTTATAATAATGACACATTTTATTCATATCTAAATCTATAGATCTGTGTATTAATACACCCATATATATTTTTCCATTAATGAGACTATATTTCTTAATTGGACTAAAATGTCCTCATCAATGTTTCACATTGAAATATTCCTTGTGATAACCTACATACTATCTCATTGAGCCATATCATCCATGAGATGCATAATAATACTTCTATTAGGGAAGCCAAAATGTGTGATACCGCCATTAAAATACCTCTTATATTGTAATCCTCCTTATTTTTAATCTGCAACTATATCATCAATTTCAAAAAAAGGACAATATTCAAATTATTATATCTCATAGTATCCTCCGTATCAAGTATCTATGTAGAGTAAATCATGAGATCTCAAAAAATACATGTGATATTTTTTTCTCTTGATTCCCATATAGAGTAAGTTTCTTGTAGGGGTAGAGATTCAAAATGGGAATTCCATTGACATGATGATAATTCCAATAACTCGGGCTTACTTTTTTGTTGAAATCCCCAACTATATACTCCAATCTTTCTAAGATAGATATTCAAAATGAAGTAACCAAACTATATGTTTTAGGATTTCTTTTACAATGATATCTATAAATTTGTTTTGTTGGTACAATCACATCACCATAAAAACATACTTCTCTCTTAGATGTAGAAAAAATGAAGATCTATAGGCTATATGAATTTAAAACATATTATCCCCAAACAAGAATCTTTTTTTAATAATGGTAAATAATATGGAGTACCTATGATACATACATATAGTTACCTTAATTATATTCATCTAATAGTATCATATAATCAAATGATTGGATAAAAACCTGATTTCAAATGATACGGTAACCTGTCCAATATCGTTATTAGGGAAATATTCATGAACATACGTCATATCTTTATGTTACTCATTGGGTAGGAAAGAATCCCCCCAATAAGATGTGATGATTCATAAGGTAATTATATTTTCATGATTAAGACCACTGGGAACAATCTAATAACAAAATTTGTGGAACCAATGTAATTAATTAAATAATAAAAATAGGTTTTTAACACACATAAAGACATTTTTTATGGTGTATCCCACAAAAATAAAAATGTTGAACATAAGGTAATTCTTTTAAAAAGTAAACATAATTTTGATTCCTATGCATTATACAGTTTTTTCCAATTACATACAACCAATTATGTGGAACGGAAAATGAGATTAAACAAATATGTTTCTTATGACTAGTTAATTTAGAATTTATATTTCATAAAATGATGCACTGATTGGTGTACTTTTTTGTTGTTGTATTACTAATTGTATATTTCCTACCAAAAAATTAATCCTTATCCCAAGTAAATGGAATCATCAATTAAGAATTCTGATACTCAAGAAACATTAACTACCTCTGTGAATTGCATACCAACTTCACCTACTTGACACCATCACTTCTACTTCAGAACCCATATGTTCAAGGAGTTACATCAACATTGTACAATCACAAACCATATAAATTCTTGTAAGATAATTGAGGCATTGAAGATCACATGACCACCTTAATTATGAATGTACAACATGAAGTCAACAACACATATGTGCACTACCAACATCTTTGACAGTCTATCCATGGTGATCAATATTAAAATTCATACTAAACTTTTGATGGGGGATAAATTAGTTGAACACTACTCCATACCAATTCTATTTTCACCAAATAGGGCACCTATAAACTTCTATAAACATCATGAAACAATATCCCCTCAGTCCCCTACGGAGGGTGTTACCCATAGAGAAGCCTCCCCAAACACCAGGATCTTTCCATCACATATATCTTTTCCGGAAAAACACTCTACAATATCATTAGGAGAATCCCCATATTCCAACTTCCCTCAACAAATCATGAAGATATATTATGGTAGAAATCATTGATTTGGTTCATATCCTTTATCATCCTTATGTAGTCCACCAACACACTATGGTGGAACCCATCGATCTAGGTATTATCCTTTCTTACAGATAGTAGGTTCTCCAACATATTCTGTTACTGAATATAGATTTTCTTTTTCCTACCAAAATCAAATTAGAATATTAGGATGGAAAATTTAAGACATTATGTGGAATATATCGTCACATTAATTGAATAAGTCTACTAGTGTATCATGGAAAAAAATTAATGTGTATACTTGTATTTATACACAGACCCTTCTAAAGTCAAATATTTTCTTCATTAAAAGAAATAACATCTCTTTTAGAATATAATGATGATATAGGGATAGAAACACACTATTGTTCTAACCACTTCTATAATGTGTCAGCTTCTACAAAATTAATAGAAAACCACTATAGAATAAGAGAATATTATTTTTTCAAATCTACAAATATTATCATTATATATTATACATTTATTATTTATAGGACTATATTCCTATCCATATTATAATTGTTTTTCATCAACATAGTTTAAAAATAACCTTAGTATATGTGATAATTTATTAAATCAAATCTAATGACATATTGTAAAGGAAGATCCAGATTGGGACTATATTCAATCTTTGTCTAAGGATCATTGAAATATTATTATAGTCACCACATGAAATCATTATATCCCTTCCAAAAGGACTAATCGGTTCATTCCAATAGAATATAGTATTTAGGACCATATTTATATATCCAAAAGTTTGATACGTCCACATTATCCTCCATTGGCTATACAGGAGGAGGCATGCATTCATTGTCCCATTTTGGATGTATGTCTATATATTCTATATGTGATTGAAAATATAAATTATACTTATATTTCTATATTTTCGATGTATCATAATTATATTAGAAAAACCAGTCAACGAAAGGTTCATATTTATATAAAAAACATATTCTCACTAATATACTCAATAACCTTCATGGAATCGATCCAATATTCTCACTGAAGTAGATAGGCATCAATATATTTTCAGTACCACTTACACAATGGATAATATTATTATTGAATCCCATATTACATGTTGAAAATTTTTGAACATATCACCGGAGGATGACCAGACTACAACCCTACTCAAAACTATAATAATTCCTGCCATTCATTATATATTTGAAGCATATTAAGGATTCAAAATCTATTCTTCCAAAGTAGACGATCATATATATATTGAATTTACAAAATGTGGTAGGATACATATGGATTATAAGGATTTATCACACAGACAACCATATAAAAAATCATGATGCTAATATCACACATATAAAAGGAAATACCCCCTTATTATGGAAACAACATATAGAAATGTAGTTAAATACAAGTGTTAACCATATAAAATTCCATATTGACTAATAAAAACACATGAAATTAGCCACCAGGTTACCCAGACTGACAACCACTGTTTATTCCTTTTATTGTTTTTGATTCATTATCTATATGAAAACTACCTATATTGTCAAAACTAGTATAAGAATACAACTTGAATATTGAAAAAGATATAACTAATTATTGCAAATAGTTTTCTTATAGTGACCTCAAAAAGTTTTACTACCACATCCCCACCTCCAATTAAGATGTCTATCATAACATAAAATAAAAATTCATATCTTATATGAAAAAATATTTATGGGACATTTTTTGATTGATAGAGTCTTGGGACATTAATATTAGGTGTATAATGATCATATTTAGACCATTAACACACTCTTCTATGAGATGTAATTCACCACCCACTCCATGGCCCATGATCCTGGGTCAGAAACACACTTTGAGAGCCTTAAACATGTTCTCAACCATGGTTTATATACCCTTCACAAAAACAATCATTAAAACATCATCATATTTTTGTATATTTTGATAGTGATAGTGTGTATTATCATAATTAACCCCATTCACAAGATAGTATAGTCATACGTATAAAATTTCTTTCAATGTCATAGTATCTAGAAATCACATGGATAGACATCATGGGATCCTATAGGTTATTCTAGTGAAAGTACACCCATTATAAAGATGTGAAGGGGTCATGAGAATAGAGAGTGGGCTACCAATCTAATATTGAGCCTGGACACTCGATTAAATAAATGTGGGAATTATAAATGAAATAAAAATATCATTATACAAGAAAAGAATAATGTAAGTAAACTCCCATAATGAATATGAATTATACCCATAAAATGAATTAGTGAAAATTAGACAAGTAATGAAAATCATGATGGTAACCAGTGGTGAATCCAACTTGGAGAACCCCCATCCCATATTGTTGGAGGGGGGATTACCATTTCATTTGACCATATTGTCATAAAAAACCCTATATGTGTGGAAGATTATAGTGGTGGATCCTAATCAGATCCATTCAACTACACTAGGGGTACTTTTACCATGAATTCAATCTTAGGAGTTATTGGATCCTCAAAAACATCACAAAGTATCTATTTTATCCTTCAATTAACCCCATCACATTAGGAAGGGGGAATTATTACAATCACCTAAATGGAGATGAGTTATATCTATATTTTTTTGTGGATATGAACAATTAACACCATGGTTATTTTTTCAACCACATGGAATAACCCAATTATTAATATCTATGTGAACATGCATGGATGAGGCTCCCACAAGGATCCAATTTCAACAATAAAACATGTGGAGAGACTTACAATGAAAATAAATCTTCTTAATGAATATAATACTAAATGGATAAATGATTGAATTGGATAATGGGACAACCTCAATGTAACTTTTAATGGGGAAGCTTATGGTGTATATTTGGTTTTATGTTATATAAGGATTGGATGTTTCCATCCAACCGATATTACATGTTGAATGTTTCCACCATGAATCTAACAGATCATATGGGTCTATATGTGGTTCTAAATAGATGAAATAAGGATATTGTACCTTGATATTTGGGTTTCAATAATGAACACACCATGGTTATACACACTTGAATTAGTGGAGGAGTGAGAACATGGATCCTTTAATTGATAAGGTTCCACCTCTATGATCATATTACACTATATAAAAAAGAAATATGTCTCTAAATCTTGATCAACATCAAAATAGAACATAATAACCTATATATTAGAGTGATATGTATAATTTTGGGTTTAAATAATAGTCTTTATATGGGCCAATGAGTAATTCCAAATGGGATATATTCACACTATGTATCTCTTTTCATCCTAAGAAAATTCCTATCCTCCCCAAAATTGGGGAAAATTTATCCTTCCATTATGGATAAAATATGAGAATTAGATTTAATATAGACTTAGATGTCTATTTTATCTAAACATTGGAATTGAGAAATATAATTATTTTCCTCAATTATTATAGAAACCTAAACTATATTTGGAAATTCACATGTTTCCACCATGGACTAACAATACAAAAACCAATGATATATGGAAAATGCATCATGCATTGCCTGATTATTGCACTCATGAGGTAGTTTAGACAATATTACCCCCATAAAAATTCAAAATCACCTATTATAATTCATATCATATATAATCAATATAATTGTAGTGTACCTTGTTGTATCCTGGATGGATGATGTATCGCAAGTTGGAAGATGCCACTCTACCTCATTAACATTTTTGGAAAAAAATTTCTCATCCATAAGTAGAATAGAAGATCCTAAGAATTACCTATCACACTTCATATCCTGATGTGGCCCCATTATGGCCCAAAAGAACCAAAATTGGAAGTTAAATTGTGATTTGGTTTTTTGACTATGGTGGGTAAATATTTCTTATAGAATATTATTATCCTGAAAAGGTATATCATGGACTAGGAAGATATTAATCCTCACTCCCTATACAAATTAATATATATTCCAAAAAAAGATTTATTATTCACCTGAAATGATATATATATATATATATATTGATAATGAAATCATCATAGAATTTATTAGTAGCTTCGATACATTTATGTGTTCACTTAGTATCCCACTCTCATAGGATTAGTTGATTGATGTAAATTATTTAAGATGAACTCCATGCACTAATAATTTTTTGAAATATCCAAGAGGATTCTGGGAGTTTTTAATGATGGCCTAGCGTGTGTAGGTTTTAATTTAGGGGACCAAGGCCAAATCCATTCCCACATCAATGGATGTAGGAAATGATATATTAAGTATTAAATTATCATAGTCATGATTGAAATATTTTTAGTTCCAAATAGAGAACCCATGAAGGATGAAAATATCATAGTGCCTCCCATCAAGGGACAAATGTTGAAAAACTACCCACTTATAGAGAAAAAAATGGATCAATTCCAACCATTATTTGAGTAATAGAAATAAAAAATTTATTCCTTTTAAAATTAATAGGATTTTTTCTTTTTCCATGTATATGGGTAAAAATATATTTTCAAGATTCCTGATACTAGAAAACTTCATGATTTGGGCATCAATGATCATCCTAACTATCACCCTTTTAATAGAAATTTTCCTAACACATTATAATTATACATTAACTTAATTAAAATCATTTAGAGAGATGTGGATTTAAGAAATGTGATACGTGGGAATGTCCTAGATGTGGTAGGTTCTATATCCACCATCCAATTGAACAAATAAATAATCTATCCAAATGTTTACTCGATTTGTGAATAGAACCTCAACAACTGGATTGCCCAAAAGAAAATGAACTTGTTAAAACCACCCTTGGATAACAACTTCATCAAATTATCAAGATTCTAGAACATCTAACATCATATATGTGGAACCTCTAGAATGTCCTTCTAGTTTAATATTTAATTGTCATAAGTAGAAAAGGGAACAAAAAATGAGTCTAATATGGCACTGAAGATATCCCTATGTGTTGTGGATTTCTTTCACTCATTATTAAAATAATGGGAACTATCCCACTATGAAAAACCTTCATAATACTAACATATTTTATTTATAATAATTAATGTTATTCACTTGGAAATGAAAATATCTGACGATGAATATATGTGTATAAATATAAAAGCTGATGGAATAGGTGAAATAATTGACTGACTGAGCACCATATCATATCCACATCCAAATTGAATCCATATTTGTAGTAAAAATACATGATATAAAAATTAAACAATACTAATAGGATGACAAATACAACTTATGTTTTTCGATGATTCATCTAAGTCCAATTATTTTGGATCAATGATTTGGGTAATATTACTACCAAATCCAACAAAGAAAGTGGAGAGACTAGCTCGTCCACCCATAAAATATATATCCCATAAAAATACTTAAATTTACCAAATAATTTAATGAAATTCATGATAGATTATAAGTGAAATAATAATAAAAAACAACATATTGGGAAGTTCAAACAACTATTTTATATGTATAACCTCTTGAAAAAATATTCAGCCATCCTAGACATTATCTCAATCACAAACACTCTTCAACTCTTAAAATATATAATGGAGGAACTCATTTAAGTCCCCTAGTTCCCCCAACCGTTTTAGATATAATTCAAAAGGGAATGTGTAAATCAAGAAGAAATCACATAATCTGAATTTCATACCATGATCTCATTCACAAAGCAATATTACGAAGAATATATTTAAGAAAAAGTCATACCCCTAAATGTTTTTGTAAATAATAATAATTTTAATTATTCAATGAAACTATTTTCAAATTAATTTAGTATTAATATCATGTTGTTCCAAACTTTGAAATGTTTTGGATACAATGAAGTTGATTTATCTTCAACAAACATGGATACTCAAGGCTATGAAAAGAGTGAGAAAATTTACTTTAAAAATAACATTATAAAATCTGAATTCATGGAATCAATATCTAATTTCAACTTCCTATATTTGTAGTTTGGAATGAAAATAAACTTCCTACATATGAAACTTTGGATTCATCTCCATATGACTATCCCATATAAATTCAATTAATATTTACCCTATCATATCAATAGAAAATTCATCATGTTGTGTGTCGATAAAACACCATTTGAGTTTGGTAAAACATTGTACATCAGGGTGGGTTTTCATAATGGGTATGGGAAGAAATTAATGAAAGAGGGTGACATGTTGGTTGAGTCACCCAATGGATCAGGAACTTCTCCTTCATGTCCATGAATCTTGTTTTACAATTAGTATGCACAACCTATAAACAAGATTAATGTGATAGATCCATATCCATCATGCCCCAATAAACCAAAAACATAACTAGACCATGTATATTTTATAATAGGAATTCTATCTGAAATGAACATGTAAATACATAACTAAATCATTTCATATATTTTTTAGATTTTTTAAAATTCTATAAAAGTAAATTAATAATTCCACCATAACATATCAAATAACATTGTATGTACATAAGTTTTCAGACATAGTAATAGTATATTGGAAGGAATGCATCTTCAATATTACCCCATGATATCTTTTACATATTTTAAGTCATTTTTTATCCTAGTACCCTCTCATACTTTCTCAAGGATTGAGATTCTCCATTATTATCTACCGTGCCTATGGGTACATTTATAGAATACATAATGGAAGTATAATAGAATGACTATGGATACTCTCCTTAAACATTTGAGGAAGGAATCTAAATCACCAATTTTTGACTCAAGAGGATAAATTTAAAAATAGACGATGGTGAACAACCCATATTGATTAGTTTCTCTACACCCATAGTATATCATGATATGTATATCTCATTCTTGAAAAATTACCACTATTTTGTTTCAAGAAATTTAATATATATTACTATGATGGATATTGTTGTGGAAACTCATCAATTAGGTGTACAAGATTACCACAATGGTGTAAAATATAATTTTTGGAGAGTGAACCCAATTAGATCAACTATGGTGTAATTGAATGTTGAAAAAATGTTCAATTCATTCCCTATCAAAGAGGTACAACACCAAAAAAGGATTCACAACATCATTACCAGAATGAAAATTAATGATGATATAATATTATAAATTTGTATTAGTAATCAAAATGAACATTTTTTCATGGAAAATTATCCAATTTAGATTATGAAACATATAATTTATGTTACCATAGAACTCCAAGATCATTACTGTATAGACTGATATTTAGGGTATGATTGGATCAATATTTATTTTTAATATGAGGAATCTACCACTTATAGAACACCAAACATGATATTCTACTACTAGGTAATTATCTTTGTCCTGATGAATTTTTACCCGACATATTATCACAGAATGAATCAAAAAATTATGTCCTTGCTAGAGAATATATATATATATATATATATATATATATGTGGAAAACCTATTGTTTAAACCATAAAAATGTTATTGTCACCTTACGAGTCATTAAATAATATTCAGAAAATTATTCTACATAGTTTGATGAAAAATGCGATGATGTGTGATTTGGGGTTACATTAAGGATATTCCTTGGATTTTTGGTTTCCCACCATGGAATTTTGGTCAATCCAGATATTTATACTGTGATTTTCACATGGTAGCCTCCTCGAAACATAATGGTTTTATTAGGACTCTAAGGATTCCCCACTTATATTAGTAATTTCAAATATAAAATGGCCAAAAATTTATTCCACTTATTCAATTTAATAATGAATAGGGTAAAATATTAATCGGTTGTAGACATCTAATAATCTATTTAAAACCTCAAGAAAAATCCATTTTGGTTAGTAGTCTTCATTCCTCTAGTAGAAGAGAAGGAACTCATATTATGTGTGGCCACTATGGATTGGTCATCCAGTCTTTTTATTAGATAGATTTATAATATATAAAGAAAAAATTAACTATTTTTTATATAAACTATGATAAATATGGAGGATAGATACATTTATGTTAATAATAATTTCCATAGAATCATATTCCTGATGGAAAGGCTGATGCACTTCCAAAAACCATGAATTATACATTTTATCTCAAATCAACCTACACACTTATATTCACATCCACAACATACTAACATGGTATTTTACATAATCAGTAAATATTATAAAAAAACATCATTCAGTTCATGCAACAACATTCAATGAAGGGTCAAGCGCACGATGATTTCCTAGTTGTATATGTCAACATAGAGAACGCACGTGTAAATTGTGAGCTCTAGGATGAGGAGGTTATATATAGTCATGAAACTCACCATGAAATGGAGATGTATTTTATGGAACATATAAATGTTCAATTGAAAATATAATGGATTTATCTATGTTCAATAAAGTTATCATGGTAATTGTCATTATTTCCCAATACAATGTAATTTTTACCTAGGCCTTTCTACCTGAAGGCTATAAAAATAATTAGGTCAAATACTAATATATTAATTTAGGAATAGTTTCATCCTTAATGCAGATTTTATAATATATTGATCGTCAATGGTAAATCAATGATTTTGATCAAATAGAGCAATGATGAAAATGAAATCATGAAGATAGAATTTATCCCCCCTCATAGGCAATATAAGGGACTGAAGGAGGAATTCCCAATCAAAACAAAACCCCAACACATTATTGAATCATGGAATACCTATGTGGATACATTGGATACCATAGTAATTGTCGAGGATAATCTTGTCCAGGTTGAGTTAATCATCTGTTTCATGCACTGAATATTTTTCTTCTCAATCATCATTATTGAAATGGTAGAAATCAATTAGATCTATACTTTACTATGACATAATGATCTAGTGGGAATTATTAGATAGATCGTCTGCATAATAGACAGAATTTAAAATGGGTTTCCTCTATCATTCCAATCAAAAAATTATCAATTATGATGTTAAGTTGAAAACATCACCCTCCACAATTTACCAAATGAAAAGACAGTCATCTATTAATGGGTATTTCGTAGTTTCCTCCATAGATTCATTATTGAAGGTTATACTATCACCCTAAGGTAAAAAGTCCATGAATTCACTTATAGTTCTCCAAAGTCAGAAACCTGGATCTCCCACCATATTATAATGTTTTTTTAATTATTTTCGATGATGAATCCATTATACATGGAGTTCACCAATATGTTTTAGTTATGTAAAATAAATGAAAACATCATTCATTATCCCATTGAGCTTTTTCACACTACAAACTATTCTTGGTTATTTTCTATATGTGGAATAGATTTCATGGTGCTTTATAACCCATTTATAGCCAACCAATTCAATTATATTCATACTATTATATAATTCCTATCTAAATCAACCATGGATGTACATCTTAATGAATTCAGGATGAATAGTATCATCAAAATCATGAATTCTAATATCGTCACCATAGTAGGTATCACTCACATTATATTAATGGAAAAAGGAATCAATTTATGTTATTATACATAGTAGAGTCAATTAATGGAATATATTATCATGTCCAACAATTCATTCTCTATCATTGAGTATAAAATTGCAAAATAGGGGCCATCAATGAGACACTAACTAATATAGTAAAGTAAATAGATGAAACAAAATAAATTTTTGTTAGATAAACTAATATATTCCCAATGTCCCTATCATGCCTCAAACTACACTGATACAAAAGAGATCCCATTTTCTAGGGTTTATATAACATAGGAAATTCATCCAAATGAATTCAAATGTCCCCCTCTTTGTGTCCCTATATATGGCCAAATATTGGAATAAAAAAATTACAAAATAGATAAGATAAATTTTAATAATTTAATTAGATGTGTATACACATATAATGAAACATGTATGTCCATAAGAAAGAAAATTTACAAGGTTTAAACATGATGGAATACCTCCACTAATTTATTCATAGAGAATTGGTGTTGGTTCACAAAATATTGATGACACTAGGGAATAATACTACAAATATAGGACCCATGTGGGAGACAATATAAATTACACAAAACAACAATTATAATATATCTTACAAATTAGCTGTGATGAATGGGGAAATCATAACAGATCCCTCTAATTTGAGGTTTCTTATGAAATATTTCTTTTAATTTACAACCTATACCAAATACTCTGTGGAAAAAATTTAATATTCACATTATCCAGAGTCCTCATCTGATAGAAATTAAGTACAAGACACTGAATTACTATTTTCGTGATGTAAACTACATTCTATTATGATTTCTATAGGACAATCAAATACATGACAATTTATCCATCATAAAATATCCTAGATATCATAGAGCGTTCCATCTGATTGGACATATTCCTAATGTGGGAGAAAGATCCTTGAAATTTTATAGGGTGTATTCCCCCTATCTAAAACCATTAATATAATTTAATTTCTCATCCCAATACCAGGATACTAAAGGAAAATTCCATTCCCCTTTGTAATATTTGATCTGTATAAGATTCCCTTAGCTGACTATTCATAACATGGATTATTCAGATGAGGAAAAAATATCCCACAACCATATGTGGCAGATATTGTTTGGGGAATTAAAAAAGATCTACATGGAAGCTTGATTCCCATCATTATGGGATATTTAGTGATGCATGTATCTTAATCCTAGGATTGGAAAAACATTCTTTCATTAAATAATTCCCCTATATGTCAACATTATTAAATAATTTGTGGCATTTTGTCAAAGATTTACATACAATAGGACTACCATATTTTTGGGGTATATAGTGAAACCTAAATAATTTACTCTAATCCCAAAAAAAATTGAAAAATGATATGTTTTCCCCATTTAAACCATAATTTCAAAATTCCCTCAGCTTTCCTTGATGCATGACCCTTCAACAATTGATTTTGGTTTTTTGTTTTTCCCATCGTAGAAAAAATGTTCTTAGACATCACAAGTAGGTCAGACCCATGTGAAACTAATAACATGTCCTTATCAAGTGATATCAAATTACGTGGTGGATTCCCACACATCACTATATTCAAAATCTCATAGTATCCCATTTTTTTACAATATTTATCCTCTCTACATGAGAGATAGATCTATGTGAGTATATTTTATATATAGTTGAAATGTTATATAGTGAATTAATTCACTTATTCAAAAAAATGTATATATATCTATGTAATGACAAATCCATAAAATCATTTTTTACATTCTTTATTCTCATCACATTATACATAGTGACTTTTGTGTACTCACCTATAGAAGCACAAACTTTTCAAAAAATCATGACCTGAGTATTTCTACTTTATCTGTATTAGTGTGATATGTGTGGGATTCTAAAACATTGGTTCTCTTATATGGGGACCTTTAAGATAGATCTATGCATGAATTTATGTTTCCAATAACTATGTGTGGATTTATTTATATCCACAAAATATACATAGTTATGACAGAATCCCACATAATAGATTAATCTACATGTCTACAATAGCGGTACCCCTTTCTATTTCCCTATAAATGATCCATATCTTGGTTAGGGACCCTTTTCTTATTGAGAACAATGGGTGAATTGATTACTGTTCATAGAGGACACATAAATTCGCCCAAACCCTTTATCTTGGTCCCAATAACAATATTAAATAAGAATAAATATAAATTCAACTTATTACCCACAAGACTGATAAATATTGAGAATCTATTATAGAATAAATGTGTGTATAATAATTCATAAATTATTAGGATATGCATAATTTTTTGGGTATGGAATCATAGGCCACGTTTGAGGTTCATCAACATCATGGCCACCCCTGGCTCCTTGTCATTATCATGAAGAGTCTCCATCATTTTTTAATGGTTGTGAAGATTCACTCATTGAATAAAGCCTCTCCAAATATCATACCATATCATCATTATAATATAGTCAACAACTAGACCCCATTCACTAGGATGATACGGGATAAATACTCCATTGAGGAGTAGCATGCCCCCAGCACATGAGTTTGATATATAATGCGGACCTATTCCTTAAGAACTATGTTTTATATTGGTTCTTGTATGTAGAAGATATATAGTGACACCTATATTATCCATCTTGTTCCTAATCCCTTTCCTCAAAACTATGATACCCCATTTTCCCCTGTATATGAGTTATATCTATACATGGGAAAATATTTTGATTCATCAAATTATGTTTATCCTTATGGAATGAAAATGAAAAAAATTAAATTTGATAATTACCCCACCCCATAGTGTTTTAAACCATTTCATTGATTCTTCAATTCATTAATGGATATGAATTATTGTATGACTTATTTCTATTATCCATGAACATGATCTAGACTTATGAAGAAGAATCCTCATAAATATTATATGTAGTATAATAAATTACACTCCCAATAACTTAGTTCACCCTATGCGTGGAGCCGTAAAACTAATTTGAGTGGATTAATTTATCTCATGGTAGGATATGTAGTGAAACTATGATTATCCATCCTAGTTTAATCCATATTCTTAAAAATGTTAACCTCAACATATTATCTATTCATATAGAGAGTGGATTCATTAAGAGAATTTTTAGGACATTGATTCCCACCATTATGGGATGTATAGTAAAATCTAGTGGAAGTCTAGCCCAGGTAACTACACATGTTCCCAACTCATCTAGGTTCATGATAAAGTAATGTATTACACATAATGTGGATCGTCCATTTTACACACTAATATAGGTTTCTAGATTTTTCATGCACACCTGTAAATAATGGTATGGTTTACTCCAAATCTTCCACTTATTTCTCAACATGGTCATAACTCACCTGAGGATATAGTTATTTTCTTATTACCCCTTTCGTGAATATAATAACTAAATATGGTATGCATAGAAAATCCATAATTCATGGGAAAAAATGCATAATAATGGGCTATTAATATAGACTCTCTTTAATTACATATATTCATTATCTATATAATATTTTGTTGCATGTGAGTGAGATCTTCATAATACCACCCAAATATGGTTATATAAAAATAATCTTATGAAAATATGGGTTTTTCATGAATTTACATTCAAAAAAACTAATAAACGATGTTTTTATTGATACAATGCATAATTTTCAAATGTATTCATATTGTCCAAGTTAAAAATGCTATACAATATGAAATTCATCATATTTGTAGGAAAATAAACTGAAAAACACATAATCCTTGTCACATTCAGTTCAAATACATGAAAATAATGTCCCTTATACCGGATATTAAACAGCGAGGAAGATTCATCCTCATTGTATTATGTTAAATTACGATGTCCATCATCAAAGACCCATACATATGAAATAACTATTATATGACACCAATGTCCATCTTGGGTTTGAAGCTATTTCATCATGTTTTTAGAACCTAAACCAATAAACATAAAATCATGAATTATTTTCATTGGTTATATGTAATAATTTCATGGCCCTTAGAGAAGGTTGTGTCTGGGTAAATGAAATCCTTTCATAGTCTATATATGTAATACCTTGTCACTTCCATATGATCTGCCATCAGACCAACATGATGTGTATTTTTCTTGTAAATTGTTTGTCTCATACTTTTGAGACCCAATAAAAATTTTAATTGAATCTATCACCAAAGAGTTCTTTTCAATCATCCCTTTCATGTATTCCCCATTCAATTACTCATTATATGAAAACAATGAGACCTGATTTACATCACCTTCATCCCCCATTTGAAAGAGTATTCAAGTAAAGATTACCATGTGAAGCCTGTGTAGGATATTTTTTAACAGTTAAATTTTTTTAATCTACATTTTAGGTACATATTATTTGTGAGAATTGGTCATATCTTTACAACATTAAACTATAACTATGATTTTCTAGATTAGAAGACCCAAAACAAATTTTAAAAGATACAAAAACATATTAGATTGAAAACATGAAAAGGGAAGTCTATGAAATAGTAAATTATTCAATCACTAGGTTTTTCATTTCCTAATATTGGAATGAAATTATCCTAAAAATAAAAATGAAGAAATATTTTGGACACAAATGTATATATTCAGAACAACCGATCAATTCTCGTTGGATGCTTCTTATCTTGGAAAAAATGTAGAGTAATTAGTTATCACAACGCTTCACCACGATAACATGTTGAGTACACTATAGAACAGTTTTTTGGGTGACAAAAACCTCTATAGGTATACTTATCTTCATAAAACACATCATTACTAATGTTATTGAAAATTCATAGGCCTATTATGACCCTTCGAAATTAGTGCCTCAATATTTAAGGGACCCTCTTTTGGTGTAGTCATATAAGTCCATAAATGTTGCATGTGTTACCCGAACCTACTAACTAGATGAATATTTTCCATGAAAAAAGTATACTCCATTCTTTGTGATCTTTGTAAAAACATTATCATAAATCATCACCTCATAGGGATTCTAGTGCATCCATAATGTGTTTTACCTATCTTATCATCATGAATTCATACTCCATAAGTTGTGATTTATACATTCTTTGATCCAAGTATTCATGTGGATTCAATATAGTAATTTTTATATCTCCACCTACAATATTCATTTTAAGATAAGGTATGTGGAACCTTATTTATGAAATTTTAGTGGTCCTCATTGTGTCAAATATAACTACATGATATATCATTATGATATTTAGGACCATAAACTAAATGTGACCATTATTGAGTTACCCTATTCTAGAAATTGATCCGTCATACATTCTATGTTTCAATAATCCATGGTCATATGACCAATCTTCATGGTGTGAGAACCCTTATTGGATATATTTATTTATGAAACATTTTTTTATAAATCAGGTGTGTGATGCATCATGAGTATTTTATGAAGCTTCCAAAGAATAATGTATAGTTTCAAGGGAACATATTCTTATCAATAATATATACCCCCTAGTACATATATATTTGTCCCTAATAGATCAATTGGAGTTATATATTCTTTAAAAAAGTGTCCACTAATACCTGTGAGAATATGAAATAATGTACAAAAACTCTTAACATCTAATGGTTTCACTAGTATCCTGCACTAGATTTCCTTATCTCGCCATCCTCAATTCAGAATCCTTAGAAATGATTTGAACATTCCATAATCCAACTAACCAAACATTATAAACATCCATTATATATGGTCACCCCATTGCAAAACCTTCATTGAACCAATGATGTAGGTTTGCACATCTATTCTAAAATAATCATTTTAATAGAAAGGATGTATTGATTCAGAACACTCGTTTAAGATCCATCACATAGAACAAATTTTATTTATTGATATCTTCCATTCACCATAGATTCTCCCACATCCCTTGTAAAATAGAATAAATTATTTCTTGGGAAACTAAACATATCTTTGAAAATAATCACATGTCACAAACTTTTTATCCCTTAATTAGTCATCCAGATGTATATTTGTCTTGGTAAAGAAATTATTGATCCATGTGTTCTATGAAAACATTGATGCAGAACTCATCACCATAGTGTGATCCATATCCATCCTCAGCATGTTTATCTAATTTCATAAAACTAATCAAGTAATAGTATGAAATGAAAAATATAATTCATGACAAAAAAAATTTTATACAATGTACGGTCCAATGTATAGAACCATAAACTACAAAAACATATGGTCCATGATATATGATCATAATCTATAAAAACATATGGCCTAAACTAGATGAACATAAAATATTAAAAAAATAGTTCGTAGATGTGTTAAAATAAACTAAAAAAATAGAAACTATGAGTTATATGACCCTAAACTCTATTAAAAGTTATTTTAAGCTATATAAACATAAACAATAGAAGCATAAGGTAGAATATGTAAGACCTTATATGACACCAAAATGTGGTCTAAGATATATGATTTTAAACATTATTATTCAAAATTAAAATCTATTTGTCCCAAAACATCATTTTTTGTGTTACATTCATAAAATCAATCATCCCATGGGAATTGGTGTAGTACTCACATGGCAGAATATATACAGTGGATGCTTTGGGAAAAGTCAATTATATGATAACAAGTCAAAAGAATTTAATGATATAGAAAATACTTCCATTAAAAACTATATATGAAACCTATTAGGGAGAAAAATTAAAAGGGAATCCTAATAAAGTGTAAAGTCCCTCCCATATAATACTTCAATATAGTAAACTTAGGTAATTTTAAGGGATATAATGAAAAATACCCAATTCTGTTGGGGCATACCATATGTCCCCAATAATAGTCATGGTACGATATATCACCATTTTATTTAGGAAAATGGAATCTCACTCAATTTCAAGAATGTATCTCCCCATGTATTATTTTTGAACCAAAAAATTTTGATAGGGATGGCCGTGACACGTCTAATATGATTTTTATACTGATGATCATCCAAGATGCATTCAAAGGGGAAATTCCTTATGACTCAATCCTTTGAGTTAAAATTTGTGTTCAATTAGTATTATGGAAAATGATGAATTATATAGTAAAATATATGAAACTAATTCATTAATATGTCATTCTTATGGTTATGGACGTAAAATAAAAAAACCACATGGTGTATGAATGATATATTTATGAAAAATCCCTAAAAAAATATGGGTGGAATCACTATAGTCTAGAGTCTCTCTGGTGATCCCATGAAATAAATATATACAATAAGTCCATTACAAAATGTTATATTCTATATTTTTCAAATCAATTATAGATCGGTGGGGGGAATTAATTAGATATTTTAGCTTCACCGACTCCATTTTATTCAGCATCAAAATAGGATGAAGATACTTTATCAAAGATCATAAATCATGGCTCTCTTTTAGAGTTTCATATAGTGAATATGATTCCTATGAGAGATCATCCATCATGTTAGATATGAAAGAATCATATTTTTTATTGGTCCAACAAGATATATCATTTTATCAGATAACTATGATCATTTGTGGTTTTTCCCAAGACACTCTATGAATTTCAATATTGGTTGGAGTAGAAAACATATGCAATCTATGTCGTGAATAATCACTCTCATGGTCATATTAATCTTATTGTGTAATTATTTTACACTACATAATTTTAAAAAATATATTATAATTTAATCCACTAATGTCGAGATCATAAAATATTTATTGGTGGTATTCCCATTAGCTAGGAAATTCTTCTAATGGAGCATCGATAATTAAAGAAATAATCTAGTGTTAGAATACCCATAATGCTATAAAACCTCCAATATCATTTCCCATGGATTGATTGAATGAATAATTAAAATTGTTTCATATTTACATATTAATTCCATCAAGGGAATGTTTTGATCATTTGATGATGATGTAAAAAAGATGGATTAGGTTACTCTGCATATACCTATAATATGATCTAACACTCCGTAGATTGATTCATTATCCTCAATTATTTTATTGAGGTCCATTTTCGCCAATAAACATGATCTCCTCAGAAAAATACCCTTCTTCATTATGGGGGTGATTTCCTAATGACTTTCTTGAGTGGAAAATTAGTTTCATTATAGATAAGGGCAAGTGATTCTTAGAAAAATGGGTATTGTCTACTCATAACACCAATTGTCCCAATATACCAATATTTTAATATTCTTCCCATGATTTGGTATATTCTCAAGATAGTAAAACATAATAATATATAACAGAAAAGTGATTCTATCATATTTTCCTCATATTCCAGAATCATTGAAAATTTATGAATATGTTTAGGATTTTATTCACCTAAAATATAAAAAATATTGAGATGAAAATTTATAGTCACGTTAAAATTTGAGATTTAACTATTAATTTGAATATTTTCCATAAATAAATAGTCTATCCAATAATATTTTAAGAAAACCATTAAGAAATGAAATGTTTCATATTGTTTCCTCATGGGATCCACTTCCATTAACAGTAATAAACCTCGAATATGTTTCATAACAAGTTATGTTTAAACTGAAACTATTATAAAACAAACAAATAAACTAATCTACATTTAGTGTCATTTACTCTACCCCATATACATTCAGTAGAATGAGAAAAATTTTGTGATGAAAATTTGAATATTTTTTAATAATTATACCTTTGAAAATACTCACATATCTTGCTAAATAAAGACTGAAATGGTCCACTGATCTGGTAAAGTGTGTTTCAAAATTTAACAGAGGCAACAAGTTGATATATTTATAATTGGGTTAATAAAATGGTTGAGAGGTAACAATTTTTCAAATCTATCCACCTTCATTAGTTTGTCAACCTGAAAACATATACATGCATCCCTTCTTTGTTAGATCCATCATTTTATAAATATGTACTAAATATGCACCTATCAGAAACATTGGGACCCACCCAACCTAACCTTGTTTCCCCACGAGGTATACTCCCCATCCTCTAGAATGGGATAATATGATTACTCACAATACAAAACCTTTAATGAGGGATAGTGATGAGGGCATGCAATAATTTTAGACGAACAACTTTGACTAAAGAAAATGATTATCCATACAATGAGAGAAATATTTTTTCAAAGGTTCAAATCCTTCTTCAGCTTATATATCATTATTATAAAAATACCATGAGACAATGATGGTTCTTGTTTAGGATCCAATAAAACATTCATGATTGGTAGGAAATAATTTTTCATCCCCCTAAAAATAGGTACCCTCCATTACTCAGTAAATTACCTATATGATGATCCCCACTATGCCATAGGATAGCTAAAAATAGATTTTATCAAAAAACTATTGAATGATAAATTCTTAATGGATATCTATTGGATTGTATATGATAAAAATTGATACTCATAATGATTTATAAACGATGGAATTAATAAGAGTATAAAAAATATCCATTTCTATTAATTATCAAGAATTCCCTAACACATTCATGATATAAATTACTTCTAAGTACTATGTTCCACTTTGAACACCATATCTGCGTTGTATTATCCACTAATTAAGCTTTTTTTGTAAAGTAACCCTGATAGATATGTTGATGAGTGTTGTTGAGATGGTCAAGGATCATAGAGGTGTTATTTATGTTGTGGGATAACACACTAAATGATGTTAGTACTACTTTTTGTCAAGTCCATTGGGATTCATATTAGGTTCATTTTTTCTTTCAAGGAGTGGTTCACATCCTAGGTCTAGTCACGACTCCTCCTATTCTACTTTCCATCATTCCGACATTCCAATGATGGGTGGATTATAAATGTATGGTTGATGTTATTGAACCAATTATTAAAATAGGATGATAGAATTTTAAATCCTTCTTCCATCGATTCCCACTAGAATTTTGTTTCCTTATCTAGGTCCCCCTCATTGATTTGATACATGTTCATGAATCTCATTCTCGATGCCTTCTTCTATAGAGAATTTGTTAATTTCACTAGTTTTTGTAGAAACATGGAAGCTACTTGTATTTGAAGGTGGTTATGAAATTATAAATGTCTATGCATTGGAAAATTTTGAGTTCTTTTATATTTTTAAAATCTATTGTCTTTCTTATTTGAGGTAACCATTAGTATGAGGTATCCCATGTTTGTTATAGAGTCTCATTGTGTGGGGTGTAAGGCTTATAATTATCAATGGATCAGGAATCATATTCATTTTGGACATGATGACTCACATATATTATATGTTACAAGAGGTATCTAGATACCAACTTATGAGAAAATGTATGCTAGTCACAGAAATATTAATAGGCTCTTCACTTAGGGAATATAATTCTCTTCACAATAGGAATTTGTTTCTATGTATCAGTGGGTTATAATTTTTTTAATGAGTGTGTTTGGTACAAATATTTTGAGTCTAATGATGACTATTTCCCATACACTCATCATGTATGAATTGATCATTGTTTTGAGTCTTATGGGGATGTGATCATATGTTTGGACTCTTGTGGGGAATTAATCAGAGGGTTAGAGTCATATGGGTATCTAATCATAGGTTTGTAGTCTTTTGGTGACATAATCTTAGGATTAAAGGATTTTTTGTATGTGATTAGAAATTTAATGTCTTATGGTGATGTTTCCCATATACACTCATCATATATAAGAATAGATATAGGATCGACACACATGGAATTGATGAGGTCTGATGGGGATATCATGTTTTTGTGGTAAATAATTTCCCATATGAAATGATAACACTTTTGAGTTATCTCGTTATAGGGGGATGAAAAATTATTTTCTGGTAGTATTGGGATGTTGTGAATAATCCATAGAGAGTTTTCTAACCTTCCATGTTTGGATTAATGGATCAAAACCCACAGCATTAGATTTCACAGTTTATGGTCATGTGGAAGGAATGGTCAATATAGTTTAAGGTCATGTAGTTAGTATGTTTGTGATAGGAAAGGATCATCAACAAGGTATATTTTGGATATTAGGTGTCGAAGCATCGCAATATATGGGGGTATCACATCATTATTATCACAAGAGTAATTCTATGTTTGTCATAGTAGTTAAAAGAAAAAAATTAATTTAATTTTCTATAGATTTTGTGAGAAATATTTTTATCATGGGGCATGGATGTTGGTTGCTATGCTGTTTATGAACTTACATCTAAGTTGATGTTTGGGGATTTACTCAAGGATCTTACTAGTTGATTCCAAGAACCAGTGATGATGTGATTGGTGATTACACACATATGCTTCATGGGTGTTTCTTAGGAGTAGTGATGGAGTGAATGGGTATTATATGTAGAATCTTACGAGGTACTACTTAGGAGCAACATTAACATGGTTGGGGAATACATGTTGAATCTTCTCGAATACTGATGGAATGAAGTGATGTTTTTATTAAAGATTTTCTGTGGAACCTTCCATGATGATTCCTAAGATTAATGATGTTGTGATTGGAAATTAGTTTTTGAATTGGACTAAAGGATGGGGAATAATATCATGATTATCACACAAGTAATCATGTTCTCATCAAATCAGGTATCATAAAATTATTTTATAGGGATTCCCATGTTCATTTTATAGGGTACAAACATATTTTAATTTCATGTTCAAGGATTATGTTATTATATTCCAGTTCATTATTCCTCATGTCGGGTAATGATGGAATATTTAAACATTGAAGGGTAAAGGAATATTATTGGGGAATACACATTAGGAGGAGGTCTATGGGGATAGCTTGGGGTATTTGGTAAATATTTGGGGCTTATATAGTAGGGGATGCTAGTATTTTTTATATTGGGATATGAGTAAATAACAAGCCACCCATTGTTTGGGTAATATGATTATTGAATAGAACATAGGGGTAGAACCATATTTAAATCATGGGGGGTATCTCATGATCATTACATGAGGCATCACACACATGACATTTATGGAATATTGTTCCAAACAAATGAGTTATCATATGCATATCAGTTAGGGTATAAAATAGTTTAATAATGTATAATGAGGACTAATATGCTGTAGATACATAGAAATTATATTGTGGGATATTTGTATAAGCAACCATATATTGTTCAACTTGAAATAAGAGATATGTGAAGAGGTTTTCAAAATTTCTTCAAGGGTACATCAACATGGGCTATTAGAGGAAGCCATGTGAAAAATTTCATGTCATGGAATCAGAAAGGGAAAAAAGGAGTACGTCCACTAAATGTGTTATGTAGACCGTTGATTAGTATCTATAATCATGGTATTAAACGAAGTGGATGTTTGGGGTTTATTGGTCACAACCCAAAATGTCCTCGACCTGACTCAAAAGTCTCACATTATGAGTAACCTTTTTCATGTGCGATAATGACGGTAATGAGAGGACCATGATAGAAATCCATGATTATAAAAAAGCACTGATTCAGAGTGGTGTCCAAGAGAATATCTTCTAGGTATGGACCACTATTCATGAATGTGGGACACCATGGATGGTTTTTACCCACATAATGTTTCACACGATGCTCACCTAGCATGAAAGTGTTTTTTATTGAAATGAGGGTTCCAAATGGGTATTGATAACACTTTTTCTTGACACATTCATATTTTATGAATGTTGTGTTTATTGATGTATATAAAACTACATGAAAAATGTTATTCATCAGTGGATGTTTTGAAAAACATCCCCAATAATAAACCCATTCATCAAATTGCTTACAAGAGGGAATTCAAGTAGGATTAATATTAAAGGGATATGAGTTTTACAATTTCATAAAACACCTTGGGGTATTATGAATTGGGATCATGAATTCCCTATGAGTATATATATTCTTAAATGGTGAATTGATGGGGAATTTGAATGATCCATTCTTTTTATAAGATACATTTCATGATGGATTCTTATCTTGCTGAAACTCCCAGATTCAAAAAAGTGTGAGTTTCATAGTGATAAATTTCATAATGGACTACTCTATTTAATAAAGGTTGAGTATCAGGGTTCCCATAAATTCATTTTTTAGTTTCAATAATTTAAATATTGTGTTCTGTAATCACATCCTCTAGTCATTTATAAATTTCTAACATTGAACAACCATAAAATCTAATATGTATGTCTATTTTGGATCCATGACTAGTAAAATTTATGCTAATTAATTAAAGTAAACACTTGAATTGGAATTACTAGTATTCCATTCATTTTGAATGTTTTTTTCATTTTAAAATATTCAACCCTTGTAATGGGTTCCAATGAGGATCAGGATGCTGAGACATACCATATTCCAAAAAAAGCATGACGAAAAATTCCCTTCCATGAAACACATTTTATCTCGAGCATATTGATCCAAAAATGAAATAAAAATATATAATCCAAAGTTAGTATTGATATATTTGATAAAAAAATTAAAATATAATATACTTTTTACCAAAAATTAGTGTTTGGATTTTGGGTGGTTGTTTTCAATAAGAACGTGATATCAATCAACTTTGGAACCTATTGGGTTCTTATACCAGGGGGGTGTAGTTATCAGGATATGAAATGTCATACCAATGTGAAGACTACATTGGGTAATAGAAAAAGAGGTTTTATAATTCCACATGAAAAATAGATAAGTGAATATTTGTTAATTTGAAACTAAGGAGTCTGAATTGATGATTTGAGGATAGTGGGATGAGGAATACAATGTACCATGTTCAAAAAACAGGTTCTAAAACAAGTATTCCAAAAATTCGCATTTCTGATGTGTAATTAAATTTGAGGTGAGCCTATTTCTTTTAATAAAATGACGTTGTTTAGTTATTTTAGTGTTAATAAAATGCGTAATTTTGGTCATTCACCTTGGATAGTTGGTGATCCAGTTTCGTAAGGAACCATAACAAAAAGGGGCCATTTGAACTTTTAGGGTGGATATCAATCTAAATCGAGATAACAAAAAATGTATCCATGAAGGAGTAGGAGGAAAAGTACTTGTTCTAAAATTTATTAGGGATAAATCTCCATGAATTAATAATATGTATGTGGTATTTCAAAATTAATGGAAATTGTGAAATTTAATAGGTTAAATGAAAACACTAGAATGGTGTATGGCACAAGAGCTAATATTAATCATGTTCCAAGTAGGATATCACTGGTCTCATTGGATTCGTAGTTTAAGGGTATATTTTTTTTAATAAAATTGGTTTTCTTTTTACGTCCATAAACACAGGAAATGATTTGGAGCTTCAATTTGGGGTCATGTATCTAGGGTTAGGGTTTTCATTTTTTTTTATGTCTAAAATATTCGACTATGTGGTGGGGAGTCTAGTCATTAATCCAAAATAACCATATGCGAACAACATTAAGATTTTTGATGTATAAAAATTAATTAATTGGTATCATAGATGGTGGTTCCTCATGGAGTACCCCATTAAGGGTAGAATTTGGGTAAATGATTGGATATAATATTTTTCATAACTAGTTGGTTTAATGAGCACATGATGGTTTTTGATGAGTTCCAATGGAGAGTCCCACATGCATTATAACTTCTAAATTTATTTCTCTACAATTTTCCATGTCACATTTGAGATATGTTGGATTGAAGCCTAAATTATTATTATATTTTCATATACAGGGTTTCAACGAGACATGAATTTCTATATTTCTTTAGCTAGTATAGGGTCATGATAGTGAGGGAATTATTAAAATGGGGAATACATTATGGTATGGATGGTATTATAAAACCTACATGAATTAAAACATTTAAAACCAAAACCAGACATTTCTTCCCTTAGATACACACAAAAAATCTATGTTCATAAATCTCGAACCACCTCTATTTGAGTATCACAACACCTTGGTTCTAAAAGATCCTCTATTTTCTATATTTTAACAAGGGGATCCTAAATTAGACATAATTTATGGTCGGAGTTTTGGTTGGGATAGATACATTGGGTCAAGGTGTCACTATGTATCCAATGGAACTAGGAATCCAACCACATGTAGTTTTGGGTGGTGGTTTGGTACAATATTTGTGTGGAAATGGGAAATCCTCTTAGGTGAGCATGCAACTAATAATGAAATTAGTCGGCTAATAACAAAGGGATATAATGAACGGTCGTGAAAAGGGACCCATGGTAATGATCAAATAGATTAATTACATTATTATGGGACAAAAATTTGGAATCTTGTATAGCTTCATACGTAATGGGAGTGAGAGTTTGAGCACGATGTGAACAGGGGGCCAATGAGTCCTCACAAAAAAACAAACATATCAATGAAATGTTTCACAATGTTTATGTCATTATTCTTAGACCATGTTAACTATTTTAATGCATTATTTCTTAGAAAAAAGTTCCCACTACCAATTTTATGGACATGGGGTTTCAGAAGATATCTTTTCATTCTTGGCCGTGATGGTGAAGATAGTACCACAAATCATAATCCCATGAGAGACGTGATTTTATTGAGAAACTACGAGAGGTAATGGTGATTCATTAGTATAATGGATGTTCAAAATAACAAAAAAAATATAATTTAGGAAAATAAGGACCCAATAAAACCTAAATTATTTATCAATGTGGGCATATTCATAGTGGTGTTGTCCCAAGGGTGTTAAAACAAAACCAGATCAATGTAGGTTCAATGGAAGTAAATAATTGAATACATAATTTGATGTATAATAGTGAACGGAATATGGGTGAGAAATGAATAATTAATTTTTTTTGAAGAATAGGTTCGACAACCACATAACACATTGATGGGAAACGAAAATGCATAAACATCAATTGACCATGTTTGAAATAAGGGAACCATTATCTATCCTTGTAAATCCTTAATGGCATGTTCCGATGATGGGTGATGAGAAAGTATAACTAGGAATAATTTCCCTTGGGGTATCCTTTTAGACATGGAGAATATTGATGAAATAAATTGTGTAATCCTCACACTTTTGATGTTAACATTAATGGATATTAAAGGATAGCTCAATGCTCTGAGATCCATCATATTTTGTGCTTGAGTGACAAGAATTTGAATCTCAGTGGGTGAGAGATTAATAATTTTTAATGGGAGGTCCCGATAATATATCAATGGTTGGTATGGACTTATTTTATGGGATCCATGTTTCTCTATATATCTCATCAAACTTAGAATCAAGATTCAGAATGTTCTATAATGTGATGCAGTAGACAGACAATAATTATGGGTATTCCTTCCCATGAAAATTCCATATCACTACATAGTTAGATATCATTTGATAGGTAATATGGTCCATGACGTTTAGAATCTTGTGTAAATGTTTTTGGACATGAGGTTTAATGATGTATGGTGAAGAGGTGTCAACAATTTTAAAATATTTTGACATGGACGTTTTGATGAAATTTAACCAAATTTGACTAGGATTTTTGGGATAATATCTATATATACATTACATAGTATAATTTGAACATGACGTGGGATGATATAACTATTGGAAATTTAAAAAACAAATTTCTATAGGGGATTGTACTTTGATTAGGGGTTCACTTCCTGGGTTATTGTTAGTTTAAGGTAATATATCTCATACTACTATGAGGGGGGGTATTCTATGATTAGTTCACGGATCTTTGATTAATGGATGGTTCTTCAAGACATGTCTGTTTGAAACTAGAGAGTCTAAAACTAATGAAAAATGATGTTCATAAAGTATTCTCACCAAACAATAATCTATATGGTGAGATTGAATCAGTTTATGGTCACGATGCCCTCACCAAATGTGAGTTTGATAATTTTTTTCATGATTACAATAATTAATTTTATATTCAAAGAGAACATAGGGGATGAATTCTTGTGATGATATTCTATTTTAGTTGAAATTTGTGAGGTTGTTCCCCGGATTGGGGGTAAAAGAAACAAAATATATCTTAGGATAAACATGGAATAAATCCCTTTTCAGTTTGAGACCCTGGAATGGTAGAAATCTATTTCTAAATGTGGAAGGGTATATCCAATCATGTGATAATGAAAATCCAATTTAATTATATAAAAAATTCTAGTTGAAGATGATAGGTACATAGTTTATGGTTATGTAACCATGAACATGAAATTCATAGATTACCATATTATGATAAGGAAATCGTCATGCAGTTGAACATCTTGTTACCAAGATGTTGTTTGTTGTAATTTAATGTTATATATCTTTATCCAAAGTGTGTTGAATGTTTTAATGGCATGATTCATAAACCAAAATGGGTTTGTGTCATAGTGGTGTTTGTTTAGTAAAAAACAATTAGACTGTTGATGAGAACTATGATATGAGAAGGTCTTACATAATATTAAATACATTTGAGACAAACATCACATTGTTTATGTTCATGACACATATGATTTTGTTTCATTACACATTATAATATTTTTTTGTCCCAACTGTAATTTGGAAGGGACATAAATAGACTACTATGACCTCCTGATTCATAATTGGTTTGAGAAAATTTTGTTATGTGGAGTTACCCCTGTCACAAGGGAGAGGATGATAGGGGGAGAATAATGTCATCTTGGGACGGTTATAAATAAACTAAATTTCTTGGTCAATATTCATAGATTGATGATTCCATAACACAGAGAGTGTTAATGCTTCGTCATAACAAGAGGTGAAATTGAGGTAAATACTGGCATCATAAATATGGATTACGAAATGAGGGTAACTAGTGTGAATTTAAATGATCCTTAATATAATTTAATAACATGTTCCCCAACCACATCTGCCAATAATGGTGTGAGGAAATTCAATGTCAAATATTTAACATGTTTGAAACATGAAAAACATTATATTTAGAAAATGATATTTATAGGTGTGTACTTAGTATGGGAAGTGGGTTAGTTTTGTGATGCCCAATCACTATCTAGGGATGAAATTTACACTATGAGGATAATCATGACCAAAACACAGGAAGCCATAAATTATGGTAGGGAACATGTTTTGATTTTTAGGAGTGATAAAAACACTCTTGAATCAATTAAACCATATACTTGGATGTGAGGAATTTGATAATTAGTGACTGAGATTTGAACAAGTTACCATGTATAATATACATGAAATATGTATGTCATTGGAATAGGTATGTGACATGGTACCTGGGAATCCCTATGTATCCCATAAGAAATGAAAATCATGCCAGAAGTAGTTTTTGGAAGTGGGGGATTATGAGACCGGCCCTAGAAGGGAATCCCTTTATAATTAGCTAATAAGGTATCATAATGTTTTACATCATACAATGGTGATGTGTATAGTGATGTTTATTGTTTTTTGGCATGGGCATTGAACATATTATTCAAATTATACATCAAGTACATGGTTTCAAAATAATGAACAATTTTTTAAAAGGATATTGTCATGCATTTTTACTTCATGAAAATAGGATGAATGGTTTATTATATTCAACATAATATTGATTTCACAAAGATTTCATACTGTTTAATGTCATGTTTCCAGAATATTTACCAATATTTTAAATTTATCTGATATATAATAAAAATGTTCTCTTTAAGGTCTTGCGGATATGACCAATGATTCTTCACATGTGAACATCACACAACACAGATGAAAGAATTTACTTTTAAAGACATACATGCTAAAACAATAATGATACATAGTTTAATGTCATGTAAAATGGATTAAATTTATGAATTTTTGCTTTCTTAATTCTAGTGTAATGATGATATACTTTTTCACATCATGAATCAAGAAAGAAATATGCGGAATTTATACTAATGAATGTAAGATCAATTATGAAACACCACTTTACAACATGTATCTAGGATGAATGATTTTCCATTTGGGGGAATTAATATAGGACCAATGATGATATCCTGATTAAAATAATGTAAAAAAGGCTAAACGAAGATCCTTTTAAGGACATGCTTGAAGGATCAATGATTAAACCCAATTTTACATCATCCAATAAGGATGAGAAATATTTATGTTAAAGACATAGAAATAGAATCCATGATTATACTCTATTTATAATCATGGAAAATGAAAATACATTTCCTTTTTATGTTCATGCACAAATGATCTATGATTCTATGCTTTTTAACACAATTCAATAATGAATAACATGTTATTTTAATTATTTATAATAGTACCAATGATTTTATACATTTTAACATCATGCAACAAGGATGAAATATGTAAATTAAAAGGTTTTTCATGGAAGAACACTAATTCTCTCTAGTTTAATGTCACACATAAAGGATTAAATTTATAACTTTTATGTTCATCATGATAGACTAATGGTACTAATAATTAATCCTATTTGGATGTTAAGCCTGATGTCATAGGTCCGAGTAGTTGGGGAGGTGAATTAAAAACCCCAAGGGTAGGGGAATGTACATACAGCACGTAAATCTCCACAAGGGTCGTGTAATATTGGTATGTCATTACTAGATGACTTGTGAAGTGGATGATCCGATGAGATTTCAATTTTCCAATCAGGGGTCATAAAATCACTCTATCATATAACATTTATTATTTGATTTATTAATTATCAATTCTTAAAAAAATTTAATTTCTTGCAGTCTTTTTTCCTCGATGGATAGTTGTATTGTTTTCATTTTTTATCATTATTTACCATAGGATAACATAAATATTTTCATTTTATAATTTAAAAAAAACATCCCCTATATTTACAACCAATAGTGAGAACCCTAAAATATTTTTTGATTTGGATTATAAATCCATTTCTTTTAAACATTAATCTATTCTCATCATCCTACCTTTTTTCACATAAAATAACTTATTTTTTAATAAATTACTAAATAAAATAAATTATTAATTCATTTTTGGGGCATTATTCTTATTTTTTGTAACTAATCCTCCCCAACTCAGATTCTCAATAATTTTTTATATGTATTACTCTAATTTTTAATAATTATTTAATTTTGAAAAACAATTATTGTCCAAATTAATTCATATAATTTTACAAATTTCAATATTACAGAAGATATTAGTGTTACATATTGTATTTGAAGTACATCCACTATCTAGAATCCAAGGATTATTCTTAATACATCAGTTTCAAGTAAAATCCATGACATAAAGATTTTATATGATATTATTATTCTATTTGGATATATGAATTAGAGAGTTTTATTAAATTTTCTTTAATTATTTTAGTTAATAATAGTACATTACATTGAACATTTAGGCTATATAAAAAATATGATTTTGTATGTTATAAAAATCATTTCAATTATTCAAATCATATTCTTATTCAACAGTTTTTGTTCATTATCTAAATATGATGAACTCCCCCACACATTCGTTGTTCTCTATACTCCCTGAAATGATATATGTTATAAGAAATTATTATAATAATTAGTATATATACCAAAATTTTAAAACTAAATTAAAATATATTCTACCTATCTATATAATTTTTTCATGAAATATTCATAAATTTTTTTATATTTACTCAATAATTCTAAGAAAAATGTTTCATATTTTACACACTTGTTTAGAATGCATCATTTCCAATATACATTACATTATATTTTAATATATAGGTGATATATTATAATTTTTTCTCAACCAATATTTATTTACAATCCTTCTTATATCCTTTATATTTATATAAAATTGTTTAAATGATTTGAATAATTTATCAAATAAATTTAATCCTTTTCAATAAACGTAAATGAGAAATTATATCCCTCAAATCCAAGAACATTAATTCATTTTTAAATATGTATATTAAATAATATTTATTCCTCCCATGTATTTATATCATGATTTATTTTCATTGAAGCCCAAGGGGATTAGGTTGGAACCTCATTATCACTCAATCATAAATAACTTCTTACACTAAAATCCCTTGAAATAATGGTTTTCAAAGTGGTGATGAAGTAGGGAATCACCCATTATAATGAGGTTATAGTCATATGTCAGAGCTCTCTTAGTATGATAATAAATGTGAATTTGACTAGAAAATTAATTACAAGATATATTATCTATGGAAAAGTTCCAATCGCTCTAATTATGAGTGACTTCTATGTGATGTCCAAAGAGTAACATACAATTCATGATATAATACAATAAATACCGAATAACACTGATATAACACATGTGAAACAGACCACGATAATATATTTACACTCTATCACTGTAATTTTGATGTTATAGAGCCTCTATAGGGAATCAACACTAAACAAGGCTCTTTTCTATTTCCTAATGGGGTTTCAAAAAATATAAATGGTATTCTATCCAATGTTCACTAAAAATATAGAATCATTCTCAAGACAACATCCTCTCATACCTCATAGGGTACAAGAGAAATCAACATTAAATATCAACCCATCATTGTGATGAGTCTCGTTATCATTATTTATATATTTACCCTATTTTATATTACATTTTTAGTATTACAAATCATTGATAGAGTTTTTAATTGTTTATTATTATTAAAATAATCCCCAACATCTATATATTAATTTTTTATTCTATATCAACCAATTATATAATTCATATTTGTAATCTTCTATGAGCTAATGAGTCCTTTTATTGGTGAAAGAATATCTTTAAAACCCCACTAGATTACTTTTTTAGTATTTCTATTTTCAAAAACAACTCTCAATAATCGTGAAAAAATATAAGTTATAATCATCAGTCCACTCAATATGTTCCCCTTTTAGATCATCCTTCCCCCTTCTTATCCCATTTTCAGCGTGTCTCCATCCCAATATTCCTATCATGTTGTGAAACAATTACCCTAGTCACCCAAGAATAATTTAGAGCCATATTACCCCGACCCCCTTTAGATCCCCATTATTTAGTGAGATTTAACTCATTAGCCTTCTTTTAGTACCCCTTCTAGTACTAATTTTTATGTCTCACTGAACCAATATTTTCTGGTTTATTAGATATTTTCCTTGACAGGTATTAAAAGCTGATAGAAACTATGGTTTCCATTCCAGGATTCCAAGTCGAACTCTTCCATTTCTCGATAGGAAGCTTCTGATTGTCCATAACACCCCATATAAAATTCTTAATCCAAATAATCTACTACAACCTATGTACATACAAAAAAATTTCTATTCACTATAGAATAGAATATTTATTATAATAATAAAATATAATAAAAAATGTGGAATTAATAGAAATTATTGAATCCATACTATTGGAATTGCAACATAAGTTTTGGATTAGTAATCGGTCAGAAATAGTAATCGATACCTTAGACTATTAAAATAACCTATAAATGTATAAAAATTTATATTTACAGTATAAATGAAAATTTATATATTTATATTATAGGGTCTTACTCTTCAAAAGATACATTTTGATCAAAACCTATTTCTGGTTGACATTTGAATCAATAAAGAAAGTTCCAATATATTACCTTTCAATTTTAATAGTGCATGGTTTGTTATACCTAGTTTTAGATATTCTATTAGGTTTTCATGGAAGGTAAATATCATAATAATTCCTCTATATGTGCTGGACATAAAAAAGTATAACTTTAAATAACGCCTTAATGATTAGATTATGTAATCCTTCAAAAAAATTGAACTTGATATCATGGATGCGAAGAATAAATTATCACACTTATAAGAAATTTAATAGAGAAAATATTTCTCATATCAAGAGTTGATCAAATACCTATATAAACATGATTATCTCTTATGTCCCAAGAGGAATATTTCAAATATCATGTTTAACAAATGGTTTCTTAAATAGGGGGATAAGAATTCAATACTGTTTCACTCTATCCATTGAGAAAGGACGGAAAGAAGAGGGATCAATGCTCGTTAAATTGATGGTATTTTTCTTACCTCTAAAAAAGAAACATCCAATATGTTATCCAAGTATTTTGATGATTTTTATGCGCTAATGTGGAAGATAACACTAAAAAATTGTTGATTTGAACTGATCATATCATTAATGATCTCTAGAATAAAATTCATATTGAGGAAGAAAATTAGAAAGAAATTCAGGACACATCTTTATTATAAAACAATGATTTTATTGTTGGACCTGATGGATTTACCATAAAATTATTCATGTCTTTACTGGGATATAGATCGTCCTGATATAATTAATAGAGTATTGAAATTCATTATGTAAGCCTCTATGTCCTTTTTTGTGAATTCATATTTAATCACCCTGATTACAAAAAAGGATAAGGACTAGGATATAAGAGACTTGTTCAATGATTCCATAGGAAATTATATTACAAAGGTTATTATGGACATTACTTCTTATAGATTGGGTGATATTGAAAAGTTTTTTCTTTCTACTAATATGTTTGGTTTTGTTCTATGGAGGAACATTCCAAATTTTTTGTATACTACATCTGAATATGTGAAATTATGAAGAATATGGATAAGGATGTTAATATGGCCCTAGAAATTTGTATATCCAAAGACATTGACATGACAAAATGGAATATAATTTTTTCGATTTTTTGATTGGAAAGGTTTTCACATAGATTTATTAACATGATCAACACTATTATAAAGTGTGTTAGGTCTTACATCATTATTATGTAGTTCCCGAGGAGTTTCATTCAATTCTCTAGGGGGTTTAGTTAGGGGGACCCTTTATTGGGTCGTATTTTTTCGATAGTTTAGAACTAATTCTATTTTTATATCAATTATTTTGTTGATGATGGGCTTAAAGGACAATAGATAGTTATAAGAGGCATGTTTTCATCCTCACATTCTCTTTATATTGATGAATATCTTCTTTTTGGGAAGGATGATTGTTTCACCATTTCTTATATTAATTTCATATTTGGGCATTATGATGTAGTTATTGGTCAGGTCATCAGATGGAATATTTCCTCTATGTTTCTTAGAGACAGAGTGACCATATTTAGAAAAACGAGGGTGTCTCGGAGTCTTGGAGTCAATAGAGGGTCATTTCCCTTCGTTTACCTCTATGTTTAACTTTTTTAGAGTATGGTGAAAATATGTCAAATGGAAAAATATTTTTTTAGACTAATCAATCAGCTCGGTACAAGGAAGGGGAAGTCCTTAACTTATGAATGATGACTTTTGTTAGTCAACTCTGTGATCATTTGATTTTTTATGATTTATCCTCGTATATATGGACTAGATCTACCTATAATGATTGTTTATGTGTGATTCGCTGTTTTATTTGGATTGGTTTAATTCATGAAAAAAATATAATCACTATTTTTAGGATTGAGTTTTTTTATCTTGTTGATATCAGAGGTATAGGGATTAAATACCCAATATTTTTTCAGAACACATTGCTCAAAAACATAACATGGATAAATTTTTATTTCAATAGTTTATATTTGTAATTTCATTCCACCAGGTTCATAAATAAAATGAACATTTAAAAATATGTGACCAGTTCTTTATTTGTTTTTCCAACTAATATAGAGGCATAATATGAGATTAAGAGATGCTCAAAATGAGTAGTCTGCAAACAGTAAAATAAGAATTGTTGGTACACACTATGGCTCTTGAGACCAATTCATAAGTATATTGTTTTCCTATGTCTCTCAAAAATAAATTCATTTCTCATTTAATGTCCAGTCCTAAATTCAATGGGCAACTTCCCCCATATATTATTGAGGAATAATTGATATTTGTGTATTATAACTAATATATACTTGTATGGAATCTGAATAAAAATATACTATTCAGTAGTAGGGAGTTATACAAAAACTATTGTGATTTTACTTTCTACATTCTTTCATGGGTTTTAGCCTTCAAAAATCCATTCATCTCATCACATGATGGGACTCTTATATGGAGTATGTGGTGTAAAATGCCACCCAAGAAATACCTTCTCTAATATGCTTGAATCTGCGCTACACCTTCATGATACCTATGATTTCTTGATGAGGCGTCTCTCAATCATATATTTTTTATATTGTTTCAAAAATAATTTATGTTATATGTAGAGGATATCTATGGATGTAATTCTGATCATGGGAGTATTGATACACTTCTATGTTCCATATTTCACATAGGGTGTAGTGATTAGATATTCTCCCTAGTTTTGGATAATATATCCAAGGTGATATTCAATACATGGAGTGAAAGAAACATCTAGTCTTTCAAAGGAAAAGCCCAGTATTTTCAAGCTAGAATCACTTATGTCCATAGTAGAATAGTTCATTTTAAAAAATCCATGAAATTGTAATTAATAATGATTTTTCTAATATAATTACAGTGATATAACTGAGTGTTTCTGTAGGGTAAGGAAACGACATGTGTCTATAGCTATCAAGTGGATATTGCCGATTCTCGATGGTTTAATTTCAATGTTGATGGGGAGATTTCAAGTGCACCAAGACCATAGGGTTATTGTGGTATCTTATCAACTAATTAGAGTCTTGTTAATGTCTGATTATATCACTTCATTAGTACTAGATATATAGACCAAGAATAACTATGGGCTATGATCAATGTCGTCATGTATATTGTCCACTATGTTTGGAATGGGTTATGTCTTTATTCTAACCCTATAGGGTAGTGAAATTTATAAAAAATAAATCTACAACAATACCTTGTGGAATGTTAAAATAGTGGATTAATTGTCTTCATATTGTAGAGTATTTTTATTATATTACTCATTTTTATAGAGAATCCAAATAGGTTGTTGACTCTATCTCTATGAGAGTAATTATGAAGACCTATTCAAGATGGTCTTTTTTCACTAGAGCTTTTGTTCATATTTGGTGCAAGAATTATCACATAGTTATGTGGAAACCCTTATTTATAAATCCTCATTATAATATATCTCTTTTCAATTTACATTTTTAATAAATAAAACGGATCTGGTTCACCTTCCTCCTTAACCTTTTTGCTATAAGTAAATTTATGTTTTAAAAAGAATAAATTAAGTGTTGTTATTTTTTGTTAAAAATATATGATTATTTACCATATTATAATTAATATAATTTGTTAATAGAAAATTTATTTTTATAAAATATATTTGTAAATTAATATTTTTTTTACTATGATTATAATATAATTTTATGCGACCTAATTTAATTTCTCAGATTGTTCTAAAATATATTATAATATTTAAATTTATATTTTTCAAAATAAATTAGAATTAGAATTATAAATTATATTTATCATATTTTAGAATTTATTTTTGAAAATTTGAATAAATTCTTAATTCTACACATTAAAAAATTATTTCGGAGAATTTTTGGAATATTATAAATAATTGATTTTTAACTGAATAGTGAAACATGATAATTTAGGGTATTTAACATTATAATTTAAATACATGAATGTTTTAGTGATGTATGATATATTTATGAGGTACGAACTTATTATTTAGAACTATCATTAACTAGTTACTATTCTTAGTCATAGTAATCAACACTATTGATCATCTTGAGCTATAATAATAAACAACTTAATTGAAAATAAAAAAACAAACCTATCCCCATCATATAAATACCATCTTACACCACCCCTTATCCTCACACCTGAAAATCGTTGATGATTTTCTAAATTCTTCCCAATTACATTCCCAAGCCACCTACCCTAGGCTGAAACCTACAAATCTCAAAACATTTCTCAAAACAAGTTCCTTAATACGGTTTCTAAGGAGACAATATTCAAGATGTAAAATCCTATGTATTAATCATTTAAATTATTCAATTATTTATTTCTTTATTTAATTATAACTTACCTCACCTCCCTTATCCAATGTGACATGAGAAAACCAGTATCATACATATATTGGAATGTTATTTTGTTAATGTAATATACATCACCAAACCTCTTCCCTACTTATCTTATTCCAAAAATATAAAAACTGTATCCACTACATGTCAATTCACCACCTTCATGGAATAAAATTTCTTTTCCTTTACCTTCTACAAGGTTTTAAATAAAACCGTTTTTATGGTTAAAAAATATTTAAAATTGTGTATTATATCTTTTTTATTGTTTTGGATCAAATTTATAAACATAATATTCAATAATAAAAAACTAGTTTGTGATGGTGGGAATAACTGCAAAAGACAAACCAATCATTTATCATTATTATTTCATATAATTAATCAAGGTCATGTTAGAAAAAAATTATATATGGAATAATTTAAAATATTGGAAAATATGAATACCATTTCATTCCAATTCTATTGTTTTTCTTCCATTTGACCAGATCTCCCACAATTATAATTAGGGGAACTAACCATAAATCCATAAATCTAGTGCTCTTCGAATAAAGATTCAGATATTTATAACTCATCGAAATATCCTAAAATTTAATACTTTTTTTATAAATAAAATATATGTCGAAAAGATTATTAATTATTTAATAAATGATTCAAATTTTATTATTTTGGGAATTAATTACAAATTAAAAATGCTTTCAGACATAAGGTAATGGACTATATTTTTAAAAGTCCTTTTTTTAAATTTTATCCCTTTTTATTATAGAAATGATTTTTCACTTATACAACTTATGGGGATTTTCACGAACTCATTACAACTTATTTATTTTATATTTCTATTACATTAATACAAGTTTATATTCAAATGAAATGATTTAATATAAAATTTATTGGCTTTATAAAAATAAAATTTAATTTCAAAATGAAAATTTCATTTTCTTAAAGAATGTTTCTGGTATAAAATATTTATGTGTTATGGTCTTGTTATTGTTATTGAACATTTCAATGTTGATGGGTGGTTTCATGATAGACCAAGGGTCTGTGTAACCATTATATTTCCACAATTCATTGGGTAGGGGGACACAGTTAATTGGTTGGGTTTCTCCAAGTAGATTAAAGGAATATACCACGATGGCTAGTTAAAGGGTAATCACGATGGTTACTCCTTATAATGCAATGATAGCTAAATTATATGTAGTTGTGATATTGAAATAATTCCACATGTTCCCTATTATTTTTAATGTATTATTTCTATGGTTTTATAGGAAATCAATTATTTCATGAGGTAAACTAAATATATTATGTTTTATGTGTAAAAGTATAATCTTTGTAAATATGTTTTCAATCAGGGACTAGTGTACTATGTAGTCTATTCTTTGTCTGTTAATACGATTTTATTTATCATAAAATGTTTTAAAAAAATTCAAAATGATTATGTATGGGTAATTTATAATAAAAATCCATGTTTAAGGTCATAAATTTTGTTACATAAATAATGCATGCCTTTTTTAAGATTCATTCTTGGTGTAATGACCCAAAATTGTAATAAATAAAATCCTTCTTATGATGTAATTAAATTTATTATCATGAAATATAGATATAGATAAAAATGAACTTATTATGTTTTATAATATATTATATGATTTCAAATTCCATTAAAAATAATTATTTTTTCTAATTTATACATTATACAGTTATCTGATGGTTAGTATAAATATAGGATTTTATGAAATTGAGTTGAAATTGATAATGGACGTGATGGGCTAAACATGTAGGGTTTCACATTACGAAGCCCATTTATAAAATATTATGAGGGAGGTAGAGTCAATGGGATTTTACTATATCCAAGGTTATACTTATACCCAATAACATAATCTTGAGGAAAATCACTTATGGTTAATATTCATCCTCACCAAGATCACAACCAAAACCATGTATGTTGAAACACCCCAGGAAAGTATCACCGCCACACACCTTAACCTTAAGTCATGTGATTGTGTATAAAATGGATTTGTATCAAGAAAATAATAATATGAATGTGTGTATTATGTAATCAATATAATAATTTACATATTTACCTATTATTGTTACTTTATAAATTAATATTATTTTCATAGAGTAAATCAAGAAATGTATTTTCAGGTAATAATCAAATTATATTAAGAAATTTATTTTAATTAATTATATTATTTTCTAAATAACTAATATTTAAATATAATATTATTATTAGATAACTTTTACAAATTATAAAAGATCATATAATTTTTATTAAATAAAATGTAATTAATATAATGGTTTGAAAACTGTTTTTGTTGAAACACCCATAATTTCTCAATAAATGTTGATAATTATTTTAAAAGAAAAAACAAACTAAAATAAAAAATTATATTGATAAAATAAATATTATTCTTGGAATCATACCATCAAAATTATCAAATGGTTTATTCTTTTATTGTTTTCTTAGATTTTCCAGTTTTCTGGTAAAACTTAAATTCCATAAAGATATACCATGTGCATTATAAAAACATAATGAACCAATATTTACTTAATAAATACAATAAAGGATATACAAGACCATAAATATGTTTTAACATTAATATAATGTGAATTTAAATATATTCGATCAATTTTATAAATACATTATAATTCCTCATAAAGAATCAACATATTTTAAGGTTTAATAATCATTTATTTAAGGGTATGGCTCAATTACCCCTCAATAATGGTGTTATTTTATAAAATTTAGACATTTCAGTTATAAAATTATCTATAAAACTTCTATTTGTAAAAAATAAACGGGAAAACCAACGTAATTCTTGTATTATTGGTTATTATATTATATAGAGTCCAAAACATTTATTTGAGTAATAATAAAGAAGTCCCCATTATTTTATTTCATAAACACCAACATGCTCTCATTTATCTTCTTTTAGAATCATATTATCATGTAATTAAACTTCCATAACCTCTATATAGTCCTCATAAGGTTCCCAAATTCACATTAGAAGTTCATCCAAACCATTTGGAGTCACACTCTCATAGTAAGGTATCCTCCCTTTCTCATGTTTATTCAAGTATTTTCATTACATTATGTTAGGTATCTTCATTTCATTAGAGTGGGATCTGTTTTTCTATATCCCATAAATTTTTTAAATTAATTATATATTATGATATACCCATTTCTATCTCATCAATCATTCCCATGGAGTTCATATTCTGACGTTATACTGCCAAAAGTTCACCGTGTTTTTCCATGCCAAACAATTGTATAATGAATACTCATACCCATATCCTATCATGGGTGTTCTTATTCATACACATGAACTTATATTATTTTGATAATTTCATTTATTTATTCCACAATCCTTTAAAATTTAATTTTTTTATGATAAATTATTCCATGCTTTATGATCTACGTGGCACAAATAACCAAAATAATGAAATAAAAGAGACAGATGAACCCAGAATTATATATTGCTCTAATGAATTGGGTAATGTTTCATCACATGATACATCATCTTGGGACATGGATTAAACCTGATTATTTTATGGGAATATTTTATAGTATGTCTTGGAATTTATCCTTTACATAAGGTTATAATTCATTTTTAAGTTGTTTACACATTTCCCATGTTGCCTTTATGAGTATAATGTTATAACATGTATCATTGTTCATTATTATTATTATTAATCATTTTATGCCCCATTAAAATTTATATTATTTAATATGTATTGTTTTATTACTTTAATTACATGTTTATTATTTTACTATGCTTTATAGTCCACCATTTCTTATATTTGTCCCCTAATTGTCCCATGCAATTTTATGTATGAGTATGTTAAGGATTTTTGCAATAAAGTTGATATATTTCGTGTTTTATGTTTGTTTGTAATTTAAATAATTCCCAAAGACATTATACTTATATATATTCCATGTTATATTATGTGTGATCTTATGAAATAAAAAATAAATTAATGTCTAATAATGATAAGGGTTGTTATAGTTTGTATCAAAGCAATGTTTATTTATGTTTAAGATTTTGATTATAAATATCTAGTGAAAGTCTTAGGGATAAGAATAAAAAAATTACATATAAATATATTTATGTAAAGAATATATTTATTTTTCCATTAAAATACATCGCTATTTGGATACTACATGTGGGTGTGGCTATTTTATAGATGTACATAGGGGAAAAACACGAAAACAACAAATTTTGATTTACTTGATCATGAACTAGTGCATAAAAACGGGCATTGTTGGGCACCTAGATTTACATCTCTGGGGTATGTTCATTGGTAAATTAATATTATCTTTATTATCAATTATTATTTGAACCAAACTATTTGTATAATAATATATTCTTGAAACTAGATATTATATAATGTAGATTGAATCATAGAAATGCATTAGTTACTGAAATGCATGTAATTTATAAGTTATTTTATTAATTCTATTTGATTATACATTACGTCTTTGTTAGATTAAAAATTATCATATTTAATTTTTCCTTTATTCTATTAAATTCCCAGAAATATAAGGAATTAGGTAAAAACCAATGTAATAGGCAATGTGATGACTACCCCAAAACGATGACTATCTTAATGGGTGTACAAATCATGAACATTGTAATGTTACACTCTCATCTCATTTAAATTATTAATGAAAATATGTATAAGTAGGATCACCAAAATCGGCCTAATATATGACAATCTCCATGTCAATCTTGATTTGCCTCCATCATTTTTCATACCCCGGAATTGAAAGATGTTTGCATCATTGTTGCGATGAAACCTATAAAATCAAAATCCATGTTGACTCGAATCATTGATAACTATTGGTAAATTGTATAATTTTCCCTCAATATTGAAATAGAGGTTAGATAATATCAATGGTATCATTTGTATAATAAGAGGAATGTGGAGTTTAATAATAAAGGTCTGTTGGAGAAATATAATGGTGATAATAAATTTCAACATTCACTTCTCAATGGTGTAGAGAGAAGCACGTCTGAAATCTCTTAAGGTTGAAGAGGAAATTCTCTTTGTGCAGGAAGTAAAATGACCTTTTTAGTGATTTAAAACAAGGGATATACAATAATGTGTTAGAAGAGAGGAATTATTTGGGGAAACCGTGATGAATTGTCCATTTACTTATCTTCAACGAACTAGTCCACTTTGCAATCTAATGCACTAAGAAAAGGTTTTTCGGAGACAAGAAATAACCTAAAAGGTCGCAATGGAGATCTTTTATCATAACCACCATTTGGGTGGACCTCAACAATGAAATGTATATATGTAATATATATATTCATCAAATAATAGAAACCACACTTTTTGATTTTTTTCTACACCATCCTTTATATCACGAATGATTTTTAGTCCATTTCAAATACCACCAATAAACAATGATGTATAGTTTTCATTAAAAATAAAAAATTGGGAAAATATTTCATCCCAACAATATAAATTCCACCCCAAAAATTTTTTTGAGATTAAATTCTTAGTGAACCCTATCAAACTCCCTTTGGTGGAATTTGATTTAATTATGGGTATGGATTAGATTTCCTTACATAGAGCCAACATAAATTTCCATGTGAATAAAACCAATCTCTGTATCGTGAACCATACCTTTATTATCTACAAGTGCAAGGAGTGGGAGGAATGTTATTTAGAACCAACATGTAAATAATTAATATTTTTTCCATATATGGAATAATATGTAACTAAAATAATTTAATATAATTAAATAATCAACATTGAATACCTGCCCATTTTATGGGAATACACTGATGTGTTTCTTGATTAATTTCCATGTATTTATCCATGATGAGAGGTTGAATTTTAAATCAATCGTTAATATATAGAGTATCCATTACCCAAGAATCAATATTAAATGTATATTGTAAATCATGTAGATATAAACAAACAACTAATAGGAAATATTGATAAATGGTTCATTACCCAAGTTCTTCAATGTTGGGAGCAACAGTCCTCTTTATCAAGAAGAAGGATTGGTCAATGTGCCTATTCATTGACTATAATGAGGTCAAAAGATCCTAATAAATAAAAAATATCTTCTAACACTGATTGATAACATATTTGACCTCCTACATGGAGCATAATACTTATCCAATGTGGATTTATGGTTGGGGTATTACCATGTTAGGATGAAGAAGGAGGATATCTCCAAGACAAATTTTCAAACATTATACAATCTCAATGAGTTTATAGTAATGAAATCTGGGCACAATAATGATCTATAAATATTCATGGATACTATGAATATAGTATATTGTGATTACCTATATAGAGTAGTGGTAGTCATTATGGATTGTATTCTAATATAATCCAAAATAAATGATGATAATGATATGAGAACTATACTAAATACCTTATGAAATGGGATGATTTATTCCTTGTACTGTAAATGTGATTTTTTGTTGAAGAATGACTCATTCCTGGGGAATATTATCTCAAGAAGTGATATATTAGTGGACCATTCAAAGATAGAAGCTATTTAAATATGGAATAGGCCAACATATATGATAAAAATCCATAGATTCAATAGAATATCCAAGTACTATCATCATTTTTGTGAGAAATTTCTCATGATTATCAAACCGTCAATCCAATATAACAATGAAGTGAGTCATCATTTCGTAGATTGATGAATGTTAAGAGAGATTAAATGAGTTGAAAAGAGTTCTATTTGTACACCTATACTCAAACTACCTAATGTTGAGATCTTTTCATGGTATTTATCAATACATCCATGACGAGATTGGGTTTTATGTTAATGAAAAATGACAATGTTATAGCCTATACACCTAGGATGTTTAAATTTAATGAACATAACTACACAAATCATGATCTCTAGTTTTATGTAGTGATATTTTCATTGAAAATATAGTGTCTTTACCCCTCTGTGAGAGTATGAAAAATATATTAATAAAAAAATCCCCATGTATATATTAATTAAAAAGGATCTAAATATGTTCCAATGAAGAATTTTTGAGATGATCATGGAAAATGGATGAAAAATTCACTAACATATTGTGATAGCTATTAAATTGAATATCACCCTATATAGAAAGGATCCAAAATTTTATCGTTGATAATATTTGAAAAAGATATGATATTTTTAAATTTAAAAATGTTTGATAAGGGAATAAAAAATAACGGAAAATCATCGATACTTTCACAAATTTTTTCTTAACTGTCCATTATTGAGAGGAAAATGGATTCTCAAAGAGTTGATTTGGAAATTTTGAAGAAAGTAAAATCTATAAGAAAGGGGATACCCACACTATTAAATGTTAATGATGGAGTAGTAATATTTATTTCAAGACTATGTATAACATAAAATCCTAAAAAAAGGTGTTGTTAAATGATGTACAAAGATAGACCCAATATATCCATCAATAAAGAACAAAGATTTATTGAGAACTCTGAGATAACTATGGGTATGAAAATATTAAGAAGAAGATCACATAGTATACATCAATATTCCTTTTATATTAGAATGTGAAAGAAGGAAGGATGAAATCAACGGGGATGATGTGATTGTTACCCATAGCTACATGGAAATGGGAAAACTTCTCTAGGTACTTTTTTATTGTTCATATAAAAACATGTAGAGGAAATTATGCTACTTAGGTTGTTTGGGATTATCTTTTGAGGACTGCTCGGTTCGTTTCAATTTGAGTGGATTCATCACCCAATCAATATACATGGATATACATTAGTGAATTGGTGAGGCTGCATGTAACAACAATATAAATTGTATTATATTGAGATCCACGATTTACATTAGTTTTATGTAAGAGTCTCAAACATTCTCTAAATCTACGTTTATATTTAGAATGGATTATCACCCAAAACCTGATTAACAATTTCAGTGGACTGTGATGAAAATTTTGGATATGTTGAGAGAATTCTTAATTGAAATGAAAGGATGATGGGAAAAACATATCCCTCTGGTCATGTTATTGTATAGTAATAGTTCCAAATCATGAATAATAATGTTTCCCTAAGAACCACATTATGGGAAGAGGAGAAGAACACCTCCATTTTGGGTTGGGGTTGTGTAATAAAATCTAATTTGTCCTCAAATGGTTGATGAAATGTTGGAAAAGGTTTAGATGATTCAGCAGAATATCAAGGACACTTAACATCAAAAGAGGAGCTATGATGCTAATTTTCTATGTAGGAAAGAGTTTGATATTAAATACATGGTATTCCTCCACATATCATTATGGAATAAAGACACAAGACTTTGGAATAAGTGAAATCATAGTCCAAGATATATATATCCCTTTAAGATCATTGCTCACATTAGAGCGGTGACCTATCGAATAGAACTCCCAAAAATCCTATCTTAAGTACATGATATATTCAATGTATCCATCTTGAGGAAGTACATACTATACCCCTCACATGTACTCAATACAGAAGTGGTTTTTCAAGAGAATGGAATTTCTTTTGAGAAGCATCTGATGAAGATCTTTGATCACATAGACATCGTTCTATAGGAGAATACAATGAACCATGACAAAGTGTTTTGGAGAAAAAACAATTTTTTAAGAAGAAATATGGGAACCAGAGGAGGTGTTGAATAGTGTTACCGACATCTGTATTTGTTTTGGGGAAAAATTTGAGGGTGAAATTACATATGGGGGGATTGTAATGGTCAAAAAGTTTATAAATAACAACCCTTATGATTTAAATAAATTTAATGTTGTTTAATATTGTTATATAAAACACAAGCTCTTTATTAGTTTTATTAATTCCAATCAGAATTAGAATACACTTAATAATCATGACCATTGATAATATATCTTTTGAACATTGATATCAGGATTCATATACATTCATGTTTTTAACAAATCCAATTGACATATAAAAAGGAAATGATGTGATCAACCTATAGGATCATACCATATGAATCAAATTTATCAAAGATTCTAAGGGAGATTACATTATATGATTTTCCCTTAACCAGTCCCATGATGACATCCAACAACTTAAACTATAGAAAACCAATTTATGTGATATGTTCAATCTCAATAAGAGAATGGCCTGAATCATGTATGGAAAACAACCACATTAAATACTCACTTTTGTACACATTATAATTATGAATTTTTCAAGTTTATTAATGGGATATATGTAATACCTTAATAATATGAATATGTATATTTTACTTTAAATAGAATAATGGAAATATTAACTTCTTATAATTACTTTATATGTAATATTCATATTCAGTTAAGGCATTTATTTTAAATTAATAATAGATTTTAAATAAATTATATATTAATAAGGTATTATCATTTAATAATTTTGACTAAATATAATTTATCATATATTGTTTATGAATGAATATGTTAATTTTATAATGGTTTGATTTCTGTTATTGTCAAAAAAACCAATAATTTTTTTTAAATGATGAATATTATTGCAAGACATAAAAAAATATTTGTAATTTTTTTGTTAAAATGAATATTATTTTTTAAATCATAACATTGAAATTATCCAACATTGAATTATTTATAATTTTTTGAGATATTATAATAATCAGGTAAATAATAAATACCATATATATATATATGGTGTGTATTATGATATCATAATGTCCCAAAAAAGTCATAATAAATACTAAAAATGGTATCCATGACTAAATATATTTTTTAACTGTAAGTAATTTTATTTATGTGTATTTAATTAACTTTATAAAGCTAGTTTGAATCCACAAAAAATATTAATATATATTAATGTTTTAAATTCACTTCTTTAAGAGTATGATTCACTTACACATTAGAAATTGTATTATTCTTTTAATTTAAAACCTTGTAATTATAAAATTTTAGAAACCATCCTACTTTGAATGAAACCAAATGCCAAAACCAAGGGATTTGTTTTTTGGTTTTGGATATATTTTTATGTAGATTCCAAAAACTATAACAGAAAAATAATAATAAAATAAACACAAATTTCATATATAAACCCACACAATATCATGTTTCCCTCCACTCAAAATCCTTAGAGTATTTATCTACACTTCTTCCCTCCCTATAGTCCCACCAAGGTGCCCCATGCTCTAAAGAAACTCCTCCCAAGCATTTCGAGTCATACTCTCAAGTTAAAGGATCCTCCCAATATCATCATTATTGGAGTATCTTTATTATGTTATGTCTTTTATCTTCATTGAATATGATGGGATATGTTATACCATATACCCCTTATAATCTAAATTATTACTAAATGTAGAGAGACCCATTTAACTCTCATAAATCCCATTCCTGAACATTTGTATGGCCCCATTATGTCGTCAAAATTTTAATGTGATTTTCCATTCCAAACAATTATATACTTAAAACCCAAACCCATTTCATATATATAGTGTTCACCTTAATTCACTTATAATTATTTATTGGGGAAATACATGTATTTTTTCCACACTTCTTTATTATGGAATAAAATAGGACGACAAATGATTCCATGTTTTATGACTTATGAAGAACACTTAAGCATGTGAATGAAATGATTTTGATTGGTGTGCCCCAGATTTTAGAGCTCTCTAATGTGATAGGTAATGTTCAGTCTAATTAGACATCATCTTGGGATAGGAAGTAAACCTGATTTTTATATGGTCTTTTTTCATCATAATTTGTTGGTATTTTTTCTTGACCTTGGTTTATGATGCAATTATTTAATTTTTTCTTTCCACATTTCCCATGTATTTTTTTCATTATCATGTTATATCAGGTCCCATTGTTCATGTTTACGATTCAATATCCTTTTCATTACCATTTATATATCTATTTTATAACATCTATTATTTTAATCTTTTTATTCCATAATAATTAATATACTTGGATTTATAGATAACCCATTTTTTATGTATGTCCAAGGTTATCCCATGTGGTTTTAAACATGATAATATAAAAGATGTTTTCAATAAAAAATAATTATTTATTGTTTTAATATTTTATGTAATGTACCTAATTAAAAAAAACACAATTATTATGTTTCATTTATTTTTTTATGTGTAATCTTATAAAAAAACCATGAATTATTTTTTAATAAAAAGATGGTCTGTTATATTGTGATAAAATGGATATTGATTCGGCATGTCTATGATTTAATATATGAGTTGTTGTGTATGATTTACGATCTAATTTTCTAATACTCTAGAGCTATTTTTTTTTGTAAATTTTGAAAGTGAATTGTTGATGAATTAACTAGATTATGTAATATTTATTATTGGGTCATTACAATTGGTATCAGAGGAAGAATTAGCTAACTTCAGTGGTAGAGATAAGGTTATTAGAATACCCATAAAGGATTCATATTTTATTTTTCAATTGATATGGAATATAATTTAAGAATATCAACAATTATTCATATAATAAATTTATGATCAAAATTGTTTTCCATAGAAGAAATTGGGAAGGTAATGTAGGAATGAAATAAGAGGATGATTTCCTTCTGAATCTCCATGTTGAAAGGTGATAATTGGATCTATGATTTTTTTTGTAATATCTCATTTGATGTATCTTATAATTAGTGGTGAAATCCAAGTCTAATATTATTTAGTTTAACCACAGAAGAATATATCAATGATTGAATATTTTATGAGGAAACACCTTCCTCTATTTAGTGGATATTCTCAACCCATGGTAGTTGAAGGGTGGATAAAATCTTAATAAATGATATTTGAAGTCATGTGGTGTTTATACTATTAAAATATTATTCTATATATTTACTGTATTGAAGGTGAAGATGAATAGTGGTGGTAAATGGTCCATAATTTCATTTTTATCATGTATTTTGATGCATTTTAATGCGATGAATTAAAAAAAATCCTTGAGAAATTTTTTCCTAAGTGAACATCAATTATGATGGAAACAAATCATAGAATTAAGACAATAGGATGTTTATGTGGAATCATATGAAAAAATAATCTCAATTGGAAAGGTATGTTCCAAATTTTATCGAATATCTTGATGGTAAAATAAATTATGTTTCATTAGGATTAAATAATAAATATCCAATTACATTTGAAATTTCTGAATTCCAAAGATACCAATTTTTTTCGATATGTGGATAATGTGGAATTTTTTGTGGTATTATGGACATTTTTTTGATAATAATATAAATCATTGGATAATGTTTTATGAAAAACGCACTAGGGAATGATATTTTAAGTCGGGTAAGTGTTTCAAATGATGTAGGATTAGTAATTGGTCTTCTAATTAAAATGAAAAATATATTTTTATTGGTATTATAAATTCTAATATATAGAAAATAATTTTAATTAAATATGATGTTATGGATCATTATGAAAGAATTTTCTAATGAATAACATGAATGATGGAAATCATATAAACTATAAATAGAATGTTTTGGTTAAATAATTTGTAACTAATTCACTAGATTTTGGTCCATCAAAGGATGTGGTTTAAAAAAATTAAATCAAGATTTAATAAATACGTGAATGATTTGGGTTCTTCACAATCATTTATATTTTATAATTTTTCTTGTAAATTTGATATTTCACTCTAATAAATATAGTTAGAACCTTTGGTAAAAACACATCAGGAGATATTATCGAAAATAGAAATTATAATAATCTTCTGGTAGATGTATGTTGGTAGAATATTCCTAAATCCTTGTTATCTTGAACCTTGGTGAATTTGATGTTATTCTGGGTATGTATAGGCTTTTTGTTTACCATGCAATGATTTATGGTAGTACTAAAAAAACATTATTGAGAAAGAATCATAGTTTTTATAAAATAATTTGAGCATTCGATATGTAAAATATTTAGAAGTTGAGAAACTAATAAAAGAGATAAATAAATCCTATCATGCACATATTTTTGAATACCAGGGAACTATTCCAATTAATGATTTTTCATTGGTAAATGGTTATATGAAGTTTTGTAGACTTTTTTCCTAGAATTATACCTGATCAGGAGGTTCAATTTACTATTGATTTAGTCCATAAAGGTAAAACTATTTCAAAACCCCCTTTATAGAATTGATCAATTAGAAATTCAATATTTGAAAAAGTAATTACATAAGTTTCTAGATGAAGGATTTATTCAACTCATCACATCACCTTAGGGTTACCCTATTTTTATAGTTATAAAAATAATGGTTCCTTGAGGATATGAATTTAATATATAGAATAGAATAGTACCACTATTAAGAATATATATCATTTTACTAATATCTATAAATATTTTGATCACCCTGAGGGAGGTCACTATTTTCACAAGATTGAATTCATATCCGGGTACTATCAGCTAAAGGTAGAGGAGGATAAAAATATTAGAAAAATATTTTTCAATAAATATAGTCATTTGGAGTTTTTTTAATGAGATTTTTTAGAAACAAATAACTTATTTTATAGATGGATATATTGAATAGAATTTTCCATGAATAATATGATAATTTTGTCGATTTTTTACTGATGATATTTTGTATTTTTTCAAAATGATATGAGGATCCTAAAAACATATACATATTGTTCTGAGACCCCTAAAAAAATTTTATTTTGTGGGAAATTTCAAAAATGTGATATTTTATTACAATAGATAAATATTATTAGGGATATTGTAAATTAGGATGGAATAATAGTTGATACTTCCAAAAAAAAATTTATGAATAGAAATTACCTAAAAATGTAAATGATATTCAATGTTTTCTTGGATTATAGAGATATTAACGAAAATTTGTTAGAAAAAATTCAAAGATATCAATAACTCTAACTCAATTAACATTATAATGGGTTAAACTAACATAGACATAATAATGTGATTTTTTTCTTAATGAAATGAAAAATATATTAGAAAATGAGCCAGTTTTGGGACTGCCTTCCAAAAATGAATAGTTTCTATCTGTAGTGATGCTTCATTAAATTAGACTTGGTTGAATTCTGATTCAAAATTATTAGGTAATTTATTATGCTTTACAGGTACTGAAACCTCATTAGCTAAATTATCTTATTAATGAGTTATAATTTGTGGTTGTGGTTTTCTATTTTAAAATTTAGAGACAACATTTTTATAGAGAAATGAGATAAATATATATTTGTCATAAAAAATTAAGTATATATTATCATATAATGAATTAAAAATGATACAAAAAAAGATTGTTTCAACTGATAAGGACAATATCTTCATCATCAATTACCATAATTTATGTGAAAAAATTGGTGGATACCATATGTAAACATTATCATGCTTCATTAATAATGTCATATTTGGAGCATGACCCATTCGTTACTGATTTGATGAATTTTTTCTTGGTTTTTATTTTTTCAGGAAATTAATCTATTTTAATCCCATTTTAGTGTAATCATCTCTCTAATACTAATTTAAGAAATCACATAAGGTAGACTTTGATTTATATAAAATGTAATAATGGGTTATGTTTCTATAAATTAACATTGATAAAGATTGTGTTTCATGATTTTTGAGGGGAATTTTTGTGAATTTGGTTTCACATTTGAAGAATTAAATATTATTTGAATCTCATATTGATCTACTTATAGTTCATCCTATATGAAAAAATGTACCGATATCTTTAGGACTATTACTTGTAGGATGGAATGAAACGAGATATTTCTTACATTACAATAGAATGTTTCAATAATCAATAGATAAAAGAAGAATGTCAATTTCTGAAGGGAATTATTTATCATTTTCTAGTGCTGGAGTTGGAATGAGAAAATAAGTTTTTAAATTTCAAAGTGGGATTACAAAAAACTCAGGAGGTGACAATGCGATTTGGGTTATTATGGATTGAGTGACTAAATATGCAATTTTTTTCCAACTTTTGATACTATTACATTGTTATAACTTTCACTACTGTTCCTGAAAGAGATAGTCAAGTCACAATGATTTTAGAACTCTGTTTTATATGATCATGATACAAGTATCATTTAAATCATATTGAAGTGCCTCCAATAGACATTTTGTTATGAATTAAATTTAAGCACTACTTTTACCCTCAATCTGATCTACATTTAGAGAGATCAAGTTAAAATTTTGAGGATAAGATTTCAAAAAGTTCAATGGGTTACAATGGAACTTGAGATCAACATATTTATTTGGATACATTTTCATATAATAAAAAAAATTTCATTCTAGTATACATATTGGGGTATTTAATGTATTTTATGGAATGTGGTGTTAAACTCTATCGTTTTCCAATGATATAGGTGAAAGAAAGTTGGAAAATATATAATTATTAGATGATATGAAATAGAATTTTCAGTTGATTCATGAATATTATAGGACAACTGAATGTAGGAAAAAAAACATGCAGGTAACAAAAGGAAGGGTCATTGTTTTGTTGTAGCTGATAATTTGTTATCAAAGTTTATCCCCAGAAAAGTGTGATTCATTTTCATATTAATGCTAATGTTAGTCCATGGTCCATTAGACCCTTTTAAATTCTAGATAATGATTGACCAGTTTCTTACATAGTGGATTTGCCTCTATGATTTTCACTAGTACATAATGCTTGATTGTTTTGATGAAAACAAAGAATGATTCATATTCATCTCATGTTCTAATCCTAGAAATTGTTCATTTTTAAGATATCATTTCATATGAGGGGAATCCTATTTAGATTCTTGACCATATGGAGAATGTATGGTAGAATAAGGTAATTCACTTGGGTAAGGATTTGTGTAGAAACAGCATGGTTATACAAGAAACCTGGGAATCTGAAAATTCTATATGGGAGAGGTATCGTCACTTGTTTATTAAGGGTATAAAATTTCAAGGAAAAATTTCTAGAAGGGGGGGATAATGTAAAATCCAAGGTACTTATAGAATTTATTTTCATTCTAGAATTTAATATTTTCATTCATTATAAATATATACATAAATATGTGGTACTTATAAAAATTATAGAATATATACTAATGGAATAGTAACATGACTATTTGAGAAGTTAATTGAAATTTAAGAATTGTAATCTGGAAATCAAAAATATAAAATTGTAAATAAATTATTTATATTATAAATTAAAATATGATATTTTTATGTCATTTTATAGGAAGATTAATTTTCTAAAAATTATAGATTAAGTGTTGGTATTTTTGTAAAACATAAATGTTTATATAAGACATTATAATAAATATGATGATTTAGAAGAAAATATATATTCATTTAATAGATTCATAAATTCATATTTTTTTATTTTAATTATAATATAATTTTAAATCACCTTAATTTTTCAAAGTGTCAGAAAATCGATTATAATATTTACATCGTCAATTTGCAAATAAATAACAATTTTAATTAAAAATTAAATTTCTCATAATTAGAAATTTATTTTCAAAATTCAAGTCTAATTTGTAAAATTATATGTCAATAAATGTATAGGTTGTGGTTTTATTTATTTTTTCCAAAAATAGTTGAAATTTTTATCAATTGTGAAATATGAAATTTTATGGTATTTAACCACATAAGATAAATACATTCATTTTTTTCATAGATGATTTATTAATGTGGAAATTACCTATTAGTTTGGAATCATATTAAATTTTTACTATAAAAGATCATAATAGTCAATAATATTGATTGTCTTGAGAAAAAATAATAAACAAATCAATATAATAAATCTAAAACACCCCTCCCCTCTCCAAATAAATTCCACCCATTATCCTTACAACTAAATTTCCTTGAAAGATGTATAAATTATTTCTAATTCCCTGAGAAAGCCTCTTCACCATATCAATTATTGATTGGTCTCACTAAAATATGAAAACCAATTTCTTTGAGGTGGTTCTCAAGGAGACGATATTCAAGAGGCAATATCCTCTTTCTTCCTCTTTAAAATTCATACATTTATTCATTAATTAATTATACACTATCCTCACAACCCCTAAAAAAGTGAACTGATACCTCTAGTATCATATATATATATATATAATGCTATTATTTTACTGGAATATCCATTATCATGCCTCTTATCTTCTCCAATTATTTTAAAAACTAAAAACATCATCTCTGATATGTCAATTTCCCAGTGTCGAGGATGATGAGTTTCCACATTCCCTTACACCCATAAAGGCATTTCATAAGACCATTATTATAAATAAATAGTATTTTAATATATAATTATTTTTTTTTAATGTTATCAATGTAATTTATATAAAAATAATAAAAAATATAACAATTTTGTGATTATCTAATAAACAACCATAAACCTATGAAACATTTATAGTTAATATTCTATCTAATTAATCATTCTAATATCATAAAAAATTATATTATGTATAATTTAATATTTTTGAAACATATTAATACCATATATTTCCACTTCATCATTTTTTATCTCATTTTATAATGAACTCAACTAATTAAACTCAAGTGACCATGCCATAAAACTATGAAATAAACACCCATACAATGATGATTTTGAAATTTATAAGTCATCACAAATAGACATTAAAATAAAAATTAATTAGTAAAAAAAAATTTAAGTATGTTAAATTAAATAAATAATTACTTAAACTATTATTATTACCCAGAAAATTATATACAGCTACAGAACACTTTCAGATATAGGGTAAGGGTGGTTCTTTAAAAAAACCTTTTCCGGTTACACAAATTTTAATGAAATAATTTATTATTTGTAAAATAGTACTGTATTTTCCTTATTTTATGATGCCTTATTGATTTTATGTTTCCTATATATGTTTATAAGTATAGTTTTCAATAAAACATTTTCATTCATATGTGTGAAATTTCATTAAAATGAAAAGAGATTTCAAAATGAAAAATTAATTTTCTTCAATATTTTTAATTTTATGAACGATTTATATATTATGATATTTTTATGGTTTTTGATAGTTTTTATGATTATGGGTTGGTCCATTATAAACTGAGGTTGGTTGAGTGCATCATATCTTTCCAATTCATTGGATAACTATAAAAAGTTAACCATGTATGTTTCTCATATGTGATTTTGGTAATATAATGTGATACTTATTCAAAGTGTAACCCTGATGGTCACTCTCTATTTAGCTAGGAGAGATAAATTATATTTATGAGTACTTTGAAAATAAACCCACATGATACCTTATATAATATATTTATTCTTTCTGGGATTTTAGAAAAAAATTATTATTTCAAAAGGTAAGAAAAATATCTTTGGTCTATGTGTAAAATTAATAATTTTAGAAAATTCATTCATTCATTCATTGACTAATAGTTTCTTTATTCTATTTTATGCTCCTTATTGATATTTCGATTCCCATTCATAGTTTTTCAAAAAAAATCACATGGTTTATTGATAGGTAAATAAAATTAAGAATCCATTATTAATGTCATGATCTTAGTTTTGTAAATAAAACATATATTTTTTAATGTTTCATATTATGAAAAAGGATATTGAGTTGATGTGTCTAATTTATAATATATCTATTTCTATGTATGTATTATAACATAATTCTCTAAAAATATAAACCTATATGAACTTTGGGATTGAATTAAATTAAATTCTAGTTTAATTAACTAGATTGTGTAATGTTTATGTCTAGGTAGTCACACTATCTCCTCATTTCCATTAATATAATGAACTATATTTATCGTTGAATGATTTAATATTTCTTCAGTCTCTTCATAGTCATCTCCAAACCATACCTAATGGAATTATTTTATATCAAACCTGGCATCTAGTAAATATTCACCCTCATTGGAGAGTTCCAAATACCCATACCATATCTCTCACGATCTCCTTTCTTTTATGGAATGCCCATATCATGGGTTTATGCGTGAAAACTGATTTCATTTCCTGTGAACTCCTAAACTCCAAATCCTCCCATTTAGAAGTATTCAATCCTAAGAATCATTCTTCAAAATATAGTAATATTCTTTAGTAAACTAGATGTACAAAATTATTTGCATGAATATCTTAAAAAACAACACATATGGATGTTTTGGAAATTCAATATAAAAGAAGAAATTGTGATGGATTCTAATAAGTATATTTTGACCAAGATTGGATTGGGTGCTCAGTTTTTATTCTTCATATTCTATTATTCCAAATGTGATGCCAATGAATTTTAGATCCTATTTAATGATCTGAGTTGTTTTATTTAATAGGAAACTCCATCATTTTTGGGTGGAGATTTTAATGTTATTAAATTTTACATAGAGAAGAAGGGCCTAAAAACTTATTTATGTATGTCCATCCAATAAATATTCTAATTCTTATCTGGTAATGGCCTCTCATATTTCAAATATATTTGGGACCTCATCACATGGTTTTATAATCATATAGGAAATAATAACAGATATAGTCTCCTTGATTGGTGAGTTGTAATTATGAATGTTATTTTTTCATACATGGTTGTCATGGTGACTCACCTCATTATAGATCTCTCAGAACACTATCCCATAGTTGTTTATCTGTCTTCCAGAGCTGATAGAGGGTGTGATTTATATTCCCTAATTAGTGGACCTCTCACCCAAAGTATCATCTTATTGTGAGATCCTCATAAACAATCTTATGATAAGTAAATTTGGGGACCAGTCTGCATGAGAAGCTTGGGTGTCTCAAGGGAGACCTCCAAAATTAGACCAATAACCAAATCCCACGTTTCCAGGCCTTGGACTCAACAAAATATGATATACATTGTTTTTATCTTATGGTGTTGAATGTATAAAATTAAGATACATTTAAAAACATTATTATTAATAATATCACTCTTTACTCCATTTTCTTCATGAAGGTTTGATTGGAACCTGAATAATCTAAGATAATATTTTTGTTGGAGGGAGATATAAATATGGTATTATTTAATTCTTTTCTTAAGGAATGGTACATGATCAATAGATAAAACAATCTCATAAAGTATGTCTTATACACTAATGACCATGATGTTGCTGGTCATATGACTTCTTTTCATTTCACATATTTACATGAATGTTAGAATAATAGGATGAAATGATGTTATCCCCCATGGGAGAGAGTTGAGTTGTTTGACGCAATCACATGCAAGGTTTCAGATCATGAAAACCAGTACATTGAGTTTCTATCAGATGAGATGGACATATTTGAGGAAACACACGATCTTATCCCCAACGATATGGTAGGGAATAATGTCTTCCTTGGAGAATTCTATAGAGATTCAAAGGACTTGATCAAGAAAGATCATGTTGGTGTAATCCAGGATACATTCTGAGGAGGATATATACCATAAGTGGTAAGTGATACTACCTTGATTTTTATTCCAATGATCAAAGATCCTTCCTATCTCGATAACCATCTCCCCATTTGTAGATATGTTAAAATATCCATATAATGTTCTATAATTTTTTATTTTAATGAGTTTATAGAATCACATATCATACATGATCACATAGAAACAACCTGGCTTTATTAAAAGGAGATATATCTAGGGTTCTACCAGACTAGAATTGTAGATGATTAGTGACACCATTAGAAAGTCCATTGGTTCTAATGTAGTTATTATACTTGATGTGGACAAGTATTAAAATATAATTGAGATGAATAACATAATTAATTTACTCACATGAATATGATTTTACTCTTTGTAATCTAATATTTTTTACATGTTAATTATCTCCACTTTTATGATCATATCCTTTATAGGGAATAATTAAAATTTCATTAAAAAAGTTTTAAAGATCTAGAAGGGAGGTCCATTATCTTAAAGACTATTTTTAATGATGTAATAATCCTTTACCTTACTCATCAACAAGAGCCTCATGGTAGTTGGAATTCTTAAACATTATTATGGGTATATCTTTAATAGAGTCTCTCAACCCATGTATGCTAATGATACAATTATTTCTCTAAATTGATGTAGACAATGAATTATTGTTATTCATTAGAATATTGAGTATTGTTTATATTGGAGTGCGAAAATTTATAACTGAGGGATGTGAATATTTTATCTCCCAATATAGTGTTCAATTAGGTGGGTTGGATCCACTGGTAGATTCATGGGTTTTTATTAATAATGCTTTCTGATAGATTGTATTCTCTATCCATTATCTTAAAAATTGGTATGGATCCACCACATCAAAATGGTGATAGAATACATTACTGGCTACATTTATAACTAAAAAATCATATATTTGGCCTTTGAGTTTTAAATTACCCTCATTAAGAAAGTCCACATGCGAACCCCTTTTAAATAATAGTTCCACTCAATGTCATGAAATTCATCATCAAGATTATTGATAGGAGACTCTTATATTTTTTATAGGATTCCACCTCAGCCAGGATACACTGTTGGGAATCATGGTCGATGATGGAATGGACAACAGAGGAAGGAGGTATCAATGTTAGGAACCTTCTGGGTGAAATGAATTTCATGTATGAAAATCATTCCTGGGAAGTGGATTATGTTCATTCCCTATAGAGAAGATAAATTTATAAACATTATAAAATCCTCCAAGATTACCAAAAAAACAATTTCCCTATATGGATTATTATTCAACCAAACATCCCAGCCCTTTACTATCATAATAGATGGATCATTGGTATGTATGACATCAACATCTATTGTCGAAATTGGGCTGGTTCCATCATAATATTTCTAGGATTCCCTATGTCAGATATGATATTCCTATTTAAAACGTTTATCAATATATAACCCATGTCTTCTTCCATAAGTAACAATGTATTCTCTTTCACCATGTTGAACTATCATCAAAACCCTGATGTTGTTTTAGGTATATTGACATGTGTGTTTTCTGGGAAGGTTTATTGCGAGTTGTTGTTTTCCCCAACCAAGTTAGATATATTGGGTGACATGAAATGGTGGAAGGAAATCCTTTCTGAGAAATATTTCATGCTATATTGGACCAAAAATTTGTATTTATACTCTTGTTATCTTATCAAATGAATGAAAATTCATCTCGCATCCTGGTTTACTTGTTGTGGGATATATCTAGAGGATTTCTCTATTAATTTTTCATTATAAAGAGACTAGGAATTGGTAGTTTGTAGTGGGTTCAAATAGTTCATTGGAATATCCTTTCTTGAGTCATTGGGTGCTATTTTTTTCAAACCACAGTTTCATAGCTTAGAATGAAACAATTTTTTTTGGATTGCATGAGATTTTATCATTACAGAAGGTTGTTCGTCTATTTGAAATTATATAAATATGTCTAGGTAAAACGACCTCTCAATCTTGAGGATGGATGACATTTCCAGGACATGAATATTACATATTTATTATTCTTAGCTCAGACAAACTAGAATGATACCCCTCCCAAAGGAACCTCATGAATACCATCTCCAATCTCCCATACCTATTAACCCCATAATAACTCCTTGGGATATTGGGTTTCCTGAAATCTATACCAGAATGAGAAGGAACTCAATAAGAATGGGTCATGATTCATGGGAATTATATGGGTATGTGTCCTGGTTCGAGATACTATGGGATCCGTGATCTTATTTTTTACTTCCTTCTTTGGGGGAGGCGACTCAATTTAGGATTAAGGAATGAAAATTCATATAGTTCACGAGATATGTATCAAAGGAAACATTGACCTAAATGTGGTGGTAATTGACACCAAAATATTTTTCAACTTATTTCATGAATCTTATCTCACTCTATTTACCAACACTAATTATATATTGACGTACAAAAGGTTCATCAAAAACTATATAGTGGTCCATCACACATGGTTCTAGGGAAATATACTTTTAAAATTTCAATAATTAAAGGATTCAATGAATGTGTCGATCATCAAACTCTCCTATTTGGGTTATTTTCCTTTAATGGTGCGTACAATGTTCATGGGTACTCCCATGGCCTTAATTATTTGCATATCATGTAGCTCATCCTTTTCCCTCTCAATATCTATCATGTACTCAATTTGAAATAAATACAATTATGACGACAACGATAAGGCACTAGTTTTTATAAATCCTTATTATTTATAAATCTATATCCTTCCATGTAGAAAATTATGCCTATATTCAAAAATATCTTATCGAAAAAAACACATTAAATTATAGAATTGATATTGACTATTGATTCCTAACCAAAAAATTCAAATAATTACCTGAGATAGAGTAAATTGTTTATTAAAAAAATTCTCATGAAATTTTATGTTTAGAAAAATGGGGAATTATTTAAATTCATAAACTAGTAAATCACACATATTTCTCAAATAACATTCTTTTTTTTTTCTAAAATTAGAAAAACTATATAGTCCATAAAAGTCATTACCATCACCAAAAAAACATATCACAATATATTTAGTTTACCATATTATATGTATTTGTATTCTTCCAGACCTCAGAAAATATTAAAATATTAAGGGTGACCTACATTCTCTATCGGTAAACATAAACTGTAATAATAAAAGAATATAATTTAGAGTAAGATGTGAATAAATAATATGGAATGAACTGATAATAAAATATAATTCAAAAATATATCGAAACTGAAAGGATAATATATCTATTGTTAATAATCTAAATATTTCACATGGATATCACTAATTTGTTTCATGGAGATGAAATTAATAATTTCGGACAACTAATTACATCCATAAGATAAGCATTCATGATCATAGGCATCATGATAGAACTATCAGGGCCCTTTGTCTAGTAATTATATTGTTCTAGGTAAAAATACACCCAAAAACCAATATTTTTTGTCTAAGGAGATAAATTTATTAATTATGGAGATATATATATAATTTTTCCCCATCCATCACTAATTATGGAAAATGTATTAAATATATGAGAAATTTAATAAATTTGCATAACTAAATTTGTAAATAATCATTCTTACTTGAAATCAATCATATAGAATTCCAATAAATTTCCCCAAGTCAATAAATGGTTAACATTATCATAACAAATCATGATAAATAATCTACATACTTAATATTAATTATTAGAAATTCCTTAGTAATATTTAAACTTTAAAGAGTTCCGTAATCATTAAATAGAATTTCTTTTTTAAGAAAACACAACTTAAAGAATTATTTTATAAGGCTTTAGGTATATGGTTAATTCAAAAGATACCCCAATCAATAGAAGTATGGATAAAAAGTTGACAACCTTATAAAATGAAAAGTATGTTATGGTTTTTTTAAAACAAATGAAATGGGATAATGTTTTTAATATTCATAGTGAATCGTTGGAAAATAAAAAGGTAGTGATTGATCATATATTTGATAGAAGAGAATGTAAAATAATCCATCCAGATAAATAGGGTGGATAGATAAAAAACATCATATCCCTAATTTAATAAAATTAATTTGAATTTATTTTGATGTAGATTGAATACTGCCATGAATTTGGATATATCTGAATGATACCACACCAAAAAGCATCAATTTTTTTGATATCATTAGTTCATTCTACACAAATGATAAATATAATAAAAAATTAAACGTGGATTATATCTCATAAAAAATTATATTACAGTAAATACTTTTTAAGTATGAATTTGAGAATTGATATGGAATTTTAATATAGTTTTTTGAAGACAATTTTAGCATTATCATAAAGTCAAAGTTAAAGTTCCATTTCATAGGTAATTTTGTAATAATGTCAAGTGGAAAATTTAAAAAAATTTACAATTAAATTAAATTAAAATTATTAAATTTTTTAAAATGAAATAATTATATCAATGTTAATACGTTATTAAAGATAAAAAAATTGATATTGAATAGAAAAACCATTTTCTATGTAAATGTACATTTATTTAAATCCCATATTGTAAGAAATTTATAATAATATTTTTTTGTATTAAAACATTTTTTCATGATAGAAAGTAAATGAACCATATATTAATATATTTGGGTGGGATAATCTGAGTTCAAAATATATAAGATGGATATAATCATCATAATTAAAATAATTGTGATTTGAATTATGAATATCCAATTAGAGAAGCATACAATTTAACACAAGAAATATTTGAAAAAGGGTTTATATGTTAAATATGTACACAATTATATTTCACCACAACATTTTATAAAATTTTCGAATAAATCCATCTAATATGATTGATTTTCAATCAAATTATCATAAATCAATGAACTAAAATTGATTTACCAAAAATATTTATGTTTTGGACAATGTTAGAGTCAAAATAAAATCAAAGACAATAAATGCTTAGAACTTGTATATCCAATGAATAATATATAAATAATATTCTTATAATAATTTGATTATAAATTAAAATAACAATATAAAAAATAAACATGTTTTACAATACGAAACATGTCACAGGGAATTGTAATTTACCTCAATAAATCTCAAACATTGATTCATTCTTAGTTTAAATTCACTCGAATCACATATATATTATTAGAAACTAAAATAGTCACCAATTTTAAGACCATTTTAAAATATATTTCCATTGATAAACATCAATTATTATTGTTCTATATATTAATATTTTTTATTTATTATCTATTTTCTGATCTCTTGTGTCAGTAATATTATTTAGTTCGAACAAGCTTCATAATAGTGGTGTTTTTCATCACAATTCTAAAATATTTCACTATAAAAAGATCATTTAAGGTAATATAATTCATTTTCAATAGTATTTTAGTAATTTCATAATTTTATTCTCTGTTTTTATATTGAATCATCTATGGTGCTATTTAGGATGAGTAATTTTTAATTATTTTTCACAAAAAAAATATCACATCAAAACTAATCTGTTGAATATAAATTTTACCATTATAGAAATGAAATAAAATAATTATTTACATATTTAAAAAATATTGTTGGAGAAATTAATTTCCAAAATGTATCCTTGATATAAATTTACATAATTGATCAGTTCTGATTTCAAACCGCAAAAAATTATAAGATAACATAATTATTGGAAGTCTATGAAGTGATTTAAATGTAATGTGATTATACCACATAAATAAATTCATAATCTTGTGTTTATTAGTGTGATATATAAGAATATTAATTAATTATAATAATAATATACCATATTCTATATTATTTTATATTATAATGAAAACATTCTTGATCGTAGAATTACATTTTTGACAATTGAATTAACCGAGGTTATTTATTTATAATATTGTTTATAATTTTTTCAATTTCAAAATAAAAAGATTATAACTTCACAAAAATCAAATTTACCTATTAAAACAATTTTCTTAACATTAATAGTATAGTGGTGATGTGAATAAATATGGGAATCAGGTGTTTCTTTGAAATGGTAGTCACATTGTTCACATGATTGATAATTTAATTTTACACAGAATCAGAGAAATTTAAAACTTTTTTAATGATTTTAAGATATGAAATAATTTTAAAAATAAATCTTATTTACATAAGTCAATATTTTTTCTATGTATATATGGTTTTTATAGATATAAAAACATGGCACTTAATGGATGGGTTAATTCATACACTTGTATGAATGGAATTTTAGTTTTCTTCATGATAAAATAAGAGTAGTGGCTACTGATTTATTACATTAAATTAATAAAAGTTTTTATATAAAAATATAGATTTTAACTTATATATATGAGATATATTTAATTTTAAATGTAATATGGAATGTAATGAATTAATGAAAAATGGTTATTCATGATGAAAACATTTTAATTTATATAGAGGATCCCTTGGAAATTGAACAAAAATGATAAAAAATTTTGACTAGAAGGTAATATTTGTAAAAGATGATTCAAGGGGAAGGGAAAGAGGATGTGTTTTTGTAATGACCCAAACATTATTAAAATAATTTTTTTTAATTATGTAAATGACTAATAGTTATAGAAAACATATTCACTTCCTAGGTTATTTTCAACCGATATAGCCCACTGGATTTAAAATTCCACTAAACATATTAACAAATGAATATTTTCCCATTTTATTATGTGAATTATTATTATCACATGTCTATGTTTATGATAAAGTCTAATTGTCATCGAATGAAGAATTTAGGACCTCACCTAGTAGGATTATACCCTATAAAGCCCGTCTATTGATGCATCCAAGGGAGATGAAGTCACTTGGATTTCCCTTAACCAAGACCACATTGAGATTTAACAACTAAATCTTGAGTGAAACTATTTAGGGGTTAAATTCATTATTATTGAGAATACTCCGAAAACCATGTTCACCTATCCAGTCCAAGAAAGTAAAGCCGTCAAACATCATAACTTAAGTGTTTACACTGGTATAATAAGAAATTTTTTATATAAACCCTAGAATTATGAATTTTTATATTTTAATTTGAATTCAACATTGACCATATTTATCACTATATATTATAAAATTTTCAATGATAATATAATATGTCTGATAAAAATTGGGTTTTGACAGAATAAAATCAATATTTTTATTTAGTGAAATATAATGTTTCAATTGTGACACACTTTTGATAAATTAAATTATTTTTGAAATAAATAATATATTAATAAAATTTTATTATTATATAAAAATTATTTAAATATATATTATAATATAATTTTATCGGGGTCTAATTTAATTTTATTAATGGTCATAATGTGGTTAATATTATAAAAACCATTATTTTCCAGAAAATATGGATTTTTATTTTAAATTATTAACTATCATATTTAGAGAAATTTTTTTATAAAATAAATATTAATTTTTAAATTATAATTTCAAAATTATCCATTGTTAATTTTTCCATAATATTTATTTATAGTTGACATTTTGTGTAAAAAGCAAATACCATATAAATATATAGCCTATATTTTGATGTCATAATGGCCAAAATGTGATGTAATAAATTATATGAAAAGTATAGATGACCCAATATATATAAATATAATAAAATAATTTATTAAATTGTTATTTAATTATTTTTATATACCCTTAATATTTCCATCCATTACTGAATTATATTTCATATTTTTAGAATCATTTATTTATGAACATGACCAACTTCCACATAAGAAATGGTGTTATTTTAATATCCTCGGTTATTTTACATATATAATATTGAAAAACACTAATTTGTATAAGAAAACATGGTAAAAATCCACTTCATGTTTTTGTTTTTTTATTAATTTTTCATACACATTCAAAAACCTATGATTGTAAATTAATAAAACTTCCACACTCTTTTCCTATAAATTCCCACCCAACCACCCACTAATCATCAATAAAAACCCATTAATATGGAATTTACTCCACATAAACCTATATAAATCTCTCCCAATTTGTGTTCATAATCTTAATATTCTCATTTCAATATTTTATATGATCCCCCTCAAGGTAAGGGATCCTCTCCTCTTCCTTTTTATTCCATGTACTTTCTTTTTATTAAACATTTCTATTTTTAATTATTAATATTTCAATGAGTATTTACACATAATATACAATGTTTATAGTTCCCAAGTAGTAATAATAAACAATTCACTCTCATTAAATCCTACATTTTGTATTTATCTTCACCCAATATGCAATCAAAATCACCCTTCATTTTCTCCCTCACAAACATTTGTATAGTTGATACCCATACCAATTCTCACTCAATGTTATTAAAATTAATATAAATATCATTTATTGATTCATTTATGGAATTTATATAAACTACACTCCATAATAAAGATATTAAAAGTGATCAAAGGAATCCTCATGTTTTATGATCTATATAAAATACAAATCCATATACGTGATATCATTGTGACGGGTGGGCCCATAAATTTATAACCATCCAATGTACTAGTTAATGTTTTAGATCATCATATTCCATGTATGGATCATGAGATATTTTCCTAAAAATATAATTTTATGAGTTATCTATGTTTTGTGTCGAGTTATTCTATAGATTTTAATATTTTGTTGTTTCCACATTCCTTTTTTTCTAAATGTTATAATCTAATATCCAGCATTATTGTTCATATTTATGATTATATAAAATTTAATGTAATCTTGATATTAATTTGGACTAAAATTTGTTAATGTCATCATGTTATGAATTGACTATTCCATTATTTGGTTTTATAGATCATATAATTCTTATATAAATCCCAAGTTTATCATTTTGTGGCATTAAGAGATAACTGAAATATAAGGGTGTGTTTTGGAGTTTTTGAATAATATTATTGTACCCATGTTTCATGTTATTATTTTATGTATATAATTACCGAAATAGACAATTGCTCATGATATTTTGGTATTATATTTTTTGTATCATCATGTCGCAATCCATGAATTACTATTTATTACAAATATGTGTTTTCATATTTGGTATGAGATAAATCCATATTTATTATTGATTATTATGATTATATAACCATAAAAAAGACAAAGGAATTGCAAAAAACATATGAAATTATCCCAAAATTTTGTTAAAGTATAAAGTATGTGGCTTCCATGTAACAATATCATTGTTTGAAAACTAGATGTGGAAGTGGTTCTAGAATAGTTATCCAAATGACTAATAACCCTAAAATGGATGCATTGGTTATTAAATCATATGTCACATAGTGCATGACTAATATATCATCCTACAAACCTGGTTTGATAGTCTAGAGTGACATTATTTGGTAATGTCAAAATTTCATTATGATACATTTTGAAGGGATTAAAATGCCCATAAAATATTATGTTATAAAGTTGACTATGGATAACATAAGTTGAAACCATGAAATTAAAATGTAAAAAATATACGTAATTTAGAATTTATCCCTTCAACATAGGTATTCTTATATTCATGTTTTTAATATTATGGAAATCTTCATCCCTAATTTATCATTTATATTTGTAAATGGCTGGAAATAGGATGAACCATGTCAATATTCAATGTGAAGAGTAATGTGATGACTATCCAAATGTGTTTTCTAACCTAATGGGAGATGGAATAAAGAAATATATTAAAATATATTATCTCTAAAGTCAATTTATTGTTATAATGAATTACTTGTAGCACCCACATCCCACTAAAAAAGACGAAGCTACAACTAGACCCTTATGTGACAAAGGACTCCAACATTTAGTAGATCATCTGATCCTTTATTCATAAAACAATGTATCAACATTATTGAAATGTTCTTATATATCCATCACTGGTTTTTTAGAGAATATTGGGAAAGCTACTTTTTTTTATATTGATGGTGAGTAAAAAACTAAATGATATGGATAAAAATACATATCACAAGGTAGTTATTGAAATGATATAGTGTAATGAGTTCATTAAATGTTTTCTAAAAAATATTTTACCCACACTCTCGACAATAAGATTGAGAAACATTTATATAGCCAAAATAAAAATAATGATGAATTTATTAGGGAATATGAGAAAAACATCAAAATACATTCATGACACAACTGTGTATTTTTTTAACCCTGAATTAAAATATATGAACATATTTTTTGGGGAAAAGATGAATCTATGAAAAGATTTCGTGATTCTAGATTTTTAAATCTAGGAGAAACTTGTCTATTGTTCACTCAATTCCAAAAATAAGAATATTGAATCACATAGGTCTCGTGGTATAGAATATAGGAATAATAGAATGGATTTTCATTCTAGTGGTATTATGGAGAAATATAATGTGGTAATGATAGTCGAAAATCTATCATTCTAATAGAATTTAATGAAGAATCCTAGATATGTTCTGAAGAAGATAATTATACGATTTAGGTGTGCGAGATAAGGGATCCTGACAGGTGAATTTGATGTGAGTAAACAGAATATGTGAGGTGAAGAAAATAATTTTGCAGTCAACCCTTTGCATTTTTTCCAAGTGGTCATGTACATGGACACATGAAAATATAGAAATAAATACACTAAAGTAATGTATTTGAATGATAATCATTTCCATCAACCTCCAATGACTTGAGAGAATAGGTGAGCCAATTCCAACATAACTGCTGAGGGGGATCATGATAATGACATTGTGATAGGTATGATAATTATTTATTCAGGGAAACAGAACATACAAATTTATTCTAGTTCCACACATTCTATCATTTTCATTCAATGTTTGTAGAACTATTCAAATACAACAGAAAAAATAGAAATATATATATTGGTGGAAATAATAAATTGTGAAATTATTATATAGAAATAAATTTAACTCCTACCACATCCATATTTGTCAAATAAATTTGCTAAAAAATCATTTCAAACAATCTTTTTAGGAATTTGATTATATTCTATGCATGGATTATTTTTCCTTATATAGAGCCACCCTAAATTTCATTGATAACTAAATCATCGTATATACCAAAATTCACCATATTATTTTATAAATGTTAAATTGGATGATAAATATACCTTGGTATCATCATTCTAAACACATATATTAAGACATTATGAGAATAGATATCCAGAAAAAATGATTGAGACTAAATAAAAGACTATCCTTGATGAAATTCACATTATAATTGAATTTCTTTATATTCTTCACAAATAATTTCTGGCGTTTTCATCATGACTTGAAATTGGGTTCTCAATGTAGATTATACCCCATGATTTTATAATATTAAATAATCCTTAAATAATGGATAAAATTTAGATTGAAATGTTGAATATGGAACTGCAAAACAATATTAATCATGATTTTATATTCCCAAGTTCATTACCATAGGGTATGTAAGTCCTCTTCATAAAAAAGAATGATGGATCAATTAACTTATTCTTTAATTTTTGTGACCTCATCCTAATAATGATAAATAGAATGAATCAAATACCATATATTTTGGATATATTTGATGATATATGTATAGAGAAGTGAATCTCTTTGGTGGATCTTTTTTCAGGACATTATCATATAAAGATAAATATAGATGATATCCCCAAGATGGATTTTTATATAAGTTAAATGCACTTTGAGTTCATTTGGATTAATATTAAACTCACTAATTATCAAGATATTTAAATGTATATAATGAATAGATCCTTTAGGAATTACCTTAACAAATGTTTTGTAATATTTATATATCTTATTCGTATAATCTCTAAATTAAGGATGAACATAAAGAGTATTTGAACTTTGTATTGATGACCTCAATAATAGAAAAGTTTTATATAAATTAATGTAAATAGGTTTATTATATGGATCATATAACATTATTATTACATCATATCACTAATAGAGGTATATCTATGTATTTTTTTAAAAAATATTAAATAAAATGGTTCATCATACCAATATCTATGATGGGGAGACATATTTTCCATAGATTAGGTGGTTATTATAACTGATTTGTGAGAACATTCATACAATTATCAAACCCACTGACCAAGATAAATAATAAGGGGTTGATGTTTTTTTGGAATTATTAATGTGAATAATGAGTTAAAGATTTAATAAATATAAAAATCATAACACCTAGGATCACATTTCTCAAAAGTGGGGAAAATTTGGTGATCTTAAATGATGTGTACCAAAATGGATTGGTTTTTTTACTCATGAAAGATAAGAAGTGAGGGCCGATAGAACTCTTAAATTAAATATAAATTATTATAACTCAAAAAACACATTATCTAGAATTGGATAATATTATTTCAAATTGAATATTTGGTAACATAATATCTATAGTTATAAGTTTGACCTATATATATAAAACAATTCCCAAGTATAAATTCACAAAAAAGGTGTTAATATTCGATAATTAAGGTAGTTTGAGCTGATAAATGATTATGATTGTTTAATAAATTACATTTATTGTAATGTGTACAAATAAGAAGATGATATTAGTTTAATGGATCCAATAATCAAGTATATAGTGATAATTGAAAGGGATCTAATCATCATGAATATAAACATGATGGAAGTTGGAATAATAAAAGGTTCTTAATCTTATCATGCTAAAATATATTCTCAAGAACCTACTAATGATTGAATAAAAGATTAACTTAATGATGATGATGTTATATAAAAAAATATAGATATTATTATAGAGTTAAACTTTGATCAAGATTGAGTGATATGTTTTGGAACTCATATATATGTCCCATAAAAACAAGAAATGAATAGGGAACTTACCATGCAAAAAACATGATGGTTTTAATTGAAGATTCATTATCTAAATGCTTATTAAGACAACCAGTCAAGGCTGAATAATAGAAGTAATACAATATAATGAAACTATTTCTCATACCAGAATGAAAAATATGAAAACATTATCATTTATTTCATTGTAGGACTTAACCTTATATCTAATGGAATTTATTCAATATGGGTGGTATTCTATTTTGTTAAAATGTTAACTCGTTTTATTTCTTCGAAGACATATTTTTCTCTTGAAAAATGCACTATGATAAAAACTAGTTATGTGGTATAACTTCTTTGATTGAAAAATATCTATTATATATGATTGAAATATATGGATTAACTCATGGTTAATGAGATGGATTTAACAAAAATTGGATATATTATATATTTCTAGAACAAATTATCTTGCTCAATTGAATGTAAGTCAAATAAAACAATAATAAATATGGTGGAGATAATGATATCTTATTCAATCGAATCCAAATGTTTTGGGATAAGAAACATCTCCTGTTGGAGATTTTATATAAATGTATTATAAATTCTACTATTAAAATAGAACCATGTGAGGCATTTTGTGGGATGAAATATTAGACAACAATATGCGTGGGTTGATTAGGAGAGCATAAACTTATGGGACCTTATTTTGTATAATAGATGACAGTGATGGTATAAACCATTCAAATTCATATGAAATATGTTCAATGTTCGTAGAATATAAATATTGAAAATCATGTAAGAGACCTAAAGTTTAATTTTGGTGATATGTTTGTCTGTTATATATATTTTTTCAGGAATATCATGTTATTTAGAAAGAATGGAAAGCATTGTATAAGTTGGAATGCTCTCTATGAGATCATTGATCACGTTAAATACATGGACTATCAACTATCACCCCAATTAATTATTCCAGTGTATATGTTGTGTTTCATATATCTTTTCTGAGGAAGTACATACCGAACCCCAATCATATACTTAATCTAATGGTTGTACCATTGTAGAATTATCATTCATATGATAAAAACCCATTAAAGATCAATAATCCTTGAAATTGTTTTAAAAGTAAAATAGAATCTCACATTGTAAACATGTTGTGGTAGAACTAAATGTTTGAGTAAGAAATATGGTAATGAGAAGGGGTAATGAAAATGAAATACCCTTATATGTTCTAGTGTAAAAAATGAAATTTCTTGTGTGAAATTTCATAATGGTGGAGGAAGGTGAGGACATAAAAATTTATTATTGAAAATAAATTTTGAATGAGTATATAACTTATATCTGTAGATAAAACATGCACTAATTTGGTTATTTTTGAATGATATTGACAGTTGTATTTAAAATAATATTAATGATTTTATCCATTCATACCATAGACAACGTACACTGATTGTTATGATTATTATATATAATGTTTAATGGAAATCTCTAATTGACACAGATGAAAGAAAGGATGCCATCAACTAGAATGATTAGTCCCTATGAATACCATTTATTGAAGATTTTGAAGGATACAGGATAGTAGGGAATTTCACATAATGAAGGACAAACCAATATTACAAAACTAGATATTAAATGAAACTATTGATAGGAGAAAATTGAAAATATCAATATCATGTCACATTCCATGTTTAATGAACAAACCCTAGAAAGGGAAAACATCAAAACCCAGACCCATAAGGTATATTTTAATTAAATATGGTTTTATGTATAGATACCCTAATAGTATAAATTATTATTATTTATTTTTAATGAAATAATGAATATATTGATAGACTTTTACAACATTATAAATGTGTTTGATAAAAATAATATTTGAACTCAAATAAATCAATATTATATTTTTGGAAAAATATATATTTTTAATTAAGATAATATTTGATAAATAAAAAAATTTATGAAATAAATAATTATTAAATATTGTATTCATATAATATGAAAACTATTTAAATATATTTTGTAATATAATTAAATAAATTCCAATGTATTCTTATAAGTATAAACAATATATCATATTTAAAAAACTAGAATTTATATATTTATATATTTTTAATAATTATAATAAAAAAATTTATATTTACTGGACTATTTTAATAAAATATATTTTTTAATCGTTATATCTAAATTTTTTAGGGTTTTTTTTCATATTTTTATATTAATGTTGAGTCTTTGTATTAAAAATAAATGTGGTTTAATTATATGATATTTATTATGAAATCATATTTTCCTAGAAGTGATGTAATAAAACTAGTTAAAGGAATACTATAAAAATATATATATTCAATCTAAATAATTTTCTTTTGAATTTATTTAAATTATTTTATAAACTGTTAAATATCCATTAAAACAAATCATATATATTGAGGTTTGAAAATACATTCTTAATGAAAATACATCACTTCAACATTAGAAAAGTGTTACATTAATAAGATTTGATCATGGAAATAAAATATAATGGAATAAACTCCACATTGTTAGAACCTATGGGAAATAACGAAGTGTTGTTATGTTATTTTAATTATATAATCAAATGGAGTCTGAAATATTTTTTTTGAAACTAATAAATAATTACCCCCTCTTTATCTATGAAAATCGACCAATGTCCCAGTCATCATATCTAAAAACCCATTGAGAATGATCTTCCTTTCTCTATACCCCTACATATCCACATCAATGTGTTAAAATAATCATCTGAGTCACCTATTATGCCTTTATATGAACCCTTTATAGTTAGTGGACTATCTCCCATTTCTTTTTATTTCATGTATATAATTTTTATTAAGCTATTTAAATTCCAAATGATCATATAGTAATACTTTTTTAACCATCCCATTAATATTATAATGATGAAAAATTAAGGAGTGGAAACCTTTCACACTTATTTAACCTTCCATGTATTTCATATGTAGAAATGATATGCAGACAAAATTATATTGTGATTTTTCCTTGAAAATATTTTTATTGTTAATACACATCCCCATTTCCAATCAATGGTATTCACCTAAATATATCTATTCTTTTTTTTAGGTTCTTCTATGATTTTGAACCATAACACTTAATAATCATAATAAAATATATGAAAGGCATCCATATGTTTTATAAAATATGGGGCACAAAAATTTAGGTACTATATATGAATATAATATGTGGTATCAAAACTATATTTCACTCTAATGTATTTCATAATTGTTTATCTACTCAGATATATTGTATAGTGAACATGTTTTTATCTTAGTGACACTGAGTTATGATTTCTTAGTAGACATCCCCAACTTATTCTTATGATATCATGTTTTATATTTTTGTAATATTACCATGATATCTTGATGTTATTATCTTATATCATACTTTGATATTAATTTTTATGCTTAATTACATTATTATGTAAACTTGATATGCCTATTTGAAAACATTTATTATATTCATACTATTATGGTTTGATTAATCTATTATTTGGAGTTAAATCTAAAATATTTCTTATGTTCATCCCTATGATATACCTTACATTATTAGAAGATCAGTTATATTTAATGACATTTAATTAACATTTGAAATATTTTTATTATACACTTGTTTTGGGTTATTAATATATGTATCTAATTACCAAAATACACTATGCCTAATGATATTTTTTGGATAGTGTTAAATGTATCTTAATATAAGAAAAAATAATTAAGATAAATTAAATATATGAGTTGTAATATTTTAAGGAGTAATATAAATTTTATTAGTGGTATTGAAGCGTTGTTGAGAGACCCAATTTACCAGTGAAAATGGATGCATTTTTTTAAATACCAAATTGGATGAAACTCTAAAAGAATGTAACTCTATAATTGAGAAATAATGGCTAATGGATGTGATAATATTGATAAATAATCTACCATTCAATGTCACAAGTGTATTTAAAATGATTTTAACTATTTACCTTTACATTTGAAACTTTTAACAACATATTTTTTCAATGGTATTATTTTTTACCTTGTAAATTTATATTTTATGAAAAAAATAAAACAGAACCCTGTAAAATAATTTGTATTAATAGATTCAAAATTATAAAAACATTTTATCAAATTTATTTTATATATATAATAATTATATTTTTTTATATTCGTGGATGTAGGAAAAAAATAAGATGATTTTTGAAAATTTGTATATAAAAATCATAAAAATTATTGGTACGTTAAAATTATCAATTATTTTGGTTATCATGATCAATAATAACTTCTTATAAAATAATTAATATTTTTGAGGATTCTATAGAAGTCCAAAATATAATTTTACAAGAATAATATATAATTAAATAAAAAGAAAAATAATAGTTTCATTTGTTATAAAATATTACATAATTTCTTGATGTGTTAAAAACATGTTTCATAATTCCCTAATGGTATATGAGAATTTATATATTTAATTATTAAATAAAAATTTGACCAATTAAAGATTTTTTAAACATATAGTTTTCTCTTATAATTCATTAAATTTACAATTCTTGTAAAAACTATATTTTTAATTATTCACCAAAAAATCAACTATATGAAAAAAAATAAAAAAAACTTCATCGAAATAATATATTGATATGGGGAATAATTTTTTTTTATCAAATTATAAATCTAAATATGAAAATATTACATATAAATAAATATATAAAAAAATAATGAAAAATGTTTTCAAAAGGAAAAAATATTTTAATTTTATATTATTATTTCTTATCAATAACTAATAAAATTAGTGGCCATTTATATTTTTTTATAAAAAATATCATTCTTCATTAATGTATTTATTTTATTGAGGGAAACACATACAATTATTTTGTTAATATTTTTTAATTCTAAATCAGCCTTATTATTATTTTTCCACAGTAATTTTATTTATCAATTATATAGAATTGATGATGACAATATTCTATTTTTACAAATTTTTTACAATTCGGTAGCGTAGTTTTTTACCCACAAATTATTCTAATCCATCATAATAATTACATAAAATTATATGGTTTTTTTGTTTGGTGTTGCGCGTGAATAAATTTATCAAATACATTTGGTTTTAATGGAAAATATAATTTTATATATCAGGGTATATCATTACCAAAATTACATATTATAAATCATCAAAATTTTAATTACTAATTACTATTGGAATTTTTAATGATTATATAAAATAAAAATATAACCAAATATATATATTCTAATATTTTGGCTAGTTTAATATCATATGTTTGCGTAAGAAAACAATATTAGTTGATATCCATTGTGTTATCCAAAATCAGAATTTTCCATCAATAATTATATGATATATTTACTCATTTTCAACACATGAAACACCTTCTAGTACATTGAATACATTTCTATAGGTGTTTTGTCGCTCATTACATTCATGTAATAATTTGAACATATCTCCTTCATTATCTTTATCATATTAAATTTAATGAGCCTCTATCATTTTATCATGTGATCATTTTGAACATCCAATGTGTTGACAATGATAATCATAAATCATGATAAATGGTTAGAAATAATAACAAGACATATCACTCCATCTCTATTCAAATTAGGTTTCCAATTGGGGCAATATCCTCATTATCGAGATTATCCATTGTTACCCTGAATCCTCTAGGATTTAGCCATTACAAATAACAAAAAGAGTAAAAGTATTTCATGAACCATAATATAACTATTATATGATAATTATGAGATAAATTCAACATCATTATTATATATTTTTTAAAACCAATACATCAGTTTTCTATTTATCCTAAATTAATCTCTATTTAATATAGGTTTCTTTTGTATGGATTCATTAATAATAGATCCATTACATTGTTTTGTAAAGAGAACATTATTAACCATAATATATCCATCATAAGTATCATGATTTTTATACAGTTTATCCTACTTTTCAGTCCCCATGTTTTGATTTAATTTATGGCTAACACTGTTTTTTCAGTATTATTAACCCTAGCTAAAGCTATTATCGAGATTAAATCAAAATTATGTTTCCTTAAAGGAAAATTGTTAATATTAACTACCATAATTATCTACTTTATCAATGTTTCAAGATGATATCCATTACATGGATTTTCCATAAAGAATTTTTCCAAGGTTTTTAACTAAATTTATCTTTCCAATTCTCTAAAATATTCAATACTTCTTAAACTATCATAAATGGATATATATATATATATATAAGTTTGAAATTTTTATCATCCTGAACATGTTATCACATATACTATCCCTAACTAAAATACTAAATTCAAATTATATCTAATATCTACCTAATTACCAACTTTATCACCATAAACCCATAATTCCAAATCTAGTTAAGAAATAAAATAATTTATTTACTCGATTTGATACCAACTATATATTACCAAAAATAAATATCATTTAATTACTTGACATAATCATAATATTTTATTTCAAACATTCCTAATAAAATTTACATCTAGACTATTATAAAATTAAACATATTATAAAATAATAATTCTAATGAAATTAAAGATAAATGGAATTGTTTTTTCACTATATAAGATACTAATTAATCCATAATTATTCTTCAAAATCGCCCACAAATTATCTAAAAAAATCATGTTATAAGTATCACATATAATTATTTTCATTAAATCCAATGTAAATGGGATAAAATAATAAGTGAATAAAAATGAAAAATACAGATAATTACAGTCAATAAAATAAATTATTATAAGTAACTGTATGATGAGAATAACTAAAATATAATGAATAACTAATCAAAAATAATATTGTAAAATAATGATAGTGAATGAAAATTATATTCATGGAAAATAGTGTAAATAAATCACATGTGTATTTTCAATTGGATCATTTGTAATTAAATGCACAAGTATGGATAACTTCTCCATTCTCCAAGATAAGTAATCACAGTCTTATGAATCACGATCATAAATCGAAGGTCATGTTTGGTCAATTGATTCTGTTTTGGATATTAATGTAGAAAAATACTAATGATATTTTTTCTCATTAGACCAATTTATTCATTGAGAAAAAACTATAACATGGCCATTTTTTTATTTCCATTGTAATCATTGTTTTGGGAAATTAACAAAAACCCTAATCAACAAACAAAATAATCATCTGTATTTACATAAGAACATATGAAACACCAATAAAATTTCCCTTGTTAATAAATATTACAACGTGAGCATGTACCATTTGAATAATGGTGGTGGATGATAAAAAAATACACATTAAAAATTATTTACTATTCAATAATAATCTATATTAGAATAGAAAAAGGGCATATTTCACATTGTTCCCCAATAAATAAATGCAATTTAATTCAATGTAAGAATCCCTTCAACTAAAACAATTTCTAGAAACGTCCATTTGGTTTTGTAAATAATTTTTGATATCCATTAATTTTTAAAATATTAGTGAACACCCTTCAATTAAATAAATAACAAATTACGTAATAAAAAAATAATGGAATTGGATGAATTTTTTTTCTATTGAAAATTGATGTATTAATCAATCAAAGGTTGGGATGGGTCATGTTTTTTATTGAATAGAAAATTAAATAATCTACAGAGAGAATGAAAGTAGATGGGTGAAAAAGAAAACATACCAATGTATTAAGAGAATCATAGAAGGGTGTGTACATAGATGAATAACACTCATGATAGAAGAATAATTATAATAGTTCTATATAAGAAAAAATCCTAAAATATATTTTTTATACTATGAGTTCAATTCAAGAACATTATAAAAATAATTACATTAAATATATGGTATATCATGAATCATATATCCCATTATGGTATATCTTTTGGAATTAGAAAATAAAATTGTATCTAAACAATTTTTAGGGTTTTTGAAAAATATATCAAACTTTATCTCAAATTAATTTTTAATTTTCATTTTCAAAAGTCAATTTTTGAATTAAAATGTGAACTATTGGAATACATTTAATTTTAAAATAAATATCTAATAATGTATATATGAAAATATAATATACATATAGAAGAAAATTATTTCCCAATGATAAAACATATTATATTGAAATGGAAAAACATTTTATATATTAAATTAATTTTATTAAATTCCCACGTCATGAAAAAAGAGTAGTAAAAAACCCAGTTTATTAAATCATAATTTCCATCATGAGGAAGAGAAATTATACTATAATAGAAATGTAGGGTTTTATAATCCAATAATGTAATTTCAATATTGAAGTTTAATTATTATTACTCAAGGAAATGAGAATTGTGTTATCGGTATCCATTATTGGAAATGTATACCATAATTCTTGGAATAATTTTAGATGGTATTATGATATAATAATGTATGAAATTGTATAATACCATATAATGTTGTCAAATTAAATCTTGTGAATATATTATATTAAATAATTTCAAGATAATGATTATATCTCAATGAAAGAAAATTCAAAAACAAAAAATCATTAAGACTAGGGTGACACATAAGTCAAAAAAAATGTGAAGAGAATAAATTGATTTAACTTACTATATCCCGTCAATTAATAGAAAAATGTCATATTGAAAACTTATGGGGTAGTATATAAAGAGAAAACCAAAAATAGAATCATAATTCACAAAATTTATCACTTATAAATAATTAATAATTGAGACCTATAAAACCCATCCCATAATTTTTTCTTCGTAATAATTACTTTTAACCTCTTGAATAACATATGTTTCTATCATGATAAAACATTTCATAACAGTTATCCAAAATATAAACTTTTGTTAAATATGTATATAATTATTATCAATATGTTTATATTTATTTATTATCAATTTTCAAATTCATGTGTGTGTAATATTAATCATTTTGTGATAGTTTGGTAATAGTGGATTCGATCGTCATTCATCTCCAAAATTTCATAATTAATAGATTATACTAGGTAATATAATTTATATTTTATAATTATTTATAATTTTACAATTTTATTCTATGGGAGTTGTATTCGTGATTTTTAAATATGATATTAGTGTTGAGTATGGGATGATTATTTTTTAGTAACATATATTGGTATCTTAACTAATTGGTTTAAAATTTATATTTACTTTCAATGACATAATTAAATAAATTATATAATTATGCATATCATGTATTTCTATAAATTAAATTCAAATAGAAAACCATGATATAAATTTATTTCCATTTATTTTCACTTATTCAAAACCCCAATAATTACCTACATTAATTAATGGATTATTATGATATAATTTATTTTCAATATAATAAATCCTGGATAAAAATTTTATTTTTATTTTTTATAATTGTAATATATTTAATATAAATGATATAGAATAAGAGATACCATGTAAAATTATATTTCAACATATAAATAAATCATTAAATCTCTTACAAAGAGATGAAAACATTTTATAGAATATTTTATTGACAAAAAAAGAATTCATTTTGTCGCATTTTATTAAATATATTCATTTATAGAGTAGTTGTGATTAATAAGTTAATTTTAAAAAATGATCAAAATTTTATATTTTACCATTTTAGGTGAAAGATATTATTTTATTTGTAATTTTTTTGTCTGCATTTTAGAAATATATGTTTATAACGAAAATCGTTAATAAATGGGCCTCAATTTAAATTTTGAACAACCTTCCTATATCGGTTACTTTTTGGAGTAAATGGGCCGTGGGTTCATTGTTGGAATTGACCCATCATATTGGACATCATTTTACTATTTCATCCATATATTATACATAAAGGCTTAAATTGGAACTATGTTTTAACAACATATAAAAGAATAAATTACACCCAAATTACCCTTATAGAGGGATACTGTGTTCATGAATTTTATGGTTCACGAATCAGTGACATGTTGATAAAAATATACATCATAATATTCCAATTCACACAAGTAGCCTCTTCCTAACATATCCTCACCTATAGTTTTTAAATGTTGGTTATTCACATTTAAAGGGGTTTGTAAATATATTATAGTATTGGTAAAATATGGGATGTTTTTCGTATTCAATTATATACAGCTTTAGAGGAGGTTTTCTCTCGATCTAGGATCTCCTCCAAAATGATATTCTTTGGATATTTTTTTATAATGTTATTGTAATTGCAATAAACAATACATTAATATTCATTTATACGATTATTTTGAATTAATTAACTTATTTTTGGTGGAATTAAGGAGAAGAAATGTGATTGAGTTATACCCTTTATAAACTGTTTCACATGAAAAACATTTCTATAGTGAAAAAACCACACATTAATGAGTAGTTCTTTTAATTAATAAATATAATTATAACATTATTAACCTTTTTTATTCAATGAGATATTATAATTCTCATGATTTGTTATATGAAATTATTTTTGAACATAAAATAAACAATAAAATCAATTGAAGTGTTCTCATGACACATGTGAGGTCAAGTAATTTGTGAATTATGAGAGGGTGATCTTAATCGTTAAAACTAGAGAACACCATATCAATTTTCATAGTAGAATTACAATACAAATAATCAGTTAATCAAAATTTACATAATGTGTATGTGACCTAATTTACAACTAACAAGAATCTATCCTTAAATAATTAGAAAATGAATGTTTTTAGGATTACATTTTCCAAAGATACAAAAGTGTTTATTTAATTTCATCATTGTGATTATGTTAATTATCATAGTCTTCGAGTGTTAATAAATTAGGGGATCTAAAATAATTATTTTAATATAATTTATAATAATTAATATTTTTCATAAGAGGTAGTGTTAGATTTATTAAACCTTGTAAAAATATTTTCTAATAAGATCATCTATTTATTATTTTTTTATTAAAATTAAAAAAAAAGACAATATTGTCATATAACAGATATTGAAGAAAAATAGTAATTATTATTTATTTTCTTTTATTTTGTATTTAAAATTTCATTAATATGTTGTTATATAATTCCTCCTTATATAAGAACCATGGTTACACACTTCACTACACATAAGTACCCTAAAACCATACATGATTTTGGAGAACCCATGGAAGATTCCTTCAAATTAGGGTTTTTTTAGAGGAATAATTGTTATTCAAACATTTAGATGTGTTTATTTATTAGTTTCATTTTTTCTCATATTTTTTTCCCAACAACCCATTTATCATTTTTTGTTTTTTCTACCAACATTTGAAATACTATATCATTTAATTAATGACTTGATAAATTATTTTATATCTTTTACCAGATTTATGATAGTGTCCCATCTTGAGGATCACATTGATATTTTCTTCACAATTGAATCCATCATTAGGTGTGGAATTGGAAAATCAGGATCTACGAGAAGTATCACAATTAAACCAACTATGGAATTCCACCATTATGTCAACATTGAAATTGTATGAACAAATGAAAACAATGTTAAACAAGAACCAATGGTTGCAAATAATAAAATTTATCTTGATACAACCTTCTAGAATTGGACGCACAAAAAAATAATTATCAAGAAATATGAATTTTATTACTAAATAAACAATTTAAAATTGACTTATAAATATTATTGATATAAATTCATCTGAAATCTAATTCCCCCTATGGTGAGTATACCGAAAAACATTTTAATGAAAATAATTTGGTTTCATCAACCGTGATAACAAGGAATACATATGAAAAACAGATTAATCAAAGATAATTCATATTCCCCCTTGATGGAAATGATAAATATTAAATGTATTATTTACAACTTCAATATGTTACATGCAAGAATAATTCCAAATATATTATATTAAAAAAAATTCAACATCATTAACGAGAACGACTATTTGAAATGATATATCAAGGGTCAATAATTAAAAAAGAGTTCAAACATATGAGTATTGGTAGTGATTCAAAAATTTTAGTTTAATTATCATGTATCCCTATATTAGTTAACCACTCTAAATAAAAGGACTCTATATAATCATTACACAAATAGAGATGATCATAGTTGATGTCGCACCCTGAAGGTTATTGGGTTATAAAACACTAGCATTTTTATGAGTTTTTATTAACATGTTGTCATGAAACATCCTATAATTTTGTGATTGAACTATAAAACCAATTAGAAGAGTACATTAGGTATGTATTTATTCTATTAAAAAAAATTAAATTAAAAAATGTTAGATGAATTGTACACTATGATGAGACATATTTTTTGCTAAAAAATTCAACCAACTTGAATGTTGTAAGACTTTAGAGACTTTATATTGAACAAGACCACCATAGTGATTGTTTCCCACTATTATAAAAAATAGAGGATTTTGAAAATGTATTCTCTTGGAGACCATATTAATACATACAATAAATAAATCCCCAGAATAAGTATTTTTAATTCCTTCCAATATATTACCAAGGGTAGAAATATTACATGGACATAAGGTATCAGTTTGATCAATAAAAAATCCCCACATTTCAAAAAACATCCAGCAGCTTCCACCATACCAATAGGGTTTTCAACAACCCCATAAGATATTCATAGCAATTGAACTAACATTAAACCACCAATAAGTTTTATACTAATGAATGGAATACACAAATATTGACGAAATTTAAAAAAATATCAATCAATAGAATGGTTTGAGGAGTCATGGTTTGGACTTAAGGGAGTATAATACAAAAATAATGAAAATTTCTCCCACCCTCCCAGAACTATTATATAGGGACTAAAAAATATTTCTACCCATCCTAAACCATATCCCATAGTGAATTTAAATGATATTATATTAATAATTGTGATTAAAAAAATAGATATATGTACCCCTATAATTCCAATGAGATTCACCTCAACCACAAAGACCCCACTTTCATTACCAACTAATGAGAAACCAAAAGAGAAAAAAATGGTATGAAATTTTTTTAAGAATTACCTCCTACAAAAATTCTATTTCACAATATATATGTACAATAAAATATGATGGATCAATATTCTATTAAAAAAATTTTGGGATATATTCAATCATGTTGAGATTAACATCCCTCTACTTGTTGAAATCAATAAAATTCTATGTGATGAGAAGTTTTAAGAAAAACTATTTATGTATAGAATATGGATAATAGAAAAATAGTGAACTAACAATGGAATTAATATATTTCACACATCAAAGAAAACATGGTGAAGCTTACAAAGTGATATAAACCTCAAACATTCACTATATGATGATCTATTTGGGAGAAACATTTCTATGAGTCCTTATATAAATGACGTGCCCCATTATATTAATTCCTCATATTTTTTCTCATCCATAAAATTTTTAAATTTTAAATAAACGATGTTCTTGTTGTAATTTGAAATTAGTGTGATATTATATCCAATATTATTCCTCGAAAAATTATATTTTCAGGTAAGGTAAAATATATTTCATGTGGACTTCTATGTGTAGAATATATAGGATGATCAGGAAAGATCCCATTCTTGCATCATTCATAGTAGGCCTGTTCTCAAAAAACTATAGACATTCATTAATTTACTTGTGGGTAAATTTCATATGGTGTTTATAGAAGATATCGTATGATTTATTATTGTAGACACCATTATGTACCCCTTTAGGACCCATTATTATTTCTTAATATCTTATTATGACTCTCCAAATTTTGTTTTCTAAAATTTTCTAAATAGAAAAAATCAATTATTAGAGATATATAGAGAATTTGATCAAGATAATTGTTGAAAAATTATTTCTCACATATTTATCATGATCAAACAACACTCATTTCTTATTATTTTGATAATTTTTCTTATAATTCTTTGTATTTAATTTCAGATTATGAATTGGATATTGCTTTTTCATATAAATTTGATGAATTATTCACATATTGGGAGGTTATTTATCAGTACCCTAGCATAATTTTCGTAAAATATAAGTTCCCCCCTCTTTTCATTAAACACATAATCCATCAATACAAGAAATTTGACAATTTCCTTTAATCAAAAATTTTTCAAACATATAAAATGATGAAAAAATTCTTGTAATAATATCTAATAAACCTTTTATAGAAATTTAAATAATTAATTTAATTACCTTAAAGAAGAATATTATGGAAATTTTTTGGACATTAGTATAAATACTAGGAATTAGCTCCTCTATTTGTATGCATAGGAATATTTTATAGGACAAGGAAAAACAAGTTAATTATCCACAAAGCATAAAAAACCCCAAAATATTTGAATTTGTGAAGAAGTAGTTGTAATTATTTCTTAATATATGTATATATTAACCCATTTATAACTATCATTTGGTCATCTATATCATGGTTGTACCAAATAAATAAAATATCACACTTATATGAATTTAAAATGATGAGTCAGTTTCTGTGAGTGTGAAAAATAGTTACTGAGTTTTCATAGATTATAAAAAACTAAATGAGTCCTCTTATAAGAGCCACTTCTCACTTCAATTCATTTACCATATGGTTTAGATAATAATAGATTGTCTATAATATTTTTCAATGATGGTTTCACTAGATATTTTTAGTTTCTCAATGTAGAAGATTATTATGAGATAATGACATGAACATTCCTATTTGGTATGTTTACTTATAGAGGTATGCCATTTGTACTTCTAAAATTCCTTATAAAAATCTAGATATTAATTGTGAGAATATTTTTTGATTTACATGAGACATTAATAGTGGTTGTTATGGATGATTATACTACATATGGTTATTAATACGATGAGTGACTCTTGGGTTTTGGTAGTGTTTTACATTATTTCTTTAAGAAAAATAATGTTCAGAATGTGGAGAAATGTTGATTCATGGTAGATAATGTATTTTTCAATTGTAATATAGTTCCATGACATGTAATAGAGGTTCATATATCTATGTTATATGTTTTTTTAATCTTATTCATATCCAATAAGTTTGTGTGATGTTGGATAATTCCTTGAAGGTGATGTTTTTTATTGAGTTTTCATCATATATTTCAGTAATATTATTATACCAATTTCATTATTTCATCAAACAATTATTAGGTTCTTTTTATATGATGCATGAAAAAATACATTTGGGGAGCTAATGATTTGTATGACCACTCCACCTATAATAAAACCCAAATTGAGAGAGAATTCATTAGATATTATATGTGATGCATCCAACATCACATTTGTAAATGTCTTATCATATAGGGTGAATGCACACATTTATTGGTAATTTATTATTAATTGAATAGATTTAATTAAAAAAACAAAATAATAAAACCATTGGAAATTGATTTCTTAATATCATTTTTACTTTAGATATAATCCACTAATATTTACAGAGCTTTAATGTGGTCCTTTTTTCTGAGAGTTCATATTTTAGGTACCTCATAAAGAGGAAAGATGAAAATACAAGGATTATTTATCTGATGAAACTTTAATAGAGTTCAATATTTATATATTTTATTATAATGTATTATAAAATATGATCATTGACCACATGACTTTGATATATCACTCTGAAGAAACCCCGGTTTGAGGTATGTGGCCATTGTTTATACTTTTTATACATATAAAGTGGTTTGGAAATGTTTGGGAGAGTTTGGAAAGGGTTTGGAAATTATTAGAGGCCTTTTAAGGCTTTAAGGGTGTATAATGGTTAGGCTAAACCATCAATTAATCATAGATAACCATGTGATATTCCACGGTTCAGACAACACCATCTTCATAGTTAGCACACAGCTTGTCAAACAGTGCGAGCTAATCGTGTGGCCCAATAAAAATATTTTTTTAAAAGAGGGTTATTTAGGATTTTCCCTATGTTTCCCAATGCTTCAATCATATGAAAAAATATGGTATTTCTTCTTTTCAAGGGCTAGAAGGGACTCCCACCAATTTTGGAAGCAAATCAAAGGTGTTTCATGGTGGTTTGAAGGTAGTGCATCTTGGGTAAGTCTTCTCCCATGGATCATATGTGATTCCCTCTAGATAATCACTTATATCATTTTTATTTTTTATATATACATATGTTTGATATAAATTAATGGTTTTTTTACTTATGTGTTGCTATTAATTCCTACTGATCATATGAAAGGAGTTTTAGTGTAGTTTTGGTGGAGCATTTTCCTAGATTTGTTGTGCAGCTTCTTGTTGGTCAATTCCGCCGAAACCCTAAGTTGGGCGGCTTCTCTCCCAAATAAAAATTTCTAAATATTGAGTCATTGTTTTTAATTGATTTGTTTTTAATAAAATTTATTGTGAATATGATGTGAAAATCTTGGTGTAAACCCATTAGGTGATGATTGGGAGATTTGGGGGGAAACTGGATATTATTGCAAAAAGTTGGCTTGTTCTGAAATTTTAAAATTGGTTTCTTGGTTTGGATTATGAAAATGGTTTGGGAAAATAGTTTTAAATAATAACTTGGTTTATTAAAATTTATTTTTTCATGGAAAATTTTCAAAGGGTGGTTGAAATAAATGGTTGGTATATTGAATTGATTGGCATGTGTTGGTAATGGTTGTGTGCATAATGTGTGGCCTTGGTGTGATTTATGCTTTTTGATTGGTTATGTACTATTGATTGTGTTTCTTGGGGGTGAAATTGGAAGTAATTATCACTATAAAATGTGATAGATAGTTGATATAAGGGCCACCGTTATGGATACGTTTTCGAAAAGTACCACTAATTTGGAAAAGTAGTTTTGGGTTTGGACGGAATGTTCCACCGTAGATGTTTTCCATGTTGTGTGTTTTTATTCAATATGAAAATCAATGTGCAAATAAGAAATGGTAAAATATCTTATAGAATGGTTTTTGGATTCCACTTGGGTTTCATGGTTTTGGTAAGGTGTCTTGGTAAAGGTGTTTTTGGATTATCAGTAATGGTTAAACTATTTGATGTTTTATATAAAATATTTTATATAAATGTGGCAATGGTTATATAATTGTGGAATGTGTAAGGAAGTAATTTGGAGAAATACTACTAGGTATTATAACCCAACCCTTCTTTGGAACTTTTGTGCTTTTTCAGATGTTTAATTTTGTGGAAAAGGTAATAGTAAATTATCTCATTTTTCAGGTGGTTCTTCTTGATGCTGGGGGATTTGTGGTGCATGAAACATGGAGCTATTATGGAGCACTGGAGGGTACCTTGTTTTACTTTGGGTCTCATTTCTATTCTTACACTTAGCTCTCTAATTTTGGGTTTGTATGATTTGGTTTAATGGGTTATTGGTAATTTTTGTGGATTAGTTTGGTTGTCATTTGTTACTATATGGTTCGGGTTACTATGTTAACATGCATCTTGTAGTTTTGTTGGAAATGGATTTTTTATTGGTAGGTTTATCTCAAGGGAAACCTGTTCCACACATTATTCGTGATTCCCTCAGAGTTTATTTTCATCCTTTGGTGCCTTGGGAATGTTGAAAATATCCAAGAAGCACCTCACCGCCTTCTCAAGCCAATGAGAAATGGGATGGGCATTACAAGAGGCATTAGTTTGATTGGTACTTTATCATTAATTATTGGTCTTGGTGTTGAAATTCATTCTTGGTCCATTAATGATGGCAGGATCGTAGGAAGGAATATGATTTTTGGAACATGGAATATACAGCAGAAAATGACATAGCAAACCCTTTTATGCTGAACATAATGTTTTGAAGGAGTTTGTTATATATGTGTTTTGGAGACACATATAGGCATTGGATATCCAATTATCATAGGTATAGGCTATGACATGAATAAGGAATTCATGGTGGAAATGGATCCCCCTAGGATGCATATCTCACTGGGTATAATGAATAATGTTATGGTATGAATATAGGGATGTTCAGAAAATCTTGAAATTAACTCAAATGTCAAGATTAGAAATGTGAATGGTTGTGGGATTTTTAAATTGGGTTGATTTTCAAAACATGGTGGATTCTTTTCAGAATATTTCAACATGGGAAATGTGAAATTGTGTAATGTGTGAATGTGATAGTTCTTATGTAATTGAATTAGAATCATAATCCTTTTCTGGTAATGATTATGGTACCTATGGTTGTTTTTTTGTTTATAGAAATGGAATCAGGTAGGCATTATAGAGCCCAGCTCATGGAGGATGACAAAAATGTCGATGCACATGAGCCTTTGGTGAACTAACAGCTAGTGCAGAGTATAGTGAAAGATTTCCAATACATGGAATGTGGGATTAAATAGGATAAACCAAAGCATATAGATCGTGTGGATTAGTTTGAAAAGCAGAATCCACCCATTTTTTAGGGGTGATTCAGAGCGAGAAGGGGCTGAACCATGTATAAATAGAATGAATAGAATTTTTGAATTATTAAGAACACCTAAAGTGATTAAAGTGATGTTATCCACACACATAGTGGAATAAATTTCCCATCAGTGATGCGAGATGGTAGACTAAGTTGGATTGTCCATGGTGTTACATCGGTGGGTTTTGAGGACTTCTGTAATAAAAATTTCTACCCTCATACATTCATAATTGAGAACACAATGGATTTATTCAATTTGAAGAAGGATAAACTTTTGGTAATGAAATATGAATCTATGTTTACGAACATAGTGAGGTTTGAACCTGAGGTAATAGGTAACCCATCTTTAAAGTCACGCATTTCTGATGTTGGGTTGGGGAAGAAAATTCATTCCATGATATAGGTGTTGTGTATAAATGATGACACCGAAATGGTGGATAGAGAATCATTGGTTGAGCAAGATATTTTAGAGGATACATGTAGCAGAGGTAGGTTTCTACACATGGGTAATAGTGGGAACAAGAATGTTGGGTTCATGTAGAAGAGGGACACATATTTCTAGGGTGAAAGTACAACTAATAATCTGATGGAATGATCAGTGAATATTCCTCTGAACCATCAGAGTAAGGCATGATGTTTTCATTGTGGCTCTACAGGACACATCATGTGGGGTTGTGTGACACAACCTCGATCATGTCATAACTATTTGAAGATGGTAAATCTTCTGTGGTATTTCCAAAATACTTTGAGGTCAGGGGTTCATGACAATCCTCAAGGGTCACAGGGGTCCTATGCCTCAAAGGGATGGGAGTAGCAGCATACTCTACGTTAGCAGAGCCGATTTATTCTTGGTGATTTAGAAAATACCATCACACCTTAGTATGGTAATAAATAGAAGCTTTTGTCAAGAAAATAGTTTTTTGGATTAGAGCAGGTTGTGATGGATGATAAATTGGGACAATCCAAGGTGCGAGGTATGGTTCTTTTGAATTATACTTTGATGAAAGATTAATTTGACACATGTGCTTCCCAATCATTTATTGTTTCTCACATTATTTGTTTTCTGGGTATAACTGTAAAAATGATTCCTTTTATTTTAAAACATCAAACTCCTCTAGGTCAAGGAGAGAGTTGAGACTTCCCATATATAGTGTGTTTTTTAGTTTTGGATGACATTTAACTGATTTGGGATTTTTTTAGTCCATGAGATGGATTCTTATGATATAATCCTTGGAATATATTAGTTGTTTCTATTTAAGGACCACATTGATTGATAAGTGTGAATGATTAGTTTGATGATTGATTATGGAATTTAACACCACTTTTAAGGGAAGAAGAATGAATGGTATGGTGAAGCAGGTTTTTTGGAAAACGCTATTGGCATTATCTCACATCAGTTATTGTCTTAGCCATTAGAATCAGTGGAAAGTATTGGGAACAGTGTTCTCCTTGTAGTTGTGGATCAGTTTAAGGTTGTATTCAATAAATAATTCATAGGGCTTCCACCCGTGAGAGACGTGGAGTTTAAAATAGCTCTTCTTCTGGGTAAATGTCCTATCTCACATCAATTCTACCAGATAGAACCAGAAGAATTGCAATAATTGAAGGGGAATTTAGAAGACAAAAAGAACATAGGGTGCATTCAGTATAACACGTCTCCCAGGGCAGTGCCAGTTTTGTTCGTCAAAACGGCATATATAACATTATGGCTCTATGTTGATTATTGAAGACAGAATTAGGTTATGATAATGAAATGATATCAACTTGCACACGTTTTATGATATCTTTCACTATTTGAAGGGAGTTCAATGGTTCTATATGGTATTCATGAGTTCAGGATATCATCAATTGCAGGTGAGGAGAAAGTATATTCCCAAAACAACATTCAGAAGTAGATATGAACATTATGAGTATGTGGTTATTCACTTTGATCTAATGAATGAACCAGTGATGTTCATGGAATGAATGAATGAGATATTTTAAAAATATTTGGATTATTTTGTGGTGGTATTTATTGATGATATCGTGGTTTATTCAAGAACTATGGCGGAGCATGAGCAACACATTGCAGGAGTGTTGTGGATCTTTAGGGATCACTGGTTGTATGTCATGTTGTCAAAGTGCGACATTTGGATACATGAGTTTCATTTCCCTAGACATGTTATTTATAAGAAGGTTATTTCAGTTTATCCAGAAATGATATAGGATTTTAACTCATGGAATCTTTCAACGAATGTTTTCAAGACATAGAGCTTCCTTGGTATAGCTGGCTATTATCGATGTGTTTTCCATGATTTCTCATGATTGGACTCACCTATGATAGCTTTTACAAGGAATAACATTCCATTTCAATGGGTTGAGTAGTGTGAGAAATGTTTTGAAGACATAAAGGGTCACCATATATAAACAAAAATCATATTTTTTCATAATATAGGGAAAGGGTATGTAGAGTATTTTGATGTATTGGGATTATGGTTGGAGTGTGTGCCCTTGCAGTGGGGGTCACATGGTTACACATGGCGCACAATAGTTGAGGTGTGATGAGAAGAACTACCCAAAACAAGATATGGAGTTAGCTGTTGTGGTTCATGCATTAAAAATGTGGAATCATTATCTCTTAGGTAATACATTCATGGTGTTTACTAATTTCAAGAGGTTTAAGAATGTTTTCACACCAAGCGATTTTAAGATGATGCAAATTATATGGATGGAATACCTCCAGATGATTGATTTGGATTTAATGTACACACCAGGTATGCGAAATTCAGTAGTGGATGCATTAAGTAATAAATTTTATGCTCAGGTGTAAAACTAGAATCAAATCAGTGTTAGTTGATGTCGGTCATAGCCAAAATTCATTTGGAATGTGAGGAACATGGTGATAGAGAAATATTTTTTATAGTTTCATTAGTTATGAAGTTGGTTGGTATGGTTAAAGAGGCACAAGTATCAGATTCTGAGTTTATGGATATGAGGCCAAAAATCAATGGTGGGGAAACTGTAGAGGGTGAGAAACTGAATGGGAATTCAATTTTTTGTATTTGTAATAAAATGGTGGTACCAGGTTATTTTTAGGAGGAACATATCAAGTCCTATCATTATTCCTTTTGGGATTTCAAACCTAGAATTTAGAAAATGTACAAGGTGATGAAATAGCAATTTTGGTTGGCTTTTATATAAAGGGAAGTGGATGAGTTTGTTTCGTGATGCTTGACATATCATCATGTAAAGATAGAACATCAGTGGCTAGAAAGATAGTTGAAATATTTTCCCATTCTAGTGTTCAAGAGGAAACAAATAGAGATTTATCTTGTGAATGGTCTCCTAAGAACAACATAGAAACATAATTCCCTAAGGTTGATTGTGTATCGGCTAACAAAATCATCCCATTTCATCTTAATTTTTTAATATAAAACAGTGAAGAATATATCCAAAATCTATATCTTGGATGTGGAAAAGAAGCATGGTGTTCGAGTTTTTATTGTATCAGATATAGATCTTGGGATCACATCTCGTTTCTTGAGATCCTTTCGGAAAGCCCTTGGGACACTGTTGACAATGATCATGGTGTGTCATCCTTAGACAGATAGACATTCTTAGAGGATGATACAAGACTTGGAGAATATGTTATGGGATTTTGTTATGGATTTTGGTGATTCACGGGATGATCACATACAATTGGAAGAGTAATATTATAATAACAGTTATCAAGCTTGAATACATATGACCCCATTTGAGGAAATGTTTGGGCATCCGTGTTATTCTCCAATATGTTGTTCAAAAAAAATGATACATTGATAGTTGAACCAAGTATTTTACAAGAGAATATTGATAATATTATGTTGATCAGAATGAGTATGGAGGCAGCTCAGAGTTGTAATAAATTGTATGTGTACCATCATCAACGGTCGTTGTCATTCGAGGTGGTTGATCATGTGTTTTTGAGAATCTCTCAAAGGCAGGGACATCATTATTTTTGAAATCATGGTATGTTATCTATATTAAATTTTGGTTCATTAGAGATACTTGAGCTGATTGGAGAGGTGTATTATCGGTTGGCTTTTCCATCATGTTTTAGTGCAGTGAACAATGTGTTTCATTTGTTGGAGTTAAAAATGTATCAGCTAAATCATTACTACTGATTCTTTGGAATCATGTTTAAGTATAAGCATATTATTATTTGGTGAATGTGATGATTTGGATTGTAGATAGTCTATATAATGTCATTTGGGGTAAAATAATAGGTTTAGTTCCTGTTTTGTGGTAGCACGACCTGATCCAATATGAGATTTGGGATAGGGAGAAAGAGATGACCGAGAAATGGCCTGAGTTATTATAGGATAAGGGTGTTTCTTTACATTATGATGATATAATTTCCAATTATGGGGAGATTTTATCATCCATGGTTGGGTTATGTTACCATTTTTAAGCCTTTTTATTCATATTAAGTGGTTGGAAATGTTTGGTTGAGTTCGGGAGAGTCTGGAAAGGATTTGGAAATGTTGGGTGGTCTTTTTAAGGATGCACGGTTTATGCACAGTGTGGGGAAATCTATGAGAATCCAAGGTAACCATGAAATACGCCACAATTTAGATAGTAGCATCCAAACGGTTAGTAGACAGTTTTTCAAACTATGTGAGTTGACCAAGCATCCCATTAAAATGTTTTAAATGTATTTTTTCGGGATTTTCCCTAATTCACCCATTTCATCTCCCATACTAACCATATGTGGGATTTCATCATATAAAATTATAGAGGGGCTCTCCCACCATTTTTGGGTGAAAATTTTAGGTGTTTATATAGGTTTTAAAGGTAGTTTTAATGTGGTTCATCTTAGCGAATTCTTCTCTTTTAGTTTTTTTCTGGTTCTCTCTAGATCTATGCTTCACTCTCATTTGGTTTTCTAGATATAAATCATCTGCATATAGATCTAGGAGTTTTTCCTTAAGTGATTATATTAGGTATTTTTTATTATAGTTATTTATATATATAGTTGTTTTTGTTGAGCATTTTCCCATATTTTTTTTTCTGTTTCTTGTGGGGTCGATTCCGCTAGAACACAATGGTATGAGGCTTCTCTATGGACTCCAACATTGTTACAACATGAGGCAATGTTTGTAATTAATTTTTCTTTATGAAATAAATTTTGAATGTTATGTTGAAATATTGGTGGAAACCAATTTGGTGATGATTTAGGTATTTTGGGTGTAAGGGTATATTGTTGCACAATGGGGCCTCGTTTTTTGATTTTAAAATGTAGATTTTAAAATAGGTTTCTTGGTTTTGTTTGTGAAAATGTTTTGGGAAAAAAATTTCAACAAGAATGTGGTTTACAAAAATTTATTTTGGAATGGAGAATGGTAAAAGTTTGTTTTCCATAAATGGGTGTTTTATTGAACTAATTAGAATTTGTTGGAAATGGTTGTGTACATAATGTATGGCCTTGGTGTGCTTTATTCTAGTTGGTTGATCATGTACTATGGAGTTTGTTGATTATGTGAGAAATGGTATGGAAGTATCACTATAAAAGTTGATTAATAGAGGATAGAAGGGACACCATTATGGATATGTGGTCGGGAGGTACTAATAGTTTGGAAAAGTAGTAAATGGGTTTGGAAGTGAAAATCTCAACATAGTTGTTTACATTATATTGTGTTGTTATACAAGATGATAATTTTTGGGAAAATGTGAAATAGTGAAGAGGATTATGGAATGGTTTTTTTATTCTTCTTTGGTTGCATAGTTTTTGTAAGGTGTCTTCATAAGATATTGTTTTGATTATTGGTAAGTGTTAAACGATTTGATGTTTTATATAATCTATTATATATAAATGTGCTAATGATTTTATCATAGTGGAATGTGTAAGGAAGTTATTTTGGGAAATCCTAATGAGTATTATTACTTACCCCTAAATTAGAACTTCAGTTCTTTTGAAGACGTTGCATTCTAGGTCATAGGTAAGAGTAAGGTATCTCTTTTTTCTAGTGGTTCTTCATAATGCACGGGGGTTTGGTGGTGGTTGGAGCATGGAGCTGTTGTGGATAAGTGGAGGGCTCCTTAGTTATCTTCAGATCACTTGTATATTTTTATTCTCTGAACACTAATTTTTGTTTGGTATTGTTTTTTTGAATTAGTTTATTGGAAATTTTAGGGATTAGTTTGGATGTCTTTTGGTACTATATGGTTCAGGTTTCTATGTTAAGATAAAATATGTAGTTTTCTTTGAAATGGTTTGTTTGGTTGGTTGGATTATGTAAAAGGAAAATAATTCCCCAATTTATTCTTGAAGCCCATAGAATTTATTATCACCCTTTGGAACCATGGTAATGTCATTTAAGTCATACTAGAACCGCATTGTCTTCTCAAGCCAAAGAGGAAGGGGAAGGGTGTTACACACACATGAGTATATCACCATGTACCCAGTATGAATTTGGGGAAAATTTCTAGATTAGTATCTTTTTACACACTCATGTATACATTATTGGTATGATGATTTAGTAAACAACAATATTTCTTAAAAAATAAATTAATTTTAAAGAAATATAAACTCTAAAAATTTACTTGTGTGTGTTTGTATTACGTGTGGTACGATCCCTACCCATGGTGCATGTGTAGTGAAAAGGTTATTATGATTCGTGTTCCATGTAATGACTTTTAATATTTTCTAAAATTCTATCATACACATTCTGGGGTTGAACAGTCCACTATATTACATATTGAATGGTCTTAGAATCTGGTTTATATTGTCCTAGATTATTCCCAAATGACCTTGTGGTTTGAAATTCCTTTTAAAATTTAGGGCACACTGGTATCATTTCTATGAGACATGAGATGCCCAAATAGTCTATATTATATTGTGAGTTAGTTTATATATGAGACAATTATTTTATTGGAAAAATTACTACCTCATTTTTTCATGTTCATAATTATTGTTCTTGATTACGTATTCAGATTTATCGAGGAATTAACCATAAAGAACGATAATTCTAAAGTTGCTGTCAAATTTTTTAGGATATATTTCTTGTATTGGTTTTTAATAATGAAGTATATCATTAGTTAAGAATGTTCAAAAATTTTAAATCATAATTTCTAATTACCACTTTTATAATTATGGGGTGTCACAAAAAAATATACTCTATACTATCCCAAAAAAGGATAATATGATGATTCTAAAATAGAGTTTAAATATATTTTGGAAAAAACAATGAATTTTAATAAATATAATGGATAAAGTAAACAAAATAATAATTTTTGTGTATATAATAGTTGTTTGAAATCTCATTTTTATATCACCATTCTTAATTTTTTTCAGAAATCATTTAATTACCCCTTGGATATTGATCATTAGGAATTTTGTGAAACAAAAAAGTGCAAAATGGAATTTTCAAAAATAGGAGATCAAAAGATTATTTAACTTCAATTTCTAGAGGAATTTTTATTAGCAACATATTATAACTCCATGATATATAAATAATGGAGAAATGAAACCCTTGATATGATTATCAAGAAAAAAGAGCTTAATAAGGGATGGAATGTTCTTATTTTCAATTCTTGAATAAAGATGATGTTATTTATGTTGTGTCCCTAATGGTCAGCTATTTATGTTGTATATAATGTTTTTAATGTGGTTTAATAGATATCACAAAAGTGGACACAATATGGAGATTTACAGTCATTGTGTACCGGTTGAATAAATACATTTGGGGTACTCCCAACATATGCAGTTCAGTTCACCAAAGTTCATGACTTCATCATCAACTAAGGACATGAGGTTTTCCATAATCATTTCACATTTATATAATTTTTTCATATTTTAAATTTCTTTATTTTACAAGAATATATCATCTCATAAGTTAAAATTTATGAAAATGTAATATATTAATTTTCAGCATGGGAAAATATTTTAAGACTTCATTTTTTTTAATTTCTGAGCTTTGTGTGTGTTTTTTGTTATTCAGAAAAATAAAAAAACCACCATATAACATGATCATTTACATGTGGAAGATACAAAAAATTCATGTAATAATTTTCAAAATTCATTGGTATCCTAATAATCATGAGTAATATTTCACTATTAAATTTTTGTTTCTAAGAAAATCGATGTTTTCAATAAAATGAATGGTTGTTTCATTATAAAATCTTTTAGATTTAGAAAGTGTTCGTCATGATATTTGTTCATGGAAAATTTTATAATTTATTTCTTCAAAAAAATTACACACATCAATTAATGTTGAAAATTTTCCTACAAAATTAGTGTAATAGTCATGTTAGGTATTTTGTATAAGCTAACATGAATGATTAATCCATATGTTATTTTATCTTTTATTTTTTCATTACTGTAATAAATCATTCTTTACTTGTTTACAAGATATTCGATATTTTTATAAACTAAATTAAATATGTATATATATATATTGTTTCAATAAATAGGGGAGTGATTAAATGTAATATAGATGGGGATATCTTGTACATCACCTTATTATTTGTCATTCATGAATGTATAAGTGAGTAAATCTTGAAATTTGACTGTAATAGAATATAGATGAGGATCCCTGGAATTAATATAGTTAATAATAATTATTTAAATTTATCTAAAAATAATAAATAAATTTTAGATATATGAGGACTAAATGGAATTTTCAAACAAATAATGAAAATTTATGGCATATTAGAAACATAACATGTTTTTATATTATTGGTGTTTTAGTCTCATAGGATTTTTTTATGAATAATTTATGAGAAAAGGTACTATAAATTTAGTTTTATTTACTCTTATTGAGATTCTTACATTTCATATATTTACATTATTGATTGGGGAATGAGACCTCTCATATCCTGTCATAATTTTCTATAATACATGACATGTGTCTTTTTCAAGAATTATGAATGGGGAAATGTGGGGGTGTTGATAAAAAAATTTCTATTAAATAAATAATGAATAATAAATTAATAAATTTCCTCCCATAATGTTAAAAATATTATTTCTAATATTTTAGATAGGATCTTTCATTTCCAAATTTGAGGAAAATTACTAATTTGACTGTTCAAAATTAACTCTAGTATTTTAGTCATAAAAAAGTTTTTAGTAATTATTTAAACAAAATAATTTATAATGTAATATTCTACAATGTTAGATACTTTTTTTAAACCAACTTATCTATATCAATCATTTTATTAGATAAAATTGGACATGAAGTCAAAGAAATTCACTATTCAGATAGAAAATAACCTCACTATTTGGGACATTTCACATATATCCATGATTGGATTAGATGGAAATTTGAAGTCAGATTGAGAAACAAATTAATCCCTCATCATCCTTATTTAAGGTTATTTTTTATGTCTTTTTATTTCAATAAATTGGATTTCATTGAATTAAAATATTTTCCACAATTTTCCTATTTAGATATCCTTGAACCCTACCCTCACCTCCATTCTATAAATGCATGTTCTTATCATTTAGGGGTATTTTTAAATGAACTATAAGACGGATATGAGAGTATAGGTGTTTCCATTTAATTTATATAAACAATTTTTGGATGTAATCACTCAATCTAGAATCTCCTCCAAAATGCTCTTCTTTATCTCTTCAATGTTGTGTCATTGTTGTCCTTAGAATAAATGACCCATTTATCTTCTATTTTTTATATTATTTAAATTATAAATACACTATAATTTACTTATTTTGGGGATAAATCTATATCTAAAATAATATTGGTTTATTATCTTTTTAAAAATTTCAAATGCACAATGATACAAAGATAATTACACCACTTATTGAAGATAAGTTTTTCTATGCAATATTTTTAATTATAACCGTCTTATTTTGTTTTTTATGAATAATTTAGGTAATATAATAAAAATAATACAATAAATAAATCTATTTTTCAACATAAAAGAAACTATGAATGATATTTAATAATAAATAGTAAACATTTGAGGCCAAGTAATGTGGGAATTATGAGAGAACAATATTAATTCATGAAACAAAAAAAACAAGATATCAATTTAGTAGAGATAAAATAAAATCCTAGAACAAAATTAATCATAATTAAATAATTGATATGGGTTCCAAAGTAAAATTTAAAACAATATACACTTCAAATATCCATCACTATTGTGTGACACAATTTCATGTTCTGAAGCTTGGATAGGGTTTAATTCTTATTTCATTATGGTTGAGTTTATTATACTGTTGTTCTAGGGAGGTAAATTTAGGGACTCCTAATTATGACTATTTTAATTTTATAGATAATAATTAATAATTTAATAGATAGGTAGGGGTAGATCTATTATTCCTTAAAAAAATATTTAAATAAAATATCATCCTATTGTAATTTTTTTGTCAAATTGAAAACAAAACTACAATCTTCAACTATTCCAAACTATTAAAAACGTCATTATTTTTAGTATTTATGTCATTTTATTTTATATTTAAAATAACAATATTTATTTGTTTTATGATCTTCACCGTTATTGAATATCATTGGTCAACAATTGTGTTATAGCAACATACCGAAAAACAATACATCATTTGAGAGTGCCCATGACAGCCCCTTTCAAAATTACTTATTCATGGTCGAATGTATTATGGTAGACTATTTATCTTAGTTTTTATATTTTGAAAGTTTTTTCTTTAAAAAAACTTAGTAACCTTATAATAAAAATATTAATTAAATAGAATCAATCCCATGAACATCCATGTCATGCAGTGATGAAAAAATAAATCGAAATCCGTAATTCGGTAGAGGTCGTAGTCCCCATGTATTCATGGTTGACGATTTCATAATAAATAAAATCTGAGGATTGTATAATATTTATGTTATCATTTTAATTAAAAATTATTTCAGAAATATCATGCACGTTTATAAAATTATACATTAGGAACATCCATGTAAGGTGGTTAGGAAAAATTACACATAACTCTTTGTTGAGTCGGTAATATTAAAACATGAAATAATTTCATATTTTTATTTATTTACAGAATATAAGAATTTAGGTTAATTATTATTCACTTAAAAATATATTTGTGCTGAAAATAGTGTCCCAAGCATCAAAATATTCATTCATCCCAACACAGGGAGGAAACAGTGCCCTATTAAATATTATAGAACAAATTCTTAAATTGTGTGAATCATTAAAGGTTCCCATGAAGCTAGACCATATTTCAAGAAATTAATTATGTGATAAAGGTGAATTAAAATTCCATGCTTTCGACGGATTCTAGGACTATCCTCAAAAAAACAAATAGTAGGGTTCATGCACAGATTTACACTAGTATGAGGAACACCAGAATTATGGTGAAACTAGTTTCATGAGAAAGGAACAATTATATAAAAAATGTTATGTCGGATTCCAAAATAACCTCAAAAGAAAATTTATGGGGTATCAAACAACCCAAATCCTCACAACAGAAGATAAACCAAGCACACAACCCAATCATACATGATTTAGATAATGTAACAGAACATGGATGATGCCACATGACATAGTCTCAAAAAGTATAAAATAACTATAAATTGAGAATCAACCATTGTTGAGATATGCATTTGGAAGTAAATGATCCATTATCATGACTATGTAACTATCTCTTCAATAAATTCACACAACTAGAATCCTCCCATGGAATCACATTGGTATGTAACTATTATGAAAACACTCACATTGTTATTAAATCAACAAGGCTAATATTAGTGATTTTTTCATAAAACATGCCTTATTGAGAAGGATAGTTCATGCAATATTCAAATCATCCATGCAACATCATACCTTACTTAACTCTAAATATTTTACAAAAAAATACCATTAACATCGTTGTTCCATACTTGTGAAACAACCTATGTATTGTGAAGCTCAAAAAATATGTGAAACCCCAAAGATGTGCGACATTGACTTTTTTCCAATGTCTTAATGAATCCTATTAGAAACATAGTTTTATGGAAAATTAGATATTTTTGTAGACATGTCTATTAAAAAAAGGTTCACTCCTGAAAAACTCATCTAGATGACTTGTATTATATAACCACATACCCATTCCCTTCACTCTTTGTCATGGTTGGGAATCCACATATTATATTACTGCGAAAAATATAGATCCTAGAATTATTTACCCTACATTCCTCCCTAAATCGGATGTTTTGATGCCTCTTTCCCCCCAAAAACATACAAACACTAGATACATATTACCCAACTAAGATATTTTCAATGGAACCACCTATATATTACCGCATTATAAATATTAAGGATATTAGATCCTTTTACCCTCCCAACCTAACTCATAATGGTAATCTATATGGTTGAACCCCAAATTTTTTGGATCTAAAATACATTAAACTACATACCACCAATGACCTAGTCTCATAATGTTATGATTTATCCTTACCATATATAACTATCATTGGATTTCATTTGTGATGAACTCATGATGAATAGTTTGATGATAATGAAATTCATTCTTGGATATGCATGAGTTGATTCCCTCCATTCCTATAGAAATATTATATTCAAAATACTAACACAATCCCTTATTTTCACTCCTTATATGAGGCAGGCATCCTTAAGTATTATATTTAAAATTCAAGGTGTGGACCCATCACCAAACCATAAACATTAAAATCATAATACTTATACCTTTTCCACTATCTCCAAACATATTATATAGGTGGAAAATAAAAATTCAAATATCAATAACCCATTATCCCAAAAGCCTTGCATCACATTCATTTGTTCAGATTTAGAGGATGATTCTCCAACTCTATATTATATTCTCAGACCCATTTCACCATCCTCTATTGAGCCCAAAACACTAAATCTTAATAAACTTTATGGATTACTCGTTAACTTCAATAAATAAAAACACCCTCTAGATTTTATAATATCCACAAGATTATAACGTTTTAATATCCTAGTATGTGATGAGAATATATGGTTTGTGTCTCTCTAGTGAAAATTAAATCATTTAGTGTCCCCCAAAAGAGATTAAACTATGCATTCCCTCAATCATCTATAAACATGTTCTTGGACTAGAGTGTATTGATCATATTTGGAGGTTACCCACACTGAACATCAAATCTCTCAATTCCATTACACAAATATAAACATCTGTGTCCTCTAAATGCATCTGAAATATAGTCTTAGGTTACAATACTAGTCAAAATTATTTAATGAGTATAAAAGTTCTATATAAATTGTATAATATTTATTCCATCCCTATTTGGTGATGAGAGTAAGATTCTACCTCCTATAGCGAGAATTAAATTCCCTAGGTGGTAATCCTAATAAAAAAGTGTATTGAGAATATAATCTATTCCTCATCTACTAAGTGAAAATCCATGTATTTTACCTCATGTGAAAATCATGAGATAAATTATGTGATTTGTTTATGAATCCTAAATATAATGAGAATATGATCCCTTCATCCATTTCATAGATAATAAACCTAGTTTCTTTCATAATCTAATGAGAACGGGATGAATTATTTAATGAGGCTATGAATCTTTTTGTAATGATTATTAGATTTATGGAATGGTGATAACATGATGCCTCTAATGTTGAATGTGTTATGCCTTATGTGATGAGTGTATAATACTGAAGGCGATGACGATTAGGATTATTATGTCTTAATTGTAATATTCCCCATTGGGATGAATAAATTCCTTTAGTTTTACAACAAATATTCCTGACTCCATATAATAACATTCCCTAAAATCCTCAAATGTGGAATAAATTTATAGATTAACAATATTCTAAAAATTCATCATCATTTACAACCATAGGTAGCTACCATTTCAAAAAACATCCAATGAAATTAATAAAAATTTAGTGGAATAAGGAACTAACAATGAGAATCATTAACATGAATTTTACATGTAATAGAAAATAAAATTTCCTCGCAAACTCAATTGAGGAATACTAGGAAAAAAGAGAAAAAATTATAAAATCTTGTTCTCATCAAGGGTTTGTAATCATCATCCATGGGGGAGATAGATTCCCACCATAAGAGACCAGGAATGTGGGTTATGATGTTCTTGACTGATCAGAAGATGTAGAACCCAATATTATTGAATTATCTGTTAGAATAATATAAAAATATAATGGTAAACATGATATAAATTTCTCCCCTTACAATAGTGGGAAGATGATGAACATTGTGAATCAGTAGATATTAGAATCACTAATGTTGGGATTTAATAAATAAAATGGTTAAACAAAGTATTATTTTTATCCTAAAACCACGATATGAAAAGGAGCACTATGTATCATTGGTTTTAGAAATTAACCTACTCGACATCAAAATAATAAAATTCATGTGTCTAAATGAGACAATATTTTTGAAATCCAAAATAATTACACTTACAATAAGTTAAATTCAAATACAATAGCTCTTGGAAAATAAATCCTTATATCTCTATATTATCTCCTTAAATATAGGGTTTCAGTACCCTTCATATATCGATATGAAGAAAAATGATTCATCCACACATGGTTGATAGAACATAAATGATTAGAGGATATAAGGAAAATATTTCTCTACATTCCACATTGATCATGTATATGAAAACACCCTGATTAAAATGGATAACATTATCGAGATCATATCCCCAAAACACACTAAAAATATATATCCTAAATTTTATTATAGGTGAGCTATTGTTCTTTCCATCCATATACACAAACCAAAGTCACCTAGGAGGAATATCACCACCAGATGTTTTCAAATATATAGAATAGCTCCACATGCTTCTAAATTGGTTGATTCCATTCCTTTTCCACTTTCACTAGTAAAAAATCCATGAAACCCACAATGAGGTTTGGTCACTAATGCTTCCAAATGGGAATTTTCTCTAAAAGATCGTGTGTACACTACCACCGCATACAGATACCCTTACATCCTGACCATAATAGAGGGGTACATATTTATGAGTTTATTATCAAGACATCAACAACCTACTAAGGAGGAATTATTGAATCTACCAATCATGGGAACCACTAAAATTTGGGGCACCCCATGACACTGAATTTTACCTTGGGGGTCCACCTCATAATTCATTCAATTGATAGGGATTTATTCTACATGAAAAATAATTCTAAATCCCTACGGTTCTTCATTGCGAAGAAGGCAATCAACATTTATAGAGGCCCTACCATTTTCACTAGTGATAACATGTCCTGCATAAATCCTCATTACCTTGAAATGATCAATATTAAGGTATTCAAATTTTATAACCAAAAGTATTGATGTAGAAATAAATATCACGTCACTTGATAGAATTAGAGGTCTTCATAACCATTGAAATTATATTTATTAACCTAACTAGTACATAAGTGTAGGGGTGATCCATAGGGAAGATAGGTGAGTGATATAAGAGTATAAGACAAACTAACCACACATTTGTAAGCAATGGGGGTACTTCATTTTTAATGAAACAATCAATCTTATTAATTTTTTAGGTATTGTGTATATTTATTTAAAGATGGTATGTAAGGAATAAAAATAAAAAAAGAACAAAATTGACACATGAGTAATGATAGAAAAATAGAGAAGACAGAGATAGAGGAAAAAGTCTCTAAACAACTACCTAAGATAAAATGTAACTCTATTGGTTTAAATGATAAATTTTTATTCTAAAAAAAATATTGAGTTTACTACCTCTTAAAAGATTGGACCACTCTCCCTCTCCAAGAGAAGAATCACAAATATATTGTTTATAGATGTTCTTCACAAATTGAAACACCAAAATGTAATGAAATTTGATGATAATGTTACTAGAGATAATCTCGCCTATAAATTTCAATTGTTTTTGAATTATGATTTTTTAATGAAATGCATCAACGAATTTTCTAGAAAAATTATAATTGATTTATTAAATTAATTTAGTGGGGGTGGAAAAAAATCATGAATTAGATATGGAACAAATCTCTTTGATCAACTCCAAATCATGAATATGGATGTTAGTAAAGAAGTAGGAAAATATGAACCCGAAAATTATATCTCCTCCATGCATGATCATTTAATCATAATTCATTGAAAAATCTAAAATTTACAATTTGAATTACAAGAGGTGGATAGAAAATAAAAGTAAAATGAATTCCCCATCTATATCTTTTTAGCCACTACGCTGAATTGCTCTTTCTAGTGTCTCTAGGTCTTTCACTCTGCCTACTATAGTTAACTAGCTCTGCTGATATCGATGGATGTTGGGTTGGGGTGAATGAGAGTTGTCTTGAATCTTACAGATTCTCAAATTTAATACACCTCTCATATACTTCTTGTAACTCCATGCATGAATTTACTTAATCATGGTTTTCACTGCCGCACCGCACGCAAGGATTTTCTCACTACTACACAAGTCGTTATATCATATACCATGTAACTAACTCCAAACCAGTTGGATGGAGTGAACTTTCATAGGATTCCACTTTCTATATGGATATGAAAAAAAACAGAAAATTATTAAATCATATTTTAAACATAACTAAAGGATTTAATAATTATTAACTTAAGTAATTAATTATTTTTCTTATTTTTAAATTAATTTTTTATTATATATTAATATTTATTTAAATTTATTAATTTTGTTAATGAATATTTCATTGATTATATATTTATTTTATTATTTATTTAACGAACATTCTTAAAGATAATTATTATTTAAAGATTAGAAGTTTTTATTTAGTAAGACATTTTTTTATTTAATAATATTATTAACGTATAGTTTATTTAATAAATTTATTAATTTATTTAAAATATTTAATATTTTAAAAATATTCGATTCAATTAGTACATTTTAATAATTTACATTATTTAAAAGTTAATAATATATTACTTTAATATATTTTATTCAATTAATATTATTTTCTAATTTATTTTATTAATAGGGTTTTATTTATTTATAATCATTATTGTTATTTAAATTATTTTTATTCTATCTTTATTATTATTAATTATCAAATTAATTATTTTAAATTGGCTAAATATCCCCCCATTCATATCTAGAGCGCACAAAGGAGAGGTTTTTATTCCTCATTAAGCTATCGAGGACGACACCCCCCTCATGACTTCTTCAATATTGTCTTGGCTAAAATTCCGGTTCAGAGGACGATGGAAGCGACCCTAGTTCCTTCTCCAAGAACGATGTCATCTTGACTCCTACTTCAGGGGGAAGTCAGATCTGCAATGAAGGAACTTAGATCGTTAGAAAAATCTTCGATTGTAGTGGGGTGCATTATCACAGTGAGAAATAGCGGAGGTGTCCGTGATTCATTAATCACTGACAGAGGGAAAGGTTGGTGCAACCGATGGGGTTGATGAGTCTATTGCTACTGATATATCAAAGGAGAAGTCAATGGTGAGACTGACTGGGTGTCAGTAGGATGTATTAATGAGATTACTCACTAAAAGAAGGAGAATCGTGTGTCAGTGACTCCCAAAAAATTTCTAACTGTAAAATGAGTCTATAAAACACTAAGAAGACTTATAATTATTTAACCACAAATATTTAACAAATAAATTAACAAATTTCAATAAGTAAAACAATTTAGAGTTAAGAAAATGAAATAGAAATACGTAAATAATTTAATGAAACAAATAAAAACATAATATAAAAAAATTAATGTATAAAAACTAAAATAAAATTTTAAAACATAAGACTTAAATTATATTTAAAACTAATTATAAATTAATAATAAAATTTAAATAGATTGATACATGGTTTTAATATTTATTTAAAACATTAAATGATAATTATTTAATTTAATATGTTGAATAAGATTAATTACTTAGAAATGCATTTTTCTTAAAGTAAACAGGAGTAGAAAATAAATGCAATAGTAATATGAATGAAGTTGCCTGATTATGTTTTTCCAAACAAGATCCATTATAGTAATTAGACTACTTTATTGACACCAATAGTAAAAAAATAAATTAAAATAAAAACTAACCGAATTATTAATAAGAATTATTAACTATATTGATACAAGATTTTAAAATTGTTTAAAATCATAGAATTAAAATTATTTAATTTAATTAGGGGAATAGGTTTAATTATGTAGTAGTGATTTTTTAAAAGTATATAAGAGAATAAAATAAATGATAGAGTAAGATGAAACAAATTCCATGTCAAATTATGTACAGGAAAGATTCATTATAGGAATTCCACTCCTCTGTTAATATTTGGTGCATTAATCTCAAAAAACACAATACATGAAGGCCATGTACAAAATTAGAGCAGAGAAAGATAACAGAAAAGTATCAAAGTATCACCTTATTCAAAACATAAAACAAGAAGTAAATTAAAGAGATGTACCATGGGTTCACTCCCATGAAGTACTACATTTTATGTCTTCAATTATACATTATTTAATTATTTTTTTTTATGTTGAATGTAAGAAAAATCATGGGTTTCTCTCCTTAAAGTGCTAGTTTCAATTCAATATGCTTGACTCCCAGATATCATATCGTGGTCACTATGTGGGGGTAGATTCCTTACATGAATAAACCAGATGTGTTTGGTCCATTTATTTTTAATAGAGAATTGAATTTTTTTTTGATCTAAAACTAATGTAAATGGAATCTCAATTTTCAAAATCTGTAAAACCACCAAAGAAGCACCCTTTAACATCAACTAACTGCACAAAGGATTCATCATGTAGAGAAAACTTCAGCACATAAATTCAGGTTTTTAATTGAATGATCAAGATATTTTTATTCTCTTGAAAAGTTATTGACTTCATCATTCTCTTTCAAGATGATTATACACTCAGGTACTTCAATGTTACTATTGGTAGTAGTGTTTTCCAATTTCAGATTAGATTCATATTAGACTGATTCAGAATTTTTAGAAAAGGGAAAAGGTGAAATAGGTGCTCCTTATGGGAAAACAAGAATGTGTTGACCATAATTAGATACACATGAACTCAATTGAAATTCCCTCTCTAAACTACTCTCAGCATCAAAAAAAGAATTGGCACGAAACTCATCTAAAGATGTCTTATACACACATGGAATAGTAGATATTTGTTCTTATAAATATTCTGGATTGAAAATAATATAAATCTTTTTAGTAATTCCTTATTATTAAAAAAGAAATCATAAACTAATGCTTCTGGAAAATCATTTCTACATTTATAATATTTTGTTTGTTCAACATCTATTTCATGTTCACATTCAAATAATTCATTTTCCAAAACAATGTTTGTTGTGTGTTGGAATTTCATAATAGGGGAAATATTGGTCAATTCATCTTCATGAAATTCATATTCTATATTATTCAAGTTTAAATAATTATCCCTAGGATTTTCAATAGTGGTTTCTTAATTATGTAGAAATGTTTTTAGAAAAGTGATCAATATTAGAATATGCCAGTGAAAACTCATCAATTAATATCTCATTGAATAAAATTTCATTATAATTGTACTCAAACATAATTCTAGTAATTTCTGGGTTTTCAGTTTTGAAATTGGAAAGATAAGTTTTCAACAGAGGATCAAGAATTTCATATTCAATGATTTTCACATTACGGTTCTCTTCTAAAATAGTTTTCATTTCCATTTCATGTTTATTATTAAATATTCCAGTATGGCTGGGTGAAGATTTTTTGACACTGATGTTTTCAATTTCCAATTTCTCTATAACCTGAGTGATTACATTTTCAAAAATCCTAAAATAGTGAACCATATTAACAAATGAAACCACGTATAGAACTAGGAATTCTTTTTCAATCAGTTTCAGTTCTTTCTCAAAAATATCAAACACAATTCCATTTATGTTCATAATGGTGTCTTCAATATTTTATTCTTTATTCTTTGAGTTAGTTATTTTAATATTTTTTTCACCAAATATATATTCTTCAAAGTATAAAGGTTGTTTTTCAGAATCAAAAACTCTCACTTCTCTACTTTTTTCAAATATATTATAAGAATTTTCTTCTCCACTTATATTTTATTCATCTTGTTCTTTAAATTTTTTTTGTTTCTCTAAGAGTATGTTTTCTAATATTTTGAGATGTTTATCTTACTCTTGATATTTTTTAACTATACTTTCACAATTTTGGATTGACAAACTATTCCTTTCTTCCATCAAAACATCCATTCTGAATAAAACTTTGTCTAATTATTCTAGGATGTTAGGGTTTGACTCAAAATGATATTCATTATCTTTATAAGTATTATTCTATTGTGTTTGGTTATATACACACTTCCAAACAGTTTGTCCATGATAATTGCAACAAAAACCTTATGGTCTAGAGGGATTCCATTACTTATGTACATCCATTTATTTAATGATTCAGATTAAACACACACAATAAATGTTTAATTAATTTTTTTTTATTTTCAACAAAATTAGTAGATTTACAATTTTTAGCATATTTTGCATTTTTTTTTGTTTTTTCTTTTTCTTTGGTTTTTTTGTTTTTTTATGTTTTTTAATTTTTTTAAAACCCCAAAACACTATATGAATACCTTCCCCAGAAACATCAACATATTTTTTTATGACTAGAGGTTGTAATGACCCTCAATTTTAAATTTATTATCCTAAACTTGTATAGAAGTGCATGGTCAATCCACAGGGAAGACAAGTGAGTGTTTTATGATTTTAAGAGAAACAAACCCCTCTATTACCAGCAATGGGTGTACGTATTTTTTAAAGATAAAAAATATATTGAAAATTTTCAAATATTTCTATATTGATGAAAAGATAGTATGTATGGACTAACTTTAGAAAAAAAAAACTAAATTGACAATGGAGTAATGATAAGAAAACAATGATGGCAGAGATAGAGGAGAAACTATCTAGAAAACTACTCAAGAAAAAACATAACTCTACTAGTTGAAATGATATCTTATTTTCTAATATAACTATTGAGTTTATAGCCTCTACAAATAATTTATCACTCTACCTCACTAGGAGAATAGTAACATAGTTAGTGATTTTGGGAGTTCACCACAACTCAAAACAAAAAACTATAATGGAGTTTAAAGATAATGCTGTTGAAGTAAATCTCATTGATCAATTTCAAAAGTATTTTGAATTATGAATTTTTAAAGAAATGAATCAATGATTTATAACACCAAAAGATCATTGATATGAGATTAATTAATTGGAAGAGTACAAATAATCTTTAATTAGATTTGGAACTAATCTGACGGATCAACACCAATTGATGAAGATTGAAGCTAGTAAAGAAGTAAAAATGTATGAACATGAAAATTATAGGTCCCCCAAGCATGAGCATTTAATCATAATTAATTGCAAAAGTTAAGATTAAAATTTTGAATAAGAATTGATCAAATTAAAATAAAAGTCTAAAAGGATTCCTCCTATAAATATTTTGAGCCACTACATTGATTTATTACTTATAATGTCTCTGTGTCTTTCCCTCTGTCTATTCTAGTTCTCAATCTCTACTACTCCTGATGGATGATGGCATAAAACTGACCAGGATTCCACTTCTACATGAATCTTTAAAAGAAACCAAAAAGCATTGAAACATATTTTAAACATAACTAAACTATTTGATAATTATTCACTTAAGAAAATATTTATTATTATTATTTTAAAAATAAATTTTTAATAAAATTTAATTTTTATTTAATGTAATTAATTTTATTATTGAATATTTGATGGATTATTTATTTATTTTATTAATTATTTAACTAACATTATTAAAAATAGTCATTATTTGAATATTAGAATTTATTATTCAGTATATTAGTTTATTTATTTAATAATATTATTAATTTATATTTTAATTAAAAAATTTAATAAATTAATAAATTTATTTAGTATTTTAAAAATATTTGATTTAATTAGATAATTTTAACAATTATCAGTATTTATAAATTAATAATATTTTACTTTAATATATTTTATTAAATTAAATTCTTTTATATTTTATTTTATTATTAGTTATTTATTTATTTATAATAATTATTATATTTAAATTATTATTATTATTTTATCATTTTTATTATTTATATATTTATTTGTTATTATTACTTGAACTAATCCCCCTTTCTTCTCTAGCATGCACGAAGGAGAGTTTTTCATTCCAATGTGGAAATCAGATCATCCATTAATGATATCTACTCATTAGAAAATGTGTCGATTATAGTGGGGTGTTTTGTCTCAGTGAGAAATAGAAGTGGAGGATCGTGTCTTGTTTCTGACATAAATCCTCGGAAAGCGACATCATCGGCGGTTTGATGATAGATGCAGTTGTTTTGGTTTATTTCATTTTGAGAAGTATTTGCATTTCTTTAGATAAACATTTTTGTATGATTTGGGGTTGTTGGAATAGAATCTGAGGCGAGGTAGAGAGCACATCATTAGATCGTATTGTGGAATGGATGTCGGGGTGTCAGATCTACACAACATCGCTGAATCATTGGACTCATCGAAAACTCCTGACTATAAGTGAATGGGTCTGTAGGACACTGCAGGGGGTGACGATGATATGTAATGGAAGGCGGGCTGCATGCAACATCAGTGAGTTGTGAATCATTTATAGAGAGAAATGGTGCTACAACCGATGGTGTCAGTGAGTCTCATGCTACCAACAACACAAAAGATTCGGAAATAGTGAGACCGAAAGGGTGTCAGTATGATGAATATGTGGAATGAATCATTGATAAAATGGAAAAGGGTGTGTCGTTGGCTCTTGAAAAATTGCAATGTATAATATGAGTCACTATCACTCAATGGTGACTTAAAATTTTTTAAATCTAAAACTAAAATAAGTCAATGAAGAAATTAAAATAATTAAAACAATTGAGAAATAATAAAAAATAACATAAAAACATAAAAAATTATTGAAACAAATAAAACCATATACTAAAATATGAAATTAATAATAATTAAATTAAATTTTCAAAACCAAAAACATAAATTTAATTAATAACTAATGAAATTATTAAAAAGAATAATTAATTAAATATATATAATATTTAAATATTGATTTAAAAATGTATGTTAAAATTATTTAATTTAAAAAGTTTAATAAGATTAATTACCCAAATTTATCATAGAAGTTAATTTAGATTAAATATTCAAAATTTATATAGTAAAATTTAAATTATGATTAAAAATGATTAAATAATTTGTTAAATTTTTAATTTATTAAGACATTAATGAATTTAAACTTTTAGTCATAATTAAAACATCAAATAGTTAAAATATAATAAAATAAGTCAACATTAAATAAAAAATTTCAAGGGATAAATTATAAAATTTATTATAAAATTTAGTTAATTAATTAATTAAATTATAAAATTAAAAAAGTGTAATTATTTAATAAAATTTGAAAATATAATTTATTAATTAATTGTAAATCAATTAAAAAGATGTGTAAAATATGTCATTTTAGACGCACATCATAACCCAAGAACTTTATGATTCTGAGGTGAATAATGGTTCAAAAAACTCCTCAACCTCCACAACCAAATATATGTGTAAAATCACATCACTTGGTGATGATCATTCCCAAATAAGAGGTCTATATGGTTATAAAACCCCACCACAACTTCTTAAATGTATAGAATATATTTTATCCATTCATGGAAACTTACTATAGACATCCCTAGAAACATCTACTTCCCTCATATCTATATTGATGCTAAAGATAGAGTATACATGATGATCTAGTCTTGTACTATTTGATGAAGGTGAAAACCCAATCAAATTGCATGGACTCTTTGTCCTTACTGATCTGAATGAGTCTATGGATACCCATCCTATATGGATGTGTTCCCGAATCATTTTTATAATCAAGAAGATGCTCCCTCATTTAATATGACACTGGATCATGTGAATCCTTCCATACTAAAGAATAATTAGTAGAGTAAATCTGTATCGCTTCCTCCCCCATTCTAATTGATTCCATAGATTGGATATCAGGGTGACATAGATTAGAACTAACCTATAGAATATGAGTTACACCGAAAATTTTAATAAGAAATCTTTTATAAAAAACACTTTTTGATTTAGTTCTATATACCTGAAACCCCACAATTCAACATCCAAAAGCTATATGGTTATGATCACACATAATACATTCATAAAAACATATGGGTGATGTTCAACTACGTTTGTGTCCATCATCTTACCATTTCATGAATCCATGAACACCTTCATTATATCAATTAGTATCTCCAAACGGCTGAAATATAGATGCTTTCTATAGTTTGGTGTCATTATTCATATGTGTACCGCCAGATTTGTCAGTGGACCAATTATTGGAGCCTCACTATTCTTCATATGATCATAGATTTTGTGCCTTCATATATACATATATAATGTTAGTAGTATCATTCTACCGTATAATTCATCCTTCTCTTGTGATTAGAAATAATTAACCCAAGAAAATCCTATTTTCAATTGTTAATATACCCCTCCAACCATAGACTCTATGAATTTCATCCCATTCAACCCATAAAATTATTTCGAAAATGAGGCATGTAGTATGGTGTATTAAGAATATGATCCACCACTAGGAAAGCCAAAAAGTGAGTCATACCTTCCAATATGTTCTCACACACATCAATACAGATAGATTTTGGGTGTTGTGGGCCCCCTATGGTGATTATGCATGTTTATATACATCATTGTAAAGGTAAAGGAATTAATAAAACTATTGGTATGTCGAATACATATAAAAAATAACATAGGATGGAAAAATGGTTGTTTTACATAAAGATAATCCAAACAAAAAGTGGTACACTTCCAAAATAATCTATTAACACCACCTATAGTGGTAGAATGTCTAGGTGGACAATTTCACTCCCTAAAAATAATCCCCAAAACTATTTACCCTTGGAAATGCATATTGGAATGATGTGGGTAGTCCCAATGATCTTGTAAGGATAAGGACTTGCAGCTCCACAAGACACAACAATATCCTTGTATTTCTTATGGATATTTCCATAAAAATTTGTGCATCTTCCAACCTCTAGACCATGTTTTCTCAGCTTTCTGATCTATTAGACCAGTCTAGGAGATGTTTCATGTAGACCCTTCAATCAAGGTTATAAGTGCTCTGAATACTCATATCGACACAATAGTGGCATAAATAACCATTGTAAATCCTAAATAGAGGAAACATCTATCATAGTGGATCATAATCCTCCACCCCACACATTCTTAAATCATACCTTACCTCATTTACTGGTAAATTTTAATTGAAGATTCATCTATCCCACTTCCCCTCATACTCTATGCTTATTAAGGTAATCTATGAAAACATTAATGCCCCTATGATCCAATAATTTTTAAAGAACAAGTAATGATCTTCCTTTTCATGTATAATTAGTTGTCGTTGAGGACAATAAATAGATATGAGGGTCTCGGCAGTGGGTTTTCTAAAAATTCATATCCTCCAATAATATAAAATCATCATTAACCTCTTCAACTAAATGCAAAATGAAAATGATAGTGTTATTGAATTAATCACATAATATAAGGGGATTAAATATTCTATCAATGTGTACCATATGTTTGGATAACATTTGAGAAATTTTCTAGAGAACATACGATATGGGATTGATCTAACCCACAGATCCCTAAAGTACATGGGTTAACACTAGGAATTTATATAGACATCTTAGTTAATAAAAGAAGTAATCAAGTGGACCATGTATAGGTCCCTCCAATTTCATCTTTCATCTCATTTGTGGAATCCTATGAGATCAGATATGGTTGCAATTGTGAAATATCATTCCCTTTAATTAATCTAACTCCAGTATCCTACATAGAATTGTCCATTTTAAGAGATCCTTTCTATGTTTATGCAAACCAAGTACCACATAATTTCTAGGATCCCATGGTTACCATTCTAGAAATTATGACAGTGTTATAATCCCCCATGTATGAGTAATCCCTAGGTTTAATTAGTTATTTCATAGGGAAGAAACATATCGTGTTTCTAGAAACCAAAAAAACATAAGAGGCTAGCTTAAAAAACTACAATCAAAACTATTCCTAATAAAGGGTCATTGGAATCACCAAAAATGTATATACTATCTCCAGGTTCTATATTTCAGACATAGATAGACCTAAAATATTTTAGTAAGGTGATTAACAAAAAATAATTACATATTTATCAGCAACAACAATAAATTAGGATGATTATTGTTTAGAATGGATGTTGGCAACTGGATTATGTGAAAATAAGTTTGGGGATTGGATATTCCACAAGTCACTCAATCATGAAACCAGGTTTATCAATTCATTGTTGAATTATCCAACACCTTATGAGTCTTACACATATTCTTTAGGTACCAAATCAACGTCACATACATTGAATACTATTATAAATCGACACCAATGGTGTCATGGAAACTAATATCCACAATCAGTACTATTTTTTGTTAACTTTTTATTTTGATTTTATACCCCTTTTGGGTAATCCCTATAATATGTTCACAATTATAATAATAAAATAAATAATAGATAAATTATTATAATTTTAATTTCATTAGACTAATTGATAAATATGCCAATCCTAGTGGGGGACATATGTGTCACGGATCATGGAGGCACCTATGGTTGACACTATTAAGGGAATTATAGGCACCATACCATAAATATTAAAAATCAACTCACCACCCACAATTTTAGGGTTCATACTATTGAGACTATAAAAGAGTATGTACTTTGGGATAACCATATATAATTTTCACATTTTACAACATCATGTATACCCTAAAAACATATCATGTTTTTTATTCATATTTATCTACAAAAAACCCATGTATCTACCCTATTCAGTTATAGATCATACATAAATAAACAATGATTATCCCCAGTAACCAATATAATGGAATAATAAAAAAGGATCTCGTCATGACCCAAGGCCTCCTCTAACCATGCTAATTTCATGTCCTTGCAAAGAGATACCATAATCGAGTAAGAACATTTTTCTATATTGGAAATGTGATGTTATTAAGAATAAATCTATTATACCATAATATGTATTGATATTTTATGTGATTCACTTTTCTAAGGAGTTATATTAATCATTATTTAATAGATTGAATAAATCTATATTGTATAAAAATGGAGTATTTTTCACTGAATCCTATCTCTTATAAGAATCCAAAATGAGGAGTTTCAATCAATTATTTACCTTTATAAGTATAATAAGGGTTCCATAATTAATTGGAACATAGACCTATTATATTTTTCTCATAAATTTTCAATTGTGTGGAAAATTATGATTGATATACACATGATTGTTGATCAATCCTATCCTGACAAAGATGCACCTCAATCTGGGATTCATATAAGAAAATTTAATCCTTTTGTTATTGGGGATACAAGGACATGATAAGAGTGCGAAAAATTATGTGTGTGGATTCATTTGGATGTTATGTTGGGTAATTGGTATACAATCATAGGTTTATAGTTGTATCACAAGAAACAATCTACAATTCTTTAAAGGTATGTCCTTATATTTATATTATTTCAATGATCCCCATTTCATATTTTTTTCCTTAAATACTCCATCAATTGCCAGGTAATAGTATTCCATGTGAATTATTTCCCTTTGACTCCTAAAAATCTCTATATCTAGAGACTATTTATTTCTATAGATATGGTAAATTTATCTAGACTATTATTATTGAGAAGTTAAATTATCACAAACAAATGATAGCTGCCCTAATAAATCCCTATGAATATTTACTAGATAACACGTTCAAGATAATTCACCAATTAGAAGGAAAATCTCCAAAAAATTGAAAACATTTCATAATTTCCAATAAAAAATATCCCCCATAGATCACATCATATTCCTATAATGTATAGGAACCACAAATGTGTAGTAAAAAAATAGAATCAAGACAACTGAGATAGGGGTGGGTTTGGTGAATGAGTCATTAATTTTCTTATAATAAAGTTTTATAACATATTTAGTAAATATTATAAACTTCTAAAACCATTTTATGTAAAGATACTCTCAAATAAAACTTCTGAAACTCAACTTTCATATGAAATAATCATAGTGAAAAGACATCCAATTATATTTAAAAGGTTAAATATAAAGACATATTCCATTACATGTTGGATAGTCCCACCAAAATGGATTCTTTCACAACCTTCTTTCTATAATTAAATGCCATAAGAAATGAATAATTATAAAATCCTACTGGAACCATTTCTTATATAGATGGTTATACCCACTAACTATCATTTTCAATATTCAATTTCCCACAGATGGTTAAATAAACAAATAAAATAATTCCTTTTTAGAAACTTGTAATTATCTAGAGTTACTAGCTTCACATTCCATCATCTTATTTGATCAACTTTAGAAATATTCACTTCCTCCAAAATTCTGATGAATCAAAAAGTATCTATGTACAATCTTCATGAACATCAAAAATTCTCAAAATATGTTTGTGATCATGAATCGTTTTCAAGAATATTTTTCCTGATATATTCCAAAGAAAATGTCAGTATATTTTCTTCAGTCTAATAATGTATGTCTGATGGTCTTTATCTGAATTCCTTTGGTCTAATTATTATTATTCTTCTTCTTCCCATTTATCATTTGAGTAGAAACTCAATTAATATCTTACAATTCCACGATCTAATGGAACTCGATTTGATGAACCTTTATCTGACTAATGTCACTATTATGGGATAATTATAATGGATTTTCTCAAATAAAGGATCACCCATTTCAACTTTGTCTAATGATTATATTAATCCTCAATCCATTGGACATGTTTGGATGGAACTTCCTCAACCGAAACATAAAAAATGAACTCTAGTTAGAAACTCAATACTTGAAAAAACAAATACTAGATTTCCCAGTACATGTTAACAAATCATGTTCTTCTTCTCATAAAAAATTATTCTTCTATCCATTTATAGGAACATAAAAACGAACTAAGGAAACCCAATTTCACTTCCCACTCAACAAAATTCAAAAATAAAAAATTTCTTATTAATTATGTATTCATAATTAAATTCTTCTACTCTTCATAATTAGTATGGGGGGTTCATAAATCTTCTCAAAACATCAAAATTAATTATGTTTATAATAATTTATTTAATTTTATTCATTAGTATAATTCTTCATTATGATTATGCATTATGATGAAGTCATGTGAAAAACAGGATATGGCTAATTACAATGATATCTTGTAAAAATTGAATTTATTCTCCAAAAAATTATCTAAATCTTCTATTTATCAACACATCATAAATGTATTCAATGTATTTCTCCTTTTCATTAATTCTTAAAACCAATGATCCCTCACTCAATTATGTTTTCCATTCCTCACACAGATGTAAAGTATCCAAAATACATCATATTATTTTCTCTACTTGTCAAAAATATCCAGTTTATATCACTACTTCTCCATCCTTAAGAATATATTTAGCATTTTCATAGAAACATTTGACTTTCAGTTGATTTTTTTTAACATCCCATCATTCAATTGATTTATTTCATTCCATTTAACCTCAATATTATAGGAATTACAAGATCTCCCTCTTTCCTTCAAAAATCATGCTTCAATATGTTAGATAGAAAACCTTTTATATTTCATAAATATAAAGTTGAAGAGAATATTTATAGTTAATAATTTTATTTTTTATTACGTACCAACATTTCTGTCTAAATTAGCATCTGCTGAGGTCGATTCTGTCTGATACCAATTTATAGTAGTCTATGACATCTCATCAAATTCTCATTTTGATTATCTGAATCTATTGATTGATGAAAATGAGTTGAGTCTGAAAAATTAGACTAATAGCGAGGGTCCAAAGTTCATTATCTAATATAGCTTCTGGTTTATTTGGGAGGCATGTAATATTATGTGTCTATATAAAACAAAACTCTACATTTTTCTAAATTCATCCATATATCATCAATTTATAATAAATAAAACCAAAAATCAATTTTTTCCTAACAATATTCCACGTTGTGTTTGATTTCAATACCCACTTCAACCACATCAAAACAATACATATAATTTTATCTTCTCTCTTTTTTATCTCCCATTTCTTTCTATTCTCCCCCTATTTATTATATATCTCCTACGATTTCCCCTTCCACTGATTTCCAATAGAATTCAAATGGGCCACCATGATAAGTTTCCTAATTATTAAAATGATTTCATTTCAAAGGGTTGTAAATTTTCAACATAGAATATTGAAGTCAATCATCAATGGAACATAACTATCACATGTGTTTCTTGACAAGTAAAATTTAACAAAACAACTCTATTTATATGTGGGTGAACCTGGTGTCAAAAAAAATTTGTATATTCGAGGTTATCAATATTTCAAACAAAAAAAATTATTTAATTCAATTTCATGTTTATTTAAAAAATCACATTTCTGGGGAAATAATGAAAGGGTTTGATTATGATAAATTAAAACCTCAGCCATATTAATAAACATAAAAAAAGTACTATTGTAATAACACAACCTATAAAAATGTCATTTTTCTAACATCATTATATTTTTTTACAACAGACGTATGAGAACCACATATAATATTTCTTTTATCAACTCATTCAAATACATTAATGTTAGTAAAAAAAAATTTAGAATAAGGAGGATGAAATTTAGGTTTTTGTAAGCATATTTTGTATTGGGATTCCTCTATTAAGCATTCACTTTTTATTTTTTATAATTTATTTTTCATTAAATTTTATTCCTTCATTATGTTCATCCTTCTCATATTTTTTGAAATGTTATTTTTATTGAATAGACTATTCTAATGAGGTTGTAAATTTTTGTTCCGTTTTAGAAGCCTATATCAAGTGATTTTTCAATGACTCGTTAATTCATTTATCTTGTTATGGAAAAATAATCCATTAAATATTTAGTATGTCACCCTTCTTGCTTACATATCCTTCATTTTGTTTGAATTTTCTTAAAAAAATCTATTTTTTAAATCTTTATCACTGTTTATGACATCTTAATATATATTTTTTCCCATATTATTTAGTAATATTATCAAACTTACTACCCATATAAATTTGATTCATCCAAATAGCCAAGAACTCATTCTTTTTAGAATCAGTATGTCTGTCTTTCCCCACATTATTAACATACTTCGATTTATTCACCTTATACGTGTCCATTTTATAATCCAATTAATTTTTAGGAACATTTGAGATTCATTACTCATCATATGTTAGATTTTATTTAGTCCTATTTCTTTTTAGAGATAGGTTATACCAGTATAAATAATCTATATGTACGAAAACTCCAAAATAATAATTGTGACCTCTTAATCATGATTTCTCAAACTGATATTGATATATTTAAAAAATAATTATTCATATATCATTGACCACATTCCATGGGAGGATACATTGCTGAACAATTCCTATCTTTCACGGTTAAATATGTTTTCTCAAATTCCTCCTTTTGTAACCCATTGTTTTCACCTTCTTTAGATGTTTCACCATTAAAATAAAATGCCATGGGGTTGATTTATCTCATCATTATTATATCACTTTGTGTCATAAGAATCATTGATTTTGTTTTTAATAACTCCTGGTCTTTCTCAGCTAGACTAACATTCATAAATTCAATCATGTTTTATGATTTAAGGATCTTCACCCAATTCTTCTTATTTTCATCAAAAAGTATAGATTTTATAATGTTTTTGTTCTCATTTAGATCATATCATTCATTCTAGATTTTTATTTTACATTCTAGCTCCCAAATATTCACATTCTGAAATACAATAAAATTTATATTTTTCTTTTATTTTATTTATATGGTCGTCATTATGAAATGTTGTTCTCTCAACCTATTTTTGTATTTTATTTCCCTATTTAATTATTTGAGTATTATGATCAATTTATTTTACCTATTTTTTTGAGAATCCATTCCATTTATATAAATTTTTAATCACTGTTATCACTTTCTAAAATATTCCCTCCATTTCTATCAGGAGTAATGAATTTGGTTGATGAAATAATTCATCACCAAAGGGGGAATCATTCTTTTTTATTCTTCTGAGATAACATTTCATCTTATTTTCATAAGGAAATATTTCCTTATGTTTCATAAAATTTTCATTATGAGATTTTCATCATAGTCTTTAAAATCGTTGTAACACCCCAAGCTTCCATGGTACACTTCTCATTGAATAATACAGTAGCGTGTGTTGTACACAACTTTAAGATTCTAACACTCCACAACCAATCAAAGTAGTCATTATGAATTGTAATACACAATTTATGAAATTTTATACTTTTATATTTCAAAATGGACTTAATTTTTGGACTCTTAATATCGAAATTATCCTAGGATGAAATTTTTGTACTTTTCAGATAACTTTTATATTTTGATAAATGGTGAAAATTACTAAATTTTTATTAAAAACAACTTTTTTAATCGAAATAATTAAAAGTGATAAATAATTAATTTGAGTGGTTTTAATGTATATTTAGAATATATTTTTACCATTTATTACTATTTTTGTCATTGGGCATAATTTCACAATTAAACCGGACATAAACAAGCGTCAATCTTTTGATAGTTATTATCTAAAAAAACTCGCTTTTTTTAACGACGGGAATTAATTTTAAATTAATTTCTGCCACTTCTGTGTTTTGAATATGGAAAAATGTATTCCATATTTGGAATCATGATATCCAAATTTCTTAAATAGTTAACTTTCATTTTTATACATTTTGAATAATTACTTTGGTAAATATTTTATTTACCATGGTTAAAGGGTAAATCCGGTAAATAATGGTCAAAACATAATATTATAATAATAATAAATTATACTAAAACGTGTCCTAAACTTATTTTTTGATACCTATCCGACCATGGGAATATTTGGGTCGATTTTGGGACCCCATGGAGCCACTTTTTGGTGATAGGGACACTTTTTATTAATTATGTTAAAATAAATACAAAAAATCCATAAGCATATATCTCTTAGAAAAACAGTTTTTACATAGGGTTATATATGTTGTGATTTAGACTATAAATATTCATTAAAATGATAAAAATATTTCCTACATAATTATATTTTAATTATAATTTTTAGACATTAAATAATTCAATTTAGTTACGACACAATGACGATGTGTAATTACCGTATTAATGAAAGAATAAGACAATTGATATTATAAATACCCAAATAAATGTAATTTGAGACTTTTTATAAATTAAAATAATTTTCTAGGTTAATATGACATATTATGATTATTTATATAAATTGTTTTCGAAGTAATAATTCTTTTATAAATTTATCAAAAACAAAATACCAAATAGTGAAAAAAATTACATAAAAGAGTTTTGAAAACAAATAATATATTATTAATTGATATTAAATAACTAAAAATATAAGGATATACCAAGAGACTTATATCATTATTTGTGTATCATTAATGGACCACTTGGGGGTCTCTTGGATGTATATATTAGGTTTATTAACTATATATTATAAAAATACAAAGTGACAAGGTAAGTGTCAAACTAATTAACTAAGTGTTAAAACTAAAAGATAAGGTTAATGTATTCACCAAAACCTATCTAAACTCTGTTGGATGACTGGTGTTATACCCATCCCCACCTTAACCTATAAATAATCCACTTTTGATCCATTATAAACCATATATGATTTTATTATAAAATAATACTTTACGATTTTCTTAAAGAGCCCCTCACCCCTCTTATAAAAGGGAACTCCCCCTTATCATTTATTAAAACATTAAAATACATTTGTCTCGGCCAAACACTGTCCAAATATCCTCCCAACTTCCCTAAATTTAACCTACAGGTCATTGTCTGATCAGAAAGCCAACCTAAGGATCCCTTTTGATCAAATCAAAAGGAAGAACCCGAAGAAGAGGTAATTTTTTCACCACCCTTTTTCAAGTTTATTTCTTCTTCAACTTCTTCTTTCATGTTATTACCATTCTAAAATAATATCTCCAGTATCCTCTATATACTGTGATGTTATTATAAATATGGTACAACTATATTCAGTATTCTATCCATCTTATGAATGACAAGTCACCATACGTGCGTACGTACGGCTTACCGTCTCAACGTCATGGTGTAATTGTTATTCAAAACATTATTATTTGGATGTGTATAATAATGATTTGTAATTCATGTAATTAATAATTATATAATCATAATGATTCTATATATATGATAAACCATCCACTAATTTATTATTTTAATATCAAAAGAATGATATTGTTGCTCGTGCGTACGTACGGAGTACCGTCTCCACGAATGCGATTAGATTCATTTCTCATCGTATCCATTCAAGTATAATTTTAATTTGATGATTACAAAAAATGTATAAGGACATGATATAATTATGGATATGAATAAGATACAAACTATCCATAACAAACATGGATTATGTAACAAGACATGTAAAATAAAACGAGTAAGTTAACACCCGAAACGACGATAATAATAAGATTTTATTAACAAATAAATGCTAAAAGATCATATATGATATCATATTAATGTATATGATTCTTGTATAATTTAATAATTATTATTTCACCATTATATAGGAGTTTAACCTACCATAAACCAAGGAAAATTACAAGGTATGTTCTATTTCACAATCTCTTCATTATTCGAGGTTGTTTATACGTAAATATCAACTAGGACCTCTTTATCATCCACATCAATGTTTCTTAAAAATAAATTTAAAAAAATTCTTACTATTTTATTTAATATGGGTTAAATTCATTTATACCCTCTTTGGACTATTATAAATGGTTTATAAAGGAATATTTCGGTCGTTTTACAAACAAGGTCCATTTTATCCTTTTCGACAAAATTAAGGTATGATTTTTTTTAACATATACGGCAGGTGCGGCTGTTTTCTTTCGTTATAAGATCGTCAAAGCATCCCTTACAAGCTTATAAAAATATTTTCAAAATAAATATTTTCTTTATGTGACTCTTAAATGAATTCAAAATATAATGAGATATGTCTCTCTAAAAAAAGGTTTTGATTTCATCTATGTCAACATACTTTGATGGATTTTATGTTTATTTGAAGTTGATTTATTATGATAAAAAACTTCCATATTGTATTGAAGTTTTTGTGATATGTTTGACTATGGATGTTCTATTTGTATACCATTCATTGCTTATGGTTAAAGTATTGAAATTTCGTATGATATTTTTAATACGAATGATTATGATATTTTTAAACCTTTTCATATGAGGATTGTATTGGACTTAGTAAGTGACGGGTGGAGCTCGCTATAGTTCCTCGATACATCGGTAGTTCTAATGAGATAACTAGATCTGGATTTGGCCAAGGCCTTTTTTCAATTTGATTTATGGTTTTGGCCGAGGCCTTAATAATTTTAGACGTCTTGGCCGAGTCCTTGAAGAAATGTTTCAGAATATCTGGCATTATACATTCCCTCATTATGGAAATAATATTGATGGTTCATGTGGTCATTCGACTAGTAGAATACCCATGATTATGTTTTATTAGGGCATTATTTACTCATCTCCCAATCTTTCCATAACAGTATTCATGTTTATTGGTAAAGGTATGTGGTTTTCAATTATTTACCATGATTAATATTTATGTCATTTTCTGCTGTATTACATACCCTTACTGAGCATTTGAGCTCACCCCTTTCTTATGTTTCATTTTCCCAGGATATGATGATGTTAGTTATGAGTGACCTGTAGGCATAATCTAGGAGGCTTTTATGCTTCTAATGAAATATATTATTGTTGAATTTCTCTTCAAGATGTAATTTTGATCATATGCATGAATCTTGTTTCCAATAATACTAAATTGATCGGTCTTTTGAGACATGATTTCCTTGTAATCATGACAATGTTAGGTAATAATGCACCGAATCTGGGTAACTAGGGTTGGGGCATTACAGTTGGTATTAGAAGAAGTTTAGTACAATCATTGGAAACTAGATTTAGATAAACACTGATTAGAGAACATATCCCTAAGATAGACATTGAGGATTAGTATATAAGAACTTCTTATAATTTTGGTATTGTAGTGATTTTTTGAGTTTTCTGAGCAATACATCCCTTTCTGGATACGAGCAGGTAGAGGTGGCTCTGGCACAGACGTACCTAGGGTTAAATCCCAAAAAAACCACTTTGAGCTAGACTTGAACGGGAACTGGTGCACAACAATGGGCCTTGGAACACTCTTGGTTACGACACGCCTTGTGGATATGCTTAGGATAGTTATCATTTTCTTTACAAACCATTATGAACGGTTATGAGTATATTCTTCCTCAATGAATTTCTATATGATTATGGATTATATCAATAAACTGTTGAATTTATGTTAATTGTTTTAGAAGTTTGTAATTATATATTTCAATTCATAAACTAATCTAGTTTGTGCCATTGTTTAGAAATAGTGCCTAGTGGAAGGAATGGAAACCATATCAATGCACACAATCCATGTAGTGATTTCTATCATACTCAATATAATTATAGTGGAGCTAGTGATGCAACAGGTGCTGATCAACTTATAACCATACTGGGACAACTCAATCAGGTTATGAATAATAATCTTACCCATACAGAGCACCCAGATCCACAGCATGGAGGATCAATGTTATATCTCTGCATGAGGCAATAACCACTAACATTCAATGGGAGTAAAAATCCCATAGTAGCTGAGCAATGGATTAATTTCTTAGAGAAAATATTCCATGCCTTGGGAAGTAGTGAAAGGGAAAAAAATTTCATGGCAGTTTGTCGCCTCACTGGAGATGTTGATCAGTTGTTGTCATTGATACAAAACACGACGAAAGATGATGAAGTATCTGATATAGAATGGAGGGAGTTCAAAGAGCTGTTCTTAGAAAAAATACTTTCCTCGAGACCATCGAGCAGATATGGAAAGGCAATTTCTGAGTCTGAGGCAGAAAGAGGATGAGAATGTTGCAAAGTATGAGGCTAACTTTACAAGGTTAGTGAGGCATGTTGTTGATTATATACGTAACCCAAGGAGTAATATTGATCATTTCATTGATGGTTTAAAACCATTTCTCCATCGAGAATTAGTCTCGCAAACCTTCTCATCATACGAAGATATTGTCTCTTGTGATATCATGACAGAAATGGAATTCTATAAGTCTTATGAATTTAAATCAATGCAATACAATAATAGATCTGCTGAAAACTATGGTAAAGGATATAATGAAACAGGGATGAAGGGTAGAATTGAATTTCCACCATGTGATAATTGTGGAAGGTAGCTCCATGGTGCCTGTCTAAAAGGAAAAGGAGTATGCTACAAATGTGGACAGAAAGACCATCTGGCTGGTGATTGTAAAGGAATGAAAGATGCTACCTATGTTCAATTCTATAATTGTAGGGAGATGTGACATTATGCAAATGAATATCCTAAGAGTCAAGGATATTTACCTCAGAAAAGGCCAATGGATCAAGGCCAAGCTTATGAAATCACTAATGTTGAGGTTGCAGACCAAAAAGATGTCGTGGCAGGTAATTTAATTGTTTCCTCAAGTTTAGAAAATGCATTACCTAATTCTGGATCATCGCATTGTTTCATATCTTCCCAGTTTTCTAGAAAAATTATATATTTCCAATTTTATTTAACAAGGGAGTTTTCAGTTAAAACTCACAAGGGAAGTATCATTGCATCGAATTTTTGTGAATCAGTCCCCATTAGAGCACAGAGATGTTCTTTATCCTCTGATCTCATCATCATACATATGATTGAATTTGATATAATCCTCTGTATGGATTGGCTTTCGGACCATGATGCGAAGATTTATTGTAAGAAGAAGTAGGTTACGATTCTTGATGATGATGATGATAAGGAACACCTTATATTTAGAGAAGAATCGTCGCCACCTAATTCTTATCTAGATCCACCCCCATTAGCTCAACTAAATTCAATTATTGGAGAGGAAGAGAATGAAATAATTGTGGATGAGGAAAGGAATGTTCAAATAGAGGATGTAACTATTGTGAGAGAATATGTTGATCTATTTTCGAAAGATTTACCTAGACATCCTCCAGAATGAGAAGTTGAGTTTTCCATTGATTTAATTCATAGTTCAAGGACCTTATCAGAAACCCCTTATAGAATTGCCACTATGGAATTTGTGGATCTAAAGAAACAACTGGAGGAGTTGATTAATAAGGGATTTATTCACCCAAGTGTTTCTCCATGGGGAGCCCCTGTCCTTTTTGTTATAAAGAAAGATGGATCTATGTGCTTGTGCATTGACTATAGAGAGATCAATGCTATAACAATAATGAAAAAAGAATCCCCTAACTCATATTGATGATTTATTTGACCAACTGTGTGGAGCTCAATTCTTTTCAAAGATTGACCTTCGATCTGGATATCATCTGTTTTGTGTGAATAAGGAAGACATTCCAAAGACGGTATTTTGAACTAGGTCCCGTCATTCTGAGTTTACAGTAATTCCTTTTGGGCTGACTAATGCACCCTCTGTATTCATGGATCAAATGAATTGAGTTTTCAAGGAATATCTTGATGATTTTGTGGTGGTATTTATTGATGATATCTTGGTATACTCCAAAATATACAAATATCATGAAAATCCCTTTCCCATTATATTGAAGACTCAGAGAAGACATGAATTATATGGGATGTTTAGCAAGTGTGACTTCTAGCTTCAGGAGATTTCTTTTCTTGTCAGAATGGCCAGCACCAACAAGTATAACTGAGGTATGTAGTTGTATTGGTTTAGCAGGTTATTATTTATGTTTTGTCAAGAACATTTCCAAGTTGGCTAACCCATTAACAATGCTCACACGTAAAGGGGATAATTTTGTCTGGACAAGATAGTATGAAGAATTTTTTGAAGAACTGAATAGAAGATTAGTCAATTATCCTATATTGACTCTACCATCGGGGAATGATGGGTTCATTATTTATAGTTATGCATTGACGAAAGGACTTGGTTGTGTCCTTATGCATAATGATAGGGTTATTGCCTATGCACACGACAACTAATAATTCATTAGAAAAACTATCCTACTCATGATCTTGTATTAGCCGCTATAATATTTGCTTTGAATATTTGGAGACACTATCTCTACAGTGAAAAATGTGATATTTATACTGATCACAAGTGTTTGAAGTATATATTCTCACAGAAAGAACTCAACATGAGTCAAAGGAGATGTCTTGAACTACTCAAGGATTATGATTGGACGATATACTACCACCCGGGGAAGGAAAATAAGGTGGCATTTGCTTTGAGTAGATAAGATAATGGAGAATTGAGCATGATGATAGTGGAAAGGGATCCTATTTTCATGGATCTAGTAAAGATGGATATGGGAATCACCATGGAAGGCGAAACATCAATGATTTTTCAAATGGTTGCCAAACCATATTTACTAGAAAGGATAAAGAGTTCTCATAACATAGATGAAGAGTTACAAAGGAATATTAAAGCTGTGAATGATGGGATATTGAATGAATTTGTGTATGTAGATGGAATTTTAATGTTTGGGAAGAGACTTTGTGTCCCCAATATACCAAATCTAAAAAGGGAATTTTTTTTGATGATGCTCATAGTTCCTATTTCTCCATACACCCTAGGAGCAACAAAATGTACATAGATTTTAAGGAACATTTTTGGTAGGACAACATGAAGATGGAGATTGATGATTTTGTTTCATGATGTATGGTTTGTCAACAAGTGAAAGCTGGAAGGAAACAACCTAGAGGAGTCATGCAACCTCTTCCCATATCTGAGTGGAAATGGGATAATATTACGATGGACTTCATCATGGGGCTACCAAATACTCCTAAAAGGAACGATGCAACATGGGTCATTTTTTATCGTTTTACCAAGTCATCACATTTACTTGATATAAGGGAGGATTTACCACTTAAACATATAGCGAGAATATATATTAATGATGTTGTGAGACATCATGGAGTACCCCTATCGATTGTCTCGGATCGTGATCCCTGTTTTACATCAAGATTCTGGAAGTCTTCAGAAGGCCTTGGATACTGAAATTCGTTTGAGCACTACTTACCACCCTCAACCAGATGGAAAATCATAATGGACTATTCAAACCATAGAAGACATATTGAGATCATGATCACTTGACTTTTAGGGTATGTGGGATCAATATTTACATCTGGTGGAATTTTCCTATAACAATAGCTTCCATTAAAGTATTCGGATGGCACCATATGAAGCATTGTACAGAAAGAGATGTCGCACACCAACCTGTTGGGATGATGCTGGTTAAAGGAAACTTGTTGGCCTGAAACTAGTAGAGGAAATGATGGAAAGGGTATAGGTAATCCGAAACCACATCAATGCAGCTCAACGTAGGTAGAAGAGCTATGCCGATAATCGAAGAAAGGATTTGGAATTTCAGGTGGGAGATATTATTTTCATGAAGGTATATCCATGGAAGGGAGTTATACATTTTTCCAAGAAAGTTTAATTGAGTCCTAGGCACATCGGAACTTTCAAAATTCAAGAACGAATTGGGGCAGTAGCTTACCGTTTGGCAGTACCGCCAAATATCTCCAAAGTTCACGATGTGTTCCACGTATCACGGTTGAGAAAATACATGCCTGACCCAACTCACGTACTCACCTATGAGGAATTAGAACTGGAACCCGATCACTCTTATTGCAATGATCCCATCAGGATTCTTGATACGATAGAACAAGTGCTCAGAAATCGGACCACTCGTCTGGTAAAAGTTCTATGGAGAAACCATAAAATGGAAGAGGCAACGTGGGAACCCGAGAAACTTATAAAGAAGAACCACCGGAGTATTTTTATGTAGTAATATTATAGATATTTCGAGGAAGATATTATTCGTAGGAGGGAAGAATGTAACACCCCAATCTTCCACGGTATGCTTCTATTTGAATAATACAGTAGAGTGTGTTGTACGAAACATCAAGATTCTAACACGTCGCGACCAATCAATGTAGCCGTTATGAATAGTAATACCCACATTTTGAATTTTTTTACATTTTGTCTTTCAAAATGGACTTCATTTTTGTATTCGGAATATCGAAATTATCCTAGGAGGAAATTTTGGTACTTTTCGAAAGACTTTTATATTTTGATGAATAGTGAAAACTACTAAATTTTTATTAAAAACAACTCTTTTAATAGAAATAATTAATAGTGATATATTATGAATTTTATTGGTTTTAATGTATATTTAGAATATATTTTTACCATCTAATACTATGTTGTCCATTGTAGATAATTTCAAAATTAAACCAGACATAAACAAGCGTCAATCTTTTGATATTGATTATCTCTAAAAATCTCGCTTTTTGTTTTAAAGACGGGAATTATTTTAAAATTAATTTCTGCCACTTATGTATTCTAAATTTGGAAAAATGGATTCCATATTTTGAATCAGCATTTCCAAATTGTGTAAATAGGAAACTTTCATTTTTAGACATTTTGAATAATTACTTCGGTAAAAATTTTATTTACCACGGTTAAAGGGTAAATCTGGTAAATAAGGGTAAACAAAATAATATTATAATAATAATAAATTACCATAAAACATGTACTAAACTTATTGTTTGATACATGTTCGACCATGATCATCTTTGTGTCGATTTTGGGACCCCATAGAGCCACTTGTTGGTGATAAGGACACTTTATATTAATTAAGTTAAAATAAATACAAAAAAGACATAAGCATATGACTTTTAGAAAAACAATTTTTACATAGGGTTATATATGTTGAAATTTCGACTATAAATATTAATTATAAATCTAAAAATATTTCCTACATAATGGTATTTTACTTATAATTTTTAGACATTAAATAATTTAATTTATTTATGAAACAATGATGATGCAATAATTACCGTATTAATGAATGATTAAGATAATTGATATTATAAATACCCAAATAAATGTAATTTGAGACTTTTTATAAATTAAAATAATTTTCTATGTTAATATGGAATATTAGGATTATTTATATAATTTTTTTTCGAGGTAATAATGCTGTTATGAATTCATCAAAAACAAAATACTCAATAGTGTCAAAATTGACATAAAAGGGCTTTTAAAATAAATATTATATTATTAATTGATATTAAATTCCTAAAAATCTAAGGTTCGGACCAGAGACATATATCATTATTTGTGTATCATTGATGGACCCCTTTGGGGGTCGCATGTATGTATATAGTATGTTTATTAACTATATATTATAAAAATACAAAGTGACATGGTAAGTGTCAAACTAATTAACTAAGAGTTAAAAATAACAGATAAGGTTAATATAACCACCAAAACCTGTATAAACTGTATTGGTTGAGTTGTTTTCGACCCATCCCAACATTAAACTTTAAATAATCCACTTTGGATCCATTATAAACCGAATATGATTTTATTATAAAATAATACTTTAAGTTTTTCCTAAAGAGCCTCTCACCCCTCTTATAAAAGGGCACTCCCCCTTCATATTAATTCACACCTTCAAAGACATTTGGCTCGGCCAAACCCTGCCCAAATATCCTCAAAACGTCCCTCAATTTATCCTAGAAGACATATTTTGATCAGAAAGCCAACCTAAGGATCCCTTTTGATCAAATTAAAATTAATAACCCGAAGAAGAGGTAATGTTTTCAGCACCCTTTTTCAAGTTCATTTCCCCTTCAACTTCTTCTTTATATGTTATTACCATTATAATTTAAAAGCTCCAGTATCTACTATATACTGAAATGTTATTATAAATATGGCACATCCATATTCAGTATTATATCCATCCTATGAATGACATGTCACCATACGTGCGTACGTACGGCTTACCGTCTCCTCGTCGGGGTGTAATTGTTATTCAAAACATTATTATTTGGATGGGTATAATAATGATCTGTAATTCATGTAAATAATAAATATAACAAGATAATGACTCTGTATATATTATATACCATCCAATCATATATTATTTTAATATCAAAATAATGATACTGTTGCTCGTGCGTACGTACAGACTACCGTCTCCACGAACGCGATGAGATTCATTCCCCATCGTATCCATTCAAGTATAATTTTCATTTGATGATTAAAAATAATGTTTAAGGACTTGATATAATTATGGATATGAATAAGATACAAACTATCCAAAACGAATAGGGCTTATGTAACAAAACGTGTAAAAGAAAATGAGTTAGTTAACACCCGAAACGACGATAATACTAAGATATTATTAACAAAGCAATGTTTAAAGATCATATATGATATCATATTAATGTATATGAATCTTGTATAATTTAATAACAATTATTTCACCATTATACAAGAGGTTAACCTACCATCAACCAAGTAAAAGTACAAGGTAATGGTTATTTCACAATCTCTTCATTATTTGAGGTTGTTTATAGGTAAATATCGACTAGGACCTCTTTATCATCCACATCCTTGTTTATTAAAATTGAATTTCAAAACATTCTTACTATTTTACAGAATATGGGTTAAATTCATTTATAACCTTTTTTGACTTTTATAAGAGGTTTATAAAGGAATCTTTCCATGGTTTTCCAAATAAGGTCATTTTTAACCTTTTCGACAAAATTAAGGTAAGAATGTTTTTTAACTTATACGGCAGGTGCAACTATTTTCCGTCATTATAAGATTGTTAAAGCTTCCCTTACAAGCTTATAAAAATATTTTCAAAATAAATATTTTCTTTATGTGACTCATAAATGATTTCAAAATATAAAGTGATATGTCTCTCTAAAAAAAGGTTTTGATTTGATATATGTCAACATTCTTTGATGTATTTTAAGTTTATTTGAAGTTGATTTATTATGATTCAAAAATTACACATTGTATTAGTGTTTCTGTGATATTTTTGACTGTGGATATGCTATTTTTATACCATTCATTTCATATGGTTAATGTACTGACATTTCATATGCTAGTTTTAATACAAATGTTTATGATATGTTTAAACTTTTTCATATGAGGAATGTATTGGACTTATTAAGTGACTGGTGGAGCCTGCTATAGCTCCTCGATACATTGGTAGGTATCATGAGACAACTATATGTGGAATTTGCCAAGGCCCTTTCCCAATTTGATTTATGGTTTTTTCCGATGCCTTAGTCATTTTAGATGTCTTGGACGATGCGTTGAAAAAATGTATCAGAATTTTCGACATTATACATTCCATCATTATGAAAAATATTTTAATGGTTCATGTGGTCATTCGACTAGTATAATACCCATTATAATATTTTATTATGGAATTATTTACTCAGCTCATAATCCTTCCATAAAATTATTCATGTTTATTATTGGTAAAGGCATGTGGTTTTCAATTATTTACCATGCTTAATATTTATGTCATTTTCCGCTATATTACTTACCCTTACTGAGAGTTTGAGCTCACCCCTTTCTTATGTTTCATTTTCCCAGGATATTAAGTTAGTTATTAGTGACTTGCAGGAATAATCTAAGAGGCTTGGATACTTCTAATGAAATATATTATAGTTGTATTTCTCTTCAAGCAATAAAGTGGATCATATCTATGAATCTTGTTTCCAATAATACTAAACTGATCAGTCTTTCAAGACATCATTTCCATGTAATAATTCCAATGTTATGTAATAATGCACTTACTCTGGGTAACTAGGGTCGGGGCGTTACATTCATGCTCTCTAACATTAATCCATTGAAATTTCTGAGCAAAATGTCATCTCCCTTCATAATTAAATCATTTTATAATTTTACGTTACAAATTTCACTTTTTTTATTTCATCGAATGATGGGATACAATTGTGATTAAATAATCATCTTCTTCCTCAAAATATGAATCACTTTTTTCATCATCTTATAAATATTTGTTTTCACCTTCTAACAAATATTGGAAATCCATTATTCTATCATCCATTATCTTAAATTCATGAACTTTTCTCATTTAATATAACTCAAGAATATTGATAAGTTCATCGAAGGATAAATAATTATAATCTTATAATACTAAATATTTGGCATAAAATCAATTTTGAATGATTCAAATAAGTTTCATAACAAATGTAAATTTTTTCATATTTTCACTATAACTTCTCATGTAACTTGAAATATCATTTCACCTTGTAATGTAACAATCAGTACATTCTTCATAATCCATTATAAAATACGAAAATATACATATCCATATTTTTATCTAGGATTAAATAACATTTCAATTCCCTTACTAGATTCTTATTGTCTTATCCCTACTTTCACAGCTATTAGAAAACCCCTAATCTTTTCATAAACATTATCAGGGTCATAAATCAACAATTAATTTTCAACTTTTCCATCATCTTCTATACTTATCTAATACAGATATATGATAATATCTTCATTTATGGGATAAAATCCCACTATTGTGACATCTCTAACTTCAAGGGAAAGTGAATAAAGATAGGGTAATATCATATTCTTCCAACTATGTTAATTTTTTCCATTAAATAAAATAACACACCTATTATACACCAAATTAAAATTATCTATTCTCAGAGAATGATATTTCATAGTTAACATAAGCTATGATAACAATTGTATTTACCAAATATGATATAGACCACTAAGAGTGGGTGGGAGTGAATCACTGTTTCCTATTTTTTACATATAAATATAGAGAGAAAAAAAATGTTTTTAAAGTAAAAAAGAAATTTTTGATCTCGGGGAGTTACAATATACTACCTTATTTAATAAGATACAAAATGTTAAATTTATATTATCTTATTTTCTTTAAGGAATTTCTTTTAAATTTTTTGAATGATTACAATTTATAATTTATTTTTAAAAACTAATTTATCTTGATCATCATCTTCCTTTTTAAAAAATAATTTTACTGGATATTAAAATAGAAAAATTATAATATCCAAAAATTAAAATAATTTATTTGTTTTATCTAGTTAATTATAATTCAAAATTTATGAAGTTTTAATAAATATATTCATTTATCTTTCCAATATCATTTTCTTATTGTTAGATTACATCGATTTAATGGATGATACCTTATCCATTTCATTGAATTTATTCTTCATAAATCCTAGAATTAAATACCATATCCTTCATTTATATTCTTATTAAATATAACCATCATACTCACATTATACTAAATTATAATTTTATGTATTTCATCAAGAAAAACTACATTTCAAAATTCATATATTATTGGTGGATTATTTGTATAAAATATATCAACAATAATCATTAATAGTTTTTTTAATTATGATGAATATCTATTTTCTCAAATCCACTAATATTTCACACTATATTGATGATTTTTGAAAAATAATAAATAATATTTTCATAATTTTTAATATTTAATAAATTAAAAATTATACTACCAACATCTAATTTGGATTCCTTCACTATAGATAATCTTTCTTAAATATTTTCAATCTTGTCCAAAATATCATTTATTTTCATCAATACAAAAAAATTAGTGTATTAATTTTTATATATGAAAATAATATAGTATTTGTATAGTATCATTCATTACCAATGTTCATAGAGTCATTTGGTATCACGAGATAACATATTTCAATAGGAGTAATTTGAACCGATTTTGAATCAAGATCATCTAATCTAAGGGATAAAAATAAGGTGTTAAACTGTTATTCAATATATCATAATTATTTCCATCAAATAGGGAAATATATAAACTAAGTAATAAATTAAAACTATCCTAGATTATTTAAAATGATCAAAATATGTTATAAATTGTTCTTCAATATAATATATTTAGATAGATATTATTCATCTAATTTGGGATCAAACTATAATCCTTTAACATCATTTGATTTTTCTAGAAATATATTGAATATGGAACACTTCACAATGATTTCATTGGGTGTGTACAAGAACCCAAAAAACATTTAATTGCCCTCAACCACTCCTCAAATTCATAGGGATAATTTGACAAATATAATTGTGTGGGATTCTGGAAAAGTAACTCTTGGGGACTATCCTTTAGAAAATTCCTCTAGGGTATCACAAGTAGAGCTAGTTCATGAACTGGAGGTAGTGCATGTACCATAGATTGGACAGTTCACCCTATCACCTCAACCATATTTGGGTCCCATAGAGTATTTTCTTGATTGGTTTTAGAATCAACTTCCACCTGGAAATGACTCTAATGTTTTCTTTGTGGAATGATGCTACCCAACATCATAGAAAAACAATGAAGACATTATATTAACACTCTAAGAAAGAACCATGGGAAATTAATCCCAACAATTAGTCAAAAGAGATTTCTATTTCACTCTATCGGGATATAAATAGTAAAAATACTAGAACTAATCCCCAAGAAATCATTCCCTAACCACCCTGGTGACATAGAGTTCATTATTTTAAGAGACATCTATGAACTAAACCCCACTATTTTAACAAGGATATCTCTCAATATAGAAGACTCTGTCATTATTGTTTATTTTTTTAATATATACAACATATCATATAATGAAAATTGTAATTATAATATTACATTGCATGTGAATAATGATATCCTTAAAAATATGAAGTTGGCATCTTATAATTAATTGGATCCCAAAAAAATGACTAGACCAATAATATTTAATAAATTGATTATTTTTTAATTAAAATTATCTATTTTATATTTTTGGATGTCACGTCATAAAAGGTACATCTTCTTGAATTTAATATTTATCATTTTAACAATAGATATAATTTTATGAATGAGTTTTTGGAAAGAAAATTTATAAGCTTTCACATTTTATATATCACTATTTTATCATTTAATATATCTCAATTAAATGGTATCATCTTTCATATTAAAAATATATATTTTCATAATAAAAATTTCACTTAGTCCTCTGAATGAATTCTCAAATATTTAATATACACTTCACCATTTTATGTTCATGGGATATTTGATATTCCACACATATTACTGAATCATGTTATAGAATCTATTTTTTGTAAATATCTCTCAAGTATAATGATTGATTTTTTTTTTGAAATAGAAATAAAAAAATAAGTTAATATATGTTGTATTTTATCATAGAAATTTTAGAATAAAATTTTAGAATCTACAATTATCTCAAAAAATATTGGTATTAAAATCTATCTAACCATTGAAAAATTAGCATTAATAAAACATTCATTTCTAAAATAGATTTTTTGAAATATATTTTTCTAATAATAATTAATTTAAACATAAAAATTTCATTGTAACTTAAAAAACATAATTATCATAATTTAATTTTTTCACAAGAATTGTCATAACTATATAATATAATGAAAGTAATTTTATGAAAAATAAATTAAACATCCATAGATTTATTTCTTCTCAAATAAATGTCACTAGTCCTTTGAAAATAACTATTAAATATTATAATGTGGTATATATAATTGAAATTTTCTTCTAAAAATTTATCCCACTCTAATGACCACTCAAAATAACTAAAAAATAAATATTAAAATATCCCATTAATTGTAAAAAAGACAATTAAAATAAGAATCACAATCTTTTAATTATTATAAATAATGACAAACAGCAATTATAATTTGTGGTTCAATATTGTACATTATTTAGAGATCAAAATATTATTGGTTATATATCCTCTTAGAGTCATATTTTTTTCTCTCACATTCATCAATATTATCTGTTAAGTCATAAAAACATCAATGTAATTATATTCTTTGTAAAATATTTGTATGCAAAATCACTCTACCTTAATTAGAATATTTTAATGCCTCCATATCTTTTTTATATTCAATAATAAAAATAAAAATCTCAATAATATATTCATATATAATTTTTTTATATATCATATAGATCTCTTGAATATCCATATCTTCTTTATTTTTACCCATAAATAATATTCTCGTAGAGACTCTTATAAATATTTTGAAAATTTATTTTCAATTTTATGAAAAATGAATAATAAAAAAATGGTTCTTCTTTAATATCCAAAATTTATTCCCCAGTAACATTGATTATCCTTTTATGTACGTAATATTTAATCGAAAAAAATAACGAATAAGATAAAATCATGAAGAATACTAAATGGGTGTTGGTTCCAAATCCTATGACCCAAAACATTATTAGGATATAATTGGGAGTTCAAAAATAGTTTTATTGAAATTGTTTGATATTATAGGAACTAATCTACACATATATGAATGGGAAATTCATTAGAATAAGGGAAATATTTTTATTAAATTTTTTTACATGTTTCAATAATTGAAAATTTAAAAAACATACTAATAATAATTGGAGAAATAAATTATAATATTTTGTAAAATAGATCTAAAGTAGGTGTTACTTAATTGATAGATTGAATTTACGGTGTATATAGATCAACTCAAAATTTTTATTCTTAGTAAATATGAAATTTGGTAACTACAAAACTATTCATAAAAACCCCAGATTAATAAAACTTTAATATGTCATAAAAGTTTATGTTGATGATTTTTGGTATGGTTTTTAAGAATATAGATGGTGTAACTTTAATAATTGGGGAAGTTCACATCTGATATATGAAATATGTTGTTAGCATTGAAAACTTTTCTTATATTTTTTCCAAAAACCAATGTATATATGTATGGAACATAAAATTAAACATATTTACATGTGACCTATAGTTTTAGAAAGCAACTACCATAATTTTTTTACCATAGTTGTATCTCAATAGCTAATATTTAGAACCATGTCCTTATGTATACTTCCCCTTATTCGGGAAATGGTCTTATTTGTTTTATTATTTGTTATAATATTATATTATAAGTATTTATTTACAGATAAAAAAATTAAAATAATACTATCATATACACCATGACTAAATTGATATTAATTATATTAGATGTTCAAATACATTTAGTGAAATTTTATGTTATTTATAACACATCTATGGTGATCACGAAATTGTCACTATAAAAAATATATAATATAATCAATATCTGTGTTATCTATATTATATCTAGATCCATTACGAACCCCACTAATATTAACATATGTTATAAAATCACCATTAGATGTATTATCACTATGATGAGCATCACCACAAGCCTCATCCACCACTAACATCATCTGAATGAGCCACATATTCATCCACACTATGAGTATAGAACTATTCCATTTGAGAAAATGTAGAAGATGACTCATCAAGAAATGATCATGTGATCATTAAATAACAAAGTTATAATTATACGTTCAATTCTAGAATTGATCAATATACCACTAAAGTGACTTTTATATCAATTCATCTTTTTCAAATGTCTTTCAGACACTAGTTTAACTCTTCATAGTAAATTTTTTTATGAAAATAATAAATTTCACTTTTATTACTATAGTTGGTGTGATAAACATGGAATCACTACCTGAACACTAATATCTTGATCAAATAGTCTTTTTTATAGGTTAATATTGAATCGTAATATTGTTCTCATCATTCTGGACAATGCTTCAATATTTTTTCACATATTTGAATGAGAAGTAATATACTGATGACCAATTTAATCAGCCATTAGTATATATTTCTATATAAAATTATATATATATATATATATAACATAAATATATATATATTATAATTTTCAATTCTGTATATATCATAGAAGTTTTAAGTATAATATAGATAAACGTCCTAGAGGTTATATTTTAATATTTATTTCATATAAATTATATAATAAATAAAATATAATACTGATATGTAATAAAAATAAAATAATAATTCAAAAATAATAATTTATGATCCAAAACAAACTGTGGACATTCATAAATATAACTAATACCATAAAAGTATAATTTTTCCAATCTATAATCATCAAACTATATTGCGTAACTAGAATACAGTGAAGGACTAGTATTCCATCATGACGGGTAAATATTTTAATTCTCCATCCTTTGTAAAATTCAATATTATAATATCTCTAGATTTCATAAAATTTATTAATTGTAATATATTTTCATTCATTCCATAAATGAATTTATATCCATGATTTTTTTGAAAAAATATGCTAACATCAAATAATAATGAAATATATTTGAATCCATAAATCTAATATTTTAATATATTTCAATATATTAATTAGTCTTTATATGTTATCTGATATTTTCATATGGTATTACTTGAATGGGAATACTATTAATTGGTTAAATATTTTCCGCATAATGAAATTTAATTTTTATCTATTATTTATAATAAATTGAATATACCAATTATAAATTTTCATTTTATTGTTCAAAATTTTGCACAAATTTTCATGAACCATATTGTATTTTTTAACCTTTTTGAAAAGGAAAAAAATAGTAAACACAGAAACTTGAATTCTATTTAATCTCTATTTAACAGATTACATTATAGAAATATACATGGAGGGTAGTGAATTAAAATATCAAGATTATCCAATATCCTTGAAATAGGTATATACTTTTTTAGGAATAGATATAGGTGGGGCCTTTCATGTGATAGGAAAGAAATGATCTAATGGTGACATGGATATCTATTTTAAATCAGGCTCACTATTTCATGTTTAATGAAATATACAACAAAATTTCATTCGGTTCAACAACAATTTTTTGTGTGAGATGATCTTTAACGTTCAAAATAAATAATGTATCATTTAATGTTATTTTTATCAATAGAAACATCAATAATTCCCAAATCCATGACTAGTTACAATCCAACTTCTCAATGGTAGGTGGTTAAGTGGGGTTTTAGACCCAATGGAACTTAAGAAATATCATCGGTCAAGGGTATACGAGTTAGCGATAAATACACACTTTTGGTTCATGGTGGAATTATTTTTTTCATGATTACTCTCTTACATATTTTATATAGGTTTAAGTATCTCATCAAAATACCGATACGAGACTGGTTACCCTAATAAATAGATCCTTTGTAAAATCATTTTATATGTAAAGTAGAAGATTTTATGGATTCCATATATATGAATATGAGGTTCTATATGAATTTCTCCTAATTGATATCATCATATATGATGAGGTTATATATCAAAGAAAATTTGGACATACTATTATAATGGGAGGTGATTAATATTCTGAGGAAGGGATGAGACCATTTTTAGAAGTACTACATATTCTGTTTATAATAGGAATCAATACTCATGTAGTTTGTTAAAAATGTGGAGTTTAATTTCATGAGGAGAGGACATAAATAAAGGAATATAGAAAAATGTAATTTTAACTCAAAAATTGAGGATTCATCCAACATAACCATATTATAGGAATAATCAGGGTAATCTTAGTTCAACCGCTCACTTAGAAATGTCCAAACGGTGGACTTCCAATTATGGGAGTAGTTATATCATGTTGTTAATTGGGGATTACTCAATATAGATTACCTTACTTGGAAGGATTCATAATGAGAATTATATGACCATTAAAACTCTCTATTCACATTTGATCCATGCATGGTGTGAGAAATAAGGGATAAAATGTATATGGTCTCAATATATATAGATTTAAGATTTATGTAATTGGATAAGACATTGGATGTTTAATATAGAACTTGGGCTATCAAAAGTTTTTCTATTTATAATTGGTATGGAAAGAATTTGAGTTCTTTTATTATAGATATCATCTCAACCCACTCATGAATGAGGTAGAGTGATCATCCCATGGGATAGATTAGTCCAACTAGTAGGAATGTTGGTGGCATTTAAGGAAAAAACCGATGGGGATGCCCATTTTTTCAAGGGATTTTCGAATAATTCCATTATATCATAGTTATAGTAGGAATCAGAGTTACCATAGTTCAATTGATTAGGGATTACACACAAGGGATTCCCAAAAATGGTGGCAGTTATATCATTCCCCTGATCGGGGATAGCACACCGAGGCTTGATTAATATGTGCATTGGCTAAGGTCATCATTTCTTGGGATTCTTTCTTGACCTGTCTTGGTTGTCATCTAGACTGATTTGATTATCTTTCTTACATGATGTATTATATCTTCCTAACATGTCATTGGATGTTCAGACATGTTAGGATGTATTTTGAATATGTACAAAAAAAATCCCATGACCCAACTGACTTATGTGAGGGATGTTTTATAATATGAATGGTGTATATGAAGTACACCACATGATAAAGTTTGATAAATTTTGTGGACATTGAAATGTATAGAAGATATCTCATATAGCAAATCACATGATATAGGATGACCTTTCTGGAGGGTATCACATGATCTATGAAACATGTCTAGGGGATATCACATGATTTGGATGATAATTCTTGAGGACATCGTATGATATGACTAGATTTTCTCAATGTCATCATGAAACCTACTTATAATGCTATGAGGATGTTGTGTGATCTTTATAGTAAGTCCCAATTTATTTTCATGAACTATATGACAAAAACATGGGTTGTTTCATAATTTGGTATACCATTATAAGAAAAATGTATGATTTAGATGAAGATCCCGATAAGAATCATGATACTAAAGTTGCTTTAATGGAGGGAATCCTACTAAATGATGGAAATGTTATGATTACATCGCATGATCTAAATTTAATGTTGAGAGAGCATTGAATGATTCAAAAGACATGTTCTATTGCTCTCACATAAACTATGTGATTCATGTGACCAACATGAGGATCAATTTATATTATCTTTGTGTAAGTCTTCTATATTTTAGTTTTTATTTCATCATATATTATAGAGGTCTATTAGGTTTTTCTATTATTATCTTGTTTAGGTTTCACATGGTTCAACAGATATGAGGGACCCATTTTTCATAACCCAAATGACACGTCATAAGTCCTTCACATGATCTCAAGATATCACATGAAGATAATATGTAAGCCTTAAGATCCACTATGTTGTTCCATGAATTTAACATGGAAGGAAAACATTTTGATTACATCATTTACCACAATGAGATTCTTTCTCCTTCACTCCCATGTGCGATAGACTCATGAATACTTTTTTTGTCTGGGGGGGGGGGTTAGGTTTTTACACACTATTTATAGTTCTTTTTATCATATATCTCTTTCATTTGGGTTATAGTTAGTGTTGGGATTTGGTGTCTCACCCCATACATGATCCAACCATATTTTATTCAGTGGGTATTACATGATGATAAAATATTACTGGAAAATAGTTCCTAAAACCCATTTTATTTTACTTTGGATAACTAGTAGTGTCTTTTTAAACTAAGTTGACATGACAACAAGATTTGAAATGATCAGGTTTACAAGTATTGGTGTCTTGGGATGATCTAGAAGTCTTTCGTTTGACTTGAGATTTATTTTTTATGATATTCAAAGAGAGAAAGGTGGCTTGTAAGGAGGCATTCATGAGATTTATATAACATTCCAATGGGTCTCAATGGACCATAATAACTTTTCAAGGAGGCCCTGACATGCTCATTGATGATCAACATGGGTTAGTAACTTAATTCTCTAGAAGGCATGCATATCTTATTCTGAATGAAGATTCAGCAATTTCCCCTTTTATTTAAATTTTTGTTTCAAAAATTCCTAGAGTCTTGTGACCTTAAATAATTTTTGTAAATGACAATAATTATACTTATATTTTATCAACCTCATCAACAAAGAAGTTTCTATCAGTGTTACATGAATTTTTTAATGGAAAAAACCCTTCTATGTTCCATCTGAAGACAATGGGGGAGAACATGACGAACTGGATATTTTTGAAGCCCTTTGTATGATGAGGGTGAAAAGCCATCATGAAAATTTATTGTATCTTGAAAAACACATTATCATATCACATTGGGATCTTTGACTATAAAATGTTTCCACATTTTTCACAATTTTCGTCTCATTTTACAAATGTTTTTTGGACAGATTGTTTTGCTTCAACTGACTGAAAATATTCATGATAGGGATGAGATAGAATGTAGGTTTTTATGATCATTGATTGTATTGGGAACCATTAAATAAATTATTGGGTTGTCCAAAGTGATCCACGAGACCTAAACCATGTCATTTGTTAAAAATGACATGTTTTCATGGCCATTTAAATGTCATGTGATATTTTTGGCTTTGGTTGTTTACACTCTCTGTGAGTTTTCTCTACTATATTCATCATTATATATGAATACAACATAATGACCATTTTTCATGTATATATTCCCTGGTTTTTTCAATTTTAATTTTATGGGATTCAAAAATCCCCCCCCCCCAAGGACTGACATCCATGGGGACAAGGGATTAGTTCTACCGAAAGAAAACTCCCACAAGAGTCCTTCAAGGTGTCTCTAATATGTTTCTTAGAAAACATTGGGTATTTTGATTTACCATTGTTATAGGTTAGAGTATCCTATTATATGAGGGATTAAGGAATAATTATTTATAGACTACTAAAACTCTAAGATCCCTTTTAATCTTCCTTCAATAGGGGAAGGATTCGAAAAACCATCCGCACAATCTTATCATGAGAAAATCCCAAAAGACATCTCTGTGACAACCCTTTCTTGAGATTTGTTCTACCCAAACACTTCATTGAAAAATCCATGAATCGAATGTCAATCATTTATATATCATAAAGATATTTCCTTCTCCATATGTTCACCTATGGAGTGTTCCAGTACCATTTTGTTTGATCATACTATCATTTGACTATTAAATTGATTGTGATTCCATGATAGTGTCAAACAATCACGAGTCTTATGAGGGTTCATCTAGTTTGGAGATTTCATGTCGGATTATGTGGCCAATGAGGTATCCACGAGCTAGTGGATTTATGATTCCATTATGTAATCAATATTTCTATAAAGATTCATATAGTTCACATAAGGATGTTGAATTTATAAATTGCTATTGATAGGATTTTTACATTCCTAACAGATGATTATTTTTTTGAAGTCGGTGGATTCTAACTATAATATTATTTCTTATTCCACATATGAATATTGGATAATTATTTCTAAAATCCATAATGATGAACCTCATTATATTTTTTGATTTGATAATAAGCTTCTAAAAAGTATTCTCTTAACACATTGTTCCCTTCCTCATTATCATGATACATATAAAGGATATTACTTGGTTATATGAGAAATAGAAAAGATGAAAATTGGATCAAATTAAATGCCAATGGATTCAACAAAATTGGTTGAAGATTAACCGACTAAAAATAAAAAAACCATAATCGAGATAAACTCAATCAAAAAAAACAACTAAATGGGTTATTAACATAATATAACATAACTCAATGTATAAAAAATAAAAAAAATGTATAAGTGTACCATGTGAATACCAATATCAAAATAAACTACAAATAGGATGATAAAACCAAAAAAACTCAACGACTTCAAATACATAACTACACACTCAAAACATTCTCCATTCTCTAACTCCACAATATGTCAGAAAATATTAATACGGAAAACTAATGAAATGATATACTTTTACATTACCTGTGTCTCTATAAACAATATCTACAGGAGAATTTTTTTCACAAAGTATGGTTGAGTGATTAAAATCATTATGTTTTCCCCATATAACATCCCTTCTAATTCCACAAGGATAGAACATGGTAGCATATTTATATAAAACTATTTATATAAGGAAAATTTAAAATATTTTATATCAGAAATTTAAAAAAATTCCATACCAAAATAGTTATACCAAAACCAAATCCATTTCAAAGTAACGAAATAAAACAATAATTAAAATAATTAACAAATTCTATTTTGGAAGAATCCATTCCATTCCATATATCCACACATACGGCAATGAATCAAACCATGGAACTACCAACATTCAAGAGTGGTGAGTCATCCATTCACTAATCCATCACATTGTGAACCATTTTGATGGGTGAATGTTCATACTCTTATCCATCCCACTAATAATGGGTGAAACATCATACACTTATTCATCATGAATGCATAATAACACACACTAAAAATCATTCCAAAAAATAATTCAAATAAAAATATTCAATAATATTAATAAAACATTTATTTTATTTAAAACCTACCTAAAAACTGATTTCCACAAATAGAAAATATAAATATTTTAAATAATATATTTTTAAATCAATAAAAAATAATTTTTCTTGACAAATTTCTATAGTTTCAAAAACCATCTCCAAACACAGTTTCTACCAAGATTTTCACATAAATTTTAAAAACAATTAATGAAGTTAAAAAAATTAAACAAATACATCTTGTTCTAATAAAAGGATTCCACAATGAAACCACCCGACTCAAAAGAATTTTGTGAAAATAGTGAATCACAAAAATTATTCAAAAAACCATGTTGATTTTCCAATAACCCGCCATAGATATTGTTCCATAAAATAATCAAAATAATATATAATAATGACTAGAAACAATAATCATATATCATTACCTAGAGGAATAGATAAATTAATCTATGATAGGTAAGATAAGTAGATATAAGTAAAACCATAAAGAATAGAGACATTATATGAAATATTGCCATCAACAGACCACAGTTTTCCAATAGATAACATCAAGACCAAATGGAACTGACTTCGGAATTATTAGGAAGAAGAAAAAAATATAGGTTCAAAATAGATGATGAAATGGTTGATTTGGCACAAGTATGAGTGAGATACTCATTTTAAGATCTAAAAATTAATTCATTGTGGTTATATCACAGAGTTAGTTAAATAGTGTGTGAACCATGTGGCAGACACTACTTACCAACACCCATCACATGGTAGGATTTCATTGTAAAAAAACAATGTGCCACCTATTTTTTAATAATGTTTTAATGTACATGGTTACTTTTTGGTGGCCTTGCTGTTTGGGAAAACCATGAGACAAAATGTGAACAAACTAGGAGCCCATTTCTGTCACTGATCGATTTTTTATGGGAGTTTTACAGTTTTCCCCAACCTACTCAAACTATAGACCTCTAGAAGGGACCCAAAAACATCATAAAATTACTATAAAACATTGAAAACATCACCCAAAACCTTCATGTTCTAAAAATATATAATTAAAGAGCTACTTACATGAGAATAAGGAGATAAATTCCCCCCATAATTCGTTGTTCCATCCTCAGAAAGTATAATACCACCATTTTCTGGAATGATTTTAGTCCATTTAATGATCATTTATTTCTCATATTCTCATGTTTCTTATCGAATATTACAATGTTTCCACAAGACCCATAATATACCAATTCATTTAAAATGATATACCTTCTTCTTTCGATCAACAATCTTCAATGGAATATGCATTATAATAACATTATACTCTCAGGTAATGTGATCACATTGAATCATAAGGTCGGGATTAGGCTGATACTTTTTCAACATAGATACATGAAACAATGAATTCACTTCACTAAACCATGGTGGAACATTCAAGTGACATTTAATCCTCACCAAACCATCCATATATATCAAAAGGCACTTTGTGTAGAATAGATAATAATACCATCTTCCCAAGATGATATTGTCCATGCATTGGAGAGATTCTCATGGACACATGATCACTCACCTTGATCGAAAATGACCAACGATGATGATAAACATATGATTTTTGATGAATCGGATGCATCTCCATTATCCTCCTAATTAATGGAATCTTTTCTATTGTATCTTTGACATGGCTCGGTCCCACTAAGGACTTCTCAATTGTTTTCAACCAACAATTTTGGGAATGACATGAATGACCACATAACACTTCAAAATAAACCATATGTATCTAGAGCAGATAAATATTGTTATATGATAACTACAATAAAAATATCTGATCCACCCATGGGACCCAAAATCCATTACACAAGATCAAAGCCTGTTTTACAACATTATGATCATCATTTGGGATTTTCCATCCATATATAAATGATACATTGTAATCATGGTCAACAATGTTCCAATGGATTGCATTAAGAACATACAAAAATGAAATTTAATCCTTGTATATTGGTCTAATACAATTTAAACTAGCATTACATGCCTCTTTACCACGTCACAGTTATATATTTTAGAGAATTCCTCCACTGTATGAAATTAAAGAATATGATGAAATGGTCTAACATTGGAGGTTTATCCACAATCAAATGTATGGAATCAAGTTTCCAAACTATAATTTGTAGACCTATCATAAAATACAAGGCCATTTACATATATTTCCAAATAAGAAATAGGTAAAGAATACAACATATCCGCTATCTTCTAGTTCTCCTCTCAAAGATGTTGAAAAATTAATCATCTTAAAATAAAATCAACATCTTTTTTTACATACTAACCATCAAAAATTGTAATATAATTGCCTTATAAATTTTATATACTCCAATATAAATATCCCATCTTGAATTTTTATATGAATAAAGAAGTTGTTTTATACAAGCCTTAGGTAAAACCATCTTATCTCTAAACCACAACACTGAACTACTTTCAAATTGCATCCCTCAATGGTATCCCAATAATCAATTTTCCCCTCATTGAAACATATTTACAATTAGATGTCTTTACTATTTAATGATGTTAACCAAATATAGAATAAAAGAAACCAGATAGAAAACTACAACATCACCTTGGTATTCCCATTCTGAGTGGATGTCACCTATGGAAATCATCTACTACCACTGATCTGTAGCCTCTTTTTCCAACTATGAATATGTATTTATATTTAACACATCAACAAATTAATTTTCATTACTAGTTTATGCATCATGTAAATGATATAAATTTTGTTACAGATCATCAATATTCATTTTCATAGATTTCAATATATTTGTGATAAAATATTTATTATTATTTTATGATCCATAAACACTAAAAAATTATCCCCTAAAATGTAAGGACATAAAATATTTATAGAATGTACTATAGAATCTAACACTAAATGGTGTGTTGTGTTGTTATTATCATGGAACTATAACTTCTTTAATCCATAAACAAGAACACTATTTCCTTGAATGAGAACACATCATCTCCCAGATCTTAAAGCATCACAATAGACCATTAAATGTTGTTTGGATTATGTATAAATCAATATTTTTGTAGATATATGGAAAACATTATGATCCTAAAACTATTTATATTATTCCTCACTCCACTAAAATTGAACCCCTTTCTTTGTCTAATATATCAGAGGTGAAGCTCTTTATGATAATTCAAAAATAAACATAAATAATAACTAGCTATAATATTGACTCTGTGAATCACAAAGATTTTATTTATCAATTTCCAAGAGGTAAAATCCTTTAGATTATATCGATCCATAAAAGACACATGGATAAATAACCTGTCCAATGAAACATACCAATTTTATCTAAAAATACCACTTTTAAAATTTAGAATAGAAATGATGATCTATCATGATTCCTAACACTAACTCTAAGTGTTTCTCATTCCCATAACATGTCATTGAATAACCCAATATTTCATTACCAAACACAACAACAAAATAATCCATATATCACTAAAATATTCTATCGCTAAATTACATAAATACTTTATATTATATCTTAATATGGAAAGGAATAACCATATAATCATTATGGTCATATATACTACTGAGTAATGTTTCTAGAATATCCATTTTCTGAGAAGAAAATTGGTGATATCTTAATTACATGTAAATTTTAGAGAACCAGTCAGCTCCCTTTAATTGGTTTTATAGATCACCAATTCATGAAATTGTGTACTTATTCATTATTGTAATCTGGTTAAACTCATGATAATTCACACACCACCTAAGAGTTATGTAATTTATGAGAAACTATACTAGTGGTTCCCACGGATAAGTAATAGAATGAATGAATATCTATCCATCAATATCATCATACTACACTTTCAATTACCGTAATTATTGTGGTTTTATTTGATAATATGGAATTAAAATTGGACCAATACCTAGTATGATATATAATTGAAATTTTACTTTTCATATGTGTGGCATCACCAAAAAAATGTCCTGAAAACAACCTGAAAATAATTAACAACCAGTGTACGACTATTTTTCCCATTCTCTTCCATCGATGAAAAATTCAAATATTCTATCTAATAAAAGATAGTTCCAACTACTGGTGCCAAAAATCTTGTTGCACCTACCCATACATTTTTGTCTCATCTATGGAGATGATCGACACCATCACAATTCATAAAAATATCAATTTGGTTATAGAAGCTGATTTCGTCCTTGAACAATGACATCTAATATATACATTGGATTATGTAAATGAAATTCATTTAAAAAAAGTTAAATCCCATATAAACTCTGGTCCCTCAATAGTTTCAGAACATTCTATATACATAATTTCTCGACATTCTCTTTGACCAAGAGGACGTTGATAATTCAAAACAAAAGAGTCATATAAACATTTATACCCATATGATCAACTGAACAAGAACAAATAATAATAGGAATTCAGTAGTATAAAAAATATTTCATAAGGGTTGAATTCAAAATAATCGTACCTCACACCGTCGATGGGACAAATTGACCATCCAAAATTACCTACTCCGCTACATAAAATAGTTTACTCACTACACATCGTCATTCATTTTCCTATTCATATTTCTATTGATAGAGATCCAGATTATTCTTCAAATCTACATGGATTACTCTGTTTTTATAATTATAAGTGTCCTAATTCCCTCATTCCATTGAAGAATACAACATTTGATAAACATGAGAGGTTTCCAAAACACCCACCCATAGAGCAATGTGAAAATAGGACTAAAGATGTCCAATCTGATTGTAATTATTTTATTCTCTAAGTGGTGTGGTATAATATCCCTTAATGTGGTCGAATGTACCACATTGAAAACATAAATTATATCTATTTGGATTTGGGGGAAGATTCACTGATCCAATCATATAATTATGACCTATTCCACTACCTTCTAATCTTTTCCCTCTTAATTGTATTTCATTCATTCTTGTTCCCTCTGTTTTTAATTGGTATCAATATTTTTTCTCCACCAATACTACCTATAATTTCCATATAATCCTTTATCTCTTTATTAACCATATCTATTTAATCTTTTACATAGAGCATGGAAATATTCAATAAATTATCTTTCATCTTCCCATATTTGAAAATTCATTCCCTCATTGACACAATAGAATAAACTTTAGTTGAAAATTAAAATAAATTCTCAAATTTATTTATATACTCTATCATTCAGAGATTATATTTCTTTGTGATGAAAAAGGTTTATTGTCCTCTCAATTGTGAATTTATGAGGATTGAATTGTTTTTGAACAATTATTTAAAATTATCACATTTTAATAATTATTACAATATATCATTAATAGAATAATATTACTACTGGTGTAAATGATCCTCTTTCATATACATCGCTAAAATAACTAATATCATTATTAGTGTTCCTAAGAAATCATATATTCAATTTATTCTATTCAACCACACCATCAAAATCTATGGTTATGAATCATCCCAAAATATGGGTGGATTCTTCTCTTGGAACTCAATGGAATAGTCCACATTACAAGGATCATCCCTTTGGTTCCCTCTATCAACATCATTAAAATCATGGACAATACTTTGAACCAGTTATCGTTGCACTAGTGGCATGGGTGTAACAACATTCTCAACATCTTTTTCCAGTTGGTTCTGATAAAACCTACCGATTCCCATTTTTTAATTCAAAAAATACTATATAACTCGAACTCTTTAGAAATATTAGTTTTAGAAATTTTAAATTATAACTCGTCATTACTATAAAAACATTACATTCCAAAATTCAACATTTACATTGTCCTACCATTTGTTTGAATATTCCTCTATGATTTTTAAAATCAAACCATTTTCAAAATACCAAAACAGTGTCTTTTTCAAAATCTCATATTTTAAAATAATATTAACTTTTTTTTTAAATCAACATGTTTTCAAAAATTCCTAAATATTTACTCAAAAAGAAATATTCCCTCTTATTTAAATTTATTTTTTATCAATGGATGTCATACTCTTTCCTTTTTCTAAAGTCATAACAATGAGATTATAACTCCAACATGTTTCTCCAAAACACTTATGTACCCAACACCCTGGTCACATGAAGTTCGGTATTAATATTTTAGGTACGTAATTTTATTCTCTAGATTTCAATTTATGATAATATTACACAAATCTACCGATGCAACAAAAATGAATAAACAATAATTAATTTTCAACTCAATGGATAACGCAATTCATAACCCAGGATCAAAAAAATAGATATAATTTGTAACTCAAGGAATGAACCAAGGTGAGACCACTAGTTCCATAGATATATTTAGGCTGACCAATACTGATATATCCTTTATCATTACACCCTTCTACATTGGATTGAGGTGGTGAAAGGATGTTACATAGACTTTAGAGAATACCCCAAGATTTCAAATGTTTGCAATAAATTCTAAGGGATTCAATACAATTTGGTGACAATTTTCCATTATAAAATAAAACAACCACATAGGACAATAACTCTAATAAAAAACCAGTAAATGATACATGAAAATAATGTAAGACAAAAAATTCATATAAAATTAAACAAAATATTTCATAGTACCATGTGAAAAAAATATCAATATCGACCACAATGTGTAAACAAATTTGCAAAACTCAACAATTCCATAGAAATAAATCTTTAACTAAAAACGTGATACAAGATCCTACACCTCAAAGAAGACCAATGTATCAATATTAACCAATAAATAAATGAAATTATTTTCCATTACTTTTGCCTTAGTAAACAATATCTATAGAATCACAAAAGGCAATGTTTTGGTGAGTAATGAAACTAAGTAGGTTTTCATCAAATGATATCCCTACTCGTGCGACTATGAAAAAACATGTTACTAAATTTATGTAAAAATATTTATATAATAAAAATTCAAAATATTATATATCTTAATGTAAAACAATTTCAATACCAAAACAATATCCCAAAAAAATTTAATTCCATGAAATGTAAGAAATCAATACTCTAAAACCATTTTGAAAATTATATATTTTTTATAATTCATTCCATTACACACACCCACACATCCTACCATGCATGAAACAATGGACCTCTCTATACTCATGAGTGGTGAGTCATCAATTCACTAAGACACCATGTAGTGAATCATATTTATGGGAGAAATTTCATACCCTCAACCACCCAACTAATGATGGTGGTAAACATCACACACTTTTCTATCCCAAATGCACATGAACACTCACCAAACATTATGAAAAACCAATGTTATGTAAACCATTTCAATAATTTCAATAAAAAAATTATTTTGATGAATAATTTATAATAAACCATGTCAATTAATCAAAAAATATATATTTTAAAATCATTAAACAATGTACATTGCACACCCAATTTCCACAATTTTACAAACTATCACAAAATAGTTTTTCAAAAAAGAATTTCACTCCATTTTCACACTAAAATTTTAGATAATTAACAAATTTGAAACTAATATATCTTGTTATAATATGTTTATTGGAGAGTGAAGCGACCTTCCTCGGAATTGTTTTTGGTGAATATGAATAACGGAAATTTTTTTTCCACAAAGGGAATCTTAATTTCAATAATCCCACCTCAGTTATTGTTCCCATGCATAATCTTATACACATTTAAATAATATTGGAATGAAATATCATATATCTATCCCCAATAGTCTAGATTTATGAATCCATGATAGGGAAGAGAGGTATATCAATGTAAACCCATCGTGAATGGAGACTTATAGAAAATTATGGGCTTTAACACACCATGATTTTCAAATAGATCACTTTTGTATCAAAGGGGAGAGTCTAAAATTCCGTTGGAAGTAATAAAAATCCAAAATATAGATGAGATAGAGGAAATTTATTTTAATAGGGAAAAATTATATTGAGTTACACTATTTTATGATCTAAAATTTATCCTTTCATGGTTGGATAACATAATAATAATAAAAAATTTGGCCAAAAGTGCTCCGTCCACAGTCTCTCGACATCCTTCACATGGTTGGATTGCATAGATAAATATAAAATTATCCATCCAAGTTTTCCCTATGTTCTAATATTATTGGTTACTCCATGTTGGTGGAATGTTTTGGGAAAATTGTTCACATTCCATGAACCACCTATTTACCCTTCCATGATTTCTTGTAAGTGTGTCACTATTTATCCACTCCCTAATCAAACCATCCACCTCCATAAAATCCAAAAAAATATAAATGTCATCTAAATAATAATAAACAACACACAAACACATTATAGACTTAAAATAAATATATAAATGTTTACTCATTTAAAATTATAGGTGCTACAACTCCGGTCCAAACTCCAAAACTACCATTTATCAAACCTATTTCAATTATATGGATTTTTACAGTTTGATAATTTTCCCCCTCTTCCCCTAAGTACACAATTCTGTACTTTAGGGTGTAAACATCCCTTGACTATATTTATGTGATTTTATTATTATTTCCATCAAATCATATCACATACATTGGGATTGTCTGATATGCTAGAGAACTCTCCTCTAGGTTCATGTGGCTATGATTTTATCTGCCATCCCATCTCTCAAAGATATTAAAGCATATTTATCTCTTATTTGAACACAAAAATTATTCAGTAGGCTTCTATATGGTAATTGTTTCTTCATTTGAATCATCTATGATGAATAAGATTGGAAATTCTACGTTAGGTAGATCTGGTAATAATTTTCCATCAATTTACACATTGTATATATTTATAAAGAAGTACGGGTTCCCAATTCATCATTTTCCACCAATATTATTTTATCACAGAACATATTATCTGTTAGTTTCTGGGGAACAACTCATTATTTCTATCTTATGGAGATGTAAGAATCATCCATAGGGACATCTATCTTTTAGGTGCTAATCCACCCTTGGGGAAATGTATGCCGAATTACTTCCTCACAAAGACATCTAGGATGAACATGAATAAACTAAAATCATGGAATGTTGCATACTCAAAATCTTTAAGGAAATGACAATTAAGGGGCAGAATATGTGGTCGATCATCTCTTTTAATGATTAGATCGACATTTTCTTCTAATGAGTGGGGAATAACTAATCATTATAAGAACTCATTGATTCCCTTCCCAATAGGTTTTCTACAATGTCTGTTTGTACTAGGCCATCTCAGAATTGGAAAAAAATTACTCACGAATATATAGGGTGAGACTTTAGTTATCCCCAAGCTTTATAATATGATCCATCATGGAAATGTTCCCAAATGGGTGGATTTTCATCACTGGGGACATGTGCTGAGGGATCCATGTATTTAAGCTGGTGATAGAAGCATGACTAGTAAAGATATGGTAATAAAATCTTGGAGTACCAATTATTAAATGCATTTAATATCCCTTGGGACAAATTTAAAAGGAATAAAACCCATGTAGGATTGTTGATCCATTATATTTCTTTTTAAGGTTATGGGATCATTTCTACTTCTAAAGATGCCACAACACCAACATGATTCCTCATGCGTTATTTCATCCTAGACTACTGGTCATATCTAGGGTGGATACCATGAAATTTATCCCTTTCATGGGTGTTAATATACTGAGCTGATTAGACCATTTTGATTTCATCCATTTTCCTGCAAAGAGTGGGTAATTATTAACAATGGTTTTGGTTCTCTTGATGAATGTTCATATAACACTTCCCGTTAGTGTGGAGACCTTTTACCTTTCTGTTAAGTATGCTCTTATAATTTTATGTTATTACCTTTTATGTTGGGTGATTTTTTTCAGACACGAATTTGGGAGGATACCAATAATGGTAGGGTCAGGGATTTTTTGGAAATTTCATCATAGAACATCAGTTTATTCTATTCATTAGGGTGTTACACAACATTAATGGGAATACAAGGTGTCTCAAAGCCACCAAAAATATCCCTTGAAATTATTAAACATCCTATGAATTATACACATTGTGTAAGAGTTACACATCATGTAATTAGAAAAAAGATTTTTTTTAATAATAGAAAATGTTTTTCGTGTAACATAATATTAAATAATTACTAGACATTAAATGGAATAAAAATCCATGTAATTTTCTAAGTTACATCTTTTATGGTGTCATGTATTTTTTAGCCCTTTTTCTTGTATTAGCCTTCTACCCTTGGCCATACATCATACCCTTTTTTATTTTGGATGAATTCCATCTATATTGATCAATTCATTTAGAGATTTATCATCACTTGGATATGATTTCTCTTATCTAGGTAAGAATTCATCTTTGTTCTTCTTTTGTTTTGGAAGTGGCTATGTTTTGGTTTCAATTTTTGATATAATCATATTTCCTATAAAACCTTTTCTGTATGTTTTCATATTTTATCTTCTTTTGAAAGCTATTGTGGTTTATTATCATTTTTATTAATGGACATTATGTTTTCTACATCCTTGAGGTAGGTTTATCTCTCCAAGCATTCTAATTTCATTATTTTAATGTTTTTATTATTGACTTCATGATATTTGAAATGAAATTACATGTGTTCAATGTAAAAAGTGAATTATGTCATATTTTGATAACATTTTCCTTTGAAAAATGAATTTACATAACATTTAAAAATGGATTTTTGGCTTTGAATCATATTTTTTTGGCATTGAAATGGTTTTTAAAAAATTAACAATGGGGTTTAAATCATAAATTAAAAAACATTACACATGATGAATAATAGGTACATCATTAAATAAAGATGGTTATACATCGTGTGTTTGACACCACTTGGGTGTAACCTCTGGTATATTGATGGACTGTGGTAGGACTTGATGTTTTTTGGACCAAAAAATTAGACCTTTTAGGCTAAAGGATTTCTAATCTAATATCTCATATTCTAGAGCTCATCTAGAAGGTGCATTATTGTTTTTAGTTATTTAATGAATGATATATTATTTTTTAGATGCCGGATCAGCTATAAATTTTTATATCTATTTTATACTTTCATTTTGTGACGTTTCTTTTTTCAAAAAACATTATATGTGATTTTTGGGAAACCTAAATAATTTTTTTGATTTTTTGGAAAATATTTAATGGAAAAAATGAATATTTTTTTAATGAATATATTATGCATTCTTTGTATGATAAAATTTATTAATTCATTTGGGGCATCCTACTTGGATTTATTTCTCACACTCTAATTATTCTTTTTAGTGGCCATGAAACATGTTCTAAAGGAGAAATTTGAAGGGATGTGTATCTTGTAGGATTTTATCTTCTTTTCATTGTGCCTTTTTATTTTGGGATGGTTTGGAAATGATGGTTAGTGAGACAGAGACTTTTTGCATAGATTTTTGTATCTCCCTATATTATACTATTTAGAATAGTTATATCTCAAATTTCTATTAATATGTACTCTTCTTTTTTTATTTTTTGATATATTATAAATTTATTTTTTATTGGATTTACCTTAAAACATAATGGGTAGACTTGGGTGAATGGTTTTTGGAACACAGATTGGTTTGTTATATTTTGGAATCAATGGGATTACTCAGTAGCAAGGGTGTTATTACTACATGAGTTGGTTATCTTTCTTGGGTTTAAAAGAGTAAGGTCATCAAAATTCCAAAAGTAGTTATCTGAAAGATTCCTATCCAACTCACTCTCATGACTGAATTTGAGTTTCCATTAGTTGTCGAAGATATGTTTTCCATGTATGGGACCTAGTATTAAGGTTCATTTTAATAAAATATTTTGACAAATATATTTAAATTAAACTGTAAGCTATGTTTGGGACCTTGGTGTGTTTATGTTTATTTGAATAAACAATGTGTGGATTTTATTTAGATGGACTTTATTATCCAAAAAGTTTTGTATTTTATTTTATTATTGACCAATTGATTTAAATTTTATCCATTTTAAATAATTTCTTTCAATCAAAGAATTAGTCCTATGGATTGGAGTATCCACATGACTAATGGGATTTATCATCCATTTAATAGACAATTACTCAGAGAAGATATATTCTAAACATTATAGGTGAAACACGAGGTAGGTATCATAGGTGGACCCTAGTGGTCCATTTATTGGTTGAAGTATTAATCATTTCCGTCAAGACCCTGCGTTTTTGGGTATTGTGAACTAGGGATGACTAAGGGATCATGCGTCAAAATATAAAAAGAAGCATACACCTTTATTCTTTGGTGATAATGGGACCCAAGAATATATGTACTGGATTTAATGTACTAAGAGGATCATTATATGTTTTTACCACTCATAATGATTATAATGTGGGATTTTTTTCATATACTCTCAAGGTGTCTGGAAGAAGGTGATGGGACTCTATAATGAAATCTATTTTGCAAAAGGATATTGGATGAGTTTAATTCAATAAAATCATTAACAAATAGTTTTATATTGAGACTTATTGTGATTCAAATACCATTGAGTTTCTAACCTTGGATAAAGGGATATTACCATTCTAGAGTAATCTAACTGTTTTACTATATCAGTTTACCTGGAACCTTATACTGTCAACAATGATTACTTAAATACTCATAGGTTTAAGATGGGGAAATGGGATGATATTTGGATAATAATAGTTTTTTCACTTCTAACCATTTTAGAGGGCGTGGATAAAAAAGATTTAGATGAAGTAGAAATAGTTGGAAGCAATGGTTTTGGAGGATCTTCAATTGTAATAGTGGTCATTCAGAGTGATTTTATGGGTAATAAAAGGTAGTGAAAGAGTGTTTGGTCTTCAGTAAGATCAATTTCAAAATCTTATTCATCTCAACAAAAAGTTTTATGATACAAGTGTGGGATCTGTGGTAATACCAGGATTCATTATATAGATGATACTGATAGATGCCATCTTTTTGTGTGACATCGACATCTGAAATGTTTCAAGAGATTGGATGTCCCAAGACAATAAGGTAGGATCCACATTCAATAAAAGATCATAGGTTCAAATTAATTATTCCAAGGCTGCAAGGTCTCATTCTTAGGCTAAAGGGTGTTGTCAAAGTGTCTATGCCATGATGAATTTTTGAATAAGAGTCTATAGCAGAGGTATTTGAATTGGTTAAAACTACTATAAGATTCACTATATTTATTTCATAATATAATGGAATAAATTTGATTCTTACAGGTGCAACTCATTATTCTATTTCATCAAAGATGTCTGATTTTTTGTATTTTCATTTTTAGTTTATACCATTCTTGATGGACAATATAAATCTATTGGGAAATAAGTATGAATATGGTTATTTGTTTCCCAAATGTCTGGTGGAGATAGAAGATATTGAGGAGGTTTGGGAATTCAAGTTTCTTGATCATAAAATATTTAACATGATTATAATCATGGATTGGATGATCATTTTGAAGGCCCAGATAATAATTTATGACTCTCAGGTATAGTTTTTACCTTCCGATTGGGTCACTCATGTTTTATAAGGTGAGTGGTACTCTATATCGGGAGAGGCATGGATGGTTTTTCCTTATACTAAATTAATATCATATGATTTTTTCAACACATCTATAAAAAAAGACTTTAAATCAAGATTGGGTGTCACTATCTTTTTGTGTAGTGATTTAAGTGCTTCATAATCACAAAAGTGTAATGTATATTGTCAGTCTATTTGATCGTTACATGATATAGATACACATTGTTATTATCTTCGTATATTTTATTTTTATTTCCTATATACCCATGGGAATAGAAACATGATAGAAGATATACTGAGTAGAAGAGTACCAATCTTTGAGGAGATGTAATATTGTGAAGAGAGGTATCTAATGGGATTTTTTATGATTTTTTCTTTGGAGTGAAAGAGGACAGTGGAATTGGATTAATATAATTGATAAATGGTGACTCATATTTCGATAATTGAGTTTGACTTAAGAATATGGAAAACAATGAGATCTGATATTTTTTAGAAATAAAAAGTGATGGAGAGACCTTGTGCTAGTTGTCTCGGTCTCCACATACATCTTTAGGCTTTCAATGTTGGTAATTTTTTACTCTTTCTCTATGATGGGAATTGTTTTATAGAGGACACCTGTCATGTTGGTCTATGAACACTAGGGTTAAAAATATGTACCATGATTTGATACATTAATATTGGGTCCATGTACGATGCATGAAATTTCATATTTTGTATCGTGATATGTTACCTATAACAAATTAATTGATGAAGAGTATAAACCTGTAGTGTTTATGTAATGTTTTCCCATTATAGTATGGAAGTGGGATGATATTTACATGACTTTTTTATCGGTGTCCCATGTACTCAGAGTAGAAAAAATTTAATTTGGTTGATTGTGGACTGACTCACTTAATTTGGGAAATTATTAATAATACAGAAAACATTGGATGTGGAACAACTTTGGGACATAAATGTATACTATATTATGATACCTCATAGGGACCCCTCAGAAGTTTTCTCTGATATTGACTCGAGGTTCACATCAATATTATGTAATGATTATCATGACGCAATGTGCTCCAAGTTTAAATTTAGAACGTACTACAATCATAGTATGGATGGACTGATTTGTAGGGATATATTGGTCTTTGATGATATACTCTAGGATTGTGTTCTTGATTTCCTAGGATCGTGGTAGAGTAATTTTCTTTTGGATTATATTTCTAATAAAAATTGTTATCAAGATTATATCTAGTTAAACCCATTAAGGCATTGTATGGGTGGCCATGTGGATCCCCTAATGTTGGAAAGAGTTAGGATAATGCTACTTATTTGTTATGAGTATAGTTTAGTTGACAAAAGAGATGGTTTATTTGATCTAGAACAATTTGATCATGGAAAAAAAGTCATCAGAAATTTTATGTGGACCATCGTTATCTGCTATGGGAGTTTGTGGCTGGCGATCAATATTTTCCTTATGCTTCACCTTTCATGGGACATAGTCATTTTTGTTAATCATGTAATGATATAAATGAGGTTTTTGTGCACCATTATGATGAATGAGAAACTACTGAGGGTGGCCTACAAGTTATAAATTCCATCATGTTTGAATTCAATCAATTATGTTTTTTAATTTTTCCAATTGAGGAGGTATATAACATATCATTTCAATATGATTAGAGAAGATGATGTCGATATTGATCTTGATACCACATTGGTTGAGTATATAGATGAGATTATGGGTCAAAAAGATAAGTATTTTTTCAGGGAAAAATGATCCCCATGGTCTAGGTATTCTGGTAGTGTGGACAAGATATCCATGAGATATGGGATCATGAATCATTGATGAGATTGAACTGGCCTTCTTCTTTTATGGATACCGGATCTTCACAACAATATATTGATAAAAACATTTTACGGCAGAGATATGGTAATGATTAATTACATTTTTATCAAGTAGGTTCTCATCATTACATTTGGTTTCCTTTTTATAGGCATGTTTTGTAAATAGGAAATTAGTAGGATACCTCTAATGGTGATGTTATGGTGTTTTGGTAATTTTCAACATAAACATGAAGTTTCTACTATTTTCTAGGTAGTTACATTATGTATAATGGGAAAACATAATGTCTAATGGCTACTGGGAAGTACTCATGAAATTAATACAATGTGTGACAATTACACATTTCTTGTAAGTGTTATACGTAGTATAAAGTAAAAAATCAAGGTTTTAATGCTATTATACATTTTTTTAAAGTAATATCAAATAGAAGAATTTAATAACATGTAAAGGTATTAAATTATTGGTAAATCTCTATGTTATATAATTTTGGGATTCGTATTGGTATTTGAGGCCTCATAATTTTTTTCATGAATCTCCCCTCCGGATAAACACTTATGCTGTGAATTTTTGGTTTTCACTATTCCATTTAGATCAATTATTTAAGCGATTTTTCATTGTTGTGGTTGGATTTATCCTCTTCGAATAAGAGTTCCTCTTATTTCTTATTTGGTATTGGATAATGCTTTGTTTTGGATGTGGTTTTTTGATTAGATCTTGTTTCCTATCATTCCTTTCTTGTGAGTTTTTATTCCTTGTCTTCAGAAGGAAGATCTAATGGTTTACATTCCCCATTGTCAAAGGTGAATAGGTTTTATATGTACTTGAGGTTGGTAGATCTATATATAAAATTTATTTTCTTTAATTTAATGTTTTCTTATCTATTCATTGATATTTTAAATAAAATTACAATTTTCAAAATTGAAAAGCACTTGGGGTTCTATTTTAAAGTGGGGTTTCATTGAAAACAAAATTTCAATTAACTGGGAAAATATATTTTCAGAAACTAATGAATACTGAATTGTATTTGAAATGGGTTTCTAATAAATTTATCATGGTTTTAAAATAAAAATTTACATACATTTCATTTCAAGAAACTTGTGTGCATCAAGATTGAGACACAAGTTTCCTTAGAGTGTGTGGTGCCACAATGAGGTAATCTCCTATAAATATTTGGATTGTGGTTGAACTCAATGTTTTATGAATCTAACCTTATTTATTTTTATATCTGTTAGTTACTAATACATATTTTCCCATTGGATGAATTTTCAATTGAAGATTAATTGTTTTCTTATTTTTTATTACATTATAGAATATTTCATAAATATTGGTTCACATGGATGTTTATATTTTGTTTTTTAACTATTTCAATCATTTTTTGGATTCATTTTATGAAATTTTTAAATAACCCAATAAATATTTGATAATTTTTTTATAAATATATTATGGGTAAAAGTGCCTGCAATTTTTTTTAAATAAATAACTTTTAAATTCTTGATATACAAACTTTTATATATTAACTAGGAGTATCCTTCTATGATTTTTTGATACCATAATTTTTCTCTATCTGGGTGCTTATTGACTTGTTTTTGAAAGACGTAGATAATGTAAATGGCATTATTTATCATGATGGATACTCTATATGTAACTTCCTCATTTTGGGAGGGTTTGGTAGTTGTAGTTGGTCATATGGAGAATTTTAGTCTAAAAATGTATCTATACCTTGTTTAGTATGTTCAGATTAGTTTAACATATCATTGTTTTCACTTTTCACTCTTGTTTTAGGTCTTTTTTTCTTATATACAACACTTGTTTTATTTACATTATTTTACCTCACCCTATAATGGGATGAATTGGATGAGTGGTATGGTTGACTTGGGTTAGTCTATTATATTTGGAATAGGGTTCTATTGGCGAGGATAGATGATGTGATAATTTGAGAATAATATACCCCTTATCGATTCTCTCTCTATTTTATCTTTATCTAGAGTCTTTCCCATCTCTATTTGACTAGCAAGAATGGATAGAGACATCCAATTACCATCTGCATGTTTTGGATAACATTTGTTTTTGAGGATAACAATTCTAACTATATGATTTCACATATGGGTTCCCCTCTTTTTCAATAACATTATTATTCTCAGGCTTGGATAAATTACTACACAGGTGCAGTTCTGAATAGACTAGTCCTTCACGTCGATTAACCATGTGCGTCACAAAATCCTCTATCCATCACAATAGTAGTGGTGATTCAATATTTTTTTGAGAATTTAATGATGTGTTCTCATACTTTAAATGACCAACCCTTTAGAATGAGATAAATTTTCGAGGAAGCCATTCCATTCATGTGGGAGATAGTCAATGCGTTTTTAAATGTAATAGTATATAAGGCCTCTTCTCCTTTTTATTCCTCATCAACTCTATAGGTTGTTCCCCCTACTGGTCTACCTATTGTAGAACCTACATGTACATTGATAGGGATAAAGATTATTTGAAAACAGATTCACACCCAGATTACAAAGAATCATATGGGATCATTTCATGACTAATAAGAATGTCTTCATCGGTTTTTTCATAATTTGAGAGCTAGATGATTTTTTTCTGTGAACTATTATATGAAATAATGTGACTAGTTATATGTACATGGAAATATTTGGGTTCCAGAAATGTTGTATTTCACGATCATAAGGTTTTTTCTCCACTTCCCAAATAGATCAAGGAATCTTCGAAGGAATTTTAAAAGATATATTAGTTCATATTGGAGTTACAAGACAAATGGGTGTCTTGACCATAAAACAATGGTGATTTGAGTAGATAATAGATTCAATAATGTCTGTTTTTTTAGTGATATAATCCACTTTATAAAATAGTTAGGAAATAGTGGAAGAGTTGTCTATTATTAGTGAGAATCTTTCTACTATAGAAGTAGTGGACAAAGTAGGTAAGATATCCCTTCAAATCTCAAACCATTATTCTTGTCAATCACATTCATATTGGGCTAGATTCGCTGATCAGATATTATTATATTAGTTTGATTATTAACGTATTATTTAAATTAAATAATTTGAGGTGATTCAAAATATGGTCATACAACCTCATATATATTAATAATAAATGGTTCTCTTGAACATTAAATGCTATTGTCCAGTTTTCCTTCAATCATTATGTGATTTAAATTTCATTTATTTATATCATATGAATCATTAGTGATACATATCTATTTCATAATATCATGTAATCCTGAATTCCACGATTTTATTTTTTAGATACTAATATGTTCTTCTAGATATCATTTCATGAATTTCCCTCAAACATGATATTTCACTAGTATATTTTCCCCAGTTATCATGACACTAAATAATACATTAATTTATAAATTAATTATAATATGTTTCATGAGGTATAATTCTCTATATTTTAATGATTAAAATGGACTTATTGAGAATATCTTGATTCATGATGAGGTCATAGGGTGGGAATTACAAGATTTTTATCTCTTTATTTCTATTTCCTTAATATTTTCATATTTTGTTCCCTAATGATGTCTTAGATAGCATGGACTTGGTTATTGCTCAGATATACCTCTTATGGTATTTCAACCTAAATTTTTTTGGGGGATTTATTCATTCTCAATAAGTAATTTTATGTGGTCTTTTTCATGATCTTCTAGATCATACCATTTATAAATATTTATTGATAGACATTTAGCTCAGACATTAATATTTTTCTTGTAGATGTATTTTATCATGATCAATTTTTATATTTTAATATATCATTTTAGAATTATCATTCTCCATTTTGTTTAATGTTATGGTATGAGGATGTATGACGTCCAGTTTGGCATTATATGGAAAGGATGTAGATATGTAGTAAATTTTATAGTCTTCTTCTCTTCCATAAAATAATATTAATTTTAAATTCATTCATCCTAGACATTATTGGTGGATATAAAATATTGGGCATAAAATATAGGGATGAAAAAAAATCACTGGGGTGATGAGCTACTCAATAGTGTTTTCAGGGCCCAAAAGGATTGCAATTCATTTCATTCAATGATGTAAAACCACTGTTTTGTATGTCAAGGACACTATGAATCTATATAATTGTAAAAAAGTTACATTCTAAATCATTTACAAGGGTTATGGACCATTAATTAGGGTAATATTGGATGATAGACAATTTCTATGGATTCTAGGTCGACCTGGATAGTTAGAATATGAGTTGAGTAAGTTACAACCCAAATGATTGGGTTTAAGAATATGAAATGAGGCATACATACCAGGTAAGACCCATAAGACCTTGAGGTATCAAGTAATACTATATTTTTAACATGTATTACCAAGATTAGTGATCCATTCAAGAACAAATGTGATTCCTCTAATTGGTATGTTAAAGCCCTTATGAATGAGACCATATGGATCACATGAATTGTCAACTATAGTTGAACCCCACTCTTTTATGATGTCCATAAAAGATTTATTAATAAAAAAACATTTGGAATATTTGGTTTAGTGTGTATAATAGGCTATTTGATAAGGTTTCTATGACCATAAGAAGTTATTTATTCTATTATTATTCATCCCAATGGCTTGTGGATTCATATCATGGAGTGTTGGACATCAAAATGCTTAGAAATACAGTTTCACATTATAGATTTCAAAAAGTGTAAAAATATTTTCAATTAATATTATAGATGTATTGTCTTCATGAATATTTATATTAGTTGAATTTTTAATCACGGTACAATGTTCATAGGTCATGGGTATTATTTTTTAAAATCATTTTGGAAATAGGCCAAAATAGTCTCAGGTGATGAGTTCATTCATTTTGATTGTAGGGATCACATGGATTGAAAATCCCTTTCTAAAATAGATACAGTTGGTGGGAAAACATTGGTTCACATGAAGGAACCATAGTGATATATGCATAGTCAAATAAAGGGTTCCCTAAATTTAAGTATATTTTTCTGATGGTCATAGAAGATTCATGGTAATATGGGGTTATCTAATCATGATTCGTGATTTGTGGAAAATTTAGTATCCAAGAATTGATTGGGTGCCATAAAATTTATTTCTGTACTTATTGAACACATTATAATGGTGATGATATGTGAAAAAACCATTACTCTAACTTTTTCATAGACCAGGGGACTAAGGAATAGGACTTGGCATTAAAATGGTCTACGATAAAGGCCCTTTGAGTTTCATTCTTTATTTAATTGAGTAAAAAAATTACCTAAAATCTAGAGATTATGAGTTTTGTGAGTGAAGGTTTTACAATTTCTTGGACCTCCTTTTCTGGGATTACTACGCCAAATGTTTTTTGTATATCCCACTAGTATTTTATAGTCTTGTGATTTGGACCATCAAGGGATAGAGTTTAAGGTAGTACATCTTTAACCAAACAGAAAATAGTTTATGTTCATAATGATTATTGACCTAATATTATGGGAATGTTAAAAAAGAGCCTAATTTGGACACCTAGGTTCAAGATTTCCCATCACATTTATGAGAATAAGATAAAAAATTATTAAATTATGGATGAAGGTTTTCAGGTAATGATCACTGATATGGGATAAGCAAACCATGGAATTCCAAGATAACCCTAAAGTTCTTGTTTATTCAGTGGTGATTCCTAGCTCACCTTTAATAGAAATATCATTATATATGTCTAATATGTCTTTACTTTTTATGTCTATATTATTATGTATCAATATAATGTTAAATTTTATATGTATCTTTTCCATTCACAAGGAAATATAATGATTGAGGAAAGCCAAGGCACTAAATACATGTTGTGTGTTTTGTACCTATTAGCCATAAATGATGACAAAATCACCCCATTCTCTTGTTTAACTTGTCAATGATCTGATGGTCCATTGATATATAATGATATATAGAGATGGCCTAGACATTCTAATTCCAGGTAGAAGGCCCATATGTGTCGTTCAGTTTTAAATTTCACGAGACCAAGACATTTTCCTTAGAATTTAGTTTATCCTCATACAGTAAGTACATGGCGACCGACATCAAATATTTCACAATACTCCCTTGAGGGAACTTCACACAAGTCACATATTTTATGTAACACACTATTATTATACATTGTCTCCCTTCTTGAATTTATATCCATCAAAATCTTACATTCTTTTAAGAATGATTAAATAATACTATTTAATATTGATAGTTACCACCTAGATATTAGATTGGAGGAAATGAGTGAATTAATTAAATTGATAACATATATTTTTCACATGTTCATAAAATCAATTCATTGGCTACAAATTAATTTGAAAAGAAAAGTAATTGAACATAAATGGTTTATTTCATAAAAAACATTTTCTATTACCATAACAACATTTTATCTTAACAAATTAAATTAATCATTGTTATTTGAATATAATTATGAATTATATGTGTTACATATTCAATCAATTTTCTAAAATTAATCCAATATGGTTGATAGGCTTAAGATAATAATAGATCAAATTCTAAGCATACAAAATATAAATTTTAAAAGATAATTTTACCACCAATGAATGGAACACTTCTTTTAAAATTTAATTTTGAAACTATTAGAAATTATATATAACAAAATAAACCACATATCCAAAATTGAAATTTCAAAATTATCATAGGGTGAAAATTTGGTATTTTTATGATAAGTTCTATTTTTGATGACTAGTAAAATAATAAAATTTTATTTGAAAATTGACATTTCAAGAAAATAAATTATACGGTTAATCGTTAAATTAAATTGGTTTTAATGTACAATTATATTTTTTAAAAATCAATAAATAAAATTTGGGTTATTTCAATTAATTTTACAATAACATTTGATGTAAACCAATTTCATTATTTTGAACATTTTAAATATAAAAACTCATTGTTTCATCCTATCTACAAGATTTATTTTAACTGAATTTTTTAAACATATGATCTTTTTGTATTTAAAATTTGATTTCAATTTTGTAATTATAATTTAAAATTTAGTAAATATGACTACCTTATTATTTTCCAATATGAATATTAACCTTGGTAATATATCTGACCACATAAAATGGTGAATAGTGATATTTATGATATAAAATGATATGAACTAGAAAATTATATTAATGAAATAAAAAATATTATTTTATGATTTCTATTCTAACCATATCACCTATGTTTGGAATTTTAGTAATTTTGTTGGAACTTTTCCATAAAAATTACATTGAAATTTTATAAATTTATGAAAATCACAAAATGATACATTCATATTCTTCAAAACTATATTATTTTTATAATGTTTTATTAAGAATATATCTTCATCTGTAGATTTTTTTTTCAATTAAAAATATGTATCTACATCATGGTATTTTATTTTTAATTTTTAATATATAAATAGTTACCTTAAATAAATATTCATTTATGTTGATGAAATTATTTTATTAATGAAATAATAAAATAAATGATGATTTAAATTAAAAAATATATTTATCATATTTAGAAAATAAAATTCATTTTATGGATTTTATTTTAGAAATCAACATATCATGAAATGGTTAGGTTATATTTTATGTATTTTTTAAAAATAGTTGAATTGTTATTAAATAGTGAAATACATTAATTTATGATATTTGACAATATAAGATAAATACATGATGCTTTGATTCATGGATGATGTATTCATGATGTAAGAATAATTATTTCTAACAAACATGCACTATTTAATTTACATAGTCACAAATATCATCACTATTGATTTTCTAGATCCAAAATAATAAATTAATGAATACAATAATAAAAAGCACCCCAATCCTCAGCCAATAAATACCACCCCTTAGCCCCCCTTATCATCACACATCCAATTCCTTGTATATATTCAAAAATATTCCCAATTTTATTCCCATATATATTTCTCACATCTGTGACCCTACGGTCTTACAAAAATACATATTGAATGTATCTTAAGGAGGTCCTCAAAGAGTAATATTCAAGAGGTAAAATCCACTTTTATTCTCTTTTAATTTTTTTTAACCTCTCTAAACTCCCATATCCAATGTGACATGGTAAAAAAGCTATCAAACATATAAAATATTTTTTTTGGATAATGGAATATCTAATATAAAATCTCTTCACTTATCGTTTAATTCTAAAAATGAAAAAATTGACTGTGACATGTTGATTCACATTATTTTATTGTGATGAGTTTTAATTTTCCGTTACAGCCTTCACTGCCGGTCATAATACACATATTGTGGATAAATAAAATTTATATATATATTAAAATTTATATAATGGTTTTTATCCAAAAAAATATAATATCAATTAAAATGACACATGATCATGATGGTCGTAAAAGAAGCCAAAATAAATTAAGTCCTTTTGAACAATATTTTATCTTTTGAACATCCCCATACCATATAACCAAATGATATATGAGACCATTTAAAGTTATGGTTGTTCATTAATTATAAATAAATAAATTAATTATTTTTTACATTTGCAATGAAATCCAATAATTATACATATTGGAACAAATTGAGAAAATATGAAAAAAATGTTCCTGAAAAAAATGATATTAAACATTGTAACACCTCAAAATTTCTATAAATGAAAATAAAAAAATTATAAAAAAATAAAATATATGTTGGAGAGTTTATGAATTAATAATTCAATGGATCTTATTTTATTATCTAAGACATTAAGTACAATGGAAGAATTAATTCAGACATAAGGTTAGGGTTTTCTCATCTAAATTTTATTTCAATGAGATATGCCTTCTTCACAACAAATTTTTTGTGTGTGGTTTATGTATACATACCATTTATATATCATATCATGAATAAAATTATCTTTATAGTTCCCACCTTTAAATATTTTAATAATAACTTTCATGGTACAAAATATTCGACTAATTACAATGTGGTAAGGGAATTCTTAAATCAATTTTCATCATTTGGTTTATCATTTATTTAATTTATTATTCCATTATAAAATAATTTTTTAAATTACATTTTATTATATTATTTTGTAATATGTGGCTTTTAAATTAATACAAATATTCTTTTGATTTTATTATTTATCACTACAATGATATGATATTTGTAAGGGAATTCATCTCAATTTTTATTCATTGAGGCATATTTTTGTTGTCATCAAACTATATAGTTTCTTATGATTTATAGACATAACCATTTATTTATGAACACCAATAAATGAAGATTTCATTAACTATAAATATTTCATGTATTATGGATATAATTATTTTCTTTGTCAAATACAATTTTTATATATGGTTTTTTCCTAGAAAGTTATTTTGTTAACTTTGAAATTTTAATAAAGATGTATCGTTTATTTGAAATTGATTTTTTATAATAAGATACATTTTTCATTTATTAAATCAACAATAGGATATATGAGGAATTCTTATGAATAGTGTGATAATGGTTCCAGACTATTTATTGAAATCTATACAAGTTGGGTACTAGTTTATGAATGCCCCATGAGGCACTATTAGTCTCATGATACCAAGTGGTTAGAGACAAACCCATCACGTTTTTTTCTAAGGAAAATAATATAATTTTCTACCCAGAAAAATGAACCATATTATAATTTTTTTTATTATTTTTAATTTCTAATAATGAAATAATTACCTTAAATAATTATACAACGATGCTGATGTAACTATTTTATCAATGAAACAATCGAATAAATAGTGATTTTTATTAAAATATAAATTTATTATATATATATATAGTTATAATATTAAAAAAGAATTCATTTTTAATATCTAAACATCATAAAATTTTGAAGGTCAGTTTTTGGGATTCTTCTAAATAGTTTATTTTTAGGTGATTATAGAAATTCAATAATTTATGCTAGGTAATATTGTAAGCTAAATAAATTGATTATTGTGTCATGAATGGTTTATGAATTCTGTAAGAACCATTTTTTAGAATTCACATTCAATTTTTAAGGTTCATATTTATATAAATCATCACTATTGATAGTATTGATCTAGAATAATAATCTTATGAATGAAATAGTAATAAAAACCCTCTCCTCTCAGTATAAATTCATACATTCACCACCCCTTCACCTCACAAATTTAAATCCTTTTATATTTTCTAAATTCATTCCAATTGAATTCTCAATCATCTTCCCCACATTGAATTCCTGATGGTACTTCAAAAATACCAAATCCTAGGATTTAAAAAAGTCCACAAGGAGACAATATTCAAGATGTAAAATCTTCGTTCTTTCCCTTTTAATTTATGTTATTTTTATATTAGATCATCAACATCCCTATTGAAAGATGAATAGAATCTACAATGTAACACCCCAGGTAAATAAAGTTTATGACATTTTCATATTTATCCTTATTTGTGAATAAAATATTAATATTACTTTAAAGGGGATGCTATGCTCGATGGCGTACCCAACACGCAACAATGAGTTTCTTGGGAATCTTACGTTGCACTCTAATAATAAAATAATATTATTTTAAATGGTAGTTAACATGTAGCCGTTATAATGGCGGGAATGGATATAAATAACTAAAATATGATTATATATGTTTTTTTTAATGTTTTTACATTTATCCAATAAAAGCTAAAGGCTTAAAATACGGAAAGAATTAAATTTTAGGTGTATATGCCCTAGTTTTCACTAAAGGTTCACTTATCGCCTTTTAATGGGGAACTATAATTAAATATAGTTTTGATCACTCTTATAAATTATTTTGGACCAAATAAAACTCTTATTAAGAATCGGGACATCAAATTTTACTTTGTGTAATTTTTTGGTATCTTTCTGATAAAGTTCATTTTTTAATGAATAGTGTAAAATGTTGTATTTTAATTCAAAACCTCTTTTTAATCTAATTTATTTATATGATTAGATTATCTTTTGAATTGGTTTTAAAGTGAAATTAGAATATATTTTTACCATTTAATCCAATGGTGGTCATTGGAATCAATTTCACTTTGAAATTAGACTTAAACTGGTGTCAATCTTTTGATACTTATTGTTTTATAAAAACACGCTCTTTGCTCTGACATCGGGAATTAATTATTAAATTAATTAATGTGACTAATATGTTTTGAATTTTGTAAAATAGACTTCATTTTTGAATTCGGAATATCAAATATAGCTTAGGGTGAAGGTTTGGTATTTTTCTGAAAAACTCCAATTTTTGATGAATAGTGAAACCACTAAGTGGTAATCAAGCAAACTGATTTTTCAGTTAAATGAAAGTTTACCACTAATGTGTATTGAATTTTGAAAATCCGACATACATGGTGGTCATTAGTATGTAAAATGTGGTTCAATGGGATAAAAATAATTTTTTGGTGAATAGTAACTTATTAAGTTTTTAATCGCGTTTAGTGGTAATTAGTAAAAATAATGCTTTAATAAAATGAAATGAACTTGAAACAAGTCCCAACCTCATTGGTTGTGTCATTGCCGACCATGAAAAGCCATGGGTCAACTTGGGGACCCCATGGATCCACTTTTGTTGGGAAATGACATAAATTACTTTTTATTTAATGTTAAAGTGAAAATGACACAAACATAATATGTTTTACGAAAACAATTTTTAAGTGGGGTTATACAAGTCCAAATTTTGATTATAAATAGTCATTGGAAATCTAAAAAGATTTCCTATATCATAGTAGTTTTTTTATAATTTTTAGACATTAAAGAAATTAAATTATTTATGACATAATAATGATGCAGCGATGACATCATTATTTGACGATTTAATTAAAATGGAAAGATAATGAAAAATCTACAACCTACACATGGACAAAACCAATTGGATGAGTGGATTTCGATGCCTTACCACCTTATCCACGAATTATATCAATGTGGGACCTTTTGAAACCGAAACACATTTTCAAATAAAGTAATATTTCTTACTTTCCAAAAGTACCTCTCCTCTCCTCTTATAAAAGGCCCCCACCTCTACCTCTCTTCACACACTTCTCAAGCCTTTGTCTCGGCCAACCCCTGCCCATTTACTCTCTCCACACCCCTATCCTCATCCTAGAGGATTCCCTTTGGGCAGAATCCTTTCAAAGGAATCCTTTAGGCTCAAATCAAAACGAGTTACACTTTTAAAGGTAATTTATTCTCTCATGTTCATTTGTTTTATTTTGCTTCTCCAACCCCCTAAACTCTTTTTATTTACTTCTGTTGTAACAACACCAATATCTTCAATATACTAGGATGTTGTTATATGATTTATTCATGCTACACTATCACACAACTACATCAAATGGTTAAAGAACATACGGTTTCCGTGGATGGCGAAATTCTGCCTCCCGAAACGATGATTGTTCAATACTCATTTAACACCTTCAAAGGTGGCCATTATGATGTCACTATTTTTATATATGATATATAATATGTTTATGTTTTACTTATGCTTCTGTATTTTTCATTTGTGCCTTACCTTTATGGCTTCCATTATGGGTATATGTGATATCTTCATTTTAGGAAGTGCGGACTACCGCCCCCTCAAAGTGATTTGATTCGTTAAATACCATATGTGGGACGTATAAAGGATGGAACTATGATATTATATATATGATGTTATACTGGAATTATTATATACCTATATAACATTATTATTTCTTTCCATTAAAGTATGAGATAGAAATGAAAGTAGCGTTCATGCGTACGTACGGCTTACCGTCTCCATGAACGGTGCACTTCATTTCTTACCTATAAATGATTATGTAATGTTATAAATGCATGCATGTACTGGATATATATGACATATAAGATATCTACATCATGAATAAAATTCTTCATATAATAAACATTTGGCCACACGAACAACATGTAATTGTAAGAAGTCCACTTTCGACTTAAGAACCAAATATCGACAAAAAAAACATTATTAACTTAAATGATTAAATAATGTTTATAACATTTAAATAAGTGATTTAAAAGGAATAATGAACTATAAAAAGGGTTCTTAATAAAGTGTAAATTAACTCATGTTTATTATTCAGGACGTTAAAGAACGATCGAGTCAAGTCGGACCCGAGGTAAGGGATCCTACAACTCTCTTTCTTTTTAAGTACACTCTTTTATGTCATTCCTTTTAATCTCATATTTATTATGATTGGAATGTTCTTTTATATTACTCCTACTGTACTTATTATGTTCATTTGATGAGAGACCCTATTACCTCTCATCAATCCATTTTGGAAGTTTTGAGTGGCGCCGTTAGGCTGTCGAGTTTTCGTAAGGGATTTTTCATCTCACTTTTATTCTCGTGAGATTTATGCTACATTTGCCACAAATTCCATTTAGTGGTGTATGTACTGACCATTATTCTACTCTTTGTGTATTATACTTTCTTTTATGAGTATTTACATCAATGATCTATTGTCCTTCTTTCATGGGGTGTATGTTTTGAAAGATACCCAAGTCGGTAAAGGGAACCTTTCACCCTCCTCTTTTTTTTAAAAGACTTCTTTTATTGGGTCTTTTAATTTACATATTTTTATGTTGGGATATGTTCTCATACATACTTATTGATGTAAATTTTATGTCCAAGTGATGAGATGCACTTTTTATCTCTCATCAACTCATTTTGATGTGATGCCGTTAGGCTGTCAAGGGAACTTTTTAACCCAATTTCGATTTCTTTGGGTTCAACATGTAGTCATTGAATATGTCATCCATTGAATATGTGTGAATGACCTTTTATTGTTTTACACTTAATATCCACTTATATTGGGTGTATTTATATTTGTCACACACATTTTTGAGATTGATTTGTCCTTAATTTAAGGATACCTTCTTTATAAGGGATTTCATCACATTTGACATTTTTATTGAGGGTTCATTGTTGTTATGCAGCAATTCACTCTTATATGGTGTATATACTGTTCGTTGGAGTATTATATCATGAATCCATTTATTCTCATGATATTATAAAGTTCTGACTAAATGTTATTCCTCAATTATTGTATTCAAGTGTCTCTAATTTTGGTAAAACCCCTTTAACCAAAATATCGTTTTAAATGTTTTAATTATTTGTTCTTATTAATATCCATGTTTTCAAAATGGTTTTAAGGATTTATTTATATGGATATTAATGGTTTAAAATTTTATGCTTCAAGGTGGTATGGGACACTTTGATTCAAAAATCTTTTTACTAAATGTTTTAAATGGTTTTGGAAATGGTTTCTTTTTGGATTCATTATTTCAAAATACTAAAATGTTATATTGTGTTTGAAATGTGGAAATGTTTTGTTTCCTTTATGCATGTTTTATGTGATACGTTTATGTTATGGTTCTTGGGCATTGTTATGAAAACGGGTGGTTCCGTGATAAACTAAGGGCGGGTGAGCCCGATATAGCTCCCCAATGCATTGGGTAACGCGAAGGAGTGAAACGTTAAGGTTTCTCCGAAGAGATTTAGGGAATATACTGTGATGGGTATTCCAAACGTAACCAAGAGGGTTACTCCCTACATAAGAATGTTATGAATGCCTCAAGTTACCTTTATGTCTTATTATTTCTATGATTTATTCATGATTTGATGATGTAGGTTAAAGTGCCTATGTTTTATGGGTAAAGTATGATTTCATTCTTATGTATATATGAACTCAGGTTTCCTTTCCATATTTTTATAACCCTTACTGAGCTTTTTATGCTCATACCAAGTTTTTGAAATGTTTTTCACAGGTCAAGGGAAAGGTACATGATGTGACGATAGTGTCAAGGAAGTGTCAAGAAAGAATTCGTGTTTTATTTTCAATATGTTTCTGTTGATGGGAAGAATGAATACGGTTTTTATGTAACCACTTTGTTTAAATGTGGAATGTAATGCAAGTTTCATGATCTAATTCTCTAAAAATCTAAACCTGAAAAGATCCTCAATGTGTAATCTTGTAATAACTCAAGATTAAGTAAGGTTTAAGGTTGGGGCCTTATAGTTGGTATCAAAGGTCAGTTTAGATAACTTTAGAGGTTAGGGTATTCTTTAAGCATAGTTGACAATTACCATAATGGTTAGGATTTCAGAAAGAGTCCTAGTTTTAGATAAAGTGAATGAGTAAGTATATCTTAGTGTTTATCTTACTCATTAGTACATGATGGTTTTGTTGATATACTCACACTAACCTTTTTGGTTTTAGTAAATGGCTGGATCTAGCAGGCACCAAAGAGACAACAGGTTTGAAGGAAACTGTGGTGGTTCTATGATTAAGATACTAGATAAAATGGAGGATTCAATGAGGAATCTCATAGTTGTTCTAAACAAACTATAAAGGATTCATGATCAACCACTTCAACCTTGGTGAGTTCTCTAATACATCATGTACGAGATGGCTAACTCGATGTGGAAATTCAGGTAATAATTATTAAGGTAACCATTAGGGTTTATATGATCCTTACTTTTGAGGTAATTATGGGTTATTATATGATATGATGGAAAATGAAAGGCATGAGATAAACTTGAGGTTAAAATATGTTATGATTATTCTTGAAGATTTTATCTCATTTTGGTGAATGTTTTAAGAATTATATAGTTTTGGAAAAAGGACAACACGCAGACCGTGTGACAACCCGTCACGTCGGACAAAACTGCGGGAATCGAACCCACAACCAAAGTGCGACTGGTATTTATCGCCTACCACTGGACTACGTGAAGTCCCTGGTTAGTTTGACTGATTCTTTTTGGTTTTATGATTTTATGAATTAAGAGTAAGTTGTTTTTGGGTTATTTATGAAAATGATTAACCTATCATGGAGGATATGTGATTAGGTTAATTACTTTTCAATACGAGACTTTAGGAGCAACTGATGTTGTTTGGAGATAAATGTTATGATTTAACTTGGAAGACAATGTGACCAAATCCTTCAAATATTTGGGTTTCAATCTTATATTGGTTTACTTTGAAGAATTTTATGGACAAATTGTTTATCGGATGATCCTTGTTGAACTTTGGGTTTTGTTTGACAAATTTTTGAGATTAGGAATAGATTTTCTTTTTATAAAGGGTTATCCTTTTCTGGATTATCTGACCTTGTACTAACCTTTTTGGTTTTGGTTATGGTTAAGGTCTAAAGATATGGGAAGTATATAGTTCCCTTTTGTGGATTAGTTGATTATCTAGAAGTTGATTATAGTACTCTTAATGCGAACAAGTCTCCCTAAATACTCGTCTTTTGGAAAAAATATGAGTTTGATTAAGAAATCTAGTAAAAGTTGAAAGTCAACATGATAAGTCATTATGTTTCCTTATGAATAAATTCCTCATTAAAAAGTAACTTAAAACAAAAATGTTGTCTATTAAGTTTTCCTACTGGGGAATCGAATACCGTTTAACCCATCACAAGTTTGTGATTTTCTCGTGGTTAACTTTCTCCTAAACATGTTTTCTGTCACTCTCCATCAGAACATGACCCTATGTTTTCTCCTCCATGTCCATATTTTCATACTTGGAATCCTAGTATGGGTTAACTCGGGTGACCTCCGTGCTTATCTTTCTTTATTTTAAAGTGATTGTTTTACCGACTCTTCTTCCGATGCGGGACGTTCAAGGATGTTTCCAAGCGCAATTTTAAAATTGCGAGGACGCAATTCCCAAAAGGGGGGAAGGATGTAACAACCCAGGTAAATAAAGTTTATGACATTTTCATATTTATCCATATTTGTGAATAAAATATAAATATGACTTTAAAGGGGATGCTATGCTCGATGGCGTACCCAACACGCAACAATGAGTTTCTTGGGAATCTTACGTTGCACTCTAATAATAAAATAATATTATTTTAAATGGTAGTTAACATGTAGCCGTTATAATGGAGGGAATGGATATAAATAACTAAAATATGATTATATCTGTTTTTTTTAATGTTTTTACATTTATCCAATAAAAGCTAAAGGCTTAAAATACGAAAAGAATTAAATTTTAGGTGTATATGCCCTAGTTTTCACTAAAGGTTCACTTATCGCCTTTTAATGGGGAACTATAATTAAATATAGTTTTGATCACTCTTATAAATTATTTTGGACCAAATAAAACTCTTATTAAGAATCGGGACATCAAATTTTACTTTGTGTAATTTTTTGGTATCTTTCTGATAAAGTTCATTTTTTAATGAAGTGTAAAATGTTGTATTTTAATTCAAAACCTCTTTTTAATCTAATTTATTTATATGATTAGATTATCTTTTGAATTGGTTTTAAAGTGAAATTATAATATATTTTTACCATTTAATCCAATGGTGGTCATTGGAATCAATTTCACTTTGAAATTAGACTTAAACTGGTGTCAATCTTTTGATACTTATTGTTTTATAAAAACACGCTCTTTGCTCTGACAGCGGGAATTAATTATTAAATTAATTAATGTGACTAATATGTTTTGAATTTTGTAAAATAGACTTCATTTTTGAATTCTGAATATCAAATATAGCTTAGGGTGAAGTTTTGGTATTTTTCTGAAAAACTCCAATTTTTGATGAATAGTGAAACCACTAAGTGGTAATCAAGCAAACTGATTTTTCAGTTAAATGAAAGTTTACCACTAATGTGTATTGAATTTTGAAAATCCGACATACATGGTTGTCATTAGTATGTAAAATGTGGTTCAATGGGATAAAAATAATTTTTTGGTGAATAGTAACTTATTAAGTTTTTAATCGCGTTTAGTGGTAATTAGTAAAAATAATGCTTTAATAAAATGAAATGAACTTGACACAAGTCCCAACCTCATTGGTTGTGTCATGGCCGACCATGAAAATCCATGGGTCAACTTGGGGACCCCATGGATCCACTTTTGTTGGGAAATGACATAAATTACTTTTTATTTAATGTTAAAGTGAAAATGACACAAACATAATATGTTTTACGAAAACAATTTTTAAGTGGGGTTATACAAGTCCAAATTTTGATTATAAATAGTCATTGGAAATCTAAAAATATTTCCTATATCATAGTAGTTTTTTTTTTAATTTTTAGACATTAAAGAAATTAAATTATTTATGACATAATAATGATGCAGCGATGACATCATTATTTGACGATTTAATTAAAATGGAAAGATAATGAAAAATCTACAACCTACACATGGCCAAAACCAATTGGATGAGTGTATTTCGATGCCTTACCACCTTATCCACGAATTATATCAATGTGGGACCTTTTGAAACCGAAACACATTTTCAAATAAAGTAATATTTCTTACTTTCCAAAAGTACCCCTCCTCTCCTCTTATAAAAGGCCCCCACCTCTACCTCTCTTCACACACTTCTCAAGCCTTTGTCTCGGCCAACCCCTGCCCATTTACTCTCTCCACACCCCTATCCTCATCCTAGAGGATTCCCTTTGGGCAGAATCCTTTCAAAGGAATCCTTTAGGCTCAAATCAAAACGAGTTACACTTTTAAAGGTAATTTATTCTCTCATGTTCATTTGTTTTATTTTGCTTCTCCAACCCCCTAAACTCTTTTTATTTACTTCTATTGTAACAACAACAATATCTTCAATATACTAGGATGTTGTTATATGATTTATTCATGCTACACTATCACACAACTACATCAAATGGTTAATGAACATACGGTTTCCGTGGATGGCGAAATTCTGCCTCCCGAAACGATGATTGTTCAATACTCATTTAACACCTTCAAAGGTGGCCATTATGATGTCACTATTTTTATATATGATATATAATATGTTTATGTTTTACTTATTCTTCTGTATTTTTCATTTTTGCCTTACCTTTATGGCTTCCATTATGGGTATATGTGATATCTTCATTTTAGGAAGTGCGGACTACCGCCCCCTCAAAGTGATTTGATTCGTTAAATACCATATGTGGGACGTATAAAGGATGGAACTATGATATTATATATATTATGTTATACTGGAATTATTATATACCTATATAACATTATTATTTCTTTCCATTAAAGTATTAGATAGAAATGAAAGTAGCGTTCATGCGTACGTACGGCTTACCGTCTCCATGAACGGTGCACTTCATTTCTTACCTATAAATGATTATGTAATGTTATAAATGCATGCATGTACTGGATATATATGACATATAAGATATCTAAATCATGAATACAATTCTTCATATAATAAACATTTGGCCACACGAACAACATGTAATTGTAAGAAGTCCACTTTCGACTTAAGAACCAAATATCGACAAAAAAAACATTATTAACTTAAATGATTAAATAATGTTTATAACATTTAAATAAGTGATTTAAAAGGAATAATGAACTATAAAAAGGGTTCTTAATAAAGTGTAAATTAACTCAAGTTTATTATTCAGGACGTTAAAGAACGATCGAGTTAAGTCGGACCCGAGGTAAGGGATCCTACAACTCTCCTTCTTTTTAAGTACACTCTTTTATGTCATTCCTTTTAATGTCATATTTATTATGATTGGAATGTTCTTTTATATTACTCCTACTGTACTTATTATGTTCATTTGATGAGAGACCCTATTATCTCTCATCAATCCATTTTGGAAGTTTTGAGTGGCGCCGTTAGGCTGCCGAGTTTTCGTAAGGGATTTTTCATCTCACTTTTATTCTCGTGAGATTTATGCTACATTTGCCACAAATTCCATTGAGTGGTGTATGTACTGACCATTATTCTACTCTTTGTGTATTATACTTTCTTTTATGAGTATTTACATCAATGATCTATTGTCCTTCTTTCATGGGGTGTATGTTTTGAAAGATACCCAAGTCGGTAAAGGGAACCTTTCACCCTCCTCTTTTTTTTAAAAGACTTCTTTTATTGGGTCTTTTAATTTACATATTTTTATGTTGGGATATGTTCTCATACATCCTTATTGATGTAAATTTTATGTCCAAGTGATGAGATGCACTTTTTATCTCTCATCAACTCATTTTGATGTGATGCCGTTAGGCTGTCAAGGGAACTTTTTAACCCAATTTCGATTTCTTTGGGTTCAACATGTAGTCATTGAATATGTCATCCATTGAATATGTGTGAATGACCTTTTATTGTTTTACACTTAATATCCACTTATATTGAGTGTATTTATATTTGTCACACACATTTTTGAGATTGATTTGTCCTAAATTTAAGGATACCTTCTTTATAAGGGATTTCATCACATTTGACATTTTTATTGAGGGTTCATTGTTGTTATGCACCAATTCACTCTTATATGGTGTATATACTGTCTGTTGGAGTATTATATCATGAATCCATTTATTCTCATGATATTATAAAGTTCTGACTAAATGTTATTCCTCAATTATTGTATTCAAGTGTCTCTAATTTTGGTAAAACACCTTTAACCAAAATATCGTTTTAAATGTTTTAATTATTTGTTCTTATTAATATACATGTTTTCAAAATGGTTTTAAGGATTTATTTATATGGATATTAATGGTTTAAAATTTTAAGCTTCAAGGTGGTATGGGACACTTTGATTCAAAAATCTTTTTATTAAATGTTTTAAATGGTTTTGGAAATGGTTTCTTTTTGGATTCATTATTTCAAAATACTAAAATGTTATATTGTGTTTGAAATGTGGAAATGTTTTGTTTCCTTTATGCATGTTTTATGTGATACGTTTATGTTATGGTTCTTGGGCATTGTTATGAAAACGGGTGGTTCCGTGATAAACTAAGGGCGGGTGAGCCCGATATAGCTCTCCAATGCATTGGGTAACGCGAAGGAGTGAAACGTTAAGGTTTCTCCGAAGAGATTTAGGGAATATACTGTGATGGGTATTCCAAACGTAACCTAGTGGGTTACTCCCTACGTAAGAATGTTATGAATGCCTCAAGTTACCTTTATGTCTTATGATTTCTATGATTTATTCATGATTTGATGAGGTAGGTTAAAGTGCCTATGTTTTATGGGTAAAGTATGATTTCATTCTTATGTATATATGAACTCAGGTTTCCTTTCCATATTTTTATAACCCTTACTGAGCTTTTTATGCTCATCCCAAGTTTTTGAAATGTTTTTCACAGGTCAAGGGAAAGGTACATGATGTGACGATAGTGTCAAGGAAGTGTCAAGAAAGAATTCGTGTTTTATTTTCAATATGTTTCTGTTGATGGGAAGAATGAATACGGTCTTTTATGTAACCACTTTGTTTAAATGTGGAATGTAATGCAAGTTTCATGATCTAATTCTCTAAAACTCTAAACCTGAAAAGATCCTCAATGTGTAATCTTGTAATAACTCAAGATTAAGTAAGGTTTAAGGATGGGGCCTTATATACAATATCATAAATATTCTATAATTTTATTATTTTAATGGTATATCCATCATAAAAATTATATTCTCCTTCTTTTATCCTTAAAATGAATACACCATCCATGATATATCGATTCACCGCCATCACGTGCAATGAGTATTTATTTTTCATTACCACATTCATGGTCAATAATTAAACCATTATTACGGTATTTTAATATTCTAATATATATCATTAGATATATCATTTTATGTAACCAATATATAAACATAATGTTAAATAAAATGGAACAAGTTCTTGAGGGTATAAAATCGCCAAAATAAATTGTGACATATAAATAAAGATTTTATATAATGAAAAATACTCTTAAGATATTAAAATTATATATGAGACCATTTAAATTTATTTAAGTTAATCAATAATAAATATTTTTATCTTCTTAATTTTTCTTAATTTAAAAATGAACTCCCATAATTATACATAATGGAATCGACTATCAAAACCATGAAACGAATGCTCTAAAAATAATGAAATTAAAAAATATAACTCATCATAATTTCCATAAATAAACATAAAAAACTATAAAAAATAAAACATATGATTAATAGGTTCTTAATTATGTAATTAATGAATATATTTTTTTATTTAAGAAATTATGTATATGTTTAGAACACTTCTAGATATAAGGTACTGGTTTTTACATCTCTCTTTTATTTATGTTAGATATGACTTATTCAAAACATATTTATTTTCTGTGTGGTATTTATACTGACCTTGAATATATTAAAACATGAATTTGTTTATCTTCATGGTATTCAATTTTTTATTTGATAATTATTTATTTCACAGATCATAGGATTAAACTAACTATAATGTGGAAGGGAATTCTTAATAAAATTTCAATTCATTAGGTTAACCTTTTTCTTCATTGATTATGCTGTATAATATTATTTGTAAATTGAATTTTTGTTAAATTGTTTTTTAATATGAGGATTTATATTGAATAAATAATATTTCATTCATTTTATTCATTTTATTCATTCTCACATTATTGTTATGATATTTCAAATGGTATTTGTCTCAATTTTATGTCACTGAGGCAGATTTTTTATTTCATGAAACTATTTTATTTTCTCTAATTTATATACTTCTACTTCTATTTATGACCATAAATCATTGAATATTTTATTAAATATACATATTTCATTTATCATGGATATGACTGTTGACTAATTCATATTCTATGTTTACATATTGTGTTTAAATTGATAGTTTTTTACACTGAAACATAAATAAAACAATACATTTTATTCAAAATAGATTTTTGATGATAAGGAACATTGTTCGTGAATTAAATATATTATAGAATATACGATGAATTCTTTGTACTGGAATAACATTAGTTGAGAACCAGTTAATGAAATCCTTTGGTATCATTCAATGCATTCCCAACAGGTTGGTTATTGATTAATTCATGCCCCTAAATTCATTTGTAGGCTCATGATATGAAATCATTTTGAGACATATGATTCATGATTGATTCCTAGAAGAAGAAGATAAGTTTCTACCCACATGCATAAATCTTTTTCTGAAGGGCCTTTATGGTAGACCAGTTCATTTTCTAGATACAAGACATCCTATAATAAACCATTTCCTAAATTTACAATGCAATTGTTATATCCATAGGATTTTGACTCTGAAAAAATAAATGGACACATTATCACTATCAATTTATTGATTGGAATGTGTGTTTTAATTATTTAAATTTTCACATTTTTTATACAAATTGAATTAGGTATTCTTTTACACTATGTAATCCTTACTGATAATTTGATCTCATGCCTTTATTTAATCTCCTTCGGAAAGATACGATGATGAAATAATTGATTAAATTTCAAGAAACCTATTTATTTTCCTTTTTATATTTAATTAAAAACATAAAAGGGGAACCATATATGAATGTTTTTTTTCATGGATACTAAACCCATTATTCATTGGGGATGTTATTTATTATATATATTTCATTTTAATAAAATAATTATCATCACCATGTTACTGGGTCGAGGATACTACATTTTATTATTCCATTGTCATATTGGTTGGTGGACGTATGCTAAATCCATTTGAATACTATACTATTTAATATCTTAATCTATGAAATATCACGATATAGGTCCAGCCTGTATGCATTTAGAGGGTTCATATTTATGATTTATATATTGCGACCAAACCCAAGAAAGGAGATCTGAGTGTCCTTATGTATCTTGTGATGAATAGAATCAATACACACATTGTTCATGAAAAGCGGTTCCCAGTGAAAGGATAGTCTATATGTATGGATGGGGGGACATATTGTTTTTTTGTGGATGGACCTAGGAATTGAATATCTAGTAATCACTACATATCATCCGATTATAGTAATCACAAAACATGCAATTCATTATAATTCCCACTATAATAGTTTGACTAATATATTTGGAGGGAGTAATTTTTTTATCTTTATTTTTTTGTATCCAGACCCTAAATTGGAAATTTGAATGTCACTACATTCCATGAAGAAAAAAATCAAGCCAAAGAAATTTCATGAATGGGATTCTTTCTTAACAAGACTACCCCATATGAAATGGGTGAAATTTTTCCTGATGATTATTATAGCTAATCCGAGGATTACATATTTGTGTTTCAATAAAATTACTATGATAATAAAAATCATGTAACACAACGTTCATGAATAGGAAATACTCTATATAGGTATGACTCATACGAAGATGGGGGATTTTTCTTGTCAAATGTTGTACTTAAACCCAGGATTGGACATCTGAGTGTTAGTATGTATCCTCTGATAATGGAAAACAAGAGACATAAACTTCTGGAATAGTAAAATCTTCACTTTTGCCAAAACCATATTATGAGGTGACATTATTACCATTTTTATATATTACAAGGGTTTTGATATGGGTATCAATGGGTTTGTTGTGATGATCAGAATCAATCCACACATAGTACAATAGATACCATTCAACTTCAAATCATACTTCACTAATATAGTCTCCCAAACGTGGAAAGGGAATCATACCACTAGACCTGAGATCATAGATCAATGAATCAATATGTATCCTACCATTAAAAAAGACTATCCATATGTAGTTCTAAAATATATGTGTGGTGGGAGTTTAATACTGATGATATTGTTCCTATCGGGCAAGGTCTGAGGTAATGAAAAAATTTATATCATGAAATGTATATCGACCATGCAGTTTAACGTCATGAACCAAGGACTGATGGTGTTCCTTTTAAGTTCATTCATTCATGACCATGCTAACAATGATATGGGAATGTATGTCTCAGTCATATAGGGTATCTCTTACCGAAATTTCTAATATGACATGAGCTTTTCTCGCTGTGAGAAAAAAGGAATGGAAGAGGATCCTCTCACAACGTGATTGATGTTTGAGAATGGATAGAGAAATTTTTTATTATGAAGTGGATGGTCCATGATATATTCTCCATCTATCCCCACCAATATCATTATAATGAGAATCATGCCATACATAGTGCTATATACCTATATATTTTACTATCATGCGACAATTATATCATCCATTTGACTTAACATCATTTGATAGGGACATGGGTGAGTCAACGTCAGAGAATAAGATTTTCACAGAAGGTTCCATGAATGGGGGTATGTGCACTATAGTGTATCATTTGATGGGAGGAATCTATAAATATGTATTTATTTTATGAGATATTCCCTTTAGGAATCCCATTTCCACATATGGACAAGGTAATTTATTCATTCATTCACATGGATCTTGCTCATGCATGTGAATTGTTGTTGATATGTTGATTCTTGTATAGTTTAACAACATATAGCGAGGACATGTTCTCTGTAGTTTTATTTCATGTAGAAATGCCAAATTTTCATAGTTTAACACCATTTTTCCTAGAAGATGGATGTTTTATAGTATTATGTCTTTCTTCCATGAAAATTTTAGTACAATTAAACATCATGGGTTAAGAGAAATTGTTATTCTATTGCTTAAAATCTTACTAGCAGGATGATGGATATATTTTAGTTTAAATTATTATTTTTAGGACATGTTCTATATAGTTTACTGTCATGTGGTCAGGTTTTTATCTTTATAGTTTAACGTTAAGTGGTATAGATGAGGGAATTTGTTTATTTTAACATCATGTTGTTAGGACCAATTCCAAAAAAAATGATGGAGTTAAAACATGTTATATACAATTTAATGAACTGTAGTTTGGATTAGGGATGTAGTGTAGTTTAAAAAATTACAATTGTTACCTATTTCATATAGTTTAATTTAATGTGGTGAAGATGTATTCAATTAAATTTTAAACCATTTGGATAGGATGAGAGAAGATGCATAATATAAGACACACAATGTAATTCATGAGAAACCTAACATTGGTGGGGGGTGTGGCACGTTCCTCATTCATTGTATTCAGTGAGTAAGCTCTATCTTGATAGATATTATGTATGATATAAATCCATTCTCATTTGGGTTATATATTTAAAGGTTTCTTCAAAGTTATCATTGGGGTTTTGATATCCTTTAGTATTTTTCCTTGAGGGAATAAATGGAGGAGAACTATTTTATTGAAGTCCCGTGAAATCTAATTCTAATTAACATTGAGTATGTGCAGTGTATACAATTTTTTATCATCAAGATAGTCCAATTAATCCAATCATTATCTAAACTCTCATGAGTTGATTTTTTTTTATGGATAGCTATTCAATGTGAGGTAATTTTTTCTATAGGCCCATTCAAACATAGGGAACATTTTCTAGTTTGGACTTCTTATCCTTATTCACCATCTTCTAGAGTTTATTAAACTATGGCTTGATGAAGTCATCTATTATTCAACATACCACTGCATGATAGGGGATTAATTTTGAGACTCAATTTGTATTTTGGGTACAATATCATGAACATTGAGGAATAGAAGTTGGTGTTATGGTCCTTCAGTATTTTGTGATAGTCCCCAAACCTAGTTATTATATGAGTCTTCACTATGTTGAATATATTATTTATCCTGGTTTCCGAGAGGGGTATTACCTCATCCTATTTTGAAAAGTACATGTTAGTAGTATGTATGTACATAAAATTAAAAGCTATGGCCAGAGGATATTTCCCTAGAATATCAATTTTCCATAATGAAAACTACCAAGAATATTTATCAATATGTCGTTATTACAGGGGTTTATATGTGTGTTTTTCATGAATCTATCATCCATGACATTTTTGGGTGAATCCTTCATAGTAATGTATCATGTTTTCTAGTAGTAACCCAACATCATGATTTGGTGGGAGAGCCTGGTCATAAACTGATGAGTGTCTTATGAGTCTGCAATGAAATCTTCCAGGATTGCATGAATCTCTTTTTATGTGTTTAATTTGATGAGGTTTCCAACAATTAAATACATTTAAAGAGATTTATTTTAATATGGACAATTCTAATGGGTAATGTTCACTACTTGTGTTCAAATATATTCACTTCCTTATTTCTTCTTCTGGGAGGATCCCATCATGGAGGTAACTAATTGTGGGCTATGTCCATCACGGGGTGGATATGGGTTCATCATGCTTTGGTTTCATATTGAAAATGTTGATTTATTCTATATCACTAAACCTAATCAATGAGACCGTTATTTTGTGTGTGATGTGGAATATTTCTTCCTTTTGATCAGGGTCATCCAATATTATTGAAGAATTATTCGATGTGGTGGCATGAGAATTTTGGGACTGGAGAACATGTTGTAGTGTGAGATCAAAAGTGAAATACGCCATTAGTCCCTTGGCATATCTATTGATAGGGTAATGTTCTACTATTTTAATTGAATGTTCTTCATTAATCGGCATTATCATTATCTCCAAATAACATTTTATGCTTAGGTAGGACATTTTTTGATGTAGGGATAGTTCCAAACAAGTGATGAGGGATTGGTATTTGTCCTCATTATTCATGAAGCCATTGGAAAATAAGAATGATTAGGGAAACATTCAATGTTTGGAGAGATAAATACAATCCCTATTCCATCCCAATAGAGTCTCATGTCATCCATTCTCTTTCAAATAGTAATCTGGGGGGATCCATCCAAAAATATCTCCCACTTTTATGGAGTGTCATGGGATTAAAAAAACATATTCTTCTTGGGGCTCGGAGTCTAGTGGTGTCCTTTTTTTTGTAATGGGATTTATCAGGAGTATATAATCAGGTAAATTATATTTAACTTACCTCTATTTCATGAAATTGGTTATTATAATGTTGTATAATGATGTCCCATCAGGTGAAATACACAGTCAGTCTATTATATAAAAGGATGTATTTGATCATATCAATATTAGAGACTAGGTGGACTTAATTTTGATAAATGTAACATTTTATCTTATACACAAAAAAGATGAGTGCAAGGCAGTTCTTCTCGATATGCGAGTATTGTGTCTCTATACCATGAATAATTGGTTTTTGGTAGTAGAAACTATTTGCATTCCTCACATCAATATTCTATGTGAATATATATATATATGAGTGATCATTAAATGGAAGTCGCATATAGTATGTGTGGATTTCCTTCCACCAGTAGTATCAGAACTGGCGGGTGTAGAAGGCACTATGTGACCGTCTCAAAACCATTGTAGTAGTTACCAGCCCATTTATTGGTGATTCCATTCTTAATTATATAGGTAGAAAGGATAAAAAATTTCCATGTTGGAAATGAAACGTCGAATGTGTGTAAGGTGATCATGAACCCCTTTTAGTTATTAGAGATTATGTGGGGTCACATTTCATATATTGTGATAGTATTTTTAGGGTTGATCTCCCAGCGATGATGGTGTACAACAAATCCAAGAAACATCCCTAATGTTTCCCCAAAAATCATTTTTGAATATTCATGTACAAACTATTTCTTAGCAATGTTTTGAACACTATTTGGAGATCTATTAAGTGCAAAAATCACTGATTGGATTTAACAACATGTTCATCGACATAACATTAATAAATTCATCTTAATAAGGGGTAAAAGATATGTCTTATGGAGAAATGATAAGAAGATACAAAATTACATAATCTAATGGGAATGACCTAATATGAAAATATCTCATGGTGTGCTCTAAAGTATGTGTCCTCCTTCTTTTATCGGTTATATTTATCTGATTTTACCTTAATTACAGAACCATAATGGAAATGATTTAGAAGTGACTAATTACATTGGTTAGGTTTTCCTTCATCAGCAATGGGAAATAAATAATTGGAAAATGTCGATAATGGTATTTGAAACTGTTATAGGCTATAATATATTGACTTTTCTATTTAAAAGGATGATTCTAGTGATCTATCATAGCTGTATCACTTCATTGAAAAAAAATTGTTTTATAATTTTTTGTTATTGTATCTCTACATTAGTTGCATGTGAGGGGTGAATCCTCATAGTTTCATTGTTGAAGAAATTATGGTCATTATTTAAGATGATATTGTTCATAGACACATTTAGATTCAGTCCGTAAATTTATTTATAACTCCAAGAAAACTCATATAAATTATTCCTTATAGATTCATTATACATCTCTTACTCTATGAAAGATAATGAGACACTAATTAGTGATGGCCAAAGGACTTTTTAATTTCCAAAATTTACTATCTTTCTATAATAAATGGCGGTAGATATTCTATCTCAAATATGGAAGGGGACTTCCAGAAATATTCTTCTTCTTCTTCTTCCACCTATGAGTCATTAGAGTCATTTTAGATGATGTCAGAAATTTGTGGGTATCTTAGTCAGCATCTTGTTGATAGAGGCTATTGGAAGAGACATTATCATCCCATTCTAATAGAGTATTCATAATGATATTCTAGAGATGACTTCCTTTTACATTGTCCCTACAGAAAGAATAACCTTGGATATCATGGTTTAAGTCCATTTCCCAAAATACATTGATAGGTTGCAAATATTCACAGCCAAGCATACATCAAAGAATTGTAGGGGCGATCCCCAGGCTGCTGGGGGATGAAAATAGTATATTTTCATCCACCGTAGTATTATATCATTCCCACCTATAAAAAATTGACTCCACATATATGGATTGGAATGTATCTAATAGATAATTTTTACCAAGAAGTTTTCCGTTCAGTCCATCAATGGGTTTTTTAAAACAAAAATGGAATGATGAAGGTACCACCATTTGGATATGAATCTCGGGCCTTCCAAGAATTAAATAGAATTTGGTGTCCTATAGTATAACCATAATCGTAGCAATATATGTGGGATTCTAAAACTAAGCATTGATCTTGATCTTCCTTAGAGGTCATTGATCATTCCTGCCATACCCTTCAGTGGTCTTCTTCATATGAGACATATTACCACCCTATCATAAACATCCTAGGGTATGAATTAAATGTGGTCAATCCCAGAACCATTTACAATTTACATCTTTAGATGTCAACATTATTGAGTCTTCCTAAACATATAGGTATCTGATGTTTCCTCATATGACGTCTTCTTGATCCTCATCTTTGAATATCATCCACTCGATAATCCTCGGCTTTGATGAATTCTGTATTGAACTCCTATGGAATTTTTTGGGATTCAATAAGTTCATCCCTGTGTTCATTTTGTGTAATGAGAACATACTAGATTGATAGAATTGTTTGTACAACCACCAGCTACTTAAAATTGGAATATATTTGCACCCTAGTCTAGCACTTCCAAATGTGGGGTTCCTCATTATTATGTTTATCATGAGTCAATGAATTTGAGTTATATGGGTCTGGTGATTGTGCAGATATTGAGGGAGTATCTTCTTCCCATGGAATTATTTTTTCTTTCATTTCCCATTACCTGGATTGATCAGATAATCTCACCCCCTCTAGGTAGTCATGTAAGACAACAATGAATACATGAAATTCAGAGGGTTACATGATACATCCATTTCTCTGTTGTTCTTTTTATTATTATTCCACATGTTCCTTAGCTACATATTTATCTTCTTTGGGGACATAACCAAAATATTGGTTCTAAACACACCTTTATTGTCCTATATAGCTTTGGAACCTATGAATTCATCCTATAGCTCCACATACTGGTATACGAAACTCATACTCACAGTCATATTTATCATCAGATAAGGGATATATCAGTTATATAATGTAAAAAATCAAAAGATGAGATCTTCGCTCAATGTGAGCTGGTTTGGGTGGGGAAGTTCTGATAATTTGGATATTTTATCATATAAATAAACAAGTGTTAGAGATTATTTTTGAGTTGAAAATAACACATCCTCTTTTGTCTCATGATTTTCCTAATGGTAGAATTCACCTTTGGGATGCATATTTGATGTCTCCAACCTAGGTGACTAGACTATTATGGGTCTATGAAGCTATGATCTATGGGTGGAATTATCTTGTTAAAAAGTCTATCATGTCATCCAATTTTAGAAAATTATCCCATGCAGGGTGGGAACATTTATCAAATACCTTTCTCCTTATGGTTGGGTAACTATAATGAGGGCCACCTGCTCTAAGGAGTTATTTGAAATCACCTAACTATATTAAACCATTATGTGTATAATTTATTTAAAGATAATTCAATTGTTGATGTTTTATCATATCCTTCTAGTGAAAGGGAAATAGTCACGATAATTAGTGAGGTGGACCACATTTGGCTTCCTGGGCTATGGGAGCTTCATTATGTGGTTATACATGGATAAAAGAAAGTTAAAAAGTGACATGTTTAATTTCTAAGGTGTAATCATGTTTAATATGTTCCTTTAATTTTTGGAAAACCTGAACACTTTATTCCACTTTCCACGGGATATTTTTTTATTTTCACTCGTTTGGAGGATATAATCTATTCGGAACTCTCTTGTTCTCTTGAATGGGCACGACATCCTGTTTCAGGGTGGAAATGGAAATTTACCCCATTTAACAATTTTCCCCAATGATAAGAGCATATGTTAATACATATTTCATGCATTAAGATAGTCCCCTTAGGGTATATTTTCTTCATTTTGTCCTTATGTATTTTCTTTATATCGATATTATCAGTTGTGTTTATGGTGACAACAATGAAAGAGTTTTATCAGGAAATGATAGTTTTTCCATTAATCATAATGTAATAGGATGATTCATAAAAATATTCAATAGGGTTATTTCTCAAACCCTTGTTCATAATAGACCTTTTGGCTTTGAGAAACCAATGGGGTTTAATTTCCATCATCATACATTCCTCCAATGCTTGTTTGTGAGTAGTGACATTAATTGAGTTTCTAGTAATGGTTGTCAAATATGTCCTAAATAGTATAGGTTCATCCTGGAGAGGGTAGAATGGATAGGATAATAATAATCTACATTTACCGCCCAACATAGAGAAGATTGATTCCATCTGTAGTGATGATCACGATGAAACTTCCCCTAGACCTGTAGAATAGGGCCTATCTAGGGTGACAATTGGAATTTATTGATCCTATTGATGTTGATTGAATGACTCTGGTTGAATATTTGAGGACTCCATTGATGTACATTGAGAAATAGATCCCACAGTCCCTACGGTTTGGGGTTCATTTGGAACAATAATTAATTTCCATGGAACCCCCTTGAGGGATGATAAACCTGGTGATAGAGATTGATATAAAGTTGAACCCAGCTCAGTGGGTTGGGTTGATTTGTATATGTTACCAATATTAAATAAATCGTCTTAGATACATATAATCTATTGGTAGGTAGCATTGGATAATATTCTAGGAGCCCAGTGGTATGTATTAAATTATGAATGGCTTCTATGGTTGATGATGTTGAGAGATGTTTGATATTTCATATCTATTGTTGTCTAGGATCGGGGGAAATGGAATCCCTAAATAGTAGTTAGTTTCTATGAGAAGTTTATGGGATTATTGAAACTTATGTATCTGTATCTGAAAAGTGTTATAATTGTATTGAGGATCCCAGTACAAGGACCTATTGTCTATCCTATACTTATTTTCATGATATATTGACATCATTGATGTAGGTTAATTCTATTGTTGTGTAATTATATTTCATTAACTACCCAGTACCCTAATCTCCATAGAGGCTGTGATATATCATGATATTATTTCTATGAGTTTATTCTTTTCTAGTGTCACAATGATGTGAAAAGCTACACACATTCGACATCCTTCAAAAAATATACATGATACAGACTTTGTGATCTGTTTCTAATGTTTCATGAGTGAATGGATGAAATACTAAAGAATATTTTCACTGTGCTTCTTTGGATTTGGTTTTCGAGACAGAGATTATATAATGGTCTAGTTGACGATAAATAATCTTGATTGCTTGAAGGTGAAATTTTTATCTTGGATAATGGATGTATTTAGTAATGAATAGTTGATGAGTAACCAATTTATTTTATCCTAGATAAAAAATTCTTTCATCTTATATCTTATATTGGATTTCATAGTCAGAAAGGGGTCCAAACATGATGGTGAGGTTATTTGCGACTAAACCTTTACATATTTCACTGTTGGAATGCTCTTCATCAGAGTCACAAGCCTCCATCTGTTAGAACATAAAAGGTGCTTCTCGGGGTTGTCTGCTGACTACAGTAGAGTATTTTTTGATGTTCGTGGGGAACTATATATAGTTGATACTGTTGTTTTGAAAACATATGTATAGTAATGTGTTTATGTCTTCAAAAAAACTCTATATGGATGGGACTAGGCAAGTAGATGATTTCTTTATCCATGGGAGGTATCACGATGGGGTGTTTGACCATGAGGGGTGTCAAGAGTAGAGTCTCTATGATCCATCCACATAATAACATAACGAGGTCTATCATGATTAAGATTTCCATTGGGTTCAATTGAAGATTTAAAATACGGTTAGGGTGTTTATAATGTGTCTTGAATAACCTCATTGGGAGTAGAATTATGTAAAAAAGGTATATGATCCTCCTACGTAATGTATTGAATGTTCAGACCTTAATTTTTGATGTGTTCATGGATTTGTGTCTACTATCTAAGGGATTTTGTAATATATTGATAACAATCTGATGCTATAGAAATTTCATCCCATAGTTGAGAAGCATCTAGAATATTCTAATGATATTATTCATTATTATAAGAAATATGATCCTACCACGATGAATGCTCCACTCTCAGTTGGTGAGCCTAAGTCAGAATAAGGATAATACCAGGATCATAATCCTTTAGAACATATCACTATTTTTATTGATAGGGAAATGAACCTGTCCGAAGGAATATACCACTCTCACATGGTAAGATTTGATTTGAAAGATAATATAACCCTAGTCAGAATATGTTATCCCCTATGGAATGTTCTGATTGAACTCTATAATGGGAGAAGGGATGTAATCCTCCTCTAGTATGGCCTTATAAGATTGATTCGTCATTCTTCTGGGGAATTAGGTATATGATCCCAAATTTGATGATATACAATAATATACTAGGTACAATCACTGATATGAATATGAGAATGTCTTGAGGTATTATCCACTCATACATGGTGATCATCGGTTAGAATGATAATATGATCTCGATCCCGAGCCTTTTGTTTGTGACTTTGATCTTTCTTAATAGTAATATGAGTTTAGATTTAGTATTGTGTTTTTCTCACTTGATGATCCATAAAAATTGGAATATGCACCTGATAACGGGAATTTGGAATATGTTATCAGTCTTTTTTGTAGTAATGTTCCCCTATCTCGAAACATGTTCCTCTCTCACATGATGATCCCCATTTTGAATGATAATATGAGTTTAGTCTGTCATAGTTTCCTTTATGGGAACATTGCAATAAATATCTTGGAAAAGGGATTGAATTTTTTGTTTCTCGATATCATCCACTTTATCATACTAACTAGAGATATGTGCTTCCTTGGATGGAGGGATAAGAATATGTGTGTGCCCCTACATTTTCACTGGTGAAGAGATATTCCAGAAGATCTCTTCAGCTATTCCTAAAATTTAATGTCTCTTTATTAAATTGTGAAATGTAATATAATGCTACAAATTTTATGTATCCAATATATATTGGAACATATCCTCAACTGAATTGTGGGATATGAGCCCCCTATTTTTCTCTTTATGAGATCAGAATATGTGGACATGACTAATGTATGGGTGTAGGATTATGATCCTCCCCAATCATTTTTATATGAACATTTTAGAATACTTACAACAATAAAGGATTAATTTGATCATTGATGATTTTATTAGCCAGAATATTCTATATTACACCTTTAATTCGAGTTGATATTTGAGGCCCATCATGACTATATAGTACCTTTCGCACCTTATGTGTCATCCTTATTTCCCATGAATTATTATCAGAGGTTGAAGTGTGCCGAGTGGATCCCTTAGTAGGTGAATTAAGGTAACAAGAGGAATGGTTCAAATAATGATAGTGTATAGTATCCATCCTTGGAGGCCCCTGAACAAGAAGGTATCTATTTTTGACTCCATGATCCACCTTCACCATATACTAAAGGTGCTAATTTTCATGATGTTGGGATAATATTCTAAAGTGGTTTGCGGTGGTGATGAGTTCTACTAGATTTAATACAGCATTATTTATATGATGTGTACTCAGTGGTTTAAATACATGGATACCATCATGGGTATAATAATCGTACAAGATCATACCACACCAATGGTATATATAAAACATTTCATTATCCATATTGCACAGAAGGTGTCATGTAGTCAAGGTCATTCGGAGGCCCCTAAGGGTTTCAATTTCAACTAATTTTCTAGAACAGCCTCTAGATGAAAAAATTATCTGGATCTAGGTATTGATTATGGGAAAAATATCTCCAATCACAATGATAACAAGAGAAAAGTATAATTATTATTACATCATCGTAGGTATGATGTGTTCTCAAAATGATATACATAGGTAACACAATTTTCATTTCTTATTTACGATCCATCCACTCTTTTCATGTAGACTTTTCAATTAGAGGATGAGAAAATTTTATTAGAACCACATCTATAGAAGATAAGTAGTAAGATTCATTTCGGGTTCTTTGTGTTTGTGTAGGATTTGAAAGCCTTATGGGTTGACACATGGTCGACCTATTATACTATTATTTGAGAGATTATTTTCAAGTTCACCATTTGTACATTCTTCTGGAAGAGAGATACGTATTATTACACATGTAATGGTATCAAAAGGATCCAATGAGAATACATGGGTCTATTTAAAATCAGGCTCACTATTAAGTTTCTTTGGGAATGATACAATTGAGATGAATTTAGATTGACCGGATGAATAATTATAAGGGTATCAAATTTCTTCAATATCATTTTTATTAAGTTTACCACTATTGTTCTAAATGGAAAATTACATATGTTCCAACATCAAAAATTGGGTATAGACCTAATTTTTAAAACCATGTGTTTATTTGGGGTTTCAAACCTAATGGATCTTAGGAACTCACATTGGTTGAGAGGATGGAAGGATAGTCTCATTATCCACATTTAAGGGGATTTTTTTCCTACTCTGAAAATATATTCTATATTTAAGATATGTTAAAAAAAAATTTCCAACCTAGTTATGAGACTGATTAACACTGAAAAAATGATCAAATGTAAAATAATTTTATTTTTAAAGTGGAATATTTTATATAGTTTATCTTTATGTATCTGACATTCTTCAACCATTTACCATAATGGGAAGATTCTTATATCATGCTGATATGTAACATGGCACATTGGGACTTGCTTCCATGAAGGGATATGATAAATATGTTGTTTATAGGATTAAAACACTATGAGGTCTCACGTATATATTATTTATAATATTAATAAAAACCCATCTAGTTTGTTAAACCTATGCAGTTTAACATCATGTGTAATGAAAATAAATGAGGGAACTTGGGGACTTTTTATTTGAGATCTAATCATGGAAATTCTTCCTAAGTATCCAAATTATACTAGAAATCATAGTTATCATGGTTTTAACACATCCTTGGGAACTTCTCTGATGTGGATGCACATGTACGATGGTACTCATATCATGGCTCCAATCGGGGATTTCATATTGTGGTTGTAATGGATGATGGTGATTCATAACTCAAATTATATGGACATTAATATTCTATAATAACATGTGATCTATGATTATTTTTAGAAATAAGGGACAGAAATATAAAAAGTCTCATTTAATATGGATGTTGGACCTATGTACTTATCCATCCGATTGGATGTTTAATATGAATGTCAAAATATAGGTTGGTTTTCTACATATCATGTGTTTGGATGAAATTAGAGTACTTTTTCATAAGTTTATGTTTAATCGCACTGATGAATGAGGTAGAATGATCATATCATGGGAGATATTGAGAGTCTATGGTTAGAATATAGGATTAAATGGAGGGAATGAACTGATGTGGATGGCTATTTTGGATCGAACGTTATAAAGGAATCCAATATATCCTAGTAATAAATGGAATATGACTTATCGGAGTAAAACTAGTCAAGGCATACATGACGAGGTTTTTCTAAAATGGATATAGTCATATTATTCCATTGATCGAGGTTTAGACACTAATATTTCTCTAATATGATCAATACAAATGGTTATCATGTATTTAGAAACTAGCTTGACCTAGCCTGGTTTTCTACCAGAGATTCATGATTGAATTCATGAAAAATCATAGGATGTCTATTTGATATGTTGTAGGATGTTTGGTCATATCTAGTTGTGTTGTGAATATTTAAAAAGAAATACCATGACCTAGTTTACATGTCTATATAGCATCATACAATCTTAATGTAATTTCTGGAGGCCATGACATGATCAAGGATAACATGTCCCTAGTACATCGCCAGACCTAAATGACAATTCTTGGAGGCCATCACATGATCAAGGATGACATTTCATGAGGGTATCACATTATCTAGTTGACATGTATTGGGGTATCAGATGGATTTGATGATAACTCAGCAGGATGTTACAAGATATTTATTCCTTATTCTAGTGTTGTAGGGAATCATTCCTAACTTTCTTGGATAATGTCAAGTGATATTTCTGTAAATTATTGAGGAATTCACATGACCTAATTGACATATATTGGAATCGTCACATAATTTGGGAAACCTGTTTAAGGATATGGAAATATCTTGATGGTGAGAAAAGTGGGATTCATGATATATAATTTGAATTACCTAATGGAATTATGTGACTTACTTGACATGTTTTAAGGACATCACATGATCTGAATTTCTTGTCAAGGGCACATCTCATAATTTGGGTGACATGTTCCTATGTTGTCATATGATCTATGTTACTCGTGTGAAGCGCATGAGAATTAGCATATATGTTATTCATGTAATTATCTAATATATTATTCTATTTATAAATTTTATGGTATATATTCCACTGTTTGTTCGTGTATTAGCTTGTTTAGGTATGACATGATTCAGAAGATATGTATGACCTCTTTCACATAACCCATCTAATAAATTAGAAGTCCTTCGTGTGATATCATGTGATCATATAAAGTGTATATTAATTCCTTATGATCCCATATATTTTTACATGGATTTTACATATTTAAATGATTTGGTGATTGTGAGATTGGATGCTTTGAGACGATTTCTCTAACGCCTCTATGTATGATCAATCGATCGATGCCTTTTTTCTACTATGTGGGACGGGAGGGTATTCATAGGGATTTTCACATATATTATTCACTAACATGTGCGGGGATTATCGCACATATTCTGGTCAGATTTTGGGAATGAAATTGAGGTATCGTGAATTTCAAGATCATTATGTAGTTTATTCGGTGGCAATCTCTTGATAATCAATGATTGCATGAACATTCCACGAATCTCTAATTTATTATACATTTTCTAATCAATGCATTCCATCCTACCAATGTGGACATTCTAATTGTTTTTTCCAATGTATTTGTGATAGGTCTTAGGGTATTTATAAGAAAAGAATTCATGTTAGGAGGCATTTTTGTGACCTGAGATGCCTTGTTTGGGATCTTCCGCTTGGAGATGGTTTCATGTCAGGGAGCCATTGTTAGATTGATCAGACATGCCAAGGGGTCTCATGGACCATTATGGATTGTCAAAAAAGGGAATTTTGGGGTCATTGGTGGGGGGCTAGAGAATATAACCCCATTTATGTGATAAATATAATATCTCATTTTACAAAAATCATCCTAAATCTCCCCTCCCATTTCAGTATTTATTTCAAAATATCCTTTGTCATTATACATTATATGAGTGTCGACTAAGAAATATCTCGCAAAACCAGTGATGCATTGCGTGACCAATGAACAAACTAGATGTTATTTTTGTGAAATCACATGTAATAACCTTTCATTTATCTTATAGATCCGAAGGGGGAGGGGGGTGTGGACCAACATGACATGTCTGAATCCTTGTTCAGGGGGATTGTGACAGAAATCAGGATCTTGTTCAGTGTCTTTCAAACCACATGGGGGTGTTTTGTATGGATATGTGACTGAGAAACTATTTTTCCATTTTATTATTTTTAATCGTATTTTAGATGTTTATTTGGTGTTTCATGAATTCTTCTACTAACAAGTCACTTGTAATAGAGGATCTTTCATGGAAGTCACGACATGATTAGTGGAATGTCTTGGGTGCCTTTTCTAGAAAAAGAAGATTTTCCAGGGGGCTCTATGAGACCTGAATCAGGCCATGTGATATGTATAAACAAATTCTTGACCATTAGAATTTCATGTTATTGCATTTACATTTTTCATTTTTACAATATGAAAATTTTCAAAATCTTCTTCTTCATTTGTTATGTAGATAAAATAATACCAATATTTTTGTTATTAGTTCCCTTTTGGTTTCTTCGATGATCATTTTATTGGCATCCATAGTTTAGTATAAGTATTATATATTATTTTTGGATGTTTAATAATAGTTACACATCCTTATACAATATATGGTAAATTTGTAGTGGTGTTATGAATACTATAAGAAATAAAAATATAAGCAATTGAAAATATCTATATGGTTGAGTCACTATATAAGAGAAGTACAATGTACTAGAGATGAGGGATATGAATAATTATGAAGCTGGGTAGGTGGTGTATGACTACTCTACTATATAGTAGTATCTGGAAAAAAATTATATAAAGAAATATTCATTAGTGAATATAAAAAATTGTTAAGGTATAAGTAGTTGACGATGTCATGGTAACTAAAAATGTATATTAAAAGGATCAATTAAATATTTTGGGGTGTTTATAGCATGATAATGAGTCTGTTGTCTAGCATTATACAGTATTGTACACTATATATCTACATAAAATTCATTTTTCCCCTTGAATACAATTGTAATAAATGTATTTTGGATGATAAAATAATGATAAAAATTATAATGTACATTTATAAAAAATCACAAAAGGGATCATCAAAATCACTCATATGCCCTAAATGTCATGTTTAGGTTTCTATATTCTATTTTGATATACTTCTTCATAATATATATTGATTTCATAAAAATAAAAAGTATTAGTTTTAAATAATTACTACTACTAAAATATTATATATATATTTATAATATGAAAAAAATTTAACAATGAGAGTAACCCTACAAAATAATTTTTCATCAACATTGGATATAATGGATTTAATGTGTTAATTAATAGAAAAAAACCACACAAAACTACTAAATACTGTAATAATTAAATTCTATCTTAAAAACATAATTTAAAACTATTTAAATTTATCTTAAATGATCCCCCAATTATGAGTTTTTTAGTCATTGATAATAAGGTTACTTATAATTATTAGATTTTAGGTGAAACTTTATGAATAAAATTTACATGAAGGATGATGTCATTTATTTTCCAAATGTACCTTTAATGATTTTACAAAATTACTGATTTTAATATATTTTTATTCATACATAATCAATGAAACTATATTTTTGTTAAGAATTTATATAAATTTTTAAAAAAAGTGTCAACACCCTTAAATAAAAATATTAGATGAAGAATGCATATTTTGGGTCAATGATATAAATCCATTAACCAAATTTATATTTCACAATATATTTTAGAAACCAATTGATTTATGTCATTATATAAAACAAATTAGATATTAACAAAGGGTTTATCCTAAATTAATATTTTATCTATGACTTCTTCTAAGTTGTACTATGGTTTAAGATAAACAACAACACTGAATTATTTTTAAAATTTCCATATTGAAGAAAACATTTCTTTTTATATGAGTTCAAAATATTAGGGACATTATAAAAAATATATGCTTCATGATAATTTTCTTTACTATCTAATTACCTATAGGCATTCCCAATTATATTAAATAATAAAACAACTTCATGTTTATCATAGTTATTCAACCCTATATATAGTAATCCAATATGATTCTATTATTTATGAATTTATAATATCAAATAATTTCATATCAAAAATTTTGGTTTAATGGAATATTATATAAATATATTTTCTCACTTAATGTTATTTAATTTTTTTTAGTTTTATTGAAAAATTAAATTTGAGTACATTATAGTCATTTTTACAGAAAACATTTCACTAGAAACCCACATTATATGAATTAAATAAAACATTAATGATCATATTAAATACCTTATTAATTTGTAAATCGAATGTTAAAATACATTAACCTATTAAATTTAAAAATTATCCCATAAATAATTCATTTACAAATTTCTGTTTCTTACAATTAATTTTGACCTTACATGAATTTAATTATTATATAAACTCTCTCTTGAATTAAAAAAAAAGAAGGAAGATTCCTATTTTTAATTTTATTGTATTCACTATAAATTAAAAAATATTAATATGGATTAAAACTTATGGGATAATTTATAATAATTTATAACATAGTTTTATATTTATATATTAAAAATAATCATCAACCATATTGTAGATAAATAATTGTGAGATGATCCAACACTCATATTTCATTATTTGATGCGGTCAACAATTATGATCACAATATTTTCACTAGTTAGTAAAGTGAAATTAATGATGTTATAATCAAATTATATAGTTAATATTCATATACTAGTTAATTTTTTTATATCCAAGTGACATTACCCAAAAAAATTATACAAAAAACAACATATTCAGGTGGTAAATATACTTTCAAAATGGATCCTTCAAAACTATTTTAATTTTTCTTATGAGATATTATATCAAACAACATAATATAAGTATTATATGTCTAATGACATAAAAATGTAATGTAAAATATATTTTCAAATGGAATTTTCATGGTCAAATAAAAGATTCATGGAAATATTGAGGGTGGGGAAAATAGTAATTCACAAATAATACCTAAAACATTTTTTTCATTTTTTTAAAAAATTATGTTTTTCAACTATTAAGTATGATTTTATCAATGAATGTGGAATAATTGAATCATAATGATGTGGAAATTATTTTAATAAAAATTTTAAATCGATATTGAAATGTTATTATTTAAAAAGGCTTCATAATTAATATTTTTATGAAATTTTTATTTTATATCTCTTTTTTTATCCATTTGGCATGATAATCAAATAAATATCTCCAAAACATCTGACACTATCATATTTATGTAGATTAGATTATTTTTATTTTTCATATATTAAATAAAATATTGAAATTTAAACTAATTTTTACCCATTAACTTAATTTTAATTCAGGGACATATACCCCCACACATTTGGTCATGACATATGCATAAATTACCTCTTATTTTTACCAGGTATTTTTTTATGATTTGAAATTAATAATTCAATCAAAAAATTTCAATATTCATTAAATTTAAATAATTCCTCAAAAAAATAAATTACCAATATATTATATCAAATAGTATAATATCCTTGTCAAATTAATTTCTAAAATCATTAAACATTTAATTTTATTTATAAAATAATATTAATCCTTTTAATGAATAAATTATTTTCCTTATTTTCATTCGGGATATCATTCACCCAAATACATTCATGTGGTACATAAATATTATCAAAATTTCAATGTTTTTATCTTGTTTAAAATATAATTTTGTATGAATTCTGTATATTCTATGTAGATTAATGGTTGTTGAGGTTTTATAATCATGAAATATTTACATTCCACTAATCTACGGAAATATAATTTCCCTCTTATTATATAATGAAACTTCATTCTATATGTAGGAAAATTCATTATCATCTACGGTAATGTTGTAGACATATGAGAAAACTAATTTCCAAATTCATCATATGCTTACAAAATCACATTCCTCATCACCTTTAAATGGTTCATTAGTTTTTTTACCTACATATCTAAATCATGTCAAGAATCGAAAGATATTGAAATTTATAAAATCATTAATGATAATTGATTTTTATACACATCCCTTGGATAATGATATAAATTTGAATGAAAACACACATAGATATTTGGTAAAGTATCAACCTATCCAAATAATCTAATTTTTTCAAATGATAATCCAAATATACCATTACAATGTTTAGAAAAAGATAATGTTATATTATATATAATTTATATCATACTAATAATTTTTCTTGATATTTTAATTCATCAGTATTCAAATTCTATTCATCCCCATTTCATAACATGTTTTTTCATTTATTTTTAGAAGATGTCTTTAATGACTCATGTTATGAAAAACTATGTGTTTGATATCTTTTATCTAGTATTATTATAAATAAATTAAGGATATGTTTTAATGAAGATAGTTTGATTTTGATTGATGGTGGTGTTTCTTTTTATTATCATTGCATAAATCAAATTAAATATCTAGTTAATTATGTTGATAGAGAAGAGATGTTGGTTGTATAATATATTACCATTTCACGGATAAAATAGTGTAAAAATATTCAAGTTAACTTCAATTTTTTAATTATTTTTATTTAAAAATAAGAATAAACCCATGATTTTTAGTAAAACGTTTCATGGTGAATTAATTAAGAATAAAATGAATGAATTTTTAGGAATTATTTTATGGGTTATTATGTTTCTTGGATAATTTTTCCCTAAAAACATTTTATTCTAGGTTTAATCAAACTAAAATATGGTTTGATATATTTTTATATCATTATTGTATGAAATAAAAAAAACATATGTGGTCATTTATCACATTGATGTGAAATAGAGAGTGATTATCATTCTAATTATATCAAAGGATGGAAAATGGATAAATTAAATTTCCATAGTTAATAGATCAAAAAATAGTTTTCAATTGGTTGTGATTCTCTAAAAATTTGATAGATGATGTCTTGGATCACATGGAGTAATAAAATGGTTATGAAAATATCATTTCTCTTCACAATCAACCATGGTTTTTAAATAATGAAGATAATTTTTAACTAATTTGAAGTAAATAAGATACATTGAAATTTTACCTAAAAAAAATATTTGATTAACATGTAATTATTATTCATGTGTTTTTATTATTTTCATTTATGTTTAAAATAATTTTATCAATTCTTTATACTTATCATATGTGATTTGAATGTTTGTAGTGATATGAATGTTCAAATTAAAATGGGAGCTGATGTGGAAATTGATTCATGAAATTGAAATTAAAAATTCGATGGAAAAGATGAATTCAATTACTGTTATAGAGTGAAATGATAATTTTTTGAAGCGGTAATGAGTAATAGATTTCAAAATATAAATAATAATCCAATATAAGAGTCATATAAGTGTATGATTTCATAATCACAATTCAAGAGGACAAATCATAGAAATATGGATGATGGAGAATTAAACTGAAGAAATTGGAATACATTTGTTGTGGGTTTCTCTATCTAGGTCTTACATGATTCCTAATTTTATAATATTCACATAAAACAATAAATATCAATATATAATGAAAGTTGGTATTAGGTAACCCCATAGATGTGTTCATTAAATAAATTTAAATGATTTAATGTTTTAAGTGGCATACATATGATTTAACACAATAAAACCAATATAAACATTCTAATTGGTGGTGAATAATAAATTGTTTTATCATTTTATGAGTTATATTTTTTTGTTTGATAGCACATTTATAATTATTGGAGACATATTTAATCACATTTTTTATGGATATATCCAGAACATTATAAGAATTACATACACTATGTATTATCAGAAAAGGGATGACACCATCTAATTAAAATTAAAAATCTATTCATTTTTTAATTTTTAACTATATGAAACATTTTTTTCATTAAATTTTTCTTCATGTTCAAATATTATCAGTGAATTTAATTTCCCAATTTTATAAAACAACTCATTGGAGATGAAATCGTTAAATACAACATGATTGTTATCCATGAAAAAAGTAATAAATTATGATTTAATATAATTCATAAAATTATAATTTCACTAATTCCCATTAGTAAATATATTTTTTACCACTTTATAATTGGTATTAAATCGATAAAATATTTTTCTTTCAAACATTTTTAAACTGTTTGATGTTTTTGGTGTCAAGTTACCTCTATTTGGAAGATGATGTTGTCATAAAAAGTATTATATCCATAATTTATAATATTTAATCAATAAATAAATATGGTTTTATCCTATTTAATAGTAAAAAAATACACTTTTTATAAGGATCATTATTCCAATAATACATATTATTGGGTATGTATATTGTACACATTGAAATTGATGGTTTTAAAAGAACTATGACACATAATGTGATGAATTTAGTTGTTTTAAATAATATCTACATAGACTATCATAAAATAATTATTATAAGACACACAATTATATAGAAGGAACTCCTATTTCTTTTAGGTAAAAAATAGTGCTTTGAATATGGGAAAAGCTGTCAAATATTTATTAAGATAATGTTAGTGAAATATTATAAAAACAGAAAATCTATCATATGTAATTCAAAGTTATTTCTTTTCTTGAAAGTTATAATTTATATGGATTATTCAATATATTGAATGATATTTTATAATATATAATATTTTATATAGAAACTCTTAACATTTTATTATAGTTAATAATTTTCATTAAATATATTCGAATAAGATAGATATTAATTATTCGTATCATAATTGTAATGATTTGAATTATTTTTCATGGGATGGAGTTAAAAATATAATTGTTATATTTTAGATGAAGAAATGATATTATTTTTAGAGTATATAAATTTAAAGAATGATATTTATCTCAATTCCTTGAAGAATTATAATACTTATATGTATTTTAGGATTGAAGATAAAATATTATGTAAAAAGGTTATGTTGATATAATGATTAACTATACAATGTCTTATATCCCAAAAGTATTTAAAAGGGTAAATTAGGATTTCCTAGAAAAAATAATTTGACATTTCTTAGTTGTGCAGTTATTTATAATATTCATTAAATTATACAATTTTTATGGGAAATGAGGATAATTATGGGGATGATCCATCAATGATTAATAAGAACAAGTATTCAAAAATAAATAATAATATTTTTATTTCTAATGGAAAAGAAAAATAGAATTTATAAATTCAATGAAATACCATTTTTTTCAAAAATTAATAAAGATAACTATTATAACATGTAATATTATGATGGCTTAACAACTGTTGAAAATGTTGTAGAATTTTTTATTCCTAAGGAGAATGAAGAGGATATATCTTGTGAAGAGTAAGAAGAATAAATTGACATTGAATTTATGTTGATTAAATATTTAATGTAAATTATCATAAATATCTCAAAACTAGATAACAAATATATAACTGACTAACATAGGTCAACCAGAAACATCACTTGACCCACTCTTCCATAACATCTAAAGCATCTTCCCAATATCCATGAGCTAGTGAAAATAATTAACTGACGAAAAACTACTATTGATGGTTAACCATATAAATAAAAAAACTATAATATAGAATACACTATTGAATACAATTTTTCTATTATAAACAAGGACATTCAAGAACATAAATAAAAAAATATAATTAAGAAAATACAAGAAAATAGTGTATGAAATAACATAAAAAAAACAAAAAATTCCAATATCACTTTTCAAACAAAATATAGTGTAATTTAAAATATCTAATATGTATACAAAACTGTAAGAAAAAATTATGTGTCTATATATGTTAATATACATCATTCCCCATAATAATAATAATATTTTCATATACAGATTACACTATCACCATAAGAACCCAAGCTTCCAGCATGAATGAAAATCCATGAAATTCTAAAGGACGTGTATAATAAACCCAACATGGTATCCAAAACATTGTTAAATGAATAAAACACAAATGTTACATGCCCAAAAAATTTAGTATTTATGGTGTGATCCAATGCCTAGATGGATGCCTCTAAGAATCAACATCATTTATTTTAGTGGATAAACTGAAACCACTTTTTTTAAAATTAATGCAAACAAAATAATTAATTTAACATTAAAATATTTTAAAATGAATAATTCTTCAATGTTTTATTTCTCATATACCATTATCTAAAAAACACTGCAAACATGCCTTTATTCTACATCATAAATCTAGTTTTAAAAATAATAATTCTCAAATATTCTATTAAATGTGTGTATAGATGGGTTTATTAGAAATGATATTGATTCAAAAGAAACCACTCAAATTATTTTAAAACCATTTAATTTTTATATGAATATGATAAATGTAAAGAAAAATATATAGGAAAAACATAAAAAAAAATACTGATGTTAAATAATTAAAAATGTCACTTTATAATATCACAGTTAAAATATAATTTATTCATCATTAAAATTAAATATTCATAAATAAAAAATCATAGAGATCTCACTGAAAATAATGATTAATAGAAACATTACACACAGTAGTTATCATGGGTAACAACTATAGGATCTAATGATACATCACATATAATTTTATAGGGGAAAATACTATCATCATTTGTTTTAAACCAAAAAATGATTAAATAACTAGAATACTTTCAACTATTACTTTTGGAGACTTACCCAAAACCATTATGTACAATACAACGAGGTGATATTACCCAATGCATAATCTTGGATATTATATCATATTTCTCTCTCTTTCTATCTTAACTACCAATGGTTTCTCATTAAATATATTTAATAGTTGAGGAAATAAATCATGAAATATCATTGAAATATAAAATATTAACATACTTTAACTCACAAAAATACCCTATGTCCAAAATATATTAAAACAATATTTTATCAATTATATTAAATAATAACCAAATCATATAACAATAGTTCAATTATAATACAAGTCAAAAAAAGTGAAAAAAAACATATGATTTTCCATTCTATAATAGATACCCATTATATACATCCATAATTAGTTTAGGATTATAAAATAACATGATTTAATTCATATATAAATTGAAAAAATTAAATTATTGATTTTTTAAAAATAATCATTAATCTAATATTAAATATAATTAATATATTAATAATCTCAAAACCAAATCATGGTCAATAAACAATTTCATTAATACATTTATATAAACCAAGAACACACCATTTGACATTTAATGTTAATAAACTATGGAATATGAAAATTTTCTAATCATATTTACGTTAACACATCATGTAAAAACCCTTTATTTTTTATATTTTTTTTGTAATTTTATTAAACATGTGTCAATCATATAAAAACTTTTGAAAAGAATCTATATTTGAATGAAATAACATTTAAATTATTAAATAAGTGAACCATGAAAATAAAATTGTTTCTAGATAACAAAATAACATTATTAAATAAAACATTTTCTAGAATGGAAAACATTTTCTAATAGATAATCACCAAGGAAATTAAAAAATAAGATGATGGATATGGAGACACCAACCATAATGAACATTATCATGCATCATTTGATGAATATGATAATCATATTCTAGAATAGGATCTTTACAATACCTATAAAGAAACAAATATCATTTCACACAACCCTATACAGGTGACTTTGGACACCATGTCCTCTTGTGTTGTAAAAGAGTGTATAAACAGGATGAAAATAAGTATATCATGGATAGATAATATTAATCAAATATTAAACACATTATTTTTATGATATATAACCATGAAATCCTTATGGAAAGAGAGGATAGTTAAAGAGTTCTCTAATTGGTGGGTCTCTGATATGAAATTCAAAAAGGGAAATCAAATGGAGGAATCCCCAATTTACAATAATGTAAAAAATTCTCATATGAAGGGAACACACATTTTTTTAGTACAATGTTTACCAAACTATGTGATTCCCACTTAATTCGAATTGTAGAAAACCCTTCAGTATAGATATTGTTTTTGTAAAAACATGAAAAAGATGTGATTCCTATAGAAGTACTAATATTTTCATATATTTCATCCTAAAACCCTTCAATTGTAATGAAATTCATAATATAATCTATATATACTCCTAAATGTTAGAATAAGGTTCCATAATTCATCAAAAAATTCCACCATATGCCTTATGAAAATCATTTAAAATTTGAATAAAATAAATTATACAAGTTCCACCAACATGGAATGGATTCAAAAAAATATATATTTCATTAAATGTTTTAAGGATACAACCATGATGAAACCATTTTGAAAATAAAAATAGTGGGACGTGTCATTCATTAGAACTACCATTGATTTAGAAATACTAGTATCTATAAATCATAAGTACTTTTTGAATATCTAGATTTAAAAGAAAACTATAAATCCCAAGGAAACTCATGATCATTTAGGATTTCCAATATTATTTTTTAATGGGACATCCCCATAAAATCAAATCGAGAAGGATATCCATTAAAAATTAATGATTACATGTAGTTACAAGGATTAGGGAATATGGATGTATAATATAGGTATCACACTATTTATAATTCTTATAAAGAGATAAAAATAGATAAAAAATCATTTATGGTCAAATACACTACCAATACAACACATACACAAAATAAATAAGACAAAATAACTTATTAATTTTTCATATGTCATCAAATCCATATCCCAAATTAGAATTTAATCAAAATAAAATGGAAACCTAAGAAATATCCAAAAGTTATGGAAAATAGATCAATAATTTTGTTTTTCAAATTAAAAACAATATTTAACACACATGATATAAAAAAACTCAATAATTATTTATAATTGGGTAACATAATTACATTTAGTTATACGTCCAAATCACTAAGAAAAAAATAGACTAACACCCATATTTAGATTGTAGGTCAAACCTCTTACTCTCATTACTATTCAACATACAAAACCTCTAAAGATGACCATGGTGGCTATATTAATGTTAGGTATTGAAATTGATCCAAATGGAATATAATTACCAGGCATCGCAAACAAAAATCATATCATTGATCACTTTCTCTTAGATGAATCACTCAAATTATTTGGGGACAACTTTGAACCATAATATTAATTATTCATGGGATATTATTTTTTTTCACCGGTAAAATTCCCTTCACTATCACTATATCAAACTAATGAATTTCATGAAATAGTTTATTCCACCAAAATTCACCTCAATTATGATATAATCATTACCTAATACAACAAAATAAGTTATGAAAAATATGAACACCATAATATTTATATCTATATTAATGTCTCACCAAAAAAATCTATCATTGAATTATTAGTGACTATATCTAAGAAACAAAGGTGTAGTGTAGTGAATTATTTAGTATATTTATTTATTAGTTAATCAATATGTTGGATACCAAAGAATTATATTTAATTCATCACTTTTACATTTGCGGATAATTCTATTTTTTTAAATTTTTCTCTAATACATCCAAATCATTCCTTCATGTGGTTGTGTGTAACGGGATCAAAATTTTCATATTTATTTTGTTTTAATGTCATAAATAATTCATGTGTTTTTGGACTATATATTTCTTCATCTGATATATTATGTTTTTTTGGTTGTATACATAATGTTATAGAATTCATTTAGCATGAATAGTGGGATAATGGTTTTCCTAATCCTTGATGAATCTCTATAAAATATTGTGGCTAGTGGATGAGATATTTGGGGGGATCATGGTTAAGGAACACAATTTTGGAACATGGATTATCAAACTAAAAAACATTACATAAGAAACCATCTAATATGTTGGCATGGAAAAAATATTAGTTTCTACAAAGGTTGATAAACCTTACAAAAAACCATGTTAATTCCCCAGAAAGAAAAAATGACTCACATAGTTAGAATATGGGTTGGAAAAGCATGTGATCAAATAATGTGTGTGTGGAATAATGATTTGAAAATATCCTTTAGAATCAAAAAAATACCTTTAATAACACATTATTCATCCTAAAGGTATCCCTGTCAATACTATAGACTACACAATATTCCCATATTTAATCCCTCCTTCAATGGTTGATATCATTATATCAGAATGTGTTGATGTTTGAAATTAACATATGTGATCCATAAAATTATATTTTTTCTTAATATAAATATTATCTCTTGATATGAATCATTTTTATAATATAGGATTGATAGAACTATGAAATATAATTCAATCTGACATTTAATACATGAATCTTTTCTATAACTGGGTATATCTATAGTTAGAGTGTAACCTGCATCGATTAATCTCATTTAATGAAACATTTGATTATTCTAAGATATATGTTCATGTATAGTGTTTTAGGATTTGTTATAATATTCTTAAATAACATTCTATAACCACAGCGTGTTTGAGTTTCAAATTGTTATACGGGACATTCATTTAATGTCCCTCTATTGGGCATCATCTCACTAAATGTTTTAGAATTCCTCCCCAATAAAGATTACATAGCATGTTCCATTCCATTTAGGTCTCTTATATACACTTATTTCATTGACAGGGTACATTCATTTGCATTTACTGTTTTAAAATACTTTATAGTGATCACATATTTGTATCCTGGGAGACCCATATATGATGATTGATTCAATTTGTATTCCTATTTAGCTCATTAGGAAAGATTTGATATTGATATCTTGAACATGTATGTTGCCCAAAATCATCATGATAATATTCTTTGTTTATTATTTTATATTCTCTACTCTATATGCATAATTACGATGCTACTAGTGGATCTCCTTTTGGATCTCAAAATAGTTGGACATCATTGTATGTTGATCACTTAGTGGACTGTGAATAAAAAGTGTAAATAAAAATTATTCATAAAAATGGGGAGGAGATAATTTTTTTATGTCCAGACGAAAAGAAATATTGGAATGGTCATAAAAAATTTATTTTCTGAACTAAGGGTTAGAAAGGATACAATATCCATGGGGATCTACCTATTACTGGTAGATAGGTTAAGTGGTCTTGAGGTCAAACCCGTGATATAGGTGGGATGTAGAGAACTTGTGGACCAACCAGAATTGATAAATTGTGTCTATTGATATACATATTCACTATAAATTTTTGTATCTTTTGGTAAACTACAACATACATCAAGACCATCCTTCTAGAATGGGTTCAAAGGAGGTATGGTGGGGATATGGATTGCTGGTTATAGGGTGAGTGATGTAAATATGGTTTTTTATGTTTTACTGTGAATTTATATTAATTATAGAAGAATCATTTTTTACTCGATAACACATATTGGGGATACATGGGTGGTGTCCTTCAAGGTTTTATAAGTCACTTCCTACATGACCATTATGATGTGTTCTTGTACATACAGATTAAGGATCGAGTTAAAGGGAAGGGTCCCACAGTATATAGAAGTGTTTTGATGCCTATATTTGTTATAAATTCATATATATACATTGGAGAATTCCACAAAGTTTCATTACTTTTCTTCTCACACATATATACTTTTTTCATTTAAACTTTTAGAGTGGCTTTTATTTATATTTATTTAATGATTTTATTTTGCAATAACTTGTTTTTTAATTTATCTTCACCTATAATATTCAGTGTTTTTTTGTTTTATTTTTTTATGGTTTATTTCTATTATTATTGAGGTAATTGAATACCCTATACATCCTCATCCTCTCATTGCTAGGCCATAAACTCTTGATAATGACAACGAATGTATGAGGACTTTTAGATTCTCCACTCAACTACTAATCAAGAAAATATGTGGTGGGGAGTTACAAAAGGTAGTATTGACTATGTTCTACTTATTATAATATTGGTTTTCTAGAACATGGTATAATGGAGATGGGACTTTTTGAAATAGATTAGGGGAGTTGACATGTTCTTCGCTATCCCATGTGTAATTGAAATCTGAGTTATCAATTATTTGACTTTTGTTAATGTTTAAGGGGATTTGTTTGTGTTCATGCATCATCATTAGGAATTTAGGGTCATGTGAAATTTTTATATATTTATTGTGTTTTTATAGTAGTTTATTAATTAAATTACATAATTTTTAATTTATTTAGAATAGACCAGTTTCTGTCTACTGTTGTGATATGTCTTTGTTCTTATTGTTCTGATATATATGTTTTATAATTAGTTAGTATAAATTGATAATTTTTTTGAGATAAATATATGATTGGATATGGAATGTAGGTATAGGGGACTTGGATTTATCATTTGGTGTAATGATGAGGATTATACCTTTTGTGAGGGTATCTTCTAGGAGAGGGATTATGATATAAAGTCCTTAAGTGTTCCTTTTAGATTCTATATTTGTTCTTGTAAAAAACATATCATAGGTTCTATGATTGTTTCTATTATTATTTTGAAAAAAATTCACCTAGTATATGCATGAAGTCACTATCTCTAGAGAACACACCAGTTACATGACAATATTTATCCAAGGATTCTCTTGAGCATGCTCTCACACCCCACTCGTATTTTTCTTGAATTGGATCCACTCAAACATAGTGTCTTCTAGATTGTATGTAAAATTGGATGAGGAATACAATGAACCACATATTCCTACCAAAGTTTCTTTATACTCATGTATTCTAAGAAAACATGTTTCTATATACCATTTGATACTCAATATGCAAAAAATGTTACTTGGGGAAAATAAAACATAGTGACACACTAGATGACCTATAGGTCAAGAAAGTATATTCTAATATTTATGTATACACCTGTAAATTTTTAGGTGCCATTTGATAGGAATATAGATATGAATGTCGTGCATAGGATTCATTCAAGATCCTATTCCTTATTAAATATTTTTCTAACACACTAATTACGGATCATGGCTATGAAATCATAGCTTTTCCATAAGGATTCATGTTGGTAACCTCATACTCCAATTTTTTGTAATGAATTTATTCTTTCTTATACCTCAATTACATTAAAAATGAATATAATTCTATTAGGTTTTTGATAGTTCAATGTACTAATATTAGATTAGAGGATAGTTTTTTCATCCAAACAACGTACCCTGGTGATCTATGAAAGGTATTTTCTACTAAGAAGGATCTAGAGAAGGATTTTGGGGTTTTAAATCTTTTATAATTTAGTACTTAAAAATGTTTAACTACTACTTTTATGGTGAGGGTATCTTTCATTAATAGGAAGAGTAATACAAAGGATATGCAATAGGGTAGTGAAAAATTGGTTGTGAATATAATGGATTTGTCATCCGCTTTAGTAGGAATTATACAGTTCTTCAACTATATAATTATAAGAAATTACCATAGCTTCTACCCAACACCTTAGATATATTTCATGGAGTGTGGAAATATTAGGCATATCTAGTGGTTATGGTCCAAATCATAGAATTTAGATTTCTATAGTGAGGAATTTCATATACAAATAATGACATATGGGTTCGGTTTAGGACCCCGTAGGTTAGTTTATACTCCTTAGATGACAATGAATCAAGAGATTAACAATCCTTATAGTTAGGGTCATGGATTGGATTCAAGACATGTGTATGTGATGAATCAGGTTTGATCTCAATATAGAGAGAGACCATTATCCTTTTGAGGTATGGTTTTGATATTGATCATTTCAATATATTTGCATCCCATTAATTCATATCTACTCAAGATGTTACTATTGGGACCACATTGTGTATACGTTTGTATTTGTTGACAATAGATTTCAATGTAGACCAGAATGAAGGAGATCGGGAAGTATTCCAATGAAATTGAGGAATAGAAATTCAGATGATTTTTTTACTGATCATTAGTTCAAAGAACTTGTTTCAATGGGGACACATTGATTTCAACAGTGAAGAATGGTGAGGTATAATCCATCTACGGATGATTAAAGAAGAATGAGGATATCATGAAGACCATGTAATTTTTAATGATTGCATGAGAACCACGCACGAGACTTCTTGAAGTATAGAACATTATGATTTGCATGAAGAAAATAATGATAGTTGAAGAAGAAGATAGTGTGGAAGGAATTAGAATTATGGGATGACCATGAACTTCACTTTGTATCAAAACATGATGATGATAAAGCTGATATATCAAAGGATATATATCACGATATTAGTTTTTGTGATGAAAGGAGAAGATTTTATGAAGAAGGAAAATCACAGAAAAGAGGCATAAAGGTTATGTCCGAATCATGTATTGAAGTTGGTGTATGCATAAAGGAGGTGGTGCAGGTAGTACAGGAGGGTTGCACGAAATAATGGAGATTTGAGTGAAAAATAGCGTGCTGCACGAAATAATGGAGAGATTTTTTCGCGCAAGAAGTGTTTCGAATTCAGAACATCGAAAAATGTCAAAACCCTAGGCTGCAAGAAAAACTGAAGCTATGTGCAGAAAAATTAGAATGTGCGTGGAAAAATGAAGTGCGGGAAAGAGCTAACTGAGTTTTTCACGCAAGCAGTGTATCGAATCAGAAATATAGAAAATCGGCAAAGTAAAGAGGTGCCCAATAAATCGGAGACATTCGCACCATGTGCATAGAAAATAAAACTTGGGCACGAAAATATGGTTGTGCGCAAAATGTGGGTTTTATGTTTTATGAGAAAAGGTGGCTACAGTTTTAGAATGATGAAAAATAGAAAATTCAAGAGGTGCATGGAAAACCTAGGTGGTTCGCGAGAATAAAATGAAGGTGCGCATAATATAAAGAACTGAGAGATAGTTTTACGCGCAGGAACGGGTTTTTACACGCATGAAGGGGTTTTACCCGCAAGGTAAAGATGCCTATAAATAAGAGGTGAACCACTCTTATTGTGTGTGTCTCAACACATAGACAAATCCTGAGATCTGACGCGGGAAAAAATTGAGGTATAGAGTGGTGCACGAAAAGAAGAAGAGTAGCACGAAAAATAAGGTGTTGTGTGAAAAAGGAAAAGTTCATCGCGAAAAAGATGAGTTGCGCGAATAGCCTTTTTCGCACCAAAAATTTATTTTTACACGCAAGGTTTGAAATTTATGTGCAAGAAACTAGGAAGGGTGAGAAAAATATTTCGGGGTCTCGTGGTCCTTTGACAAGTGCTTTGCACTCTCAAATCTTCTTTGCGAAGATAGAAGAACAGTGACCATTTGGTTTTACAAAGTGAAGTAGTACTGCACACACATGACTGGTGTTTAACAACCTCGCTGTGCTTTATAAAGAGAAGAAGAATGATTTGTGAAACTAAAATCAGATCTACAAAGAGATATGGAAATATAACGATACACTCGGGTGTCATTATTGGGAATTTAAGGAAGAGAAGAAGGATATTTAGTGCAATCAGATATTGCACTAAATATAAGATTGATTACAAAAGAGCATCAACTCAGGACTTTGATGCAAGAAGAGTTTCATGATAATCAGAGGTAAAGACATCAATAAAAATCTATTGAAGAAACCCTCACATCTATAAACTGGTTGAGACTTCACCAAAGGCAGTGAGTTAGGGGGAGTCAACAGGAGTGACTCGAAGGACGCAGTGAGCAATCCCTAATGTTTTGTAAAGGCAGTGAGCTTGGGGCAGTGTGACTATGCCTGAACCATTGTAATCCACATCTAGTGAATATTACTGGAATTAGGTACGACTGAAAACCTGTCAGTGTATGCTCTTTGGACCTAGCCCTTAGTGGTGAACCAAGTAAAATTGTTGTGTCAACTCATTTTATGTGAATATTTAATTGTTGATCATATCCATCATACATGTTATATAAGTTCCTACCACCATGGGCACAAGATCCATCACATTAAGAGAAATGGTTGACACCCTGATTAACCCCTCCACTCTCAGGGTGTCCTGGAGTTCTACAAGTGGTATCAGAGGGAGGTTCATGTATGTTTGATACTCTACAGTAATTCTATTCTAAAGAGGATTTGAGTTTCATTCCTAAATTCAACAATGAAGTGTAGTCTTGATCAAGATTCCATCATTTTTAAGTAGAAGCCTACATCCAGTAAGACCATGAAAAACAGGAAAAAGAAAGAGAAGAAGCAGATAAAGAATTCCCTCATGTACAAAGACGTTATAGTGTCTTGTTATCCATGACCTTCCAATAATGAAGAAATATTTGGCTTGGAATGTATCGAGCAGGTGGCCTAGGTTCCTACCATAGGAAATAAAAAAGACACTTCTATCTCAATAAATCAGGAGAAATTAATAAGTTATCTATATGATATTTCAGAAGAAAGAGTTGCTGGTGTTTTTAGAATATTTCAACACATTAATGTTGAGATCAATCAGTGGGAAAGTGAAGCTGAGAATTTGGAAAAGGGTTTGGAAGGAAAAATTCTTGAATGATTTATGCTCACCCAACAGATTATATTCTGTGAAGAAAATGATGGAGTAAATAAGACTCTAAAAGAAAAGATCCATGTGCATGAAGCGGAGCTAAATAAGAGCATTGGAGTCAAGATTTTTTGTTTAGAAGATACTTTCAATAGATTCAGAGAACTTGAATCATTGTTACAAAACAAAATAAAATGCATGAAGATGAGGTTGAAATATTTAAGAAGACTTGTGAAGAGAATATGATCATGATTGGTGATCAGAATATCATCCTCAATATTGAATGTCAAAAATTGGAAGCCCAGTTGAAAAATCATGAGAAGACACATATTGAGACTTCACAAAAGAATGAAACAGGAGATTCTACTACTCAATGTTCATTGGAGGATTATAATTCTGAAATACCTCAAACATATGAAAATAATATTCTGAAATCTTTTGATTATCCATCTCAAGAATTAGTTACTAAGGTTACTCAATTCTCACTGGAGGATAATACTGTCAAAAGCCCTCTAACATGTGATAAGAATATCATGACTTCACTCACTGATTTATCACAAGATGCTAAGAAAGTGAAGGTACCATCCATAAAAACTTATACTATTGTTTCTAGATATGTATCTAAAAACACGTAGGTTGGAAGAAAAATTACAAACAAGTATGGGTGATGAAAGGGTAGGATAAGAAACCTACCACTTTGGCTAGGTTGGATAGGAATAAAATAGAAGAAGATTGTTCCTTAAATAGAGCACGAAAAAATAAGAAGAAGGACATACAACCTCATACATAGTATATAAAGAATAAAATATTTGTGGTTCAATGTTGGTGCTGTAATAGATTTGGTCGTTGCGCACTGGATTGTTGGTACAGTCCCTAAAATGAAAAAACGCAAAGAAAACCTGTATCAAAGTGATGAAATATAGAGAAGAAGAAGCTAAATATGCAGGTCTAGAAGCATCTGTTTATAGAAAACAGATTTGGAATGCATGATAACATCTGTGGTGTATGAAACAGAAGTGGTTACAAGTTGGGAACATGCCCAACTCAACAAGATTTCACTATTGATAAAGAAAATAATACATCTATTGTCGGCTATGTGTGAAGCAAGTACCTTGGGAAGAAATTAGAAGAATATTGTGAACACACATTTCCCCAAGATGATCTCATGTAGGAATGATGAGAAGACCCTTGATCTTAGATACAATAAATTGAAGGTCCATTCATCCAAAAGAAAAACTAAGAGGGATGAAACTCAGATGAACCCATATGGAAGATCCAAACTAGCGATGCAACATTTCGAAATGACATATTGGTCATCTGGCCTAAATATTTGAAAATAATGAGGAAACTTGAAGATGAAAAGGCTAAGGCTGGAGACAAAGGAAAAAAGAAAAAAATTCACGTGATGAAAAAAGGCATGAGAGAGTGGAAACCAACATAAAAACATGTGTTAATGATGTTCTGTGTGGGAGATGTATGAGATCTGGTCACATTGAAAAAGGTTGTATAAATGTAATACCAGAGTAAGAAGCAGTCCATTAAAGAAGTAAAAATGTATCATTCATGATGGATACTAAGAAGAACAATTCTCCACACTATGAAGAATAGAATATGAAAAGATCCATACCAAATCAACACAGATAAGAACATATGTTCAAATGTTCATGAATGAAGATTGGAGTAAATGGAGGAACTTGGTTGAGAAAATCATCTCAACCATGCATCTCATATTGACAAAGAATGGAGGAACCAACTTATTCCCTTAATCATTTTTGTATTGTATTTGTTTTATTAATATTGGGAATTGAAGGTGAAGCAAGATCTCAAGGGGAGAACCTGAGAAGTAGTGAATGTTGTTAACTCTTGATAGCTAAGCTAAATATATTTCCATCATTAAGATGATGAAGGATCACTCTTGATGAAGATTATGATGAGTGTGTCTCTTGAGGGGGAGAAAAATGAATAAGTATTCAAATTGTTTTTTAACTAGTATCAACATCAGTTGGTATTTAATGAAATTACTCTCTAAATTTCGTGAAGAACATGTCTTTGGAAAAGGTATGTCATCTCTCAATCTCTCACCCCTAGTTACTCATAACAATGACCATTCTACAATGGAGGACTAACTGAATTGATATGTGAAATAAGAAGAATGGAAGTCACCCAAGGACACTTATCCTGCCAATTGCACTTGAATGTTTTTTATCTGTTTGTTGAAGTGTGTGTAGGAGTTTCATGTTGCTTATTCCCTATCACATTTTATTTCATTTCCCTGAAATGAAATTGGTAAACCCTTGAAGGAAATTATATGAGTTCTCATCTTATTTGGTATTATGGTCAGTGAATAATGGACAACTTTTTTGACTAAATCAAATCCTCTTGTTTTCTATATCGAGCATTGCTCAAGTAGACTTAGAGTGAAATGATTAATGAAAAATTACTTATGTATATATTGATACACTCTCTTCATTAAACTTTTTATTTCTTTTCGACAAGGTGGAGATAAAGTGAAATGAAAGTTTTAATGGTAAAGATGATATAAGTGATTCTCATTTTGACAATGACGTATTCATTTTAGAAGATTTTTGAGGTATCGACAACAAAATACAAAGGGGGAGACTATTGATACCCAGTTGTGTATAAAGTTGTATTTTTTGTCAATGAAGATCAATATGAAGGAGATAAAGAAGTACGCTAATGAAATGGAGGATTGGATATTCATATGATTGTTGTAATGATCATAAGTTCAAAGAACTTATGTCAGTAGTGACACATTGTTTACAACAGTGAAGAATGGTGAGGTATAATCCATCTAAGGATGATTAATGAATAATGAGGATTTTATGAAGACCATTTAATTCTTAATGATTGTATGAGAACCATGCACAAGGCTTCTTGAAGAATATAATAGTATTATTTGCATGAAGTAGAGAATGAACATTGAAGAAGAATACAGTGGGGAAGGAATTGGAATTCTGAGATGGCCATGCACTTCACATTGTATCAAAATATGATGATGCTAATGCTGATATATCAAAGGATATATATCACGATATAGGGTTTTGTGATGAAAAAAGAAGAGTTTATGAAAAAGAAAAGTCACAGAAAAGATGTATGGAGGTTATGGTTGTAGCATATATTGAAGGTGGCACTGTTTCCCAGTGTCTTCCAAATTTAAGAGCCTAAAAATCGGAAAATGAAGAAATAAGTTATTGGAAAGAAGAGGTGGGCACATAAAGGAACTAGTGCACGAAATACAGGAGGCCTGCGTGAAATAAAGGATATTTGCACAAAAAACATCATGGTGCATGAAATAGTGGAGGGAGATTTCTTTGCGCAAGAAGTGTTTCAGATTCAGAACGTTGAATAATGGAAAAGCCATAGGCTCCTCGAAAAACTAGAGCTGGGCATGGAAAAATGGGAATGTGCCTGAAGAAATGCAGTGCGCGAAATATCCCTCTATGTTTTTTGCACAAGCAGTGTATTGAATCGGAAATACTGAAAATCGGAAAAGGAAAGAGGTGTGCGAAAAATCGGAGATGTTTACAGCATGTGCGCGGAAAATAAATCTTTTGTGCGAATAGATAGTTGTGCGAAAAATGTCCGTTTGATGGTTTACGCGCAAAGGAGGCTTCATGTTCAGAATAATGAAAAAAAATTTCATGAGGTGTGTGAAAAACCTAGGTGGTGTGTTAGAATGAAATGTAGGTGCACATAATATAAAGAATTGATAGATAGTTTTAAGCGCAAGAAAGGTTTTTTACGCACCGGAAGGGTTTCTACGCGCAATGTCAAAAACACCTATAAATACATGGTGAACTCCACTAATTGTGTGTGGCTTGACACATATAAAAAACCTGAGCTCTGATTCCCGGAAAAATTTAAGCAAATAGTTCTGCACAAAAAAAGAAGAGTTGCAATAAAAATAAGGTGTTGCACAAAAAAGAGAAGTTTTACATGAAGAAGAAGAGTTGCGGGAAAAGCCTTTTTCGTTCCAAAAAGTTATTTTTACGCCCATGTTTTGAATTTTACGTGGATGCCACTTGGAAGGGTGCACGAAAAATTTGTGGGTCCCACGGGGCCTTTGATAGGTTCTTAGCACTCTCAAATCAACTTTGCAGAGATAGAATAATAGTGAACCATTTGGTTTTACGAAGAGAAGTAGTACCACACACACATGACCGGTGTTTAACACCCTCTTTGTGATTTAAGAAGAGAAGAAGAATGATTCATGCAACTAAACATTGATCTACACATATAGAGGGAAATATAATGATACACTCATGTGTCAGTATTGGGAATTGAAGGCAGAGAAGAAGAAGATTTAGTGCATTCAGCTATTGCACTAAAATAGAAGATTTATTAAAAAAGAGCATCAACTCAAGACTTTGACGCAAGAAGAGTCTCGTGGTAAGAAGAGGAAAAGACTTCAATGTGAATCTATTGAAGATACTCTCAAATCTATAAAATGACTGATACTTCACCAATAGCAGTGAGCTCGGGGGAGTCAACGGGAGTGACCCGAGGGACGTAGTGAGCCTGGGCCAGTGTGACTATGCCTGGACCATTGTAATCCTCAACTAGTGAAGAATAGTTGAATTAGGTAGGACCAAAAAACTATCAGCGTATGCTCCTTGGATGTAGCCCTTAGTGGTAAACCAAGTAAAATTGTTGTGTCAAATAATTTCATGTGAATGTTATATTGATGATCATATCTATCATAAATGTTTTACAAGTTCCTACCAACTTGGGAACAATATCCATCACATTAAAAGAAAAAGTTGACACCCTGATTCACCCCTCCCCTCTCAGGGTGTCCCGGGGTCCTATAGTTACTTCTACTAGCATAAGGGTTATTTTATATTATTAGATTCATTCTCTAGACACATTCATGAATAATAATGTTGATTATTTGCATATATTTTATGAGTTTATAATCGTTATTATTTACTATGAATTTTTTTTGATTTCACAACCACTGAGATGTCATGCTATGATGTGTTCATTTTAATATATTGGATCACTAGTAATCCCCATCACATCAACTTCTATCAGAGGTGGTTAGAATTTATATTAAAAAAATGTTAGAGAATACTGTGATTTATAATTAGTGGGATGTCGATTACATTAGAGTGAAAATATATTTTATTTTTATTCGACCCATTATAGATCCTGGAGAAGGATTATAACTAAAATCAAAAATAGATAATGGGTCATATTCTTTCACTCCAATTGTCATTATATACTAGGTTGTCTATTTTGTTTTATTTTTTGGTCCACTTTTTGAATAAGAAGTATGGTTTGAGGTATATGTAAAACTGCGAACACAACCAATTTCTATTACATCGAATTGAATGATGTCGGTTAAGATAAAATATATTAAGATTTGTCTTGCGGACCTAAAGAGTTAGGGTTTCATGAAACTTCACATATCTCGTTGGGGTTATCCCATTTTCTATTCTAATAAAGAGGATGGTATTTTTTGTCTCTATATAGACTGAATGGAGATGAATTTTGTGATAGAGATCAACAGGTATCATAAACATCGAATAAAAAATCTATTTGATAGGTTTGGAGGATCCCAGAAGTTCTATGTGATTTATCATTGCCTAGGATACAATTAACTGTCATAAATATAGGAGGGTATCCCAATGATGGTGTCCAGGAGTAAATATTTCATATATGAGTACCTCAGATTGTATATTATTTTTATGATGTCCACACCAGTTTTTAGAGCTATATTTATAATTATATTCGACCCATATCATGACTTTTTCATCAAAGTCTTTTTGAATATATCCTTATATATTCACAAACATTTATGTTACAGGTCATATTCCTTGAGACCGTGTTTAGTACACTCTAAATACTTCATCATTATACCAACATTTCATGGTTTAATATCTATATTTAAGAGTTATGTACCTTGATCATGATATCTTTGAGCCATCAATTTATATGATCCTAGAAAAGGTGTAGTAGTGATGTCCTAGACTCACCACTGAAATATTCTAAAGATTATATGATTCATTTAGTTTGTTGGATATTACAATTTATTTATGTATTAACTCATTCAATTAGAATTAATGATTATAGTCAATACTAATAATGGGTTGCAGTTTGATAGAACATAGTACTCTGATAATGTCATTCTTGAGAGAAATACAATGTCAAAGGTTACTCTTTTATTGATTATCATAGTGTATTAGATAATATATGTTGTTTATTATGTTTCCTAATGAGTTACTTTGAGATGTAATTCGAGTAAAAGTGTTTAGGATGTTCTTTATTGGAAATTATAGCTATGAATCAATGAATGGAACTACTTGACACATGATATGGAATTAGAAGTTCTAGTCCATTAATTTAGAATTGTAATAAATATATTTTCATGGATATTTTTTTGTTCACATTTACCACAAGGTCCAGTGATATATCTACTAATAGTAAGGAATTAATTTGATTTATATTAATTTTGTAGTGTATCAGTAGATATTTTAGTTTGATATTTCCTATTCAATAAATAAATAGAATGTCTTTAAAGATACTCCTAGTAGAAAATTGTCTGAGATATTGGATCTCAAGGATTGGAAATCACATGAGGAATGATTTTTGATAATTTTGAGAAGAAATTCTTTATGGACGTGTTAGCTAATTGTGGGGCCCTAAAATGAGCAATTTTAGTCATCATATATTCAGTAGATGACTAAGTGATTACATGAAAATATTTTGTTCTCATGTGTGTGGTGATGTGAGAATAAATGATAGGTAGTGACCACATTTTAGGATGGTCAGTAGATGTTGAGGTGTTGATCAACATACATGAGTGCCTTATCATACCAACCTTATTGATATAGGAGTTGTCTAGATACTATTATGATTCAAAATGGGTAGTGTATCTAGATTCGAAAAAGATATACCATGATATCTATTGTTAGTATTGGAGGCCTAATATGAAGAGGGATATTAATCAATGTCATACATTATTCCTTACACACCAGATGATAAATGTTTAGAATTATCATTCATGTGGCCTATCTCATCCACATATGTTGTGGATGGGGAAGTGTGATTATGTATCAATGGACTTCATGATGGGGTTTCCACAAAACCTAAGGAATCGTGATTCTATTTGGGTGATAGTTAATCAACTCATGAATATTTAACATTTCATTCTAATATTTGAGAATCTATTAATAGACGCGATGGAATATCTTCATGTATAAGGGATGGTATATTCAGATAGAGTTACATCAATAATTGTATCTGAAAAATAATTCATGTTACACGTCATGGTTTTGGTTGGGATTATATAAGGATTTGGGTAGTCATTCAAGATTTATTACATAATATCATACACATCTCAATGGTCAATCATAAAGGGTAATCTATAAATTTTAGGTTATTTTATAAGAATTCATCCAGGATTTCATAATAGAGTTATTTGATCATTTATCATTGATTGTGTTCACATACAACAAAAAAATCGAGGACTCTATTCAGATGGAACCCTTTTGAGGTTCCCTATGTCTAGAAATTCCATTCAACACAATGATAGCCTGATGTTGGTGCAGTAGATTTCGTTGGGTTGAGCACTGAATGGGATAATAGTGGATGATTGATGCTGGTTAGGAAGTGATTTACAAAAACTTATAGAAGGTAAAGAACACTTGATGACAAAATTAAGTGGAATTTAGTGTTTATTTTTAAAATAGAGTTTTCTTTTGAGTGTCTCCCCGATTAGGGTACCTATATTTACATATGCCTATAAATATTTCTCTTTGGTTCATTGGGTTATTTTATTTTCTTAAAAATATTAGGATAATGGATTTTCCCATAGACCATCCTCCACAACACATAAGTATTAATGATGTGATTTATATGCCTCAAATCATGAGTTAAAAGCCTAATATTATGCATATGATTGACTATGAGGATGATTATTTTCATTCGGATGCATTGAACCTAGAATTAAAAGATCATATTATAGAAAAAAGAGTGAAGGTGGTGTGGGAATGGATATTGATGGAAATGAATTAATGAACAAACATTTTTACTGTGTTTTTTTTGTAAATTTAAAAATTTATTCCTATGTTTGAGATATATGAATATTTTAAGATGAATTATAGAAAATTCTATTTAGTTTTTTATAGTTTTAGAATGTTTTTAGGGTGAAATGTTGGATAATAGTTAGATCTCAGCATACTAATTCTCCTAGAAACCACTCAACTATTTTCATAGGAACATTGATTAGAGTATTTTCAATGAATATCATTTAGGAAACAGATTTTCCTTATATATGAAATCATGAAACACTTTCTAGTGTTTGAAAAAGTTATTGTCACATAGATTGATAATCCATTTAGGTTTATCAGAGAAGGAAAAATCCTCACACGAATTTTTCAGATTTTGGAAAACTGTGTGCACAAACCATGTGCACATGGATTAGTAATCCAAAAAAGCATTTTGAAATACATTAAGCATCCATTTTGGTCCATTTTGATTACTAACTATATCCCTATTATACCAATAGACTCATCATTTTCCAAATATAAATTCATCTCCCTCCATGAATGATTCTGTTATATCCAAGTGTGTTAATGATTGGGCATTATGTTATTTGATCCATGAACCACCATTACTTGGGTTTATTAAATAAATAAAATTTTTCTTATGAGTTGATTCATTAAAATGGAATTCGATATGTAGATATATAGATTAGTATTACATATTACATTGAATTATTCAATTATTTCCCGAACGCATCATATCTAGAATGACCATGAAACCTTCATTGATGAATATTTGTTATAGCATAGTGGGAAGATTCCACGAGTTATGTTTGTGTAAAAACGTATTTATTGTATCATTATATTATTTAATATAAATAAATTACATTAATTTATTTCATTTGGTATTGGTTCTAGGGGAAATTTTCATTTCAACTTGGTATGTCTTATTATCTCTCAATGCGTTTTAGTGGTTTTCATCAACAAAATTGAGCAGGAAGATCGATACCATTTAGGTCATTTTGGACCCTTGTTTCTAGTATATGATACTTTAATTTCAATATATTATTTAACCATTTATGATAGTGATCACATGTGTGTGTATAGTCTATAAGACCCATGTATGATTCATTATTCATGAGTATGACTATTTTATTATTAGAACACGTTTTATATTTATCAAATATACATATATGTTGTTACTAGTTATTTATTATATTCAATATTAATTGTTTATATTTTCTACCCTCTTTAATAAATTACCATGCCTTTTGAATTATTACTTTTGGTGATCAGAACTGGCGGAACATCATCTAATGATGATCCTTTATTGAGGAACTATACATGACCTATTTCAATGATGAAGATAGACCATAAAAGAGTATAAGACCGTAATGAAATTATAGAAATGCTCATGGTAGTAACAAAAAGTGTATGGAGAACTTATATTGTAACTGAATTCTTATATAGTATACGGAAAACTTGAGGCCTAACATCTGACTTGTAACGGGGTTAGATGGTTTTGGGTTCTTACCCATGATAATTGTTGAAAGAATATATTAATGTCTCTGATTTTCATTGTATTATATTTAAATATTGTATCAAATTATTTTTAGACTAGAACTTTTGACGTCGTGTGGTTCTGAGGCTAGGATTTCCGGGAAAAAATGTTTGAAAATAAATTAATCTTTTAAATAGTGTGTGTGAGAAGCTTTCCTGAAGAAGTGGAATAACTTTTAAACATGTGGATGGATAAAAAACTGAGGGTATCGTTGCGTTTAGAGTAGCGACTACGCCTTAGGTGGGGCTGAACTTCATCCAATGCGGGTCAGCTGCAAGAGTTTTTTATTGGACGTTTTAATGAAAATTGATTAAAAAAAATTATTTTATTTAAAATATATTCTTTTTGCACAGTGACCTAACTGTCCCCTATAATTACATAATTATGGAATGTTCATAGGGTTAGCATCATAACCCTATAAAATTGAGGATTTTCCATTGATGTTTTGGATGTGTACCTGTTGGTGATGACGAAGATGATATTGATCGACGCTTCCGAGATTCGACGAACCCCACCAAAGAACACAACCTGGTGATCGTTCTTCAACCGGATCAAGGTAGGATTTGGTTTTTTTTTTGTTTTAGTTCTTCCATGTTCTTCGATTAAATGATGAATATGGATCAACCCATGAACAAGTTGATCCGCAGATCGTGCATTATTCCGGGAGGATTTTTAGAGATGATTTTGGGGATTAATCCACAATTTCAAAAATCCAAGATTCAATTACTTCTATTTAAAACCTTTTAATGGTATCAGATTAATGTTGTGATGAATGATGGAGAGGTTCATTCATCTATTGTTATTGTATTTTCTTTTTCTCTCTCCCCATCATTCTTTGGGTTCTTCATTAGGTAAAAAACAACGGATCATTGAACATTTTTTTGGCATCGAAAAATTCCAAAATTAAATATTTGACATCATAATGGCCTAGAGGAGGTGTGACGATGATGGTGGAAGATGAATTGACCGGGTTCAGGAGAAAATGTTCTTTGACCGTTCTTCGCACGGATTATCGAAATGAGTTTTCGAGGCCGATCAAATGCCCAAAACGTCCATAAACATCCATGGCATGGTGGGGAATCCATGGATCTTGAGTATCACTATGATCGGGTTGCCAGATTTAACATCGAAAGATCCCCATGGTGCGGCGATGAAGAACAATGCTTTTGGAAGTGTCAGAAAAACATATCAAGTATCCTGAAGAACACACCATCTGGGATCGACTTAGTGGTGGCTAGGGTCCTGCGATGTTAAAAGCGATGAAATAACTTATTCGTTGAAGAACACGACATGTGGGTCCTTATGAAGGACACATCGTGTATCTCAGACGATACACAGACACGGTGCGGAGTACACAGTCGTGTACTCCATCACACGGAAAAACTAGGCCGACTGCATGGGTAACCTCGTGCATGAGTTACAGGGGTTATAACACACGAGATGAAGTTGTGTATGGGCACATGGAAAATGAACATGTAGTCCTCCCTTGATAGAGGAGCACAACATGCCACTCCCTTACACACCGTGTATATATTATTCTACACGATAAGCCTTGTGACATAAACCAGTGTACATGAGTCGTACCCTGGGTTAGGGGACACAACATGTGACCTTTCTCTACACTATGTACTTTTTTGTACACGGATTGATGTTCTTGTCCTCCATATCATGGAAATGTTTCATTCTGGTTAGTGCACCTTTTTCTTGTTCCCCTGGAGGTTAGGTGTCATTTCCCTTTTCAAGAATATGATCACTTCAGTAGGACTTTCTGATATAGAGTTAGGTATATCTCCAAGAGTATTGGAGTAAGATCCTCTATCCATTCATGACTGTAGGTTGAGTCAGGTATTGATGTGACTATTCCCATAGGGTGTTGATCCTCTATATAGCAGGTGAATCCAGATGAGTCGTGGTATCTGCCAAGGCCCTAGAAGAGATCATCATCTGTGTATCATGATATTTCCCCACTCAGGCGTGTGATCTCCCAGAATGAGTGTATCTATCTCTCGTGATTTTTCCCAACGGATAGTTCTTATTGGGCGGACATCATTCGAGCTATCAAACTCGTGGAGTGAGTGATTCCAGAAAAGTGCCTTGTGGAATCTTCGAACAGAATTTCTTGCGGGGGTATGTAGTTGTGTAAGTGTCTCTAGAATATGAGTTTGGGGTTTGAGTATATCTGGATTTTTGTTACTCTTTCTATATGTTAAGTAGTCTTATATTATGTAGAGATTATTGTACCATTCATTTTTAAATTTCTTTGTGGTTTTATGGTTACTCTACTGAGTATTGTTATACTAACCCTTATAGGTGGTTTTCCTACAAGCGTCGTGTCTTGTGTAGATGATCAGCCTTTTGACGGAGTCCAGGGCGGACACGGATAGGACTGATCTTTCTGAGTTACCTACAAGCTGAGGTTTTCCTCTATCTTTAGAATCAGTCCTAGAACCTCTTTGTGTCTAAATATGGGACTTTGTAATTTTGAGACTCTTGTATTTTGTAGGATTTTATTTTGGCCCCATTTACATTTAAAACTCTACTTTCCGTCATACTCTTTTTTTTGGGATTAGTTGTATGCATGCATTTTATTCCTTAGTATTTTTTTACATTTCCATATTTGTGGTATTAGAGATGTGTGGGTGTGTATAGGTACTGTCACAATGCCTCCCATGTTAGTCATATGCTTGCTCGGGTATAGTCACTAGCCCCTGGCCTATTGGAGGCGGGATTGGGGAGTCATGGCCTGGGCCCCACCAGGATGGGACGTGACAGGGGGTACCTGAGGTTGGTAAATTTAACCTTAGAACCATGAGTCTTGGAGATTGTTTTGTTGAAATAGTGTTACGTGGTTCGAGCTCGTCTTTCCGGCCAGAGACTCAAGTGTTGGTGTGGGTGACCGACGTATCCATACACCAGGACTCGGATAACCTTTTTTTCACCTCAGTACATGATAACACTAGTTGTGGGGAAATTGTAGATTTTTACATGCATAATATAAGTATGGGATGTGTTTTCCAGGTCCTTTGTGTCAACTATCTAGATATACTCATTGACCATGGTACATATTTATCTTTACATGATGCCTCTATGATGCATACCTTCTAGCATTTAGCTGTGCAATCAGTATGATGACCCCCTCAGTGATGAGGCTTCGATATAGGGACCAGTTCCCCATGTGTTGCCTCTAGGTGGTGTACATGTTATACCACCACCAGTGGAGCCGCCCGTGGTACCTTTAGTACCGACAGATGAGGGGTGCAGGCTGAGTGCTCTCCATGAGTTCCAAAGACAGAGAACCATTAGGTTCTAATGAGTGACCAACCCTCAGGCAGGTGAAGACTGGATTGAGGCTATGAACAGAATATTCCATCTCATGAGGACACCATCAGACCAGATAGTGATCCTAGGAGTTAGAATTCTTCCGGGTTCAGCGAGACGATGGTGGAGTCTGATCACATAGACGCACGATGAGTAGACTCTTTCATGGATGGATTTTGAGCTACTCTTTAGGGAGTAGTTCTCACAGGTTACACTGAGGGCCGTGTGTATCCATGATCTTCTTCAGCTTTAACAGGGTAGGTTGACAGAGGTTGATTATTCATCGAGACATCACAGGAGGACCCAAGACAGGGGTTTGGTATTCTAGGGTTCTCAGGCAAGATCCATCTATCCCAGGGATAGGCGATGCTACTCGTGCGACAGTCAGGTACGTCTCACAAGATATTGTCCAACCCATCAAGCTACTAATAGGGAGTCGATGGATGTACCACCGAGGTAGATTCATAGAGTTGAGCGAAAAATATCCTCCATGTGGTGGATGTGGAAGTGGAGCTTGGAGAGCTACAGTTGGTGGTAGACACTTCGATCTACTTCCACAACCCCCTGTAGAATGTCCTCACTAGGCTCAGGGAGCTGTGTGACAGAGGTGGGGAAAACTACATGCAGCCGAGTTGTACTACCCAGAGACTCCATGGATGATTTGAGGTATGATTATTATCTCCTATACGTTAGTTTTAGTACATATAAACATAAGTTCCATTCATTCATTTCTCTCCAAATGTCTTGTGTGAATCCTTGAGATTTTGGTAGAGCCATTGACTCAATCCTTATTCATGGAGACACTTATGAGAGGAGACTAAATGATCACAAACATTTGAAGATAATGTAATATTACCTTTGGAGGCGATAGTTTCGGTTGGATCCTCTTGGTGGCAGCATCAAGGCCTTACGATGTCATTATAGGTATGGATTGGTTATCCTCGGTCCATGCCTAGATTGACTGCTTTAGGTAAAGAGTGTGGTGTGGTCGTAGTTGTGGGATGAGGTTTTACTTTGTTAGTGAATGGGAGACATAGGTAACACAGAATGGGATCATGTGTAGGAGGGTACAATTGATCACTCATGAGTTGGCTAGCCTTAACCTTAGAGTAGTAGATGTTGTGAGCTTCCAATTACTAGCTGTAATGGTAGAGTACGAGGATGTCTTTCCTGAAGATACTTCAGGACTACCTCCCCACTGGGAAATTGATTTTCTCATCGTATTAAACCCTAGGACGACACCAATTTCCTCACCAGCATATCGGATGGCTCCTGCAGAGCTTCATGAGATGAGGGCACAGTTTAAGGATTTGAAAAGCAAAGGGTTTTGTAATACCTAGAATTCCACACTGGGTGGCCCCAGTATTGTTTGCTGAGAAAGCAGATGTGAGTTTGAGGTTGTGAATGGACTACTAGTTCTTGAACTAGGTAATGGTTAAGAAAAAGTATACACTATCGAGGATCGACGACTTCTTTGACCAGTTGAGAGGGGCATAGTGGTTCTTGATGGATGACCTTTAGTCATGTTTCCACCAGTTACAAGTACGAGATGAGGATATACCAAAGGCAACTTTGAGATTCCACTATGGTCACAGTGGGTAATTTGTGACGCCTTTTGGCAAGACAAATGACCCCATACTATTCATGGGACTGATGAACTGAATCTTCCATCAATTCTTAGACAGGTTTTAGTGGCCTTCATCGGCGACATCCTTTTGTACTAAGTGTCGAAGGAGGAGCAAACGACACACCTGTGGATGGTTCTGGATGCACTTAGAGAGAACCATATGGGAAGCTCTCGAAGTTCCAGTTCTAGATTCAGGAGGTCCATATTCTGGGACATGTTATTTCAGAAGATGGAGTAGCTATAGACCTAGCCAAGGTGGAGGCAGTGTTAGCATGTGAGCTACCTCAGAGCGTGATGAAGATGTGAAGATTCATTGGGTTGGAAGGATATTACCGGAGATTCATTCATGATTTATCCCAAATATCGGCACCGATGAAAGCCTTGACCAAGATGGTGTAACTCTTCATGTCAATGGAGAAGTTCCATCATACATTCAAGCAGTTGATGTAGAGTTTAAAGAGGGCCCCGATATTGATATTACCATAGGAGGGTTTCGAGTACATAGTTTTCTATAAGACATCGGGGACTAGGCTTGGCCGTGTCCTGATGTAGAGACAAGATGTTATTTCTTATGCTTCGAGCTAGCATGGACACATGAACACAACTTTGATACCCATTATCTCAAGTTGGTAGTGGTTGTCTTCGCGTTGAAGATGTGGAGACACATCCTTATAGGTGAGCGGTTCATCATGTACTCTGACCACAAGATCCTCAAGTATTTCTTCTCTCTAAAGTATTTGAATATGAGACCGTGGAATTTGATAGAGTTCCTCAAGGACTATGATTTTGAGATCATCTATACTATAGGGAAGGGGAAAAAGGTAGAAGATTCTATTAGAAGAAGGTCAAGCTCACATGTGTTGAGCAAAGAGATAGAGAAATTATCCATGTTGTAGTTATCCTTCCTGGACAAAAGGGATACATTTTACCTTCTGTTTACGGTTGTCACCCATACACTCTTACATTGAGTTAGGGAGGAACAACATGGGGATGTCAACATTGATTCTTTCTGTGCTCAGTTATCCATAGGACATGCTCCAGATAGATATTCACAAGGTGGGGAGAAGGAATTTCTTTTCAGATGATGCACTGTTGTACAAGTGGCATCGTGAGAGGTGGTACTGTGGGACTGTCATATATCCTCCTTGGCGGTACATCCTGGAGTGGAAAATATGTACCTGGATTTTTTATGACAGTTTCAGTGGTCAGGCATTAAGAATGCAGTAGCAGAGTTTTTTCCAAGATCACATTCGTGCCAGAAGGTGATGGTTGAGCACTAGGTTCTTGGAGGATTTTCTCACCCCTAGAATTTCCAAAGTGGAAGTGGGATTGAATATCTATGGAATTCATGATGGGCTTCCCATGGAAATCCTATGGGTACAATTCAATATGGGTGATCATTGAATGACTCACCAAGCCGGCCCACATCCTAGCTATTAGAGAGCAGAGTTTCATAGAGAGCATGGGATGCCTCTACATACAAGAGGTAGTTTGGATTCATGGTGTCCCATCCATGGAATTTTCAGATCGCGATACCCGCTTCAAATCCTGGTTATGGAAGGGATTGTATGTGGCTTTTGGGACTCAGTTACGCTTGAGCACGATGTTTCATCCAAAGACTAATGGTCAGATGGAGAGGACCATTCATGTTCAGTAGGATATTTTGTGGGCCTGTATCCTGGACTTTGAACATAGTTGGGAGGACCACCTACCACTAGTGGTGTTTGTGTAAAATTATAGCTTCCACTCCACCATTACTATGACACTGTTCGAGGATTTATATGGGAGACCCTGTCGATCAATGCTTTGCTGGACTGACCTAGGAGAGTCAGCACTAATGGGTCCAGAGTTAGTGAAAGCTACCACTAAGAAGGTGAAAATCATTATGGAGTGAATGAAGACTGGACAGAGCTGGTATAAGTCTTATGATGACAGATGAAAAAGACCTCTGGATTTCGAGGAAGGTGACCATTTCTTCCTTAGGGTCTCACCTAGGTGAGGGTTCTAGGGATTTGGTCAGGGGCATGAAACTATCTATGAGGATCATCGGCCCTATTCAAATACTGCACAGTGTTGGAGAGGTGGAATATCACCTAACTCTACCACCATAATTGCACCGAGTACATGATCTCTTCCACATATCACAGTTGATGAGATACATGCATAACCCATCGCATGTCATTGACTAGGGAGAGTAGGACATCGTGGATAGATCGACATTTGATGAGTACCCAGTGGATATCAAGGATCGGTAGGAGAGGATCCTTCGTGGGAGATCGATTCCATTTGTGCATGTTCAGTGGTAGCATGGGAATCTTTATGAGAGAACGTGGGAGTGGGAGGCTCATCACTGTGCCCTGTACACTCATCGTTTTGAGTAGCCTGTTTGGGATTTTCAGGGACGCAAGGCCCCAAGATGGGAAGAATGTAATGAATTTGATTTTTGTGTATTATTATTAAATATTATATGGAATTATTTTGGGACCATACCTTTTGACGGCGTGTTGTTCTGAGGCCCAGAGTGACCAGAATAAATGTTTGGAAAAAAATAATCTTTTAGACAGTGCGCATGAGTGGTTTTACTAATGAAGTGAAATAAAATTTGAAAGGGTTCCCATGTCAAAAATAAGAGGGTAACATTGCGTTTAGAGTAGAAAATTTTCCATAGGTGGGGCCTAAAATCGACCGACGCAGGTTAGCTGTAAGAGTTAGTTATTTTAAGTTTGAATGAAAACAATATAAATTAATAATTTATTGTATTTAAAATGTTTCCTTTTCATGAAGTGACAAAATGCGTCCCTATAAGTACATGATTATGGAATGTTCGCAGGGTTAATTTCATTAACCCTATAAATTGAGGATCTTCCATTGATGTTTTGTAGGTGAACATATTGGCGGACGACAATGACACGATCAATCGACGCTTCCCAGATTCAACAAACAACAACAACAAACACGACCTGATGATCATTCATCAACCGGATCGTGGTAGGGGTTTGTGATTTTTGATTTATTTCTTCCATGTTCCTTAATTAAATGACGTACATGGATCAACCCACGAACAGGTTGATCTGTGGGTCCTGCGTTCTTGTGGGAGGGTTTTTATTGGGATGATTTTGGGGAATAATCCACAGTGTCAAAAATCCATGTTGCAATTCCTTATACATAAAACCTTATATTGAGATCTGATTAACTATGTGATGATCGAATGCATGGTTCGTTCTTATTTTGTTATTGGATTCCCCCCCCCCCTCAATTTTCATGTTCTTCATGGGGTGAAGATCAATGGATCATTGCGCATATCAATCGCATTGAAACAATCTCAAATTAAAAATTTTACATCGCAATGAACTAGAGGAGGTGTGAAGACGATGGCAGTAGTTGAATCGACCCAGTTCGGGAGAAAATGTTCTTCAACCTTTCTTCGTGTGGATGATAGAAATGCATTTTCGGGGCAGATCAAATGCCCGAAACCTCGCAAAACATTGATGACACGGTAGAGAAAACATGGATCTTGAGTATCGGGATGATAGTACTACTGTATTGAGGATATAAGAGCCTTGAGGCATGGCGACGAAGAATGACATTTCTGGAAATTTTCGATGAACACAACGTGTATCCTGATGAACACGACTTGTGGGACCAACTCAGTGGTGGGAAGTGTTCCACGACACACAAAGCGATGACATGGAATGTTCTCAAAAAAACTCGGTGTGTGTGTCCTTATGCGGGACTCGTTGTGTATCTCGGATGATACACAGACACGGGGTGGAGTATACGGCCATGTACTCCACCACACATCCAAACTAGGCCGACTGCATGGGTTACGACATACAACAGTTACACAGGATGTAACACATGGGTTGAATCCATGTACGGGAACATGGAAATTATACATAGAGTCCTCCCTAGATAGAGGAATATGAAATATCACTCCCTTACACACCATGTATATCTTCCTTTACACGACAAGCCTTGTGAGCTAGGACGTCGTAAACAGGAAACACCCAGGGTCATTGGACCTATCATGTGACCTTTATACATGTCGTGTACTTTTAAGTACCTAGATTGATCTTATAATCCACCATATCTTGTACATGTTTCGTTTAGGTTAGTACCCCATTTTCTCATTCCACTAGAGGTTAGGTATAGTTTCTTTTTTCCAGAGTATGATCCCTTCAACAGAACATTATGAGATAGAGTTAGGTATACCTTCGAGAGGCCTGAAGTGATATCCTATATCCATTTTTGACCCTATGTAGAGTTTGGTATTGGCAATAATATTCCAATAGGGCACCGATCCTTTACCTATAATTTGAATCTGGATGAGTCGTTGTATCCAGTAAGGCCCTCGAAGTGATCCTCATCTGTGTATCATGATCTTTCACCATTTAGATGTGTGTTTTCCAAGAATTAGTGTATCTATATCTTGTGACATTTCCCTAAGGAAAATAATTTAACAGACATCATTAGCGATATCAGACTCATGGAGTGAGTTCCCTCTAATGAGTGCAATGTGGAATCTTCTTACTGAATTTCTATGAGGGGTATGCAGTTGGGTAACTTTTCTCTAGATGGTGGGTCTGGGGTTTGAGTATATCTAGATTTCAGTTACTCTTTCTTTATGTTCTGCATTCATATATTGTGTAGGGTTGATTGTACCTTTCATTTGTGTATTGCTTTGTGGTTTCTAGGGTCCTCTACTCTGTATCGTTATACTCACCCATGCATGGGATTTTCCCACCCGCATCATGTCTTATGCAGAGGAGAAGCCTTTGGACAGAGTCCATGGTGGACCCGGACAAGACCATTCATTCTAAGTTCCCTATAGGACTATTCCTTCCTATAGCTACGAGCATCAGTCCTAGTACCTCTTTGTGTTTATATGATGGACATTGTAGTTTATATACTCTTTTTTGGTGGGATTGTATTCTGGCGCAGTTTACATTCAATACTCTACTTTCCATCATACGTTGTTGGCTGGGATTAGTTGTATGCATGCATTTTATTTCATACTATTTTTATACATTTCATCATTAGTGGTCTTAGAGATGTGTGCATGTGTACAGCTACTTAGGCAATGCCTCACTTGTTAGTAATATGCCTACTCAGTGCAATTTAGCAAACCCTGGCCTATTGGAGGTTGGCATGGGGCGTCATGGCACAGGTCCCATTGTGTCGGGTTGTGAAAGAGTGGTACCAGAAGGTGGACGGTTCGACCTTAGAACAAAGAGACTTCGAGATTGGTTTTGGGAAATAATGTTTAGTGTTTCGAGCTCAGATTTCTGGCCAGAGAATCCAGTGTTGGTGTGGGTAGCCAACATATCCATACACCAATACTCTGATAACCATCATTTCAACTCTGTATATGAAATCATTTGTTACAGGGAAATGAGGGGTTGCTACATGCATCATATAAGAATTGGTTATGTTTTCCTTCTCCTTTGTGTCATCTATTCAGATATACTCCTGGACCAGGTTACATCTTGTTCCTCTCCGGATGCCTCTACGATTCATACCTTCTAGGATTCTATAGCACGATCACAAGGATATCCCCCTCAGTGATGTGGATTCGATACAGGGACCAGTTCCCTAGGATTTTCCTTTAGGTGGTGCACCTATTATACAATCACTTGTGGAGAAGCCCATGGTACCTACAGTACCGAACGATGTGGGGCATAGGCCGAGCACACTCCATGAGTTGTAGAGAGAGAGACCCCTCAGGTTTTGTGTAGAGTCCGACCCTTATGTGGCTGAAGACTGGCTTGAGCTAGTGACACGTGTTTTTTACCATCTGAGGACACCATTGGACCAGATGATGATCCATGGATCGAGCCTTCTTCAGGGTTTGATGGGATGTCGGTGGAGTCTAACCACACAGAATCACAACTAGGAGACTCTTTCATGGACAGAGTTTGAGAGACTCATTAGGGAAGAGTTCTCATAGGTTACGCTTAGAGAAGTGGGTATCCAAGAGAATCTTTAACTATAGTAAGGATGTTTGATAGTAGCTGACTATTAATCAAGGTTCACTAACCTTGCCATACAGTCGATTGATATGGCCAGGGATTAGTACGTCAGATCATAGACCTTCGAGTGAGGTCTACGATGGGACATTCGAGTATGTGGTGTGACTCTTTGCATTCCAAATTATACTGACGTTCTCGAGCAGGCCTTGGTGATCAAGAGCTTCTTAGAAAAGAAGAGACAGTCAATGATAGTTATCATCAAGAAGACAGGTTCGATGACCTCAGTAGTAGGGATCCGACGTCAAACACAGGGATCAGAATGTGGGGGACGTCATAGGAGGCCCCAGGTTAGTGGTTTGGATGTCTTGGTTTCTTCGACTAGATCTAGCCATCCTATGGAGGTGTGATTCTACATGTATGAACATAAGGGACATCTCGCTAGAGATTTTCCAACCCATCAAGCTATTGACAGGGAGGTGGTGGATAGACCACCAAGACAGAGGCAGAGTGTAGAGAAGACAGACCCACCGAGTAGTGGATGTTGCAAGGGAGTAGCGAGAGCTACAGGTGGTGGAAGATGCTTCGAGCGACTTCCAACACCACTCCCAGGAGGTCCACACCAGGATCAGGGATCTGGGGGACAGGGGTGGAGACCACTACATACAATCGAGGTGTATGACCTAGGGACTCCAGGGATGATCCGAGGTATAATCTATGACATTTCTACCTATATGTCATATATATAGACAAAAATTCCTATCATTATTTCCTCGCCACATGTCTTGTGAAAATCATTATGATTTCCATAGACATGTTGACTTGATCCTTATGCTTGGAGACACCTACGAGAAGAGAATCAATGATCACACAACTTTTCAGATAGTGTGATCTTACCCTTTGAGGAAAGAGTTTTGATTAGATCTTATGGGTGGAAACATTTGAGGCCTTAAGACATCATTCTTAGTAGGGATTTGTTTTCATTGTTCCATGCCCTGGTTGACTGCTTTAGGTGAAGAGTGTGGTGTGTCCACAACGATGAGATGAGGTTTTCATTTGTCGGTGAATGGGAGACTCAGGTAGCACAGAATGGGCTCAAGTGTAGGAGGGTACAACTGATCACTCATGAGTTGGATAGCCTTACCCTCGGAGGAGTAGATGTTGTGAGCTTCCAATTCCCAGATGTAGTGGAATAGTATGAGGAAATATTTCTCGAAGATGTTCCAGGACTACCTCACCGCTGGGTAATAAACTTTTTCAATGACTTACACCCTAGGATTTCACTGATTTTCACATCAACATATTGGATGGATCCGGCAGAGCTTCAAGAGCTGAGGGTGTAGTTGGAGGATTTGCAAATCAAGGGTTTCGTATGACCTAGCGTCATACCATGGGTAACCCCAATTTTGAATTCTAAGAAGGCAGATGGGATTTAGTGGTTGTGCATGGATTACCGGCACCTGAACTAGGTAATAGTGAAGAACCAGTATCCAATACTGAGGATCAGTGACCTCTTCGACCTGCTGAAAGGTACATAGTGGTTCTCAATGGTTGACCTTTGATCAGATTACAACCATTTACGAGTACAAGATGAGAATATACTGATGATGACGTGAAGATTCCACTATGATCAGAATGAGTACTTGGTGATGCATTTTGGCCCAATGAACTCCCCTGCTGTGTTCATTGGATTGATGAACCAGATCATCATGACGTACATAGACCAGTTCATAGTGGGCATCATCGACGACCCCCTTATGCACTCATCGTCGGAGGAGGAGCACGCAAGACCCCTGGGGATGGTTCTGGATGTACATAGAGAGCACCAACTTTATGGAATGCTCTCAAAGTGCCAGTTTTGGATTCGGGAGGTCCACATTCAGGAATATGTCATTTTAGCAGATGGTGTAGCTATGGACCCAACCATGATAGAGGTAGTGTTTACATAGAATCCACCTCGAGCATGACGTAGGTGTGGAGATTCCTTGGATTGGTAGGATATTACTGTATATTCATTACTGATTTCTCCCAAATAACATCACTGATGACAACCTTGACTAGGATGGGGAAACCCTTCATGTGGACAAAGAATTTCATGTAGGATTTCGATTTGTTGAAGCAATGTTTGACGAGCTCCCCGATCTTGAGATTACCAAAGGAGGGGGTCATGTGAGTAGTTTTTTGTTAAAAATTGGGGACCGAGATTGGATATATCCTGATGGAGAGATATGAAGTTATTGTTTATGGTCCATTCCAGCTAAGGACACATGAGCGGAACTGTGCGACCCATCATCTCTTGTTGGCAGTGATAGTCTTTGAGTTGAAGATATGGCAACACTAACATATGGATGAGTGGTTCATCATCTACTCTGACCTCAATAGACGCAAGTACATATTCTCATAGATGTATATGAGTCTAATATAGAGGCATTGGCTAGAGTTCCTCCATGACTATGATTCAGAGATCCTCTATACTCTTAGGAAAGGGAACAATGTGGAAGATGATCTTAACAGAAGGTCGAGCTCGTAGCTATTGAGCTAGGCGATAGAACAGTTAGCGATGTTGTAGTTATCCTTCATGGAAAAAGGGGATGCAGATTACATTTAGTCTATAGTTTACACCCCTCCACCCTTACAATGAGTTAGGGGGGAACAGCTTGAGGATGTCGACTATGAATATTTTCATGCTCATTAATCCAAAGAACATTCTTCTGGTAGATATTCACAAGGTGGAAAGTACATAGTTGTTTTTATGAGACACACTGGGGTACTAGTGGAATTAGAGGAGGAGGTCGTACTAGTGTTTCATACATCCCCTTGGTAGTACATTCTGTAGTGGAAATGATATACCGGGATCTCTGACGACAGCTTTGGTGGTCTGTCAAGAACAAGGCATAAGCAGGGCTCATTTCTCAATGATTTATGTGCCGACAGGTGAAGGCTAAGCACCAGGTTCTTGTGGGATTAGCTCACCCATGGATGTTCTAGAGTGGAAGTGGTATGGAATATCTATTGACTTCGTGATGGGCTTACCACATACGTCCAAGGGGCACGATTTCTTATGGGTGATCATTGACCAACTAACCAAGTTGGCCCACATCCTAGCTATCATATATCAGGGTTCCATAGGGAGATTGGGATTCCTCTGCATATAAGAGACAGTTAGGATTCATTGTGTCCCTTAAACAGTAGTCTCATATCATAATTCCAGATTCACATATGGATTGTCTAAGGGATTCTAGGAGGCTTTTGGGACTCAACTATGCTTGAGCATGGTGTTCCATTCCAGATAGATGGTCAGACAGAGAAGACCATTTAGGTTTTGAAGGTTATGTTGTGGGCTTGTATCTTGTACATTGGTCATAGTTGGGAGGACCACCTTCCACTGAAGGAGTTTTCATACAATAATACCATCCACTCAACCATTGGTATGGCACAATTCGAGTATTTATATGGTAGACCTTTTGGTCATCGCTTTTCTAGACCAACCCTAGAGAGTCAGTACTCATGGATCCATAGTTGTTGTGACCTACCACCGAGATGGTGAAGATCATCCGAGAGAGGATGAATACTGCACAGAGCCAGCAGAATTCTTATGCTGACAGACGATGGAGACCTTTGGAGTTCAAGGAATGAGACCATGCCTTCATTAGGGTGTCACCTCGGTGAGGGTTATCGAGATTTGGTTGGTGCGTCAAGCTATCTATGAGGGTCATCATCCCTTTTTACATACTGTATAGAGTTGGAAAGGTAGTGTACCACTGATTTCTACTGCTCCAATTTCACTGGGTACATTATGTCTTCTACATGTTGCAGCTGAGGCGATACGTGCAAGAACCATCGCACATCGTCGACTGGGGAGACCTGGACATCGAGGATGGAGAGACCTTTGCTGAGTACCTGATGGATGTAAAGGATTGGTAGGAGAGGATCCTTTATGGGAAATCGATTCCCTTGGTGCGTGTTCGGTGGCTGCATTGGAATCGTAAAGAGACCACGTTGGAGCAGGAGGCTCAGATCCGTTCCCAATACCAACATCTTTTTGGGTATCCTTGTTTTGGCGTTTCAGGGACAAAAAGCCCCATGTTTGGGAGAATGTAATGTCTCTAATTTTCCATGTATTATTTTTAAATATTATATGAAACTATTTTGACACCATGCCTTATGATGGCGTGCGGTTCTGAGGCTTGAAGTGCCCAAAATAAGTGATTGAAGATAAATAAAACATTTAAACAGCTCGCGCGAGATGTTTTCTGGAAGAAGATGAATAATATTTAAATGGGTTCCCAAATAAAATAATTGATGGTAAAGTTTCATTCAAAGAAGTGAAGTTTCCTTAGGTGGGGAAAAACATCGACCGGAACGGGTCAGCTGCAAGAGTTAGTTTTTGGATGTTTTAATGAAAATAAAATAAATAAATAATTTGTTGGATTTAAAGTGTTTCCTTTTGGTAGAATCACCTAATCCTCCCCAATATGTACTCTGAAGTGAAAATTTTGAAGGGTTATCGGTATAACCCTGCAAATTGAGGATTTTCCATTGATGTTTTGGAGGTGAACCCGTTGGCAGACGACGATGACATGATTAATCCACGCTTCCCGGATTTGAAGAACCTCACCAAAGAATGCAACTTGATGATCATTATTCAACCAAATAGAGGTAGTGTTTTGTAATTTTTAATTTAGTTCTTTCCTATTATTCGATTAAATGACGAATGCATATCAACCCAGAAACAGGTTGATCCGCAGATCATGCTTTCTTGCGGGATGGTTTTTATAGGGATGCTTTTTGGGATTAATGCATGATGTAAAAAATCCATGATTCAATTACCTATATTTAAATACTTATAACAGGATCATATTAATACAGTGATGAATGGAGGCAAGGTTCATTCCACTTTTTTTATTGGATTTTCTTCCTCTCTCTCCCCGCGTTGCTTGTGTTCATCATGGGGTGACGAACAACGAATCGTTGCGCGTCCGTTTCACATTTCAATGATCTAAAATTAAATACTCTACATCGTAATGACCTATAGGATGTGTGATGGAGATGGAGGTAGATGAATCGATCCAATTCAAAATAAAATGTTTCTCGACCAATCTTCACAGGAATGATTGAAATTTGTTTTTGAGGCCGATCGAATGATGGAAACCTCTTGAAACATTGATGGCATGGAAGGGTGACCATTTATCAAGAGTATTGCATTGATCAACTTACAGGATAATGGATTGGAAGAGTCCTGAGGTGTGATGATAATGAATGACAGTTTTGGAAATTTTCAAAAATACGGCATGTATCCTGAAGAACACGCCGTGTCGGACTAGATCAGCGGCTGCTAGGGTTCCACGATGCACAAATAAATGACATGATGTATTCTCAAAAGAAAATAGAGTGTATGTACATACGTGGGACTCTCCGAGTATCTTGGAAATTACATGAACACGGGGTGGAGTACATGTCTGTGTAGTCCACCAGATGGAAAAACCAGGCCGACAACATGGGTTAACCCGTGCGCCAGTTACACGGGTTGTAACAGAAGGGTTGAAGCTGTGTACGGGCACATGGCCAGAAAACACGGATTCCTCACTATATATAAGAACATGTCATGTCAATCCCTTACACTCTGTGTATATATTCTTCTACATGACTAGCATTGCAACATGTGCTATTATATATGGGCAGTACCCAAGGTCAGAGGACATGACGTGTGACCTTTCTACAGACCACATACTTTTTATGTCATGAAATTATTCATTTGTCCACCATAACCTAGAAATGTTTTTTTGTTTTAGTTCCCATTTTTCTCATTCCCCTGGAGGTCAGGTATCTTTTCCTTTTTTAGGAATATGATCTCTTCAGCAGGAGTTTCTGATATAGAGTCAGGTATCCCTCCGTGACGCTCGGAGCGAGATCCTCTATCCATTATTGCCTCTAAGTAGATTCTGGTATCAACATTATTTTTTTCATATGGCGCTGAACCTCTACCTAGCAGGTGAATTTGGATGAGTTGTGGTATCATCTAATCCCTAGTAGTTATCCTCATCAGTGTATCATGATCTTTCCCCCACTCGAGAGTGTGTTATCCCAGAATGAGTTTTCCTATCTCTCCTGACTTTTCCCAATGGAAATTTCATCTCGGATGAATTTCGTCAAAGCTATCAGACTCGTGGTGTGAGTTCTTCTGGATGAGTGCTTCATGGAATTGTCAGACTGAATTCCAAGCAGGAGTATACTGTTGTGAAACTTGTCTCTAGACAGCCAGTCTGGGGTTTGACTATATATGGATTTTTGTTACTCTTGCTAGATGTTCAGTAGTCATATATTGTGTAGAGATAAATGTACCATTCCTTTGAGTATTTCTTTTTGGATAAAGGGGTCCTCTACTGAGTATTGTTATACTCACCACCACACGGGCTTTGCCCACACCCGTCATGTCTTGTGAAGACTAGCATCCTTTTGATGGGGTCCAGGGTGGACTATGATAAGACTGATAATTATGAGTCACCTACAGTTCAAGGTGTTCTTATGGCCATGAGCAGTAGTCCTAATACCATATTGTGTTTACAGGTTGGACTATTTAGTTTTCAGACTCTTGTTTTAGTGGGCTTGTATTCTGAACCAGGTTACCTTCTGTACTCTACTTTTTGTCATACTCTGTTGGTTGGGATCTGTTGTATGCATGAATTTTATTCCTTAGTGTTTTCTTACATTTCAGAATTTTTGGTCTTGGAGATTTGTGTGTGTGGGAATGTAATTTTTCAATGCCTCCCATGTTAGTAATATGGCTACTTAGTGCTGGTCACCAGCCCCTGTCCTTTTGGAGGAAGGCTTGGGGAGTCGCGTCATAGGCCGCACTGGGACAGGTCGTGACAGAGTGTTACCATAGGGTGTTAGGTACTACCTTATAACAAAAAGTCTTGGAGATTGGTTTGGGGAAATAGTGTTATGTTTTTGGAGCTCGGCTTTCAGGCCAGAGACTCGAGTGTTGGTGCACGCGGCTAACATATGTATACACATAGACTCTGATAACCTACTTTTCACTTGGTAAATGAAAACACAAGTGGCAAAGAAATAAGATATTTATACACTAATCATATAGGAATGGGTTGTGTTTTCTATTTCTTTTATGTCAGCTACCTAGATAAAAACATTGAACAGGGTATATCTTGTTCCTTACAGGATTCCTTTACGTTGCATACCTGCTAGGATTTACCAGTGTGATAATCAGGATGACCCCATCAGTGAAGAGGATTCAATATTGGGACTAGTTCCCTAGGAATTTCATTTATGTGGTGGACCTTTTATACAAACACTAGTAGAGCATATCGTGGTACCTCTAGTACCAAATGACAAGGGGATCATGTTGAGAACACTCCATGAGTTTTAGAGACAGAGACCCCACCGGTTGTAAGAAGAGCCTGACCCTCAGGCAGCTAGAGACTGGATGAAGGCAGTGACCAGATTTTTCAATCTTGTGAGGACACCAGTGGGAAAGATTATGATCCTAGGAGCGAGCCTTCTTCAGGGTTCGGTGGGATGGTGGTGGATTCTGACCACACAGTCTCACAATGAGGAGACTCTTTCATGGAAATTGTTTGAGAGACTCTTTAGGGAGGTTTTATCATCATTTACGCTATGAGAAGTGCGTATCCAAGAGATTCTTCAGATCCAGTATGGCAGTTTGACGGTGGCTGACTATTCATCGATGATCAACACCCTCTACAGGTACGCAATGTATATGGTCAAGGATAAGTAATTCAGAGCTAGGAACTTCGAGCATTGTATACGATGGGACATTGGAGATAGTGTCATTCCTCTTTGAATTCTAGCTTATGATGGAGTGCTGAAGTAGGCCTTGGTGATTGAGAGCTTCTTGGAAGAGCAGTGACAGCCAAGAACAATCAGTAGTAGGAAGACAGGTATGAAGACATTAGTAGTAGGGAACCAATGTCAGACATCGGGATAAGGACGTGGGAGGCATCACAGGAGGACCTAGGACAAGGGTTTGGTAGTCCAGGGCTCTCAGGGCTGGATCCATCTAGCATAGGGACAGTTGATGATACTCGTGCGACAGTAGGGGAAATATTTCTAGAGATTGCCCAACCCGTTGAGCTGTTGACAGGTAGGCAGTGGATGGACCACTGAAGCAGAACTAGAGAGTAGATAAGACAGACCTGCCAAGCAGCGGATGTGGAAGAAGAGTAGGGAGAGTTGTGGGTGGTGGCATGAATTTCGATCTACTTCCTCCAACACCCCCAAGAGGACTGCACCTGGCTTAGGGAGCAGGGTGGCCTGGGCGAGGACCACTACAGGCATTTGAGACGTATGACCCAAGAACTCTAGGGATGATTCGAGGTATAATCTGTGTTTTCTCTACCTTATCTATCATATATATAGACACATGTTCCATCATTCCTACCTCGAAAAATGTCCTGTGAGAAATATTGTGATTCTGAAAGAGTCATTGACTATATCCTTATGCTTGGAGACACCTGTGGGGGGAGACTCGATGATCATGCACCTTTGAAGACAGTTTGGTCATACCTATGGAGGTGAGAGTTACGGTTGGAACCTCTTGGTGGCAATGTCGAGGCCTTATGACATCATTCTAGGTATGGATTGGTTATCCTCAGACCAAGGCCATATTGACTAATTTATGCGAAGAGTGTGGTGTGTACACAGTGAAGGGACATGGTTTTATTTTGTTGGTGAAATGGAGGATCAGTAAGCACATAATGGGATCATGCAAAGGAGGGTACGTCCGATAACTCAAGTGTTGGATAGCTTTACCCTTGGAGCAGTATAAGTTGTGAGCTACCAGTTCCCAGTAGTAGTGGAAGAGTACTTGGACATATTTCCCAATGATGTTCCAGGACTAGCTCCCCAACAAGAAATTGACTATTTCATCGACATACATCCTTGGACCAAACTGATTTCCTCATCATCATATCAGATGGATCTGGTAGAGATTCACGAGCAGAGGGTGCAGTTGGAGTATTTGTAAATGAAGGGTTTCTTAAGACCTTGAGTTTCACCCTGGGCAGCGCCAGTATTGTTTCACAAGATGGAATATTAGAGAGTGAGGTTGTGTGTGGATTACAGGCACCTGAACCATTTAATGGTGAAGAAAAAGTATCTACTACCAAGGATTGACAACCTCTTCGACATACTCATAGGGTCACAATGGTTCTCAATGGTTGACCAACGGTAAGGATACCACCACTTATGAGTTCGAGAAGAGGATATAAAAAAGGTAAATTTCAGATACTGCTACGATCACTATGATTATCTGGTGATCCTTGTTGGTGTGACGAATTCCCCCATAGTGTTCATGGCACTAATGAACTTGATATTCTAGTCGTACATATACAATTTCGTAGTGGTCTTCGTCGACGAAAACCTTGTGTACATGGCGTCAGAGTAGGATCACATGAGACACCTGTAGAGGGTTCTCGATGTACTTTGAGACCACTAACATTATACAGAAGCTCTCGAAGATCCAATTATGGATTCGGGATTTCCACTTTTTGGGACATGTTATTTCAATAGATGGAGTAGCTGTAGACCCAACCATGGTGGGGGTAGTGTTAGCATGTGATCCACCTTAGAGCGTGATAGAGGTGAGGATATTTCTTGGGTTGGAAATATATTATTGGATATTCACTCCTGATTTCTCTTGAATATCAGCACCGATGACAGCTTTGACCTGGAAGGGGAAACCCTTCATGTGGATGGAGAAGTGTCAATAGCCTTTCGAGTAGTAGAGGTAGAGTTTGAAGAGCGCCCAGATCATGATATTACAAGAGGAGGGTGTCGAGTACATAGTTTTCTACAATGAAATGGGAACCGAGCATGGCTGTTTCCTAATTTAGATACAAGTAGTGACTGTTTTTGGTCTACGCCAGCTTATGCCACATGAGAAGAACTATGGGACCCATGATCTAGAGTTGGTAGTCGTAGTCCTCATGTTGATGATGTGGTGACACTACCTAATGGGTGACTAGTTCATCATCTAATCTGACCACAAGATCCTCATGTACATCTTCTCGAAGAAGGATCTGAATATGAGATAGAGGAATTGGATAGAGTCCCTCCAACACTATGATTTCTATATCATATATACTCATGTGAAGGTGAACAAGGTGGGGAATTCTCTTATAAGAAGGATGATCTCATATCTATTGACCGAGGTGATAGAGTAGTTATCCATGGTTTAGTTATCCTTCATGAATAGAGGGGATGTGGCTTACCTAGTTCGATGGTTGTTACTCCACTCTTAAAGAAAGTTAGGGAGGCATAGATTGACGATATTTATTTTGAGAAATTACATGCCTATTTATCCACAGGACATGCTCGTTATGGATATTCACAAGGTGGGGAGAACGTAGTTTTTTCAGAGGACGCACTGTTGTACCAGTGCCATCATGGGAGGACGTCCTAGGGGAGTTTCATACATCCCCCTTGGAGGTACATCCTGGAGTGGAGAAGATGTACCAGGATCTCCTATGACAGTTTTGGTCATCATGCATGATGAAGGATGTAGTAGAGTTTGTTTCTTGATGCCTTACATGCTAGCTGGCGATGGATGGGCACCGGGTTCATTCAGGATTATCTCACACCCTGAAAGTTCTAGATTGAAAGAGGGATGGAATATTGATGGAATTGGTTATGAGATTACAACGGATGTACAAGGGGAACAATTCCATATGGGTGATCATTTAATGAATAACCATGTCATCTAACATGCTATCTATCAGAGAGTGGAGTTATATAGAGAGATTGGGACACCTATACGTATAGGAGATAGTTCGGATTCATTGCGTCCCTTCAACGATAGTCTCAAATCGTGATGCCTTCTTCATATCCCAGTTGTGTAAGGGATTGTAGGAGGCTTTTGGGACTTAGCAATGCTTGAGAACTGTGTTCCATCCCCCGACTGATGGTCAAACTAAGAGAACCATTTAGGATTTTTAGGATATGTTGTAGGATTGTATCATGGACTTTGGTTGTACCTGTCAGGACCACCAACCACTGGTGGAGTTTTTTTACAATAACAACTACCACTCAACCATTTGTATGACACCATTTGAGACTTTATAAGGGAGAACCTACTGGTCAATGCTTTACTGGACTGATCCTGGAGAGTCTAAACACATTGGTCCAGAGTTGGTGTGAGCTGTCACCGAGAAGGTGCAGATCATCCAGAAGCGGATGAAGAGTGCACAAAGCCAGAATAAGTCTTATGTTGAAAAACGATGGAGAACTCTAGAGTTTGAGGAAGGGGTCCATGTCTTCCTTATGGTCTCTCCTTGGCGAGGGTTGTAGAAATTGTTTTAGGGAAGAAAGCTTTCTCTGAGGTTAATTGGCCCTTTTCAGATACTGTGCAGAGTTGGCGAGGTGTCATACCACCTAGCTATAACACCACAATTGCACCGGGTACATTATGTCTTCTACATGTTGTAGATGAGGAGGTACGTGCATTACTCATCACACATCATCAACTAGGGAGGGCTGGAAATCGAGGATGGAGGGAACATTGCTGAGTACCCACTGAAGATCAAGGATCGATAGAAGAGGGTCCTTCATGGGAGATCATTTCCCATGGTGCACATTTGGTTGCAGCATAGGAATCTTGTGGAGAGAACTTGGGAGTGGGAGGCTCAGATATTTGCCCAGTACCCACATCTTTTTGAGTATCCTTGTTTGGGATTTTTAGGGATGAAAAGACCCAAGGTTGGGACAATGCAATGTTTCTGATTTTTCATGTATTATTTTTAAATGTTATATGGAATTCCTTATAGACCATTCCTATCGACGGCATGCGGTTCTGAGGCTCGTTGCACCTGAAATAAATGTTTTAAAGTAAATCAAACTTTTACACAGTGGTTGCAAGTGATTTTCATGAAGATATTGAATAACATTTAAATAGGTGACCTAATAAAAAATCTAAGGGTACCTCTACATTCAGAGCAGTGACTTTGCTTTAGGCGAGGCCTAACATCGACCGGCATGGGTCAGCTGCAGGAGTTAGATTTTGGACTTTGTAATGAAAATAAAATAAAATAATAATTTATTTTATTCAAAATGTTACCTTTTTTTGGAGCAACCTAATCCTCCCCTATAAGTACATGAATATAGAATGTTAGTAGTGTTAGCCGCATAAGCCTACAAATTGAGAATTTTTCATTGAGGTTTTTGATGAGAACCTGTTATTAGACGATGACGATGTGATCGATAGATGCTTCTTGGATTCAATGAAACATGCTAACGAATGCGACCCAGTGAAAATTCATCAACAGGATGGAGGTAGGGGTTTTATATAATTTATTTATATCTTCCAATTTCTTCAATTAAAAGTTGAACGTGGATCAACCGATTAAAAGATTGATCGTGGATCATGCGTTCTTGAGGGAGGGTTTTTATTGGGATGATTTTAGGGATTGATTCATGATGTAAAAACATAATGTTTCAATTCCATATTTTAAAACCATATAATGAGATCAGATTAAAGCAGTTAATAATGATGGAAAGGTTCATTCTTCTTTGGTTATTAGATTTTCTTCCTCTCTCTCCTCAGCATTCTTCGTGTTCTTTGTGGGGTGACGAACAACGGATCATTGTGCATCCATCATGCATCGAAAAAATCCAAAATTAATGAATAAACATTTAAATAACCTAGTAGAGGTGTGATGGAAATGGAGGAAGATGAATTGAACCCGTTTGTGAGAAAACATTCGTAAATTGTTCTTTACTCGGATGATCGAAACCTATTTTTTGGGCCAATCGAATGCACAAAACCTTTTGAAACATCTATGAAATGGATGGGAAACCATGTATCTTGAGTATCATGATGATTGTAAGGCCGGATCGAGGATTCGAATAGCCCCAAGGCATGGTGACAAAGAATGACTATTCTATAAATTTTTGAAGAACACTGTGTGTATGCCAAAGAACACGTCGTGTGGAACTAGCTCAGTGGTGGCTAGGGATCCGAAACACACAAAGTGATGAAATGACATATTCTCTAAAGAACACGGTATGTGGGTCCTTACGTGGGACTCTTCGTGTATTTCAGATGATACATGGACATGGGGTGGAGTACACGGTCGTGTACTCCCCCACATGGCCAATCCAGGCCGACTGCATGGGTTACCCCATGAACCAGTTACATGGGTTGTAACACATGGGTTAAAGTTGTGTACGAGCACATGGAAAACTTATACAGAGTCCTCCCGAGATAGAGGATCATGGTGTGTCACTTCCATACATTCTATGTATGTCGTCTTCTATAAGACAAGCCTTGCATCCCGAGCCATTTTACACAGTCAATACCCATGGTCAAAGGACACGGTGTGTGACGTTTATTCACACCGTGTACATTTCAGTATGTGGATTGATCTTCTTTTCCACCTTATCATGGACATGATTCATTTTGGTTAGAACACCTTTTTATCATTCTCTTGGAGGTTATGTATTGTTTCCGTTTTCATGAAAATGATCCCTTTAGCAGGACATTTTGAGATAGGCCCGGGTATCTCTCTGAGAGTCTCGAAGAAAGATCCTCTATGAATTACTGAATCTAGGTAGAGTCAAGTATAGACGTGACTATTCGCACAATGTGCCGATACTCTAACTAGCAGGTGAAACCAGATGAGTCGTTGTATCTAGCAAGTTCGTGGATGTGATCCTCATATGTGTATCTGGATTTTTTCTTACTCAAGAGTGTGTTCTCCCATAATGAGTGTATCTATATCTTGTGACTTTTCCCGACAGACAGTACATCTTGAACAGACATCATCTGGTCTATTTGGCTCATGAGGTGAGTTCTCCTCGACGAGTGCTTCATGGATTCTTTGAACTGAATTCCTAGTGAGGAAATGTGGTTGTGTAACTTGTCTTAAGATTGCGTGTCAGGAGTTTGAGTATATCTAGTTATTTGTAACTCTTTCTTTATTTGTAGAAGTCATATATTGTGTAGAGTGTATTGTAACATACTTTGTGTATTGATTTGTGTTTTTTGGGGTCTTCTACTGAGTATTTTTATACTCACCACTGCACAGGCCTTGCCCTCACGCATCATGTCTTGTAAAGACGAGAAGACTTTTGATGGAGTCCAGGGAGGACTTAGACTTTACCGATCTCTCGATGTTCCCTACAAGATATGGTGTTCTTTCGGATACATGTTGTAGTCCTAGTACCTCTTTGTGATTATTGGACAGACTTTGTAGTTTTCAGACTGTTGTTTTTGGTGGGCTTTTATTTTTTCCAAGTTTACTTTCAGTACTATTCTTTCTGTCATACCATATTTTTTGCGATTAGTTGTATTTATGCATTTTATTCCATAGTGTTTTGTTTTACATTTCATCATTTGTGGTATTGTAGATGTGTGTATGTTTATAGGTTCATAGGAAATGCCTCCCATGTTATTAATATGCCTACTCGGTGCTAGTCACCAGCCCCTGGCCTATTGGAGGTGGGTTTAGGGAGTCGCTGCATTGGACCCATGGGGACGGGTCATGACAATACTACATTATGACCCGACACAGCTCAAGAACATGCGAATTCTGAGATATTTTTTTACGATTTTTGAGGATACATCCTAGTTACCTCTGACATCATTTATTGAATTTATTCTACCAAAAATTTGAAGTAGTTATGTTAAGGGGATGTGGTTTCTTTTTTAGCACAATATTTTATAAATTATGATTACTTATTCTTCAATGTGAATTAAAATTTATCATGAAATACACTTTCTATACATGTGAACTCAATCAAAGGATGCACTAGTGGAGTAATTATAATGAACCATGTTTCAAGTACCTAGAAATTATATAATTTATGAATAATATATAAAACATTACACAAAAAACTGCCCAATGATCAAATTAGTTTAGAGAATTTGGTAATGTGGAACAGATTCTTCTAATTTGGTGAAATGTCTTCAATAATTCCAAAAAAGATCATGCTATTTAGTACACATGACTAAAACATTTATTTATAACCTGAGGAAAGAAAACATTTGAAGGGGTGACATATGATTCTTAGTACATGTATAAAAATGATATATGTAATAATATCATAAGAATAAGGGAATAGGAACATGATTCTGAAAATAAAATATCATGACATGCATATCAAAATTCATGGAATAAATTTTCACAGATCAGAACACATAAACCATTATGGAATTAAAGAACATAATCCATGAGATCATAATATTAATGTAATATATGAAATTGTGTCATACACAACAAAATATATAAATAGTAATAGGTTCAATCCTTATGAACATGAAACTAGACCCTTTGATAAACATATTGACATGGAAACTATGTCCAATAATTAAATTATGGACATGAATTCCAGTTCCACACACAACATTTTGAACCTGCAATCAGGTTAACAAATAGCATAAACATCTTTTGAGTTATCCATATTTACCCAATGAATTAGATGGAAATATAGGTAACACATGTCATATAATGAAAACCAAACATATATGTTCCACATTGTTATAAATTGTTTATCACATTAGAACCCATGGAATGAAATTGATTCCATAAACAACATTTAATCATAATATAACACATGAAGATAAATGGGATTCATAAATTTCATCCAACCATAAACATAAAAAATTTATAGAAATAATAAGAATGAAAATATTAAATAATCTCCCTAGAAAATCTTAAGAAACCTCAATTTTTTTTATCAAACATGTAAAATAATTTTATGATATCCCATGAAACAACATCATTGGGAAAATATCAATTCTTATTTCAAAATATTTTATTTACATGAAAGGAGGCACAATATTATAATAAAAAGGTCATTGAAAATAATCTTGTAAGAATGAAAGTTAATCATAAAGGTCCTAGAGCTTCATAAAGCATTAAAATCCATTCATTCCACATTAGATAAAAAATATTATTTTATACTTTTTCTAGAAAAGTAAAAACATACCACATTTGGAAAACAAAAAAATGAATCCTTTCAAACCATGTAGTAAAAATTAAAAAATGGGTAAAAATGGAATTAAACATCCTTAAGTGGATATTAATTCATTTAATGAAAACATTTTTAGAAAACATGGACATAGATTATAAATATACCCTAGTAAGTACTTACGTATAAAGAATCTATGATAATAATGAGATTACAAAATTATCCCTTACCATATGTCTGATTTCCATTGTTTGTATCTGAACCACATTTATAAGGATTAAAATAATGTCATTAAATTATCCCATAATAATGGTAATTTTGTGATAACATTTATGATCACATTATTATAATTCTTTTATCAAAATTTCTTTTTTAATTGTTAGTTGGGAATTAAATCCATCATTTTCATTTGCATGTTTTGGTCGAATAGGTATTAGTTATCCTTATTAGGTAATAGTGATATCATTTAAAAAATAAAATTATAATATATATCATCTTTATTTATTTATATATTTGTATAGTCATGCATTAATAGATTTCATGTAGAATTAATCACATTAAATTGTGGAGATGATAGGTCGTACGTATGCATGGGAAACTAGATCATTCCCATATTTGTGAAATGGTATAGGAGTTAATGGTATATATTTTGTTAAAGAATCAATATTATGTCATTATAATCATATATAGTTATTATTTCCATCATTATGCATATCCATGTATGGCGGTAGCGAAAAAAAGATTACACCACGGTGTGGAGATGATAAGTTGTACGTATGCACCCTTGGTGATATCATTTTTTATAGGATAGATATAAGGTGGAATATGGATGTTACATAATCATAATGGAATATCATCATTTACTTGATACATGATTTATTATGTTAGAATTGAAAAAACATATGAAGAGGATGTAAGATAAGAAATAAGTTTGAATGAATTAGAAGAGGATGACGTGACTAGGTATGATGGTAATGAAAATAGATTGGGGATAGATGAGATATATGGTTCAATGTGATTTGTAGAAGTGTGGTAGGAGGCCTTTTTTATAATTGTGGTGTGGGTAACTTTTGGAATCTAAATAATAATAATTTAATATAAAATAAAAACACATAAAAAACATTGAAAATAAATAATTTCAAAGTTGATATGAGATATGTTTGTAATCTAATAATCCCATAAATTTTTTACATGTTTTGTTATCAATTTAAACCATTTTATTTTAATTAACCATTGTTTATTCTGTTTTTATTTTATCTAAGGTAACAAATGATTAAATATTAAAAGAGTGTATTTTTTACTAATTTTTGTAGAGTAGACCATAACTGAAAATTTTAGGATATGATATACCATATAGTAATTATTTTATATTTTTAAATATATTTAGTGACTATAAAATAATATAATAAATCATTATTTGGACCAAAAATAAATAGTATCAGTTTTGAGACAATTCATTTCTCGGGTTTCCAATTTATGTGATTATATCTAGAAGATGACAATTAAAAAGATGAATTCGTATGATTATGGTGGGATAAAAAGGCCAAGGGTCTATGTTGACCTAATTTCAACACCAACCCTAAATAAACACATATCAATTAAATCCCAATCAATCGAAACTGAAAATCACAAAACTACAATCCCTCACATCATTATTCAAAACACAATCCAAGAATCTATTTCTCATTCTTTTGAACCAATCAAAAAATTAAAATTTAACTTTTTTTATTATTTTCAAACATATGGATCATCCATATGGGATTGAAACTCAAACCATCTAGATAAAACATTTTTTTATTTAGGCATTCAGGGTTTTTTAAAATTACTAATTTTTGAGCCATGTAGTAATTAATGTTGCCCCTTAAAATGTCATGTCGTTATTAATTTAAAATTAACCATGTTTATAAAATGAGAAAACATGTTTTAGAATTTATAACAATTTAAATGATTGAAAGGATTTCACATAATAAATAATTGTAAAATTAATTTCAGTGCACTAAATTATATAAAATAATAAAATTAAAATATATTAAAATATTAAAAAAATTAAATAATATAAATTAACTATATAAATTATGTTTTTCAAATAATTTTCATTCAATTAAAATTTACTATAATTATACATGTCATAAAACCTGAAACTTATCAAAAAAATATCCAAAAATCATCAAAATTAAATTTTTATATCCCACTTCAAAATAAGTTGTTTATTTTGACAAATATAATATAAAAAATATATTTGAAACATGATCTAAAATGGGTGCTCCATCAAAAGGTGGAAAAATATATTTTCATAAAAATAATACTTTTATTTGAAAAATTGAATTTATTATTATATGATTTAAAAAATAAAATAAAATGAATATTAATCATTATATGGAATATATTAAATTTAAATTTAATTAATTAAATCAATCAGGTGTAATATTATTATTTTATAAGCTCACTTATTTAAATTTAAATATATATATATATATATTTTAAAAAAATTCTTTTTGTTCAAAAAATGATTTATTTTAATTTATAATTGATTTATCACTGATGAATTAATTATATATTCAAGTGTAATGAATATTTTTCAATATTTAGTTACTGTTGTTCACACCAACCTTTATAATGTTTAGGATATATGGTATCCTATAAATATGTTGTTGTTCGCATAATCTCTGTCCACTAAGAAATGAATTCTATAAAAAGATATTTAAATTTTGAGTTCCACAATCCAAGATTTGTGTTAGGTATACGCCAGAATAATATGGTGTGTTTTGTAGAATAAACTTATCTTGGTGTAGCGTACAAGGAAATATATCAAATAAATTAACAAAAATCCATCTCATAGAATTCTCAGGAGGTTACATTCTACACCAATTAAAATGAATCTCGCCCTTGGAATTAATATGGATAATATAAGGATTATTAATTAAAATATAATTTTATATAAAGAAAAATCATAAAAAAAAGACTAAATCATCCATTTAAAAAGGAATACTTTAAAAAATTTAGTTTTTAAAACTAAATCATGAATAGGTCTCTATATATGAGAACATATGTGGATATTTGGGAATGGTGTAATAATGTAAATAATTATAGTTATTGATAAATATCACTAATTACAAGAATGTGGGTGATTGAGTGAATATTACCAATTATAATACCATAAACTAAAGAATTATAAAAGAGGTTATTGATATCATAAAATAATGATGATATTAGGATACCCTTTTACATCATGACCCCATTATTAATGTTGTTGAATTTTCATGAGAAGATATACCTACTTGATTTCTGTATAATCTCTTAGTTGGTAATACATTGAACAATTTCCACATCATCTATTATTCAATGAAACAAAGTTTAATTTTTCATTCTTAATGTGGTAGTAGATCATGTGATCTATAAATTGAATAATTTTTCATTCCATTTTTCTTTATGATAATAAAATGGTTAGAGCTAGATTTAAAATTTGCATAATTCCACCATTAGTGAGATATTATTTTATTCTAACAAGATTCATCTACAGTTTAATATTAAAATTCATTAATTGATAACATTACAGTTATTATGAATGCATAAAATCCAAAACTATAGAAATATTTTCACTAAACCAACATAACATTTATCTATTATATATCATATGGTATATCTTTTAGGTCACAATCCATACATGTGATCACTATTATCTTGTATTCTCGTGAATCATGTTAATAAACCGAATTACTATATATCCTTATTTAAAAAAAGAATGTATTATTATTCCAAATCATATTTTACGTATTCCTTATATCAAAAAATTTTATATACTTCATTAATGACAATATAACACTCTTGACAAAAAAATCCATTATATTTTCCTAAGATACTAGTATCATCTAATATACTTGTTGATATCTAACATATCATTATACAAACATAATTTTCATAACAGAAGGGTCATATTCTGTTTTATCGTTCACAAAATCAATTGTTTTCAAAATATATCACCTTACAAATAAATCACATTTCTAGGCCTATATAACTATTGAACGTATACTTTCCAATCGTTAATGACAAAAACATACTAAGAACACTTATATATTTCATTATTCATAGAATATAATAATTTATTTATAAAATATATGCATTTGAATCATCCATCTTTATTCTAAAACAATTACTTATGAATATTCGTCATATTATTTTCTAAAATATGAATCATTTATTAAGGTTCATCAACATTAATCTGAAAAAGATTAATATGTGTAATGTAAATAATAATTCTAGAACATCCCAATATGTTCAAATGTCATTTAAAATCTTGTTATTTTCAGTAGTATAACCACTAATCATAAAAAATCTAGGATTATCTTCATGAAATTTCTAATAAAAAAATGTTTTTCATAACTACAACAATTTTTATATCTAAAAAATTCAATGTAGATATGTTTTATCTAGTTATGGAGATTGAAAAAGTCCTAAAACCAAAGTGTGGGAAAAAATCATCACATATTAAAATAAAATATCGATGGGAAATTACATATAAAATTTATATCTATGATGAATTATCTTTAATCCTAGGTAATCTATGGTCATAAAAAAATTTAGGATTGTAACATATAATTAAGACTATATGTAACATCATGTTACCTAGATCAGGTATGATTTACACTTTTTCTATAATCCGTTTCGGTTAAAAAAAACTATTTATATGTTTTTGCTGGGTTTACTATAAACTGGAGACTAGGTACACACTATGTACCAGAAGTACACATCAGCTACTTGGTGCTGGTTTCATATCTTGGACTTGGAGATCAAGTCACAAATGGGAAGATCCTATCGTGATCTGGTACAGGTCAAGTACCATAGTTACTTGTCATGTAGGGTTTGAATAGTAGGTTTTCAATATATGGAGATGGGTTTTTAGGTTCCTTCTCTAGTGTGGCCTACACTTCATTACCCCTAGGTACATGGCATGAATCGGCACGAGCCCATCATTATGTAAGAAGTTTGTGTGTACCGATCGGTCTATTATTCACAAACCTCTGGGATATTGACTTGGACTCACCCTATACTATTTCCAGATGTGTCCCTCCTTCTGGTTTTATCAGAACCACTTTGGATCATTTATTCACGTTCGTTGCGATTCCCAGGTAAGGGTTCCCTTTTGATTTCTAATGTTATTTAAGATACTCTGCTTATGTCCTCTTGTTTTTTAAGAGGATCATCGTGGGTTTGATGGATCCATTTATTGTGGTGTTGTATCTTACTACTAGGTAGGGTTTTTAATTCTTCTATAACTTCGTTCTCACTGGAGGATGTCGTTGTGAGTGTCTCTCTTCAAGAAAGAGGTAGGTGGTTCCATCCCAATATACCAAATGGACTACCATCAATTTTCATGATTTATTTCAATCACTAATTTAAATTCAATTCCATAAAATTACATTCAATTACTTGAAAGAAACACAATTCCGATGATTTGTATAATTTGAAATGGATTTGTAATGGAAATTTAAAAAAACCCAATTCTAATGAATTGGTGTGGGTTTGAGGAATGTAAACCGTAAAAAATTGTTGAATTTAAATGATGGATTTGGATGAAAATTTTTTCAATTAAATTTTTTAATTTAATTGTAAATATTAATAGTGAAAATGAAGGAATTGGTTTTTAATGGATTTAAAACTCATTGAAATGGATAACAATAATTTGATAGAAACACAATGGTTTTATCTTGTAAAAAAAGAATGATTTTGAATAAAACCAATTTCGATTTTAAATTTAAATAAATAGGAATTTTGAAATGGAATAATGTGATCGATTATATTTTAAAAATTATTCAAAGAGTTTTACTCTCTTGTAAGAGTCCATAATAGCATTATGTTGTTAGTGAGTTCTTGGGATACACTCTACACCATTACATTGTTCTAAAACATTCATGTGGGGGGACACATCTCTGAAGGGTTTGTGATGAGTATCATTTGGACAGTTTCCTAGGGACATGTGTATAAACATTTTTCTGAGTTTACATAGAGAGTATGGAATCTTATATCTGGTTAATATTATCACAACGTTAGTTAGATTACCATGTTTCTCACTTGTTTATTTATATTTGAGATATAAATATATTCCAAGGTTTGTTTGAACTTATTTACATTCCGTATAAATTAATATAAAAAATATTTTATGAATATTATACTTAATCCATTGTTTTGGAAATATTCCATCTCTATTGAAGTAAATACAATGCTTTGAATGTATTTTCTGTCATTTTCAAACTGTATAACATGTTTGTAAATATACTTTTTAGTATTCCAATCCTATTTATTCTGAAAAATATAAATCATTTCATTGTATTCTCAATATTTGGAATCATTTATGAACTCTTTATATGGAATCCTATTGGGATTAGGATCACACCCTACTTTTTCCCATCGGATCTTTGTAGACTTTCTTCTTCCAGGCTCGAGCGAAGGGATGGGATATATTGGATGTGGATCCAGCTATTGAGCATTGTATTTGTGAGTTATTCCTTTAGGAAAGTTGTGGATATATTATTGTTTATCACATTGGGTTGTAGTACATTATATATATGTTGTTTTTTATTCTCTTAACTTACTCCATGTAAAGTTTTCTTTTGATATGCATATTGTTTTAGTTTTTTCCTGTATGCTTGCAGAGAAAATAAATCCAACATGTATGTTTTATGATTCCAGGTGATAGTTTTGAAATCGTGGAGATCAAGAACACCCTTTGTGTTATATCATTACCGTCTTGGTCGTTGGGTTACCAGGGTACCCGAGATGGCACGTGATAAATTGGTATCAATGGATGGTTGTTGTTTTGCTTCTGTATTAAAGTCAGGATGCATTTTGGGACATTGGATGTAGTAGCAATTGACTGCATGACCGTCTCTCGCCATAATTAACCTTATGTTGAAACATGTGGTTAGGTAGAGACATATTGTGGATTAGTTCTAGTCGTTTCCCTATATGATATTTGGATAGGAAGAAATCAAAATCTGTTTTGTGCCTTCTATTGAGATTATTTTCAGTTTCTACTCAATTTGAGTGTTAATCTAATGTTCTCCATTTATCTTATGATCTTTTTTTGCATCATGATTCAAAGGAGAATAAAAAATCTAATATAGGAAAAGGCTTCTACTAATCCTCAGCAAGAAAATCCTATTGTTGATCTGAATCAAGTTGACGTGATTGTGCGCATTGTCCATGATATGGGATAAGAAACACCACCATTTACTAATCAGGATCTAACTGTGGATCCTTAGGGGGTGTTCTTTAGAATTGTTCTCAAGAGTTCCTTCTCTATAATTCAGTAGTCATCAATGGGTCTTAAAATCCTCGACATACTAAGGAATGTTTGTGGAAGACATAATGTTTGTTTGAGTTTTTGGGGACACTAGACGTGATCAAGGTGAAGTGTTCCAGCTTCATTCTAGAGGTACTAAGAGGGAGATGGTGGGACATGATGTCAATGGTAGGGAATCTTGGGGGGGGGGGTTTTAGTGGAAAACATCATGTTTCTTTTCACCAATCAGTTCGATCCTTTATTGATAGAGTGGGATAAGGCTGTGGAGTTTTCAAGCTGCAGTATACTGAAAAATAAATAAATGAGAATTAAAATCACTTTTGGGAGAAGGGGAAATGATTTCCTGATATTGTATCTAATGATAGGATGATGGATTGATGTTTAGAGTTGGGAATTATATTAGATATTAGTTCTCATTTTTTCTTATAAATGATGCCCACCTATGCTAAGATGATGGATAGGGTGATGACGGTTGAGACAGTCTTCGATGGCATAACAAGGTTGATGGGAGTTTCTTTTTCTCCCAGTGGCAGCACTGGTTGCTTGAAAGGAAAACTGAACCGTGATTATCTTCATGGAAGTTCTCTATGATAGATTCATTCTAGACCTTCAACAGCTCTAGGAGTAACTTCATTGAATTCCTACCACTGTGGAATGATTTGAAATTCTAGGAGGGTTTTCATTGAGGAACATAAGAACTATAGGTCCTAAAGATGTTTAGTGAACGTCCAAAGGTTCTTCCATCACTTTTCTACTCCATGTTGTGGGATATGATCATCAAATTCTCCCAAAATTGTATAGTAATAAAATGCTTCAAGGTAAAAGGGTTCCAACCATAGCCATACAAAACAAAGCTTCTTCACATATTGGTAGTGTAGCCAGAGAAAGAAGACATGAGTCCAGTGACTATTAGCGGTACACTAAAAATTGCTTCATGATTATTGTTTTCACTTTTAGATACTAGCACATCTTACTCTTTTAGTTTATCTTTTATCTTTAATATGATAAATCATCATATAGAGAAAATATATTATGTTGGATATTACTAAAACCCTTGGTATGAGCATAGAGATGGGTCTCCATAGTTCTAGTTGTTTCCTCACTCTATCAGATGTGGATCTAGCATGGAGTTGTCTGGTCCTCGATAAGAAATCTCTTGACATAATATTCAGGATGGATTGGATATTTTGAAAAAAACCCAAATTTATTGTTATCTGAATATACATGGTAGATTTTGATGGAAATTTATTTAATTGAATTGGTGTATTTAATTGTGTAAATAAATTTTGAAAATTGATAGAATTTTATTTTCATGTATTTTAAACTCAAGAAAATGGATTAAAATGATTTGATAAAAACCTTGTGGTTTTATCTTGTGAAAATTATTGTTTTTTTATAAAACCTATTATTTTTTATAATGAAATAGAATAGAATTTTTGAAATGGAAGAATTGGATTGAACATATTTTAAGAAGTCTTAAAATAGTTCACTTGTCATGTAAGAGAGAATGAAATCATTTCATAGGTAGTATGTTATTTGGATACACTCTAAACTATTACAATGCTCTAAAACATACATGCAGCAAGTCACTTCCCCAACGGGTTTGTGATGTGTCACCTTTGGATAGTGTTATAGGGACATGTGTATAAAAATTTTTCTATGTTCACATAGAGAGTGAGGAATCCTATAGCAGGTTAATACTATCATACCTCTTAGAAGATGACCATGTTGCTCGCTTGTTTATTTATATATGAGATATAACTGTATTGCAATATTTTTTCAAATATTTTACATTCCTTCGGAATTTATGTAAACTATCTTATATATATATATTACATAATCTGTTATTTTAGAAATATTCTATATCTTGGTTATTAGAGCCTATTCTTTTAATGTTATTTCTACAATTTTGAAACTATTTAGCATGTCTTTATTAAATATTATTTTAAAATTCTCAAAACAGTTTGTTCTAGCAAATTGAATTCATTTTTTGGGTTAATATATATTTGGCATCTTTTATAGAATATTTTTGTGGTATCCTAATAGGATTAGGATCACACCCTACTTTTTTCCTTCATGTGGTTGTATACTTTCCTATTCCATTCTCAAGCAAAGGGAAGGGATATGTTGGAGGTGGATACAGCTGTTGAGATTTGAGCTTGGTGAGTAGTTTCCATATGAACCTTGGGGATATTTTCTGGTTGAGTACATTTTGTTTTAGCACTTTGGATTTATTCCTTTTTTTATTCTAGTATATTACTCCCAGTGTAGTTTTCTTTTGATATGAATATTGTTTTGGTTTTCTTTTGATTCCTCTTTATAGTGTAAGAATTAATTCCCACGTGTATTTTTTATGATGCTTTCTTATAGTCACCAACCCGCGGGGATCCAAAACTCCCTTCGGGTTATGTCAGGACAAGCTCATTTATTAGGTTACCAGGGTACCTGGGCTAGTTCCAGATTAATTGGTATTAATGGTAGGTTTTTTTAGCTTCTATATTGATGTAATTAAAATTTTTGAAATCTTATTAGATGTTAGGAGGTAGTTGTGATTGAGTGTTTTGAAAGCTCTAACCACAATGAACCTGAAGTCACACGGGGTGGTTAATAAATTACATATTGTTGATTAGTTCTAGTATTTTCCTTATAGAGATTTTTATAGGATGAAATCCAAATATTATTTTTCCATTATGTTGAGAATATTATCTATTAATACCCAATTTGAGGGTTAATCTAATGTTGTCCATTAATCTACAGATGTTTTGACGCATCATGCCTCCAAGAAGATGAGAAAATTAGATATCGAAAAAGGCGATTATTGAACCACATCTAAAAAATCTTGTGTTGATCTAAATTTGGATTCAGTGATTGTGTATTCTATTCATACTCTGGGAAAGGCACAACCTCCAGTTCTAGGTCAGATTCCTACCATGGATCTATAAGAGGATGTTCTTTAGAATAATTCTGAAGAGTTCCTTCAAAAGAATACACTTGTCTTCATTGCCTCAACAGATCCTCAATGTATTGAGGAATTTTTTTGAATGATAGAACGTCTTTTTTAGTTCCTGAAGATACAAGATGTTATCTGAGTGTTGTCTGCCATCTTTCTACTAGAGGGGCCGAGAAAAAGATTGTGGGACATAGTGGTGATGATAGGGTAACACAAGGGCTTACAGTGGAAATACATTATGGTTAATTTCACCAATCAGTTCTATCTAGTGTCGATGCTATTTGCTAAGGCTGTGGATTATTTCATGTTTCAGAAGGCCAAAAAAATTTAAATTTGTATTCAAATTACATTTAGGATATGGTGTAGTTTCCTCCTGAGATTTAATTTAATGAGAGGATGAAGGATCAATGGTTCGAGTTGGGACTTCGATCATATATCCATTTTATGGTTTTATTTCTAAATCTACCCACTTATGATGATGTGATGCATAGGTAGATGATGTATGAGATAGACATGGTTGGCATGTCCGGGTTGATGGTAGTTCCGTTCTCTCCCAGAGGTAGTGTAGGTTCTTTCAATGAAAAATAGATTAATGATGATCCTCATGGTAGTTCTCTAATGGAGAATCATTCTAGACCTCCTACAGCTCTAGGAGGATGTTCTTCAACCTTCTACTTGTTTCGAAATCCATGGAATTATTGGAGGGTTTTCACTGTGGATCCCAAGAACTATAACTCATCCATACATTTTGGGCACTTATAGCGGTACTTTCAACACGTCTATACTCCAAATAGTGGGGAAGGGTCATAATATTCTACAAAAACATTGAGGAAATCAAATGCTTCACTGAAAAAGGTCTCCAACAACAAGAATCTGAAACGAAGCTTCATCATGTAGTTGAAGAATCTATAGAGGAAGAAGAAATGGGTCCATTCACTCTGAGAGGCATCATTACCATCGCTTCATCATTATTGACTTATCTTTTGATACTCATGCAACTCACTCTTTTATTTAAACTCATATACTTAATATTATAAATTTTTATATGGAGAAACTATCATGTGCAATGGATATTAATTCACCCCTTGTTATAAAGAAAGAGCAGGGTCCCCATAGTATTTCTAGTGTTTTTTCTCAATCACATGTTGATCTTGCATCTATTTTTCTGGTTCATGATATGAAATCTCTTGACGCCACATTCAGGATAGACTGGATCATTCATAACAAATAGTGAATTAATTTTTATCATTGACAGGTTTACATTACTATAACCAGTGTTATGCCTCTTATTAATCAAGTAGAATGGGACCTATGTTCGAGTAGAGCAAGACCATCTAATCTAAATTTGAGGAAAAGGATATCAGTGTTTTATTTTGACCTGGATAGAGATTCCATGTATGGTGACAATACTCTAGTTTTGGCCATGATTTCCAACATGTTCCTTTTAGATATCTTTTGTCTTCCATCGGCGGGAGAGGTTGAATTTTCTATTATGTTAATTCCTAGTACTCAACTAGTCCCTATCACCACTTACCAGATAGAACCAAATGAGATCATAGAGCCAATGTATCAGTTGGATGATATTCTGGAGAAATGATTTATTCATCGATGTGTTTCACCATGGGCAGTGCCAGGTCTCTTTTCTATGATGCCTAGTGGTTATTTTCACTTTTGTGTTGATTATCGAAAGCTCAAATGGGTAATGATAAAGAAAACATATTTTTTTACGTGGATTTAATATATATTTGATCAACAAAAGGGGAGAAGTTACTTTTAATGATCTACCTTGAATGTAGTTATCATCAATTGAGGATAAAAGAATCCAACATTCAGAAAACCACCTTTCGGAGAATGTTTTGGAAGATTGAGTACCTTATTATGCACATTTGTTTGAAAAACAATCCTTCTATTTTTATAGCTTTAATGAACAATATATTTCCCGAGTGTGTGGATACCTTTGTGGTAGTATTTTTGGATGAAATTCTTGTTTATTCAATGTCTAATGAGGATGATGTGCAACATTTGAGAATATTTTTAAATCTTATATAAAATAACTACCTTTATGTTATGCTTTCAATGTGTTATTTTTAAATTTGGAAGGGAAATTATTGGGAAACATTGTGTCTGAATAGGGTGTATTAGATGATCCTAAAACGGTTAAGGATGTTGTGACGTGGGAGAAACTATGAACTATATCAAGATCCATAGCTTCATGGGATTAGACAAATATTAACACAGGTTCGTGAAGGACTTATCTATGTTGGCTTCCCCAATGACTTCTGTGAATCAAAAGGTGGTGAAGAATGTGTGGGATTTTAAATGTTAGAGTTATTTTGTTGAGATAAAGTGCATGTTGACAATTTCACTGGTGATAACTATTCTATATGTTGACCAGGGCTATGGTGTCTTTTTTGAAACCTCATCTTCAGTTTTCGCCTAAGTTTTTATTAATTGAGATCATTTAGTGGTATATAAAACTCATCATCTTAGGCCACATGAGAAGAATTATCCTACCAATGACATAGAACTTGTGTCTAAGGTACATGAATTATAGGGGTGGTGACACAAAATTTTTAGAGAAAGGTTTATGGTGTATTTAGACCATAAAATATTGAGTTATTTTTTCATTAAAAAAATTTATTATTCAATAGAGGAATTTGGTGGAGTACCTGCAGTCTTTCGACAGTGAAATCACCTATACCCTGGGGAAAGGGACTGTTGTTTCCATCACATTGAGTAGAAAAATTCCAACCCATGATGTTTAAGAATATTCGTAGGAGTGGAATTTGTGGATCTTTTTTCAGAGTTATGTGTTCGTGTTCATGAGGAAGGGGCTAAGGATTCTTTAACTACCATTTAATTGACTTGTGCTCTTATTGAGACAATTCTCCAAGACCAACATCTTGATGATGAGTTCAATTGATATATAGAACCCCTTTATGGTGGGGAGGCAGTTTCCCAGTTATCTTTCATCAAAGAGGATGTCATTTTCTATCATAACAACATCGTTATGTTGTTAGTGAAAAGAAATGAAGTGATGAGGGATTTCCATAATTCTTTGTGGGTTGTGAACCAAGAATCCAAAAAAAATTCTATGACATGAGGTGGATATTTTTGTGCCCAGGTATAAGATGGGACATTACTGAGTTAATCTCTCATTTCTATATGTTCCAATAAGTGGAAGTCAAGAACAAGAAACCTTCGGGATTTCTTGAATCACTTCTAGTCCCAACATGGGAGTGGGATGATATCTCTATGCATTTTGTGGTTGGGATCCCTCATATCTAGAGAATGAATAATGCAACATGGTTTTTGATCGATAGGCTTACCACACCATCTCATATTACAGCTATTCATGAAACATCCAAAGTAGATTAGTTGGGAAATTTATATGTGAAAGATATTTATCTCTTTCACGGAGTTCCATCTGCTATAGTATCTGATAGAGATCCTTGTTTCACTTCCCTTTTTTGGAGTGGGCTTTAGGGGGAATTGAGATCTCTATTTCATTCTAGCAAACCTATCATCTGTAGTTGGATGGCTAGATAGGATGAGAAATATACAATAATTTTGATACGCACTGTGCTTGTGTTCTTGAATTCGGCGGGGCTTGGGATGATCACTTAGGGCTATTTGAGTTGTCTTACAACAACATTTACCATTCCACGGTCAAAATGGAACATTTTGAGTCTTTGTATGGACGTCCTTGTTAAAAGTTTTTGTGTTGGTGGGAGGTTATGAATTTTCTTTTCATGGATCATGCTTGGTGCTGGATATGAAATAAAATATTCAGATGATACGATAGAGGATGATGACAACACAGAGCTGATACAAGTCTTCTTCCAATCGATATTGTAGACCACTGGAGTTTTCAGTTTGTGACCAAGTGTTCTTGAATGTTTTAACCAGGTTGGTTCATCAATGACTTGGGATTCAATGGAATATTTATACCTGATTTGTGGGACCTTTTGAGATTGTTGTGTAGTTGTGGAATTTTGTGTACCATTTGGAACTTCAACTTTATATTTCATTGATACATAATGTGTTCCATGTATAAAAAATGAGAAAGTATATATTTGATTGATCTCACATTTTGAGCTAGAGTTATCCTGAGATTGATCTTGATTGATTTTTTACTGGGCATTTAGTCTGGATAGTTGATTCTAAGACCAAGGTGCATCATGGGAGAGTGATAACTTTGGTCTATGTGTTATGGAAGTATGGTTATGTTTTTCATGAGTCATAGGAGAGGGAGGCACTAATGTGAGAGAAGAGGAATCATCTCTTTGGTAAGGAATCTGCTTCATATGATTTCTGGGGGTTAAAAGTTTTCATGGAAGGGAGGTTGCAATATCTCGTTACCTTGATCGGGTAAGTTTTCCCCATATTCTACGTTCTCTTTTGGTAAAAAATCCATTTAGGTGTTTTTATTTGGGATTACTACAGACTACCAAACATGTACATGTCATGTACTTGGTTCTAGTTCATATTATGGACAAGGAGATCTTTTATTGAATGTGGAGATGATTCCCTAGGTTGGTACATAATGTGAACCAGTGGTACACCTCATACAGAGGTTAAATAACGATTTTCAACTGGAGGTGCTGGGTTTTTCTGCATACGTATCCTTCATGGATTACACGACGTGACCCTTGGGTAGAAATAGTGAATTGATCTGCGCCCTACCTTTAGTAATAAATTTGTATGTACCACCCAGTCTATTACACCCAAAACTCTTGGTTCTAAACCCTAGACCTTCCTAGGATGTTTTTAGAGGCACCCATACTTCCAGTTTGATCAAAACATCATTGGATCATTGCATTGCTTACGGTGTGATTCTTGGGAAAGGTTTCTCTCTTCCTTTATCTCATTCTTCAAGTTTCTTTCCTTATCTCATCATTGGCCGGTGTTGTTGTGAGTGTCATTTTTCGAGAAATAGGTAGGTAATTTCATCCTGATATGTCAAATTTATTTTATTTTTTTCATAATTTATTTCAATCATTAATTTAAATTTATTTTTCTAAAATTTCATTCAATTTCTTGAATGAAACCTAATACCAATGAATTGTATGACTTGAAATTGATTTGGTATGGAAATTTGGAAAACCCTCAATTCTAATGAATTGGTGTGGTTTTAAGGAAATTTAATCGGTTTAAATTGTAGAATTTGAATTGTGGACTTTGATGGAAATGTTTTCAATTAATTTTTTGTATTTGATTGTCAAAATGAATTGTGAAAAAGGTGGAATTGGCTATTAATGGATATCTAATTAATGGAAATGGTTTAAAATGATTTTATAGAAACCTAGTGGTTTTATCTTTTAAAAAGTGAATTTTTTATATAAAACATATTTTAGTTTTGAATGTAAAGAAATTGGAATTTTTAAAATGGAAGAATTAGATTTATCATATTTTATGCATTTTTAAAATAGTTCTCCCATAATTTAAGTGTACATGAAAGCCTTAGGTAGTTATTGAGTTATTTGGATACACTCCATGCTATTACAATATTATAAAAATACATGCCGCAGGTCACATCTGCGAAGGGTTGTGAGGAGTCTACTTTTCATAGTGTAATATGGATGTGTGTATACACATTTTCATGAGTTCACATAGAGAGTACATAATCCTATAGATTGTTAATATTATTATTCCTTTTGTAAAATGACCATATTTCTCCCTTTTTTATTTATATTTTAGACACAAATGAATGCTAATGTTATTTTGAACTGCTTTACATGCCTTCTAGCTTTATATAAAGTATCTTATATAAATATTTTACTTAAGCCATTATTATAGAAATATTTAATCTATTTTAATGTAAATCGTGTGCTTCGAATGTCTTTTCAACCATTTTAAAAATATTTGGGATGTTTTTTTTTAAAATTCTATTTAATTTTCCCATCCAGTTGTTCTGATTTAAGTAAATCTTATCAATGGATAATATATATTTGGAATTTGTTATGGAATCTTTTGGTGGTATCCTACTAGTCTTATTCTCACACTCTAGTTTTCCATTTTAGTATTTGTAGAATTTCTACTTCTAGTATTGAAAAAAGGGAATGGATCTATTGGAGGTGGACCCGTTGTTGAGATTTTGGATTGGTGAGTTGTGTCCTTAGGGACCTTGGGCCGGTTTTCTTTCTTAGTACATTGGGTTGTTGTACATTATGTTTAATCATTTTTTGTATTTTGGTAACTTAATCACAATAAAAATTCCTTTTGATATGCAAAGTATTTTAGATTTCAATTTCATACACATTCTTGTGGTAGAAATTGTTCCCACTTGTATTTTGTACGATGTTAGGTGCTACTCGCGGACCCATGGGGATCGAAAATGCCCTTCATGTTATGTCAGGACCAGATTGGTTATCATGTAAATAGGATACCTTGTCTGGTTCATGACACTATACATATGGACATCCATAAAAATATTCTTAGAAATATATATAGGGATCTGACTAATGTTTTCGTATGCTATTTCTTAAAGGTAAACTAATAATTCGGTCTAATACCAACTATAATGACCCATGATTGATGTAGATGGACATTACATGAAATTTACATAATTCTTAAAACCTTACAAAAAACCACCTAGTAACCACATTATTTTAGTAGCATGGAAAAATCCGTACACATTCATCTAATTTTGTGAAATATCTTCAATATCCCCCCAATGATCATCCCATTTATGACCCCTAACTAAAACCTTTCTTTGTAACCCTAGGAAAAGGTAACACATATCGGGGTGAGCTCAAATTCTCAGTAAGGGTATAAAAATAAAATATGTGGGGATATCATTACAATAAGAATATGAGAACATGATCATGAAAATAAACCATCATACCAAACATATCAAAAAATATAGAATAAATTTTGGAATTTCATAAGACATGAACCATAAGGAAATCAAACAACATAATATATGAGATCATAATTTTAACATAAGATATGATATTTTTAATACACATCTACATGTAACATTATTATCTCTTATAAATAGTAAAATTTTCATTCATTGAGTTTACGAAAACAGACCGTTTCTTAAACCATTTGACATGGAAACGAGATCCAGTCAAAAAATTATGGACATGAAAACTAAGTCCACATATAGCATTGTGAACATGAAATTAGGTTCAGACATAATATATATAACTCATGTGTTATCCTTATTTACCCAATACATTAGAGAGAGATATTTTTTCCACCTATCACATTATTAAACCCATACATTTTTGTTCCACAAAAACATAAATCGTTTATCACTTCAAAACCCATGGAATGAAATGGATTTTATAAATATCATTCCATCATAATATATTCCAAAACATGAAATGGGTTTGATAAATATCATTACTTGATAAATATGAACTATTAATAGAATGAATAATAATAGAAACATTGAAGAATATCCTTAGTAAAATAGAAGTAACAAAAAACAATTTTATCATGGATAGAAAATAATTTTTAGATATCTCTTGAAATTTGTTTTTTGGAAAATACCCTTAATATTTGAAAATAGTTTCTTAAAATGAAATTCTGAACAATATTAAAATAAAACATTTTCTTTTGAAATAACATATTTATCATGTAAGCTAATTTTAAAGGAAATAGAGTTTCATGAAATCAATAAAATCCCTTTATTTCGTATAAGATACGAATCTTTCTTTTTATACTTTTCCGGGAAAAATAAAAAATCATCTTTTGGAAAATTAAAGAAAGTATCCCTTCAAACAGTGTAGAAAAATATATATATTATTAAAAATGAATTTATAAATCCATATGAGTATAGAAAACTGTTTTATGATTATATTTTTAAAAAATGTGGATTGCGATGATATATATACCCAAGTATACACTAACGTATAAATAATCTCAGAAAATAAAGAGATTACAAAATTACAACTTAACTTAGGAATGATATCCTTTGTACAAATATAAATCACCTGTATAATGATTAAATTAATTTAATTGACTTATATTATAAAGTTAGTAACAATAATGATATAATATATGATCATATCATCATCCATTTTTTATAACATTACATTATTTCTCATTATTCGGGTATTTACTATTTCATTTTCTTATGCATGTTTTGTCAAATAATGTTTGGTTCTTTTTCTTAGGTTATATTTATATTATATAAAATGTGATATTATAATATATATCATATTTAATAATTCTATATATTTATATAATCATTATTTAATTGAAATCATTTAGAATGAATCGCATTGCATTGTGGAGACGGTAGGTCGTACGTACGCTCGAGTGATGATTTCATTCCATGAATTGTGAAATGATATAGAAGTGGATGGTAATTATATTGATAAAGAATAATTATATATTTTAAATATCATATATATTTATTATATTAATCATCATACCCATTAACGTAAGGTGGTGGTGAAAAACATATTTCACCACGACATGGAGACCGAAAGCCGTACATTTAACCCGGTGGTGATTTCATTCATGATAGGATAGATAGAAGGTGGAATATGGTTTTTACAAAATTATAATATAATATTATAATATAACTGATAATTGATTTATTACTTTATAATGGAAAAAAATCTATTTTAGGTAGAATAAGAAATAATTTTGAATGAATCAGTATAATTGATTACCACTTCTTTGACATACTGCCTCTAGATCACCTCATAATGGAACTAGAGTTGATAATTTAAGAATACCATAACCTTTATAATGTAACTAGAAATGTTTTGAATGCAAATGGGAAGTGTATATACATGAATTATGGTTCGATGTTATGTTAATAAGTGAGGTAGGAGGAACCCTTTTATAAATGAGGTTAGAGGCACTTTTGGAATCTTCAAAAATATTAATTTATAATAAAATAAAAAACATCCAAAAACCTCAAAAATGACATTTTTTAATATAAAATGAGGTCATATTTTAATATCATCAATCAATATATTTTATACATGCTTTTATGTCAATTTAGACCTTATCAATTTAATTAACCCTTAAATATTCTATTTTATTATTTATTAATGTAACAAATGATTCAATATTTCAATATTTTAAAATATTCTTTGAATTTTTCAATTATGCCATAAATGAATAAAATGGAATATTATAGATCATATTATAATTTTTTTATATTTTTTAGAATATTTTTTTTTAATAATTTAATAAATCATTATTTTGACAAATATCAATAGTGGCAATTTTGACACTATTGATTTCTTGGATTTTTAAAAATATCAGTATAAGTTGTTATCCTAAAACAAATATTTTATTATATTCTTATTAGGGAAAGATAATCAAAAATATTCATTGTATATATTAATTAAACAAAACTATATATTGTTTAAAATATTTAAAATCATTAATTATGTATTTTTATTAATAAAATAACAAGAACATAAGTTTTGTGTAATTATTTAATATACATCACTATTAGTAAAAAAATTAAAAATAAAATAAAATAATGAATATAGTTATTTTAGGTATCAGTGGAATATTTATATTGTAATAAATATTTCGTAAAATTCTATATTAAAAATTTTATATATAATAAAACATGAATGTGACAAATTTAACATCCCTTTAAATAAAATATAATAAGTATCATAATATTATTCATATTGCTCAAAATGGTCTATAACATTACTTTAGGATTAATATCGTTAATATATATTCTACCAATATTATTTTTTCATGTCTTTTAAGTGGTTATTATGGTTTAAATAATAATTATTTAATTTAATATCATTAATTATGTAATTTTGGAATGATCAATATATAAGATTGTAATGTAATTATTTATTTCATAGAAATTTAAAATAAATTTCCATGATAAAGAAAAAATATATATTTCAAATGAGTATTTATAATCTAACATAGATTATGTTTAACCTTATATTAAAAAGTATAAAGTTATTAAAATTTGAGTAAGATATATTCAGGTGATAATGGTACATGTAGGTTGCTCATGGTATGTTTTGAATCTTAATTGGTGAATGGTCGGGTGTGAAATTAGGATTGAAATATCAAGACATTTAATAGGGTTGGATTTATGAGGGATGTGGATAAACGAATAATCTTCCTATAATGTAGATGTGACCTCAATATTGAATTGGGTTTTATGAGGTTGTTGACTTGTGGATAGACCTGGAAATAAATTTTCAGGAGACATGGTGCCAAGGCATTTTTGAAGGCATGTGTAGATTGTTTTGTTGTGACCATGGACTGGAAGAGTTGTACACCCATTTGTGTGGAATCTTATTATACTCCCAGTTAGAGAAGATCATGATCCATATTGAATTTTTCATTATTTTTTTGGCAGAGTATTAGCCCTATAACAAGATTCTTTTTATATAAATGTTCTTCCTGGATAAGGAAATAAAAATTTCAGAGTGGAGATCAATGAGTAGTACAAGGTAGGTGATATTGTGGATAGTGCACTATTGGATATTTGAGGATAGTGAAACTCTGTTTCTATTTTATTACTGAATTTTCATTGGCCTTGGATATCAGATCAATGATTAGAGATGATTGTAAGGGAATTCTTATGGCGGAGAGAACCATATCAGTTGTAGTTAAATGTCTTCCATGTAAGAGAGAATTTTTCCACTATAAGGATTGTCATTGGATATTCCAAGTAACATGGTTTCTATAGATTTCACGGTTGAAATAATAACATTTAGTTTTACAAATAGTCTTATTAGGGAAAATAAAATTTATGTTGGGAATAATGTAATGATATTTGTTTCTAGACTTTATTTCTTGGGAGAAAGTTGAATTTTTTTAAGAGGCTTATACGAGGTAAAATTCTAATTTTCCTCTAGAAGATGATCATAGATAATACTTCTAACCACTATGTTTGTCCTAATTTAGTGTTTCTATCCTACGACACAAGATTGGTAGAATTATCATTTATTTGAATTTTTGTGGAATAATTAATATTTTATATTTAAAAAATTAAATATTAATTTATTTTCATAGGTTCACATAGTTATATCTTTTGAATGGATCATAATATTGTGATTTTTTCTCTATTGATGATCAAAAAATGTGGAGTTTTATGTACGAAGAGAATAAAATCGATATGGGCATCGAGGTTAGTCAAGGGCCCCCCATTTCTTTTATTTTTTTACTTTTCATTATTACCTACTCTCTTTTCCATTTCTTATTTTCCAATCGGCTTATCATGTACACCGATAATATATCAATTACACTATGGATTGAGATATAAAGTGAGATGGAGAGAGAAAAGGTAGATATGGAGAGATATAGGTACCTTCGCAAATCTCAGAATGTGCCAAATCACAATATTATATCCATAGTGTGTGGAAACGGGTGATTCTTCAGTAAATTATACCCAAAGGTAGGTCTTTTTATATTATCACTATATATCCCCACATATATATATATATGTATGTATTTAAATTATAATTCCCAATTATTATCTCTTATGATTCATTCTCAACAAATCAACTACTTTTGCCTTAAACAGGGGTGATTTTGGGCGATTTAGATGTTTTCCGTTCTGAAAACCCTGTCGACACTACGCATAGTTCAAGGAGAAACACAAGGTGTTCTTCCTATTTATGGAATGTAATTTTTTTTAAGAATACAACATTTACTAGGGTGTACTTTTCATGTATTAGTACTTGGATATGATTCTCGTGTATGGGATCATGGCCACATAGAGTACACAACCAAACCCCATGTCAGTTTCATGCCATGTAGATGTATACAGACAATAAAAATACATGGCCATGAAAGTTGAGGGACAGATGCATGTACATTGTGTAGGGTACACACCATGTATATATCATACATGTTGTGTACTTGTGTGTTGAAACTCTCATAGTGGTGGACAAACACTCCTATATGGGGCATTGGGAGGACACTTCACATACTCGGGGGAGATCCACCATGTGTTGGACCCTTGTAACACATTTTAGTTTTTTTCATATAATTTCACCCATGATTGATAATTAGACCCATTATTAGTCAATTTAGAGAATCATTTCATTTATATCATTATTGTAAGACCCATTTTGTGTTTTTAAGGATACTTAGGTGGTGTTTCAAGCAATTTCTAATTTATTGGTTTTTCCCCCTGTGATCTATTTCAATCGTAACCTGAAATATAGACATTAAATGGGAATAATGTATTGGGGGTTCTAACCAACATAGGTTTTTACCATTGTTATAATATGAGCCATGATATATATCTTGTGACATGTGATTATATTTTTTCATTTGATGATGTATCCCTTGAGAGATATGACCATATGACCTATGAGGCCATGAGACCAATTGTCTTGTGGATCCATTATTGGATTCCTCCCTTTATCACTAGTGGAAATACGGGATTCAATGTTGATGTAATAACTTTGGATTTTAAAAACTAAAACGGATAGTATGTGAGGAAAATTTATGGCGTAAGTTTTGAGTAAAAATGACGCGAACAACAATTATTCAACAATATTTCACGTCGGTTTTCACGAAACCGACACAGAAAATTTTTAAAAAATGTTTTTCTTTCTATTTTGAAGAAAACTGTTGCCAATAATAATAAAGAAAAATTCAATGTCGGTTATTAGGAAAACTGACGCTGAAAATTAAAAAAACAATTACGTGGGTTTTCCTGAAAACTGACACTATAAGATATCTTTTATGCGTCGGTTTTCTCCAAAAACGATGCCGAAACTAAAAAAATGATTATCGGTGTCGGTTTTGAGAATAACCAATGCCGAAAGTCTTTGAAAATAATTCGGGGGTCTGAAACCCTCATTTTGTTCGATCGTCGAAAACGCATGACGCAGCGGCCCATTGGACTCTTGATGACTTTAGAAGTTCATTTGCGATCTTGGAAGGCCATTTTTGAAGGTTTTGTGCTGTTTTCACGATTTTGGGTTTGTGTTCTTACTTTTTATCTCATGCTTCATCTTCAATTGTTTATTTCTTCTTCCATAACCCTATTTTACGTGATTTTCAATATTGGTTTGATTTTAGTTTTTGTTTGTCATTATTTTTGGTTTGTATTATCATTGTTGGTATAAATTTTATAGTGTTTGTTTTTCAAAGTCATTATACAGAGCGCAATTTGAATTGAACATCTCCATTCGGGTTGAAATTCAAATTTTGTAAGCTTTTTTTTAATTTTTTAGATAAATCATTTATCATTCAATTTTTTATTGGTTTTATTTAATTATTAGTTTATATTTTGTTTTAAATGTGTTAAGATGTGTTTAAATATTCTTTCAACAAACATTCTTAAATATCCTGTCAAAAAATTGTATTTTTTTACATTGAATCCAATCAAATTTCACCCAATACACTTATTTCATCCATTAAATTAATTTACTCTTCAATATTTTTGACACATGCAACATCGAAATATTGAAACTATGTAAAATTAACTAATAAATTTTTAATGAATGATATTATAATTAAATTATAATATCAATATAACACACATGTATATAACATGAAAATAAACTGTTTACTCTATTTGAAAACAAGTTTCATATCTGATGTCTTTTATCTGATTATCATTAGTTTTTATAAAATAAGTTTTTCTTTACAATTTATCTTATAGATATTTGAATGTTTATATGTTTTAAAATATTTATCAATTATATAGTGATATATGGTATTAATGGATCGTAATTCGATTCATTTACGAAAAACCACTAGTGAATATGAAAAAGGAGTTGATAATTTTTCGGAATTTGCTAAACGACATCTTCAAAATATTGATTTTATTTTCTATCCATGTGTGATGTTTGTAAATATGAGAAGGATAAACTCTAGGGAAATCAAGGATCATCTCATTTTTTATGGTTTTAGCCTTAATCATACATGTTGTATCTTTCTTGGTGAAAGAACTAAAAATTCAACATCCAATGTTGATGACGATATTCATAATGAGGCAGAGGATCATATTGAAGAATTAATTCATTATTTAGGTGTTTAAACCATCAAAAAACACCAACTATTGAATTATTTTATGGAGATTATGAGAAACAATTATTCCAAAGTTGCAGTAAATATATATTGTTATTAGTGTTTTTGAGATTAGTTAACGTAAAAGAAAAAAATTGGTGGAGTGATAAAAGTTTCTCTAGTTTACTTGAGCTTTTAAAAGAGCTTCTTCCAGAAGGAAATGGACTTCCAGATTCCAATTACGAGGCAAAGAAGATATTATGCCCAATGGGATTAGGGTATAAAAATATGCATTCTTTACCCAATGATTGTGTACTGTATAGGAAAAAAATGAACATTTATCAAGTTGTCTTACATGTGAGGTATAATGCTATAAGATATATGAGAAAGTCAAATTAGATTCATTCTCAGGTGATTTCATGTAACCTTATGCAAAATCAATTTTTTAATTTCCAATGATATCATCCAATATTTTTTGCATACAATTATGATAATTCAATTCTGATTTATTTTTAGGTACCAGAATCAAAACCCCAGCTAAATCAATTTGGTAACATCCAATAATTCCTCATTTGAAGCATCTATTTTCAAATTAATGTGATGCAAACAGGTTAATATGACATTCATATGAGCGCATCTCTGATGGTAACATACATAACCCTTCTGATTCACCACAGTTGAAGAGTTTGGATAAAAAATTTCATGATTCTGGAAGTGAAGTTAGAAATCTCATAATGGGATTGTTTACTGATGGAATGAATCCATATTGGAGCGTCAATAGACAACATAGTTCATGGCCTGTTTTGCTGGTACATTACAACTTTTCCCCACATCTATGTATGCAGAAAAAATATGTTATGATGATCTTGATGATTTCTGGACCAAAACAACCAGGAAATGATTTTGATTTGTATCTTACACCATTTATTGATGATTTGAAACTGCTATGGGAGTAAGGTGTTAAAGTTTTCTATGCATACAAGAAAGAGTATTTTCTTTTGCGTGATATGATAATGTTCACTATAAAAGACATTCCTGCATATGGGAACTTAACTAGATATAGTGTTATGAGACATAAAGCATGTACAATTTGAGAAGAACAAACTTCATATTATCAATTACAGAATGGAAGAAGACAGTTTACATGGGACATCAATGATTTTTGCGAACTGATCATCCATATCGTAGATTGAAAATAGAATTTAATGGTTTATAAGAATACAACCTTCCCCATCGACCATTGTCAGCTGAATAATATTATGACCGAGTGAAAGACATTGATTCAACATTTGGAAAGGGAAAAAGTTATGGTTTTCAAAAGCATATCTGGAAGAGGAAGTCTATTTTTTTTCAAACTATCTTATTGGAGATTTTTAGAGATGAAACATAACATTGATGTTATGCATGTTGAGAAAAACATATATGACAGTTTGAATGTAACTTTGTTAGACATAAAAGGAATGAAAAAATGGACTACATGCTAGATGGGACTTGATATTATTTAGAATACATTTGGAGTTAGCTCCCGCTATGAAAAGAAATAGAACATATTGACCTCAGTCTTGTCACCCATTAAACAAGATTTAAAAGATGAATTTTTGTTAGTGTCTTCATGGTATTAAAGTACCATGTGGTTTTTCTTCAAATGTGAATAACTTTTTGACATTTAAGGATTGTAAATTAATAGGTATGAAATCTCATGATTTCCATGTGTTGATGCAATAAATTCTACCAGCATCAGTGTGTGGTATATTACCGAAAGCTGTCAGAAAGACAATTATCAGGTTATGTAATTTCTTCAAATATATTTGTAGCGAAGGCGTTGATCCAAATTTGATAGATGTGTTAGAGAATGAAGCAACTCTTATTCATTGTCAACTAGAAATGTATTTCCCACCCACATTTTTTTATATAATGGTTCATCTATTGATTCATTTGGTGCATGAGATAAGAATATGTGGGCCTGTTTATTTAAGATGGATGTATCCTTTTCAAAGATATATGAAATTTTTGAAAGGATATCATAAAAATCCTTATCGACCAGTGGCCTCTACTGTTCAAAAATATGTATCAGAAGAGGTGATTGAGTTCTGTAATGATTATTTGAATGATGTGGAGCATACTGGTCTCCCTTTATCTCGACATATGACAGTTGATAGTGATGGTAGAGGGGTTCAAGGATTAATGGTAATGTTCATTCCACGTGATGAGGTGATGCAGGAACATTTATACATTTTGAACCACAACGATGCGGTTCATCCATATATAGCCTCACATATTGCTGAATTAATGTTAATATATTAGAAAAGAAATGAAAAGTGGTTGATGATTGAGCATAAGAAGACATTTTTTCATGGTTTAAAGAGAAAGTCCACCCAGAGATATCTGTATCAGAAACATTGAAGTGGTTAGCATGAGGGATATCTATTAATGTGTTCACATGGTCTGGTTTTGATATCAATGGCTACACATTTTACACAAAAAACCTGGATGACAAGAGTACCGTTCAAAATAGTGGTATGATGATTTTCACTGAAGCATTTCATTTTTTGAGTTCCGAAGATAAAAACCCAATTTCTGCATCAACGTTATATTTTGGAGTTATGGAGGACATATGGGAAATTGATTATATTAAATTTCGAGTCACTTTTTTTAAGTGTAATTTGGTTTATAGTAATAGTGGCGTAAAACATGATGAATATGGGGTTAAACCGGTTGATTTGAAAAGATTTAATTACAATGCAGAACCATTTATCATGGCGACACATGAAAAACAAGTATTTCATGTCATTGATCCGTCGAATGATCAGTGGCCAGTTGTTTTCCAAGGAGAGAGATACCATTTTGGTGATGAAGATGATTCTGATGAAGTCTGTGATTTACACGAGACATATTCATCTGTTACGAAATTTCTAGATGATTGCAATGAGTATAAGACAGACATAGTGGATGTTGTACATACTGATCATGATGAAGGCATGTGGGAAAACACTAAATTAGTCTCTTAATTTTTCTGGTAAATAATTATTTTTTGTGTCCATTTTTGAAACAAACAAATGCATGCCTCTATTTTTACATACTTATTTTTTACTTCCTTGTTTCTAATTATTCAGTTTTCTAATGATATTTAGGTACAAAAAAATTCATTACACTTTCTAGTAGTAATGTCAAATACAGATAGAGAGGAGGAGTTACCGAGGTATATATATTTTGACATATTATAAAATATTCATTAATATAATTATTTAATGAAATAAAACTGTTAATTTAAAAAAAATTGCAGGACTACTGATGTGTCCTCGGCGGAGGAGACTTCTCATGTTACTACTCAAAAGTAAACTTCTCATGTTGGTAAATGTGGTATTACACATTTACCAAAATTATCACTTTCTCGTGATGATAACAAATTAAACATCCGTTTTTTTGATAATAATAATGCAGTTGGCCCAAATGCAGTTTAGTTTTTCAGTTATATACCGATTCAGAGTCGTTGCAGGATTAGTATTTTATGTCCTGATTAGAAGTCAATGGACATGACGGTGAAGCAACAGATTTGGGAGGCCGTGGCGGTAAAATATCTTAATTTATTTCTTTTATCTGATTTTTTGAATATTAGATATTTTAAATGAAATATTTAATTTATTCAATGACAGATGACATTAAATTTTGAGGAAACCAAGGAAATTAAGAAAAGACATCTATCTTTAGTGGCGGTTCGATGGATAGATTTTAAAAACAAACTGACAAAAAATTATGTTTTTGGGAAGATAAGGTTTGAAATCCCATGTCTTAAGTATCCGTATATAGATGAAGAAACATGGAAGCGATTTGTTGACAGTTATAAGGAAGAGAAATTTCAGGTATGGTAATTGTTTTATATTTTAAAATTTATTCTATATTTTTATTATTCCATAGAAGTTTCTTTTTATATAACAGGCCTCAATGAGATCTCATCAGGAGATCCAGTTGAAAAATGTATACCCTCAAAGTTTATCACGTGGAGGGTATTCATATTTGGGGCAGAAAATGATTGAAGAAAAATCTAAAGCATTAAGACCTCGATCTAGTAGTGGTTCAGAAGAGGTCTAGTTTTGTCCTCCAACTCCTCCCACACGCCATGAGAAATTGTAACGTGCAAGAAGAAGTAAAAATGAACAATATCTTACAGAGGGAGCTAATCAAGTGGTTGATAAAATTTTAAGTAATTATTATTTATTTATTAACAATTTTTCTGTTTTATAATTTATAAACACTAATATAACCATTTTATTTTCCATTTCCGGATGAACTTCGGGAGCAAGAGACACAAGGCTCTTTTATCCCTGAGGGTAGGATGGAAATCCTAGCCACTTCTTTGGGAAAGGCAGAACACCATGTTCTTGTTAGAGGATATCAGGAGGGTGTTAGTATTCAGAAGTTTTTTGGTAAGAGTAAGCAATTTTTCTATTTTATATATTATAAACACTAATATAACTTTTTTTAATTTTTATCATTCTCAGCCTACTCCCGTAGACTACAATACCCCATCTGCTTACCCTGCCCCATCTGTACATCCTTTCGTGGAATAATATTTTATTTTAATCAATTTTTCTATTTTTAGATTTTAAACGCCAATATTACTTTTTCATTTTTCTGCCTTCTCAGCCTCCTCACCCGGACTACCCTGCCCCATCTGCTTACCCTTCCCTGTATACGCAACCTTTAGAGGTATATTATTTTATTTTGATCAATTTTTCTTTTTTATAAATTTTAAACACTAATACTACGTTTTCATTTTTCTTCCTTCTCAGCCTCCTCACCCGGACGACCCTTCCCCACCTGCTTACTTTGAGCCTTCACCTCCTCCCTTGGATAAAGCCTTATATTGTGAGTTGTTTGCGGGAGATCCTCATGTACATATTGTTGCGTTAGGACATTTGTATTTTTTGGGGGACTTGGTAAATCATCAGCCTATGTAGATGGGTTAGATTAGAGTATCAGTACTTGTTATTATAGATCATACTGCTCTACTACCATTTCCAACTGTGGAGATCTCCAGTGTTGGAGAATGTATGGTCCATTTTTTACATTGACCAACTTCCCTTCTTCTTTATATTTCACTCGAGGTATGAATTTTTTTAATATTAATAACAAATGATTCAAAATTACTTACAATTTTTTCTAACATTTAACTTATATAGGAATATCTGAAAGCAAACGAAACTACACAAATGCAACAAAATTTTCAGGAACAGTTGGATGTAGATACATCTAATATTTATTTTAGGTTCAAAAGATTATCTGAGTCCTATTCTTCTTTGAATCTTATCTATGAGTTTTTGATGACGCCCAATATATTTGGAAGAAATTATGGATTGAAATTATTCAAAGAAGATATCATGAATTTAGTTAATTTTGAAGAGATCACACAGAGTGTGGTGTAGTTGTTTATCATGTCAGTAAATTGACGTTTGAATTGTTATTTCATTAAGAAAAGATTATTATGTCATTGACAAACTATATTTTATTTTTTAAATTATGTATCTACACAAGTTTCTTTTAATAAAGGAAACAACAGGCATTTACAGCTTTATAGAGCCAGTGTACATTTCCACGGAAGCAAAATATGTGAAGAATCATGAAAGAGGTCAATATTTATCAAATAGATTAACACAGAAAGAGATTCAGTTCTGATTTTTTTCTATTTCTTGATAATTAAGAACATCGACATTTTTATAAACTAATTATCATGTTAATTTCATTAGTTGTGAAATTTTTGAATTGTAGGGGGAATTGGATGTTAGGCATATTTTTCCCATGTGAATACACCTTATATTGGTTTTGCACTTTATTAGGAGGAGTGCGTAAACCATTTCTCAGCTTATTAAATAGGAATGTTTTTTTATTTTTTATAGGATCCTTATGTTTAATTTTCATTGATTAGACATGTAGAGACACGAGGCTTGACGTACATAGATATTACATTACTTTTTCGGAATAAAAAATACATAACAAATACAGACACACAAGGACCATAATAGTTTAGTGCCTTTGGATACATGGAACATAATCTTCTAATCGTGGTGAAAGATCTTCAACATCTCCCATAATGATCTTCCACTTTTTGTTTCCTTACCTAAAACATTTCTTTTAATCCTTGGGGAAAATAAAACATAAAAAGGGTGAGCTCAAATTCTCAGTAAGGGTAATCATGGATAATATAAAACATCCCATACACATTTGAACCTAAAAACATGAACATAATGTTTAAACATCAAAATCATGAGTAACAACTTAAAACATGGAAGTACATAAGGTATAGATCATAATGGATCAAAAATAGTGATAACATTGCATGGGAATAAAACATGTAATTGTGGCATCCATTAAGAACATGTAATGATTTCCATAGTAGCCAAGGCATTGCTGCCAAGACCATCTTAGGGGACAAAGTCCCTTTCTGAATCGATTCCACTCCTTGTTTCAGTCCTATAATACTGAACTAGATTAACATACTATTCCAGCCATGTCTATCTTATGAGATATAAATCTTTACCCATAGAATTGGAGGGAGATATAGGTCCCACCCATCTCAAAATGAAATCATTCTTACTTGTGCCACAACATAAACATAAATCATTCATCATAACCCAAAGAATAAAATGGGTTTCATAAACATCATCCCATAATCACATAATTCACATAAAAGAAATGGATATCATTTCATAATAAGAAAAGTGAAACCATTTAAATCATAGAGACATGATACTTGAAACATACACATGTGAAATAATTTCATCTTAGATGAAAATGGTTTTGATAAAACACTTGAAATGAATTCTTGAGAAAAATATCCTTTTTTCTTCAAAATCATTTTATTTTCACAAAATGTCATGCAATTTTAAAAGAAAGGGATTTTTTTTAAAATAGTCATTAAATCTTTTGGAGGAATCTTCATGAAAATAAGGCTTTATAAAACCGTAAAAATCCTTTCATGCTGTATACGTTAAAAAAACATTCTTCTCGTACTTTTGCCGAAAATGTCAAAAAGTACCTCGTAACGTAAAAAAAAGTAAGATTCCTTACATAACATGTAGTAAAAGTAAAAAATGGGTAAAAAGGACTTTAAACATACATGAATAAAACTTTTATAAAACATTGACATGGATGATAGAAATAACCCCAGTAAATACTTACGAATAAGCAATCTCGGATAAAAATGAGATTTGAAAAATTATCCCTTACCTTTGGTCCGATATTCTTCGTACGTATATGAACCTCTTGTATAATAATTTAAATAATGTCATTGAATTATTACAGAATCATATTCATTGTTATGATATCATATATGGTTCACTTATGACTTTATATTACCCGTTCGTTTGTAAATTCCATGTTAAAGAGCGTCTTGGGTAAAATCGTTTCATTTGTCGTCCGTGTTTTGACTTGTAATTATTCATATGATTACATAGATCATGATTACTTAATTCTAGAATATAAAACATGATTTAAATATAATATATATTGAGAATATACATATATATAATATATCGATAAATGGAAAGAAATACACCATTCATGGAGACGGTAGGCCGTACGTACGCATGAACGTTGTTTTCGTTTCCTCATTGAATTGAATGGAAATAATTGGATGAAATAAATATATATATACATAAATAAAGTATCATTATTATGTCATATATTTCCTGATTACTTATTATATATACATTGTAATCATTTATGAATGGTTAATCATTGAGAATGAATCTTATCGCACCGTGGAGACGGTATTTCGTACGTACGCACGAGTGATGATATCGTTCTCATGATCATGGAATTTTATTGGAGTGTATGTATAATATTAAAGAATCAATATCACTTTACAATAATCATATATAGTTATTATTTACACCATTATACCCATCCAAGTAAGGTGGTGGTGGAAAATAGATTACACCACGACATAGAGACGATATTCTGTAAGTACGCACGCACGATGATTTCATATTCCGTAGGATGGATAGATTGTGAAATAGTGTTGTTTCATAAATATAATAACATATCAATATATGAGTGATACTGATTTTATTACTTCATAATGAAACAACCTAAGAAGAAGAAGTGGAAGAAGAAATAAAGGTGAAAGAATCGGTAACGGATATTAACTCTTCTTTGAAGCGCCTCTTTGAGACCTCCTCTTAGGGCACTAAAATTGGTCTTTGAAGAAGTCCAGGACCTCTATGATGTTTCTAGGGAAGTTGAAAAGATAATTTGTCAGGGTTTGGCCGATCTTGAAGGCTCAAAGTGGTGTGAGGAAGAGAGGGAGGAGGTGCCCTTTTATAAGGGAGGAGAGGGGCACCTTTGGAATAACTAAAACTATTATTTTATTATAAGGTCATATTGAGTTTTTAAGAACTCCAAATTGAGTTATTTCGAAGCTAAGTTGGGGATGGGTCGAAATACTCTCGTCCAATATAATTTATACAAGTTTATGTCATTATATTAACCTTATCTTTTAGTTTTAACTCTTAGTTAATTAGATTGACATTTACCATGTCACTTTGTATTTTTATATTATATAGTTAATAAACATACCATATACATCCAAGAGACCCCCAAGTGGTCCGTTAATGATACAACTATCATGATATAAGTATCTTGACCAAACCTTAGATTTTTAGGAATAAAATAACAATCAATAATATAATATTTGTTTTAAAAACTATTTTTTGTCAATTTTGGCACTATTCAGTAGTTGATTTTTATGAAACTCATAACAGAATTATTACTTCGACCACTAATAATTAAATCAATACTAACATGTCATATTAACCTAGAAAATTATTTTAATTCATAAAAAGTCTCAAATTATATTTATTTGGGTATTTATAATACCAATTATTCGAATTTTTCACTATTATGGTCAGTACTGCATTATCATTGTGTCATAAATAAATTAAATTATTTAATGTCTAAAAATTATAAAGAAAACATCATTATGTTGGAAATATTATTATCTTTATAATTACTATTTAAAATTGAATTTATCTTTTGTATAAACCTATATTAAAAATGTTTTAGTAAATAATCTTTGATTTTAACTCTTTTAACTCTTCTTTGAATTAAACAATAATAAATGTCCTAATCTAATCCAAGTTGGCCTAAATGGTAATATTTTATTACTAAGGTTGTTTATGGTCGAATTAAACTTATCCAATAGAATTAGGACATGTGTTAGGGTAATAATAATATCATTGTTACCCTTAATTACCCTATTTACATTTAGCCGTGGTAAAAAAAGTAAAAAGTTGATATTCACCAAAAATTATTTTCATCTCATGGAACCAAATTTTACTTACTGAAATCATCCTTGTCTCTCAGATTTTTGAAATTCCACTCACAGAATCGGTAAAATTAAGATTTATGAAAAATTCATTTTTTTAAACTACCACTTAGTGGTTTCACTATTTATCAAAAAATGAAAGTTTCCAGATAAATACCAAACATTAGGCCTAAGCTATATTTCATATTATGAACTCAAAAATGATGTCTATTTTACCAAATTCAAAACATATCAGTTTCATTAATTAATTTAAAAATTAATTCCCGTCATAAAAACAAATAGTATTTTCTTAACAGATAATAACTATCAAAAGATTGACACTTGTTTATGTCTGGTTTAAATGTGAAATTACATCCAATGACAAAAATTGTATTAAATTGTAAAAATATATTCTAAATATAATTTAAAACCACTATAATTAATCATTTATCACTATTAATTATTTTGATTAAAAAGTTGTTTTTAATTAAAATTTAGTAATTTTCACTATTCATCAGAAAATGAAAGTTATCCGAAAAGTACCAAAATTTCACCCTAAGCTAATTTTGATATTTCGAAACTAAAAATGAAGTCCATTTTGAAAAATAAAGTTTAAAAAATTTCAAAAAATGGTTATTACAATTCATAACAGCTAGTTTTAATAATATTTTAATAGCATATCGTTGTTTAGTGAAACTTGGTATTGCATACTACACACGCTATCTAGGAAGGTCGTGATTGCGTGTAATGCAAGTTAAGTCAAGGATGCATGTTGGGAAAGTTCATTTTGGTGTAGCGTACAACACAAGACATTACTGAAATTAAAAAAAATATTTTTCATAAAATCTCAGGGTGTTAAATTCTACCCCCCTTAAAATGAATTTTGCCCTCTAAATTCGTCGGGGTTATATATGGTTTACTACTCGAATGTTTCTTTAATAGAAACCCACATCGTAAAAAGGAATACCGAAACCAATATTTAAAAACAAAAGTATGAAACATAACGGTTACCCAAATTAACTAATCACTGGGTTTCCACCTAGGTGAAAATATGGATATGGAAGAGAAACATAACCATCATGTTCTGATGTAGAGTGGTAGAGAACATGGCTATGAAAAAGCCAAAAATCACAAAGCAATAGATTTGTGATGATCTGAGGTACCATCTGATTCATCAGATATAAGGGAACCAGGAAAACATTTTTGGTTTTCCAGATCATTTCCCTAAAGTTGATGAATTAAAAGAAATACTTACATAATTTTGGTACAATCTCACTATTGTTTTTGAGTTGAATAATTTCCACTTCATACCTTAAAGAAATGTAGTTGAATTTGTTATTCGTGATGTGTTAGCAGATCATGTTATAGAATGATGGGTTATTCCATCTGTTTCAAACAAAAGGTTAGAAAAAATTATAAGTCCATCTTATGGTTTGATTAATCGTATATGGTTCCAAAAATAAACTTATACTTCATATATCATACTGCTTAATAAAATAAAACTAGTTTCTACTAAACAGGGACTTCCTGTAGGCCAGTGGTAGGTGATAAAGGCCAGTCACACTTCGGTTGTGGGTTCGATTCCCACGGCCTTGTCCGACGTGATGGGTTATCACCCGTCCTACAGGTTTTCCTTTTTCTAAAACTATATTACTATAACATCCCATCAATAATATCGAAAAAACTTTTATCCTTAAACAATAATAACTTATGTCTAGAATAATCCATTCCAGTCTTTAGGCTTATCCATAATACAGCAGTTCACACTCATAATATAGTGAAAACGATTAAAAGAGATTTAATACCATCGTTGATCCCCATATATCATAAGATATGTCTTGTTGGTCACATTCCAAATATTAGAAGGCCTAAATCATGTATTCTCTTGAAAAATGAATACCCATTGAACCTTAGTGAAAACATGAATGCAGTTAAAAGTTAACACTTTCCACATACCAAAATCCTCAAAATTCTATATACTCAAACCATGATATCACTTAGCCCTTATATCAATCATGAGCTCATGAATACAATCAAACATCTCATTATCTTCATATTCCTTCATTATGCGCATATCATATACTTTACAAAAATATCTGAATAACCTTCCATGGTTAATGGTACCATTCAACATATAATTTCAAATACTTTTAGGAAAAACAATAGCGTAACAATCCATAGATGGTTCCTTATTCCATAGTACCATCAACTATTCAACATAACTCTCGATAAACATACAATCATTCCACTGCATTCTAAAACAACTAGCTGAGTTTCAACACTTCTTTCATCTCATATATCATTTGTAGTCTCCTCGTCATCATCCACATAAATATTACCCATATGACCATGCTGATTCTCATCATGAGATTTTCCATTAGGGCATTGTTTTTCATAATTCCAGTACATTCCACATTTAAAACATCTAATCATTGTTGATGTTGTAGCAATACCATTATTCTTGTACATGGTGTTGACTGAAATTTTTCCTTTGCAGTTACTGGATTTGTGTCCTTCTTTTCCACACCCAAAGCATCATCCAGTTCCTTTGAAACAATCTCCTAGATGCCTCTTCCCACATGATTTACATGAGGGAAATTGAACTTTCATTCCTCTATGATCATCATGAAACACCATCTTTCTCTTATTATCTGAGTCGAGAAACATACCAAAGTTGAGATTATTGATCATATTATGTGATTTCTGATTAGGAATAATAACGATGTTTGGACTTCCAGATCCCGTTTCATTTGGTTTCTCATGAAGAATATCATTCCATTATTTGCCATATCCTCCATTATTGTGAATCATCCTGTTTCCAGCCATTTTCTAAAACCCAAAAAGAATAGCGTGAGAGGAAAAAATCATGATAGGGAAAACAACATATAAATGTGGAGTTCCCTCAATATCTAACATCTTAGGTTAATTTCTAAGATCATTACCATAGTTCTAGGACTATATCCTATACATATACTTTTCCTTAGGGACATCCCTAGACATACCTTAGAAATATCTCTAGGGATCTCACTAACATTTTCGCATCCTAGTTTCCAAAGGTTGACTAAACCTTTCCTCAGATACCAACTGTAGAGACCCGAGGATTGATGAACATAGATATTACATTACTTTTGCGGAATACATAATACATAACAAAAATAGAAACACAAGGACCGTAATAGTTTAGTGTCTTTGGAAACTTGGAACATAATCTTCTAATCGTGGTGAAAGATCTTCAACATCTCCCATAAAGATCTTCCACTTTTTGTTTCCTTACCTAAAACATTTATTTTAATCCTGGGGTAAAATAAAACATAAAAATGGTGAGCTCAAATGCTCAGTAAGGGTAAGCATGGATAAAATAAAACATACCATACACATTTGAACCTAAAAACATGAACATAATGTTTAAACATCAAAATATTGAGCAACGGCATAAAACATGGAAGTACATAAGGCATAGATAATAATGGAACATAAATAATGATAACATATCATGGGAATAAAACATTTAATTGTGGCATCCATTAAGAACATGTAATGATTTCCATAGTAGCCAAGGCATTGCTTCCAAGAGAATCTTAGTGGACAAAGTCCCTTTCTGAATCGAGTTCACTCGTCGTTTCAGTCATGTAACACTGAACTGGATTAACATACCATTCCATCCATGTCTATCTCAGGAGATATAAATATTTACCCAATTCATTGGAGGGAGATATAGGTCCCACCCATCTCATAATGAAATCATTCTTACTTTTGCCACAACATAAACATAAATCATTCATCATAACCCAAAGAATAAAATGGGTTTCATAAACATCATCCCATAATCACATAATTCACATAAAAGAAATGGATATCATTTCATAATAAGAATAGTGAAACCATGTAAATCATAGAGACATGATACTTGAAACAAACACATGTGAAATAATTTCATCTTAGATGAAAATGTTTTTGATAAAACACTTGAAATGAATTCTTGAGGAAAATATCCTTTTTTCATCAAAATAATTTTATTTTCACAAAATGTCATGCAATTTTAAAAGAAATTATTTTTTTTGAAAATAGTCATGAAATATTTTGGAGGAATCTTCATGAAAACAAGGAATTATAACACCGTAAAAATACTTTCTTGCTGTATACGTTAAAAAACATTCTTCTCGTACTTTTTCCGGAAATGTCAAAAAATACCTCGTAACGTAAACATAAGAAAGATTACATACATAACATGTAGTAAAAGTCAAAAATGGGTAAAAATGACTTTATACTTAAATGAAATAAAACATGGACATGGATGATAGAAATTACCCCAGTAAATACTTACGAATAAGCAATCTCGGATAAAAATGAGATTTGCACAATTATCCCTTACCTTAGGTCTGATATTCTTCGTACATATCCAAAACTCCTATATAACAATTTAAATAATGTTATTGAATTATTATAGAATCATATTCATTGTTATGATATCATATATGGTTCACTTATGACTTTATATTACCCGTTCTTTTGTGAATTCCATGTTAAAGAGTGTTTTGGGTAAAACCGTTTCATTTTTCATCCGTGTTTTGACTTGTAATTATTCATATGATTACTTAGATCATGATTAATTAATTACAGAATATATAACATAATTTATATATAATATATATTCAGAATATACATATATATAATAGATTGATAAATGGAAATAAATACACCGTTCATGGAGACGGTACGCCGTACGTACGCATGAACGTTGTTTTTGTTTCCTCGTTGAATTGAATGGAATTAATTGGATGAAATACATATATATATACATAAATAAAGTATCATTATTATGTCATATAGTTCATGATTACATATTATATATACATTATAATCATTTATGAGTGGTTAATCATTGAGAATGAATCTCATCGCGTCGTGGAGACGGTATTCCGTACGTACGCACGAGCGATGATATCATTCCCATGATCGTGGAATTTTATTGGAGTGTATTTATACAATAATAGAATCAATATAACTTTAAAATAATCATATATAGTTATTATTTACACCATTATACCCATCCAAGTAAGGTGGTGGTGGAAAAGAGTTTACACCACAGCGTGGAGACGGTATTCCGTACGTACGCACGCGCGGTGATTTCTTTTTCCGTAGGATGGATAAATGGTGAAATAGGGTTTTTAATAAATATAATAACCTATTAGTATATGAGTGATACGGATGTTATTACTTCATAATGAAACAACCTAATAAGAAGAAGTGGATGAAGAAATAAAGGTTAAAGAATCGGTAACGGACATTACCTCTTCTTTGAAGCGCCTCTTTGAGACCTCCTCTTAGGGAACTAAAATTGGTCTTTGAAGAAGACCAGGACCTCTAGGATGTTTCTCGGGAAGTGTAGAAGATAATTTGGAAGTTTTTTTCCAAGCATGAAGGCTCAATGTGGTGTGAGGAAGAGAGGGAGGAGGTTCCCTTTTATAAGGGAGGAGAGGGGCAACTTTGGAATTACTAAAAATATTATTTTATTATAATGTCATATTCGGTTTTTAATAGCTCCAAATTGAGTTATTTATAAGATAAGGTGGGTATGGGTCTAAATCCTCTCATACAATAGAATTTAGACAAGTTTAGGTCATTATATTACCCTTATCTTTTAGTTTTAACTCTTAGTTAATTAGATTTACATTTACCATGTCACTTTGTATTTTTATATTATATAGTTAATAAACATACCATATACATCCAAGCGACCCCCAAGTGGTCCATTAATGATAAACCTATCATGATACAAGTATCTTGGATGAACCTTATATTTTTAGGAATAAAATAACAATAAATAATATAATTTTGTCTTAAAAACTATTTTATGTTAATTTTGACACTATTCAAGAGTTGATTTTTTTGAAACTCATAACAGAATGATTACTTAGACCAAAGTTAATTAAATCAATACTCACATGTCATATTAACCTAGAAAATTATTTTAATTCATAAAAAGTCTTAAATTATATTTATTTCTGTATTTACAATATCAATTATTCTACTTTTTCACTATTATGGTAATTACTGCATCATCATTGTGTCATAAATAAATTAAATTATTTAATGTATAAAATTTATAAATAAAATATCATTATGTAGGAAATATTATTATCTTTCTATATAATCCTTAAAATTCAATTTATCTTATGTATAACCCTATATTAAAAATGTTTTAGTAAATAAACTTTGATTTTAACTCTTTTAACTCTTCTTTGAATTAAATAATAATAAATGTTCTAATCTAATCCAAGTGGGCCTAAATTGTCATATTTTATTTATACGGTTGTTTTTGGTCGAATTACACTTATCCAATATAATTAGGACTTGTTTTAGGGTAATTATAATAACATTTTTTCCCTTAATTACCCTATTTACTTTTAATCGTGGTAAAAAAATGTAAAAAGTTACTATTCACCAAAAATTATTTTCATCTCAATGAACCACATTTTACTTTCTGACATCAACCATGTCTCTCTAGTTTTTGAAATTCCACTCACAGAATCAATAAAATTATGTTTTATGAAATATTCATTTTTTTTAACTACTACTTAGTGGTTTCACTATTCATCAAAAAATTAAAGTTTCCAGAAAAATACCAAAAATTAGGCCTAAGATATATTTGATATTATGAACTCAAAAATGTTGTCTATTTTACCAAATTCAAAACATATCAGTTTCATTAATTATTTCAAAAATTAATTCCTGTCGTCAAAACAAATAGTGTTTTCTTAAAAGATAATAACTATCAAAAGATTGACACTTGTTTATGGCTGGTTTAAATGTGAAATTACATCCAATGACCAAAATTGTATTAAATTGTAAAAATATATTCTAAATATACTTTAAAACCACTAAAATTAATAATTTATCACTATTAATTATTTCGATTTGAAAGGTTGTTTTTAATTAAAATTTAGTAATTTTAACTATTCATCATAAAATGAAAGTTATCCGAAAAGTACCAAAATTTCACCATAAGCAAATTTTGATATTCCGAATCTAAAAATGAAGTCCATTTTTTAAAAAAAAATTAAAAATTTTAAAAAGTGTTTCTTACTATTCATAAAGGCTAGTTTTAATAATATTTTAATAGCATATCGTTGTTTAGTGAAACTCGGTATTGCGTACTACACAGGCTATCGAGGAAGGTCGCGATTGCGTGTAATGCAAGGAAAGTCAAGGATTCATTTTGTGCATGATCATTTTGGTGTAGCGTACAACACAAGACATTAATAATATTAAAAAGAATATTTTTCATAAAATCTCGAGGTGTTACAAGACAAGTATTATTAGTTCATATATAAAAAAATGAAGATCATGGAAAAATTTTAACAAGGAATACATGTCAGAAAAGAAACCAACAGAAATAAAATATGTACAAGTACATGTAATTAATTTTTATATTTTTGTTATATATTATTTTCTTAGTGAAATTTTTTATATCTGCAACGTCATCGTCAAAATGGACATGTTGAATGTGGTTATTATATTCTACGATTAATGTACGAGATAATCACAATTGAGCAAACTACTGATTTTCATAAGGTTATTTGTATTAATTTTTTTATATTTTCTATCATATTATTATATTTTTTAATTTCATATCATTCAATATTATTGTAGGCATTCAATGATTCATAGCCTTATTACAAATCTGATATGACTCATATTCAATCTACTTTTGCGAACTATTTGTTAAGTCTGATTAAGATTTCAGGTATGTATATTATAATACTTATAAATAATAATACATATGGGTTCAAAAACCTAACTCTTTTAATATATTAGGTGTTTTAACCTAATAATAATCAAAATAATGCTTCAATAATAACCAATAATGAGCATGCCGTAAATGCTGGAGTCATGGGACTTGCAAATATCACAAAATTTCTTGATGTCATTGATTGCAGGTACGTGTATTATAATTTTACTTCATAATAACATTGTATAGATAAATTTTTTGATTAAAAAGATATAATAATTTATGTTATAATAGGCATTGGATAATAATTACTGTTTAATTGTTTTTGTATATTCTGTTATTTTTACTGGGGTTTTGAATTTTCTGGTAAGTGTAATTGGAAATATTTTATAATTTTTTTATTTATGGTTTCGGTTATTTAAATAACCAACACCGAAAGAATATAAAAAATTATTTATGGTGTTGGTTATTTAAATAACCGATGCCGAAAGATTAAAAAATATTAACTTCGGCATCGGTTTTAGATAAAACTAACTTCGAAATACTGTCTAAAATTAGTTTCGGCATCGGTTTTATGTAAAACCGATGCCGAAACTCCAACCGAAATTATTTTCGGTGTCGGTTTTTGAAAAACCTACGCCGAAAACTATATTTTTTACTTCTCCTTTATAGATGTCGGTCTAAAACTGATGTCAGAAATTAAAAAAAATGACAGTAGTTTATGTTTTCCCACTACTGTATATTTAGACCTAGAGGATTCTTGTATCTTCTTACGTGTTATAGAAGGACACATGTGGGTTATCGTCACATTCATTATGACATAGGAAATATTCATAGGGTCCCTTTCTCCAGTATATAATTCTAAGTATCCCATGTGGGATTCATCTTCTTTCATAAATGGTTATAGAGGGTCCCCTATAGGATTATTTCACCTATGTGTTCTTCCAAGGATCCCAGATAGGATACCTTAGTCTTTCTTACCAATCAAGGATCCCATGTAGGATTCCTCATTTATATCTTCAGCTATGGATCCCAAGTTGTATGACTTCACTAGTGTGTATACTTCAAGTATCCTTGGTGACTTCAGGTACCTAGTGGGTTCCATGTTCTTTGATAGACCTTAAACTACTATATCAACTATGTTTGGAGATAGTAGTGGGTATCACCTTAGAACCCACGACGATCCTGTAATCCCTTAATGTTTTTAAATTAGTTTTGGGTGTAATAATTATACAACTCTGACTCTTTATTTTTCATTCACATGGTATATACTGATGTAGGAATGTTAGATTTTAGGGCTTCCTGGATCATTGTCAATGAGCCTGATGTTAGATATCTTTCTTTATATTTAGGATTTTCGAACGTTTTTCATAAGATGCAGCTTCTATGTCATGTTATTTCATATGTTTACATGAATACTTACCATTTTATCATGAAAAATCAAATTTATTATGATTTTAATGATTATTTATAGTCTAGCTCTCACCCTAGGTCATCTCTCAAGGGGATTTGATAGGTTTTGAGTGTGTATTTTTAATAAGATTAAAATACAAGGGGGTGATTTTGTAATCAATTTTAATAAAGTTAATTAAATTAATGTATTTTAAATTTGAATGAAAAAAGATGATTTTAAAATATATGAGACAAATAAGTGATCATTTCTAAGTTACTACAACACTTGAAGAGTTCATAGTTCTCAATTGGTTGTTTGGTTTTGTTTTAATCCTTTTTTCGAGGGATGACCTAGATCTTGGTACCCCTTTTCCTCTTAAAAAGATGCACAAAGAACTAAACCTTGACACAACAATCATGTTTTCAAGGTTTGGACTTCAAGCATATAGTGAGGTCTACCAAAGAATACTAAAATATCATGTATGTGTGAGATAAAGATGATGTTAGTGTTTTCCAATCAGAACAACCCCCGATTCCAACATGAATCTCATCCCAATCGATATTGAAATGAGAAATGTTTCACATAATTAAAAAAACAGAATGCATTCAGTGAAGGAGCATATAATGATTAAACATAAGTGAAATAATTCACACACAAATTACACAATAGTAGTATGATATAATGTGTTGGAACTCCTTCTTCAAGTGTGTATATCCCTCACAATGATCACCCATCATTTAACTCGACATCGAGAGGAAGAGGATGCTCGGGTGGAACTCCTTCATAATTATTGATCCCCATATTAGGATAGGGGACTCTATAACTTCATGGATAAAGTTGAGACTCCTCCAAGACTCCAATATATAAGATCTTCACTTCTGGTTCGAACTGCCAATTGACGAGCCCAAGCTTCCATTATATAGGCAATGTGGAGGGTGGTTTTGGCAATAGAGATTGTGTAAAACCACTTGTCCCATGGTTTTCGACCACATTAATATTTAATATCACTTTGGAAATAACTAAAAAAAATTTACCACACCTATTTACAATCACCACTAAATTTTTGGCACCACTGGGAAAACAAAAGCTCGAGATATTTATATAATACATTACACCACATTAGAATTTGTGAACATTTGATTCTTTGGACATATCTATTCGGATGGGCATCATAGAGTCGAATGACGCTTCCGGTTATTCATATAAAATGTATCCTATTAATATTTTTACTAGAACACTAAATTTTATCCCATTTAGATAAATAGTTTTGTAGCAATATGTGGATGAGTACACTAGTGTTCATGGATCCTGCAAAGATTGGACCATTTTTCTTGGACATCATCATGGGACCGCCAAATCACTTCCAACATCAATGAGATTATCAAAAAAGTTTCATTTACCTTTTTAATGGTAATAAATAAAAAATAATTATATCAAACATGAAGTTCAATATGTTATTATTTTTATCATTTTCAATACAAAACTAGTTTAGCACCATGGTGTAAGGGTGAAAATGAAATAGTGAAACATAGTATGATCAAACCCACAGAACAAAACATTTTCACTCCTGGGAATGATAAATTCTTAGAAATTATGCATGTTGATATTTACAACATCATTAAGATATAACATTCAATAAAAATTTATTTCCTAATAGAAATGCGATCAAATAAAAAAACGTCAAGTAGTTATTCTCCCTTATCATTGAAAAAGACTTCTCAAAATTATATCCAAATGAAAATCCTATAGATGCATGATACCAATAAAATAATATAATTTAAAAGTTAATCATGTCATTAATTCATCATGTGTGTGTGACAAAAATTTCTGGATATTCTTTTCACTTTATATCGGGTAAATATATGTTATTTTAATAATTCTCTACTTAAAAGATCATTTCCACCAAACTAGCCCCACATCCCTTGCAATCAAATTTCAAAACCCTCTCACATAAGAATTCCCAGAAGTCAAACCATAACCACCTGACAAAGATATCACCATATTTTATACATTTCATCACTCCCCTTAGTTATTTTTTTTTCCAAACCTACACTTGGAAAAAATCTCACACTCTTCTCCCAACACTTTTTTGATCTCCTTACAACACTAATTGTAATAGTTATATCAAGCTAAAAAGTCAAGGTAGGGTAGTTTTTTACCTACTCTATATACAACCCTGGTTTTTTATTTTTTCGGGCATACAACAGTCGTATAACAGGTACACATACATAGGTCTATCTGGTACAGTAATGAAATAGATCATATAAGGAATGAACATATGAAAAAATTATTTTAGAAAGTAGAGAAAAATCAACCTAACATATATTTAGCCTCTATTAATTAAGATATTTTCACACATCCTTGTTGGGATCAATAATGTGTAGAGAGATTACGTGACACAATTTTCCATTAAAATATTCAAAAAATGGTCACCATTCTTCTCAAATGTTTCAAAATGATACAACCGTTTATATCATCGACTAAAAGACAAAGATCGAATGAAAGTCCCACCACAGTATTGAATTGTTGTAGAAACTCACACTTCATCAGAATTTTTTGAATGTTAAAACAACATGACATACAGAAATTCCACATGAATTTTCAATTACATCCATGATTAAATGTGCATCATTTTCTATGATAAAGTGTACATAAAAAAGTGATATTTTTGAACAAAGGTGATTGGGACGGATGGGTGGAATATAAAAACACAATTCATCAATCTAAAAAGTGAAAAAGAAGTAAGCTGATGAAAATTTCTAACTAACCCAAAAATATACCCATCCCACTCCCCTACACATAATGTATATAGTTTTCTCACTGTAATAAAGTAGAATTTAAGAAGGAAAGATAAAACAAAGTGTGTTTAATTCATAGATTGATTCTTGAATATGGAGTTTCTCCATCAAGGAATCTGGAAGGGATTCATGGAATTACTTCAACCGCTGCATAAGGATAATGATGGTTTGCTTGAATTCTTCATTTTGAACCCGAAAAACTGAAAATGTAGAAATATTATTTACAGTGTGTGGAAAAAACTAGCACGAATGAAGAATACCTAGACGCAACTTCAGACGTGCATTAAAATGGAGGACCATCTTCCCAATGTGCAACTGGAAATTAATGATACGATTGTTTCGGGAAGCCTTTCTCTCTTTATAAATCATGGAGTTCTCATATTCATCTATTATCATTTCTTCTAACTCTAGAATCTGCAACTTCCTCTGAGCACCTACACCAGATTTATTAGAATTGTATTGTTTGATGGCCTAGTAGGCCGAGTTATCCATCTCAATAGGGAGATGGAAACTCTTTCCAAACACTTCATAATATGGTTACATGACAATGGAGGTTTTGAAAGCAGTATAGTAATCCTATAATGTATCATTAAGTCTAAGACTCCAATATTTTATATTGGGTTGACCCATTTTTTATAGAATATGTTTTACCTATCTATTTGACGCCTAGGATTGGCCATTGGTCTGTGGGTGATAAGTAGTAGATACTCAATGACCGACCCCATACTGACACAAATTGATAGCATTTTTTGGTTGTAGAAATGAGAACCCTATTCACTGATGATGAACTAGGTAAGCCAAACCTACAAGAAGATTTGGATACATAAAAATTATACAACTACCATAGATTCATTAGTCCATATAGCTCATTCCACTACCTATTTTGAAACATAATCCACTACCAAGAGAATGTACAAGTTACCATATGAATTAGTGAATGGTCCCATAAATTAAATACCCTAAACATCGAAATTGTCATGGAAGAGAAATGGTTGTTCTGTAATTTCATTTTGTTTTGAGACATTAACTATTCATTGACAACGAAGACATGATTTACAAAAAATAGGGGAATCCCTAAATAGTGTTGGCCAAAAGATACCAGAATCAAGGATTTTTAAAGTAGTCTGTTGGGGACCAAGGTGGGCCCCACAAGCTAGAGTGTGGAAGAATCTATGTATAGACTGAAACATGCTATCAGGGACACAACTCATAAGTACATGATCATTGCATGTGCGATATAGGTATGGGTCATAACAAATGTAACAATGGTATTCATGTTTTAGATGATTGTATGGGTTTATGTTGAATTTCACAGGAATAAAATAGGCTTCCAAATAATTTACAATTTCATCATACCAAGGAATTGCATCTTGTACTCGGTAAAATTGCTCATCGAGAAACATATCATTTTAGGAATACAGGGGGGTGAGTCAATGTCCAAGGATTAGATAATATTGTTGATATGGTATGCCACCACATTCATTGATCCCTTTTTATCTCTATTGTTAAAAAGTATTCCAGAAGGAGGAGCATCCAGTGAATGAGATGTGGTTTTCCTTCTAGTTTCTTAAAGAGATACAGGAGGGATTCATGTTTTGAAATCACAATGACTTTGGACCCCAAAAGGTATGAACTAAATTTCTCTATGGAAAGCACAATGGAAAAGTACTTTTTCTTAGTTGTGGTGTAGTTTTATTGGTCCGGGACCAATGTACGTGAGGCATAGGTGATGACTTGTGGAGCTCGATCGACCCTTCATGATATGACAGCCCCAAATGATTTGTTAGTGGAATCACACATGAGATCAAATGATAAATCCCATCAAGGTGGTTGGATTACTATGGGTGAGGTCAGATTCCATTTTAACTTCTTAAAATATTCCTCAGAGCCTTTATATAAAAAATCTTTTTCTATTTGGATTAATCGATAGAGGGGGATAACAATCTTTCTATAGTCAAGAATGAAACGATGATAGAATCTAGCATGACCTAGGTAAGACCACACATCTGGTACATTTTTGGGGAATGGTATGGATGAAATGAAATCCATTTTTTATTTATCTACTTGGATAACATTCCCATAAATTACATTTTCCAAAACTATTCCTTTTCGTAGAATGAAATGGCATTTCTCATAATTCAATACGAGATTATTTTCAATACAGAGACGTAGGACTGAAGCAAGGCTACTCGAACATTCATAAAAAGAGGATCCATAAATAGTGAAATCATATATGAATATATCCATGAATTTCATGAGGTAATTTGGAAAAATAATAACCATGCATCGCTGGAAAGTACATGATGCATCACACAAACCAAATAACATCCTTTAATAGGAAAATGTTCCAATGGGGAATGTGGAGGTATTATTTTCATGATCCTTAGGGGAAATATGGATCTGAAAGTATCTAGAATAACCATAAAATAATCCGTAGTGTGACATACCCTTTATCCTCTCTTGAATTTGGTCAATCAATGGAAATGGGAAATGGTTCTTCCTAATGTGTTAGTTTAGTCAGTGATAGTTTATGCAAAGACAACAACTATTATACACGCGAGTTTGAAACAATTCATTATTTTCATTTTTTGATTACTGTAAGGATAGTTTTTCGGAACTACTTTAATGGGACTGACCCATTGGTTTTCAGTTATGGGGTAAATGACTCTAGTAGCCAATAATTGTGTTACCATCTTTTTCACAACTTCTAGGAGGTTTTGGTTCAGTCGATGTTGTTCCTGCCTCACTAGTTTATCCTCATCATTTAGTAAAATATGGTGTGTACAAACTGATGGGATAATAGTAGGAATGTCTAGAAGTTTCCATGATAATGCTTATTTATACTCCCTTCAATGTTCAAGCATTCACAATTCATGCTCAGGAGGGAGTGAACTAGTAATGATGATTGGAAACTTGTTTCCATTCTCAAGATATGAATATTGTAAATATTGTGGTAGTTGTATATGTTCCTATTTAGGTGTATTTGGGATTTATTGGAGTGTGTGTGGAAGTGAGAGATCACCAATCTAATCTAACATCTCAACGGTATCATCCTCAAATGAAAAATGGGCCTTTACAAGATTAGATGTATCATAGATGGTCAGTGGATGCTCAGTGTTCATGAAATCACCAATTAATAAACATACATTTCATTTTTCTAATACACTATAAAACTATATTTTCCTGACTCATCTCCTAGAATTTCAATCAATGACGAAAACATAGAAAGGGGATTGGAGGAAATAAATGATGTTTTTAGGGGTAGGGAGTACATCAGTTAAATTAACAGAGAGAGGGGAATGTTCTTATGAGGAATGCTTCATGGATTCAAGGATGTGGAAATAGAAAATTTCCACACCAAATTCCATAGAAAATGTAGAATTATAAAAATAATGATGATTTTGGAAGTTTTGATGAAGGTTCTCCCCAATATAATTGGGACATGTCCATTCCTCCTATCATCTTCCATTTTTAGCACATAAAAATCAGCTGGAAAAATTTGATTTTCCACCATCACAAAAACATCCTCTTACACACCAGAAGGGTTTCCAGTACTCTAGTTGGCTAGTTGAACAACAATTATAGAGGGCTTCAGTTCATCTACCTTCAATGAAGAGTAAATAGAGTGAGACATCACATTTATAGAAGCACCTTAATCGTTCATAGAATTGGAATAATGAACAAAATCCCCTATGGTGAATAGAATTGATAATGATCTATGATCATTGCACTTGGTTGGAATTGATGGCTCTATTAATTATGATACATTCCTCCAAAATCTCACATTTTTATCTCCATGAATTTGTCTTCGTTTTTTACATGTCTCCTTAGAATCATTGCGTATCTTGGAATTTTCTTCACGACACCAATCAAATGAATGTTAACCTGAACTTATTTAAAACATTCTTATATTTTTTTTCTCATGTTTAGTTTCCTTTTATTTCCATGGTGGAGTGGTACATTGTGGAAATAGAAGAGGAATTGTTTGTTTATGAGACCCATTGACATATACAATCTTCCATTTGGATGGGCTTCTCTCATGACATGGTTTTCCAAAATTTGTATAATTTTCCGCAGTTGGGATAGTGGTTTCATCAATATTGGATAAATTTAATGGAGTATTCCATTGGGTTTTATGTTTTTCCCACTCCTAAGGGTGATGAAACTAACATTTCCCTTATCTATAGAGTTAACTACGTGTTGAGAGGGCGGTTTACCCAGCCCATGACTTTAAATTTCCCCCACCGAGTTAGCTTGTCGGCCTAATTGAGTTTTTAGGTCTTGTATGGTAGCTCGGGTGGTTTGTTGGAAATGGAGATTATTGGTAGCCAATTGTTTCATCATATCCTTTAGGCTAGTCTCAGGTTTGAGAGGGGCAGTTAGAATGGCCTTTGGTGTGGTTAAGGATTTCTAGGTGGTGGTGGTTGATGACTAACATACCCCTGTTGGTTTCATGGTTGATGAGATTGGTTAGAATTACACCCTTACCTATAGGATTGGTTGGCTTTCCACCCAGGGCTTGATGGATAGTAAGGTTCTAGCTTAAAGGGTTGGTTGTGAGAGTGGCTTGGAAATATTGCCTCACATCACTTAGAAGTTTCAATCAATTGAGGATATTGGTCAGAGTAGTGGGTATCAGAAGAGCAGATTCTAAAATGGATGGGAGGAGGAGATTGAGATATCTAATAAGAGAGAGAGAATTGTCGTAAAAGGGTTCTTACCTCTTTAATCTTTATATTATCCTTATTCTCAAATTCAGTACTTTTCACCTCAAGGACACCTCGAATGGGTACGCTAGACCTTTTATTGAATTGTTGAGTTTTTTGTGCCATGTTCTCAATAAAATTTCTTGCAGTGATTGGGGACTTATCTACTAGTTCCCCACCTTCCAATGCATTAATCATGTTAATATCAATTGGAATTAAACCTTCATAAAAATACTAAATTAATAGTTGATCACTTATTTAGTGGTGCGGAAAACATGAACATAATATTTTAAATCCTTCCCAATATTCAAGAAGTGTTTCCCCTTAAGATAGTCTTATCAGACAAATTTCTTTCCTTATAGTTATAGATAGAGATTCTGGGAAATATTTTTCCAGAAAAATGTGTTTCATGTACGCCCAACCTCTTATTTGGGAATTAACATAATAACATCATTCATTTGTAGTGTCCTCTAGTGAAAATAGAAATTCCCTAAGATTTACTTGTTCTTCATACACTATAGTAGGCATTAAAGTAGAACACGTAATATGAAATTAGTTTTGGTGCTTATGTGGATCTTCTCCCATGAGTCCATGAAATCTTGGTAATAAATTAATTAAATCGGATTTCAGTTCAAAATTGGGTGCCTCGCCTTGCATTGGAATATATGTGGGCTAGATATCAAAATCAAGTGAGGTTAGTTCTTTCAATTTGTGGTTTTTTTCATCCATATTAGGAATGTTTATTTCACTTTTTATATTTTTTTAGATGAAGAAGAGGAAGTATCAAGAAGTATTCCAATGTATACTGAAATATCATGTATGTGTGAGAGAAATAGAATGTTGGTATTTTCCAATCAGAATAACCCAAGATTTCAACTTGAATATCAACCCAATCGGCATTGAAATGAGAAATATTTCACTAAATTAAAGAAAATAAATGCATTCAGAGAAAAAGAATATAAAGATAAACCATAATAAAAATATTTCAAAAAAAATACACAATACTAGTAGAATATAAGGTGTTATAACACCCTATTCAAGTTTTTATTTCCCTCGCTATGATAACCCACCGTTTAGCTTGACATCGGGAGGAGGAGGAAGCTTGGGTGGAACTTGTTCTTCATTATTGATCTTCCTATTAGGATATGGGCCTCCAGAACATTAGGGATTAATAGTAGACTCCTCAAAGACTCCAAAATGGACGATATTCACTTCTGGTTTGAACTCCCAAATGAGTATCACATTTTTCAATTTAATAGGCAATGTGGTGGGTGTTTTTTGGGACACATATTGTGTAAAAACAAATTAAACATGGGTTTTTCCCACATGAAAGTAAAATATTACATTATAAAAAACTAGAAACATGTTACCCCACCTCTTTAATGTCACCACGACACTATTGGACCCATTGTGAAAACTAAAACTCACGATATTGATAAAATACAAAACACCACATTTGACATTCTGCAGATTTGACTCTTTGGCCAGATCAATGCAGATGGGCATCATAGAAGCTGAATGAGGCTTTAGTTCATTCATATGAAATGTATCCCATTAATTCTTTTACAAGACCAAACAATTGAAGCCCATTTAAGCACATGGTTTATTAGTAATATGTGGTTGATTCCACTGGTTTTCATGGATCATGTGTAGTTTTCCCCATTTTTCTAGGACATCATCATGGGCCCTCCAAATCACCTCCATCTAAAACAAGATTATCAAAAAAAAGTATCATTGACCTTTTTAACAGTAATAAATAATAAATAAATAAATAAATAAATCATGAACTAAAATGTGTTATTAATTTTATAATTTTCTATACAAAACTTGTTTAGCCTAGTGGTGTATGAGTAAAAATGAAATAGTGAATCGTAGTGAGATCAAATACCTAGAGGTACTACCAGGAACATTGATTTGGAGAAAATATATTCGATTATTACCTTAATGGGATTTCCATAGGTGCTTCCTAGAATCTGTCTATTGAGCATAATAATATTATATATAGGTATATCATCCCTAGAAATTATACAATTAGATTATTACTCTATACCTATCGGTGAGAATGATTATGCTTTCATGAGTGATAAGGATGACGATGATCTCCTCGTCCTATGGGTTAAATGAGGATGATGACAGACTCCTCAAACCAATGGTTTTAGTGGATTTATATATAATCCTTCACTTGTGGACTATATAGGATTATTAAACCCTCCTTGAATAATAGTTTATAGAGGATGACTATGATATATTTGATTTTTCATACAATGAGGTTATCTAGATGTGATTTTTGTGATCATGATTTGAGAATTTTTTTATCATGTTAGTTGATAATTGGGTCTTAATCCTATAATTGACATTCGCATTTGGAACTCATGTTGTGGGCATGAAATATCAACAATGAGATCTCCTATACATCACTTAATGGTTTGACCCTTACAGTTCATCAGAGTTACAATGTCTCTACCACCTATGGACCTGGACATAGGGATCACTGAATATACTGGATTTACATGGGATTATCATTTTGACATCTAAAACATTGACCATTTACAAGATGTCATGATATACTTCATTGGATATGTTCTTTATTGAGATTGGAGGGGAGTATTGGTGAACATTGGTGTATGATGTGTATCCCCATGTGGTGATGTAGCTTTCTCAGATATATTTCTAGTGTTGGATGAAGCATGTACTTCTTGATTAGAATTACATACCCTGAGATCAACATAAAGATATAGAACTTTAGTGGTCTGACATCCATATAAATGCCTTTTCATTGGATGTCATGGTTATTGAGATTTATATATAAATGATTGATTTTTTAATTTGAATTTATGTTACTTCATTCACATTATATGGAATATTCACACACATATATATATATATATACATATATATCTGTATTAGTATGAGGATATTCTTATTTAAATATATAGATATGGAACTTTATGCTGGCACATTCTTTATTGATTGGGATTATGGACTAGAGATTCAACTGTGGATTAAGGTTTATTGGCTTTACTTACCATTTTAGTTTTGTCTCTTATAGGATGATCATTTTTATTTTTCATAGATATATAGTTTCATAATTTTCCATGTTCATTATTGAGGTGTCCAACTGTAATTATTTCTTACTCTTGTATGTGAACCTCAGTGTTTGTGTAGCCCTTATGTCTATATTTAAGGTTGAGAATTGTTTAATGGTGGATTTGAGCATGTTTTATAGTTTCATTTTCAAGTAGACAAGATCATGTGGTACTTATGTTCAGGCTAGAGCAGTTCTATAGTGTCTAGAGACTGTGTATGTGGCCTAAAAATGAGTTACTCGTGGGTTATTATACAGTTATTTATGTATATTTTATACTCTTGTGTATTTATGGTATTTATAGTGAGTAAACTATATTGTAGGTATTAAATAGGTTTTCAATATGTTATCTATTTTTCATTCATTATTACAGAATGATCTATTTCATTTCATTTACTGCTTAAACTATCTGTTTATTTAAGTCTGTGTATGATACATAGCTATTTACACTTTTTCATATTATGATATAAGATAATAGTCTCCCCACAATCACACACTATTCCCCTACTACTATTCTTTAGCCTCTAGCATATAACGAGGCATGTTTGAGGCCTAGTAAACAATCAGCTGAGAGATACATTTTAGTGGAATCTTGGTCGATATGTTACGACACCCTGGTAGGCCATGGGTTTTTTTATGATCATAAAATCATAACACTATTGATTTGATATTATCAAGAAAAACTATTATTATCATTATATTCCATGTTCATGATTATGGAATATGCTTCATGGAATCCTTATTTTCGCTCATTTAGATTAATTTGCGGAGGTTTTTGTAAATAATTTTAAAATCTCCACTTAAAATAAGGAGTAATGAAAAAATAGTTATATTAAATTTTAGAATTGAAAAAATATTATGATCAACTATTACTAAATTTTTGAGTTCCATATAAATTGTAAAACTAAATCTATAATAGGATTAAAGATATCTAATCATTAGGTATATTTACCTCAAATAATTATTGATAAACACGCTATTATTTTGGATATATTTTGAATAAAATGGATATATTTATAATATTGTTTTATATAACAACTTAAATAATATCATAATTCATTGAAATATCGTATATCGACTTATTCTATATGAAATAAAAAAATTATGTTCATGAAATTTTTTGGGGGGGTGAATATAACACCTTATGATTTTGCAATATTTTCCCTAAATTGGTGCCATGTTTGATTGATTCCTCCACTAGGAAAAACAAACTAACATGAACCAAAAATAATAATAATTAGATGAATATGAGAATAAAAAAACATAAATTATATAAAAATATTTTGAAAATAAAAAATAATGAAATATATGATTAACAACCCATAAGTTTTTAAAAATGAAATGTAAAAAAAAATGTTTCGAGTTATATATATATTACATTCATTGAAATGATGAATAAATATATTTTATAATTTTTTATTTTTTAAAAAATACATTATCTTCGTATCATCAAGTAATGATTATCTTTTGTTGATTTTTAAATTTTTTCTAAAATAAATGATTTTTAGGGAATAATGAAAATCAACCAAATGTGTTAATACCATAACTATTAAGAAACAACAACAACACAAGAATGAAATAAACGTTTTTTATTATTTTATTATATAAATAATATATTTATAAATTAAAATAACTAATTTCAAAATTAAACTTTAAATTATGAAACCCGTGTTTGAAGGTTTGGAAATTTATGTAATATTATACTAAAATACTATTTTTTTTTATTAATTTAAAACTATCATACCATAACATGTAAAAATTGAAAACAAATTTTTTTTCAAATATTACATCACCATGTTAATAATATTTAAAAATTTAATTGAATATTTATGCATATTGTATGATTACTAGGATTAAGATTATTTATGATGATAATGCAGAAACTATAATTTTTTTTAAAAATAGTTTTGAGAAAATTATTTAAATTTTTTCATATAGTTAATTGAACTAATATATAAAGAAAAATGAATGTAAAATATTTTTTAAAATTATATATAAATATATTCACTATAACTAAATTACTAGTAAAAACAAAATATGATTAAGAACACTTAATAAAAATAAAAAGTTTTTTAAACAAAGACTTTATCTGTAAATTAATTAGTTTATTTTAAAATTAAATATTCAATTATTTTGAAATTGAATTATATTAAATTATACATAATTTTATATATAATACTGATATTTGTTAAGAGGGTATCTCTAATATTTTTAGAAAATAAAAAATTACTTGGGTGAAAAGTAGTTATTAGAGTAAAAACCAAAAAAAGTAAAACAATAAGTATAAATGACTTCAAACATGAATAATTTATTTCTTGAAATAAGTGATAAATGGATTGAAAAAATTATAACACCAATAAAATAATATTTTCACCATTTTAAATTCTTTTCATTTGAATAGTATCATTTTGATACATAAAAATAATGTCTGTTTTAAAAAGAGGCATTTTTCATCACATAAAAAATTGGATAACTTGAACCCTCTAAAAATATAAACATCACCTTCAAATATATCATTAACCCACACACAATTTACCTCTACTTGAAATAAAATTAATTTCATAAATCACAAATTCGACAAATTTAATCTTATTCATTTCTTTTACTGGGATACTTTAAAGAGAATGTTTAAGGTCTGAGAGTGAGTATTAAATAATTATAATCATTTTATTCTTAGTCTTTATATTGAAAGAATATCATAAAAAATTTAGTATAATGATACTATTATAATTGTAATGTTTATTTTTTATTATTATAAAGGGTAATCACTTATTTATTCTATTACAAACATTATGAATTACAAAATATTTTTGATTTTGTGTACCTGCAAATTATTACATCCACACACCTATGTGTTTTTTTTTCATCAATAAAGATTGTTGATTTTAAGACATTATTTGAGGTATAAAAATGATTTTTATGTCATTATTATTTTTATTTAATGATAAAATATGAAAATATAACAGTTATATTAATAATAAATGGTCATTGTAAACATAATCACTTATAATGAACATATTAGAGAAACTCTCATAATATGAGTCCTTTTTATAAAATCCTATATAATTGTATAAATTTTATACTAATAAATTAATTTAGAACATTCACCCATAGAATTATGAATATTATAATGTTTTTCTAAAACACTTCTAACCATAGTCAATAGTAAAATTGGATTTTGTAGAAATTGATTGAACTTCCTAAAATAATCAGCATAAGAAAAAACAATGTAAAAATAAATGGTATTTGATAAAAAAAATAACCATTAGTAAATGATATATATATAATAAAGGTGTATAATAAGTCATATAATAAAAATATTATTATTATCTATGATTTTAGGTTCTTCTATAATGTTAATCATGACCAAGGTAAGGATTTATTTATCTTATTTTAAAATCCTTATTATAGGTTCGATTCAACACACCCTAATTTATTTTTATGGACTATTAAATACCCAATCACTTTTATGTAAATTTTTTATAATTAATTTATTAATATTTTAATTTAAATTTTATATTTAAACACTAATTCATACATTATGATTTCCAAAAGTGTTTCTGGAAACCCAATTTTCATTCATTGAATTACAATTGTTATTCTAGAAATTAGACCATATAAGGTAGGCACATTAAACTCATGGTTTTATTATGTGTTTTTTTTAATTTTTTATAATTATTTACATTTCTAGAACATAAAAACCATTAAAAATTTTTATTTCATCAATAATTATGAAATCTATAAGGGATTTGTTTAACTCAAATTTCTATTCATTGAGTAATAATGTTAATTCTTGAATATTATTAATTTAATTATGAGAAATTCTTTAATTTTCTATTTAATATGATATTAGCACATTTATATGTGGGGATAATGATGTTTCAAGAAAACTATTCTTTTTTAGTGTTTTTATTATTCGTAAAATTGAAATAATATTATAAAAAATATCTCATATCCTTTAAAGATAGTTTTTCATCCATTTATATGCCCAATATTTCCAATAAAATAATTTTTTTAATTTTCATATCCAAATTTTTTTTACTCATGTGAAAATCTTATTTATCTTCTCCTCATTTCAAAATGATGTTTTATTAATTATTTATTGAAGTGTATCTTCAAAAATGTTAAATAAAATTATATAAATGGATTTACATCCTTTCAAAATTTATCACTTTATTTCCACTCCACGTTAAATATTACAATATTTATGTTTTTTGAAGGAATTTATTTGATCCTTAATTTTTATAATTAAATTTTATCCAAAGATTTTAAATGAACTACATTTTTTTATTTTCGTGGATTTATTATTGATATTCCATTCCAAATATTTATTTTGAAGAAGTATAATTTTTTATTTTTCAAAAGTTACCTTCTTAATAATGTCTTTTCAATGTGACCATATTTGTATATCTTAGGAAAATGCACAAGTATGTTCTAAAGTATCCTTTAATTTTTAATATGATTTCTTATTTATCATTAATGGATTTATATTAAAGTAATTTTTTTTCATGAATCACCCATAAATATTCTTATAAAATACTTTTTTGGGGGAATTTAGTTTTGGGTATAATTAATTATCTTCATCGAGGGCATTTTTGGTGATAAAAAATTTATGTGTCGTGAATAAAATTTTCCATTCCATAGGTTCCTTAAGATGTATTTAGTCAGACCCATATTATTTCAATGTGTTATTTATTTCATATTGATTGATTGGCATCAAGTATCACCCATCTGTATGGGTGATTTTCAGGTGGGGTCCTATATTACCCTCTAACATATTGTTTATATATTGATATCACATGTGATAATTATACTAGCATGAAAATAATTTTTTATCTAGGTTAAAAACAATTATTTTCAACTTGAAATAGGTTATCTATTTTTATAATATTGACTGTGAACCTTATGTGGGTTAGCATGGTGCATAAGATTTCTTTGGAACCTAGCATAGTTTTTCTAGGATCACTATATTGATTTTGAACCAAATGTGGGTTATCTAGGTTTAGAATATTGAGTGTGAAACATATGTAGGTGATCATCGTTAATAATAATGATAAATAATGTGATTTTGGTTATCAAGGATTAGAGTATTGATCATGGATAAGATATGGTTAGATGGATTCATAATTTTCTGGTTCTCTATTATTAATATTATGTTATTAATCTATGTTATATACATATGATTATTCTAATTGGATCATATTAAATTTCTCATAATTTTCATATATTCTTAAGTGGTTCCTGAATTATAAATTCAAACTATAATTCCATATGTACTGATCTATGGACATCAATTATTGTTCAGTGTTATTATTAATTATATATTTCACCCATAATAAAATTTTCATATAGTATTATGACATAATCTTTAATAATGAACTGATAATATTTCCCTTACTAATCATGTTTACTCAAACATTTCATACTATTTCCATTCTACGGGATATAAATATGTTTATAAAATATTCTAATTCTAGAATGGATTCTATTGTGGCTAGATTAGAAGAAATGTAGAAATGTTTTGAAAAATAAATTTCCTATGTAATTATTCCTCAATAAAACATAACCAACTATTATTTTGTGTGTGTTATTTTCAAAATATGTTAATTCAAGATTATTCAATTTATTTAATATAAATATATGTCCACATTAAATGGTATAAAATATTTTGTTTCCATAAATATTTTTATCAAGAGATCTAGGAGGGTAGGTCTAGGATGCATCAAGAGGAATGTTATAGATCTCCAAAAACTAGAGAAAATTCATGAGTGTACCATATATAATAATCGTGAATGTTTCACAATTGGAAATAGCGAAATTAAAATATATTCACCTCCTGAAAATCTATAAATACTTACCATAACAATTAAAATCATGAAGAAAAATAAGAAAATACAACAAATAGATTCCATCAAAAGTACAAAAAAACATAAATAATTAATGTTCACTATAGGGAATTGTCAAATAGATATGAAAGAGCATATATCTTTAAAATAGTGGATGATTATGATTTCTCTACTTTCATTCCTCATTAATTTACTTTCGTGTCTGTGTCTTTTTTTTCCTTGGAAATTTTACTCCCTTCACTTATTTAATTGTAATGAAAAAAAGAAATGGTATGCATGAAGTATTAATGATGATACAAGAGGAGAAAAACCCTAAATGGAGGGACTCCCAATAATTTTATTGCAGTAAGATCTAAGTGAATTTTATTTCTAGATGATCTTAAAGGTATATATCTAGGTAAAGACAACATAATGAAGCCCCCTCTTTTCAAGAATCTTGATGGTGGTGGTTTCTTAGTGAAATTTGACCCATGTGGGCTCCAACAACAAGCACATATGTGAAAATTCTATATATGTGGTCGCATCTCATACATGAAAGGGGATAGTCCTTGGACATTGGTTGATTTAAATCCCAGAATTGAAATTTTTTGGGGTTTCATGAATATAAATTTGTTCTTGTGGATAGAGGATACTTTCATATTCCATTTAAATCAGAAGAATGACTTGATCGATTATGGAAAATGGGTAACATTCATCTCAAACCTATATTTTTTGGATTTTTTATTGGGACTATCCTATTAACCATATACCCTTAGGAACATAATGTATCAAATATGTGTTAGATTTCATTGACTCAATTGGTATTTTTGGCATCCTGAAATCCAAAATGAAATTTCCTCTTGTATTGGATTACAACATAAGATTTACAAGAGAACACTAAATGATTAATTGTGCCTCTTTTTGAGAGTCATAGTTGATGTTAATCATGAATAAATACTCTCTAGAACAATATGTTTCAATATAAATGATTATAAAACAGAATTTATGATTGATTATAAGAGAAAACCCCATTTTTTGAGATTTTTAAAATTACGGGGCATACTATAGAAAACTATAAGGTGATTAAGAAAAAAATTGTTCCAACTGTTGGATAATAAATGGAAAGAAGTGAGAAGTAAGAAAAATTTTTTGGCCCCATTTATGATATACTAGAAAATTCTACGTAAAATAATGAAATATGGCAGAAGAAAATAAATAAATCGATGCCTTTAGGGATTATCTCAGGGAAATCCTGGGATTCTCAAGAAGAGTAGGAATATTATACCAAACAATATCATAATATACATGAATAATTAGATTATCTTGTAATGGATGTGATATAATATTATTAAGAAACTGACTCTATGTAGATCGAGACATATAAGTCCTTTATCCATATATTTTGTGCTGTTACTTATAACTTTTTTAGACCAAATAAGTAAGGCTCTAATTACAAGGATGATACAGTCATAATATCCCCTGATAGCACTAAAGGTACGATAGTTGAGAAGGTTGCTGGGTAGCCTTATTGTAATTCTGCCCATATATGTAGTGACTCTCAATAGGTTAATATTGAACACACAGATGTTAAGAAGGTTTACACTTCTAGTTCAAGTAGTTTCCCTCAACAGGTGGACTTCATGGCCCTTGGTCCACTGGGTGATATGTTTGAACATAGAAATAAAATTTATGTTGAGTAGATTAAACTGAAACCCCTGATTGATTTTGATAAGATGTACAACTATAAAATCATACAGGAAAAAACTCACATACCTCAAATACATTATTTGGTGACTCACAGACTATAGTAGGTACCTACATTATTGATTCATCTAATTTATCTAATACTACTGAAAATTTAAATTTTGTTTATAATAAGGATAATAGTATTATATTTTCTAGTTGTCTTGTTATCACACATTATTAAGATGAAATGCAAGATCCTTCTAAAGAATCATTTACTGAAAGTACTACTAATCTATCTTCCTCTTCCATTAATGAAAGGGAAGAAAAAAACTCAAGTTCATACATGTCCCAAAATTTAACATGTTTATCAGGACAAAAGGGCTTAGATTGGAAGATAAAATGTAGTTGTAACTCCAAACCTAGTATAAATGATGATCTTATAACAGAATTGTCAGTGAATTGCTAACCCTAAAACCTTTATTGTGTTAAAAAGAATTCTTATCATTTAGAGACATTTGAATTTTTCAATTGCTGATCCAGTGATGAACTTCTCTACTAATTTATTTCATTTCTATATATTTGGATTGTCTTTCAATGTTTAATGTAAAAATAGTTCCACTCTTGAAACTCTTTGTATTTTGGCGCCACAATCTATTCTCATTGTTAATATATTCTACATCTCTGATAAAATATTATCCTATTATATTACGCTAGATATAATACATCTCTTTCATTAAATTTCTTATGAATAAAACAGATATCAGGATAAGATGACTCTTTGGAATGACCTATCCTATTTGAGTTATAATATTCTTAACCCTTGGTTTTTTATTAGGTACCTTAATTCTATTATTGCTTCATGTGAGAATCTGGGTCCTCCCCACTCATCTATCTGTATGAGAGAGTTTAAGGCTTCAATTGAGAAAAACAATCTTATTAAAATTACTCTTACTGGTTTGAAATACACATGGTACGGAAGATAGTATAATAGGGTATTTTCTAAAAAAATAGATAGATAATTCAAATATGATCCTACATTAGATAAATGGGACACCATTTCCATCAATACTCTCCAAAAAAATACATCCTGATCATCATCATATTATGGTCGAAATTTCTAACAACATAGTGAATCCTTCTCTACTCTTCAAATTCAACAAATTTTTGTCATCAAATCTAGAATGTTATAATATCATTAAAACCATTTGGTCCTCTATGAATCATTCCAACGATTCCATTTCTTGTACCCTTAAATTAAAAATTATCAAAAAAAAGCTAAAACATTGGTGTAGATCTAAATATAAACAAACTGACAGTGACATCTTACTTATCATGAATGACATTTATTAACCCTAGAAAACATTGCCAACTCTGATTTTTATACTAATCAGAAAAACGAAATTAAAATTTTTATTAAAATAAATTCAATTCTCACATTTAAGGATAAAACACATAAAAATTATTTCCAAAACAAATGGTCATATGATGGTGATAGAAACACCAAATTCGATAATTCTCTAGAAATAATCATGAATAATTTTAGACAATTAATCTCTCTCAAATATGGGGATAACCATTTAGATAATGAATATGATATTTCAATCATGTTTTGTTTTATTTTGAATATATCATTAATAGCCTTAACATCAATAAAGATCTCCTTCATGATATTATTCAAATAGTTGTCTCTGAGTTAGATAAAACTTTTCTCTTAAATTGCCCTCTTGATAATAAAATCAAAGACACTATTTTTGGCATGAATCCTGATAGTACCCGCAGTCCTTATGGTTTTAATAATGGATTCTACCAGAAATATTGGGATTTCATTCAAGAATATGTTTGCAAACTCATCTTATATTTATTTTTAATGGAAATTTACCCCATGGGTTGAATGCACAATTACATACTATGATACCCAAGGCAGATAATAATTCTGAGAATCATATTTTCAAACTGAGATCTCATGCCTACAACATTTAAAAAATTATCACCAAACATCTTTCAAACTGGCTTACAACCGTTACTAACAAAATTATCTCTTAGAATAAATATGGTTTTGTTAATGGAAGATCCATCCATGACTTCATTAGTCTTGATTTTAAATTCACTAACCCATTAAATAATTAAATAGGGGGTAATATTTTCATCAAACATAACATTAGGAAATTTTTTGGTACTATGGACCTAAATTTTATCTTCTATGTGATTCAAGGAATTGGATTCAAATATTCCTTTATAACTATAATTAAAACCCCATTCAACTAATCCATCACTTCTATGTTGTTCAATCGTTCTCCCAGAGGTGACTTCAAATTCACTAAATGTTTCAGACAAAGTGATCCCCTCTCTTCCATCATTTCTTTTAATTTTAGAAGACTATTTAAGTGGACTGATCACCCTCCTGGTGGATTAGAATAATATTAATCCTATCCATGCTTCCAAGAATGTGAACGCTCCCACACATATATAATATGTGTATGACATCATTATATTCATACAAGGTGATAAAATTAACATCTGAACTCTCAAAAGTGCTTAATCTCACATTGAAGAGGTCTTGGTTCAGGATATTAGATTGAACAAATACTCTATCTTTAATGGAATAAATGTTCTGACCAATAGAAAAAGAGGTATTATTAATTATGTAGGTGTTAATGAATTTTCATTTTATTTCACATACCGTGGTGTTCCCGTCTATTAGGGTATGCCCAAATAAAATATTTCTCTAACATTGTTGATCAAATTCTTAATCACATATCCTCTTGGAATGGAAGAACTCTATCAATGGTGGGGAGTATCTTCCTTGTGAAATTGTTTATTATTTCAAAATGATCTATTCTATGATGGTTTATAAATGGCCTACTGGTATAAAAAAATGATTTCATATATCTAAAACATTGTTTGGTCTACCAGCACATTTGATAGGAAATTAGTGACTATACCATGTTATACTTGTTGCAAACATTTGTATATGGGTGTTCTTGGCATTTAAAACGTATCTCTCTTTAATGATTCCCTTCAATAAAATATTACATGGAACCTGATTCACAATGCATATCCTTCTATTTCTTTCATCAAAAATTGGTTTCTTGATAAGTTGATGAAAGGAAACATGAATATCCTAAACTATTCTATATGGTCTTCCATTAAAAAAGTGTATACCGATATTATGACAAACTCCTGTTGGATTTTTTCAAGGAAATCCTCCATGAACTTCTGGTTGGACAACTTAACTAGTGCTTCTCTAAATTCAATGATCCATTATGAAAAAAGTCTTTAAAGTATCAACAATACTATTAGGGATGTAATTAATAATCTATTTTTTGGACTCCTAAAAAATTTTGTGCATGTAATTAACAAATATCCTTTTTCTAACATGGATGAGTTTCTCATCATGGAGCCTACTCACAATTGTATGCTGGATTAAAAATACATTTATAACCACCATTTTTGTATCATTGAAAATGAATTTATATGGATCAAAATATTTGAGAAACCACTGATAATTCCTTCCATAATCACTCTCATTTGGAATATTTTCTACAACATGGTATGCACCGATACGTATATGCATTCTTTTTGGATACACATTTTCTGAAAATGAAAACTATTTAATCTACATAGAGAAGATGCCAACCATTTATTTCATTCTTGAGCCATTTCTAAAACTCGTTGCAACTATATTTTTAACTTATTTTATTATAGATGGCTTATTGTTGACTCGATAAATTATTAGATAAATTGATGTGTGGGTATGGAGAGATCACAATAAATAAATAGAAAATATTTATGGCAGTCGATGAGCTTTTTCATGTGATATGTTATGATGGATATGAAAATATTAACAATAATTTCTCATTAAAAATTAATGCATCTCAGATGCGGATCCTCATTGTTATTCATGATTCTATGTTGATTCAGAAGGGGTACTACAACAACACAGTGAAAAAATTTATGATTCAATTAAATCTACATGTAGATGGAATTTTTCGCCAACCACGACGCATGTTTGATGTTTTTTGGAAACCACTGGTCTCGGGATGGTCTAAAATTAATGTGTATGGTGACTCTAAAGGAAATCTAGGAGCCACGATAAGTGACTCATTTTTTATGAATCATATTGGTTAGATCCTTGTGTAAATATTTGGAAGATTTTGTACAGCCTCCTCTTTGGAATCTGAAATTATGAGTATGATTCATTCTATTTCATTCTCCAAGAACCATGGTTGGAAGAACAAATGGATTGATAATTATTTGGATACCATAGTTCAAGTGATTTGGAATGGAGTGATTCATCTGGCATGGTCGATTACTACTTGTTGGATGGATTGTATCCATTCACTCCAAGACATCGATCATATTACCACTCATACATATCGTGAAGTAAATATGGTTGGAGGTGGACTTGCCAAGAATGGTATAATTCAAGACATTACAAGGTTGGAGAATCTCTATGATGATTTACTCCCCCTTTATGTGAATTATTGTATTATGATCCCTTATTTTAGACTCATATAATCTCTCATTTTGATTTAATAAAAAGTAATTTGGTCATTTGGCCAAATAATCACTTTCTGAAAAAAAAACAATTAATGAATATCCAACTTCACAATATCAATAAACTAAAGAATTAACAGAAATCATATATACACACACAAAGAAACACATGATTCAAAAATAAAAATGAGGTCAAATAGGATAATAGTGTACATACCCCTCATAATGAAAATTTACCAATATACTAATAAATTTATCCCCATCTGACTCTATCTCACAAACCAATAATATAAAATCAACAATATCACATTTAATTATGTAAATAAACCCAACATGGAATATAAAACCTTCCTACTAATATAATGATAAGTAAAATACATACCCTTAGTGGTGATTGTGTAGGGCGAGAAACACTTATTTGTAATAATATTACTTTTAAATGGTAAACCCAAAACAAAAGTTTTAAAATAATGTGTAACTTGTCATTTAATTTAGATTTACATTATTTGAAACTTTATCACACTTATAAGTCACATTTTTTATAAACATTACATTTAGATAACACCCTAACCAAATATTTATTACACTTTTAGATATATATCATTTAAAATAATCCTCATAAAAAATACTAATATATTACTGTATATATGGTTTGTTTTCAATTTGAAGAGTTTATAAAGTAACTTGACACTTTTTATTTGTAACCATCACATGTTACTATGATTAATTTAATTGTAAACGAGGATCACTAAAAAATATTAAAGTAAAATAATGTAATAAATAATGATAGGTAATTTAAAATATAACTTTATATCATCAATGATTTGACATAAATAATTAATTATGAATGGACTATGATTAAATCAGTTGAAAAAATATCTCGCATAGAAAATAAGTCATAAAGGAATCATAACAAAAAATACTCATCATGGGACACCAATTTTCAAAATAATGGGAAATGAATTAGACATATTTTATAAGATCAAATTATTATCTATATTTTATTCCATAAAATCATTAACACCCAACAAACATTCATGTAGGCTAATATAGGGAACTCATAAGAGGTAGTTCATAACATTGAACTATATGATACAAACTATTTTTAAATTTCAACATGTATGAAATCAATATAATGATTTTCCAACATAGGTATCTTAAGTTTCCCATGATGCTTCAAATTTAGTTTATGTATCAAATCATGAAATCATGTCCTATATAAAATAACTACATCAGGTAAAACACACAGATCTCTTATATACACCCATTATAAACCTACCCTAGTATAAATAACCTTAAATATTAACCCACTAACATTAAATGAGACATTTAATTGAAAGTTTCACATCAATGGTGAAAATTGTGGGATATTTATTCTTATAATTGTAATAATCATATAATTTTAGATCAAAATATTGAAATTAATTTATGAGGGTTAAATTCATTAAAATATATATATATATTAACTTAATAATCTATCAAAAAAATATCATAAAAAATGTTAAAAATTATAAAAATATCAATTATATCAAATCAACTTTATAGTAAACAAACTAACCCATTAATATATTTTCAATAACCAAGAAAACTCCTTCATATATGAAAAAATTTTAATAATAAAAAATAATGAAATAATAAAATTTATACTAAAATGGAATATCTAAATATTATCTTAGAGAGAAGACCATAATTTTATTTTATCAAACATGAATCATGTGGGTAAAAAACAATTGAAATTAACTTGAATCGTAATTTTCAATTGTTCTGATTATTTCATAATTAAAATTATTGATATAAATATTTATTCATGATAAAAACTTTAATATGGTCTTAAAATTTATTTTTATTACAAGGAAAACGTGTTTCCAAAGCTATTAATACAAGGTTCTTTAAAATAACATGATGCATATGGAAGGACCTACCTTTATCATTGGAATCATTTAATATTATAAAACAACAATAATGATAGCTCATATAATGAACATCATAATTTCTAGATGAGAAATTCCTCATTTTAGAAAACCATATGCATATAGTTTGGAATTATTTTGAACTAGTATTAGAGAGATTAGGGGAATTTGAATTAAATTTGGAATCAATAGAGGTGTAATAAAAAAGGTATACTAAACTAATTATTATAGTAACCAATATTCTGTATGTCTTTTTGGAAATTGAGGACATATAGGGGTTCATATGAATTGGGATCTTAGATGTCCCAATTGAAGTGAAGATTATAATGTACAAATCCCCATTTAAAAACCATCCAAAATTGAAAAAATTTAAAAATTTTGGGGAAATAAATTGTTCTAAATCATGTTTTACCATACTAAGTGGATACCACAAAATTCATATCTCATTTGAACTTTATCGCACCTCACTATTATCTAGTATGTTTTACAAACCCAATTAGAAATCACATGAACTAGAAAAATTTTAATTTTTCAAACATTACATCTAAAAACATTTAAAACTAAATGTAATTAGTGATATAATAAATATATACAATAAAATTGATTTTGTGGTGTCATACAAATTTTTTTGAAAGGCTCCTCTAACATCAATTAAGATTTATAAATTCCTATAAGAATCATAGTTGTTGTCAATGAACGATTTTGAAAGCTAGAATATCTCATTTTATATGTTGATTATTAAAATAGAATTCTATAAATAAAAAAATTATTATCAAAAAATATTTTAATATATTAATAAAAAAATGTTTTATTCTATAGATAAGTGCAAATAGTCTAATGGTTATATCGAAAATAACATTTTATAAAGATAGAGACAACAAAATGTGTAGTAATATATTTTATATGTCTATAATAATTCTTGTGATAATTATAAAAATAATGAACCTCAATATATATATTTAAAATGTTTATTTTTTAGGAAATATATGTATAAATTAAATTCAAATACACATTCAGTAATGAATGTTACATTAAGAGAAGAGTCCAAGAATTTTTTAAAATCATGAAATAGTGGCTTAAAGACAAAATTATATATATATATATATATTAAATACTATAAAATTTTAAAAATTTATTGAATATAGAGAAACATTTCATTACCAACATATTATTTATTTTATAAAATCATTCAGGCTCATTGGTTACAAAATTTGAGGGATAAAAAGTGTGACAATCTAGAAAAAAAATGTTTTTGTTATATGATTTTCCTTTATTCGATATTATTAATGTAATAGTTGATATATGTTTATAGATAATTTTTGTTTTTTCTATAAATGAATATTAATCATTATATAAAATTTACATGTAATGATTTTTGTGTTATGAAACACAATTAAACATACGAGTTTGGAAGGAAACTAAATTTTTTCATTTAATTTTAAGAATGAAATTTATGTTTTTAATTATGTATTAATTTTTTTTATAATACACAAATATTTAGAGTTATTATAAATTTTTTTTATCATAAGTGTATATTGATTTTTTTCAGTAATTTTAGAAAAATAATTTAAAAATAATATTTTTCTTGTTATTGATGTTTATTTTCAATCTATTGTGGACACTCTAAAAGTATATTGATATAATGATGAAGGTTTGGTGTTCAATGCCTCACTTTATGATTCTATATTAACCTATTATATCCTTTATATTTATTATGTCTCTTCATTTCATAATCACCAATTCTCAGGTTTTTATTCTAAAAATCACATCAACAAATTATCGAGATTGTCAAACCTATTTTTGTTCATATTTTAGAATTATGTCATCTCGTTTTTTAAATGTCTAGAGATAAAAATTTCATGAATTTATAGTGATGATCATCATTAAATTATATATGTTTTAATTCATATTGATATTTTTTCATTTGAAATTCAGAAGGGTTAGGATACATCATTTTTTGTGGAGGGTGAATAATTTTTTTGGATATTCCTCTTACATTAAAAAAAACATGGTTATCCCAATGATAGTTAGAAAATAAATTTTGACCATTATATTTTCATATTTAAGGATTAAGAATTGATGTATTTTATGCTTACTTGATAAATAATTAAAAAGGACTCATAGAATCCACCCTACTCCAACAGTTCAAATGGTTTGACATTTAATGGAAAATATAATTATAAGAACTATGTTATGAATGAATCATTGATTTATGTATACAATAAGGTGTAGAAATATAAATAAAAATATTTTAGATTGATTTATTATTAGATAATGAAATATTATAAAAATATTAATAAATTGAAAATTAATTCTCATATTAATTCCCTTTTATGTCTATCATCGAATATGAAGCCCCAAATTTCATCAGTTAATATTGAAAATACTTCCATCAATGAATTTTTTTGGGTTCTACGAGAAGTGAATTTTTAAACCCTATTCTAATTGAGGATATTGAAGTTCTACCAGCCACTATATTGTTTCTGGATGGTAGGTATTGACTGATGCCTTTGGAGAGTAGTGCTTTGGTTGGCCCAATTAGGAACTATCTTAAAGAAGAAACATCATTAATGATTGAATACTTTAAATTTTGTGGAATTTCAAATGGGTTCATCATTTTTATTCAACCTCTAATGTAGAAATAGTATATTATTGACCATAGATCTGTGATAGGGATCTTGGGGAATCATAATTTGGAAGATGTTATTCATGTTGTTTGGGATTTAACCTATATTTATTTCATCGATCCATCTCTTTTAGATATTCTCTATTCATTAAAATAGTATTTATAAATTAATATATTTGGTAGAAAAATGTAATTGGTTTTGTGGGATAAGTAACTAGGGATGAAATCTAATCTTATTTATCTTTATAGTAGAATCAACCCTTAGGTGTAAGAGGAAAAGGCCCAAGTGAAGGCTGTAACGACCCAAAATATTAATTAATTTAATTTCTCTTCTAATAATTATCCTATATAGTATAAAGTACATGAATCAAAATGTGAATCCAAAAATAGAATTCTGTTCAAATAATAATCATACATTAGTTATAATGTAAGCTAATTAGAATTCAAAATATTACAATGGGATAACAAAGAGGAAATAATACAATAATACATAGATAATTTCAATTTTCTTTATCAACCAAAAAATCATTACTCATGAACAGTGATATAGAAAACATAATTTTAATAATAAAAAAATCATTTTTATGATGAATGGAAAAAATAACCTCGGGATAATATAGATGTAATTGAATAATGAATGGGATAACATGAATTTATATGAAGTATTAAACCTGTATAACAATTATAAATTTGACTGTTAGAATAGTAATCTCGATGTTTGGAATAGTAATATAACCATTATAATAGTAACATCACCTATGGAAATTTTGAATAATATTAAGGTACCATATAAAATTAAAAAAAATATTATATTTAAATAATGGAAAAAGGAAATAAATGATTTAAAAATAATAAATTAATTGTTAGTATTATTATAAAATGTGAATAATCAAATTTTAATTTTAAGATGAATATAAATAATTATAAGAAAATTAGTTTTTATCAAATGGATTCATAAATTAATAGAATATTCTATTATAATTAAATGATAATTTTCTGGGAAAACAAATATTTTTTAAAAGAGTCATCAAATTGTTTACAATATTGAAATAAATATTTTTCGAATAAATAATGATTTTTTTAAATATTAAATATATCTTATTTAGAAAATTATTTTTAAAATATAGACACCATTTTTCAAAAGTAAACATAAATAATTGATATGGTGAATTTATTTTTATAAAATATTTTAATTGTTGGTGGTTAAAGAAATAAAATAACATAGGGAATTTTAAATTATAAGCCAATTACATGATTTTTTGAGTAATGGATGATGTATGTACCCATTGGTTCAAACATTAATGCATTGTTTAATGAATATAGTCATAATAATCAACACTATTAATAGTCTAGAACAAAAAATACCAATAATGAATATAATAATGAAAAACACATCTCTCCACCCATAGAAAACCCACCCTGACCACACCTTCTCATAACACCTTATATTCATTGGATCTTGACAATATTTTACCCACTTCCATTACCAGGACTCTTTCATACATCCTGACCTTTATTGATTCACCAAAAGTCCAAAACCAAGTGCCTTAAGTAGGTTCTCAAGGATATGACATTCAGGAGATAAAATCCACCATCTTTCTCTTTTGAGTCATTTTCATATTCTGTCGTATTATTTACCATATCTAAAGTAAAATTATAACTCCAACATCATATATATGTGATGATATTAGTGTTTTAAAAGAATATCTATAGTCAAATCACTTACATCCATGATTTATTATAAAAACAAAACATCATCTGTAATATGTCGGTTCACCTCCCTCGTGAACTCAATGATTTTTTTTGCATTACCAAGAATATGGATAGTCATAAAAACTATTATTATGGTAAAATTAGAAAATAATATTTTTATTATAACATATTTAATATTATAGAACTAATATTTAAACATAATATTATAAACAATAGTAGTTCAAGAAGGCTGTAATAACCACCAAAATAAAGTAGTCATTTGTTGTTAAAGATTTATCAATTGAATCAAACTCATAACAGAAAAAATAATAAATGAATCTATTTAATATTTTATAAGTTCAGTAATTACACATAATTTCACTTATATAGGACTATTCCGATTTTATAAGATCATTCATAATCAAACCCAAGTTATCCAACCATGAAATTATGAAATTAATTCTCCTAGAATGAAACAATTAATCTTTAAACTCAATGAAGTGGAAATAAATGAACATTATATATTTATTATGAATTATGTATATGTATAAGAAGTTATAAATTATGTTTTTAATGAATTTAATATGGTCATCTAGAATAATATGTTATGATGAAGAACACATTCAGACATAAGTTTAGGCATATCTCAGAACCTAACATTTTTTCCTTTGGGTTTGGATTCCCCCACATTATCACAATTAATTTATTCATTATTCATATAAAAATATTAAAAATATATATTTTTATGTTCAGAACATGTTTGTATAGATCAATTAATAATTATTTGATGCATAAATACATGTTTTAAATATTTCCTTTCTCAATTTGTCTCGATAAGAAATCCCAATTGAATGAACATCTCTATTTCTTACCCAGTTTCAAGTACACATAAAAAATGTTTTAAGGAACATTTATTCTCTAGAAACTCATTTTTTATGAAAATTCATTTTTGAGTCCCTTATAATTTTATTCTTTTACCCTCTCCCCATTTAAAGACCCTCTTACTTTTTCCTTAAAACTCCGCTTAAGTGGCACAACAACCAAATAAAACTATCAACTATTTTTTCATGTTGGCACTTCATTTTGGAAAAAAGTTATCTAATATATGCCTATAATTCCATTTTTAATGACCAATAATTATTATATCTATTATTTTATGTAAACAATTATGCTATTACATGGGGTTATTTATTTTCACATAAACTAGATAACAATTTTTTTCTATATGTATCTCTTATGTTTATGAAATATTTTTGAATTCTATATGTCGAGCACAAATTCATGAACACGTTATGATGGGTTCACCAAGATAGATCTTCAATTCATTGGGTAATTTTTTTAATATCATGATATGTTATTTATGGGATTACGAAGTAATCCTAGACCATTTTGTAATGTTTTCCACCATGTGCTATTATCATGGTAGTTAGCCTTGACTCATTGTTATGTTATACTCTGTGTTGCTATAAAAACTCAATATTTCCATGGTGATATGCATCCATGATCTGTATTATATGAATAGAGATGTTTATTCATGTTCCATGTATTTTAAGTTATTAATTCATTCTATTTAAATAATGTTTTATACTTATTTTCCCTGAGTATTCCCTTACAAGGATTTCTAGCTCATCTATTTGGGTCTATGTATTCCCTAGGATATCATATGCTATTGTAGCAGATCAAAATATGTTAGGAGATCATTATGGAGACTAAATAAATATGTTTTATTTTTTTCATATTTTCTAGACATGAAACTAGTCATATAAATAAATAATAATTTTCAATCCTTGGTCTATATTTAATAGACAATTATGCTAAAAATCATGTAATAATATGTTTAAAAGGAAACGGTATCCATATTCAGTTTCAAGAAATAGTCTATTTTTTGGGAATTAAAAATAGAAAACGTTTTTATGAATCCTATATATAATTTAATCAACATGGATAAAAAATATTGACTCATATGGCATCATAGAATAGAAAATCCATAAAATTGTTAAATTTATTCTTCGGGGTTCATAGTTTCTATGTTATATGGTTATTATCTAAGTATCCAATCCCCGATTTTTTAATTTTTTATTTAATTTATGGAAATTGGAAAACACGTGATAACATCCAATGTTATATGTAATGTCAAAACATACCTAATGAGATTCCAAACATTAAGGGAATTGAAGACTAAAAATTATTGATTGTACATGATCTCCTGGCTCATGTTATGAATAATAACATGAATATTGTAGAATTCCCTCCTTATCCAACGAAATGTAAATTATCGAAAAAAATTATCTAGGTGAAAATATCCTCCTGTGTTTATTATATATTATGATCACAACATCATGGAACAATGGATTAACTCCTTTCAGATGATATATTTAGCCTCTAGTGCTCAGAATAAAATAATGATGTGATGGTGTTCAATAATTTTTATTGGGTAGCTAATTAGTGTTGGTCATTAATAAAGAAAATAAAGTCTGAATAGGAGAATTATTCCATGGAATGGGTAGTAATAATGAAAATATTTTTAAATAAATATTTTGCACAAACATGAAATATTAAAATGGGGAGGGAGTTCCTATGACTAATGAAATAGGAAGGTGAGTCAATCTAAGAATATAATGAAAAAATTAAAACACTTAAATGATATGATTTTATCATTTCCATGAGCACTAAAATAAAGATGGATAACTTTTTAGTGGATTAAAAAAACTCTATGAAAAATTTTGGTGGTTTGGGAATAGGAAATATATGTAGTCATTGTTGGTTGTGACATTGAGGTTTGGATGGAAATTTGAGAATCAAATATGTCTCATGGGATTAAAGGTAAAAGATGAAAATGGAGTTCAATATTTGGGGTACAGTAGTTAAATTCTATAGAGTAATAAAAACCAATCATCCCTCTTGTGAATAGTGTGGGAAGATGCATCCTAATAACTATCTAAAGGGAAGTGAAAAAGATGAAAATGTGAATAATATAGGCATCAAGATAATCATTGTTTTATGTGATATAAACAAGACCAATCATTTTGAAGAACAATTAAATTCTTAGATCAATAATCATCTTTTACTAATGTGTATCAAGTACAAGGGATGTGGGTATTAAATGAAAAAATTCATTAAAATAAGGGTTTTCAGAGAAAATCAATAACAACTACCTCCATTGAAAAAAGGAGGGAAATATGCTATCACTACTAAGGTGGATCTGGAAAATGTTGTTGTTATATGTACACTGGTAATTTATTAATGAATAGTGAATATACTATTTGATTCTAGTTTTCCCCGTTATTTCATATCTTTCTTTTTTTTAAATCTATCAATGAACACCTCAAAATATAGACTTTGGGTTAACAATGAGAATAATATATGAGGAAATTATTGTGTATAAAGTATATAACCTCTTATGGTCATTTTTTGGGTAATAAACCTCCCAAAAAAATTCATATTACTTTATTTAGTTCATATTTATTCTATAATGGAAATGGATTGAATATCTTTATGTACATACAACAACAACATTCAGGAATGGTGGGTCACTACTTACACAATTAGGAATCCTATAATATTGAAAATATGCTTGGAGGATGGTGAATATCATATGAAATTTTCCTCTAGAGTATGTATCAGCTTTCTTTATGAGAGGGTATATATATCTCAAATGATGGAGATGATGGATATGTTCACACTGGAATCAGTTCCCATTATGATGGACTACATTGATAGGTTCCTTCTAATATTTTTTTGGTCTTCCTCTTGACCATGATGTTGAGTTCTTAATTGATAGTTTAGTTGGAAATATACCCATTTCATAGAATATTCAAAGGATGTAAAAATTGATTTAGAAAAACACAATAAGTAGTTAAAATGATTTCGGAATTTTATTTTATATGCCTGAGTTCTTAACTGCAAGGTTCAATAACACACTCCATCAAGAATAAGGACGAATCAACATTCCTCAGAATTGATTATTGCAGGGATAGAATATATTTATAAAGAACCATTTTCCATTTCAAATGATAGATTAATTGTTTAATCAACTATGTGAGTCCATTTATTCCTCTAATATGGACTTTCATTAGGGATATCCTTAATTAAATGTGTAGAATAAAAATATTAGAAAGACCACCTTCCAAATAAGTTACTTTTACTATGAGTGCATATATGATCCTTTTAGACTCCCTTATGTGCCTGTAATTTTCATTAGATTAATGATTAAAGTATTTATATATTTCCATAAAATTGTTTAGTAGTCTTTATATATGACATTATGATATACTCCAAGATCAAGGAGGAGCATGAGGAAAATTTGAATACTATGAAAAATATTTCATGAAGTGAGAAAAAAAAATTCACACTGATATAAATGTTAGTTTTATATAGAGGAAGAGTCATTAATGGGGAATGTCATCTCCACCAATGGGATATCGATGGACCCTTATATAAAAAAATAAATGAATTTCCTAGTCCAACATATATAAGAAATATATATAGTTTCCTCAGTCTAGATTGGTAATACCAATTATTTTTAAGGAATTTCTCACTACTATAAAACACACTATCCATGACGAAATGTTAGGGATTAATGTTCTTATGTAATTGTTAATAAGAATAATTATTTAAGGATTTGGAAAATAGGATCCTCACTACACCATAAAATAAACTAAAAATGTGCGGGGGACACTTTGGGGTATACAATGATGCTTAAAATAAGGGAATAGGTTGTGTACTAAAGAGGCAGGGTAATCTGGTATCCTATGCCTCAATTTAACTGACTGTTCATGATAAAAACTATCCCATGAAATATTTGAAGTTGGAGACTACGATACCCAAATTTAAAATACATTGAAATTATCTCTAGGGGAGAGGTGTACGATATATGCTAAAAAAATCACAAACATATATTCCCATAGAATAATCATTATTTATCTATAAAAAATGGTCAGGTATCATCATGGATTATCACTGATCAATATACATCGATAATAGTAGATAAAATAAAGAATTATATTCCCTATGTAGAATGCATCCTATAGTATTTTCAACGGTCAAAATATAGAATGATTGAATCTTCTGAGACATGCGAAGTCTGGATATTGGATTTATAATGTAAGTAACATCATCTTTGTATTGATAAATGATTTATTGACCATCCATTATAGATAAGATAAAGGATTATTAAATAAATGATGTTGAGATTAAATAGAAGGTGGAATCTATCATAAATGATAAATCCTAGATGATTAAATATTATGATAATGATTTGTATGATTTCATTCAATACTATTTATACCATAAAATCTAGAAATGAAAATTTATATTTTAAATGATGTATACAGATTAACCTTCTAAATCCACCCATGGAGCACCAATATGCATTAAGATCTTACTGAGATCTATTGGTGGGATATATTAAGATATAGATTTGTGAATGCACACCAATGTTCCTAGAATGTCCTCAAGTGAAGGCTAAAATGGAATGGTCTAAGGGGATGATGAAACCATTACCCATAACTACATGAATATGAGAAACCATTACCATGGGTTTTTTCACTATAATTATGATTGCATAAATTGTAAATAAATAAAGCTATGTTATTGTGGATCATCTTTTAATTTCTTCTGAATTTATTACAATTTCAGAGGACTTATCACTCAATCATCTAAAATCAATATACCTCATGGAGGTATTGATGCTGTATGGAGTAGCATGATCAATTATATCTAATCAATATGTCATATTTACCTCCATCTTTTAAAAATATCCCAAAAATCCCCTAAACACTAATCTAAATTTTAGTATGGATTATCACACCCAAACGTATGGACATTCTTAATGAACCATCCATACAATAGTATTTATGTTGATGGAATGCTCAATGGAATTCGATGGAGGATGCGATCAGCCTCTTCCATTATTCAAATTATTTTACAATAATACATTCCAATAAAGCATAAAAATGGCTCTACATGAAAGAATTTATTATAAGGGTAATAGTAAATTGTAATATTGAGATGATGTACGTGAATATAAGATATTGGGATAAGAAATGGTCAAAAGAATGGATGAAAAGGTGAAAACCATTGAGCTAAACATCAGGTAAAACTAAGGATGACAAATGGTATTTTTATAAAATAATAACTAGAACAGGATATTATGGTTGGATACATGGTATTCCCTTATATATCTCTATGGAAGAGAGTATTGTGATTTTGGAAGAAGGAAAACCCATACCCTGGGTACATAAAACCTTTTGAGAGTTTTGATCAGGTATGTGTTGTGGCATATCAACTAGAACACCCATCTATTGTGTCACAAGTATATTTTATATTCCATGTCTCCGTATTAAGAATTTAAATACCAGATCCCTCACATAATGATAATTAATAGCCATTCATATAGAAAATTATCTCTTAAATGAGGAGTAGTCAGTGAAGCTATTGTACTATTGAGATAAATTTATATGCAAAAATAATATTAACCAGGTCAAAGTAATATGGAGGAACCAAAAATATGTAAAGGAATCATGGGAACTAGAGGATGATATAAAGGTTATGTACAACATCCATTTATACCTTAGTATGTAAAATGAAATATCAAGGAAAATATTTCATAATGTGGAAGAATGAATCAAACCAAAAAATCAATTGAATTTACCGTATTATTATGTCATATTTTATATATAAATTACATCAAACAGAGAAATGAAAAAACATTATTCCATAAAAAAGGGTGATATATTGGACATAAAATAATCCAATAAAAATTCAAAATATGACATGGGGATAAAAAGAGAAAATAAAGGAATAAGAATGGGGTAATTTGGATACACGCAATCACCAAGATTGAAACCACACATGAACACTAATACAGAAGTAAGACATACTTTTTATAATAAAAAATAATTTTTGAATATATAAATATATATAACCTTATGTGAATATAGATGTAAATGAGGAATGAATTGGATATGGGGTTTTTATCGGAAGTAGTAGACCCATATGACTATTAAAAATATGACCATTGGAATGTAATTTTACCATTAAGAAGGGTAATATGACCATTAGAAAAGTAACCTAAACTATATAAATGTAAAATATATTTTAGGTTTCATATGAAATTAAAATCTATCATATTTAAACCATCTTTCAAGAAAATAAATGGGTTCAAAATGATAAATTTAGTGTTAGTAATTTTGTACAATGTAAATGTTTTATATGAAATTTTATAAAGAATATAATTTTTTAAAAGAAAAATATTTTTTTATAAGAAGGACTAATAAATTAATAATATGTTTTATTATAATGATTATATAAATTTATGAATCCATAAATATTTTTAAAGAGAAATAAAAGTGATTAAAATTATTAAAATTGATGTTTTTTTTAAAAATAAAGACTTTTTTTAATATTAAATTTCTCTTATAAAAAAATTATTTTCATAAAATGGTATCCATTTTTATAATTTAATCCCAAAAAAAATGGTTAGTCTGATTTTTTGTTACTTTTTTATAAATGATGAATTTTTGGTGAATAGTGAAACACCGTAATTTTCATTATTTGACATTGTAAGCCAAATACTGGAGTTTTTGAGTCATGTATACTGTGATCACCCATTAGTTTGATCTAAAATGTACAATGTACTATATATATTCATAATAGTGGAATTTATTGATAGTATTGAGCAAAATTATAAAATAATGAATATAATAATAAAAAACACCAGTCCCCCAGATAAATACCACCCTATTAATAACAACTTTTATGTTTTATAGACATCTAATATTATTCCCAGTTACCTTAATGAGCCTCTTACCCGTGTCTTTTTATTTCTTATCTCACAAAATGTCCAAACTGGAGTCTCTAAAGGATGTTCTCAAGGTGACTACATTCAAGAAGTAAAATCCTCCATATTTATCATTTAAATACATTATTTCATCTACCTTACCATTCTCCATACCCAAAGTTGAATTATAAAAACCATATCATATATATGATTTTTTTTACTTTTATAAAAGAATATCAACCATTAAATCCCTTCACTCTACCATTTATTGTGAAAATAATAACATCATCTAGAATATAATGGTTAACCACTATCAAGGACGATGAGATTTTGTTTTCCATTTCCATCTTCTAGGCCATTCATAAAATCATTATTATTAATAAATGTTATTATAACTTATATATTATAACTTATTAAATATTTTAGAACCAATATAAAATAAATTTAATAAAATTATACTATTTTGTGATGGTAGAAAAACATGAAAAAACAAAATAAACATATGGAATTAACTTTTTATAAAATAAATCATCCTCATACCAGAATGAAAAAGGAAATACGAGACCATTTAAAAATCTAGAGTTTCATTAATACTAGGTAATTTCATTCCTAGAGTATTATTCCACTATGAAAATATGATCCATAAGTATACAAATATTAGCCGACTAGAAAACCATGAAATAAGCACTCATGGAATAATAAAATAAAGCATTATAACTATTTGAAATGTCCATAAATTAACTCAATAAAATAATAATAAACAAATGTATTATAGGTTAAGAAAAAAATTATTAATGAATTGAATTTGATTATTTCAGAAATTATGTGAACAACCACAACAAATTTAAATATAATGTAATCGGTCTCTTTAAACATCCATTTGTTTCCATTTGGTAAAGATTTATCTCTATTTATCCTAAGGAATATGTCAAATATTATTATATAATTTTACTATATTATAATTATATGTTATAAAAATATGTATATAGCATAATTCATTTTTTATTGATTGGGAAATAATCTTTTTATAAGCCCCCTTATAAATTCTTCTCAATAAGAAAATGCGATTAAAGGGAACTTATCTATTACTTAACCAATTTCTTGTACACAATATACAGTGTTCTAAGAAAAAAATATTCTTTTAAATAACAAATTTTATCATGAAAAAACATTTTTATTTTACATATGGTTTTATTATCTTACCCCGTATTAACGAATCTTCACTGTTTTCATATAACCTGACTTAAGTGGAATATTTCCCAAAGTAACCTACCCACAATTTTCTAATGTTGGAACTTCATTTTAGACACAATTTGTATAATATATGATTATTATTCCTATATGAATGTTTAATAATTATTTAATATATTATTACATGTAGACAATTATGATACTTTGTCTACTTATTCCTTGTGAAATGATTTAAAAAACCATTTACTTTCAGTGGTAACCCTTAGGTTTATAACTTTTGATTGATTTCTTTATGTGGAACACATATGCATGAACATATTGTGATGGGAGTTCTAAGATAGAACTCTAACTAATTGGTTAATATTTTATTCTCTTGAGTAGTTATGTATGGGATTGGGGAGTAAACCTAGTCTGTTATAGGACTCTATCATCTATGTGATATAATCATATAGTTAGCCTTGACTCATGTTTATGTCATGTTGTATATTTATTCCACATTCAAATATTTCTATGATCATATGATTCTATGTTCTATATGATAATACCCTACATTTCTATACATGTTCCACTCCATTTATAATTTTATTTCATTCATCCAAATTCATTTGATATTATATTTTTCCATGGTTATTTCCTAACTGGGATTATTATCCCATCCATGCCTATCTATGTATTTACCAGGTTATCCTATGATTTTGTAGGAGTAAAAAAGAAGTTTGTTTCTCATAATGGTTATTAATAAATTATTTTTACTCTAGTTTCATGTTTTCTAATTATGTACCAAGTATTCTAAAGACAGTAGACTTTGTGGTCTTTGGTTGATATTTAATTGAATATTTGCACAAAATCATGTAATAATAATTGTAAGATGCATGATTAATTATAAGAAAACCCTAATCTAAAACTAAATTTGTCCATATGATTAATAAAAAATAATTTTATAGATAATTAATGAATGAATGCATCAAAAAAAGAGGACCAAATTTTTAATGAGTGGGTGACTCTATAGTAAGTGAAGACTATTACTATTAGTCTATAATTTAACAGTCTAAACTATAATTTTTCAACATTTTCATCTTAGTAATTGATTCCATTAATTATAATAACATGTGAATTTTTTAACTGTAAAAATTTTAATTGGGTTATATTTCATGTTCTATAATAACTCAAGAGGAAAAACAAAATAGTGACGAGGAGGTTTGAGTTTTTTAGAATTCAATTCAATAATATTCACCAAAATTTCAATGGTTAGTGCAATATAAATATGCGAGAAAACATTTGTAAATGAGAATTCAATATGAACCTGATTAATAGTCTTATAAATTATTTTTTCAATCAATTTTACTCTTTATATGAGTAAGAGGATGATTTTTGTTCTAACAGATAATTTTGCAGACATAAAACTAAAACAAATATGAATTACAAGAATGAGTTATGAATTGTATAAAATGTCCTTGAATAATCATTAGAGCGATCACATATTATTTATGTGACTCATAATCTTTATGGAAGACATTATTATTATTTTCGTCAAAATTATTGGAATATTATAATAATGAATTAAGAATCCTTATAAAATTTATATGACTCATGTTATTTTTCATCCTCTACTATGTATCCCAATTTAGATTAACTGATTTTCAAAATAATGGGCTAAATAATTAAAATTATTGTTCACTAAAAATAAAAAATGCATAATTAAATGAAATTAGGGACATGAATCTTAATTTAAAATGTACACTATTTGTTGATGGTACGAAAAACAACATGTTCAGTGTCTTGCAATAATAATATAATAATAATAAATAGATATTTTAAAAGGAATGATATTTTTCAAAGTGGTTAAGAGATAAATCTATTTTAAATCATGTTAGTTAGTCTAAGGTTATCCCATTTCAAGTGGAGAAGTTAAAAATCCTATATATTGTGAATGGTATTAAAATTGTACAATTCCATGAGATAGAGAGGGAGAGAGAAGTATTTATAAATGTGAGATATTGTGAATTAGTTACGTATAAGGGTGGATATTTAAATTACACATCTCATATAACATTTAAAATTGAATATATTTATCCAAATAAAATGATATCAATATATGGTGATAAATACTTTAACTTATTTATTAATGAATTTACACTAATTATATGCTCCATTTTCAAAACTAAAAAATATGATGAAATCAATAGATTCAAGTGTTTATAAAAAGTATTTAAATAGAATTTTATTATTCCATGAAATGGTTATGTACGAATATCGGAGATGAATATATATGTTTGAATGGTTTGAAGTGTACATAGTGAACCATGGAATTAAACAATAGTAATGTGAAATGTACACCCTTTAATAAAATGTTTTTAATAAGAGGATGAATAAATTATTTATAGTGATAGATCAAACCATGTTAATAGAATACATTACAATTCATTTATTTTTGGTTTATGTTATTAATAGAGTTATTAAAATTCAAAACCATGACTTTTATTATAAAGAGTGTAACATATCAATTTATGAGAAATATTACAAGAATATGCCAATATTGGCATATTTGAGGATATTTTGTAACCATTTTATCATAAAATGTAAGTGTTCCAATAATGTATTAATTTTTAATTTTATGTTTTAAATATTCCTTCATAATATATATTTGTGTCATAACAATGTATAAGTTACAGTATAAAAGTCATTAATCATATAATAAAAATAAATACAACATTATTTAATCAGTATATAACAGTACATGTGAAGAATAAATAAACTATATAAAATTAAAAAAACAATGAGATAATTGAAATAAATAGATAACATAATTATAATTTTAAAATGAATTATTTTATGGTCTCTTTGGAATATCACACACAAGAACAACCATATAAACATAAAACTAAACATTAAAAATAATTGGAATTATGTAAAAGATAAAATTATATTGATAGAAATATATATAAATATTTAATTAAATAAATAATATGTAATTACATAATGTATAAACTCAATATATTAGATTAAATAAAAATGTTATGCATTTAAATGTTTTCTAGAAATTACAATAATAACCTGACCATTAGAATAGTAAATTTAACCATATAATATTCAAATAGATTATAAATAATATTAATATGAATATTGCATATTTGAATCTAAGAATGTTTTATGTTAAATATTAAAATAAATATCACAGAAAATAATTTTGATATAATCAATTTTATTATTTAAATCATCAGATTTAAATTATAAAAATTATATATTTTGTATTTTTTATATAGCAATGAAATTTTGAATGAGTGTAAGAAATATAGCCTTTCAGATAATATATTTCTTCTATTCAATTGTTTTTGTAATAATTACATATGAAATTAAAAATAGTTTTATCAACCCAAAATGTGTTTAATGAGAGATATATTTTTTCTGTAAATAATAAATTCTATTTTCAATCATAAATATAAGTTCTTAATTTCAAGATGACAAAGTATTCCATTAAAAAACATTTATCCTCTTTTCTATCCTTTAATTTTTATATACTAATAAATTAATATTTAAAATAATTTAATTTTCATTAAACCATAAAAATTAAATAATTTTTTTCCCAACAAAGAAAACTTTTGAAAATCACACACTTTGAATAATATTTTAATCAATTATTTTAAATAAAACACACATCTTATTCATGTATAAAGACCCTTTATCAGAAACATTGAAAATAAATTCCACAATAAATTTAATTCCCAATTATATACTCAAATACCTTCTCTTGAACCTCTCTGGATCCCATGATACATTATGTTCTCACCCCACTCTATGTCCGGAAGGCCACAAATCGATAATAAATAAGTTCACATTAAATAAGAGAATACTCTTCTATCCTATTATTTATATATTCAATAATACAATTTTAATAGTTTTTTTATATTTTTACACTCCAAAACATTTTAATTAATAATTATATAAATATTTAATCTTATTTTTATTGGTAATGATTATTAAAATTTAATTATAATCTTTAAAAACACAAAACCTTTTTTAGATGCACTGTTAATGGTAGGTTTTATAAACCTACAAAGACATTACCAATTCATTGTGTATCACAAACTTTATAAATATATTGTGTATCTTATATATATATATATATATATATATATATATGCTAATGATAATAAAATACTATATAATGATTAATATCTATATTGAAGGTACAAATATCTCCCTCTATCATTATGGAAATGTTTCATTAATGACATGTTAAACCACTTATGTGCATGCTTAAAGTTATTTATCAAAAAATTACTTGTTCGTTATCATAAACAATATATAATTTATAAATATTTAAATTTTTTTGTCTTACATAGGTAATTTCACTAATTGATATAAAGATTAACCAAACTCATGAAATTTAATCAAACATGTTGTTGAACTTTTTTATATTAAATGAAATATTAGTAAATAAAATAAAAATAAAAATATTATAAATAATAAAACAAATTAATTTTAAATGCAACATGATAAATTTTTTAATAGTATTATGCTGGTTATATACAAGTTGAAAACATTATGAATAATCGGGATCTAGAGTAATAGGACTCTAAAACACTTTTTTATTCTTTTCTGATTACTATATTTTTCTTTATATTTCCATAATTATTCTTCTAAATCATTGTATAATCCATTATAAGTTAATTTTTTCTATTTTACAATTCACTATTATAGGAATATATATGTTTTAATTTATTGGGGTGAATTATTTCCCCACTAATTTAATTAATTATGTACTTATTTTCTAAACACCTAATTTATTCATTATTCTTTTCCATATTATCTCAATAAAAAATGGTATTTTATAAAACTATTTAGTGTATAATGGTATGGATTCCCTTATTGTATTAGTATATTGATATATTTTTAAATTATATATGAAATATGACATTACTGTGAATCACATTCTTTTATCAAGGGTTTATTTTAGGATTTTTATTGAAGTATGTTTCTTTTCATTCTGGAATGAATGATTATAAGTATTTTATGATGTCATGAGTTGGGATGATATTATATACTTTTAAAATTAATTGTAAATGTATTATATATATTGAAATCATTATGATTATAAATGATGATATTTTATTTTTTTAATAATATAATTTGTGTACATGATTCATTTTCCATTTTTTTATATCATTATGATGTATTGGAATTAATCTCCATCTTATGAGGTTAAATTTTTAGGAATATCCCATATTCCATGTATAATTCAAATGAATTCAATAGTATTTGGATTATGATCATGTGTTTATTATGTGATAATAATTATTTCTATCACCCATGTACTCATATTGATTTTGGTCTAATATTTATTAAATTCTAAATATATAGTTATAAATATCAACATTAACTCCATGAAAACATGCCTTACATGAATCATTTGAAAAAAATTCATGTTTTTTATTTCCTTAAAGTATAAAATTTAAACAAAATTAAAGTACATAAAAATATTGATAAATGATGCATAATAAAAAAGTTACAAAATGTTTTAAAACACAAGTAAGATATGTATTAATATTGAAATAATTTTCATCTTAATATTCATTGAGGATCAAACAATTGATTACAACAATGTATTGAATAACACATCTAAATAATATTATAAAAATATTCAATATGAAATCATGGAATAGGATAAGAGATTTATATGATGCGTTAAAGGCTATATTTATGAATTTAATATAGCTGTTGCATTAATATTGTAATTCATATCATCATTATACTTACGAATAATTACTAAACAATATAATATTTAAATGAATCTATTATAATATAGTCATTGAACTTGTGAGTATAAATATATGTAACTACATTTTATAATATATTTTTAATGTAAAATAAATGACATAAATTAGTATATGTATTCATTATGATGTTTATTTTTTAACCTTTTAAATGAGTCAATATCACAATGGTTTATCCAAGACGAATCCCCGATTGAACATCAATAATTATGGCTTGGTGAAATTTGACTATGGGGGATGTTAATGGTAATTGAAATCATTAAGAGCTACATGTTAGGTAAATCATTACATGAAAACATCACCATTTATTATATCATCCTTAGAATATATATGGTTGTCTTAATGGTATTTTTCTGTATATATTTTGAAAATATAAAAATGAAATTATTAATAAAATAGTATATATATATATATATTTCTAATTTATCTATATTTTTATACATTTCTAATTTTTATAAAACCTAAAATAATTAAATATAAAATGAGGTTTTAAATATATATCATATTACAATTAAAATAATGTTTATTAAATAAATAATGAATTTTAAATAATGGTGAATATCATAATTTAAGGATAAAAGTGATATTTTGCATAGAATTTCTTATGTCAGTGATGTATTTTATTATCTTAATAAATAAAACAAATAAATATTAAATAGTTATTTTAATTTAAATTATTTACAATATATAAAATAAATTTAATTTAAACTATTATAATTTTTTCCTTATTTGAATGGAATATAAATAGATTCATTTATATGATTAAAAATAAAATTTTCCAAAAAATTATATTTATGATTTGGAACTATTATATTAAAGTAAATTACATTTTAAAAATGAAATAAATAAAATGTTTTTAAAATTTGGAAAAATCATGTAAATATGTTGTAATAACGGGTGTTTCATTTTTAGGGTTAAAAATGAGTTATCAATGTAAAAATTGAGTTACCATGGTAATGATAAAATTAGATAAACATGTTAAATTAACGTTTAATCTCCTTTAATATCAAAAAACATTACCTAGAAATATTTGGATGAGGATATTAATTAACTCACCAAATCATTTCATATATATATATATATCCAATTTTGATCCACTTTATATGATTAATTATATTAATTATTCCATAAAGAATTTGTGTTTTCTGATATTCCACTAATGATTACTTTTTAAATTGACCATCCTCTACCCTTGTCATTTTTTTGAGTTGAAATCATAACATTAAACTTTTTATAAAATTATGTTTGAAAATAAAAAACCACTTTTATAATTGTATATTATATTCTATCTTTTATACTTTACGAGATATTAAGAATGAGTCACTGAAAATTAAAATTTTATTATTACGATAGACGCCATTTTAATGCTTAAGGGGGAACTCAAAAAAATTCAATGAAATAAAAAGAAATTCAAGCCCACATTCAAATTCCTAATTATAAAAAACAATAGAATTCAAATATTCAATTAAGGTCCCCACCCCAGTATCAAAATCCTTAAGATGAGCTTTCACCAACACCTTGTTGCTTGGCTAGTAGTCCCATGCATGGATGTACGGGCAAGTTACCAATGGAAATTGTCATACCCTCTCAATTATCCAATTCTGAATAGCCATGATCTCTAAAATCATAATACTCTGACCCTCTTCTGAAGTCATTCCTTGTGGAGGAATATATAAATTGAACCATAAATCACAAAATGAAGCACCACAGAAAAACAAACCAACCATTCCATAGATTCACAAATTCAACCAACATAAAACAATTCCACGATTTACCAAAACCATCCAACATGTTTCAAAAACACCACAGAAAAACTCACACTGCAATCAACTTGGTTCGCCACTGTGAATCCATCACAGTACACCCCAAATCACCCCAAACAAAGGTCTTGTTCACCAAAAATCCATCATTGGTCATCGGAACCAAAACCAAGATGACACCGCACACCGCCTCCCTCCATCCGAGCATCACCAACCGAACATGAAAATCAAAACCCTAATAATTGAAGTTGGATTATCTCTAGACACTCGAAGATGGAATCCAAAGACTGAACACATCCAGATACAGAAGTGAAAATTAAAAAAACACACAACATCACCGTCGCTGGACCACACTCGATGTAGATCACCCCACGAGCTGCCAAACCATCACCACCGTCAGATATTCACACACACAGCGACCATAAAAAACCTACCACCACACCATATTTATACATTTAAATATGGTGCCACCCCTCTATCCATTGAAGAAGGAGACACAACCTGAACACTGCTCCGCCACCTAGAGAACAGTATCAAGATTGATGGCTAGGGTGAGAGAATAAGACGACAATGAGAATCACTAATGATCAAACCCACAAGGTTACTCCAAAAATGGGTATCTATAAACCACTAAGGAGCCCAAAGAGGAACTGTGAAAGGATCCACCATCGTCCCTGAATGGGAAGGGAGATGGTGACAGGGGGAGAAACGAGCGAGGCAGATCGCTCTACGAGCGCATCGTGTGAGGAATCGATCCACATGATCTTAAGAATGATATTTTTGGAAAGTCATTTTATAAGATGCATAATTATCTTTATTATATAAAAAATAACCATTATCAAATGAACATGTAATCTATAAAAATTATGGATATAAATAATGTAATTTAGATTAATGTATAAAAAATAAATCATAAAATGTCAAATGTTGTCTATCAATGGATATTTTAATTAGTCTACCGCAAAATAATCATTGAATGGAGGCATAATATATTTCTAGATTAACTTTTATAAATCCTAGATGATGAAGAAATTCATATATTCTACAAGATAATGAAACTCTATTGTAAAGGATGAAATACATACATAGTGTAGAGGTTTATATATTAATGAATATAAAATGGATATGTTTTGCTGAAACTCTAATGTGAAGAAGGATTTAGGAAAATGTTATGGAAATTGATCTAGATAATTGAAGAATATAAATTTTTGAATATTCTACATTAATGGAACATCTTGGTCTTGGAGATAATGATATTTTATTCCTATGTGATATAAATTTATATGTTTATTTTTTAATATCATGATAAATGAAGAGTGCTTTATTTTATTCATTATTGATTCATTTCATAAGGAATATTTGTGAAAATATCTTGTAAATTCTTCAATAACATTTTTTTATATGATGTTTGTTATCTATTTTTTGAGGATTTCTAGGGAGTAGAGATATATTTGTTTTCTGATCATTTAATCAAGGGCTCAAATGGAATAGGAAACATATATTATTTCTAATCATTAAAACCTGGGATTCTGATTTTCAGGATATATGACTATAAGGTATGTTAAAGTTTTGGATACCTTATTTTTGGTTAAATAATTCATTATCACTACTATTAAAATTATGATAACATTCTTTGAAAAAATTTTAAATGTTATTCTTACACCCATTATAAAATTTTTTTAATTTTTTTATTCCTATTAATTGTAATTTTTTCACAAGATTAGTTGTGATTTTTTATTTTAAATACTTTATTCATTATTATAATATTTTCTGAACTCTAATTATAATTTATATAATTAAATATCTATATTTATTTACTTTAATATAAAATTTTGGTAAATATTTATGTTTTATTTTATAAACTGCAATCCCCTCATATCTTTCAGTAAAATATATACTATTAAAATCTAACATTTGGTATCATAAAACAATTTTAATTATTATATACATTTAAATTGAAGATTTTTTTTAGAAATGATTATATTTTATTAAATATGGATTTGTTTATTAGAAATTTTGTAAATATGAATCTATAAATACCATTGATATTTCATTGTGCTGATTATGATTACTAGAGAGATCAAATAAAATATTTTATAATCAACAATGGAACTGGTAATGTAGTTCTGTTAACTATATGTTATCATATTAATAAGATAGATGTGACTATTTTTACCAAATATGGAGTGTTGTAATATCAACATAAATATCATGTTATAAATAATATTCAAACTCAATAAAAACAAATAGTTGGAGTCATATTTCAACATGAATAATTGAGAAAATACATATTAATGAATTTCGAAGATACTCACATTGTATGTACTAATTTTTTTTTTAAAAATTAAGATTTATTATTAGATCTTATTATAAAGAAATTGATTTCTTACCTATAGAATGTGTAGGCAAGATTCTCTATTGATTCATGAAATATTTATATATTCTGTAATGTCTATGACATAATGTCATACCAAATGATTAGTTTAATAGAAAATATTACTAATATTATTCCCATTGGATCCTCCAATTATTTTTACTCTCATATTATATGAGATTTGGTTAAAATGATATACAGAAAAGGAGATGAGGAAAAATAGAGGACACATTGATAATACTTCAGCAGTTGTTAGAAACATCAAATCTGCTAAAAATCATCCAAAATCATCTAAGAAGAATAATTTTTATGTTTTCATATAAGTACCTTAGAATAGAATGAAAATTAATAAAATATTATAATCAAAGGAATGTATATAATAGTTGGAAAAAATTATTTTGGTATTATGTACGACAAATGATTAAATTAAAAAATTGATATGAAATAAAATTCATAGATGCGTTTTTTTTAATGAAAAAATAATTGATATAGAGGAATATATTTTTTATGTCAAAAAATAAAGATAAGAAAAAATTTAGTTCGGTATTATTCTATAATAAAATAGGGAATATAACTTTGAATGTTTCTGACACTTGGTGTGAAGAGGGAGGAGAGATTTGTTCTAAAAATACATCTTATAATAAATGTGATGGTCAGAACATCAGTGGTTCATATGAAAATATTTTAATGATAAACAAATTATTGATGGATATAGTATCTATAAAATTATTCACTAATTTTTTATTTATTGAAAATTATCCATATTCTAATGATTAATATTCTACTTCATCTAAAAATGAAAAATCTAATAAATCTATGATAATGATTTGATAGCATTTTTTTAGCAATAATCTAGATATGATAATATTCTTGGAAAAAAATAGTTTCTAAATCCTCATAATGTGATAATAAATAATATTCCAAATCAATTTATTGAACTTGAAATACTTCAAGAATGATTTTAGATTATACAAATGTTTTAGAAAATAAATATATTTATTCCTAATTTGATGAATATATTAATAAATTTGTGAGTCTATAATCTGAAATACTTTGTCTTTTTTTCAACATTTAATTCTTGGACTAATTTTTTTTGTAATATGTACCATATTCTTAAACCTAATAAAAATAAATTTGAGTTTGGTTTTTATTATATAAAATGTAATACCTAAAAGAACTGTGTTGTTCTAAAGGGTGGTGCATTCTACACTAAATATTAGAGTTGCGGACAGTATAATAAAAAGTGTTCTTTAAATAAGGTAAATTTCTTATATCTTCACAATAATTATATTCTCAAGTAATTTGATGCAATGAAATATAATAAAGTTGGATACTTTTAGATCATAAAACATTTTCTTGAAATTAAAATTTTCATCCATTATATTTTTTGTTCAAAAATATCACAGTTCTATTTCATTTTAAAAAGGTACAAATAAGAATATATTTTACATAGATAGTAGATGATCTACAAATGTGAATGTAAATATACAATTCAATTATAATATAGTCTAGATGAATGGTCTAGAATTGAATTTGAGAGAAAATTCTCGAGAAGGGATCTACAATATATGTGATATTTTTATCATGGAATAGATGTATTTAAAAATATTTTATTTTCTTAGTTTTTAGTCACAAAATCACAAGAATAAGTTGATTATTTGATAGTAGATATCTTGTGAACATCATAAATCATAAATATACTTTTTAAATTTATGTTGGAAAATTTATTCTTCCCTCTGATAGGAATGAGAATGAATAAACGCTAAACATAAAAGACCATAGAAGACAAGATCTATATTTCCATTATGAAATTTATAGTGGATCTTGGTTACTTCATAGAAGGATAAGACATTTCAATTTTATAAATATTGAATGACTATCTAATAATATACCAGTTATATATTTTCCAAAGATATGATTCAGTACTTATAATGTTTTTGATCCTTCTAAATTTTTAAAGAAACACTTGTCTAACATTAAATATTGATGAGAAATTTATTATTCTTGTGTTTTATAGTTAGTGTTGATATATTAATTATATCTAAAAAACTATAAGTATTAGTGCTATATTATATTTATATTTCATAGTTTATAACTACAATATTTATATGTAGCTCTATTTTCTAGTGACAATAATTTGAAAGACTATTTTTTAAATAATGTAGATCATGTCCAAAAAAAGAAAAATATACATTTTTAACTATTCATAGTTATCATTGGGGTGAATTTATAAAAAATAATTTTGAAAATAAAATATTAAAAAATTTACTACACACAAATTTTCATAACCTAGAACACCTCATGAGAATGTTGTGGTTGAATTATTAAATATATGTACCCATTAAATTACCAGAATAATGTTAACATAATACTAGATTTCTATTTTTTGGAATATTTTTTATCCAATTATTATCGAAGAATTTTTTTCTTATAAATTATTATAAAAACATATTATTTGTAGGGAGGAGGATTGAAAAACATTATTAATTGAATGTTTTTTATATAAATAATTCATTCAGAATATTAATAACAATTTACATAAATTTTCTCCAAAAGATAATGATTGAATTTTTCTAGGTTACAATTCAACTAAAAATTACTATAGAGTTTTCAATAAAAATAATAATTTTTTAACGAAACCGTGTTTATTAGATTTGATGAAATGGATTATTTTTTGGTAAAACAAAATACAACATAATTGGATGTTATCTATAAAATTTTTTATCAACCCATGTTGGGAAATTCCACTTATGTGATAAAAAACAACGAAACATTTGATAAATTTAGTCCTTTATAAGAAACTAATTATGTTATTGAATAATTGTGTTTAAAAACCAAAGGAATAATAATATCCTTAGGTATAATCCAAATAATAATTTCATTTGTGATGTTGGTCAGACAATGAAAACCAGAATTTCCTTATGAAATTAGTTTGAATATAGTTTATTTTTATCTAAAATTAAGAAAAGTAATCCTTATGAGTTTTTTTGGGGATTAAAAATGGACAAATGCAATTCAGGAATAACTCCCTGAAATTTGGATGAACCATATATGGAATTTTTTTGAATATCTTGACCTAGATATCACTAAATCTGTACCCATTTCCGGTTCACCACAAGGATTCATGAACACCTCCCCATATTATATTAGATTCGACTAGAAAATAGGGTATAATGGTGGTACATCAGGGAGACTATACAATCATATTATAATAATAATAGAAGAAATAACTATATATCATCCATTATGTATCTAATAATATTTCTGAAGAAATAAATAATTGAAATAGATCTATTTCATTATAATAAATTAAATTCACTAAAATTTCAAACAACCATATAATACATTCCTCACGGGTCATCAATAGGGCTAACAATACATGATATATTACATATGGAAATCTCAAAAAATAACATGGATATACTATTAATTATGATCCAAACCACATACCATGTTTAAAAAAATGGCCAATCTACTCCATCCTAAAAAAAATCCACATGAGTGGATCCTCAAGATCATGAATACCTAGGAATCAACACAATCCACAATTTATATCTGATAAACCAGAATGGAACATATAATATCTTCACACAAACTAAGGATCACATAAAAGTTTGAGAAATAATCTCTGTGGGACACCCCAACACTGATTCGATAAATATGCTATCAAAAGTGGTTGATCGTGAAATATTCATCTTGGAAGAGACCCAACTAGAAAAATTAATCCAATAAATATGGTGAAACTATAGTAAATCCGTGGATCTGTGATCCCAGTCATCTATAGAATTTACCAATATATATATATTCCCATTAATATAAATTTAAACAAGAATATTTATATTCATGATTTATGTGAATTAAATAACAAAAATCAATAAAAATAGATCCTCTAGCCCATAATCCTAATTTTCTAGACGTCCCTTATAATGTGAATTGATCAAGATGGTGTACCACTCATGTCATGTATTTTTAAAATGATCATCGAGCCCATAATCACGATTGACACTACCATATGAATTGATCAATAGAAATGTTTCCAAGAAAGAAACATCACTATAGAGGGATACATTTCCTTACATTGGGTTCACCCATTCTAACCACTAATAACTATTATTAAGGATGTAATATACTAATGTAAAATACTATAAATGGTCACTAATATGGATGAAATACCACTTAATCCATGTATATGTATAATTACATCTAAATCCTAGGCCATAGTCCATAGGAAATCAAACCATAGAGTCTTGGATAATCCCTAATAGGATGAACCAAAGTTGATCAACAAAATTAATTCTCTTTGGAACCAAGTAACTGAACAACAAACATTCATATTAATTGATTAATATCTATGTCCTAGGAATAACATATAAGTGATGAAGTAATGGGGTAGTCATCATAACCTAGGGATCATCATAGGACTATCTCATTTATATCATAACTATTTATTTATCATATAATTAAAACAATAGTTAGGAGATCCATTTCCAACACCATTATCTAGTGATCAGTCAGAGAGAGAACAATCATCCCCAGTACATGATTATCACAATTAATAATGGTTCCATTAAAAAACATCATATTCATAGGGGATTCAAGACCAATTATCATAATCATTTAGATGTCATGAGTGAATATCATAATTATAGTGATTCCATTTCTAATTATCATAAACATATGGATTACATTCTCGAGTAACATTATTATTAGGATTTCATCCCTGGGTGTCATGAACATAGGGATTCCATGCCCAAATATAAAAATCATAGGCTCAAAATATGACTCCCAAAAAGTAAATTTGATTACCTATTAATATAATATAAAATAAAAGGCTCCAAATCTAGATACTAGGAAGTACATTTTTTGTATCCTAATAATGAATTATACATCATTCGTGTACCATAAGACATAAGTTGTGATGAAACATTGGTATTCATCACTGCATCTTCAATAAAATATAGAATTAATGAATAATAGAGGAAGGGTGGTTGAACACATATACACACAACTAATGCCACAAACTCATGACCTACATGTTTGATACAAGTTTTATGGTGACACATGATATAATAACCTTCTAAACAGAACATAATAGCTCAGAGTTAGTTAGAATTTTGGAATCAAATGTGTCCCTCATTTCATGAAATTTAAAAGGTATCCTACTCCGAATCCTCAAATATATTACATTGGAAGAGGATTCCAAAATGAGACCCTCTATAACTATTCTCGTAGGTAGATGCATCCTACATGGAATACTTTTAATGGTGTAAAATGTAGAAAAATCATACATGGAATTTTCTAAAAGAGTAAACAAGATATGTTATCCTACAATGGATTCTAATGGTCAGAATATAATAAACGGAATCCCACAGGGGGCTCTAAAAACCATACTATAATGGAGGAATCCTGTATGGGATCCTTTAGGTTAAAAGATATGATGTCCTGTAAAGATAAAAAATACCTTGAACATCATATTATACAAATAAATCTTATCCCATTTTAGATTAAAGGTCACACTCTTATGAGATAGCTGGATTCAATTACTGGAGGAAAACCTCTTAATTTACTCTAACACACCACATAGATGACTCAAATTCCCTCAAGGGTAGTACTATATAAATTTATGCAGAAGGATACTATAAATGTATTAATATTATGTCAAATTATGAATCTCGGGCCTAAGTGTATGAACCCCACCACCAAAAAGATAGAACAGTAGGAGAACATGTCATTTCTACCATGGAACACGGTGTGTACCATAGAATACCTACATGGGTGTGTAATCAAATAAGACATTGAATGAAAACCCCTAATATATTGTGTGTAAGTTAGGTAAATGGTATGTATCTTATATGGTGTACCTTAACATGTATCCATCATGATATAGATATTTACTTTTATTCATAGTGTACATCTACACCACATTTGACACACATGGGGTCTTTCCATGTACAACACATGGAAATGTGTTCCTACTATGGATGTATCGATGGGAACATAATTAAATGACCGAGTTCTAGTACTTGGATTGTATACACCATAAATGGAAGGAACATCTAAAATGTTTATCTTTCCCAAATTGGAAGAACACTCGACTAGATTTCATGAAATACACTTTTTGATCATTATTTATGAATAGGAAACCCCACAAATCATTAAGAAACTATCTAGTTCTCCTAAAAATTTATAGTTCACCCCTCAAGGGGTTTTAATAAATGAGGATAAGTGATTAAAATTAACAATTGTTAAATTTATAGGTTATAATATTGGACATCATTAATAAACGACATAGTGTTGGAATCTTCTGAATATTTTCCCGTGTTATTGATCCATGGTTGTCGCACGATGATCCAGCTGATCTCATGATCTTCAATGGAACCAATATTTTTCTCACTCAATCTAACACACTCTCTCTTAATATCCATTTATTTTTTGTTAATTTAATAGAGGAATCCCATAGGTATTTTATAGTAGAATCCAATTTTGAGGAGAAAAAAACAAATGAGAAATGAAAAAGAATAAAGAAAAGAGAAAGAGAAAGGGCCACTAATCTGACTATGTTGCCCAACAAACATTTAGGACTCACCTAGGAAAACCCCACATTTCTAACTCGACAGTCAAGATAGAATTTCAATCTAGATATACATTGAAAATATATCATCAAACAATCATATTAAAATAAATTAATATTTTATTATACTTATATTAAATATTAATTACTCCACATAAATTCAGATTGATCATAATTACATCAAACTCATGTCCTATGGAAAACACCAAAATTTAGGACACAAAAAGCCGTTGTAAAATTTATCTATGATCATAATCTTGGATAAATTTACAATATTACTCCTTAGATGAATTTAAAATCAAAATTTAAACATTCTTATCAAATCTCTAGTCCTTAAAGAAATAAATACTTATAGTTTTCCCATTATAAACCTTATCATCCCTGAGAAGTCTTAATAGTGAATCTAATATCCATTCTCTCTTCCCAATATTCTATGAGAATATACTATGTCATATTTCTAATTAACAGGATCACAATATCATCAATTCTCTTCTACAAAATTGATATCTACCTATGAATGGTCTAACACTCCCCCACCGTATCAGTATCCTCCTCTATGACTCATATTCGAGTTATAGTAGAAATGAAAATTGCAAATTTCAATAGAAAAAACATATTGACCCTAAGACTGCAAATAGGGCCCTACCCATAATAATGATTAACTTATACTACCCCTAATGAACATCCTCAAAATGTTACTTCAACAAACCAATAATGATATATATGAAGAAAATAATCCCATCATAGAGAAGATACTATCTAAGTGTTCTCAAGATGACACAAAGATAAAGGGGACAATCTTCTCTAAATAGTTTCACACGATGATTTCATTGAATGGTCTACATAGATATCCCAAACCATGAAACCATAAATATGATTTAAATTCCATTAACCAACTAATGAATGATTATCTCTAGAAAATGTGTCTCTATGAGCATCTGTGGGTCAACCATATCTTGGATCTTAATTTATTATCGATGTCTCGGATAATAAGAAGGGAAATCTATTTAATTACTAAAAAATTGGGAAACCATACCCATTTTATATCTTTGAAACCATCTGTCCTAGGATCCTACATTTATAATCACGAACATCTGATTTAAATGGTACCACACACAACTAGTGTGTACCATTATCACAAAACTAAAAATCTATTGAGTCTACAGTTACTAAAAAAATATTAACTATGCGTCTTGGAATGTCATTCCGAAAAAGCATAAAGATCCCTTATAACATCTCATCAAATCAGGCACCTTATATGTGAAAAAATTTATTCCATGACTACCCGTCACCTGATGTAATTCTCGTCACAAGAATATACCGACACTTTGACTATATTACCTACAGTATAAACACTAGTCAACAACTCTAGGAACTCAAAAACTACTACATTTCATAGTAATTTTTGATACCCATTAATCATATGTGGTTCATTAAATGAAAAAAGCCATCAACAAGACTATATTTTAAAATCCAAGAACTATTGGAGCATGAGTAATAAAAAACAAACATACAAACTCTTTTAATTGAAATAATACATAAAACTAGTCCAAACTCACACATAGTGTTCCCTAGATCAAAATGAATCATAGACCTATAAGGGTTTGATTCAATACTATGGTCCTATGTGTCTCCCATAGAGACCTACTGATCATGTATCATAACTGGTCCACAAGGTCTATCCAACATTCCTATAAGTAAAACCTATCCAAGGGATGTATAAAAAACATATTCTAATGAAAGTCAAATTGTCATCATGGCCTACAAGTTCTCGATCCTCCCCAAGAATCCTCATAAAGGATTCCCCAATGTATTACAATGATATAATATAGATAATATACTGAACATACACTCACTAAGAATCTATATATTGCAATACCCACCATTGAGTACCATCTCATTAGAAACATCTCGATATCTATTGGTTTTGTACTCAATTACTTGACTACAAATCAAAAAATGAAGGCCATTTATGTAAAATTTCATTCTGACCTTTATAGGAAAATACATTATATGTTTTTTCTGAAAAGATAAAAAAATTTAAATAGAATAAAACTCCCCATTAGGGGTGAAAATTTTAGACATCATATTCTTTATTGACCTGTTGAGGTAAATTCCCCCCCTTTCATGAGGACTGAGGTATTATCCTCACCATCAAATTTTTCACTATATATCCACGTCGCCATTCATCATAATTAAATATATATATATATATGAAATTCATCTCAATTGAGTAGAATTTGAACAATTTACTATATGGGAATAAACAATTTTGGTTGTTGTGGACACCTTTAATAATTAGCCTCTATCATCAGTAATAATCCCAAACTAGAAGGACTATAAAATGTTAATCCAACATTCCTAATATGATGCATAATATTTTTATTTTTATTTCTGGAAAACAGTCAAAATATATATCTATCCTCTCACCAAAAGGATGAGAACCATAAATATATAAAAACTAATTACATCCGCACAATAAGTGCATGTATTAGATATAGAATCATATCCATCTATGACATCAGAAATTCAAACATTAATCTCATATCCCTAGAAACCAGGTCTTCTTCCTAGAAATATTTTTCTCACCACACCAGCCTGATATCCATCATAGGTTTTGAATCATTCCTTATACTCTAGTCTACCATATCCAAAATATTAAATAAAAATGGAAATAACACCTTTATAATACATTCTAATGTCCCAAATCAAATTCTACAAAATTGGTAACTTGAGACAATTCCCCACAATTCCTTAACTACACCTACACACATGGTCTAGGTTTCCATATAGAATAGATGGTCTAAATTTGAAAAAGTTGGAAGCATATACCATAAAATAAAAGTAACAACTGTTAAAATAACAACATATCATCCAAGAATTAACTAATCACAGTGTATAGTCAATAAATATCCAAAATAATAACATTATGTAATAATGATTGAAATACAATTAAATCCCAAACATCCAATTCATACATAACTATCTAGTCATGCATTGTGAATACCATACAAGAAATAGAACATATAAAAGCAAAAAAAAGCACGTGTATCCACTAATAATTATGATACAAACTACATACTATGTCTCTATGACATTGTCAAGTGTTTCTAGACCAACCAGATGAATCTACATGAGTAGCTCTCCTCAATCATTCAATCCTAGGTATCATCACTATCGATCATGTATCAATTATAGACATGAAATGATAACAATATATCTTCATGCAAACAGATATGCATGTACAGGGGTGAGAAATAATCAGATTATTCCACACCAATGATGATCCTATAAATCTGATTTCAGATGTTCATTCTCATGAAATATTCTATGTCTAGCCGGGATATAAGTTAAATGATAAATCAAATAAATTAATTGAAACCAAATTTGATCCCTATGTTCATGATCGCAGTAAATATGGAAATGTTTTATCATTTATATATATATTCTGTGTTTATATATACATATTCACATAAAAATATATTTATATACATGAGTAATGTGATATAAATGAAGTATTTCAATAATAGTCTATCATTGGGTCTATAATCCTAATCATCTAGACGTCCTTAGAAAAGGTAATTGAGATGGATTTAATTTGAATCAAGATTTGTAAACGTAATTTAATCCATGATTAAAAATTATCAATTGGCACTAGAAAATTTGACCAATTCCATAAATGTCTCTGAGAAAGCTATGTCACCACATGGAGATTCATATCCAAACCATTGGTTCACCCATAATAACCTATAGTAACTATAATGATGGATGCCATATACTAGAATACAATGATATAAATTATCAATAATATATATACTTTACAACTCAATCCATATAAATATAGTGTATTTTATGAATCCTTGTTCATGGACCATAGAAAATCATGACACTACGACTTGGATAATCTCTAAGGGGATAAACCTGATGACATCCTAAAAAGTAATGCTCTATGGATGCAAGTAAATTCTTAGCAATCATTTATATAACTATATAAATAGACATACCCAATGAAGTTACTCTATTAAATATTTTACTTATATGTCCAACCATCTATATTGATCATATTAGGAATATATTGAAGAGATTATTATAATTTATTAGTTATATGTGAAATCACCGTTGAGGAGCACCATTTCCATGAACATAATCATGAAATCAACTAGGGAGAGAGTAATAACCTCCATATCTTGAGTGTCATAGCCAATAGGTATTCCATTCCAATAAATCATTATCATAGTGATATCATGGATGTTTATCATATTCATATGGATTTGACAATTGAAAATAAAATTCATAGGGATTCTTTGACTGAGTTTCATAAACATAGTTAATATATTGAAAAATATCATAAACATTGGTAATTCATTCTTTAGTATAATAAATAATGGGGTTCAATATTCAAACATCACAAACTAATACTTAAAATTGGGATCCCATGGAGTAAATATGAACATCCTAATAATTTAAAAAACAATAAGTTTCATAAAATTTAGATCATATGAAAATATTCTATGAATCCAAATAAATAATATCATATCGCACCAAGACCATTGGGAATAATCTAGGAAGAACTGTAGGTAAGCATCGCTTCATCAGCACAAAACAATTCAATTTAAAAATAAAATAGTAAGGGTGGTTGAACACCTAAACATACACTACTACCACTACCTAACTAATTATATGTTTAATATGGGTTATAAGGTGACACCTATTACTATATATACACCAAAAATATGTACATATCTTCATAGTTCACAAATTGGGACGCCCACTAGGCCCCTGATCTTGAGAGATATAAAAGTCATCTTGTTCACGATAATCAAAGATGATACATTAAAAAAGGAATCCAACAAGGAACCTGGAATAATAGTTTCTATAGTCATAGGATTCTTCAAGGAATACTAGAAATTCTATAAATAGGAATATTCATCCTATATTGGAGTCTAGAAAAGATTCAACATGTGAAGGGATCCTAAGAGGGATTCCCTAGTTTATCATGTATGTGAAGGTATCCCACAAGTGTCCCATAAGAACATTATTAAGGTGGAGGCATACTATATCAGACCATCATGGTTAAAATATAAAATTGATTAATGGACTAAAAGTAAAATTCCCTAAACATCATACTAGAGTGATGGATCACATCTTATAATAGGTCAAGGGCCTCACTCTCTAGAGATAAATGGATCCGATTACTTGAGGAAAAACCTCCCTGTTTACACTAAAATTCCTTATAGGTGTCCTAAAATCCCCTTAATGGTAGTTCCATAAATATATATGTAGAAGATACTAAAAATTCATTTATTTTGAATCCAAATATGACTATAGAATGTACAGATATGAAAAAAAAACTCAAATGTGTAGCATGGGAGGACTATATAGAGTGAATTCCCCAGTAATTACCGGGTACACTCAAAGCCTCACAAGGGCATGTACTCTAGTCATATATGTAATGTAAAACCCATGTACATGGTGTGTAAGAATGTTAGGCGGTGTGATCTTGATATTCCAACCAATGTATATCGAATGGAATGTCTATGTACATTGTTTGGTTGTATAAATCTACATGGTGTGTAATCCACATTGGGCCAGACCATATACTCTTCATGACCATCGACCCCTACAAGGGATGTTTATCCAAGTACTTCACTAGATGATTGAGTAAAAGTACATCAAGACTATAGAAAATACCCATTATGTACTTATAAAAATATCCAATTCTTAAAATGGTATGATCACTTGGTGTGTGTTCCTAAACATTACACACAATGATTTGGATTTCCAAATTGGAAACCCCCCAAATAATCCTATAACCCCCCTTTTCACCTCAATATATATATATCAACCCACAATAGGGTCCTAATTGATGATAGAAAATAATTTAAAATTATAAATACATGAATATATTAGTATTTATGGAAAAAATGAAAATAATGTACATTTTAGTATAATTTGATGAAGATTCACCCTTTTTGGAAATCCACAGCTACTACGACCTGATCTGCCTCCTCACGAGATCCATACTGGATCATCTGTTATTCCCCACCCTCCCCACCCTATACCATTCTATTTATATCTCAAAAGGTAGAATCCTGTATGGGGAAAACAACTACGGGAAAATGGTAGGAGAAATAAAGATAAGGGAAAAAGAAACGTAAGAAAAAAAATAAAAACAAAAAGATAATAAAAATGGACACTACCCTAGGATCCATGCCCCACCTAATTTTATTCTGTTATTATGAAATATTCGTCTTTATGGACATATAATATTAGAGATAATATCAATATAATAATCCATTAAAAATACACCTCTTACAAAATTTATGTGAATAAATAAATATTTAGTCAAATATATATTAAATATAATTTATTACATAAAAATTTATATTATTTTGAATTCCACCAAAGTCAAGTCCTTAGGTAAACACCCAATTATGGTACTAGAAATGTTATCCTAAAAATTATCATATGTTCTCTACTTGATGGAAATTATCATTTTACCCCCTAGAAGAATATAATAGATATAATTCTCATTTATTCAAGAATTTCTTGTTTAAAAAATAAATGATGCACACATATTTGTTTAACACAAAAAATGTTTTCTTGTAATTTGATTAAATGGTTATTTCTTAACAAATTTCATAAAGATTGAATAATTATTATAAATAAATAAATAATTTTTTGTAAAGAGATAATCTACATGATGCAATTAAAAATGAATAATCCATTTTTGCAGCAAATAGATGTGAACTGATTCATGTTCTTCAATCACACATGGAATTATTAAACATTGTTAATTTTAAAATGGATGTGAAGTGTGATTTTATTATTTGATATTTTGGGGAGTTGGTTTTGGTAGAACAAAAATAAATGTTTCATAACAAAAAAATCATTGTCAAATTATTTATACATACAATGGAAATCTATGGACTTGAACAATCCCCAAGATCCAGATATGATAGACATAAAAAATTATTGTTTTAAGATAATTCTATTAAGGGAGTTAATGGTCCAACAATTTTTTTTAAAAAAATTTCCAATTAAACAATATTTTATTTCATTTATATCAATGAGATAATATATTCAACAACAATATAAATGAATGTAAGATTATATTATATATCTAATGAAATTTTATTTTAAAATATACATGATGGGATAATTAATATTTAATTTGTTTTAAAATACTAGAAAAAAATAAAATATCACTTATATTTAAATAATATATTATAAATGATCTTAAAAATTCTTTTCATTAGACCACACGAAATTTATTTTTACCTTTTAAAAAACTGAAAAAAAAAATTAGATCTTGTTGAATCTAGGAAACCAGTTGATCAAAATATTTTTAAATGAATTATTGGTTGTTTATTATACCTTTTAGTTACTCATTTATGTTTAATATATTATTTATTATTATGTGATATATTTTAATTCAATAAAAAATGACTCTCCATAATGTTGTTGAAAGAATAATTTGTTTCCTAAATAGAAAATTTATTTTGGATTATTTTATTCTTATAGAAATTAATTCAAATTAAAATATTTTCAAAATTTTTATTATAGTGGGTGTAAAATGGATAGAAAATGTATAAGGTGAAATTTTTGTTTATTAGTAGTGGCTTGATATTATTTTTATTTTATGAAATGACATTGGAATTTTATTAAATGAAATTATGTATAACATTCTACTAATAATGTTGAATATGTTTCCACATTATGTTGTTGTACTCAAGTGTTGAAGATGCCCCATGCAATCAATGAAATTGGAATTAGTTTTTTTCAAAACTATTTTTTTCTATCTAGAACCTAACATCAATATATATCTTCAAACCATAACATACCACCCTTCTATAAAGTATATAAAATTTAGATAATGTTTTCTCTATAGATTACCCATAAAAAATTTATATCATTTTATAATTCATCAGATGTTTTAGTTAAAAATCCAATGAATGATATAGAAAAATTAATAATCTCAAATCTCATTCATTGTGAAAAGATAATGATATATCAAATCAGAGTAAAAAAATAGATTCCTTAGAGTTATAAGTCCCAAAATTGAAAACATATAACCATAAGGTAGAAGTATATTAATAATTTCTAACATTTTAGTAAATAGTTTTTTTTATAAAAATCATAAGAGCATGTAACAATCCAAAAATATAATGTAAGAAAATTTTATTTGATAGTGTGTATGACACACAACACCAAGATCGTATAGGAATATGATTTCCCAAAAATTTATAATATTTATAATATATTAAATATATTCAATTTGGTTTATATATTGAAATTCATGTGACACTAAGTCAACATGAGACATATGCAATAAAGAGTTTCTTCAATGGCATGAATTACACACACACCCTAGTTTTACCAAACATTTATATGTTATAAAAAAATATTATTATTTAATATTATAACAATTATCCTAGCTGTTAAATTACTATTTTGGAATACTATTAACTAAAGTATGAAAATATATGGTTTACATAAATATAATTTATTTAATATGTTAACAATTAATTATAAATCGAAATATAACCCATTTAATATAAAGAAAATATAATTTTTTTATTCTCAAAAAGGTATTTTGTCTTAATGAAATAAATTAATTACAATTAGAAAATTATACTAAAGAAATAAAGATTTTATATATTCTATAAAATATTTTCTATATTTATCCAATATATTGGATAGATATAATATAATAAGAAACCAAATATTCTACATAAAATGTATATTTTTATCAAGGAAATTTTTAACCTTTTAACAGAAAACTTATTTTAAATACTATTTTTGAAAATTTTAAATATCTTATAGGTAAAAATAAAATTAATATTTTACATAGGAAAACAACTATGTCAGGGTCACCTTGTTTAATTATTATTTGATGTTTTGTTTTTTGATGAATAATGAAAATACTAAATATTAACTCAAAACTTATTTTTCATCAAATTTATTTATAAGGATAAATTATATGATGCATTTACTATACAAATTAATTATATTGTTTTCAATAAATTATCTAATTTAAGTAATTTTAATCAATTTCACTTTGAAATTTAATATATAAACACATCAATCATTTGAATATTTTTACTTTGAAAACAGGCATTGTCGTCCTATCTGCAAGATTAAATTTAAATTAATCCCTATAACTTCAATGATTTTATTTTCTCAAAATGGATTAAATATTTAGAATAATGATAATTTATAATATTTATTACGTTAAATTTGTTTTTATACAAAAAATATTATTGAATTTAATTAAAAGAAATTATAATGATTAAGTTAAAATTAATCTTCACGAAGGACTAAACACTATACCAAGAAAATATAGGGTCTGAGAAAGCATGGACTATAATTATTAGTTAAATAATAAAAGTAAAAAATTCAGGTATTAAAAGTTGTATTAAATTATATTGTTTCTATGGAACTCTGAATTTCATCATCTACTTTGCTGAAATAATAATTTGGTATCCTGAATTACCACATGGTACTCATCTCCAATATTTTTTTCTTTGAGAAGGCATCAACGACATGATTAAATTCCCTATAAACATGTGATACATATATTTAGAGTTGTCTAGAATGATTGAAACATGAAATATAGTATGATAATTGTATCCAAGGTATGTCTGTGGTTCGTTCTTTAATATAACTCACTACAAGTTGTGAGTCTGATTCAATACATAAATGAGTCTAATTGTGGTGGACATCACTTTATATCCACTAATCATTAATCAAAATCCAAATATGGGTTATAAACATGTAAAAACAACATTGGATGACTATATTTCTACCTATTATAACTATTATCAACTTTTGACCATTATGTATCCACCTTATATAAAAACAACGTGGGTGGGGTTCATTTTTAGTAAAATACTAAAAAAACCCCACTCCTCCTCCATTAAAAGACCTCATTTCCGTCCACCTACTCACTCCATTGAATCCAGTTATGTTAGGATGATATATAAACAATTTACTCACCAAAATCCCTAAATTCCCTAATTAATCCACAATTTTATTAGAATAAAATCTATTGAATAATATTGGTGTAAACCAAAAGGATTTAACATTTTAAGAGGTAACAAATTTCCGTAAGTTCTCTTATTTTATTTTATTTCTTCATTCCTTAAATTAATCATATTCCATTAATATTTAACAAATATATTATAAAAATATACTAAGAAACTTTTATGTAATATTTTTGACATAAACATTCACACACTTCCATTTAATGTGAATTGAACATATTGTTTACCTATATGGTGAATTACTACCACATGAAAGGATGATTGTAAATTTTTCGTTTACTACCTCTCATGCTAGTAATTATGATGGATACTATTTTTATATATATTTTATATGATAATTATTTTTTTAGTTTCTTTATATCCATTAAAACACATATCTCTATACATTCCATTTTGTATAGAAATAATATCATCATTTGTGGAAGTATGAACTACCACCACCTCAAAGTGATATGATTCATTTACACTATACATTTAATGCATAAAAGATGTTTTTAATTAAAAATATGCAATATAAAAAATATTATATTAACAAAATAATTACATTTCTAGAAATATATAAACATATATATATATATATATATATCATTTTCTTTATTACCCTTCCACTCATATAAAAAGTGATAAAGTCATCCGTGGACGTGTGGACTACTGCCTAAACGAAATGATGGGATTACTTTTAAAATAATAATTTATATACCTATATATGTCTATATAAAATTTTCTATATGATGTAATTATCATTTTATAAAGATATAATTTTAATTGGATTCTTTTTATAATGGTCATTGAAAAATGGGAATGTCTCTCATTGGTACATATGAACTTCCATCTCCATGATTGTTATGTTAGTTCATTTTCAAAAACATTATTTAAGTATCCATTTTAAAATGATAAATTATGTATAAATATTATAATTATGTCATTATTATTATTCTATGGATGTTATATAATTACCCCTTTTAGCATAGATGACCCACCAATGTTTTTTTTGACACCTAAATCAAATTTAGTAAAAACACTTAACAAAAACATAATTGTTTAAGTATATGTATATGATATGTTAATAAGAAAAATAAGAATTATGATAGAAATGAAAAAAATTAAAAATAAATTAATTAATTAGAAAAGGTTTTATATTTAATATTTTATAGACACATGAGACAATTTTGACTAAATGTTAGAGATTTTCATCTCACTTTTTACACCCCTGAGATAAATTTTGTGTTCACCATTTACTTTTTTTGTGGATTATATATAACCCATTTAGATGTATTATATCATGAATTATTTATCTTGATGGTATTTAAAATATTCATTAAATATTATTAATATATGAGGCTTATGATTTAAAATGATTGAATGATTAATGGGATGTTTTGGGATATTTATTGATTATTTTCCTAAAGACAAATATAATGATATTTTAATGGAATTTAAATTTGAGGAAACTATATGTATATTATACAATAAACCCTTTCATTATCATCTGGATATTTATGTTCCTTTTTACGTATTAATACCATATTTCGATTGTATGATTCTCAAAATGTTTTAAAAAATATTTTTATGAAAACCTGACTTCATTTATCCCTTTTTTAGAGAACTGGGTTTCTTATAAAAACAATGATTGATTAAAATTTATAAAAAAATAAATTGAAAATTATTTTCCTAAAACATGTTTATCCAATTTTATTTTTCCAATTCTTTCATAGGAATATTCATTTCTCATTCTAGACAAGGCATATTTCAATACTTTTTACTATGCAATAGGAATGTTATTTTTACCTCATATGAAAAGTATCAATTTACTCACCATAATTTAAAATAAGACTAATCTTTATGCTTAAAAGGTTTATATTTGATGAATATGTTTTCAAAAGTAATTTTCAGAGAAATGTTTTACAAATTTGTTTTAATAATTGATATTTTTTTCAATGAGGTTTTTAGAAACATCTTTTTATAATGATTCCATTCATAAACGATTACAAATAATTATTGGGATATGTTGTATTTATACCACCCAGAATCATTCTATTGGTGGTTTATTATGGATTTTTTAAGAATTTTATTCATAGTCAGATACAAGATTCTTATGTTATACACCCTGAAATAATAAATCTTTTATGATCATTGAAAATTTAATTTTTTGCTAATTATCCAATTCATTTATCATGAATATTAATATTTCCGAAATCATATAAAATTTTAAAAATGGTGACTATTATGAATGTTATTTTAATATTTGGGGAAATATTTTATAATTAAGTATACATTATTTGAAATGGTTATTTTATAATACATATTATTTATTTCAATTATTCAATATAAATAATGCTTTGGATAGGCAATGGTCGTCGGGGCTCGAACATTATATAGCCCCTCTACACATTGATATGTTCTCAATAGAGAAAATAGTTGCAACTATTAAGAATATTTCTATATATAGTTTTAAACCATCTTTTGAAAAGACTTTATGATATATTTTTTCATGTTATTTAGACATGACATCCAATAATTAAGTATTCCCCTCAATTATTTTATGTTATTATTCATAAATTATATTTTGTGTCGATATATCTATGATTTCATTTCTTTTAATTTCATTGATTAAATTTAATGTTTTTCAATTTCATTCCTTTCCATATTGATTATTTCTTATATATTTATTTTAATGGCATGTGTTTCTAGTTCTTTCTTTTCTATACATTTTATGTACTTCCTTCAAGTTTTTTGATTTCTTGGTATTTGTGTTTAGTTATTTACCATTACACAATTATTAAACTCATTGATTCATTATTGATTCCTCAACATTTTTTCCCTACTGAGCATTTGGGATCACTTTTATTATGCTTATTTCCCAAGGAATCCATGAATAAAACTATGAATGGTAAGAAATGATTAACTAGACATCTTAGATTTATTTTCAATTTTATGTATTTAAAGATAATTTGATTTATAATTAGTTTATTCATTTTTAATAGAAGGTTCATTTATGTATCTGGTTTACCAAGAATACTAAACTCTTTAGTCCATTAGGATTTTATTCATTGTAATAAAGCCAATGTAATAGCAGCACACACAGGCTGAGAGCTATTTGGGGTCGATGTGCTACATTTGGTATCAAAGAAAATTTAGCTGAAATAAATGGAACTAGATTTAGGAAAACATAGATTAGTAAATGTAACCCTAAGGTAAAATATGAGGATATAAATACAATAATATCCTGAAATTTTGGTAAGGTAAAAATTATGTATGTATTCCTAGCAATATATCCCATTCTAGATGTTAAAATTTGACGTGGTTCTTGAAAATAAATATCTAGATGTAACAACTCTGACATAGTTTCCTAAACTTGAATCAGTGTATCCTAGCACATGATAATAGGCCTTACTAGAGACCTAGTTTGACACTCGTTAAGGATTTGATTATGAAAATTAACATCTTTAGAAAAAAACATTATGATAGATTATGACAATAAATGATTTAGGTTAAACTTAAGGTGTTCTTGATATACAATAAGGTCAACTGACTATGATATCATATAAATTATTATAATTTTTTCTAAGACTATTATCACTAGCACTATGATTTATGGTTTTATTCAATGGATAGTACCTGAAAGAGTCAACATAAAATTTATCCTAAAGGAAAAGGTAGTGATAATGAGAAACTAATTGAGGTGTTGATAGGAGTGAAAGATTTTTTTATGCCTAATCATTTTTACTGTAATGTGATTAACAATATATATCTGAACCTATTCTAGAACTCACAAAAAATGATAAGGATGTAGGGTGGAAAGGGATCGAGTGGTGGGGACTATATAGAAAATAATACTCAATTTTCTTCATTTAATAACTGTCGATGAAAAAACCCAAATATGTGTCACAAGGGATTGAGGAAATGATTTACATGTTATAAAGATGCACCGAATGTAAATAATTTCGGAGGAGAAATAATGAGTTTTTTGTATGGAAGTGGAACTCATCAAAAATAATCTTTTATAGTTAATTTCCATAAATGTGGGGTACCTAGACATTACTTGAGTCAATTCCCTATTCTTACAGATAAAATCTAGAACAAGTAATGATCTATGTGGAATCAATTAGATGATGTATTTATGTATTAGGGTGGTATTAAAAAACATTGTTAAAAGGCTATTGATTGATTATCCTTATTACAAGGATCATTATTATATTTATTTTTTAAAATATATCAATATGGTTTTAGAGAAGGACAACTTGTATACCACGTGAAACCCATAATGTTCGGCATGGTTGTATGTCTTGAACTTATGACTAATAAACAATAATGGTTTTTCACAAACCACATGCCTATGTGATACCCTATTTAATGTGTTATTATTTTAAAAAAATTAGGAATAAATATTAATGATGAACAAAAAGTGTTAACTTTTATTTTTAGAGATTAATATATTAACCACATTGTTTTGTTGAATAGTTAGAGAGAAATAGTTATACTTGTATCTCTTTTATGTCCCTTAGTATCAATTAAAGGATTTAGTGATTTTGGGGTTAAAGTTATTTTTTGGATACCCATTTCAAGTGGTGAGGTTTGAGTTAATATTTGATCAAAGAAAAACGCAAAGATGAAATTATTCTTATTGAATTTAAAGTGTCATGAAATTTAATTTTAATGTATTTATAGGTAGTAAAATAAATACAACATATTAGAAAAATGGTAAAAAAATGTTTTTTCCTAATACCTTAATTTCTGTTGAATCAAATATCTACTAAATCAACATAGATTTATGGATCTATAATGATGATCATTTTATTTATCTTTTACTTGTTTTTGACTAATTACCTCAATCACTCCATATAAATATATAATCGTTTCCTTCAAGTATGTATCTCTACTGAAAACTAATGTTATTAAATATACTTATCATGATATATGATAATCCATTTGACCTTGGTAATTTTCATTTTCAATTTTAAAAAGGATGTCTTAAAAACCTTTCTCATGATGTAGGATTTTGAAATATGAAATATGAAACAATTTAACAACAAAATTTTGAATAAATTGTAAGGAACAATTCTAATTAATGTGGGGAGAATGTAATACCCCAAAAATCTAAAGTAGGAACATTGTAATTGATATCATGAATGAAACGCAACACCAAGCACGTAAGTAAATATCATATCTTGTGAATTTAAAATATATTTACAATTTATTGAAATTAAATATAATTTATTGCTTGAAATTTGTGTGATACTGAGTTAGCAGGAGATATATGTAAAAATTATTTTCATTAATTGCTTCTATCACATGCAAGACCGAGTTTTACCAAATCAAAATATATTTTTAAATATTATTATTTAAATAAATAATACACAACCAAGACGTAAAATTATAAATAATGAATAGTATTAACTTAATTATGAAAATATGTGGGTTAAAAACTATAAATTGAATTAATATGTTATCAAATAATTAAAATTTAATAGATAATCCAATTTAATATAAAAGAAAATATTATTAATTTTATACTCGCAAAGCCATTTTGTCTTAATTAATTAATGTAATTAAAATTAGTTAATTATATTAATGAAATATAAAAGTTATATATTCTATTAAATGTTTTTGTTATTCAGCATATATATTCTATAATTTGAAGACTATAAGAAATCCAATATTTCAAATAAAACTTATATTTTTATTATGATAATTTATCTGCCTTTTAAAGTATAACCTATATTAGAAACCATTTATGAAACAATAATGAATATTATATTACAAGATAAACATAATATTTGATATTGGAATATAATAAATTGTTTTTAGTCGGTTTTTGGAATTTCCTTATGAAGTTTCTTTTTATATTGAATAATGTTAAATACCGAATTTTTTCTAAAAACCACTTTTTCATATAAATAATTTATAATGATATATTCTGTTTTTTATTTTTTAAATGATTATTTCCATCATATTTTTATAAATTAATTCATTTTATGTCATTTTAATTAATTTCACTTTAAAATTGAATTTAAAAACAAATTACTCTTTTGAACGCTTTAACAATAAAACCCTGCATTGTCGTCCCATCTATGGGGTTAAATTAAAACGAATTTCTATAAATTTTGTGCCATTAATTTCAATAAATGGAATGTAGACATAGAATAATCCTAATTTATAAATCATAATAGGATTCACTTATTTTTTACCAGAATATTAGTGAATGTTATTAAAATTAATTACAACGATCAAAGTGAAATTAAGCATAATAGTGGAATATCCCCTATACTTAAGGCCTAATATGATATAGAAACATTTCAAAAATACATTTAATAGATATATTTAGACCCTAAATTACATTTTATGTACATGTTATCATTATTTATACAATTTTAATAAAAAAACAAGTGTGGGGGTTTTTTCCAAAATACTACGCTGCTGCCACTCCTCGTATGCTATGAAAGGACTCTTTTCGTCCCACTTCATATCAAATATCATGCCAATAATGTTACAAAAATATATCCAATTAAATCCCCATAATCCCTATATTCACCATATAATCCTCGAGTTTTTCATAAGTCAATCCAATGTATCCCATTGGTGGAAACCAAAATGTGTTAACTGATTAAGTGGTAACATCATTCCTTAAGATCTCTTGTTTTATTTTCTTTATCAACTCCTTTAATAATCCCTATTAATGGTATATATAATTGAAAACTAATACTAAATATACTATGATTTTATTATATATGTTCTATGGCCTGAACATACAGACACAACCATATAATGGGTAACAAATATTTTGTTTATGTGTACAGATAACTACTGCCTCATGAAATGATGGTGGTTCATTTTTTCATGAACCACTTATCATGGACGAAATTATGATGTACACTCTATTTATATATGATATTTATGATATTTATTATTTCATTAATCTTATTTATTTCTTTTACAACTCCTATCTTTATATATTCTAATTTGTGTAAATAAGATAAAATCATTTCTTGAAGTGTGGACTACCACTCCATCAAATTGACGTGATTCGTTATCACTATAAATGGAATGTCAAAAATATGGTTTTAATTAAAATGTTTTTAAGTGAAAATACATATATATTATATTAATTAGATAATTAACACCTTGGAAGTAATATATATATATGTATATATATCATTTGATTTGTTACCATTTCAGACACTTAAAATGTAACAACATCATTTGTGGATGTGTGGCTTAGCACCACCTCAACACTATGGGATTCCTTTTATGAGATTTATAAATAAAACTATATATTATTTAATAACATTATATTTATGATATATGTCTCATTATATAATGATATAATGTTAATTACTTATTTCTATGAAAATCATTGATGAATTGTAATGTTACTCATGTGTGCGTAAAACATACTGTCTCTATAGTTGTAATGTTGTTTCATATTCCTATAAAAATTTAATTAATGTTTAAAAATTAATATTCATTTAAAAATATTATAATTATTACATGATTATAATTATAGTGATTTTATATAATTAACCCTTCATCCATACATGACCTACCAATGTTTTTTTGATACATAAATTGAATTTATTCAAAACACTCGATGAAAAATTAATTATTTCAGTACTTTTGTACATCATGGTAATATGTGAAATAAGAGTTATGGAAGAAATGAAATTTTTTCAATTTTGGTCAATTATTTCCATATTTTGGTTATTTAGGAAAATAAAAACACTTGAGAAAATTCAAAGTCAAGGTAATATATTTTCATCTCACTTTTTACACTGCTTAAATTTATATCATGTTCACCATTCACTTATTTTTGTGGTGTATATGCAACCAAATTTAATATATTATATCATGAATTATTTTATTTTCATTGTATTTAAAATTTTCATTCAATATTATTAACTTAATAGGATTAAGAATTAGAATGTTTCAAAGTTTTATGGGCCACATGATGACGTTTTAAGATTATTTCACTCAAGATTTATATTATGATGTTTCAATGGTATATCAATTTGAGTAAATTATATTTACATTTTCCAATAATACATTACATTTTAATATGGTTATTTAAGAACATTTCCAAGTATTAGTAAAATTTTTCCACTCTTTGGTGTTTAAATTTATTTAAATTGTTTTTAGAACAATAAAACATCATTTTTACCATTAGATAAAGAACATATTTTTATTAAAACCATGTTCTATAAAAGTGTTTTAATTTTTTAAAATGATACTGTAAATACATGATTAACCTTTTTTTCCTTTTCCATTTTTTTAGAAGGAATATTCTTATAACATTTGAAAAAAATAATTTTCAATCGTTTTATCATACAAACGAGATGTTCTTTTTATCTCAGATGGATAGTTCATATGTAATGATAGTCATTTATTTAATGCTTCCTTTTAATTGGTAAAATAAAAAAATTTAAGGAAATTTTTTTGAAAAGTTATTTTAAATGAAAATGTCTTTCAAACAATTTATCCATACGAAAGGGTATTTTACTCAAGAATATTTTTAAAATATATTTTAAAAATGATTCCATTAAAAAATTAAAAAACTCATTATTGGGATATGATTAATTGATATTGTAACATCCCTAGTAATTAATGAATAATAGATATTTTTATCTATGTCTATTAATGAATTAGATAGTGTTTTAGAGGCTTAAAATGATAATAAATCCAATCTTAAGCATGGAATACACTAATATTTTTAACAGATTGTTTTACTGCCTTTTGATGGAAAACCATTTTTTAAATCTACATTTTGACAATTTTATAAGTTATGTTTTTCAAAATAAACTTATTCTTTATTATTGGGACATCAAAATTTACTTTGTGTGATGTTTTGGTATTTTTCCGATAAAGTGAATTTTTTAATGAATAGTGAAAAATGTTGTATTTTAATTCAAAACCTCTTTTTAATCTAATTTATTTATATGATTATATTATCTTTTGAATTGTTTTTGATGTGAAATTAGAATATATTTTTACCATTTAATCCAATGGTGGTCATTGGAATCTATTTCACTTTGAAATTTGACTTAAACTGGTGTCAATCTTTTGACACTTATTGTTTCATAAAAACACGATTTTGTCATGACAGCGGGAATTAATTATTATATTAATTAGTGTAACCTATATGATTGTAATTTTTCAAAAAAGAAATCATTTTTGAATTTGGAATATCAAATATAGATTCGGGTGAAGTTTTGGTATTTTTCTGAAAAAACTTCAATTTTTGATGAATAGTGAAACCAATAAGTGGTAGTTAAAGAAACTGATTTTTCATTTAAATGAATATTTGCCACTTATGTGATTTTATTTTCAAAAATATGACATACATGGTTGTCACTAATAAGTAAAATGTGGTTCTAATGAGATAAATTTTTTTTGTGAATAGTAACTTTTAAGTTCTTAATCGCGATTAGAGGCAATTAGTGTAGTTTAAGGTAAAAATAATGTTTTAATAATATGCGATGAGCTTGAAACATGTCCTACCCTCATTGGATGTGTCATGGCCGACCAAGACAATCCATGGGTCAACTTGGGGACCCCATGGATCCACTTTGGTTGGGAAATGACATAAATAACTTTTATTTAATGTAAAAGTAATAATGACACAAACATGAGATGTTTTACTGAAACAATTTTTTTCATGGGGTTATACAAGTCAGATTTTTTGACTATAAATATTAATTAGAAAGATAATAATATTTCCTACATCATGATATTTGTTTATAATTTTTATACTTTAAATATATTAAATTATTTATGACATCATGATGATGCAGCGATTACCTCGTTAATAATGGATTTAAATAAAATGACAATATAATGTAAAAGATATTACTTAAACATGTCCAAAGCCTATTGTATGGGTATATTTTGAACCCTTATCACCTTATCCTAGAATTACATCAATGTGGGGCCTTTTGAATCCGAAAATAATTTTAAAATAAAGTAACATTTCTTTACTTTCCAAGAGTGCCCTCCTCTCCTCTTATAAAAGGCCCCCACCTCTACCTCCTTACCCACACATCCAAAGCCTTTGGCTCAGCCAACCCCTGCCCATTTTTTCTCTCCACTTCCCTCTGTTACTCCTTGAAGCCTCACATTGGGTAGAAGTCTTCCCAAGGAAGCCTTTGAGCTCAAACCAAAGGGAGTCACCCGATTTTAAGGTAATGTCTTCACTTGAGTCATTTTGTTTTATTTTGCTTCTCCAACCCCCTAAACACTTTATATTCATTTCTTTTGTAACAAATACAGTATCTTAAATATACTAGGATGTTTTTATAGGACGGATTCGAGCTACACTTACACACACCTACATCTAATGGTTAAAGAACATACCGTTTCCGTGGATGGTGAATTTATGTCTCTCGAAATGATGATTGTTCATCATTTTTTTAACACCTTCAAAGGTGTCCATTAAGATGAAACTATATTTATATATGATATATAATATTATTTTTCTTTCCTTAATCTTCTGTATTTTTCATTTTGGGCATACCTTTATGGTTTCCATTATGAGTAAACATGATATCTTCATTTAAGGAAGTGCAAACTACCGCCCCCTCAAAGTGATTTGATTCGTTAATACCATATGTGGGACATATAAAGTATGGAGTTATGATATTATATATGATATTACACTGGAATTATAATATATCTTTATATCATTATGATTTCATTCTATAAAATGCGAAATAGTAATGAAAGTAGCGTTCATGCGTACGTACGGCTTACCCTCTCCATGAACGGTGCATTTCATTTATTACCTCTAAATGATGATGTAATATTATAAATGCATGCATTCACTGGATATATATGACATATATGATATCTACATCATTAATACCATTCTGGATATAATGGATACATGAACAACTTGTGATTATAAAGGGTTTATTTTTTACTCAAGTACCAATGATCGTTAAAACGACAGTTATTAACTTAAATAATTACATAGTGTTCATGACATGGAATTAAGTGATATAAAAGGAATAATGAACTTGAAAAAGGTTTTTAAACAAGTATAAATTAACTCAAGTTTATTATTCAGGATATTAAAGAACGACCGAGTCAAGTCGGACCCGAGGTATGGGACTTCGTCTCAACCTCCTTTCATTGAGGCATATTTTGTTTTATACACAACCTTCTTTTATATGGTTTATAAAACCCTTTGAATTTTACATTCATTCAAAAGGAATATTTTTTATATGATACATTTACTAAACAACAAAATGGAATGTTTTTGTCGTACGTATGTGGCGACAACGACTTTTCCGCCGCTGTGACCATTATTTGAGTTTCAGCTTCCTCTGCAAGCCATACCTTTTTTTAAAGAAAAATAAATACCATGTTTTAATTTTCATTTATTTTGGTATTTAAAATGGTTTTGATAATTTCTTTATTATATCACTGTATTATTGATATCTTGTGATTGAAATGTGGAAATGTTATGTTTCCTTTATGAATGTTTTATGTGATACAATTATGTTGAGGTTCGTGGGCATTATTATGGAGACGGGTGGTTCCGTGATAAATTAAGGGCGGGTGAGCCCGATATAGCCCACCAATTCATTGGGTAACGCGAAGGAGTGAAACTTTAAGGTTTCTCCTAAGAGATTTAGGGAATATATTGTGATGGGTATTCCAAACGTAACCAAGAGGGTTACTCCCTATGTAAGAATGTTATGAATGCCTCAAGTTACCTTTATGTCTTATGATTTTCATGATTTATTCATGATTTGATGAGGTATAATAATACTCTTATGTTTTATGAGTAAAGTATGATTTCATTGATTCTTATGTATACATGTACTCATGTTACCTTTCCATATTTTTATATCCCTTACTAAGATTTTTATGCTCATCCCAAGTTTTTTTTTTGAAATGTTTATCACAAGTCAATGGAAAGGAACATGATATGATGATAGTGTCAAGGAAGTGTCAAAAAGGAATCCATGTTTTACTTTAAATATGTTTCTGTTGATGTGAAAAAAATGAATACTATCTTTATTTAACAACTTTGTTTAAATGTTGAATGTAATGCAAGTTTTATGATATAATTCTCTAAAACTCTAAACCTAAAAAGATCCTCATTGTGTAATCTTGTAATAATTCAAGATTAAGTAAGGTTTAAGGATGGGGCCTTATAGTTGGTATTAGAGGTCGGTTTAGATAACATTAGGAGTTATAATTCTATTAAATTATTATCCAAAAATATATATTTTTTTGAAATGATATAGCATTTGAAGATTACCATGTTGCTTCATGTAAGACATGTTTGTTCAGAATGGTTTTCTACAGAGGAAACTGGGAAGCAGTGCTAGGAAGGTATATAGAAGGAAATAACTTTCTGAATCAGCATCCTGAGATAGTCGGAATTGGAACTGAACAATTTGATGCAGTAATGGCACAGTTGACTCAAGCGATAAATGGATGCGGTATCCATGCACGAGATCAGCCAGATCAACCGCAGAGGAACATGTCAGTGGTGGAACATTTCATGAGGCAACATCCCCCATCATTCAGAGGATCATTTGACCATGTGTTAGCTGAAGGGTGGATTAAAGCACTAGAGAAGATTTTCGATGTCATGGGGTGTTTAGAAAATCAAAAGGTTAGTCTATCTAGTTACCGTTTGGAGGGTGAAGCAGATCAGTGGTGGTCGATCGTTAAAAATATCAGAAACGCTGATGAGATTAATGCTCTGGACTGGGATGAATCCAAAGGTATGTTTCTTGAGAAGTATTTTCCTAATGCTTTTCGACTTAGTATGGAAAACAATTCCTGGAATTGAGGCAAGAGGAAGACTCAGTGGGCACATATGAAGAAAGGTTCACTCGATTGGAAAGGTATGCTCCAAATTTCATCTGAGGCCTTGATAGTAAAATCAATCATTTTACCCAGGATTAAAACCAAAAAATCGAAGGGAATTTCCTTCTAGTGAGTTTAAAAGTTATGAAATGCTTGTTCGATGTGCTAAGAAGGTGGAAATGGAGTTTGTCGATGACCAAGTGTTCTATAACAACCAGCAGAAGAAGAGACCGAGGTGACAGGAGAAAGGGAAGAATTCTTCAAAAAAGTCTGATGGTAAAAAAACTATGTTTCCAGTTTGTGATAAATGTGGTAAAAGGCATGCTGGGGAATGTCTTCTGAATTATGGAAGGTTCTACCGATGTGGTAATATGGGACATAAGGCTAATGATTTCACTGAAAAAGATCAAGGTGATGGTAAGTCCAAATTTGATTTATAGTTAGTGAAATGTTTTATGTGAAATGAGATGGGTCACTATGCAAACGAGTGTCCAACAAACAGCTTGAGTAATGGGAAGCAGTTATACTACAAGCAGAAAGGGGTGGTGAAATCCTTTGAAACTAATTCAGCAGATGTTGGGCCATCAAATTATGTTGTATAAGGTACCTTGTTTGTTTTTTCAGATTATGACAGTGTGTTATTTGATTCGGGTTCCACATATTCCTTCATCTCAGAAACCTTTTCTAGTAAAATGGGAATACCATCTCAAGAAATTACTCCTAAACTTGTGGAAAAGACACCTGGGGGAAATGTTGAGGCAAAAAGAATTTATAAGAATCTTCCTATCCTTATCTATGGAATGAACCTACATGCAAACCTTATTGTTCTACCTCTAGTAGATTTTGATGTTATCCTGGGTATGGATTGGCTCTCTATTTACCATGCTAAGATTGACTGTAGAGCTAAAGAAGTTTCTTTTCAGAAAGACTTTCAGTTTGTGTACAAGAATGAACCCTTACTGTTGATAACATATCAAGAGGCTGAGAAACTTGTAAAAGATGGAAATGAATGATACCTTTCACACATCGTTGAAAATAAAGGAATTGTTCTGATTAATGATGTGCAAGTGGTAAATGAGTATCCTGATGTTTTTCCTAATGAGTTTCCTGGAATAATACCAGATCGGGAAGTTGAATTTACAGTTGACTTAGTTCCTGATGCTAAGCCAATTTCAAAACCACCTTATCGAATGGCTCAAATTGAACTTTTAGAGTTGAAGGAGCAATTGCAAGATTTATTAGAGAAAGGTTTCATTTGACCTAGCACATCACCATGGGGTGCTCCTGTTTTATTTGTTAAAAAGAAATATTGTTCTATGAGACTTTGAATTTATTAAAGAACCTTGAATAACATCGCTGTTAAGAATAAATATCCTTTTCCTTATATCGATGATTTGTTTGATCAGCTCCAGGGAGCTCAGTTTTTTTCAAATATTGACCTGAGATCGGGGTACCATCAGCTGAAGGTAAAGAAAACAGATGTTCCAAAGACTGCGTTTCGTACAAGATATGGCCATTATGAATTTGTAGTAATGCCTTTTGGGCTAACCAATGCACTTTCTTTATTCATGGACTTAATGAATATAATTTTCCATGAGTACTTGGATAAGTTTGTGGTGGTTTTCATTGATGATATTTTGGTGTTTTCTAGAAGTAAAGAGGGGCATGAAAGACATTTAAGGGTTATTTTTCAAACCTTAAAAGAAAATAAATTGTATGGGAAATTCATCACATGTGAGTTTTGGTTGCAACAAATTTCTTTCATTGGTCATATTGTTTCTAAAGATGGGATAATCGTTGATCCTGCAAAAACAATGGTTGTTGAAGAATGGCCAAGAACCAAAAATGTAACAAAGATTCTTAGTTTCCATGGTTTGGGAGGCTATTACACAAGGATTGTTAGAAGTTTTTCATGGTTATCTAGTCCAATGACTGAGCTAACCTGGAAGGGTGTTAAGTTTATCTGGACAAAAGAATGTGATGATTGTTTTCAGGAATTGAAAAGAAGATTGGTGAATGCTCCAGTTTTGGAACTACCTTCCAGGAATGGGGAGTTTGTTATCTATAGTGATGCTTCATTGAAAGGACATGGTTGCGACCTAATGCAGAATGATTAGGTAATTGCTTATGCTTCACGACAGTTGAAAACTCATGAGATAAATTATCCTACACATGATTTGGAATTAGCTGCTGTTGTTTTTGCTTTAAAAATTTGGAGGCATCATTTGTATGGAGTAAAGTGTGAAATATATACCGATCACAAATGTTTAAAGTATATATTCACTCAGAAATAATTGAACATGAGACAGAGGAGATGGATAGAATTAATCAAGGATTATGATTCTACAATTCATTACCATCCAGGAAATGAAAATAAAGTGGCTGATGCTTTGAGTCAAAAAATAAATGTTTCATTAGAAATGTTGTGTTTGGAACGTGATCCTTTGGTTGAGGATTTGATGAAATTTGGCATAGAAGTTGTTGGTTTAGGATGTTCTTCTATTTTGTTTCAGGTTTCAGTGAAATCTTATCTACCAGACATAATCAAGCGAGCACAGAAGTAAGACAGTGAGTTGCAGAAAAAGGTAGATCCAGTTCAGAAAGGTAAGTTTCATGAATTCATCATTGATAATGATTGCGTTTTGAGATTTGGGATAAGATTGTGTGTTCCTTATGATTCACAGTTTAAGAGAGAGTTGTTATGTGAAGCTCATAGTTCTCCGTTTTCAGTTCCTCCTGGAAGTACTAAGATGTACAGAGATCTGTGGGAGTATTACTGGTGGGATGGAATGAAAAGAGATATTGCTGATTTTACTGTGAAGTGTTTGACATGTCAAGAGGTTAAAGCAGAGCGGCAGTTACCGAAAGGGATGCTTCAGCCTTTACTAGTGCCATAGTGGAAATGGGAGAATATATCCATTGACTTCGTTGTGGGATTGTCGAAGACCCCTCGAGGTAATAATGCAATCTGGGTTATTGTTGATCGGTTGACTAAATCTGATCATTTCCTTACCATACGAGATACTTTTTCCCTAGATCAAATTTCCCATTTGTACCATAAAGGGATAGTCAGGTTGCATGGAGTTCCTCTCTCCATTGTATCTGATCGTGATCCCAGGTTCACTTCTAACTTTTGGAAAGGCCTTCAGAATTCGTTGGTTACTGAATTAAATTTTAGTACAGCTTTTCATCCTCAATCCGATGGTAAATTAGAATGAACTATTCAGACATTGGAGGATATGCTACGTTCATGCTCTTTGGATTATCCGGAAAGTTGGGACAAACATCTTTCTTTGGTTGAATTTTCATATAATAACAGTTTTCATTCAAGTATATAGATGGCACCATTTGAGGCATTATATGGGAAGAGGTTTCAAACTCCATATTTTTGGGATGAAGTGGGTGAAAGAAAGATGATGGGACCAGGATTGGTAGAAGAGTTGGCAGAAAAAGTTCATCTGATACAGAAACACATGAGAACAGCTCAGAGCAGGCAGAAAAGTTATGCGGATAACTAGAGGAAGGATCTCTCTTTTGAGGTAGGCGATCATGTTTTTTCAAAGTCTCACCATGGAAAAGTGTGATACGATTTAGTAAGAAAGGAAAGCTGAGTCCAAGGTTCATTGGACTATATGAAATTCTGGAGAGAGTTGGATCAGTTGCTTACTGAGTGGCTTTACCTCCGAGTTTATCTCAGGTACACAATGTCTCACATGTTTCGATGTTGTGAAAGTATATGCCAGATCCATCTCATGTTTTGAGTCCAGAGGTAGTCCAGCTGGAAGAGAACCTATCTTATGAGGAACAACTGGTCCAGATTCTCGACGACAGGGAGCAAGTGTTACGGAATAAGGTGATTCATCAGTTAAAGGTTTTGTGGAAAAATCACATGATTGAAGAGACAACATGGGAATCTGAAAATGCGATGAGGGATAAATAGCCACACTTATTCGATAAGTAAATAAATTTCGGGGATGCAATTTTTTAAAGGGGGGAAAGATGTAACAGCCCATGTAAGTAATGAAAAATATATATTTTTATCTATGTCTATTAATGAATTAGATAGTGTTTTAGAGGCTTAAAATGATAATAAATCCAATCTTAAACATCAAATACACTAATATTTTAAAAAGATTGTTTTACTACCTTTTGATAGCAAAACATTTTTTAAATATATCTTTTGACAATTTTATAAGCTATGTTTTTCAAAATAAACATACTCTTTATGATTGGGACATCAAAATTTACTTTGTGTGAATTTTTGGTATTTTTCCGATAATGTTCATTTTTTAATGATTGGTGAAAAATGTTGTATTTTAATTCAAAACCTCTTTTTAATATAATTTATTTATATGATTAGATTATATTTTTAACTATTTTTGAGGAGAAATTAGAATATATTTTTACCATTTAATCCAATGGTGGTCATTGGAATCAATTTCACTTTGAAATTGGACTTAAACTAGTGTCAATCTTTTGACACTTATTGTTTCATAAAAACACGCTATTTGCCATGACAGCAGGAATTAATTATTAAATTAATTAATGTAACATATATGATTTTAATTTTTCATAATAGACATCATTTTTGAATTCTGAATTTCAAATATAACTTAGGTTGATGTTATGGTATTTTTTTGAAAAATGTCAATTTTTGATGAATAGTGAAACCACTAAGTGGTAGTTAAAGAAACTGATTTTTCATTTAAATTAAACTATTCCACTTCTATGATTCAATTTTAAAAAATCTGATATACATGGTTTTCATTAAAAGTAAAATGTGGTTCAATGAGATTAAAATAATTTTTGGGTGAATAGTAACTTTTAAGTTCTTAATCGCGATTAGAGGTAATTAGTGTAGTTTAAGGTAAAAATAATGTTTTAATAATATGAGATAATCTTGAAACATGTACTAACCTCATTGGATGTGTCATGGCCAACCAAGACAATCCATGAGTCAACTTGGGGACCCCATGGATCCACTATGTTTGGGAAATGACACAAATAATGTTTTATTTAATGTAAAAGTAAAAATGACACAAACATGAGATGTTTTACTAAAACAATTTTTTACATGGGGTTATACAAGTCCAATTTTTAACTATAAATATTAATTAGAAATCTAAAAATATTTACTACATCATGATATATTTTTTTAATTTTTAGACTTTAAATATATTAAATTATTTATGACATCCTGATGATACAGCGATTACCTCATTAATAAAGGATTTAAATAAAATGAAAAGATAATGTAAAATCTATGACCTACACATGTCCAAAACCTATTGGATGTGAATATTTAGAACCCTAATCACCTTATACTAGAATTATATCAATGTGGGACCTTTTGAATCCTAAAATCATTTTAAAATAAAGTATCATTTCTTTACTTTCCAAGAGTTCCCTCCTCTCTTCTTATAAAAGGCCCCCACCACTACCTCCTTACCCACACTTCCAAAGCCTCCGGCTCAGAAAACCACTGCCCATTTTGTCTCTCCAATTCCCTCTCTTAATCCTTGAAGCCTCACTTTGGGCAGAAGAATTCCCAAGGAAGCCTTTGAGCTCAAACCAAAGGGAGTTACCCGATTTTAAGGTAATGTCTTCACTTGATTCCTTTTGTTTTATTTTTCTTCTCCAACCCCCTAAAATCTTTTTATTAATTTCTTTTGTAACAACTATAGTATCTTAAATATACTAGGATTTTGTTATAAGATGTATTCTAGCTACACTTACACACACCTACATCTAATGGTTAATGAATATACTATTTCCGTGGATGGCGAATTTCTCTCTCCTGAAACGAGGATTGTTCAACATTATTTTAACACCATCAAAGGTGGACATTAAGATGACACTATATTTATATATGATATATAATATGTTTATTTTTTCCTTAAGATTATGTATTTTTCATTTTGTACATACATTTATGGTTTCCATTATGGGTAAACGCGATATCTTCATTTAAGGAAGTGCGGACTACGACCCCCTCAAAGTGATTTTATTCGTTAATAACATATGTGGGACGTATAAATGATGGAGTTATGATATTATATATTACATTGCACTTGAATTATAATATACTTTTATATCATTATGATTCCATTATATAAAATATGAAATAGAAATGAAAGTAGTGTTCATGCGTACGTACGGATTACCATCTCCATGAACGGTGCATTTCATTTCTTACCTCTAAATGATTGTGTAATATTATAAATTCATGAATGTAATGGATATATATGACCTATATGATATCTACCTCATGAATACCATTCTGGATATAATGGATACATTAACAACTTGTGATTATAAAGGGTTTATTTTTTACTCAAGTACCAATGAACGTTAAAACGACCGTTATTAACTTAAATAATTACATAGTGGTCATGACATGTAAATAAGTGATATAAAAGGACTAATGAACTTGAAAAAGGTTCTTAAACATGTAGAAATTAACTCAAGTTTATTATTAAGGAGATTAAAGAACGACCGAGTCATGTCGGACCCGAGGTATGGGACTTCGTCTCAATCTCCTTTCATTGAGGAATATTTTGTTTTATACACAACCTTCTTTTATATGGTGTATAAACTCATTTGACTTTTACGTTCATTCAAACGGAATTTTTTTTGTACGATGCATTTACTAAACGACAAAATGGAATGTTTTTGTCATACATATGCGGCGACAATGACTTCTCCGCCGCCGTGACCATTATTTGAGTTTCAGCTTCCTCTACAAGACATAACTTTTTTTAAAAGAAAAATAAATACCATGTTTTACTTTTAATTTATTTTTGTATTTAAAATGATTTTGATAATTTTTTTATTATATCACTGTGTTATTTATATCTTGTGATTGAAATGTGGAAATGTTATGTTTCCTTTATGCATGTTTTATGTGATACGATTATGTTGAGGTTCTTGGGAATTATTATGAAGACGGGTGGTTCCGTGATAAACTAAGGGAGGGTGATCCCGATAAATCTCTCCAATGCATTGGGTAACGCAAAGGAGTGAAACGTTAAGGTTTCTCCGAAGAGATTTAGGGAATATAATATGATGGGTATTCCAAATGTAACAAAGAGGGTTACTCCATAGGTAAGAATGTTATGAATGCCTCAAGTTACCTTTATGTCTTATGATTTCCATGATTTATTCATGATTTGATGAGGTATATTAAAATTCTTATGTTTTATTAGTAAATTATGATTTCATTGATTCTTATATATACATGTACTCATGTTGCCTTTCCATATTTTTATATCCCTTACTGAGCTTTTTATGGTCATCCCATGTTTTTTTGAAATGTTATTCATGGGTCAAGGCAATGGTACATGAAATGATGATAGTGTCAAGGAAGTGTCAAGAAAGAATCCATGTTTTATTTTAAATATGTTTCTGTTGATGGGGAAAAATTAATACAATCTTTATGTAACAACTATGTTTAAATGTGGAATGTAATGCATGTTTTATGATCTAATTCTCTAAAACCCTAAACCTGAAAAGATCCTCAATGTGTAATCTTGTAATAACTCAAGATTAAGTAAGGATTAAGGCTGGGGCCTTATAGATACCATCCCCAATCATTCTCTGTATGGTTTATGACTCATTTTTCTAAGGATAGTATTCAAATTCACTTCCTGGAATCATTTTTTATTCCACATTATATAATAAATGACCTACTAACATTTAACATGTTATTTTACCATGATTATCCATTTAATTTATCATTGATATTATTTGTAACACCCCAAGCTTCCACGATACGTTTTGTTTTAAATATTGCAATTGCTTGCATTGTACGCAACTTCGAGATTCTAACACACTACGACTAATAAAACTAGCCATTATGAATTGTAATACACACTTTTTTAAATTAATTAAATTTTATCTTTCAAAATGTAATTCATTTTTGGATTCAAAATATCAAAATTATCTTAGGGTGAATTTTTGGTATTTTTATGAAAACAAACAATTTTTTGTTAATTATTAAAAACACTGAGTTATAGTTTGAAACCAAAATTTTATTTAAATATTTATTTATTTTATTTAAATTTATTTTAGGTCGAAATAGATACATAATACCTATATATGTTCAATTAAATTCATTGGATAATGTTTATTATAATTTCATATATATAAAAATTTTATTGAACTTTTCACCATCTTTTACCCACCTTCTTGGAGCAATTCCAAATTTGAATAAAACATAATTTTTCTGCATTAGTGTATTGAATTTCAAAAATACGAGAGGCACGATTGATATCATTATGTAAAATGTGGTTCCATAAGATAAAAATATTTTTTTAATAGTAACTTTTAACTTTTATCTACCACAACTAAAAGTAAATAGGGTAATTAAGGGTAAAAAAGATATTATTATTACACTAACACATCTATTAATTGAATTTGATAAGTGTAAATCGTCCAAAAATATCCTTTGGAATAAAATATGTTCCTTTAGGACCACTTTTATAAGATTAGGACATTTTTTATTATTTAATTCTATGAAGAGTTAAAAGTGTTAAAATCCAAGATTAATAACTAATCCATTATTAATATAGATTTATAAATAAGATAAATTGCATTATAAATATAAAGAGATATACTACTTAATGGTATTTTATTTATATTTTTTAGACATTAAATAATTTAATTTATTTATGGCACAATGATGATGCAGTAATTACTTAATTAATAAAATATTAAAATAATTGATATTATAAATATCAAAATAAATGTAATTTGAGAGTTTTTATGAATTAGACTAATTTTATAGGTTAATGTGACATGTTTTGGTTGGTTAGATTAATTTTTTTGAAGTAATAATGATGTTATGAATTTATCAAAACCAAGTAGAAAATAGTGTCAAAATTGACATAAAAGAGTTTTTAAAAACATAATATATTATTAATTGATTTTCCATTGATAAAAATATAATAATCAGTAAAAGGACTTATATAAAGATAGTTGTATCACTAATGAACCACTTGGGGTTCTCTTGGAAGTATATAGTAAGTTTATAAACCATATAATATAAAAATACAAAGAGATGTGGTAAATGTCAAACTATTTAACTAAGAGTTAAATCTAAACGATAAAGTTAATATAGTGACCCCAATCTGTCTAAAACATATTGGTTGAATGGTTTTTGACCCATATCCACCTTATCATTTAAATAATATATTTTTTATCCTTTATAAACTGAAAATGATTTTACTATAAAATTATATTTCTCGCTTTTCCTATGGTACCCCTCACCCCTCTTATAAAAGGGTACTCCTCCTTCACACTAATTCACACCATCCATGCCATTTGGCTTGGCCACAACATGACCAAATAAACTCTCAACTATCCTACCTTCCTCCTAGAGTAACTTCATTAGTCAGAAATCCATTTTATAGAGCACTTTTTTCAAATCAAAAGGAAGAACCTAGAAAAGAGGTAAATATTTCATCACCTCTTTAAAGTTCCTTTATTTTTCCACTTCCTCTTTCTTTGTTGATTCCATTCTAAAATAATATCTCCACTATCTTCTATATACGTTGATGTTTTTATAAATATGGTACAACTATATTCATTATTATATCCATCCTTTAATAGACATGTCACCATATGTGTGTACGTATGTCTTACTGTCTCCACGTCGTGGTATAATTGTTATTCAACACATTATTTTTTGGATGGGTATAATAATAAAGTGTAATTGATGTAAATAATAAATATATAATGATAATTATTCTGCATATATGATATACTATCCAATTATATATATTTTTAATATCAAAAGAATGATATTGTCACTCGTGCATAGGTACAGATTATCGTCTCCACGAACGCGATGAGATGCATTCCCCATCATATCCATTTAAGACTGTTTTTTATTTTATGATTAAAAATAATGTTTATAGACTTTATATAATTCTGGATATGAATAATAGACACCCCATCCATAAAAATATGACTGACATAACAATGAATATAATAGAAAACGAATCTGTTAACACCCGAAACAATGATAATACTAAGATATTATTAACAAAGCATTGTCAAATGATCATATATGATATAATATTATTGTATATGATTCCAGTAGAATTTAATGAAAATTATTTCACCATTATAAAGTAGATTAACGAACCCTCTACCAAGGAAAGTGTACAATGTAAGGGGTTTCTTATCTCACTTTAATGTCTAGATATTTCAATTGTACACCACTTATTTATTGCATGTGTTTTCTGTACTGTCCATGATTGTATTCATTTTGTAATATACTTTAATTTATGGATATTTACATCTTTATTGTATGATCTGTATTTCATGGGTGTATGTTTCGGGACATGATTTCCTTGTATCATGCCAATTTTATTTAATAATGCACTGACTCTGGGTAACTGGGGTCGACGCGTTATAATTGGTAGCAGGCAAAGTTCAGTACAATCCTTGAAACTATATTTAAATAAACTCTTATTAAAACACATAGACCCAGATACAATTTCAAGATTATTATATAATAACTTCCTAAAATTTTGGTATTGTAGAGATTTTGTGGGTTTTCCAAAAAATACATCTTTATCTGGATATGAGCAGGTAGAGGCAGCTTTGGCAAAGATGTACCTAGGGGTAAAACCCAAAAACACCGCTTTAAGCTAGACTTGAAATAGAACTGGTAACAAAAACGGTACTTTTCCACTCTTGGTTATGACACTCTTGCGGGATATGCTTAAGATAATATACATTTTCTTTGCAAAATGATTTGAATGAATTTATTATAAGATGAGAATAAATAACCATGGTTAATACTAGGGTGTTTTTGATTGAAAATAATGTGTGATGATATTTTCAAAATAATTTTATGACTATTCTTACTCACACAATGTTTTCTAATTTTAGATAATGGATGGATTCCACAGAATTCATAGTAACATTGAACATGATGTGCAATGTGGGAATAGTGGTGGAAATGAGAAACGAAATGGATTATTGATAGGCTTAAAAGATATAATCTTCATGTAGAATCACTTTTCCAAAAATATGATCAACAACATATGAATTAACAAACTCCAGGACTCAAAAAATAAGAGAAATGTGGTGAATGATATGAGCTCCAGCTATGGAGACCATGGAGAGAATAAAGATTAATTTCCATCATGCCAAAAATGTGGAAGGGTACACCCCAGTAAGTGTCTCAATGGAACACATAAAAGCTTTATGTGTGGGAATGTAGGGACTAATGTAAAGAATAGGTGAGGAAAATGAGAAGTATTATGGAAGAAAATAAAAATGATAATAAGATTCCAATTACGGTCATTTGTCATAAATGTATGGGACCTTTGCATCACTGAAGTCAATGACCTATTCTAAAGGATAACCTCTGGGTCATGGAAGAACCTCTGTGGAAATAAATGGATGGAATGATTTTTAATGGTATTAGTGATCTTTTTTGTTGAGATTACTTTGGATAAATTTTCTTTTATATGTGTAACCCTATAATTTGTCATTTTAAAATGATATTTGAGGAAGAATTATATTTTCACTTGTGGATATAGTTATTAATAACCATTTGGTTTTATAAGATCCTTGAAATTGAGGAAATTACATGTTATTATATTTTGGGATGAAAATGCAAGGTATGAGATAACATTTGTGGTTAAATTTTATTATGATTATTTTGAGGAATTTATCTCATTTCATTAATGATATATAATATAGTTTTTGAAAAAGGACAGCATGTATAACATATGACAACCTGTCACATCAGAAAAAGATATTGCAATTGAACCCTCATCCAAAGTGCGGTTTGGATTTGTTGCCTACCATTTGACTACATGAAGTCCCTGGTTAGTGTTACTAATTATTTTTAGTTAAATGATATGATTGATCAATAATAAAATGATTTGGGATATTATGTCTTATCAAACGAATACCCTTAGTATTGAAAAATGATTTGGTGATTTTGTGATAAATGTTATTTTGGAAGACGTTCGCTTTGTTGGGAACACTACATGCCTAAGGAAAATAGAATACTATGATATTTCATTTGAGGATTAACGATTGATTTCTATCTGTTTTTTTTTTGGGGATTATAGTGATTTAGGTTATTTATGGAAATGATTAACCTATAACAGAGAATAGTTAATTAGGTTAATTACTTTTATGTATGTTACTTTAAGAGTATTCGATGTCATTTGAAGATACAATTTAACGTGGATGACTACATAACCAAATTCTTCTATGTTTTGGGTTTCAATATTAGTTTGGATAATATTGAAGGATTTTATGGACAATTTTTTATTTAATCGTGTTTATTTAACTTTAGGGAATTGTTTGTTTAATATTAGAAATTTATATTAGTGTTTCTTTCTCTAAAGGAATTTTCTTTTTGGGGGATCATCTGATCATGTACTAACAATTTTGGTTTTGATTAATCTCTAAAGATAATGTAAATATATTGTTTATCATTTTTGAATCATGTTATTCTCTTGAAATTGATTCTAGTTCTTCTTGTGTGACCAAGTAATTTTGAATACTCATCATTTAAAAAAATTGAGTTAGTAATAGAAATTTATTTAAGAATGAAACTCTACTTAAGAAGTAAGTATATCTCTTTATGTTCTTAGTCAATCTCATAAATAAATTCCTCATATTTATGAAATGAAACTTAATACAATAAAAAACATTGTCTATTTACTTTTCCAACTGGGAAACTAATGACTATTTTTCCCATCACAAGTTTGTGTTTTTCATGTTGTTAACTTTCTCCAGGTCATGTTTTCTATACCTCTCAATCAGAACATAACACTTTGTTGATCGTCCATATCCATGTTTTTCTACATGAAATCCTAGTATGGGTTATCTTGGGTTACCATTGTACTTCTCTTTCTTTCTTTTAAAGTGAAGGTTTTATTGAATTTTTTCTAATGTGGGACTTTAAATTATGTTCCCAAACCGGAATTTAAAAAATTTCAAGGACACAATTTCCAAATGGGGGAAGAATTTAACACCCCATGCTTCCACAGTACATTACCCTTTGAATAAACTAATAGCTTTCATTGTTCGCAACTTCGAGATTCAAACACACCACGACCAATCGAACTAGCCATTATGAATAGTAATACACATTTTTTGAAATTTTATAAATTTTACCATTCAATATTGACTTAAATTTTTGATTCGTAATAAAGAAATTATCATAGGGTGAATCTTTAGTATTTTTTCTGAAAACATTATATTTTTTATGAATTGTGAAAAACAATGAGTTATAGTTTAAAACAAAATTTTTATTTAAATAATTATTTAGTTAATTTTGATTTATTTTAGGTCAAAATAGATACATAATACTTATATAAGTTCAATGTAATTCATTGGAGTATGTTTATAACAAATTTAGATATATTATGATTTTATTGAACTTTTCATCGTCTTTTACCCACCTCGTAGGAGCATTTTTAAATTTGAATCAGACATAATTTTACCTCTTCTGTGAATTGAATTTCAAAACTTCAAGAGACATGGTTGATATCAGTAAATAAAATGTGGTTCAATAAGATAAAAATAATTTTTGGTAAATATTAACTTTTAACTGTTATTTAACACGGTTAAAAGTAAATAGGGTAATTAAGGGTAAAAATGATATTCCTATAACCCTAAAAAATGTCCTAATTCTATTTGATATGTGTAATTTGACGAAAAAACCCTTAGGAATAAATTATGATCCTTTAGATCCACTTGGATTAGATTAGGACATTTATTATTATTTAATTCAATGAAAAGTTAAAAGTGTTAAAGTCAATGCTTAATAACTATTCCATTTTTAATATAGGGTTACAGATAAGATAAATTTTATTATTAATATTCATGAGAAAGATAAAACTTTTTCTGACATAATGGTATTTTATTTATATTTTTTGGACATTAAATAATTTAATTTATTTATGACACAATAATGATGTAGTAATTACCTAATTAAAAAAATATTATAAATAATTTATATTATAAATATTAAAATAAATGTAATTTGAGAATTTTTAGGAATTCCAATAATTTTCTAGATTAATAGGACATGTTAGGGATGGGTTGATTAATTTTTTTCGAAGTAATAATACAGTTATGAATTTAGAAAAAACAAAATACCAAATAGTGTCAAAATTTACCTAAAAGAGTTTTTAAAACAAATAATAATTTATTAATTGATATTATATTCCTAAAAATATAAGGTTTTCTCAGAGGACTTATATAATGATAGGTGTATCATTAATGAACCACTTGAGGTTCTCTTAGAAGAATATATTATTTTTATTAACCATAAAATATAAAAATTCAAAGAGACATGGTAAATGTCAAATTATTTAACTATGAGTTAAATATAAAAGATAAAGTTAATATAGTTACCCAAATCTGTTTAAAACTTTTTTATTGAGTGGATATTGACCCATCCCCACCTTAGCATTTAAATAATAATTTTAGGATCCACTAGAAACCGAAAATGATTTTATTATAAAGTTAATATATTGACCCAAACCTGTATAAAACCTTTTGGTTGAGTGGTATTCGAACCATCCCCACCTTAGCCTTTAAATAATAAATTTAGGATCCATTAGAAACCGAATATGATTTTATTATAAAATAATATTTCTATATTTTCCTAAGGTGCCCCTCAACCCTCTTATAAAAGGGTACTCCCCATTCTCTCTAATTCATAGCGTCAAAGCCATTTGGGTAAGCCAAACCCTAACCAAATACCATCTCAATTATCCTACCTTCATCCTATATTTCCTCCTTTAGTGAGAAATAATACCTATGGTGCCCTTTTGAACAAATAATAAGGAATAACCCGAAAAAGAGGTAAATATTTCATCACCTCTTTCAACTTCCATTCTTTGTCCACATCCTATTTATTTTTTTCATTATAAAATAATAACTACAATATCTTATATATAATTTGATGTTATTATAAATACGGCACAACTATATTCATTATTCTATCAATACTTTGAATGACATGTCACCGTACGTGCGTACGTATAACTTACCGTCTCCACGTCAGGGTGTAATTGTTATTCAATACATTATTTTTTGTATGGGTATAATAATGATGTGTAATTGATATAAATAATAAATATTACATTATAATGATTTTGAATATATGATATACCATCCAATTATATATTATTTTAATATCAATAGAATGATATTCTCGCTCATGCGTACGTACAGATTACCATCTCCACGAACGCGATGAGATTAATTCCCCATCGTATCCATTCAAGAAAAATATTAATTTGATTATTGAAAATAATTTTTAGAGACTTCATATCATTCTGTATATGGATAACATACATCCCATCCATAAAAAATATGACTCACATAACAAAGAATATAAAGGAAAACGAATCTGTTAACACCCGAAACAACGATAATATTAAGATATTATTAACAGAGAAATATTAAAAGATAAAATATGATATCATATTAATGTATGTGATTCTGGTATAATTTAATAACAATTATTTCACCATTATATAGAAATTTAACCTACCCTCGACAATGGAAAAAGTACAAAGGTGTTTCTTATCTCACTTTTAATTCTGTGATATTTCCATTGTTCACCACTTATTCATTGCATGGTGTGTATGTACTACCCATGATTGTATTTATCACGTATTATACTTAATTTAGGGATATTTACATCATTATTCTATGATCCTTCTTTCATGGGTGTATGTTTCGTATGTTACCAAACCGATAAGAGAATTTTAAATTTCAATTTCCACTCATTCAGCTTTTCGCATACTTCGTTGATTATTTTACTCGAATATTATGTGTGGAATAACAATTAATTTTCTTATGTCATAATTTCCACTCCCCTTTCTGTGGATATAATTTTGATACATGTAATCACTCCATTGATAAATTCTCAAGTCATCGATATGAACTTGATAAGAGTAATTTTAACTCAATATCCATTTGTTGAGTTAAACATCCAATTCATTGGTGTTGTTTTTACAATAATATTTTTCAATGTCCTCCGATTGATTTACACTGAATATCCAATCATAATGAGTGTATTTATATTTTTCACACATTATTATGTCGTTGATTTATCATTAACCTAATGATATAGTCTTTATAAGAGATTTGAACTCAATTTACATTCCATTGAGACTTCTTTATTGTTATACATCAAAAAACATTTATATGGTGTATATAATGTACATTGACATAGTATATCATGAATCCCCTTATTATCATGATATTATAATATTTTGATTACCTCAATTATTCTTATTCAAGTGTCTCTCTTTATGTTAGGAACTCTAACTAAAATATAATTTTAAATGTTTTAACAATTTATTATTATAAATCTTTCTCATTAATGTCCACGTTTTATAATTTGATTTAATGACTTATTAATATGAAAATTAAAATTTTAAAATTAAAACATCTTTCTAATGTTTCAAAGTGGTATGGGAATCTTTAATTCAAAAATCTATTTTTAAACGGCTTCTTGACAAATATTGTGGCTTTTAAATGTTTTCAAGGAAAGGGGGGATATTTCTATCAAATAGTTTTGATGATTATTTTCATCTATGTCGATATCCTTCATTATTCTTGATTGAGGTTAATATATTACAATAAAATCATCAATATTGAATTAAATGAGTTATGTTTGATAGTGGAAGTTCTATTTTTATACCATTCATGTTTTGTGGATAAATCATTGACATTTTGTATGCTAGTTTTAATATGAATGTTTAGATTATGTTTCATCCATTTCATATGAGGAATGAATTAGACATAGTAATGGACGGGTGGAGCCTGATATAGCTCATCGATGCATTGGTAGGTCTCATGAGACAAACTAGTGTCTTGGCACAAGGCTTTGACAAAATCTTATTTGTAGTCTTGGCACAAGTCCTTGACTACGTGGTTATGATGTCTGGCATTATACATTCCATATATATGAGATTAGATATTGATATTTCATGTGGTTATTTGACTATTAGAATACTAATGACTAGGTTTTATTTCGAGTTATTTATTCAGATCATATTCTTTCCATAAAGTGTTCATGTTAATTATTTTTAAAGGCATGTGTTTTCAATTATTCACCATGACTAATGTTTATGTTTTCATCCACTGTATTGCTTACTCTTACTGAAAATTTGAGCTCACCACTTTCTTATGTTTCATTTTCCTAGGATATGAATATGTTAGTTATGAGTAACTTGTAGACACAATCATGGAATCTTGGATATTTCTAATGGAATAATTTAGTGATGTTTTTCTTTTCAAGTTATAATGTTGACCTTATGAATGTAACAAGTATTTCCAAGGCTACTAATCTGATAGGTCTTTTGGGACATGTTTTCTTTGTATCATGAAAATGTTATGTAATATCACACTGACTCTGGGTAACTGGGTTCAGGGCATTAAATTATTGTTTCCTAAACCATATACCATTTTACATATGAAGTCTACATTGATTTTAATTTGAATATTTTGGGAAATTTTGATAATTCCATTCTATTCATTTAATAAATATATTTGATAAGGTATGTTGTTTATATCAATTATTCATCATGATTAGTGATTTTGATATGAAATGATTGGTGGGGAATGATATTTATAAATCCCCTTGATGCATCGATCGGTTCTCATGATACAAACTAGTTGCTGAAAAAATGGGATTTTATCAATAGTTTTGATCTGTCTTGTGAAAATTCATAAAAATATAGTTTTTTTGTGTCACATAGACATGACATCCAACAATAAATAATTTCTCTCCTTTAGTTGTAGTTATTATTCACAATTGAGATTTTTCTTTTATATATATATGGATACATTTCATTTCTGTTCATTGATTAAATAGACTGTGTTTCAGTTTCTTAGCATTCCCTATTTATTTTTAAATTTAATTTGATTTGATTAGAATATGATTATAGTTATTAATATTCCGTAATGTTTATGCACTTATTTTTTAGTTTCTCAATTACATGGTATGTCTGCTCAATTATTTACAATTCCATAATTATTACTCTCAATGATCTATTATTGATTCATCTATATTTTCTGCTTATTGAGAATTTTATCTCACACTTATAATGTTTCATTCTTCATGAATTAAATATTTTCACTTTAAATGATATGTAGTTATTTATGAGATGGATTGGAGTTATCCTAGATGTTATTTATTTAAAGACAAAAAAAATGTTTTAATTTTTGTATTTATTTGTAATATAAGAATCATTTATTTATCTACTTTACCAAGACTACTAAACTCATTATTCCTTCAATATTTCATACCATTTAATCATTCCCATATAATAGAAGCAGATACCAGCTCCAGGAAAACTGAGATTAGGTCTCTATAGTTTCTATTAGAGAATGTTACATAGAAACCTAGGGAAATAGATTTAAGAAATTATATATTATAAAACATAACCCTGAGGTATAATTTTACAACAATAATAAAAGAAAATATTATAATTCTGGAAAGGTAGATAATATGTTTGTATTCTTAGAAATACGTCAATGTCTAGATACTACATGTGGATATCATTTTGGAAGAAATGTACCTTGGAGTTACAACTCTAACAAGGTATCTCAAGATTGACTCAGGGTAACCTGTTAAATGACAATGTGCCTTATTGTGGATCTATTTTGACACTCCCTTTAAATATTCTTATGATAATCCAAATTTTATTTAAAACTATTATGATAAATTTAGACAAAGAATAACCTAGGTTAATCTTAATATGTCTTAGATTTTAGATATGGTTTCATTATTTAGATATCCATCAAATGATTATATGTTTTTAAATAACTATTGTTACTCATAATATGATCTCTATTATTAGTCAATTTTTAGTACCAAAAGGAGTAAAGTTAAAATTTAAAATGAAGGAAAAGTTGGTTAAAATTAGAAAACAAATTAGGTGTTGATAGGATTAAATGTTATAATATTTATTCCATAAAAATTTCTCCTAAAATATGATTAACTATATATAAGTAAACAAAATATAGAACCCACCAATGAATTAAAGGTTATAAGATTTTATGAGATCAAGTGGTGGAAACCATAAATAAAATAATGATTTATTTACATAATGTTATAGTTGTGGATGGATACACCAAATATAGTTTCTAAATGGTATAAGGAAATGATTTATTTGTCAAAAAGATGTATATAATGCATGGAATTGCTGATGAAAAATGAAGAGTGTGTTGAAAGGAAATGAAACTCATCCAAAAGAATCAATTATAGTTTGTTTTTTGTAAAAATGGTGATTCGGGACATTATCCATGTCAATGCCCTCTTCAAGAGGATAAACTCTATAACAAGAAATTATCTTGGTCAAAATAACTATATGAATTATATATATATTAGATTTTTATTGAAAATCCTAGTTAACATGGAATTTAGTTATTGACTGTATTTCTACGTTTTCCATCAAATTTATTTTTGAAATTATATCAATACGGTTTTAGAAAAGGAAAACTGTATGCCAGGTGACAACACATCTAACACAGAAAGGTTGTGAGTCTTGATCCCATTAATGGATGATGATATGGGGGTCTCACCATCCACGAGCCTATGTGATATCTTGGTTAATGTGTAATTACTTAAAAAATTTGATGAATAAATAATAATATTGAAACAAAACTGTTTTTTTTTTCAGTTTGAGTAACTAATATGTTAATGATGGTTCACTTGTAGAACAATTAGAGGAAAATAGTTATACTCTTCCATCATTTAGGGGCCTTAAAATTTGTTAAATGTTTTTGGTCTTTAGGGATCAATGTAAATTTTTGGATACCCATTTCTTGATGTAAGGGTTGAATTATAATTTGATCGAAGCATATACAAAAGAGGATATTTTTCTTATGAAATTTAAATGTATCGTGAAATTATATTTCCTTGTAATATTATAAATAAAATAATTTCTGAAAATTAGGAAAATGATCACAAAAAAATGTGTTGTCCTAATAGATTTTATACTAAATTATCATTTATTTCGTTCTATGAGGCCTTAAATATTACATTGATCATTAAATTTTCTGATAATTGAGGACCTCAATCACTCCACAAAAATATTTATTCTTTACTCTAAATACGTCTCTCCATTTTACAATGATTTTAGCCTACATATAGATGTAGTTATATGTTAGCCCATGTGAAATTTTTACATCACATTCTATATTTAATAGAAGATATATTACAAAACCTTCTCATGATGTGGGATTTCAGTATAAAAAATATATTTCACCATAATTTTTTTTAAATTATGTGGATTATTTTTAATTGTGGTGGGGATAACGTGACACCGCAAATATCATATATAGGAACACTATATTTGATATTGTATATGACACGAAACACCCAGAACACAAGTGACAATGATATACCAGGAATTTATAATATATTAAATAATTTACTGTAATTAAATATAATTTATACCTTGCAATGGAAATTATTTTGATTTATCATTTTACATATAAGAAACTATTTTCTTTAATGGTGGGGGTTACATGTCGGATTTAGTTTTACCAGAAAATAATATATTATAAAAATATAATTATTTAATATTATAACACATTACATAGACATTAAATTAATGGTTATGAATAGAAGTTTCTAAATTATGAAAATATATGGTTTACACAAATATAAATGGAATTAATAGGTTACAAATTAATTTTAAAGGAAAATATGAACCAATTTAATATAAAGTTAATATTATTATTTTTATTCCCATAAAAGGGTTTTGTCTTAATAAAATATTATAATTATAATTATTGAATTATATAAATGAAATATATTTTTAATATTTTCAAAAAAATATTTTGATATTCATCCAATTGATTATATATGTATATGATAACAACAAAATCAATACTACATATAAAAATACATATTTTTATTATAGAAATTATAAAACATTTAATGGAAAAAAATTTAAAATCCAATTTTGAAACATTTGTAAATATTATACGTGAATATAAACATAATATTTGAAATATGAACATAAAAATTACGTTCGGGTAAAATTTTATAATTTTTTTGTGAAGTTTAATTTTTTGTCAAATAACGAAGAATACTAAATTTTTACTCAAAACTTCTTTTTCATAAAATTTATTTATAATAATATATTATATAATTTATTTATTTATTTATTTATTTAAAAGAATAATTATATTGTATTATTATAATTTATCCTGGTATATTTTTATTTTATTCAATTTCATTTTAAAATTGAATATAAAAACACAAAAATCATTTTAATGATTTTACATAGAAACCCCATATTGTCATCTCGTCTATGGTAGTAATTTTAAATTTATTTTTTCCAATTATTTGATTATAATTTCAAAACATTGATTCCAAGTATTGAATAATTATAATTTATAATGAATAATAAGGTTATCTTACTTTTTTCAAAACGATTATCAAATGTAATTAAAATAAATTTCTGCGATTACTGTGAAATTAAGAATAAAAAATTACAAAAACTTATACTTATAGACTAATAAGATCTATAATTCTTCCCTAAATACAATTTTTGGGAATATTTTGACAATATAATCCTGTTCACTTATTTGTGACATTATTTTTCCACTTTAAATAATAAACATATGGGTGGGGTCTTTTTTTCTAAAAAATTACAAGAGTGTAACTCCTCCTCCACAATCAATGGAAGCTTTTCCTCCCACTTACTCACACCTCTAAAGACACTTATTATCATCAAAATCTATCAAATTCACTCTCCAAAATCTCTAAATTCTTAATTGAAGCCTCCATTTTCACATAAATCAATCAAAGGAAGCCTGTTGGTGCAAACCAAAAGGAGTTATCTGATTAAGATGAATGATATTTCTTTACGCTCTGTAGTTTTATATTCTTTATATAAACCATAACTTCTCATTATAAACTGATTTTCTAAAAAAATTAGTATAAAATATATACTTTAATGTTAATATATTTGTTATTTTTTTTTCAATTAAACACATTTCCATCTAATGGGTAGTGAAAAAATTGTTTACATGTACGGTGAAATACTGCCTCACAAAACAATGATTATTAATATTTCCATTACCTCAGATCATAGTAAACATTATGATGGAAACTATTCTTATAAAAATAATATATTTTATATTTTTATGTATTTATTTTTATATAATTATTTTATAACACAAATATTTATACATTCAATTTTGTGTAAAAACAACAACATCGTTTGTGGAAGTGTGGACTACCGCCCCCTCAAAGCGATGTGATTCGTTTAAACTATACATGGAATGTAAAAAAGATGGGTTTAATTAAAAAATATAACATAAAAAAAATATATTATATTCATGACATAATTAACATTATATAAATGTAATATATATATGTCATTTCAGTTATTACCCTTTCACACAGTAAAAAAGTAATAACATCGTGCGTGGATGTGTGGACTACCTCATCCTCAACATGATGTGATTGATTTCATTGTAATTCTAAATATTACAATATATGGTTAAATAAATTTTTTATGATATATTTATCATTATATAATTATAAAATCGTATTTACCTTCTTTCATAACGTTCACTAAAAAATGGGATCCTTACTCATATGTATGTATCATCTAATGTCTCCATGATTGTAACATTAGATCATTTTCGTAATCATATTTAATTATTGTTTAGAAAATTTTAATGTATATATAAATATAATAATTAATGTGTGATTATTATTCTGTATATATTATATAATGACCATTTTCAGCATAATTTTCCTACCAATGTTTTTTTGACACATAAATCGAATTTGGTAAAAACACTCGACGTAAACATAATTTTTAAGTAGTTGTATACTACATAGTAATAAGTGAAATAATAGTTATGATAAACATGAATAAATATTCTAAATAATTTAAATAATTATCTTATTTTTTTTATATTGTAATATAATGACACAAGATACAATTCATACTCAAGGTAAGGGATTTTCATCCCAAACTTTTCACTCAGAAGATTAATTTCATGTTCATAATTTACTTATTTTTGTGATGTATCTAATTTCCATTTTGATATTTTATATCCAGAATTATTTTATCATTATGGTAATTAATACTATCATTCAAAATTATTACATCATAAGGCTATTGATTTATAATTTTCTAAAGTGGTATGAAATGCTTTGGAATGTTTTATGATTATTTTTCTCAAGAATAATATATTGATGTTTCAGTGGTATTTCAATTTGACAAAATTATATGACCATTTTTAAATAAACCCTTTCATGCTATTATAGTTATTAATGATAACTATTATGTATTTTTATACTTTTTTCACTATTTAGTGGAATAAATGTTTTAGAAGATGTTTTTAAGAAAACCTGACAACATTTATCCCTTTAGTTGGAGAACCAGTTTTCATCTAAAATCCAAGTTCTATTAAAATGTTTTAATAATTATTTAAAATGATATGGAAAATAAATTTTATAATTTTTTGTATTTTTTCAATATAATTGAAAGGAATCTTTTTCCCTCTTTCTCAATAATTAATTTTTCAAAACATTTTATTGTGAAAAAATGATTTTTATATTAACGTCGTATAGAATGTATGGATTTAATCATCATTATTTTTTGAAGCATACATATCGTGGTCAAAATGTCAATTTTTAAAGAATAAGTTTTCAAATTTATGTTCAAAGAAAATGTTTTTCATAAGGTTTTTATTATCAAAATGATATTTTCATAAACAATGTTTTTAGAATATTTTTTTAAAATGTATCTGTTAATCAATGACAATAAAACAAATTTGGGATATGTCGTATTGCTTTTATCTCTAATATTCATATGAAAAAATTTATGATTTTTTTTCAAGGATAGTGTTAAAAATTAATTTTTTGATTCAATTATCATTACCCACGAAATATTAAATCTCTTATGATAATTTAACATTTAATTTCCCCTAATTATATATTTATATTATCATGGATATTAATATTAACTAAAATATATAACATTTTATATACGATGTCTATATTAAATTTAATTTTATTATTTCAGAAAATATTGAAATTTCTATATTAATTATTCTATATATTAATTTTGTAAGTCATGTTATTTATATTGATTATTAGATATGGGAAATTCTTTGGACAAGCACTGATAGGTGGCCCCTGCACATTATATAGACCCTCTGTATATTGATAGGTATTTATGAGAAAAACTAGTTTTGAAAATTAAATGGGATTCTATCCATAGTTTTAAATGAAATAAAGAAATGTATTAATGATATAGGATCTCATGTTCCATAGACATGGAATCTAATAATTATGCATTTACCTCTTTTAGTTTTACTTAGTATTCATCCATGTGATTTTTCGTTGATATATCTATGTATACATTTCATTTTAGTCCATTTATTAAGTAACATTTCTTTCAGTTTCTTATTTTTCAATATTTTTTCCCAAATTGATTTATTTGAATGGATTGATTTTCTAGTTTTTACCTGTCCATATTTCTTATGCATTTCCTTATTAGTTTTTTGATTATATGATATGCATGTTCAGTTATTTACCATTACATAATTAATATGCTCATTTATTCATTACTTATTGCACTATATTTTTCCCTTATAGATCATTTGAGATAACTCTTATTATATTTCATTCCCTACGAATCCAATAATAATAAATTAAATAATATGAAGGAACTTACTATATAAATTTGAGTTATCATAAATTTTATATATTTAATGAGAAAAATTATATTTTGATTACTGTTTTCATCTGTAATAAAAGACTCATTTATGTATCTGGTTTACCAAGACAACTAAACTATTCAGTCCTTCGATATTTTATTCTTTGTGATCACACCAATGTAATTCTTTAAGACACCATATTCAGGATATCTGAGGCAAGTTCGCCATAGAGGATGTGAAAATATTAATGTTTCCATTAAAAGTTTTTCAAATAGAATATAATTTTATTAATAAATGATGGATTTTGTGATATTAAAAACCCAAAAATATTGAATCTATATTTTTCCGGGATATTATTTTGAATATTTATTTAATAATTGTTTTTTAAAAATCATTGGATAAATATGGATCTATATTAATGTGATGGATTTATTTATTATTTTATTTTTTGATTTGTACATATAATTTTTTTCGTTTCCAATATATCTCTAATATAATAGATATTATTTCTATATCATAAAAATATTTTCAAAAATCATGAATCCAAATAAAATATCTAAAACATTTGGGAGAATCAATTGAATAGAAGGAATGTAAAAAATTAGGAGAAACTAACTTTTGGATAAAATGGATGAGAATTATTATGTTCTTACCGTTCATAAAAAATCTAAATGCTATATTTTATATAAAAGGTGGATTAATTGATGTTAATTATTTTAATAATCAATTTCTCATATAAAAAGTTGTGTTTTATAATTTTAAGAAAGTCATAGGTTGTTAATTCTAATATATATATTTAAAAAACATTCTAACATAAATTTTTAGAATTAGAAACTACTTCATTAAAATTTTATTCTTTTAAAAAATTTACTATTTAGGTTTTAATATTATTAATTTATAGGAACATTTTTTTAACATATTCATAATAATCCTCTACATCATGTTGAAAATCGATACTAAATAAGTATTTAATTTTTAAATTAGATAAACTAACGTAATGTACAACTGATGGTGGTTTATAAAATCTTGAACAAAGTATAATGAATTCCATATGAAGTAGTTTTAGACAATTTAATTGAAAACCCTAATCAAACAAATGAAAAATTTATTTCTGAATTCTATTTTTAAAAATCATATTATATTTTTTGTTTCTTATATCCTAGAAAATAAATAAACATCATTTTATCAAATGGAATAATTATACCTAGTACTGGTGTATATCATAATGACCATCAGAAGAAGACGATGTGTAGAACATTACAATTAAAAAATGATATCATATAATATTATTTAAACTATCACCATAAAATGAAAAATTAGAATTTTGGAAAATCATCAACAAATAGAGGTTCATGATAGAGTAGAATATGATTTTTTTTTGAAACCAGGCTACCTAAGGTTTCTATAGAGATTTTTTCACACCCTATTACATAAAGATCGCATAATTGAAATATTTAGAGAGCCTTTTCATAAGATATCCAGGTGATGAATATTTCTATATTCTTTAAGAAATTTTGCAATTGAAATTATTAATTAAATTATATTTTGATCAATGCCTCAAAACATTTAAATAGATTTTTTTTCTAATCATCTCATAATGTGTTCCATATTTAGAGAAATAGATATTTTATCTGATCATTATATCAATTTCTTCTAAGGGTTTGGGTTAAAAACATTATAACAAGTTAAATTTTTGAATGCCTTTACAGTAGTTAAATACATCCATAATAATGATGTTTAAGGTATGATAACATTTTTATAATGTTTTTATTGGTTTTTTTTCACCCATTAAAAAATATTTTTTTATTTTTTATTCTTATTAACTATAAGTATTAAATATTTTATTTTTTGAATGTATTATGGAATATTTTTATTAATAAATAAAAATATTATAAATATATATTATAATGTATATTAGAATATTTATATATTAATTTAATTATTTTCAGATCATGATAATTAATTTATTTTTTATTTTATATACTAAATTCCTCTCTCACCCACCCCTCTTGTATTAATGAAAATAACCTTACAATCCCACACTTTACCAGAATTTCCATCAATTTACTTTGGAATCTTCTCTTAAACCCTCCCACCGAAATTCATATATCATATATGGTTACCCTGGATTTCGAGATACACCCACCAACCCCCACCCCCCCACCCCCACATTACTAGTAAACCTAATAGGAAATAAATAATTTGTTGGAGTGACTGTTAAAACCTATCTCAAATATGTCATGGGTTGGTGAATAGAACTGAGTGTATATGAAAAACAATATGGTACATTTCCCTCTATAAATAAATTTATGGAAAACAGATTAAAGGAGCCAACCAATTGACAAAAAATGATTTTTTTAAACAAAATGATATAGACCTTTAAAATGTTAAACCTAAAGAAAAAAAATGAACAAGGTGCTCTAAAATTAAAAGAATCATTCAAATCGATCCAAGATACCTGAATGGAAGCTCCAAAATCCATAAAATTATCCTAATAACACATAATGAACTATAGTGGGGTGATCCTTTGTGCGTACATTATAATTTTATCATTATATGATAAATAACCATTAATGTGAAATAAATATAACATATTAATTAGAATAAAAACCATTATGATAAACATTAAAAACATAATCATGTGAAAAATTAAGGAAAATAATAGCAATTAAATATAATGACATAACTAACTTCTTCTTCCACAACTTCTTATTCAAAGACCACCATCCCTCATTTTGGGAATCCAAAAATATCATGAACAATTGATCTAAAACAAAATTATTCAATAATAACCAAAACAATTTCTTGTGAAGTCCTTGTTATTTCTATAATCACTCTTATCGTTAAGAAAATACATTCACCCTCTGCGGATTAACTAGGAAAAAGGGAGGAATATTTATTTAATTAAACATGAATTATATAATGGAACAAAAAAGACTGGACACCATATTCATATATCCACATACCAGTATAGTCCAACTAAAGCCATATCATTGTATCATTAAATCAAGAACTACCACTCGTTATATATATATATATATCCACTACAAATCCACTAGAAATTCCTGAAATAAAATATTCCCAATTGGTGATTAAACCAATATATATCACCTAATCACATATCATCATCACATATCTACATACCAACTATAATATAATTGGATAATGAAAACATGAAGGGTATCATCCTCATTTCCTCATCCTTTAATTTGAATACACCACCTATTCATTATAAACACTATTTTCCTCCATTACTATATATTATCAATCAAGAATATCATAAAAAAATTTCTATCATTACCATGTCATAATAATTGTTCTATAATATCAAAAACAATTATAGAATCAACCTTTTTCCGTCCCATTACCATCAATAATAACTAACTCTCTTCTTCTTCATTACCATCCAAATAGTTTACTAGGAATACATCAAACAATGAAATACAATCCACGATAACTTCTATTAGTATTATTAATTTGTGATATCACAACCCACAAATTTTTTACTAGATTAGTTCACATATTTTCTATATTTATTACCTATTACAACTTCTATAATTTCTATCCCAAACATAAAAACCTTATAAAAATAATCATACTCAATCACAAAATCAACTAAAAAAGAACAACCAATGTTTCTGGAAAAGAGGCAGAAAAAACAATTTGAAATTTCCATGCTACAACTATACCAAAAATTTATCATTTAATATCCTCATTTATTTTTTTATTTCATCTATTAACCCAGGAAAAACTAGAATCCAATCCATAAGCCACTACTGTTAAATTTATTAAATAGTAACAAACTTCTAAGGCCACATTTTAAAATTCATATTTTTAAAATGTTATTAAAAATATGAAACTCCTCATGTTTTTAAGATGTTTTTATTTTTAAATAAATGTAATTGCATTGATACCATTATTTAAATGCAACACCATTTTAAAATGTACCGTTATATTCTACAGAAATATTATTATTTAATTTGAAATTTAATATATATTTGTAAGATTATATGGTATGATTTAAAGTAAATAATTTTTTAATAATTTTTTTTTATATTTATAAAATTAATTTATCGTTTTTTAATTGTATAAAAATAAAAATAAAATCCATGAGGGTCAAAAAGTTGGTTTTCTAAAAAATATTTTTTCTATGAAGAAACTATTTTTATATTAATAAATTTAATTAATATATATTTGATGATTTTTTTTAAATTAATGTATATATAATATATTAAATAAATTTTTTCAAAATTCATCAATTTTTACATCATATGGAATTACAATAAACTCATTTTACACATTAAAATGAATTTATATAAAAATAGGTTTTAATATGATTTAACTTCTTATTTTAATAATATTATACAAAATATAAAATTGAATCATGTAAATTGAATTATAAATTTTAAATAAGAATAATTATTATAATAGATTAATATTAAAGTATTTATCATTCATAATGCATAGTAAAAATGGAAAAACCTTGTTACTATTATTAGTGTTAAAATGGGATTACCAAAAACATAAACTATGATATAATGGTAAATAATTAATATATAATTATTTAATCTTTTATTGATGATATTTAGAAACTAATTATCCTAAATTTTATATCTAGGAATGTTTTTTTTCTATAATAATTAATTTAATTTATCTAATTTAAATAATTTTAGTATATTCATGTGTGTCACTCCCCACTCTTGTAAAGGGGAATATCTTCTTCTATATTATTCACCAAATTTGATTCCAATATACTGAAAAATAACAAACTAAATACATTCCGTGTTTTCATTATTTTTTCCTTTATCATATTTTCTTATCCTAAGACAGTCCAAAAAATGGCATATGGTGTAAAACAATGGATCCCTCTCAAAGAAGTGGTGATTATCTTACATAAATTGTTTTAATGTTTACTTCTTATTAGACATCCACTAAATATATTTTTAACCTTATAAATAAATTAATCCAATACATAAAATATAATTATATTTTATTATGAATATAATACAACCATTTTCCACCTCATTTACATGATATAAGAATCATATTATTACATGGGATTGAGTATGAACTACAGCATCCAAGAAGATATATCATTAATTATCAATCACCATTATCAACAAGTTTTTATTAAAATGGATATAATGTTCATTAATTTTATATATGATATATATATTATTTGTTTATTTTAATATCTTTTCCACCATCTTACCTTATCATATGTGGGAAAATGATAATGCCTCTTATGCATACGTGTGGACTACAACCTCCATGAAGCGATGTGATTTATTATTCATTTCCTAATTTCATGGATTGATATAAGTATATATATGAAGAATATATATAATATTGAGGATATATTATTTATGATATAATTATGACTTATTATTGTAATTTCTTTCATTCCATCTAAAAAATGAAAGCTTCACTACTTTATACATATATACTATCATCTCCACAACTTATTGTAAATAAATTTTCATTACAGAATTATCATAATAGTTATGAATGTTTATAAAATTATTAAATATTATAACTATTTCATCATTATGATTATTTATATTGTAAAAAAATTTCCAAGGTTCACATTTCAAAACTATTGAACTGAAACATGCATGGAAAAAAGAGCAGTTTTCAACATGGATGTTCATTGTAAAAAAAATTATTTCTAAAACAGAAAATAAAAAAATAAAAAATTGATAAATATTTTATTTTTATGAATATTTTTCTATAATATAGGTATAATAAATTTATATTTATTATATATTAGTATTGCATTTTTTTAAGTGTGGAGCCACCAGAGTTATGGGATTTATGGTGCAATATTTTCTATTTTTGGATTATGTATGTTAAATATTAATTAAGAGAAATTATAATATTTCATTACATTAAAATCCATATATATTAATATAATATATTAATTTAATTTATTTTTAGGTGTTACTTATATTCTCCTCTCCTTTTGACTTAAAACATGTTCGAAAATGTTTTTTTATAAAAAAGTAATTTATTTATATATTTGTTTGGGATGCAACCTCCTCCAAATCCACATTCACAAAAATTTTAAATTAATATTTTTAATATTATCAAAATATTGTTTAAAGTAATTTGTAACTATATTATAAATTATTTACACTGTAATAAAACGGAATCATATCATTTTTTTCAAAAAAATGTACTTTATAATTTTTATTGAAAATATTAATGGAATCATTGTTGTAACATTTACGACACAAATGGGTTTTTATGTCATTATAACCACTACATTACAAAATATCCCTTTAAATATTCATGGATTTTTTAAAAAAAATATTTTCAAAATATTTTTGTAATTTATATATTTAAAATTATACAAAATGAAAATGGAAGTGTTCTTTTAATTTTAAAATCTTATTTTAAATAAATTATTAAAAGTGAATTTTCATTTATATAAACATCATTTACCTATTTTTATGTTTAAATTTTTTTATAATTTATATTATTGAAACCATTTTTATAGCGAATTATAATTATGATGATGTTATGATGATTATATGAAACATGTTTCATTCCAATTGGCTAATTATGTAATGATTAGATAATGAATTATCTTGTGATACTACTCACTTCCTTTATCTGGAAGACCTATGATTTTGTGTTGAAGATATTTTTATGAAATTTATATATTTTGCATAGGTTATTCTTTAATGATATGATTAATATTTTGTGATCATATATAATGCATATTGTTGAACCCTCTTTGAAATGGTTATTTTAATAATCAGAAATCATTGTTATTTCTGTTTATAATTAAATTTATTCAATTATTCATTCTATTCTAAATGTGTTTATATATGTTTAATCATGTCTACGTATGTTTATCTATGATTATTTATGGTTTTCTATTGTCTTGGAAGTGTTCTGGATGGAACAAACACTTGGTGCGTATTTCATGATTTTGACTCACTGTTAGTTATCTTCTTGAGTCACCGTTGGTCGCACCGATGATAATGGTCGCACCGTTGAGAACGGTCGCTCCGATGAGAACGGTCGCACCGATGAAGAATGGTCGCACCTGTAATACCACAGGTAAATAAAGAATATGAAATTTTCAAATTTATCTATATTTGTGAATAAAATATTAATATAACTTTAAAGTGGGAACTATGCTCGATGGCGTACCCAATACACAACAACGAGTTTCTTAGGAATCTTACGTTGCACTCTAATAATAAAATAATTTTATTTTAAATTGTAGTTAACGCCTAGCCGTTGTAATGGCGGGAATGAACAGAACTAACTACAAAATTCTTATATATGTTGGTCAAATATTTTTACTTTTTACAATACATTTTAGAGGATTAAAAATGCGAATGAATCCAATTTTAAGCGTAAACATTCTAATATTCTTTAAAAGGTCGATTAACTGCCTTTTGATGACAAACCTCTTTTCAATCCACTTTTTGAAACTTTTATGTTCTATATTTGACAAAATAAAATTCTTCATCGGAATCGGGACATCAATATTTACTTTGTGTAAATTTTTGGTATTTTTCCGATAATGTTCATTTTTTAATGAATAGTGAAAAATGTTGTATCTTAATTCAAAACCTCTTTTTAATCTAATTTATTTATATGATTCGATTATCTATTGAATTGGTTTCAAAGTGATATTATAATATATTTTTACCATTTAATCTAATAGTGGTCATTGAATTAATTTCATCTTGATGTTGGACTTAAACTAGTGTCAATCTTTTGATACTTATTGTTTCATAAAAACACTCTATTTGCTCTGACAGCGGGAATTAATTATTAAATTAAATAATTTAACTTATATGTCTTGAATTTTTTAAAATATACATCATTTTTATATTCGGAATATCAAATATATCTTAGGGGTAATTTTTGGTAATTTTCTGAAAAACATCAATTTTTGATGAATAGTGAAACCACTAAGTGGTAGTTAAAGAAACTGATTTTTTTGTTTAAATGAAACTTTACCACTTCTGTGATTTGACTTTCAAAAATCTGACATAAATGGTTTTCATTAATAAGTAAAATGTGGTTCAATGGAATTAAAATAATTTTTTGGTGAATAGTAACTATTATGTTTATTAATCGTGATTAAAGGTAATTACTGTAATTTAAGGTAAAAATAATGTTTCAATAATATGAAATGACCTATAAACATGTCCTACCATCATTGGATGTGTAATTGCTGACCAAGAAAATCCATGGGTCAACTTGGGGACCCCATGGAGCCACTTTGTTTGGAAGATGACATTAATACCTTTTTATTTAATGTTAAAATTAAAATGTCACAAACATGTGTAGTTTTACTAAAACAATTTTTATATGGGGTTATACAAGTCATATTTTTTATTATAAATATTCATTAGAAATATAAAACTATTTCCTACATCATTATAGTTTTTTTTATAATTTTTAGACACAATATAAATCAAATTATTTATGACACCATGATGATGCAGCGATTACCTCATTATTTAACGATTTAAATAAAATGAAAAGATAATATAAAATCTAATACCTAAACTTGTAACAAACCTATTTTATGGGTGTATTTAGAAACCTTATCACATTATCCTCGAAATATATCCTTTTGGGACCTTTAATATCCGAAAATCATTTTTTAATAAAGTAATATTTTATAACTTTCCAAGAGTGCCCCTCCTTTTCTCTTATAAAAGGCCCCCACCTCTACCACCTTACCCACACCTCTCAAGCCTTTGGCTCAGCCAACCCCTGACCATTTCATTACTACACATCCCTATCTTCTTCATTTAAGCCTCACCTTTTGGCATAATCCTTTCCAAGGAAGCCTTTGAGCTCAATTCAAGAAGAGTTACCTGATTTTAAGGTAATGTCTTCACTTGTGTTCTTTTGTTTTATTTTGCTTCTCCAACACTCTAAACTCTTTTTATTCCTTTATTTTGTAACAAAACCAGTATATTAAATATACTAGGATATTTTTATGTGAATTATTCGAGCTAAACTTACACACACCTTCGTCGAATGGTTAAAGAACATACTGTTTCTGTGGTTGGTGAATTTCTGCCTCACGAAACGATGATTGTTAAATATTCTTTTAACACCTCTAATGGGGGCCGTTATTATGTCACTATACATTATATATATGATATATATTTTATTTATTTTTTCTATATGCTACTGAATTTTATATTTAAAACATGCCTTTATGCTTTTCATGTTGTGCAAATGTGGTAATTTCATACGAGGAAGTGTGGACTACCGCCCCCTCAAGTGATGTGACTCGTTCATGTAATACATGGAATGTGTAAATAATGAAATTAATGAACATATGTGACCTATATAACATATATATTATACAGTAATTATAATATATATATCACAATTATTTTTAATTCCATTAATATGAGAAAGAAATGAAAGTAGCGTTCATTCGTATATACGGACTACCGTCTCCATGAAGGGTGCATTTCATTTCTTTTTTATCTCCAAATGTTATGGAGTAGTATAAAATGCATATGTACTGGATATATGTGATATTTAAATTATTAATAATATTCTGGAGATGATTTACTCATAACTACATGGACAATCATTTTCAAACAAGGTAATTTTTGACTCAAGTACCAAACATCGACAAAAACATCTGATATGAACTCCCATTATTAACCAATTATTATAAAATTATAATATGTGATATAAACAGAATAATAATCTTTAAAATAGGAACTTATGAAATTATAAATTTACCAAAGATTATTATTCAATAATATAATGAAATGAACAAGACAAGTCAGACTTGAGGTATGGGATCCTACCCCTCTCTTTCTTTTTAAGTACACTCTTTTATGTCATTCCTTTTAAGCTCATATTTCTTATGATTGGGATGTTCTATTATATTAATCCTACTGTAATTATTATTTTTATATTATGAGATACCCTATTTTCTCTCATCATTCCATTTTGGAATTTTTGAGTGGCGCCGTTAGGCTGCCGAATTTTCGTAAGGGATCATACCCCTCTCTTTCCCTTTAAGTACACTCTTTTATGTCATTCCTTTTAAGTTAATATTTATTATTATTGGGATGTTCTTTTATATTAATACTACTTTAATTTTTATGTTCATATTATTAAAGACCTTATTTTCTATCATCAATCTACTTTGGATGTTTTGAGTGGCGCCGTTAGGCTCCCGAATTTCCATAAGGGGTCCTACCCCTCTCTTTCTTTTTAAGTACACTCTTTTATGTCATTCCTTTTAAGCTCATATTTATTATTATTGGGATGTTATTTTATATTACTCCTACTGTAATTTTTTTTTCATTTTATGAGTGACCCTATTTTCTCTCATCAATCCATATTGGAAGTTTTGAGTGGCACCGTTAGGCTGCCGAATTTTCATAAGGGATCTGACCTCTCTCTTTCTTTTTAAGTACTCTCTTTTATGTCATTTCTTTTCAGCTAATATATCTTATTTTGGGGGATGTTCTTTTATATTCCTCTTTCTTTAAATTTTATTTTATTATGTTGAGATACTTTATCTGATCTCATCAACCATTTTTGGAAGTTTTAAGTGGCGACGTTAGGCTGTCGAGTTTTCATAAGGGATTGTTCATCTCACTTTTAGTCCCATGAGATTTATGATACATTTGCCACTATTTCCATTGAGTGGTGTATGTACTACCCATTATTACACTCTTTTTGTAATTTAATTTCATTCATGGGTATTTACATCTTCATTTTATGACCCTTCTTCCATGGGGTGTACGTTTCGAATGTTACCCAACTCGGTAAGGGGGCCTTTCAACCTCCTTTTTTAAAGGACTTCTTTTGTTATTTATCTTAATTCACATACTATTATGTTGGGATATGTTCTTATATATCCTTATTTATGTAAAATTTATGTCCAAGTGATGAGATACCATTTTCTCTCTCATTAACTCAGTTTCTGAATTTTAAAGTGACGCCGTTAGGCTCGCGGATTTCTATAAGTAAACTTCTTAACCAACTTTAAATTGTTTGGGTTAAACCTCTACATCTTGATTTTATTAAGCCAAGATTATGTTTTGAATATCTATGTTGTAATTTCCAAAAACAATTGTGTATATATACTATTTCTACACATAATCATCTCATTGATAAATTATTAAAAACTTGAATGGGAAATAATAACCCAATCTTATTTCATTGAGTTAAATACCTATGTCATTGGTTTTTTTTTCCAAGATTATGTTTGAATGACCTGTTATTGTTTCAAACTTAATATCCACTTATATTGGGTGTCTTTATATTTCTCAGACATAATTATGTGATTGATTTATCCTTAATTTAAGGATACCATCTTTATAATGGATTTCATCTCAATTTACATTTCCATTGAGACTTCATTGTTGTTATGCAACAATTCACTCTTATATGGTGTGTATACTGTCCTTTGTCATATTATATCATGAATCACTTTATTCTCATGATATTATAATGCTCAGATTAAATGTTATTCCACAATTATTTGTATTCAACTGTCTCTCATTTTGTTAAAAACTCTTTAACAAAAATATGATTTTAAATGTTTTAAAGATTCATTATTCTAAATATTTTAATTTAATGTCCATGTTTTCAAAATGGTTTTCAGTATTTATTTATATGGACATTAATGTTTTAAAATTATAATTCCATTAAAACCTTCAAAGTGGTATGGGACACTTTCATTCAAAAATCTCTTCTAAATGGTTTTTGAAAATGGATTGATTAATTCAATATCTTGGAATTACTTATTGTGATTTCAAATGAAATTTTTTTATTTAAATTTTTATATTCTCAATATTTTATGTGTAATTATTGTACTTGGACATTTTACGGGTGGTTACTTGATAAACCATATGATGTGTGGTGCCGTGAATACCATGACGGGTGGTTATGTTATAATCTCCAATGCATTGGGTAGGGAAGTCAGCCGTATGGCTATTCCATTAAGTATGTGTGGAAGTCGGTCGTACGGTTATTCCATTTATGTATTATTATGTCCCAAGTTACCTTTATATGTTATGTGTTCTTTATATGGGTTTATGGTAATATTTTGGTTACAAAAGGGTATGTAATGATCTTTTATTCAGTGAAGATTTTTTACTACTTCATAAAGGTGAAAAGTATTACTTTGGTAAAGTACTCATGGTTTACTTGTTGTTTTAAAAAAACTAACAGTTTTCTTTCTTTGTGCATCCTTTACTGGGATTTTTATGCTCATCCCAAGTTTTTGAAATGTTTCCACAGGACATAAAGATGAATAGGGTCAAGGATGGGATCATGGAAAGACATGCTATCTAAAACATGGAACTGGACATGTTTCTTTTTAAGTGTTTTTTTATTTTATTGAAACTTTGTAGAAGTGTATACTATGTAATCTTTTGAGATGTAATAGTTATGACCTAATTCTATAAAACTCTAAACCTGAAAAGATCGTCAATGTGAATTATTCATTTAATTCAATATTATGTAAGGTTTAAGGCTGGGGCCTTATAGTTGGTATCAAAGGTCGGTTTAGATAAATTTAGAGGTTAGGGAATTCATTAAGAATAAGTGACATTACCATAATGGTTAGGATTTCAGAAATAGTCATAGTTTTACATAAAGTGAATGAGTAAGTATATCTTAGTGTTTATCTTCCTCATTAGTACATGATGGTTTTTTTGATATACTCACACTGGCCTTTTTGGTTTTAGTAAATGGATGTATCTAGCAGGCACCAAAGTAACAGTGGATGTGAAGGAAACTATGACAGTTTTCTGAGCGTGCAACTGAATGATATGGGAGATGCAATGAGAACTCTTGTGTTTATTTTTCAACCAACTATCTGGAGTCATGATTGACCACCTAAACCTTGGTGATTTCTATAAGGAATCATATATGCGAGAAACACATCCCTGTGGAACAATAGGTAATAATCCTAAAGGTAAGTGTGTTCAAAAACCTATGTGTCAAGGATGTGGAATGAAACACCTTGGAAATTGTTTCAAAGGGACAGAAATATGCTATAGATGTGGAAATGAAGGTCATAAAGCAAGAACCTGCCATGGAAAAAGGAAGCATCCAATTGACTCGAGGAAAGGGAAAGAAGTTCTTTCTGAGGGATCAATTGAATGTTTTAAATGTGGTGTGCATGGTCATTATGAAAACACCTGTCCTATGAAGAAGTTTCGTGAATGGGATCACCAAGATCGTATAAATATTCATTTACCAATACCCAATGCCATTCTAATTGAGGATGAAGAAACTGATAATGGCCAATCAAAGGTATGGATTATTTCATAACATTTGTTTTCCTATTTTGGATTATTAGGATATGATTCATGATTTTTTTTGTAGGAAAGAAGTATTTCAGAATAAGTTGGTATGGAATGGTTAATGGATCATTAAGAATTTTGAATGAGTATGAAGTCAACATATAAGGGATTCAAGAGTTATGGTGAAATTATTAAGAGTATTATGTCTCTTTTGATGATGGGGTTACATTAAAAGACTTTTTATAGTATGTGTAACCCTGATGTTTGATATATGAAAATTTTATTCAAGGAATAGTTATCTGTTATTTTGTGTACATAGATATGAAGAACCATTTGGGTTTATATGATCCTTACTTTTGAGGAAATTATTGGTTACTATATGTTATGATAGAAACTGAAAGGCATAAGATAAAATTATGGTCAAATTATGTTATGGTTATTTATGATTATTTTATCTCTTTTTGGGGAAATATTTGAGAATTATGTAGTTTGGAAAAAGGACAACACGCAGACCGTGTGACAACCCGTCGCTTCAGTCAAAGCTGTGGGAATCGAACCCAGAACCAAATTGCGACTGGTATTTATCGCCTACCATTGGACTACGCGAAGTCCATGGTTAGTTTGACAAAAAATTTTAGTTATATGATTTTAGGAATCAAGAGTATGTTTATTTTGGGTTATCAATGTAAATGATTAATCTATCATCGATGATATGTGATTAGGTTAACTACTTTTCAATATGAGAATTTAAGAGCAACTGATGTTATATGGCGATAAAAGTTAATTTTTACCTTGGAGGACTATGTGATTAAAACATTCAAATATTTGGGTTTCAATCTTATTTTGGTTTACATTGAAAAATTTTATGGACAATTGATTATCAAATGGTCTTCGTTGAACTTCGGATTTTTTTTGGACAAATTTTGGAGATTAATAATAGATTTTCTTTTTATAAAGGATTATACTTTTGTGGATTATCTGATCTCATACTAACAATTTTGGTTTTGGATTTTGTATAAATACATGGGAAATAAATAGTTCTCTTTTGTGGGTTAGGTTATTCTCAAGAAGTTGATTATATTACTCTTAATGCGAACAAGTCCTCCTAAATACTCGTCTCTTGGAGAAAATATAAATTTGATTAAGGAATCTAGTAAAAGTTGAAAGTCTACGTGACAAGTAAGTATGTTTCATTATTATTTAGTTAAGCTCAAAAAATATATTCCTCAATGAAGAGTAACTTAAAACGAAAAATGTTGACACATAACTTTTCCTACAGGGGAATCGAATAACATTTAACCCATCAAAAGTATTTGATTTTCTTATGGTTAAATTTCTCCTAGACATGTTTATTATCACACTCCATCAGAACATGACCCTTTGTTTTTTCCTCCATGTCCATATTTTCATACATGGAATCCTAGTATGGGTTAACTCGGGTGACCTTTGTACTTCTCTTTCTTTATTTTAAAATGATTGTTTAACTGACTCTTGTTCCGATGTGGGATTTTCAATGAAGTTTCCAAGCCCAATTTTAAAATTGCAAGGACACAATTCCCAAAAGGGGGGGAGGATGTAACACCCCAGGTAAAAATAAAATATGACATTTTCACATTTATCCATATTTGGGAATGAAATATTAATATAACTTTAAATGGGATGCTATGCTCGATGGCTTACCCAATACGCAACAACGAGTTTCTTGGGAATCTTACGTTGCACTCTAACAATAAAATAATATTATTTTAAATTGTAGTTAACGCCTAGCTTTTGTAATGGTGGGAATGAACAGAAATAACTACAAAATGATTATATATGTTTGTCAATTATTTTTACTTTTTAAAATAAATGTTAGAGGATTAAAAATGCGAATGAATCAAATTTTAAGCGTAAACATTCTAATATTCTTTAAAAGGTCGATTAACCGCCTTTTGATGACGAACGTATTTTAAATCCACTTTTTGAAAATTTTATGTGTTATATTTGACAAAATAAAATTTTTCATTAGAATCAGGACATCAAAATTTACTTTGTGTAAATTTTTAGTATTTTTCCAATAATGTCCATTTTTTAATGAATAGTGGAAAATGTTGTATTTTAATTCAAAAACTCTTTTTAATCTAATTTATTTATGTGATTAGATTATCTTTTGAATTGGTTTCAAAGTGAAATTAGAATATATTTTTACCATATAATCCAATAGTGGTCGTTGGAATTAATTTCACCTTGAAATTGGACTTAAACTAGAGTCAATCTTTTGATACTTATTGTTTTATAAAAACATGCTATTTTCTCTGACAGTAGGAATAAATTATTAAATTAATTAATGTAAATTATAACTTTTGAATTTTTTAAAATAGACATCATTTTTGATTTCGGAATATCAAATATAGCCTAGGGTGAATTTTTGGTAATTTTCTGAAAAACTTCAATTTTTGATGAATAGTGAAACCACTAAGTGGTAGTTAAAGAAACTGATTTTTTCGTTTAAATGAAACTTTACTACTTTTGTGATTTGAATTTCAAAAATCCGACATACATGGTTGTCATTAAGAAGTAAAATGTTGTTCAATGGGATTAACATATTTTTTTTGGTGAATAGTAACTTTTAAGTTTATTAATCTTGATTAGAGGTAATTCGTGTAATTTAAGGTAAAAATAATGTTTTAATAAAATTAAATGACCTATAAACATGTCTTACACTCATTTTATGTGTAATGGCCGACCAATAAAATCCATGGGTTAACTTGTGGACCACATGGAGCCACTTTTGTTGGAAGATGACATTAATACTTTTTTTTAATGTTAAAATTAAAATGTCACAAACATGTGTTGTTTTACTAAAACAATTTTTGTATGGGGTTATACAAGCCATAATTTTGACTATAAATATTCATTAGAAATCTAAAATGATTTACTAAATCATGATATTTTTTTTATAATTTTTAAACAATAAATATATTAAATTATTTATGACAGCATGATGATGCAGCGATTACCTCATTATTTAACAATTTAAATAAAATGAAATGATAATGTAAAATCTAAGACCTACACTTGTCAAAACCCTATTTTACTGGTGGATTTCAAAAACACATCACATTATCCTAGATATATATCCTTTTGGGACCTTTAAAATACCAAAATCATTTTATAATAAAGTAATATTTTATAACATTCCAAGAGTGCCCCTCCTTTTCTCTTATAAAAGGCCCCCACCTCTACCACCTTACCCACACTTATTAAGCCTTTGTATTGGACAACCCCTGACCATTTCATCTCTCCACAAACCTCTCTTAATCATTGAAGCCTCACCTTTTGGCAGAATCCTTTCCAAGGAAGCCTTTGAGCTCAATTTAAGAAGAGTTACCCGATTTTAAGGTAATTTCTTCACTTGTGTTCTTTGGTTTTATTTTGCTTCTCCAACCCTCTAAACTCCTTTTATTCTTTATTTTGTAACCACACTAGTATCTTAAATATACTAGGATGTTTTTATGTGAATGATTCTATCAAAACTTACACACACCTCCGTCTAATGGTTAAAGAACATACTGTTTCTATGGTTGGCGAATTTCTGCCTCACGAAACAATGATTGTTCAATATTCCTTTAACACCATTAATGGTGGCCATTATGATTTCACTATACATTATATATTATATATATGGTATTTATGTTTTCTATAAAATTCTGAATTTTATATTTAAAACATGCCTTTATGCTTTTCATGTTGTAAAATTGTGATAATTTCATACGAGGAAGTGTGGACTACCGCCCCCTCAAGTGATGAGACTCGTTCATGCAATACATGGAATGTGTAAAGAATGAATTTAATGAACATATGTGACCTATATAAAATATATATTATACGGTAATTATAATATATATATGCCAATTATTTTTAATTCCATTAATATGACAAACAAATCGAAAGTAGCGTTCATGTGTACGTACGGCCTGTCGTCTCCATGAAGGGTGCATTTCATTTCTTTTTATCTATAAATGTTATAGAGTATTAAAAAATTAATATTTACTGGATATATATGATATTTAAATCATTAATACTATTCTGGAGATGATTTACTCATAAATACATGTACATTCATTTTCAAACAAATTCGTTTTTGACTGATGTACCAAACATCGACAAAAACGTCTGATATGAACTCACACTATTAACCAATTATTATAACATTATAATATGTGATATAAACTTAATAATAATTTTTAAAATGGGTACTTAAGAAATTATAAATTGACCAGAGTTTATTATTCATGAATATAAAGAAACGAACAAGACAAGTCTGACTTGAGGTAAGGGATCCTACCCCTCTCTTTCTTTTTAAGTACACTCTTTTATGTCATTACTTTTAAGATCATATTTCTTATTATTGGGATGTTATTTTATATTACTCCTACTGTAGTTTTTATGTTCATATTATGAGAGACCCTATTTTCTCTCATCAATCCATTTTGGAAGTTTTTGATTGGCGCTGTTAGGCTGCCGAATTTTCGTAAGGGATCCTACGCATCTCATTATTTTTAAGTTCACTATTTTATATCATTCCTTTTAAGATCATATTTCTTATTATTGGGATGTTCTTTTATATTACTCCTACTGTAATTTTTATTTTCATATTATGAGAGACCCTATTTTCTCTCATCAATCCATTTTAGATGTTTTAAGTGGCTCTGTTAGGCTGCCGAATTTTCGTAAGGGATCCTACCCCTCTCTTTATTTTTAAGTATACTCTTTTATGTCATTACCTTTAAACTCATCTTTGTTATGATTTGGATGATATTTTATATTACTACTACTTTAATTTTTATGTTCATATTATTAGAGACCCTATTTTCTATAATCAATCCATTTTGGAAGTTTTGAGTGGCGCTATTAGGCTGCCAAATTTTCGTAAGGGATCCAACCTCTCTATTTCTTTTTAAGTACTCTCTTTTATGTCATTTATTTTAACCTCATATTTCTTATGTTGGGGGATAATCTTTTATATTCCTGTTTCTGTAAATTTTATTTTTATATGATGAGATACTCTAATTGATCTCATCAATCTATTTTTGGAAGATTTAAGTGGTGTCGTTAGGCTGCAGAGTTTTCGTAAGGGATTGTTCATCTCACTTTTATTCCCGTGAGATTTATGCTACATTTGCCACTATTTACTTTGAGTGGTGTATGTACTTCCCATTATTATACTCTTTGTGTAATATAATTTCATTTATGGGTATTTACATCTTTATTGTATGACCCTTCTTCCATGGGGTGTACGTTTCGAAAGTTACCCAACTCGGTAAGGGGACCATTCACCCTACTCTTTTTAAAAGATTTATTTTATTATGTCTTTTAATTCACATACTATTATGTTGGGATATGTTATTCTATATACTTAATTATGTAAATTTTATTTCCAAGTGATGAGATAACATTTTCTCTCTCATCCACTCATTTTCTGAATTTTAAAGTGACGCAGTTTGGCTATCGGATTTTTATAAGGGAACTTCTAAACCCACTTTAAATTCTTTGGGTTAAACCTATACTTCTTGATTTTATTATGACAAGATTATGTGTGGAATCTCTATGTTGTAATTTCCACAATCCTTTTTGTAGATATACTATTTCTACACATAATCATCTCATTGATAAATTCTTACGAACTTGTATGGGAAATAATAACCCAATCTCATTTCATTGAGTTAAATACATATGTCATTGGTTTTTTTTCCATGATTATGTGTGAATGACCTCTGATTGTTTCACACTAAATATCCACTTATATTGGGTGTAGTTATATTTCTGACAGATATTTATGTGATAGATTTATCTTTAATTTAAGGATACCATCTTTATAATGGATTTCATCTCAATTTACATTTCCATTGAGACTTAATTGTTGTTATGAACCAATTCACTCTTATATGGTGTGTATAATTTCCTTTGACATATTATATCATGAATCCCATTATTCCCATGATATTATAATGCTCAGATTAAATGTTATTGCGCAATTATTTGTATTCATGTGTCTCTCATTTTGTTAAAAACTCATTATCAAAAATATCATTTTAAATGTTTTAAAGATTCATTATTCTAAATATTTATCTTTAATGTCCATGTTTTGAAAATGGTTTTTAGTATTTATTTATATGGAAATTAATGTTTGAGAATTATAATTCCATTAAAATCTTCAATGTGGTATGGGACACATTGATTCAAAAATCACTCTTAAATGGTTTTTGAAAATGGATTGATTAATTCAATATCTTGGAATTACTTATTGTGATTGCAAATGAAATATTTTTATAAAAATTTCTATATTTCCAATATTTTATGTGTAATGATGGTACTTGGACATTTTACAGGCGGTTACGTGATAAACCATATGGCGGGTGGTGCCGTGAATACCAGGACAGGTGGTAACGTTATAACCTCTAATGCATTGGGTATGGAAGTCGGCTGTATGGATATTCCATTAAGTATGTGTGGAAGTCGACCATATGGTTATTCCATTTAAGTATGATTATGTCCCATGTCACCATTATATGTTATGTGCTCTTTATATGGGTTTTATGGTAATCTTTTGTTTACAAAAGGGTAAGTAATGATATTTTATTCAGTGAAGAGTTTTTACTACTTCATAAAGGTGAAAAGTATTAATTCGGTAAAGTACTGAAGGTTTACTTGTTGTTTTTGAATAACTAATAGTTTTCCTTCTTTGTGTATCCTTTATTGGGCTTTTTATGCTCATCCCAAGTTTTTGAAATTTTTTCCATAGGACTTAAAGATGAATAGGGTCAAGGATGGGATCAAGGAAAGACATGCTATCTAAAACATGGAACCAGACATGTTTCTTTTTAAGTGTTTTTTTATTTTATCGAAACTTAGTAGAAGTGTCTACTATGCAATCTTTTGAGATGAAATCGTTATGACCAAATTCTCTAAAACTCTAAACCTGAAAAGATCCTCAATGTGAATTATTCATTTAATTCAATATTAAGTAAGGTTTAAGGCTGGGGCCTTATAGCACCGATGAAGAACAGTCGCACCAATGAAGAATGGTCGGACTGATGAAGAACGATCGCACAGATGAAGAACGGTCGCACTGATGAAGAATGGTCGCACTGATGAAGAACGGTCGCACCGATGAAGAACGGTTACAGCGATGAAAATGATCACACCAATGCTGATCAAATGTCCTACTAATACTGATGCCAATCAAATGAACTACCTAAGCGGATACTGATCACATGACCTACCAATACGAATGCAATTTCAAATTTTCTTTCTGATCTCATGACTCACTGATAGTCATGAAAACTATTTGAACTCTCTACTAACCCTTTCAATTATGATGGTCATATTTTCTAAGTTAAATGCTCCTTCTATTAATTAATGTTGGTTGTTGGATATTTGGAAATATTACATCGTACCTAGAAAAATGTAATCATTCTTTTTTCCAGATCTCAAAGAAAAAAAGGAAGATCTACAGTAAATGACATAGCTGAACAAAAATATAAAAACACATGAAAGAAGGTGCATGTGTATGATGTCCCACAGAACATAAGAAGAACTTGAAGAACACATTTAAAAATTAGAGATCTTTAAGCAGATCTTTCACCTCGAACATACAAAAAGACAAGTAGTTGTGCCTTAATAAAAATCATATGCAAAAGTCTAAATAGTTGTAGCTGAGAAGAACAATGATACTCTGTTTTGAGTCATCCTCACCAGAAAGGACTTGACTTTCATCTGCAACATCAAAATGAGTACAGAGTATATCTGCAATTACATATATATTTCTAAACACTATTATTTCCTCTGTCGTATCCCTTTCATTACCATTCTGAGCAGTGTGTGTGTACATCTATCTACTCTAGTTACACATTGTCTCTGGACCTGATCTAGAGGATATTAAATCCTCACACAAAACATTCTACACCTTCTTGTATCCCACTGTGAGTTCTGGAAGGGTTCATGTGTGACCTGGACAGCCTGAGAGCTGTTGCTTTTGTTTTTCCCACGTAGAACATTGGTAGAGGTCTTAGGACCCGAACAGTCTCTGTACTATTATTTTCACCGATCTAGGGCGTCGGTAAAATTTATATAAATTGTTTTTGAGGACTAGGTCTCAGCTTGGGACTGATCCTCTTAGTTATATCTGCTGTGCATATTAGATTAAGTTTGAAGTATATTATATATTTTTTATATTATGCTACTATTTACATTGAAATACAAATCTATTTTAATGTTACTCTAATAGTAAAATTAGAAAGTGCTTGTAACTTTTGTAAATTAGTAGATTAGCTTCAAAAGAAAATTTAATCCTCTGATTAAATTAACTGAGACCTAATTAATCTTTTGAGAATCTAATTGAACCTTTAAAGTTTTAAAAATTCACTACAGTTTAACATGTTTTTAAATTGGGGGATTTAAATAGAAATATTTGTAATAGAAAATTTAATTGGAATTAAATTCACCCCCCCTGAGTATCCACTCCAACAAAAATTTGGTATCAGAGGATTTTGTATTATTAAAGGATTTCGAAACACTCTGTTTTTCAACTGTTATTTTAGTTGTATTTTAAAGATCTTAAATTTCAGTTAGTTCTAAACTTTATCTCTTTAAATATATTTTCTAAAATCTGATTATGGATAATATAATAGAAGGTGTTGCTACCAAAAGGCCACCTTTATTTAATGGTACAAATAATGCCCAGTGGAAACTTATAATGAAAATTCATTTAGAGAGTCTAGGATTTGATATCTGGACAGCTATGGAGACTCAATATAATATTCCAGAAACTGAAAGAACTACTCTGGATGCACCAACTAAAACTGCTTACAATAATAACTATAATGAAATGAGTGCTCTGTATTTTACTATAGGAGATGAATAATTTAATCGCATATCTGCTTGTAAAACTACCAATGAAATTTGGGATACCATGGGTGTTTCTCATGAAGGAACATACAGTGTTAAATAAATGAGATTAAACACATACACTTTTAAGTATGATAATTTTAAAATGAAGTCCGGTGAACCTATCTCTGACATGCATATCATGTTCTATGGGATTTTCAACAATATGATCTCACTTGGAAAAGATGTTTCTGAAAAAGAACAGATCATGAGGATATTATGATGATTTCCAGACAGATGGAGAGGCACATCAGTTTCAATTAGAGAATCATGTGATATTAGTGCTTTACCTATTATGCAATTAATTGGTAAGCTTATGATGTACGCAGAAGAACTGATGGTAAACAAGGAATAAGATGATGAACCAAAAAGGATGTCAGTGGCATTTAAGTATACCGCCTCTAAGAGCAAGGATAAAGAGAAAGTTCACATACCAACTGGAAGATCAACAAGAGAATTTTTAGATTCAGACCGGGATACAGAGATGGCTCGAATAGCCAGGGGATTTAAGAAGTTATATAGGAAGAAGAAATTCATCAGAAAATCAAATTATAACAGATAATATGACAATAAAGGTCATTGGAAGAAATATTGGAAGAAGTTTGATAAGAGTGATGAGATTTTCTATTATGAGTGAAAAGGGAAGGGACACATTAAGGATAACTATCCAAAGTTAAAGTTCAAAAATAAATATGACTACAAGAACAATAAGTATAAGAAATAAATGAATGAATCTTAGAGTTCTTCAGAAGACACTTCAAGTGATTCTGATTCTACTACGGATGAAGACTTTCACAAGACTAACATGTGTTTTATGACAAACACATATGAGGTAACACTGGATTCTCCTTCTTTAAATTCATATTATTCCGGATTTGATTATGATTATGAATTTAAAAACATTTCTAGTGAAGAATTATTTTAATATTTTAAAATGCTAGAAGAAACTTGTAATGATCTTAAGGACAATTATAAGACCATGATGAAACAACATGCTCTAACTAGCTCTGTTAAATCTGTCTTTGATATTGAGAAAGAAATGAATTCTCAATTACTTATGAAAAATACTGAACTGATATTTTCTAATGAGAAACTGAGGAAGGACTTAAAAAATATAACTAATGGAAATGAAACACTTACACAAATGTTAGGTAAACAATTAGTACCAAAATATACCATTGGAATAGGCTATCATCCTGGACAAAGACAGATTACTAAAACTATATTTATTCTTTAATCTGGAAATAATGCTGGTAGTTCTAGTTCTAGAAATTCATATAATTTAACTCGTTATTAACATAGTTATAAATCAAATAAAATTTATATTTCAATATTTATTGATTCTGTAGATTATATGAGACCCAAGAGAAAAATCTGGGTACCTAAGGCTTTTCTTGCTAACCTATCTGGACACAAGAAAATCTGGGTAACTAAAACATTTTCTATTTAAACCTGTTTTATAGGAAACATGCTTAAAGAGTTCTCATAAGATTATATGGTACTTGGATGGTGGATGTTCAAGACACATGATATGAGATTACTCATGCTTTAATAGTTTAATCAAAGTTGATGGAGGCCATGTCACTTTTGGTGATAACTCTAAACAAAAGATAATCAGCCTAGGCCAGATTGGTAACAGTAATTCAATTTTAATTTCCAAACTTAAATTTTTTGATGGAGTTAAATATAATATGTTATGTATTTCTTAGTTTTGTGATGATGTTTTAATTGTTAAATTTAAAAATAATTCTTGTAATGTTTTTAATTCTAAAAAATGCTTAAGTATTTTCTACTTTGAGAAATGAAAATGATGAGGAAGTTGATTTGAATTATTTAGATGATCAAAACATTACTTGATTAAATGATTTTTAAAAAGAGTCTTGGAATTGGATTAGAATATTAGGACACTGCAACATTCATTCACTTTGAAAATTGAAAAGGAAGAAAGTAGTTAGAGACCTGCCGAAACTTGAATTTACAAATGATAAAGTTTGTAATCCCTGTCAAAAAGGAAAGAAACATAATGTTTCATTCAAAATAAAGAATGAATTTTCAACTTCTCAACCCCTTGAGTTGGTTCAGATGGACTTGTTTGTACCATATTGGGTTTCTAGTTTAAATGGGAAGCACTATATTTATGCCTTAGTAGAATACTTTTCTAGATATACTTGTGTATACATTCTTGATCACAAAAGTGAACCTTGTTCTTACATTATTAAATACTCCAAGTCTGTAGAGAACCTTAGTGGAAGTAAGAGTATGACCCTAAGAATTAATCATGGTCGTAAGTTTGAAAATCATTAGTTTGAATCGTAATGCTCACACAATGGTTATAATCACAACTTTTCTGCCCCTAGGACACCTCAGCAGAATGATGTAGTAGAAAGATGAAATATACCCCGTCAAGAAATTGGACAAACTATGCTTAATGAGTATGACCTACCTATTTATTTTTGGGTTGAATATGTAAATACAAATTTTTATAATATAAATAGAGTCTTGATTAGAACCGTTCATAAGAATACCCCTTATGAGTTGTGAAACCAATCATTGAAACGGATCAGTGAAACAAATCAGTGAAACCGATCAGAAAAACCAATCAGTGAAACCGATCAGTGAATCCGATTAGTGAAACCGATCAGTGAAACCTATCAGTGAAACTAATCAGTGAAACTGATCATTTTCTACCATTTGTGTCTTATTGTATTAAACACTTTTAGTGTTTATCAAAATGACATTTTTAACTTAATCGATATTATATTTAGTATTGTAACTCTAAATGATAAATTTAACAAACCGCGACTATTTCTTTTCCCAAGAACTGTGACATTCTATCTCCCACTGAACCTTACATTTTATGAAACATGAACCTCTTGAACATCTCAAACCTCTTTAAATCCTTCAAACCATCAAATGGGAAATCAAAAGTGACAAATCTAGGAATCTGAAGGTTCCTCTCCTATGAAACGCGCTCGAGGAGAATCGAGTAGCACGACTCAAAGGTCAGTAATCCCAGAGTTTGAATCTCTGATGGTTACAGTTGAAAAGGAAGTGTGTTCTGAATGGGTGTTAATAATTAAGTCTACTCGTTTAAATTTTTTGGAGATTCAAGGATGGAATAACTAGTTCTGTGATAATAACAGAGTTTACTACCCAAATCTTGTGTATGAGTTTTATCTTAACTTAACTATTGTATTTGGTGGAGCAGAAGCTGCAAGACTATGTTCAGTGGTCAAAGGGAAAAAGATATCTTTTAATTCAAAGCAATGGGCAGAGTGTTTGGGAGCACCTAATAAAGGTACGTATAAATATTATTCTAATAATATTCCTCGTTCCACTGAATATTTTTCGTATAGAACCTACTCTAGAGATGCTGACTGGCAATTCTGATTCCAAAAGAATAAAATCTGTTGAGTTGGATAGTGAGAGTATAATTGTTTTTATGTTTATTCAGCAACAAATCTGTCCCAAAAAGGGTGATTTTGCTGTTGTGAAGTATCCGAATGTTTTCCTGTTGTTTTATTTCTAAAATATGAGAAGATAATTTTTTGTAGATATATTACTATCCATATTGCTGAGATGGTGATGCCATCTAAGAAAGCTACAACCTTGTTCTACTCTATGCAAATATCTACTATGTTAATGCTTTTGGGCTATGTTGGAGATAGATATGAGCGTATCTCATCTAGTATTAGTTTTTGTATTAACATGGATATCTGAAAAAGAATGAAAATTAACTGGAATCCATGGAAGAAGGCATTGGTTTCTAATGAAGATAGGTTCTATGACTCCTTTAATCCTTTTGACCATCTTTAGACCAAAGGGGATGAGAGATCCTGGTTTAAAACTGAAAGAAGAAATTGTTTATTCAGATGAGGAAGAGGAGACAGAAGTTCATAAGAAAACTAGGGAGTCATGTAAGAAAGGAATAGGGGAAACTGAGGCTGATTATTATGTGGATACTAAAAAGGAACCCGAGTCACCTCCTGATGAAAGGAGTGATCTTGATACAGTAAGTCCTAAGAATATAAGATTGGAATTTGGTCCAGCTAGTCCACCTCTCAAGTTACTAGAGGAAGAACCTCTTCAAGGTGATGAAGATGAAGATGAAACTGAAGAATCAAATTATGAGGAGTATGAATCCATTAGAAAATATAATACTGATGAAACTTCAGTAAATAATAATGGAAATGAAAATGGTGATGATGATGATGCTGGAAATGATGATGATTATTCCAATAATGAAGATGGTGGTGATAATGATGCTGCTACTCGACCAGTAGATGGTCAAAATGTGATCCAAGATGATCCACAACAAAAATAATTTGGAGAAGAAGTTGTTCCTATGGCTGAAAGAACAATGAAGACAGAGATTGATGTTGGTGAAGAAATCTCACATGAAAATTATAGAAAATATGATTTTGTTAAGCCCCAGTATATATATTGTAATGCTTCATGGGAGGAACACCCATGTTTTTCTGTTCTTGTTTTGGATTCATCAGAGGAGGAAGAATAAGGGGTGCACAAAGCAAGGGCAAGCCTCTCAGTGAAGGCTAGACTAGTTGCTGAGAATGTGTATGTGATAGCTGAAATACCTGGTCCTTCAATATATCAATCATATTTATACATATTTAAAGATGATTTGCTCCATGTAGTTAGAGATACAATGAAACAGGAATTATCTCATGCTCTTTATTTTTCTCCTGTGAATTTATCTAAGGCTACTATGGATTCTATAACTCAATGAGTAGTACGTATTATCAAGAAGGACTTGTGAAATACTAGTGAATTGATTGGCATGCACATTACCTTTCTAAATCAAGTACTCATGGATTTAGTCAATGACTTATTTTCCCTGTCAAGAGAATTTAGATCAGCCATCACTAGCACGATATATGTTCTGAGATATTTGATAGAACATCTGATGAAGTTGGACTTGGGAAATTTTAAGGATGAAATAACTTAGGTTTTTTCTCAACATTCTCCTCTAAAGTGACAAATATTACTGGTCATGAGATCAATTCCTTAAAGGATGTTATAAAAGAAGAGTTTGCAGTAATTGTACAGATTTTGGATTTGGACACATTGAAAATGACGAAATAAAATAGTGATCATATTCACAAGATTGTGAAGCTTTATTTGGTTGATGCTACTCAGGCTTAGAAAGAGATCAAAGAAAAGGTGGATCACTATTTCTTTAAAATTTATACCAAGCACGAGTTGAACTATAAATTTAAAGTCAAGGATAAAAATTTTAGGCTTCCTCTAGTCACTCATGTCATTAAGGCTCAGGTACAGCAGTTGAATGACTTTACACTTACTCTAGAGAGCTTCATGCAGAAAAAAATGATGATTTTGAGAAGTCCATGTAATATGGTGGTGAATTCATTCATGATTTTATCAATCTGCTCAAACCCTATCTTCATGTGCAAGCTATGGAAATTGTTTTTTCTACTACTGAGTCTTTCAGTCTATCTATTGTTTCTCCTTGTCAGTTATCAGTTTCTCATGCTCTCTCCAATATTAAACCAGTCTTTTAGTAGCATCCTTCAACGAGATCGTTTAGTCTGCATAAATTCACTTTAGCACCCACTCTGCTTCCAACCAGAGATGTCCTGCCACCTCTCTCACTCCGGTAAGATCAAACATAAAACAAGCCACCCTATGGTCTATCCATTCCTCCATCTGCTAAAGGAAAATCTCCTTTGCATCCCAAGAAGTAGTCGTGCCTGTCATTTTTGATAGGGTTTCTTTTATGTGTTTTCCTTTTCTTGTACCTTTTTTAGTGGTTATTTCAATGGAAAATTATTTGGTTTTCCGTCTCTTCTCTCTTTTTGTTTTTTGATAATCCCAAAGGGGTAGAACATGTATACAGTCAGACAAATAGGCATACAATCAGACTATATAATGTAAGGTGGAGAAATGATGACTGCTTAAATGATGACTACTTATATAAATGAATACATAGTTAAAATACCACATATATAAAGGGGATCTCTTGGTAATCTGATTCTATGTTAATATACACTCTCTTTTCTTATGATCTTGTGAATTCTCTGATGATCTGTTTATCTTTGGTTATATATTTTGCATACATAGTGGTAGCATACTAATTGTTACATCCTTTCCTCTCATTTCTTTTATGCCATAGATTTGTGATTATCAAAAAGGGGGATATTGTTGAACCCTCTATGAAATGGTTATTTTAATAATCACAAATCATTGTTATTTCTATTTATAATTAAATATAGTCAACTATTAATTCTGTTATAAATGTGTTTATATATGTTTAATCATGTCTACATTTGTTTATCTATGATTACTTATGGTTTTCTATTGTCCTGGAAGTGTTCTGGATTGAACAGACACTTGGTGTGTATTTCATGTTTTTGACTCACAGTTAGTTATCTTCTCCGGTCACCATTGGTCACATCGATGAGAACGGTTACACCGATGAGAATGGTCACACCGATGAGAATGGTCACACCAATGAAGAAGAGTCCCACTAAGGAATAACGGTCGCACCGATGAAGAATAGTCACACCAATGAAGAATGGTTGCACCGATGAAGAACGGTCGCACTAATGAGAACGATCACAACGATACTGATCAAATGACCTACCGAAACTGATGCTGATCAATTGACGTACTGAAACTGAAGCTGATCAAATGACCTACTGAAACTAATGCTGATAAAATGTCCTACTGAAACCAATACTGATCAAATGAACTACCGAAGCCGATGCTGATCACATGACCTACCGATACCGATGCAATTTCAAAATGACTTACTGATCTCTTGACTCACCGATAGTCATGAAACCCGTTGGAACTCTCTACTAACCCTTTTAATTCCAATGGTGACATTTTCATATATAACTGCACCTGCTATTAATTAATTTTTGTTGTTGGATGTCAGGAAACTGTACCTTATACCTATAAAAAGGTAATCATTCTTTTTTCCAGATCTCAAGGAATAAATAGGAAGATCTGTAGTAAAAAATTAAGAGCTGAACAAAAAGAGAAAAACACACAAAAGATGGTGCATGTGTATGAAGTCCCACAGAACATAAGAAGAACTTGAAGAACACCTGTAAAAATTACAGATCATGAAGCAGATCTATCACCTGGAACAAAAACAAACATAGGTAGTTATGCCTTACTGAAAATAATATGCACAAGTCTAAATAGTTGTAGCTGAGAAGAACAACAATACTCTGTTTTGAGTCATCCTCGCCAGAGAGGACTTGACTTTCATCTGCAATATCAAATAGAGTCCACAACATATCTGCAATTACCCATAGCTTTCTAAACTCTATTATTTCTTCTGGCATATCCCATTTCATATCATTATGAGCAGTGTGTGTGTGTGCATCTGTCTACTCTAGATACACACTATCTCCTGAGTGGAACTGGAAGATATTAAATCTTCACACCAAACATTATACACCTTCTTGTATCCCACTTTGATGTTTGGAAGAGGTCAAGTGTGACCTAGATAGCCTGAGAGTTGTTGCTATTGTTTTTCCCATGTATAACTATGATAGAGGTCTATGGACCTGAACAGTCTATGTACTGTTGTTTTCCCTGATCCAGGGTGCGGATCAAATTTATAAAAAAAATTTAGAGGACAAAGTGTTGTCTTGAGACTGAAACTATTTGTTATATCTTTTATGCATCTTAGATTAAGATTAAATTATATTATATATATTTTTTATTCCACTGTTATTTACTTTGAAATAAAAATCTATTTTAAAGTTACTTTAATAGTAAAATTAGCATGTGTTTGTAACTTTTGTAAATCATTTGATTAGATTCAAAATCTAATTTAATCCTCTGATTAAATTAATTGTGACCTAATCAATCTTTTGAGAATCTAATTAAACCATTAGAGTTTTACAAATTCACAACTGTTTAACTTGTTTTTAAATTGGGGGATTTCAATAGAAATATTTTTAACAGGAATTTTAATTGGAAATCAATTCACCCCCCCCCCTCTTTAGTATCCACTCCGACCAACACATATGTTCAGGTTTTATTATGTAATGGGAATTCTAAAAAATTACATATCTCTCTAATACACAATATAAAGAATCTGATTTCATGAGATAATAATGACTAAAATGGGGTTGAAAAAGTATAGTAAGGAACTCTTACAACTATTATTTTTGTGGGGGAGAAAATTGACTATGGAAATGGTGTAATTGGGAATTAAAAGAGTCCATTATGATATATATATTAGTGAAAAATTTCTAAGGAAATGATTTTGTTATATTTATGTCTTCGAAAAAATATGTATTTTGAATATGATATATGCTCATGGATGATGACCTATTATTCATGATTCTTCACGGATGTGGTTTATTTATTTTTCAATAAAAATCATATTCCATATTTCAAGCTCAGTGAGTCTTTACAGATTATGTGTGAATTTCTCAAATTATAATCTTTTTCTCATTCCATTAAACTTTTTCACACATTTGATCATTGATTAATTTCAATGATATTTACCCGTATGAGACATTTGAACTCACTTATTATTATATTTAAAATTTTTATTTTTTATAAATTATTGCATTAATTGAGGTATTTATAAGGATATTATGATAGAGGTAATATCCCAGAATTTATGTATAATTTTTTTAATTATATGAAATTATTTTGAGACTGTGGAATCTGACGATGTGTGATTCTGAGGCCTGGATTTCCCGAAATGGTCCGTCAATGTTTTTATAACCTTTAAATAGCGTGTGTGAGCTGTTTTCCTAAAGAAGAGGTATAAATCTTAAATGGTTTCACAGATTAAAAATCTAAGGGCTCCGTTTTATTTAGGATGTAGGGTTTTCCCTAGGCACGACCTAAGTATATTCGATGCATGCCTCATGTGAGAAAACCCAAAAATGCCATAACCTTAAATAAAATAATAAAATTAATTATTATATTTTTCAAATTGTTATAACAGGAAAATGGTAACTCGGATTAAAACTCCATGATCCCTGCTAAACTCATGATTATATTCTTTATTGAGGTAGATACTATCATTGGCTAGTGCAGGGCACCAATGAAAGTTACGTTTTGGCTATAAATAAAATAATTAAGTGAAAATTATTTTATTTTAAAATCCATAACTTTTAAACATTAACTCCTATTGAAAACTTGAGACTGTTTTGGGGTTTGTTGGTCCGTGCTTCACTTAGGCAGAGCCTATCATCGACTAGCACATGTTGAGGGTGAATGTTATTAATTTTCCAAACATTGTTTTTCAGGTACGTTTAGTAATCACACGAGAGACATTTTCTAACTAATGAAACGATGCTCAGATTAAAAATATGAGGGCACCATTGAATCCTTAGCCCCGGAATTTTCTTATGGGTGGCTTTAATTTGACCGTAATAGGTCCTGAGAAGATGTTATTTTTTGTGACTTTTAAATGGAAATGAAATAAAATAATCTCACTGTTTTATTTATTTTCCACCAATGGACAAGCGGTAGTGTTGGACAAGCGAAGATTCAAGCAATTATATGCCTTGACCCTTCAAATACTATTTTACAATGTCTTTGGAATTTAGGAAAGTTTCTATTCAATGAACCTTCATAAATTCCATGATCATTACTTACCCTCCCCTCTATTATTTATATGGATATTGGGGGGGGGTGGGAATTGGCATCCTCCTTTGAGGATTGTTGTGAGGACGATGATCGTAGACACATCCTCAAACACATATTCTCTCCAATAAATGTGAGGTAGGGGTTTATTCGTTTATTTTATTAATTTATTTCCTCTACCCCATTATTGAATTTCATGAAGAACGCATGTCAACCGACTAACAAGCTATCCCACGATTCATTTGTCCTTGCGGGAGGTCATTGCGGGGAATATTGTGGAGTTTATTGGTTTGGTTAATTAAATTGTTATTAAACCCTTAACCCCCATCATTTTACGAGCTAACGTAGAAGGATCTATCCTAACGATCCCAGCCCTAACCCTATGCTATATTTTTTACATCCTTGTGCTTCTATGGAATACCGACAGTGTGATGACACCGATCGGCTACATGGTGGATAGTGTGTTAACATACGCCACAAGAGTATTTCATGGCACAATGCCCTGGTAGTTGTCAGAGTGGCCGACACTGACCGACCATCGAAGAGGCGCAACATGCCTTTCCTGAATAAGGAGGGTCATGGCTCCTCTACTGCGATGACCGGAGGAGAGGTCAGCCAGAATGTTGGTCAGCTGAGACGAAGATGACGGAGTAGAGGTGGGGCCTGCCCCGGGTGGCATGCCCATGTGGAAGCAAGGCCGCGTCCTGTGATGGCCATAGTGGGAGAAAGGGGATGTCGGATAGTCCGAAAGCCTGGGGACGGGGCATGCACCAATGGCTCATCTTTCGGCCGCGACATAGAGGACAGGTTGTGTCCCGTGGCACCGTGTTGGGGTCAACCCCTAAGGGTTGACCCATTGATATGGATCTATGCCACAACAGCCCTACCTGAGCTCGCCATGTCCGGGTATCCTGGGTGACCCGTGCCACCAGGCTGGTGGCACTGCTAGGTCCGTCCTACGGACCGACCCACGGCCTAGTGGCCTGACCTATGGCCCATCACGGTTGGGCTGGGCCTCATGGTCTAGGTGGACCAGAGTCGGGCCTGGTCGACCATGGAGACTCCGTTCGGCCCATGCTGAACCAAGTCGGGTCGATCCAGCAGGGGTGGACCAGACCCGGACCCAGAGCTGCCAAGGAACACATTAAGGGCCTTATCATATGAAATAGTTGTCTATTTGATGAAACTTATGCGGATTTGGGATCCTTAGAGTATTATGGACCTTTTGATTTACTACATGAGTTTTTTTATTAGGAAATTTTTTGTACGGACGGGTCGGATCACACCCGAATCCAACTGGGCCCTCAACACTGAAATGCCAAAAACACACAAACCGGGTGTCCGATTGACACTCTGTCTGTTGAGTTCGAACCCTTATGACGTGAAGAAACATTGGGTTACTTCATTGTGAGACTTTGTACCAGGTTTGATGTGACTCATGTCTTGAGAAGTTATTCACACAAGCGCGCTATGTACAGAACCCTGTTGATGTCTAATACCTTAAGACTGCTTGACAATGGCCCAGTGGGAAGCGGCTCTATGTGAAGCAGTAGGCCCATGGTGGAACGCCGCTCTATGTGACCTGGCATGAACACAGTACATATCGGGGATGAGTACCACAATAGTTCAAGGTTAGTGGGAAGTGGCTCTGTGTGACCCGGTAGGCCCACTGTACTCGATAGAGGACAAGCTCTCCAATAGCTGGGGAGTTCATGTTTTGTGACTGAAAATGCTACTCTTACTACACTAGAATATACCTTATGGTGACTTACATGGATATCTAGATTCATCGAGTGGATTTATAGATAACTCTCCCTAGTAGACTATGTATGGAACCCTATAGTTGGCAGAGACCTAATGAATGCTTGTAGATTGGCCCATTGGGAGGTGGCTTTGTGTGACCCAGCAGGCCCATGGTGGAGATCGATTCTATGTGACCCACCATACCCACAGTTCACGATTGTAGTAGTACCTCAATTAGGCCAAGGTGGGAAGATTCATTGTGTGACATCGCATTCCTATGGTGGGAAGTGGCTCTGTGTGACCCGACATGCCCATTGTACCTATTAGGGATGGGTACGAAAGTAGTTCAAGGTTAGTGGGAAATGGCTCCGTGTGACCCGGCATGCCCACTATACTTTATAGAGAAGGATTTATCTCACATCCTAGGAGTTTGATGATGTGATAATCCTTTTTTCCTTGACCAAAAGTGATACCTAGTGTGAGCTGACCTGTGTTGTATAGTTTTACCTTTGTGGTGTACCTATGTGGTACTTCTACCCATGTGGTGTTACCTGTGTGGTACATCTACCATCATGGTGTTAAATTTGTGGCATTCTTTCTTCATGTATGAGATGATTGTATCTTGATAAAATATGTATATGTGTGGGGATATACCTAAGTAGAGTTCATTTCATTCTTTGTGGTATTTCCATTGTTGAACTCTAGGAGAAATATGGGGGTCTTTGGGTCCCTACAGAGTAATCGTCATACTAAACCCTTTATTGTCTTCACCCGCACCTTTTTGTGTCTTGTGCAGATGACGAGCATTAGAGCTGAGTCAAGAAGATCCAAAACCAGACGGTAAAAAGAGAAGATGAGCTATCTTGGAGTGTTGTGAAGACGATTTGTACCTACCCTTCAGGTATGGTCCATGGCTGACAATGTAGGACCTTCATGTACTTTTACTTATATCTGTACTTTTCAGTTGTACTAGTACATTACATTTGGCTTGTATTTTCGGCCGCTTTACTTTCAGCACAATTTTCCCTATAGAAAATTTCATCATTGTTGTTCTTTGTTGTGTTATTTGGTTGTATGTTTGTATAGGATTAAAGGAAATGCATTCCGGTTTTAGGGATATTACTTTCTGGTTCTAGTCACCTGCCCCTGGCCTATAGAAGGCTATCTTGGGGTAGTCACGGTATGGACCCCAGGAGGACGGGTCGTGAAAAGTGGTATTAGAGTGGTTCATTTCTACCGAAGAACTAGTACTCAGATCTTTTCTGTGCAGCAATAGTGTTATGTTTTATGAGTGTGGTTTTATGTTTGGGGAGTCCAGTGTTGTTTTGGTGACAAATGTATCCATAACCAGGACCCTAAATTATGATTTCTTACTATGTGCACAAAAACACTAATTGCATGTGTTTTTGAAAAGTTTTTTATTTTGATTTCATTGGAGTCAAATCACCAGGTATAACTTAATGACTGTGGTGCACCTGTTCTTTATCAGGATGCCACCACGTAGACATCCAGATAGGATTCCTATGAGAGTACACAATGATAGCCCACCAAGTGATGATGCTCTAGTGCAGGGCCCTCTTACTATGTTGGCACCTTTGGGTGGTATAACAGCAACACCACCACCCATTGGACAGCAGTTACCACCATCCGTACTGGCGGATGGTTCATGCCAACAATGCATGTTGCATGTGTTCCACCAGTAGAGGCCACCGAGTTTTTGATGTGTGAGAGATTCCCAGATAGTTGAGGACTTGCTGGAGGCTAGGGCTATAGTTTTTCAACAAGTTGAGACACTATAATATCATATGGTGATCCTAGATTATAGTTTTATTAGTGTGTTACTATGAGTGTGGTCCACATGGTGAAGAGGATATGGTACAAATACTATTTTCCAAGATGCTACCTTCGGGTAGTGTTCCAGCTATATAACTACACATTGATCAGTAGTTAGAATCGGTGGTTCTGGTAGAGGACAAATTGAGGCTAAGTGCCTTACATGTGTTTATGCATCAGATACACCTCAGGTTCCAATGCGATCCTAACTCACGGGCGGCTAAGAAGTGTCTTGAGGAGGTGGCTTAGAGTTCCCTAGAGCTTCTACAGCATTGGATTGACAGCATATCTGTAGCTAAGTATTCCTTTAGGTGTATCGACAATTCCTAATACTTGATGAATACGATTCCATCAGTGCATTAGGGCTCAGACGTCCGAGAGAGGTGTGTTTAAGGACATCTGAGCCAACACTATTCCCCTATTCATTCATACCTATGTTAGGATTCTAGAGAGAACCTCTATTGTTAAATGTTCTTTGGATACGCAGATACAACCAATGAATTATAGCAGTGGAAAAGCAGGAAAATGATGCAATTCTCAGATATTCGGGTGGGTAAAATGTGTCTGGAAGACTAAGTGTTAGGGATAGATGAATCTATAAGGCTATAGACATGTATGAAGATATTGAAGAACAACATGAGGTGGTGTACATTTTGGAATGTTAAAAACCACCCCCCATGTGGTTCCCACCATGCTCATGGAGTTGGAGGGAAAGGGAAGGGTGTAGCTGCATGTAGTCAAGGAAAGAGACCCAAGGGCCCTAGGAATGATTCGAGGTATGGTATATGTCTACTATTAGCTGTTGAACCAATAGAAATTGGTACAAATCATTCCTTCCATCTATAAATTTTTTCCAAGTCCTAGAATTTCCGGTTAAACTGTTACCTTGACCCTCACATCTAAAGATACCATTAGGAGGAGACTCGATAATCACACTTATGTCGATGGTTTGATCTGACCCTTTAGGTAAGAGTTTTGGATAGAACCTCTTGGAGGCATCATCGAGGCCTTACGACGTTAGATTGGGTATGACTATACATCAACAGTTCATATTCAGATTGACTATATATGGAAAAAAGGACGTATTTTATAAAAAATATCATTTTGTGGTTTTCCTTGGTCGGTGAAAAAAGAAACCCAGGTAGCACATGATAAACTCATGCATAAGAGGGTGCATCCCATCACTCTTGAGTCTTTCAGCCTTACCCTCATGGCTGTGATAGTTTTTAGTTTTTAGATCCCAATAGTATTGGAAGAGTGTTGGGACATCTTTTCAAATGATGATTATAGGATTACCTCCACAAAGGGAGAGATGCTTCTGTTTTGGTTGAGTACTAATGGAGATTTGATCCAGAATTATCTTCTGTAGTGGCACCCCTGTAAGATTTGGAAATGAAGGGGGATCCTTTCTTGTGGATAGAGAAGTGTCACTAGAGATTTAAAGTGATGAGATAGTGATGATGGCCAGAGTTCCTCCAGGACTATGACCATGAGATATTCAATAATCCTGGGAAGAGTAATGTGGTAGCAGACACACTCTCTAATTATTGAGTAGGGCATCAGAGAAGCTTGTCGCACTACATATATCCATCATGAATAGAGATGGAGTAGCATTCTTTCAGTCTATGACTGTCACTCCCACACTCCATCAGTGTGTCAGGGAGGTGCAGCTTGGGGACATTGACTGTGAGGCTCGACGTGCTCAGATATCCTCATGGAAGGAACCCGATAGATTTTCTTAAGGCGGGGAGCACAAATTCGTGACATTCTGTGGTACTGGTGGTGCTTCAGAAGGAGGTGTTGAGGGAGTTCCATACGTCCCCGCCGGTGCTACATCCTGGTGCGGTGAAGATGTACCAAGACCTCTAGCATCAGTACTGGTGGCCAGAAATGAAAAACGTATTCGTAGAGTTATATCCCAATGTCTCACTTATCAGTAAGGGAATACTACATAGAGTTGGCAGAAGTCTTATGAAAATAGGATATGGGGACCCTTGGAGTTCTTGGAGGGGACCATATATTCTTTCTAGTCTCTCCTCGATGGGGAATATGGAGTTTTGGCCAAGGAAACAAGTTATCATTGGGGATTATCTGTACTTTTCTGATACTTCGAGGATACGTGAGGTAGCATTCCACTTGGCCCTTCCCCCACAGTTGGAGAGGGTGCACAACTTCCTCCATGTATCCCAGCTGAGGAGATACGTGAATGACCCATCTCAAATTATCTACCATGAAGAGCTAGACTTAGATGATGGGGCGGCGATTAAAGAGGTTCCAGTAGAGATTGAAGATCGACAGGAGTTGGTCCTTCGTGGGTGGTCGATACCTTTGGTGCACGTTTGTTGGTAGCATGAGAACATTAAAGAGAGCACATGGGAGAAGGAGTCTCAAATTCATGTTTAGTACCCCCATTTATATACTTGGTCTATGTTGTTTTTTTGTTAACTAAATTCCATAAAGGTGGGGATAATGTAATATCACGGAATTTCTGTATAATTTTTTTAATTATATTGAATTATTTCGAGACCGCTAAATCTGATGGCGCGTGATTTTGAGGCCCAGAGTGCCCATAATGGTCCGTCAAAGTTGTGTTAAACATTAAATTGCGCACTTGAGATGTTTTCTAGAAAAGGTTGAATAACTCATAAAAAATTAAACAGATTTGTAATCATAGGGCACCATTACATTGAGGATGGTAGGTTTACCCTATGTGTTACTTAAGTTTATTCAGTGAAGGCATCCTTTGAGAAAACCAATAAATGGAACAATCGTAAATAAAATAATTATATAAATTATTTTATTTTTGAAATGATTATAAATCCCAAATGGTAACTTGGATTAAATATATGAGACCCGTACTAAACTCGTGGGGGTATTCTTTCTTTAAGAAGATAATAACATTGGCCAAGGAAGGCCACCAGTGAATGTTAGTTTGTTGGATGTAAATAAAATAATTAGGTGACAATTATATTATTTTAAAATCCATAACATTTAAACGGTAACTCATATTCGAAATCTAAAAGTACCGTTGGGTTCGTTGGGGCGTTTTCACTTAGGTAGAGGCTAACCTCGACTGGAATAGGTCGAGGGTGACTATTATTAAATTTATGAAATTTTTTTCTAGTACGTTTATTAAACACAAAAGCAGTGTTTTCCAACATTTGAACTGGTGCTCGGATTAAAAATCTAAGGGCACCATTAAATCCAAAGTCCCATCATTCGCTTAACGTAGGATTTAATTTGACCGTAGTAGGTTTGTAGAAAATGTTTTTTTGTGATTTTTAAAAGGAAATGAAATAAAATAATATCACTATTTTATTTTTTTTCTTCCAACAGAAAAGTTGTAGTGTGGGACCAATAGAGAGTCAAGAAATTAAATGTATTGACCCTTCAGATACTATGTAAAAACTTCTTTTAAATTTTAAAAAGTGTCTATTAAATTAAGATTCATAAATTCTTTGATCAATACTTACCCTCCACCTATCCTATTTATATAGAGCTTAGGGGAGAAATTGGCACAACTTCACCAATGGACAGCGTACTGGTAATGTGCCGCGACACCCAACACAGGGAGGACGGAGCCGGTACCAGCGCTCAGTGAAGAGGGACCCTGATCCATGAACCGAAGAATGAAAATTGATTGGCGTCATTGGAGGCTTGTTGTAGGGATGATGAACGCTGAATCTTCCTCAAACATAGAAACATTCTAATGAACTTGAGGAAGGGGGTTTATTCTTTTATGCATTTAATTGATTTAATATTCCCCATTCTTGGATAACACGAAGAACATAGGTCAACTGACTTACAGGTTGACCTGCATTCATTCATCCTTACTGGAGGTCATTGCGGGGAATCTTGTGGGGTTTATCTGGTTGTTTAATTCAATTATTTATTAAATATTTACCTCCCCTACTCGTGTAATGAGCTAATATGGAGGGATAGGGTTTCACAAACCTGACCTGAATCCTATGATATATTAGCTACATCCTAGTACTTCTATGGAATAAGGATAGTGTGACGACAATGACCAGCTACATGGTGGACAACGCGTCAATGCATGCCACAAGGGGAGGTCACCACACAATGTCCCGATGGTCGTTAGAGCGGTCGACACCAGATGGTTGAAGAGGAGTCATGGTGCACTATCGTGAACCACCAATGAACAAGGAGGGTGTTTCTCGTCATCCGCGGTGACCGGAGGAGAGGTTGACAGGAATGCTGGCCAGCCGTGATGGAGCTGGTGGTGCAGAGGTGGGGCGCACCCTCGGCGGCGTGCACACGAGTTTGCAAGGCTCCGGTCCGTGTCGTCCACAATAGGAGGAAGGGGCTTCCAGATCGACCAGTGTTCGGGGGATGGGGCACGCACCAGTGGCGCGTCGCGTCCCATTGACCATGGCATGGAGGACTTGTTGTGCCCTGTGGAACCATGTTGGGGTCAACCCTGTGGGTTGACCAATTGATGTCACTCCATGCCATGTCAGCCCTACCCAATCATACCACGTCTGGGTATCCCTGGCCACCCGTGCCGTCAGGCGGGTGGCGCTGCCGAGTCGGTCCATCGGACCGACCAGCCCCTCAGCGGGCCGACCCGCGGCCCAACGGCTTGACCCATGGCCCAGTCGAGTCTGGCCATGCCCAGCAAGATATTTTGACCTGAGTAGGGTCATACCCGAGTTGAGCTGGATCGACCCATGTCCAGCCGGTCCAACAGAGGCGGACCAGATCCAGACCTAGTACTGCCCAGGAACACAAAAAGGGAATTATCTTGAGAACTGAAGGTCTGTTTGATGAACCGTCTATAGGGTTGGGATTTGTGAAGTGAGAAATACCTTTTGTTTTACTCCATTTGTTCTTTTTGATAAATTTGGAGTATGAACGGGTTGGATCACACCCGAATCCAACCGGGCCCTCGACACTAAAATGCCAATAACGCACATAAACGGTGTCTTATTGATAAGCTGTTTATTGCGTTGGATCCCTTATGACAAGAAAAAAATCGGGTTTCATTATTCTGAGACTTTGTATGAGTCGTGAGATGACCGATTGCTTGGGGAGCAGTTCTCCCAAGAACACTACATACAGAACCCTACAACTGGATGAGACCTGAAAACTACATGACTATGGCCCTGTGGGAAGCATCTCTAGGTGACCCAACAGGCCCATGGTGCGAAGAGGTTTTGTGTGACCCAGCATTCCCATGGTACCCATTAGGGATGAGTTGCATATTAGTTCAAGGTTAGTGGGAAGCGCCTCTATGTGACCCGGCAGGACCACTGTACTCGATAGAGGAGGAGTTCCCCAATAGCTGATGAGTTTGATTTTTGTGACTGGCGATGATATACTTACAAGACATGAATATACTTTATAGTGACTTCCATGGATGTAAAGATGTGGAGAGTGTCACGAGGAGCAGTTCTCCCAAGTAGACTACGTATGGAACCCTACGATTTGCTGAGACCTGATGACTGAATGATGATTGTCCTAGTGGGTAGAGACTCTGTGTGACCCAACATGCCCAGGGTGGGGAGCGGCTCAGTGTGACCTGATAGACCCACAGTTCTTGACAGGAGGAGTACCTCAGTTCAAAAATGGTTGGAAGTGGCTCTGTGTGACCCTATATGCCCACGGTGGGAAGATGCTCTGTATGACCACGCATGCCCACAGTAACCATCAAGGATGGGTACCACAGCAGCTCAAGGTTAGTGGGAAGTGGCTCTATGTGACCCTGTAGGCCCACATTACACGATAGAGAAAGAGTTATCTAGAAGCTTAGGAGTTCGATGATGTGATAATCCTTCATTCCTTGAACAAAAGTGATACATGGTGCGAGCTATCTTTTTTTGTGTACTTTTACCTTCGTGGAGTACCTGTGTGGTACTTCTACCTGTGTGGTGTTACCTGTGTGGTTATTCTACCTTCGTGGTGTTACCTTTCTGGTATTATTTCCTCATTTATGAGATTAGTATATCTTGATAACATATGTATAAGTATGAGCATATACCTATGTAAAGTTGACGTCTTTCTTTGTGGTATTTCATTTGTGGAACTCTAGGAGACCTATGGGGGTCTCAGGGTCCCTACTGAGTATCGTCATAATCAACCATGCACGGGCATCACCCACACCATGTTGTCTCTTGTAAAGATGATGAACGACTTAACTGAGTCTAGAAGGCACCATGACCAGGTGGCACACTGAGGAGACGAGATGATGTAGATTAATGTAGAGACGATCTATACCTACCCTTCAGGTAGGATCCTCGGTGGACGATCTATGAGCTACTTGTACTTTTAGTTGTATATGTACTTTCCAGTATTACATGTACTTTATAGTTTTCATGAATTTATGGCCCCTTTACATTCAAAACTCTTTTTTTATAGCATTTTACTTCATGGTTGATCATTGTTGTGTTATTGGGTTGTGTGTTTGTATAGGTTTAAAGGCAATGCCTTCCTGTTTTTGGGATAGTCCTTTCTGGTGCTAGTCGCCATCTCCTATCCTATGGAAGGAGAGTTTGGGGTAGCCATGGCACGGGCCCTGGGTGACGGTTCGTGTCAGTAGAATCACATTATGGTACATGTTGAAGAAATTTTATGAAATATGTGGATTATATATAGTGTCTAAATTCAAAAAACCTTTACAGACCTAGGAAATGTATTATTTTTAAATATATTTATTATTAGTCAAAAATGTGTATTATTGTGCTTGTATATCCTAAGACATCTTAGTTGGCATAAAATTATGGATTATTACATTTTTGAAATTATGATTAGAAAATTCGTGAGAACACTAAGGATAAGCCAATGTAAAATATAAAATATTAATTTTTAGTAAAACATGCGTGTTGATTTGTTATAAAATACATCCATGAATCAATAATAGAAAGTGGGTGTTGAAGTTTCTTATATGGACATATGAGTATTAAAAAATAAAGTGTAAATTGGATAATTACATGATTTTCACTAGTGTATGATGAGGGGGCCTAAGACTGAACACATTTCTACACAGTCCTATGGGATATTCTTAGGTTAATTTTTAGTCTCCATAGAAACCATTATGATGATTGAGGGGATATAAAAAATTATAACCAATGATAATACAAAGTGATATGAAATGAAGAAAATGTTTCATAGATTGAAAGAAGGTGTAATAATTTTAGGCATCATATACAATTTTTTATATTTATATTACTTTTAAATCTGAATATTTATATTTGATACTCACATTATTTTATGTGTTTTAATTAATAGATGGATCTTATAAGAGTTGTGTGATCAACGAATATGAATATAAATTTAATGATTATCCTTAATAAAACTAAAATTATTGGGATTAGAGATGTGAAATATTATTTCTATACTAACCCAACTTTGATAAGATACAATTGGTATCTAGATTTATAATGAACATTTAAAAATTAAAAGGAAGGACCAACTCACTATTCAGTCATTCATGTAGAAATATCCACATTCTATTAGTGGTTCCTCTAATCAATTTATTTATGTGAAATGTATTAATCCTATAAAATGATATTTTATGATCTCTAATACTCTAACCATGAGATATTTATTTCAGTGATTTATCATTTGAAAGGAGAAGCTCATCGATGGTGGGATCTTATCAAGAATATATGGCATGATAAGGTAACTTACTTCATAACATGGGAATAGTTTATGAATTTATTTTTCAATAACTATTTTCCCATAACTCCTCTTTTGAAAATAGAAAGCTAATTTGTGGAACTAAATAATAATGACTATATCCCTTTTAGATCCTATGTGAAAAATTTAACCAAAGATTTAGTGTATTATTCTCTTTTATCATCAATCGTAAAATAATATGAGAAATTATTTATTGTATTGAGAACATTTATACAAATTTAATTGAATATAAGAGTAATTAATATCCAAAATGAAATTTTTTATGTCCTCTCAATCAAGAAATGTGGATTAGAGACTCTCTTTGTTCATTTTGATAATTGAAAAAATATATAGAAATAGTTTGGATAAAATTCTAATAATAAAATCCATATAAAATTATAATTAATCATAAACTCGATCAAATATTCCATCAACACATTAATTCAATAATTAAGAGTTTGTAATTATTCCACTAAACAAAATGAATATGATTGTTAATAATAAATATCCACATCATTAACCACTTAATCAAAGATACAAAGGAAAATATCATGTGATTACAACTACAAAAGTGGATCTTGAAAATGAATTAGTGAAAGGTACACTTATCATGGACATTATAATTTAGATTTTGTTATATGATTCTGTATATAAAAACTATTTTATATCCAATGAATTTTTAGTGTATAACATTACCATATCAATAATTCTATGTTAAATTAGCATAAAAAAATAATTCTATATTGATTTCATCTCAAGTATATAAGCCATATCTGATAGACATTTTTGGGAATGTTCATCATGAAATTCATTGATTTTATCTATAGTTTAATTTATTTTGATTTTGGGAATGTTCTAGATATAAATATATAGACCGCTTATCTATTTTCAGTGATAGGAAGTCAAATCTGATATTATGAATTGACTTATGATCATCTATTATTGTGAGGATGAACTACCAATGGAAATTACATTTATTTTATGGGTTATACAATTGATTCCCATGCATAAAATACTTGAATATTGGGTATTTTTATAAAAATATTAATTATATTACACATAAAAATTTCTGAGGACCATAATAGTTTATTGGATTTAGAAACATAGACCCCTATCATCTTAATACATGAGGGATTGTCAATGTATCCCATAATGATCCTCCCCATTTCAACTATTCAAAAAACGAAATCTTAAAAACTTTTTTCATAACCATCAAAAAAGGAAACAAAATTACGGGTGACTTTAGATGTTTATTAAGGGTAAAAATTTTAGATACGTAAAAATATAATTAACATGAGGGTGTGAAAACATGAGAAATTTTGTTAAAAACATACCCTATATATCAAATATCATAGCCATGAGTCATGTTATGAAATACAGTTTCAATGAGATATGAATCATAATTGAATCAAAGACAATGATACCTAAGAGAATAACATTTTAGTAAAACATATAATTGTGTCATATATATAATCGTAAAAAATATTATATTAAGGACACTCATAAAGACATTCATAACCCATTTGGATTTAGATAATTACTCATGCACCTACATTGGGCATGGGATCACCACACATGTATCCAATATTTCTGGCTTATGCAAAAAAACCCAAGCACCATAAGAGATTGATTGACATTTATAGTCACAAAATAAATTTGAAGGATATATAGGTTACACACATCACATAATGGAAATAAAAAATTTAGTGTTACACAATATCATGAATCATTATCCATACCAAAACCAAAGAATTGAAATGGGTTTCATAATCATTTCATCATGTTATAACCTATATAAAATAGATAGTTTTCATAATAACTTTATCATTTCGTTATATCATAATCCGAGAGAAGAAGTATGTTTCTCAGAGTTCTATAATGTTATAACCCATGGAAGAGAAACAGATTTCATAAAAATCATGTCACCAAAATCATATACCCTTTAGAGATATAATAAGAATTTTATACATAGATCATATCCCAAATAAGTAATATGAATCCTAAAAGGGTTTCATCTTTTATGGATAATTATTTTGAAATAAAATTCAAATGGAATGATTCTTGAGTAAAATAACCTTTCTTTGAAAATCATATTATAAATATTGAACATTACAAAATATTTTTGACATTATTTTAATTGACATAAAAATAAAAACATATAATGGAGCCGATAATAATAATTGATAAAATTTTCTAAAAATATATCGCCTACGGATTCAAAATAAAATTATTAAAATCCACATTTTTCAAATAATCAAGAAATCATATAATGTAAAAATAAAGATAAATTATGGTCATGAGGGCACAAAATTCAATTCATGATGCTCATGTTAAAAGGAATATTCCTTTCATATTTTTAGTAAAATAAATATTGGAATAGTTTTTGAAAATTAAATGGTGATTTATTTTAAAGTATTTTGTCAAAATTTAATTAATTGGTAAAATTTTCATTAATAAATAAATATTAAATTGTAAAAAATGTTTTTGAAAATATTATTTGAAAATATAATCTGGGAATAAAATGGTTTTTTGATAGAAATGATGATTTTTCCTAATAAATATTTTTTGAACTATTGAGTACATGAAGTGTTAAAAATTATGTGGTAAAATATTTTATCCTTAAATAACCATATTATTTTAAAATTCATGAGTTTCTTCAGATATTGATCTTAATATTTGATCATCAAAAACCTTTTTATAAATAATCGTGATTAAAGATAAGAATGAAAAAAAAATCATTACCACATTAGTATATCTAAAATAAAAGATCCATGAAGGAATGAAAATAATAAAAACATAAATAATCATGAGTATACATAAATTATTGATATTAAATATCAAATGTGAAGTATATACACCTATTACATGAATATAGATTCATAACATAACATATGTGTTAATAAAAGAAAACTGAAACAAAAATACCTTATAGATTTAATAACATTAAAAACATAAACCCCATAAAACATAGATCCTAAAATGTATATTTGAATAAAAATAATTTTATAGATCTGTGACATAAAATACATCCATGCTCAGTTTGTACACCACATAATAGAAATGGGTGTTGAATGTGTCATGTGTCTCATAGAAGAAAAAAGTGAGATGAAAATACCATATATCATTAGTAATATTTTGAATCAAAAGACCAAGAATATAATAACATATATGTAAACAATTAATAAAATGAAAATAAGTATACTTATTACATAACATATAAAATGTGACGTCTATAAACAACAACAAAATAAAGGATCTTTGAATTTACATGCGTCTCCCAGAAATAAAAGAGTGACTAGAAATCAATTACCTTACGACTCGACTTACTTCGTATACATTCAGACATAAAATTTGATTAATTTTTTATTATTTTATATCAATTATAGTTCCATGATTATATGTATAATACAATATATGATTTATGCATGTCCTTTTATTACCTTTTTACTAAAAATTATAGGTTAAAGGCACATTTCTAAAAATAATATCATTGTTCTTCATATATTTCCTGATTTTAATGTTTCATTATTCCATCATTTATCATGGATAAATTATCAAAATATTTATAAATATGATATAAATATAATATATATTCAGTATATATGTATTTATTTTAATTGAAAAATGATATACATAAAAAATGAAATACAGTGTTTGGGGATATGGTAGGTTATACGTACACATAAACGATGTTTCCATTTGGTCGATGGGTTGAATGAATGATAATTATATAAAATATTTCTATTAAATAATAATTTTTATTCCAAATTTATAAAATATTTATATAAAAACATTTTATTAACTTCCATGTAAAGCGTCAATGAATCATATCGCCTCGCAAGATGTTAGTCTGACGTACACATGAGTGACATTATCATATTCATGAAAAATGGATAATATAAAGGAATTTATGAAAAAATAATTTCATAATAATAATAATATCCTAAATATCATATATAAAAAATAAATCCTCCATTATTTCCATCCCTGATCATTAGTAATAGAAAAACAAATGATAGTAGTTCACGCGGTGATAGTCTGTCGTACACATGATGAAATATTTCAAAAACAATTTGATAGAAGTGAAGATGGTATAATTTCATTACCTTAACATAAAAATAAAATTATATTTAATATATTGATGTTACTATTTAATCATGTTTTAATAATAATTTAAGGAGGAGTAAGAAATAAAAAATTGATTGTTGATAAATGTTTCATCTTCATCAGATATCCCCCGTATGTTAGAACTAATTAGCTTCCTAGGATGGTTATTTTTAAAAACTATGGATTATAGGATAAGATTATGCATTTTTATATTTTATTTGGGTAGGCATTATATACACAAAATTAATGTTGTTATGTGGTGAGGAGAAGGGGTGGACTTTTATAAGTGAGGTGAGTGGAATACTTGTAATTTTTGAAAAAAGAAATTATAACAAATTTTTTTCAATCCACAAGGCTCAAATAATATAAACTCTTCCATAAAACATGTTATAAGGTAAAAATATACATATATAATGGGGTATTGAAATGATTAGGTTAATTTTCACCGATGTATTTTAAATTTATCCCTTTGTAAACCAATTTTTACCTTAATCTTGGTATATTGTTTTTTTATATTCAAAATGGTATAAAATTATTTTGACCATATTAGATAATAAAATTTATTATCATTCTATATATGGAATATATGTTTTCAAAAAAACATCATATTATTAAAAAATTATAATTTAATGTTAATCCTATAGACACAATGAAAAGGGTAGGTTTCAAAAAACAATTATCTAATTTTTAAAACTATTTTACATCAAAATGAAATATAATTTTTTTTAAATTAACATAAATTTTATAAAATGATACATATTTGATGTAATTTTTATTTTAATTAATATATATATATATAATGTATCATTAAAAAAATTAAATTGAAATCGTTATTTTTAATTAAAATCCAATAATTTTCTATATTTTTTGATCAAAATTAAAAGTTACACAAAATAATAGAAAAAATAATCATAAAATAATAATAATTATATTATGTAAAAAATAAATTATATTTTTTTATTAAAATTTCTAAAATTTTATAAAAATATTTTGAAAATAAATCCCATTGTCGTGATGAAAAAGTGGGATATTGATTAGTTTATTTTTCAAGGTAAATATAATTAATATTTACTCTATATCTAATTATTATGTTTTAATGAACCCCGAAAAGAAATTATTGATATTTATTCTATAAATATTATTTAAAACATTCCCCAATATGGTGCATTTTAAATAATTAAAATGGATAAATATTATTTGCATAAAAAACATAGAAAACCCTTTATTAAACCAAAAAACAAATTTATATCAAATAATGTTTTGGGAAAAATCCCTAAAGGTATCATTGAAGAATCTTTGAGGTGATTGTGTTTTTTGACAAAGAACTCATCCTTGTTGTGTTTGTTGACAAAGCGGACCACAACTTTTAATTTAATGACAATGGGAGTTTACAAGGTGATTTCTCGAGTTAAAAAGATGTTGTTGACAATCCATCATTTCAATAAGATCCCCGCAAAAGGAATGCATGATTTGGAGGTAGTACAAAAATAGCAGATAGAAAGTGGGGTTGTTTTCCATTGTTTTCCATATTTTTGGGCCTCAAAATCGACAATTGGAGAAACGATTTTTTTTTTGGAAAAGGGACATGCGTGAAAATGTCTTAGAGGATTGGAAACATGAACTAAATATGTTTTTAAAGATCATAACATCAAAATATGGCACAAGAAAAAAGTGAATCCCATGTTTTAGTTTTGGCGAGCAAGGTGACTAGGGCGACAGAGAATAGGGAGGCTGGACTTGCGCGCTGTTAACATACATGTATACTGAGCTTAGGGTGGTCAAAAATCCTATAATTAGAGGTCCACCACTCCTCACTTGGTATTTATCTGAACACATTTTGAGAATTCGCACTCTAGTCTCCCAAGTAGGTTTGTCTACGCAAGTGGTGGTTTGGGCGCACACGTATAATGATATTTAGAAGTTGCACGCCAGTTGATAGCTATGCACAAATATTGATTTGTGCATTAATGGGTGTAGGTTACACAAGTTTTATGTTCAATAAGGGAGTGTCATGCAAATAATCTGGTGAAAATTGCATGCTATACGTGGAGAATCATGCCATTCATTCTATGATTGTGCGAATGTTTGAATATTTTCCAGTACACATGTAGTAAAGTTGTATTCATCAATAGAAGAAAGTGGAACATTAATAAGGAATCTACATACAGAGGAAGATTTGTTCACTTTTAATAATGAAATGGACCCACAAGTCTTTAAACTGTTAGTGGATCTAATGAAGAAGAAGTTAGCACACTTAAGTTTAGAGAGAAGTGAGTGTTGAAAATGTCAGTTGTTATAAACTAGGAGTAACAGTGAGTCTGCTCCAAACATTGTAAACAATGGTGCACTTTTAGTGGATTTGGTACATCGTCACATCATCAGTGTATGCTCCTTGGACGTAGCCCAATAAGGGAAAACCAAGTAAAATTTTTGTTTCATATGCTTACTTTGATATTAGTTTATACTCTGTAATGGTAAGGACATATAGGAGAGTTCTATCAAACAACGAAACAAGATCAATAGGGGAATTTTTCTTAATCATTTATACCCATATTCTCCCACCTCTTAGGGTATCTCACCTATTGGAACTAACATCTATTATAATGTTGAATCAAAATATATATAATATTATAAATATAACTAAATATAACTTATGATAATTTAATACATAAATGGGAATTTAAATTACATAACATATTAGAAATATGTTATACTATTTCAAAAAACATTATTTTCCACAATAAAATGAAAATTAAATATCATCAAATAATTCAAAAAATTTAACCATATATTAAATAAGATATGATGAAATAAAAAAATATAATCATTTTTTAATATAAATTTTCTAAGTAACCTATAATATTTTCTCATAAATATTATTACAAAAACGTTTTTATGAGACATATTTTTTATGAATATAAATAATTTAATAAAAATTTATTTATTATTTAATAAATTTTAATAAATAAATTTATATTTGGTAGTAAAATTATATATATGTTTTAAAATGTTTTTAATAATATCAATAACTACCTGTTTAATATCCATGATATAGTGATCATATTTACAAAATTATCATTTTACGTTTCATTGATCCTCTATGTTACGTGTCTTGAACACTATAAAATCAACTTGTTGTTGAGAGTAACCCAATATAAACTCAATGATTCATATAATTGATGATATAAAAATAATAATTTAAACATATATTTCATAAAATAATGGGATGTTACATTCAACCCCAATTAAAATGAATTCCTCTCTCAATATTCATCTTAATACCTTAAAGGTTTATCATTAGAAATTCCATTATATAATCAAACATCATAAAAAGGGTATATAAAACATCCTATTGAAAACAATATAATGTGATTTGTAAAACACATTCATAATAACACATTCTCAGTTTCCAAATAGGAAAACATAGTTTGGAAGAGAAAAAATTGACAGAGAAGAGAAAACTATCCCACATATACTGATGTAGAGTGATAGAGAGTATTGATAACAACAAAAGATGATGATCAAAATATATTTAATGACCAAAAATCCATAAACCAAAGTTGTGTGAAATGGTTATTGATATCATCAAAAATAATAATAACATGACATCATTTTATCTAAAAATCATTTTCCTAATTTTTTGGATTTACATCTCCATTTAGACAAAGAACTTATGATGATTTACATGCATGAAAAACTTTTATTTTATAGTTACAATTTAATCATTGGGTTTTCCCTTAAATAATTTAATCCTCATATCTTACTCAAACTGAATGTTTTTTTTTTCATTTCTGAATCACTAAATAAAATATATAAAATGATTATATGTCATTAAATTTTTATATTGTTAAAAATAATTTTACCCTCATTATCAAATATAGATTAATATTAATATATTTAAGTAATATGTCAATTCACAAAACCACATCAAATATTAACCATAATTTATTCCATAAATGGTAAACCATGTAACCATTAAAAATTCAAAATGTATAATTTTGCTCACTAAATTTCTTATAATTAAATTTAATTTAATCCCAAATATATAATAATATAGATCATTGTAATGACGTGCCGACCTTGTGAATATCTTCATCATGTATTCTCTTGAAACATGGTAATATCATAAATTACAATATAATATCATGTGAGGATCTTGGGTCTTTTTTTGTACCTCCTTGAATAATAATATATAATAATGAAAATGACGAATATATTATTGAATGTATTATATATATCGAATATTTTTGTATACTCTATCAATAATGACATAAACAAATATTTCCACAGATCATTAATTAGTTATTGGGCATCAACGTTATCCAATTTAATTTTTACAAATCAATCATCTATTTATAAAAAAACATCTCGACATTAAGAACATATTAAGGGGTTTTTTCCATATTCAAATGTTTTCCATGAATATAACCACTCTATTAAATAACATTTCAATGTCATCAAATATCATTAAACTTATTTTTTCAAATACATAACAAAAAAATATACTAAAAAATCAGTATATATTTCAAAATTCATATACAATAAATCATGAATCCAAATGCATATATATTTCAATCATTGAAAATCAATTAAGTCTCTGGAATATGACCTTCCTTGGTTTAGAAGGCAATTATTGTGCTAGGTCATTGAGTTTGGTAATGGCCATTTTCCCCTCATATTTTAAATTGTATTCCTAAACAAATTTTCATCGTATAACCTTTTCTTGATATAGAAAACATATTCCCCTCAATTTTACATATTCCCCTATGTTCTTATTCAAACCATCTTGAAATGAAGGAAGAAAAATCATTATTCCTCTATATTATTTTCCACATAATCCTTAATAAAACACCATATTCTTTTAATTTATGTGTTAGAAATGTCATCATAGTTCATTTTTTGATCATACATTTCAATAGATAATTTTTTATAATCAATATATATTTATCTTAGTTAATTATACATTTTTTATCATTATTATTGAATTATCCATCTAATTCAATGTTAACAAAATTCCTTCTACTTTTAAAAATTGTCTAAAAAGAAAAATTACAAAGTGTGGGGAAACAATAATGATATTGGGGAACCACATACACATAAATAAAAAACATTAGGATTTATAAATCATGACAAATTTTTTTAAATCAATGTCACCATAAGTTTATTGGATCTATTTCATAGTCATTTTGTCCATTTTAGAGTTATTATCTGTAGGTACCTTTGTACTAGAGTCCTATCCACGTGAAGAATCCATAAAACTCTGTAATTGCTTTTAAATCACATTCAATAATATTTACCAAAATTCCAAAACAATGTACATAGACTCTTCTATAGATTTATCATTATTTACATATGATCAAATATCTTTATAAATACCCATAGGGAATTAACATAAGTTTTTTCTTAATAGTTTCAAAAACATGAATAAACCATTACACTGATACCAACAATTGTGAATAAGGATCGTCATACATGAATATTATTTCTTTTTAGATCAATATCCATTACACCACCTAAACACCCACTTGAGTAACCTAATAGTTTAGTGAAATTGGAATCTTGGAACACTATCTTCTTAATTCAAGTATTATATTCATTGTTTTTCATAATGATTTTCCAATTTAGAACACTTCGTATAATACCATACTTAAAACCATTATTCATAAAACTGGGAGATGATTCATTTGAAAGGGTGATCTAAGATGCTCAGTAAAGGTAAACATGAGATATATATATAGGAATAAATTCAAAATAATGTTTTAATAACATGAGTATAATATTTTATAATAATACAGGGTGTATCAATGATCTTAATATTGAGTCATGGAAAACAAATTGTAGATTATAAGACATGAATACTAATTTAATCAAATAATATGTTCCATGAGATCATAACATTGGAAAAAAATATATAATTTCACCATATAAATGATAATATAAAATCTTATATCCATGATACCTAACAAGACATTCATGAAAAATTTGTATTCTCTTAACCACCCATATATGGACTTCCAGCTTTGGAGAACCCTCCCTGTGACCTATTTTTCTGGCTTAAGAAAACCACCCATATCGCCTTTGAAATTATAGAATAATTATCATTATTGAATTCATTGTATGTAGATATATGTACGGCCTTAAAAAAATTAGAATCATATGTAAGTGTTCCACAAAATCATAAAACATTAATTATACAATAACTAATGAAATCAAATTGGTTTCATAATCATTTCATCATATCATAATGTGGGGTAAAGAGACAGGTTTCATAACCATTTAATTATTTTATCATACCGTAACACATGAAATGATGTGGGTTTCATAAGATTTATATTTTTTTTTATAACCCATGAAGGTGAAACCGGTTTTATAATCATCATTTACACATAAATATAAACCCTTAAGAGAAATGATATGAACAGTATCCTTAGATCTAATATCCAGTAAAGCATAAGTAGAATAATTTTTTTATCATAGAATGTGAAATATTTTAAAATTAAAGGCACTTGAATAATTATTTAAGAAAATTTCATTTATTTTAAAATCTTATTATAAATCAAGTAAATATATAATATCTTTGAAACTATAGTCTTTGAAAATAAACATGAACATTTGTAAATAAATAATTTAAAATATTTTTTTTTAAATTTAATTTACACTTTGATTAAAAAATTTAAAATATGACTTTATTTGAAAAGAAACATAAATAATACAAAGGATAGTATAATGAAAAAAATGTTCTTGATGGGAAAAAATTCATTCATGTTTTACATGTTAAAACGTTGACTCCTTTCACATTTTCAATAAATGAAAAAAGTGAATTATTTTTTAATATAACAAGAATATACCATTAAAAACATTTTTTAAAAATTTCAATTAGAGGTAAAATTTTATTTATAAATCAATTTAAATTTTTTTTTAAAAATTGAAAATAATTTTATAAAACAAGGATTTGGTAGAAAAAGGCTTTTCTATTGAAAATATGATAATCCTTAAGAAATAAATTCTGAAATATTGAGTACATGAATATAGGACAATTAATGAAACACCTTTATTTTTTTTTAAATATCTTAGATAAAATGAATTAAATATGTTTTATGAGATTCATATCATGTGATTTTATAATTGGAAACATAGTAAAAAAATCCAAAAAATTGATAAGATTGTAACAATAAATATTTACCACTTTTGTAACATAGAAATGTATGACCCATGAAGGGATTTCATAAAAATAAACATAAAACATCATGATGATAAATATATTCATGATATTTAATTTCAAAGTGGTTGTATATAAACCTCGTAGAGCAAGACTAGTGTATAATATAACATTTTTCTCAAAGAAAGAAAACTGAGATAAAAATCACTTTCCACTTTTGGAGAATTTGAACGATAATAAACATGAAATATATTTCCTCAGATTAAAATTAAAATACATATAATGGTAAGGATATGTATAATATAATACATTTTTTGGAAATATATACACCACATAAAATAAGTAGGTGGTGAATATGACATGTGTCTCATAGTAGTAAAAAACTAAGACTAAAATTTATTACACTCTTAGTAACCCTATAAATTTTATCTCCAAAAAATAATAACATCAAATGATATGGTTAATATCATGAAAATTAGGATATTAATCTTATAATATTCTAAAGGGTAAGTATATACACTACACACAAAAATGATCAGTCAATTTTCATATGTCTCCCAAAAATAATGGAGGTTCTAGAAATCCCTTACCATAAGTTTTGACTGACATCATACGTGACAGAACCTATTGTATAAGTTATTATAGAGCTATTAAATATCCAATATATATATATATATATATCATTCATTATAAGATTAACATATGTATCTTTATTACTCATTTATTAAAAATTATATATTAATGTCATGTTTTGTTCAATAACTTCATTGTTTCTTATCTATGATTTATTTATGATTTTTGGTCCTATTAGTTTTATAATGGTTTTGTAATATTCAGAATTATAAGCATGATATGAATTTAATATAAATTTAGTCATATTAATCAAATAAATTATGATATAGAATATGTTATACATAGGCCATTGAGATGGTATGTCGTATTACACATGATGGATGTTTCCACGTTCTCAATGGATTAATCGAATTAAAATTAAATAATATATTACTACAAAGGGATAATTTTTATTTTATATATATCACATATTTTAATTAAACCTATCATTATTAGATTCTATGTAAAGCATGAAGGAATCATGTCGCTTCTCGCGATGGTAGTACGTCGTACACATGAGTCACATTATCGTATTCAAAAAATTTGGAGAGCATAATGGTATGTGTCATATATTTATTAAATAACATTAATTAAATAATAAATATAATATAAATAAATAATCCATTTTTATTTAAAACCATAATATGTGGTAATGGGAAACCGAATGACATCAAATCGTGAGGCGGTAGTCTACCGTATAGGTGAACGATGATATCATAATACATATGATGGATGTGGAGATTGTTTTAGGACATTACCTTAACATAATAAAATATAATATATGATAGATATTCATTGTAATGCCCCAAACCCAGTGACCGAGAGTTGGTGCATTATTTTAATACATTGTCATGATTACAAGGAATCATGTCCTAAAGGACCGATCAGTTTAGAAGTTTTGAAAAATATATTACATACACGAATGTTACATTACATTATAAAATGAAAAATTAAAAACAATATTATATCCATTTACCACATTTATATTCCTTAGATTATCCCTACAGGTCAGTCATCATATATTTCTTCACATCTGAGGAAAAATAAAACAATTAAAGGGGTTATCTTAGATACTTAGTAAGGGTAAAAATATAGAAAAAACATTCATAAAAAGATATAAACATTTAAGGTAATGTATAATACTAAAAAAAGCCTTTTAAAAACAAAATTCATCATAATATGGAAAAGATAAATCAAATAATGTCATTTACAAATTCATATGGATATTCTACTTGTCAAATAATCACATGTAATATCAACAACCAATTTCATAATGTTGGAATGCATAATGCCAAACTTCATAACCACATAGTCAAGGCTTTGTGCCAAGACTACGAATAACATTTTGTCATGGCCTTTTTCCAAGACAGTTGTTTGTCTAATGAAACCTACCGATGCATCGAGGAGCTATATCAGGATCCACCCATACCTTAATAAGTCAAATCCATTCCTCATATGAAAAGGAATAAACATAACATAAACATTTTTATTAAAACTAGCATACAAAATGAAAATACATTATCTATAAACAATTAATAGGATAAAAATAAATCATCCACATTAAAAAATATCACAAAACTTTCAATAAAATATGTAAGATTTGTATCATAAAAAACCATCCTCGATCAAGAATAATATTCTATAAAGGATGTTGACATAGTTGAAAATTATCAGTAAAAATCTTTGAGAGAAATATCCCATTTTCATGAAACCATATAAATGTCACATAATATATAAAGGAAGTATTTTAAATGATAGTTTTGAATCAAAGTGTTCCACACCACATGGAAACATATGATAGGAATTAACATTTTAAAACATTCATGTCCATATAAATAAATTATTAAAACCTTTTTGAAAACATGGACATTAATGAGAAAGGTTTAGAATAAATTTTTTTAAAATTTTTAATTTATGTTTTTGTAAAACATTTCTCCTAAAAATAATCCCATTGAAAACCCTTTTATGAAACATCTACAAGGATAATAATTATGTCACAATAGATACTTACATAAAAACAACCATAGATAATAATGAGATTGTGAAATAAACCCTTTCCTTGCAATTTCCTTTGGTCAAGGGTACGTTTAACATCTTGTATAATGACCATAGTATGTTATTAAATTATAAAAGAACAATATTCATATTTTTTATATCATACGTGATTCCGTTATTACTTTATACTACTTATTTAATAATTATATCCATGTAAAATAATCATTTTGGGTAATAATCGCTTTCTTTATCGTACGTGTTTTAACTTGTTATTCTTGATCATATCATTTATATTATGATTAAAATATTTAAATAATATAAAACCTGATTTATATATCATATATAATTAGAATATAAAAATTTATAACAGATAGATATATGAAATGGAAGGAACTATTTATGGAGACGGTAGGTCGTACGTATGCAAAAACACTGTTTCCGTTTTCAAATCATATTGAACGGAAGTAAGTGAATAAGATATATGTAAGTATATACATACATATATATGTATATATAGTATAATTATTATTTCATATATTACATACTTATTAATAATATATTTTTTATATTCAACGTTGAATAGTGAACGTAGGAATGAATCTTATCACGTCATGGAGACAGTAATCCGTACATACGCACAAGCGACAAGATCATTATATTGATGTTGAAATTGTATTTATTTGGATGGTATGTCATATATACAGAATCCATCACATTTTATATTTATTATTTACATCAGTTATACTCATTATTATACCCATCCAAATAATTAAGTGTTTGAATAACAAACTACACCACGACGTGGAGATGGTAATCTGTACGTAAGCTTGTATGGTGACTTTGTCATTTATAGGATGGATATAAAAACGAATATGGTTTTTATATTTTTAAAGTAAGATAACAATATGTAGGAGATATTGGAGTTATTATTTTGCTTTTAAAACCACAAATAAATAGGATGTGGATGTAGAAAAGAACTTGAAAGAGGGTGGTGAAATTATTACCTCTTCTTCGGGTGTTTTCTTTTGAGTTGATCAAACAGGCTCATTTGGTTGAATTTCTGATAAAAGTGAGGAATTTAAGAAGAAGTGAGGGAATTTGGTAGGATATTTGGGAGGGGTTTGGCCAAGAAAAATGGCTTTGGAGATGTGATTTTTAGAGAAGGGGATGTTCTCTTTTAAAAAAGGGGTGAGGGTCACTTTATGAAAAGATTACATAATTAGTTTATTATACAATCATTTTAGGTTTATAATGGTTCTGAATAAATTTATATAGATACTTATGTCATTATTGGTCAAAATCCTTTCAACGAAGAGGTTTTTGAAAAGTTTAGGTTACCATTTTAACCTTATCTTTTAGATTTATCTCTAGTTAAATAGTTTAACATTTACTGTGTAATATTTTATTCTTACAATATATGGTGAATAAACATAATCTAAACATACAAGAGAACCTCACGTGATTAATTAATGACACATATAATATTATTTAAGCTATTTATCATAAACTTATATTTTTTAGAATATTCTATCAACCAATAATATATTATTTGTTTTAAAAATTAATTTATCTTAATTTTGACACTATTTGGTATTCAGTTTTTGTGAAAGTCATAACAACCTTATCACTTTGAAACAAAATTATCTAATCAACCCTAACATGTCATATTAACCTATAAAAATAGTTTTATTCATAAAAATTCTCAATTTACATTTATTTGTATATGTAAAATATCAATTATTTAAATATTTCATAAATAAGATAATTACTGCATCATCATTGTGTCATAAAAAAATTAAATTATATAAGGTAAAAAATTATAAATTTAATTAAATTATTTAAGAAATAATTTTATATTTCTAATTAATTATTATAGTCAAATTTAAAATGTCTTTATCCTTATATTAAAAATGGTTTAGTTATTAAACATTGATTTTTATTCTTTTAACTCTTCTTTAAATAAAATAATAGTAAATGTTCTAATATAATATATGTGGACCAAAGAGGATCATATTATATATCTAATTGGACTTAAAATAAATTTAAATGAAATAAATATTTATTTAAATAAAAATTTGATTTTAAATAATAAAGCTGGATTTTTCGCTATTCATTAAAAAATTAAATGTTTTCAGAAAAATAACAAAAAATCACCCTAAGCTAATTTTGATTTTTAAAATTTAAAAATGATGTACATTTTTAAAAATTTAAAACATATAAGTTTCATTTATTTATTTAAAATTAATTCTTGTTGTGAAAACCAAAAAGCTGGTTTTTTAAAAGTAAAAACTATCTAAAGATTGACATGTGTTTATGTCAAATTTAAATGTGAAATTAGTTATAATGACAGAAATTTAATTAAATGATTAAAATATAATCTAATTATACTTCCAAACCGTTAAAATTCATAATTTAACACTATAAATTATTTCGATTAAAAATGTTGTTATCAATTAAAACCTAGTATTTTTCACTATTCGTCAAAATATTAATGTTATTAGAAAGGTACAAAAAATTTATCCAAATTAAATTTTTCTCCTACATCTAAAGAAAAATTTAATTTCATTTAATTGAATATATAAAAGTGTCAAATATTGGTTTTAAAAATGGTTCACCATGAAAAGGCGGCAAAATTGCATTATTGGAATAATACTTCCTAAATCCAAAAAAATAATTTTTTTCTTATATTGTTTCTAAGAAACACAATATATGTATGGTTAAATTATATAGAGTATATATGAATCAAAAATAAGATAATATTATTCATAAAATCTTTTTGAATGGCTAGTTTGGTAGGTTGTGGTGCACATAAACTCAGTGTTGCGTGTAACACAAGCTATTAAATTTCTTAAATGAGATAACGTAATATAAAATTTTGGGGTTTTATATTCTCCCTTCCATCAAAAAATTTCATCCTTGTAACGCCCTGACCCCAGTCACCTAGAGTCGGTTCATTATTACATAACATTGGCATGATCACAAGAAGGATCATATCTCGAAAGGCTGAATGGTTTAATAGCCTTGGAAATAATAGATATATTCATAAGTCTTATATTACATCATAAAAATGAAAACTACAACAACATCTTTTCTTCATATTCCACACTCATATCCCTGCAGGTCATTCATAAATTGTTTCTTCATAATCCTGGGAAAAAATAAAACATTGAAAGCGGTGAGCTCAGATGCTCAGTAAGGATAACATTATAGCATAATCTTTCATAGATAAGCATAGAAACTTAAGGCAGTTTATAACTAAAACAAAAGCCTTTTTAAACATGAACTTCAACATAAAATGGAATAGATAAAATAAAATAATTCCATTTACATACTCACATGGATATTCTACTAGTCGAATGATCACATGTAATATCAATAACCACTTTCATAATGATGGAATGCATAATGCCAGACTATCATAACCACATAGCCAATGCCTCGTGCCAAGACTACAAATAAGATGTTGCCAAGGCCTTGTGCCAAGACACTAGTTTGTCTCATGAGACCTACCGATGCATCGAGGAGCTATATCAGGCTCCACTCGTTACTTATTAAGTCCAATTCATTCCTCGTATGAACAGATTTAAACATAACATAAACATTCGTATTAAAACTAGCATACGAAATGTCAATACTTTAACCACAAACCATTAATTGTATAAAAATAGCACATCCATAGTCAAACATAACTCATTTGATACAATATGGAATATTGTATTGTATCACATTATCCTCAATCAAGAATAATTAAGGATGTTGACATAGATGAAAATAATCATCAAAACTATTTGAGAGAAATATCCCCCTTTTTCTTGAAATCATTAAAAAGTCACACTATTTTTCAAGAAGCCATTTAAAAATTATATTTTTGAATCAAAGTGTCCCATTCCACTTTGAAACTTTTTAAAAGGAGTTTAAATTTTAAAACATTAATGTCCATATTAATAAATCCTTAAAACCATTTTTTATACATGGACATTAATGAGAAAGATTTAGATGAATAAGTCTTTAAAACATTTAAAAATGGTATTTTAGTTAGAGATTCTATCCAAAAGAGAGACACTTGAATACAAATAATTGAGGTAATAAAAACTTTGTAATATCATGAGAATAAAGGGATTCATGTTATACTATGTCAAAGTACATTATATACACCACATAAAAGTGATTTGGTGTATATCAACAAAGAAGTCCCAATGGAATGTAAATTGAGATGAAATCTCTCATAAAGTCTGTATCCTTAGGTTAAGGATAAATCAACGACATAGTTATGTGTGACAAATATAAATACACTAAATATGATTGGATGTTCAGTGTAAATCAATCAAAGGATATTCACACATAATATTATAAAAACAACACTAGTGAATTGGATGTTTAACTCAACGGATGGAGAATGAGTTAAAATTACTCTTATCAAATTCATATCGATGACTTGAGAAATTATAAATGGAGTGATTATGTGTATCAAAAGTATATCCACAAAAAAGGAGTGGAAATTATGACATAATCAAATGAATATTTATTCCACACATAATCTCAGTGTAAAATAATCAATGAAGTTTGCGTAAAGCCGAATAAATGGAAATTGAAATTTCAAATTCCCTTATTGATTTGGTAACATAAAAAACATACACCCATGAAAGAAGGATCATACAATTATGATGTAAATATACATGAACTAATGTATAATATATAATTAATACAAACATGGGCAGTACACACACCACATGTAATAAATAAGTGGTGAACAATGGAATTCTCACGGAATTAAAAGTGAGATAAGAAACCCCGTACCTTGTACTTTTCCTTGGTTGGGGGTAGGTTAACCTCCTGTATAATGATGAAATAATTTTTATTAAATTATTCATGAATCATATACATTAATATGATATCATATACGATCTTTTAACATTGCTTTGTTAATAATATCTTAGAATTATCATCGTTTCGGGTGTTAACTTACTCGTTTTCTTTTATATGTTTTGTTAAGTAAGCCATGTTTTTCATGGATAGGTTGTATCTTATTCATATCCCTAATGATATCAGGTTCTTAAACATTATTTTTTAAATCATCAAATGATAATTATTCTTGAATGGATATGATGGAGAATGAATCCCATCGCATTCGTGGAGACGGTAGTCCGTACGTACGCACGAGCGACAATAACATTATTTTGATATTAAAATAATATATACATGGATGGTATATTATATATACAGAGTCAATATCATGTTATATTTATTGTTTACATGAATTATACATCATTATTATACCCATCCAAATAATAATATATTGAATAACAATTACCCCACGACGTGGAGACGGTAAGCCGTACGTACACACGTATGGTGACATGTTATTCAAAGGGTGGATAGATTACTGAATATGGTTGTACAATATTTATAATAACATCAAATTATATATAAGATACTGGATTTATTATTTTATAAAGGTAATAACAAATAAAGAATAAGTGGAAGAAGAAAAAAACCTGAAAATGGGTGGTGAAAACATTACCTCTTCTTCGGGTTCTTCCTTTTGATTTGATCAAAAGGGCTCCTTAGGTTGGCTTTCTGATCAAACTAAGGCCTCTAGGTTGTAGTGAGGGAAGTTTAGAGAGTATTTGGGTAGGGTTTGGCCGAACCAAAAGGCTTTTATGGTGGGAATAAATGTGAAGGAGGAGTGCCGTTTTATAAGAGGGGTGAGGGGCACCTTTGGAAAAGCTAGAAATATTAATTTATAATAAATTCATATTCAGTTTCTAATGGCTCCAAAGTTGATTATTTAAGTTTTAAAGTGGTGATATGTCTAAATACATTCAAACAATATAATTAAGACAGGTTTGTGTCATTATATTAGCCTTATCGTTTAGTTTTAACTCTTAGTTAATTAGTTTGACATTTACCACGTCACATTGTATTTTTATATTATATAGTTAATAAACTTACTATATACATCCCAGAGACCCCCAAGTGGTCCATTAATGATATACCTATCATGATATAAGTCTCTTTTCCGATCCTTAGATTTTTATGAATTTAATATCAATTATTAATATAATATTTTTTTTAAAAACTCTTTTATGTCAATTTTGAAATAATTCAATAGTTGATTTTTTTGAAACTCATAACAGAATGATTACTTCTAAAAAAGTAAATTAAATCAATAATAATATGTCATATTATCCTATAAAATTAGTTCAATTCTTTAAAAAGCTCAAATTATATTTATTTTGGTATTTATAATATCAATTATTCTAATTTTTCACTATTATTGTAATTACTGCATCATCATTGTGTCATAAATAAATTAAATTATTTAATGTCTAAAAATTATAAATAAACTATAATTATTTAGGAAATAGTTTTAGCTTTCTAATGAATATTTATATTCTACAATCCAAAATATATAAACCTATGTAACAATTGTTTTTCTAAAAGATATATGCTTGGGTCATTTTTGTATTCATTTTAACTTAATTAAAATAAAGTGTCCCTATCACTTACAAGTGGATCCATGGGGTCCCTAAATCGACCCAAATATGCCCATGGTCGGCCATGTATCAACCGGTAGGGTTAAGACATGTTTTAGTATAATTTAGTATTATTATAATATTAACTATTAACCCTTATTTACCGGATTTACCCTTTAATAATGGTAAATAAAATATTTACCGAAGTAATTATTCAAAGTGTCTAAAAATAAAAGTTATCTATTTACACAATTTAAAATTCCTGATTCCAAATATGGAATCAATTTTTCCAATTTCAAAACACAGAAGTGGCAGAAATTAATTTAAAATTAATTCCCGTTGTTAAAACAAAAAGTGTGTTTTTAAGAGATAATAACTATCAAAAGATTGACACTTATTTATATCTGGTTTAATTGTGAAATTATGTCCAATGAAAAACATTGAATTAAATGGTAAAAATATATTCTAAATATACTTTAAAACCATCCAAATTCATAATTTATCAATATTAATTATTTCGATTAAAAAACTTGTTTTTAATTAAAATTTAGTAATTTTCACTATTCATCAAAATATGAAAGTTATCCGAAAAGTGCCAAAATTTTATCCTAAGCTATAATTGATATTCCAAATACAAAAATGATTTCTATTTTACAAAATTCTAAACATATAAGTTTCATTAATTAATTTTATAATTAATTCCTACTGTCACAACAAATAGCGTGTTTTTAAGAAACAATATATATCAAAAGATTGACAATTGTTTAGGTCCAATTTTAAAGTGAAATTAATTCTAATTAACACCATTGGATAAAATGGTAAAAATATATTCTAATTATACTTTGAAACCACTCCATAATATAATTTATCACTATAAATTATTTTGATTAGAAAATTTGTTTTTAAATATTTTTCACTATTCATAAAAATTGGAAGTTCTCAGAAAAATACGAAAAATTCATCTAAGGATAATTTCGATATTCCAAAACCAAAAATGAAGTCCATTTTGAAATATAAAATCTATATAATTTCAAAAAGTAGGTATTACTATTCATAACAGCTAGTTTGATTGGTTGTGGTGTGTTAGAACTCGATGTTGCGTTCAACACATGCTATCACATTATTCAAAGAGAAGCGTACCGTATAAGCAGGGGGTGTTACATTCCTCGCAATTTGAAATTTTTCCTAATAAATAAAAGGTTAAAAATATTAATGTACTTTTGCGGAAAACCTACATTGAAAATTTGGTTCATGAAATTTAGTCTTAATTTGAGGGAAAGGGAATAAAAAAGTCACCACCAAATTAGGATCTCAATTAGGAGAACAATGGTGGAAATTAGAGACAAATAAGTGGAGGGAAAACGTAAATATTTATAGGGAGTGATTGAGGTCATCAATCATAAAAAATAGTAAAATTGAGGGCCTCAAATCCATCAATATATGATGATTTAAAATATCGTTAGTTCAAAAAAACATAGGTTATTAGGATAAAACATTTTTGGTTTTAAGATCTCTTCCATAATGTTTAAGAATTAATTTAATTATAGAATACGAGGAAAAAATACACTTGACAAGTAGAGTTTCATTATTCAACTAATTTATACACCAAACTCATCTTTCACTCCAATGGATAATAGAATTCAAAAATATTCAATTTATCCAAATCATATAGGGTTCCAAAAAAATGAATTTATAATTCATTTTCCAGAATATTTAAAAAAAACAGCATTATAAAAACTAGGAAATCACGTATGCTACTGGTAAGAGATCCAACGTTGTCACCCTTCGGTTGTAGGATCAAGTCTCGCGGCCTTTCTTGACGCGACGGGTTGTCGCCCGACCTCTAGGTTGTCTTTTTTATCAAAATTCATAAATAATCTAAAGAAATGATTTGACCTTAACAATAGTATCCAATTTCAATCTTTATCGATTCAATCCTTTAGACTTATCCAAAATACTTCAGTCTAAACTCACAGTCTAAAATTTTTATGGAAGGTAAACATAATGATGATCTTTTTGGCCACGTAATAACATGGGAATACCTTCATCATGTATTTTTTTAAAACACTGTAACATTATAAGTTACCATAATTCTTTTTTGATTACATTCATTCTCCCTTATTCCTTTTTTAATGATGGATATACTCCTTCCATACAAAATTTTTGTAAACTCAAACAATTAGGGAATAAAAATATCATTAATCAGTTTCAAGGGAGTAAAAAATATCCAATATAATTTATCCAAATTAATTAAATATTATTCCAAAATCACTACCTTAGTATCAGATCCTTAATATGGTTTGTCTTTCTATAAACCATATATTTTCCAAAAAATAACATTCTATTGAGTCACATTTCTTAGTTCCACACAATATCAAGACCATAATGAAATAGTACTGAAATACAATCCTTTTATACTCTATAACATGTACAAAATTAATACAATACTCAAATGAAACAATACTTTAATAAAAACATTATAAATCTAATCATTCCTCTTCATCTGTGGTTGTATCATAACTTGATTATTATCCAATAACAACATTAGGGGTATACTCTTATGATTTGGACATTGCTTCGCATAGTGTCCCAACTCCTTGAAGTTGAAGCATTGTACATTTAAAACCTTTTTCTTACCCTTGTAATCACTTACTGGTTTCCCCTTTTCTCTAAACATACAACAATATCCCATTCCCTTCAAGAATTTACCATGGTTATTTTCCATAGTTATCACATATGGGAAAATCTTTCTTTCCCCTCTTCCCATTATCCATCAATCTCTCTTCTATCCTTTTCTTCTCTTACTTACCTTCAATACCATAAGAATCAGAGAATTCATTACATATATTATCAACACATGATATTATTTCTTCATATGATGAGAATACATGGGAGACTCTTTAAATTTTTAAATGTTGGCTAAATACAATAAAATATAAGATCCTTCATAATCATTTGATCATGCATATTTATGGAATTCTCATTCCTTCTACTAGGATCTATTTCTAAACAATGAAATACACTAGGATAGTTTATGAATTGCAATGAATAATTCCTAACATGTAAAAAAATACCTAACATAAATTGAAAATATTATGCATATAATCAATAATCAAAAAATGTTTTCTTTGAGAAAGTATTTACTCCTAAATCATTCCTAATGGCTAGTAATGATTATGTAAATTATCCTAAGCATATCGCCTGGGAGTGTCGTCACCAAGTGTGTATCATGTACCATTGTTATGTATCAGGATACCCCAGGTCAAGCTCGAAACTCTTTGTTGGACTTCTCACTCCTAGGTACACCTGTGCCAGATCTTCCTCTACCTACGCATATCCAGATAGGGAAGAATTTCTAGAAAAATACACAAAAATATATACATTAAAAAAATTCTAAGAATTTATTCTATAACAATCCTCAAATTATTTCTTAGGGTTATTATATCTAATCATAGCTTATCTAAATCTATTTCCATGTTTTTTGCTAAACTTTCTCTGATTCCAACTATAAATTCCCAACCCCAGTTACCCAGAGTCAGTGAATTATTTTAGTACATTGGCATGATTACAAAAAATCGTGTCCCAAAGGACCAATAAATTTAGCAGTCTGGGGAAATTGATTACATACATGAACGTTAAATTAAATTATAAAATGAAAAAAAACAACATAGTAATAATTGAACACATTCATATCCCTTAGATAATTATTCAGGTACATCATAATATACATCTTCATATCCTGAAAAGAAATAAAACATAAAAAGTGGTGAGCTCAAATGCTCAGTAAGAATTTAAAAATAGCAGAATCATTCATAAGTAATCATAAACATTTATAGAAACATATAAAACTAAATCAAAAGCCTTTCAAACATAAAATTCAGTTTAATTTGACAAAGATAAATCAAATAATTCCATTTATTTATTCTCATGGATATTCTACTAGTCGAATAATCACATTTAATATCAATAGCCAATTTTATAATGATGGAATTCATAATGCCAGACTTCATAACCACATAGTAAAGGCCCTATGCCAAGACTATGAAAACGATTTTACAAGGACTTGTTCTAAAAACCTAGTTTGTCTCATGAGAACTACTGATGAATCAAGGAGCTATAGCGGGCTCCACCCGTCACTTACTAAGTCCAATGCATTCATCATATTAAAAGGTTTAAACATAACATAAACATTCATATTAAAACTAGCATATGAAAAGACAATATGTTTTTCATAAACCATAAATGGTATAAAAATAACAGATACACAGTCAAACATATCCCAAAACCATCAATACAATATGGAATATTTTTATCATAATAAATCAACCTTGATTAAGAATAATATCTTGTAAAGGATTTTGACACAGTTGAAACTGATCAGTATAAATCTTAGAGAGAAATATCCATTTTTCATGAAATCATTTAATAGTATCATAATTTATAAAGGAAGTCATTTAAATTATAGTTTTAAATAAATGTGTCCCATACCACTTTGAATCTTTTGAATGGAATTAACAATTTAAAACATTTATGTCCATATAAATAAATACATAAAACCATTTTGAAAACATGGACATTAATAAGAAATATTCAGATGAATAAATCATTAATAAATTTAAATTGATCTATTAGTAAAACAACACTTAAAATGAATCCATTTTAAAACATTTTAATTAAACATGGACATTAATAATAAATATGTCACAGTAGATACTTACATATAATCAACCTCATATAATAAAGATATTGTGAAATGAACCCTTACCTCGCACTTTCCTTTGGTCGAGGGTACGTTTAACCTCATGTATAATGACCATAATATGTTATTAAATTATATCAAAACCATATTAATATTTATTATATCATACATTATTCCTTTATGACATTATACTACCCATAAAATAATCATATCAATGTTAAATTATCATTTTGGGTAATAATCGCTTTCTTTATCGTACATGTTTTAACTTGTTATTATTGATCATATCATTTAGATATTGATTTAAAAAATTTAACAATATATAAAATGATATATATATCATATATATTATTAATATAAATATTTATAATATATATATATAAGGGAAGGCACCGTCTATAGAGACGGTAGGTCGTACGTACACATAAATGGTGTTTCTATTTTCATATCTTATTAAACGGAAGTGAATAATATATATGTAAGTATATACCAATATATATAGATCCAGTAGCATTATTATGTCATATATTACATAATTAATAATAATATATATTTGTATAATCATCATTGAATGGTGAACATGAGAATGAATCTCATAGCCTCGTGGAGAGTTAATCCGTACGTACGGATGAGAGATAATATCATTATATTGAAGGTGAAATAATATGTTATTGGATCGTATATAATACATACATAATAATTAACATGTAATATTTATTATTTCCATTATTTATAATCATTATTATACCCATGAAAATAATGAAATCTTTGAATAAAAAATTACACCATGACGTGGAGACGGTAAGCCATACATATGCACATATGTAGACTTTGTCATTTATAGGATGGATAGAATAATGAATATGGTTGTACCATATTTATAGTAACATCACATTATGTAGGGGGTTCTAGATTTTTTAATTTGGTACGTAAACAACAATTAAAGAGGAAGTGGATGAAAAAAATAACTTGAAAGAGTGTGGTGAAATTATTATCTCTTCTTCTGGTGTTTTTTTTTTGAGTTGATAAATAGGGATCCTTTGGATGCATTTATGATCAATGTAGTGACTCTATATTGATTTGAGGGATGTTGGGAGGATATTTGGGCTAGTTTTTGAAAATTCAAATGGCTTTGGAGCTGTGATTTTGAGATTAGTGGAAGTGCCCTTTTATAAGAGGTGTGAGGGTCACTTTATGAAAAGATTAAATTATTAGATTAGTATACAACAAATTTCTATTTATAATGGCTATATATGAATTTATTTAGAGCCTTAGGTGGTTATGGGTCGAAATACTCACATATAATAAGTTTTAGAGAAGTTTATGTTACCATTTAGCCTTATATTTTAGATTTAACGGTAAGTTAGATGTTATAACTTTTACCATGTATTCTTTTAATCATACATTATATGGTTCATAAATTTACTCTAAACATCCATGAGAACCTCAAGTGGTTAATTAATGAAATATATAATTTTATTTAATCCCTTTGGTTGACCGTTATATTTTTTGGAATAATATAATAACCAATAATATAGTATTTGTTTTAAAAATAAATTTATGTCAATTTTTACACTATTTGTCATATTGTTATGTGAAAGTAATAACAACCTTATAACTTCATAAAAAAAATTTCTAATCAAATCAAACATGTAATATTAACCTATAAAATTAGTGGAATTCTTATGAACTCTCTATTTACATTTATTTGGATATTTATAATATCAATTATTTTAATATTTTATTAATAAGGTAATTACAACATCATCATTGTGTCATAAATAAATTGAATTATTTAATTTCTAATAAATTATATATCAAAAAACATTATGTAGGAAATCATTTTAGCTTTCTAATTAATGTTTATATTTGAATTTACATTATGTGTAAACTTATATTAAAAATGGTACAGTAATTAAACATTTAATTTAACACTTCTAACTCTTCTTTAAATAAAATAATAATAAATGTTCTAATCTAATCCAATTGGACCAAAGTGGATCATATTTTATTCCTAAGGTTGTTTTTGGTCTAATTACACTTATACAATAGAATTAAAACACATGTTAGGGTAATTATAATATAATTTTTACCCTTAATTACCCCATTTACTTTTAACCGTGGTAAATAAATGTCAAAAGTAACATTTCACCAAAAATTATTTTCATCTTAATGAACCAGTTTTTACATTATAACATAAACCTTTTCTCTTGTAGTTTTGATATTCATTTCACAGAAGTGGTAAAATTATGTTTTATAAAAATTTGCAAATGCTCATAGAAGGTGGGTAAAAGATGGTAAAAAGTTTAATAAAAATTTATACATCTAATTTTAGTATAAAATGACACCAATGATTTACATTGATCTTATATAGGTATTATATATGTATTTTTACAAATAATAAATTTATATAAAATAAATAATTATTTAAATAAAATGACAATTTTAAATAATAACGTAGTGTTTTTCAGTATTCATCAAAAATTGAATTTTTTCAGAAAAAAACCAAAAATTCACCCTAATAAAAATTTAATATTCAGAATTAAAAAATGAAGTCTATTTTACTAAATTCAAAACATATATGTTTCATTTATTAATTTAAAATTAATTTCAGTTGTCCGGAAAAAATAACTGGGTTTTTGAAAAGTAAAAACTATCAAAAGTTTGACATGTGTTTATGTAATATTTATATGTGAAGTTAGTTATAATGACCTAAATTATATTAAATGATGTGAATATAATCTAATTATGATTCAAAACCATTCAAATTCAGAATTCAACACTATAAATTATTTAAATAAAAAAATTTGATTCCAATTATAACCTAGTATTATTAACTATTCGTCAAAATATAAAAGTTGTAAGAAAGGTACAATAATTTTATAAAAACTAAATTTTTATTTTCAGCATCTAAAATAGAATTCAATTTCATTAAATTTAATATATAAAAGTGTCAAATCTATTTTTTAAAAAGGTTTCACCATTAAAAGGCGGTAAAATTGCATTTTTTGAAATATATTTCTTTTATCTAAAAAATGAATTTATGCTTTTATTGTGTCTAAGAAAAACATAATATGGATGTTAAAATTATATAGATTATATTATACTCAAAATGTCGTTAATACATTTCATAAACACTTTTTGAATGGCTAATATCAAAGGTTGTGGTCCACTCGAACTCAGTGTTACGTGTTGCACAAGCTATAGAATTACTTTAATGAGATAACATACAATAAAATATAGGGGTGTTACATGATTTTTATTATATGATAATTATATAAACAAAATTTATGGATGCGTGGAATGAAATAAAATAGAAAAAATAATTGATGAATGTTACCTCTTTACGAGTTATCCTTCATACATTTTCACCAAAATCCATCTTAAGATGATTTTCTATAAATAAACGAGGCTTCTCGGATGAGAGGAGATAATTCATTAATTTATTTGTGATGTGATTTTCCAAAATAAAATACGTTTATGATGTGAAGAGGAGAGATGGGGTGGAATTTTATAAGTGAGGTGAGTTGTACATTTTTTATTTTTTGAAAAAAATAATTCCACCCATGTTTTATTCATGTTATAGGGAGCCAATAATATACAATTATAGATAATAAATGGTATAAGGTATAAATATGGTCCTATAATTGGATTTATTATTTTTTGGTAGTTTGTAACCATTATCTTGTCAGTTTAACCACCTATAAACTCATTTTTACCACACACATGGTAAATAATATTTAGTACTTTTAATATTCATTATGGTAATAAATTAAGTTAACCTTATTTTATTATATAATTCATTATGATTAAAAATATTGAATACATTAATTCAAATTCCATTCACATAATTGTGTAATTTTAATTTAAAATTAATCCCCTAGAGTTAATCTGAAAGTTGGTTTTTAAAATAAGAATGATTAAATGTTTACAGTGTTTTTATAAATAAATGAAATATAATTTTTTAAATGATCTAAATAGAATAAATTGATATATTTTTATATTATAATTCATTAAACAAAATTTAATATATACTCTATCATTATAAATAAGTTCAATGAAATCATAGTTTTTAATTGAAATCCAGTATTTGCCATTATTTATACAAAACAATAATTTTTCAAGAGAAGTATAAAAATTAAACCATAATATAATTTTTCCAATATAATATTAAAAAATAATTTAATATTTTAAAACTTATTTTAAAAATTTTCAAAATTCTAAATTTTGAAGAAAACTCATAAACTTGATAAAAAAGATGGTTTTTGATAAGTTTATTTCTGAACAAAAATATTATTTTATTTCAAAAATATGATTAATAATATTAATTTTATGAATTTAAATTATTAATTTACTAATTATTAATTATATTAAGTAATTTAAATTGATAATGATTATCGAACTTAAAATAGTATTCTGAATTTTTTTTAAAACTACAAATAAACTTCTCCTAAAATCAATTATCATATGTATTTAAATGTAATTAATTAAGATAAATATAAATAAAAAAATTATTTTTATTTAATATATAATTGGGAAAAAAATTCTTATATAATTTATAATACTTGATAGTTATTTAAATATCTGTATTTGTCACTATTCACTGAAAAATCAATATTTTCAATAAAAAATAAAAAAATGTGCATTAGGTAATTTAGATATCTTGTTTTCAAAATATTATTTCATTTTATAAAATAAATTTTCAAATTAATATAAATCATTTTCCTAAAAAAACTAAAGTAATATTTTTTGAATAATTTTTTTGATGAATATAAACACATTACTAAAAATTGATTGATTATTTACTATGTATTTATAAATAAAATTATATTGAATATGAATTTTATATGTATTATTCAGGAATTAGTTAATAAAATTTACTCACACAAATTTTAATTATAGTTTATTATGGATATATTCATAATATTATTATTTCTTGGTTCACTAAAAGTTAGTGTCATGTGTCATTCACTCTAACTAAGAAACTTGATGTTTCATGTTACCCAAATTAGTATTTGTGTTTAATATAATACAATATATATTTAAATTTATAATAATTTGAAAAAATTTATTTTGTAAAATCTTGGTATGTCACACATAACACATATTCATAATAGATATTTATCTAAAATTTTTCGGGAGTACCCCAATATTGAAGATATGCCTATGGATCAAGAGTATGATGAATCAATTCCAATATAAGAAGTAACTCCCATAGAATATTGAATGAACCTGATTGAGTTGTTGTAATTTAAGAAGCAACTCCCATATAACATTGAAAAAGGATGTATACACCCCCGGTTGATTTCCATGAGGTTCATTTATTATTTTTTAAAAATTATGATAATATAACGCGTATTTTAAATAAATTTTTAGAATAAAATAAGATAAAATTCTATAAAATGTATCATACGCATCATATAAATGACATGTTTAATAAAATATATGATGAACCTTACTCCCATAACTCGGAATCAGTGCCTACTTAATGAAATGGGTATAGGGAAATGGGCTCATTACCTAATGGACCTGCCGATTTCATAGTTTTGGAGGACATGATAAATACATTTAAACCTTTTTAAATTAAATTAAATATATTACATATTAATGTAAAATATTTAACATCATTGAACCCATTCAATGAATTATTTCACATATATTAGGGAAATGAAATAAATAAGGATATGATCAAATGCCCAGTAAGTGTTATGTAAAAAAGAGTATATCAAGAATAAATAAAGAATAATAAATATTGTAAGGTAAATAAATTACAACATATTCCATTTAATCAATAACTTTTTTATCATCATTGGATAAGTCATAAACAATATTGTAACATAAATAACATAAAACACATTCCATTTAATAAATTAAATGAGATAAAAATTATTACACTGATAATAAAAAATCAGAAATATCATAGATAAAAATAATTTCATTCGAATTAAAGAAAATTATTATTACATGATTTCATGATCTCAAATATCCAGAAATTTATACTATCAATAAATTTTAGAAAACATTTCATAAAAAAGGGTAAAACCCTATTTTTTTGGAAACAGATTTGTATCATGAGATCCATAGATTCAACTTGGGAATATATAATTGGATTTCCCACCCATCAATGTGTTTAAAAATAATTCCTCATATTTATAATTATTTTTTTAATTCATGATAAATATTCCTTCTCAACAAACATTCATATTGAGAGAACCATACATATTTATCAATATCTCCTCTATTTATCAAATAATTGTCTAAGTAGAAACTGTATATAAAAAATTTCTATTTTTAGGAAGTAATCATATATATTATATAAGGAATATAGATATATCAGTGAAAAAGTAATTTCCTTTAGAAAACAACCACATAAATGTTATTTTCTTAAAACATAGTTACTAATCACAAAAGATACCATGAAATTTAAGGTGAGAATCAGATAATCCAGAATATATGTTTCTAAAATAAAATAATTTATATTAGAAGAATTAAATAAATGGAACTAAGGTTTTTTTGTAAAGATTCAGAATTTATTTTCATAATTCCATTGAAAATTTAGAATAAAATCATCATTTTTTAAAATAGTTACTCCATCAGAGAAATATGTTATCCCAATATACATAAAAAACCATTCCTTTTGAATTTAAAAAAAAACACTTCATATCAATATTAAAAATAATTATTTAAAATTTAATCATTAATATAATCATTGAAGAACATAAAATTTCTTATTAAATCATTTAGTAGATAAAAGGAATTTTTTAAATCAAATTTTAAAAATTTGGAAAATGGTGAAAATATATCTGATTAAATGAGAAATAAAATCATATTTTTCATTAAACAAGTACTTTCATAATCAAGATAATAATTAGAGAAAAAATTGTCATAAAATTCTTAAAATCCATATATATCTAGTTTAGAAGAAACTATTTCTAGAATATAAAGTATAAATGATAAGATTCATTTAATGAGATTAAAATAAATCTAGAAAGCATGATTTCTAAATTGATTCTAACCCCATTGTTAAAATTTTAATTATAACCCCTGGAAATTTTAAAATTCATTAAAATCAATTAAATATATTTAATAAATATTTATTCATTAAAAATATATCAAACAGGTAGTATATACACAACAGAAAAGTGAATAGGTTTAAATTAACAAATATTTCTTAATAGAATGGAAATTGAGATGAAATTTATTACCTCACGATTCCCTTTGGTTGAACGTTCATTAACCTCTGGTATAATGGATTAAACAATTTTATTTATTAATAAAGGAACCATAATCCTATTTATAATATCATATAATATCATCTTACCACCCGTTCATTAACAATATTCTATTATTACTACTCTATGAGGTGTCAATTTCATTGTTTTCTCATGTTTTTTGTCATGAAAATTCCAGTTCTTGTTCATAGGAAATCGATAAATTATCTATTGAATTATATTTATATTAAAAAATTCATATACAATCATTATATATTTTTTTATGTCCATTCATTATTTTTGAACAAGGAAAATTAATTTCATCACATACTTGAGATGGTAGGTCATATGTATGCAAAATCGAGGATATCATTCCCTTATTGATTAAAATTTTGAGGTATTTTATAATAAATTAACTTTAAATAATGTATATCATTTAAAAAATAAAATATATTTTTTTTATTTCAAGCATTTTGATTATCTGTTTTAGTAAGTGATGGAAAATAAATTACATGGGTTTGGGAGGTGGTAGTCTATCGTACACAAAAGTGATGTCTTTGTTTCCCATTTCATGGAGATGGATATGGATAAATATTATTCCATACACATAATAAATTATCATTATATTGTAAATAAAGTCATTGTTATATTGAAATTTATTAAACACAAGTCAATGTGAAAAGGAAGAAGTAAAATGAAAGAGATTTTCTAAGACGATTACCATCCCCCATAGAAACCACCTTTGGATATCATTTTAAGGACTATATGGTTGGTTCATGGGAATAATAGAGGATATATAAATTATATAATGGTGTTTGGAGAGATTTTGGATGGTTATTTTCAATATATATCGAATTATATATTTTTATAAGTGTTGGGAGGAGGTTACTTTTTAGAAATATGGAAAGGTGAACTTATTAGAACCCGCTTGGAAAGTCCCCCAATGAATCCAAAATGATAAGGTCATTCCAATGAATTTTTTAAAAAAATTATGTTATATTTCATGGTGGTATGGATATCATCTATATATGACCAAAATTTGTTTTTTACAATTATAATTTGAAAACATATCATTATATTTTGGTTTAACAACCCTTAGTAATCCCATTTTACCCATAGTAAGGGTTATTAATTTATTACTTTTCTATCTATTCACTATGGAAATAAATTATGTTAAATATATTAACTAATTTAAATTTTTATGATTATAAATATAGAATCAAAGTTTCCAAAATCCACCAACAAATATATCTAACTATAATTTAGAATGGCCATGTAAAACTTGTCAAAATATTATGGTTTCATAAAATGCATTTATCATTAATAAAATTAATGAATATTAAATAAATAAATATTCATCATCATTAGATTGATTTGAATTAAAATATTTATATATATAATTTATAAATTTCATTTAAATAATACATCATTAATTATTATTTTTATTAATTAAAATTGTCATTCGTTAGGCTTTTTTAAAAAACAATGTTTATTAAAAAATAAACAGTTGTGTAAAAAATAATATGTATAATTTAAACATATTTTTATCTTTATTTATATAAAATTTCAAATTAATAAATTTTCAATTTTAATAATAAGGTTTCATTATTATTAATAAATGGATAGTGGTAAAATAATACATTTTTTATTTTTCAAAAAATCAAATTTCATAGGGAAAATTTCAAATTTTTATTATTTGATTATTTTAACTATGTATGTTTAAAATATTTTATCAACTTATAAAATTATATTTTTTATATGAAATTTTATATTTTATATTTTATTATATTTTAAAAAAAATTATTATTCCACTAATATAATTTAGGATTTGCTGTTGCATTATTCTGTTTTACAATAATTGTTTTCCAGAAATTTTCATGGATATTAACTTCTAAAAAAATAAGGGAGTTTCTTCTACGTAAATTCCTTCAGTTCCCATGCTGTTCCACTATTTTATAATATATATAGTGTTCATTTACAAGACGTTTTATATTAATCCTTTGTACATTCTCCATAGTATCATTAATCTATATAGGCGCTTTAGGGAATGATATATAAGGTTCCAATTCTGTTTCTCCAAAGGATAGAACATACACTGAGATTGGAATGAACTTACTTAACAGTGATATATGGACCACCTCACATTTTTTAGATTGGATTTCTTGAATTTCATACTAATAATCCATAACTCTAATCCTTTCCAAAATTTCAACGGATCTAGAATACCTAGGGCTCATTTTTTCTTTCTTACTAGGCCTAATGACACCCATCCATAGAGATATTTTCTATAAATTTTTATATCCCACTCGAAATTCAAAACCATTCCCATATTTATTATCATAAAACATTTTTCTAGATTAATAGTAATTAATATGATCATAAATATTCATTTCCTTTTTCATTATCTCTTCAACATGTTCAATATTTAAAAGTTTCCTTTCAACATCTTCATCCCAACATGCTCGATTATGACCTATCTTTCCATATAGCGATTCATACAACATCATTTTAATACTTTAATAGAGGAGACTAGTATAGGTAAACACTAAAAAGGGTTAATACTGATCCCATATAGTTTTAATGATATGAGAGAAAAAATACATGTCTTCCAATATTTGATTAGTCCCTTCAGACTATCCATCATTTTGTGGTTGTTATGTTATTCTAAAATGAATCTCAGTATCAAAATCATTCTAAATATTTATCCATAATATTTATAAAAATAAATGATAACAATGAAAAATAATTAAGACATATTCAAAATTTTGTCTTATAACAATATTAATATATTTACTTATGTCGATTTAATGTTCTAAATCTACTCTTATAGTGAAGAAATGATGACATTTGACTAGGCGATAAACAATACCCAGCATTTCATCATTCCTTCTACAAGTCATGGTTAGTCCTATAAAAATGTACATATTAATTCCATCTAATTTCAACATTTGAATAAGAAAATATTCTATTATTTATCTTGGATTATATATCTAAAACTTTACACATTAGAAAACATGTTATCTTGACACATAATGAGAAATTCCATGCTTTATTTTATCCAAAAAAACATGTGCCCTCAAATACATGTACAACTTAGTGAAATGAGGGTGTATTAAGATATTATATCTAATTTAATAATCCAAAAACTAAATTTTTAGATCATTTATATATGAAATACATAATAACTTTATATAATTTACAGTTCCATCATTAAAAATGTATTCTGCTATCTCCCCAAAATTTATATCTATAATTTTCTTATAAAAATTTTTACTGATCAATTGATAGCCATTTTTATTTTCATAATATATTGTTTTATTAATATTTTGGAAGTGGATAGATATATTCCCTTCTATATTAATACTTATATGTATCATTACTATATCATGTAACATCTGATCCCTCCTAGTCCTCATTTAGGAGAATACTCCATCATATTTCTTGACCAATGCATCAACACCCACATTTTCTTTCTATATGTGGTAGTGCGTTGATAAAAAATAATACATGAGTACCTTGAATCATCATTATTACCTCATTTGGATATATTTTTTTTAAGATATATACATTATGGTCTTATAGTCCTTATATACGTTATATATTTCACCATTGAGAAAATTCATCCACATCGTCAATGTAAGGACGATAGTTGAAAACTCAATATTATGGTTTTCATAGTTATATTTATGAGTTTTTAAATTCATATATTCATAATAAATAATATTATCAATTTATATATAAGTTGACCAAGCACAATATTAGATGCATCACTATATATCAAAAACTAATCATTTATTGATGGTAGCTTTAGATAGAGCATTGACAAATTAACTCCTCAATTCTGGAAATCAATATTCACATTTCATTTTACTAATGATCAACAATCATTTTCATATAATCTTGGTTAATTGGTGATCTAATCAGAATATATTCTGAATGACTTCCAAATAGTAACAAGGAAATGAATAAAACTACATACCTGAGTTATATTTATTGGTGTAGAAATTTCCCTAAAAAATCCCTTGATGAGGTCATCTAATATTCAATACATGGAGAAAATATATCCTACAATGAAACATAATAAAGATATAAATAAGACATAGTAAATTTCTAAAAAAATTATTTTCTTCTAAGAGTCTATAAAATGATTCTATTGTGGTTCTCAAGGTCCACATAGATTTTATAATACACCAATATGTCAAAAATTAATACCCTAATAACATCAAAATATTCATTAATAAGTCTATTCACTAGATCCATAAAAGTTGATTGTTCATCCGTCAATGAAAATGGAATTATTGGTCTCATATTGTCTATAACTTATTCAGAATATGGTATTTATAATTTCATCCATCTTTATATGCAATTGATGATACCCATTAAAAAGACCAATCATTGAAAAATATTAAACGTTGTTAAGTTGATTGAATATATCTTCAATTCATGGATGATGACATGTTTATTTATAATAATATAATTTATTTTACTATAATAAATTCATAGCCTCATAGATTATCAATTCTTCTTAATTTAGAGATTATGAGCACCCAATGGTGAATCACTCAGTATAATAAATCTATTATGGAAAAACTCCTCTACTTTTTTCTTCACATCTATTGACTCTTTAGTGGTCATTATATAGAGGGTATTTGATTAATTTTGAGAATCCATGATTACGTTTTTTTAAAGATCAACTTCATCATCTTGTGGATGTCCTGTTAATTCCTCGGGATATACATAATTGTACTATATTAAAATAAGTACATCCTCAAATTAAACATAACATTTTACCATGGATATATTCATTTGATTATTACAAACAGTGTTTGAATAATTAAAATTTTATTTGATATTGAAGACCTATATTTCAGTGATCTATTTCATTCTATTAAATTAATTACCAAATTGAACATTTTAACCACACTTGTAATAAACTCCCATTTATTTTAAAAATTTAACAATAATTTTCATTCTTCATTATTTACATGATTTAAATTTCCTCGTCATCATATTCTTATTAGGCACATTCTGTTTTTCATGGTTTTTAGATGACATATTGTTATCTTGATTCCCCTTAAATAAATTGGGTATAGAAAACTACTTCTCTATTTTGATGGTTAAAAGAACTATTTCATTATTTGATGAAAATTTCTGAGAAACAAGTGAACTTTAGAGACATGGAATAAAAAATTAATTAAATTACTAATATTGAATTTTTTTTCATATATAACACATAATAATGATACCTAATATTATAGTGGTATCCCCATACTCTAAAACACTTTTTTATTCCATCTTTTTTAAACTATGTAATAGTATCATCATTTTAGTTTATTTATCATAAAGGAAATATTTTTAGAATAATGTTTTATTAAACACACTACATTCCATGTTTTATATTCCTTCATTTTCTATTGTATTTAATATTAATAACCCCCATTGATTAGTAATACCCTTGATATAGTATACTACATGTATAAAACTTTCCTTTTCATCACATCCCAATGTAAGAAATTTCATTTCAATGCACTAAATCCACTCTTCAGCTACAATAATATTGGTAGTCTCAATGAATGATGGGGGATTATTTCACGTGACATGATCCAATATAAGAAAACATGTTGATTAACAATAGGGTGATCTATTTGGGAAAGGGTTTTGTTAGAAGTACAATAAGATACCCTAATTTCACTGTGATATTCTAAGATCAAATTCTGGTTGTATTTGATTCCACAATTATGATAGATTTTCATTTACCATGTGTGTTGATACAAATATTTCATAAATTATCCACTTTTAAAAATTTTCTTATATTTAATTATATAATATCATTATTAATTTTAAATCTTATAATATAATTCTAAATATTCATTAATTCATGATAAAAAAAATATATGCATTATTAATCTCTAAATTTTAAACATGGTTTCTTTGGGGATATCATTCCTTTCAAATCCTTCAATATTTTTTGTAAATAAAATCAAAATTATCTAATTTATATAATGTGGGAGTATAAAAATATTTATGATGTAATGCCTATTTCATACAGTGGATGACAATCGAGTCAAGTACTAATTGATTCCCTTTTGGATTTATTACCCATTTTCACAACTATCCTAGAACTATGCCCACATAAAATTTATAGGCATGTATATATTTCTATGAAAACTGAGAAATATCTTCCTTAAAAATACATTAGGATGTTTTTTTATACTTACGATCAATATTGACCATAGGGTTATGTACCCTAACATAGTTTATCATTAATCTATTCTCATTGTATTCTACTAAACATTCCTATATACCAACTGTAACTTCACTAAATCTGGTTGTTCAAAACAAATGGATAATTTTTTAAATTAGAATAGATACAAGTGGTTCAAATCCAAAAGGATAAATCAATTTAATTTCATTAGAGTACATGTTACATACCTGATAACATTTTTACATTGTGAATCAAATACAAAATGTAATAATTGAAAACATTCAACATCCTTGAAATCATTCAATCAAGGTGTAATCATATCTAATGGAAATGGAAAAAATATGGGTGATATAAAGTGATCAGTAAGTGTTACGTAATGGGAAAGATATCATAACTAAATAAGAAAAAATAATATTTATATTTAAATTACCGATCACACATTCCATTTAATCAATAACCTTACTATATTGATTATATAAGTCATAACAACATCATAATGGTAAATAAAGAACTTTTTTCCTTGAATTAATAGAGATGAAAAAACTGAATCCATGTATAATATGTATAAAATATTCTGATGAATAATAATAACATAATTATAAATTAAATAAATTTTTAATATTGGGTATTATGATATCTGAAATAATTATATATATATATATAATTAAGACCATTAAAAATATAAAATAAATATATCGGTAAAAAGAAATCTAATTTTGCTAACTAATTTATAAGATTATACCAAATGATGCATCAAGGGGTTATATAATTTCTAGGAACACACATCACATCATGTATAAATCATTCCTTATATATTAAATGATTTTTTATTCATTAATCAATATTTCTCATTAAACATATCTATATTGTGTAATGTATATTGGTATACCACCATTTCCACAATTAATCTAATAAATTTCAAGGTAAAAACTTTGTATAAAAATCGAGTATATATTTTGGAAATAATAGTATACATGAAACAATGAATATAGATAGTAATTATAAATAAAAATCTCAATGAATAATGATCATAAAAAAGTTATTGTCTCAAAAGAATGTTAAAAATAACATAATTATCCAACAGATATATGGAGACCATCAGTTCGTTGGGAATATAGAGTTTTCCAATGCAATCATGATATCCAGAAGAATAAATGAAATGGATGTGATATATTAGAATAATAACTCATAAATAATTTATCATTTTAAAACCAATGAATGATTTTAGAATAATATTTAATTATTAAAATTGTTAAAATTGTGGGGAATTCTATTATCACCATATACGTATATAAAAACATTCTTTTTGACTTTTTATCTAAAAAATATCCATTCAAGAAAACTAGGCTTATGCCATTAAAAATTATTTTTTAAATAATTAAATGATAATATAACATTACATTAATATGTAATTTTATTAAATAAATGTAATTTTTCAAATTAATATTTAATAACATGGACATGGAAAAAAAATATAACATATATAATGGGAAATAAAATTAGTTTTTATATTAAACCATTAATTTCAAGATTCAAATACAATGGTGATTTTTTTTGGAGAAAATATGTAATTTTTTTAAATATATAGTGAATAAGAAAATTATTTGAAATTACAAAGGATATATTAGAGTCTTCTTCAAAGAGTGTAAAAAAATACCAAAAAAATGTGAAACTGTAAAATAACTACTTACAACTTTAGTAACATTAAAATTGTAACACCATTATATAATAAATATGAATTCAAAAATTGACCATCACAAAATAATTATGGATTCCTATTAAATAAATATAAGTGGTTGTATATAAACAACATAAATGTGTATTGGTTTATATTTGAAAACATGTCATAATGGAATGGAAACTAAGACAATATACCAAACCTAACACCTTAATTTGGTTGAACATGATTTAAATCCTTATATAATGGTTTCAAAGAATTTATTAATTTATAAAATAACAATATTCGTATTCATAATATCCTATATTATCATCTTATTACCCATTCGTGTACAATCATTTATCAATACTATTATTTGGGGTGTTAATTGTTTTTTTCTCTTGTGTGGTTTGTGATTAATGTTCTAGTTCATGTGCATATGATATTGATTCCAAATATCTAGAATTATATTAATGTTAAAAATAAAATTTTAACTCATTATATATTTTTAATAACCATTCTGAACTTTTTTTACATATCAAATGAATCTCTTGACTTCATGGACATGGTCGGTCATACATACACTGCAGTGCTGATATCATTACATTAATGGGTGAAATTTCAATCATTTTAATGTCCTATTAATTTACATGAATCAATTATGTGTCATAATTATCATATATATTCATTATTTTTATCATTATTACTAACAATATTAGTTGGTGAGGAAAATAATTACATCAGTTCTTGAGGTGGTAGTTCATCACACACAAAAGCGATATATATTTCCCCATTTGATGGAGAAGGACAAGAATAAATATTATTCCATAAACATAATACCTTATCATTTTATGTTATATTCTAATGTTATTGTATTTTAATTTTTTTGACATAATTTATTGTGTAAAATGAATATGTGTAATAAAATAGCCTCATTAATATGATTACTTTTTCTTAGAGAAACCTCCATTAGATCTCATCATACGGACACAAGGGTTTGTATTTTAGGAAGAAATGTATATATATTATGTGCATATGGTTGATGGGGATATATTTTATAATTTATTGGTAAATTTATATTTCTTCATATGATTAAATAAGTGTGGTATAAGGTTCTTTTTTATAAGAGGTAAAAGGGGAATATATTCAAAATAGCTTGGAAATTTCCCAAAAGAATCAAAATTTATAAATTCATTCCCCTGAAAAATGCTTCAATATTTCATTATGTTATAATTTATTAAGAATATAAGGTATAAATTGATCCATAAAATAATATTTTTTCATTTTAATTGTAAATCATACCATTTTAATTTGGTTTGACCCCCACGAGTAAACATGTTTTAACCTTTAAAATCCTCATTAATTTTTATAGTCTTACATATTCATTATGGGAAATAATTATGATGAGTTTCTCACTAGATTGATTTTTTTTGACAAAATATGTTTATTCTATTGTACCAAATTCTAATCATTTTGTGGAAATATTTTAATTTTAAATATTCTAAAAAAATGTGTTGAAACAACGAGATTTTAAGGAATTCATTTTTCAATCATAAGATGATCATATTTTAGTTATGTTTCTAAGAATAATCATTTCATGGATTTAAATTCATAAATATATTTTTATAATATATTTATTTCATTTATATATTTAAGAATTAAATATTTTATCAATTAATTAGAATGGAAAATCAATATTCCTTAAAAAATAGTTTCAAGAAAAAATCATTTATAATTATTTCTGTAAAATTTATAGGCAATTAATTTCTAATTATAAATATAATTAAATTGTTTTTTAAATAAATGTGTTAATGGTTAAATGCTTTTTTTCTATTATTCATAAATAATGTTTTTAAATGAAAATTTAATGAATTTATTTTTACCACATTTTGACAACGTAAGTCAAAAATTTGTAAGCATCCTATAAATTTGTAATTTTTTTCCATGATAATTAAAAAAATATCTTTTAGTTATCATTTAATTAAAATTATATTTCACCTAATATAATTGAGTATCATATGTCACAAATTTTGGGGAGATCAATAGTTTTCCAAGATTGATATTTATTCTAAATATCATCAGTTGATGGTCAAGAATTTGGATATACCCATAGAGAACATTAATATGAGGGATACAAATTATTAGTATATAGATATTAAATTATAACAAACCAATTCCCCTTCTATCTTCATGGTTTTATGAGTGGAGTCTTTAGATATTACCTATACCAGATTATGGTAGTCTTTATAGATGATATTATTTTATATTAAAAATGACTAGAAGAGATTAAAGATCTATAGAGGATTGTATTAGAGACCTTGGGGAATAATATTATATATTAATAAATCATACTGTGTGAATTCTAGATTATAAAATTTCTATTATTGGGATATATAATCATATGTGATGCTATATCAGTGGATTATTCGAAAACAGATATTATTAAAAAATAGCCCAATCCAACCATGGTGGTCATGATCCATGGATTTCCTGATATGTATTAAAACAACTAATGATTTGTGGGGTATTTATAAAGTTAATATAATTTAATAACAATTTTATGTTTAATGTGACCCATGTTTCATTGGTTATACGAATGTGAAGAAAATTTCATTGAAATAATGTGATATTTGGTCAGTGTAGCTTTGGTCACAATACCATGTATTGGAAAACTGAATGTGATCTATATTGAGGCATCACATAAGGTAATTAGAGGAATCATCATGTATTATAATATAATGATAGATTATTCATTTCATTAATTGAAAATTCATAAGAAAAACAATCAAAATCAAGGTTTTGAGTTTTCAGTATTAGTTTTTCATTAAAAATATTGATGCATTATAGTTATAGAGAAATATAAGATATATATATATATATTATAATACAAAAATATTGAATTGTATATTCATTATTAAAGGTTTAAATATTTCCCAAATTATATGGTTGGATTTGATTACTAAGTATGACTACTCTATACATTACCACACTATGAAGTATAACAAGGTGGATATGAATCTAATACAGCAAGATCGTACAAATATTTCTGTGAAGATGAATTAAAGTGATCAAATATATATATTAAAAATTTTGTTCTTGAAATGTGGATTAAATGTTTATTATCATGAATTTCACATATGAATGTTTATCCACCGATCAATATGAATAAAAATAACTCATAGATGGAATATGTGGACCTATAGATGATAGTGTTAAATTTTATTTATTTCAACATTGATTTTGATTGAATGATAAGATATATGAATAGAGTATATTTCCATTAAATACTATATTAATTGAATTATAAATTGGTTTAATATCATAGTTCATCATTTCCTATTAATCTATTGAGTATGAATACGTATTGAGATATAGAATTTCATTTCCCTTTGAAGAATTTGTAAAGTGGTATTTCAGAGTATATATCTCAATATATGGTATTTCATCAACTTTTGACTGAGATATTTATGTATAAGGTTATTTCGAAACCATTAACCATTTTAAAATGGAAATGGAAACACTACACTATAAATTTTTTCATTGGACTAAAAAAATTAAGAAACTAAAGTTATTTGGGTTATAGTTAGGTACCTTAATATTATAACATATTTCATTACAATAATAGAATGTTTTTATCTGGTTAAACATTAAAGGAAATACCTTAAGGAAGAGGTAAGGTTTTATAGTGTACAACATTTTATTGTATCAGATCGTTTTTTTAATGTTTACCTTTTTGTTCTAGAGAATTATACATAAATAATTGAATGTAGAGTTGAAATTTATAACTACATATCATCATTAAGTATATGGGTAGTCTTATAGGACCATTAAAACACACAAATATAATTTTGAGAGAATTTCATATGTATTTCAATGGTTTTTGGAATCAACACATTTCTCTAGTGAAGTTTTCTTATAATAATATCATTATCTCAATCATTTAGATTGATAATATTCAATACCATGGTGAAAGGATGTGTTAAAGTCATTTGTTTTATGGATTATAATTGAGATAGAAGGATATGATACATTATTTTACCAATATAAATGACAGATTATTTTAGATCCATTTAGTAGCACATTAGGGAATCTTTAGTTGATCAAGTTGTTATGCTGACATTCCCTGGGAATATCTAGAATTTGATTTTTGTGATAGTGTATTATTATCAATAAAAGCATCTAAAAATTTTATGAATTTTTCAATTATGGGTAATTTGATCCTTGTTCTGGATCCTAATTTGAAGGTCATTTATCTCCTGTCCATTGCACCAAATCTCTCTCAATTTCACAATGTGATCCAAGTATCTCTCATTAGATAGTTAATAAATAATTATCCACATGTAAAAAACAAAAATGCTTTAAAACTAGATCATGATAATGAATATGAGTAATAAATGTTCAATATTAGGTATCATCGAGAGAATGTGTGGAGAAGCAGTACCACCCACCAGGTCAATGTTTTCTGGGAAAAAATTTGAGGAAGCTATATTGGAAACCAAGAAACTGATTATGTAGAAGTATCCTTAATTTTTTATAATACATTAATATAATTGTCACGCACCAAGCCGGGTCACCATCTGACCCGGCTCCCGACCTGGTTCGCGACATTGCCCGAAGGGAGTTCCCGATCCCCACGGGCTGGAACAAGTTCCCGGTTACCAAGAATGACATGTGGGAATGGTTTACCTGATAAAAAAGACAGAAAAAAACTAAAAAGATAAGTAAACTGAAACTGGAAATAGACAAGAGAACACAACTTTAAACAATATACATGTTTAAAGTCTACAACTCGAACCGATAACTAAAAAGAAAAGATGAAAGCAGAAACTAAAACTCTGACTCAAAACTTTGGGTAAAAGAGAGGCCACATCAACACCACCCTGCATGAGAAGACCAACTGCAACCTGAACCACCATCACTGTGCTCAATGCTTGAACATGGAATACAAAAGAAACAAAATCTACATACACCCAAAGGTGTATGTAGGGTGTGAGCCAAAATCCCAGTATAACATCACCCAATAAAAAGGTTCCATGCAAAATTATCAAATGACAAATACATTTTCAATTTTAAATTAAATCACATGGCTTAACCGACTAAACCCACACCAAAGACTTCTTTGACAACCAGACACACCCAAAGACATGCCAAAAAGATAGTTCTCCCCACTTGCATAGATAAATAAACTAACTGTATAGTCAGAAGAAAAAAACTACAACTAAATTGATATGAGTTTTTAAGAAGAAAGAACACATAAAATAGACATTTTATTAAATAGTTCAAATGCATATGAAACATAAAAGAAAAACAACAGTGAAAAACACGATCAACTAAATGATATTCTAAACTAACTAAACTTGAAAATTAATTTATCAATTAAAAATATGACATGGAGCCACCTATTATGGTGTAGCAGACATCCAAAATATGGTGAGCAAGAGATGTCACACACCAACTGCAACTCAAAAAACCAAAATTGACCCTAAATCAAACAATTGAACCAAAAACATCAAGAATTAACCCAAAATTTAACACCCTTCCTACTAAGAATCTAAAACTCCCAAAGAAACAAACTGAACAGGTAGACACACCATGGAAGGAGGGGAAATTGGATTACCAGAGGAGGGCCACACATGTAATGGATTAGAAACATTGGCCGGAAGGGTAAGGGTGAGAGAGCGAGTGGCTGGCCGAGGAGGGGGTGACCAACATAGCAGGCCGGGGGGGTGCACTGGCTGGTCCGTGTTTCTGGTGCCTCACGACCAGGCTAGGGAGTAGGCAAAGCAAGGAGTTAGGGAGAGGGGTGTGCGATAGCGGGGGGCAGAGGAGGGTAAGGTGGGGTGGAGGTAACCGGACAAAGTAAGAGGCAAGGGTGACAACGCTATGGGAGGTGGCCGAAAAGGAGAAGCAGTTGGGAGGTTGAAGGAAGGGGCGCAGCGTAGTGCAAGGAGGGGTCACGACCAGTGATAGGGAGGCAGCATGGGCTGGTGTCGCTGGATGGAGGCCAACCAAGGGGGTGTAGCGGAGGTAAAATAGCGCGCCGCGTAGGGTTTGGCCCCTATAGCGTGATGGGAAGGAGGAAAGGCAAGAGGGGGAAATAATGAAGTAAAAAAGTAAAGATAAGAGAAAAAGAAAAAAAATGAATGAGACAAAAAAAGAATGTAAACCATGAAAAAATATAACATAACCAATCATATAGAATGGTAAATAGAAACTGGTAATATATATTAAAAATGGAAACATTAATAATATGAGAAATTTTTTTATAAATCTAAATTACTTACTTAAAACAATAACAATAATAAAAAAATTAATAACATCATAAGATAATGTTAGAAACTAAATTGAGGTATCACTTATAACAATAATAAGAATAAGAATACTGAAAATAATAATAATCGTATAATAACAAACTTGATGCTAACAAACATTATAATAATAACTTTTAATTATAATTATTATTCATAATAAAAAAAATATTAACCTTGTTAATATTTTTAAATCATTAAATCATTAAATTATTTTACATTATTTTAATTTTAGGACTCATTTAAATTTTTTATTTCTTCATTGTTAATTCATTACATCTAATTAATTGAACATCGGCAGGTCACCAGGTGCACTAGGAGAGGCTGTGCGGTTACAAAATCATGCCTCACATGAGGCCACATGGTCACAATTTTTCATTGTATTACCATATTATTATTCATCATATAATTTTAATCTTCCTTAAACATCGGGCACGTCATGCAGTAAACCGAGAGAGGTCGCGTGGCGACCCACGCGAGGTTGCGCGACTTCGACCGCGGTGCGCTGGATGCATCCAAGGGAAAAACATTAGTTTTTAAAAAAGAACTCAGAAATTTTAATTCGGGCCTCGACCCAAACCACCTGATTCCCCAAAAAATTAATAAAATAATTTATTTAAAGATGACGGGTGTGACAATTCTCCCCACCATAAAGCATTCCACCCCTGAAAAGCCACGACTAAGGATGAGACCCAAAGAAGGGAATGACACCCACTTTAGGTTTAAATAGGATCCCTACAAACAACAAGAGAGAGGAGGCAAACACATCCTGCCTAGAAAAGGTGACTTAAATGAAAAACTCAAGAAACCCATACAAAGATTTTCCCTCAAGTGTTTCCCGCCACAAAGAGTTAGAACACCTCCAGTTGATTGATTAAGGATAAGAACTCTCACACTCGTGAGAACCAACTTCACATACCAAAAAAAACCTCTAGCACTATCGAACGAAAACCGCGTTGTTTTACTTGAACAGACAAACAAGATCAACCACATCCAAGGAACACCTTTATTTCCTACCGCCAAAACATCACTCAAAATAGACTCAATAGTTCAACATGGGATGATCCCAAAGGGGCTTCCCACCATTAGAAATTTACCAACATTTGCGACGAGACTGAAAAAACTATCAAGAGGAGGCCCAGATGGAATCCCCACCATTATGGATAAAGTCCAACCCAATTCACTCGAAAGACATTTGAGGGAGACCCTACATTGGTCTCCCCACCATTACAGCTTACAGAAGATACAAAACCTTGAAAATTTTCCCAAATGTTACCAAGCACCCCACCACAAGGGACGGGGTGGGTCGGGCCAAACCACCGGGCGTCAAACCCACGACCGGAGACAGACCAACATCTTCAAATCCCTAGATGAGCATTATCAAAATTTGAGACTGATTTACCCACAGAATATCATACAGACAACCAAAATCAATTACATTCGATGGGATGAAACCCTGAAAACATTAAGGTAACGAGATGACCACACCTCCTCATAGCCACGAGAAGCCTCACGCACCTAAGAATGTCGTCGGAACAGAACAACCACTGATTAAAATTTAATCCTCCTTCACCTTCAGAACCGACGATAGAAATAAGGTTGGGGTCCCATACAGTCTTGGGTTTCCTGACAACATGCCAGCTTCACTACAAGTCCTATGGCTAGAGCCCTATTGTATGAATCATCTCATGCCTCGTAGTCAGGTATTGAAGACTTTCAAACGGAGCTTCCCCTTTTTCATGTCACATGCAATCACACTGCAACCGAGACAACACAAGATAACACAACGCATTACGACATCCAAATGATCATACATGGAACAATCACCAACACAAGAGCTGAAATGGTGCATCCAAATCACCCTTCGCCACACTGAATGAGAACATGACACCACAGATCGTCACTTGAACATGACCATTTTTTTTGAGAGAAACATTATACGGAGACGGACTTCAATATGAGTCTTAAACAACATGTGATTCCTGCAATCAACTGTAGCATCCCCATGTGACTGGGTCTGCCACCCTAGTGGCCAATCATAGACCCATTATTAAATGAAACCAACAATGGAACAATGTTTATTTAGAATAGTGGCCAGCACCGACAACTCCAGGCTGCTTCCACCTTTCCCCACAGGAATCTTCTTCACTGTTTCCAAATAGAACTTTCAAATTAATGAGTTTAGACATCACCCATGATTGACAAACAAAACTCACACTTAAAGACGTCACCAAACATGACCCTTGAAGCTAATTAAAATACTATGAATCCCTTCATAACACTTATCAACACTGATAATTCTGAAATGCCTTCACCCTTCCCCGCTGGAATTCCTTTCGCCGTTTTTAGGGGAAACCATCAGACATGACAGTGTCAAACTTCATACCGTTTTGAGAGGATCCGATTAGTTATAAAAAGGAGTGGTGGGTTTAATCCTAGTATTCAAGAAGTTATTCTTCTGATCAACTGGAGGGCCTGCCAATGACGAATTACATGTTCCTGCACTTCAATCGAATGTTAACACTATATGGGGTCATGCACTAGTCAAGAGAGATAACTGTGAACCCAAACAAACTGGTCCAATGTCCAAGACACATTGCAAGAAAACACTAAGCGTGCAGGGGGAACCACTACAAGGAATTCCTGCAGCACTTTTTAAAAGAATTCACCGACTACACACTTACATACCAACATAAAAATAAAAAATTCAAACTCAATCACAATTCAGTCAAAAAGGATTGTCAACCCAAAATGTCTAACATCCAACATGTCAAAATCACAAGGACACACCATGCAATCACTGGTATCTAAAAATACAATTTTTTTATTTAACAAACATTTTGAAAATAATCTAAGCTTGTGGGTTGCACAAACACCAATGGTGTCCCATGGGCCTCGCACATGAATGTTCTCGTGCCACACCAACACCCACCTCATGTCCATCTAGGCACTCATCCACTCATGTCATTAACCATTTTTATTTCCCATATACATTCAAGCATGTGGTTTCCCATGAGAACACCAAGAATATAAAACCAAACCTTTCCATTTTTAAAAAAAAAACATTCAACCCACAATTTTCAAAAATTACACATCAATATTATTTTTAGGCACTTCATTTCAAAAAAAAATTCAAGACCAAATCATATTTACTTAAAGACCATATTTCCATAATTCCAAAACGAAGAGACGAGAGATGACGCAAGAGAAAAATAGTCTGAGCGGGTGACTGGAACATATGGTTGGTGGCCATATGCCTATCACGCAACCACTACAGAGGGTATTCTGGGACATCGTCCTCGGCTCCACATGGATTGCTAGACCCTGTGAGCTCACTGGGACCACTGAACCTACTCCCTTTTTTCATTTCACTTAAAAAAGATTAGCCACGCAGACCAAAGACTCGAACAAAACCCAACTTATTTTGGTAACTTGAGTCCTGCCACTATGTGTGCTTGTCGGGCACCTTACTCGTAGCCAAGACATTGAGTCCCGACAACCTTAACTACTTTCTACCATGACTATAACCCAAAAGAACACAAACCTATGAGTAAACATGTGCCTTTGATAACATTTTGTCAAGAACCAAGCCGGGTCGCCATCCGACCCGGTGCCCAATCCGGTCTGTAACATGGCCCAAAGGGCGTTCCTAATCCCCACGGGATGGAACAACTGCCCGGGTATCAAGAGAGACATGTGGGAATAGTTAACCAGATTAAAAATACAGAAAAAAAACTAACAAGATAAATAATCTGAAACTGGAAATAGACAACCAAACACACCTTTAAACTATAAAAATGATTAATGTCTACAACTAAAACCAATAACTAAAAAGAAAAATACGACATTGGAAAATAAAACTCTGACTCAAACCTCCCGAAAAAAGAGAGGCCACATCAACACAACTCTTCCTAAGAAGGCCAACTGCAACCTGAACCACCACCACTAGGCTCAACACTTCAACCTGTAATACAAAAGAAACAGATTCTACATACACCCAATGGTTTATGTATGGTGTGAGCCAAAATCCTAGTAGGACGTCACCCAATAAAAAGGTTCCATGAAAAATTATCAAATGTCAAATACATATTCAATTTCAAAATGATTGCACAATCAAAGAAAACACATTCACTGCTAGACATACCATGAAAAGGATTTATTGATCAATTTTCACTCACGTTGCACGACTTTAATCACCAAAACCTTTACATAATTTAACCAAAACAATTCTTTACCCTTAATAATTTTTTACCAAAACAATTCAAACTTTCACAAATAAATTTTAAAGACAAAAACTGCTTTACACACTATAGTAAGGATTTCTACATTCAAAACACATTTTAACATCACACGCACTCAAATACCATTTTAATGTGTGGCATGCACCACATCCAATGTTTGATAGGAGACCTCAATCCATATTTAGAACACTTTTTCACAAATCACATATTTTAATAAGCCAATGATAAAAGAATTTAAAATAAGTTAAAAGAAATCCCTTGGAGTAACCGACTAAAACCACACCACGGAGTTCCTTGAAAACCAGACGCACACAAAGCCATGTCAAAATCATAGTTTGCACCACTTGCATAGATAAATAACCTAACTGTACAATCAGAAGAAAAAACACCAACTAAATAGATATGAGTTTTAAGAAAAAAGATCACATAAAATAGACATGCTATTAAACAGTTCAAATGCATATCAAAAATCAATAAAAAACAACTTTTCAAGACACAATCAACTAAATGATATGATAAACAAACTAAACATGCAAATTAATTTATCAATTAATAATTAGACATGGATCCAACTACCTTGGTGTAGAAGACATCACAAATATGGTGTGCATGAGCCGTCACACACCAACTGCAACTCAAACAAACCCAAATTTACCCTAAATCAAACAATTGAACCAAAAACATCAAGAATTAACCCAAAATTGAACACCCTTCCTACTAAGAATCTAATACCCCCATAGAAATAAATTGCACGGGTTGACACACAAAGGAATGAGGGGAAAGGGGATTATTAGAGGAGGGCCACACACGGAATCGATCAAAAACACTGGCCGGAAGGGTAAGGGTGAAGGAGCGACTGGCTGGCCGAGGAGGGGGTGACCGACATAGTAGTCTGAGGGGGGGGGTGCACTGATAGGTCTGGGATTCTGGAGCCTCACGACCAGGTTGGGGAGCAGGAGAAGTGAGGAGGATGTGAGAGGGGTTTACGATAGTGGAGGGCTGAGGATGGTAAGATGGGGAGGAGGTCACTGGACGGAGGAAGAGGCAAGGGCGGGGTCGCTATGGGAGGTGGCCGAATGGGACATGCAGTTGGGAAGTAGAAGGAGGGGGCGCGATGCGACGAGGCGCAAAGAGGGGTCACGACCAGCGATAGAGAGGCAGTGAGGGCTGGTGTCGCCGGATGGAGGCCAACCAAGGGGTGCAGCATAGGTAAAATAGTTAACTGTGTAGGGTTTGGCCCCTGTAGCGCGATATATAGGAGGAAAGGCAAGAGGGGGAAAATGAAGGATAAATAATGAAAAGGGAAAAAGAAAAAAAATAATGAGAAAAAAAAGAATGTAAACCCTAAAAAATTTAACTTAACCAATCATAATTAATGGTAAATAAAAATGGTAATATAAATTAATAATAAAAACATTAAAATAAGAAATACAATTGTTTAAAAAAAATAAATTACATAATTAAAACAATTATGATAATAAAAAAATTAATAACATCATTAATTAATGTTAGAAACTAAATTTATGTGTCACTCATAATAAAAATAATAAGAAAACTAAAAATAATAATAATCAGATAATAAAAAACATGATTCTAACAAAAATTATAATAATAACTTTTTATTTTTATTTTTATTCATAATAAAAAAAATTTATCCTTCTTAATATTTTTAAATCATTAAAGCATTAGATTATTTTAGTTTATTTTTATTTTAGGACTCATTTAAATTTATTATGTCTTTATTGGTAATTCATTACATATAATTAATTGAACAACAGTAGGTCACTAGGTGCACCAGGAGAGGCCGTACGATTAAAAAATCATGCCTCACTTGAGGCCACGCGATCTCAATTTTTCATTGTATTCTCCTTTTATTATTCGTTCTATAATCTTCATCTACATTGAACATTAGACAGGTTGTGCGGTGAACCGAGCGAGGTCACCCAAAAACCCAAGCGAGGTCGCGTAGCTTCGACGGCGGTGCGTTGGACGCAACAAAGGGAAAAACATTCATTTTTTAAAAAGAACTCAGAAATTTTAATTCGTTCTTCGACCCGAACCACCCGATTCCCCAGAAAATTAATAAAATAATTTATTTAAAGATGACAGGTGTGACAATAATCATAAGGGAAAAATTATTAAAATGGATAATCATATCCCACCAAATTATTTTATGATATATTTCTTCTTATGTAAATTATATTTCATTGATACCTTACTTTAAAAAATCGTGTCTAATTTTTTTTTATATAGTATTGAAATATTATTAATTAACTGGATTTTCATACCGTAAAATTTTGATTGGATAAGATAATTACGACCAAAAAATTGAAAACATTAAATTTTACATATTAATAAAAATAATTCATTGGTTTATAGAAAGTTCGAAATTAAAATGAAATCATTTGAAGGTAAAAAAATGTTTTCCAAAAAATCTATTTCATATGAGAAATGTGTTTTTACACAAATAATTTATATCATTTTCTATTTTTGAATGATTTTAATTAAATTTTTTGATTATATATTCAATAAAATATTTTCTCATTGTTGTAAAATATTTTTCAAGCCCTTCATGGATGTTACACTCCATTTTATTATTAATAGTTCATTTTAAAAAAAATTCTATCCACTTCGTTTATGAAATATTTTCAATATGAATTTTTATGGAATATAGAAATTGAATAATTTTATAATAATTCAATATTTTTAAATTGAATAATTAATATAATTTTATAAAATTAAATATTTTTTCATAATGGATAAAAAATAGTTAAATTGTTAAAACCAAAATTGTTAAAATGAGTTTACTGGGGGTTAACATAACATATAATGTTTAAAATGAAAATTAAATATTAAAATATCATACTCTTAAATTATATTTTGACCTTATAAAATCTTAACATTTATTTATTATCCACTTTGTTACAAATTCAAATGAAATCTAATTTGTATTATTTTACTCTGTAAGTAATTCAATCTATACTATAGTCTCATATTAAAGGGATCATATTCTCCCCAATTATTCAAACAATTTGAATAGTATATATTGAAAAATACCATCTAGAAGACAATAATTCCACCATTAAATAATTCTTTTTCTTAACATTAATAAATTCTATGAAGGATTATTATGTGTGCTAATGGAGGTTGCTTAAAGAAGAGGTAATCGTCTTACCTTCCACTTCCAATGCATGTTTATTCTTATAATTCACCAAAATATATTTTATCTACAAAAAATAATTACACTAGTATCAAAAAAATAATTATCTTTCTTAATTTAGGAAATCATTTTTCCAACTACTTTATATAAAATTGGGAACGAATGAGTCAATCTCCCGTATTTGTGGACAACCTCCCCCAATAGAAATACATGATTAATTTTTCATCACAATGTTCCATGGTTGGTTAGTTTTATTTATTTAATATTTTTATATTATACTTATGGAATAATTGTTCATTTTTTATTTTAATATATTTTCTTCCATCTAAACATGTCTTTATTTGGAAAGTGAAAATGTCACTTCAACTAAAGTGTGGACTATAACCTAAATGAATTGATATTATTAGTTTTTCATGTCCAATTTATAGGTATGTTAATAAGGATATGTTAATTTCATATTGATTATATTTTAGAAATAATTAATATTTTATAAATTTTCAATTATTATTTACCTTTATTTCATTCCATCATTCAAAATGTACAACCACCAATGATAAATATGTATGGAGTACATTGTTATAATGTTTTGTCATTAATTTTTGAACAATGATTTATATGGATGGTTAAAAAGGTTAATATAATGAATAAATATAAAATTTATCTCATTATTTAGATTCTGTAGTTTATGAAACCATAACAAAGGTGGAATTACTAAAACCATCTAACTGAAACATGCAAGGAAAACAAACTGGTTTTCACCCAAAATGTTCATTTTAATGAGGAATATATGAATACAAAGGATAATTGAAATTATAATGTAATGATAAATATAATGTTATATTTTAATTTTGTCCTATAATATATTTATAATATATTTATAATATATATATATATATATATTACTCGGTATTTATTAAATATTATGATGCAAAATGATATTGGTGGTTAAAATTTTATTTTAAAATCTCATTTACGTAAGATATTTTAAATAGTAAATTTACTATGACAAAAATAATATATTTTTAATCCATTAAATACATAATATATTATCATCCTCTAGTAATTTCTAGGGGAATCATCTTATCCTGACATTTTAATTTCATTTTTTAATTAAAGTGATTAAAATTTTTGAAATAAAAAGAAATGTATTTCTCTTTTGAGTTGAGAAGCATTCTCCCCTACATCTGTGCTCTATATAATATATTCAATGATTATTTTCACAATACGTAAATAATTATTTGAAATTTATCATTTACTATATTTTTCCATCATTATAAATTTCTAAAAAGATGTGATTGGTCAGTTTTAAAATAACTTAATTATTACTTTTCACAAAAAAGTGATCAAAATGTGTGTTTTGACATTTACAAAATTAATTTATTTTCACACCATTATGAACACTCTATTATTTGAAGGAAAATTTAAAATTTCCATTTGTAAAATTTAATAAAAAAAATTCCTCAATATTATGGGATTTTTTTAATGTTACAAAATGAATGTGGATGTTTTCACATTTTTTTAATTCATGTTTTAAAAGATTTCATAAAAAATTATTATTCATCTATATCAACTTTTTTACAAATTATTATATTTTAATCAGGATATAATCTTAATATTCCATTTAATTTTCTATATTAATTATGAATTTTATGATCTTTTTATTATTATATGAATCAAATATATTTCCATTTGTATTATTAATCAAATAGTGGATAATTAATTATTTTAGGATACCATCCACATATTTTATTTAGTAGATTATGATTGTATGATAATGAGATGTTTATGAAACAAATATATTTTTGAAAAGTTATTATTTAATGATATGAAGAATGTGTTATGATATTTTTTTAAATTACGTATTATTTAATTATGTTATGGGTGGCCATGGATTCTATATCCATCCAATGCATTGGTTAATGATTGTTATCTTATGAGATAATACTGACGAGAATGTGGAGTGAACCTTATTCAGTATCAGAATCTAACAAAAATGATAGTGTTCACAATAAACAATTACTAAAGAAATTATTTAATTTGTATTGAACACAATAAACTATGATTTATAAGGTAATTAGACTTATATATTGAAATTATTTTTTATTCTTATATATTTTCCAAAACAATATCATTAGAATATGATATGTTACCATGGATCATTTTAGGTTATTAATAATTTAAAACTCTTATTAATTATGTCTTCTGTTATGATACAACCATATTCCTTTATTGATGATTATTTATTATTGATTTCCCACTAATTGGGTGTGATATTCTTATCTTAGGATCATGTTCTCATACCATTAAGCTTATTCCCACTTATAATCATGGATTGATATCTCTCAAGTTTACCAATATTGTTCATATGATCTCACCATTTCTTATGTTTTCATTTACTTTAGGATATGAGGAATAATATTTTATATTAAATTTATAAGAAGGGTTGTATGAAAAAAAACATTATATAAGAAATTGATTTCCATTTATAAAATAATTTGATTGCATATTTAGTTTATAATGACACCAAACCATTATGGTCCTCAAGAAACTATTATTGTGAAATTTATTGAATATTCATATAACATTATGAAATATTATCTATTTTATGGTTGGGTCACCTAAATATTCATTTCCCACAAACCAAATACAAAATTATAGTTGTATTTAGATACAAATTACACATCAGATTTTACATAAACCATCCTATCACTATATTCAAAAAAATATGGACATTCTATTCAAGTTATACATTAATAAGATTATCCTAGAACACAACCAGATCATGAAATATTAAATAAAAATATTTATTTAATTTAATATTAATCGTTTAATGATTTTATTCAATTTTAATATCAATGAATGGAATACTAGGTGTAATACCCTAACATGAATTAACAGATAATATATTGGCACTTATTTTTCATAGATTGTTTTTAAATCATTTTGAAAAAAAATTACATAAAAGTGTTACAGAACATGTATCTAACGGATCAGTGTCTTGGAAAAATTAGAAACATGCATAACATTTTTAAAAATAAATGATAAATATTTTTTAACTATTTCTTCTATAGCTTCATTGTTTTATTTAAATTCTTCTTAGTATACGTAATAACTAAAGGATATATATCTTAGAAAGTGGTGAGATAAAATCCCAATAAAAGGATAGATAGAAACATGGATCCAAAAGGGGGTGAGAATAATCATCATCATCATTAAAAAATAATTTTATAATCATTATAATAATGTTAGGAATCATAAAATAAATACAGTGATTATGACAATGCATAAAAAGAAAACATCATGTCTTATTGGTCAACTACCACATATAAATTTGAACAAATATAGAATCATTTTACACATATTTCAATGTATTTCATGAGAGTAATCACATTATCCAATCAATTAGAGTGCTATAAAATTATGGGAGAACCCATCACATTATAAAATTTAAATATTCTATGTAATTCTGTGCTCACCTTTCATATTATAACATGTATATAGTCATGCATTAAACATAGAACATATATCAATTGTGGACATAATATAACATATGGAAAGGAATGGTATTAATTCAATAAATTATACTTTAAAGAATAAAATTTTGGCTTTAAAAAATAAATAGGGAATAACATAATTGGTAAATGAAATATAAATCCTTATTGGGGAAGAAACACTCTCATGAAATGTTGAAATTGTGTTTTAATAAATAATATTTTTTTGGAAAAATCATTTCTTTGGTCATAAAATCAGATTTGAATCATGTATTCCTAAAAAGTAAAATGGAATTAAAAATATGAAATTTAAGAAATGTAAATGGGGCATTCTTACAGATAATTGAGTGAATGAGGGAAGCCTCAATGAAAGAGATATGGGATCGAAAATCCCTTTCCATTATGTTCAAGTGATTAATTTACATTAATATACAAGACAACAAAATTATATTTATTAATTAAAAAAGTTAATTACAATTATTATAGTTTTATTATGTTCATTTATATCCATTTATGTGATTTATAATATTCAAATCTATTATTCAAAATGGTTCATTTTCTTAGTTTTCACGATTAGTTCACATTAATATGAGTATGAATATTTAAGTTGAATGGGTATAATTATCCAGAGTCCTAATTATATGATATTAATGAACCTATAGAATATTAAATGGTTATATATATAATTTTGTTAAATGTTAAGATGATGAATCATTAGATAAGATGTTACTGATCATCATTTAGATTTTTATGTGGTTTTCGAACATCACAAATTAGTTTTGTTCCATTAATTATTATTGTGTATATAAGTTAATTCCTGAAAATAAAAAAGTGTTAATACAGTATTTTTTAAAGTATCTACCAAACATTGTAGTTTTTTTATATACACACATAATTTTATTAAGCTAAAGTGAAAATTCCTTTTCTATGGTGTCGATAAATTGAGACATCATGGGAGATGATATCATTTTTAGAATTAAAGAAAGATAAATAAAGGTTTTTGATGATGGATAATAAATTAACATGATATAATGTAATTATATAAAATAGAAATTAGATATAAAGAATATTTAGAATGATAATGTGATGATAGAATAACAAAAGAAATATAAATTAAAAATAAATTAAAAAAAGAATGATTATTTTACCTCTTGAATTCCCCACTTTGATAACCTCTTTAAAGAACCACGGTTTGGTCTTCATATGAGACAATAAACTCCTAGATGTGGGGAAGGGGTGTGTGATGTTTTAGGGATATAATTATAAAAATTATAAAATCTTGGAAGTTGTGAGGAGAAGAGGCGGTGAGGATTTGTATTTATAGTGGATGATAGTCTTGTCTTCCAATTATTTTATTCGTTAGATTATTATTTTGTCTTAGGACATTGAAAAGATTGAGAATTATAATTAAATAAAATAATATAATGAAGAGGATTTTGAGATTATAGTTATTAATTCATAAATGACTCAAGTAACAGTTAATTTAATTTATAATGTATATATAGCATATTTTACAATATTTTACTATTCACAAAAAATACAACTATATTAGAAAAATCAAAAAAAAAAAACATACCCAAACCATTTATTGTTGTTTTGAATTCAAAAATGAACTCCATTTTATGAAAATATTTTTTTAACATATAAAATTAAATTTTTAATTAAAATCATATTTTATTTAAAAAATACAAATTATAAAATTAAATCTGATTTTAATATAATTTCAATCATTAAATAAGGAATCATAAAATAATATTATAATAAAAATCCCAAAAAATATTACTTTATGATTATGATTATTGAATAAAAATCTACTTTTAAATCATCATTTATTCTAAAAATTAAAAATACAACTTTTTTTCTACAATAAAAGAAAAACATACTTTTTCATTTTTAAAAAATTTACATACATATAAAATGATATAATTAAATAATATTTTAATTTATCAGATTTAAAAAATATATACACTTTTATAGGTGGGGTAATATTCTATGGTCTGGTTTATTATTTATAATGGTCATGTTTATTTTCCAAAGGTCATGTTACTATTACATTGGTGTTAGTTCTTTAATTTTTATAAATATCACATATTTTATTTTTTATTTGTAATGGTAATGTTTTTATTGGTATTTTTATACTATTTAGGTGTTCTGTACCTTATAACAAAATTATAATAAAGAAATTAATTTGGAAAAAGTTTTGGTTGATACATTCCACCCACCTATTTAAAATTTCACCGTCAAAATTTCATTTTTAATAAATAGGTCTGGGTACATCTCCTTCATTGCCTCCTCTAGTTACCATAAATCTTATTCACACATATGGTTCCTCCAAAACAATTTTACAAGGTGGTTTTTATTGTTGCATAAAACCTCTTTTATCCTCTCTAGAATCTTTATTGGCTGCTATTCATAAAGGTATATCATCTTCGTATTATACCACCTCTAATATCAGTACATGTGATGGATTTGGAATTACATCCGCATAGGTGATACAAGGAAAAAATCAATAACATGATCCATATTTGGGGGATCTGAAACCTGATAGTCCTCGAATCCTATGCGATCAAGGATCTTAAAGGCAGAAATGTATATCATGTATATCTACCATCTCTTTCCAAATGACATGAATATATTGCATGGTGATATTCTATGGAAGAATTTATCTTTAATTTAAAACTCCATGTACCATTGAATATTATTAGCAAAGATATTTTTTTGACATTGAGTAGCATTTACATGTAATGGGATAGTTTGATCATTCTCTTGAATTTGTTACACAAGATTTTGTACATTGGATTTTTTCCAAGAACTTTATCCACGATGGTTGTAGATCTATATTTATTTCCATATAGAGAATCATATTGAAGGTGCACCACATGGAGATTAATCCCTAAATGATTGGATTTTAAAATTCTTCCATCGATGATGAACATGTACCCATATTCTACAGCAAATAATTTCCTGATTACATCGCAAGGATCCAATATGAGTAATTTTAGACACAGAGTAATAATTAGAAAATACATGGTTTGATATGAAGTCATGCACGATGCATTATTATTGATTGTGATTTCATATCAAAAAATTAGATTTGGAATTAGACTATATCATCCACACGCACTTCAAGAAACTCTGGGAGCACTGATTGTTGAATTCTAGGTGCTACTATAGAGATATGATGATGCCTTAAATCCTCTAAAGGTCCCCATATCTCCATACATGCGATGTGAGCAATATATATCAATTAAAAATTTTGGATAAATAGAATCACTCTGTAAAACATGAGATAGAGAAAAATCGGGATTGGGGAAGTGAATAGTCATTGATGAATCATTATCCTTCTCTATTTATAGTGTGTGATAGAAATTACCCAAAATTTCCTACCCAACCCTCAAATAATAAACACTATATAAAATAAATTGTTTGACTATAAATCTTGGTCATAAATTTCATTTACTGTTTTTATCACCTTCTTCTAATAAAATAAATATATATTACCTGATAATTCATGAGTAATTAACTCAGCTTTATGTTCTGAAGAATATTAATTGAACCATAAATATTTTAAATTGATATTCATTCAATTAATATTTTATTTATATTTAGATCAAAAAATTTAAATGCATTTAATAAATATATTCAATTCCAATTTATATTAACATATACAATATGAATATATTTATTAATTTGGTGATCATATATCTTTAGGATAAACTTTGACACCATGGGTGGGCCCCCCCATGTCTAATATATCTATTCAACTGAATAGGGATGATTCTTTAATATTCTATTGTGTGTGACCACTTATGCCTTTATCTTGATAGTATTGAATACAATTTATAGAACAAGAGTGGGATCTAACAATCCATCCTATCCCCTTGAGTGATAAGGGTAGTCATAGCAACAAAAAACTACATATGATCACACACTGGGTAATATAATCTATATATTTTTAAATATCTAAAAATAAAATATGTACACTCGGGTCATCGTCCATTCTATCAGTATTATTATTTTGATCTATCTTGATGTATTTATTGTCTATTTCCATGGAAATTATCTTATGAAGGTACATCAATCCTGATCAACATGGAATGATATATAATACAATTCTTACCTCATAGTGACCAATCTTATCTTTAAAATTCAACCAATGCAACACCACCAATGACACACTCTATAAATGCTACCTCATCTTGATTTAATTTTCATGGTTTTTCTATGAATCAATGTATGTGATAAAATGTCACACATTGGTATATATCACATGTTGTGAGAACAATACAAATTTCCATAGATAAGAACAACCAATGACACCAAAAAACATGTAGTTTAACTATTGGAGGTTTTTTCCTCATTATCTCACTACTAGAGATCACCACATGAAAACATCATGAGAAAATTCACAATGATTATGAGACCTCATCACCTGATAGTAAAACATATTCTGTTTCTAGTCAGTATAACATATCTATACTGTAGACCATATGATTGTGATTAATTTCGTAGTATCTCGAGGATATCCTGATAGTCAGATATTTTCTATAACCTTTTGATTCAACAATAATATATGTACATTACCATTTCTGCAGCGGATGAAAAAAATACACTATAATGGTAATAGTAAATCCTGCATAACTAACGATATACTATATATGGTAATCAAAAGTGTAACATAGTTTGGTCTAGGTAACCCTCTGTTACAACACTCCCATTTCATGAAATCCAACTTTCTAACCATACTTGTTATCTCTCACATGATTAAGATCATGTTTCTAATGATAAATGTATTTAGTTTTTTGGTCCTCCATGATTATGAAATGTGGAAATTAAACTATATGTTACCTCACTTACATGAGTAAAACATCTCAATTGTTGGTATCCCTATGTATATTCTGTTTTCCTCTTTGAGAACTTGAAATCTATGATGGTCATAATATCACAATTTACATTATGAAAATACAACACTTACTACGAGAGATAATAAGAAATGGATCAAATCATAACATTTAACTACTTCTTAGAATCCTCAAAATCTAATACATACTAAGTATTTGTAGACATGGCTACCACTATCTTACATGATTTTTTCATTCTCTTAAAAATATACTAAATGTGATCTTCAATCACATGGATCTAATAAATCCTATTTTGTGTCTCATAAAAAGTAATATACTTTATTATATATATATTTAATACTTATGTTTTGTATATTCCAATGTGAATATGGATAGTTCTGACCACTTCCATTGCAGTGCCCCTCTATATAACTGATATATCAACACTACAAAGAGAATCATGGATATATTGATTTTTTTACATGTCAAGACATACATGATTGATCAGTCACTAAAACAAATGTAACTCAAGTCACCACATTAATATCCTACAATATCTTGGAGATTTAAAACTAGATATATTATTCCTTGTGACATTAGTATTAATTGAAATTTGAATTATTCCAACTTGTAATATTCAATACCATGAAACTATATGTACGATTGACTAGGTCAATGATACTATTAGATCTACCTTAGTACATCATGTGCCTTATATATTAGGATTCTAATTTAAGTCAACCACTAAAGAATAGAATATTTCATTCTAGTCTTATCAAACATGAAGACCTATATTTGTTTCCCAAATGTTTCTAATCAAATTTAACATGTAAAATAATGGTTGACCCACTAACCTCTCATAGAGACATGGAAAATATTTATTCTTAAATTTATATTCTTTGATCTTATTGCTTACTTTAATCCTATACATTTTAGTAACATTCATCCATTATTAGCATTCCATGACCAAATCATCTATTTCTAGTTGTGTCATTTAAATACCTTTCATGATTGGTGTTCATGACTTCCAATATACAAAAATGATAATTTAAACTATCTATATAATATAAAATTAAAATGGAATTAGTCATAACAACATGGTATAACCAATCACGTCTTGATGGTACTACAGTTGTACTAAATATTTATAGTATAATTTGAATACACACCATAGTTTTCAAAATAATAATCCCCTTCACACATTGATACAAGGATTAAAATATTGGATATTAATTTATCATGTCAATATTATCTAATTTCAATAAATTTTTTACTTCTAGGAGTTGTTATTCACATTGCAAAATGGACCACTGGTCATTTTGAAAACATAACCATCACTATGGTTTTATCCTTTCTACCTAGTATGTTTCTCTGGAGCATTCTTTTTCCACATAGATATTTGGATCATTTTAATATTTTAATTAATTGTGTATCTATAAAATTGAATAACAGAATTCAATTTTCTCCCAATATCAATAATGAATATTTTAATCCTTATATAAAAATGTAGTCTATCACATGACTTCTAATTTTATATATTTTGGATTTATGAAATATCATAAACAACAGTTAAGATAACTACTTTATATGAAAAATGTGTTTTTTCTTGATGCATGTTTATTTGTATAATACAAAACTCTATGAATAAAAACAGATGGCTCTAATAACATACCATATTACAATCATATTATGACTCACATGATATTCATTTTTCATTTTATTTCGAAAATGCTTATAGGATATCTCTTCTATTTATGAAGTACATAATGAAATAGGATGGATGTATTTACAAGTTGCAACACTGAAACTCCATCCATCATAACTTTAATGTATAAAATGTGCTATAAGTAATTAGTCCATGCTACATTTTGTTGATCAATTTTAACATATAAAACATCATTTGAGATCCTCATCATTAACATCAATGGAATGATGTATATAAGCTAATGTGTGTTTAAGAATTAGTAGTAGCTACATTTGGTTGAATGATGATTTCATGGTCAAGATATTCTTCTACATGATGTCTTGATGAAACTCAAATCTTTTGACCACGAAATACCATACGTCACATTCATATTTCTTAATCACTTAAATGAATCTAATGATTTATATTTACCACTATCATACCCATGAAATAAATCATGCTCACTTGTATAACTAAGTCTAAAATCTATGTTTCTAACCTTTATTTATAAGGATTCCTTTTTTCTAAATTAACTATATACATCGATAAAACTAAAGGTGATTAGATTTACTGAGCCTATATTCCAAATTGTTTATAAAAATGAACTGTAATTTTAGTTCTCCTTGACAATTATTATCTTTTTCACAATAGGGTAAATATGTATTACATATTATATTCATCATGTATTTCCTAAATTTAATGTTTAATTGAAATATTACATTAGAATTGTTCTCCAAATACAACATTCATTCATGAACCCGGAATAATGTCTCCTTGTGTCCAAAGGACAGGTGAAAAAAAATTATAAGAAATAATATTTTTACAACAATCATTATCCTATCTATATATAAGCCATATACTTCTCACCATTGACTTTGGGATTACACTTTTATAACCACTATGAGAAAATACCTTTCTGCTGGTAATATTTCTTTATATACATGTTTACTATATTTTAACAAACCTATATGAAAAGTTTACTATATTTAATAACAATGAAGTATAACATATATATTTTTATTAATTAATATTCATGAAGAAGAAACGGGTACAAGATTAGTCATTTACATTTAGTGACTTTATGAATACATTTGTTATATGTGATGCAAATAACCTCATTTTAATAAATCTTTCATTAAATGACTTTACAAATTTGATTTTGTTGTGCCACATTGCATTGAACATTTCTTCATGTCCTTCAGTTTTTACACTATAATACTTAAAGACTATTATATCTTTTATATAATTATTGTTTACAAAATACTTTAGTTAATGGTAATGTAGAAGTTACTCAATACTATCAACTTTGTAACAAAAATTTAGAAGTTATTTAATTGGGGAAAATGATATGAGAAAGGGATCCACTGAAAGATGGTGATCCATCTTAGAATTTACACATATCCAGTGTAATCACCAACTTGTTCGCATCATTCTTCATATTATCATTCAATTTCCTCAGAGATGAATCATTATTTTATATCACCCCAGTCCTGATGTAATGACCACAAATAACATAATAATTTGATGCTAGAATAATGACTTAACCACCAAATGATTTTCATATGAGTTTTCATGACCCCTCCCCAAAAAGATACCCCCCCATGGCTAGAAATGAAGAATGGGAGATAATGACCCTTGAGTCCTGCCTCCGGTAGGCCCCAGGTTAGTGACTCTCACCAAGGGTATACAGATCATGCAATATGGAAGGAATTACCCTTTTTTGAAACAAGATCATTAGATATAATGGCGTATCCATTAAAAGTCCAAGATATATATTAAATAAAGGTAAAAACAATACCATATGAATTCATAAAATATAAATATAACAAGAATAGTAAAACTTCAAAGAAAATTACCCCAAACCAAGGTAATGCAGAGACACTGGAACTATCCCAACACCCGAGCGAGTAATGACTATCACAGTCCACATAATCCTTCGAGGAAACAAAATGATGGGTTATGTATTTATGGTGACCATCTTGTTATAATCATAAGGAAAACCAATTTCTATCCTAAACATGTGATGGAAATATGCTATGTTTCTCATGGAAATAAAGTAAACACAAAAAAAACCTAATAGGTATACAAAAAATCCCAACCTGACCAAGGCACACAAACCATATAATGGATGATAGGTAATGTAATATAATGGAAATTGATGATAGGGTACCCCACACAACATAACAATGATTGGATTCTATATAATAACAGAAACAATCCTTCTTATACCACCTCTTCAAAAAGTACCACATCACTACCCGCACACACCCACCCACACGGGCCTCCCAAATAACATTGAATCCCACCCCTAGACATTTGGGCCACATACCAAAACACATCCCTCACAACAGACACCTTGGACACAGACCACACCACATCCCGCCAATAGACACTTGGGCCACAAACCACACCACATCCTGAAGACACCAGGGAAAGAACATCACATCTCATTCTAAAAGCACTGAGGAAATCACAACACATCTCATCGGAAAAAATGGGAAAGAACAACAAACCCACACACACATAAGCCTCACAAGCCACAAACTTCCTGGAGAATCTTGGGATACCACCACCTAGAAGAGTGATAAAGGACGAGTTGGGGGGCCAACCATCCATCCTCCCACTATGGTGTTTGGTAAAGACAACGTCCCCTGTGATGATTGGTGTGTTCGTCACATAGTGATCAACTGGGGTAGGGGAGGATAGAAAACAAATGGAGAATGCATGTATATATACATATATGATAACAAACACTTATTTCCATCCTATGGGTTCTCAAAAAAAACAACCATCTATCTATAACACCAACATTGTGGCTTTATCTAGTTGTAATCACCACTAAACAAGCCACAACTTATTTCAAATTTCCAATAATGTTTCAATTAACCTCCCCAATCATTTTATTGTTTAGTATTAACCATATATAACAACACAACCAATTATTTACTCACCAAATCACACTTTCCATTATATTAGCCAAACCAACACAATTAATACCACATTTCATTAACAAATTATTTATTCATTCCATCACTATATGGGAAACTGCTAAACAAAACACACAACAGACAACACAAAATAATAAATTTTGAAGGAGAAGGTCCTAAAAAATCAATGTTTATACAAATTATATAAAAATCATCCCCCATTATACACATTTAATAAGAATTCATGTAATATCCTATAAATCAATGGAACCAACCCCAAAATCTCAACAACACATAGTAACACATTACCACACAACCTTCTCGCATCCTTACTGCACAAAACCTATAAACTATTTTGAAATAAATAAATAACTCAACCTATGTTTCAATTACATAGAATGGTTTATGTATCATCTATGAGTTTATCCATAACACCACCTAGTTTATCGCATATCACACATTTGTGCTCACAGACATACCACAACACAAACTAGAGAAAACTCATATATTTCAACGTAGCCACCTCACATTCAATTCTCCCACACACACAACCACAAAAATTCCATGCATATCATACTAGATCACAATGTAACACATTTTCAGATTTAGAATGGGGAAACATATTTAATTCCACTTAATTATTTAAGGGAATTATCACACAAACCAATTCCCTTGGGAATCCATTTAATATCTAGATTTACATGATTAACCTATTTCTAATTAAAACTATACAACATCATCCCTGACTAAATTCAAAAAATGAAACAAGTGCATCCAAATCCTCCAAAAACAACCATTTTCAATGCGGAATCTGTAACGCCCTGACCCCAGTTACCCAGAGTCGGTGCATTATTTCATAACATTGGCATGATCACAAAAGATCAAGTATCGAATGACCTATTAGTTTAGTTGTCTTGGAAGCACTAGATATATTCATAATACATACATTACATAATAATGTAAAAAAAACTACAACAACATATTGTCTTCATATCCCCTCATACTATCCCTGCAAGTCATTCATAAATTACTTCTTCACATCCTAGGAAAAATAAAACATTGGAAGGGGTGGGCTCAGATGCACAGTAAGGATAATAATATAGAGGAAGCTTTCATAGATAAGCATAAACATTTAAGGAAATGTATAACTAAAACAAAATCCTTTTAAACTTGAACTTCAGCATAATATGGAAAAGATAAAATTAAATATTTCCATTTACTTATTTACATGGATATTATACTAGTCTAAAAATCATATGAAATATCAATAACCACATTCATAATGATGGAATGTATAATGACACACTATCATTACCACGTAGCCAAGGCCTCATTCCAAGAATACAAATAAGATTTTTTCAAGGCCTCATTCCACGACACTAGTTTGTCTCATGAGACCTACCGATGCATCGAGGAGCTATAGCGGGCTCCACCCGTCACTTACTAAGTCCAATGCATTCCTCATATGAAATGGTCTAAACATAACATAAACATTATTATTAAAACTAGCATATGAAATTTCAATACTTTACCCATAAACCATGAATGATATAAAAATAACACATCCACAGTCAAACATATCACAAAACCTTCAACACAATATATAAGATTTGTATCATGATAAATCAACTTCAAAACAATTTTAAAATCCAATAAAGGATTTTGACATAGATGAAAATGATTTTTAAAACTCTTTGAGAGACCTTTTTCATGAAAACATTTAAATGTCACACAATTTAGAAAATAAGTCATTTAAAGAAATTTTTTAATCAAAGTGTCCCATACCACTTTGAAAATTTTCAAAGGAATTAACATTTCAAAAACATTCATGTCCATTTAAATAAATCCTTAAAAACCATTTTGAAGACATAGAAATTAATGAGAATGATTTACAAGAATAAATATTTAAAACATTTGAGATGATTTTTCAATAAAACTTCCCTTAAAATAATCCCTTTTAAAATTCTTTCATAAAACATGGACATGGATAATAAATATGTCCCATGATATACTTACGTAAAAACAACCTCGGATAATAAAGAGATTGTGTAATTAACCCTTACCAATTTGGTAACTTATGAAACATACAACCCATTAAAGAGATATCATACAATTAATATGTAAATACACATAAATTAATTGTATTACACAAATAATACAATTATGGGTGGTACATAAACTACACAAAAGGTAATTATGGAAATATGGCATGAATCTCATGGTAATAAGGAGTAAGATTAAAACACCTTACCTTGTAATTTTCCATGAAAGAGTGTAAGTTAACCTCCTCTATATTAGTTAAATAATTTTTTTTTATTATAAAAGAATATTATATACAAATATGATATCATATATGATCTTTTAATATTTCTTTGTTAATAATATAGTAGTATTATCATCGTTTCGGGTGTTAACTAATTCGTTTTCCTTTATATGCATTGTTATGTAAGAAGTGTTTGTTATGGATAGGTTGTTTATTATTCATATCCAGAATTATATCATGTACATAAAAATTACTTTTAATCATCAAATGAGAATTATTCTTGAATGGATATGATGGGGAAATGAATCTCATCACGTTTATGGAGATAGTAATCCATACGTACACAAGAACGCTACTTCCATTTCATTTTTCATTTTAAAAGGAATCAAAACCAAATGATACATAGGTATATTACTATTAATGTATAATATAATATCTTATATATGTTACTTATGTTCATTAACACCATTCTTTATACGTTCCATGTATGTTATGAACGTGTCATATCACTTTGAGGGGGCGGTAGTACTAATTTCATCAAATGAAATTATCGTATATATATACAACATGAAATGAATAATTTTATAATATAAAATGGAATTAAAGATGATTATATATAAAATAAATATCATCAATATCATATTTGATTTTACTTCCATCATAATGGCCACCATGAGAGGTGGTAGGAGATAATTGAACAATCATCGTTTCGTGAGGCGTTTGGTTGCCATCCACAGAAACATTATGTTATTCACCCATTAGATAGAGTTGTGTCTAAGTGTAGTTCGAATAATTATCATAACAATATCCTAATATATTTAGGATACTGGTTTTGTTACAAAATAAAAGAATAATAAGAGTTTAGGGGTTGTAGAATTTAAATAAAAGAAAAGAAGCTAATAGAAATCGTTACCTTTAATTTTGGTAACTCCTTTTGTTTTGAACCAAAAAGGATGCTGGAAGGGCCTTCTACCTAAGGTAAGGCTTCTAAGAGGAGGATATAGATATAGGGAGCTTAATTGGGAAGGGGATGGATGATCCAAAAGACTTGAGAGGTGTGAGGAATTGGTTATAAGTGGTGTCCTTTTATAAGGGGGAGAAGGGGCTCTTTAGGAAAAACATAAAGTATTATTTTTTAATAAAATCATATTCGGTTTCTAATGGCTCCAAAGTGGATTACATAACGGTTAATGTGGGGATTGGTTGAAAAAAACTCAAAAAATAGGTTTATATAGGTTTGGGGAACCTTATTAACCTTATCATTTAGTTTTAATTCTTAGTTAATTAGTTTGACATTTACCATGTCTCTTTATATTTTTATATTATATTATTAATAAACATACTATAAAATTTCAATCGACCCCCAAGTGGTCCATTAATGATACACCTATCACGATATAAGTCCTTTGGCTGAAACTTATATTTTTACGAATAGAATATGAATTACTAATATAATATTTGTTTTAAAAACTCTATTATGTCAATTTAGACACTATTGGGTATTTTGTTTTTGATAAATTCATTAAAAAATTATTAATTTGGAAGAAATTCATATAATCAATCATAATATGATATATTAATCTATAAAATTATTTTAATTTATAAAAAGTCTCAAATTCAATTTATTTGTATGTTTATAATATCAATTATATTAATATTTCATTAATTTGTTAAATACCGCATCACCATTGTGTCATATATAGATTAAATTATTTAATGTCTGAAAATTATAAATAAAATACCATTATGTAGGAAATCGTTTTATCTTTCTAATAAATATTTAAAATCGAGATTATATTATGTATATCCCTATATTAAATTTTTTTTAGTAATTAATCTTTGATTTTAACTCTTTTAACTCTTCTTTGAATTAAATAATAATAAATGTCCTAATCTAATACAAGTAGACCTAATTGATAATAGTTTATTCCTCAGGTTGTTTTTGGTCGAGATACACTTGTCCAATATAATTAGGACATGTGTTAGGGTAATATTAATATAATTTTTACCCTTAATTACCCTATTTACATTTAACAGTGGTAAATAAAAGTAAAAAATTTACTATTAACCAAATATTATTTTCATCTCATTGAAACACATTTTACTTACTGATATCAACTGTGTCTCACAGATTTTCGAAATTCCACTCACAGAAGTGGTAAAATTATGTTTTATATGAATTTTCAAATTCTCATATGAGGTGGGTAAAAGACGGTGAAAAGTTCAATAAACTTTTGTATATCTAATATTATTACAAAATTTATAAGACCCCAACCTTAAACCTTACTTAATATTGAATTAAATGAATAATTCACATTGAGGATCTTTTCAGGTTTAGAGTTTTAGAGAATTAGAACATAACTATTACATCTCAAAAGATTACAAAGTAGACACTTCTACTAAGTTTCCATAATAAAAAAAATCTTAAAAAGAAACATGTCTATTTCCATGTTTTATATAGCATGACATTTCCTTGATCCCATCCTTGACCTTATTCCACATTAAGTCCTGTGAAAAACATTTGAAAAAAACTAGGGGTGAGCATAAAAAGCTCAGTAAGGGATACACAAAGAATGAAAACTGTTACTTTTTCAAACATCAAGTAAACCATGTATACTCTATCAAAGTAATACCTTCACCTTCATGAAGTAGTAAAAACTCTTCACTGAATAAAGTATCATTACCTACCTTTTTGTAACCAAAGGATTACCATAAAAACCATATAAATAACCCATAACATATATAAAGGTAACTTGGGACATAAACATACTTAAGTGGAATAACCACATGGTCGACTTCCTCACATATCACTTAATGGAATATCCATACGGCCAATTTCCAAACATACTTAATGGAATAGCCATACGGCCAACTTCCATACCCAATGCATTGGAGGTTATAACATAACCACCCGTCCTGGTATTCACGGCACCACCCGTCATATGGTTTATCACGTAACCACCCGTCAAATGTCCAAGTACCAATATAAAATCATAAAACATCAAACCTATATAAAGGAATGATACCATTTCCACATTTCAATAACAATATATCATAATAGAATCCTTTATCAAAACCATTTTCAATACCAAAATACATAAAAGAGTATATGGTATTTATTTTATTTTAAAAACATTACGGCTTATTGAGGAAGCCAAAGACCAAATAATACTCGCGGCGACAGAAAAGGTCGTTGTCACCACGTACGTTAAAAAAACATTCCTTTTTGTCATTTAGTAAAAATCTTTGTAGAAAAAGATTCCTTTTGTATAAAAGTAAAATTCAAAGGGTTTTATACACCGTATAAAAGAAAGTTGTGTATAAAATGAAATATGCCTCAATGAAATGAGATTGAGACAAAGTCCCTTACCTCGGGTCTGACTTGACTCGATCATTCTATAACATCATGAATAATAAACATGAGATAATTTCTACTTGATTAAGATCCTTTTTAAAGTTCATTATTCCTTTTATATCACTTATTTCCATGTTATAAACATTATGTAACCATTTACGTTAACAATGTTTGTTTTGTTGATATTTGGTTCTTAAGTCGAAAGTGGACATCTTACAATTACATGTTGTTCGTGTGGTCAAAGGTTCTTTATATCCAGAATTACATTCCTGATTTGGATATCATATATATCATATATATCCAGCTTATACATGTATTTATAATATTACATAATCATTTATAGGTAAGAAATTAAATTCACCATTCATGGAGACGGTAAGTCGTACATACACATGAACGCTACTTTCATTTCTTTGTCATATTAATTGAATTAAAACTAAATGATAGGTATGCATATTTTAATTCCAGAATTATATTAATCATTTAGATATATCATTCATTATATATATCCATTATATACATTTACTTTTAATATTACATTACATTTGGGGATAAGAAATGAAATGCACCGTTCATGGAGATGGTAAGTTGTACGTACGCATGAACGCTACTTTCATTTCTATCTCATGCTTTAATGGAACGAAATAATAAATATATAGAGGTATATTATAATTCCAGTATAACATCATATATAATAACTTTAAATCCATCCTTTACACATCCCACATATGGCATTAACGAATCACATCACTTTGAGGGGGCGGTAGTCCGCACTTCCTTAAATGAAGATATCATGTTTATCCATAATGGAAACCATAAAGGTATGCCAAAAATGAAAAATAAATAAGCTTAAGGAAAACATAAACATATTATATATCATATATAAATATAGTGTCATCTTAATGGCCACCTTTGAATGTGTTAAAATAATGTTGAACAATCATCGTTTCGGGAGGCAGAAATTTTCCATCCACGGAAACAGTATGTTCTTTAACCATTAGATGTAGGTGTGTGTAAGTGTAGCTAGAATACTTCTTATAAAAACATCCTAATATATTGAGGATACTGGAATTGTTACAAAAGAAAATAATAAAAAGATTTTAGGGGGTTGGAGATGCAAAATAAAACAAAAGAACTCAAAAGATGACATTACCTTAAAATTGGGTAACTCCCCTTAGATTGAGCTCAAAGGCTTCCATGGGAATACTTCTGCCCAAAGTGAGGCTTCAAAGAGTACTAGAGTAATGTGGAGAGCCAAAATGGGCAGGGGTTGGTCGAGCCAAAGGCTTTGGGAGTGTGGGTATGGAGGTAGAGGTGGGGGCCTTTTATAAGAGGAGAGGAGGGGCAATATTGGAAGGTAAAGAAAAGTCACTTTATTTTAAAATGGTATTCGGATTTAAGAGGTCCCACATTGATTAATTTCGAGTATAAGGTGATAAGGGTTCGAAATCAACTCATCCAATTGGTTTTGGACATGTGTAGGTCTTATATATTACATTATCTTTCCATTTTATTTAAATCGTTAAATAATGAGGTTATCGCTGCATCATCATGATGTCATAAATAATTTAGTTTATTTAATTTTTAAAAATTATAAAACAAATACTATGATGTAGGAAATCTTTTTATCTTTCCAATGACTGTTTATAGTCAAAAATCTGACTTGTATAACCCCATGTAAAAATTGTTTTAGTAAAACTATTCAGGTGTGTGTCATTTTTACTTTAACATTAAATAAAAAGTTATTTATGTCATTTCCCAACCAAAGTTGCTCCATGGGGTCCCCAAGTTGACCCATGGCTTGTCTTTGTCGGCCATGAAACATCCAATAAGGATAGGACATGTGTCAATCTCCCCTCATATTATTAAAACATTATTTTTACCTTAAACTACACTAATTACCTCTAATTGCGATTAAAAACATAATAAGTTACTATTCACCAAAAAATTATTTTAATCTCATTGAACCACATTTTAATTCTTAATGACAACCATGTATGTTGTATTTTTGAAATTCAAAACACAGAAGTGGTAAAATTTCATTTAAACGAAAAATTAGTTTTTATAAGAACCACTTAGTGGTTTCACTATTCATCAAAAATTGAAGTTTTTCAGAAAAATACCAAAAATTCACCCTAATCTATATTTGATATTCCAAATTCAAAAAATGAAGTCCATTTTACAAAATTAACAACATATAAGTTTCATTAATTAATTTAATAATTAATTCCCGCTGTCAGAGCAAATAGCGTGTTTTTATGAAATAATAATTATCAAAAGATTGACACTGGTTTAAGTCCGATTTCAAAGTGAAATTAATTCCAACGACCACTATTGGATTTAATGGTAAAAATATTTTCTAATTTCACTTTAAAACCAATTCAAATGATAATCTAATCATATAAATAAATTAGATTAAAAAGAGGTTTTGAATTAAAATACAACATTTTACACTATTCAATAAAAAAATGAACTTTATCGGAAAGATACCAAAAATTTACACAAAGTAAATTTTGATGTCCCGATTCTAAAAAAGAGTCATATTTGGTCTAATAGAATTTATAAGATTGATCAACACTATATTTTATGACGGTTCTCTGTCAAAAGGTGATAAGTGAACCCTTAGTAAAAATTAGGGTATAAATGCCTAAAATTGAATTATTTCCATATTTTAAGCCTTTGTCTTTTATTGGATAAATGTAAAAACATTTAAAAACATATATAATCATATTTTAGTTATTTCTATCCATTCCCACCAGTACAACGACTACGTGTTAACTAACATTTAAAATAATATTATTTTATTACTAGTGTGCAACGTAAGTTTTTAAAGAAACTCATCGTTGCGTATCGAGTACGCTATCGAAAGTAGAAACCCCTTTTTAATTAAAATTAATATTTAATTCGTAAATATTAATAAATATGAAAATTCTTTATTCTTTATTTACCTGGGATGTTACATCCTTCCCCCATTTTGGGAATTGTGTCCTCACAATTTTATTCACTTATTAAAATAAGTGGGGGTATTTATCCCTCATAGCATTTTCAGATTCCCATGTTGTCTCTCCAATCACATGGTTTTTCCAAAAAACCTTTACCTCATGAATCACCTTATTCCGTAACACTTGCTCCCTGTGTTCAAGAATCTGGACTGGTTGTTCTTCATAAGATAGGTTCTCTTCCAGCTGAACTACCTCTGGACTCAAAACATGAGATGCATCTGGCATATACTTCCTCAACATCAAAACATGAAAAACATTGGGTACCTGAGATAAACTCGGAGGTAAAGCCACTCGGTAAGCAACTGATCCAACTTTCTCCAGAATTTCGTATGGTCCAATGAACCTTGGACTAAACTTTCCTTTCTTACCATATCTCATCACACTTTTCCAAGGAGAAACCTTGATAAAAACATGATCACCTACCACGAAAGATTGATCCTTCCTCTGGTTATCCGCATAAATCTTCTGCCTACTCTGAGCTTTTCTCATGTGCTTCTGAATCAACTAAACTTTTTCTGTCATCTCTTCTACTAATTCTGGTCCCATCAGCTTCCTTTCACCCACTTTATCCCAAAATGCTAGAGTTCGACACTGCTTCCCATATAATGCCTCAAATGGTGCCATCTGTATACTGGAATGAAAACTGTTATTATAAGAAAACTCAACCAAAGAAAGATGTTGGTCCCAACCTCCCTGATAATCCATCGAACAGGCTTGTAGAATATCCTCTAAGGTCTGAATTGTTCGTTCTGACTGCCCATTTGATTGAGGATGAAAAGTTGTACTAAAATTTAATTCAGCACCCAACGACTTCTAAAGGCCTTTCCAAAAGTTAGAAGTAAACCTGGGATCACAATCAGATACAATGGAGTGAGGAACTCCATGTAACCTGACTATCTCTTTAAGTTACAAAAGGGAAAGTTGATCTAGGGAAAAAGTATCTCATATAGAAAGGAAATGAGCAGATTTAGTCAAACGATCAACAATATCCCAGATTGCATTATTACCTCAAGATGTCCTCGGTAATCCCACAACAAAGTCCATGGATATGTTTTCCCATTTCCACTCTGGCACTGGTAAAGGCTGAAGCATCCCTTTAGGTAAATACCGCTCTACTTTAACCTACTGAAAAGTCAAACACTTCACAGTAAAATCAGCAATATCTCGTTTCATTCCATCCCACCAGTAATACTCCCGCAGATCTCTGTACATCTTAATACTGCCAGGATGAACTGAAAAAGGGGAACTATGAGCCTCACATAACAACTCATTCTTCAACTATGAATCACAAGGCACACATAATCACTTCCCAAACCTCAAAAAACAATCATTATCAATGTTGAATTCATGAAACTTACCTTTCTGAACCAGCTCTACCTTTTTCTGCAACGCGCTGTCTTGCGTCTGTGCTTTCTTGATTCTGTCTGATAGAGAAGATTTCACTGATACCTGAAATAAAACAGAAGGACATCCTGCACCAACAACTTCTATGCCAAAGTTCATCAAATCAAAAACCAAAGGATCTTGTTCCAAACATATCATGGTTAATGAAGCATTGCTTTTTCGACTCAAAGCATCGGCCACTTTATTTGCTTTTCCCAGATGGTAGTGAATTGTATAATCATAATCCTTGATTTATTCCAGCCATCTCCTCTATCTCATGTTCAATTCTTTCTGAGTGAATATATACTTTAAACTTTTGTGATCAGTATATATTTCACACTTTACTCCATACAAATGATTCCTCCAAATTTTTAAAGCAAAGACAACAGCATATAATTCAAATCATGTGTAGGGTAATTTACCTCATGATTTTTCAACTGACGTGAAGCATAAGCAATTACCTGATCATTATGCATAAGGACACATCCATGTCCCTTCAACGAAGCATCACTGTATATAACAAACTCACCATTCCTGGAAGGAAGTCCCAAAACAAGAGAATTCACCAATCATCTTATCAACTCCTATAAAAAATCATCACATTCTTTTGTCCAGATGAACTTAACACCCTTATGAGTTAGCTTAGTCATTTGACTAGATAACCGTGAAAAACATTTCAACAAACCTTCGGTAGTAACCTGCCAAACCAAGAAAACTACGGATCTCGGTTACATTTTTCGGTCTTGGCCATTCTTCAACATCTTTTGTTTTAGTAGGATCCACAGTTATGCCATCTTTTGAAATAATTTGACCTAGGAAAGAAATTTGGTGTAACCAAAACTCACACTTGCTGAATTTTCCATATAGTTTCTTTTCTTCTAAGGTTTGTAAGATAACCCTTAAATGACTTTCATTCTCCACATTACTTTTAGAAAACACCAAAATATCATCAATGAAAACAACCACAAACCTATCCAAGAACTCATGGAAAATTCTATTCATAAGGTCCATGAATACAACAGGTGCATTGGTTAACCCAAAATGCATCACTACAAATTCATAATGGCCATATCTAATACAAAATGCAGTCTACGGAACCTCTGCATCTTTTACTTTCAACTGATAGTACCCCGACCTCAAGTCAATCTTCAAAAAATAATGAGCTCCCCGGAGCTGATCAAACAAATTATCGATATGAGGCAAAGGATACTTGTTCTTAACAGTAATATTATTCAAGGCTCTATAATCAATGTGAAGTCTCATTGATCCATCTTTCTTTTTAACAAACAAGACAGGAGCACCCCATGGTGATGTGCTAGGTCGAATGAAACCTCTATCTAATAACTCCTGCAATTGTTTCTTTAACTCTAAAAGTACAAATTGAGCCATTCTATAAGGGGGTATTGAAATTGGCTTAGAATCAGGAACTAAGTCAATAGTAAATTCAACTTCCCGATCATGAATAATACCAGGAAACTCCTCAGGAAAAACATCAAGATACTCATTTACCACCGGCACATCATTAATCTGAACATTTCCTTTATTTTCAACAATATGTGCAAGGTAACATTCATTTCCATCTTTTACTAGTTTCTCAACTTCCAGATATGTTATCAAAATCAAGGGTTCATTCTTGTACCCAAACTGAAAATATTTCTGAAAAGAAAACATTTTAGCTCTGCAGTCAATCATAGAATGATAAAAAGAAAGACAATCCATGCCCAAAATAACATCAAACTATACTAGAGGCAAAACAATAAGGTTTTCTGGTAGATTCTTTCCACACACAAGGATAAGAAGGTTCTTATATTTCCTTTTTGTCTAAACGTTCCCTCCGGGTATTTTTACCATAAGTTCAGGGTTCATATCTTGATATGGAATTTCCAATTTACTAGAAAACTTCTCAGAAATGAAAGTGTGTGTAGACCCTAAATCAAAAAACACATTGGCATATTCTGAACAAACAAACAGTGTACCCGATACCACTTCATTCGATGGCCCAACATATGCTAAAGTTGTTGCAATGGATTTCACCACCCCTTTCTGCTTGTAGTCTGGCTACTTTCCCCCAGTTGAGTTCTTCGTTAGACACTCATTTTAATAATGACCCATTTCATTACACTTAAAACATCTTACCGCTGGCTTTTCATTGCCTGCTTGATCATCTTCCTTACAGTTACGAGCAATATGACCAGACTCACCACACCGAAATCACTTATCATACTTGGATAAACATTCTCCAGGTTGCATTTTACCACACTTCTAATAGGACAGATATTTAGTTTTCTTACCTCCTTGCTTCTTTAGTGAATTCTTCCCCTTTTCTTGCCAACTGGACCTCTTATTCTGTTGTTTGTCATAGAACACCTGATCATCGAAAAACTCCATTTCTTCCTTCTCCGCACATTGAACATGTTTTTCATAACTTTTGAACTCACGAGAATCTAAAGCCCTTCGATACTTTTGCTTTAACCCTGAGTAAAAATGGTTTATTTTACTTTCAAGATCTCATATGAAATTTGGAGCCTACCTTGCCAATCGAGTGAACTTTGCTTCATAAGAAGCCACTAAGTCATCCTCATGCCTCAATTCTAGGAACTGTTTTTCCATACTAAGACTAACCACCTTAGGAAAATATTTCTCAAGAAACATACCTTTGAATTCGTCCCAGTGAAGATCCTCAATCTTATCACTATCTCTAATATTTTTCACCATCGACCACCACTGATCAGCTTCACCTTTAAAACGGTAAAGAGCAAGACTAACCTTTTGATGTTCTGAACACCCCATGACATCAAAAATCTTCTCCAGTGCTTTAATAAACCCTTCACCTTTCATAAGGTCAGATGATCCTCTGAATGATGGGGGATGTTACCTCATGAAATGTTCTACCACTAACATGTTCCTCTGTGGTTTATCTGGCTAATCTCGTGCATGGATACCACCACCATTTATAGCCTGAGTCAACTGTTCCATCACAGCAACAAACTATTCAATTCCGATTCCGACCATCTCAGGTTACTGATTTAGAAGGTTGTCTTCCTCCTGATGTTGTCCCAACATTACTGCTTTGTTTCCTTTGCGGAAAACAATTCTGAATGCAGAAATATCTTAGGCGAAGCAACATGGTAATCTGTAAATTCTATATCATTTCAATCATATCATAAATTAACTTATAATTTAACAATTTTCTAACTCCTAAAGTTGTCTAAACTGACCTCTAATACCAAATATAATGCCCCATCCTTAAACCTTACTTAATATTGAATTAAATGAATAATTGACATTGAGGATATTTTCAGGTTTATATTTTTATAGAATTATAACTTAAGTATTACATCTCAAAAGATTACAAAGTAGACACTTCTACTAAGTTTCCATAATAAAAAAACTCTTAAAAAGAAACATGTCTAGTTCCATGTTTTATATAGCATGACATTTCCTTGATCCCATTCTTGACCTTATTCCACATTAAGTCCTGGGAAAAAAATTTCAAAAAAACTTGGGGTGAGCATAAAAAGCTCAGTAAGGGATACAGAAAGAATGAAAACTGTTACTTTTTCAAACATCAAGTAAACCATGTATACTCTATCAAAGTAATACCTTCACCTTCATGAAGTAGTAAAAACTCTTCACTGAATAATGTATCATTACCTACCTTTTTGTAACCAAAGGATTACCATAAATCCCATATAAAGAACACATAACATATATAAAGGTAACTTGGGACATAAACATACTTAAGTGGAATAACCATATAGTCTAATTCCACACATATCACTTAATGGAATAGCCATACGGCCAATTTCCAAACATACATAATGGAATAGCCATATGGCCGACTTCCACACCCAATGCATTGGAGGTTATAATGTAACCACCCATCCTGGTATTCACGGCACCACCCGTCATATGGTTTTTCACGTAACCACCCGTCAAATGTCCAAGTAACAATATAAAATCATAAAACATAAAACCAATATAAAGGAATGGTAACATTTCCACATTTCAATCACAATATATCATAATAGAATCCTTTATCAAAACCTTTTTCAATACCAAAATACATAAATGAGTATATGGTTTTTATTTTATTTTAAAAACATTACGACTTGTTGAGGATTCCAAAGACCAAATAATACTCACGGTGGCAGAAAAGGTCGTTTTCACCGCGTACGTTAAAAAACATTCCTTTTTGTCGTTTAGTAAAACGCTTCATAGAAGAAGATTCCTTTTGTATAAAAGTAAAAGTCAAAGGGTTTTATCCACAGTATAAAAGAAAGTTGTGTATAAAATGAAATATGCCTCAATGAAAGGATATTGAGACGAATTCCCTTACCTCTGGTCTGACTTGACTCGGTTGTTCTTTAACGTCCTGAATAATAAACTTGAGTTAATTTCTACTTGATTAAGAACCTTTTTAAAGTTTATTATTCCTTTTATATCACTTATTTCTATTTTATAAACATTATGTAACCATTTAAGTTAATAATGTTTGTTTTGTCGATATTTGGTTCTTAAGTCGAAAGTGGACTTCTTACAATTACATGTTGTTCGTGTGGTCAATGGTTCTTTATATCCAGAATGACATTCCTGGTTTGGATATCATATATATCATATATATCCAGCATATACACGTATTTATAATATTACATAATCATTTACAGGTAAGAAATGAAATGCACCGTTCATGGAGACGGCAAGCCGTACGTTCGCATGAACGCTACTTTCATTTCTTTGTCATATTAATGGAATTAAAACTAAATGAGAGGTATGTATATTTAAATTCCAGAATTATATTCATCATTTAGATATATAATTAATTATATATATCCATTATATTCATTTACTTTTAATAGTACCTTACATTTGGGGATAAGAAATGAAATGCACCGTTCATGGAGACGGTAAGCCGTACGTACGCATGAACGCTACATTCATTTCTATCTCATACTTTAATGGAAAGAAATAATAATGATATAGAGGTATATTATAATTCCAGTATAAAATCATATATAATAACTTTAAATCAATCCTTTACACATCGCAAATATGGCATTAACGAATCACATCACTTTGAGGGGGCGGTAGTCCGCACTTCCTTAAATGAAGATATCGTGTTTACCCATAATGGAAACCATAATGGTATGCCCAAAATGAAAAATACATAAGCTTAATAAAAACATAAACATATCATATATCATATATAAATATAGTGTCCTATTAATGGCCACCTTTGAAGGTGTTAAAATATTGATGAACAATCATCGTTTCGGGAGGCAGAAATTCGCCATCTAAGGAAATAGTATGTTCTTTAACCACCATACATGTAGGTTTGTGTAAGTGTAGCTTGAATCCTTATTATAACAACATACTAGTATATTGAAGATACTGTAGGTGTTACAAAAGAAAAGAATAAAAAGAGTTTAGGGGGTTGGAGAAGCAAAATAAATCAAAAGGACTCAAAAGAAGACATTACCTTAAAATCGGGTAACTCCATTTGGTTTGAGCTCAAAGGCTTCCTTGGGAAGACTTATGCACAAAGTGAGGTTTAAAGGAGTAATATAGGGATGTGGAGAGCCAAAATGGGTAGGGGTTGGCCGAGCCAAAGGCTTTGGGAGTGTGGGTAAGGAGGTAGAGGTGGGGGCCTTTTATAAGAGGAGAGGAGGGGCACTCTGGGAAGGTAAAGAAAAGTCACTTTATTTTAAAATGGTATTCGGATTTAAGAGGTCCCACATTGATGTATTTCGAGGATAAGGTGATAAGGGTTCGGAATCCACTCATCCAATAGGTTTTGGACATGTGTAGGTCTTAGATATTACATTATCTTTCCATTTTATTTAAATCGTTAAATAATGAGGTCATCGCTGCATCATCATGATGTCATAGATAATTTAGTTTATTTAATGTCTAAAAATTCTAAAAAAAATACTATGATGTAGGAAATCTTTTTATCTTTACAATGACTATTTATAGTCAAAAATATGACTTTTAAAACCCCATGTAAAAATTGTTTTAGTAAAACATCTCATGTGTGTGTCATTTTTACTTTAACATTAAATAAAAAGTTATTTATGTCATTTTCCAACCAAAGTGGCTCCATGGGGTCCCCAAGTTGAACCATGGCTTCTATTGGTCGGCCATGACACATCCAATAAGTGTAGGACATGTTTCAAGCTCATCTCATATTATTAAAACATTATTTTTACCTTAAACTACACTAATTACCTCTAATCGCGATTAAAAACTTAATAAGTTACTATTCACCAAAAAAATATTTTAATCTCATTGAACCACATTTTACTTATTAATGACAACCATGTATGTTGGATTTTTGAAAATCAAAACACAGAAGTGGTAAAATTTCATTTAAACGAAAAATCAGTTTTTATAAGTACCACATTGTGGTTTCACTATTCATCAAAAATTGAAGTTTTTCAGAAAAATACCAAAAATTCACCCTAAGATATATTTGATCTTCCTAATTAAAAAATGAAGTCCATTTTACAAAATTAACAACATATAATTTTCATTAGTTAATTTAATAATTAACTTCCACTATCAGAGCAAATAGCGTGTTTTAATGAAACAATAAGTATCAAAAGATTGACACTAGTTTAAGTCTGATTTCAAATTGAAATTAATTCCAACGACCACTATTGGATTTAATGATAAAAATATTTCCTAATTTCACTTTAAAACCAATTAAAATGATAATATAATCATATAAATAAATTATATTAAAAAGAGGTTTTGAATTAAAATACATCATTTACACTATTCATTAAAAAAATGAACTTTATCGGAAAGTTACCAAAAATTTACACAAAGTAAACTTTGATGTCCCAATTCTAAAGAAGAGTTATATTTGGTCCAATAGAATTTATAAGATTGATCAAAACTATATTTAATGACGGTTCACCGTCAAAAGGTGATAAGTGAACCCTTAGTGAAAATTAGGGTATAAATGCCTAAAATTGAATTCTTTCCGTATTTTAAGCCTTTATCTTTTATTGGATAAATGTAAAAACATTTAAAAACATAAATAATCATATTTTAGTTATTTCTATCCATTCCCGCCAGTACAACGGCTACGTGTTAACTAACATTTAAAATAATATTATTTTATTACTAGTGTGCAACGTAAGTTTTCAATGAAACTCATCGTTGCGTATCAAGTACGCTATCGAACGTAGAAAACCCTTTTTAATTAAAATTAATATTTAATTCGTAAATATTAATAAATATGAAAATTCTTTATTCTTTATTTACATGGGATGTTACAAAATTACTCCAATTAATTTCATTGAAAACATATAGATATTATTTGTCTATTTTTACATAAAATAAATTTAAATAAAATAAAAAAATATTTAAATAAAAATTTAATTATAAATAATAACTCAATGTTTTTCACTATTCATCAAAAATTGATTGTTTTCAGAAAAATAACAAAAATTCATCATAAGCTAATTTTGATATTCTGAATTCAAAAATGATGTCTATTTTACCAAATTCAAAACATTGAAGTGGCATTAATTAATTTAAAATTAATTTTTGTTGTTAAAACAAATCGCATGTTTTTAAGAAACAATAACTATAAAAATATTGAAACTTGTTTATGTCCAATCTTAATGTTAAATTAATTCCAATAAACAACATTGGATTAAATGGTAAAAATATATTATAATTATACTTTAAAATTAATTAAAAATACAATCTAAAAATATAAATAAATTAGATTAAAAGACACTTTTAAATTAAAATACAATATTTTTCACTATTAATTAAAAAATGAACTTCACCAGAAAAATTCAAAAAAATTACACAATATAAATTTTGATGTCGCCATTCTAAAGTATAAATTTATCTGGTAAATTTGAATATATATATATTTCAATTATTGAATTTAAAAATCGTTCACCATTAAAAGTTGGTAAAAGTGCATTTTTGAAAAATACTTCTTTTATCGGAAAAAAATGAATTTGTTGTTTAATTATGTCTAAGAAACTCGTAATATGGATTCTAAAATTATAAGGATTATATAAAGTTCAAAATTCAGTTAATACTATTCATAACCACTTTTGAACGGCTATTTTGGTTAGTCGTTGTGGACTTGAACTCGGTGTTGCGTGTAGTGCAAGTTATTCAATTATTTTGAAGAAATAACACACTAGGAAATAATGGGGTGTTACATTCTCCCCTCCATCAATAAAATGCATCCACACAATTTAAAATTTTTCATCAAGATTAAAAAGTTGAAAATAGAAAATATCTTTGTGGGAAAACGCACATCAGAAATTGGGTTAATAAAATTTAGTCTTAATTAGAGGAAAAGAGAGATTAAAGGGTCACAACCAAATTATGATCTCTATTAGGAAAAAATTGGTGGTAATTAGAGATATATAATTGGAGGAAAAATGTAAATATTTTTAAGTAGTGATTAAGGTCATCAATCACAAATAAGTGTAACATTGAAGTCCTTAAATTCATCAATCTATGATGATTTAAAATACCATCACTTCAACAAAACATAAGGTATTAGGATAACACATTTTTGGATTTAAGATCCCTTCAATAAAGTATAATAATTAATTTCATCATAGAATACGAGAAGAATAAAAATATATACTTGACAAGTAGAGTTCCATCCTTTAAATAATTTCTACCACAAACTCATCTTTCACTCAAAACAATAATAGAACAATAAAAAATATTCTATTTATCTTATTCGTATTGGGTTCCAAAAAAGATGATTTTATAAATCACCTATCAGGCCATTTAAAAAACCTACATTTTTCAATTCAGGATATCACGTGGGCCGGTGGTAGGTGATACACCCTTGTCGCCCTTCGGTTGCGGGTTCAGGTCTTATGGCCTTGCTGGATGTGACGGGTTGCCGCCCGACCTTCGGGATCTCCTTTTATGGAAAACCAACAATAATCCAAAAGTAGAATTATCCAAAAAAAATCTTTCTAAACTCACAGTCCAAAATTTATATGGAAGGTAGACACAATGACGATCCTTTTTTCCACGTAATAACATGTGAATGCCTTCATCACATATTCTTTCAAAAAACTGAAACATCCTCAATTACCATAAAACCTTATTGATTACATTCATGATCCATTATTCCTTTTAGAATATTGGATATACTCTTTCTATCAAAAAATGTGGTAAACTTCAACAACAATGTAATATACAAATCATTAATCATTTTCAAGGTAGTCATGAATATCCAATATAATTTATCCAAATCAATCATGTATTATTCCAAAATCACTACCTCGGTATCAGAACAATATTATGGTTTATCTTTCGTACAACCATATATTTTCCAAAAATTTAACCTACTATTGAGTGACTTTTCATGGTTCCACACAATGTCAAGTCCTTAATGAAATAGTACTACAATACAATCCTTATATACTCCATAATCATTATAACCAGTACATCGTTGATACAACACTCAAATGATATAATTATTTAACAAAAACATAAGAACTCTAATCATTCCTTCTCATCTGTGGTAGTATCATAACATGATTATTATCCAATAGCATCATTTCGGGCTTACTCTGATGATTTGGACATTGGTTTGCGTAGTGTCCCAACTCCTTTCAGATGAAGCAGTGTACATTTGAAACCTTTTTCTTACCCTTAGATTCACATAATTGGTGTCCTTTTTCTCCACACTTATAACAAACTCCCATTTCTTTCAGGAAAGTTCATGGGTGTTTCTTCCCATAGTTATCACATAAGGGAAAATTTTTCTTTTCCCTCTTCCCATTATCCATATTTCTTTCTTCCATACTTTTTTTCTCCTAATTACCTTCAAAGACTTAGGACTCGGTGAATTATTTTCATAACTTATTAATAGATGATACTATTTCTTAATATGTTGATAATATATGGGAGAATATTTCCCTTATAAATATTGGCTTAATATCGTGAATGATATGATCATTCTTACTCTTTGTATCATACGTATTACTGGAGTTCAAATTCCTTCTACTGGGTGCCATTTCTATACAATGTCATGCACTATGTCAGTTTATTAATTGCAATGAATAATTCCAAACATGCAGAATACCTAACGTAGATTGAACAGTTTATGGATATAATTTATAATCATAAAAAATGTTTTCTTTGAGGAATTATATACTCATAAACCCTTCAAAATAGTTTGTATGGAAAATGAGAATTATCCTAAGCATATCCCACAGGAGTGTCGTAACCCAGAGTGCAGCAAGGCCCATTTTCGTGCACCAGTTCCTGTTCGAGTCTATCTCAAAGTGGTGTTTTCGGGTTTTACCCTTAGATACATCTGTGCCAGAGCCACCTCTACCTGCTCGTATCCAGATAGGGATGTATTTCTTGGGAAACTCACAAAATATTTACAATACCAATATTCAAGGATGTTCTTCAATACAAATCTTTAATGTCCATCTTAGGTCCATGTGCTCTAATCAGAGTTTATCTAAATCTAGCTTCCAAGGGTTTTACTAAACTCCCTCTGATACCAACTATAATGCCCTAACCCAATTACCCAGAGTCGGTGCATTATTACATAATATTGGCATGATCTCAAAAGATCAAGTCTCATAAAACCGATTAGTTTAGTAGTCTTGGAAATATTTGATATATTCATAAGTCTTACATTACATCATAAAGTAAAAAAAACCCAACAAAATATTGTCTTCATATCCCCTCATACTACCCATGCAGGTCATTTATAAATTATTTCTTCACATCCTGGAAAAAATAAAACATTGAAAGGGGCGAGGAAAGATTCTAAGTAAGGATAACAATATACTGGAAGCTTTCATAGATTATAATAAACATTTATGGAAATGTATAACTAAAACAAAATCCATTTGAACTTGAACTTCGAAATAATATGAAAAATGATAAAATGAAATAATTCCATTTACTTATTCACATGGATATTCTACTAGTCGAATTATCACATTCAATATTAATATCCACTTTCATAATGATGGAATGCATAATGCCAGATTATCATAACCACGTAGCCATGGCCTCGTGCCAAGACTACGAATAAGATTTTGTCAAGGCCTAATGCCAAGAAACTAGTTTGTCTTATTAGACCTACCGATGCATTGAGGAGCTATAGCGGGCTCCACCCGTCACTTAATAAGTCCAAGTCATTCCTCATATGAAAATATCTAAACATAACATAAAAATTCGTATTAAAACTAGCATATGAAATGTCAATACATTCCCCATAAACCATTAATGGTATAAAAATAACACATCCATAGTCAACATATCACAAAACCTTCAACACAAAATGGAAGATTTGTATCATGATAAATAAACTTCAAAACAAGTTTAAAATCCATTAAATGATTTTTACATAGATGAAAATGATTTGTAAAACTCTTTGAGAGAAATACCCTTTTTTCATGAAGACATTTAAAAGTCACACAATTTAGAAAAGAATTCATTTAAATACTTTTTTTGAATCAATGTTTCCCATACCACTTTTAATCTTTTGAAAGGAATTAACATTTTAAAAACATTCATGTTCATATAAATAAATCCTTAAAACTATTTTGATGATATGAAAATTAATGAAAAAGATTTACAAGAATAAATATTTAAAACATTTGAAATTATGTTTTAGTAAAAAATACCTTCAAATAATCCCATTGAAAACTCTTTCATAAAACATGGACATGGATAATAAATATGTCCCAGTAGATAAATACGTAAAAACAACCTCAGATAATAAAGAGATTCTGAAATTAACACTTACCAATTTGGTAACTTACGAAACATAAAACCTATGAAATAGGTATCATACAATCAAAATTTATATACACATTAATTAATTATTATTACAAAAATAATACAATTATTGGTGGTACATACACCACACAAAAGGTAATAGTGGAAATATGGCATGAATCTCACTGGAATAAGGAGTGAGATGAAAACCCCTTACCTTGTACTTTTACTTGATAGAGTGTATGTTAACCACCTTTATAATAGTTAAATCATTGTTTTTAAATTATACAAGAATCATATATATATATATATATATGATATCATATTTTATCTTTTAATATTTCTTTGATAATAATATTTTAGTATTATCGTCATTTCGGGAGTTAACATATTCGTTTTCCTTTATATGCTTTTAACATAAACCTTTTTTATTATGGATTGGTTTTATCTTATTCATATCCAGAATGATATAAAGTCCTTAAACATTAAATTTAATCATAAAATGAAAATTATTTTTGAATGGATATGATGGGGAAATGAATATCATCGCGTTCGTGGAGACGGTAATCCGTACGAATGCACGAACGCTACTTCCATTTAATTTTTCATTTAAACAGAATCAAAAGCAAATTATACATAGTTATATTACTATTAATGTATAATATAATATCATATATATGTTACTTATGTTCATTAACATAATCCTTCAAACGTTACATGTATGGTATGAATGAGTCATATCACTTTGAAGGGTCCGTAGTCTACACTTCCTCAAATGAAATTATTGTATATATATACAACATGAAACGAATAATGGTATAATATGAAATGGAATTTTATAGAAGATTATATATAAAATAAATATCATTAATATCATATTTAATTATAGTTCCATCATAATGGCCACCATGATAGGTGGTAGGATATAATTGAACAATCATCGTTTTGTGAGGTGTTTGGTTGCCATCCACAGAAATATCATGTTCTTCACCCATTAGATGGAGATGTGTGTAAGTGTAGTTCGAATACTTCCCTTAAAAATATCATATTATATTTAGGATACCAGTTTTTTTACAAAATAAATTAATAAGAAAATTTTAGGGGTTTGATAAGTAAAATAAAAGAAAAGAAGATAAGATAAATCGTTACCTTTAATTTGGGTAACTCCCTTTGTTTTGATCCAAAAATGACTCTTGAAGTTCCTTCTACGTAATTTAAGTCTTATAAGAGGAGGGAAGGGATGTAGGGAGATTATTTGGGCAGAGTATGGATGAGCCAGAAGGCTTTAGAGGTGCGAGGAATTGGATAGAAGTGGTGTCCTTTATAAGGGGGAGGATGGGCTATTTAAGAATAACATAAGGTATTATTGTATAATAAAATTTTATTCGGTTTAAAAAGAATCCAAAGTGAATTATTTAAAGTTTATGGTAGGGATAGGTGGAAAAAAACTCAAAAAATTTTTTTAAACAGGTTTGGGTCACATTATTAACTTTATCTTTTAGTTTTAACTCTTAGTTAATTAGTTTGTCATTTACCATGTCTCTTTGTATTTTTATATTATATGGTTAATAAACATACTATAAACTTTAATAGGCACCCATTTGGTCCATTAATGATATAAATATCATGATATTAGTCCTTTTGATGAACCATATATTTTTAGGAATAGAATATGAATTAATAATATAATATTTGTTTTAAAAACTCTATTATGTCAATTTTGACACTCTTGGGTATTTTGTTTTTGAAAAATTCATAAAAGAATTATTACTTCGAAAAAAAATCATATAATCAATACTAATATGTCATATTAACCTAGAAAATTAGTAGAATTCATAAAAAGTCTCAAATTACATTTATTTGGATGTTTATAATATCATTTATTTTAATATTTCATTAATTCAGTAATTACTGCATCACCATTGTGTCATAAATAAATTAAATTATTTAAGGACTAAAAATTAAAAATAAAATACCATTATGTAGGAAATAGTTTTAGATTTATAATGAACATTTACAATCTATATTATCTTTTGAAAAACCGTATTTTTAAAATGTTTTTGTAATTAAACTTTGACTTTAACTCTTTTAACTCTTCTTTGAATTAAATAATAATAAATGTCCTAATCTAATCCAAGTGGACCTAGATGATAATATTTTATTCCTAAGGTTTTATTGGTCGAGATAGACTTGTCCAACAGATTTAGGACATGTGTTAGGGTAATATTAATATCATTTTTACCCTTCATTACCCTTTCTACTTTTAACTGTGGTGAATAAAAGTAAAAAGTTAATATTCACCAAAAATTATTTTCATCTCATTGAACCAAATTTTACATATTGATATCAACCGTGTCTCTTGGAATTTTTAAATTTCACTCACAGAAGCTGTAAAATTATGTTTTCTGTGAATTTACAAATTCTCCTAGGATGTTGGTAAAAGACAGTGGAATGTTCAATAAAATTTTGTATATCTAATATTATTAAGAAAATGACTCCATTGAATTTCATTGAACACATATAGATATTATTTATCTATTTTTACCTAAATTAAATTTAAATAAAATAAATAATTATTTAAATAAAAAGTCTGTTTTAAATAATAACTCAGTGTTTTTTACTATTCACCAAAAATTGAAAGTTATCAGAAAGATACCAAAACATCATCCTTTGTTAATTATGATATTCCGAATTCAAAAATGAATTCAATTTTACCAAATTAAAAATATAGAAGTGGCATTAAATAATTTAAAATTAATTCCCGTTTTTAAAACAAATACCGTATTTTTAAGAAACAATAACTATCAAAAGATTGATACTTGTTTATGTCCAATTTTAAAGTGAAATTAATTCCAATAAACAAAATTTGGTTAAATGGTAAAAATATATTATAATTACACTTTAAAACCAATTAAAAATATAATATAACCATAAAAATAAATAAGATCAAAAGGCACTTTTGAATTAAAATACAATATTTATCACTATTCATTAAAAATGCACTTTATCAGAAAAATTTCAAATATTTACACAATATAAATTTTTATGTCCCCATTATAAAGAATAAATTTATTTAGTAAAATTGAATATATATATAAGTTTCAAATATTGGATTTAAAAAGGATTCACCATTAAAAGATGGTAAAAGTGCATTTTAAAAAAATACTTCTTTTATCTAAAAAATGAATTTGTTATCACATTATGTCTAAAAACCTCATAATATAAATTCTAAAAATATATGGATTATATAAAGTTCAAAATTCAATTAATACTATTCATAACTGCTTTTGAATGACTAGATTGGTATGTCGTGGTGTGCTTGAACTCGGTGTTGCGTGTAGTGCAAGTTATTGAGTTATTTTGAAGAAATAACGCACTATGAAAGCTTGGGGTGTTACAGAATAAATCTATATGACTCAAAATATCAAAATCATAATATCACACCTTCAAAGGGATGAAAAATGGATCACCCAAACCCTTTCAGTTTCATTTAACAGATTATTATATTTTATTAGCATGGAAACACCATGTTCTATTGGTGAAGAAAATTAAATACCTCCCACATTATTCACAATTAAATATAAACAAAGAAAATTCTACCGCGAAGAATCATTTTAACTCATATGTGCAATACCGGGTGTTGAAGAATGCTCGCAAGTGAAAACAACATTGCTAGAAACACAGATCAATATAGTCCACAATAGAAGATTATCAGAATTTATCATAAACGTCCTTTACAAGAAAACCCATATTAGGAAATTGAATATTGGGGAATGAAAAAGAGGTAACAAATGAGAACGATGAGAAAAATCACTATGGATCGATCATATATTTCCAGCAAACAACATTCATGATTGATGGATCAATGAGGGAGGAGTAGGGTAAAACGATTCAATGGGGTGGATAGGGTTCATCGTGAATGAGAAAAAGGAAAAAAATTAACTAATAAATGAAATTTCAATCATAATTAATTTATAAGAAAACAATGTTACGGTAATACACGACCTGTAATACCATTTCACATCATGTAGTACATGGGGTTCAGTTTCCACCAAAAACACATTGCATCTCGATGTATTTTATTTTTCAAAACCTAAAATTTTACATGCTTTGAAAATTTATATAAAAGACATGAAATAATGTTTTATGTCATCTAATACAATCACATGGAGTGTAACCAACGTCCCCATCTTCTAGCAACTGAACTACCATAAACTCTATCAGTGCCTCCTCTGAACACTTCCAATGAACAAATATCACAAAGTAACAGACTAGGAGTATATGAACCATTACATTAGATACCTATAAATTGATTCATGCCTTCAAGAAAACAAAACCAATTCCAAAAGAATGAGGGGTTTGAACTACCACCTCATGAGATACCTCTTATGGTTCTCACTAAATTGAAACGCCACTAACAACCTAACACATTAACAATCAATAATAAACCACACTCTATTGTTTAAAAGATACATTGGGAACGTCCATATCCATGAACACATCCTATGAAATTTGCAACTAGATCTTATCACATCAACCCAAATGACCACAATACACACTCCTCAAGCACAACAATCACACTGTCTAAAAATTCAAATTAGGGAATTTTTTAATCCATGTAAATATATTTTTTTTCTAGCTGGTACTGACTAGCCCACATGGCATTAATAATATCACAATTAATGTATCTTGATTAGAAATCATGTCCTCCCTTTTCCACACATCAGGACATTATCACAAAACACACCGCAAATAACACTATCAAGGTAAAACAACTCGTCTCATATAAAATAATTCTAAATAATTACATTTAAAAATGAACAAGGAAATACTCCAAGAAACATTGGTTACTCAGTACACATCTACGTTTCTCACACACATGTACTACCCTCTTTTTCACCATGCCTCTGCAACACACGATCCAAAGAAAGGTTTTTCCACACAGCACCTTCTCTTGACATTCCAAGATCTCCACTGGCCCCTCCACAAATGTCATTTCATACTTGATTTCCAACTCTCCTCAGTCAATGGAAAGGAGTCATCATGTATATACAGATGGGGTTATGAGACATTGAAGTTTTAGTGGATCCCCTCTAACTGTGGTGGAAACTCCAAAAGATACACCACCTTTCCAACTCACTCTGACACCTCAAATGGTCCAACAATCCTTGGATAATGCATAATCTCTATACCAAACAATTTATTCCTACATCGAGGGTAAACCATCAAGAACACGTGTTCCAAAACCATGAAATGAAAGGGTCGCAATTTGGGATTGTCATATTACTTATGTTAGTCCTTCACTGCGTTCATCCTCTCCTAAACCAGATGAAATTTCTATATTGTGCTCTGCACCGCATCCACACCAAGAACAACTGTCTCCCCAACCTCCTTCTATCATAATGGATAATCACATGGGAATCCATAAAAATTTTCAAATTGATCTATTCTGAGGGAAGAGTGGCTGATATTATTATATAAAAACTCTACTAAAGGTAGGTTTCATAAACAAGATCTGAAAAAGGCGAAGCTGCACTCCCGAAAAAAAAACCTCCAATGCCGGGATAGTCTACTCTATATTCCCATATACATGAGGGTATAGAGTTGTTCTGAAGAAATTATGGGTTCCAAAATCATGAAGAAATCCCCTCCCGACCCGTGAGTTAATCCACATGTCCTAATCTGGGACAATGGACCTCAGAAATCTGTTCAACCAGAGCACATGATCATTGACCAAAATCACCTTCAGATAGTCAAATACTTCTTGGAACTGATCATTTATCACAAAATATTATTCCTTCCCGATCATAGCTATTAATGGAGTTCAAAATTGATGGAAATCAGGTATAAACCTCATATAATAGCCGTTGTGGGCAAGAAAACTACAATTTATAACAAATTTATAGGTGTTGTCCATGAAAAACATAATTCAACCTTTGACAGGTCCACTTAAACACCCAAATGAGACACCAAGTGACCAAAAAAATGCACATCTAGTTTCTATATGTTACTCTTGGACATATTTTTCTATAGTTTATGACGTCAAAGAACGTACAATAGAGTTATGAGATTCTCAGTATGATCCTCCTCAACTATTGAGTAGATCAAGATTTTATTTATTATCATTTTAGAAATCTTGTATATGAACTCATGGAAACATGACCTTATAAACCCCATGAACCCGAATTCGGAATAGGTAACACCAAACCAGAAGACTACGAACACGGAGTGCCCATACCAGTATCTGAAATCAGTCATCTGGATATCACCCACCTTCACCATCAACTATCAATATCTAAACCGTATATTGGTCTTAGAAACCCAATTTAATGCTCTCAGCGAGTTGAAAAGAATTTATATCCTTATAAGAGGGTAAATGTTCATTACCATCACATGATTCAACCACTTTTAGTCGATGATCATTCTCATACCACCATCAAATTTCATTACAAACAACCCTATATCACCCCAGGACAACACAATGGTCCAGATAAATCCTTTAGTCATTAGATCATCTGGCTAAATACCCAAATCCTGCAACATTAATGGTCCACACGATAGGGATCCATTGAAATTGGAGAAGCACTGGGCTGTAAGTCCATCTAAAACTCAACCTCACATTGAGAGGGTTGTGTAACAACTTCCTTGGCGAACATCCTAGAACCCCCAATGACTTTGGGAACCTCTAACATTTCAAAATCTATTGATTCTACTATAATATTAGACAACAATGAGAGAAGATGGTCTACATGATGACTGCCCACATAACAACCCCACTCAACAATGAAAACTACAAACTCGCTATCCATGTCTGAAAACATAAATCTCATCTAGAAAGAGTTGATAATAGAATGCATGGAATAAAACCAGTAAATGATGAGAATGAAATTCTATGGTTGCATATATTGTAATATGAGATCCAAATAGGACTAATGTGGTCCCATTATCAGTCTATATCTGAGGCACACATTAATCAAGCTAGTCTAGTCTCCACATAGTGTGATCAACACCAAGGGAATGTGTATTATCTCTATGTATCATGCATGTGCATGAGATACTGAAGGTGAATCAATGGATTGAGAATATCCTGAATCAGAAAAGGAACAAAAAAGTATACTAAACAAACTGATTGCACCTCTAACAATCTCGGGCCATGCTAGAACTGATGCCTCCACAGCGTGCAACAAACCATGATAATCTCCTATTCTACTATACTGATGACCACATCCAATATCACACCATATTCATGTTTCTATTTCACAAGTTACAGCTTGATTTTTGACATTACCTACTCATTCTCCCCTCAGAAGAGTAAAATATCGCTACCCCTTATGCTGAAACTGCCTAATTTGAAACTATTTTGGAGGTGGGTGCAGAACCTATCCACCTCCACTAAACTATGCTTGAATATTCACTGGGCACTGAATCTAAATATTTCTGTCGAATCCATAGAATAATAATATTTTTTTTCAATACCACAACAATTGCATTGGAAACACTGGCACCAAAAGGCCAGAAAGAAAACCACTGATGTCGACTCCCTGCTAGTCGAAACTATGATGGTCCTCATGCCTATGTCCTACAACTGGTAACCCTACCACCCAAGGAACCCCACTGGCTCTCATCTCATGGTGAACCTCCTTGCATGTATATCTTCTCAATTACCTCTTCCTTGTTCCAGACCACTATATATGTCATCATCATATAGGGAGTAATGAAATAGTAGATCAACATAACAAGTTCCTCATTAAGATTTCTCGTTTGAGATTCCTCATCTACAAAAATATATAGGGACAAATTAAGGAGGGAATTAAACTTAATACCCATCTATGACCCTAAAATACTCCCCTACAGATGGTTGAAAATAGCCTACAACTATTCAGCCTTCATGGTTGAGGAAATGAACTATACTTGGAATTCCTGCTCGAAAATGACCCAAAAAACATTTACTTCTCTCTCTTCCCCTAGATACAAAATCCCCACTAACATGTAGTTACTCATATCTTATTGATTGATAAATAATCCATCTCTTTCTCTCCATATCCAAAACACTAACCATGTAATTTCAAAAATCATATCACTAGAATCGTGAAACATCATATTCCACTGGTCATCCACCTCAATTGGATAAACCCTACATCAATCATCCATATTACCATTTTCTACCTCTACTGCATGATACACATGGGGATGAAGACAAAGAGCCACATCTTTAAAGGAAAAAAAAGATTTCATATGCCCAAGTATTATGGAATATAGGATTCATTTTAACTTGCATAATTTATTTCAATCATTTATACCCATTTTCAGATTCAAAAATCATCTCAATTAATACAAAAAGACTTGTAATTATGATTCATGTATGTTTCAATGGTCTCTACCCTAAAAACAAAGTATCCTTCATTGGTCCTTTGGTTGTCTCAAAGTCATTGAATTAGATCATTGGGGGCCTTATAATCACATTTATTAGGTAGTCTTCCATGGCCTATGTCTTGGACCAAGATCAGTTGACTTTATTTCCGAACTGATCCACAAAATCCATAATGTTTTTAACTCAAAACATCATTCTACCTCTCAACCATCACTGCTGATACCATTCATTCATGACCCCACTCTATAAATATTCCCCTCAATGGATGGAAAAGAATAACGGGATAAAATGTCCCCTATGTCCCGCATCCAGTAGGCCCTCATTTGGAAACAATAATGAATGATATACTAATCACATAATATGTAAAGAATTTACAAATATGATGGATAATCCAAAAAAACTCCATAATAGATATAAAATAAATCCAAAACCATCCCATATGCAAGAATGAAATAAAACTGGTACAAGAATAGTAAAGATCCAAAGAAAAGAACCTAAAGGAAAGCTGAAGTAGTAACTTAGAAATTTTCCAAAATCATAAGATAGTAACACCCAGCATGGTCCATACAATCCTCTTAGAAAATTGAAATAATTTATATATACAAAAGGTTATCATAATGGTATACACAGTAGGAAAACAATTGTCTCCCACGAACATGTGAGGGAATTATACTAATGCCCCAGTTTGAAATTAACAGTACCAATCATCATCTTATAGGCACACTAACTGTCCCAACCTAACCTAGTCATTCTCAACAAAAAATTGAATTCAAGTAAATTAATATAATGCACATTAATGATAGGGTACCCTCACCACTTTACAATAATTATCCACTCTTTCCTAGTTGAAAACATATTCATACTCCCACCACTTCTTAATCTACCATGTCACAACACACCCGAACACACCTTGGCTTTACAAACTACATCAGATCACACCCATAGTCACTTGTGCCACATTCCCTATCACATACCACCTATAGACACATGGGATATATACCACACCACATTCCACCTACATGATCCTACGATGAAAACAAAACCACATCCCTCCTGCAGACACTTGGGCCACAAACTGCACCACATCCCAAAGAAACCTAAGAGAGAACAACACATATCATCCTGAAAAAACATAGTAATGCACTACACATATAATCCTAAAAAACACTGGGAAGGAACAACCCACCTTCACACACCTGGGCCTCATAGACCATAACTAGCCCAAATAATTTGGGCTACCTAGACATGGAAGATGGAGTAGGGAATAGGTGGTGGCCATCCAACCATCCTCTCATAGGGATGTTTGGTAATGACACCCAACCTCATGACGATGGGGGAGTTCGACACGTAGTGCTCAGCTATTGTGGGGTGCGTATAGAAATCACATGGAAAATAAAATTATATACATACATATATGATACCAAACAATCATGCCCATTCTATGGTGTTTTTAAACAACCAACCATATTTCAACAAGGCTAACTTTTCTGTTACCTCTAAATATAATAACCAAAAAATAACCCAAAATTTCATTCTAATTTTCAACAAAACATTAGATAACCACCCATATCATTTTTTTGTTTTGGATTTACCACATTTAACCACAACAACTCATCATTTCTTCATATATTAAACCTATCCATTCTATTAGATAAAACCATCCAAATTCATTCCACATTTCATTAACCAATTATTTATTAATTCCATCAATACCTGAGAAACCACTTAACACAACACAACATAGACACAATAAAACAATCATTTTTGAAGGTGGAAGCCTAATAAATTAAGGTCTCTCTACATTAAAGACCCATCATCCTTTTTATACATGTGTAATTCCCATTCATGGTATATTCAGAAGAAACAAAAAAACTAACCCCTAACCCACAACACCACTTACTAACATATTACTTCACAACCAAGTCATAGCCTATAACACCTCTTTACAATTTAACAATCAATAAATCTATCAACCAGAGAATCCATTACATTTCTAGGTATAGTTTTCATTTATATGTTCATCCATAACACCACCCAGTTCAACCCACTTCACACAACCATGCTCATATACATTCTACATTAGAAACCCAATAAACCCCCAAATCCAAACATAACCACCTTACATTCATTTTTCCCATTCATGCAACCACAAACATTCCAAACATCTCATCAAAGACCACAATATATTACAATTTTTGATTAATAAAGATGAATTTTTTTTATTCCACTTCAATTTTTAAGGGTGTTATCACACAAACCATGTTCTGGGGAATCTATTCATTAGAAGGATTTACATTATTAACCTATTTCCAATTTGGGTGAGGCAACATCAACAACATCTATATAAGAAAAAAAACACATGTACCCTTGAAATGAATTACACAAACGAACACTATTTTCAGTGGGAGATCTAGCTCATATAACTCATAATATCACAATCATAATATCAAAACTGTAAAGCCATGAAAAATAGATCCCTCACCGCTTTCAATTTCATTTAACCTATTATTACATTTTATAATTCTAGCATAGCCAAGATAAATAAGTGAAAAATTGAATCCCTCAAACATGATTAAAAATTATATCGAAACAAATTAAATCCTACCTCGAGGAATAATTTCAACACATTTATCCACCACATGGAGAAGAATAATTCCCACAAGAAACAAACTCACCTCTAGAAATGTGGATAAACATATTCAACACTATAATATTATAACAAATGTTCCCATACATCCAACTCAAGCCAACATGTATCACAACCACAGGTATGTGAGAAAGAATAAGAAGAAATAGATGAAAAATAAGATAACACTCACCATTGATATATCATGGCTCTCCAAAAAACCTATGGGATTGAAATATCATGGAGGTATTAGTGGGGCTTGAAAAACTGTATTAGGCACCAAGGGTTCATCTAGAAAGTTAGGAAAGAGAAAACTGACCATATGAATTAAAATTCCCTAGAAAATAATCATAAAATAGAATTGGTTCATAGTATTAAATGATGTGTAATACAAATTCACGTCGTGTACTAAATGTATTTTAGTTTCCACTAAAAAATTAATATCCCCTAAATATTTTTAATTTATTAAACCTAAAAATAATACACATTGAGAAACTTTCACGAAAAGATATGAAAAATTGTTCTATGTCATGTAATATAGTTACAGGACATGTAAACCCATTTTCCATCATTTGGAAGCTGAAATACTTCAAACTCCCTCTGATCCTACTCCAAATACATTAAATAATAAAAACTCACTAGGTAATAGTGTTAGAGTAAACTAACCATTATATTAGTCCCTAGTTACAAATTTTCATAGCAACTCTACATGAGGTGGTTTAACTTGTATTTCAAATAGTAGCCCCTTGAATTTCTCGTACCGTAAAATTATGCACAACTGCATGTACAACTCATGGAAAAATGTTCCAATGTAGAAATATAATTTTTGATCATATATCATAGTATTTATGGTGGTATAATGTATAAATTTATACTAAATTAAAATTATATATGATTAGTAAATTTTATCATGATTACCAGTTTAGAAATTATGATTAAATAATTACATAATTAAATTCCTCCCACTATAGTATTGAATTATAGGAACATTTTGTTACAGAATCAGAATACTCTGAAACATGATTATTCTTGATTAAATGATCCTTTATCTTCCCATAATAGTCTACAAGCTATGACTATGTAACTAATCAAATGGATTATGATAGGAATTTGACGAGACAACTGTATTAACATATAGTTCCTTCATCTGCTGAATGATGTCCCATAATCTAATATAATTACATGAATTACTAAATTATTACCTCTAAAAAGATATGATGATATATTTGGATAATAATGACCTCCTCTTTATTTATTTCAACCAACCTCTATCCTAAAAATGCCAAAATTGTAACATAAGTGCTTAGATATGGAATGTAGAGCACCTTGAACACCGTGTTTTGTTCGAATTCAAATAATTCAAGGCAGTTATAATGAGATATTTCATTGAAGGATTTATATTTTTGTTAAATAAATATATAATTTTATATTTCTTAAGTATTTCCTTTGTGATTTCACTCACATCTAACTATGTAATAAATTGAAAAATGCATTGCGTCACATGTTAATTTATATCTCTTGAATATTTATTATTCTATGTCATAAAGCTTAATCTACGCAATCAAAAAAATAAAAACCATGTTAAAAAATAAAATAAAAACATCATCATGAACTAATGCATATGGTTGATATTTTGAGTGAATAATGGGTCAACCTAGACCCTAGGGACTATAACTTTATCAACATCAATTGTGACTCAAATTTCACCACCTTCCCTATGAATGAATCAATCTCCTATGAGGTGCATCTCCATAAATTGATCCATGTGTTTCACTACTCAATCTCCCTCATAAAATAGTACTCACTCAGATGATCGGGAAACTCACGAGTATAAAATACAATTTAAAATGGACTGGGATGTCCTTATTCATCTAATAATACTGAGATGATTCATAGATCCACATTCATTAATTAACTATTACAATCCATTTTAATAAATACATTAATTAATTAATAAAACACCATACATGGATTGGTTGTTCTGTGGTTCATAACTCATCGATTTTCTTTATACTCATGTATAAAAATTAATTGATGATTTAAAATTAAACATGCATGATAAATAGTTTTTCAAGGTCATTTTTATTCAATTAAAATTCCAACATTTTTTAATTCAACAAATTTAATGATTTGGACACATTAACAAATTCAATTTTAAAATCAAAAATTGATTTAATTAAATAATTTTATTTTAAAACCAAAAAATTAATTAAAAATATTCATACCACTAAATGTTTTTTAAAGATTAATACTTCAATAATTTAATTTTATAAATTTATATCAATAATTTAAATTAATTATTGATCAAAAAAATTAGTATTACCCCATAAATACTCATCAAATCATGTGTGGGTTGGGCAGAACCAGCACACTATATCTCATGGATTGATGGCCCCGTGATGGGATTTTCTGGGACAACCAGGTCTACTTGGACCATTCGTGGTCAGGTGGACCCAGTGATAGGACTAGTCTGGGGTAGATTGGGTGTATCTGAACCCAAATAAAGGATTAACACCTTTTGGAAGAAGGAAGGGACACCAATTGGTCTGGTGGCGTCCGATACGGACACAAAACATCACTGGAAATAGGTTTGTAGTCTAGTTGAGATGGGAGTTAGAAGAGATTACTAGCGGAGGGAAGGTCAGTCTGTGGAGTGGATCCCAAATAGGGTGTCTGTATTGGTCCATCGTGGATATATGGGACAATATATGGTGGTATGTGTGCTTGGTCATGATGTAGTAGGTAGGTTCAACCAATTGAAGCAACAGTGGTACTTTGGTTCATAGCACATTACATTCAGTTGTCGCGCTGAGGTAGCACCCTGGGTTGGAGAATATTTAGTAGAAGAACATTGGCTGGGAGGAGAACCAGGTCTACAGACATCATAAAGTTGGTGTATCGGATTCTAGGAAGTAGACTGCGGATGAGAAAAAAATGTGGGGAGGAGGCATATTGTCCCCTAGTGCTATATCAGGATTAGCATCATCCCATGGTAGTGTTCGGAGGAGGATGTGGATCCCGACGTGGATAGTGGATAAGGGTGGTCCCACCTCACTAGTGGGATCCACCTAGTTTCTATGGTGGCATTGAGGAATGCCTAGCGCCATAGGTCTTCAAGGTGGAGGGGTGTCAACAGAACCAGACCAGACAATCTAGTTTCCCTAGATGTACTACAAAAAGGTTTCCCTTTATATATAGATCATAAAAGGATTAGACCCGAACAAACCATATCAAATCACACACATTACATATCAAAAATTATAAATCTATTTAAACACACATTACAAGAGAACTCTAAATAATATGTTCAGTAGTACCATTTTAATTTTGACCCGCATAATATTAACATGTTAAAAAATAGAACAAAAATATATGTTTAAAACTAAATATTTATTGGTTGAAAAACAACTAAAAAAGAATGTCAAATAAGGGTTTAGATCATATAATTACATCAGTTTTATATATATAAATAATGAAAAACAACCCTCTTTTATTAATGAAAAAACTATACACATCTTAACCATTTAAAATACTAAAAACCGATCAAAAAACAAATTAATGTTTTTAAAACCTAGCCTGTTAAGCCTTTTAAAAAAGGAACGAATCATCCTCATCTTCATCTTCTCTACTCACTTCATCTTCTTCTTTTAAATGTATATAAATTTGAACCTACAAATTTAAAATAACATAATAGTTTTATTCAAAATCACACTTCTAAATAGATAAAAACATTACCATTTTGTGTAAAACCATGAAACCAACATCATATAAAAATCAAGGATTGATTTTTTGCAAGAAAACAACACCAATATTTGTTCAACCAATGTTTTCCAATGATAAAATTTGATTTAGATTCTACAGTGATGATAGAGATTCTTAATCAAACATGTTAAATAATCCAATTGAAATGAAATAAAATATTACTAAGAATTAGAGCATGACATACTGGAGAATTTTGTGGCACGTCACGGACCTGATTATCGTAGCTTATATTCCAATTCAATGGAAAAAACTTATCCTTGCATTTTTTTATGAACATTCTTCAATTCAATCCTCATAAACCATACTATCCAAAAATTCATTTTCAATTGAAATCATTTACAATGATCATAATCTCTCTTGTGACAAGGTAGTCTGAAGATATGTTTTAATCACCTTTATCTTAGAAAAACATCTCTCTACTGATTCAAATATAAGGTGTATAGTCAAAAAAATTTGATATCCCACCCATGTCATTTGAAATGATCCATCCTTCCAATAATCCTTGATAAAATCAAGGATATCAATTGATTTTATCAGTTTAGTTGGCAATATTAACTTCAAATGTCTGTGCTCTTGAAATAATTCATCCACAAAAATATTATCATGTTCATCATGTTTCAAAAAACATTGAAATTGAGTGTAGTGTTCCTTCAATTGTTCATCAGAAATATTTCTAAAACATTCTTTCAACAAAAATCCAAATATTTCATCAAAGTCTTCAAATTGTGTAAAACGTTCTCTCAATGACATAATGGTCTAATAAAAAATTTGAAGGAAATAATTTTTACCCAATTTTACCTCCGTTGACAAATTTATAATAGCATCATCTTCTATATCCTCATCAAATTGTTTCTTCCTATAAACAACTCTTTTTTTCTTCAAATATTTGATCAATATCAACTTCGAGTGAAGGATCATTTGCTTCATTCAGTAAGCCTTCCAACCCCTCCCCTCAAAGTTTTTCATAGAACAAAATAAACTCTTTTAATTTTGTACATGCATATTCGATATCCAACTCTTCTCATTGAAGGATTTTATAGATAGGATTATCTTTATCAAAAATTTTGTACCTAATTCATAAGCTAACGATGAATTCAAAATTCTCTAATGCATTGGTACAAAATCCTTTAGCATCCCATATCCCAACAACATCATTTTTATAATGATTGGAAATTTCAACCAATGCATTTCATAACATGCGTGTTTGTATTCTTATATATCTAATACTCTCGATGTTTCTTTGACAACGAGTTATTTATAAGGGTTTGGGTATCAAACCCTTTACATAAGTCCTTAATATATTTTATCTATGTGGTGAACCTGAAATCAATGAATAAATCGTTTTCACATATGAAAAAACTGGCTTTCACACTAGATTTTTCCATGTCACATATAGCAAGATTCAGGCTATGACATCCACATGGAGTTTAAAATGCTCTAGGATTTACATCAAGGATCCTTTTTAGACACCTTGATGTTTACCTTTCATTTTTTATCCATTATCAACACTTTGTCTTCTTATGTCATCAATGTTGATTTTAAGATCAACCAAATCATCTTTATGTGACCTGAAAAGCCCACGAGCGGATGTGTCATCTACATTTATGAAGCCAAGAGAAAATTCATCATTTTTAACTTTAAATTCTTCCTCGACATCCACACATCTTATGATAATTGACATTAGTTCATTATGACTTAGATCCAGAGTGAAATCAGGGATAATAGAAATATACTTTTTTCTCATCATCATCTTCAAGATTTTTTTTTAATTGCATTCCCCAAAAAAATTATCAATTTATTATAATTTTTATTACTAAGATAATTTTTTTGAATTACATTATTAACAAAATGATGAAAATGATCATGCATAATAAGGTTAAAATCAGCAAACAATTCAAAAACATTACAAAAAATACCATTATCCTTTCCATAAATCTTCTCATTTGTTCCACAAAATGGTATGTTATTTTGTGCATGTACCTTCAAAACAATAATGATTCTTGAATGTACCATATTCCAATGAACTCCTTCCTTATCAATGAGTCGTTCGATATTTTTATCAATTGTTTGTTTATTTTCAAGTCCTCTGTGCAAGTCCACCCACTTCAAAACATTAACAATGTGTTCAAAATTACTTTCATGCTCTCTAGGTATTGTTGGAAGATTGTGCCAATCATTAGATCCTCCTTCAATCAAAGAATTTTTATCTATTTAGACTTAAAAAATTTACAAAAAAATTACCTTGTCCAACTCATTAGAATACAATATCCACTTCCTCTAATCTTTTTCACCATTAGGAAGTAGACAAACATAATGTTTAGAAGCAATGTGTCTTCCATGACGAACATCCTTAGGTAATGCATCATTTTATTTTAATATTTTAATCTATCCACATCGAACCTACAAAATTATCTTAACATCATTGGTATTACCCCATAATCCTAGATTATAATTCACATCCACATAATTCTCAAGATCAAGCATGCTTTAATATCCAAGATCATGAATCATATGAATAGTATTTTCATTGTCATCCTCTTTATAATCTATATCCACACTTTCATTTATCAGATCAAAACTTTGAGTCATAGGATCCTCTGGAGATTTTTCATTCCCTTCAGAAACATTGTCTCCTGGAGATTTCTCATTAAATTGAACATATGAACTCCTTTTTTCACTTCTTGCAGCAAATAATTTAGAAATCGAACCCACTAGTATTTGTTCAATTTCATTCATTCTATGCATGATTTTTTTGTTTTCAGATCCAGAATTTTGATTTCTCTTCATTGTAGTATCTACATGTTATAAATTATAAATAATTTAGAGTAATAACATTATTAAATTAAATAGTCATCTTTCAAAAATAAAATCATATATTCATACTAATGGTTTTTTTATTTAATTCACAATAATACAATAAATAAATGCAAATAAACAGAAAATTGAATTTTAAAAATGATTATAAAAACATTATTTACCTTGGAAAAATCGCAAATAGTAATTGAGATGGTAAAACTACAATTGAGTCGGGCAAGACACCAATGAATATTCAAATTATATAATTTCTAAAAATTAAACAAAACAATTAATAAAAAATTATAATTAAAAATGATTATAAAAACAGAAATTTCTGAGAGAGAAAGAGAAAAGTGAAATTGAATAGCCAAATTACAATTGAGATTGGAATCCAATGATAAATTTTCAATTCAGATAATTTCTGAAAACCAAAAAAAACTATTAATATAAAAAATTATAACTAAAAATTAGTTACAACAGAACTAGAATTACCTGCGTATGAAGACAACAAATATCAAATCACAATTGAGAAAAAAAATATACCTGTAGCTGGGTAATTTGAAATTTATTCACCTAATTAATCTGAAATTTAAACAAAACCATCAATAAATTAATAAAAAATATGATCAACCAATTTAAAAAAAACACCTTGTTTGTGGGGGAGGGCAATGGCATTGAGCAGGGCATGGGGTGGGCGGTGTTGCGAGGGGCGTAGAGGTGAGGTGAGGGTCGGCGCATGCCGCGCAGGGGTGAGGGGTCATGTGCGAAGTGGTAGTGCAGTGTGGTGCAGGGGGGGGCTTGGGTGAGGGGGATTGTGGTGGATCACAACGCAACACCATCCGGGAGTTCGGGATGAGGGGACGTGCGGTGGGGGAACAGTAGAGGCCCAGGCTTGCAGCGCAGGGGCGATGGGAGGGGGGTGCAGCCGCGCAGGCGCAATATAGGGGTGAGCGTGAAGGGTTGTGCGGGGGGTGGGGGATTTTATAGAAGAAATACTTATTGAGAAATGAAAATAGACTTTGGGGGTGGGAGGGGAGAGACAACTCATGACTCGGCGGGAGGCTATCGGGAATCGAAAAAGGGGTGATGGTGATTTTGGTTGGCCCTAGGCGAGCCGTTGTTCTATCCTAAGGGCTCACAGGGCTCACCCATGGGCCGAACCAAGGTGTCATCATAGGATAATGAGGGGAAGCTGATGGAGTGGAGGGGATTAGCATTTCCCTATTTGTTTTTTTACTATTTGAAAAAACTTTCGTCGCCCTCAATTTTTTCAAGATGACCGAGAAAAACACCCACCTAAAATAATTCCTAATTTTATAGAAATATAATAATTATGAAAATATTAGTTAATTTAAATTATTAATAAACTAAATAAATTTATAAATTCCCACTAATCTTTGGATATAATTCATTAGCAGAACAATACTATTCTTGCCATCAGAATTCCGACCAATGAGCGACTTAAATGATTTAATACCCAAAAAATGTGTTTTCAATACAAATTTAATGATTCTGATAGCCGTAACATGGCTATATGATGTAAAATTCACTCACGATCTACAATGTTTGGACCGTACTGTTTCCCATTATAAAATATAATAAAAAAAATTTTGCGTCAAAATCATCACATGACCCACTATTAATAATTGATCATATCATAAGAGGGTTGAAACTCCATAAGATTGGATTTTAAATTTTGTCCACCAATAATTGAAATGAGCTCATAGTTGGAATTGAATCCTTTCCCATTTACCACCTATTGATCCCTTGTGAGGAATTTTAAGAACCAAATAATAACTAAAAAATATCTGGTTCAATCTGAAACGTTTCTCAACATATGTTCAGAATTGGTGTTTACTACTAGGAGAATCCAAATCCAAATTCCTGAAAATAATCCACTCACACATTAAAAAGCAATAGGAGATCCTATAATTTAATTCTGGGTTCTATAGTGATGATCCAATGATGTCTTCGATGCTCTAACAATCATGAAATCTCCTTGCATGCAAGGCATGAGAAAGAGCCTGATACAATCTATTTGATCCAGATCCCCTATCTATAGAACATAGGAGAGAGAATAAGAGAGAAAGTGATAGTGAATTGTCAAGGAAAAATCCATGTCCTTCTATATTTATAGTGTGTGATGGAAATTACCCGAAAATGATTTCTCATCCCCGAAATAATTATCACGTTGAAAACTATATTTTTACAACTAATATGATGGATAATTATCATTTATTATTATTATAAACTAATTTTTATACAATAAATATATATTCCCTGATAATTCCCAAGCCATTAACTCAACACGATGTTCATGGAAATATTAAATGAACATTTAATATTTTAACTAATATTTTTTCATTTAATAATTTACATGTATTTAATTTAAAGAATGAAAATATATATAATAAATATGTTCAATTCCAATTATTCTCAACATTAATAATATGAATTTACTTATTACTTTGGTGATAATATATCACTAGAAAAAACACATTACCTAGTGGTGGGGGCCACCATGTCAAATATACTTATTCAACTAAATATGGAAGATTCTTGAATACACTCTAGTGTAAGAGCCTCTTAGCCCATTTCATGGCAGTAGTGAATAATAGTAAAAGACCAAGATAGGGATCTAGAAACCCAGAAAAGCACATAAAGAGATAAAGATATTAATAGCAATGAAATCCATCCTATAAACACACACTGTGTAATATAATTTATTCGTCTTTAAATATATCATTAATAAGGGAAGACACACTTGATTTCCTCCTTTGTTTCATTTTTTTGATCTAATGGGATACATTTACCCTTGACTCCCATAGTCATGGTCTTAGGAAGATATAAACATACTAATCAACATGGACCCCGATATATTACGTCCTTAACTGGGAAGAAACAAATAATTTCCTCACCATTAAACTAAGGTCATACCACCAATGAAGCACCCAACACAAGATACCTCTCCATGATTTCCTTATTATGTTTTTTTTCTTGCATTAGTTTACATAATCAAATGTAAAACACTTGTCATGATCTCATGTCGAGAGACTGGTACACACGACTATATATAGGAACAACCAATGAAACCCAAATCTTATGGTTTTCATTTAACAGCTCTATCATCAGGATCTAATTTCTAGAGATCACAATGTGAAAACATCATGATAAAAAGTATCGACTATTGGGATCCCCAACACCTTATATTTAATCATATCCTCTATAAAATTAGTTTGATGTATCTAGACTATATAGAATACATTAATGATTAATGTCATAGTTTACCGAGGTTGTCATTATAGACTCAAATTTGATATAACCTTTTTATATAATAATTAATATATGGATAGTACCAATTCTATAGTGGATGTAAAAATGTTTACAATATAATGGTAAGATTAAATCATGAATATCTAACTATATACATGATATGATAATAAAAATTATTACATATTTAGATTTATGGGACCCTCTATTACAACACATATGGATCCATATAAATACTCGAGTGGAAGATATTGTTGTAAGATAAATAAACCATTTGAATATATGTATCCCATCAACATTTTAATTAAATTTAGTAGCCTCTTAGCATGTATTCATGAATCATAATAGTCCTTTTAGATTGGCTATCAGTTTGGGGGTCTGAGGTCATGCTGAAATTTATTTTAGTACTCCATGAATGTTGTAGACTTCTATAGAATTCAGATTTTATTCTTGGATCATGTTTAAAGAAAATTGAAAATTGAACCCCATGAATAATTACCACTATATTCATATATATCATAGAAATTTATTCAAGAGTTAGATCTTCATGAATAGATAAAAAGTGGCCAGTCTTGTTGAGTCGATCCACTATAACCCATATCACATAGTTTTCATTGGATTTATTTGGGTGAACAATGATGAAATGCATGGTAACAATCTTCCATTTCAATATATGTAAAGGTAATGGTTGAAAACTATCATTGTATTCTATCTCTATACTTTAAATTCCAAACATATCATTCAGCTTTAGATATACTTTTCAATCTCTTTCTTCATGTTATCCCACTAGTAGTGTTCTCAATGATCATGGTACGTCTTGGTACTCTAGGAATGGGTATAAAATGTTGAGCTATGTGTATTACCAAATAGTTCCTTCTTTATCCCTGGTGAAAAAGGAACCAAAAGCCTCATTCCAAATTGAATCATACCATCATGATCAACATGTAACTCTTACAAATTCACATACTTTACATCATTATCTTTCCCATAAATTCTAAATCATCAATTTGTGTCTCCTTAATCATCTCTTGGATAAATAGTTTTAAAATAAAATGGGAATTTTTGGATGTATTAAATGAAAAAATGTTTTCAAAATATATCCATTTCATATCAATGAATATAGGTTCTTTCTAAATCTACCACATGGATAGAATAGTAGGATATTTTATTCTAAAATCATTAGCTACTGTGTTTTCATCCTACGAACGATAGTGAATTGAGAAATCACAGTCCTTAAAAATCTGAAACCATATCTTTTGATGCATGTTGAGATCCTTATGTTTTAATATATTAAATATGTTTTTTTATTGGTATATATGTCTTACTTCTCACAATATAGGATGTGCCGCCATATTTTCAATGGAAAAATAATAGCTCCTAGCTCCAGATCATGCGTCAGGTAGTTCCGCTCCTAGATCATCAACTTTATGAGGTATAGACTATAACATGAACAGTTTCCATAAGTACACAACCCAATATTTTCATTGAAGCATCACTATATATCACAAAACATTCTCCACTTTTTGGTAATATGAGTACAAGTGCAATGATCAGACACTTCATTACATCCTTAGAACATTCCTTGCATTCTTCCATCCAGACATACTTCACCCCCTTCCTTATTAAAATAGAGAAAGTGTAATGTCGGGACCCCATTTTCCTAGAGTCGGTGCTTTATTTTAATAAATTGGCAAGATTACAGGGAATCATGTCCCAAAAGACTGATCAGTTTAGCAGTCTTGGAAAATAGATTACAAGACAGGTCTGAACAATCTTGTTGCCTGAGATGAACTATAAAAATGTTTCCCTTTAAATATAGATAGAAAAAGGATTAGACCAGAACAAACCAAGTCAATGCACATTCTTCACATATCCAAAATTATAAATCTATTTAAACACACATTACATGCGAATTTCAAAAATTAAGGTCAGTAGTACGATTTTATTTTTGACATGCATAATATTAAAAAGTAAAAAAACAATAAAAAAAATATATGTTTAAAACTAAATCTGTATTGGATGAAAAACAACAAAAAAGAATGTTAATAAGGTATTTAAATCATATAAAAACATCAATATTCTATATATATAAATAATTCAAAACAAACCAATTTTATTAATGAAGAAAATTGTACACTTCTTAACCATTTAAATCACTTCAATATTGATCAAAAAAGTCATTAATGTCTGTAAAAACTAGCATGTTATTCCTTTAAAAAAAAGAATTAATCATCCTCATCTTTATCTTCGCCACTCACTTCTTCTCCTTCTAAACATATGAATATTTGATCCAAAAAATTTAAAATAATAGAATAGTTGTATTCAAAAACAAACTTCTATTTAGTTTTAAACATTACAAGTTGGTGTAAAACCATGAAACCAACTTCATATAAAAATCAAGGATTGAAATTTTTTAGAATAAAATAACCCCAATATTTCATCAACCTGTTTCCTCCAATGCTAAAATTTGATTTAAATGCTTCAATTATGGTAGATATTCGTAAACACACTAGTTAAATAATTTAATTCAAAGAAAAGAAAATACCTTGAAATAAATAATGACTTTCCCGATCTTGTTGTGGCACTTCATGAACCCAATTATGGTAGTTTATAATCCAATTCAAAGTAAAACGATTCTCGTTTCATTTGTTGATGAAAATTCTTCAATTAACTCATCATAATTTATACTATCCAAAAATTCATTTTTTTAATTGAAATCATTTCTAATGGACATAATATCTATTGTGTCATGGTAGTCCGAAGATAAGTTTTAATCAACATTATCTTAGAAAAATATATCCTTGTAGATGCAATAGTAACGGGTATAGTCAAAAAAATTTGATTTACCACCCATGTAATTTGAACCCTATACCCTTCCAATAAGGCTTGATAAAATAAAGGATATCAATTGATTTTATCAGTTTAGTTGGTATTATTTACTTCAAATGTCTGAGATCTTGAAATAATTCATCCCCAAAAATATCATCATATTCATCGTGTTTCAAAAAACATTGAAATTGTGTGTTGTGTTCCTTAAATTGGTCTTCAGAATAATTTCAAAAAAAATTTCAACAAAAATCTAAATATTTCATCAAACTATTCAAACTGTATAAAAAATTTTCTCAATGACATAAGGGCCTGATCAATAATTTGATTGAAATAATTTGTTCTGAATTTTTCCTCCATAGAAAAATTTCTAGTTTCATCATCTTTCACATTCTCATCAAATTGTTTCTTCCTATGAACATATCTTTTCTCTTCAAATATTCGATTAATACCAACTTTGATTTCAAGTTCATTTTCTATATTCACTAAACCTTAAAACCCCTCCGCTCAATGTTCTACAAAGAACAAAATCAACTCTTTTATTTGTGTTCTTGCATATTCAATATCCTACTCTCCTCTATGAAGGATTTTACATATATGATTAACATTATCTAAATTATTTTACCAAATGCATAATCTAATGATGAATTCAAAATTCTCTAATGCATTGGTACACAATCCTTTAGAATCCAACATCTCAACGTCATCATGTTAAGAAAGATTGGCAATTTCAACCAATGCATTTCTTAACTCGGGTGTTTGTCTTATTATAGTTATAATACTCTTGATGTGACTATCCCAATGAGTATTTTATAAGGGTTTTGGTGTAAAAACCTTAATATAAGGCCTCAATACATTACATTGATGTGGTGAACCTGAAAACAATGTATAAATGTTTTGAACATATGTAAAAACATTTTTGGTTTTCACACTGGATTTTTGCCTGTCCCATATAGCAAGATTCAGGCAATGACTTCCACATGGAGTGTAAAATTCTCTATTATTTATATCAAGAATTCTTTTTTGGAATCCTTGATATTTATCTTTCAGGATTGAACCATTATCATATCTTTTTCGTCTTATTTCATCAATGTTGAGTTTATGATCAACCTAATCATATTCAAGTGACTTGAAAATCCCATGACCGGATGTGTCATCAACATTTATGAATCCAAGAAAAAATCCCACAACATTAACTTCAAATTCTTCCTCAACATCCAAACATATTATTATAATTGTCCTTTTTTCTTTATGACGTATATCTGGAGTGCAATCAAGGATAATCAAAAAATACATTTCACTCATGATCTTTTTTATGATTTTTTCTTTAATAGCATTCCACAACAAAATTATCAATTAATTATGAATTATATGACTAAGATAATGCTTTTGAATATCATTATTAACAACACGATTAACATGATCTTTCATAACTGGGTCAAATTCAGAAACAGATTCATTATGTTTACAAAAAAGGCCATTATCCTTCTCATAAATCAACTCCTTTGTTCCATAAAATGCTATGTTATTCTGTGCAACTGCCTTAAACACTCCAATTAATCTAGTATGTACCAACCTCCAATTAACTATTTCCTTCTCAATGAGACATTCAATTTTTTTATCAATTTTTTTTCATGTCCTCTGTGCAAGTCCACCCATATCACTACATTAGAAATGTGTTCAAAATTCCTTTCATGATTCCTAAATTTTTTTGAAAGGTTGTACCAATCGTTAGATCCTCCTTCAATCAATTCACTTTTCATTGATTTTGACATAAGTAATTTACATAAACAAAAAATACCTTATCCAAATCATTAGTATACCCTAGAAACTTCCTCTCTTTTTTCATCATTAGGAAGTAGAAAAAATTAATGATTAGAAGTAAAGTGTCTTCTACAACTAACTTCATTATGAAATGAATCATTTTATTTTAATATTTTAATCGGTCCATATTGAACAAACCAATGTCTCTTAATATCGCTGATATTACCCCACAATCCTAGATCATAATTCACATCCACATATTTCTCAAGTTCAAGCACGCTTTGATCTCTAAGGTCATGAATCATATGAATAGTATTTTCATTGTCATCCTCCCTATAATCCACATCCACACATTCATTTATCATATCAAAATTTTGAGTCATAGATTCCTCTAACTATTATTCATTCACTTTAGAAACATTATCGCCCAGATATTTCTCATTAAATTGAACAAGTGAACTCTCTTTTTCACTTCCTATTGAAATCAAACCCACTAGTGTTTTTTCAATTTAATTCTTTCTTTTCTTGATTTTTCTGTTTTGAGATCCAGAATTTTGATTTCTCTTCATTGGAGTACCTACATGTTTAAAATTATAATTTATTTAGAGTTATAACATGTTTAATGTAAATAGTCGTCTTTCAAATATAAAATAATATATTCCCACAAATTGTTTTTTATTTAATATTCAACAAAATATATAATAAAAATAAATAAACTGAAAATTAAAATTAAAACATGATTATAATAAGATTATTTACCTTGGGAAAATAAAAAACTGATATTGAGATGGTAAAATTACAATTGAGTAGGGAAAGACACCAATGAATCTGCAATTAAGATAATTTCAAAAAATTTAAAATACAATTAGTAAAAAAAATTTCTATTTAAAAATTATTATAAAAAAAAATTACTGAGTCAAAAATGAAAATTGAAATTGAATAGAAAATTTTCAATTGAGATGGGATTCCAATGATAAATTTTCAATTCATATAATTTATGAAAACCAAACAAAATAATTAATATAAACAAAAAACAAAAAATAAAAACTAAAAATTGATGATAACAAAACTCTACTTACCTGTATATGAAGACAACGAATATCAAATCACAATTGAGAGATGGAAAAATCACAATTGAGAGGAAAAATATACCGGTAACCAGTTAATTTGTAAATTATTCATGTAATTACACTGAAATTTAAACAATACAGTCAATCAATTAATAAAAACAAAAACAAATATGATCATCCAATTTTAAAAAATCATAACACCTTGTTTGTTGTGGGGGGGAAGGGTACTGCACAAGGCAGGGGGCATGTGGTGCTACGGGGGGCACAGGGGCGAGGTGAGGGTCGGCCCATGCTGCGCATGGGTGAAGGGGCGTGATGGAAGGGGTTGTGTGGTGCAGTGCGGGAGGGGCGAGCATGGGTGAGAGAGGTCGTGGGGGGTGAGGGGTTGTGCGGGGGAGCGCAACGCAACACTGCCTGGGAGTCTGGGACGAGTGGGAATGTGACGGGGGGCACAACGGTGGACCAGGCTCGCAGCGTAGGTGAAAGGGGAGGGGGGTACAGCCGCACAGGCGCAACACTGGGGAAAGTGTGAGGGGTGTGCGTGGGGTGGGGGGTAGTATAGAAGAAATATAGAGGTACATGAGAAGAATGATGTTGGGTATGGGAGGGGAGTGATAGCTCATGACTCTGTGGGAGGCTACTAGGAATCGAAAAAGGGATGAGGGTGAATTTGGTTTCCCCTAGGCAAGTTGTTTCCCTAGCCTAAGGGCTCACAGGGCTCGCCCATTGGCCGACCCTGATAGATTACATACATGAATGGTACATTACACACTAGAAAATAAAACACATCATAAATGATTCTTTGATATATCCGTTAATCATCTAGCTTATCCCTTTTTATCAATCATAATAAACTTCTTGGAATCCTAGGAAAATAAAACAGATGATAGTGGTGAGATCAAATGCTCAGTAAGCGTAAGAAATACAGCGGAAGATAACATAATCACTAGGCATGGGGAATAATTTATAACAAATGCCTTTAAAAATAATATACAAGAACACTTTATGGAAGGAATATGAGATGAGTAAATAATTCTATAATAAAACATACTCAAGGGTATTATACTAGTTGAATAAAAACATGATCCATCAATAATATTTTCAAATTGAGGGAAGGTATAATGCGCGATATTCTAAAACATTTGGTCAAGGCCTTGGACAAGACGTCTAAAAATGATTAAGGGATCGGCCAAAACAATATATAAAAATTGGGAAAGTCCTCGGCCAATTCCATGTATAATTTTCTAATGAGACCTGTTGATGCACCAAGGTTCTATAGCAGGCTCCACCCATCTCTTACTAAGTACAATACATTTCTCATATGAAATGGTTGAAACATAACATAAACATTTTTGTTAAAACTAGCATATGAAATGTCAATCCTTTAACCCTAAACCATTAATGGTATAAAAATAACACATCCATAGTCAAATATATCACAAAACATTCAATACAATATGAATGATTTGTATAATAATAAATCAACCTCAATCAATAATAATATCCCATAAAGGATGTTTACATAGTTGAAAATGATTAGTAAAAATCTTTGAGAGATATATCCCTTTATCATGAAATCATTTAAAAGTTTCATAATTTATAAATAAAGTCATTTAAAATATAGTTTTAAATCCAATTGTCTCATATCACATTGAAAAATTTTAATGGAATAAACATTTTAAAATATTAATGTCCAAATATATAAATCCTTAAAACCATTTTTAAAACATGGACATTAATGAGAAAGGTTTAGAAGAATAAATATTTAAAACATTTAAAATGATTTTTTAGTAAAAAAGTCCATAAAATATAATCCATTTTAAAACTCTTTTTTGAGACATGGATCTTGATAATAAATATATCCATGTAGATACTTACTTAAAAACAACCTCATATAATAACAATATTGTAAAATTTACCCTTACCTTATACTTTCCTTTGGTAGAGGGTACGTTTAAACACTTGTATAATGAACATAGTATGTTTTCAAATTATACCAAAACCATATTAATATTTATTATTTCATACATGATTCATTTATGACATTATACTACCCATTTAAAAATGAATTCCATGTTAAATTAACATTTCGGGTAATAATCGCTTACTCTATCGTGTGTGTTTTAACTTGTTATTAATGATCATAAGACTTAGATCATGATTTACATACTTCCAGAACATAATACATGATTTATATTCATACATATTTAGAATATAAATATTTATAATGGATAGATATATGAAATGGAAAACACCGTTAATGGAGGTCGTAGGCCATACGGACGCATGAGCGACAATATCATAATATTGATGTTGAGATCATATGTAATTGAATATTATATAATATATAAAAATAATTAACATGTTATATTAATTATGTACATCAGTTATACTCATTATTATACCCATCCAAATAATTAAGTGTTTGAATAACAAACTACACCATGACGTGGAGGCGGTTAGCTATACGTGAGCACGTATGGTGACTTTACCATTCATAGGATGGATGGAATAATGAATATGATTGTACCATATTTATAATAACTTCACATTATGTTGAAGGTATTTGAGTTATTATTTTGGTATGGATACAACAAATAAAGAGGAAGTTGAAGAATAAAATAACTTGAAAGAGGGTTGTGAAATTATTACCTCTTCTTCAGGTGTTTCCATTTGAGTTGACAAAAGGGCTCTTTTAGATGGATTTATGATAAAATTATGGACTCTAGGTTTATTTAAGGGATGTTGGCAGGATATTTGGGTAGGTTTTGGCTGAGATGAATGGCTATGGAGGTGTGATTTGGAGAGAAGGAGAATTACCCTTTTCTAAGAGAGGTGAGGGTCACTTTAGGAAAGGATTGAAATATTATTTTATAACAAAATTATTTTCGGTTTCTAATGGATACAAACTGATTTATTTCTAAGATAAGGTAGATATGTGTCCAAAACCACTCAACTAATATGTTTTAGATAGGTTTATTTCACAATATTAACCTTATCTTATAGATTTAACTCTTATTTAAATAGTTTAACTTTTACCGTGTATTCTTATATTATTACAATATATGGTTAATAAACATACTATAATCATCCAAAAGAAGATAAACTGGTTAATTAATGACATATATAATATCACTTAATTCCTTTTTCAGAACATTAGACTTTTAGAAATATGATATAATTTATTATTGTAATATTTATTTTTAAAAAATCATTTTTGTCTGTTTTGAAACTATTTATTATTTTGTTTTTGCGAAAGTCATAAAAACATGATTACATAGAACAAGATAAATTTAATCAATCCAAACAAGTCATATTAACCTATAAAATTCGTGGATGTCATGAAAACTTTTAAATTATATTGAATTTAAAATTTATAATACCATTTATTTGATTCATTCATTAATAAGTTAATTACTGCATCATCATTGTGTCATAAATAAATTTAATTATTTAATGACTACAAATTATAAATAAAATACCATGATGTAGAAAATAATTTTATCTTTTTAATTAATATTTATAGTCGAATTTATTTTCTGTATAACCCTATATTAAAAATGGTTTAGTTATTAAACTTTGAATTTAACACTTTAAACTATTCTTTAAATAAAATAATAATAAATGTATTAATATAATCCATGTGGAATAAATAGAATAATATTTTATTACCGAGGTTTTTTTGGGTCTAATTTCACTTATGAAATATAATTAGTACTTGTGTTATGGTTATTATAATATCATTTTACCATTAATTTCCTTATTTACTTACGACTCTGGTAAAAAATATTCAAAAGTTATTAATCCCAAAAAATTATTTTCATCTTATTGAAAGTAAAATTACATACTAATGTCAACCATGTATCTCAGATATTTTCAATTCAACTCAAAGAAGCGGAAAAATTATGTTTTATGAAAATTTAAAAATGCTCCTTGTATGTGGGTAAAAGGCTGTGAAAAGTTCAATAAATATTTATACATCTAATTTTATTTTATAATGACTCCAATGAATTAAATTGAACTTGTATAGATACTATATATCTATTTCTACTTAAAATAAATTGAAATAAAATAAATAATTATTTAAATAAAAAGTCGGTTTTAAACAATAATAGAGTGCTATCACTATTTATCAATAAATTGAATGTTTTCAGAAAAATACTAAAAACTCACCCTAAGATAATTTTTATATTCTGAATTCAAAAATTAATTCTATTTTATCTAATTCAAAACATAGAATTTTTATTAATTAATTTAATATTAATTCTTGTTGTCAAGAACAAAATGTGTGTTTTTAAAAAATAAAAATTATTAAAAGATTGACATGTGTTTATGTCAAATTTATATGTGAAATAACTTATAATGACCTAAATTTTATTAAATGATAAAAATATAATCTAATTATAATTTCAAACCATTCAAATTCATAATTTAACACTATAAATTATTTTAATTATAAAATTTGTTTTCAATTAAAATTTAGTATTTTTCACTATTCACCAAAATATGAAAATTACCAGAACAAACCAAAAATTTATCGAAATTAATTTTTTTTTGTCCTTATTCTAAATAAAAAGATTATTATGTCATATTGAATATATAAAAGTGTCAAATATTGGATTTAAAAAGGGTTTTCCATAAAAAGGCTGTAAAATTGATTTTTTTTGAAAAATATTTCTTTTATTTGAAAAAATGAATTTGTTCTTATATTATGTCTAAGAAACATATAATATGGATGTTAAAATTATATAGAGTCTATACGATTCAAAATACAGTTAATACTATTCATAACCGTTTTTTGAACTGCTAGTTTGGTATGTTGTGGTGCGCTCGAACATGATGTTTCATGTCGCGCAAGCTATTGAATTATTTAATGAGATAACATACTATGATATCTTATGGAGTTACATAGTGGTAAAGAAAATTGTATTAAATTTCTCACAAAACATCAGTAGCACCCTACTAATCTAAGAAATCTTTGAATTTCCCTGACACTAGAGGGTCCGAGACATTTCTCAATTCCCTTCATTTTTTGGGTCCCCAAAAATTCAATCACTTGTGATCACATGCCTCATGAATGTGACATGTTTCATATAGAAATCACACTTGCAGAACATGTAGTATACTTTACTTTTCAATAAGGTTGTATTTACAATAATAATATGTTCTTCATATACCACATTCACTTGGAGTAAATGATTATACTTTCAAAAAACATACATAATTTTTTAAATTTTGTTTCTAAAGAATCTATTCATTAAATCCATAATGATCATTGGTGAATTTGTAATTTGTAAGTGCATTACTAGTAAATAATAGTCCTTATACCTTGTTCCAAAGGCAGTCTTATGAATATAACTATTTTTCACCATTATCTAAATATATCCACAATAAAGATCCACCTTCGATAAGTAATTAGATTCTCATAGTTGATTGAAAATGTAGTGTGTCCATGGAAAATAATACTTTTTCTTTATTGTGATCTTTTAATGCTCCAAATAATCGATATACATTCACATTGATTCACCCTTATTCCTGAAAAAGAGCACTAGTACACCCCAAGGTGATTCACTAAGTCATATGAACCCTTTTTCCATGTGATCTTTTAGAAACTCATTTTAAATCCCTACTTCAATAGGGTCCAACCTAAAATAAGATTTTGATATAGGTATAGCACTGGGTATGAGTTCAATTGGAAACTCTTACTCTAGATCTGGGGGAAATCCGGGTAAATCTTCAAGATACAAATCATTGTATTACATTACAATGGGATTTTTGGAAACGTTCATACCATCCATTAGCGCAACAATTTGAGTGAGGTAAGCCTATTAATAGAGAATAAATACAGACACCATTCATATATATTCCAATGGATATTCTTAGAATTCATTGCATTTTTAAAGGATCATGGGATGGTTTGTAATATGAAAAGATACTTTATTTTCCAGGTATTTGATTTTTTCTCTATATATAGATATCCAATCCATTTAGAATATATCATTTAATTCCAATATGGGACGTATCTAGAGATTTTTTGGGAGAATATCCCACATACAATAATATGGGAAGAGTAAAAAAACAGGGGTTTCTACTAGCCTACCACTAGGTGTTTTATTAATATAACTACTGCATGGTTTCATCGATATAATTTAACAGTTCTATGAAATTTGAATGATATTAATGAATTCATATATTGAGAATCAAATAAGTCTTCTTCCAATATTAAGTGAATTTAATGTTTAAATTTTATAACTTCATTTTCATGATCCACATCTAGAGTAGATATAGAATACGCCTTACCAAGCTTATTTGGATTTGGTGGCTAATGACGCTGATTAACCTTGAGGATGGGATTCTTTGTGCACTCTCTATCAAAATTCCCTTTATCCCTATATGTATAGAATTAGACCAAGGTCAGTTCCATACTTTCCTATATTGTATCATCTGACTTCTTTATGTCTCTTTTATATTCATTTGTTTGGTTTCCCTCTCTCCCATAATTAATGAATTTCCCTATCCCTTTGATGCAGTTCTCATGATGCTTCGTCCCACATTTTTTAAAAGTGAGTGGTTGAGATTCCATCCCACCTTTTACAGGAGATCCTCCTTTATGAAAATCTATATTTTTTTCGTATCACCATTCCCATGGGACCATTGTCCAAACTCCATCTCCACTTGGAGATCATATTGAACAAATTATTTATAAATCCCAAATTCATGAATAGATATACATATTTTAAAAGAGGTGTTTTTTCCAGTAATTAATATATAAATTTTCACAATTTTTTATTAAAAAACCCTTACATAGATTGCACGCCTTATGCAATTTTCTTTTTATGTCGCGACAAATTCACCTTACTTCAGCTTGATCTATATGAATTCTCTCTCTATCTTTGTAATAAGAGATAGAGGGAAATAATTATTAAGAAACAATATCTTAAATTATTCCCACTATATCTATTCAATTTCATATTTCTAATTAGTGTTCTTAATAAAATCCCAAAATTGATTGACCACTCCATATAAATTATAAATGTAAAGAGTCACCTTCTCTATAGCTAAATATAAATGCATTGAAATGATCTTCTCCATTGAGTTGACCCTCATTTATGTGACTAGTAGATCCAAATATAGACTAAATTTTGTTGTTAATTGCTTTATAATTTACATAATTTCATGTTTCCCCCTCTTAGCGGAGATTGGATGTTCCACATTGCTAAGGTTATTGTTTATTTCCTGAAAGAGCTGGGTAAGAACTTCTATGAAATTTTGAACTCTACCTCCCATGGAAATAAGGATGTTATTCGAGAAATTTTTGAATAGTCCCCCACACAAGTTGTTATCCTAGTTTCTCTATGTTACCAACATTTTATAAAATAGAATAGGATTGAAAAACATTTTTCAATAGGTCATGAATAGTCAATTTTATTATGCAATTAACTCAAAAGAAATATCTAGCATGATCCATATGCTTCTAATTGTTTTCTAAAAAACTGATTCATGTCTGCTTACAAACACTTATTCTCATACCAATGGTTTTCACTAAGGATATCTAATCCTAATTACAAAATAAAATAAGTAATGATTTGATGCCAAATATAGATCCTCTACTTTTTCATACATGTTTATTACATTAATTTAACGATAATCAACATAAAAGAGTTACACTACCAGAATCCAAAGGTTTAGTGTCTCGAGAAAATTACTTCCAAAAATAATATTTATAAAAAAAGGTAAAAAATTATTTTATTCCTTATTATATATCATATTAATATTCATTATGGTGTCATTAATAAATGTAATCACTGGAGGAGATACATAATGAAATGGTTGATCTAAAAGACCTATAAGATTATAGATAAGAAAATGGATCAATATAACATGGTGATAGAATAATCATCTTCATCAAAAAATAAGCATGGGATCATAATAATAATCATGACAGGAAGAATAATATAGAGGCATGGAATGAGGAAATGAATAAAAATGAAAAATCATGTATTAGTTATAAAATACCACACATACTTCCAAACAAAATATTGCATCACGTTTACACATAATTATATTTATATAATGATAATATTCACATTAACAAATTCATTTGGGAAATATATAATATATGGTACAACCATAACATCATAACATTTACATGTGCTATATAAATATAGGTTCACCCATAACATCATAACAATTACATAATCTTGTATGCCACATAGATCACAAATCAATCCTAGACAAAAAATAATGATAAAAAATAATGGATTTAATTTCATAAATAATAATTACATGAAGAAAATTTATGGGTCCCAAAAAATGGTGATAAAATTATTTCTAGTGGAATCATCAATCATTAGTGGGGACAAAACAATGTCATGAGAAGTAAAAGTTGTTTATTTAGAAAGAAGAGTTCTTTTGTTTTTTATAAATATTTCATAAAATTTTATTGAAGAAATATATATATATATAAATGGAAGGAAAAATAAATGATATTCAAATAATATCAATGGATCATTCATATTGAAAATTTACTGAACAAGGAAAAACCCAAATGAAGATATTTTTATTTGAAAATCCCATTACCCAATGTCTTAGTGCTTTCTTAACATTAACATTCTAGGTAATAAAATTAAATTCATTTATTAAAAAATATAAAACCCATCATAAATCAGTTTATTTTAATATAGTTTTATTAAATTAATTTTTATCTTTTTAGATGAGTTATTTAATTCAATTCCATCATTAGAAGGTTTTCATTTTCATGGGCTTTATGATCAGTTCACTTGAATAAGTGTATAGATCTCTATGTAGAATGGGTATAATTATAAATAATTGAAATTTTATGTTAATAATGAACATATATGGGATTAAATGTTTACAAATATAATTTTTTACATGGTATGAGGATGAATCATTAGATAAATGGTTATAGACAATCAATTAGATTTTTTGGCAGCTTTCTGAACATCCCAAACTAGTTTTGTTCAAACATATATTACTATGTATATAGTAAAATTATAGAAAATAAAGATGGTTATTAAATAAATTTTACAGTATTTTCCAAACATTATAGTTGTTTTATGAACAAAAATTAAGGAATTAAAGGAAAAATTAAAATTCATTATCCACGATGCTTGTAAATTGACACATCATGGGTGGCGATTTCATTTTATGAATAAAAGAGAAGGATAATGGAGTTTGATGATGAATATTACATTTACATGATATGTAACACCCCAGGTAAATAAAAAGTATGACATTTTCACTTTTATCCATATTTGCGAATAAAATATTAATATAACTTTAAAGGGGATGCTATGTTCGATGGCGTACCAAACACGCAACAACGAGTTTCTTGGGAATCTTACGTTGCACTCAAATAATAAAATAATATTATTTTAAATTGTAGTTAACGCCTAGCTGTTGTGATGGCGGGAATCAATAGAACTAACTACAAAATGATTATATATGTTTTTCAAATATTTTTACTTTTTACAATAAATTTTAGAGGATTAAAAATGCGAATGAATCCAATTTTAAGCGTAAACATTCTAATATTCTTTAAAAGGTCGATTAACCGCCTTTTGATGGAGAACCTCTTTTAAATCCACTTTTTGACAATTTTATGTGTTATATTTGACAAAATAAAATTCTTCTTTAGAATCGGGACATCAAAATTTACTTTGTGTAAATTTTTGGTATTTTTCCGAAAAAGTTCAATTTTTAATGAATAGTGAAAAATGTTTTATTTTAATTCAAAGCCTCTTTTTAATATAATTTATTTATATGAATAGGTTATATTTTTAATTGGTTTTAAAGTGAAATTAGAATATATTTTTACAATTTAATCAAATATTGGTCATTGTAATTAATTTCACCTTGAAATTTGACTTAAACTAGTGTAAATCTTTGGATACATATTGTTTCATAAAAACACGCTATTTGTTTTCACAACAGGAATTAATTATTAAATTAATTAATGTAACTTATATGTTATGAATTTTGGAAAATAGATGTCATTTTTTAATTTGGAATATCAAATATAGCTTAGGGTGAATTTTTGGTAATTTTCTGAAAAACTTCAATTTTGATGAATAGTGAAACCACTAAGTGGTACTTATAAAAACTGATTGTCCATTTAAATGAAATTTTTCCACCTGTGTGTTTTGAATTTAAAAAATCTAACATACATGGTTGTCATTAAGATGTAAAATGTGGTTCAATAGGATTAAAATATTTTTCTGGTGAATAGTAACTTATTATGTTTTTAATCGCGATTAGATGTAATTAGTGTAGTTTAAGGTAAAAATAATGTTTTAATAATATTAAATGACCTAGAAACATGTCCTACCCTCATTGTATGAGTCATGGACGACCAAGGAAATCCATGGGTCAACTTGGGGACCCCATGGAGACACTTTGGTTGGAAAATTACATAAATACCTTTTTATTTAATGTTAAAATTAAAATGTCACAAACATGTGTTGTTTAACTAAAACAATTTTTACCTGGGTTTACACAAGTACGATTTTTGACTATAAATATTCATTGGAAATCTAAAAATATTTCCTATATCATAGTATTTTTTTATAATTTTTAGGCATTAAATAAATTAAATTATTTATAACATCATGATGATGTAGTGATGACCTCATTATTTAACGATTTAAATAAAATGGAAAGATAATGTAAAATATAAGACCTACACATGTCCAAAAGCTATTGGATGGGTGGATTTCGAACCCTTATCACCTTATCCTCGAAAAAAATCAATTTGGGACCATTAAAATTCGAAACTCATTCTAAAATAAAGTAACATTTTTTTACTTTCCAAGAGTGCCCCTCCTCTCCTCTTATAAAAGACTCCCACCTATACCTCCTTACCCACACATCCAAATCCTATTTCTCGGCCAAAACCTGACAATTTTGTCTCTCCACATCCCTCTATAACTCTTAGAAGCCTCACTTTGGTCAGTAGTCTTCCCAAAGAATCCTTTGATCTAAAACCAAAGGAAGTTACCCGATTTTATGATAATGTCTTTAGTTGGGTCCTTTTGTTTTATTTAGCTTCTCCACCCCCATAAAATATTTTTATTCCTTTATTTTATAACAACACCAATATATTCAATATACTTTGATTTTTTATGTTATGTATTCGAGCTACACTTACACACACCTTCATCTAATGGTTAAAGAACATACTGTTTCTGTGGAGGGTGAATTACTGCCTCACGAAACGATGATTGTTCAATCTTCTCTTAACACCTTTCATTGTGGCCATTAAGATGTCACTATATTTATATATGATATATAATATGTTTATGTTTTTCTAAGCTTCTGTATTTTTCTTTTATGGCATACCTTTATGGCTTCCATTATGGGTATACGCGATATCTTCATTTTAGGAAGTGTGGACTACCGCCCCCTCAAAGTGATTTGATTCATTAATACCATATGTGGTACGTATAAAGGATATATTTAATGACATTATATATGATACCATACTGGAATTAAAATACTATTATTTATCATTCTGTTTTAATTCCATTAAATATGAAATATAAATGGAAGTAGCGTTCATGCGTATGTACGGCTTACCGTCTCAATGAACGGTGCATTTCATTTCTTTACTCTAAATGTTATGTAATATTATAAATGCATGAATATACTGGATATATATGATATATATTATATATACATCATTAATACAATTCTGGATATAATGGATATTTTACCACATGAACAACTTGTAATTATAATGAGTTTATTTTTGACTCAAGTACCAATGATCGTTAAAACGACCGTTATTAGCTTAAAAAATAACATAGTGTTAATGACATGGTAATAAGTGATATAAAAGGAATAATGATCTTGAAAACGTTTCTTATGGAAGTAGAAATTAACTCAAGTTTATTATTCAGGAGATTAATGAACAATCGAGTCAAGTCGGACCTGAGGTAAGGGATCCTACTCCTCTCTTTCTTTTTAAGTACACTCTTTTATGTCATTCCTTTTAAGCTCATATTTCATATTATTGGGATGTTATTTTATATTAATACTACTTTACTTCTTATTTTCATATGATGAGAGACCTATTTTCTCTCATCAATCCATTTTGGATGTTTTGAGTGGCGTCGTTAGGCTGCCGAATTTTCGTAAGAGATCTAACCTCTCTTTTTCTTTTTAAGTACTCTCCTTTATGTCAGTTCTTTAAAGCTCCTCTTTGTAATGTTGGGGGATGTTCTTTTATATTCCTCTTTCGGTAAAAATTATGTTAATATGATGAGAGTCCCTATTTTATCTAATCAATCCAATTTTTTTGAAAGTTTTAAGTGGCGTCGTTAGGCTGCCGAGTTTTCGTAAGGGATTTTTCATCTCACTTTTATTCCCGTGAGATTTATACTACATTTGCCACAATTTCTTTTGAGTGGTGTATTTACTGCCCATTATTTTACTCATTTGTAATATACTTTCATTTATGAGTATTTACATCAATGTTGTATTGTCTTTCTTTCACGGGGTGTATGTTTCGAAAGTAACCCAAGTCGGTAAGGGAACCTTTCACCCTCCTCTTTTTAAAGGACTTCTTTTGTTATGTCTTTTAATTCAAATACTATTATGTTGGGATATGTTCTTCTATATCCTTATTGATGTAAATTTTTTGTCCAAGTGATGAGATACCATTTTTATCTCTCATGAACTCTTTTTCTGATTTTTGAAGTGATGTTATTAGGCTGTCAAATTTTTGCAAGGGAACTTCTTAAAAAAAATTTGATTTTGTGGGAAGAACTTGTACTCCTTGAATATGTCATACTATGAATATGTTTGAATGTCCTCTGATTATTTTACACTTAATATCGACTTATATTTGGTGTATTTTTTTGTCACACATAATTATGTAATTGATTTATCCTTAATCCAAGGATACCGTCTTTGTATGGGACTTCGTCTCAATCTCCATTCATTGAGGCATATTTTGTTTTATACAAAATCTTATTTTATAGGGTGTATAAACCCGTTTGACCTTTAAGTTTATCCAAATGGAATCTTCTTTATACGAATAGTTTTACTAAATGTCAAAAGGGAATGTTTTTGTCGTACGTATGCGGTGACAATGACTTCTCCGCCGCCGTGACCATTATTTGAGTTTTGGCTTCCTCTACAAGCCATACCATTTTTGTAAAGAAAAATAAATACCATGTTTTAATTTTCTTTTATTTTGGTATTGAAAATGGTTTTCATAATGATTTTATATCAATGTGTTGTATTGATATCTTGTGATTGAAAAGTGGAAATGTTATGTTTCCTTTATGCATGTTTTATGTGATACGATTATGTTATGGTTCTTGGGAATTATTATGAAGATGGGTGGTTTTGTGAAAAACTAAGGGTGGGTGAGCCCAATATATCTCTCCAATGCATTGGGTAACGCGAAGGACTGAAAAGTTAAGGTTTCTATGAAGATATTTAGGGAATATACTGTGCTGGGTATTCAAAACGTAACCAAGAGGGTTACTCCCTACGTAAGAATGTTATGAATGCCTCAAGTTACCTTTTATGTCTTATGATTTCTATGATTTATTCAGGATTTGATATGCCTATGTTTTATGGGTAATGTGTGATTTCATTCGTATGTATATATGAACACATGTTTCCTTTCCATATTTGTATAACCCTTACTGATCTTTTTATGCTCATCCCAAGTTTTTTTTGAAATGTTTTTCACAGGTCAAGGGAAAGGTACATGATATGATGATAGTGTCAAAGAAGTGTCAAGAAAGAATCCATGATTTATTTTTAAATATGATTTTGTTGATGGGAAAAAATTAATACTATCTTTTATGTCACCACTTTGTTTAAATGTGGAATGTAATGCATGTTTTATGATCTAATTATCTAAAACTATAAACCTGAAAATATCCTCAATGTGTAATCTTGTAATAACTCAATATTAAGTAAAGTTTAAGGCTGGGGCCTTATATGATATAATTCTATTATATATAATATAATTGTATAATCATTCATATTTGGATAGATCAGGTGGGGAGATGATATGAAAAGTAACAAAATTATAATAAATTAAGAAAACGAGGAAAGAATATTTCACCTCTTAATTTCTCTTATTTGAGAACCTTCTTAAGCACCTTGGTTTTTTCATTTTTGAGATCAGAACCTTGTGGTCCTGGGGAAAGGGGTTTGGTATGAGGTTTGAGAATAATTTGGACAATGTTCAAGGCATTGAAGGTGTGAGATGAAGAGTTAGAGAGGAGTTTTATTTATAAGGGGGGAGAGAGGTGTTTTAAATATATTTTATTCATTAGTTTATTATTTTAGATCATGTCTATGAATAGATTTTTCAATATCACTAAATATATTCAAATAATTAGTTATAGTTTTTGATTATGTGGATTAATCATTAATGACTCGTGTAATTGTGTATTTAACTTATAATGTATCCATACTGTAATTTAATGTATTTTACTCTACCCAAAAAATTCTACTATTTTAGAAAAATCCCAAAAAATCACCATAAAATATTTTAGAATTATATAATTAAAAAATTAAATCTATTTTAGAAACATAATCTTCTACAAATGAGATAATAATTTTTCAATTAAAATGATAATTTATTCAAAAAATACAAATTTTAAAATTTTAAATGATTTTTTTGACACATTTAAAGATTAATTAAGGTCTCATAAAATTTTCTTATAATCCTATGAATATAAAATATTATTTTATGAATTTATTTAATGAAAATAAATCTTCTTTGAAATAATTATATTAATTATAAGATTCTAAATAAACATTTTTGTTATATAAAAATTCCAAAACATTAACATTTTTAAAACATTTATTTAATTATAAAATGATATAATTATATCATATTTTCATTTTAATTTTCATAAAATTAATTTACACATTCATAGGTTGGGTTACTATTCAATTGATTGGTTTCTTGTTCTTAGTGGTAATGTTACTATTCAAAAGGTAATGTTTCTTTTCCATCGGTATATGTACCTTGAATTCAATAAATATCACATATTTCATTATTTATTTATGTACTATTTTTTTGTGAGATTTATAATTTATTTATGTGTTTTATACCATAAAATATAACTATAACAAGATAAATTATACTGATAAAATTTTTGGTCCATACAAATATGAATTAGAGGGGAATATGAATAAATTATTGCATACCTATACACATTAGGTTATCGTCTATTAGATATGTCATAAATAGAACTATTTGGAAGATATTCCATTAGTATCATATTTTCATGAGTGTAAGGAAACATTGAAAACAATTTAAATAAAATAAATTACTAGAAGATTAAATAAATAAGAAATAATAACAACAGTAACCATTCTATATCATATGGAATATAATATATAATATATCTTGATAAAATGTCTTCCCAAAAATGATATGGATTAGTATATATGATGCACAACAGAACCAAAGAAATTAAACCATTCTCCACATTAAATGTTCATTCAATATGTACTAATATCACCTCAGTCCCATTCAGCCATCATATACTCTGAATTCTGGAATAACAGTATTTTCCATTACTGGATCCCGTATTATGAAGTCTATATATAAATCATGATGGTGTACTATGTTGTATATATGACACCACCAATGATCCCTTAAAATAAATACAATATGTGTATTAAGGTGTATGAATCAATATAATAAATGAGTAAAAAACAACTACACCTACAAGATCATCAAAATTTTCCAAGCTTCCATGAGTCCATAATTATACGTGATTAATCTCTATACTAGATGGAAGGTTTGTGAAATACTCATTAGTAAATATCACATTTGGACCATGCCTTATCAGCAAGTTCATGACCTCACCATGAACAAATATCCATCCCTACACACTCTAGGGGTTAACATCAAGAACTCCAATCCATACTCTTGGAATCATAGTTGGTCATGTCAATAACACTAAACCATCCTTGTATACTTTATAGAAATCACATCAAACACAAATACCCATTCCTGTGAACTCAAAGGAGGAATATTAAGAAAAAAAATAATATAAAATAAACAACAAAATCCACTACATGTAGAGGAATTCATTATCAGAATCGTTACATCATTTTACCATATAATTATTTTCCCAACATAGACCAATAATCTAACAAAAATTTCATTATTACTAGATGTATAACTACATATTAACCCATGAAAATAAGTATAATTTAAACATTAATATAATAATAACACACCAATCCCCCTCCAAAGGGTCATCCATGTTCATATGGAAATACATGGTCACATTAACACCATAAGATGTGTTCTAGTAGGAACATACACATACCCAAATATATGTTACGATCTAAAAATTTAGGAAAAAAATAGCAATTGGTAAGAAATTATTATCACTGGTGTGATGAAGATAAATAACCCATAATCATCACACAAATCATTTTCAACAACCCAAAATCCCTAAAAAAGTTCTAAAAATGAAATATTATTCTTTTATAAAGGTGAGATAATAATATAACCCCAATTATATCTATTACACAATAACAAATGTTTTATGTCATAATGGACACTTTATACATCCATCATGATAGGAAATTATATTGTATTTGGGAATTAGATACATATAATAACAACTTATAACATGGGCTACAAAACATTATTGAACACTTCCTTGATATTATCATAATATTCAAACAAACATTAAACTTCATGGAATATCCTTGAAAAAACATAATCTGGGGGAGAAGTAAAAAGACCAGTATGGAAATAAACTTGACATAACATGAATATGATAATACATGTTAGAAAAAAGTATTATTAATTTAGCGTAAATGAAACCTGAATAATAAATCAAAATATAACATGATAATTATAACATTGGAAATGTGGTGACAACTTAAAACACTCAATCATAATCTTAGGTTTAGGCTAAATATTCCAAGACCACATGGTGCCAACATTCCCACAAAGGAATCAGGTACACCCCTATCCCAACATGATGTATCATGATACTAAACATTAACAAAAACATTGGAGTGTTGCCTAGGTGCTCCTATGATAATCATTTCATTCACATGATTACATGTGCAAATAGATCATACGTCCTGGATTCATTCATAAACATAATTTACTCTCCGATCTAGTATTTTATAATACATAAATATAAGACCCTAATAAATATGTATATATGAATAAAGGTGAATACCCTTGATAGAATAATTGGTATGGTATTCACTACACAATTGTTTTGGCATGGAAAATCATGAGGAACATTTTGAAGCATATCAAATTTACATAAGAATTTTAAAAGATGGTCAATTAGAGTGAAAATGTGTATATAAATATTTTAACATAAAATATGAAGTAATTGGTACTTGGAAATTAAAATCCCATAAATATAAATTTGAAAATATAAGGAATAATTTAATGAGGAAACATTAATAGAGAAAAGAATCCACATGAGATTTCAGGATGGAAACTGATGTACAAAAATGATCATGGGGGATTAATGAGAGTGAAAGTAAGATCTAATAATTTATGATTAAAATGGAATGTAATGGGAATTTTTAATATCATATGACATCATAATAAAATGAAATGTAAAAGATGTAACATAAAAAGAGTGCCGGAGAAAAGAGGAGAGTGGATGATCCCTCATGAATTTTTAGCATATTAACATCTTAGGTAAGGGTATAAATGACAGAGTATAAATTTTATATAAATAAAATAATATAAATTTTATAGTAAATTAATCATAATAAATGAATTAAAATTTAACCAAATTAAATTATATACACTAATTGTTCGGAAGATTATTGAATTGAAAGGAGGATATATAGGAGAGGATACCATACATGAGTATGTGACTCCAAAGCCATGGGTGTGGCTTCCAGACAGCTTGGAAGAGGGATTAGAAGAAGATAGGGAGTAGAGGAAAGAGTTTAGAAATTATATAATGAGTTTTAGTGAAGATAATTAGAAGAATTGGTGTTTTAATATATGAAAATAGTGTTATTTCTTTATTATTTTGGTTTTGGCTTCTAATAAATACAATATCCATAACCAAAAAACCATACCAATTTTTTCTCACATTTTTTCAACCAATGTGGAGTGGTTTTCAATATTTTAGATTTAAAATGTCTCAACATAATAAAATATTAACTTTTCTGATGTGGACGTGAGTCACACTCTTAAATAAATTATTTTAAAATCACAAAATATATTATATGTCTTCGAGGATTCATAGTTGTATTAAAAAATAATGAAAATAATCATAAAATCACATAATTTTTTAAATGGAAACTATATATTTGGTCTTGTATCATATTTATATTAATTATGACATACCATTTGGGTCATTATGATATAAAAAAACACAATATAAGTTTATATGGTATTTAGTTTTTACATGAAAATTTAACTATATAAGAAAATTATTAAAAATTTACCAATTGATAATATTGAATTCCTAATTCAAAAAATAATATAAATTTTATGATTGTAATTTTCTAAATATTTTAATTTTCACATTTAAAATAAAAATAGACATTTATTGAAAATGATGAGGTTTTTGACAATAACATTTGTTGAAACCTTATAAAAATTAATTTTGATTTAATATAAAAAAGCTGAAAAATTACATTTTAAAAAATTATTTAATAATAATATTTTATTAAAATATTATTTATTTCAATGATCCATTAATTCCTAAAATCAAATTTCATAATTTTATTGGAAGAATAAACAAGAATACTATTTCTATTTTATTGAATCAAAACAAATATCATTTATAAAGTATGATTAATAAGATAGAAATATATTAATTATTATATAAAAAATAATTTCAATAATCATAATTATAGGGTCTTAATACATATTCATTTAATACCCTAGAATATACCTTAAGTGTAAGGTCTATAATGATGGGACATTCCTGGGGCGGTTCGGAGAACATACTTTGTGTTCTAATCTTGATGAGCTTGAACTTATCATATAAACAAAATAACTCATGTTAATGTTATTAAATCACATCATGGAATTGGTCTAGGGATATTCCAAAAACATAAACCTCCTTTGGAAGCCCCAATAGATGGGATTCATGTGGTACGATCCTTCTAGTTGAGTCCATCACTTCCTTTTTATATTTAAATTGTATTTTTTAAAACTCTTTATTTTTACTAATCATGTGATATCCATTAAAAGGAAACATTATCAATTTTAATGATACATAAAGTCCATTTAGATCATATTGTATATAATAAAACAAAATAACTTCATGGTTTTTATATAGCCTATATAAATTTAATTAAATTAAAAATTGGAATTTTATTCATAACAGTTCGGGTTGTTACAACAATTCCCCTTTAAACTTTTCACCCTAAAAATAATATTATCCCACACTAATATAGATGAGGGTAAGTTTTATTTTTCGTTTCCTCTAATAACTAAATTTATTCTTTAATCATATGGTTTCTCCATAATCCATTGATGATGGGAATTGTCTTATTTAGAAGAACTTTTTATCTACAATATAATGTCATACCTTATATCACTTCATATTAATGATCATTCTCTAATGGTACCACATATTGATTGAGAAGATGTGAGTGGTCTAGTATGTAATTTTTAAAGAGGGATACGTAGAATAAATCATGTACTTGAGAGCAGTATATTTTGATTTTAGTCGATAGTCCACTACTTCGATGTGATCAAGAATTTAAAAAAGTATCAATGTAAATTATAATTAGATTTCCATTCATCTAAAATCTTATCACTTTCTTCCATGGTGATATGAAGAGGAATACAATGTCTCTAATATAAAACTCTAGGTCACATCAACAATTGTCAATATAGATATTCTATCATATCTGAGAAGCCTTGAGATACTGCTGAATAGTCTTACCCCTCTCCACCATTTCATTAACCATTTTAGGACATTGAAGTTTTTATTCCCCATAATTATTCAAATAGGATGATGTTCAAAACCTCTTCCCAAAAATGTCTTCAAATGGTTCCATTTGTATTCTCGAGTGAAAACTATTATTTTAATTAAATTCAAATTAAGAAATATTTTTGTCTCATCCACCTTTTATATCCATAAAACAAGATCACAACATATATTCCACTGTCTACATAGCCTACTCAGATTGGCCATCAGTTTGAGTAGGATAGGCCGTATTGAAATTCATCTCAGTGGTTAATGAATGATGTAGACTTTTATAGAACATGGAGGTTAATCTTGGATCTCGATTAGATACAATCTGTAGTGGTACCCCACTCATCCTTACTAATACTCTAATGTATATTAATGCTATTTGATCTAGTGAGAGATCCTCTAAAATCATAATGAATTTTGTAGTATTTGAAATATGAACCACAACAACCTATATAGAATTAATTCCACTGAATTTCTTTGGAAGCACGGTGAAAAAGTCGATAGTGATATTTTTCTATTTACATTTTGGTATGAGTAATGGTTCCATCATCCCATTGGACTTATTTCTTACAGTATCCACATTCTAAAATACCTCAAATATTGATGTATAATATTTTTTTCTCCTTCTTCAAGTTGCCCCACCTATAGTACAATCTATGTTCTCAATTCATTTTTCATTTCCTAGGTGAATGGAGAATTTCGAACTACATTTATCATCCAATAGTTCATTCATTATATTAGGATTTTTGAACACATAGTCTTGTCCCAAATATCACAATTAATTATTCATTATCATTGAACTCTGAGGATTTACCTTTTTTAATATTTTTCCACTTTCTATTGAATTCATACTTCATATTATGTATCATCTGTTAACATTTTCAAAAGATACGGTTGAGAATTAAATTTTGAAAGGATTTATGATGCTCCTTTATATATGATTCCCATGTCTATATTCATCAAATACAATAATAAAATATCATAATAAATTCTCATTAATTATAGAATTGATGGATCCTTTATACCTAGATTATGCCATATTATATTGTCTTATCATGAAGGTAGTTGATTGAATTATAATATTAAACATATTATAGTATAATTATATCTATTTGGAGCTATTTTTTAATTATATTTAATTTATATTTTTGAATAATTTAATTAATTCCACGAGTGCCCCTCTCAACCTATATAAAAGGGAACCTCCTCTCCTCAATTCCTCACATATATTAACAAATTATTATAAGAGAAAACCTACCCAATTATATATCCAATATCAATATCCAAAATCAATAAGACCAGATTTAATTATAAATTCCACTGATGGACAATTTGTGTGTAAACCAAAAAATATTGTATGAAATAGAGGTATAGTACTTAACCAATCATTTTTGTTTAATTTATTACTCTAACCCATTGAAATATTATTGATTTATTATTAAACAATTAAATCAGTATCATACATAAATTTATATTTTATTATTTTAATGGGATAATCCATAACCAAATACACTTCCATAAAATGGGGATCAAAATAGTCATTTGTGTGTACAAATGTTTACCGCCTCGTGAACCAATGTAATTGATTTTCCATTACTACCTCTCATGAATGGTTTTAATTATGAATTTAATTAATATATATTATACTCATCAATTATTTATGATTTTAGAAATATAATATATATTAAATTTTGTTTTTTCTTTTCCTTCCCTTGAGAAATGTTAATGTCGTTTGTACGAATGTGTGGATTACCACATCCACAGAAACATGTGATATGTTTGTATTGATAAAATCATATGGATGATGTATATAAATATAATTAAGTTGATAATATAATATTTATGATATAATAATATCTTTTAAATGTAAAATAATACTCAACTTCAATCCATCTTGGATGTTGGAAAATAGAAACGTTACTTATATGTATATATGACCTATAGACATCAAGTTTCTAACCTATTTCATTTTTCATAATTATAATTAATGGCTTGTATTCAAAATTATAAATATCTTATAGGAAATATAACTAATTCATGATTATTATTCATGATATTATGAAACAAATGCTTATTTGGTCATATTTAACATACCAATATCAATTTCGACATATGATCCAAATACTATAAAAAATATAAGATGATATTAATTGCGTATGTTATTGTATATAACATTGTATAGAAATAAAAGGGAGAAAATTTCATATAAATAATTTTAATCAATAAACTAATTAAATTATTAAGTAATATAATTAATGTATGCAATGAGTTTTATTCAAGGTAAGGGACTCTTTACAATAAAAAATATTTTTAAATATATTTCATATTTTTTTTGATATTATTAATCCATATTCATATTCATAAAAATTATATTATAACTATATTATTATTTTAATTAAAGAGTTGTTATTGAAATACTATGTCTTATTTTTAATTTCATTCATATTATTTCAAAAGCAATCATTTTACATAAATTATATTTTTTTTGTTTCATTACAAAAGCCAAAAGAAATGTTCTATTTTAACATATTCTGCATCAACAACTTTTCCAACTACCATATCAATTATTATATATTAATATTAATTTACAAGGTAATACTATTTACTTAAATAAAAACACCTTTACATTCATTATTCGTAATTACATTTTGATAATCAGGGTTTAATATATAGTTCCATTTCAGTATCTGAAAATGTTTTTCATGTGGGTTCAAGGATGTTTTTCAAGGGATATAAGATGAAATGGTGAAATCATAGATTTATTTAATTATGATTTTCTAAATGAAGATTATATTTTATAATTGGTGATCTCTATATATATTATACTATGGGTGAGGCCGATATAGCTTATACAATACCTAATCCTATTATAGATTTTATTATGGCTAAACCTAATATACATCTACATTGAATTGGTTAATGATACTTTTAATCAAAGGCTAGTTGGATCAAGTAATCCTCTATTTTTTCTCATATGGATTTAACACGGATCTATTTATTTTTTACATTTGTAAGAATATAATTCTCTATGTTTCCTAAATTGTGTTTTAATTAAATTTATTAGGGTTTTAAATGTTTTTATTCTTCAAAATGTATTTGTATCTCAAGTGGATTTGATTTATTTAATATATTGAACAAATGTTTTGATGATGGTAAAGTTTATTTGGGTTTTCAAATTTTTTACTAAAATGATATATTTTTCTGTATTATATTTTTTTATATTCCTGTGTTAAATATATGTTTTTTAATTTTTCTAATCAGTTTTAAGGATGATAAATAAAAAAATTCAGGATTAATGTCTTTAATATTTTACATCAAAACAAAACATGTTCTATTTTAATACATATTTACTATTGAAAAAAGGAAACATAGTGTGTGTTTTTTATTTTTAATATATGTGTTTTTTGTGTATTATTTATGACTTAATTCAACAAAAACATAATTCTAAATGTTTTTTGGGAGTGAATGAAATAGAATTATAACATAAAATAATATTATTACTGAATGTTTTTGTTCAGATCCTAATATTTAGTGTGGATGTTCCACTAATGGGGTCCTAGATAAATAGTACCATAAGAAATACTGTGACTCTACATAAAAATAGCCTAAAATCTGACTCCCAATGAATAAAAGTTGACTATATAAAAATTCCCGATTTTTATAGAATCAAAATCAGAGTGAACTTAAACATTCTATTTAACTCTAAAAAATACTCCTCACACTTATCCATATAAATTCACTTCCCATTCCGGGAATAAAAATAATATGCTATTTCATGTTAGAAAATCCATTAATGAAATATATATATTACCATGCCAACTTAAGAAAATTCATAATTTGAAATGAAATTCCAAGACCCTACCATGTCCTGACATCCCCCACCATCTATAAATCAATAGATGTTTTATATTTAGAAATCAAATTCCTATAGAAACTTGCATCATCGATCCAAATGTGACACTTTGAGAATGTGGTATAAAGATATTGTACTGATATATTGATAAAAAATATCCAAATAAGAATAGTTTATAATTAAATTGTCTATGAATAAACCCAAATGTCATTAATAAACACTATCATGAAGGATTACATGTAATAGTTAAAAAACTAAGATCATGAGAACCATAAAAACCACTAGTGAATTTTTCATTTTAAATTGAACCACAAAGTGTGTGTAAACCACTAGAATCTATTTATTATTATATTTGGTATATTTTTATCCTTAACCATAACTAAATATAGCTAGATAACAGATGAACGATGGAGAATGTTTATGAACCTTTAAACTAATAAAAAAAATCATTAATCATTCATATTAGATACCAATTTTCGCCATGAATTGATTCATCTTCATATATTCTATACAAATTATAAGTCTACCATCATCATTTTTTGTGAATAAGACCTTATTAAAAAAAATATTTTCTCAAGACATTAATTATTCAGAAATCCATGTCATAAAGCTTCACCTTAACATCTCACAACATAAATTGTTCCATTCAATATTAGATAATTGGAATATTTTGTGCACCTGACAAGAGTTTAATCTCAATATTAATCCTTATATGAAATGGAAGCCCTCATAAACAATCTTGAAAAAAATCTCAATAATTATCCACCACATGAGGAATTATAGATTGAAACTTCACACAAAATGTTATTAGAACCAAACTCGCTCACCATTTTGTAATAGCCCCAATCTGGATATGGGCTTCTCCTTTCCCTACCCACATCTATATTTTATTCCATTTTAAGAGAACACTACTCAATCCAATAAGTGATAAAATTCACCTACCTTTGATAAAAAATTATGTGATACTAGAAACACATCAACCAATCCATGAAAAACATAATACAGAATCAATTCATCTCTAAACTGAAAAAATACCATATATTTTAGAAGTTTTCTACCACTGTAGGGAACTATGGGAAACTGTGAATACAATATAACCTCCTACCAAGTAGTAGATAAGTAACTAAAAACCCATTAAATAAAAACATTCATAACCTAAAACTACATACATCTTTATTAAAAATAAAAAATAGTAATTATCAAGTGTCAATCATAGATGAAGATAACAGTTACATAATCAAAGGAATAACTATTAATTTTGAAGATCCCTCTCCAAGGTATACTAGAACCTAATAAAATGAATAATCCATACCTATCATAGACAGAAGAAGATTTAATGTTATATTAGATTCACATATGGGACTAAACCATGTGGTGTATATTGTTCCGACTACTGACACCCTCGGCCAAATCTGAATCTTGACTGTTGAGACGTATCCCTACAATGAAACTACTTCCTACCTACCGAAGATGATGAAGACTATATCTTTTATATACATAATCACCCACCAAAATGGAATAATTTGAAAAAAAAGTGTTGTTGATTTCTTATTCCACCATAAGAATGTCCCTCCCTTGGCCCTCGGGTACACACATTTCTATAATTCCAAGACACGCCACTATGGAAACACAACGTAGGATTCCTTCCAAGAAAAATAATAAATGGAATCAATCCTTAACCATGTTATTTTTTAGCTCCCTATTTCATATCATTAAATTTCCTCTTAAAAACCCTGAATAATCCCCATCAACACCAATCAAAAGGACACCACTCAAACCAATGAAACGTAAAGAACTTCATATCTCACATTCTTGCATGGGGACTATTTAAAATACAATATGCAAATAAAAATAATTAGTGATTATACTTATTTAAAAAGTCATAAAAATTCACCTCACTAAAGAGTGAAGTCTGATCTCAACCATTCTATACCTATGAGCCCATTCATGTCTAATAATAAGGAAAAATGAATAAACTCCAAAAATTAGGTCTGATAGTATTCCATTAATGAAATCTCCTTCTATAGATCAATGAAATTTTCCATAAGAAATGTGAACCTAAATGATTATCCATGAATTATTAACTCAACCAATCTTTGAAATTGTTCCAAGATAAAACTCTATAAATTATAATTGCACAATAACACCCAAGAGATGTGTGAAAATGAAATATAAAAATATATAAAATAAATATAACCTACCTGGAAAAATAATGTCCCACTTAATAAGTGTTTCTCAATTATAATATTTTAAACCATAACCATGTCCCATCTATCCTATATTAATAATACATCATGTAGGACGTATAAATAGATAAAAATGGTTCTGGATACTATTTTTCGAGAAAACACCCCCTCAAGTCATGAATCTGATCGTCTATCTTCATGGGCCTCATGTAATAACTTTGTTCCTTCAAAGTACACATCATGATATTACCCAATGAGATAACTTATCAAACTAATTAAAATACCTATAACAATACCCATGTACTTTAAATGTGTTTTATCATCAATCACACACATATTGAGAAAAATAAAATGATGTCACCAATCCCAACACTACATCAGGCCAAGAACACATAACATTAGTATTTAAAATAGGTAGGATCCCTAAAATAGTGATATATATTGTTGACATGGCTAGTAACATTTAGTATTTTATGTTTCATTTTTATAGCTTTGATACACACATTACCCAATTAAATGATAACATTATCATTTTGAACCTGAATCATTAATCCTAAGTAGTACCACTAATCATAGATCTATGTTTTTGCTACGATACCATGATTATCATAATTACATGAATCCCTATGTATATTATAGAGGATAAAATGATCTCACTAATTCCTCCCTTTATACAAGAGTTTTTTTATCAGTGGTAATGGCCTAAACAAAATCATGTGAAGACTATTCCCTCTATATCAGATAATCATTTGACTAACAAAATATTGGATGAAAAAAATATATGTTAACATAATATTATTATATTGTAGAGTAAATAAAGATATAAAAAATCCATACCATATCTTATGATATTAAATATATATTTAATCTTTTCAAAAGAGATCCAAAATATTCATTAAATCAATATGATTAAAGAAAACAGAATAAAAAAATAAAATTTTCCTCACAAAAAATTATCCAAAAGTATGTACTAATATCATGATTGTCCATATACAATGGAATATACTCTACATTATTTCAATGGGAACGTTTTTATTGTCTACATCTGAGATCATGAATCAAAAAGTACCACTATGATCCTATGTGGTTTGTGAGAATAAACTCTATAGGTCCCAACCAATCATCCCATAACATAAATGAAACAAGCGTATAAAGATGGATTCATTGATAAAACTAAATGATTAAGCATATAATAAACAGTCGTTGGGTTACCATTCATCACAAGGACTTCATGAATCTACAGTCACACCTACATTGAGTTCATGATATAAGGAATGTCTATAAAATACTTGTAAGCACAAACCACACATGGACCATATGTTATAACTCAGGTCCCAACCACATCAAACATGCTGAATGATCCTCGTGTACTCAATATAGGTCAAATTGCACACATTGAACCGTCTCATTCCACTATAGGGAGGCCCCACAAAGCACAATAACCAATCTTTACATACTCTATGGAGGTCACATAAATCATCCCAACCCAGCTATGTGTACTTCAGGGAGGTCACATAAATTAGAACGAAACAAGAAACACCTTTCTCTACAAGACACTATAGGAATCAAAATTCATCACCTAGATCCGTTTATCATTTCACCATGACATTAAATCCACAATCAGTCCCAAAAAATCATTAAATGCCTTATTTCATATATGGATGGCCTTAAAATCATCCATGAATCAAAGAGGGCTTAAAAATTAATTTTAATCATGACTTTCCACAACCTCAATATAGGTTCAAAAAAAATCATGTAGACCTACCCAGTCACTTTGACACCACTGGTAATTTTTTCAAGATCTCTATATATATGAACTTTAAAATCAACACATTCATGTTGATGGAAAATACATTTAATGGTCAAGATTACTATATCAAGTGTGATAATTGCTAGTCATAAAGAATCATAACCTAAGTCACACCCCTAAATATCCCTATAATCATCCCCAATATTCTCATATTAAAGTGATATATTAGAGATACAAAAGATTAGATAATATGGAGATACATATGTAATAAAAAATTATTCTAACCAAGTGATAAATTTCATAATAAATTATATAGAAATCAATACATAGATGAATATTATTATAAAAATCAACCAATTGATGATCTTATATAGGTAAAATCGAGTTTTAGGATTGAGTGAAGGGGAGGGAAAGAAAATAAGGATAAAAAAAAATTACATCTATGAAAAATTTGAAAAAATATCTACCATGTTAGATTTCATTATGTGACCATATGGTGAATGTTTTAATCCAAAATAATACATAGGCATATTTATCTTTTTTATCTATTTATAGAATGGAGAAATTGGTTCACACTATGAATTATACCTATTGGATCATTTATAGAGAAATATCGTGTAAAATATAAAGTTTTTATGAAATATAATATTTTAATTTATTGAAAATTAATTGATATTTTGTACAAAAAATCCATAATTTAATTTCACTAAGAAAAAACACCATTTTTTTCTATTTCACTTAAAACAGAGTTTCTTTATTAAGTTGTGTTAGACTCATAGATGAGTACTACCGGAAAAAAATATACTATTGATATTATTATGATATTTATCATCTAGAAATGGGAATGGTAGGAATTAATAACAGTAAATAAATCATGAAAATATTGTTTACACATGTTTGTAAAATTAATTCAATGGTTACAAATGAAAATAAAAACCAAACTAATAAAAAGGTCATGTTTTTATAGAAAAAATTATTTTCACACAACTAAATGAGTTTATTCATATTAAATTAAAATAATTAAAATTATTTAAATATTTTTATGAAATAAATATATTATATATTTCATCAAATATTTTGATGTTAATCAAATAGGTTTGATAAGCATAAGATAATTTTCATTCCAATTTTACGCATAAAATTTTTAATTTTGTAAAAGAAAATTTTCTTCTTTTTAATGGAATAAATAATTTAAAATTAATTTTTTACACTTCTATAATTTCAAGAAGGAAATTTAAGATTAAATTTTCTAATTTTTACTATAAAAATTATATTAGGGGAATTTTTTTTAATTTCTTGACGAGTTTATTTTTTTGATTAATAGTGAAAATTACTAAATTTTAATTGAAAATTGGATTTTCACATAAATAAATTATAAATTTAAATTATATTTATAAATAATTTTAAATATAATTTAAATTTTTATATATCAATTTGTCCAGTATAAGTCATTTCATTCAATTCAATATTGATATTTGATATAAAAAAATAAATGTTTGAATCATTTTACTTTAAAAACATTATATCTCATTGTATGTATGGTATTAGGTTTAAATTATATTCATCCGCTTATGTGGAATGAATATGTTAAAAATTATTCCTTAATTGGACTATGAATTATTTATAATTTATATTAAGGTTATATTTCTTGATTTTTTTTGTTGAAATCAATTAAAATTAATTATAATAATTATGGTAAAATCATGTTTACTTTGATGTCACACATTAATCGTAAGGGAAAAAATGTCCAATAATATTGTCAAAAACCCATTTTACAAATATATTTAGACCATATCCCAACTTAAATAATTTTTATTTTTTTATTGAAAAAAAAAATTTAAGGCATACCTCCCAATTTTTTTTATTTATAAGAATGCCACTCCTTCGCTATAAAAGGTCATTCACTCTCCCCACTTCTTTACTCCACCCAATCCATTTGGAAAAACCATTACTTACCAAAATCACTTTTTAACTTCTCCAATCTCATCATATAAGACTCAGATTGTATTGAAATCTAACAAAGGAACTCCCTTGGTGGAAACCAAAAGGAGTTACCCAATGAAGTTGAAAATAAAGACACATACAATGAATAAAACTAAAGGTACGTGAATTTATGTCAAACTTATTTCATTGAGCCATATATTGATGTTATACACCTTAATGGTTTTATAAGAATCATATAAAACCCATTTTACATTTTATATTTTTTTGTCTCTATAATCATGATATTAAATTTTCTGAAATTTCATTATTTAATTAGTTTTATGATTCATGTGTTTCTCAACTGATATGGGAAATTTTTTTTTAAAAAACAGACTTTAAAATTTTCATCCAACTATATATATTTCATTTTTATTCTTTTAATAATATTGTAACCATTTTTTAAATGGAAAGAAAACATTTATAAATTACATATTGTGTCCTTTTTAACAATATTTTCACATTCTATTAAAAGTAATATTTTTTACATGTTTATGATTATTTTTTTTAGAAATGGTAAGAGGAGTATTACATAAATAATATATAGAATAAAAATAGCTTGTGTCCCACCCAATCCATTATTATTTTGGCTGACATTTCATGGTTTCATGATTTTGTAAATGAAAAATCTTCATTATATTATTTTTGGGAATATTGGTATTGAAAATGGGTATTCAAAGAATTGGGTAATTTTCTGTTGAAAATGTATTATTAAAATAAAATTATATATTTAACTGAAATTATTGTTTATATGGGTTTAGAATGGGTATTGTTAAAGGGTTTTTAAGAAATTATTTTATTTATGTTGTGTTGCATGAGCATTATAAGAAACGGGTGATCCCAATAAAACATATACAATGGATTGAGAATCATTATAGCTAGAGGGTGATCCCAATCTATATTATATATAATGGGTTAACCTCTATTATATCTGCTGAGAATGGGTGATCCCTATATTGATTGTATAAAGGATTGATCCCCCTTATAGAGCACAAGTGACACATATATAACTTATACGAAAGGTGGTCCCCATTATAGGTCTCAATATCCTCGGCTAATGATTATAATATAATTTTTCAATATGTTTATTCTAATTTTAAATATTTTTTTAAATGGTTATAATATTTTGATGATCTAATTCATCTAACAAAGTTTTAATTTCTTTTAGTTGGGTTTAACAATTTTCATTTAAGAATTTATTTTCATGTCCAAATGGTTTATTTGAAAATCCCAAAAACATTCAAGATAATGATAAACATTATAGGATTATTCATGTGTTCACTAGACTGATAGTCTCTATTATTTTGTTTCCCTTTATATTCTTTTTTCCTCCTCCTTGATCTTAATTTATTTTCATAGGACATAAGGATGGTTAAGGGAAAGAAAGAAGTCAAGTATAATTTCATAGAGGGATTCCAGAAAAACAAATCACACATTATTTTGAAGGATATATACTATACAAAAAATGGATATTAATCATAATTTTACACGTTGTATTTTATCATTTTATTATGTATTATATATGGAATAAGTCAATAAAAATCAATACATGAAAATAAACTAGAATTCAAGAAAAATGAAATATTAAAAAATAAACTCATTATGATGTAATGTTTATGTAGATGGCCTTATAGTTACTATAAAATTTCAGTTGAGATAAATTTAGAGTATAGATTAATATTAATAGTATTCCACGAAAAGATTATACATTATGGTCAAGTTAAAATGTTTTTTAATTTATTTATTACTATGCCGAATTATCTAAACTATGTATTTTCAAAATGGTTTTCCATAGAGAAAATTCAAAAACATTTGTTTGCAGGAATTTAGAAAACAATATCATTCCAAATATACATAATAATATGGTTGGAATAAGAATGTAATAGGTTGTGGGAGTGATACCTAAATTGACACAAGTGATAAATGGTGGTGTAATCTGTCCTAGAGAATAAATAAATATTGAATGAATGAACTTGTCTACAGTATATAATTACATTAGGTGACATCCCCCATAATTCAATGGATTATCTTATCCATTGGAAACTAAAGTATAGTTTAATAACCTAGAGAAGATATTTGACATTATTGTTTTTCAAAATATCTAATGGTAACTCTTTCTGCCTATCATTTTGAATGTAAATCTGATCAATGGAGGTCTTTTGTTTAGAATAATAGTGATAAATATTATCTCGATTCTATGTAATGAGTCACATTGATGAATATTTTCTTTTAGAAATATTAACCTATGTTTTTTTCCTTAGGAAAAAGAAACAATTCATATAATTAATGAAAGAAGATAATGATTTAGTGGAAGCATATGAAAGAAACATGCCAAGATTTCCACATGATGCTTAAGAATATATATGATATAATTATAGAAATGTTAATAGATTAAACTCAGAATTAAACCAATCTTATAAGGATAATTAGTTACACGTGTCTTTAAATTTTATAATAATGTTGTTCGTTGGAATGAGAAAGTAGTGATTAGTTTTTGAACTCTTATTTTCCATTTGATGATAATATTACGACATGGATATAGTAGTAGGAAATAGAGAATATAATCACTAAAAACTTCGGAGGTAAGACAGAAAAATGATCCGTGTCTGCTAAAATACATTTTGGGGAATGTATGTCATGATCTGGAAGGTGTTACCAGTGTGGTAATTTTGGCTACAAGGAGGATGATTGAAATATAAAGTGTCATGAACATTCCAAGAATGAGATGACATAAATCTAGTTGACAAATGTATGTGTTAGTTTCAATTATATGTGAAATTATGTTGACAGGTGATCAAAAATGATTAATTTGTGTAGAAATCCCCATGACTAGATGAAAAAATGGGTGGAGAATAATTTTCTACCTCTATAGTAGATGTTTTCCTATATAGAGAATTGGTGAAAACACTAGGGAGCTCAGTATTTGTTGATGTTTGATCCTTATATCAATATATTAGGCACCCATATTTTGATGTTCTTCATAATGTAAATAGATTTCTATGGCTTTATTTGTTTTTCATTGTTAAATGATGTATATTTTCTTGGGGAAAAAATATTTGATGAATTATGCCTTTATAGTTTATAAATATAAGTTTTATATTATTTATAACCATTAGAGATAATATGATCATTGATGAATTTTTAACATTTCAAATAGTAAATAATTATGAAAACCTAGTGGTGTTACGTTTGAGGTATATAGAACAATTTATTTTGTTATAAAACATTTTCTAACAATAAGGATTTTGATAAATTGTTAGATACATACGAAATGAATTTTCATTATTTTATGGATCTTAGAATCCATTAGAAGTTATATTTAGTTCATCATGTATAAAAAATTTCATATTAAATACTCATATCTTTGGGGAAAAGGTGAGATTGTGGTCAAAATTTATTAATGTCATAATCTCTACATATCACATAAGTATATTGTTTTATTCTCTTAGAATATATGCAGAAAGAATTTTTCAACTTTAAGAAATGGATCTATAACAAAAAATTTATCTTAGAATAATGATTTTTGATCATATTAGTGACCTTGTGAAAAACAATATGAATTTTTTATTTCTATTTACTTTATCTTGACCAAAGTCTGTATCACTCTCTATTTGTCCCTAAGAATTGGTTTTCCCTTCCAAATTCATCTTTAAATTTCCCACCAATGCTCTATCTATGTGGAACAATTTTTAGGCATATCTTTATGTGAAAATTATATTACCCACATTTCCATTTTTATTGTTTGTGTCATTATTTCATTATTATGATCTGGGTTTCAAAAAAATAAATTTTTAAATGTTAATCATTTTATTACCAAGGCTAATTTTCATGGTAAAATTAAGTTCAGGGTGGATACAATATCATACGCTGATATTTAATGAAATATTTTCTGTCAAATTAAATTAAATTATTTCATATCTTATGTTACATAAAATGAAAATTTTATATTCCACTATATACAACACCATGTTTTAATTTGTTTCACATAACAACAAATTTCTTTAACAAATTGTGTTACATGAAAGTTCGAATCTTACAGCAGAACAATATACTATTGATATGATTATCATAGTTATCACCAAGCCAAAACAACTAGAGGGAATGAGTAATTTTAACTATGTTATGAAAATATGGTTTAAATATGTTTACAAAATTAATTCATTGAAAAATAATAATTATAAATTTAAATAAAAACAAATTAAATATAAGTGAATTGTTTTTATAAAAAACCTTTTTTATGCTCTAAATGGGATTTTTATCTAAATAAATTTAATTAATAACTATTATTGAATTATATTGATAAAATATATATATTATATTTAATAATATATTTTTACCTTATTCTAAATTATATTATGGCATATGATATGATAAAATTCAATTTTCCAGTTGAAGGATGATGTATTTCTATAAAATGCATTTTTTTCCTTTTTTTATTGGAAAACTATATAAAAAACTAAATGCTGACACTTATATAAGTAATATTTGAAAAAATTAATATAATTTTTTAAAAACTAATCTCAAAATAATCTTAACGCGAAATATTGGTATTTTTTTATAAAAGATTTATTTTTGATAAATAGTAATATATACTAAATTTAAATTAAAAACAAACATTTTATAAAAATAATTTATGTTGTTAAATTATATTATAAATTGATTTTAAAGTTAAATTAATTTTATTTATTAAGTATTAATCCAATATATGTCATTATATTAAATTCCATGAATATTTTTGATGTAAAATCATAGTAAACATTTGAACAATTTTCATATTGAAAAGTCACATTCTCGTTGTATCTGTGGGATTGGTTTTAAATGAAAAAAATTTCAATTTTATGGTTTTAATATAGAAAAATTGATAATTGTTTTTTAATAAAAATAATTTATATTTTATATTTTGGTAAAATTATTTTTCAACCAAATACAGTAGTGAATCAAATTAAAATCGATTACAATGATTAAGGTTGAAATGAGTTCACTTAGTTGTTAAACATTAATGTTGAGAAGAACAATGGCCTAGAAAAAATACTGAAAACCATAATATGGCCATATTTTGACCATAACCCCTATTTTATCAAATATGATTCATTATTGGAGATACATTATTTAATATATACCTCTCAATAGGGTTTTACTTTTGGTATTTACAAATAATTCCACACCTCTTCCACCATAAAAGAGACTTCACTATCCCCTCTTCTTCACACTGACAAAGCCATTTGGATCAATAAACCCCTACCTAAATCACATAAAAAATTCTATAATCTAATCTTAAAAGTATTAATTTTTGCATAAATACCTCAAAGGATTTTTTTTTTGTAAAATCCAAATCTAGTTAACCAAAAAAGTGGAAAGTAGTGACACATTTAACAAATCAAACACCAGGTAAGGGAAATCATCTCAATATCCATCCATTGATGAATAACATGATTTTTTGAACCTTTATTATTTTATAAGGTTTATATAAAACCCTTTTGACATGATGTATCTTTAATTTAGCCATTATCAATATATTTGATATTTTAAGTATTATTCTACACTTAATATTATGATTCATGTGTTTCCCGAGTGATAAGATACATTTACTTAAAAAAGAAATCATATTTTAGAGTTTTACTTCAAAATAATAATCCTATATATAATTTTTTTAAATGATTTAATTGGTGTTTTTATATGGGATTGAAATATTTATAAATTATATTTTATATCCCTTTTTGATTTATTTTCTAAATTTTTTAGAATAAATCATTTTAAATTTTTTATATGGAGCTTTTTGAAAAACCAAAAAAATGAATTTTCGCTTCTAAATATAAACATAAGCAATGAATTTTATCACTTTCATGGCCATTATTTAATTTTTTTTATTCTGTTCTAAGATTTCAGGTTTCTTTAAATGAATTAAACAAATTTTTTTTGTTGTGTAATTTGGTAAAGGAAATGGGTTTTAAAAAAATGGTGATTCATATTTGAAATTGGGTTCTTAAAGGAAACTTTTAATTTTATCCAATGGTGTTTTTCATATGGGATTAAAAAACATTCCTTAAATTTATTTATGATGAATGTGTATTACTCAAGATGTTGTACTAAATCATTATATGAAATAGGTGAGATTGATATAACTTATACAAATTTTTTAACTAAATTATAGCTCATGGGTGAGACTGATACTGCATATATAAAGGGTTGAGCCCCATTTCTGCTAATGAGAAACAAGTAATATAAATATAGATTATATAAATGAGTGAGACTCATTATAGCTCATGGGTTATCCTATTATAGCTTATACAATGAGTGATTCCAATTATATATATCCAACTCGTTGGGTATTAAATATATTAGAAATTATTCATATGGTAATTCAAATTAAATAGGTTTTTAATGGTTTTTGAAAATATGATTACCTAATTCATGTAATGGAGTTGAAATTTATTTCTATTAGTTTTAATGAATTTATTTAAGAATTTTTTTTTTCATTGGAAAATGTTTTATTTATTCTCCTCAAACAAAAAGAGATAAAGGTAAACATTATATGAATTTTCATTAGTTTACTGGACTAATTGTTTACTTCTTTTTGTATCCTTTACTGAAATTTTTTGCCCATCCCATGTTTTTAATTTATTTTCTTTAGACATAAGGACATTTAAGATAAACTAAGAATCTATTATGAATATTTTGGATATCATCAATGAAAATAAAAAATTATTTATTTTAAATGTTTTATAGAATAGGAAAAATGGATACTGATTGGAAGTATATACACTTTGTTTTTATTGATATCAAGGTATAAGTTATGGAATAATTATCTTAAAATAAAAAACAAAAAATATATTCAAATATAATAAAATTAAATCTTGACATAAAAATCAAGATAATGTAACGTTTCATGCTAGGGCCTTATAAATTGGGTATTTTCTCATAAACCAACCTGTGAACCTCTTATATTAATTCAAATACACAAAAATGTTCGGGATATAAAAGTTTATAAACAAATTAAACTATATTAAATTATTAAAGTTTAGGATAATTACAATGAGGTGAAATAATAAACACCCGTATAACTTCGTATTTTATACTTTTATATAGCTAAAGTTTTACTTTATCACTGTCAATTAGAGATTCCCACTTCACATCAAATATAAAATTTTTATTTTTCATACTAAATTAGGTATGTTTATAGGAAAAATTAAATTACACCGTAATATCAAATGAAAAATATTATTTATAAATCTCCTGGTTCCCAAAATTTCATTATAAATTACTATCATTATGTAGTTATTAGATTATATCGACCGAAAAGATCCATAAAAATTTATTCATTAAGAAAGCCACAATAACAGGAAGTAATATGGAATCAAAATGTATAAGAAACATATATTTCTTGAAACCCGTGTTTCACCCTTCTAATATATCATTCCATTATTAATCTTGATACTTTTAAGGAAATTTTCATATAATACTTCCCACTTCCTATTAAAAAAAACTCATTAGGAAACATCAGTCAATATAGAAGTGTAATATTATTTTATGCATGTAAGAATTCCCAATATGCCCAATAAAGAACAACATTCCAAAAAATATTAGATAAGTCCATAAAACCATTACGTCAACCTAAATCATTATGAATCATTGTGTGAATGTTATGTGATGAGAAAATTCTTATATGATAAAAAACTACACCAAAAGGTACCAACTTGCATGACCGTAATGAACCGCATGAACTTCTTCCCAAAAAATGTCATGAACTAGTAATTCACATAAACTCACTATAAAATGAATAATAATATGGTAAATATAAGAGAATGAAAATAACCTTATGTTAAAAATAGTTAATATGATTAATACAATAATCCAAGCAACTGAAAGGGGTTTGGAAGGCCTCTCAAGGACTCTCCAAGGACACTAAAGTATTGATAGAAATTTAAGAGAGTTGATAGTTTTGATGAGTATATTATCTTATAACCGCATTATTTTTAAAGGGACCATAGTGATGTTCCCCTAAACATGTATTAATGAAATTTTTTTACATCAAAAAATAGTGAAAGACAATGTTATATACCACAATGAACCTGGTACGAAAGAAGAGTTGGATTCTATACAATAGTTACTTACCCAATTCATAAAACATGTGGTAAGGCTATGTGAGAACTAAATATACACAAAATTATCACTAATTCACTAGATCCACAAAAATCAGCCACACGAGGACTCTATTCTGTAACTCACACCTACAATACAGTCACCACATGGGATAAAGAGACACCAATACCATCACATTTCATCAACTACATCAAAAATCCAAAAATATATTCCATAATCAGATTTATAAAACCGTTTTATGAAATAATATAAGGGACTATGCTACCATTTGGGTTATTGGGTTATTTGACCTAAACTTGAGGAAATACCGTGATGTGAGATCTTCCCTCATGTAGCTTAGGATTTTACCATACACACAACCCCTATGTTACATTGAAAATGGTTGTACTATAATCATACCCTGAAAAAAGCTTGTGAATATGAGTGACCCCTATGAAAAACATGAATCACCCATATTAAAGAACCATTTATATTGCATCACATGGTTTGAAACACAATTTGTTTCGCTGGGAGAAATTCTATCTCAAACTATGATAATATTCTCTAAATATTTCTATATTAAATTCTAACAACCAAATTTTAAGATGTAATGAGACAAGAATGTCTAGTTCATTGAACTATATACCTATTAAATGAATCTATTACATGATAAAAAAACATCACATGCATAAAGAATACCTTTGGCACACAGAAAATGTCTTAAGAGGTAGCTATGAAATTGAATAAACACACAACTAAAACCCTTATAATTGTCAAAAACCAAACCCTCCAACTAGAAAAATTATAGAAAATACATCACTACTATAGTCGATACATAAAAATGGACAATGCTAACAATTAAACCCAACATGGAACTAGCCACCCTATCTCACAAACAAATTAGAGTTAGAAACACATTTCCCATCAATAATGACTCAAAATAGTTATACACTCAAAAACCATTCAAAAACATTAGAACCCAATAAATCAAGGAAAACTAAATTAATTTCAAGAAGAAAATTAATAATCATTTAAATCCCAATCAACATATACTCATAATCTAATAGTTCATAGTCCTGAAAAATGCCTCAGTGAAAGTATTTGGCATACTAAAGAAATTTGTAGAGCTAACTCTTCACCAGCAATAGTGAAACAAGATGAAACATAGGAAAATTAATCCCATAAATATTCAAAACAACACACAATAAATATATTAACTCTCCAAATAATATAAATCTTATTTTGAACATATATAAGCCTTAAATTGATACTATTACTCTAGAAGATAAAATCAATCTCTACTTTTTTAACTATGAGGCTTAGAAGATAAAGAATTAATCAAAAAGATCCATGATTTTTGAGAAGGGAATTCTATTGAACACTTCTTCATAGAAAAATATTCCTCTAAGATTTTTTTAATCTCTCATCACTTTCAATGAAATAAATTAAATATAAAAACATAATGTTTAATATCAATCAATGAAAATGATGGAAACAAGTTTCTACCATTTTTTCACTGGGTAGAAAATGTGGAAACCATTTAACAAACACTACGAAATGAATCCTAACTCTGCACAAAATCTCATCAAAATATTGTATATCCTACATTTATTTTATAATAACATATATCTTTATATAGGATATGAAATAATACTTGAATATTAGAAGCAAATTGACATATGACATCCTCCACATAACACCATGATTTATCTCTATCAATCTTTGATCCATTTTCCCAAATAATAATATTTCATACACTATTCAGAATCAATATAGAGTATTCACCATGATAAAGGAATCCTCAAATTATTCTAAATAATCCAATACAACAGAACAAGAGGATTTATTTTTTTGTCATCTATATATTTTAATGATTAATTTTTTTCAACAATCTATCTCACTATTCATTATTATATTTCCCATACCTAATATATGAAATAATTTTTAAAGGCATGTTTTCAGAGACAAAATATAGTTTGAATAATCTATTCAATAAAATCAATCATCATATCATATTTTTTGATAAAAAGACTCATTAGGAAACATATTTATCTTCCAAAAAATCTAACCCCACAAAATTATACATAGAAACATCACATGTTCCTATAAAACATAAAATTGTACCTCCCATATCAAATTACCTGTGTATCCTCATGCCCATTGAGATAATAATCCATTTATTTAAACACCCATCACTACTTGAATAGCACTATAAAACCCACAAAAATATCCAACCTTTCACAAAAAAACAAAACCACCATTTCATCATCTTGACTTAACCCATCATTAACTAGCAAAAAAACTCCACAATATTTACTTATCCCACACAACTAGCCAATCCATCAACAATACACCAAATAAAAACTCCCCATATCTATAAATGAAACCAATGGTAGTCCCAAAAAACGCATTTATCACTCTTAAATGACCCATAAACATATCCAACTACATACACATATATCACAGTAAGAAAACATATAACATCATATAAAACATAATATATAAATAATAATAATAAAATTAAATTTCATAACCCCTGTAATAATTACTATGTGTGAATAATATGAAATGATTACCAGATCTCATATTTTTTGACAACACATTCATTTCATTTAATAAATTAACTAAATTTTATGGGACATATCTCTATTTATTCGGTCATAGTAATAACTCATAATAGCATTTAATGGAAAAACCATCAAACGATATCAATTCATAATATTTTAAAATTTATGTCGTAGAACATCCATCCATAAAAAATGTTATGATAAAACACCACATAAGATAATTTTTGATATTTTAATTTTTACAACATAAAAAACATGATTTTATGAAAAGGAATTCATTACTTCATATAGATTAATAATCGAAAAACACATAAAAAATTTTAAGCCTCACTGAAATTATTATACTCTAATCATAAATAACATCTCATAGACATACATTCAAGATTCAAAATGAATACAATTATATATTCTATTTTCACATATCAAATATCAAATTGTCAAATGTGAAATTATTTAAAAACTCTACCTCAATTAATTTGTTTTCATTTATTACATAAGGAATAAATTCTTATACTTCCATATTATGTTACTAAAGTCTAAACAAGAATCATTGTTAATAAAATATGTTCTTTGGTTTCTACAAAAATCAAATAAAAATATATTGTTCTTTGAAATGATCGATAAGATTAAATAATACACACCATTACAATTACAGATTCCCATCTATATTGTAATTACTACTAATGAAATGGAAGAATAATTTGAAACATCATGCCTAAATAATTTATCACCACAAAAACTATAGTCATATTGATTAAAGAAGAAACATGTTTCATACATGTATCGATATATATATATATATATATATATTGTGATGGAATGTTTATTTTTAAAATTAATATCATATTTAAAAAATTTATAGGTAAATAATAAAAATACATACATGCTATAAATTCCTAACAAAGGTATACTACATATAATTAGTGGAAGCTAACACATAGATTAATAAAAATCTATATAAATTGAACTAATATTAATCAGTTCTCTAAAAAATCATTAAATCCTATCAAAATAAATACATTTAATGGAATCAAACATCAAAATTAATGTCACAACCCATACCCCAAGGCCTGGGCCGTGATTACCCCAAGCCTACCTTCCATAGGCCAGGGGATGGCGACTAGCACCGAAGGCGTATTCACTAAAACTAGGAAGGCATTTCCTTTATAACTGGTAACACACCCAACCATGCACACAACAAGATACCAACTCAAGATAACTGAATTGTAAACAAAGTGATTACAGTAAGAAAACGGGGCTAGATTACAAGCCCAACTTGAAAGTACAAGGAAAAATGAAATATAATACAACTAAAGAAAGAGAAAGACAGATATTGGGTCGTCCTCCAAGGTTCCTACCTAAAGGGTAGGTACAGATTGCCTCCTCAGCAATCCATGTACAACTGTCTCATCTACGGATTGACATGTCGTATTGTCCACCTCCAGGCACCGTCCAGTCATGGTACCCTCATCCTCGATCAACACAACCCATCGTCTGCACAAAAACAACATGGTACGGGCATATCCCGTGCAAGGGTGAGTATAAAGATACATAGCAGGGACCCTGAGACCTTCATGGTCTCGAAAAATCAATAAAGGATAAACCACAATGCATGAAATCAACTGAAAACCCTACTTAGGTATATGCCCATACATATAGCCACGTTATGAAGTATACCCATATCAATCATGAGGAAACATAGGGTCTAACCAAAAAACCCAAAGTTCAACTATTCCATAAAGAAAGTAATACCACAATGGTAATTACCACACATGTACTCCACATTAAAAAATACCACCAATGTATTACCATGATAGAATTTACCATAGAGGTACAAACTCATCTCACACAAGGTATAACATAATTAGAGAATTACAGATGATTAATTAAATGCTAGATCATCTTATTCTGTTAAGAGACTCTACTTCTAACCCACATAGAATCTCTCTATGCTGACCCACATAGGATCGCTCGATCCTGACCCACACAGGATTGCTCGGTGCAGAGCCACACATGATCACTCGGTGCGGACCCACACAGGATCTCTATGTGCTGACCCAAACATGATCTCTTGGTGCTAAACAACACATGATCGCTAGGTGCTAACCCACATAGGATTGCTCGGTACTGACCCACATAGGATCGCTCGGTGCTGACCCACACAGGATCGCTCTTTATTCTTCATGTCACAGCCAGCTACTGGGTTCCCATGATAATCTTGCTCGTCTAAGGGAGGTTCCTCTCCTCGAGCCACTGGACAATACTCCAACTAAAATGAAGTCCCATAAAAATTATCACAAAGGACAGCCACACCCTTGGGGTCTTAACTCAATAGATGGTGGGTCAATCGGACACCCTGTCTATGAGTTATTAGCATTTTCATCTTGATGGCCCGGTTGGATTCGTACTCGAACCAACCTGACCATACTCCAAATTTATTCAAAAACTTATGTGGGTATACTCTAAGAGACCTTCTCACATCAAGGATTCTAGTTATGCTGATGGTTTGTCAAATGGACACCCAGTGCCAATGTTATGGCCAAAAGATTGTAAATGTGTCGAAGTGGGTCTCGGTCCAGTCCGACCCGATCGGACAGACCCAGCCTGACCCGACATGGGCCAACATCATTTGGGTCGACCTTCCCCGACCTGCATGGTGTAGGTCGGCCCGCTGTGTGGACCAGATAGCTTGTTCTAGCCCGGACTGCACTGGGCAGTCTGGCCAGGGGACGCAGTGTAGCCACGAAGGCCGCGGGGGCCGCGGGTGTCGCGAGACAGCAGAAGCCGCGGATTGGTGTGAGGTCATGGGTGCCACGGGGCAGTGCAAGGTCATGGGTGCTGCGGGCAGTGGAGGCCATATGAAGCGGATTTTTGTGGGGCGTGGAGGCTGAGGTTGTGTAGTGGCCACAGGGCGGTGGAGGCCGCAGACGGTGGAGCGATGTGCCTTCTCCGGTGGCCTTTTGATTGGTCGCCCTTCGTTCATTGACTTCAACGCAGTCCTTGAGTTCCACTAGTGCCAACCACTGGCACCAGTCTCTGTCACCATTGTGAAGATCACACAATGATCTAAAAGGTTTGTGGAGGGGTCGAGCCATGTTTGTTTGGACCGTGCCCTCCGCGTTAGTGTAATAACCTAGGACCCAAATATGATTATTCAATGTCAGAGGGAATTTGAAAATGATCCAATTAAAACACACCCCTACCTTGGAGAATTGTTGGCGGAGATCCTGATATGGAAATGGTGAAGGAGAAAAGAGTGCCTACAATCATCACTACCGCAGTCATGCTTCCAATGTCAGTTCAAACGTTGTCCACATTCTTCAATTCCAGAGTGCTTTATTTTTTGGAGAGGTTTCTCCCATGTCCCCCCTTCTCTTTCTCCATCCAAAAATCCCCACCCAAAAAAAGTGGTGCCAACATAATAAAATATTTTTGTCCAACATAAAATTTTTGGATCAAATTAAGTAAGTTTAATTAATTAAAAAATTGTCATAATTAATTAATGGAGAGTTGGCATAATTAATGTAGGGATTTGAGAGGTTTATCTCCCATAATTAGGGGTTCAGGTGGTTCCCAAATCCAAGCATTGAATTTAGGGTTTTACTAGCTCAGGTGGTCCCCACCAACAAGCATTCAAGTTTGGAGGTTTTAACCCCTTGTGGTCCCCACCTCCATAGCCTTAACATGGGAGGTTTATTAGAAATAAAATAATATTTTATTTTATTTTATTATTAATTCCCACGAAAAACCCAAAAAACTATCATTCACCCTCTACCTAATGTTGTCGAGGTGAAGGACACCTTAAGAGAATACCGGTGCTGCGAGTTCAATGGTTCCCTCATATTTTAATTCTGGTCACCACTTCAAAAGTTACAAAACACTGCTTGCACGTTTACTGAATGTACCTGAATAGAAGTTTAGAAAATTATTAACAATCACCCAAGACCCGAGTCAGTCATTGTTAGGCATTGCCAATGTGAAAAACACCCCCAATGAACCCAACAGTACTCTTGGATTTCCAATTCGAGTTACCATTTAAATTTTGTGGATTTTACAATAAAATAATTGTCACTTAATTATTTTATTTATGGCTAGAAACTAACATGCACTGGTGGCCCATGCTGGCCATAGTTAGAATCTTCTTAAATAAATAATTCCCTCATGAGTTTAGAGGGGGTATCAGATTTTCAATCTGATCTACTGTTTGTGAGTTATAAGCATTTGAAAAATAAAATAATTCATTTATTTTTTTTATGATTATTCCATTTTTGGGTTTTCTCACTGGAGGCCGGCATCGACCAAACATAAGTCGCTCCAAGGGTAAACTCATCATTCAACAGTGCCCATAGATTTCTGATCTGGGAAACCTTTTAAGAGTTATCCCACATTTTCAGGAAAACTGCTTATGTGCACTAATTAAATGTACCAAAACTTCAATTTATTATTCCAGGCATTCTAGGCCTTGGAATCGTGCCCCATCAGATTTCATAGTCTCACAATAATTCTATATAATAAAAAAAATTTCGAAAATTCCAGGACATTACATTATCCCGACAAAAGGGATTTACATCCTCGAATGCCAAAACAAAGAAAAAACAATGAAAAGAGGGTACTAAGCATGAATCTGAGCATCCTTATCCAATATGCTCCCCTAGAGGTTCTCATGATTCCATTGTATGCGCACTAGAGGTATTGACCACCCACAAAGGACCTTCTCATGTCGATCCTCAATCTCCACTGGATCCTCCTTAAAAGTCACCCCATCATCGACATCCAGCTCGCCTTGGTCGATGTTTTGCGAAGGTTTTTGCACATATCTCCATAGTTGGGACACATGGAAGACTTCATGCAACCGGTGCAACTGAGGAGGAAGAGCTAAGTGGTAATCCACCTCGCCAACTCTATTGAGAACCTGAAAGGGTCTACTGAAGCTCGGCGATAACTTACCACCTTAGCCAAATATCTAAAAAACTCGTCGAGGTGAGACATGTAGAAAGACGTGGTCTCCATAATCAAACTCTAGAAGTCTTCATGTAACACCCCAAGATTCCACGGTATGCTTCTCTTTGAATAATACAGTAGCGTGTGTTGTAAGCAACTTCAAGATTCTAACACGCTGCGACCAATCAAAGTAGATGTTATGAATAGTAATACCCACTTTTTGAAATATTATCAATTTCATCATTCGAAATGGTCTTCATTTTTGGATTCAGATTATCAAAATTATCCTAGGATGAAATTTTGGTAATTTTTGGATAACTTTTATATTTTGATGAATACTGAAAATTACTAAATTTTTATTAAAAACAACTTTTTTAATCGAAATAATTAATAGTGATAAATTATGAATTTGAGTGGTTTTAATGTATATTTAGAATATATTTTTACCATTTAATATGATTTTGGTCATTGGACATAATTTCACAATTAAACCAGACATAAAAAAGCGTGAATCTTTTGATCGTTATTATCTATAAAAAACTCTCTTTTTGTTTTATCGACGGGAATTAATTTTATATTAATTTCTTCTACTTCTGTGTTTTGAATTTGGAAAAATGGATTCTATATTAGGAATCAGGATGTCCAAATTGTGTAAATAGGTAACTTTCATTTTTAGATATTTTGAATAATTATTTCGGTAAATATTTTATTTTCCATGGTTAAAGGGTAAATCCGGTAAATAAAGGTAAAAAATAATATAATAATAATAATAAATTACCATAAACGTGTTCTAACCTTATTGGTTGATACATGTCCGACCATGGGCATATTTGAGTCGATTTTGGGACCCCATGGAGCCACTTGTTGGTGATAAGGACGCTTTATATTAAATAAGTTAAAATATATACAAAAAAGACATAAGCATATAGACAAAAAATTAAATAGGGTTATATATGTCGATATTTAGACTATAAATATTCATTAGAATTCTAAAACTATTTACTACATAATGGTATTTTACTTATAATTTTTAGACATTAGATAATTTAATTTATTTTTGACGCAATGATGATGCAATAATTACCGTATTAATGAAAGATTAAGATAATTGATATTATAAATAACCAAATAAATGTAATTTGTGACTTTTTATAAATGAAAATAATTTTATAGGTTAATATGATATATTAGGATTATTTATATAAATTTATTTCGAAGTAATAATGCTGTTATGAATTTATCAAAAAAAAATACCCAATAGTGTCAAAATTGACATAAAAGTGTTTTTAAAACAAATATTATATTATTAATTGATATTAAATTACTAAAAATCTAAGGGTTGTCCAATAGACTTATATAATTATTGATGTATCATTAATGGACCACTATGGGTCGCTTGGATGTATATAGTATGTTTATTAACTATATATTATAAAAATACAAAGTGACATGGTAAGTGTCAAACTAATTAACTAAGCCTTAAAACTAAAAGATAAGGTTAATATAATCAACCAAACCTGTCTAAACTCTATTGGTTGAGTGGTTTTTGACCCATACCCACCTTAACATTTAAATAACTCACATTGGATACATTATAAACAGAATATTATTTTATTATAAAATAATACTTTAAGTCTTTCCTAAAGAGCCCTTCACCCCTCTTATAAAAGGGCACTCCCCCTTCTCATTAATTCACACCTTCAAAGCCATTTGGCTCTGCCAAAACCTGCCCAAATATCCTCCAAAATTCCCACACATCATCCTAGGGGACATAGTTTGATCAGAAAGCAAACCTATTGTGCCCTTTTGGTCAAATCAAAAGGAGGAACCCGAAGAAGTGGTAATGTTTTCACCACCTTTTTTCAAGTTCATTTCTTCTTCAAATTCTTCTATATTTGTTATTCCCATTCTAAAATAATAACTCCCAAGTATTCAATATACTGAGATTTTATTATAAATATGGTACAACCATATTCAGTATTACATCCATCCTATGAATGACATGTCACCATACGTGCGTACGTACAGCTTACCGTCTCCACGTCGTGGTGTAATTGTTATTCAAAACATTATTATTGGGATGGTTATAATAATTATAAGGCCCCAGCCTTAAAACCTTACTTAATCTTTAGTTATTACAAGATTACACATTGAGGATCTTTTCAGGTTTAGATTTTTAGAGAATTAGATCATGAAACTTGCATTACATTCCACATTTAAACAAAGTGTTTACATAAAAGACAGCATTCATTCTTCCCATCAACGGAATCATATTTAAATTATAACACAGATTCTTTCTTGACACATCCTTGACACTATCATCACATCATGTACCTTTCCCTTGACCTGTGAAAAACATTTCAAAAACATGGGATGAGCATAAAAAACTCAGTAAGAGTTATAAAAAATATGGAAAGGAAACATGAGTTCATATATACATTAGAATGAAATCACACTGTACCCATAAAACATAGGCATATCAAATCATGAATAAATCGTAGAAAACATAAGACATAAAGGTAACTTGAGGCATTCATAACATTCTTCTGTAGGGAGTAACCCTCTTGGTTACGTTTGGAATACCCATCACATTATATTGCCTAAATCTCTTCGGAGAAACCTTAACGTTTCACTCCTTCGCGTTACCCAATGCATTGGAGAGCTATATCGGGATCACCCGCCCTTAGTTTATCACGGAACCACCCGTTCTTCATAACAATGCCGAAGAACCATAACATAATCGTATCACATAAAACATGAATAAATAAAATATAACATTTCCACATTTCAATCACAATATAACATTTTAGGATATTGAAATAACGAATCCATTAAAAACCATTTTCAAAACCATTTAAAACATTTAATAAAAAGATTCTTGAATCAAAGTGTCCCATACCACCTTGAAGATTTTAACATTTTAAACCATTAATATCCATATAAATAAATCCTTAAAACCATTTTGAAAACATGGATATTAATAAGAACAAATAATTAAAACATTTAAAGTGATATTTTGGTTAAAGGGGTTTTACCAAAATTAGTGACACTTGAATACAATAATTGACGAATAACATTTAGTCAGAACTTTATAATATCATGAGAATAAATGTATTCATGATATAATACTCCAAAGGACAGTATATACACCATATAAGAGTGAATTGGTGCATAACAACAATGAACCCTCAATAGAAATGTCAAATGTGATGAAATACCTTATAAAGAAGGTATCCTTAAATTAAGGACAAATAAATCTCAAAAATATGTGTGAAAAATATAAATACACCCAATATAAGTGGATATTAAGTGTAAAATAATAAAAGGTCATTCACACAAATTCAATGGATGACATATTCAATGACTACATGTTGAACCCAAAGAAATCGAAATTGGGTTAAAAAGTTCCCTTGACAGCCTAACGGCATCACATCAAAATGAGTTGATGAGAGATAAAAATTGTATCTCATCACATGGACATAAAATTTACATCAATAAGGATATATGAGAACATATCCCAACATAACAACATGTAAATTAAAAGACCCAACAAAAGAAGTCTTTTAAAAAGAGGAGGGTGAAAGGTTCCCTTACCGACTTGGGTATCTTTCAAAACATACACCCCATGAAAGAAGGACAATAAATCATTGATGTACATAATCATAAATGAAAGTATATTAAACAAAGGGTAGAATAATGGCAGTACATACACCACTCAAAGGAAATTGTGGCAAATGTAGCATAAATCTCACGGGAATAAAAGTGAGATGAAAAATCCCTTACGAAAACTCGGCAGCCAAACGGCGCCACATAAAACTTCCGAATATGGATTGATGAGATCAAATAGGGTATCTCATCACATTAAAATAAAATTTACAGCAAGAGTAATATAGAAGAACATCCCCCAATATTACAAAGAGGAGCTTAAAATAAGTGACATAAAGGAGAGTACTTAAAAAGAAAGAGAGAGGTTAGATCTCTTACGAAAGTTCGGCAGCCTAACGGCGCCACTCAAAACTTCCAAAATGGATTGATGAGAGAGAATAGGGTCTATCGTCACATGAACATATAAATTACAGTAAGTTTAATATAAAATATCATCCCAATAACAATAAATATGATCTTTAAAAGGAATTACATAAAAGTGTGTACTTAAAAAGAAAGAGAGGAGTAGGATCCCTTACCACAGGTCCGACTTGACTCGATCGTTCTTTAATCTCCTGAATAATAAACTTGAGTTAATTTATAATTCCTTAAGAACCTTTTTCAAGTTCATTATTACTTTTATACCACTTATTACCATGTCATACACATTATGTAATCATTTAAGTTAATAATATTTGTTTTGCCGATATTTGGTTCTTAAGTCGAAAGTGGACTTCTTACAATTACACGTTGTTCGTGTGGCCAAATGTTTATTATATCCAGAATTGTATTCATTATTTAGATATCATATATGTCATATATATCCATTACATTCATGAATTTATAACATTACATAATCATTTAGATGTAAGAAATGAAATGCACCGTTCATGGAGACGGTAAGCCGTACGTACGCATGAACGCTACTTTCATTTCTATTTCATATTTTATAGAATGGAATAATAATGATATAAATGTATATTTTAATTCCAGTATAATATCATATATAATATAATATTTCCATCCTTTATACATCCCACATATGATATTTAACGAATCAAATCACTTTGAGGGGGCGGTAGTCCGCACTTCCTTAAATGAAGATATCGCGTTTACCCATAATGGAAACCATAAAGGTATGCCCAAAATGAAAAAAACAGAAGCTTAAGTAAAACATAAACATATTATATATCGTATATAAAAATATTGTCATCATAATATCCACCTTTGAAGGTGTTAAATGAGTATTGAACAATCATCGTTTCGGGAGGCAGAATTTCACCATCCACGGAAACCGTATGTTATTTAACCATTTGATGTAGTTGTGTGAGAGTGTAGCTCGAATAAATCTTATAAAAACATCCTAGTATATTTAAGATACTGGTTTTGTTACAAAAGAAATAAATAAAAAGAGTTTAGGGGGTTGGAGAAGCTAAATAAAACAAATGAACATGAGAGAATGAATTACCTTTAAAAGTGTAACTCCTTTTGATTTGAGCCTAAAGGCTTCCTTTGAAAGGATTATGCCCAAAGGGAATACTCTAGGATGAGGAGAGGGATGTGGAGAGAGTAAATGGGCAGGGGTTGGCCGAGACAAAGGCTTTAGGAGTGTGTGAAATTAGGTAGAGGTGGGGGCCTTTTATAAGAGGAGAGGAGGGGCACTTTTGGAAAGTAAAGAAATATTACTTTATTTGAAAATGTGTTTCGGTTTCAAAAGGTCCCACATTGATATAATTCGTGGATAAGGTGATAAGGCTTCGAAATCCACTCATCCAATAAGTTTTGGACATGTGTAGTTTATAGATTTTACATTATATTTCCATTTTATTTAAATCGTCAAATAATGATGTCATCGCTGTATCATTATAATGTCATAAATAATTTAATTTATATAATGTCTAAAAATTATAAAAAAAATACTATGATTTAGGAAATCTTTTTAGCTTTCCAATTAATATTTATAATCAAAAATATTACTTTTATAACCCCACTTAAAAATTGTTTTAGTAAAACATATCATGTTTGTGTCAATTTTACTTTTACATTAAATAAAATGTTATTTATGTCATTTCCCAACCAATGTGTCTCCATGGGGTCCCCAAGTTGGCCCATGGCTTGTCTTGGTCGGCCATGACTCGCCCAATAGGTGTAGGACAAGTGTCATGGTGTTTCCACATTCTTATAATATCATTTTTACCTTAAATTACACTAATTACCTCTAATCGCGATTAAGAACTTAATAAGTTACTATTGACCAAAAAATTATTATAATCTCATTGAACCACATTTTACTTCTTAATGACAACCATGTATGTCGGATTTTTGAAATTCAAAACACAATGATGGAAAAATTTCATTTAAACGGAAAATCAGCTTTTATAAGTACCACTTAGTGGTTTCACTATTCATCAAAAATTGAAGTTTTTCAGAAAAATCCCAAAAAATTCACCCTGAGCTATATTTGATATTCCGAATTCAAAAATGAAGTCTGTTTTACAAAATTCAAAAAATATTAGTCACATTAATTAATTTAATAATTAATTCCCGCTGTCAGAGCAAATAGCGTGTTTTTATAAAACAATAAGTATCAAAAGATTGACACTAGTTTAAGTCTGATTTCGAAGTGAAATTAATTCCAACGACCACTATTGGATTTAATGGTAAAAATATTTTCTAATTTCACTTTAAAACTAATTCAAAATATAATCTAATCATATAAATAAATTATATTAAAAAGAGGTTTTGAATTAAAATACAACATTTTACACTATTCATTAAAAAATGAACTTTATCGGAAAAATACCAAAAAAATTACACAAAGTAAAATTTGATGTCCCGATTCTTAATAAGAGTTTTATTTGGTCAAAAAGAATGTTTAAGATTGAACAAAACTATATTTAATGATAGTTCTCCATTAAAAGGCGATAAGTGAACCTTTAGTGAAAACTAAGGCATATACGCCTAAAATTGAATTCTTTCCGTATTTTAAGCCTTTAGCTTTTATTTGATAAATGTAAAAACATTTAAAAAACATATATAATCATAATTTAGTTATTTCTATCCATTCCCGCCAATACAATGGCTACATGTTAACTACCATTTGAATTAATATTATTTTGTTATTAGAGTGCAACGTAAGATTCCCAAGAAACTCGTTGTTGCGTGTTGGGTACGCCATCGAGCATAGCGTCCCCTTTAAAGTCATATTAATATTTTATTCACAAATATGGATAAATGTGAAAATTTCATATTCTTTATTTACCTGGGGTGTTACATCCTTCCCCCCTTTTGGGAATTGTGTCCTCGCAATTTTAAAATTGCGCTTGGAAACATCCTTGAAAGTCCCACATCGGAACAAAAGTCGGTAAAACAAACACTTTAAAATAAAGAAAGATAAGTACAAATGTCACCCGAGTTAACCCATACTAGGATTCCAAGTATGAAAATATGGACATGGAGGAGAAAACATAGGTTCATGTTCTCATGGAGAGTGATAGAAAACATGTTTAGGAGAAAGTTAACCATGAGAAAATCACAAACCTGTGATGGGTTAAACGGTATTCGATTCCCCAGTAGGAAAAGTTAATAGACAACATTTTTGTTTTAAGTTACTTTTTATTGAGGAATTTATTCATAAGGAAGAATAATCACTTATCATGTTGACTTTCAACTTTTACTAGATTCCTTAGTCAAACTCATATTTTTTCCAAAAGACGAGTATTTAGGGAGACTTGTTCGCATTAAGAGTACTATAATCAACATCTAGAGAATCACCTAATCCCCAAAAGAGAACTATATACATCCCATGTATTTAGGATTTAACCAAAACCAAAACCAAAAAGGTTAGTACAAGATCAGATAATCCAGAAAAGGATAACCCCTTATAAAAAGAAAATCTATTCTTAATCTCCAAAATTTGTCCAACAAAACCCAAAGTTCAACGAGGACCATCCGATAAACAATTTGTCCATAAAATTCTTCAAAGTAAACCAATATAAGATTGAAACCCAAATATTTGAAGGATTTAGTCACATAGTCTACCAAGTTAAATCGTAACATTTATCTCCAAACTACATCAGTTTCTCCTAAAGTCTCACATTCAAAAGTAATTATCCTAATCACATATCCTCCAAAATCAACTTACTCTTAATTCATAAAATCATATAACTAAAAAGAATCAGTCAAACTAACCAGGGACTTCACGTAGTCCAGTGGTAGGCGATAAATACCAGTCGCACTTTGGTTGTGGGTTCGATTCCCGCAGCATTGTCCGACGCGACGGGTTGTCACACGGTCTGCGTGTTGTCCTTTTTCCAAAACTATATAATTCCCAAATCATTACCCAAAAAGGGATAAAATCATCAAAAATAACCATAACATAATTTAACCTCAATTTTATCTCATGCATTTCACTTCAATCATAACATATGGAAACCCATAATTACCTCAAAAGTAAGGATCATATAAACCCAAATGGTTCTTTATAACTATGTCCACAAAAGAAAAGATAACTATTACTTGAATAAAATTTGCCTATGTTAAACATCAGGGTTACACATAATATAAAAAGTCTTCTAATGTAAACCCATCATTAAAAGAGACATAATACTCTTAATAATTTCACCCTAACTCTTGAAGCCCTTATATGTTGACATCTTACTCATTCAACATTCTTCATGATCCATTATCCATTCCTTTCCAACTTATTCCGAAATACCTCTTTCCTACAAACAAAATCATGAATCATATCCTAAGATTCCAAAATAAGAAAACAATAGTCATGAAATTGTACATACCTTTGATTGGTCATTGTCAGTTTCTTCATCCTCAATCGGAATGGCATTAGGTATTGGTAAACGAATATTGGTACGCTCTTGGTGACCCCATTCACGAAACTTCTTCATAGGACATGTGTTTGCATAATGACCATGCACACCACATTTAAAACATTCAATTGATCCCTCAGAAAGAACTTCATTCCCTTTCCTCGAGTCAACTGGATGCTTCCTTTTTCCATGGCAGGTTCTTGCTTTATGACCTTCATTTCCACATCTATAGCATATTTCTGTCCCTTTGAAACATTTTCCTAGGTGTTTCTTTCCACATCTTTGACACATAGGTTTTTGAACACGCTTACCTTTATGATTATTACATGTACTTCCGTAGGGATTTGTTTCTTGCATATATGATGCCTTAGAAAAATCTCCAAGGTTTAGGTGGTCAATCATGACTCCGGATAGTTGGTTGAGGATAATCAAAAGAGTTCTCATTGTAGCTCCCATATCATTCAGTTGCTTGCTCAAAAAACTGTCACAGTTTCCTTCACATCCACTGTTACTTTGGTGCCTGCTAGATCCAGCCATTTACTAAAACCAAAAAGGTCAGTGTGAGTATATCAACAAAACCATCATGTACTAATGAGTAAGATAGAAAATAAGATATACTTACTCATTCACATTATCTAAAACTAAGACTCTTTCTGAAATCCTAACCATTATGGTAATTGTCAATTATGCTTAAAGAATACCCTAACCTCTAAAGTTATCTAAACCGACCTTTGATACCAACTATAAGGACCCAGCCTTAAAACCTTACTTAATCTTGAGTTATTACAAGATTACACATTGAGGATCTTTTCAGGTTTAGAGTTTTAGAGAATTAGATCATGAAACTTGCATTACATTCCACATTTAAACAAAGTGGTTACATAAAAGACAGCATTCATTCTTCCCATCAACAGAATCATATTTAAATTATAACACGGATTCTTTCTTGACACATCCTTGACACTATCATCACATCATGTACCTTTCCCTTGACCTGTGAAAAACATTTCAAAAACTTGGGATGAGCATAAAAAGCTCAGTAAGAGTTATAAAAAAAATGGAAAGGAAACATGAGTTCATATATACATTAGAATGAAATCACACTTTACCCATAAAACATAGGCATATCAAATCATGAATAAATCGTAGAGAACAGAAGACATAAAGGTAACTTGAGGCATTCATAACATTCTTACGTAGGGAGTAACCCTCTTGGTTACGTTTGGAATACCCATCACAGTATATTCCCTAAATCTCTTCGGATAAACCTTAACGTTTCACTCCTTCGCGTTACCCAATGCATTGGAGAGCTATATCGGGCTCACCCGCCCTTAGTTTATCACGGAACCACCCGTTCTTCATAACAATGCCCAAGAACCATAACATAATCGTATCACATAAAACATGAATAAAGAAAACATAACATTTCCACATTTCAATCACAATATAACATTTTAGGATTTTGAAATAACGAATCCATTAAAACCATTTTCAAAACCATTTAAAACATTTAATACAGAGATTCTTGAATCAAAGTGTCCCATACCACCTTGAAGCTTTTAACATTTTAAACCATTAATATCCATATAAATAAATCCTTAAAACCATTTTGAAAACATGCATATTAATAAGAACAAATAATTAAAACATTTAAAGTGATATTTTGGTTAAATGGGTTTTACCAAAATTAGTGACACTTGAATACAATAATTGAGGAATAACATTTAGTCAGAACTTTATAATATCATGAGAATAAATGGATTCATGATATAATACTCCAAAGGACAATATATACACCATATAAGAGTGAATTGGTGGATAACAACAATGAACCCTCAATAGAAATGTCAAATGTGATGAAATACCTTATAAAGAAGGTATCCTTAAATTAAGGACAAATAAATCTCAAAAATATGTGTGACAAATATAAATACACCCAATATAAGTTGATATTAAGTGTAAAATAATAAAAGGTCATTCACACATATTCAATGGATGACATATTCAATGACTACATGTTGAACCCAAAGAAATCGAAATTGGGTTAAAAAGTTCCCTTGACAGCCTAACGGCATCACATCAAAATGAGTTGATGAGAGATAAAAATTGTATCTCATCACATGGACATAAAATTTACATCAATAAGGATATATGAGAACATATCCCAACATAACAACATGTAAATTAAAAGACCCAACAAAATAAGTCTTTTAAAAAGAGGAGGGTGAAAGGTTCCCTTACCGACTTGGGTATCTTTCAAAACATACACCCCATGAAAGAAGGACAATAAATCATTGATGTAAATACTCATAAATGAAAGTATATTACACAAATAGTAGAATAATCTAAGGACATACACCACTCAAAGGAAATTGTGGCAAATGTAGCATAAATCTCACGGTAATAAAAGTGAGATGAAAAATCCCATACGAAAACTCGGCAGCCAAACGGCGCCACATAAAACTTTCGAATATGGATTGATAAGATCAAATAGGGTATCTCATCACATTAAAATAAAATGTACAGAAAGAGTAATATAGAAGAACATCCCCCAATATTACAAATATGAGCTTGAAATAAGTGACATAAAGGAGAGTACTTAAAAAGAAAGAGAGAGGTTATATCTCTTACGAAAGTTCGGCAGCCTAACGGCGCCACTCAAAACTTCCAAAATGGATTGATGAGAGAGAATAGGGTCTCTCATCACATGAACATATAAATTACAGTATGTTTAATATAAAATATCATCCCAATAACAAGAAATATGATCTTTAAAAGGAATGACATAAAAGTGTGTACTTAAAAAGAAAGAGAGGAGTAGGATCCCTTACCTCGGGTCCGACTTGACTCGATCGTTCTTTAATCTCCTGAATAATAAACTTGAGTTAATTTCTAATTCCTTAAGAACCTTTTTCAAGTTCATTATTACTTTTATACCACTTATTACCATGTCATACACATTATGTAATCATTTAAGTTAATAATATTTGTTTTGCCGATATTTGGTTCTTAAGTCGAAAGTGGACTTCTTACAATTACACGTTGTTCGTGTGGCCAAATTTTTATTATATCTAGAATTGTATTCATTATGTAGATATCATATATTTCATATATATCCAGTACATTCATGCATTTATAACATTACATAATCATTTAGATGTTAGAAATGAATTGCACCATTCATGGAGACGGTAAGCCGTACGTACGCATGAACGCTACTTTCATTTCTATTTCATATTTTATAGAATGGAATAATAATTATATAAATGTATTTTGTAATTCCAGTATAATATCATATATAATATCATATTTCCATCCTTTATACATCCCATGTATGGTATTTAACGAATCAAATCACTTTGAGGGGGCGGTAGTCCGCACTTCCTTAAATGAAGATATCGCGTTTACCCATAATGGAAACCATAAATGTATGCCCAAAATTAAAAAAAAATAGAAGGTTAAGGAAAACATAAACATATTATATATCATATATAAAAATAGTGACATCATAATGGCCACCTTTGAAGGTGTTAAATGAGTATTGAACAATCATCGTTACGGGAGGCAGAATTTCGCCATCCACGGAAACCGTATGTTCTTTAACCATTTGATATAGTTGTGTGAGAGTGTAGCTCGAATAAATATTATAAAAACATCCTAGTATATTGAAGATACTGGTTTTGTTACAAAAAAATAAATAAAAAGAGTTTAGGGGGTTGGAGAAGCAAAATAAAACAAATGAACATGAGAGAATGAATTACCTTTAAAAGTGTAACTCCTTATGATTTGAGCCTAAAGGCTTCCTTTGAAAGGATTCTGCCCAAAGGGAATACTCTAGGATGAGGAGAGGGATGTGGAGAGAGTAAATGGGCAGGGGTTGGCCGAGCCAAAGGCATTAGGAGTGTGTTAAATGAGGTATAGGTGGGGGCCTTTTATAAGAGGAGAGGAGGGGCACTTTTGGAAAGTAAAGAAATATTACTTTATTTGAAAATGTGTTTCGGTTTCAAAAAGTCCCACATTGATATAATTCGTGGATAAGGTGATAAGGCTTCGAAATCCACTCATCCAATAAGTTTTGGACATGTGTAGTATATAGATTTTATATTATATTTCCATTTTATTTAAATCGTCAAATAATGATGTCATCGCTGCATCATTATTATGTCATAAATAATTTAATTTATTTAATGTCTAAAAATTATAAAACAAATACTATGATGTAGGAACTTTTTTTATATTTCTAATGAATATTTATAATCAAAAAGATGACTTGTATTACCCCACTTAAAAATTGTTTTAGTAAAACATATCATGTTTGTGTCAATTTTACTTTTACATTAAATAAAATGTTATTTATGTCATTTCCCAACCAAAGTGTCTCCATGGGGTCCCCAAGTTGGCCCATGGCTTTTCGTGGTCGGCCATGACTCACCCAATATGTGTAGGACAAGTGTCATGGTTTTTTCACATTCTTATAATATCATTTTTACCTTAAATTACACTAATTACCTCTAATCGCGATTAAGAACTTAATAAGTTACTATTCACCAAAAAATTATTATAATCTCATTGAACCACATTTTACTTCTTAATGACAACCATGTATGTCGGATTTTTTAAATTAAAAACACAATGATGGCAAAATTTCATTTAAACGGAAAATCAGCTTTTATAAGTACCACTTAGTAGTTTCACTATTCATCAAAAATTGAAGTTTTTCAGAAAAATCCCAAAAATTCACCCTGAGCTATATTTGATATTCCGAATTCAAAAATGAAGTCCGTTTTACAAAATTCAAAACATATTAGTCACATTAATTAGTTTTATAATTAATTCCCGCTGTCAGAGCAAATAGCGTGTTTTTATAAAACAATAAGTATCAAAAGATTGACACTAGTTTAAGTCTGATTTCGAAGTGAAATTAATTCCAACGACCACTATTGGATTTAATGGTAAAAATATTTTCTAATTTCACTTTAAAACTAATTCAAAATATAATCTAATCATATAAATAAATTAGATTAAAAAGAGGTTTTGAATTAAAATACAACATTTTACACTATTCATTAAAAAATGAACTTTATTGGAAAAATACCAAAAATTTACACAAAGAAAAATTTGATGTCCTGATTATTAATAAGAGTTTTATTTAGTCCAAAAGAATGTTTAAGAGTGAACAAAACTATATTTAATGACAGTTCTCCATTAAAAGGCGATAAGTGAACCTTTAGTGAAAACTAAGGCATATGTCTAAAATTGAATTCTTTCCGTATTTTAAGCCTTTAGCTTTTATTGGATAAATGTAAAAACATTTAAAAAACATATATAATCATAATTTAGTTATTTCTATCCATTCCCGCCAATACAATGGCTACATGTTAACTACCATTTGAATTAATATTATTTTATTATTAGAGTGCAACGTAAGATTCCCAAGAAACTCGTTGTTGCGTGTTGGGTACGCCATCGAGCATAGCGTCCCCTTTAAAGTCATATTAATATTTTATTCACAAATATGGATAAATATGAAAATTTCATATTCATTATTTACCTGGGGTGTTACAATAATGATGTGTAATTCATGTAAATAATAAATATAACATGATAATGATTCTTTATATATGATACACCATCCCATCATATATTATTTTAATATCAAAAGAATGATATTGTCGCTCGTGTGTACGAATGGACTACCGTCTCCACGAACACGATAAGATTAATTCCCTATGGTATCCAATCAATTATAATTATCCTTTGATGATTAAAAATAAATTTTAAGGACATGATATAATTCTGTATATGAATAGGATACAAACTATCCATGACAAACGTGGCTTATGTAACAAAACATGTAAAGGAAAATGAGTATGTTAACACCCGTAACGACGATAATACTAAGATATTATTAACAAGCAATGTTAAAAGATCATATATGATATCATATTAATGTATATGATTATTTTATAATTTAATAACAATTGTTTCATCATTATACAGGAGGTTAAACTACCATCCACCAAGGAAAATTAAAACGTAAGGGTTATTTCACAATCTCTTCATTATTTGAGATTGTTTATATGTAAATATCCACTGGGACCTCTTTATCATCCACATCCATGTTTCATAAAAATGAATTTCAAAACATTCTTACTATTTTACAGAATATGGGTTAAATTCATTTATACCCTTGTTTTACTTTTATAATAGGTTTATAAAGGAATCTTTCCATCATATTCCAAACAAGGTCTTTTTTAACCTTTTCCACAAAATTAAGGTAAGGATGTTTTTTTAACTTATACGGCTGGTGAGGCTATTTTTCGCCATTATAAGATCATCAAAGCTTCCCTTACAAGATTATAAAAATATTTTCAAAATAAATATTTTATTTATGTGATATTTAGATGATTTCAATATATAAAGAGATATGTCTCTCTGAAAAAAGGTTTTGATTTCATCTATGTCAACATCCTTTGATGGATTTTAAGTTTATTTGAAGTTTATTTATTTTGATACAAAACTTCAATATTGTATTGATGTTTTTGTGATATGTTTGACTATAGATGTGCTATTTTTATACCATTCATTTCTTATGGTTATAGTATTGACATTTCGTATGCTAGTTTTAATACGAATGTTTATGATATGTTTAAACCTTTTCATACGAGGAATGTATTAGAATTAGTAAGTGACAGGTGGAGCCCGCTGTGGCTCCTCGATGCATCTGTAGGTCTCATTAGACAACTAGACGTGGAATTGGATGAGGCCCTTTCCCAATTTGATTTATGGTTTTGTCCAAAGACTTAATCATTTTATAAATCTTTGCCGAGGCCTTGACAAAATGTTTCAGAATGCCCGACATTATAAATTCCCTCATTATGGAAATAATATTGATGGTTCATGAGGTCATTCGACTAGTAGAATACCCATTATTATGTTTTATTATGGCATTATTTACTCAGCTCATAATCATTCCATAAAAAAGTTCATTTTTAATATTGGTAAAGGAATGTGGTTTTCAATTGTTTACTATGCTTAATATTTATGTCATTTTCCAATGTATTACTAACCCTTACTGAGCGTTTGAGCTCACCCCTTTCTTATGTTTCATTTTACCAGGATATGAAGAAGTTAGTTATGAGTGACCTGTAGGCATAATCAAGGAGGCTGGGATCCTTCTAATGAAATATATTATTGTTGTATTTATATTCAATATGTAAAGTGGATCATATGTATGAATATTGTTTCCAATAATAATAAACTGATTGGTCTTTCGAGACATGATTTCCTTGTAATCATGCCAATGTTATGTAATAATGCACTGACTCTGGGTGACTAGGTTCAAGGAGTTACAGTTGGTATCAGAGGAAGTTTAGTAAAATAATCGGAAAATTAATTTAGATAAACTCTGATTAGATAACAGAGCCCTAAGATAGACTTTGAGGATTATTATAGAAGAACTTCTAGAATTTTGGTAATGTAGAGATTTTGTGAGTTTTCCAAACAATACATCCCTGTTTGGATACGAGCAGGTAGAGATAGCTCTGGCATTGATGTACCTAGGGGTAAAACCCGAAAACACCGCTTTGATCTAGACTCAAATGGGAACTGGTGCACGACAACGAGCCTTGATGCACTCTTGGTTACGACACTCTTGGGGGAAATTCTTAGGATAGGTCTCATTTTTTTACAGTCCATTATGAACGGTTATGAGTATATAAGTCCTCAAAAAAACGTTTTTATGATTATGGATTATATCCATAAACTATTGAATTTATGTTCAGTGTTTTAGTAGTTTGGAATTATATATTTCAATTTATAAACTAATCTGGTTTATGCCATTGATTAAAAATGGCACCTAGTGGAAGGAATAGAAACTGAATCAATGCATGCACTCCATGTAGGTATTTTTCTCCTGCTCAAGATAATTATAGTAGAGCTAGTGATGCAACTGGTGCTGATCGGCTTATCACCATACTAGGACAACTCACTCAGGTTATGAATAATAACCATACCCGTATGGAGCACCCACATCCACAACGTGTAGGATCAATGATAGATAACTTCATGAGGTAACAACCACATACATTCAATGGGAGTACAAATCCCAGAGTACCTGAGCAATGGATAAATTCCTTAGAGGAAATATTCCATTCCTTGGGGAGTAGTAAAAGTGAAAAAGATGTCATGGCAGTTTATCGCCTCACTGGTGATGCTGATCAATGGTGGTCATTGATACAAAACATGAAGGAAGATGATGAAGTAACAGATATGGAATGGAGGGAGTTCAAAGATCTTTTCAAAGAAAAATACTTTCCTCAAGACCATTGAACAGATATGGAAAGGAAATTTCTGAGTCTGAGGCAGAAAGAGGATGAGAATGTCGCAATGTATGAGGTCGACATTACAAGGTTAGCGAGGCATGCTGCTGATTATAAATGTAACCCAAGGAGTAAGATTTATCTTTTCATTGATGGGTTAAAACCATTTATCCATCAATCATTAGTCTCAAAAACCTTCTCATCATATGAAGATATTGTCTCTTGTGCTATCAAGATAGAAAAGGAATTCTCTAAGTCCTATGACTTTAAATAAAATCAAGAGAAGAAGAGATCTGCTGAACAATATGCGAAAGGAAATAAGGAAACATGGAAGATTTGTTGAATTGAATTTCCACCCGGTGATAATTGTGGAAGGAATCAATCTGGTGCCTTTCTAAAAGGAAAATGAGTATGCTACAAATGTGGACAGAAAGGCCATCTGGATGGTGAATGTAGAGGAAAGAAAGACGATACCGATGTTCAATGCTACAATTGTAGGGATATGGGACATTATAAAAATGAATTTCCTAAGCGTCAAGGAAAAGTACCTCAGAAAAGGAAAAGGGATCAAGGCCAATATTATGAAATAACTACTTCTGAGGTTGAAGCCTCGAAAGACGTGGTGGAAGGTAATTTAATGGTTTCCTCAAGTTTATAAAATGCATTATTTGATTCTGGATCATCACATTGTTTCATATCTTCTATGTTTTCTAAAAAAATTAGATATTTCCAATTTGATTTAACAAGGGAGTTGTTTGTTGAAACTCCTAAGGGAAGTACCATTGCATTGAAGTTTTGTGAATCAGTCCCCATTAGAACACATAAATGTTATTTATCCATTGATCTCATCATCAATCCTATGATTGAATAAGATATAATCCTCGGTATGGATTGTATTTCGAACCATGATGAAAATATTTATTGTAAGAAGAAGGAGGTTACGATTCTTGATTATGATGATAATGAACACCTTATCTTTAGAGTATAATCCTAGCCACCCAATTCTTATCGAGATCCACCCCTAGTAGCTCAACTAAATTCAATTATCGGGGCAGAAGAGAATTAAACAACTATGGGTGAGGAAAGAAATGTTCAAATTGAAGATGTACCTATTGTGAGAGAATATGTTGATTTGTTTCCAGGAGATTTACTTGGACATCCTCCAGAATGAGAATTTAAGTTTTCCATTGATTTAATTCCTGGTTCAAGCCCATATCGAAAACCCCTTATAGAATGGCCACTATTGAATTAGTTGAAAAAATGAAACAACTAGAGGAATTGAGTAATAAGGGATTTATTTTCCCTAGTGCTTCTTCATGGGGAGCCCCTGTCCTTTTTGTTAAGAATAAAGATGGATCTATGTGGTTGTGCATTGACTATAGGGAGATCAATGCTATAACAATAAAGAACAAGTATCCCCTACCTCGCATTGATGATTTATTTGACCAACTGCATGGAGCTCAAAACTTTTCAAAGATTGACCTTCGATCAGGATATCATCAGTTGTGTGTGAAGAAGTAAGACATTCCAAAGAAAGCATTTCGAACTAGGTACGGGAATTACGAGTTTACAGTAATGCCTTTTAGGCTGACTAATGCACCCTCTGTATTCATGGATCTAATGAATAGATTTTCCATGGAAAATCTCGATGATTTTGTGGTGGTATTTATTGATGATATCTTGGTATACTCCAAAAGCTACAGAGATCATGAAAATCACTTGCGCATTATATTAAAGACTCTAAGAATACATGAATTATATGGGAAGTTTAGAAAGTGTGAATTATGGCTTTAGGATATTTCTTTTCTTGTCCATATTTTCTCTAAGGATGGAATCACTGTTGATCATTTTAAGACCAAGGCAATCCCAGATTGGCAATCACCAACGAGTATAACCGAGGTACGCAGTTTTATTGGTTTCGTAGGTTATTATCGACATTTCATCCAGAACTTTTCCTAATTGGCTAACCTATTAACAAAGCTCGAACTTAAAGGGGTTAAATTTTTCTGGACAAAAGTGTGTGAAGAATGTTTTGAAGAACTGAAGAGAAGATTTTTCAATGCTCCAATATTGACTCTACCATTGGGGAATGATGGGTTCATTATTCATAGTGATGCATCGAAGAAAGGACATGGTTGTGTCCTTATGTAGAATGATAGGGTTATTTCCTATACATCACGACAGATAAATCTTCATGATAAAAACTATCATACTCATGATATTGAGTTAGCCGCTGTAATATTTTCTCTAGAGATTTAGAGACACTATCTCTACGATAAAAAATGTGAGATTTATACTGATCACAAGAGTTTGATGTATATATTCTCACAGAAAGAACTCAACATGAGGAAAAGGAGATGGATTGAACTGCTCAAGGATTATGATTTCACGATACACTACCACTCGGGGAAGGAAAATAAGGTGGCAGATGCTTTGAGTAGAAAATATAATGGAGCTTTGAACATGATGAGAGTGGAAAGGGATCCTATTTTCATGGATCTAGTAAATATGGATATAGGAATCACCATGGAAGCTGAAACATAAATTCTTTTTCAAATGGTTTCCAAACCATCATTACTAGAAAGGATAAAGAGTTCTCATATCGGTGATGAAGAGTTACAAAAGAAGATTAAAGCTATGAATGATTGGAGATTGAATGACTTTGTGTTTGAAGATGTAATTTTTATGTTTGGGAAGAGACTTTGTGTTCTCAATATACCTGATCTAAAAAGGTAATTGTTGTATGATACTCATAGTTCCAATTACTCTATACACACTAGGAGCACCAAAATGTATATATATTTAAAGGAACATTTTTGGTGGGACAACATGAAGTGGGAGATTGCTGATTTTGTGTCAAGATGTATGGTTTTTCAACAAGTGAAAGCTGGAAGGAAACATCCTGGATGATTCATGCATCCTCTTCACATACCTGAGTGGAAATGGGATAATATTATGAGGGACTTCATAATGGGGCTACCAAATACTCCTAGAAGTAACGATGCTATATGGGTCATTGTTGATCGTTGTACCATGTCATCACATTTCCTTGCTATAAGGGAGGATTTACCACTTGAACGTCTAGAGATAATATATATTAATTATGTTTTGAGACTTCATGGAGTACCCCTATCGATTGTCTCAAATCGTGATCCCCAATTTAGATCTAGATTCTGGAAAAGTCTTCAGAAGGCCTTGGATACTAAACTTCGTTTGAGCACTGATTACCACCCTCAAACAGATGGACAATCAAAACGGACTATTAAAACATTAGAAGACATGTTGAGATCATGCTCACCTGACATTCAGGGTATGTGGGATCAATACTTACCTATGGTGGAATTTTCCAATAACAATAGCTTCCATTCAAGTATTCAGATTGCACAATATGAAGCATTGTACAGAAAGAGATGTCACACACCAACCTGTTGGAATGATTTTGATGAAAGAAAACTTGTTGTCCTGGAACTAGTGTAAGAAACGATGGAAAAGTTAAAGGTAATCCAAAACCACATCAAAGCAGCTCAAAGAAGGCAGAAGAGCTATGCCGACAATCGAAGAAAAGATTTGGAATTTCAGGTGGGAGATCATGTTTTCTTGAAGGTATCTCCATGGTATGGAGTTATACGTTTTGGAAAGAAAGGTAAATTGAGTCTTAGGTACATCGGACCAATCTAAATTCTAGAATGAATTGGGGCTGTATCTTACTATTTGGAAATGCCGCCAAATCTCTCCAAATTTCACGATGTGTTCCACGTATCCCTCTTATGAAAATACATGCCTGACCCAATGCATGTACTCACCTATGAGGAATTAGAACAGGAACCCGATCTCTCTTATTGCGAAGAGCCCGTCAGTATTCTTTATATGAGAGAACTAGTGCTCAGAAACTGGAAGACTCTTCTGGTAAAAGTTCTATGGAGAAACCATAAAATGGAAGAGGCAACGTGGGAACCCGAGGAACTTAGGAAGAAGAACCACCCAAGTCTTTTTATACAGTAATATTCTAAAAATTTCGAGGATGAAATTATTTGAAGGAGGGGAAAGTGTAATACCCCAATCTTCCACGGTACTCTTCTCTTTGAATAATACAATAGCGTGTGTTGTACGCAACTTCAAGATTATAACACGCCGCGACCAATCAAAGTATCCGTTATGAATGGTAATACCCAATTTTTAAAATTTTATACATTTTATCACTCAAAATGGACTTCATTTTTGGATTCTTAATATCGAAATTATCCTAGGATGAAATTTTGGTACTTTTCGGATAACTTTTATATTTTGATGAATAGTGAAAATTACTAAATTTTTATTACAAAAAACTTTTTTAATCGAAATAATTAATAGTGATAAATTATGAATTTGAGTGGTTTTAATGTATATTTAGAATATATTTTTACCATTTAATACAATGTTAGTCATTGGACATAATTTCACAATTAAATCAGACATAAACAAGCGTCAATCTTTTGATAGTTATTATCTCTAAAAAACTCGTTTTTTGTTTTAATGATGAGAATTAATTTTAAATTAATTTATTCCACTTCTGTGTTTTGAATTTGAAAAAATAGATTCCATATTTTGAATCAGGATGTTCAAATTTTTTATATAGGTAACATTTATTTTTAGAAATTTTGAATAATTATTTCGGTAAATATTTTATTTACCATGGTTAAAAGGTAAATCCGGTAAATAAGGGTAAAAAATAATATTATAATAATAATAAATTACCTTAAAACATGTCCTAACCTTATTGGTTGATACATGTCTGACCATGGGCATCTTTGGGTCGATTTTGGGACCCCATGGAGCCACTTGTTGGTGATAGGGAACTTTATATTAATTAAGATAAAATAAATACTAAAAAGACATAAGCGTATAGAAAAAAAAATTTACATAAGGTTATATATGTTGAAATTTCGACTATAAATATTAATTAGAAAGATAAAAATATTTCATACATAATGGTATTTTACTGATAATTTTTAGAAATTAAATAATTTAATTTATTTATGACACAATGATGATGCAGTAATTACTGTATTAATGAAAGATTAAGAGAATTGATATTATAAATACCCAAATAAATGTAATTTGAGAATTTTTATAAATTAAAATAATTTTATAGGTTAATATGACATATTAGGATTATTTATATAAAGTTTGTTCGATGTAATAATACTATTATGAGTTTATCAAAAACAAAATACCAAATAGTGTCAAAATTGACATAAAAGATTTTTTAAAACAGATATTATATTATTAATTGATATTCAATTCATAAAAATATAAGGTTCGGCCAAGAGACGTATATCATTATTTTTGTATCATTAATGTACCACTTGGGGGTCTCTTGGATGTATATAGTATGTTTATTAACTATATATTATAAAAATACAAAGTGACATGGTAAGTGTCAGACTAATTAACTAAGAGTTAAACCTAAAAGATTAGGTTAATATAATCACCCAAACCTTTCAAAACACTATATTTTGAGTGTTTTCCCACCCATACCCATTATAATATTTAAATAATACACTTTGGATCCATTATAAACCGAATATTATTTTATTATAAAATCATACTTTAAGTATTTCCTAAAGATCCCCTCACCACTCTTATAAAAGGGAACTCCCCATTCTCATTAATTTACACCTTCAAAGCCATTTGTCTCGGCCAAAACCTGCCCAAATATCTTCCCAACATCCCTCACTTCATCCTAGAGGCCTTATTTTGATCTGAATGCCATCCTATGGATCCCTTTTTATTAAATCAAAAGGAAGAACCCGAAGAAGAGGTAATGTTTTCACCACCCTTTTTCAAGTTCATTTCTTCTTCAACTTCTTCTTTATTTGTTATTCCCACTCTAAAATAATAACTTCAGTATATTCTATATAATTAGATGTTATTATAAATATGGTACAACCATATTCAGTATTCTATCGATCCTATGAATGACATGTCACCATACGTGCATACGTACAGTTTACTGTCTCCACGTCGTAGTGCAATTGTTATTCAAAACATTATTATTTAGATGGGTATAACAATGATGTTTAATTCATGTAAAAAATAAATATAACATGATAATGATTCTATATATATGATATAACATCCAATCATATATTATTTCAATATCAAAAGAATGATATTGTCGCTCGTGCGTACATACGGACTACCATCTCCACGAACGCGATGAGATTCATTCCCCATATTATCCATTCAAGTATAATTATCATTTTATGATTAAAAATAATGTTTAAGGACTTGATATAATTCTGGATATGAATAATATACAAACCATCCATAACAAACACGACTTATGTAATAAAACATGTAAAATAAAACGAGTAAGTTAACACCCGAAACGACGATAATACTAAGATATTATTACCAAAGAAATGTTAAAAAATCATATATGATATCAGATTAATGTATATGATTCCTGTATAATTTAATAACAATTATTTCACCATTATATAGGAGTTTAACCTACCATCAACCAAGGAAAAGTACAAGGTAAGGGTTATTTCACAGTCTCTTCATTATTCGAGGTTGTTTATACGTAAATATCCACTAGGACCTCTTTATCATCCACATCCATGTTTCTCAAAAATGAATTTCAAAACATTCATACTATTTTACAGAATATGGGATAAAGTCATTTATAATCTTTTTTGACTTTTATAAGTGGTTTATAGAAAAATCATTCCGTCATTTTCCAAACAATGTCCTTTTTAACCTTTTCGAAAAAATTAGGGTAAGAATATTTTTTTAACTTATATGGTGAGTGCGGATATTTTCTGCCATTATAAGATTGTCAAAGCTTCCCTTACAAGCTTATAAAAATATTTTCAAAATAAATATTTTCTTTATGTGACTCAGAAATGATTTCAAAATATAAATAGATATGTCTCTCTAAAAAAAGGTTTTGATTTCATCTATGTCAACATCCTTTGATGGATTTTATGTTTATTTGAAGTTGATTTATTATTATACAAGACGTCCATATTGTATTGAAGTCTTTGTGATTTGTTTGACTATGGTTGTGCTATTTTTATACCATTCATTATGTATGGTTAATGTATTGACATTTCTTATGCTAATTTTAATACGAATTTTTATGATATATTTAAACCTTTTCATATGAGGAATGTATTGGACTTAGTAAGTTAAGGGTGGAGCCAACTATAACTCCTTGATGCATCGGTAGGTCTCATGAGACAACTATACGTGGAATTGGATGAGGCCCTTTCCAAATTTTATTTATGGTTCTGGTCGAGGCCTTAATCATTTTAAATGTCTTGGCTGAGGCCCTGAAAAAATGTTTCAGAATGTCCGACATTATACATTCCCTCATTATGGAAATAATATTGATGGTTCATGTGGTCATGCGTCCTGTAGAATACCCTTGATTATGTTTTATTATGACATTATTTACTCCCCTCATAATCATTCCATAAAAGTATTCATGTTTATTATTGGTAAAGGCATGTGGTTTTCAATTATTTACGATGCTTAGCATTTATGTAATTTTCTGTTGTATTACTTACCCTTACTGAGCGTTTGAGCTCACCCCTTTCTTATGTTTCATTTTCCTAGGATACGAAGAACTTAGTTATGTGTGACCTGTAGGAATAATCTAGGAGGCTTGGATGCTTCTAATAAAATATATTATTGTTTTATTTCTCTTCAATTTGTAAAGTGGATCATATGTATGAATCTTGTTTCCAATAATACTAAACCGATCGGTCTTTCGAGACATGATTTTCTTGTAATCGTTCCAATGTTATGTAATAATTCACCGAGATTTGGTAACTAGGGTCGGGGTGTTACACTTAATCTCCTATCAGAATATGACTTCTGCATATTATTTGCAGTCTTCATCTACACATAGATGATCTACACCTTCTCAGTGGTAGCCCATACTATCTCTGGTCCCACTAGTGAAGAGTCCCCTGGGTCTGTCCAATAAAAATGTGATCGGTAAGGTCACCCGTACAACACCTAAAAAGGTGTCATCTCAATGGTGGAGTGATATTTTTTGTATAAGAATTAATCTAATGGAAAGTGATCCTCCCAGCTACAACTGATGTTAAGGACACAAGCATGTATCATGTCTTCAAGGGTCTGAATGGATCGCTCATTCTGACCATCTGTCTGAGAATGGAATTCTGTGATCAAATGAAGATGCATCCTGAAAGCCTCCTCCAACCCCTTCTATAATTGGGATGTCAAATTTGTATCACAATCGTATCCAATAGTCGAGGGTAATTCATGTTGCCTCACAATCCCTTGCACAGAGAGGCGTCCCATGCTCCTTACTAAACCCTGCTCTCCGATCAGTAGGATGTGGGCTGACTTGGTGAGTTAGTTGATGATCACCTAGATAGAGTCATGTCCCCTAGATGTATGTGGAAATTTTTTCACAAAGTCCATGGATATCCCATACCACTTTCACTGTGGGACCTCCAAATTCTAAACCATGTCTGCTGGTACATGTTGCTCTGCCTTCACATGCTGTCAAGTGAGGCACTGAGAGACAAACTCTACAACATATTTCTTCATTCCCGGCCACCAGTACTGTCATCAGAGATCCTAGTACATCTTTTCCACTCCTGGATGTACCGCTATAGGGGACGTGTGGAACTCCCTCATCACTTGCACCCGAAGTGACACTAGTACCATGGTATGTCCTCTAAATAGGATGATGTGATCCTAACCTTCAGAAAATCCATTAGGTGCTTTCCCTATAGATATATGAGCACATCGAGTCTCGTAGCCAGCCTTCCCACACTATGCCTCCATGACCTGATGAAGAAGTGGTGGAGTGACACTCATAGACTAGAGGTAAACAGCTTTATCTCTATCCACAAAGGATCTCTGCAGTGTGACTAGCTGCTCTGACCACTCACTCCGCAGCTGCTGAAAAAACATCACGATAAGTGCATCTGATATCACGTTCCCCTTCCCAGGAGTATAGATTATCTCAATGTAATAGTCTTGGAGGAACTCTGGCCATCTTCACTGTCTCAAATTATGAAATCTTTGCTGACACTTCTCTATCCATGGGAATGGATCATCCTTCTTCATCCAATTTGACAATATTGCATGTACCGTTGAGAAGTCTGGTCAAAAAATCTGGTAGTGCCCTGCCAAACCAGAAGTGCCTCTCCCTACGGGGGGGGGGGGAGGGGGGGAGGGTAATCTTGGAAAAAAATTGAAATGATATCCCCATGCTCTTCCACTCATGTTGGAAACTCAAAACTCAAAACTCATGCTGCCACGAGGGTATGTTTGGCCAACTCAATAGTGATTGGTTGCACCCTATTAGGTATGAGTTTATCATGTGATACCTAGGTTTCCTTTTTTTCCGAAAAAGGAAACCCCATTCCAATTTTTTTGAGAAACCACTACCTTGTTGCCTAATAACATATCTCTATGTATGAAGTGTGGATGTCCAGTCCATACCTAAACTAACATCGTAAGGCCTCGATGATGCCACCAAGAGGATCCAACCAAATTCTCACTTCAAGGGTCAGATCACACCATCTGCGTTTGTGAAATTATCGTGTCTCTAACTAATGGTATATCCATATGTGAGGGTCATGTCAACGGTTTAACCGGAAACACTAGGTCATGGGAACAATCCATGGAAGGAAAGAATGATTGGTGCCTATGTATAATGATACAATATCTGGTGGTAGACACAGACCTTACCTTGAATCATTCCTACAGCCCTTGGGTCACACTCCTTGACCACATGGAGCTACTCCCTTCATTTTTCCTCCAGCTACCTGAGCCTGGTTGGAACCACATAGGTGTGATGGTTGTAACATGTCCAAATGTACACCACCTCATGATGCTCTCCTATCTCTACTTCCATGTCTGCATCCCTACAGATTCATCTGTCCTTAACACTTCCTCCTCCTAAAACATTTTACAAACCCAAGTCTCTGAGAATGGAATTAGTTTCTTACTTTCCACTGCTAACATTCCCTAGCTGCATCCACTCATCCAAAGAACATTAAACCACAAATGTTCTCTCCAGCACCCTAAAATAGGTAGGAAAGCATAGAGGAATAGTGCTATCTTGGATGTCCCTAAAAAGACCTCGCTCGGCTGTCCGAGCCCTGATGTACTGGTCATACTGTATTCGTCGAGTACCTGATATGGTCAGCACACCTTAATGAATATTCAACCACCAACATGTCATCCTGCCAAAGCTGTAGAAGTTCTAGGGAACTCTAAGACACCTTCTAAAGAGAATACCCAACTGCCTATGGGTTGCGCTCTCCTCGGAACATGAGGGTATCTAATGCTGAAACATGTGTAAGGAACTAAGCTTATATGTGTCCTATAATGGTACCATCAGTTGTAATTGTTGACCAATGGGTGGTGATATAGCAGGCACACTACTAAAAGTTACCATATTGGGCAACGTTCCACATATCAAAGCCTCGTCACTATTTAGACCATCTGCATGGTCAGTCACTGGAAAAGACTAATACATAACATCACCATATACTCTAATGGTGTCTCAACTAGATAAAAAACTCTAGAAACTACCTCTATCCAGCACTCAGCTACGTGGGAATCTGTCTCACCTCAAAACTTCTAATGCCACTGCTTCTGGAACTCATGCAACGTGCTCAGATGGGGTGCACCACCTGTCAGTGCGGCTGGTGTGAACATTTACCCAATGAATGGTGGTGTTGCTGGTACACCACACAAAGGTGCCAACATAGCTAGAGGGTCCTGTACCGGAACCTCGTCACTCGGTGGGCCATCATCGTGTACTCACTCGAGAATCCTAGATGACTATCTACGCAATAACATCCTGATAAGGAATATGTGCTCCATGGTCAGTATTTTATACCTACTGAGTTGACTCCAAAAAATACAAGAAAACTTTTCAAAACACACACGCAATAATTTTTTCACGCACTATGTTAGAAATCAGATTTTAGGGTCCTGGTGTATGGATACATCGGCTGTCGCACCGACATTCGATTCCCTAAACAGATTACCACACTCACTACACATTACACTATTTCCATTAAAATTATAAGAGTCCAATGTTCTATGGTAGAACCGACTCCTCTGATACCAATTTGTCACAACCCATCCCATGGGGCCCATACTGTTACTACCCTAAGCCCACCTTCCACAGACCAGGGGCTGGCGACTAGCACCAAAGGCGTATTACCTTTAACTGGGAAGGCATTGTCTTTATAACCGCTAACACACACAACCGTGATTATAATAAGATACGAATTCATGTAAACTGAATAATAAACAGAGTGAGTACAGTAAGAAAAAGGGTCCAGAATACAAGCCCAACTGGAAAGTACAAGGACCACTAAAATACAATAAAACTGAAGAAAGAGAAATATACCTAGTGAGTCATCCTCAGAGTTTCCTTCATGGAGGGATGGTACAGATCACCTCCTCAGCAATCCACCTTCACCTGTCTCCTCTGTGAACAGACATGACCTATGCTCCACCTCCAGGAACTATCCAATCCTCATAACCTCACCCTCCATCAGCGCTATCTTTTGTCTTCACCAAACACAAAAAGGTACGGGCATATCCCATGAAAGAGTGATTATAAAGATACTCAGTCGGGACCTCGATACCCTCAGGGTCTCACAAAATCCACAAAGAATTAAATTAGCTGACAACCCTACTTAGGTATATGCCCATACATATTCATAAGATATCATGTATACCCATCTCAATAATTAGGAAACACAGGGTCCCACCCAAAATCCCAAATCTTAACTATTCCAAAAAGTAAGGAATACCACAAAGGAAAGTAATACACAGGTAAACCACATAGATGAATACCACTACGGTATTACCATGAAAGAAGTAACACACAGGTACAAACTCATCTCACACTAGGTATACCATAATTAAATAAGTACAGATGATTAGTCGTAGGCTAGATCATATTATTCTATTAAGAGGCTCTGCCTCTGACCCACACAGGATCGCCTGGTGCTGACCCACAGCTTGGTGATGACCAACACTAGATCCCTAGGGGCACACCCACACAGGATCGCTCGGTGCTAACCCAAACAAGATATGTAGGTGAGGACCCACATAGGATGGCTTGGTGCTGAACCATACAGGATCGATTGGTTCTGACTCACACAGGATCTCTTGGTGATAACCACACAAGATCACTTCGTTCTGACCCACAGAGTATCGCTCGGTGCTGACCCATACAAGATCGCTCTTCATTTCTCACGTCACATCCAGCTATTGGATTCCCGTGCTAAGCTTGGTCGTCTCCGTGAGGGTCCTCTCCTCAAGTAACTGGTTTATACTATAACTGTGACGGATTCCCATGAAGAAGTATCACAAATGACCACCATTAAATATGGTTATCAACACAAAATACAGTGCATCAATTGGACACCTGGTCTGTGATTTATTAGCATTTTAGTCCTGAGGGCCCAGTTGGATTCGTGCTCAATCCAACCCGACCGCACATCAACTTTATTCAAAACTCTAGTGGGTATACTGAAAGGGACCACCTCTCTCCATATATTACAAAGCCGCTAATGTTTCATAAAATGGATGCTCGATGCCAATGTTATGGCCAAAAAAGCATAAATGCGTCGAAGTCGGTCCAGGTCAGGTCCGACTCGGACAGACATACCCAGCCTGAACCACTGGTTTTGGCCTATCCCGTGCTGGGTGGCTGGGCACGTGGTATGTGGACCAGCCCACACTGGGTGGCGCGATGTTTCCATAGATTCCGAGAGGGTCACAGGGGGTCCTGGGTGCCGTGGGACAACAGAGGCCACGAAGCGGCGCGGGTCCGCGTGCTCCATAGGGCGGTGCGAGGTCGTGGGTGTCGCAGGGCGGTAGAGGATGTGGGCTGTGAATCTCCATGAGGTACAAAGGCTGTGGGGTTGTGGAGGCCGTCGGCGGCAGATTGCCGTAGGGTGCAGAAGCCTCGGGGTTGTGGTGTCCGCAGGGCGGGGGAGGCCGCGGGCGACGGAGCCCCATGCCTCCGCCACCAGCCGTCTTGACCGGGCACCCTTCGTTCATCGCCTCCACTGGGGTTCTCGAGTTCCACCGGTACCAACCGCCAGCACCAGTCATTGTCACCATCGTGAAGATAACACAAAGATCCATAATGGTTTCAGAGGTGTCGGGCCATGATTGTTTGGCTCAGACCCTCCGCATTAGGGTGGTATCATACAACTCAAAGAAAATGATTTAATGTGAGATGGAATTTAGCATTGACTAAATTAAAACACACCCCAACCTTGGAAAATTGTTGACCGAGATCATGAGATGAAAACGGTGATGGTGAAGAGAGTATCAATGATCATTTCTTCCACGGTGTCACTTCTGATGTTGGTTCGAATGTCTTCCAAGTTCTTCAATTCCAGACTGCGTTCATTGTTGGAGAGCTTTCCCCCATGCCCCCCTCTCTTTCGCCAACCAAAAATCCCCTCCCAGGAAAAAAGGGGACAACATAATAAAATATATTTATTCAATTTTAATTTTTTTTCTCAAATAATGTTAGATTAATTAATTAAAGAATATTTGTCATAATTAATTAATGGATAGTAGGCTTATTTAAAGTAGGGAGTTGAGAGGTTTTCCTCCCCTAATGAGGGGTTCAGGTGTTCCCCACCACCAAGATTTGAATTGGGTGTCTTACTAGATCAGGAGGTCCCCACCCCCGAGCATTCATGCTGGGAGGTTTTAAGCCCTCGTGGTCCCCACCTTCATAGCCTTCACATGGGAATTTTATCTGAAATAAAAAATATGTTTATTTTATTTTATTTTTGATTCCCACAAAAAGCCCCAAAACTATCATTCACACTAAACCTATTGCAGTATAGGTGAAGGTCACCTTAAGTGAATACCAACGCTGCGAGTTCAACGGTACCCTCAGATTTTAATTCAAAGCACTGGTTCAAAAGTAACAAAACACTGCATGCACGTTTATTGAACGTACCTCAAAAAAATTATGAAATTTATTAACAGTCACCCACGACCCGCACCAGTCAATGTTATGGTCTTCCCAAGTGAAACACGCCCCAAAAAAACCCAATAGTACTCTCGGATTTCTAATCCGAGTTACTATTTAAATGTTATTGATTTTACAATAAAATAATTGCCACTTATTTATTTTATTTACCGCCATAAACTAACTTTTACTAGTGGACTGCGCTGACCAAAGTTTGTATCTACATAAATAAAGAACTCCCCATGCATTTAGTGGTGGACTAATATTTTCATCTTGAGATACTGTTTGTGAGATATAATCATTTCAAAAATAAAATAATTTATTTAATTATTTTATTAATGATTATGCCATTTTTTTGTTTTCTCACAGGGGGCCCGTTCCAACCATACATAAGTCGCGCCTAGGGAAAACCAGCCATTATAAAGACAATAGTGACCTCAAATTTTTGATCCAGGAAACCGTTAACGTGTTATACCACATTGTTAGGAAAACTTCTTACGAATACTAATTAAAGCATTACAAAACTTCGACGGATCATTCTGGGAACTCCAGGCCTCAGAATCATGCACCATCTAATTTCACGGTCTCAAAATAATTCCACATAATTAAAAAAATATACATAAATTCTAGGACATTAAAATTATTTTAGCAATCATCAATTTATTATAATAAGGAAAATATAATAATTATTTACAAAAAAATATATATATATTGGGAATATATCAGAACTCTGTGTACTTAAAAATGAACATAAATACTATTTTAAGATGAATGAAGTTTTAAAAAGAATAGATACAATTCATCCATGTTTCAACAAGGCTCGAGTTGAGAAATATGATCTGGTTAATTGTCATTTTACTAATCCATTTAAAGTTATCTAATCATTTAGAATGAAAAATAATAATCATCATCAAAAATAATAGTAGTATAATCATAGAAATTCATATAGGACCCCAAATTAAAATGATAATAAATCTAATGTTAATGATGATTGTACCTTGCTATGTTTTCTATAAAATGATTAATACAATTTATCCACAATATATTACTAGGTTTTTTAATTGCTTGAGTCAAATCACATGGGTCCCAAAATATTTATTTCATCGTTGGTAACTTTCTTCTATGTCACATATAGGGCTTTAGATTCATGGTTTATTTACTTATCCCATGTATTCCCCACCCGTTCCTAAGTCCAATGATCATCACATCACTTAACAATCATATTGGATACCATTTTATCAAACCCCCATCCACTTGTACCATCATTGGGTAGAAAATAATAGAGGTAGTGACCCCTAGATATTTCCTCTAATATGTAATGTGTTGGTTACTAGAAATGAGTGTATAAGATAGAAAATGGTGTTAATAACTCTCAATAATGAATTTAAGTATAATATATAAGAGGATATCCTCTAACTAACAAAAAATAATATATATAATTCAAATAAAACTATATTTTTTATTTTATAACATTAAAAAAATACAAGAACTCGATATAAAATCCATGAAATCTACATACCCCATACAATATAACAAAAACATTGATAAAAAATCATCAGATTATCCTCTAAACATTTATAAAACTATGTTTTAGTGAGTAGTTAGAAGTACTATATATTATCTTCCAAGTCAGAAAATTCGACATCATTAGGGATTAGATATTTAAAGGAAAAAAAAGACTAAATCTATCAAGAAATATAATCAAAACAAACTCATATTAAGAAATGAGTAAAATAAAAGTAATTAAATCAGAAACCATAATTCCCATCCACTTATGAAACATCCTCAACCAAGGAAACACATCATGGTAATCCAACTATGTCATTGTCAACCAAACCAAACCATAAAGTTGCAATTATCACCACACCACTTCATTCATTAAGACCACTAATTTCATTCACTGCATTTACCTATTAATATATCATCTCACCCTCTAAGTGGTAGCTATAAGTAATAGTGGATCCTCTTTATAACTTATCAAGAACATGGGAATTAAACCACACTAACCACATAGAATCTTCATATTTCAATACACAGTATCCTCCCAACCACATACACATCATGATATCATCAAATCATGAACTATTACTAGCGATATATATTTCCAAAATATATCCAAAATTTCTTCAATGCATCTCAAATTCTATTTGATTCATTCTAATACCTAAAATCTTAAAATTCTAAGACCACAAACCGAAACATGGGAGTAGAATGACTAATGTGCTACTAACCATTGGTTATATCCCTAAATTCTATAGGACTAAAATAAATTATTCCGGATATAATAAATCATTGGAAATGATTGGTCCTTAAGTGCAAAAACACAAGAAAGTAATCAATAAAGAGATAAATCTGAAAATTTATAGAAAAAATTAAATCACAGTAGTATAACAAAATTCTAATCTATGAAGTGGAATAATATAATATATAATAGATGTCTATAACATCAATATACTCAATGAACAAATGTGAACCCAAGGAACTGAAGTGGAATCTTGGTTATTCAACTACAAGCTGATCTCTAAGATCCAAGTTCCAAAATATAGGTCAATAAAATCATTAAGATATTTCTAGAAAATTTCAATGTAACCCATCACATTTATCATCATAAAAGGGATCTTTACACACCCCAAATTATATATTTTATGGTTAGTACAAAAACCCATTAGGTAATACAATAGTGGCTTAACAAAAATTATATGAAGATAAGAACAAGTAGTATAATAATATGATGATATATATATATAATTGGGATAAGGTAAATAATATAATAATTATATAGATACAAAAGTATTTAAAAAACCCAAAAATAATTGTATCCCAGGTCTTGAAGGCACAGCAATGAAACTCACACAACAAATGAACTTCTTTTCATAGTCGTCCCACAAAAAATATGATACTCACTATTGGTACCCATACCTATGAATGCAATACATTACTAGGTGGTTAAGTCTCTTGAGTCTAATTAATCTTGTTAACGATTCTAATATAATGAGTCCCATCCTATGTGCACAATGAACTGACACACCCATTACACTTAAGTAAAAAAAATAATATCATGACCATGTATAACCGAATGTGTCTTTTTTAATTTGTTTTCTCATATTAAAAAATAAGATTACAATTTTCAAACACCCAAAACATAATTAAAACATATTATAATTTATCCCATTATCACAGAAATTTTGAAAGATTCCAACCACCTTTATTTTTAAAATTTATAATACAAAAGGGATTTCCATTTTTTTCTATATTTAATTCCAAAACAACATTTTGGATTAAGAAATACATTCCATAATGCTTTAGAATAATTAAAGTTAGAGATAATCCACTTATAATTAAAATTATTTCAATGAAGAAAAATTTCAATCCATCATATATTTGGGTTCTTGAAATCATCCAATGATATATTAAAACTATACCCACATCCAATCCTTTCAAAAAACTATAATTCTGAATAAGTGTATTAGTATAGGGATTTCAAACATATAGAACTAATAGTTTTCCAACATGAATTATTTATGAAACCCAATATATAATTTCAAATTTTCAACATTCAATGATATGATGAAATCATCCTAAAAAAGAAATAGAATCGACAATTTTTTATAAAGATGTCTCGAGATCCATAGTTATAGGGGAGATTTAAAAAGGTATGATAGGGACCTAAAATAAATTATTCATATTTTTATATACAACATTCATTGAATGGAACAGAGATTCATGTAGTAAACATTGGAATTTTTACTTCTCCAAAAATTTATGGTTCCTAAATCTTAAAATCTGAAGACATGATCATTACCTAAATACTCATTGATGTCATCAATTATCTCCAATACAGGTATCCTATAATTAAGTAAATTTTATTCTCATAACACATCCCATAGTCCCATATAATAAAACCATAACATAATTTTTAATTAAAAAATATGAACATAACAAAAAATGGGGGTGTTATAATCAGTACACCATTAGGCTTTTCGTCCCAAAAAATATTGACATTGGATGTACAGTGCATGAGGTCAAACTACGAGTACCAAATAATAGTGTCATGATTATATAATTAAACATAGATTCATGGGTACTAACAAGGTAAACATACCAGAGGAATACATCATCTTAAAGTGATCTTATTATGCTAACCCAAATATATAAAAGATATAGTACCCCTGAGTGTACATTCCTAACAAGTGTGAAATGTGATCAACCGATAAATAATCTAAATAGGACTAACACTATGACCCCAAGGTGACTGAAAAGAAGAATGAAAATCATTATTTTAGGAATAAAATTCAACAATACAACGACCCCACTGAAGTGCTCAATAAATTAATATAGTCCCACCAACCAACTAACTATCTTCTAACACATACCAAGATGATAACTCTTAAACAACCAAGAATGTGAGAATAACACATGATCCTTCACTAATAATACAGGAATTATAAAATGAAACAACTATTAAAACAAATAAATACAAAATTTAATACTATGATTCTTCAAATAATGTCATATAAATAATCTATGTATAACTGGATACCTTGAAAGTATTATTGAATGGAAGGGAATCTGATGATTAAGGATGAATTTTTATTTTACAATTCAACTATGTCTAATGATTACTATGGAATCACCTATTGATAGATGGTTGTATAATGTACCCATAACCAACCCAAATAACATGGTAAACATATTTACCAATTAATCATACAGAAAAAAAGGTATTATTAAAATATGATGATAGGTATCAAATTATGCAATGTCAAAACAACCCAAACATCCCACATTAGTTGATCCACTGAGGCACTATCGCCCGAAGTTGACAGAAAACACCAATCTAATGAGTTAAACAAAAAATTCAATTACAAAATAATTAATATAAATAATTGGGAACATATAATTATCATAACCTATTGAATTTACTCCCCTATTAGAATGATATATTCATTTTCATAAAATTCCCATCATTTTATGTTCAACGTTCAATACCTCATATACCATCCAATAATATGATGGGTCAATAATCATGGGATAGTCCAAATAAAGGTGGAAATGATTTGGATCTTATTTCAAAATAGAAACTTTTAACTAATTTCCACCGTTTAGGGAATCCCCACCATTAATATATAACATAATGATTAGAGAATGATATTTCCATCATGAAAAGTCATTGGTCATGGTCACGCACCTCAGGAATATGGGTTATATAACATAATTAAATAACATAATATTTTCTATATTTTACTATTGTGAATGTAAACTATTTATCCAATGAATAACTCCTAGATATAATTTTCAATAACACACACAATTAGAGTCTTGTGAATTAAATAATCTACTACCCAATTTGTAGTTTCTAGGCCTGGGTGCCACTAAATCAGTTCCCTGATCCAATTTACAACAAGATTACAAGCATACCACACTATATGAGAAAGGTATCCAAATAATAGCGATGGTCTAATGGAACCTGTGGGATGTCAATACCCTCTTTTCCAGAGTGGTACAAAATCAAAATTAGGAATAATATTGATAAGGAATAATAAAAAATACCAAAACACCACATACAATATTCCCTGACAAAAAAAGTTTGAACTAACCAATGCATTGAACATTCCATGAAAATATAGTTTAATTTTTTTAAAATAAAACCAAAATAAGACACTATTTAAAATTCCTAGATGGTTCATAATTTCATCTATTTTCCTCACATCTATGAATTTTTCTGACTCCAATTATATCCATCTAATGTTTTGTTTTATCCATTTTCTTGACCTACAAGCATGACGATTTCTCAAGGTCCCAATGGAAAACAAATTATTGTGGGAGTTAAACACAGCATCATATCAGAAATGGAACCTATATAAATATCCTGATTAATAACCATGTAAATAGTGTCATAGTAAACAATAGAGAAAACTATACAAATAAGGATTCACTATTTACACATTTGAAAATTAACTACATTAGTTTTTAGTTCTTTGTGATTCACATGTACATAAATATTTAATAGGCTCATGTTGTTCATATAAAATTTATGAAATAGGGGTCATAAGCTGGTATACAAGTAGAATCAGTCCATGTATTCAACCATGACTCAGAACACCTTCTCGGACCATCCCTAACCATTATATGCAGCCCTTATCCATACCCTTATAATCCACTCCATTATCCCATCCTCTAAAACTATGATGCATTTGAATTCCATGATAATTAGTTTAACCCTATCAATGGATAAAAGAATCATTCCAACATCCCATCAACCATTGGTCACATTTTTTAAGGCTAACATCAGTGAATTCTTTTCACATATTGACAATAGGGATGAACATTTTCATTTTCCCCAATTCCACTGTTTATTACATTAAACATGTTTTCAATAAAATAGAAATAAATTTCACCATTTTTCTCATTACAAAAATTTTCCACCCCTATAAATCCATTTAACAACATGTCCATAAATCATTGACAATTTATCAAATTTACCCATTTGCATGACACAACTCATTTTACTGATTCCAGTTAATACAAATAGCACTTAGTTATTTATCAATAATATAAATATATTTACAAATGTTTTAATATCATAAACCATAAATTCATCATATAATAACCCATTAACAAGGTTAAAGAGAGTGTAATACCCCATGTGTGACCATAGGACAATAATAATCCTAATCAAATGTTCTAAATGAATCATTAGGAGTCCAACAAATCATTTTAAAAACTAATTTATCATTCCCTACCAAGGAATTAACTATGTAGCCTAATGAAAGAAACCAAATACACATGAATTGATAAAGTAATATGAGATATAACAGGTAAACCACCTATTTCAAGTTCACTAAAAACCTCTTTCTTAAACCTGGCCCTCAATTTAATCACAAAAAGTCGTCCTTTCTCAATCTAAGAACCAAACTGAAAGAAGGATTTGGTATTCCAAAGAATAGAAATCATTCCACCATTATTTTTATATAAAAACTAAATAAAAATGAGTGGTAGAATCACTAGTAGATTATATTTTTATCTAACTATGCCTCAAACAACCAAATATAGATAGGGAATCACTATTGTGAATCTTGGGATAAAAGGGTTCATAACATAGGATGCTAGTGGAGGGAATGGGGATGAAATTAAGAAATAATTCATTATTATTGAGGGGGAGAATATAAAATTATATAACTTTTAATGAGGCCCATGGTTAAGCAACATAGTTTTATATACCATGTATAAATAAGTTGTAACCCTCTATCCAAGAGAGACTGGGTTATAGGAATAGTTTAAAAACCCACACTATTTGAAAAATTGTGCACCAATCATGTGTTTGCATCTATCTATGGAGGATAATTCTATAAGATTTCAAGTTCCATGCAACATGATTATGTTTAACCATGAACCAAAAATTTACTATGCATAGGATGGCCACTTTTCTATCTATTTCACATCTATAACCCCCAACATTCCTCCAAAGCCTCTCATATACTCAATAAAAATTTTATTATCAAACAAAATTTAGTTGAACAAAAATTTAAATTGAACATACCTTGAATAATGTTTAGGAAAATAAACCCCCCCCCAGCATATAACATTTCTTCATCAAGATTTACTCCAAAATATCACCATGACATTACACTAAGAAAATGGGGCCTCTAGGATATCATATCAGGCTTCCCCGTTTCCTACTCAATATTACTAGATACAACAATATTGGGAATCAAGAAAAAAATCAATCCCCTTAAAACATTATCAAGGTGATTCTAAAAATGATTTAAAAGTTCCCCCAAGGACTCATTAGCCTCAATATAGTCATCGTCCACATTTATCACATGATATGGGTTAGGGTGTCACATTTCATGATATGAAATATAAAGGACATCATGAATATTACTATACCATTAAGGATGATCCCATTGGTGTAACATTAGTATGATCCTCAACAAAATCTCAAATAGTATCACAAACCTGGGAACATACTAGATCTAATTCAGAATCAGACAATGACCTAAACTTGTATATGTATTAACACTACAACAAATTTATTTTATTTGCGGTGTTTTATTTATTTGTGGGTGATTTAAATCGTTGATAACTTTTTTTGTATTGTCTTTAAAAAATCACCGCTAATGTTGGTGACAACATCAAACCCATGATGGTTCCTTATATTTAATAAAAAAAATTATCAATCATCATAGAAAATATTTGAATGGTTTTTTTCCATTTAGAGGTGGTTTTCCAACAAAAAATATGTTGATGATTTAGAGGTCATTTATCTACCACCATATACTAATTTTTTAGACTGCAAAAACTCACTAAAAAAGAAACAAACTACCTCTAAATATTAATGATTGTATATAATGATGGTTTCAACCAACACTAAATAGTAATATAGACTTTTTATCGATGGTTTAAACTATTGAAATATGATTCTTTAGAAAAATTCAATGGTAGAATGTTAAGTTGCTGAAAAACATCCATCCCAAGAATAAAAACAATCAATGAGTAGTAGAAATATTATATGCAAACCAACACAAAATTAAATTTATCACCATAAATTACAATATAAACACTAATTTTACAATTCATTAATAAATATATAAGAACATTCAAAATTTACCAATTTCCTTAATATTTTAGAAATTACAATACAAATCTGTAATAGACTATTTGGAAATTTATGGAAAATATATATATCCCTACCAGAAACTACAACATGGTATTACAGTAACCAAATTATTACTAATTTCTCATAATCTTAGTTTTATATCATCTATGAATCCAAAATGAATATTAATCACCACCCTATGAGCTTTTCTCAACACCCTCTCTATATTCGTCGGCACATCCTTTTACCAACACGTGCATGACAATTATATTGAAATATAAATAGTTTTGTATATTTATATTCAAACATAAAGCCAATAATTTTTTGAAAAATAAATTATTTTAATGTTGTGTGGTTTAACTTCTCAATAAAATTCATCAAAGCAATATACCCATGGATAGATCCAGTTATCATATGATATAAATCAATCAATGATTTCTCCAAAGAGAATATAAGATCCTACTATTCATGAGTTTTTATTTCCATATAAACAAAATACCTTTGAGAATCTCAGGGTAAGAAGTGCTATAACTAAATGTATATGTAGATGAAATTTCTAATGGCCTACCAAATACCTCATATAGTAATGGTCCAAAACCCATTCCGCGCACTCGATTAGGATGATCCTACCCTCCTTCATTACTAATTTGGACATCATGGGAGGCTAAGAAGGACTACATGGGATGTACATACCATTGTTTATTAATTATCACCTTCAAATGAAATATCATTCATATTTTAAGAAATACATATTAACATAGTGACACATGACAATATGTCTTTACAATGAAAAATGAATCCATACACCAACTTCATTGGAAGGATCATTAACATAACTCTCATCATATTTTGAATTTACATTCAACCCAAATTATCATCAAATGACATGGTGACCCAAATATTGTGACTATATTAAAAAAGAAAAATAAAATATTTAAAATATGAAACTGCGAATATTATCTTATAAATATTTAAATGATGAAATATATTTCCACAGGTGGTTGATTTCTGGAAGAATGATGTGACTGAAAATTGAGAGGGGTGATTTTGATAGTTCGACTCGATGAAGTATTCCTTTAAAAAAACATGAGAACAATAACATAAAATATACTAGTAATGTATATAATTTCATATTTTTATCTTATGCATGTATAAATGTAAAATTATTTTAATATAACAATATATATTTAAATACCATGTGCTTCTCATGATGATGTCTATCAAAAAACCTTCTATTTTTATCTAGGTTACCATTCAAGTATACTAAAATATAGTTTGAAGGTGATCAATGAAATATTCTTTTATTAATTCCATAATATCTATTTAGATTTTATATTTCATACCCAAATTTTTCAATTTCCAATTTCATGCTATAAGATCATCACAAGAAATTTAGAAAAACATCTGTAACAAGAGATTAATTTCAAAATATTATAGTTTAATAACACAATTAAATTCAATTACACTATAATGTATTAAAATTAAATTTATAGGTGAATCAAAAATATCATTTTTCAATGATTGATGCATATTCCTCCAATCAACATATGTAATCAAAATGGTAACTGAATCTGCCACCTCTTGGCCTAGAATCTGGGAAAATAGTTATACAACATCATTATTAGGGGCCCCAAAGAAGTTAAATGAGAAAATTATCTTCATTCCCTTTGATTATATAAATCTAACATTTTCATATTTCTCTCTGTAGTATCATTATTTCAATATTTTAAAAAAAATAATTATTATCATAAAAAAGAATAATGAATTTATTCTAAAATTAATTTTTTCTAAAAACAATTACCCTCTAATATCCCTATGAAGAAAAAGCATTAATGAATTAATGCCATTCTACTGATCCTACTGAATGTGGATGCATTGGATGAGCTATTGATGGGAATTTTATAGAGGGTGTTCCAAAAGATGGTGGAAGGGGGGGAGTGAGAGACAGTGTGGGGTTCATGTGGAGGGTGAATCAGATACTAAATGGAGAGAGACATATGTATCTTCATTAGTTATTATGATTTAGTGATATCGACTATGATTCCACTAGGATCAGTAAAATCATTCCCCATTGTTATTATTTTCATTTAATCATATAAATTTTACACCAAAAAATTTATTTCAAAAAATACATGATGAAAAAATTATAAATGATAACTAATCCATAATAATGAAAAAAACAATTTACGTTGGTATGATATTGAATTACTACAAAAATAACATAAGTGGTTGATAAATGAATGGATGACTACACATGCAATTATTTTTCCCTTCAATCATGTCATTTTAATTCTCTAAAATTACTTCATCTACTTTATCCATCCATACAAGACTAATACTTTCAATATAATGATGGAGAAATAAGGTAACTTCTTACTTTTGATGGGATTTAATGTCATAGGTCAAATCATATTCTTCATCTCCCATATCATAGAAGTCTCTTTCTCTTATTTGAGAAACTACACTCCACCATTTATCCCTGACATCTTCCACATAATATTCCATTTTCCTTTATAAGGATATGATATAAGGATCAGGTAAATTATGGTTAATTACACCCATCAAGCGCGATAAATTCACTATTGTAAATTACAGTGAATCACTTTTAACAATGCCAATAATATCGACCAAAATAAATTTTAATTAAAAAACTAATAAAGGCATGTGGTAGTTTAATTTAATAATGTCAACCAATATTCAATAGTATCCTACTCTGGAAAAAATACTACTATTGTGTATTTTCAATCCCTCTTCTTGATCAAATGTATGAAATTTAATGCCATTTACATTTGGAACGTCAATCTTTTTAGACTATTTTAGATGACCTTGAGAATGAATCATCAAATATTCTATCAACTCAGATAGATTATCGGTATTCATGATCTAAAAAAAGTAATTTACATTATAATATTTAAAAAATATATTTTTCAACCTTTTTTCATATTTAATGAAATATTTATAAACATAAACATCATGAAGACCATTCTATAAGATTCTTATTATCAGAATTTATTATATCATTATCTTGTTGTGTTTGAAAATACATTCTTATATTTATTTGTATCATGAAATCTTTGATAAATGGATCTTCTGTTTCACTATTCAGTAGCACATATATTATTGGTTTTAATAATTCCTTTTCTATTTTTGTAACATTTGAGCTCCTTCCAATGGATCATCAAATGGAAGGAATGATTTTTTATTTCCCATATAGTTGAGATTAATTCGATGTTTCGTCAACATATGACACTTGAGGGAATCTTATTGCAATAAAATCAAATTATTATGAACAAATCGTAAGACACTCCTCTACTAAATAGCCTTCTTAAATAAGGCCTTTTGTTTGATCTTTAATTTTCATGTATGAATTAAAATTCCTAAAAAATCTTTGGAGAAAAACTTGTTTTAATGAATTTTCAATAATTTTTTAATTAAGATGAAAAACATATAAATAATATTCCTCTCAATAGGATTCATCCCTCAATAATATATGATACCTCCTAATTTAGCTTACTCGACCAAATTCATAGTTAAATGCATTATGAAAATAAAAAAATAATAGCGGATAGATCCTCTCTATTGTAAAAATTGTCACTACAAATCTCTCATAAAGGATTTCAAGCAGAAATGGTTGTTGATTATTCTCACATAGTTGTCCGATGAATGTTAAAAATTGGATTAAAAGAGTAGTAACATTATCATGTAATAATATAAGCAATTCTAATGGTAGTAATTTCTATATGAAAACATGTGAGTCATAACATTTCATTACATATAACATCATGTTATTTAAGTCAACAAACCTTGAGAGATTGTTTGAATACCCATCAAATGCCTTCACATCTATTAAAATCTGAAGTAATTTATCTTTATCTATTATTTCAATTCAAAAATTTTCTGAGCATACTTTCTATCGTCATTTTCTTCGAGAGCAAGCTTTATGATCATTTTTTGTAAGTATTTATAAGAATTTAGATGGTCCTTCAATTTTCCAATATCAATAAGAAATGTAAATATCAAATTGTCACAAAATGTTTTCTAATTATTCATAACATTAAGATTAATCAGCAATAAATTAAATTCCCAATGCAGAAGTATAAATTGTTTTTTTTCCTTCCAATATTGAGCTCTAGTTTCACTTGACGATGAACTTCAAACTCATTTCACTCTATCATTCAAATTATAAATCTTCCCACATTCTTTATCAAGATTTCCAAGTTTGAAAAATATTTCAAAACCTATTATTACCATTGGAGGTGGTATGCGATCAATAGAAAGATTGAATTTTGAATTTTTCATTAGAAATATATGAGATGAATCAAGAAATATTCAATGACACATGAAACAACATTTTTTATTTTGTGATAGTAATTCAATATCAAAATTCATGTTACAAATAGGATAATTCAAACTTATATATATACCTCACCTAATAAATTTTTAATTCTAGGGAATTCCCTAATGGTCCACATTAGAATAACATGGATTTTGAACATTTTTTTAGAAGATAAATCATATGTCTCAAAACCATTGCTCCATAAATAATATAATTCATCAATTAGAGGATGAAACTATATGTAGATAAAATTTATATGAATTTTTTTCTAGGAATAATCATTGAAAGGATAAATGGTTTTTTTTACATACACATCTATAGAGACAAGTTGTAAGGGATCCAAATAACTGACCAAATGCTATAAATGGCCCTCAAAGTCTAAAATGGGTTGAATCCATCAGCATCCAATCTAAATTGCTCATTCAAATTATCATATGAGAAATATGGATGTAATGAAACAAATTAATTCCATCATTGTTAATCTCTTAGATGTCGTAGTAACCCAACATTATTATTATTTATAGACTACTAGTTCATGTGATCTGCAGTTTTGGAAGACAAGAATAATATTTTCAATCATGGATTAAAAGGAATCTAAGGAAAAAAATTTATAGTTGTTTTTCTTTTATTCTTATTCATATCAGTATGTTGAATTATACTTCCAACATCACTCATTTACTACCATCTAGAATAAGAACATTTTTTGCAATCTTGGATGCTTGAATACTCTCCCTAATAAATTGTACCATCATTTGGACAAGCATGTATTTTTGTATAATTTAGAACAAATTTGTTAAAACAAATTTATATCATAAGTAGACTTAGGGAACAACGCTTCATGAAATTCATCACAAAATAATTCCAATATTATGGACATTGAATTTTTTTAATTCCACATAGGCATTTGATATTGTACCCCTTTATAATAAATTAATTTTTTGAATATCTCAAAAATATACTACAAAACTATAGATTTCCATCATCAAATAAACCATCCAATTTATTTAAACTCACAGTCAATTTCCCACATATATTAGTTTCTACAAAATCAATAGGATCTGATTATATGTTATAATCCTAATCTGGTTGTCCTATAATCCAAAAAAAATCACTTGTAAAGTTTCTTTTTATAGTTCCCTCAACAAGTTGAAATTATATGATTTTATGTTGTTGTTGTTGTCTTGAAATGAATAATTCATAGTTTATATGGTTTTTCATTTCATTTTTCATTTTTGATGAAGTTGGTGTCTCATTATGTTGATTGACATCAGTGTTAAATATTTCTATAACATTTGATTTCATGTGCCAAATCCAACACAAATGTTGAGTAGGAAATTGATTCAATATCAATTGTTCATAAACATAATCTTCCATCAAACATATTCCAAATTTACATTTAGTACATGGAAATATTACTTTATCATCAATGGATCTATTGGAAATCGAAAAATTTAAAACACCTCCAAATCAGTTGTATATTTAGGTATGTTTCTTTGTAATGTGATATATATTTTCACCATATATTTCACAATGTAAATACAAATTATTAAAATAATTAAAACACATATCCAACACTATGTTAGAAACTAGATAATGGTAAAATATGGTAATGTGGCATTAGTTGGAATTAAAGAGATCCTTTCTTTAATTAAAATGTATATTCTTTGAATGAATAGATAGTTGAAGCAAATATAAAGGGGCCTTGTCTAGTGAGTAGTTTCTAGCAATAGGAAAAATATTTCTACTAATTAAATCATAACCAATATCCTATACCAAACTAGTATCCCAATATAATGTTGTTTCTATTGAATATTTAAAACACAATAACAATATCACCTCAATAAAAATACTTTCAATAAAAATAGTTATAATTAGCTAATTTCAATATGCTAAATTAATATTCATACATAGTAGAATATTTACTATCAATATCACCATTCAAAATATATATATTTATATATATTAATGCAACCACAATGATAAAATATCAATTTTTAAAATAAAAAACATATTACCTTTTACACTTCAAGAAGATAATAATTATTCATAATTTATTAAACATTTGACATGTAATAAATTTATCATTTTACCATACAATGACAACAGTTTCAATTAATTTTCAATGTTATTCAAACATACTCATATTTTCATATAAATCATGAATATAGTAATACAAATTCGTCAACATTTCTAATTAATCGATGAAATGATATAAATATATTCCTGCAGAACATATCAAACAATGAAACAAAAAATGAACTAACACTTAACATGTTGGTTTTCATCAATTATTCACTAAAATAAAATAGAAAAATTAATGTATTAATTTATACATAATTTGTAATTATTCTCCAATATAATTTTTTTAAAAGTATTTATCTTCATGACATCCATATAAAATTATACATTACCACTTTCTTAAATAAAAATTACATGGTTTTCTATAGTTTATAATTTTATAGTCTAATAAAATCAAAATTTTATTAATGTAATTGAAAATGTTTATTTCTTTAATTTAGTATTCATTTATATTTATATCAATGAGTGAGCACACACAATATAAAGAACCTTTATACCAAACTTGTAAATGAATTCGGTAATTTATACTACAATCACCTGGAATAAATGCATATTTTGAAACAAATCCAGTCGTATCACCATTTAAAACAACATGTTTAATTAGTTTCAATAAATATTTGAAAATGGAGTCAATTTCCAATAAACAGAAACCAAACCAAACATTCACCCTAATCAATTTGAAACACTTTAATATAATTTTCATACTATATCTTTAATTAAAATTCAACCTATGACTGTTGATATTCAGAAATAAATTTATAAATTTTCCTTGAATCATATCCAAACAAATATAGGTTCAGAAATTTACCCTTTAGGTGAAAAATATTACTAATAAAATCTATGATTCATTAAATTTAATTTCAATATCCAAGAATTAAATAAATTTTTATCTTTACCATTTTAGGACATATGAATCATTGGTTTGAATATTTAATTTTATATTATTATCGGTCAACAATTTCATCTGTTTCGTTTAATATTAATTAACTATTAAACCACTAAAATGAAATTTCAATATGTATTCCAAATAATTGTAACCTATATCATTCTATATTATACATGAAATGATAGATATACTCATATAAAAACTATTCTTTTTCAGTCAACCCTTATCATGATCAATATAATATCATTTATTTCATTTCATGTTGACAAAATATTTTACCTATAAAATGACATTTCATTCTGATTTAAATGCATAGATTTAAAATTAAATCGATCTTGAATATGAAACCAATATATATTTTAAACAAAATAATAAATATATATATTTATTTTAACATGTTACTTAATTTAAATTAATATATTAAAACATATATAGCATATCTAAAAACAAAATGAAATTTTTATTTATTATTGCACATGTAAAATTAAAATCAATCAATGGTTTCAAATTTAGAAAATATATACTTATACCCAACAAGTATTATAAATCATGAAAATTATCAATTTAAATAATAGATATAAATGGAATTATTTTTGAAATCAATAGAATATTTGAAAATTGTTATTTCTTCAATTTGAAATTGACCATGTAATCCATATATGAAGGAAATAATAGTGGGCGTTATAACCACTACTTATTAAAAAACACTTAACCCACTCCTCTAAGCATCCCAACCTAGAAAACACTAAAATTTCTTGAAATCATTATGATAGTAATAATCATAAATAATGCATGGTTCCTAGAAATATTGAAAATGAAATCAAGTTTAGGGGACACATTCATTATATACATTAAAATGGGCTACAATTTTTTTAATTTGAACCTATGAAATTAAAAAAACATAAATTTAAATATAATACATGTAATTATGGATATAGATTCTATTCAATTCCTAGCATCAAGGGAACTTTATTTGTTGAATGTTTTCTTCTCACATGTAGATGGATTGAGGATCCATGATTTAGGGGGGTTGGGAGACAATGAGGGGGAATGGACAGTGATGAGGGGGACCGGTTTTCGGGAAAAGACAATTGGAATAGAAACATATAGGGTTTAAGGGAGAGAGAGGGTCTGATAGATAATTATCAATCTTACGGGGCTCAGGGGATAAGGGGGGATGGAGACAATGGATGTAGTTCGATAGATTTTGTGGAGAAGGGGATCAACGATGATGGATCATGGGAGAAGCGATACAGTGAAGAGGGATAGGGGATAAGGGGATCAGGTGGAGTGGGGGAGGGGGAGTTGTGGGGGTGGGGTTTGACAAGGGGGTCTGTGAAAAAGATTCTTTTTAAAATAAAAAAAAATTAGCGGTGGTTATTTAAAAATCGATGGTAATGTTTTCCCATTTTTTTATATGGTTTCTTAAAATTCTAATAATGGATAACTTTGGGGTAGAGTAATAAACATATGATCACCCAATATAAATTCAAGAAGTTAGAAATTTCGGTCATCATATTACATTTGTTTACTCTAGTCTATAGCTATATGTTGCCTTATTAGTTAAATATTATCCCTTGTACAATTCAAGAGGCACAGTCCCAAATACTCGTATTCCCACACTTCTATATAATACATTGATGATCGAAAAAGCTTATAATAGAGTCATATGTATGTAATTATATACATAGACACCTAATAATGGTTATTATGGGGCAAATAAAATAGAATTATGTGTTTCTCCCATCACCCACCAAATTCAAGCACTCATTCCAAAAACAATTTTTCAAGATCATATATTACATGTCGTTTTATCCAATACATAAGTTGGATGAAACAAAAAAATAAAAAACTTGTTATTAACATGAAACTATGATAACATTTCTAGAGGATTAATTTAAAACATATTTCACTATGTTAAAAAATACTCTATGGTACCTCATGTTATCATATAACCTTATGGAAATACATGTCACACAACTCATACACTGTAAAAGTTATATTATTTAGAAAGAAATGATTTACCCTTGTCAGCTAATCCATAATCAACCATATTGCATAAATTTTATAAATAATCCTATAATGTCCCACCAAAAAAATCCAAATTAACATCGACCCCCATTCTCTCAGAAATGGGAAATGGATTTAAAAGAACTTTCAGTCGCTGATTCTCATTATACACCTATTAACATGTGTATCATTATGTCACAAATCCTATAATCGGATTATTTAATTCCAACACAAGAATACTGTCCATAAATATCATAGTATGTATTAGTAAAACTTGGGTGAACCACTGAATTTGAAACAACAATATCATGGATTATTTCTTATAACATACAAGTAGGAATAATTAAACTACCACATACATAGATCATTTCATCCTCATAAATAGTAAAATCAGAATGTGGATCTAAACCCTCAAAACTATCTTTAAAATCCATAAAATTTGACTACTCATAATACATCATCGTATCCTAATTCAATACAGTTGATCTGTGGAAAAGGAAAATAGTGTAATCAAACCATGCCCCTCTTAAATTCTTACATGCATCTTGGTGAAATAAAACCTCATTTTCCTCTTAGAAACAAATTCATGAATACCATGAATATATAAATTATTATTCAATGAATCTAAAACACTTTTCTTATTTCCCAAAATATAAGATAGCTCAAAAATTTTAATTCATATACTCAAACCATGTACACTTCCAAACATTTAAATTACACTAGGAGAATATGCACCTGATTCTTTTATGATTTGTATAAATGAAAAACTTCTCACCCAAAATATAATTTCATCAATACTTCAAGGTGGAAAATGCTTTGTAAAAATAAATATCATTCACATGATAGATTTTTTCATATAGCCTGATCCTCTCTAATATATTACCATGAGATGATATCCTTGAATCAACACCACCTTGTATCTAATCCTAGATGAATATAAAAAAAACCTAAACACCTTACCCAGATTTGGTATGATCCATATCAGTGTAGTGGTAATATTATAATTTACCTCCTAGAAAGAATTATCAGATGTTACAGACCACTAAAACATTATACCCTTCTTGTTCAAGCACGAGAGAGGTGGTTCATAGTGAGAGAATTATTTGATCATAGTTTGAACGTAACTTGATAATCCTAGAATGATTTAGATATCAGAAACATTCAAAGGATGTTACTTTAAAACCATTGCATGAACAATATCGTGGTATACTAAAACACCATCCTCAAGTTGAAATGTCCTAATAAATTTACATATTCAAACTATAAATTAAACATATATATATTTATGTATATTTTAATATCTCTTAGTGTACTCAAGACAATGTTAAGATGTTTTGGAAATATCATAGTTAGACTTGGAGTATACCAATAGGTCATCCATAGTGAAAAACAATATATGATATAGTTAAGGGTGATTAATTAAATTTATAAAATTTATAAAAAATATAATAATTCATCAACCAAAATGATATTATAAAAAACTCATAAAAACAATAAAAACATTTAAAGGAAACCTATGGTGTATCATATGTCTCACCATCAACTACTGATACCCTGACCTCAAATCAATCTCGAATAACATTTTATTACCCATCAAATGTTCATAAACATAATTGATATGTGTTAGTGTATATATTTTCATTAAAACTATTCATCTCAATTTATGATATGCAATACATAGCCACAACATTCCATCATCCTTCATAGAAAAAAAACTGGAGAAAAATATGATCATGTACTTGGGGGGATAAATCCTATATCCAAAAACTCCTCAAACACAGTCATATAATATAGATTTATATCTTTTAATATTAAATAACGTAAATAAAAAATGGGAATGACTTGTGAAATCATGTCTATCATGAACTCAACAACCCTCCCAGATTGAAGCCCTGAAAATATTTTGGGAACACATCCTAGAACTGATTTACTATTGGAGGAAGTACTCCACACTCCACTCCCCTTTCATCATGAATAAGACTTTTCCCATGGCCCATAAACACACAAAATTTTTAAATATTTAGAACTACACAACCATCATGGATATTCGATTCCCATGGTGGACATAAGTGTCACCCATGACAGATGTGAACCCTACTCTCATATGATAACAGTCAATGTTATATTTATATATAACCAATTGGTGTGTTCCTAGTATCCAGTAAAAATAGGTTATCTCAAGTACATAAAAGTCCCAATTGATAAAATGACCAACACCCTTGAGAGAACACTCCATTCATTTATGAGTACCCTCTAATCGGACCCGTAATGGATTTTTGATTAACTTGACACCATAAATATAATGCACTGCCAGACTTAATCTATTCATGAACCAAAATATATAATATAATTTCAACTCATGTATTAAATATAGAATAATAAATAATTTAATCTATAAGAATATTACCTCAAAAATTTAATAGTTAAGCCATTCCACCAATATGTATTGGTTTAATGTAATGTATATATCCTTTCTTCGTGCCTTAATCAGCAATATGATTCCCTAGGATTGCTCTACCTTGGTGATATGGATATTATTTTCATGAAGTACCAAGTCCCTCACCCTAGATGGTATGGCTAATAGAATTCCAACATCTAGACTAACACGGCGTTAAAAATCCATATCACTGCTCTACATCAGACTGCATTTTCCATTACTTCCTATCTATCAGGGGTTCTAATAGAACAAATATATATTTACCATTACTCCACATGATATGAATTCCACTGGTGGATATATAAAGTTACCATATATGTGGCGCAATAAACCCCATTGATATTAAATCACTCCATTACTACCATGTGAGGTTGATCCTCTCCCTTGGATACTCTATCCTCAACCACACTAGTTGATGTTCTCATAATAGTGATTCATTATATATGAAAATTTACTACCATTTCACCCAATATAATATTACTTTCTAACAATAGAGTCTTCTTTAAGGTTACCCATTTAAATTAGGGAAATATCTACTACCATCGAAAACCTATTCAATTTAATAATATATATATGACATAACCTCACATCTATGTCCATTCTGAAAACATCAATCCATTAATGAATCATATCTTATAAAAATCATGGAATGATGCTGATATTTGGTAAATAATCAAGAATAATCCAACACATTCATAATTACTTATGTCAAATTAAAAAACTCTTTATATTTTATCTACCTTGTAGTCTTGGGTTAAAATATCTCCCTGAACATCTCTATAATGTCATTCATTTGATGACTTCTGATATCTAATTACATTCTACATTGTCACACAAGGAATTCACTGGTCCATGAAACAAATTAATATCCCAATATAATCTCATATAGGCAGTATTCTTTATGTGATATTGAATGTTATGGATAGACTCCATCCAAAACTACGATACATCATGTCCACCTTCTCAATAAAATGATAGATGGTGCTCCAGGTGATAATGTCACATTAGGTCAAATATAAATTATGAAGAAAACCATGGGTCTCTCTCCATAAACTATATAAAATAGGAAAATTCGCAAAAGATTTTTCCTCCAACTATTTCCAAGAACCAATAGTTATTCTAATCCCACTATTTAAGGGAAATTATTTGGGGATTCCTCCTATTTCCCAACCATATAACCTCTTCATGGTGGCGTATTTTGATAATTCCAAACACACATTTCAAAACCCATAACATGTATTTTCCATTATTTGAAAAAATATGGGCACACTACTAGCTTTAAAGAACCAATTATACACAAAATATCAGAGTGGATATAATTTCTTCAATATTACTACCCTCACCATCCATATCATGTTACATGGTTAATACATGGAAGTCTAATCTTCCATGTTAAAACATTACATTAAAGTCCATATTAACCACCCTATATTACATTTCTTAACTATTAATACATATTTTACTTTTTCATTAATAATAATTTATGTATCCATATAAATATATCACTTATCAACAAACACATTACACTTAATTATACTAAACTATTCTTAAAATACAACAAGATAACATGAAAAGCCATTTTAGTTCCAACAACCCACCATAACAAATATTTATATGATTGCTTATCATGATTCATTCCAAATTACTATAAGAATGTGTAGAATTATGCATGCATGTAGAAACATTTTTCCATACCATGTCATGAATAAAACCTAAAAATAATAATATCACACAAAAAATGTATCACTAGAGGTGAAATAATATACAACTGTAACAGGAGAATATCCAAAAACAGATATATGGCCATGGAAATGTGGATTTTCTCATGTACAGGGGTCAGATACACCTATGAACGAGATTATATAGAAGGTCCAAAATATCCAATACATCAGTATAAATTTCTAAAATTTTAAAACAACTAAAATGAAACCCCTTGATACCAATTTTTATTGTAATGTCTTGGGTTCTAGGAAACCAGTTACCTAAGTAGGAGGTCTGTGTAGAATAAAAATTTCATCCCCGTACTCTAGAGGTTGTTGATTAGCAGCTATAGTCTATTGAATCATTTCGGAGACTATACAATCACTATATAATTAAAACAACATTATAATAAAGATAAACATCATCAGGGTAAAATATTAAATTCCAAAACATCACACACCACATTCCCCAACTAATAAAGTACCGACTACCAAAATCATTAAACATGTCATTTCATGATAAACTAAATTAAAAAAATATTAAAAAAAATAATACACTATGTAAAATATATAGTTAGTTCCCAATGTCTTTCCTGGTCTCCTCATTTATTCTCTATCCCGATTCCCATATAATATATCTTTTTTAGGCCCTTCTCTCTTATCTAAAATTGAAATCATTATGATTTCCCAAGTACCCAATGATATCCTGAGTATAGTGTCCAGATTACTCAATTGGAATCAATCAATAGTGTCTAATGAAATATGCAGTCTAATAATAGGGTATGTAGAGGCACACTAAATAATAGACAACAATAAATAAAACAGATTTCATTATTATTATATATTTAAATTAACAACATATTTTTTTACTTCCTAGCGATACTAGTACCCATAAAACCTACTTCATCCCATGATAGTTGTTAGATTCATATTTCATTTGATTCATAAGTCAAAAAACAAGTATTATCAGTCTAACTATACAACTGGGATTCATAGGTCCATATTCATCCATCCACAAACAAGATATGAAACACCATGTTCATATCATTAGAGTTAATATAACTATTCCTTCTTCCGATATTACAATGCATCTCGGCTCCTGGAACATCATCCTGGACTGGCCAGTTTATATGATCATCATTACAACATCCCACCAACCATTAGTCACATTTTAGAAGACCAAAATCAATGAACTACTCTCACACAGTAACAAAAAATAGAGGACAATTGAATTGTTCACATTTCAATGGTTTATTACAATCAATATTTTACCAATAATGATGTATAACATTTCACCATTTATTCACATTAATACCATATTCCACCCCTTTCTATAAATATAAAAACATGAATATATATACTTAACCGTTAATCACATTTACCGATTTATAATCCACAAGTAATTTTACTTTTTAACGTCACAAAAAACAACCACTTATTCCTTGTTGACATGATAAACACATTTTTCATTAGTTTATTCTCATAATAATTAAATAATTCATTTGAAAACAAAACTACCAAGCTTAAGAGTATAAAACACCACAAGGGTTCCCATAGGTATATTTTAATAATCTTTAATTTATCTAAAATAATAGTGAGGGGTGAAATTGATAATTTAATCACCCAATTAATCATTCCCTTACATGGAATTGTATGTGCATTTGAAAACACCAAATAAAAACTAGATACGTATTAAAAACATCAATACTATGGGATATAACTTATAAATCACTTATATCATGACCGTAGACAACCAATATCTTAATAAAAAACATTTTCATTGGACCAAACAACCATAAACTTCTAATCAATGAAAATATTGGAAAAATAGGATTTAGGGCATCAGAAGTTGGTAAAACTTTCCACTATAATTTTACTAGAATTATACAATAATGGGGATTGATAAACTCTTTGGTACTTCTATTCACAACCAATAGTGCTTATAACAACCATGGATCGAATAAGAATCATCTAGTAAAGTAGAAAAGGTTGGGGTATATAGCCTAAGCTCATATATGAAGTAATGTGTATGAAATATGTCAAATGTTCTTATGGAATATGGGTGGAAATATTAAATTCACCTACTTTTAATGTGGAACATGGTTTGGATACATGGTTTTCAAAACTATAAACCAACTCTATGAACCATATTTCCAAGAGGGGGCCATGCCATGTGGGTTGGCTATGCACCCATGTAGTTTGACAAACAATGTGGTAACCATACACCTACCTCTACTTATGGGTAGTTTAGAAACACAATTTATGATACATGCTATAAAATTGTGTCTATAAATGGTTCATCCATCAAATGTGATCTGTATGGAACAGTTTCTCCCTTTTTTGTTTCATGAACCCTCTAAACAGCATTAAACCCCACATATAATCTGAAATTAATTTATTAAATACAACAAGTTTCATTAAAAACATTTAAAAAGTAGTCCTTAAATGTTGTTTGGTATCTGTTATCAAAAACACTATACTATGCATCTTATGAAAATTAATAATTGGTGATAATATACATGAAAAGAAATTAGAATGGAAAAAAATATAACCCAAAAATAATAGAGGATAAGATTTTTGGAGGTGTCTATGAAAAATATTAGTCATCTCTAAATCTAGGGACATTCCCATGCATGTACCCCCACCAAAAAAAATTAAATGAAGTTAAAAATCCTAAACTAATATCAACAACTCAAACTAAATCTAGATATTCAACCTTAGTATGTGGCATATAGTAAACATATTGTTCTTAATTTGTCTCAATAACTCCTTCAAAATTGGATTCCCAGAACCTTGAAAATATGATTATCTCCTTCATAATATATTAGAGTAACATTCCATATAGGGTAATTAATATTCCATTTGATGACAAACAACTATTTTATTCATCGCGTTAAATAATATTCAAATCAAGTAAAAATGAATTTAACACTTGATTTACCATGTCAACTGTGTTGAGCATGGTGACCAAAATATATCCTTGAATATACCATGAACCATGTAATTTCATGATTCTTATCCAATAAAACATGTGTTCTTGATAAAAACACTATTTACCCCATCAATAAATTACATCCATCATATGTAGACTATGATATATTTCAAAACAAGGATAAAAACATATATGAAAAACCCTCACAATTAGCAGAGACACCATATATACATAATTAAGAGAACAATAATAATGTGAAAAGTAGTGTGAAACACAACTAGGTGAAAAATCGCATGAACTTTATTAGAATAGAATCCACACATCTCTCAAAAACAAATCCAATGCAGTATCCATAAACAAAATTACTATGGATTATTACTATATAATACCTATCATAACAATAAATCAAACGGTTCCTCTTCACCAATTAACTATGATATAAAATTTTCAAATGGATCAATTAAAATTTGATGGTTACAAAAGTAGTGACAAGGTTCCCATGAAACATTTTTACAAAAAAATAATTTGAACGACACACATAAAAATGCAACCTAAATATTTAACAGAATATATTTTTTCAAATATTTTTATGAATTTTCATTAAAAATAAACATTCCCCATTACCACAATTAAAAATAATATAGGCTAATAACAAGACAACTATAATATTCAATACAACAAAATTTAATGTTTGACTAATTATATTCTCCCATTAGAAATTTCAAAAAAGGATCTTATATGAATAGTCAATAAAATGTTTAACATTTTATATATAGGTGTGAAATTTTGTTAAATATTTTAGAAAATGTTTTTGATGAACCTGCAATAAATATAGATGTTTTTTTAAACAATCATTGAAATGATATTTTTTTATTTGAACTTGTTTCTTAATAATACTCATCAAATTAGATATTATAAATGCTACACACAATTATCATGTAAACACTGATAAGAAAATGTTGGGAAATTTGTAGTGATAATTTGATATATATTAAAAAATAATAAGATTTATTATCAATTAATTCTCAATAAAACAAAAAATGAAACCGATCATTTATATTTTTTAACTATAATTTTAACCACTTTAAAATATTTATATACAAAACAAGACAACGTTATGTGACCCCAACATTATGGAAATATTTCATTACATTAAGCTCTATGTTAAATTAATTTACTGAAAAAATTATTTTTTTAATCATTAATGGTCAATTATTATAAACAAAAACAATTCAACCACGGTCCAAAAGATATTGACTTTTATCTTGTTCTTGTGATCAATTAATTACAAATTATAGTAATTAAATGATATGTTAACAAATATAAATGTCTTTTTTTTATCAAGACCATTAGTTTACATGTTAATTTACCTATAATACTATATATAATTTACTAAATCATATCATAATAAAATAAAACTTATTGTATTGTTTTTAAAATAACATGACCTAAACATGGGAAATAATAATTTGATGTTCAAGAATAATATTTCCCTAATCATAGGAAATATTCATAAAAATTACAAATCATTAAATTCAAATAATAAGTTGGCATGTCAAAAGAGAATTAAAATCTAGAGTTAAATGAATTATTCATTTATCATTAAACATTTTACAAATTATAGAAATTTCAGTAATCATTATTAATGTAAGTAAGTAAACATGTACAAATTCTTTACTTACTAATTCAAATATATTTAACATTCACATAAAATGGAATTTATTATAATGATAATTAAATAAATTAATTCAAATTATATTCATTTATAGTCCATGTTCGATTCCATACTTTTTCATATTATATTAAGAAATATTGAAAAAGGTAATCCTAAACACTAATTATTACCACCCAATATAATTAAATCAAAACTATAAATAATTTGGAAACATATATAGCCAAACATTGTTTTCCCATGTTCATAAAACTATTTCTTAGAAATTATCATTTTTATCAATATGTATAATTGAAAACATTATTCATGAAGATCAATCATGATTCCATTTACCAAATAATAGGTAAAAAAATATCACATAAATTATGAAATAATTGTTGGAAGTATATAAGATAATTCATGTTTCACAACATCCACTGACTAAACCCATGATGATAAGGTGATTCCATGCATAGAATTACACAAAATAATATTCATTCTAGACCACATTAATAACATGATATTCCATATAAAGAGGTCAGTTACATATTTTTATAATTACATTTTATGCCTTCAAACATCCCATGTCCACCCCTACCATCCTGACTCACTTAAAGAATAGACCAAACATATACCTCTTATAATACCCTGAATAGACCCCATGACATGGGAAATATTAAATTGCTACTTAAGAACGATAAAATCTTCTAGACACTACTGGCTGGAAATAAATACCAAATGGATTTTCTAAATCATGGGGGTGATTTCCCTTAAAAGAACAACTAATAACATACATCTATAAGAAGACATATTGTAGTTCATTATATAAAACCAGAAAAAATCTTGTATCAAAAACAATATGTTAACCGATGTAGTAGAATAAGAAAATACATAACTAAAGGCCACATCAGTGACAAACACACAGATGCCAACTATTCCCAATACACTAAACTGGCTTTGTGAAAAATCAACTGTAAGTCAATCTTAATGCTACAACTCCCAAAATACATTACTAAAAAAATCAGTAAACATGTTATTAAAAATTATGAATTATGTCATTATTTATATCATATTAATCAATTTCTTCATATGTACCATTGGGAATATGAAATGGGTGAGTACATCAAATCAATATGAAAAACACCAGTGGTTTACCAAACATTCCAAAAATACAGTATTGATTTAGATTAGTAAATGTGCACATATAAATTTCAAACTAAAACCCCATATGAGGGTTATAGAAGATACATATATGGTTGTAGTTAAAATAATCCCACCCTAAGGGTCTACAATATCATGATTTCACACAAATTCAATAGTCATAGACAATGAATTTCCTATCATTGTAGACCCACTGAAGAGTCTATAATAATGATAAATGATAGTCTCTATAGAAAAATTACATAGAGTGATGTTGTGGACCCATTCTCATAGATTGAATGCGAATAAAACATATGTTTAATACTAGCTTCAAACTAATCGTATATTTTAAGATATAACTATCCCATAATTATGAAAACAAAATAAAATATTTCATTACATACATTACGATGACCATTTATGTATAGAGATTTAGATATTTAGGAATAATTTTACTAAAATTAAACCCCTATATTTCTCAACTAATTGATATATTTTTGGACTGTATAATAAATAAGATAATATATAAAGAGTCTTCAACATCTCCCATAAATTCTTTCACACCTATTGTCCTTCCAAACTAGTTAATTATTCTACATTTTATAACTACCTTCGAAATGGAAACATAAGAATGGTGTTACCTCCAAAAATCATTACGTTAAACTTATAACTGATTATCTAAAAAACATGATAATGGTTTAAATATTATAGCCCAAATAAAAATTCTAAATAATGTCATAATAAATTGAATCTAAGTACATGTAATATAAATGAAAATAAATAAAAACATTTATATCAATAATATTTATCTTATGACAATAAAATTTAAACTTTTTGACATCAATAACATTATTTTAGGCCCTTATTTATTGTAATATTACTGATATAGGGAGAGTTATACTCTAAAACCCAAGATGTTAAATCTCATGAGACATAATGATGTATCATGAGGCCATAAATTATTGGTCTCCACCCTTCACTTTTTTAAGTATAATTCATTCACTATAAGAGTTAGCAATAAATTTCCTAAAAATACTTAAGGAAACACTTCCAAAATAAGGAAAATGATTTCATTATAAAGAGAAATTCAAAATGTAAATACAAAATCATCCCATGCGAGTAGTAAGTAATCATAAATAATTTCAATAATTTTCCCCATGTCAATAAAAATAATAACAAGATCATAACCAATCCATATAAAGAATGTGGACTGTAAAAAAATAAATATTGAACATCTAAATAATCAACCATATGCTAATTAACATATATAGAATGTCAATATGATTCCCTACGTTAATATAGTTATAATGATTCTATGTGAATTTCATCTAATCAGAATTACGTAAAATTTAATGTTCACACTATATAAATAAATGAGTATGTGGATAATTAAGTAATATAAAATGATGATAATAATCCATATTGTGAAATAATGGTTAATTTATGTAAAATAACATTTCCGTAGTGTTCTATTAAAAAAACATTTATGAATGAAATTCCCTTTTTGAATGAATAAATTCATTATTATGTATTGTGGATTTGGAAAAAACATTCCCTATATTAGTTATTTTTCCTGTTTTATTTCTTTTCATGATTTATAATCCATTAATAATTATAACAATTTATAATGGAGAAATTACATACTGACCATTAATAATAGTATATTAAGAGTAATGATAAAGAACAATTGACAAAAAAGAAAGAAAGTGATGGCCTCGACTAGTATGATTGTACCCTATGATGAACATGACATGGATATTATGAGGGTGGAAACATATTTTATATTTTCCATTGACTATTCCAAATCGATGATTCAATAAATAATTCATTATTAAACCATTTACAGAAGATTTTTTTTTTCATCAAGAGTGGGACCCAAACCTTGTTTTCTAAACCATACAAAGAATATATCGACCTCAAACACCTTACATGTCACATACATAACTTATTTTAAAGTTATTTTTAATTTATTTTCCATCCATGCTTTGTTTTGGGGGTTTCTAAAGGTTTTATGTAGAATATGTGAGTTTTCAAGAATTGGGCCAAACTGTGAGCCCAAATCCAGATTTAAAAATAAATTTTTGTTTCTTTTATAACATTTTCATTTTTTTATATTTTTCAGTAATTCCAACTCTTAAATGTCCTCCCATGATATATTAACACCAAATTTAAATTTGGATCCTTTATAAATCCATAATCATGGGGGATTTGGGTTTTTATTTGAGAATTGGGGTAACCCGAAAGCCCATTTTCCAGTTTTAAATTATGTTTTTAATTTTTTAATATCTTATTCATTATAATGAACATTTCGGTGATTCCACCTCCCCCTCGACCCTAAGGAGCCCAGCCGCGCTCCCATTCATTTTCCCCCTCTTTGGAGCTCGTTTGCATCGCGATGGAGTGCTGATATTATTAGGGTTTCAAAAATCGGGCAGATTTGAGGAGGTAAGTTATTTAAATCATAACTCTCTCAATTCTTACTATTTGTCCCCCATTCTAGTTCCTATATGATCTCATAATCCCTATTCGAACATCCCATGAATTGTTGGATGTTTTCAAATTCAGATTCTGGTGGATTTTGAGTCGTTTTCTTCAAGATTATTTTGGGTATGTGTTTCTCTCTTCAATTCCTTCCTTCTCTTTAGGGTTTCCTCCCACTTTCATAAATTTATAGAGTTCCAGATATTAGGGTTCATACCTAGGGATTGATTTGGGGTATTTTTGGTGAAATATTAGGGTTTAGGGTTTGTTTTCACATCCTTGTGGTGCGGCGGAGGTGCGGTTGAGGTTTCTCACCAAGATTCAAGGGTTTTGACTCAAAAGGTAGGTGGTTCCATGTGTAAACAATTAGTGATGAGTTAGCTTGCTATATTTAACTATTTTTCATATTCCTCATATGTTGGGTGGGGTGCGAAAACTGTTTATGATTGATTTGGTTATGTGTTAAATTTTATAGTCGCTTTTTAACATGAAATTGGGTGTTTTCATGTGTAACTCATGGGGTTTTATTTGGGTGTGGTTTATAACTTATGAAATTGGTTCATTAAATCTTTTTTGTCCTGCCAATTCTGGTTTGGTAATTTAATAATGTCATGTGGTTCTAAAAAGAAGGGTTTTGAATAGGTTTGATGTGTAAAACATTATTATACTTCTTGAGGTCATTTTAGGAAAATATGTGTTTTCATTTGTATCTTTTGTGGTATTATTCAAGGTTATTTTATAACACTTTAATGTGTTTTTATAAATGTATCTTGGACATCCAATTCTACTTTTGATAGGAATTGGTATGGTTTTGGTCTTAAATGGGGGTTTTTAAATGGGTTTTGTGTGCAAGACATAGTTACACCCCTTGAGTTGTTTTTTTGAAAATTGTGAAAATTTTGTTTGGTTAAACAAAGTGGAAAAAAGAGTGTATATGTACTGTTTGGGGGGTGTGATCACCTAATATGCGTTTTTGAAAGGTATGGTGGTTATTTATGATTTCAAATATTTTTATTAGAATGTTTTATAAAGTGCAGAAATGTTTTAGAAAATGGGAAGAGAACTGCAAAACATGGTTGTGGGCTGTTTTGTGTGAGTGTGTTGTGAAAATTGAATTTTGTTGATGAAAGTGGTATTATATGTCATTTGAGTGGGCTGTTATTTGAGTTATAATGTCTTGGTATGGTTTATAAAAATGGTTTAAAGGATTTGTGGAAGTGTCCATGTAATGTGAAGAGTGTTGTGGGCTATTTTTGTATGAGTTGGATTTTAAAATCAATTTGAATGAAAAGTGTACTTTTGTGACATGTGTGGTATACATGTGGGCTGTTTGGTGAATTTTTGATATGGAAATGATATTTTCATGTGAAAAGTATATATCTTGACTTGATGAACTTGTTTGAGCACAAAGGGAAAACCCGGGTATCTAGGTGGGTGGACGTGTACTAGTATGCTAGTGAATCTGTGAGGTTTGGCCTCAGTTTCACTTAGCAAGATTGACGCTTGCAACTCTAACTAAACTATGATGATGATTATTGGGGACCACTAGGTTATGGGTATGTTCCCTACTAGTGGCTCGTGCACGAGAATGGATATTTGTGATGGTTACTCTCACCGAGATACGAGGTACCTGGGACCCACAGCTAGCTAGTGCCTAGGGGTTATTTCCCATTGCTTGTGCTCACTGGATACTTTGTTATTACCGTCGGTATACGGTATGAGAGGCTGGAAAATTCAGTAGCTATGGTATTTATTTTAAATGTTTTTATTCTTTAAATTAGCCCACCTAAAAACTATTTTTATTTAATGTTGCATCTTTTTGAACTTTTAACTTGCATCTCATGTCTTTGAAAACTTGCATGATTTTCGCCAGTAAATGTTTATCACATGAAATATATTAGTGGTGGTATCTTATTGGGCTTTTTCTCACACCCTACTTACACCCTTGGGTGTAAGTAGACTTGGTTATTTTTGTTGTCGTAGGTTGGGTACAGTTTTTTTGTTCCAGTGGTTCGGGTTTCTAGCAGGTCCTTGGTAGTGAAGTCTTGTAGAGATAGCATAAGGGTGGTGCCCCTTGACAAAAGGGTTCTTGGGCTGTCCTTATTTGTTTTTTACCTTTGTAATGGTCTTTAAATGTATTTTTAACTAATGTAATTCAGTTCTGAAATTTTGTAAAAGATTGTTTTAGTTGAAAAATCCAGATTTGTTTTATTGAGTTTTTTTGTTGTTTAATGTTTATAAAATCAGGTAAATCGTTCCCAATTATCATTATATGATACCCGGGCACTTGTGCCAGCCCGTGGGGATCGGGAACGCCCTTCGGGCCTTGTCACGGGCTGGGTTTGGTGTCGATTTTGGCGGCGACGAGATTTGGTTCGTGACAAAATGGTATCAGAGGCAGGATCACTCCATTTGAGTCATGTTATTTGGGAAATAGTCTGGATAGTCTAGAGTTATGATTGTTGGGACATGGAATTCTGGTTATGGGTAGTGTGCTTGATCACCACACCTCATTTCAGGATTCAAGTCGCCAGGGGAAGTTGTGATTTGTCTATGTCTTTGGGTTTTCTTGGTTTGATGATGATTAGGGGAAATGAAAAGAGAGTTGGGTTAATGGTCTCAATGAGCTCGCAGGGTCTGGCAAGCCATGTGGAGCCGGGGATATTCCCTCGAACACTCTTTGTGACAGTGAAGTGATTGGAATATGGTCGTCGACCATATTTCCATGTCACCCACTGAAACTAGTTTCCTCTCACATTGTCTGGTGTTCTTTAGTTTTGAAATCTTGGCATTTTGGTTTTAAGGTGACTTGGTTTTAAGAAGCATAAAGTTTTTATGAAATGATTTTCAAAAAAAGAGGGAATGGTTGGGTTTATGAAATGGCAGAACTGAATTTTCAGAATTGTTTTGAAATATAAAATGGTGTGCTTACACCTCTTTGAAAACAAGAACTATATTGAAGTTGGTTTTGAAAAGTGTTTCCAATAGAGTTTTCTAAACAATCAGAGTGTGTTTTAATGGGATGAGATGTTTTGAAATTGATGTGAATATCATTAAAGTGAGTTATTTTCTAAATGGTTGTGACTTTCTGAAATTTTTTTAAGATGTGAGTTGGGATTTTGATCTCGTGGTTAGTGGTTTTGAGAAAAAAGGAGGAGTTGGTTGACCGTTTTGGTTTTGAAACGTGGAACAAATTTTTGTTTTAACCTTTGGTATTTTCGTGAGCAACCACATGCTTGGGGTTATATGGGAAGATGGATGGTTGATGACATGACTCAATGAGTGTCGAGATGGATATGAGGAGGGTTCCCGGTGTGGAACTGAAACATGCATGTGTAAGGCCCATGGGGTACCATTGGTGGATGCGCTAACCGCTGAACCATTTGTTTTCAAAGAAATGTTTTTAAAGAGAAACATGAAGACTTGATGAATTTTTTGGAATGGTTTATATTATTTATTTTTGGAAAATGTTGATGTTGTGGGATGTTTTGAGTCCAAGAACCCCTCCTGTTTGAACTGTGTTTTGGGTTTGAGTTTGGTCAGTAAGTTGTGTTATAGGGACAGTTAGTGGTCTCTTTTAAGAAATGTTTTGGAACGCATTTATGATGGTTCCCTTCATGTGTTTAGATCTGGTTTGGGTTATATCTTGACTAATGGACCATCTTGGTTGGGTCCTTGGGTTCAATCGTTGGATAAGGTACACCCCCATTAAAGGTTAGTGCACAACTGAAGTTCAACCCGGATTGTTTCGCCGTTTGAAGACCCTCCAGTTGATCAATATAAGGAATATTTTTTTCTTTAGATTTTTAGATTGAGTCTACACCCATTCCTTTCTTTGATTTTTAGTTCCTCTTGTAATGGGATAGTGATTGTGGATGGGTGAAAGAGACCATATTTTCTTATGTTTCCTAATTCGTCGAAGGTTGATGTGGTCTAGGGTTGTTATTTTGGATGAGTGTCTTGATGGTGTCTAAGAGGGCCTTTGGGGTTCTTCAAAGTTTCTTTGAAGCATGAGTTCATGTTAAACCACCAGTGTAAGAAATATGGTCACGATAGGATATTGTGGCCACTTTCTAGAATTGTGTGTTGTTTGGGGATGTTGTATAATGTCCCTCTCCATGCATTGTTTATATCAATCACAATGGCCATGTTCGGTGATGCCTTATGATGTCATGTGCTCGATTGACCATATAAGTGAAAGTCGTGAAATCCTCCGAGAGTCCCTGTTTTTTTGGGTGAATGTCTCCCTTGGAAAAAACATCAAAATATTCCATTTTAGAGGAAGTTGAGTGTAGGTGTTCTTTACTTCTGTTGTTTCTCACCTGAAGAAACAAGGTGTGATGTGTGTGCATCTTCTTAGCCCTTGTTTCAGTGAAATATTGGGATAGGGTAAAGTGAGTATGGAATTTGTTATGTCTGGAAAACATATCTTGGGTTGTGGTGTAGTTGTTGGTGGCACCGAAAGAATAATTCTCATTTAGTGGGTTTCCGAAGACTAACTGCGAGGCCGAAGATGCTTCAATAATTTGAGCTCCAACCATAGGTCTCGGAGAGAAGCTGGCTCGTAGTCAGGGGAGATCACAGGGTCATTTAAACCCTTGTAAAATTTCAAATCCTCGGTGTGAAAGATAGGAAGTGTTTAAACCTATGGTGTTATCATATTCCCTCTGTTGTTCTCGTTCGGTGGAAAGAGGTTGTGGGCCTTGTACCCATGTCATCGCCTAATGTCATTTCCTCCCCCTTTGGTTTCCATTGAGTATTTGGAGAATGGTTGGAAATTTGGATAGAGATGCTGAGCACATGGTTTGTGAATGATTAAGAGAGACTGTGTGCCTGGAAGCCATGCAGGAAGATTGATCAGCACAGTTAGTTCACGGTTTCAAAAACTATGCAGACTAACCGTGCGACCTTCCCAAATCTTGAAATTTTTGGGTCTTTCTGTGCCGACATGTGCTGGTCGATTAAGATGGTTGGTTCATATGGTGGTGAGAACCACTATGATTATCATGTATGTTCCTTAGGAAATTTCGAATGGAAGTCTACCCTTGGTACCAGGGAGTCCGTTCAGGCCTCCCCCTATTAGTGTCCTGATTCTTTCTCGAAAAAAATATTGGTTGTCTCTTATAGTGGGGAGCATATTAATGTCCCCCCGTACCACTAACATAGATTTATCTATGGTTTTGGCTTGGTGTATATAGTCTCGTTCGGAGATATATAGCTAATAACATCTTCCTTGACTAAAAGCTGGAACTAGAGAGTGCCCAATGGTTTAGTTAACGTAAGGTAAGTGTAACCTTGTTCAAAGCTGTTGTTCGTTTGGGTGAATTGCTTGTGTCTTGTTCAGATAGTGTTTGAAGAGTTTTATTTTGGGATAAAGTATGAATGTTATTGATCCTTTCACGAAAGTAGTGTAAGTTATGGTTGTGAGATTAATCCTTCCTTAATTGATCAATGGAGGTGTTTTGGCCTTTGGGGGTGAAACCTTTCAAAAGAGTACCTATTGGTTTCTCTGTGGGGTTTGGTTGTTGCTTTAACCATGCTGTGACTTTCCGGGGCGGAAAGTTTTCAAGGTGCGGAGAATTGTCACATACATAACTTATTTTAAAGTTATTTTTAATTTATTTTCCATTCATTCTTTGTTTTGGGGGTTTCTAAAGGTTTTATGGAGAATATGTGAGTTTTCAAGAATTGAGCCAAACTGTGAGCCCAATTCCAGATTTAAAAATAAATTATTGTTTCTTTTATAACTTTTTCATTTTTTTATATTTTTCAGTAATTCCAACTCCTAAATGTCCTCACATGATATATTAACACCGCATTTAAATTTGGAGCCTTTATAAATCCATAATCATGGGGGATTTGGGTTTTTATTTGAAAATTGGGCCAACCCGAAAGCCCATTTTCCAGTTTTAAATTGTTTTTTTAATTTTTTAATATCTTATTAATTATAATTAATGTTTCGGTGATTCCACCACCCCCTCGATCCTAAGGATCCCATCCGCGCTCCCATTCATTTTCCCCCTCTTTGGAGCACGTTTGAATCGCGATGGAGTGCTGATATTCTTAGGGTTTCAAAAATCGGGCAGATTTGAGGAGGTAAGTTATTTACATCATAACTCTCTCAATTCTTACTATGTTTCCCCCATTCCAGTTCCTATATGATCTCATAATCCCTATTCGAACATCCCATTAATTGTTGGATGTTTTAAAATTCAGATTCTGGTGGATTTTGAGTCGTTTTCTTCAAGATTATTTTGGGTATGTGTTTCTCTCTTCAATTCCTTCCTTCTCTTTAGGGTTTCCTCCCACTTTCATAAATTTATAGAGTTTCCAGATATTAGGGTTCATACCTAGGGTTTGATTTGGGGTATTTTTGGTGAAATATTAGGGTTTAGGGTTTGTTTTCACATCCTTGTGGTGCGGCGGAGGTGCGGTTGAGGTTTCTCACCAAGATTCAAGGGTTTTGACTCAAAAGGTAGGTGGTTCCATGTGTAAACAATTAGTGATGAGTTAGCTTTCTGTATTTAACTATTTTTCATATTACTCATATGTTGGGTGGGGTGAGAAAACTGTTTATGATTGATTTGGTTATGTGTTAAATTTTATAGTCGTTTTTTAACATGAAATTTGGTGTTTTCATGTGTAACTCATGGGGTTTTATTTGGGTGTGGTTTATAACTTATGAAATTGGTTCATTAAATCTTGTTTGGCCTACCAATTCTGGTTTGGTAATTTAATGATGTCATGTGGTTCTAAAAATAAGGGTTTTGAATAGGTTTGATGTGTAAAACATTGTTATACTTCTTGAGGTCATTTTAGGAAAATGTGTGTTTTCATTTGTATCTTTTGTGGTATTATTTAAGGTTATTTTATAACACTTGAATGTGTTTTTATAAATGTATCTAGGACATAAAATTATACTTTTGATAGGAATTGGTATGGTTTTGGTCTTAAATGGGGGTTTTTAAATGGGTTTTGTGTGCAAGACATAGTTACACCCCTTGAGTTGTTTTTTTTTGAAAATTGTGAATATTTTATTTGGTTAAACAAAGTGGATAAAAGAGTGTATATGTACTGTTTGGGGGGGTTTGATCACCTAATATGAGTTTTTGAAAGGTATGGTGGTTATTTAAGATTTCAAATATTTTTATTAGAATGTTTTATAAAGGGCAGAAATGTTTTAGAAAATGGGAAGAGAGCTGCAAAACATGGTTGTGGGCTGTTTTGTGTGAGTGTGTAGTGAAAATTGAATTTTGTTGATGAAAGTGGTGTTATATGTTATTTGAGTGGGCTGTTATGTGAGTTATAATTTCTTGGAATGGTTTATAAAAATGGTTTAAAGGATTTGTGGAAGTGTCCATGTAATGTGAAGAGTGTTGTGGGCTATTTTTGTATGAGTTGGATTTTAAAATCAATTTGAATGAAAAGTGTACTTTTGTGACATGTGCTGTATACATGTGGGTTTTTTGGTGAATTTTTGATATGGAAATGATATTTTCATGTGAAAAGTATATATCTTGACATGATGAACTTGTTTGAGCACAAAGGGAAAACCCGGGTATCTAGGTGGGTGGACGTGTACTAGTATGCTAGTGAATCTGTGAGGTTTGGCCTCAGTTTCACATAGCAAGATTGACGCTTACAACTCTAACTAAAATATGATGATGATTATTGGGGACCACTAGGTTATGGGAATGTTCCCTAAAAGTGGCACGTGCACTAGAATGGATATTTGTGATGGTTACTCTCACCGAGATACGAGGTACCTGGGACCCACAGCTAGCTAGTGCCTAGGGGTTATTTCCGATTGCTTTTGCTCACTGGATACGTTGTTATTACCGTCGGTATACGGTATGAGAGGCTGGAAAATTCAGTAGCTATGGTATTTATTTTAAATGTTTTTATTCTTTAAATTAGCCCACCTAAAAACTATTTTTATTTAATGTTGTATCTTTTAGAAATTTTAACTTCCATCTCATGTCTTTGAAAACTTGCTTGCTTTTTGCCATTAAATGTTTATCACGTGAAATCTATTAGTGGTGGTATCCTATTGGGCGTTGGCTCACACCCTAATTACACCCTTGGGTGTAAGTAGACTTGGTTATTTTTGTTGTCGCAGGTTGGGTACAGTTTTTTTGTTCCAGTGGTTCGGGTTTCTAGCAGGTCCTTGGTAGTGAAGTCTTGTGGAGATAGCATAAGGGTGGTGCCCCTTGACAAAAGGGTTCTTGGGCTATCCTTATTTGTTTTTTTACCTTTGTAATGGTCTTTAAATGTAGTTTTAATTTATGTAATTCAGTTCTGAAATTTTGTAAAAGATGGTTTTAGTTGAAAAATCCAGATTTTTTTATGGAGTTTTTTTGTTGTTTAATGTTTATACAATCGGGTAAATCGTTCCCAATTATCATTATATGATACCCGGGCACTTGTGCCAGCCCGTGGGGATCGGGAACGCCCTTTGGGCCTTGTCACGGGCTGGGTTTGGTGTCGATTTTGGCGGCGACCAGATTTGGTTCGTGACATTACACTTATAGAATTCATAGATGTAATAAAGGGATTTGTATCTAACCGAGTATTTTTGGAAATTTCAATAAAATTTTAATATAATATTTTTTATATTTTTATATTATTATTATTAATTTTTAAATTAAAAGATAATGAGTTTGGTAGAAATTATATTTTTATACAAATAAAAGGAAACATTATTTTTGGAAAAAAATATAATTTCTATTAGGATAGGTTATTTGACGAAATGTTTTTTAAATAAATGAAAATTTAATAGAATATTATATTAAATATTATTTATTGAATATAAATGATAATATAATTTTATAATATTAAATATAATTTTTATAAGGGAAGAAACATTTACTGTAAAAACCCATTATTTTTAAATAAATTGGATTTTTTATTTGAAATTGTAAATTCAGATAATTAGTTAATTATTAAGATGAAATTAATATTACTTTTCAAATTATAATGTCCAAATTATCCAATTGTGATTTTTTCACCATGTTATGAGATGGTAAAAATTTTAGGTAACAATGAAATATTGTACAATTAAAATGTATGTATTACGAATCTATAAAACCCCAAATGTGATATAATTATTATTGTAAAGAGTATCCATGAAGAATAAAAATGTTTCATATTAAAATATTTTAATTTTGATTTTTTTAGTTACTTTTATTAACCCTTAATGATTCCTCTAAAATATATATTTTATTTTATGGTTTTAAAATATATTCTTTAAATTTGTTACTCACTTCCACATCACCAAGGGTATTATGTTAATATTTTTGGCTCTTTCCATATAAAATACTAAAAAACAATTCACATTCCTCTAAACGTTGTTAAAAAAACCAAATAATGGTTTTTGGATTTGATTAATTTATCATATAGATTAGAAAACCTTTTTTCCAAAATTAATAAATAATTCACCATTATTTTTTCTATAAAACCCCATCCCACCTTTTATTCCACTTCATGAAACAAAATATGATCATGAATTTAAAACGAAATTTCCTCTTTGTATCCCACACATGATGTCCCCATACTATTAAGAAGATCCTCCATGATTTATGAACAACCCTAGCAAGTTCGGAAATCATATCATTATCTTCTTTATCTATGAACATTATTTATATTATGTTATTTAATATCCAATTTATTAGTTATGATATATTATTATAGATAACTATTATATTCATTATGATTTTCAAATGATGAGGCCACTTTCACTCTCATTAGGCTATTCTATAAATCATTATGTACTTTTATTATTCAAATGAAATTATCTAGTGACTTTTCAAAAAAAATTGTATTGAATACACATTCCCATGTACAGTCATGGGTATTAACCATGATATACACATGGTCAATTTATATTGGACTTCCTTGTACGTATATCAAAAATCCTAACGGTCATATTACAAGTGATGAAAGACATCCTTATGTTGTACGATCTATTTGGAACACCGATGCGTGTACATGATATTATTTTGCTGGATGGGTTTGGAAATATATATCCCTAAAATGAATTGGGTAATGTTTTTGTCTCATGAGAAGTTATGTATGGGATTAGGGGGTGAACCAAATCTTTTATGTGATGTTTTCAACCATGTGATGGTGTCTTTGTAGTTAACCCAGAATTATGTATATATTTTCTTTTATACTGTTTCAACATTCCTATGTTGTCTATATATTATCATTTTTTATCAATCATTAATATTCAATTTTATTATTCTCACCCCTCTAATGTTACCTAGATATTCTTATTGAAGGAAATTTATTACTTAATCGTGTTATGCTATAAGTATTTCCTATCTTTCCTCTGTAGTTGACCCCTATCTTATGTATTGTTTCATGTTATCCCTGATGTTTTAGATGAGATTAGGAATATAGGGGCATTCTACTGAGTTTATAATAATTTTTTCCAATTTCTATTTCATTTTTATGTGATCTAACTAATTTTAAATTGAAAAAATGTTTCATAATTATCTTATGTTGTTTTAAGTGTATATTTTGGTAATAATTCATTGAATAACATGTTTTGAAACAAATGTTGTCATAGTTGGTATCAGAGAAATGTATATTACTTTTTTGGATTATTATTAGAAAAAATTAGTGAAATTCTTATGTATTAGACTAAAACATTAGAAAATATCCTTAAAATTTTGTAATTTATTGATTAGTTGGTATCCATGAAAATAAATCAATGTATTGATACTACAAGTGGATGTGGCCCTAAAATAGTTTATCCTAGGAGTAATAAACCTTAAAAGGCGTATTAATAAGGAATCAATCATAAAATGGTTCATGAAAATGGGTATTTCTACAAACCAAGTTTGACACTCAATAGGTATGCACTTTGGAAAATTAGAATTCTCATTATGATGCATTTTTAATGGATAAATACTCACATAGTTTTATATTAATAAATAGTTGATAAATAAATTTGATTGAAACATTGAAATTCAATGGTTATAGAGTATATATCATTTATTCCTTATACATTAAATTCTAATAGTTTTCAATTTATGTGTTTAATAGTCTGAATATTCTCATCACTAACTCTACTATCTAGGAAGTAAATTATTAGAACCATAGTAAAATTGTGAAATTAAATCACATGGTCTATTTATGAAACTCAGTTTTCTTATTTGACTATGGTTTAATTCATTCTTTCATATAATTTTTTTATATTAGAACTATTCCAACACCACCATGATACTCCCTTTAACATAATTTGAATTTATTATAAGATTGGATTTCCTTTTCTTTGTATATTTTTAGAATAAAATTTTTAGAGAATAATATCAACCTCTATATTGAAAATCACCCAAAAATTTTAAATATGTTCACGGAGGAGGATGAAACATCCTTAGTATCATCATCTCAATTATGGATGTTACTTCCATTTAAACATGTGTGTACTACTAAAATAATTAAGACTGAGGAAAATATCATCCTTGATGATAATTGAATTATAATGGAATTAACTAATGTGTTTCCCAATGAATTATGTTGTAATAATCCCCCTCAAGAGGTTGAGTTATTAATCAAACAAATTCCTTTTTATTTTTTAATATCCTATAATCCATATACAGTGGCCACTAATTAATATGAGTATATATCGTAGAAATAGAAATAGAATCATGAGAATGGGTGTTTACACACATGTACATCATCAGGGGGTGTGTCATTTCTCTTTATCAAAAATAATGATGGATCAGTGTGACTATATATATTATTATGATCTAAAAAATATTACAATTAAGGAAAAGTATCATCTATAGTATATTTATGAATTTTCAATCAACTACATAGAGTACAATACTTCTCTATGGTGGATCTTCAGTCTGGATATTATTAAGTAAATGTAAACAAGGAGTTTATCCCCAAGACTACTATTTGAACAAGGTATAGTAAATATGGGTTCATAGTAAAGCCATTTGTAATCCCTAATGATCCATAAATATTAATGGATTTATATAATATATTCTTTAATGATTTACTCATGATATTTATGCAACTATTTCTAGAAGATATTCATTTCTACTCAAAAAATCAAGGAGGAATATGATGATTGTTGGAAGTAGGTATGGAATACATTGTGAAAGGGAAATTTACTTTTGAAATTTAGTTATTTCTAGTTCTATATTGGAAATAAACATTCCTAGGATACATTATCATCATATTTAAGATATCTACGTATCCTCCAAAAAAAGATATTAAAGGATGGCCCAAAACAATATCTATGATAGAAATCCATAGTCTCTTTGGATTTGTTTAGTACTATCATATATAAATGGAAAACATCTCATGATATTAAACCCAAATAACAAATCTAAATCATAAGGGTGTCAATATATAACTCCCCCCAAACTGACACTCTGACATGTGGCTAAAAAGGGTTGGTTATGAGACCTCAAGCATACCTTATAGAATGATAGAGGCTACCAACTAGAAGTAGGAGGTGTGAAATGTATGGTATAGAGACTATACCCTTTTTAATGATATATCATAATAGTATAAAATAACATATAAAAAAAATAAAATCAAAGTACAGACATATTGTAAGATAGGAATACGAGCTAATTGAATAATTGAAAAAAATAATATGGAATCAGTTAATAAAATAAAAGAATATAAGTAAATGTCATGAAATAAATAACACACATCAAATAATAGAAAACTAAAAAAATACTCAAAATTCCACTATCATAAACCCCACATTGGTCACATTATAATAATCTATCCAATTAGAAAACAAGAAATCAATTGCAAGGTCTATTTTCCTTGTACTAACCTGTATCCATGTAATGCTCTCAGGTACTAGATAGAGGCATGAATAGGGTGTGAGTATAACTCAGTAGGATGACACCACCATATAAATATAAATTATTCTAATAACAAGTTTATAAAATAAAGTGATAAATAGGTGTATTAATTAATTTAACAATTCAAAAAACACATCAACCTCCTACAGCAGCACCATTACATAATCTCTAAGAATGTATTATGACTACTCTAACTGAAACCATATTTGCAAGGAAAAATAACATACATTAGCACCATGTTAGTATATATATGATCTTTTCTTATGAACATTCCAATGAAATGCATATAACCTTGGAATAGTACCAATAATTTTGTTCAATGTCATATAATCATTATAACATCTAGGTCAACTCCCAATAAGAATTTCAATATAAGTCTAGGAATCTCCAACTCACCATAAGAATTCAATTATGGGACTGAGCCGAGCCCACAAAATATCAACTTTAGATCATATAAAATTTTATATTCCAGGGTTGAGCCTAATATATAATCATTTCAACATTCATCACAATTCCAGTCATAAGAAATTGATATCATAATATCACATATTATATCTCAATGGTTAATTATGAAAATTACCATTTATCTTCCAAAAATCATATTCAATTTAAATATTATATGATTAATAGATATATCAATACAAAAATTTCCAAAAAAACATAGTGATTATATAATAATAAACCTTCTAATGCCTCTGGTCATGATAAACATGATTTAATTTAATACCAATTAAATATTTTTCATTGATTTCCCACCCAAAGGGTTGCCATAATTCACGTCTGAATCTAATTGAAACCAAAGGACATCAAAGAATAATCCCCTACATTTATTAAATTCATTTTGTTATATATTACATTTCATTAACCATAATATTTCATAATCATTGAAATTATCAAACCATTGGATTATGATTTATATGCCCTACCTTCAATGGATGATCGAAAAGTGCATCCAATGGAAAACTCTTTCATGGAACACAGTGTGGATGATTGCACAAAGGTTCCTTTATATAAACTAATCCAAAAAAAGACAAAAATATAAATTCTGAAATGATTTAAAGATAATTATTGGATGAAAATTGAGAGAAGAATGAAATGTAACTCAATAAACATATCATGGATTTATCACAAAAAATATAACACCAATAGGGTTTTTGGAACTCTAAATCCTCTTGGAATTTAACCTAGGTACGAGAGGAGAGGAGTTTTAATAGATTAAAAAGAAATTAATCATCACCGCTTGTTTAAAATAGTAGGTTAGATAATTACATGGGGTTTAATATAGTTACACGTCCTATAAATATCATTAATGGAATACACGGAAAAACATGTTTCCACATATATATTTTATTAAACCACCCAAACTATGACATGACGTGTAATCCATTTACACAACATGTAAATTATTTAACGGTGTTTTTCATCCCACTTTCCCTCTAAACAACTGAAACCCATTTTTAACATTTTTCAACTTACCACACACTTGTGTTAAAAATTATCCCATTTATACTTGGACACTATTAATTCAAACAAGAATACATTCACAAACATTTGTTCATTTACCATTACAATGAGCTCCATGTATATCAGCTTCAATTTTATGAAGATTTCATGCAACATAATACTATATTCCTTCAAATGATCGGAATCCATGATGAAAAAAACAGAAAGTATATTTAATGAAAAAATCATAGATATTCACACTTAAAAAGAAGATGGGATCTTACAAACTCCCCACCATATAACAGCTTATCCGACAGATACTCTAGGTGTCACTGTGACGGCTCAATGAAAAATTCTAGCCACAATGATTTCATATCAGAATCACTCTCTTAATTCCCCTCATGATCTCTCCATTCTCTTACTTCAATGTAACCAATGGTATAGAGCTACCTCAAAGGTATTTCTCATTATGATCCAAAATCTTTATAGGATTCTCCTCAAAGAACTGGTTAACAAAAATATCGATGTTTGTTATGTCTATCACATTAGAAGAGTCTATATAATATATTCATAGCTTCAATATGTCGAACATGTTGTTCATGAAACTATAGCACTATAGAAGAGATAAATGGTACACTGTGGGACTGACACTTTGTAATATCTCAAATAGAATGAAAACCCTTGGTTTTATCTTTCCCAGTTTTTTATATGGCGTTGACCCAACCTAGTAGACACTTGTTAGAAAAAATGATGGCCAACCTCGAATTCCAGAGGTCTTCTCTGATGGGAATCCTATGATTTTTGTCTTGTATAGATAGTCACCAACTATTGTATGATCAACTGAACCCGATCAACTATGTCCTACATGAGACTAGGACCAACAAGTGTTGACTAACCATCCTCCAACCAGAAAAGAGGTGAATGACATGTCCATCTATATAAATATGTGAATAGTTCCATTTGGATCGAAGTCTAGATGATAATATTATATAAAACTCTATGATTTCTATACGTTTCTACCCTGAACTACCAAAAGCTAAATCATTAACTCAAAACATATCATCTAGAACCTAAATAGTCTCCTCAAGTGGACCATTATTATATAGATGATATGATATTATCAAATGAACTTGTGATTCTAGATACTTTTAAATACTTCTTAAAAAAATGTGATTTTATATTATTATCTCTATCTGAAACGAATACCCCTTGAAAAATTGAGCAATTGAATAAAAACAAGCATGTAAATACTGCCCAAATCATTAACTCTGATGGTTTACCTAGTAGAAAAGAACTAGTTTACTAATTCAATTGATCCAAAACAACAAATACATCATTATACTTATGTGTTGTCCTAGGTAACCATGACCAAAAAACAATTGTAACTTCCTCCCATTTCCAATCAAGAATAGTAAGACGATGTTAAAGCCTAGATGGCATCTAATTATCTTTTTACACCTACTGAAAAGTGAATCATTATACCATGAAGCCTTCCACATCCTTCTTCAGTCCTGAAGACTATAATTTTTTAGGGATATCCGGATAATTATTTGTTAAATTAGGATTAACCACACATCTATAAACATGGAAATCCCAATTCATCTACTTGTATAAGTGCATAATAACCCATAATGTTCTATAGAAAAGAATATATTATAAACTTCCTGGAGACCATCCTAATGGAGTATCACCACCATATAATTTCTCAATTAGAACTGAGCCCTCTAGATTATAAAACATCTAAGTCTTAATCTAATCCAAAATAATGGGTATAATAAATGACAATGTCAGATCTACCCATCTACGAGATTCTTGAAAATCATTATGAATGTATCTAAAAATGGTTTTATCATCCAATGTTCAAAATAATTCCATAATTCCAATGTTTGTCTCTTTCAAAAAAATGGAATTTTTCCCATTATATGGTGTATAAACCAATTAAAAGTCATAAAACTATAGATACATGACCCACCTCTACAACAGAATGTTCAGGTCTCACTGAGAAAAGATGTTCCTGAGTCTCTTATTTTCTATGTATACTAAAAACCTCTCAACCATGAGATATTTTCTTAGAAATCTCAGGGCATGTATCACTGCTTCCAACTCTAGATAATGAGTAGGTTAATTCCTCTAATACAGTCTCATATATTAGGATCCATATGCAACCGCAAGATCCTCTTACATTTACTATTTCGATTCCTACTCCGAATGTGTCAAAGAACTAATTATATTCTTTACCTTACATGGGTAATATTAGGATAGGGATGAAGGTAATATACCCTTTTAGTACCTAAAAAAACATCTCAAAATCATCATACCAAAAAAATCATCACCCATTTTTAGTTTAAAATAAACATTAGTTCTTCTAAACAAGAAAAATCATGGATGATGGGTCGATAATAACCTACTAAACCCATAAATCCTAAAATCCAATATACATTCGTGGGTTATTCCCAATATACCATGGATATGAATTTATCTTGGTACATTGACACTCATACCTTTAAGATACATGGAACGATAAGGGAACTTTATGAATTAAGAAATTTTATATGGTCAGCTCAGCATAAATTTGATACTCTCTCAATGTTCTCAGGACAATATCAATATGGTTGTCATGCTCGTATGATGACAATGAGAAGACTAATATAACATAAACATACCCCACCAAAAAGTAGTCTAGATATGTGATAAAACACTATTTTCTTGAATATTTTATTGGTAATAAATGAAATAATTTCCTCACATTGTGTTAAATATGTTTATTTATAAAATATTTGGGATTTGATCATTCATTTGAAAATTTGGTGAAAATTCCAGTTTTACCCTTAATAGTGCACTGTAGTATTTCGAAGATAAATATTTTTATATTTATTATTTGAATTAGAAATTTTGTAATAGTGTTCCTAACTTCATTTTATACAACATTCAGTCAGGACACTAGAGATAAAGAGTGCATTTGGATGGATTAAATGAGCCATTAATCCAATGGTGGGCTGGACTCGGCAGAATAGACATGGGTTCTGTATTTGGGACATATCGTTTACATACGGACTTGGATTGAGCCACAATTTGAGGAAATCTCGGGGAAATGATGTGGCACAAATAATCCTTCTGGAAGGCCGGTCAATTCACACGTTTCGGAGGTCAAATGGGCGGTGAAAGTTGGAATAAAATATGTGGCCGAGTTTTTCATTTCACACTTAAAAAGTTATGTATCCCTAGCCCTCACAAACTCTATTTAAAGGGGGTTTTAACTCTTTTAGAGGAATGGTCTAGGATTTGGGAAGGTTTTTCCGAAAGGGTGTCTCTTAGGAGCCCCTCACAACTCTTGGAAGAAGTAAGACTTTGTGCAAACCTCTCTTCCAAAAAGGCTCTCCTCTCTCACCTCTTCTTTGTATTTATTTTCTTTCATATTTGTTTTTGGAATTTTTCTTCAAATAATCTTCTGTGTTATTCCCTCTTCTTCTTATCTTAATCTTCTTAATTGGGATGGAATCAATAGTGGAGACATGATTTGGTTCTAGCCTTTCAATCCGTTGCTTATGCAAACCGTCTCCACGATGACTACACCACTCATGGAAGAGTAGTTCTTTTTAGTAATCGATCGACCTATATCCTTCTTCATTCATTTATTTTGAATCAATGAGCTACTGTAGTTCAAATATTATGATATATTAATTTATTTTTTAATTTAAATGAAACTAAGAAAGCAATTGAATAGTTAACACAAAACACGCGAGGTCGGGAATTGTGTGAACTGTGAGAGCGCAACCTTAACCGGTAATTCAATACCACATGGGATCAATTTGTAGAGTTCAAATATAATCCCTAAACTCAATTAATCCTCATTTACAAAGTGTTAATGTGCCTTAATTTACCACTGACCATAAGCTAATTTTATAACATCAATCAAAGCAGGGTGTTGCGATTGCATGTTCCGAAGTTAGCCTAAGGTTAAAATTCACTTCAATCTTCGTGGTAAAGTTAATTCTCATAGGGTTCGGGATTTAACAAATTAAGGGATCATAATTAAGTGAATATTAATTTAAATGATAACGATTAATAAATTATTGAAGAGGTAGAGTTAGATCGATTACGCCTTTTAAAATAGATTTCTAAAAAAACATCTTCTTGTTGTGTCATTCTAATCGAAACTTCATTTCAAAATTAAAAACAAAAAAAATGAAATCTTCTTCCAGCAAACTTCTTCTATGTTCATAAACTATAAGAAAAACCACCCCCATCCTTTCAAGTAGTTATTTTATTCTCTTTTATTTTATTTTTTAGAATACCTCTAATAAGTTGTTAAATTCACTTCCTCCTTTGAGAGACGACCTTGGTCAGCCACTCTGCTGCACCTAAGTACCCCTAATTACACTAATAATGTGAGGGCGCCCACGACAGCGCTCTTTCAAATTGGCGCCGTTTCCAGGTAGGCAATTAATTATTTCTACCAATTAATGGTATTTATTTTATTTTACATTTTATTCTCTTCCTCTATTCTTTCTTCCTTCTTTACCCAATCTGATTTTTCTTCCTCTTCATTTATTTTCTTCTACTTATTTTTAGACCATCAACTCCAACTTCTCATTTTTATTTTACTATGTTCCACCTTCTTTCTTTTCATTTTTATTCTATCTATGAAATGAACTAATCCCAAAGATCTCTTAGATCTTGACCCTAAGATTGAACGTAGCCTTAGGGCTCGAATCAGAAATTCTCAGTCTATGGGAAGTTTCAATATTCAACCAGTTGGTGAATTCCTCCCTTCTGGAAACATTGAAATTGGAAGAAATTCAAATTCAAACATAAAAGTGGAACCAATGGCTGGAAACAATGGAAATTAACTTAATAGAACCATTCGAGAATTGGCTGCACCTGATGTTAACTATCAACCAAATTGTATTGCATACCCAAATCTCGAATCGGACTTTGAACTAAATTCTGGGTTAATTCACTTACTTCCAAAGTTTCATGGCCTCTCTGGTGAGGATCCTAATAAACATTTGAAAGAATTTAATGAGGTTTTCTCAACCCTTAATCCATGAAATGTTTCTGAAGATCAAATCAAATTAAGAGCATTCCCATTCTCACTTGATGGAGCTGCAAACGATTGGATGTATTATTTGCAACCTGAAGATGTAACATGTTGGAATGATTTGAAACGCCTTTTCTTGCAAATATTTTTCCAGAATCAAGGACCATATCCATTCTAAAGGAGATATCGGGGATCTAGAAAGCACAAGGGGAGTCAATGTATGAGTAATGGGAGCGATTCAAGAAGTTGTGTGCAAGCCGCCCACATCACCAAATCCGTGAGCAACTACTCATCCAGTACTTCTATGAAGGACTCACACCCATGGAGAGGAGCATGGTGGATGCTTCAGCTGGAGGAGCATTGGTGGAAAATACACCAATAGTTGCACGAGAACTGATCGACAAAATTGCCCAAAACTCACAACAATTCGGTGATAGAGGTACACCACATGTTCGAGGAGTATATCAAGTAAGTCCTTCTTCTCTTGAAAGTCATTTGATTGATACAAAGTTAGAATAATTGACCACTATGGTGAGGCATATTGCTTTGGCACAAAAGACATACCAACCCACTCCTTCGATGCCATGTGGCATTTGCACTGAGACAAGCCACCCAACTGACTGTTGCCCACAACTACAAGAGACAGAAGATTGGGCAGCAGTGTTCCCTGGGAGACCATTTCAGCAGCAACAACAACCATATCCCCAAAAGATTTTTGATTCATTTTCTCCAACATACAACCAAGGGTGGAATGATCAAGCGTACATGAGGTATGGCTATAGACAACAACAAAGGCCCCCTTTTCAACCAAACATCCAGTAGCCTCCACCTTACCAACAGGGTTTCCAACAACCCCAAAGGAGATTCAAAGCTCAAACCTCAACGAGTTAGCAACAAGGGAATATCCAACACAAGGTAGACTCTAACACTGATGATCTTTTGAAACAAAATTGTTCTTAATCAACAAAATGAGCTGAAGAGTCAAGGTTCGTAGCTGACAGAGTTGAAGACTCAAATGAGTCAGATTGCCACCGCCCTCCATGAACTTGTGAGTAAGAATTCTGGAAATCTACCTTCCCAACCCACTCCAAATCCAAAGGGGAATGTTAGTGCCATCACATTGAGAAGTGGGAAGAAAATGAATGATACATCTGGACCTACCATTCCACTGGGATTCACCTCTACTCTAGAGAAGCCACATTCCATACCAACTGATGAGCAATACAAGGAGAAAGATAAAGGTAAGAGGAAGATTGATGATGTACCTCCTAAACCCCTTCATTTTCAAAACAGGGTTGTTCAAACCAAGAAGATGGCTGAAGAAGCAATGAAAAAGGATGTTTTGGACACATTCAAGCGTGTGGAGATCAACATTCCTCTACTTGAAGCCATTAAGAAAATTCCAAGGTATGCGAAATTCTTAAAAGAACTTTGTACCAATAAAATAGGGATCAAGGGAAATGAGAGGATCAACCTTGGAAGGAATGTCTCGGCACTCATTACAACAACTCTAGCAATGCCAACAAAGTTCAAAGATCCCGGTACATTCACCATCCCATGTACTATAGGGGAGTTACACTTCTCTGATGCTCTTTGTGATTTAGGAGCTTCAATAAATGTGATGCCTCACTCTATATTCTCTTCCTTACAGGTTGGTGAGTTGAAGCCAACAAGAGTAGTGGTGCAATTGGCGAATAGAGCTACGGCATATCCAGTGGGTGTTCTTGAGGATGTACTTGTTCGAGTAAGAGACATGATCTTTCCAGCAGACTTCTATGTTCTTAACATGGATGATGATCAGGTAAGTTCTCATGCCCCCATTATCTTAGGTAGACCCTTCCTCAAAACTGCAAAAACTATCATAAATGTCAATGAGTGTACACTTTCCATGGAGTTTGGAGATGAATTTGTGATATTTAATGTTATGGATTCCATGAAGTACCCCTTAGAGGACCATTCTGTTTTGTTATCTCCCATTTTGAACCACCAAGTAAAAACATCATGGAATTGGATTGCCCTATGCTTAGGGAGATTATGAGTATTGGTTCTAGTTTGATGTCTAAGAATACTTCTACACCCATTTTTAAGGAACAAGACTCTCTAAGATTTTATTTTGAAATGGAATCATATTCTGATTTTGATCATGTGAACTCTGATTATGACATGGATATTGAGTATGCTGATGGATTTGGTGCATTATTCTCTGATTGTGATGATTTTTATTCTGATACTGATGTTCATTGTGCAGATAGGTCTGTTGCATCAATTTCATCATCCATACATCACCCACCTACATTGGAACTCAATCCATTGCCCCCAAATCTCAAATATTCATACTTGCTCAGTGGTGATAGAATACCTCTCATAATTGCTAACAATATCTCTTTTGAACATGAAGAAAAACATTTGAATCTTTTGAGAGATAACATTAGGGAAATTGGTTGGACATTGGCAGACATATCAGGTATTAGCCCCTCCATTTGAATGCATAGGATTCTCTTGGAGGATGGGGCTAAACCAGTGAGACATCCACAATGGAGACTTAATCCCACCCTCCTAGAAGTTGTTAAGAAAGAAGTTGAAAAATTACTTGAGGCGGGTATCATTTACCCTATTTCTGACTCACAATGGGTTAGCCCTGTTCAGGTTGTACCAAAGAAAACTGGTTTCTTGTTATAAAAAATGAAAATGATGAGTTAGTTCCTGTGAGAGTACAAAAAAGTTGGCGAGTGTGTTTCGATTATAGGAAACTAAATCAATCCACTCGTAAGGACCATTTCCCACTTCCATTCATTGACCAGATGCTTTAGAGACTAGCTGGGAAGACACACTATTGTTTCTTGGATGGATTTTCTGGCTATTTTCAGGTTCCCATTGCAGCAGAGGACCAGGAGAAGACAACATTCCCCTGCCCATTCGGTATATTTTCTTACCGAAGGATGCCGTTTGGACTTTGCAATGCCCCAGGTACCTTCCAATGATGCATGGTGAGCATTTTCTCAGATTTCATTGAGACCTGCATAGAGGTATTTATGGATGATTTTACAGTTTATGGGTCCTCATTTGATGAATGTCTCTCTAGTTTGGGTGATGTGTTGCATCGTTGTATTGAGAAGAATCTGGTCTTAAATTTTGAAAAATGTTATTTCATGGTCGAAAAGGGAATTGTCTTAGGTCATATAGTCTCACAACATGGCATTGAAGTTGATAAATCTAAGGTAGAAATTATTTCATCCCTCCCATGTCCTACATGTGTGCGTGATGTTCGATCATTCCTTGGGCATGTTGGATTTTATCGATGCTTCATCAGAGATTTTAGTAAGATCGCTCTACCCTTATCTCGATTGCTTCAAAAAGATATTGACTTCAATTTTGATAATTCATGCAGGGTATCATTTGATGAGCTAAAGAAGTGTCTGGCCACTCCACCAATCATACAGCCCCCACAGTGGGACCTTCCATTTGAGCTTATGTGTGATGCCTCCAACATCGCGGTTGGAGCTGTCTTATCTCAGAGGGTGGAGGGACGTTCACATGTGATTTCTTATGCATCGAGGACACTGGATTCAGCCCAATCAAACTACACAACCATGGAAAAGGAGTTTCTTTCTGTCATATTTGCTTTAGATAAATTCCGTTCATATTTATTGGGCTCTAAAGTAGTTGTTTTTTCTGACCATGCAGCTTTGAGGTACCTCCTGAAGAAGCCAAATGCAAAGCCACGACTTATCTGTTGGATGCTCCTTCTTCAAGAGTTTGACATCGAGATAAAGGACAAAAAGGGGTCTGAAAACTTGGTGGCGGACCACATGAGTAGGCTTACTCACACACTAGAGGATGACACCTTGGATCAGGTACCACTTCGAGACACTTTCCCTGATGAGCATCTCTATACCATCTCAGGTACGCATCCTTGGTATACTGATTTAGTTAACTACCCTGCTGCTTCTGAAATCCCTGCAAATTTAAAGAAACATCATGTCCAAAAATTAAAGAGTGAGTCAAGATTTTTTGTTTGGGATGATCCATACTTATGGCGCATGTGTAGTGACCAAGTCATTAGGAGGTGTGTTCCTGATCATGATTTTGAGTATGTTTTGCATTTCTGTCATACACTTGCTTGTGGTGGACACTTTGGACCCCAACGGACAGCTAGGAAGGTTTTGGAATTTGGATTATATTGGCCTAGATTATTCCATGATGCCCATGTGTTTGGTAAGTCATGCTCCCGTTTCCAACACATTGGGAACATTTCTAGGAGACATGAGATGCCCCAACAACCCATACTATTTTGTGAGATTTTTGTTGTATGGGGCATTGACATTATGGGTCATTTTCCTAGTTCATTTGAATTTTTGTATATTTTGGTTGCTGTTGATTATGTGAGTAAATGGGTGGAGGCCAAGGCCACTAGGACTGACGATTCTCATGTTGTTGTGGACTTTTTCAAAGCACATATTTTTTGCAGGTTTGGAGTACCAAAGGCCATCATCAGTGACCAAGGGACACACTTTTGCAATAGTAATTTTGCTTCCCTCCTTCGAAAGTATGGGGTGACACACAAAACATCAACACCATACCACCCCCAAACAAATGGCCATGCTGAGGTTTCAAATCATGAGTTGAAACAAATCTTGGAGAAAACCGTGCAGCCAAATAGGAAGGATTGAAGCAAGCGCTTGGATGATGCATTGTGAGATTATAGGATAGCATACAAGACCCCCATTGGTATGTCCCCATTTCGGATTGTTTTTGGGAAAGCGTGTCATCTCGCCGTGGAAGTCGAGCATCGGGCATATTGGGCTATAAATAAATGCAACATGGATTTGGCCCAAGATGGAATTCAAAGGAAGTTGCAAATTCAAGAGCTTGAGGAGATTCGACTATCATCATATGAGAACTCAAGGCTCTACAAGGAAATATCAAAAGAATCTCATGACAAAATGATCCAACAAAGGGAGTTTCATGTTGGAGAGAATGTCCTTCTCTACAGTTCACGACTGAAGCTGATGCCTGGTAAGTTGCGTTCCAGATGGTTAGGTCCTTATGTTGTGACTAATTTTTTTCCTTATGGTGCAGTGCAGATCACAAAAGAGGACACTGGAAGGAGCTTTACAGTCAATGGGAAACGTTTGAAGAGATACATTGAGGGACTTCCAACTGATGCAGTGGATTTTATCACACTGCATGACCCCATCATCACTTGAGCACATCAGGCTGTTCCTAACACTTTCACTTTTATATTATTTGTCCTATTTAAAAAATCTGTATTTCATGTGCATATATCATCTCATAGGTTCACATTGAGGACAATGCAATATTTTAAGTGTGGGGGAGGGAACCTTTTAGTTTAGTAATTTCAATTGCTTTCCTGTTAAAAAAAACCAAAAAAAAAATTGTGTGTTTTTCAAATTTTGTGTCTTTATATTACAAGTTTCTGTGTGTTTTTGAAACTTTTGAGCTGAAATAATTCTCATCGCCATTTTTAAATCCATATCAATAAGTGAAACAATTTACCCCTTGAAACTAAGCTTAAATGAATGCTGAAATGACTTTGTTTCAAGTTCAAATATTTAGTAATTTCATGGAAAGTACACCGAATTTTGAATCCCATGCAACATCTTACTGTCTTTATATTTGAAATCACTTTCCTGTGAGGCTTTTGAACCATTATTTTCATATTCTTTACATTCACCTCACTTCTTGAGAGAACCAAACCATACTTGATTTAACCAGAATTTGATCTATTCCTGTCAAAACATGAGGGTTTGAGGTACTTATGTTTAAATGATTGAGGCATTTGTTTGGTATTAAAGCCCCTATTTCAAAGAATCCTTTTTTATAATGGCCTACCTTGAATATTTAATCCTTGTATCCCTTATAAGCCGTGCACATCCTGTTAGGATAAGCCACATTACAAGCCAATTTTCCCTATCCAACCAACTCTTGAAGTTAAATTTCATAATCTAGTTGAGCTTAAGTGTGGGGGAAGCTGTCTTGTGTTGTGCCACCACATTATGTGATACTTTGGGTGGAAAATTAAATTCTGAAGAGATGCGTTTGCTACTAAAGAAAGTCATTATATTGAAAGTTGTGCCTTTTCTAGAGCTTTCATGACAAGTGAAGCTGTGCCTTTTCTGGAGCTTCTAATTGAGGTGGAAAGTTGTGCCCATCTGGAGCTTTCAAAAAAATCATGTTTGAGAAGATTGAAATTTTTTTATACTGAAATGATGAATGGTGTAAACCTTTCATGACTTTTCATGATGATGTAGCTGAATTGATACTATGGGGATTGAAGAGAATACCATATTTAAGTGAAAATTATATTAATTAAATTTCGCTTCAAAAGAGTCAAGCCCTCCTCATTCAGCCTCAGAGTTTTTCACATCTTAATCCTACCAACCGAAAGCCACAGAACCACCCTAAAAAGTCCTCATGATAAAAATATGTCCATGAATCACATCGAGTAGCGATGTAGGAATCTATCAAGCCTATGGTGACCCTTGTATGAGTTTGGATGAGAAAGACATTGCAAAAAAAAATTGATATTTGAGTGATGAGAGAAAATTCAAGCGAGGTAAGTGTTTTGTGCATGGGAGGATAAATGAAGTGGAAATATATTGAATGATATAAATGGAGAACTTGAAATAATGGTTTTTTATGAGGCATGATATCTTTTGTTTCTTGGTGTGTAGTTGTTTGATCTCAAAGATATGTGTTTCAAATTGGTTTTGATTTGATATTGATGTTTACTTGAAATGAGATTTTGCTCAGGAGTGCAAAAGGGTAAGTGTGGGGAAGTTGATAAAACACTGTTTTGTTGAATATTTTATCGGTAATAAATGAAATAATTTCCTCACATTGTGTTAAATATATTTATTTATAAAATATTTGGGATTTGATCATTCATTTGAAAATTTGGTGAAAATTCCAGTTTTACCCTTAATAGTGCACGGTAGTATTTCGAAGATAAATATTTTTATATTTATTATTTGAATTCGAAATTTTGTAATACTGTTCCAAACGTCATTTTATACAACTTTTATTCAGGACACTAGAGCTAAAGAGTACATGTTGATGTAGTAAATGAGCCATTAATCCAATGGTGGGCTGGACTCGGCAGAATAGACATGGGTTCTGTATTTGGGCCATAACATCTACATACGGGATTGGATTGAGCCCAAATTTTGAGGAAAGCCCGGAGACATGATTTGGCACAAATAATCCTTATGGAAGGCCGGTCATGGCACGCGTTTTGGAGGTCAAATGGGCGGTGCAAGTGGGAATAAAATATTTGGCCGAGTTTTTCATCTCACACTTAAATAGTTATGTTTCCCTAGCCCTCACAAACTCTATTTAATGGGGGTTTTAACTATTTGAGAGGGCTGGTAGAGGCTTTGGGAAGGTGTTTCAGAAAGGGTGTCTCTTTGGAGCCCCTAACAACTCTTGGAAGAAGTAAGCCTTTGTGCAAACCTCTCTTCCAAAAAGGCTCTCCTCTCTCAACTCTTCTTTGTATTTCTTTTCTTTCATTTTTGTTTCTGGAATTTTTCTTCAAATAATCTTATGTGTTCATCCCTCTTATTCTTATCTTAATATTCTTAATTGGGTTGGAATCAAGAGTGGAGACAAGATTGGGTTCTACCCTTTCAATCCGTTGCTTATGAAAAATGTCTCCACGATTGCTACACCACTCATGGAAGAGTAGTTCTTTTTAGTAATCGATCGACCTCTATCCTTATTCATTCATTTATTTTGAATCAATGAGATACTGTAATTCAAATATTATGATCTATTAATTGAGTTTTTAATTTAAATGAAACTATGCAAGCAATTGAATAGTTGACACAAAACACGCGAGGTCGGGAATTGTGTGAACTGTGAGAGCGCAACCTTAGCCGGTAATTCAATACCACATGGGATCAATTTGTAGAGTTCAAATATAATCCCTAAACTAAATTAATACTCATTTCCAGAGTGGTTATGTGCCTTAATTTACCACAAACCATAAGCTAATTTTAGAACATCAATCAAAGCAGGGTGTTGCGATTGCATGTTCCGAAGTTAGCATAAGGTTATAATTCACTTCAATCTTCGTGGTAAAGTTAATTCTCATAGGGTTTGGGATTTAACAAATTAAGGGATCATAATTAAGTGAATATTAATTTAAATGATAATGATTAATAAATGATTGAAGAGGTAGAGTTAGATCGATTACGCCTTTTAAAATAGATTTCTAAAAAAACATCTTCTTGTTGTGTCATTCTAATCGAAACTTCATTTCAAAATTAAAAACAAAAAAAATGCAATCTTCTTCCAGAAAACTTCTTATAGGTTCATAAACTATATGAAAAAAAACCCCCATCCTTTCAAGTAGTTATTTTATTCTCTTTTATTTTATTTTTTAGAATACCTCTAATAAGTTGTTAAATTCACTTCCTCCTTTGAGAGACGACCTTGGTCAGCCACTCTGCTGCACCTAAGTACCCCAAATTACACTAATCATTTGAGGGAGCCCACGACAGCACTCTTTCAATATGAGTGAATGTTCTTATGAACTATGGCCTTGAATACCAGTATTGAATTATTTTCATCCCAAACAACATCAATTAAATTCATACAACAATTAACTACTCCTAAGAGAAGTTGGAGGTTTTTCTAATGGTCTCACCCTCAACTGGTGGAAAAATGATCTCAAATAAATATTGGATAAGATATGATCACCTCTAAATTGATCTATAATATAATCAATGTGTGGAATATGAGATAGGTTCTTGATCTTCATCAGCTTTAACAATTGATAATCCACAAATAAGCACAAAGACTATCAAAAAATTTATTGAAGAGCACTAGAGAACCCCAAGGATATGTAATAGGTCACAAAATCCTTTATATTCATGATCTTAAAATTGTTATTTCTAGTTCCAAATATCTTATGGTGTAATTTTGTAAGGTATGATAGAAAATTGCTCTTCTCCCATAACCAGATCCATTGTGAACTAGATATATTTCACAATATATAATATATAAAACTTATCATGTAAGACATCATTAAAATGGAATACCACTAGAAGAACAAAATCCTTTTTCATTCCACCATTATATAGAGAAAAAATTAATATTTTAGTAATTAAAAATCCAATATAAAATTTTTTACTCCCACATGACCAACCGAAAGATCCTACTCCCCCAGTTAATAATAGATTCCTTATACAATATATGTAAAGTTAAATAACCACTTTTAATTGTTTATGAGATCTAAGTAAAGAACTAAACAATCCATACAAATAATCTAGTATAATCATTTCATTTCTAGTATGAACTGTCCCTAAAGGAAATGTTAACCACGATTCTTAAGAGAAAATAACATTAAATGCTTGATATTCTGTAACGACATGAATCCGGAGCTCCCCCACTGGTGCCCCATACCCGATTCTCCACATGACCTCAAGTGCATTTCCCCAAACGCCAGAGGCTTCCAACTAGAAGTGAGGGCCTTAGTAATTTATTGGGGAAACTATGCCCTTGTTTTCTAAGGTATAAAAGGTAAGGAAAACAACAATCAATAGAGGAAGCAGTAACAACATGTATAGAAAGTGAAACCAAACGGTGGAAGAAATGAATATATATAGTAATGATGACAGTGATGCAGCAGGTACAAGTATCTAAGGAAAACAACAAACATAACAACGTGTTGGAATACAACTGAACACAAGTACTAAAGCAACAACAAGAGAAAATAGGTGAGAAACTCCTCAAAATCGCATGCCTCGGCTAGGTCCCATGCTCTCCCGCTCCAGCGAAATCAAGAACCTGAAGTATAAGGGTGCTTTCCCTTATCTACACCTGCAGCAACATAGTCTGCTTGGGCCCAAAGCATGACCCGGACAGGGTGTGAGATACAATCCCAGTAGGAAATCAACCAATGATTTTTGCCTAACAGTGAATCAATACAAGGAAAATAAAAGTGCAGGAAACAATAAACAGAAAATCACACAACAGCTACATTCCACAGTTCTAACCTATAAAGTACACAAGTAAGCATCCAGCAATAAGAAGAACACAGGTGACCCTCTGGGTAGCTCTCACAACCTAATCCCTATGGTTCAACCTATAAGTAATAGAAACCCTCTAGGAGGCACACACAGTCTCACCCCTCTGGTTCAGCTAAGAAAATAGACTCTCTGTGAAATCACTCAACGTCAATTCCTTCTATAGACTCATATCATACTAAAGGCTCTCTAGGGAAGCACTCAACATCTCATTCCCTCTGTGGACGGCGTCGAGGAACCACAGACTATCTGAGAAAGCACTCATCGTCAATTACCCATGTGGTCTCGCATCGTATTAAAAGACACTCTGGAGAATCCCTTATGTCCATTCTCCATATGGTCTTCTACACTAGGTTCTCAAAGTCTTGTGTGGAAAAATAAAACATGCTCAGCGTGCGTGCATCATCTATGTAAACCTCAAGAACTATTTTGATATCTATATAAGGCTCAACGGAATAACAAAGCAACAGTTCCACTATCCTTCAACTAGGTGTGGCAACTAGAAAACACTAAACATGCAGAACAAGCATAGAAAACATCCAAAGTACAGTAAAGCTACCATAATCACATGTAAAACATCTACTATAGCAATCACGAAAACCAGTCAATACAATAATGGAAAAACCGGAACATGCAATACCCCGTTCATGGGTATTCATTGAATTTTCACAAAATACTCATCGACCTTCTACAAAAATTCACAAACCAACTACCCTGATCTTAGGAGATTGATATAATTGAACCTCGATGACTGATTCCCCTTAGAGCATCATAGATCTGAGAAAACGTCAAAAACACTCAACCTACAATAACTTGAAAGCGAGGAGGAATCATGGAACAAGGCTAAAGAACAAGAGAGAACTCACCGATGTGATTCCAACGCAATCGTCAGAGCTTGAATCGGGAAACAGATGGAGGAACGGGCGGTCGACGAAGATTCACAGTCATACGGGTTGCTCTCAGACGAAGAAGCTGGAGAAGAAGATGATTTCAGGGGTCATCTGTGAACCCGATTCGTTTAATGAAAAAAATAATGCACACGACATGTACTTTTAGAGTACAAGTCTTGTACTAGGTCTTTCCGTACTCTGCCAAAAACGGCCTCCACCTCACCCCTACATACCGTGTGTGTGGCCCGGACATAGCTAGCACATGGCTTCGAGTGGGAATAGAGTACACGATGTGTACTCAAAAAGTACACGGCGTGTACTTCAAAAATTTCGATAATCTTTAATTTTCACAAAAACTCCAGAAAAAGGAAATGTGTACCTAAAAGAAGATTCGGGTTCTTACAAAATTCCCCCCTTAAATAAATTCGTCCCTAAATTTCCCTAGCGAGGTGTAGAAGAAGAAACCCTGAACAGCTCCAGCCACTGTGATCGTACATTGGCCTCCCTCTCCCATGTCTCGTCTGGTACTCTCCCATGCTACCATAGCACCCGTAAAACAAGGATAGAACTCCCACGGAGAACCTTCATAATGCGATCGATAATCCGGATATGATGCTCCTCGAATGACGTATCTGCTTCAGGCTCTACTTCCACAGGCTGAAAGACATGAGGCGGGTCTGAAAAGTAATGTTGGAGCTACGAGATGTGAAAGACGTCGTGCATGGCCCGGTACCTCTGAGGTAGATGCAATCGATAAGTGACCGTCCCTACACTATCAAAGACCTCAAATTGCCAGACGTACCGCAATGAAAGCTTACCCTGTCTCTGAATCCTCTTGTGTCCCATCCCTAGTGAGACATGCAGGAAAACCTGATCTCCAACCTTGAACTCCATAGGTTGTCTCTGCTGATCAGCATAATACTTCTATCGAGACTGTGATGTATCCATCTTCTTTCGAATTAGCTCTATCTACTCTGAGGTCTCTCGAACAGGACGAGGTCCCAGCAAAGCTACCCCTCCTGCCTCTAGCCAGCATAAGCGTGATCGGAATGACCTACCGTACAAATCCTCGTCTGGTTCCATATGAATGGTTTCCTGAAAACTATTGTTATAGGAGAACTCTTCCAAAGGAATATGCTTCTCCCAAAAACCGCCAAATCAAGGATGCATGCTCAGAGCATATCCTCAAGCACCTGGATCATGCGCTCGGATTGGCCATCAGTCTGGGGATGGTATGCTGTACTCAAAAGTACCTATGTACCCAAGGCCTTCTAATGTCCCTGCCAGAACCGAGAGGTAAAGCGTACATCCATGTCTGAAACAATGGATTTCAAAACTCCATTTAGTCTAATGATATCTCTGATGTAAAGTCGTCCCAGATCATCGACACTGAAGGTATCCTTGATCGGCAAGAAGTGGGAAACCATTGTTAGGATATCGATGACAACCCAAACTCCATCGTTTTCCTATGGCGATCTAGGAAACCTGGTCATGAAGTCCATCACAACATCATTCCACTTCCACCCGGGAATGGGTAACTACTGCAAAAGCCCCACGGGTTGCTGATGCTTTGCTTTCACCTGATGACAAGTAGAACATCTCATGACAAAGCTAGCAACATCATTCTTTATTCCTGGCCACCAGTATTGGCGATGAAGATCCCAATACATCTTGGTGATTCCAGGATCAACTGCCCAAATTGAGGAATGGAAATCCCGCATAATCTCTTCATGTATGTCTTCTGGTACGCATATACGTCCCTGGAACTATAAGATCTCATCCTTGTCCCCTGTCCATATAGGAAGAGGGTCCTCTCCTGACACACTCTCCCATAAGACTAAGACTTTTGTGTCTAATAGTATCCTCATCCGTACTCGATCAAGTAGTGTAGAGGTAACAGCCTCAGAAGATAGGAAAGTCTATCCCTGTCTGTCATGAACCTACAGATGCATCTTAGAGAACAGAGCCATAAGTTTCCACTCACTACTAGTCTCTTGAACTTCCTGAATCTGAGTTCTCCGGTTCAACGCATCTGGCACTATGTTTCCCTTTCTCGGTGTATAGGAATGCTCAAAATCGAAAGACTAAAGATACTCAACCCACCTGCTCTACCTCAGATTCGGATCATGCTGAGTGAAGATATACTTGAGTCTCTTGTGGTCGGTGAAGACCACAAAGTGTTCCCTCTATAGATAGTGTCTCCAATAGCATAAGGCATAAACAACAGCTGCCAAATCTAGATCGTGCGTCGGGTAGTTCCCCGCATGTGGCCTCAACTGCCGAGACTCGTACGCAACGACTCCATCTCCTTGCATAAGAACAACTCCCAACCCTATACCTAAAGCATCACAGTAAACAGTGTAGCTCTTACCTGGATCTGGCAAGACTAGTATCAGTGCTGACGTCAACCTCCCTTTCAGCTCCTAAAAGGCTGATTCACAAGAATTGGACCATAAGATCTTCGCCCCTTTCATGGTCAGACCTATCAAAGGTGTTTCTTGATGAGAAAAGTCCTGAATGAAGCATCTGTAGTATCCAGAAATCCCTAGGATGCTCCGTACCTCAAAGTCATTTTTCGGATACTCCCAAGAATCTATAGATCTCACTTTTTTTGGGTCCACAGATACTCATGCCTCTGAGATGACGTGACCCAAGAAGTGAATCTGATCCATCCAGACGTGGCACATCAAAAGTTTGGCATAAAGACGATTCTATCTCAGTGTACTCATAATGATCCCAAGATGTGTGGCTTGGTCGTGTCGAGTTTGAGAGTAAACCAAGATATCATCCACGAAGACCACGAAGAAGGAGTCCAAGTAAGGATGGAACGCTCAGTTCATCAGTTCCATGGAAACTGCAGGCGCGTTCGTGAGACCAAACGGCATGACTATATACGTGTATAGACCATACCTACTTCTGAAGGCTGTTAGAGGTATATCTGATGGTTTAATGTGCAATTGATGATAAACAGACCTCAGTTCAATCATCTAGAACACCTAGGCATGTTGAAGCTGATCAAAAAGGTCATCGGTCCTCAGTAAAGGATATCGGTTCTTGACCATCAACTGGTTCAGCTTTCGATACTCTATGAAGGGTACCGTCTACCTTCTTCACAAACAGGACAGGTGAAATCCAAGGGGATGTACTGGGTTGGATGAAACCCTTTTCCTGCAACTCATCCAATTGCTTCTTGAGCTCCTGCAACTCAGGTGTAGCCATCCTATAAGGAGGAATGGACACCGGTTCTACTCTTGGAATGAGCTCAATGGAAAAGTCTACCTCCCACTCTAGAGGCAAACCCGAAAATTCCTCTAGAAAGATGTCCCTGAAATGATCCACCACTAGAAGAAAGTCTAACTGCGAAGTCCCCTGATCGTCCAGATAAATAATAGTAATATGGTCTATCACCCTTCTTAACCCATGATGCTCGAGTCCTAGTCGACTCACCTGAGCATCCCATTCACCTCTATGAAGAAAATAATCACCCTCTGGTGAAACTAAGCTCAATCTGAGGTGATTATAGTCGACGAATGCTTGGAAGGGAACCAGCCAGTCCATACTGAGGATGACATCATAGCCTTTCATCCATAGGACATAGAGATCCCATAAGAAATGCTACCCTACAACCTCAAGAGGGCACTCTCTACACTGGGGTACACTATATGTCCTCGTCCCCAAAGGTGTGTCTAGTATCAATGAGTAGGAAGAAGATAAGATGCAGAGCCCAAGGCTCTCCGCGACAGTAACAGAGATAAATAAATGCATAGAACCATTATCTAAAAGGGTTGAAGATAAAACAGAGGCTACTAAAATAGTACCTCGAACTGTAGAAGGGTCGGGATCCTGCTCTTGATAGGTCTTCTCCATGGCGAAGGACTGGCCTGTACCGCGACCCTGCTCCCCTGGCTGACCACTATAAGCTCAAACCTCCCTACTGGTGCTGAGGGACTGGTGGCTGACCACCATGTCCTCGACCTCCACCTCGGCCCGAACGGTCGGATGAACTCCAGTTCCCCGAGTTGTGAGAAACTGGTGGTGCTTCTCCTGAAAGAGAAGTAATGGAAGAACCCATGTCACCAGCTGATGGTATGAAAACATGGCAGAAATGCTGATGTTGACCCATCTTGGTGTAATATTAGCACTGTACGGGGTCTCTCTGGCACTGCGGCCTCATGTGCCTGGACCGACCACACTGGTAGCATATCAGCTAACTTCCTAACGATGCATATCGCTTCCTTGGATCACCACACGTAGACTCTCTACGGTGCTTCTTGCTGTCATATGAGGGAAAAATAGCTCTGGAAGCTGAACCACCCTGGCTCACAGCTCCATAGTCTCTCAGATTATGATCCGCAATCAGTTCCTGGTTGATGATGGAAGGGATTGAAGTCAACTGGAAGATATTCAACTGCGAGCGGGTCTCCATCCTGAGACCATCCAAAAACTTCCTTGCCAATAACACCCCACTCCCATCCTGTAGGGGTGTGAAACACTAAAACTCGAGGAAACGAGATGAATACTCCATGACAGAATGAGTACCCTGTTCTAAGATCATGAACTCCCAGGCTCGATAATCCCTCAGGGTATCTGGGAAGAAGTAGTTTTAGAACACATGCTAGAATTCCTCCGAAGCCATAACCTATTGATGACCTGTCTGTGAGATCACATCCCACCACCTCTTAGTGGAGTCTCGGAGCATGTAGGTAGTGAGCTTGACCAGCCTCTCTAGAGGCGTCTCTAGATGCTCAATGATAGTCAGCATGGCTTCCAGCCATGAATCTGCTACTTGAGGTCCTCCATCCCTTGAGAACGTGGGAGGATGCTACTGATGAAAAACCCGCTTCTAGTCTTCCATTGTCGAGGTAGGAGGCGGTGGTCCCTGAAAGGTCTGCATAATCCTCATGAAACCTTCAATGAACTGTGCATCAGTGCCCATAACTGGTATGATATCCAATGCCAAGGCTAGTCCGATTGGAGGATCGGCAGGAAGTCCATGTTCAGCCATATCTGGCATCTGATCACTGCCTGATGGCAGAAATACAACCGGAGGACGTCTCGGAGGAGTAGCTCTGAAAGATCAAACGTACACCTTCAATCAGAAAAACAAGGACATAGAACACAAGATTGAAAAATGGGAACAATGGAAGAAAAACACACATGTTTACAAAACACGACTACATGGCATGTATAAAAACTACATGGAATGTTTTATTAAGCTACTAACATCGGCGTCTGCTCCTGCACTACAAGTCGTGTACACCTCAAACTACTCGGCGTGTTGACACAACACACGACGTGTACTTGAAAACCATTCCCCTACCCGAGTCTCTTTACATGGCTAACCCACACGGTCCATCTTAACCTGAGACTACCCGGTGTGTTTTAAACAAACATGGTGTGTACTAGATAAGGCTTCAGCGGTCCGTGTTGTTAATCACACGACCGTCTACACGACTGAACCATACACGGCGTGTTCCGAACAAACACAGCGTGTATAGGTGATGGTGACATTGTCCCATATTTTTTGTGACATGGTTGGGTACCTGAACAAGACTACATAGCGTGTTCCAGAAACAACACGGAGTGTGAAAAATAATGTAACGCTTACCTGTGTTGTCAGTGACACGACCGGGTACACGGCTCCGAACTACACGGTTTGTCTCTTTTGTACATGGAGTGTTCCTAAAGTTACATTCATGACACCGTGTTTCTGCTCACATGGTCAGTGACACGGCCTGAAAACCACACAGCGTGTATCCAAAAAGTACACACCATGTATTCTGGGATTTTCTAGGCAGTATCTCAGAAACAGCATAGAATCCAAGAAACACTAAAAAATGGCAAAGAGGTGCCAAATTCCGATCTGTGAGGGCCTATACTCTCCGCTAATCAAAGCTTGGCATCTCCTACAGTAATACACAAGAGAAATCAGGATCATAATCCACCAAGTTCTGATTAATGAGGGACCATAACACCTCAAGAACCAAAATTTGGTGTTCATTTTATGAAAAGAACAAAACAAACAGTCCTCTAACATATCAGCAGAGAATCTATCAAGCATCTATCACAACAGCATGCATAATGTACACAAAGTCTATCACAACAACATGCAATCGATAATGCAGCCTAGATGGCGTGGCAAGAATTCATGGCATGTGGTTTCTAAAAGTTCCTATATGATGCATGAGATGGAATACCCTCATCTCATCGGGTTGCGACAAAAATTGAATTGCAATAGTCAAGAAAATAACAACACAAATCATGTGAATCACTCAAGGTGGAATCATATCAACCGTAAAATCTCAAAACCAGCAAACTACAATTAACGAGGTAGTATGGCTTTTCCCTGTACATGGGTTAGCTACTCCATAGCACAGCTTAATACCAAGTACCGAATCTGTCTTATCCCTGGCTAAAGTCTCCAAACAGTAAGTCAATAGAGAAGAACTCCTTTGATACAACTTTGTAATGACTTGAATACAGAGCTCATCCACTGGTGCCCCGTACATGGTTCTCCACATGACATCAAGCACATTTCCCCAAATGATAGAGGCTGTCGACTAGAAGTAAGGGCCTTGGTATGTTATTGGGGAAACTATGCCCTCATTAGGCAAGGTATACAAGGTATGGAAAACAACAATCAATAGCAGAAGTAGTAACAACATGCATAGAAACTGAAACCAACAACGGAAGCAATGAATATATATATTAATGATGACAGTGATGCAGCAGGTACAGGTATCTAAGGAAAATAGAAAACACAACAACGTACTGGAATACAACTGAACACAAGTACTAAAGAAACAACAAACGAAAATAGGTGAGAAACTCATCATCATCACAAGCCTCGGCTCGGTCCCATGCTCTCCAGCTCCAGTGCAATCAAGAACCAGAAGTAGAAGGGAGCTTTCCCTTATCTACACCTGCAGCAATATATTCTCCATGGGCCCAATGCATGTCCCAAATAGGGTGTGAGATATAATCCCAGTAGGCAACCACCCAAAGATTTGTGCCCAACATTCAATGAATACAAGGCAAATAAATGTGTAGGAAACAGTAAACAAAAAAGCACACAACAACTACATTCCACAGTTCTAACCTATAATGTACACAAGTAAACAACCAAAAACAAGAAAAACACAGGTGACCCTCTGGGTAGCTCTCAAAACCTAACCCCTATGGTTCAACCTACAAGTACTAGCATCCCTCTAGGAGGCACACACAGTCTCACCCCTCTGGTTCAGCTATAAAAATAGACTCTCTGAGGAATCACTCACCATAAATTCCCCCCTATAGTCTCGTATCATACTAAAGTCTCTTTGGGGAATCACTCAATGTGTCATTCCCCCTGTGGCCCACGTCGAGGAACTAAAGACTCTCTGAGGAAGCACTCATCATCAATTCCCCATGTGGTCTCACATCGTATTAAAAGACACTCTAGAGAAGCTCTTACATCCATTCTCCCTATGGTATACTACACTAGGTTCTCAAAGTCCTGTGTGGAAATAAAACATGCTCAGAACGCATGCATCATCCAAGTCAACTTCAAAAACTACTTGGCTATCAATATAATGCTCAACAACATATCAAAGTCAAAGTTCCACTATCCTTTAGCTAGGCATGGAATCTAGAAAACACCAAACATGTAGAACAATCATAGAAAACATCCAAAGTATAGTAAATATACCATAATCACAGGAAAAACATATACTCTAGCAATCAAGAAAAGCAGGCAATATAGGAATGGAAAAACAGGAACACGCAATACCCCATTCCGGGGTTTTGGTGGAATTTGCACAAAATACTCATCGACCTTCTATAGAAAGGCACAAACCACCTACCTCAATCCTAATATATTGATATATTTGGACCACAACGACTGATTCCCCTTAGAGCATCATCGATCTGCGAAAAAGTCAAAAATGCTCAACCTACGATAACTTGAAAGAGAGGAGGAATCATGGAACAAGGCTAAAGAAGAAGAGAGAACTCACCGTTGTGATTCCAACGCAATCGTCAGAGCTCGAATCGGGAAACAGATGGAGGAACGGGGGGTCGACGAAGATCTGCGGCCATACGGGTCACTCTCGGACAAAGAAGCTAGAGAAGAAGATGATTTCGGGTGTCAGCACCGACCTCGGCTAATTTGATAAAAAAAATAAAGTAAAAGGCGTGTACTTTTAGAGTACATGGCGTGTAATAGGTCTTTCCGTACTCTGCGAAAAATAGCCTCCACATCACCCCTACACACCGTGTGTGTGGATCGGACACGGCCAGCACACGGCTTCTTGCGGGAACAGAGTACACTGTGTGTACTCAGAAAGTACCCGGCGTGTACTTAAAAAATTTCTAGAATCTCTAATTTTCTCAAAAACTCTAGAAAAAGTAAAGGCGTACCTGAAAAAAGATTCGGGTTCTTACATATTATATGACTGAAATCACAGTGGTGTGTTAATGGTTAAAACACTATCACGTATTTCAACATAAAATCCCAAACAATTTTCAAAAAGTGAATATGGAAGAAATTTACTACAGTATCAAAAAATTCAAAAGTTCAATTTCATGATACACGAATCGTTCAACTGACCATGGATAGTCTTGCATCCATGATAGCTACAGTAGTATGTATTACATGTAGCTAACTTGTACCAATACCCTAGGCTCCTATCTGACTACCATTATAGCATCCTGCCTTTTTATAACATAAACTTTCATTACATTACACAAAACTGAGGATCTTTAAGGTTTAGTGTCTTGGAAACCAGGAACATAAAACATTCTTCTTAAACACTTGAAATGCTTCTCCTTATGTTCTTCCTAGGTTCATTACTGCATCTCATAACCTGGGGACATACATCAAAATAAAGGGTGAGGAGAAGGCCCAGTAAGGGAAACAAGCGAAACATTTTACATATGAACTTGAGATACATCAATAAAGTCATGAAAAGAACGTTAAGGCATGAGAATGAAATCATGAGGCATATCATAATAAAAATAACATTTTTAATAACTTGAAGATATGTCTACAACATTTAATATAGATAATCATGAACATATCACTAAGGTCCATCCCCAAGGTGTCATTTGAAAATTACCAAGGTTATTCACCAAGGTATCGTGAAAATTGTAATCTCTAGTGGTTACATCATTACCCAATGCATTGGAGAGATATCAGCGGGAACCCTTAAATTTGCCTTTATTATCATGTGAGCCACACATATAATCATCAAACATTTTATGAATAACCCATATAGCATAAAATAAATGGGTTTCATTTCATAATCATAACATTTTAAAAACTACTTTAAAGACATGATCTTTACGTCACTTTAAACCCACGGAAGGGGAGAGAAGGTTTCATGTCTGTAAATACAAAAATTTAAAATAGATCATTTTGGTATATATGTGAATACCCCAGTAGAAATAAGAGCTTTGAGTATTCAATTTATAACATAAAATAATTTTGAGAAAAGAGAGAGGCATTTTGAGATGAAAACTATGCAGTATAACGCCTATGATACATGGTTTTAGAAAACATTGAAAAGAGAGGGGACATGGGTAACCCACTCATAAATGATCCATAAAACAGTAGGGGGACAGAATATAAGGGATTTAATAATATTGTAATGAAATTTTAATGATATACCATATGAAATAAAAAACATGGAAGTGAGACAAAAATAAGATTTCTCTTATGAAAATTCGGTAGCCTAACGGTGTCACTTAACTTCAATAAAAAACATGATTTGACAAGATCAAATAGGGTCTCTCATAATATGATTATAATAGATCAGTATGATAGATATAGAGATCATACCCCAAAATAATAAAAAGGAACTTGAAAGACTTGACTTGAAAATCGAACTTGAAAAATGAGAAGGGTGAAAGAATTCCTTAAAAATTTGGCAGCTTAACGACATCACCTAAAATTTCATAAAACGAAATGATGAGAGTAAGAGGGGATCTCTCATCATATAAAAATGAAAAGGTCAGTAAGAGTAATATAAAAGAACATCCTCTCACATAATAACATGGAGCATAAAAGAAATGACACAAAAGAGATTACATGAAAAGAAAGAGATAGGTCAGATCCCTTACCTTAAAACGTAACTCTTAAAACTCAAATGTTGGGACCTTGAGGGATTGAGGGAAGCTTGGGAGGACTCCTTGGGAGGTAATGAGACAATAAATTCGTTGGTGGATGGTGGGGAGTCGAAATGGATGAGCGGATGGCTTGGTATTTATAGGGAAAGTGAGGGGACAAGGCATTAATGGCCAAGGGACACCTCAAAAGTGGTTTTCTCAAAACCATGTGCTCTCCCAAGATATTTCGAATGAAGTTAGGCCACATGGGGCCCCCCATACAATACTTCATCACCTTTGGTCGACCATCCCTTAAAATATCTCATGATACCATCATGACATAGTTATGATGTCATTAAACATACCGAAACCCTAAAACTGTATTTTTACTATTCAAGGAAAATTCATCTTTCTCAGAAATATCCCAAAATTTCACCTTAACCAAATATCAATGCTCTGATTTCAAAAATAAACTCCATTTTATAAAAATAATTTTCTAATTTTTTTTTAATTTTTTAAATAAATACACTATTCATCAAAAATTCATTTTTTCAGAAAAAACCCCAAAAATTACCATAACATAATATTGGTGCTCTGAGTTCAAAAATGAAATCCATTTTATAAAAATAATTTTTTTCAATATTTATAATTTAATTTTTAATTAAAAAACACTATTCACTCAAAAAAACTAATACTTGAATAATAATTTATGAAACCGTTATTTAACCATTTTATTGAATCACATTACTTAATCAAGGTGCCTAGATTATATTAATACTTTCTTTAGGTGAGATTACTAATCCATTTGGACAGATTACTAATCCTAATCATAAAATCACTATTCATAATTTACTATTCATCAAAAATTAAGTTGATCTTATTAGACTCTAAATTTCGTACTGAACATAATTGTAGAAGACCATTTTTTGAAAATCATTTCACATTTTTAATTATTAAATATTTACATAAACATTTTTAAAATACCCATTTTCTAAAATTCATCGAAAATATGCATACTATATTTATCCGGCCATTTGAAAATTCATAAACTTCATCATAAGAAGAAATCCCAATTTTTATTTAAAACAAAGGATTACACAAGGTAGTTACGGTCTCCTTACATAACCCCTTATCACACCAGCGTAGGACCTAAGTGTATGGTGTGCTAAGGTGAGAGAATCCGAGGGAGGCTCGGCCAACATCGCACGAGTAGTAATTTCTATCAGTTGGAATTTCTCGCAAAGGCGATCCCGTTCTAGCTTCACATGATGATGTTCAGCTTGGGTTTGGTCCAGAGCAAAGCCCAGTGGTGATACCTCCTTCCCAAGTTTTGTTAGATGGGCTTCGATCGGTCCAAGACTACTGGGTGAGGCCATCAAATCTTCTTTCTATATTAATTAACCAATGTTACTTGTATTTAGAGACAAAAATCAAAACGTTTAGCTTCCAACGATCATATTGACCAATGGTCATATAACAGTCAAAACTCATCGGTCTCATTTTAATTATAATCATTTAATCAAATGAAACATTTTTTTATGAGTATAAAAAATAAAATAACACATAAAATTAGGAAACAAGATTTATTCAAAATTTCGGGTCGTTATAATCTTCCCTCCTTAAGAAAATGCGTCCACGCAATTTATAAAAATTGGGTTTTGAAATTTCATTGAATGCACCACATCAGAAAAGGATTTAGTGAAACTATTACTTCAAAAGAAAGAAAGGGAAGTACAATGGTCACCCGAGTTAACCCACACTTGGGTTCCATGTAGGAAAAAATGGACATGGAGGAGAAAACAAAGGGTCATGTTCTGAGGGAGAGTGATAGAAAACATGATTAGGAGAAAGTTAACCATAAGAAAATCCCAAACTTATGATGTGTGTAAACGGTCATTGATTACCTAGTAGGAAATGTAAACCAACAACGTTTTTGTTTTATGTTCCTTTTCATAATTTTGAGGAATTCATTTACAACATAAAACAAAAATATAAGAAAATATACCTATCTTCATATAGAGTTTCATCCTTTAATAGGTTTCTACCGAAAACTAATCTTTTCTCTAAACTATAAGCATTCAAAACTACTTGGTCTTTTCAAAACACAAAAATCATCTTCTAGAGAATCACATAATCCACAAAAGATTAACTATCTATTTCTTATATCTTTAAACATTATCCCAAAAAATAGAAAGGGTAAGGTAAAACAACTCTTCAAAAGCAAAATAATCACATAGGAGTGGAAACTAATTTTAAATCTTCAGATTTCTATGGTAATACCAAAATTTCATCATAGACCATTCCATAAATAACAGTCCTTAAAATTCCTCAAAATAAACCAAACTAAGATTGAAACCCAAATACAAGAATGATTTGATAACATAGTCTTCCAAAATAAACTTCATTGTTCATCTCCAAACAACATCAACCAAACCTAACATCTTATAACAAAAGTAGCTAACCTAAACTTATTTTCCCCAAGATAGGTTTATCATTTCCATAAGTAACCTATATTACCATAAGTTCACCTTAAATTCATCGATTCTTCAAAATATAAGTCAACCTTACTCCTCCATGAAAATACCGTAGTAATCTATTTACCTCGATCATATAGGGTCCCCAAAATAGTGAACATCTTCCAAAATAATAATCATCTTTTAATCCCCTAATCATCTTTGTCATATTAATACAGAAATCGTAGCATTTCCTATCACATTGGTTTTTGGGACATGTTCTTCTATTTCCCGCCATTAACTAAGAAAAGAAACTATAATTAGGGGCTGAAATACTTATCCAATAATCATGAAAAGAAACTTAAAGCATATAAGGATAACTTGTAGAAGAAAAGTATATCCTAACTTGTGATCCCCTAGGTTCCCATCTAGGTTATCCATGATCATATATTCTTATGTGAATCTTCATTTTATTTTATCTTTGTTCCTTTATCAATGGTTCATACTAAGCTTATGAATTTACCAAAGCATATCCCCTGGGAGTGTCGTAACCAAGAGTGCAGCAAGGCCCATTGCCATGTACTAGTTCCCATTAGAGTCCATCTCAAAGCAGTGTTTTCTGGTTTTACCCCTATGTACATCTGTGCCAGAGCCACCTCTACCTGCTCGTATCCAGACAGGGATGCATTTTCTTGGAAACCCATTACTCAATACTCACCAAAATTCCAGGAAGATTTCATATATATAAGATTTTCTATAGGCTTCTTCCTAAAGTTTTCATATCCTAATTTCCAAAAATAACTAAACCATCCTCTGATACCAACTATAGCATCCCGCTTTTTTATAACATAAACTTTCATTACATTACACAAAACTGAGGATCTTTAAGGTTTAGTGTCTTTGAAACCAAGAACATAATACATGAAAACACCATAAAACATTCTTATTAAACACTTGAAAGGCTTCTCCTTAAGTTCATCCTAGGTTCATTACTGCATCCCATAACCTGGGGATATACATCAAATGAAAGGGTGAGCGGAAGGCCGAGTAAGGGAAACAAGCGAAACATTTTACATATGAACATGAGATACATCAATAAAGTCATGAAAAGAACTTTAAGGCATGAGAATGAAATCATGAGGCATATCATAATAAAAATAAAATTTTTCATAACTTGAAAATGTGGCTAAAACATTTAATATAGAAAATCATGAACATATCACCAAGGTCCATCCCCAAGGTGTCATTTGAAAATTACTAAGGTTTTTCACCAAGGTATTGTGAAAATTGTAATCTCTAGTGGTTACATCATTACCCAATTCATTGGAGCGCTATCAGGGAGAAACCTTAAATTTGCCTTTATTATCATGTGAGCCACATATATCATCATAAAAAATTTCATAAATAACCCATATAGCATAAAATAAATGGGTTTCATTTCATAATCATAACATTTTAAAAACTGCTTTAAAGACATGATCTTTACGTCACTTTAAACCCACAGAAGGGGAGAGCGGGTTTCATGTATGTAAATCCCATTTTTAAAAATAGAACATTTTGGTATATATATGAATACCCCTGTAGAAATAAGATCTTTTAGTATTCACTTTATAACATAAAATAATTTTGAGAAAATAGAGAGGCATTTTGAGACGAAAACTATGCAGCATAACGTCTATGATACATGGTATTAGAAAACATTGAAAAGAGAGGGGACATGGGTCACCCACTCATAAATGATCCATAAAACAGTAGGAGGACATAATATAAGGGATTTAAGAATATGTTAATGAAATTTGAAAGATATACCATATGAAATAAAAAACATGGAAATGAGACAAAAATAAGATTTCTCTTATGAAAATTCGGCAGCCTAACGACGTCACTTAACTTCAATAAAAAAATGAGTTGACAAGATCAAATAGGGTCTCTCATAATATGATCATAAGAGATCAGTATGATAGATATAGATATCATACCCCAAAATAATAAAAAGAAACTTGAAAGACTTGACATGAAAATCGAACTTGAAAAATGAGAAGGGTGAAAGAATTCCTTAAAAATTCGGCAGCCTAACGGTGTCACTTAAACATTCATAAAACGAAATGATGAGAGTAAGAGGGGATCTCTAATCATATAAACATGAAAATGGCCATAATAGGAATATAAAATAACATCCTATCACATAAGAACATGGATCATAAATTTAATGACATAAAAGATATTACATGAAAAGAAAGAGAGAGGTCGGATCCCTTACCTTAAAACGTAACTCTTAAAACTCAAAGGTTGGACCTTGAGGGCTTGAGGGCACCTTGGGAGGACTCCTTGGGATGTAATGAGACCATAAATTCGTTGGTGGAGGGTGGGGAGTCGAAATGGATGAGAGGATGGCTTGATATTTATTGGGAAAGTGAGGGGACAAGGCATAAATGACCAAGGGACACCTCAAAAGTGGTTTTCTCAAAACCATGTGCTCTACCAAGATATTTCCCATGAAGTTAGGCCACATGGGTCCCCCCATAAAATAATTAATCACCTCTGTTCGACCATCCCTTAACATATCTCATGATACCATCATGACATAGTTATGATGTCATTAAACATATCAAAACCCTAAAACTGTATTTTTACAATTCACTGAAAATTCAACTTTCTCAGAAAGATCCCAAAATTTCACCTTAACCAAATATCAATGCTCTGATTTCAAAAATAAACACCATTTTCTAAAAATAATTTTCTAAATATTTTTTAATTTTTTAAATAAATACACTATTGACCAAAATTCATTTTTTCAGAAAAAATCCCAAAAATTTCCATAACATAATATTGGTGCTCTGAGTTCATAAATGAAATCCATTTTATAAAAATAATTTTTTTAAATATTTTTAATTTAATTTTTCATTAAAAACACTATTCACTCAAAAAAACTAATACTTGAATAATAATTTATGAAACCATTGTTTAACCATTTTATTGAATCACATTACTTAATCAAGGTGCCTAGATTATATTAATACGTTCTTTAAGTGAGATTACTAATCCATTTGGACACATTACAAATCCTAATCCTAAAATCACTATTCGTAATTTACTATTCATCAAAAATTATGTTGATCTTATTGGACTCTAAATTTCGTACTGAACATAATTGTAGAATACCATTTTCGAAAATCATTACACATTTTTAATTATTTAAGGTTTACATAAATATTTTTAAAATATCCATTTTCTAAAATTCATCAAAAATATGCATACTATATTTATCCGGTCATTTGAAAATTAATAAACTTCATCATAAGAAGAAATCACAATTTTTATTTAAAACAAAGGATTACACAAGGCAGTTACGGTATCCTTACATAGCCCCTTATCACACCAGCATAAGACCTAAGTGTAAGGTGTGCTAAGGTGAGAGAATCTGAGGGAGGCTCAGCCAACATCGCACGAGTAGTAATTTCTATCAGTTTGACCTTCTCGCGAAGGTGATCCTGTTCTAGCATCACACGATGAAGTTCAGCTTGGGTTTGGTCCAGAGCAAAGGCCAGTGGTGCTACCTCCTTCCCAAGTTCTGTTATATGGGCTTCGATCGGTCCAAGACTACTGGGTGAGGCCATCGAATCTTCTTTCTATATTAATTAACCAAGATTACTTGTATTTAGAGACAATAATCAAAATGTATAGCTTCCAGCGGTCATATTGACCAATGGTCATATAATAGTCAAAACCCATCGGTCTCATTTTAATTATAATCATTTAATCAAATGAAACATTTTTCTTGAGTATAAAAATTAAAATAACACATAAAATTAGGAAACAAGATTTATTCAAAATTTCGGGTCATTACATCCATAACTTATTACCATTTCCTGGTTCTACTTCTAAAGAATTGGGGTACCACATCCCCGATATTGGCCTAAAATTCTAGTGGAACTCCAACTACCATCCTGTGGAGCGATAACTCAGCACCTTCCCCACATAGGTTCTTTTTTTTGACCCCATATAACATTTATATTTAGGAATGTTTTTATAGATTCTATGAAGATGACCTAGTCTAACACATATATGACATTTAATTGCAAGGTAAAGACATTTTTGGTTTTTGTGACCAAACATGATACAATGATAGAATTGGAATATAACATATTCATTATATGGTTTTTTACTTACCTGAATTCTCATACCAATATAAATGTAGAAAAAACTATCATAGTCGTGCTTCCTTCCACTCAAATAATAGCTACCAGTTCACAATATTAAAAGATCCTAACAGCTTATTGGGTCCTCTATGAGATTATCTTTAAAGATGACTGTCTAGTTAATCACAACATGAAAGATTGTTAAATAGAAATTTTTTATCATGACATAACCTCAGGGAATATTCCATCATGAAAATGTCTCACCCTTGATATCTCAGCAACTACAAAAGACAGTGAAAATCCTTGATGTTTAGTGAAATTTCCCCCTTATTTTGTCCCAAATATTCCCTCCTACGTCAAATTCATGAACTCATGACCTTTTTCATCCTTCTACATCTTAGGATATAAACATCTTAATAAATTGTTCTCATTCTCCTTCTAGGATAGATCATCCTACTATAAAGTGTCCTCCATAATATCCCAGCATGATTGGAATGTCCACAAATCATATTTACATAAAGCATTAACTTTCATTTTGTGACTTTTTCGAGATGTTTAAAGATGGTATGTACTAACTCAATCTAGAAATTAGCTTCATAGGGTCACCCATACCTAGTAAAAATTGGTGGATGTTTTTGTTGAAAAGTATTTGTTAGATTACACATATATGGATGGTATGAATATTCTCCCCTTCCATCTATCTCACAACTCAGTAATCTTTTATGATACTTAACATCCATTTGCGCATTGGGAACTACAAGTAGATATGGATTAGATTCGTTAAGAGTGTGATTATTTCTACTCTCATGATACTCAAGTTGAAGATAAATAGGATTCCATTTTAATAAAATACTATAAAAACCATAGATAACTGGATATCAACAAGGAAAACATTAGCAGGTGACTAAAATGGAGAAACACCGACTCCTAGTCTCCCTAAAAATGGATTTAATGTGTTTTAACATGACAAGTCAATTAATTTTATTTATCCTATTAAATAGATACCACATATCATTGTATGATAGGAATTTATATATAACATGGACAATGTATATGCCCCTCCCATAAACAAGGAAGGTGAATATATACCTATGTTCATATTATGAATCTTTTATTCTCATCTCATGCTATACCAAGCCGTGAGTAAAAACTATGACTTCGCCCGTGCACAAGCATGGGAATATTAATTTTTCTTTTAAATAATATGGTTCTACATATAAAATAATTTTGTAGACATAGAAACCAAAAAACTGAAAAAGATTTAATACAATGCAATTTAAACACTGAAATAGTGAAACATCAAATAGTATAGAGAATAAACGTATTGTCTGGACAGATATATGAAGAGGAATGAAAAGAAAAATAATAATTTAAAGATAAAAAAATATGATGTGTCATAAATTATATATTAATGGAATGAAACATTATTTTTACTGTTGAGAAATCAAAAAACTGATGTGATGGTCCAACACTTTTGGATGTTGATTGATTGCAAATTTGTTTCCTGCAACAGTTCAACATAGATCATAAAAAAGAATAATATATAGATACTGTACAAAATCCACCCACCCAGCACAAATGAGTATGAAATTAATTTTCCAACAAACCTGATTAAAATTTTGTCGGAGTTTCTCATTCATAAAATTGATTCAAAATTTTTCAAAACTGCATGGTAATAAAAAAAATTAAGAACTCTAAGTAAAATGATTCATGAATTTCATAAGAAACCCTTAATAACTGATAAAGGTCCAACTCTAAAATTATATTAAAGGCAGCACCCACAGAAAAATACTGAATTTTCAGTAACAACATAACTACATAACAACAATCTTAAAAAGCCAATGTAAAATCTTCAACAGAATGATGATAGGTAGGTATCTATATATAGGCATGTAAACATGAAAATTTTGGGAATAAGTGGAAATATGCTCAAAATGACCATTGTCAAGAGAAATTTAATCAAGATATTTTTATTATCAACTGTTAGTAAGTTCATAGAAGATGAAATTTTTCGATAAATTCTCCTATTTTCATTCCATGTTATACAATTTCACTCCAAACAGTCAACATCAAATGCATGGGGAAAACATTTAATAGTATTGTGACATATTTTTTCCCCAGTGGACTCATTTTTATCCTATTCAAAAAAAAAACCAGTTAATAACCTGTTTCTCTTGAAATGTTCAAAACCATATATATCAAGTACCCTGATTACTGACTTTGCATCTGGGTGATGAGCAATAGAATTACTATTCAAAATACTCCAAACAGTTTTAAATTTACAACTTCATAACAATTTGATGTCATAGAACAGAACAAAATGTAGAATGAAAACATAAATTATAAATAACGATAATTAAAAAAATGATAATGAATAAATACCATGCTTATCAATGAAATTACCTTGAGTAAACTACTTCTTCCAATGCATCTCTGCTTACAACTGCAGTATTTAGATGCTAACATATTGTGATGGTTTCATCTTGAGTTATAATTATATGGTTGCAGAGTGAATCCGGAAGAGCCTGTGGGTAATAACTGAAGAAATTTAATTACAAAGTCAAAATTCCATCAATAACTCAACGGTGGTGACAATAGGTGGTATACATACTATACCAAAAACATACAAGAAAATCTCTGTAGCTGTATTTAGATGAAACATGAACATTTAATCCTTTTTATTTGATGATTCCATTTCCACCACTTTCAGAAATTCAATGTTACCTAAATGTTAAACACCAGCAACAACATGGAATATCACATACTAATAATAAAGAATCAATTGAAAATAGAATCTTACTGGATTTGATGTTGTAAGAAACAGACCCATGATTAAATATAATTTAACACTAACATTTCCCTATCAGTGATTATAGATTTTGAAAGTAACCTTGATGGGATGATCCATACTTTAGAGATAAAAACTACCAGCCTTTATTGTAGACGATGATCCATCCTTAAGAGATAAATACTACTTCAGGTGTTTTATAACAACAAAACTGGCATCTATATGGAGAAAGAAAACAGATGCCTAAAACCGCTTCTAGAAATCTCAAATTGAATAGCAAGTAGTACATAGAAAAACATGAGTCAAAAATCCAACATAACTTCAGAAAATGATGCTAAAAACCAGACAACAAAATAAAAAGTAGTACAGAAGTGATCGGACCTGTTCAAATCATCATGAGAAATATTCTCCAATCCAAAATTTGTAAAAGGAAACACCAAAATCACTAATCAGGTAGCGTGTTTTCCAAATATCCAAGCATGGATAAAATAACAGGCAGGCAGTCCCTCAACATCTAATCAGACACTACTACATAAAAATAGAGATATATCAAAAGTAATATAAAAAATAGATTATGTCCAAAAAATCAGAGTAGAATTAGGGTAATATAGGAACAATGAATCCTCAACATCCAGATTACCAAACAGTAGATGCAGGTCATCAAATTTTTTCATAGAAAGATAAAAAAAGCAATGAAATATTCAAAGAAATAGGCAAAGAAGTCAAAGAATAAAATTGGTACCTAAATGAAAGAGGAAAATCGAAAATAACAAATCCATCCTGAATATCATCTTTATAATGACCTGAGTAGAAAAAATATTTGTAGTTGTTTTAATTTACCCAGCATCAGTGTTCCAATATACTCTTAAAGGGACACATGTTTCCGGTTAATTTCATGCAATGATAAAATTAATATGAAAATATTGTTTTCTGTTTTATCAAATCATAAAGAAATAAAATCCCATGAAAGAGATTAAAAAATGGAAATAATGGGATTCCCAAACATGTTTAGCATGTTTTGTTTATAATTGAAAATATTAATTGAAAATTATATTCATAAAATGACAATTTTCATTTAAATATTCAAAATTATAGAGATAGTAAGAATACATGCTACTAATTCTGATTCAACATAAACAGATATACCCACATACATGGATGTGGTAAAATGAAATAAGTAACCTATAGAAGCATGATTAGATTCAAGAACACTGTAATGAAGTTTAACACATTTAGAGTAAGTAAGAGTGCCTAAATAGAAATAGACACATACATCGATATGGGGAAATGAAAAATATCTCGTATACCTACATGAATTTTCGTAGGAATGATGTAATGAAATTGAATGCATCATTTGGTAGTAAGACCAACTACAACTGAAAAATGTTTCACCATAACAAGAAATCCACACATAGATGGATGTGGGATATTATAAAACGTTAGAGTTAACTGTATGAATAGAGCCATGATAAGTATACATGTATTAGATTAGTAAGAGTGTTTGCAATATAAATCTTCTTAAACATAAATAGAACTACACAGATACATGGATGAGGGAAAATGAATAATGTAAGATATACCTGTATGGGATTATTCTGTTTGACTAATGATCATTGTTAATGATCAACTATACCTTTAAAAGCACAAATATTTTTCTATGTCTGTCTTATAGTAGTAGTTAAAGGAAATATGCATATTTTAATATTGTATTAATATGAAAGAATATAGAAAAAAATTTATTTACAATTGAAGTAAAAAAATATTAAAACACAGATATAGAGAATGAGCAGTGAAAGGGTAACATAACAAAGATTAAATGTAATAAAACAAACAGATAGTTTTTTGTTTCCAGAATTAGAGAATAAAAAATGAAATACGGTTTTAGTACTACAAAAAAGTTTCACAGTAGACATAGGGATCCCTATTGTCAATATCAGAATCCAAGGCCTGTAATCTTTAGGTGGTGTCCGGAAAATGAGCATTATTCATCCTAGATATAACCAAATATAAGAAGTTAGTTAATACAGTCAGTTCCCTTGTTGAATATTTCCATTGTTGGCAAGTCGAGGAGAGTACAATGAATTGATGATCCCGGGGTGTCCTCACATTTCTGCAGATTATGATGAATCTGTTCTTTAATTTCAAAATCTAATAGGAGGTTTTTCTACATGATGAAAAATTGGCACATTAATATGTAGATATCCATCAAAGAGATGTGTAATTGGTGAAATAGAATAAAATAGTTTATAATAAGAATGTATATCAGTTGATAAATCTGGAAATATTATAATAGTTAATCTAGGAAAGATTATTTTACTTGAGTAGAGGAGACATCTGTGACCGATACAGCTACTCCTGAGCTTCTATAAGAATAGAACCCCCAGCATCATGTTTTAGATATAAGGGAAAGAAAAAAAGAGTATTATACTATAGTGTATCATTTTTGGTTTACATTAATTGAAATATTCTATATGTTACGCACCAGCATATTTTCAATCCCACTACCCAACTCTGAAGACCCACTATTCTGACGTGTTTGTGTTGTCAGAAAGAGAAAAAATAAGTTTGATATAAATAGTGGTATAGTATGATGAGAGTGTTGAAATTTATTACATCCTTTTGGTCTAAGGACTCACTAAAGCTACGAATGAAAATTTCATTGTCAGTGATAGAAATAACATTGTAGCTATTTTTTTCAAATGAACGATAATAGTTTTGAATATTGAATGTAGTTACATCAATTGAGAATACTAAATTCATTGACCGGAATACTTCCAACTGAGGAAGGAAACCAAACTCATCATCATACTAATTTAAAAATGATAACAGTTATTAGTTGTCAAATAGAATAAATAAAGTTTAATGTTATAAAAAGATGCTTCTACCTGTATCAAATCACATCTTAACTTTTTAGTTGTTTCATGTAAGAACTGCATAACTTGTTTGTCAAACACAACAGCTGAAAATGAGGCTGTATTATCTGCAACCATGAGCTGTACCCTAAATCTGTTCATTGTTTTTTAAGAAATCAAAATCTGTGGATGAAAGTGTAGTACATCAGTACCACCGAGTTGAATTGTCAAACTATTTACAAATCAAAGAGTAGTTGACCTGGGAGTGGTAGTATTAGGAGATAACTTTCATTTGTCGCACCATAATCTTCCATCTAAACCGTGAACCTTTTTTCATGAAAGAGTCAAAAGACTCATAAAACCAGTTGTGGGTGCTTTGAATCTTTTGTACTCTTGCTGAAATTAAGCATCTTGTTGGCTACAGTAAAAGGTGAATAGTGAAGAATTTTTATTAAAACAAATAAAAATTTTAATGTAACAGTAACTGAAAATTGAAATATTAAAAGTAAATACTTATTTATTACCTTTGGAATGTTTTTGACATCAGAAATGTATTTTTTGTTACTCAAATATAGTATTTATATAGTGGGGTCATGAATAGTTGATGGTGGACTCTATAACTGGGATGGAAATATGAACCCAAACCTAGAGATATTCGTTATATGGAAAAAAATAAACAGTCATCATATAATTTTTTAGCTATGAAGAATGAATAATAGAGAACTAAATCTATGACATATTAACTATACACGGTAAACCTTTTTCTAGAACTATCAACTTCTACAATGTCTAGGTTGTACAAAATCTTTGTTGGTGGAATAGTAGTTGTCACAATAACAGTTCCTGTACAGTATATGCGAACAATTTTAGTCAACATAATGTTGAAGATAAATATAAAAACAACTAATCTACAATCAGAAAATTTTTAAATTTTGGACAGATACTATACTGCTTAATTTTTTCACCCAGATGAGTTGAAAGATCAAAATGTTAGGTGGGTCTTTCCGTTGATCCAATTAAGCTGACATTCCAGTAGAATAAAAGCCCCATAATCTGCATTGAATCTGTAGACCTCTGTAAGGGAAAAATTAGAACTGGTTGTTAATGTCATATAAAGTTGCAATGTCACAGTAATACAAAATTTAAAGCACTTCGCATCTTCAAGAAGAATCTGCATCCTAAGGTTTGAATTGCCCATTTATTGTAGTGGTTGGGAGTATCGCAGAAGCCCAATGATTTATAATCCATAGAACACAGAAAGAATGACAATGAGGGGGAGTTAGATTGATTTAGAAAACACTATATTGATGACTCTATAAATATTGAATATATAAGAATATAAATGCATTGTAATGGTAGTATACCTATTAGGTTATCTTCAGGTAAATTCTTTTGAGAAATGTCATTAAATGAAGTGAAATTAAAACTGAATAGTGGGAGTTGTGCATCATAAGGATGAAGAAATGTTGTTGTTGTGAACATCAATTGGCATGCATGTCTAGTTGCCAAGTAGCATCCTTGATTCCGAGCAATTTGAATGTATTGAATGTAATAGCATAATCCTTCACACATTTGATCTTTGAACTTAGAGATAAGTTGACAGTTCGTAATTAAACATTTTACCTTTGTTCCCTACAAACAGTAAATATAATAGTGGTTGTAATAGAGATATAATATTTGATAGTAGACATAGATGTAATTGAACATATTGTTATACAATATGTTTTAAAAAATAAGGTGTTGTTATAAACACATACCACTATATCTCCAAGTAAAAAATCGATAGAAATGATATTATTGGATTTTTTGATGATGAATTGCACCAAATGTTCAACACACGAACATGTATCTGTAGAGTTTCATTTGAATAAGAATAAATCTCAGACAATGGGGTTATTGATCTGGATATAATTGTTTTATTCGGTACATTTACAATTATTTTAGAAAGATAACTATATCAGAACATAAATAATCATTACAGTTATAGATAATGCATTATATAAAAAAATTTAAAAGATGAATTGTTAAATTCAATTGATACCTATGACAGGTTATCAAATATTTCTTTATAGAGAATATTGTGTGTGCAATCATCATCTGTGTTTTGGATATCTGCAACTATTATTTTCAAACCATTCGGTTATGTGACCGTAGAAACAGCCACATATAATTGACCATGCGAGAACACAGGGATGCGTAGAAATAACCCAACTAAAGAGAAAGATTTCCCTTGACTCTTATTTATAGTCATATCATGACATACTATCAAAGGATATTGCCTTATTTGTAATTTGAAAGGCCATCTATCATCAGATTATGTCATAGTTAATCTTGGAATGAATGCACAGTACCCCGAATGACAGCCAGTTAAAATTTTTGCTCCAATGACATGGTCTCCGAAGTGTGTAACAATCATGCGAGTTCCATTACATAGACCAACCGATTGATCCACATATCTTAACAAAATTACAGGAACTCCAATTTTCAGGATAATTTTGTGCGCTACCAATCCAGAGATATTAATACCATTTAAATACTTAGAGGTGTATATATTCTCTGGCCTATCAGAATCGAAACTCGAATTGCAAACACTGTCTAAGCTGAAGTAGTCTATGCTTTCAGAATTTGTGAGAGATAGAATGTAGTTATCGAATTCTTGTACAACATCACATGTTGGATCTGGAATCGCTCTGTTTTTTAGAAATCATACATCATTGTAATGATCTATGAAGGCAGGATATGTGAAGTCAACAATTGATGCCAATGCATTATCGGATGATTTTAGAAGATAATTTGATGGAATATGAATAATTGATTCACCATCATCAGGCTGTCCAGTGTTACCTTCACCAATATCTAAAACCAACATTGAAAATGTTTGTAAGTCATCTGAATCATTATTGGCAGTCCCAGAATGCAATCACATATTTTTTGTTAGAGTTAAGACTGTACATCGTTTCCAAAGATATGATGACTTAATACATGAAAAAACAATATCATTTCGGTTACCACCTTCTATAACTGGTAATATTTGAGAGAAATCTCCACCCAATACAACTGTGATACCTCTATATGGAAAAGATGCAGCATTGACATTTTTTGTTGTCATTATATATCTCAAGGTATGGTCAAGATCCTCAAAGCAGTAATTGTGAACCATGGATGCCTCATCCCAAATAATCAGTTTTGTAACATGTAATAGTTGTTCTAACTCAATCCCTTATTGAATATTGCAAAAATATTCCTCATTAACAGATATTGGAATATGAAATTTAGAATGTGTCGTCCATCCACCAGGAAGAAGTAGTGATGCTATTCCACTTAAAGATACTGCCATAACAATTCTGCCCTATAAGAACAACAAAGATGTGAGTAATCTCCAGATAAGTGTTTTACCGGTCCCTCCATATCCATGAAAGAAGAAGAAACACCCACATGAAATTGATATTTAAGACAAAATGACATTGATCACATTTTTTGTTTAATGGTAATCATACCCTGTAAAGTTATGTAATCCTTTCGAAGATCTTTTTTGTTGTAGTTTAGTTCTTCCACAACAGAAAAATTTGTATGAGTGTCAATTACAAATTCAAGAATAGGCATAGGGGTAAAACACTGAAGAGATCTATTGTTACTTCATAAAATGTCATCTATTTCTTAGAGATCAAACATGTTCTTCTCTTTATCAGTGAGTGTAAAATCTATATAAAAATTGAAACATATTTAAAGGGGAGGATGGATGGATTGGTAAGTATAGAATTTCAAAATATAGAGTATGTAAATATTAGTATGGAATAGTAAGAAATGAAAAAGTCTGATCTCTTTGGAGAAAATATGTTTAGTATCTTAGAGATATGTCAATATGTTGCTCAGAATTAGAAAGAAGGATGGTTCCACAAAAGTATTAAAGAGAGAACTAACATATATTATGACTGATAGTATAATTAAATTTTTGGAGTAAATATATCGACAAAATTTCAAACTGCTTGACATATAGAAAATAGAATGTTTCAATCAATTAATTAATCGTGCAGAGATTTAGAGAACAATTTAATTACGAAAACTGCAGATGCCTTCACTTGTATCATATTAATTCACCGAAACATTGTAAGTACATAACAGGGACTACTAAATCATTTAAAAACTGAAAGTATATCACTTTTGAAAGAAACATATGAATTTGCATTTACATTATAGACATCATAATAAAAAAATTCATGACAGACATGCATATTTTTCTTCGAACTGTGCAGCAACATGTACAGAACATAACATGGACCAATGGAAAATTATATGAAGTGTGCATAGACATGCAGGTAGAACCATGTCATTTAAAAATTTGAAAATACTTGGAGTTCTTTTAATTTTTAAGAATGTATGTCATAGAATGTATTGAAATATTTATATAATCATCTGAAAATGGTAAAGTATTATTATAACAAAGGCTTATAGATTCAATACACAATGAAGTAATTAAAAATTACACGTACTTCACGGTAGAGCTGACTATAATGTTCTAATCCAACAATATAAATTTCATTTAAGAGTATACAGAAGTGGAAACCATTTGAAATGTGTTCATTTGAGAAACATTTTTAATAGAATCACATGGTTTACAATATATAAAGTGTTACAACAATATCTACATGGAATATTTAAACTAAAATCTCGCAGAAGCAGTGATAGCGCTAGTGATGTTTATTGGTTCACAGAAAAATCAATAGATGTGTAGAAAATAAATAAATAGAACACTAAAGTAATGATGTATTAAGAATTATTAGTTGATAAATTTCAATTTGTACCTTGCATTTGAAGCCTTTGTCTCTAATAATATAAGATATCTTCCGAGAGAATATGGCATGTTTCATTCCAAACTAAATCCGGGAGAGACATGTTATTTGATATTAGCATGCATGAAAATAGTATACATAGGCAGTGTCCCATTCCCCATGTTGGGACCTCTTTAAGAGAATCAAGGAATTCATGGTCATTTTCTAATAATCCCATAGCAGATCATGCCTCCCTAAAAGTGAAATAAGTAATGTTTTTGACAGTTTTCAAATCCTATATGATGTTGCACCTTGGATTTTCATCAGAATATTTCGCAGATAGTATATCTCTCTAGTGGTAGGCAGCACATAATAGAGTCGACCAATACTGAAACCTTGTTTTCTGGGATTCCACTTTTTGTCTTGACTACAGAATACATACCTAGTCAGGTATTTTGAGAATGCTAAAATTCTTCCTTCTGGGAACGACACATTTGATTTAAACCAAGATGTGAACATTTTTTCCGCAACATTAAAGTCAGTTAGGATATCTTCAATTTAGTCATCATCTCTTTATGTCACTGAATTTTTCCCCGGTAAATGATAATGCAGCATGTCGACAGGTGGATATCTGTAATTGTTATCGTAAGAGAAGATCCGCTAGGAAGCCTCACAAGGTGATATGTAGCGATAGTCGTAATACATCTTTATCTCATCAATAGTTTTGTCTATTAATTTCTTCTTGTTGCTTTCATATAGTGATTACGTAACACAATCATTTCTTTTTCTTATATATTTAAAGAGATACTCAATAGAAGATGACTAGTTGCACACATCAATATTGATATGGGCTTGATATTTGAGTAGAAAAACTGGATTTTATGGTACCACAATACAATTATTCAAATCAACTCCATTTTTATGGGTTGTTCTCCTATCGTCCTTGCTACTATATATGACATAACCGTCATCATCTACTGTTGTATCTCCATAAAATCTTTTAGGAAAGAACTTAGATCATTTTACATTGTTCATACAAGGAGAAGAATGTCTGGCATCACCACATGGGTCGTGGAGCATATAGTTTTTAATAGTTTCATTTAGTCTTGGGTACGCAACTTTATCTGGAATCTCAGCGGACACCACTTTGTTAACATCTGATGGTGTGATAATTTTGTTTTCATGACAAAGAAACAATAAAATGTGAACATGCGGCAAACCAAATTTCTAGAATTCAATGGTTCGAACAACTGTAATGGAAATATAATAGATTACGTCGAGTTTGTATTAGGTGATGTAATAATAATTATTAAGGTAAACATACTGTATAATTAAAATTGATATTATAAGGTAAACATATAAAAGTATATACAATGATCTTACCTGCCCAAGATTTTTTGAAGATACAATTTTCCCATAAATATTCTAGAAGATGTTCAACCTTTATATTGAATACTTGAGATAGTAATTGTGGACAGTCAGCTGGATGAAGATTCTTTTGTCTAACAAATCGACTGCTTTCAGGCCACATTGGGTTACATGTAAATGTTAGGAACAAATCTCAATACCCTTACCAATTACAAATTGACAATGCATCTTGATAATTTTGAATCATATATCTTGGACCACTAGTAAAAGATGAGGAAAAAATGATGCACTTTTTACATGAGGACCCTTCTCGGTCACCTCGAAGGAATGCATCTTGCAAACCATTGTATAGTTTGACCCGCAGTCGCATCTAGTTGAAATGAATAAACGATAGTCTCTGTGACTCAATCATTTTGTAAGCATCGATGAGAAATTGTTGCAGTAATTGTCTGGAATGCAGCAAAGTGTATGATTTAATGTCACGAAACTACAAGTTTAATGAGAAGTATTCTCTCGTTGTATCCTTTCTTAGAATTTCACAGTTTGTGAATGGAGTAGCGCGATGCATTACACTGTCAACATATCCATTCTAGCCACTAGGGAAAATCAATGGATACTGTAATGGAAGATATAAAGGGTGAATCTCATCAATTCGTTGCAATGCACCCCATTTTTTTAATGATGATGTCATGCTCTTCATTTATATCGTCAATATCACCCACAATAAGCATTGAAATTTTAGATGTTGTCGGCAAGTTATATGTCGCATCATTTGTTTGTATTTTTTTTAGAAGGCGAAGCTTTATGTTCGGAACATCTTCAGGATTGAGGAAATCTTTTGCTGATATGAACTGTTGAGCTAAAGCATTGATCTCATGTAGAATAAGTTGCAAATTCTCAACAATACTGAAGTTAATAATTGAGTGAATATTTTTTTCATCAAATATGGAAGAAATTTTTGTGTCAGGAAACTATAATAAAAGGTATGAGATTGATATTCATAGAATTCAATTTGAGAAATACCTCATACTTCTAACTCTATTTTGGCACTCATGTTCTGTGTCATATGCACATAGTTGGGAAAACCTTGTGGGTGTACTTCTACCAGACAAAAACTACCTATGCAATGGTAGTTTTTTCAATTTAGTCTGAATATACTCGGGGCTCGACCATTGTTCAAAGACATATCAACCTTCCCACCCATTGACATGAATGAAAAAATAGAATTATAAAGATGCATATGTTCTTGGAAAGCTCGTTCTTGGGATGAAGTTCTATTCAAAACTAACATATGTATGTATGGAGGAGGTGACGAGAGTAAATCAAAGCAATCTTTCCCCTGGAGCAGCATAGAGAAAAACATTGGATATGTCAGTAGATTAATTTCCTATTTCTCTCATCATACCACATAGTAGAGTTACAGTATTGGAAAATACAAGTTGGGTCTCCAATATCTTTGTATACAGAATGATGGGAAATAATGTATAAAAAAGTTATTCAATTTCCATTTTCTGTCAATGAATAGTATTCGATTTATGATATTAATAATATAGGATTACTAAAAACATTAACCTATGTAATCCTCCATGTATAGTTGTAATGAGTTTCCTGTATAAGTCATTGAAATGTAAAAATGGCGTGTCCTAACTTGTATAGAATGTAATACTAATTAAAGATGAAGTTGTTGGTCAACAAACCGATGTAGTTTGCAGTTTTGCTGACGAAATCAGTATTGTTTGAAGACGAAGCTGAAAATTGTTAGGAGAAATAATGTTGAATAGAATATAAACGTCAAGAAAATTTAAGTAGTTATAATAAACAAATGAATAAATCTATATTAATTCAAAACAAACTTATAACATACCTTCCAATGATGGAGTACTGTACGTTGGTGCACTAGTATTGGGAAGACAAAAGTTGTACAGAGAGGATAGAGTAAGAATTGAAAATTAATTGACATGTTAAGACATATTATAGTGTATAAGTAATGCATACTATGTCGGGTCGACTACTACGGATTCAGTGATATTGTTGTCATCATTTAGTAGACCTAAAGTAAAAAAGTGATATAACTATTACATGACTGCTAATTAAGTGGGTGACCCATTTTATGGTCCTAGAAGTTGATAAACATCAGACTTACAACAAGATATAGGGGAGAGTGTTTGATTTATTTGTATTCGTTTGTTTTTTCTGGCAGACAGAGATGACACGGCACGATTTGCAGTTGGTACTATGAACAAATAAGTAACAAATGATGAGTAGTTTAACTTTGATGGAAACTGTAACACCCCAGGTAAATAATGAATATGAAATTTTAATATTTATCCATATTTGTGAATAAAATATTAATATGACTTTAAAGGGGACGCTATGCTCGATGGCGTACCCAACACGCAACAACGAGTTTCTTGGGAATCTTACGTTGCACTCTAATAATAAAATAATATTAATTCAAATGGTAGTTAACATGTAGCCATTTTATTGGCGGGAATGGATAGAAATAACTAAATTATGATTATATATGTTTTTTAAATGTTTTTACATTTATCCAATAAAAGCTAAAGGCTTAAAATACGGAAAGAATTCAATTTTAGGCATATATGCCTTAGTTTTCACTAAAGGTTCACTTATCACCTTTTAATGGAGAACTGTCATTAAATATAGTTTTGTTCACTCTTAAATATTCTTTTGGACCAAATAAAACTGTTATTAAGAATCGGGACATCAAATTTTACTTTGTGTAATTTTTTGGTATTTTTCCGATAAAGTTCATTTTTTAATGAATAGTGTAAAATTTTGTATTTTAATTCAAAAACTCTTTTTAATCTAATTTATTTATATGATTAGATTATATTTTGAATTAGTTTTAAAGTGAAATTAGAAAATATTTTTACCATTAAATCCAATAGTGGTCGTTGGAATTAATTTCACTTCGAAATCAGACTTAAACTAGTGTCAATCTTTTGATACTTATTGTTTTATAAAAACACGCTATTTGCTCTGACATCGGGAATTAATTATTAAATTAATTAATGTGAATAATATGTTTTAAATTTTGTAAAACGGACTTCATTTTTGAATTCGGAATATCAAATATAGCTCAGGGTGAATTTTTGGGATTTTTCTGAAAAACTTCAATTTTTGATGAATAGTGAAACCACTAAGTGGTACTTATAAAAGCTGATTTTCCGTTTAAATGAAATTTTTCCATCATTGTGTTTTTAATTTCAAAAATCTGACATAAATGGTTGTCATTAAGAAGTAAAATGTGGTTCAATGAGATTATAATAATTTTTTGGTGAATAGTAACTTATTAAGTTCTTAATCGCGATTAGAGGTAATTAGTGTAATTTAAGGTAAAAATGATATTATAAGAATGTGAAAACACCATGACACTTGTCCTACACCTATTGGGTGAGTCATGGCCGACCAAGACAAGCCATGGGCCAACTTGGGGACCCCATGGAGACACATTGTTTGGGAAATGACATAAATAACATTTTATTTAATGTAAAAGTAAAATTGACACAAACATGATATGTTTTACTAAAACAATTTTTAAGTGGGGATATACAAGTCATCTTTTTGATTATAAATATTAATTGGAAATATAAAAAAATTTCCTACATCACAGTATTTTTTTTATAATTTTTAGACATTAAATAAATTAAACTATTTATGACATAATAATGATGCAGCGATGACATCATTATTTGACTATTTAAATAAAATGGAAATATAATGTAAAATATATAAACTAAACATGTCCAAAACTTATTGGATGAGTGGATTTAGAAGCCTTATCACCTTATCCACGAATTATATAAATGTGGGACCTTTGGAAACCGAAACACATTTTCAAATAAAGTAATATTTCTTTACTTTCCAAAAGTGCCCCTCCTCTCCTCTTATAAAAGGCCCCCACCTCTACCTCATTTAACACTCTCCTAAAGCCTTTGGCTCGGCCAACCCCTGCCCATTTACTCTCTCCACATCCCTCTCCTAATCCTAGAGTATTCCCTTCGGGCAGAATCCTTTCAAAGGAAGCCTTTAGGATCAAATCAAAAGGAGTTACACTTTTAAAGGTAATTCATTCTCTCATGTTCATTTGTTTTATTTTTCTTCTCAAACCCCCTAAACTCTTTTTATTTATTTCTTTTGTAACAAAAACACTATCTTCAATATACTAGGATGTTTTTATAAGATTTATTCGAGCTACACTCTCACACAACTACATCAAATGGTTAAAGAACATACGGTTTCCGTGGATGGCGAAATCCTGCCTCCCGAAACGATGATTGTTCAATACTCATTTAACACCTTCAAAGGTGGCCATTATGATGTCACTATTTTTATATATGATATATAATATGTTTATGTTTTCCTTAAGCTTCTGTTTTTTTCATTTTGGGCATACCTTTATTGTTTCCATTATGGGTAAACGCGATATCTTCATTTAAGGAAGTGCGGACTACCGCCCCCTCAAAGTGATTTGATTCGTTAAATACCATAAGTGGGATGTATAAAGGATGGAAATATGATATTATATATGATATTATACTAGAATTATAATATACCTTTATATCATTATTATTCCATTCTATAAAATACGAAATAGAAATGAAAGTAGCGTTCATGCGTACGTACGGCTTACCGTCTCCATGAACGGTGCATTTCATTTATTACAACTAAATGATTATGTAATGTTATAATTGCATGAATGTACTGGATATATATGAAATATATGATATCTACATAATGATTACAATTCTGGATATAATAAACATTTGGCCACACGAACAACGTGTAATTGTAAGAAGTCCACTTTCGACTTAAGAACCAAATATCGGGAAAACAAATATTATTAACTTAAATGATTACATAATGTGTATGACATGGTAATAAGTAGTATAAAAGTAATAATGAACTTGAAAAAGGTTCTTAAGGAATTAGAAATTAACTCAAGTTTATTATTCAGGAGATTAAAGAACGATCGAGTCAAGTCGGACCCGAGGTAAGGGATCCTACTCCTCTCTTTCTTTTTAAGTACACACTTTTATGTCATTCCTTTTAAAGATCATATTTCTTGTTATTGGGATGATATTTTATATTAAACATACTGTAATTTATATTTTCTTGTGATGAGAGAACCTATTCTCTCTCATCAATCCATTTTGGAAGTTTTGAGTGGCGACGTTAGGCTGCCGAACTTTCGTAAGAGATCGAACCTCTCTCTTTATTTTTAAGTACTCTCCTTTATGTCACTTATTTTAAGCTCCTCTTTGTAATATTGGGGGATGTTCTTCTATATTACTCTTGCTGTACATTTTATTTTAATGTGATGAGATACCCTATTTGATCTCATCAATCCATATTCGGAAGTTTTATGTGGCGCCGTTTGGCTGCCGAGTTTTCGTAAGGGATTTTTCATCTCACTTTTATTCCCGTGAGATTTATGCTACATTTGCCAAAATTTCCTTTGAGTGGTGTATGTACTGGCATTATTCTACTATTTATGTAATATACTTTCATTTATGAGTATTTACATCAATGATTTATTGTCCTTCTTTCATGGGGTGTATGTTTTGAAAGATACCCAAGTCGGTAAGGGAACCTTTCACCCTCCTCTTTTTAAAAGACTTGTTTTGTTGGGTATTTTAATTTACATGTTGTTATGTTGGGATATGTTCTCATATATCATTATTGATGTAAATTTTATGTCCATGTGATGAGATACAATTTTTATCTCTCATCAACTCATTTTGATGTGATGCCGTTAGGCTGTCAAGGGAACTTTTTAACCCAATTTCGATTTCTTTGGGTTCAACATGTAGTCATTGAATATGTCATCCATTGAATATGTGTGAATGACCTTTTATTATTTTACACTTAATATCCAATTATATTGGGTGTATTTATATTTGTCACACATATTTTTGAGATTTATTTGTCCTTAATTTAAGGATACCTTCTTTATAAGGTATTTCATCACATATGACATTTCTATTGAGGGTTAATTGTTGTTATGCACCAATTCACTCTTATATGGTGTATATACTGTCCTTTGGAGTATTATCTCATGAATCCATTTATTCTCATGATATTATAAAGTTCTGACTAAATGTTATTCCTCAATTATTGTATTCAAGTGTCACTAATTTTGGTAAAACCCCTTTAACCAAAATATCACTTTAAATGTTTTAATTATTTGTTCTTATTAATATCCATGTATTCAAAATGGTTTTAAGGATTTATTTATATGGATATTAATGGTTTAAAATGTTAAAAGATTCAAGGTGGTATGGGACACTTTGATTCAAGAATCTATTTATTAAATGTTTTAAATGGTTTTGAAAATGGTTTTTAATGGATTCGTTATTTCAATATCCTAAAATGTTATATTGTGATTGAAATGTGGAAATGTTATGTTTTCTTTATTCATGTTTTATGTGATATGATTATGTTATGGTTCTTTGGCATTGTTATGATGAACGGGTGGTTCCGTGATAAACTAAGGGCGGGTGAGCCCAATATAGCTCTCCAATGCATTGGGTAACGCGAAGGAGTGAAACGTTAAGGTTTCTCCGAAGAGATTTAGGGAATATACTGTGATGGGTATTCCAAACGTAACCAAGTGGGTTACTCCCTACGTAAGAATGTTATGAATGCCTCAAGTTACCTTTATGTCTTATGTTTTCTACGATTTATTCATGATTTGATATGCCTATGTTTTATGGGTAAAGTGTGATTTCATTCTAATGTATATATGAACTCATGTTTCCTTTCCATATTTTTTATAACTCTTACTGAGCTTTTTATGCTCATCCCAAGTTTTTGAAATGTTTTTCACAGGTCAAGGGAAAGGTTCATGATGTGATGATAGTGTCAAGGATGTGTCAAGAAAGAATCTGTGTTATAAATAAAATATGATTCCGTTGATGGGAAGAATGAATGCTGTCTTTTATGTAACCACTTTGTTTAAATGTGGAATGTAATGCAAGTTTCATGATCTAATTCTCTAAAACTCTAAACCTGAAAAGATCCTCAATGTGTAATCTTGTAATAACTCAAGATTAAGTAAGGTTTTAAGGCTGGGGCCTTATAGTTGGTATCAAAGGTCGTTTTAGATAACTTTAGAGGTTAGGGTATTCTTTAAGCATAATTGACAATTACCATAATGGTTAGGATTTCAGAAAGAGTCTTAGTTTTAGATAAAGTGAATGAGTAAGTATATCTTATTGTCTATCTTACTCATTAGTACATGATGGTTTTGTTGATATACTCACACTGACCTTTTTGGTTTTAGTAAATGGCTGGATCTAGCAGGCACCAAAGTAACAGTGGATGTGAAGGAAACTGTGACAGTTTTTTGAGCAAGCAGCTGAATGATATGGGAGCTGCAATGAGAACTCTTTTGATTATCCTCAACCAACTATCTGGAGTCATGATTGACCACCTAAACCTTGGATATTTCTCTAAGGCATCATATATGAATGAAACAAATCCCTACGGAAGTACAGGTAATAATCATAAAGGTAAGCGTGTTCAAAAACCTATGTGTCAAAGATGTGGAAAGAAACACCTAGGAAAATGTTTCAAAGGGACAGAAATATGCTATAGATGTGGAAATGAAGGTCATAAAGCAAGAACCTGCCATGGAAAAAGGAAGCATCCAGTTGACTCGAGGAAAGGGAAAGAAGTTCATTCTGAGGGATCAATTGAATGTTTTAAATGTGGTGTGCATGGTCATTATGCAAACACATGTCCTATGAAGAAGTTTCGTGAATGGGGTCACCAAGAGCGTACCAATATTCGTTTACCAATACCTAATGCCATTCCGATTGAGGATGAAGAAACTGACAATGACCAATCAAAGGTATGTACTACTTCATGACTATTGTTTTCTTATTTTGGAATCTTAGGATATGATTCATGATTTTGTTTGTAGGAAAGAGGTATTTCGGAATAAGTTGGAAAGGAATGGATAATGGATCATGAAGAATGTTGAATGAGTAAGATGTCAACATATAAGGGCTTTAAGAGTTAGGGTGAAATTATTAAGAGTATTAAGTCTCTTTTAATGATGGGGGTACATTAGAAGACTTTTAATATTATGTGTAACCCTGATGTTTAATATAGGCAAATTTTATTCAAGTAATAGTTATATTTTCTTTTGTGGACATAGTTATAAAGAACCATTTGGGTTTATATGATCCTTACTTTTGAGGTAATTATGGGTTACCATATGTTATGATTGAAGTGAAAGGCATGAGATAAAATTGAGGTTAAATTATGTTATGGTTATTTTTGATGATTTTATCCCTTTTTGGGTAATGATTTGGGAATTATATAGTTTTGGAAAAAGGACAACACGCAGACCGTGTGACAACCCGTCGCGTCGGACAATGCTGCGGGAATCGAACCCACAACCAAACTGCGACTGGTATTTATCGCCTACCACTGGACTACGTGAAGTCCCTGGTTAGTTTGACTGATTCTTTTTAGTTATATGATTTTATGAATTAAGAGTAAGTTGATTTTGGAGGATATGTGATTAGGATAATTACTTTTCAATGTGAGACTTTAGGAGCAACTGATGTTGTTTGGAGATAAATGTTACGATTTAACTTGGAAGACTATGTGACTAAATCCTTCAAATATTTGGGTTTCAATCTTATATTTGTTTACTTTGAAGAATTTTATGGAAAAATTGTTTATCGGATGGTCCTCGTTGAACTTTGGGTTTTGTTGGACAAATTTTGGAGATTAAGAATAGATTTTCTTTTTATAAGGGGTTATCCTTTTCTGGATTATCTGATCTTGTACTAACCATTTTGGTTTTGGTTTTGGTTAAATCCTAAATACATGGGATGTATATAGTTCTCTTTTGGGGATTAGGTGATTCTCTAGAAGTTGATTATAGTACTCTTAATGCGAACAAGTCTCCCTAAATACACGTATTTTGGAAAAAATATGAGTTTGACTAAGGAATCTAGTAAAAGTTGAAAGTCAACATGATAAGTGATTATGCTTCCTTATGAATAAATTCCTCAATAAAAAGTAACTTAAAACAAAAATGTTGTCTATTAACTTTTCATACTGGGGAATCGAATACCGTTTAACCCATCACAAGTTTGTGATTTTCTCATGGTTAACTTTCTCCTAAACATGTTTTCTATCACTCTCCATGAGAACATGAACCTATGTTTTCTCCTCCATGTCCATATTTTCATACTTGGAATCCTAGTATGGGTTAACTCGGGTGACCTTTGTACTTATCTTTCTTTATTTTAAAGTGTTTGTTTTTCCGACTTTTGTTCCGATGTGGGACTTTCAAGGATGTTTCCAAGCGCAATTTTAAAATTGCGAGGACGCAATTCCCAAAAGGGGGGAAGGATGTAACACCCCAGGTAAATAATGAATATCAAATTTTCATATTTATCCATATTTGTGAATAAAATATTAATATGACTTTAAAGGGGACGCTATGCTCAATGGCGTACCCAACACGCAACAACGAGTTTTTTTGGGAATCTTACGTTGCACTCTAATAATAAAATAATATTAATTCAAATGGTAGTTAACATGTATCCATTGTATTGGCGGGAATGGATAGAAATAACTAAATTATGATTATATATGTTTTTTAAATGTTTTTACATTTATCCAATAAAATCTAAAGGCTTAAAATACAGAAAGAATTCAATTTTAGGCGTATATGCCTTAGTTTTCACTAAAGGTTCACTTATCGCCTTTTAATGGAGAAATGTCATTAAATATAGTTTTTTCCACTATTAAACATTCTTTTGGAACAAATAAAACTCTTATTAAGAATCGAGACATCAAATTTTACTTTGTGTAATTTTTTGGTATTTTTCCGATAAAGTTCATTTTTTAATGAATAGTGTAAAATGTTGTATTTTAATTCAAAAACTCTTTTAAATCTAATTTATTTATATGATTAGATTATATTTTGAATTAGTTTTAAAGTGAAATTAGAAAATATTTTTACCATTAAATCCAATAGTGGTCGTTGGAATTAATTTCACTTCGAAATCAGACTTAAACTAGTGTCAATCTTTTGATACTTATTATTTTATAAAAACACGCTATTTGCTCTGACAGCGGTAATTAATTATTAAATTAATTAATGTGACTAATATGTTTTGAATTTTGTAAAACGGACTTCATTTTTGAATTCGGAATATCAAATATAGCTCAGGGTGAATTTTTGGGATTTTTCTGAAAAACTTCAATTTTTGATGAATAGTGAAACCACTAAGTGGTACTTATAAAAGCTGATTTTCCGTTTAAATGAAATTTTGCCATCATTGTGTTTTGAATTTCAAAAATCCAACATACATGGTTGTCATTAAGAAGTGAAATGTGGTTCAATGAGATTATAATAATTTTTTGGTGAATAGTAACTTATTAAGTTCTTAATCGCGATTAGAGGTAATTAGTGTAATTTAAGGTAAAAATGATATTATAAGAATGTGAAAACACCATGACACTTGTCCTACACCTATTGGGTGAGCCATGGCCGACCACGACAAGCCATGGTCCAACTTGGGGACCCCATGGAGACACTTTGGTTGGGAAATGACATAAATAACATTTTATTTAATGTAAAAGTAAAATTGACACAAACATGATATGTTTTACTAAAAAAAATTTTAAGTGGGGTTATACAAGTAATATTTTTGATTATAAATATTCATTGGAAAGATAAAAAGATTTCCTACATCATATTAATTTTTTTATAATTTTTAGACATTAAATAAATTAAATTATTTATGACATAATAATGATGCAGCGATGACATCATTATTTGACGATTTAACTAAAATGGAAATATAATGTAAAATCAATAAACTACACATGTCCAAAACTTATTGGATGAGTGGATTTCGAAGCCTTATCACCTTATCCATGAATTATATCAATGTGGGACCTTTTGAAACCGAAACACATTTTCAAATAAAGTAATATTTCTTTACTTTCCAAAAGTGCCCCTCCTCTCCTTTTATAAAAGGCCCCCACCTCTACCTCATTTCACACACTCCTAAAGCCTTTGGCTCGGCCAACCCCTACCAATTTACTCTCTCCACATCCCTCTCCTCATCCTAGAGTATTCCCTTTGGGCAGAATCCTTTCAAAGAATTCCTTTAGGCTCAAATAAAAAGGAGTTAAACTTTTAAAGGTAATTCATTCTCTCATGTTCATTTGTTTTATTTTGCTTCTCCAACCCACTAAACTCTTTTTATTTATTTCTTTTGTAACAAAACCAGTATATTAAATATACTAGGATGTTTTTATAAGATTTATTCGAGCTACACTCTCACACAACTACATCAAATGGTTAAAGAACATACGGTTTCCGTGGATGGAGAAATTCTGCCTCCCGAAATGATGATTGTTTAATACTCATTTAACACCTTCAAAGGTGGCCATTATGATGTCAATATTTTTATATATGATATATAATATGTTTATGTTTTCCTTAATCTTCTGTTTTTTTCATTTTGGGCATACCTTTATGGTTTCCATTATGGGTAAACGCGATATCTTCATTTAAGGAAGTGCGGACTACCGCCCCCTCAATGTGATTTGATTCGTTAAATACCATACGTGGGATGTATAAAGGATGGAAATATTATATTATATATGATATTATACTGGAATTATAATATACCTTTATATCATTATTATTCCATTCTATAAAATACGAAATAGAAATGAAAGCAGTGTTCATGCGTACGTACGACTTATCGTCTCCATGAACGGTGCATTTCATTTCTTACATCTAAATGATTATGTAATGTTATAATTGCATGAATGTACTGGATATATATGACATATATGATATATACATAATGAATACAATTCTGGATATAATAAACATTTGGCCACACGAACAACATGTAATTGTAAGAAGTCCACTTTCGACTTAAGAACCAAATATCGGCAAAACAAATATTATTAACTTAAATGATTACATAATGTGTATGACATGGTAATAAGTAGTATAAAAGTAAAAATGAACTTGAAAAAGGTTCTTAAGGAATTAGAAATTAACTCAAGTTTATTATTCAGGATATTAAAGAACGATCGAGTCAAGTCGGACCCGAGGTAAGGGATCCTACTCCTCTCTTTCTTTTTAAGTACACACTTTTATGTCATTCCTTTTAAAGATCATATTTCTTGTTATTGGGATGATATTTTATATTAAAATTACTGTAATTTATATGTTCATGTGATGAGAGACCCTATTCTCTCTCATCAATCCATTTTGGAAGTTTTGAGTGGCGCCGTTAGGCTGCCGAACTTTCGTAAGAGATCTAACCTCTCTCTTTCTTTTTAAGTACTCTCCTTTATGTCACTTATTTTAAGCTCCTCTTTCTAATATTGGGGGATGTTCTTCTATATTACTCTTGCTGTACATTTTATTTTAATGTGATGAGATACCCTATTTGATCTCATCAATCCATATTCGGAAGTTTTATGTGGCGCCGTTTGGCTGCCGAGTTTTCGTAAGGGATTTTTCATCTCACTTTTATTCCCGTGAGATTTATGCTACATTTTCCAAAATTTACTTTGAGTGGTGTATGTACTGCCATTATTCTACTCTTTGTGTAATATAATTTCATTTATTAGTATTTACATCAATGATTTATTGTCCTTCTTTCATGGGGTGTATGTTTTGAAAGATACCCAAGTCGGTAAGGGAACCATTCACCCTCCTCTTTTTAAAAGACTTCTTTTGTTGGGTCTTTTAATTTACATGTTGTTATGTTTGGATATGTTCTCATATATCATTATTGATGTAAATTTTATGTCCATGTGATTAGATACAATTTTTATCTCTCATCAACTCATTTTGATGTGATGCCGTTAGGCTGTCAAGGGAACTTTTTAACCCAATTTCGATTTCTTTGGTTTCAACATGTAGTCATTGAATATGTCATCCATTGAATATGTGTGAATGACTTTTTATTATTTTACACTTAATATCCACTTATATTGGGTGTATTTATATTTGTCACACATTTTTTGAGATTTATTTTTCCTTAATTTAAGGATACCTTCTTTATAAGGTATTTCATCACATTTGACATTTCTATTGAGGGTTCATTGTTGTTATGCACCAATTCACTCTTATATGGTGTATATACTGTCCTTTGTAGTATTATATCATGAATCCATTTATTCTCATGATATTATAAAGTTCTGACTAAATGTTATTCCTCAATTATTGTATTCAAGTGTCACTAATTTTGGTAAAACCCCTTTAACCAAAATATCACTTTAAATGTTTTAATTATTTGTTCTTATTAATATCCATGTTTTCAAAATGGTTTTAAGGATTTATTTATATGGATATTAATGGTTTAAAATGTTAAAATCTTCAAGGTGGTATGGGACACTTTGATTCAAGAATCTCTTTATTAAATGTTTTAAATGGTTTTGAAAATGGTTTTTAATGGATTCGTTATTTCAATATCCTAAAATGTTATATTGTGATTGAAATGTGGAAATGTTATGTTTTCTTTATTCATGTTTTATATGATACGATTATGTTATGGTTCTTGGTCATTTTTATGAATAACCGGTGGTTCCGTGATAAACTAAAGGTGGGTGAGCCCGATATAGCTCTCCAATGCATTGGGTAACGCGAAGGAGTGAAACGTTAAGGTTTCTCCGAAGAGATTTAGGGAATATACTGTGATGGGTATTCCAAATGTAACCAAGAGGGTTACTCCCTACGTAAGAATGTTATGAATGCCTCAAGTTACCTTTATGTCTTATGTTTTCTACGATTTATTCATGATTTGATATGCCTATGTTTTATGGGTAAAGTGTGATTTCATTCTAATGTATATATGAACTCATGTTTCCTTTCCATATTTTTTATAACTCTTACTGAGCTTTTTATGCTCATCCCAGGTTTTTGAAATGTTTTTCACAGGTCAAGGGAAAGGTACATGATGTGATGATAGTGTCAAGGATGTGTCAAGAAGGAATCCGTGTTATAATTAAAATATGATTCCATGATGGGAAGAATGAATGCTGTCTTTTATGTAACCACTTTGTTTAAATGTGGAATGTAATGCAAGTTTCATGATCTAATTCTCTAAAACTCTAAACCGGAAAAGATCCTCAATGTGTAATCTTGTAATAACTCAAGATTAAGTAAGGTTTTAAGGCTGGGGCCTTATAGTTAGTATCAAAGGTTGGTTTAGATAACTTTAGAGGTTAGGGTATTCTTTAAGCATAATTGACAATTACCATAATGGTTAGGATTTCAGAAAGAGTCTTAGTTTTAGATAAAGTGAATGAGTAAGTATATCTTATTGTCTATCTTACTCATTAGTACATGATGGTTTTGTTGATATACTCACACTGACCTTTTTGGTTTTAGTAAATGGCTGGATCTAGCAGGCACCAAAGTAACAGTGGATGTGAAGGAAACTGTGACATTTTTTTGAGCAAGCAACTGAATGATATAGGAGCTGCAATGAGAACTCTTTTGATTATCCTCAACCAACTATCTGGAGTCATGATTGACCACCTAAACCTTGTATATTTCTCTAAGGCATCATATATGCAAGAAACAAATCCCTACGAAAGTACATGTAATAATCATAAAGGTAAGCATGTTCAAAAACCTATGTGTCAAAGATGTAGAAAAAAACACCTAGGAAAATGTTTCAAAGGGGCAGAAATATGCTATAGATGTGGAAATGAAGGTCATAAAGCAAGAACCTGCCATGGAAAAAGGAAGCATCCAGTTGACTCGAGGAAAGGGAAAGAAGTTCTTTCTGAGGGATCAATTGAATGTTTTGAATGTGGTGTGCATGGTCATTATGCAAACACATTTCCTATGAAGATGTTTCGTGAATGGGGTCACCAAGAGCGTACCAATATTCATTTACCAATACCTAATGCCATTCCGATTGAGGATGAAGAAACTGACAATGACCAATCAAAGGTATGTACTATTTCATGACTATTGTTTTCTTATTTTGGAATATTAGGATATGATTCATGATTTTGTTTGTAGGAAAGAGGTATTTCGGAATAAGTTGGAAAGGAATGGATAATGGATCATGAAGAATGTTGAATGAGTAAGATGTCAACATATAAGGGCTTCAAGAGTTAGGGTGAAATTATTAAGAGTATTAAGTCTCTTTTAATGATGGGGTTACATTAGAAGACTTTTTATATTATGTGTAACCCTGATGTTTAATATAGGCAAATTTTATTCAAGTAATAGTTATCTTTTCTTTTGTGGACATAGTTATAAAGAACCATTTGGGTTTATATGATCCTTACTTTTGAGGTAATTATGGGTTACCATATGTTATGATTGAAGTGAAAGGCATGAGATAAAATTGAGGTTAAATTATGTTATGGTTATTTTTGATGATTTTATCCCTTTTTGGGTAATGATTTGAGAATTATATAGTTTTGGAAAAAGGACAACACGCAGACCGTGTGACAACCCGTCGCGTTGGACAATGTTGCAGGAATCGAACCCACAACCAAAGTGCGACTGGTATTTATCGCCTACCACTGGACTACGTGAAGTCCCTGGTTAGTTTGACTGATTCTTTTTAGTTATATGATTTTATGAATTAAGAGTAAGTTTATTTTGGAGGATATGTGATTAGGATAATTACTTTTCAATGTGAGACTTTAGGAGCAACTGATGTTGTTTGGAGATAAATGTAACGATTTAACTTGGAAGACTATGTGACTAAATCCTTCAAATATTTGGGTTTCAATCTTATATTTGTTTACTTTGAAGAATTTTATGGACAAATTGTTTATCAGATGGTCCTCGTTGAACTTTGGGTTTTGTTGGACAAATTTTGGAGATTAAGAATAGATTTTCTTTTTATAAGGGGTTATCCTTTTCTGGATTATCTGATCTTGTACTAACCTTTTTGGTTTTGGTTTTGGTTAAATCCTAAATACATGGGATGTATATAGTTCTCTTTTTGGGATTAGGTGATTCTCTAGAAGTTGATTATAGTACTCTTAATGCGAACAAGTCTCCCTAAATACTCGTCTTTTGGAAAAAATATGAGTTTGACTAAGGAATCTAGTAAAAGTTGAAAGTCAACATGATAAGTGATTATGCTTCCTTATGAATAAATTCCCCAATAAAAAGTAACTTAAAACAAAAATGTTGTCTATTAACTTTTCCTACTGGGGAATCGAATACCGTTTAACCCATCACAAGTTTGTGATTTTCTCATGGTTAACTTTCTCCTAAACATGTTTTCTATCACTCTCCATGAGAACATGAACCTATGTTTTCTCCTCCATGTCCATATTTTCATACATGGAATCCTAGTATGGGTTAACTCGGGTGACCTTTGTACTTATCTTTCTTTATTTTAAAGTGTTTGTTTTACCGACTTTTGTTCCGATGTGGGACTTTCAAGGATGTTTCCAAGCGCAATTTTAAAATTGCGAGGACGCAATTCCCAAAAGGGGGGAAGGATGTAACACCCCAGGTAAATAATGAATATGAAATTTTCATATTTATCCATATTTGTGAATAAAATATTAATATGACTTTAAAGGGGACGCTATGCTCGATGGCGTACCCAACACGCAACAACGAGTTTCTTGGGAATCTTACGGTGCACTCTAATAATAAAATAATATTAATTCAAATGGTAGTTAACATGTAGCCATTGTATTGGCGGGAATGGATAGAAATAACTAAATTATGATTATATATGTTTTTTAAATGTTTTTACATTTATCCAATAAAAGCTAATGGCTTAAAATACGGAAAGAATTCAATTTTAGGCGTATATGCCTTAGTTTTCACTAAAGGTTCACTTATCACCTTTTAATGGAGAACTGTCATTATATATAGTTTTGTTCACTCTTAAACATTCTATTGGACCAAATAAAACTCTTATTAAGAATCAGGACATCAAATTTTACTTTGTGTAATTTTTTGGTATTTTTCCGATAAAGTTCATTTTTTAATGAATAGTGTAAAATGTTGTATTTTAATTCAAAAACTCTTTTTAATATAATTTATTTATATGATTAGATTATATTTTGAATTAGTTTTAAAGAGAAATTAGAAAATATTTTTACCATTAAATCCAATAGTGGTCGTTGGAATTAATTTCACTTCGAAATCAGACTTAAACTAGTGTCAATCTTTTGATACTTATTGTTTTATAAAAACACGCTATTTGCTCTGACAGCGGGAATTAATTATTAAATTAATTAATGTGACTAATATGTTTTGAATTTTGTAAAACGAACTTCATTTTTGAATTCGGAATATCAAATATAGCTCAGGGTGAATTTTTGGGATTTTTCTGAAAAACTTCATTTTTTGATGAATAGTGAAACCACTAAGTGGTACTTATAAAAGCTGATTTTCCGTTTAAATGAAATTTTTCCATCATTGTGTTTTGAATTTCAAAAATCCAACATACATGGTTGTCATTAAGAAGTAAAATGTGGTTCAATGAGATTATAATAATTTTTGGTGAATAGTAACTTATTAAGTTCTTAATCGCGATTAGTGGTAATTAGTGTAATTTAAGGTAAAAATGATATTATAAGAATGTGAAAACACCATGACACTTGTCCTACACCTATTGGGTGAGTCATGGCCGACCAATACAAGCCATGGGCCAACTTGGGGACCCCATGGAGACACTTTGGTTGGGAAATGACATAAATAACATTTTATTTAATGTAAAAGTAAAATTGACACAAACATGATATGTTTTACTAAAACAATTTTTAAGTGGGGTTATACAAGTAATCGTTTTGATTATAAATATGAATTGGAAAGCTAAAAAGATTTCCTACATCATAGTAATTTTTTTATAATTTTTAGACATTAAATAAATTAAATTATTTATGACATAATAATGATGTAGCGATGACATCATTATTTGACGATTTAAATAAAATGGAAATATAATGTAAAATATATAAACTACACATGTCAAAAACTTATTGGATGAGTGGATTTCGAAGCCTTATCACCTTATACACGAATTATATCAATGTGGGACCTTTTGAAACCGAAACACATTTTAAAATAAAGTAATATTTCTTTACTTTCCAAAAGTGCCCCTCCTCTCCTCTTATAAAAGGCCCCCACCTCTACCTCATTTCACACACTCCTAAAGCCTTTGGCTCGGCCAACCCCTGACCATTTACTCTCTCCACATCCCTATACTCATCCTAGAGTATTCCCTTTGGGCAGAATCCTTTCAAATGAAGCCTTTAGGCTCAAATCAAAAGGAGTTACACGTTTAAATGTAATTCATTCTCTCATGTTCATTTGTTTTATTTTGCTTCTCCAACCCCCTAAACTCTTTTTATTTATTTCTTTTGTAACAAAACCAGTATATTCAATATACTAGGATGTTTTTATAAGATTTATTCGAGCTACAATCTCACAAAACTACATCAAATGGTTAAAGAACATACGGTTTCTGTGGATGGCGAAATTCTGCCTCCCGAAATGATGATTGTTCAATACTCATTTAACACCTTCAAAGGTGGCCATTATGATGTCACTATTTTTATATATGATATATAATATGTTTATGTTTTCCTTAAGCTTCTGTTTTTTTCATTTTGGGCATACCTTTATGGTTTCCATTATGGGTAAACGCGATATCTTCATTTAAGGAAGTGCGGACTACCGCCCCCTCAAAGTGATTTGATTCGTTAAATACCATACGTGGGATGTATAAAGGATGGAAATATGATATTATATATGATATTATACTGGAATTATAATATACCTTTATATCATTATTATTCCATTCTATAAAATACGAAATAGAAATGAAAGTAGCGTTTATGCGTACGTACGGCTTACCGTCTCCATGAACGGTGCATTTCATTTCTTACATATAAATGATTATGTAATGTTATAAATGCATGAATGTACTGGATATATATGACATATATGATATCTAAATAATGAATACAATTCTGGATATAATAAACATTTGGCCACACGAACAACGTGTAATTGTAAGAAGTCCACTTTCGACTTAAGAACCAAATATCGGCAAAACAAATATTATTAACTTAAATGATTACATAATGTGTATGACATGGTAATAAGTGGTATAAAAGTTATAATTAACTTTAAAAATGTTCTTAAGGAATTAGAAATTAACTCAAGTTTATTATTCAGGAGATTAAATAACGATCGAGTCAAGTCGGACCCGAGGTAAGGGATCATACTCCTCTCTTTCTTTTTAAGTACACACTTTTATGTCATTCCTTTTAAAGATAATATTTCTTGTTATTGGGATGATATTTTATATTAAACTTACTGTAATTTATATGTTCATGTGATGAGAGACCCTATTCTCTCTCATCAATCCATTTTGGAAGTTTTGAGTGGCGCCGTTAGGCTGCCGAACTTTCGTAAGAGATCTAACCTCTCTCTTTCTTTTTAAGTACTCTCCTTTATGTCACTTATTTTAAGCTCCTATTTGTAATATTGGGGGATGTTCTTATATATTACTCTTTCTGTACATTTTATTTTAATGTGATGAGATACCATATTTGATCTCATCAATCCATATTCGGATGTTTTATGTGGCGCCGTTTGGCTGCCGAGTTTTCGTAAGGGATTTTTCATCTCACTTTTATTCCCGTGAGATTTATGCTACATTTGCCACAATTTCCTTTGAGTGGTGTATGTACTGCCATTATTCTACTCTTTGTGTAATATACATTCATTTATTAGCATTTACATCAATGATTTATTGTCCTTCTTTCATGGGGTGTATGTTTTGAAAGATACCCAAGTCGGTAAGGGAACCTTTCACCCTCCTCTTTTTCAAAGACTTCTTTTGTTGGGTCTTTTAATTTACATGTTGTTATGTTGGGATATGTTCTCATATATCCTTATTGATGTATATTTTATGTCCATGTGATGAGATACAATTTTTATCTCTCATCAACTCATTTTGATGTGATGCCGTTAGGCTGTCAAGGGAACTATTTAACCCAATTTCGATTTCTTTGGGTTCAACATGTAGTCATTAAATATGTCATCCATTGAATATGTGTGAATGAACTTTTATTATTTTACACTTAATATCCACTTATATTGGGTGTATTTATATTTGTAACACATATTTTTGAGATTTATTTGTCCTTAATTTAAGGATACCTTCTTTTTAAGGTATTTCATCACATTTGACATTTCTATTGAGGGTTCATTGTTGTTACGCACCAATTCACTCTTATATGGTGTATATACTGTTTTTTGGAGTATTATATCATGAATCCACTTATTCTCATGATATTATAAAGTTCTGACTAAATGTTATTCCTCAATTATTGTATTCAAGTGTCACTAATTTTGGTAAAACCCCTTTAACCAAAATATCACTTTAAATGTTTTAATTATTTGTTCTTATTAATATCCATGTTTTCAAAATGGTTTTAAGGATTTATTTATATGGATATTAATGGTTTAAAATGTTAAAAGCTTCAAGGTGGTATGGGACACTTTGATTCAAGAATCTCTTTATTAAATGTTTTAAATGGTTTTGAAAATGGTTTTTAATGGATTCGTTATTTCAATATCCTAAAATGTTATATTGTGATTGAAATGTGGAAATGTTATGTTTTCATTATTCATGTTTTATGTGATACGATTATGTTATGGTTCTTGGGAATTGTTATGAAGAACGGGTGGTTCCTTGATAAACTAAGGGCGGGTGAGCCCGATATAGCTCTCCAATGCATTGGGTAACACGAAGGAGTGAAACGTTAAGGTTTCTCCGAAGAGATTTAGGGAATATACTGTGATGGGTATTCCAAACGTAACCAAGAGGGTTACTCCCTACGTTAGAATGTTATGAATGCCTCAAGTTACCTTTATGTCTTATGTTTTCTACGATTTATTCATGATTTGATATGCCTATGTTTTATGGGTAAAGTGTGATTTCATTCTAATGTATATATGAACTCATGTTTCCTTTCCATATTTTTTAAAACTCTTACTGAGATTTTTATGCTCATCCCATGTTTTTGAAATGTTTTTCATAGGTCAAGGGAAAGGTACATGATGTGATGATAGTGTCAAGGATGTGTCAAGAAAGAATCCGTGTTATAATTTAAATATGATTCCGTTGATGGGAAGAATGAATGCTGTCTTTTATGTAACCACTTTGTTTAAATGTGGAATGTAATGCAAGTTTCATGATCTAATTCTCTAAAACTCTAAACCTGAAAAGATCCTCAATGTGTAATCTTGTAATAACTCAAGATTAAGTAAGGTTTTAAGGCTCGGGCCTTATAGAAACAGTTTTGTCTGTCTAGATTTTCTAAAATGGAAATACCATTAACAGATAGAGGTGATAGTGGTAATCATCAGACTGTATGTCCGATATCATTTGTTGATAGTGACTGAATAATTGGAGAACCAGTGCACACGGTAGAAGGTATTGGAGTACCTATAGTATATGACAACATTTTTTTTAAAATTAACATGACAGTCATAAAATGATAGAAGTAGAGATAGTAATTAATTTATTATAAAAAAAATACAGTACTCACAATTTTGTTGACATTGCTGCATGAGTAGTCTTCTATGGTTCCTTGAGTATCTAGAGTTTGAAGGCATATGCATGGTTTTGTTGCTTTTCTTTGTATATATTTTTCAAGGTGACTTGATAAATATTTTATGAATAGTTTATAATTGAATATAAAATGATTAACAATAGGCAAAGTCCATACTTACTGAAGGTCATGTTTAAATGTTTAATATTAACACAGTAGACATGTAAATGATTGATGGAGCCAGGATACATTAAAATATAAAGGATATTGATGTAGTTAAAAATAACCAGTAAAACTATTTTTGAAATATATTCCTTTTTCATGAAATCTTTTAATAGTCAAAAAAATAGAAAACCTGTATTTTGAAAATATTTTTATAAGCATTTAAGGAAAGAATTTAAGGGGTTATAATGGAAAAAAATAGTCGCACCTAACTTTTATGTTAAAAAACATTCAATCCATATTTTTACAAAAAGGTCATAATGAACCCTATTTGTAAAACGATGGAAAGGTTCCTTTAAAAAAAATTTATAAAATGTAAAATAATTGTATAAATTAATTTAACCAATATTCAAGGAAATTGTAAAAATGTTTTAAAATACATTTTTAATAAACATGGCTGTGGATGATAAAGAAGTCCCAGTAGATATCTACGTATAAACGACCTCATATATTAAAGAGATTGTAAACTTGGACCTTACCTTGTACGTTTCATTAGTTGAGGGTATGATAACCTCCTGTATAATAGTTAAATAATTTTTATTAATGTATACAAGAACCAAATACATAAAAATGATATCATATATGATCCTCTAATATTTCGTTGTTAATAATATTTCAGTAGTATCATCGTTTAGGGGGTTAAATGATTCATTTTCCTTTATATATTTTGTTATGTAAGTCATGTTCTTTATGGATAGGATGTATTTTATTCGTATCCAAAATGGTATTACATGCCTAAAAATTATTTGTAATCATCAAATAATAATTATTCTTGAATGGTTACGATGGGGAACAAATTCTCATCATGCCTTGGAGATGGCAAGTCGTACGTACGCACAAGCTACAAAATCATTCTATTGTTGGTGAAATACATTGTAATTGGATTTCATATTATATAAAAAGAATAATTACCTTGTTATTTTTACTATTTACATTAATTATACTAATTATTATACCCATCCAAATAATGAAGTGATGAAATACAAACCACACCACGTCATGGAGACGGTAAGTCATACGTACTAATGCACTGTGTATTTGTAATTAATATGATGGATAGAATAATTAATATGGTGGTACCATAATTATAATAATATCTTATTATGTATAATGTAATGTATTTATTTTCTTTGTATGGAGAAAACAAAGAAAGAGGGAGCCGAAGAAGAAAAAAACATTGAAAGAGATGATAAAATAATCACATCTTCTTCAAATCATTCCTTTTGATTTGAACAAAAGGGATCAATAGGATGAATTTATGGACAAATAAATGCATTATTGATGATTTTATATTAGTTTTGAGGATATTTGAGTAGGTTTTGGAAGTGCCGAATGGCTTTGTAGGTGTGAATTTATTAGAAGATTACATTCCCTTTTAGAATAGAGGTCGTGGGAACTTTAGGAAAAGTTTGAAATATTAATTTTTAATAAAATTATTTTTGGTTTATAATATCTAAAAAATATTTATTTACAATATAATATGTTAATTTGTTTAAATATTCTCAATAAATAGGTTTTAGAGATGTTTAGGTCACCATATTAACCTTGTCTTTTAGACTTAACCCATAGTTAAATAGTTTAACTTATACCATGTATTCTTTTATTTTTATATTACATGGTTAATATAGTAAATATAAAATTATAAAAGTACATAAATTTATTAATTAATTAAATATATATTTTTATCTAAGTTATTTTTCCGAATCTTATATTTTTGGGACTATTAAATCATTTAATAAAATAGTATTTTCTTTAAAAAATCATTTCTGTATATTTTGACAGTATTTTTTATTTGGTTTTTGTTAAATTCATAAAAACATTATTATATAGAAACAAATACATTTAATAAACTATAACATGTAATATTTACATATAAAATCTGTGGATAGAATCAAAACATTCAATTTACATTTACTTTAATATTTATAATATCAATTATTTTAATCATTCGTTAATAATGTAATTACTGCATAGTCATTGTGTCATACATAAATTTTTTTATTTAATATCTAGAAATTATTAATAAACTACTGTTATTTAGGGAATATATTTCTCTTTCAAATGAATATTTATAGTTGAATTTATCTTATGTATAACCATATAATAAAAATAGATTAGTTATTTAAATTTTAACATAACACTTTTAACTATTCTTTGGTTAAAATATAATTAATGACCTAATTAAATAAATGTGGATTAAAACGAATCCTATTTCTTCCTATGTATTTTTTTGGTCTAAAAACACTTTTCCAATAGAATTAATACATGTGTTGTGGTAATTTTATATTATTAAAATATTATTTTTACCTTTAATTTCTATATTTACTTTTAAACGTGGTAAATAAATTCTATCTTTTTCTATTCACCAATAATTATTTTCATCATATTAAACATTATTTTAAATATTTATGAAAACTGTGCCTGTCAGAATTTTCAAATTCAATTTATTGAAGCGGTAAAATTATGATTTATGTAAATTTACAAATGTGACTAGATAGTGGGTAAAAACATTAAAAAGTTCAATAAAATTTTATATGACTATTATTATTATAAAATTACTTCATTTAATTACATTTTTCTAATATAGGTATTATGTATCATTTTTGAATTTAAAAAATATTAAAGTAAAAAAAATTATTTAAATAAGAATTCAGTTTTAAATAATAACGAAGTGTTTTTCACTATTCCTAAAAAAATGAAAGCTTCCAAAAAATACAAAAAATTCAAACAAGATTATTTTGATATTAAAAATACAAAAATTAACTTCATTTCGAAAAATAAAATTTATAAAATTTAAAAAAATGTTATTACTATTCATAATTTCTTTTTTAAACAGCTAGTTTGATAGGTCGTGGTGTGCTAGAACTCAAAGATGCATACATCGAAATCTGTTGTATTAATTAAAGAGAAACGTATAGTGGAATATTAGTGTGTTACATTCTTCCCACCTTTAAATAATTTCATCCTAGAAATTTCTAGAATACTACTGCATAATCAGATTTGGGTGGTTCTTCATCATAATTTCCTGAGGTTCCCCTATCTCCTCTTCCAATTTATAGTTTCTCCAATGATCTTTTAAAAGATGAGTCATCTGTTTTCTCAAAAATATTTTTCTAATATCAAAAATTCCAATAAGCTCCACACAATAAAAATGATGAAGTTCCAGATCTATTTCTTCGTAGGTGAGTACATGCATTGGGCCAGGCATGTATTTTCTCAGTAGAGATACGTGGAACACATCATGAACATTGGAGGGACTTGGTGGTATTGAAAAATTGAAAGGTAAAACACCAATTTTGTCTAGAATTTGAAATGGTTCGATGTACCTGGGACATAATTTACCCTTCATACTGAATGATATTACACATTTCCATAAAGATACCTTCGATAAAACATGATCCATACTTGAAATTCCAAATACTTTCTTCAGTTATTAGCATTACTCTTTTTCCCACTTTGAGATGATTTCATGTGGGTTTGGACAATATTCACCTTTTCCATTACTTCCATTAAAATCATTGGTCCTATGAGTTTTCATTCACCAACATCATCCAAATAACATGGTGTGCAACATCTCTTTCCATATAACGATTTATATAGTGCCATATGAATACATGAATGAAATCTATTGTTATTGGAAAATTCTACCACAGGTAAATATTGATCCCACATACCATTAAAGACATTTAGAAAGATCTCCATATTTCTTTAAAGTTTGAATTGTCTCGTATGATTGTCCGTCAGTTTGAGGGTTGTAGGTAGTGCTCAAATGAATTTCAATATCCTGGGATTTCAGAATACTTTTCTGAAATCATAATGTTAAATTGGGATAACTATCAGAAACAATATATAGAGGTACACCATGAATTCTAACTACATTATTAATATATAGTCTCTCTAAACGTTCAAGTGGTATGCCTTCTCTTATAGCAAGAAAATGTACTGACTTGGTAAGACGATCGAAAGTGACCGATATTGAATCATTCCTTCTTGGAGTCTTTGGAAGCCCCATGACAAATTCCATCATAATATCATCCCAATTACACTCAGGTATGGGAAGAGGATGAATGACTCCTCTAGGATTTTTCTTCTAGCATTCACATAGTAAAAAAATGCACATCTTGACACATAATCATACATATCCCTCTTCATGTTTCCCTAAAAAAATGTTCCTACAAATCTATATACATCTTAGTGCTACCAGGGTGTATAGTGAAATTGGAGATATGGGAATTTTCTATCCATCCTGTTTTTAAATCAAATATACCGGGAACACAAATCCTCTTCCCAAATTTCAAAATTCATTCATCATAAAAGAATTAAATCAATATCCTATCATTCACCACTTAAATTTTATTTTGAAACCCCTCATCTTTAGTATGATAAATTTTATCCTTTCTGGTAATGATTTTTTGAAAACCAATTGAAAAATTATTGATGTTTCACCTTCCATGATTATTCCCAGATCTATCATTACTAGATTCATGAAGATAGGATCCCTTTCAACTCTCATCTTGTTCATAACTCCATGATCATTTCTTCTCAAATCATCTGAAACCTTATTTTTTCTTCCTTAGGTGGTAGTGTATTGTGAAATAATAATCCTTGAGTAGTTAAAGCCATCAGATTTGCCTCATATTTATTTTTTTTGTGAGAAAATATATTTCAAACACTTATTATCAGTACATATATCACATTTTTCACCATAGAGGTAGTGGCTCCATAACTTCATAGAAATGATTACAGTTGCTAAATAAATATCATAAGTATGATAGTTTTATTCATGAATTTTTAGTTATTGTGATGCATAGGAAATATGTCTATCATTCGGCATAAGGACACATCCATGTCCTTTCTTTTAAGCATCACTATAAATAATAAACCCACCATTCCTCGATAGTAGAGTCAAGATAGGAGCATTGAATAATCTTCTTTTAAATTATTCAAACCATTTATTACACTATTTTTACAAACAAATTTATCCCATTTACATGTCTCCATGGTTAATGGGTTAGCCAAATGGGAAACATTTCGGACAAAACGCCATTAGTAACCAGCTAAACCAATAAAACTGCATACCTCAGTTATACTCATCGAGGCTGGACAATCTTGGATTTCCCTTGTCTATAAATAATCAACAGAGTTTCCAACCTTAGAGACAATATGGAATGAAAAGAAATCTCCTGATTCCATTATTCAAACTTTCTAAACATCTTATATAATTCATTTCTTCTAAGAGTCTTTAGAATAGTGTGCAAGTGATTCCCCAGATCCTCATAGATTTTGGAGCCCACCATGATATCAAAAATAAATACCACTACAAATTAATCAAGATTTTCCATGAAAAAACTATTCATTAGATCCATGAACATAGTGGGTTGATTAGTCAGTCCAAAAGAAATTACTATAAACTCATAATACACATACCTAGTTCGAAATGGTATCTATGGAATGTATTCCTTCATCACACAAAACTGCTGATATCCAAATCGAAGGTCAATATTTGAAACATATTGATCTCTATGGAGTTAATCAAATAAACCATCAATGAGAGGTAGGGGATACTTGTTCTTTATTTTTATTGTGTTGATATCCTTGTAGTCAATGCTCAATCTCATAGATTCATCTCTATTCATAACAAAAAAGAACATGGGATCCACATGGAGAATGTCTAGTGAGAATATATCCTTTATTAATCAATTTATAAAGTTGTTTCTTTAGTTCCACTAATTCAAAAATGGACATTCTATAATGGGTCGTTGATATGGTCCTTGAATTAGAAATTAAGATAATGGAAAACTAAATTTATCATTCTAGAGGATGTCCATGTAAATCTTCTGGAAACACATCATCATATTCTTGAACAATAAGTATATAATCTATTTGAACATTACATTACTCACCTACAGTTTTTTCACTCCCTTCCTCCCCAATAATTTAATTTAGTAGAGCTACTAGGGGTTTATCTAGATGATAATTAGATGGTGATTTTTCCGCTCTAAAGATAAGGGATTCTTTATCATCATCAAAAATTGTAATCTACTTCTTCTTAAAATAAACTTCCACATCATGGTCTGAAATCTAATCCATAACGAAGATTATATTAAATTCAATCATGGTTATGACAATAAGATCAGTAGATAAATCACGTCTATATTCCCTAATGGTAACTGATTATAAAACATTTGTTGCTATGATACTTCCATTATGAGTTTTCACTGACAACTACCTTGTTATTTCAAATTGTAAATATCTAAAGTTCTTTGGAAAACTGGTAAGATATGAAATAATTAAATGATATAGAATCAAATGAAGCATTGGATAATTTTTAGGAAACGATTAATGTACCTAGAACCACATCATTTTTAACTTTAACCTCAGTATTTGTGATCACATAAGATTGGCCTTTCTTCCGTTTCTTTTTCTGAGGTATGTTTCCTTGTCTCTTAGTACATTTATTTTCATGATGCGCAATTTTTTTACAATTGAATCATTGAACATCGATAGCATATTTTTCCCCTTGCAATCACGAGCATGCTGTATTTGTATCCACACTTTTAACAAACTCCCATAACTTTAGGCATGTACTAGGGTGTTTCTTCCCACAATTACTGTAGTATTGAAATATAAATTTTCCCTTCTTCCCCTTATTTCCTTTTGTTGGGAAAAAATCCCTCAAGGTATCATTGAAGCATTTTTGAGGTGATTGTGTTTGTTGACAAAGTGGATATCTGAGTATTGATTTTTGACAAAGCAAAACAATGACATACAAATTTGTTGACAAAGAGGATTTCATGGTGGAATGTCGAGTTCAAGAGCTGAAGTCAACAATCCATGTTTGATTCAAGAATGTCGATAAAAGGAATGGATGATCTGGAGGTGTTACAAAAGAACATATACAAGGTGGCGCCGTTTTCCAGTGTTTGCCAAATTTTAGGGCCTAAAAATTGGCAAATGAAGAAAAGTGTTTTTGGAAAAAGGACTTACGCGCCGAGGACTTGGAGTATAGGAAACTTGCACGCCATATGTTTTTCAATATCAGAAGATCAAAATATTGCAATGGAAGTAGGTTCGTGCAAGTTTGGGAGTTGGTCGTGCAAGTGTCCAAAAGGATAGAAGACTTGCGCGCCGAAACTGGGTAGCGCAGGTGACTTGTGCGCCGTCCCATAGGGTGGTCAGATTGCCTATAAATACTAGACCACCCCTCCTCATTCTTCACAGTAGTTCAACTCTTTGAGAAATTAGAGATCCCGTCGTGTAGGTGTGGTGGTCGCGCAGGTGGTGTGTGTGGTCGCGCAGGTGAAGTTGGGCGCTAGTGGTTGAAGTTGTGCGCCGGTGTTAGAAGTTGCGCGCCGGTTGGCAGTTGCGCGCCAATATTGGTTTGGGCGTAAAAGGAATAGAGTCGCGCAAGTTTGGAGTTGAGGATGCTTGAGTCGCGCAAGTGTCTGAGGAGGACATGCGCGCCCATTGTGACTTGCGCGCCGAGACTTGCTCGCCGAGATTGACTTGCGCGCCAAGTAAGGTTTTGTTCTAGTGGTGCTTCTTGGACTGCATGGAAGCTGGTACATTTCCCGATACCTTCGGTGCAAATAGATATTCATCTACGGGTGAAATTTTTACTTCAACAGAGCATCTACACACAGAGGAAGATGCATTCATTCATGCAAACGAAGAGACCTACAGGTCTATAAACTGTGAGTGGATTCCCTTCCAGAGTAGTGAGATTAGGAAGAGGAAGAATGTGATCCTCTCCACCGGTAGTGAGCAAGAGAGAGAGAAACAGGGAGTGACCCTTGGGAAAGTAGTGAGCTGACCCTAAACCTTATATAGGCAGTGAGCCTGGGTATAGAAGTGATCTAGCCCGAACTTTGTAATCCAAAGCTAGTGAAGTTTAGTGGAATTGGTATTACCGGCAACTTGTCGGCGTATGCTCCTTGGACGTAGCCCTTTGCGGTGAACCAAGTAAAATTGATGTGTCCTACGCATGCTTTACTTTCTGTTTACTTTGTGCAACAGGAAAGAGAGATAAGAGTGTTTTTCTTAACAGCAAAACAAGATCAGAACGGGCGTTAATTTTAAATTAGTCATACCCTGATTCACCCCCCCCACAGGGTATTCAGCCTTGTGGACCTAACACATTTTCCAGAGTGTTCAGATGACCTCTAATTATCTTGCTTCAATTAAATGTAATAAGACATAGAGAATTAATTTTTTTTCTTGATAGCACATGAGACTATATCTTCATACAATGAGAAGGTGGTGGGACTAACACTCTATGGAATAATGGTTTTAACACATCAAATAATCGATCAATTTTACTTATTTTGTAATGTATATAATCATCATAATTCCTTGCTATCCTTTTAATGTTCACCTCACATTTTGCTACATTCTCATTCTTCTATTTCCTCAGACTCATAAATTTCCTCTTCATATGTGCTCGATGTTCATGAGGAAAGTGATTTTCTATGAAAGTCTCTTTAAACTCCCTACATTCCATATTTGATATTTCTTCACCTTTATTTTGGTTTTGAATTAATGATCACCCTTCATTTGCATCTCTTGAGATGCAATAAACTGCCATGAAAACCTTTTCCCTTTCAATACTCTACAAAGAATGAAATATTTTCTCTATGGAACATATTCATTTCTCAGCTAAAAATGGATTTATAGTCCCATTGAATTTTGTTTATTGTTTCCTCATTAAGAAGCCTAAAATTGATCCTCTACAATGTGGACCAGTGTGCTCTAATCGGGTATGGTTATTATTAATAACATGAGTGAGTTGTCCTAGTATGTTTATAAGATGTTCATCACCCATTTCATCACCATCACCACTATAATTATCTTTATTTAGTGGGAAATACCAACATAGATTATGAGCATTGATACGATTTTCATTCCTTCCACTAAGAACCATTTCTAAACAATGAAATAGGCTTGATTAGTTTATAAATCACCATACATAATTCCAAACATTTAAAATAAATTACATAAATTGAATAGTTTGTGCATATAATATGTAATCATAATAAAATTTCTTTGGGGAAGTATTTAATCATAAATCTTTTATAATGGTTTTCAAATATATGATGAATTATCCTAGGAATATCACCTGGAGTGTCGGAGAAGGTGCGCAGTAAGGCCCATTGTCATGTTCCATGATACTATGGGTCATGCCCAAAACCCCTTGTCGGAGAATTCAATCCTAGGTACATCAGTGCCAGAACCACATCCACGTGTGTTATCCAGACATGGATGTATTTCTGGGAAAACCTAAATAATATCTAAATTACAAATTTTTTTGAATTTTCTTCTATAATAATCCTCAAATTCTATCTTAGGGTATTTTTATCTAATAATAGCTTTTTCAAAATATAGTTTCTAAGGTGGGTACTAAACATCCTATGATACCAACTTTAATGCCCTAACCCCAGATACCGAGAGTCATTGCAATATTACATAACAGTTTCATGATCACAATAGATCAATTTTGGAATGAATGATTAGTTTAGTTTCATTATTTGTACTAGATACATACATAAGTTTTACATCACCTTATAAAATGAAAACAAAAATCATTGTGTATCCTTTAAACAGGCTCATATCCCTTAGACTATCCCTATAGGTTAGCCATAATATTCTTTAATGCATCCTGTAAAAAATAAAACATAAGAAAGGGGTGATCTTAAATGCTAGGTAAGAATTTCAATATATCAAAAACTTTCATAAATAAGAATAAACATTTAAGGTAATGTATAATTCAAAAACACAAGACATGTAAACGTAAACATTAGCATAATATGTAAACATATAAATCAAATAATTCCATTTACATATTTACATGTATATTCTACAATTAAAATAATAACATGTAATATGAACAGCTAATCTCATAAAGATAGAATGAAAAATATCGGACATCATAACCCCATAGTCAAGACCACATGTGAAAACTATAAATAAAGATATTTCCAAGACCTTGTGCCAAGACAATATTTCTTCTCATGAGACATACTGATGTGTCGAGTTTCTGTAGCGGGCCCCTCCCATCACTAACTAATTTCAATGCATTCCTCATATGAAAAGTTGAAACATAACATGAACATTAATATTAAAACTATTATATGAAATGTCAATACTTCAACCATAATCAATGAATGGTATAAAAAAGAACATAAATAGTCAAAAATATCATAACTCATTCAATACAATATTAAAGATTGTATTATAATAAATCAACTTCAATTAGGAATAACATCCAATAATGGATGTTGACATAGTTGAAAATAATCAGTTAACCTCTTTGAGAGAAATATCCTATTTTCATGAAATCATTAAAAAGACGCACAATTTTAAACGAATAAAAATTCATTTTTAAAATATTATTTTAATATAGTAAGTGAAGCTTTGAAGGTGGTATAAGGGAAAAAAATAGGCGCACTAGCCATATAAGATAAAAAATAGTATTTTCATAATTTTTTGAAAAGGACATAAAAGACCACATTTAGAAAACGATGGAAAGATTCCTTTAATTTTTTTATAAAACGTCAAAGAAGGTGATGAATGAATTTAACACATAGTCTATTAGATAGTAAAAAATTATTAAAATAAATATTTAGAAAACACGAATGTGGATGATAAAGAATTTTCCCAGTAGATACATATATATAAACAAAATCAGATAATAAAGAGACTGTAAAAATAACTATTAAATTGTACATTTCCATAGTTGAGGTTATGTTAGCCTCATGTATAATGGTTAAATAAGTGTTATTAAATTATAAAATAACAACATACATAAATATGATATCATATATGATCCTCTAATATTGCTTCGTAAATAATATTTCAGTAGTATAATTTTTCTGAGTGTTAACTGATACATTTTTCTTTATATATTTTGTTATGTAAGTCAGGGTTGTTATGTATAGGATTTATTTGATTCATATAAAGATTTATATTAATTTCAAAAACATTATTTTTAATCATCAAATGATAATTATTCTTGAATAGTTACTATGGGGAGAAAAATCTCATCGCGTCGTGGAGATGGTAAGTCGTACGTATGCAAAAACGACAATCTCATTCCATTTACGGTGAAATAATATGTAATTGGATTTTATAATCTATATAAATATTCATTAATATTTTATATTTATTATATACTTCAATTAAACTCATTATTATACCCATTTAACTTATGATGTGTTGAATAACAATCTACACCACGACTTGGAAACGGTAAGCCGTACGTACGCACGCATGGTGACTTTTTCATTCGTAGGACGGATAGAATAATGATTATGGATTTAATATATTTATTACAATATTTCAGTATTTAGAAGGTACAAGATTTATTATTTTTGTATTTAATCAACAATGAAATTGGAAATGGAATAAGAAAAGTACTTCAAAATAAGTGATAAAATAATTATATTTCTCTCAGGTGCTTCCTTTTTATTTGTAAAAAAGGGCACCTTAGGATGGATTTATGAACAAAATGTGGCCTCTGGGATTATGTTATTGTAGTTTGTAGGCGATTTTAGTAGGGTTTGGCTGATCCAAATTTCTTCGGAGGTGTGAATTTAAGAGAAGGGGAAGTACCCTTTTATTAGAGTGGTTATGGGAACTCTAGGAAAAGATTGAAATATAAATTTATTATAAAATAATATTTTTTTATAATAACCCCAAATTAATTTTATTTAGAGGAAAATGTGGTTATTCTTTTGACTACTTTCAAAAAATTTGGTTTAGACATGTTTATGTCACCATATTAACCATATCTTTTAGACTTAACCCTTAGTTAAATAGTTTAACTTTTACTATGTCTTCTGGTATTTCAACACAAAATGGTTAATAACGTAACTATAAAATGCCAAACGAACCTAAAGTGGTTCATTAATGACATATATAAAATTATTGAAGTAATTTGGAAAAATCGTATATTTTTAGGACTAGTATAAAATTTTATATATTTTTTTTAAATATAATTTATTTAAATTTTGGAAATATTTAGTATTGTGTTTTTTTAAAAGTAATCACAACTTGATTAAGTTGAAAAAATTATATTGAATCAACAATAACATTTCCTATTTACCTATGAAATTTGTGAATGGCATCAAGAGTTTCAATTTACATTTATTATAATATTTATAATACAAATTATTTTAATCATTCATTAATAATGAAATTACGACATCTTCATTATGTTATAAATAAATTTATTTATTTAATGTCACAAAATTATAAATAAAATACTATTATTTAATAAGTATTTATAGATTTATATTGAATATTTATTGTCTAATTTATCTTATATATTACTCTATATTAAAAATTGTTCATTTATTAAAATTTGAATTTAGCTCTTTTAACTGTTATTTAAATAAAATATAATTGATGTCCTTATATAATCTGAGTGGATCAAAGAGAATCATATTTTTTTCCTAAGGTTGATTTTGTTCAAAAAACTCTTTTCTAATAGAATTAAGACTTTTGTTGGGGTAATTTTATATTATTATAATATTATGTTTACCTTTAATTACCCTATTCACTTTTAACCGTGGAAAATAAAATACAAAAGTTACTATTCACCAAATATTATTTTAATCCTATTGAATCACATTTTAATTTATAATTTGAATCATGGCTATGAGATTATTGAAATTTAATTCATAGTAATGGTAAAATTACATTTTATGCAAACTGCCAAATGTCCCAAGAAGGTGGGTAAAAGACATTAAAAGGTCAGTAATTTTTTATATATATTCTTATTATAAAATGACTCCAATAAATGTAATAGTTCTAATATATGTATTATGTATCTATATTTAATTTAAAAATAATTTTAATTAAATATATTTAAATAAAAAGTAGTTTTTTAAACAATAACGTAGTGTTTTCACTATTCATCAAAAATTGAATGTTTTCAAAAAAAATACCAAAAATTCATCCTAAGCTAATTTTGATATTATGAATCAAAAAATGAAGTAAATTTTGACAAATAATATTTATAAAATTTCAAAAATTGGGTATTACTATTCCTAACTACTTTTCTGAATTGCATGTTTGATTGGACTTGGTGTGCTAGAACTCCATGTTATGTACAACCACAGCTATTGTATTATTTAAAGAGAAACGTATTGCAGAATCTTTGGGTGTTCAAACCATTAGTTCAAAATGTCACGTAATTTCCTATATATATATATATCATAATCCCAAAATTGATTTGTAATATACTAAAATATAATGTATCAATTTTTAATCTAAAGGTTATAAGTTATATTTAACTTACTTATTCTTAATAAATTCCCCATTTATTATCTCAAAATTATATGTATATTAAAAATATGTTTTATCCATAAAAAAGTTATTTTTTCATCACTTTTTATCAAAATTATATATAACCATATAATGAAAACAATATTCAACGTTATTGATTCAATTTAATATATTTCAAAAAAAAAATTTAGGTAGAACTACTGAGGAACTATCATTAGATGTTTTACATAACCCACATAACTTTTTGAATAAACCAAAAAATCATTGATAAATATATGTCTCTATTAAAATTAGATAATGCCATTAAGATTCAATTCCTATTTTGATACCAAACTAACATCCTTACAAAGTATAAGGAAAATCACATTTCTCAATAATAACATTCATATTCTAAAATTCTTAACCATTTAAGCATGATTCCATATTTGGTTATAGACTAGTGGATTATGGATACCTAAGGTTCTCATATTCATCTTCATGAAACTATTCCAAAAAATACTAAAACCAAAAAGGTTATGATAAAATGAAAAATATGAAGATGAAAACATCACATTGATGATGTATTCTACTATAGTAACTAATTTTTATAAGATTATACTTTTGGTTCGACCAATGTATCTCTTTGTTGAATCCTTAGATATCCATGGTCATTTTCCAATTGGTTTCTATAAATTATTTTTTAAATATCATTTTTATATTCTTAAAAATGGTTTTTAAATATAATATGATTAACCAGAGCATATCCACTAGGATTTTCCAACAAGGCATGCAATTAGGCCACTTTTTCTTGAACCATGTGACAACATTGTGAATACCCAATCCAACATTTTCAAGGCTATTTCCCATCAGTACATTAGTTCCAGATCTTGATCCTACTTTTACTATTAGGACATGAATGTAAATTTACATAAAAACACACAATATCTACATTATCAGAACATTGAGATGTCATTCATATATGTAAAATTATCACATAGAGTTATCACAATGGGATTTGGAAAATCTATCATATAATAATATTTAATAAAAAAATATTATTATAACCCTAAAATTAAATCATATAATATCACAAAGGATTATTTATACCACTTAAATCATACTTAAAATTAACTAATCGACACATAATTATCCACAATGATCATTATAGGTCCAATGTTATCAAAAACCTACACTAGTACCAACAATGACACCCCATAATTGTGCTCATGGATTTTCTTCAAATAAAACATAAATTAAATACAATATCGTAACAAATATATATTACTATTCATAATTATCCAATAGATTCATGGAATAGAGAAAAAATTTGAATACATACATTCCTAAGTATTTTTTAGGGTGAAGTATTTAGAGAATTAATAAAAACATAAAATTATAAAACAAATGTATTTATCAATTAATAGATATTTTTCTACTAAATAAAAAATAAATTATCAAAAAAGAGTCTTCTACATCTCCCAATGATTGTTTATGAGATGTTATCCTTCTAAATATTCCACATGGATTCCATTTCTTCAAACAATAGTGATTGGAAACATGAGAAATTGTTGATCTTACAAAATTGATAAGGTAATCATATAATTGAATTATTAAAAACACATTGGGCATATATATAATATAGATTGAATAAATAATTTCAATAATTCCCTAATAATCTGTAAATAAAATATTTTTACAAACATAGAAATATATAAAATCGTGGATATCAATAATACTATCTTCATGTAGTTGGAATTCATAATTTCCGAGATAAAAAACATGATTTTAATTTCATATATCATGTAATTATAACTATATGGTGAGAGGTATAAAAAATAAACCAATTATTTTATATCTCATGAGGCCTTTGAATCATTTTTCTGATATATAATGAATATATCCTCTCTTCACTTATTTAATTCCACTAAATTAACCATAATATTAAACAATAAATTTTATTCCATTCCCTAAGAAACATATTTCCAAATAAGAATATGAATATCAATGTAATATAAATCCTAAATTGTAAATTCATAATATATTTCCCATTTAAATATCTTTGGTAGTTTTGAAGCATAAAAAATACTAATTTTTTGTTTTAGTATTTTATTTTATTTTAATTTCATAACTTATAATTTATCCAAATTCTCATGAAGGATCTGGACTAATTGGTGGCCTCAAGTAGAGAAGGGTGTCCATTTTTTGAACCATCCACTATCATGAGGCAATTAATACCTAGTGGGTACCATTGTATGGATCATTAAACGTGGATAGAACACATTTTCTATCTATTTTCCACTAAATACCAAATGGATCCCAATAAAAGTCAAATTAAAGTCCTTATACTTTTACCCAACATTGGTTAATTCAACTTGTAGTGACTATATTCAAGACAAAAGGAATCCAAAATTATCTTCAATCTATGGTAGGTTTTACCTACACACCCAGGTTTCCTATTTGTTATTATTAACTTGTATCTTCATTCATCAGCCTAAATAATTTCATTTTTCTCTCATTATGTTTCTCGCATTCCACTGTCTAACCTTTTATCATTCACTTCTAAATGTATCTTTTAAGAGAAGTGTGAGTACACATTAATGTTCCTGTATAAATCAAGTCCATATTTATTCTTTTATCTAGTAATCACTTCCATTGAGTGTGAGGTGGATAAGTGACAGTGTCTTTTAGAGTGTGATGATTTTTTATTCCTTCAACAACCATTTATGGATAGTCATGTTTTGGGTTTCCACGTACTACCAAAAACAAATAACAGGTCTTCCACCTATACCAAGTTTCTTTTAACAACTTATAAGTATAATGGTTCATATTTATTTCTATAACCATTAAAAATACGATTCTAAACATAAAAACAATAAAAAACAAGAGTGGAGATGATGTAGTTATCCATTTTGTATTATTTTTGAATTGTTTTACAATTTTTTGTGTTTTTTATTTTGTATTTATTTTTCTATTGTGCTTAAATATTATAATTTAAATTAATCACATCGATAATTTTAATTTAATATTTTAATTTAAATTTATAAAAAGGTTATCAAAATGATTTTACCCCCTATTTCCATCTATATTCCGAACAAAAAATGGTACCTAAGAAAACGTTTGTTTTAAAACCTTTACTATTGTCAAGGATATTTCTACTAATGATGACCTCAATATCACATATCTATTCTTACACTAATTAAAATTGTATTGCTTTAACTTTATGTATTGATGGATCTTATTATAGTTACTAGAAAATAAGGATCCACACATTTTATATAAGTATATGATATACAGTTTAGAGAATTATACTGCATATATATACTCTCATCGATGAATCATAATATAAATGGACCATAGATGATATATCAACATTTGATCTTAATGTTAAGGTGAGGAATTATCTAACTATTTGGTAAGATATATATTAATTTAATAGATTATATTTTTTAAAAACATTGTCATGAATTTTATAAATTATTGGATGTTACACATGAGGGTAATAATAATGTAAATGATACTAGGATATTTATATACTGATAGGACATTCAATTCATTATTATTCATCTAAATGAGTCTTAAACCACAAATATTACTTATTACCCAGATAATGTTTAATGGAAAAAATCATTATGTGATGCATTTTACATGAGATTATTATGAACATTAAACTTTTTGTCTTTCATAGTTCTTGGGAACCTATAGTGATCACAATATAAGAAGAAATAGACCTTAAAAACATTATTGTAAAGAACTCTTAAGGTCCCTCATAACCAATGATATTATAAAAAAAATTCAAGAGGATGAGAATCCAAAGAGATTTAGTAAAATTATATATATTCATTCAAATCCAAAAATGATGAATCTAGTCGATATGTCGAGGTGATTTATCACATTTCCAGGAATACTAACATATTCATCATAATGAAGAAGTAATACCACCTTGAAAATAAAGAGACCAAAAACCCATAGGAAATATTAAGTGTGTGAATGAAAAAGGGTCAAATAAAATTACACAATTCCCATCTCAAAAAGAATTAGGATTAGAAGGAAAAATGATTTCAATGTGTCAAATTTGAGTGTAATAGAGGAATCCATTTCATCATCCTAATAATGTTTAATATGTCCAAAATGTGTCATGTATGACATTAAAGAAATATAAAATTTAAAAATTCGACATCTTTCTACACTTATAGCCACAAAAAGTATAACTGTTTGTTATATTCATCATACCAACAAGAAAAATGATTCCTTAAACTAATCTCTATGTTAGAAATAAAATATCATGGATAATAAAAAAAATTTATTTTTGTTGAATATTTGAAAATGATAGATGAAAATTAAAAGAAGAATGATTTTCATTAATAATGTGATAAATATTAAAATATAATACTTTTATTTTTATTAAAATAAAAAGGACATGTAATAAATTATTTGTAAATTTTTTAACTAAATAGGGTTTCAATAAAGGAATTAACCATGGTATAAAAAATCATAAATACAATAAAAGAGCTCAAACATTATTACTCATAATTGAATTAATTTTAGAAAAAATTTAATTTCGTTTTGGGTTCCCAATGTCATGGGAAATACAATTATGGATTTGGCATTTCCAATAATTCAAGGACGTCAAAAAATATTACCACTTTTGTAAAAGGGTGCTCACAATATATATTAATCAATTAATTCATGAAAAAAAAGAATCTAATTTATGAATGTGATTATAAAAATGACTGTTTTTATATCAAAAATCCATTAATATTTCCTCAAATTTTTATCCTATAAAAATTTCAATAAAATTATGTGTTCGAAAATCCCTATTGGATAACATTTTTTGACCCAAATAATTGCTTCAAAAATCATTATTTTAATAAATTTTCTTATATGAAAATTTTATCAAAATAAAAGTCATAGAAAAAACATGGTATATAGATATTCTATACTCAAGGTATATGTTTTAACACTACACCAAATTACACAAACATGAGGATCATGATGGTGGGCTTGTTACTATTTGTGAAAACTCAATGAGTAAGATCTTTAGTACATGTACCATTAAAATTTAAAATATTCTTTTATTATAAGTTATTTATATGTTAATTATTTTATAATGTACATAAATAACATTAGTAAACAATTGTGATATTAGTATTAATGATTCATTATAAATTGATGTTTTTAATGTTTTTCGTTCTTGTGGAATGATTTTAATTTCCACTTCCAGAATGAAAAATATTTGGGTTGTTTATTTAAATGATAATCAATTAAAAAATTAATTGGTTGAGTGAAAATTTTAGACATTCACGTATATGGAGTACATTACATCCCCAATGTATCACACAATCACCTATGAAACATGAATAGAAAAAACTATTTGGATATTTACAAAAAATTTATTTCAAAAATCTCAATGTATGTGAACTATAAAAACATAGTAACAAATATTTTTAATCCTTTAAATATAAAAATAAAATTTAATCAACTAATTATATTATTATTATACACTTATATATTCTTTGTCAAACCTTTTTTCAATTATAAGTGGAAAATTTTACACATTTTTAATTGTTTATGATTATAAAATATTGAGTTCTGTTTATTTCATGGCATGTAAAAGTGGATATTTTAAAGTCCTCATTAACTATACCAAGAAGGAGAAAAATTAAAACATGTATAAGATAATTTCCATTGACATTAATCATTTTGGAGATCTAAAAAATAAGGACTTTATTTTAAAAGTTTAGCACTATTTATTTTCTACTCCATGAACTCCCAAACAAAACAAGATTCTTCAAATACGGAATCTAACTATTAAAAAAATTTATTAACACTCTTTAATTAATTTTATGTCACTAAATATTATTTTAAAGATGTGGTCAATAACTCATTTTATACCATTAACCATGTATTAGTAATACCTATTAATACAAATTCTCCATATGTGATTAGCAATGGTAAATTACATGTTGAACGTTATTTTAAGGTATATGAATGTAAAATTTTTATTATTAATACCAAAGAATTTTTTGGTATATTTGACCGTAAATCGGATGAGGTTATATTTATTATGTATTAAAACATAATTATATCTTATCGGGTTCTCAATAAAAGTAAAAAACTATTGGAGATTATGATCAAATTAAATTTCATGAGAATTGGAAAAAAACCTCATCATCAAATTGATTGGGTTAATGTTTAACTAAACACATTTAAACATTAATGATCCCTATGATGTAAAGTATATTTAAATTTAAATACAACCCCCACAATTTAATTATTTAATGGGTCATGTATAATAGCCACCACATTGAAAATTAAATCATGGATATTCTTGTTGGCACTCGTACGAAGATGATCATTTTAAATGAAGTATAACACCATGATTTTGAATCTAACTATGTTCCCCAAAGTCATCATGAGTCCAGTAATATTTATATTTTATTCTTCCAATGAGAGTGTAATAAAAATTACAAACATCATATAATGTTCTCACTCTAGTGGAAAAGAGAAATGATCATGATTTTATTGGCATGAAATGTGTCATTAAAAATAAATTGGAGTTGAAAGGTAATTTCACTCTCCACAAAGCCTGACATGATGATAAATTCTATAAATAAGAGGGAATCATAAAACAATATGAGTCATTTTCAACATTCCTATGATATAATCAAAAATTATCATTTTATAATTCATGTCTCATTTAAATTTTTTTCTTATATTAATTGTTGTTAAAAGTGGATTTTTATAATATTTTATTTTTATGAAAATGTTTTTTGGAACCAAAAACACTATATTGGGGATTTAAAATTTATAGGTCATGTTTTTATTTTAACTAATTAACTTTATGGATTTCTAAAATCCCTTCATTTTTACTATTAATATTTGAATAAATTTCTTCAATAAAATGGTTTGGGAATAATTATATATAGTTCCACATGGTTTTTGTTTCAAATTTCAAATGATCATTTGATTATTCAAATTTTATATAATCATTTTATTTTTTGGTTCAATTAGTTAATGTCTTTGAAATTAATTTCAAAATTTAATGAAATATAGATATATAGTTATTTTTTTGGGGGAGATCTAATTTTTTCCTTGGTTTTAATATTTTTAAATAAATTTATTGAACCATTCTTATCCAAAGAAAATTATATAATGGAATTTTAAATATGTTCATCATGTATCAATATAAGGATATTAGTACTCTATTTAGTAATTCTTGTATAATTACATTGGATGAAGCTGGTATAGTGGTATATAATAAGCATTATATTTTTAGGGTTATAATTTTTCACTATCTTTCCATGACCAGGAATGATATCAACATTAGTACATGAATTGTTTCCTAAATTTAGTAAAATCCAAAGGAATATCATTTAAATTATCTCAAATAGATTTTTTTTAATAGGTACCAAAAATATTATACAATTTTATCTAGAAGTCAATAATCTTGAACATTAATGTTTTTATGTTTTTTATTTTTTTTGGTTTCGTAAAAGATTGGAAAAGTAAAATTTGGACATTCCACCAAATTTGAAAATACATTATCTCATGGATTAGTTAAATGAAAATTATGTATTGTCCTTCTACTACCAAAGATGAATATAATTTTGAGGGGATTTGTTGTGGAAATATTATTTGGATGAAACACAACCTTCTATACTATATCCTAAATTATGATCATGTGAAAATTTAATGTAGAAACCTTACTAAGAATAGCATTTAGATAAATCCAATATAAAAATAAAAAACAACACTCATTTTCCTTGGACATTACTCTCCAATAGATCAATCAAAAAAATTCTATATCATCAATTATTTTATTTTTACTACTTTTCTTTTGTAATAATGTATTAACTAAACCAGTTATGGTTGAATAATTTGAAATTTTTAAGGTGGATTTTGGAACGATACACTTATAATTCTATTATTTTACTCTGGGTAAAATAACAATTTACCCCTAATTTATTGAATTTGTCTTTATATATTTATGATATTAATTTTAGTCTTCAAATTTTTAAACACAATTTATATTATTTATCAGCTTATTTATGCAAATTACAAGAAATTGTTTTATTTTCCCTTTTAGTAATTTAAATCAAGATTCAAGTAATTTATTTTGAAGTTACCTTTAATTTTTTGAAGTATGCCTCATTGGAGCGGGGAAGACCATATAAATATACAAATATTTTAAAATAGTGACACATTTTCATATTAAATTTTATATTTTTGAAACTGAAATATCCCTATTAAATTAAATTCATATGGTGTGTGTATTTTATGATTTTATAAATTCCATTTTCAAATATTGAAATAATTTATGTTTTTAAAATCGTCTTTTATCAAAATATAATTTTTTATTTCTAAATAAATAATGTTTTTCATATTTTTAAAATAAAATAAAGATAATATTAAATAAAACCCAATAATTAATTTTTCTTTATTTTATTTTAATGAATATATTTTCATTTATCTCTATAATCCTTATTCATAAGCTTATTATAAAATTAAAATTGGATTAAATATTGTTCATGGTAAAATATATGCTCTATTTTATTTGATCATAAAGTAATATAATTTATTTTACATCTTCAAATAAACGTCCATGTTAATGTATAATGATTTTTTTAATTTAAGATAATAACTGGGGGGATTTAAACATTGGAATTTAAAAATACGTTTGAATCGAAATTTGGGAGAAAATATTCAAATGAAATAATTTCAATTTTGTTTTTCAATCTATATTATTTGTTATATTTTTTTCAATGGTTTAATTTCATGAAGTATTTGAATTAATATTTTATTACTAAAGAATTATTTATACCTAACATTTCATTATTAACAAAGTAGGTGTTTATGATCATAAAATTGAGGGAGAATATTGAATATCTCACTCTCATAGTTTGTATTGAATGATTTGAAACACATAATTATGTTTCTAAACATTACATTACATTTATTTGATTATGTATATTTTAAAAAAAATTAACATGAATTTTCTATATAAATTAAAATTATAATGAAAGGAAAGGAATCCATTTTTTGATCCTCATACTACCAGATGATAGATAATTTGTGGGATCTGTACAATAGAGTTCCATAATCAATGTTCCTCAAATAGATGTTGGTGTCTACATGCTACGTATTGTAAACCATATATAATTGAACTAAAGTCATTAGATGTTTCCCCAACATACCTAAATTCAATTTATAAAAGTTATATTCACCCTTAATGGATTTTATAATTATTTAATGCTATCTAAAGCTATAAATGCACTCCCAATGGTGTCTATAATCTTTTTTTACCATGAAGAATACAAACGGGGTGTAAATTATGGTATTATTCTCTCATACTCTAGATATATTATTATTTCATCACCTACCCTCATTCAATCTCAATGTTTCTTAATAGATATTTGTAAGTGTTATTAAGTTTTGTTGAATAAATAATTTTTCTTCTTTTTAAATTTCTCAAGTGCTTCTTACAATTTAGTGTGGGTTCATAAGTGATCACATGATTTAATGTTTAGTATTATTGTTTTTAGTAATATAAATAAAAATGATAACATTATGGATTTCCTAGTACCATCCCATAAAAACCAAGACTCTTCCACTTTTAACTGGTTTCATACTATAATATCAAATACTAAAACTTTATTTATATTTAGAAAAACCTTTAAAATAATGGTTTAAAGTAGAAATACTAAAGTACGCTTAAGAATATTATATGTAGGGACCCTCATGGAATATGTCTTATCTCCATTAACAATTTCTGGAGATTTTTTATTTATATTTACACTTAAATTTCCATTATGTCCTGTAACGTTTGTTTATCACTTTAATTTTGTATCATACTGTTGGCCTCCTCATGTATTAATCATTTTTAAATGATCACAAATCTCAAAAATAATTTCAAATCTTATTAATGATCACAAATCTCACAAATCTTATCAATCATGTGTATTTATGTTTAATGTTATCTCATACATGATAATATCTAAGCTACATTCATTTTATGCATATTACTGTTTATGTCTGAATACATTTATTTTCCTAAGTAAAAGACACCGTGAAGCATGAAAAAGTAAGTCGGACACTGTGAGAAAGACACATACACCGTGAACAAGAACACTATGACGAAGCAGACACCATGAAGCCTATGTCTCAGACACCGTGACCACAAGACACCATGACACAGTAAGCCTAACACCGCAATGCAAGATACTAAGAACAGACACCGTAAGCCAAAAATTCTGTTTTCCTAAGTTCTAGAAACTGTTTGCAAGACACACTCATCAAGGCACCGTGAATCCAGAAACTATGATCAAGGCACCGGAAGCCAGAAATCATAAGCAAGACATAGTGAAGGAGATACAGTGAATGAGATACCATGAAGGAGATTCCATGAAGGAGACACCGTGAAAGAGATACCGTGAAGGAGACACTTTGAAGGAGAGACCGTGAAGGGGACATCGTGAAGGAGATACCATGAAGGAGACACCATGTAGAAGATACCTTTAAGGAGACACCATTTTCATAACTACTGTGACACCATATCCTAAACTATTTTGTTGTTTTTCTATTTAACTTTTTAAGGGTCATATTTGATGCCTTTAATGCACTGAAATATTTAATGATTATTTTTAGCCATAGTATGATGTATGAGGTAAGAAATACATGGAACCTATCGACTAACACTCATGAATTCAAAGATAAAGAGTAGTGTTCCCAATAGGAAGAAAACACACGCGACAACTCGTGAAATGCGAGTGTACTATACTAAACAGAAATCAAGCTGAAAAGCACGATCATAAAGAAGATATTGCAAGATCTTCAAAGAAAGAATTTTCTCATGCATGAAATCTGACACTACTGAAGAACACACAATGTACACTATGATAAATTGAACATATTTACTCATGAAGAACAAAAGCTAAATTGTGACACTCTGTTATTCAACACAAAAACCAGAAAGGGACTCAGAAGCATTTCTACTAAATCAAAGGAGTCCAGAGCTTTAGTACTAATCACTAGATCATTATAAACTCATATCTACTCTCCCCCTCAGGGATTTTTTCATTTTACTTTTGAGCAATGTGTGTACGCTATATATTTTACACACACTGACTCCTGCACTGAACTAGAGGATTTCAAAATCCTCACACCAAATTCATTACTCTTGTTTACCCATGAAAATAGTGGAATAGGTCCCTGCGTGGCCTGGTCATTATTTTTTTTACCCACAACAACTTTGAAAGGCGTCCATGTGTGGCCTGGTCATTATTTTGTTTAGCCACAAAAACTGTGGAAGAGGTCCCTGCGTGGCCCGGATAGTCCTTGTACTATTGTTAACCCCGATCCAGGGTGTGGATCAGAGTTTATTTATATAAACTTCCTGGTGGAATTTGATCACCAAGTGGAGTTGATTAGGTCTCAGCTTGAGACTGAACCACTTTTTTATATCAACTGTGCTATTTAAATTCAGTCTACTCTTTTTACTACTTACTGCATAATCCAGAAAAACACTAATTTCACTTTGATAGATCATCATGGAAAGAATTTATATCTGATTTCTATTAGTAGGATAACTTCAAAATTAATTTTAATAATACAAATTAAGATTACTAAGAATTAATAAATATTATAAGAAGTCGTTTAAACAGTTAAACTCTTATAATAGTATGACCTTGATTAACTGGGTTGTCACTATTTTTTAGGGAAATCATTTTTTGTAAAAATAATATTCATTTAAACCGAAATTTTTATAATTACTCAATTCAACCCTCCCCTATTGAGTTAACTACTCCAACCAATATTAGGTATCATAGGTTTCTTTTTTTAGACTCTGTATAATTTTATTCAACTTTGATTGTATTTATACATTAAAGATCTATAAATTTCTGTTAATTCTAAATTTATGGCTCTTTTAAAGTAATTTTTTTTGTATGGACAATAGACTAGAAGGTGATTCTACCAACATGTCACCCTTCTTAAATGGTACAAATTATTACCAGTGGAAACATAAAATAGAAATTCACTTAGAGAGTATTAGAGTTGACATATTAACTATTACAGAGACTCAATATAAGATTCCAGAAGCTGAAAGAACAACATGGTATGAACTTACTAAAATAGCTTACAATAATAATTTTAAAGCTGTGAATACCCTGTATTATGCAATAGGAGATGAGGAATTTAATCACATATCTTCTTGAAAAACTGCCTATGAAATTTGGGATACATTGGGGGTGTGTCATGAAGGAACAACCAATGTTAAAAAATGAGATTGAACACTTATACTATTAAATATGACAATTTTAAAATGAAGCCTAATGAACTTATCTCTGACATGTATCTCAGGTTCAATGAAATTTTCAACACTATGAGCTCCCTTGGAACGGTTTTTCAATAAATGGAAAAACCATGAGAATACTGAGATGTCTGTGAGACTGATGGAGAGGAACATCTGTTTCGATTAGAGAATCTTGCAATATTGGTAAATTAAATGTTATTGAATTAATTGGTATGTTAATGATGTATGAAGAAGAACTGAAGTTAAACAGGGAAGAATATGATGAACCAAAGTTGAATTCAGTGGTATTTAAGTCTACTGGCTCAAAGAGAAAATACAAGGAGAATGTTCACATACCTACCTAATGCTCAAGTAGTGATGAGACTACAACTGACAGTGATGTAGAGATAGCTCATATTGCCAGGAGATTTATGAAGTACTATAGGAAGAATAATTTCTTCAGAAAATCAAGCTACAATGGTAAATATGACAATAAAGGAAGCTACAAGAATTATTGGAAGAATGATGATAAGAGTGATGATGTTTTATGCTATGAATGCAAAAGAAAAGGTCACATGAAAGCTGACTGTCCAAAATTGAAATTCATGAAGAAAAATGACTACAAGGATAATAAGTACAAGAAAGAAATCAATGAAACTTGAAGTGCTTTAGAAGACACTTCATGTGATACTGATTCTACTACGGATGAATATTCTCATAAAGATAACATGTGTTTTATGACAAACACATCTGACGTAACACTGGAAACTCCTACTTTGAATTCATATTATCTTGTAATTGATTCTAATTATGAATCCGAAAATATGTCTAGTGAGGAACTATTTGAATACTGTAACTTGCTGGAAGAAACTTATAATGAGCTTAAGGACATATATAAGAACTTGAAGAAATAGCATAGTTTGACCAGTTCTGTTAAATCTACCCTTGATGTAGAAAAAGAAAAGAATACTCAATTACTTAAGGAAAATACTGAACTGAAAGTGTCTAATGAGAAACTGAGAAAGGACTTATAAAAATTTAAAAATGGAAAAGACTAAATAACTCAAATTTTAGGTAAATATTTGGCACCAAAATATACCACTGGAATAGGTTATCAGCCTGGAAATAGATAGATCACTAAATCTAAATTTGTTCCTAATCTGGACCTAATACTGCTAGTTCTAGTTCTAGAAATTCATATGTTTCAACTAGTTATTTACATTGTTAAAGACCAAATAAAATATAACTTTCAAAACCCATTGATTCTATGAATTATATGAGACCCATAAGAAAAATATATGTACTTAAAATCTTTTCTTGCTATCCTGTCCGGTCCCAAGAGTATTTGGGTACAAAAATCATTCTCCATTTAAACCTGTTTTGTAGGAAACCTACTTAAAAAGTTCATGTTGGAAGACATGGTACTTGGAAAGTGGATTTTCAAGACACATGACAAGAGAATTCTCATGTTTTAAAAGTTTAATCAAATTTTAGGGGGTCTATGTCACCTTTGGTGATAATTCTGAAGGAATGATCATCGGCTTAGGCCAAATTGGTAATAATAACTCAGTTTTAATTTCTAATGTTTTATTTGTTGATAGATTAAAATAGAACTTGTTATGTATTTCTAAGTTATGTGAAGATGGATTTAATGTTAAGTTTTAAAATGACTATTTTAATGTTTTTAATTCTCAAAATGATTTTGTATTTTCTTCCTTGAGAACTGAAAATGTTTATGTAGAAGATTTGAATTATTAAGCCGAACAAAATATTACCTGTTTAAATGCTTTTCATAAAGAGTGTTGGCTTTGGCACAGAAGATTAGGAAACTGCAATATACATTCACGGAGAAAACTGACTAGGAAGAACTTAGTTAGAGACATACACAAACTTGAGTTTCCAAATACAATGTTTGTAATCCCTGTTAAAAGGGAAAAACACAAAATATCTTTCAATCCAAAGAAGGTAGTTTATACATATCAACCTCTCAAATTGGTTCACATGGATTTTTTTTGGACCATATAGAGTTTCTAGAATAAATAAGAGGCACTATGTTTATGTTCTAGTATATTATTTCTCACGATATACCTGGACCTTCTTCATGGCTCAAAAAAGTGAAGTCTGCTCTTACTTTACTAAGTATGACAAGTCTGTAGAAAATCATAGTGGCCGTAAAATTAAATCATTAAGAAGTGATCATGGTTGTGAATTTGAAAATCAAGAGTTTGAATAATTTTTCACACAAAATGGATATACTCACAATTTCTCTCCCCCTAGAACAACTCGGAAAAATGGTGTTGTAGAAAGAATAAATAGAACCCTACAAAAAATTTCTAGAACTATGCTTCGTGAATATGACATACCTATTTACATTTGGGTTGAAGCTGCTAATACAACATGCTATATAATAAATAGAGTCTTAATTAGACCAATTCTCAAAAGACCCCATATGAACTCTGGAACAATAAGAAGCCTAATTTTTATTACATTAGATTTTTTTCCTGAAAAGTCTTTATTCTCAACACTATGGATAATTTTGAAAATATTTCATCCAAAAGTGATGAAATAATTTTCCTAGGCTACTCCATATAAAGTAAATCTTATAGATTATTCAATAAGAGAACTAAATGTGTGGAAGAATTTGTCCATATCAAGTTTCATGAAACAGATCCACATGAGCCTAGAACCATCCGAGAAAAACTGGAGGATGATGTATCAAATCGGAACATCAACTCAAAATCCTCAAATACCTCTGTGAAAGAATTTGTGAAAACATTAAATTCTGGAAATTCTATGCAATCGAGTCAAAATGAACCTGAATTTGGTGATTAACCTGAATTAAATAGTCCCTCTTTCCTAAAAAGGTTTGAACCCTTAAAACCCATCCCTTAGATGTTGTTATAGGAGAAATAGATAAAGGATCACAAACTAGATATTATCTTAGAATTCCAGGTGAACATCAAGACTTCTTGTCACAGCTTGAACCTAAAGACATTGATTATTCCATCAAAGATGAATTTTGGGTAATTTCTATTCAAGAAGAAATCAATTAGGTTGAAAGAAATAAAGTTTGGAAACTTGTTGAAAGGCCCAAGGACACTTCTGTCATAAGCACTAAATGGGTTTTTAGAAATAAGGTAGAAGAAGCTGGAAATATTGTAAGGAACAAAGCTAGATTAGTTTCACAATTCTATATTCAAAATTAAGGAATTGTCTATGAGGAGGCTTTTTCTCTAGTAGCCATACTTGAGGCCATTAGAATTCAACTTGCCAATGTTGCACATCTGAATTTCAAACTATATAAAATGGATGTTAAGAGTGCATTCTTAGATGGGTATATAGCTGAGGATGTTTTTGATGAACAACCCCCTTGATTTACAAACCCTAATTTTTTTAATCATATTTTTAAACTATGAAAAGATTTATATGGTTTAAAGAATGCTCTAAGAGCTTGGTATGACAGATTCAGTAATTTTTTAATATCTAAAGGTTTTATGAAAGGAATAGCTGATCTTACCCTCTTTATAAAACATATTTCTAATGATGTTTTAGTTGATCAAGTTTATGTAGATGATATTATTTTTGGATCTTCAAAAAATTCATTATTTATTGATTTTTCTAAAATGATGCAAAATGAATTTAAAATGAGTTTTGTGGGTGAACAAAAATTAATTCTTAGATTTCAAATCTTTCAAAATAATGATGCAATTATATTGACTCAAAGTAAATACACTAGTGATATTCTAAAACATTTTGGATTGGATAGCACTAAAAGTAGTGAAACTCCCATGGGTACCACCTGTAAGTTGGATCTTGATGAAGATGGAAAATTTATTGATCAAACCACTTATTAAGGAATGATTGGAAGTCTACTCTACATAACTTCTAGTCATCCTAACATTATTTTTAGTGTGTGTATTTGTTGTCGTTCTCAAGGAAACCCTAAATAATCTCATTTAAATGCTGTAAAAAGAATTTTTAAATACCTCAAGCATACACCCAATTTAGGAATGCTCAATCCTAAAGGGAAATCCTTTAAACTAGTTATTTATTCTGATGCTGACTTCAGTGGTTGTAAGTTATATAGAAAGAGATCCTCTGGAACATGTAACTTTTCAGGCAAGATACTAGTATCATGGTGTAGTATGAAACAAAATTTTGTTGTATTATCTATTGTCGAAGTAGAGTACATAGCTGCTGACAGTTGTTGTGCAAAACAATTTTTTATGAAACACACTTTACTAGATTATTGATATCAATTCAGACATGTAACAATAAATTGTGACAACAAAAGTTCCATCAAAATCTCAAAAATTCGTGATTCACATTCTAGGACAAAACATATTGATGTAAGACATCACCTTTTAAGGGATCATTATTTAAAAAGTGATTTCACCTAGGAATTCATTGGTACTGAATATCATCTTGCTGATATATTCCCTAATCCATTAAATTCTGAGAGAATAGATTACATCATACATGATATTTTCATGATCAATCACAAATAGATATCTTCCTGGAATTACTGTTTAATATTTTACTATATTTTACATTACTGTTTCATGTTCACAGTTTCTTGGTTATTGTCTCATGTTTGCGGTCTCATAGTTAGCACCTTTTATTCATGGTCTGTCACTTATTTTCTCACCATGACTGAATAGTTTACATACTGTATCACCATGACTAAACAGATCATTCAATGTCTCACCGTGACAACCACTGATTGTCTCACCGTGACGACCACTTTCCATCGCACTGTAATGACTATTCATGATCACACCATGAATATTTTTTTGGTTTTATTTTAATCCGTATCGTAGTAATTATTATTTTACCGCTCTTTTACTTTCCCATGTTTGTTATTTTGTGATGTTAGTCATTTCCAAATGATAAAAAAAAGGGTTTCACTTAGTTCATCACTCAGACCTCCTCTCGAACCCTCTCAACCGTGAAACCTTTCTCTCTCTCTCTCTTTCATTATCAAACCTTCAGTTGATGCCAAATATGAAGCGTCCGTCTTCATCTACTCTTGAGAAGCGTAGCACGAAGAAGAAGAAAATAGAACCAAATATGGCACCCAAAGGACCCCTAAATCCAAACCTGGTAAACTGTAGTGTTGTACCTGAAATGGAAATTTTCCTTGAGTGACTGTTGTCTAGAAACTCTCTTGTTTGAAAAGTTTTAAGATACCAAGGCTGGATTGAATGGTTCTCAAGGAAGGATATACATATTTATCTGAGTTTGGTAGCTTAGTTTTATGAGTATGCACGGTTTTCTTTTGATGTTGGTGAAATCTATGTTGTGAGAAGTTGCGTCAATGGACAAAGCTGATCATTCTCTTCAAGGATATAATCTACAATGATTATGATTCCTCATGAAGGAATTTCTGATTATTATTACAGAGATCTCCCACCTACAACTAATTTCATTGACCTGGAAATGCACTGGAAACATTAACTAGAATGGAACCAAGAGAAGGGCCATAGCTGCTGAACATGATAGAGAGACAAGGCTATTGTTTAAATTTTTTCAAATTATGATTAGCCCAAGGAAAGGTGAATTTTCTGTCTTGAAGTACCAAGATGTGTTCCTGATTCATCTTATGAAGAATGGACACAAAATCAATATAGGAAAATACATTATTCACCGTATGTGTGAATCGATCAAGGTCACATCCAAATACACATCTCTATTCTAATCTCGGATGATTTCAGCAATTCTTTTTGCGAAATGAGTGGTTAGACCAAATGATGAAATGCTTATGGATTGTGAGTACTGTCTCTCTAAACCCATAATTAAGAGGATGAAAATTAGGTGGAACCCCTGGAAGAAGGAATGGGTTGATGATAATTATATGCTATATGAGAAGTTCAATCTTGTAGATTACTTAACAAGGCCAAAGGACATTTCTAATCCTGGTTTGGAACCAGATGAAGTTGTTTATTATTCAGAAGATGAAGAAGAAGAAGAGGAAGAGGCAGCTGAAGTACCACATAGAGGAGAGGCTGATATATCTCATAGTAAAGAAGTTGATATTGATAAAAAATGGATTGTTGTTCCTCCTATTGTTCAAGGAAATGAACCTCCTACCCCTAGAGCTGTTGTTAATATGGAAATCCAATCTATGGCTTCAAGAGAATTATTTGTCCCATAATCTGAGTAGCACTCTATGGAAGAAGCTGTAGTTGAAGAATTCCCTACTATGCAAGAAACAACTCAAAACGAACTCCCTGCTATCCAAGAAGCTAATCTAGAAAACCTTACTACGGATAAATCTGTTCCTGGGATAATAACCTCTTATGAAGAGAGGATGGAGATAGCCTTTAGTTTGTCTTGGAATGAAATTGATGAGGAAATTAGCGATGAACCAGTTGATTTGGAACAACAACCTAAGACTCAAGGTCCTGAAAAGGAATCACTTATTGTGGGGTAGGAACCTCAAAAATCTCGAGTCTGGTGAACCGGAGTCTGTTGAAGCATCTCAATAAACTAAGTCATATTCGGTGGACACATAGTATAAATTCCCTAACTTCTATGATGTAGGTGAATCTCAATAGGTTAGTGCCAATGGGATTGATCATTCTTCTTTATTTCAACTAAAATCTATCAGATACTTTGCACCCGAACAGGAACCTCAACCTGAACCCCAACATGAACCTCAACCTGAGTTTTCACCTGTACCAATACCTGCACCTACACCTTTACCAGAACAACAATCTTTTTTAAGAAAATATGATTTGAAAGTATTTGTAGACACTATCTTAGCTGGAGTTGAGAAACTTATGTCCTATCAACCTTATCTTGTGACCAAACATAGTTATGAAGATGCCTCACTTATTTTAGAAAAAATTATCTTGCACATTCAACACAAGAAGATTCATGCAATTCAATAAGTAAGGGTTGAAAACAAGTTCCTCAGTAATAAAGTTGCAACTCTGAATATCATGGTTGAAGACCTATTGAGAGAATTGCATTCAAGATCATAACTTGATCCTGCTCCTCCTTCTCTTGAACCTTCTATTGAAAATATCTCTCAATATATTGTGTCCCAGATTCACTCATACCTGCTATCCATTGATGAAAAGATTGTAGAAAGGAAAAAACAGTTGTTGTAAGAAATGCAAGAGCATGGGGTGAACCTTTATAAGCTTACTACCGAGTACACTGGCAGCCTTCAAATGTTGTTGAATCAGCTTAAGTCTCTAACCACATCTGTCAAAGCTTCTCATCCCTCTAGTGAATCCTCTAAACCTACCTTGGATAGTTCTATTCTCAGATCAATAGTCCAAGAAGAGAATTAGACTACTTGAAGTGTCTTCAAGGTAAATTATTTATCTGAAGTTGTTAAGAAAAGTGATATAGTGCTTGAACTGGTTCATATTCACTCAAATATTACCAATGATTCCCAGCAGGAGATCTCTAAGAAAGTGTAATTCTATTTCAATCATATTTTCTCCAAGAATGATATGACCAGTCACTTTAAATATCAAGTAGATAATCTGAGAACACCTCCTGTGACTCATGACATCAAAGCTCAAGTTCATAATCTCACTGAGTTTACCAGATTTCTGGAAAATTTCATGGAAAATAAAGATGATTTTGAAAAGGTCATGCATTATGGAGGAGAGATTATTGTCGTCTTCATTAAACTTCTGAGGCCTTATCTTAATGTTCAAAGTAAAAAAATTATTGCTCCAGTGGATTCTCCTATCAGACCTATATTTCCTACTTTAACTTCTGCCTTATCTTCAACATCCATGTCTATTGGCCATGCTCATAGTCAGATTAGGCCTGTCATCCATGACCAGCAAATGCCTCGAACCTCTACAGATCCTACATTGTCTCCCTTAATATTCAAATGTATCCTTTTAAATTCCTTATCTACCACATCTATGCCTTCTTCTACATCAGCAACTGCCCCTATGGATTCCTCTTATGCTGCTGATAAAGGCAAAGAGAAGGCCAATCCCTAATGAATCCCAGTGACTACTATTTTTCGGATGGGGATGTCATTTTTTTTTTATTTTTTCTACTATCTGTTGTATTTTGAACACTATTAATTCCATATGCACTGTTTTCCCTCCATTATTTCTAGTTATTGATAATCCCAAAAGGGGGAGAAAAAGAGATAAGTTATATGATATTATATATGTTAATTTATCTATATATGAATTCAATTTACCCTTTAACTGTACATGATTTGTGATCATCAAAATGGGTTATATTATTGGCCTCCTCATTTATTAATCATGTTTAATGATCACAAATATCAATAATAATATAAAATATTATTAATTATCACAAATCTGTCAAATCGTGTCAATCATGTGTATTTATGTTTCAAGTTATATCATACTAGATAATAGCTAAGCTCAATTCATTTTAGGCCTATTATTGTTTATGTCTGAATATAGTTATTTACCTAAGTACAAGACACCATGAAGCATGACACAGTATGTCAGAAACTGTGAGCAAGACACAGACACCGTGAACAAGAACACTGTGATAAAGCAGACACCATGAAGCCTAAGTCTCAGACACCGTGACCATGAGACACCGTGACACAGTATGCCTGACACCGTAAAGTAAGATACTAAGAACAGACACCATAAGCCAGACATTCTGTTTGCCTAAGTGGAAGACACAGTTAGCAAGACATAGTCATCATGGCACTGTGAATCCCGAGACTATGACAAGGGCACCAGAATCCAAAAACCGTAAGCAAGACATAGTGATGGAGATACAGTGAAGGAGATACAGTAAGGGAGATACCGTGAAAGAGACACCGTGAAGAAGATACCGTGATGGAGACACGGTGAAGGAGATATTGTGAAGGGGACACTGTAAAGGAGACACTGTGAAGGAGACGCCATGAATGAGATACTATGAAGGAGACACAGTTTTCATAACTACTATGACACTGTTTCCTAAACTATTTTGTCATTTTTCTATTTAACTTTTTAACGGTCATAATTGATTCATTTAATTCACTCACATATTTAATGATTATTTGTAGCCACATTATGACGTACGAGGTAGGAAATACATGGAACATGTCAGATAACACTCATTAATTCAAAGATAAAGAGAAGTGTTCCCAAGAGGAAGAAGACACATGTGAAAACTCGAGAAACGCGTGTGCACTATACTAAACAGAAAAACAAGCTGATAAGAACGACAATGAATAAGATATTTTAATATCTTCAAAGAAAGAATTTTCTCATGCATGCATTCCAAATCTACTAAAGAAAACATGAAGTACACTGGGATCAAGATAAAATCTTTACTCGTGAAGAACAAAATCTGAATCGCAACACTCTTTTTTCAACACAAAAACCAGAAGAGTACTCAGAAGCATTTCTACTGAATCGAAGGAGTCCAGAGCTGCACTTCTAATCACTAGAGCATTCATAACTCATATCTACTCTCTCTCTCTCAGTTATTTCTTTATTTTACTTTTGAGCAGTGTGTGTACTTTGTATATTTTATACACACACTAACTCCTATGCTGAACTGGAGGATTTCAAAATCCTCACACCAAATTCTTTACTCGTGTTTACCCATGACAACTATAGAAGAGGTCCCTGTGTGGCATGTTCATTTGTTTATTGACCAACAATAACTGTGGAAGTGGTCCCTGTGTGGCCTGGACAGTCCATGTACTGTTGTTAACCCCGATTCAGGTTGTGGAATAGAGTTTTTTTATATAAACTTCTTTGAGGCAGGTGATCATCAAGTGGAGTAGATTAGGTCTTGGCTTCAGAATAAACCACTTGTTTTATTTCTACAGTTCTATTTTAATTTAGTCTACTATGTTTAACTGCTTACTGCATAATCCAGAAAAACACTAATTTTACTTTGATAGTTTGTCTTGGAAAGAAGTTATATCTGATTTTTCTTAGAAGTATAACTTCAAAAGTAATTTAAATAATACCCATTAAGATTACTGAGAATTAATCAATCTTATAAGAATTTTTTTAAACAAATAAAACTCTTATAACAGTATAACCTTGATTAATTGGTTTGTCTCTATTTTTCAGGAAATAATTTTTTGTAAAACTAATATTCTTTTAAACAGAATTTTTTATAGTTACTCAATTCACCCCTCCCCTCTTGAGTTAAATACTCCATCCAACACTTACAATAATTATTATTTTTATATATATAAATGTTTTTAATAGGAACCCCCCTCTTTATATATAAACTCATGCAAACATAATCAACCTGTATAAGTATTTAGTAATAAAAAACAATGTCAATGCATTTACAAATGTTCATAAAAGGGATAACAAGATCATAACTCATCTAAATATGGAAGATGTATAGTAAAAAAATACACAGTTAGAATTCCAATATTCATGATAATTTAAATAACAATATAACTAAAACAATTCATTCCATGTGAACATAATTAAATATTAATTATTTATAATGTGATGTTCAAAACATATAGAAAAATGGGTATTTAGATAAGCCAATACTTGAACAAAATGATAATAAGACATTATGATAATGAATTTTGATGGATTTAAAAGAACATAACAAAAGTGTAACAAAGAAAACTTGTACGGATCTTGAAATATATGAAAAACATATATAAAAAATAATTCTTTAAACGATGTCATGTTAGATGGGATTAAGAATCCAATTTTTAGGTATCTTGAATTAAACCCACTAATATATATATTATAGTATAATTAGTAAATCATAAACCCTATTTTTGTAAATTAAAAATGATTGGGGAAATTGAACATTAAAAAATAATGAATTTTTAGAATGAATTTTTAATATTGTAAAAAGTATAATGTTATTGGTAAATTTACATGGACTTTTGGAAAAGAGTCTTGAAAACTCTTGGGAAATCCATCATTTTAAAAATAATGTTCAATAATTACTATTTTATAGGATATAAGGTTTTCCTTGGACAAATGTTAAGAAAAATCAAAACTAATGAAAGTTAAATGAAACACCCTTTTACATATCCTTAAAAATATCTTTGTTTAAAACCTAAATTTTAATAAGAGTAAAAAATATTATTCTGTATCAAAATAACTTTTCAAAATAAAAATAGATAAATTAATATATAATAATATATTATTTTAGGAGAACCCCAGAATGGAATAACTAATTTCATGATGAAACAATATTACTTGAGGAGATGAGACACAAGTTATCAATATTCAATATGGGTAACATATCCCAAGAACTGAGAAATATTTATCAAAAGGTTTATATGGTAAGAATTTATACCTCTAGTAAAAATGATATAATCCCATTTAAACCAATAAAATGGAATAATTTACCCCACATTTATGAAATAATTTCAAGAGAATTCTCGTAATTGAATTAAAGGATTTTAGTTTCCAAAAATCAATATTGTTGGGGACATAATTGAATCATTATCCACTTGATTAATGGAAAATTGATTGGATTTTAAATCGAATTAAATTTGTAGAGTATTATAAAAATATATAAATTGTAAATAAATACACCATAAAAATAAATCATGGGGAAAAAATTGTTATGACTCACGGAATTAGAATAAAGGACATGTAAACTATTACAAATTTTTGAACATTCCAAGAAAAACCCCATGAATGGGGGAGATTGAAATTTAACATAAAATTTAATGAAGAAAATAAATATAATGTAAATATATCAAAAAATTTTGGTATAAATAACACTTAAGCTAAATTAGTTTCATAATACTAAACAAATCCAAAATAGATGAATTTGAGATGAAAACCCTTACTTTGTATTCTTATTTTACCATTATCTATCCTCAAGTTTAAAGAAAATAAATATATTAATAACTTCTTTAATATCCTAAATATTAATATACTATTGTTTTCATAAATTTGTTTTAACCAGATATAAAAAATATTTTAACTATTTATTGTCTATATTCACAGTTGAGTATTATACCTTTTTGTTTCATATTCCATATGAAGATAAAAAAGAAAGGATTGATTCTCACTAATAGATTAAATGTTAACCATTAAATGATGATTTATGATAAACTTATTTTTGTTTTTGAAATATTACTTTGGTCAAATTATCATTCGGTGAAATACATTAATAAATCCAAAAATGGAAATCTTGATGAAGTACTAAATGAGGTGGTTATTGATCAAAAGTTTTGATAAGAATTAAACTATTAAATATTAAAAACACATTTATAAGAACCTTAAAATTTTAAAATATTTCATCCTTAAATGATTAATACATTATATTTCATCTCATAATAATTTAATTCATATGAAATATAACATCATTCATGTTGGTGGTAATACCCACCACAAGGGTATTGTATTATAATATTTTCAATAATAAGTGAATGTATTTCAAAAATTATAATTTTAAATATTCAAAATAAGAAATTTTTTATTATCATTTATCCTCAGTAACCCCATTATCAAAACCATCCAAAATTGGTGGTGATGACAAATAAAAATCAATATTTGTGGAAGTAGTAGTACACATGTGGGCATGATTAATGATCTCATTTATCTATGAATGGATAGAAAGATGATATATAGAAAAATTATCATTAATTAATTGTATATTTTACATATATAACATATTTACTCATCAAATATGTTATTTCTACCATCTTTTAGAAGTGATTGATAAAAAAAACAACATTGAATCATCCAGACGGTAGTCCATATATAATAATGGTAAATGTTTTGGTTTTTTTAGTGGATATAATATAATGAATAATTGGAGTTTTAAAAAAATGAAATTTAACACTAATAATGATAATTATTTTATTATAATCATATGGTTTTATATTTTTAGGATTGAAAAAATTGAGATGGGGACAATAACATGTAATGGAGAATCACACCAATGACTTCAATAATCGATTTCTATTATTCATTGAAATGAATTCCTTAAGACAAAGAAATAGTAAATTAATTATTTTAGAAGTGAGATTGGGTTCCAATAAGATATTTTGGAAGATATATAATGAAAAATTATATTTTTATGTTATTTAATTAGTGGATGAACTTTTATATTTTTATATGATATGAGAATAGAACTTTTTGAGGCACCCATGACATTTTAAATAATTTGATGTTACTATTCTGAGGAAAATTCCTGAAAAATGGAATAAAGATGAGGGTAATCTGACTATGTTTTTAAACACTCCTAAAATACTCATTTGGGAGAAAAATGAGTGTTTTAATGCATTTCATTTTATCTATTTTAATTTTTACCCAATATAATTTTAAAATGGTAATTGTTTACCATAGTAATTAATATTAGTAAAAAAATTAATTTTGAAACCATTCACAAATTCAAAAATAATGATGTTAAAATTTGGAAATAATTTTCTCAAATTAATTTCTATTATTTTAAAAAGTTATTAATAAGACTAGCCCATATGAAACAAAAAAACTATTTATAAAACAATATGTTTTTAAGAATATATTTTATCTGTAATCCATAGTTATTAAAACAACAAATTACCATGAAATATTTATTTTATTTGAAATAAATTAATTTTTTGAGTCTTTTATTGCTGGATAAAATAGAATCTCACCAAGAAAAAACCTGATTGAATATAAAATTAATTTTTAATTAAATATAAATTTTAATTAAGGTAAGGAAAAATTCTACATAGGATTTATAATAATAAATAATATATTAATATGATAGATGTTTTTCCTTAAATATTTATTTTATAATAATAAGGATTTCTAAACCATCTAGGACACGATTACATAATTATAAAATTATAAAATTATAATTTGTTCAAAAACTATATTTTACACTAAAACTCAATATCATTTTTGAAAAGTCCAAGATTTTCAAATATATATAATATTTCAATTATCAATACCAAAATCATCTCCATTTTTTAAAATTAATATTCAAACCTTAATAAAACTAATTTTTAATAAAATCTGAAATTATAATGAAAACCCATTTTTATTGGATAATAACAATTACAAATATTAAATTTTCTTATTATTATATCATATCTTTTTGAAACAAAATTATTTTAATTCAATTATTAATATAAAACATAATTTTTTATCATTAATTATATGTTTTTTTTGAAAATATTTATGTGTTTCATGTAAAATGTATTTTTTATAAAAAATACTTTTCTAAAAAATAAATTACTTTTCTATCCATTTTAGGTAAACTAATTTGATTTTATTCATATTAAAAGTAGAATTTATTTTCATTATATATATTTTTCATAAATAAGTTATTCATATTAATTCCACATAGTGGAATTTCTATGATTTAACATTATAAATAAATATTTATATTTTATCTATATATATTGTGGCTTCATTTATATTCAGTTCTTCTTGTGGTGTTATCTATTGAACACATTGACTTATTTAATGGTAATAATATATGAAAATATAATGGTGTTACATGTCACATGGTGGTAAAATTAATTGAGTCCCAATTGACCGTGTGACTGAGACCAACATGATGGTTCCCTTTCCATGTGCATTATATACTCTTACACCCATGTCCCTTCAGTCCCAATTGACTATGAAAAGTTGAATAACACTACAATCACCTTTTTATAGGAATTGTAAACAACAATTATACTATTATAATTTTCACATTCCAATTAATTCGTTAATTTTTTTTAATTTATGAATTTATCAAAAAAATTCGGTGATACCGAGAGACATTATTTTCAAAATCCATAAAAATGGGTTTTCAAAAAACATTTTTTTGGGAATTCAAATCATAAGTTAACAATTAGATTTATAACATCCCCAATTTATAGTACTATAATGATAATTGTATTGTGTAAGACACCTACCATGATAAAGTTTTATATGAAAAAATCACACCACATCAAATTAGACCCAAGTATTCACTATATTCATATGATGAATTACAACTATAGGTAAATCAAACCATAACATAACCACAAAATATTGGAATAAGAATACTTGTATTGGGTTTATCCTAATATAAAACAAATATTTAAAAATGTAGGAATATAAATTTAACCCTAACATTCAATTTCTAGGGTTCAATATTCGACTATGTAGTGACATTAGCCTCCAAAATTAATGGAATCCAAAAAATAACCTAAAAGGGAATGTGGTTTTATTGGAGTGGATAATTGAAAATGATAACTGAATGGGAGTTTAGATAAATAAATAATAGATAGTAAAAACATCATTCATGGTATAAAATAATTATTCACAACCTAAATATTAATATTCATACATCGTCCAAAATTCAAGTAACCTCAACATTAAAATATTAAAACACCCTTACATTCTTAATAATTATTTATGTTGTGAACATTCACATCCACCCATATCCTTTCTTTAAATAAATTAACTCTTCCTAATAACTTCCATAAACTTAAGTAAATTTTCAAAAGGTTAAACAAACAACATAAAATTGGAACAGAACTCAAAACATGGGGTTTTATTATTATCACATATACACTTTACAATTATTATTCAGTAGTGTAATAGAATATGAAATACATAATACTCATTCCCTATAACATTAATGTATATCAGATACCTAAGAATCAATGTAGTAGCCACAATTGTTGGTATGTATCCCTTATGTGACACTTTTTAGGGTTATAAAGATGAAGGATGATGAATTGGAGATATGAGAGAACTTTGGATGTGGTTTTGGGGAAAAATTGAAGTCGCACGAGTAGTGTATGGTTTGCCTAACCATGAGGCCAAACTGTGCACACTGGTCCTCTTGAGGTAGAAACTTCAAAAAATTTGGGGCATGAATCGGGAGATTGTGCGAGGAATCCATGCAAGGGTCTACCTAGGTAGTAGTTAACACAGAGTTAGAAAATGTTTTGTCTAAATGTGTGAACAAACCATGCAGATGGTTTAAGTGAGATCCTAAAAAAGTGGATCTCACGTTTTATTTCCTCTTAGTGGCTCTTTGTTTCTCTTAAGAGGCCATAAATTAGGATTTATCTTCCTTAAAGGTAGTAGCACCTCTCCAAGGTGTTTTTTATTAAATTTTAAGGATTTTCTTTGTGAATTGAAGCTTTATTCTGGAGGTAAGTGATCATTCTACTTCATTCTTAACCTATTTCATCGAGCTACTTAGATTAACTTTTCCATTTCTCTTGGTGTTTTAGATCTATTCCAGTTATGGGTATATCTAGTTATGTGGATACGAAATATGATGATATTTGGTTTTGATCTTTCTTGGAGAAGTGATCTAAGGTGGGTTCTTGGATAATCGATCCGGTTTTCTTTTGTGTTTTTTGTTTGTTGGAGTATTGTGAAATCCATTGTGTGGGAGGCTTCATGTTGAACTCGTCTTAGTGAAAATGATTGGAATTATTTCAAAATGAATTTATTGTACTGAGTTGATTATGATTTTATTTTTGAACACTTTTTGGAAACATTATTGTGTGATGGTTTGTTAAAACTAAAAAATTGGAGATTTTGAATGAGTGCTTGCGTTTTAAATTTTAAAATGGAGATTTTAAAATATGTTTTTTAAGGATTTGTTGAACATGGTTTGTATTATATGTTTTCAAAAAAAGGGAATGTTTTATTGAAGGTAAATTCCTATTTTTAAATTGTTTTATTCTTCAGTTTTCAAAAAAAATATAGTTTTATTGAAATAGTTTGTATTGGTTGAACAGACATGGTTTTTGACTAGATGATTTTGTGTGTTCATGTGTTTGTGGGATTGATAAGGGTTAGAGGTCTCCCCATCATTAATTTGATGGATAATGGTATGGTTTATCCCATGTCGAAGTTTTTAGGAAGGACATATATGGGTTATGGATCTACAAAATCATTAACAGGATGGATAATGGTTTGGGCTCTCCCCCTCAACTGGTTCACTAGGGATGACTTATTGAAAGGATGACTCACCAATCGTGAGTATAGGGAGATCCAGTTTACCTGCATGGTTGTTTTTGCGGATGTGTGAAATGGGCTGGTTATGCTAAAAAAATATTGATAAATGGTATCAAATCATTACTTAATTATTTTTCGAGAAAAATAACTTGCTGAAAAATTGGATTCAATTTCTCTTGTTTTCAATTTGTTACAAATGGATTTGGAACTTTTTTATGTTGTTTTATGAGTTGTTTGTAGAAAATTTTTTGTATAATAAATTTTATATAAATGTATCCAATATTTCTATCATATTGGCATGAGTAGGGTAATCATTAAAAAAACATACTGTTTTTTATACTCACACCTTATTTGGATCATTGGTGATTTTTCAGATTTTATCTTTCGAGACACGGGAAAAAGTATCATTTACAATGTATTTAGGACTTCCTCTTGTTATTTGGGCTATTCATTGATTGTGGAGCTTGAAGATAGTGGATCATGTAGTCTTGTGGCCCCTTGAGAGCCTATAGTTTTTATCCACTTTTTCATTGATATCGGTTTGGCCTTATGTTTTTGCACACATTGATATGGTTTTGAGATACATGAAGATATTTTGTTGTCTTTATTTTGTCCACACATCATTTTGTAAATTGTTTTGTTATGGTTAGTTGGATTATTGTTTTATTTACTAAATTATAAATCATCCTCCACTTGTATTTTAATCCCTTAGGCATTTATTGCCTGCCTTTTTCATCTTGGGGATGTCGATTAAGGACAAGTAATGTCATTTTGTGCTGTCAAGCCAATGAAAATGATAGGGTTATTAAAAATGATATCATTCTAGTCCTTCCTTTTTTGTAAAAATGTTATAAACTTGTTGGGAACTTTCCTAACAATAATTAATTAGTTTTTTTGTTCATGGAGTTGAAATTCCATCTTGTCTATCCTTTGGGATGAAATCTTACACTGGAGTAAGATTTTCATAACATGAAATGTATAGCATAAATGAACATAGCTATCCCTTTTATGCTAAAATCAATGTTACTAGGTAGTAGGAAACACAAGTGTTTGAAAAAACTTCTTGTATCATGGAATCTAATTATCATGGGATTATCTAATGAGACGAGCATGACATGAATTTTCAAGGAATGAATTCCCATAAAGATTACATATTTTATTTGCAGTAATGATTTATAATCTTGTGCAAAGAGTATGTTTTTGAAAAAAGAAGATTTTTTTTCAAATGATAAATTTTGAAAAGAGAATTTTTGGTGTATTTTGAAAATGGTTTGGTTTCAAAAAGAATGAATAAATGTTTCAAAAATGGTTATAATAAAAAAATAGGTGTTTTGGAAATCAAATTTATGATAGGTATGTGATTGAATTTGAAATGTTAAATCCATAAGTTTCTAGAGAGTGTGATTGGCAGAGTTTGTTGTTGGTTTATAAAATGGAACCTATTATGTGTCATCGAAAATTAACCGGAGGAGTTGTGGAGAACGTGGTTTCACCTGAATCATTGGTGAACCAAGAGCTGGTTCAGATTATTTTTCATGCTTTTCAAGCTGTGGATTAGGGGAACCAGAGGAATGGGCCAAGGCTTGTGGATCATAACATTTCAGATCATGATGCATAATCAACCTAACATATGGGGTGATTCTAAACTCGAGATGGAGGAGATGTTTCTGAGTAGGATGAATTGTATCTTAGACATCATTGGCACACTAGTAGAGCTAAGGGTCAAGATGACGACATATATTCTCGAGGATCATGCATGCCAGTGGTGGGATTTAGAGGTGCAAGCTAAATTGGATGAGGTTCTTACATGGAAGGATTTTGAGGAATTGTTCATCAAGAAATTCTATCCTTATATGTTCATGACCAAGAAAAAGATTTAATTCTTCATCCTGAAATTCGAGATCCACTTTTCATAGATTGTGTAACTAAATTCATGAATTTATTGTATTTTTCACTAGAGGTTGTGGAATGTGCGTCTTAGAAGGCACGTATCTTCGAATAGGGGCTACAATTGGAGATTAGATCAATGATTGTAGAGCTATGTATTATGGATTCATTAGAGATAGTGAACATAGAGATTGTGGATGAACGTGATATCTTGGGATATATGGCAGGAGGTAGGATTATACCTATAGAGAATGGTGGGAACTCAACCACAGGGAACAAGAAGAAAAGTGAAACATATTCCAAGATGGAAGGGGGAATCAAAACCATACTATTGGATCAGTGAACATTTCTTCATGACCCCAGAGAAAAGTAGGTTGCTTTCTATCGGATTCTCTTGACCACATAATGTGAGAGTGTATGGAATAGACTAGAGAAAGCCATAACTTCGTTCATATGTGGCATCTTCAGTGCTATGGTCATAGTGCTCCCCGGTCAGGTGCTCGAGACACATATCAGGCATCTCAAGTAGTGTATGATTTGATAGGACATGGACAACAGATTCAGTCTCATCAGCATAGAATACCTTGCTATGGTGATTCTAGAAATAGCATGACTCCTCAACCAAGGAAATCATCGCATGGAAACAATGAGAACTATGTAGTGGTGAATAAATTGTATGGATATGATATGATGATTATATATGATTGGGTATGACCATCTATGGTGAGGGGTACAAATCTTTTGAATTCTACCCTTGTTTAAGTGATCTTCGATATTAGTGTATCAAATTATATTATTGCTTCACGTGATGTTTATTTTCTATGTTTAATGATATAAATGATGGCTTATTATTTAGAAATAGAAAATCATATTCGGGAAAGATAATGCCAAGCCTTCCTATATAGAGGATGTCATATAACTGTTTATAGAGATTAGCTGAAATGGGACTTCTTAATGTTGGACGTGGATGTCTATGATGTAATCTTAAGAGTAGATTGGTTGATAACATTCACGACTCAAATTGACTGTTATAGTAGAAGATTTTGTTTCATGACTAAAGATGGTATAGAGTATCTCTTCCGAGGAGAGGGGATGGTAAAGAATAGAGAAAAGAGCGTGTTAGCATCGACAGGGAAAATGATATCTTATCAGTTAGCAGCATTAACTTTTGAATCAATGTAAGAGATTTAGGAAAATAATTTTCTATCATTTTTTAATAAATTTATAGATCTAATTCCAGAGAACATTTCAGGGTTATCACCTATATAGGAATTGGATTTTATGATTTTTCTTGTTCCGGGGGACAATCATATTTCGATTCTATATTATATGATGGGACCAACAATGTTACAGGAATTGAAAGTGTAGATGGGGGAGGAGGAAAGCTAGGGTTTCATTCAACCAATTACTTCTCTATGGGTTACACCAGTTTTGTTCATGAAGAAGGAAGATGGAACTCTTTGTTTGCGGGTTTATTATCATAAGTATAACAATGTTATGATAATGAATAGATATCCACATCCACACAATGATGATCTTTTCAATCAATTTAGGGGAGATCAGTGGTTCTCCAAGATTGAAATGTGATCAGGACATCACTAATTGTGAGTTAGAATATAAGATATTCCAAAGTTATCTTTAAAAATAAGAAATTGATACTATGAATATGGAATCACACATTTCGTCCTGAAAAATGCCCCATCTATTTTCATGGATTTGATTAATCAAATATTACAGCGATATCTCGATGCCTTTATTGTGGTGTTGGTACGCAACATCTTGGTGTATTCAATATATGGACTGACCAAGTGGAGAAGCTGGAAACAATGATACAAATCTAGAGAAATGATCGGTTTTATGAATAATTATCAATGTTTGATTTTTTGTATAGTAAGACCATTTATGTAGCCATGCCACTTATTAGAGATTCATTTCTATTGATCCTGATAAGTTAGATATTTTTATCTCATGGTAACCACTGAATAATGTCTTCGACATACAATGTTTTCTTAGTATATCTGGTTACTACTAATTCTTTTTTCATGATTTCTCATGACAATGTTTTGAAATGATAGCCCAGAAAAAAATTAATGCCCCATTCCAATTGACAGTGGATTGTCAAAAGTCATTCCAGGAACTATGAGTTCCTCTTACATAGGCACCTATCTTGATTTATCCAAAATCAGGACAGGCGTATGTGGTGTACTATAATGATTTAAGATCAGGGGTAGGTTGTTTTCTCATGCAAGAAGATCATGTTGTTGCCTATGGTTCAAGGAATTTGAGGGTTCATGATAAAAATTACCCATCAAATGATTCAGAGTTATATGTAGTTTTCCATTCATGGAAATCATGGAGACATTATCTCTTTGGTGAGAAATTTACTATGTTCAAGACCGAAAAAGCTTGAAAAACATTTTATCATAGTGAGATTTTAATTTAAGGCAAAGTAGGGGGATAGAGTATATCCAAATGTCTATAATTGACTTGATGTATACACCAATAAAACGAAATTCATTGGTTGATGCATTGAGTAGAAATTCATATACTAAGTTAATGAAAGAATCTTCAGATGAATTGCAGTTGATGTTGGACCTAGTCGATATGCATATGGTATGTGAGGATCGAGGTTATATTTCAGTTTTCTTTTCAGCTATGTCTGTTCTTGATTTGGTAATTATGTTCAGAGAGGTATAAACATCTTATGTATACTGTCTGGTTATGAGTTCAAAATTCAAAGGTGGGGAGACCGTTGAAAGCTGGAAACATGATGGGAGTTTAATTTTGTGATTTAGAGAATGGATAGTTGAACCAATGGTTTTCAAGAAAAACATCATCATGTATACTACCTTTAGACAAGGGTTGTACATCCAGGTACATAGAAGATTTATAAGTATTTAAAGGCATAGTGGAATGAAAATAAAGGTGGCCGAGTTCATCTTGAAGTGCTTAACTTATCAGTAAGTGAATGGAAATCATCAGAGACATACATGTATGTTGTAGTCCTTACCTATCCCCACGTGGGAATGGTAGTGGATAGTGATGGATTTTGTTACAGGTTATCCAATAACAGTATAGAATCAAGATTCCATTTGGGTGATAGGGGATTGTATTACCTAGTAAGTCCATTTCATCCCTATTCATGAAACTCATATGGTGGAGGATCTGTCAAAAATCAATATTTGAAAATAAGTAATGTTGTAGGGATTAGCAATTTCAATATCCCCAGATAGAGATCTGAGTTTGACATCTAGTTTCTGGAAATCCTTACAATAATCCCATGGGACTCAGTTGACTATGAGCATGACGTGTCATCCTCATACAGATGGGTAATCTGAGCAGATGATACAAACATTGAAAGACATATTTTGGGATTGTGTAATGGATTTTGGTGGATCATGGGATGAGCAAATAACCATAGTGGACTTCTCATATAATAATAGCTATCAGTCCTCGATACATATGGATCTATTTGAAGCATTGTATAGATTCCTTATCAATCTCAACTATGCAGGGTAGAAATGGGAGAGACATCACTAGATGGGTCGATCCTTGTACAAGAAATAATAAAGAAGATCTGGTTTATTAGAAAGAGGATAGAGATAGGTTATATTCATCAAAAATCTTATGTAGATCCCCGAAGAAGCCTGCTGTCATTTTTTATGAGTGATCATGTTCTATTAAGGATCTCTCTGAGACTTGGACATCGTCATTTCGAGAAGCAGTTCATGTTATCACTTTGATATATTTACCCATTCGAGCTACTGAAACGGGTTAGAGATTTGGAATATCAGTTGGCATTACACACACAGTTCAGTTCGATTTATAATGTGTTCCATGTATCTCAGTTGAAAAATTATCATCCTGATCTTGACCTTGTAATCAGATGGGATCATGTCAACCTAGATCTAGATTCTTTGTTGGTACATATCCTAATGATGATTATGGATAGGAAAGAGTAATTCCTTTATGTAACAATCATCGGTCTAGTGTGGGTTTTATGGAAGCATGGTTGTATTCAAGAAGAGATTTGGAAATTCGTGAAGGAGTTGAATGATTAATGGACGGAATGTTTTTAGATTTTTGAGAGTTTCTACGTTCCAAGGATATAGAGAGAAATGGTGATGAGAATTTAGTACCCCCTTTTCTGTTATATATCCCTTTATTGATTTTTTTCGTTATAAAGTTTTAGGGTTATGGATGGGAAATTTGAGAGTACTTTCAATGTGGTTTTAGAGTAAAATGGAAGTCACATGGTCGGCGTACGGTTTTCCAAACTGTGTGGAAAAACCATCTACAGTGGTAATCTTGAGGAATAATCTCTTGTATGGTTGAATCATAGTTAGGGATACTGTGAGAGGAATTCTTGCAAGGGTCTTCTTGGGTAGTAGTGAACAGACAATTTTTCTAACCGTGGGGATGGTTTAAGTTAGATCATAAGAAAGTGGATCTCAAAACGTTTTCACTATAAGTGGATCATTGTTTCTCCTATGTGGGCATAACCTAGGCATTATCTTCCATTAAGGTAGGATAAATATTTGGCAGTCAATCCAAATGTATCACTTGGGGAATCAATGCCAGATTATTGAGGTTTGTGATCGTTCTTCTCCATTCTTGATTATTTTCTTAGATCTACTTAGATCTACATCTCAACTTCTCTTGGTTTCATAGATCTACACCCGTTATGGGTTGATCTAGGTGTGTGGATTCCAAATATGAGTGATTTTTTATTGATATTTCTAGGAGAAGAAATATATGGTGGGTTCTTGGAGAATTGATGTTTTCTTATCTGTTCTTCATTCATTGGGGTGGTTGTCAAAAACATCGATGTTGGAGGCTTCAATCTCAACTCATCTCAATAGAACTGATTGGAATGATTTAAAAATGAATTTATTGTTATTAATTTATTTTTATTTGGTTGTTGAGATCAATTTGGTAACCTTATTAAGTGTCAGTCAATGAAATCTGGAAAATTTGGGATCTTGAATGAGTGCTTGGGTTCTTAATTTAAAAATGGAGATTCTCTAGAATTGTGTCACATGGTTTATATTAGATGATTTAAATAATAGGTAATGTTTTAATGAATAGAAATATCTCTTTTGAAATTGGTTAATTCTTTGGTTTTCAATAAAAGTATAGTTTTATTGAAATGGTTTTAATTGGTTGAACACACATTCTTTTTGACATGATGGTTGTGTGTGTTCATGAGTTTGCAAGATGGATAAGGGTTAAGAGTCTCCCCCATCATTATTGGGATGGATAAGTGTTATGAATATACCTTGTCAATTGGTTCAGTAGGGATGACATAGTGAAAGCAATGTTTATGGAAAAATAACATGATGAAAAATTTGCATCAATTTCTCTTGTATTCATATAGTTATAATTAGATTTGGAACTGGATTATATTGTGTTATGAACTATTTATAAAAATCATTTTATATAAACTATTTTATATAAACGTGGATAACTTTTCTATCTTGGTGGAATGAGCAGGGAAGACATGGGGTAAAACCTACTATGTTTTATACTCACTCACGCTTTGTCACTTTGGTGCTTTTGCAGATGTTATCTTCCAGGATAGGGGAAAAGGTTATGTGTCCTACGTTTTTAGAACTACCTCAATATATTTTGGTTGTATGTTTATTGTGGGGATTGAAGCTTGTGTAGCATGGAGTCTTGTGTCCTCTTTAGAGTCTTGAGATTTTTATCTTATTTTTTACTTTGATACTGGTTTGGACTTCTGTTGTTTCACACTTTGATATAGTTTTGAGATACATGAAGTTGTTTGGTTGTCTTTATTTTTTCATGCATTATTTAGTAAATGTTTTGGTTATGGTTTATTGGTTAATTGGATTATTTTATAAAGGTTAAATCATCCCTCACTTGTATTCAAAATCCTTCAGCATTTATTGACAGCCACTGGAGTCTTGTGGATGTCGCTTAAGGCCATGTAATGACTCATTGTGCTCTCAAGACAATGAAAATGAGTGGTTCATTACCATCAACACCACTAGTTTCTGATACAACTATATATCACTATTTTTCATCACCACGGACTCATTCTTTGTCAATGTATCATAATTATAACAATATGGTATTATAAAAATATATCTTTCCAGCCTTCTTCTCTCCCATAACCAAGATTAAACCCCACAATGAATGATCACCATTAGAACAAAATATTGTCCACTGGCATATTTCAAACTAGTAAATTCAATCCATCAGAACATGTACCTATTTTCATACATTTATCCATCATAACCAATGAATATATTTCTTATTATTTAGAAGATTTTAAAAATCACATCCCCATGACCACTTCAAAAAAAAACATCCTCAAAAAAAATCATAAAATGATAATAATAATAATAATATTTAATTTCTAAGAAATAATAATAAATATTACAACCTAGGATTCCAGAATTAAATTATAGAAATAATAATTTCACATTTCTACACTACCTCTATCCCCATCATTTACCATTTACCATCCCCATTAAATTCATTATACCTTTCATTTACCAATTCCAAACCAATCCACATGACAGTACTCAATTAATATTAAACTATTTAATAATTAATAATTGGACATTTTAAATTTTAATTACTACCCTCACAATGTTTTCTTCCATATTTTTCACTAATCACATAAACATTTTATAAGTGAATTCATTTTCAACTTTCCCATTATCATTTACATAAACCATCACATCACCATATATACATCAATTTCAAAATTATATAGTATTTTAATATTATTAATATTATCCTAAAACACTAAAATATAAAGAATCAAAATATCAAAACAATTTTCTATTATGAGAATTGTATTTTCTAGTTTGAACTCTAGTGATATTCATGGAAGGAATACTTGGGTATAATGTTCAACTCCCATTTACACTTATCATTTCATTTATGATGAATTCATATTTTCAGATTGCCTCTATCAATTAATCATTACCCAATCCCATATAATATTACATTATTATTTTACAATACACTATTGTAATGTTATTTTAAATCCCATTCAAAATACAATAAAATTTATGTTAAAAAATATATTTTCTTCCCATTCCCAAATTTTCATTATTTATTACAATCATTAAATTGTTATATGATTATTTAAAGGGTGTGTATCAAAAAAAATGCATCATCAAGTATGATATAAAGAAAGTAGAAATGTGGAAATAATAAGGAATAAGAAAATTCTCTTTTCAAAACACATGTTACACGAATACATTCTACCATTCACATATCAATTATATTATACAATATGGTATATATCAAATAATCCTTCAATCTTCCACAATACTAAGAACACCCTTTATGAAATATCAATATAAATTAATGAATAACATGATTGTATACATGGTGGAAACCACATAAGGCCCAATCAGACATATCTCTACATAATATACGAGATTAGTTCATAAACCGAAAAATCAATCGAAATGCTTTAAAATCATTACACAAATCTAAAGTGAATAAGAAATTCATAAAGGTCTAGAACCGTACCAAATTAGTAAAAAATCCCTATAAATTGTTCTCCCTATAAATATATTTCAACAAATATTTTAAAATAAGAAATTTCTATAGTCACAACCATTATTAGTATAATACGAGAGGAAAATGTGAAGGGATGAGAATGAAACTCAAAAAGATTTATAGTAATCAATCACTCGAATATGTAAATTTATTCCACTAATAATGGTTCAAATTAACACACATGCATTTACTAAGGAAACCAATTATTTTAGTGATAATTTAATAAAGTGTTGAGAATTAAAGGGGTTATGCAATTTTTATATATTAGATATTTAAAGGGACAATGATGAAGAACCCCAAACCACAAAATTTTGATGATTTTTATTACCCAACCCATATTAAAAGATAGTTTTCTATGAAGTAATAATCCCTTGGAAGACATCCCTCTGTATTCAATGTTAAAAACAATTCATTAATACTATTTTCCGAAGGATGGGTTATGGTGAAAAAAACAAATATATGGAAGTAATACCCAATTCTCCCAAACCAAAACAATTGGCCACTACAAGGCACTACATCTTAGCTAAAAAGTACACTACCTATAGATATAAATAGAAATTGAAATGAAACCACAATATGTCCTCATATACAATATTTGAAACAACGTTTCACCATAAATAAATTTCCAAAAAAACACCATATTGTAATCACGAGGACTACACCACCAATTGGGTTTAACCTTTCTGTGATATTACACTAATTAAAGACCCTCATGTGAGATCTACAACTCTATATTCTAGGATATAACCCTACACAAGACCCTCACCCCACTAAGATAATTATTTAATTATCATCATACCCATAAATAATTCATTTACTTTTAGGGACTCTTACTTGAAACACAAATCACCCATACACATGATCCCCTTATTGTGAAATCCAAGGTTCAATGTCACAATATGATTCCCCTATGGAAATTTCTATTCCAACTCCACAAATTTTCCATCAATTATTCTCTTAAAAATTCAATCACTGAAATCTAAAAATTTATAGAGACAATAATGTTAGTTCCATTACATATGTACACAACTAGGATTCAATCATCCTTCATTTTATAGAGCCTATTTAAGAGATATCTAATGTATTCAATATACGTTTTATCCCCTACCTAATAAATATCTTTATCCTTTTCATGAATATTTTCCGAAAATTATGATTAACACATTAATTACATGTTTTTATAAACATAAAGATTATATAATGTTGATATTAGGAATTTAAAATAACTTTATCTTATACATTAAATCATTATAACACATACCTTCGGTGTTATTACCTCCAAAATGAATGAGATTATATCATTTGCATCACAAATTAGGAATCAAAATTAAATAATGTTATGATGATATAATAATGATTAATTTAGTTTTTTTAATAATTATGAATATACATATATATATATATATGTATGTATATTGTGTCTACAAGAACTAAAATTCATTTTTTTGAATATAAGTTGATAAGGAAAATGTGATTTTAACTCTTCTTTACAAAAAATCACTATAACATCCATGAAATGACTATTGAAATAAATAACTATACAATACACACCTATGTGAACTATATGAACATTCTTGATGGTGATTAACACATTAGAAAAGTCAAAGGACCGAAACCATATAGTTAAAATTTTATCATTATATTGGTAATAGAGGTTCCTTTAGGTTGAGTTGAACATAATTATTATTGTTGAAATATCATGGAATTCTTCACAAAATCTTCCATAAATGATTATATTGTAGGGGAAATAATTTCTTCATGTGGATGGAAAATAAATTACGGATGATAGATGATTACTTGGAGTCAATCCATGTGGATGCCATGATTTAATGAGGTCCCTTATATATTCTTGTTCAATATGGTCTTTTTTTATTAAAAACAATATTTCTTCTTATTGGATTGAGCTTATTGTGGTTACATGCCCACCCTTCACTTGAATCCCTTATTATATCATCAATTATCTACTCTTGGAAAAAAAATTGTTGAGCATTCTGAATACTTTATCTACTCATTTTAAGCAATGTGTACTAAGAAATTACAAAATAATGGTATAAGATAAGATAAATATAATTATAATTATAATATTGATGAATAGAAAAAATAAATTGCTTATATATATTGGTATAAAACTTACACAAATATGGGGATTCAAGTTAAGTTTTTTCATTTAAATTTCCCTTCATTGAGTTGTACGTTACAATATGCACATATTTTCATTTATATGGTGTATATACTACAAATTTCACATATTTCATGAAAATAATATTTTCATTTATTGTATGAAAATTACATTTAATAATAGATATTTCATATCTAATTTACACATTCATTACCATTGTAGAAATTATTTTTACTAAATTTTCATTTGGTTGGGTTATAATCATTCATCCTTAAATATGGCCTTTTAATATTTGGATATTCTACAATATTTCTATTTCATGTAATATTTTATCTTTATCTTTATATAATAAATATCTTATTGTTATAATAACATTCTTTTTTGATTTATTTTTTTATGAAAATATCAAATTGATCAGAATAATTCTCGTCTTCTCTATTGACACATTCTTCCCCAAGCCAATATTCATTATTATATTGCATTTATTATTTTAATATTTTGATTGAAATTTTTTTGTTATAATATGTATTCCAATATTACCATTTATAAACTTTTAAAATTAAATTTTATAACACTTTCAGTGATGTGATTGTTCATATAATATCGAAAACTATTAGAAATGTATTTATTTGCATGTTTATATATTTATAATCTTACACTAAAAATTTAATTATATTAAATATATTTCTTATCAAGCTTACATTATTAGGATAATTTCTAAAATAATTATTTAAGAAATACCTTTTTTACCATCTCTAAATGATAATTGAAACTGATGAGTAATTTTTACTTTTATAATATTGTTAATAATAGTTTATAAGAACCCTCTATATCAATTCACATTAGTTTTCTTTTATATCAAAAAAATTCCTCGACAATGGATTTATGCTCATTTTTCTCACATATTTTTTTATTTTAATATATCTATTTGGTAGACAATATTTTTCATGTGAATCCACCAAATTCATGATGTCATTTTATGTCAAACCATTTAAAAATGTAATGTAACCCATTTTCATTACATGGGTTTTTTATGATAAGATATATGAAGTTGAGAGGTAAAAAAAAGTAAACTAATTTTATAATATCTAAATAAAAAAAATATTTAGAGAGAAATTAATTTAATGGGTTTGAATGGAACACCCCAATTTTATAGTGATATATATCCCCTTTAAATCTATGATATATAATTTCTACCAACAATAATGGAAAAAATGAAAATTTCATCCTTTATTTATGGTAAAAATTCATTTAAAAAATTATTACATTACTTTATATCTTCTTAGATAATAATTAGAAAACATATATAAGTGTAAAATAATAATTAAAAAAATACATCAATGTTGAGATATTCATCATCCCAGTCTTCTATGAAGATCATACCACCGATAAGAAACATGGAACTAATGAAACACAATGTGAATTTGATTAATATCATTTAAAAAAGAATTATACAATAATATGAGTTTATTTAGTGAAGTTTGGAAGTTTATATATAAGATTTATATATGTTTTTGTGATGATATGGTCTTTTTTTCCCACATTTGGAATATGAATAATTAATGAGAGGCATTCAGTTATTATGTAATAATTAAAATATAGATGTTTAATTAGATGGTATAAATTTGAGTAAATGCATTTTAAAATATTAATAGAATATATAAAAAAATGGAATCACGTGTTATATGTGAGGCTCATTTTTTGGTATGGTAACATAGGTTGGGTCACTAGGGGTTTTCGTATACCATGTCAATGAATAACATTAATATTGGTGAATTTGTTATAATGAAATGAAAATTACTATGAGATCAATGATTATTAAAACACCACCTAAGACTACTACCATTTTTAATATTACCCATATAACTAATGCGAAGGTCTTAAGGTGTTTTGAAATTGTATGTTAGGATTATAAAAACATGTAATTATTATTTTTATAAAAGATGTTTATTTATTCATTATTTAGAGTATTTTTATATGTTTTAAATTTATATAATTATTAACTAAATTAGGTAAGGATTTTTCAATAAAAATTATTGGTAGAATAAATTATTTTGAGATAAAATATAATTAATTTAATAGAAATAGGAATAAAATAATTTAATGTTTGAAAAGAAAATATTACAATTATTGGTTTTATTTGGTAGTGGGATTTATTTTTTAAACAGAAATTACTCTCTGTTAAATAAGGATTCTAATTATATTTAATTATAATATATACTATAAAATATATTAATCTCAATCCCTTTTTAATTAAATATTAATTAAAAATAGTAAATTAAATTTGTTTTCATAAAAATGTATTTTTCTAAAATATTTTTCTAAACAATTATGTATTATTAAATTAATATTAATTTAATAAAATTTATAAATTAAATAATATAATATATATTTCATATTTATTTTTATATTTTCCAAAGATAAGAATATGATAAACTTCAATATTATGTATAAAAATAGGTTACTTATATACAAATTGAGTTCCCAAGGTAAAGGAAAAAATTTGGAAAAATGGTTAAATGATGGGATAATTTACTCAAGTATCATTAAATATTTTCTATATATACATTAATGTGGTGATTTCTTACATTACCTTATATTATAAAATTTATTTCCTAGTTTTTATCCAATTCCCATGATAAATTGCCATAATTATTTTTTAAAGAATGGGCCTTTTTGAAATTACCACTCAATATCACGAATAAAAGGAAACCCCCACTACCAACATAATTTCAATTCAATCATTTTTAACTCTAGAATCCCTAAAAACCACTATCCATATAAATATATTTTTAAAAGTGGTAACATATTACCATGTTATTCCAAAATTATGAATTTCAATGAGTTTATTTATGAGTATCCTTATTTCATCAGCAAAAGATTAATCATCTCCATAAGAATACTATATATTTTTTCAGTATCATTCATTAATATGATTTATAACATTAATATCAAATTTATTAAAAAAATTATTTTATCTAAAATTGATATTGATACTATATAATAAATCTTTTTTCTCATTCCTTTATTATAACAATTTTTTTGATAGTTTCACTACCTACATGAATGGCTTTATAATGTTTAGATCATGAATGAGAAAAAATAATTAAAAAATAATTATATGATATAATAAATATGAATTTATTATGTTTTCATATCAATTTAATGTAAATTCATGAAAGTACATTCCTTAATAAAAAAATTATTTCCATTGAATCTAAATTCATAAAATAATAATTAATTATTTTTATTGATTGATCAACATACATAAAATAAAATTACTATTGTATTATATATATATACAAAAAATCCCTAGTAAACACCGTGGATATTATGGAGGTGATGATATCATTATCATGGAACATTGACCAAAACTAATATACCAAATCTATTATAGAACAAAAAGAATAATTTATACCCGAATATTTATGTTAGCATATAATGATTAATAATAGTTTAATAAAAAATTATAAATGAATGGAGTAATATAAAATATACATAAGTATGATTTAAATTAACATTTCTGTCACTAACCCTCTCCCGGTACCCCTCATGTGCTAGAAATGAAGAGAAGAAGTGACCTAATGCTTTCCAGAAATAAACATCGGGTTGGTGACTACAACCATGGGTATAGAAACATTACATAAGAAGTATTACCATTATAATATAATAATGGGAACTTTGATAAACTGGTTTACACCAATAAAATCATTCAATATAAATTCAAAATAACTAACATCTCATAATCCATTTTTAGTAATGCATATTATGATTCAAAAATAAAAATAGTATTTTAGAAATAATAATGCAGAAACTCCACAAGAACTCTAACCTCTAAGATAGTAGTGTCCAAATCAATCTATAATGTTATGTTGGAATCCTAACAAACAGTTTCTCTATACATAGGGTAAGAAAAATATATATTCCTAATAGGGTCATACTCGATATCTCGGATAAAAATATGATATGGGAATACTAATACTCGTGTGAATGAACATTAGAACGAACAACCACCTGATTAGATCAACTATCCATCCTAGATTCACCAATATCCACTCACTAAACAATAAATACAAGTATGTAATATAATATTAATAGAAAAAAATAATGGTTCCATTAAACCACACTCTCACAATATTTCCACTCACACACCCAAATTTCAAACATCCCTCGGTTAACCCCTTCTCAGCCTAATGGGGTTTGGGACACATCCCTAGCAACTCTACCTCTCACATGTCCCATCATCTTATGTGAGAAGCAATAAATATCCAAACCCACTTTATTTAGAAAAATAAACATCTGTACAAATATATATCCAATAAAAACACCATAACAAATTTAGTGGTGTCTCTTGAAAAAAAAAGACATCAACCATGTCTCCTCCTCCTACCATTCATGAACCACACCACATATCATATTCTCTCATTATATAAAATATCCACCATCAAAGCTAACATTGGATGGAACATTCAACCAAATAGGACCTTTATTGAAGGGATATTAGGGAAGAGATGTTAATCAGTAGTACGTTCATAGACTCTCTATGATGATGGGGAAAACACCCTAATAAAACAATTAGGTGTCCATATGTATTAATCAATTTGGGTGGGGTCTACCTAAAAGTATCATGAAAATTTAATGATAGTATATAGAACATAATACTCATCCTATGGGATCACATAAAATAACACTAATATAGACCACATCACTACAATATCACCACATGACATCCACCCCAAACAACTACCACCACTAAATGCATCCTCATAACATGAATATAACTAAAAAATCATATAATTCAAATTTACTTAATAATTTGACCTAATTAAACATATTTAAAATTACAATATCATAATTAATGTAAAATCACTCACATGAATATCCTTTATTCAATTCAACCATTTCTTAATCAATTATAACCCATATATTGTCATTCAAATAATTAATTTATTTCCAAAATTCAATTCCATAGAAATCATATTTAATTAAATCTAATGAAATACACATTTCATTGTTACCAACCTCATATCATAAATATCAGGTTACTACAATACAAGACACACCATATAACAATTATTCGGTTCATCCAAAACAATGCTACATCTCATATCTGAACCCTCTCAATAGGAAAAACATAACACACCAATATATGTCAACAAACCACAATAACCCTATCATAAATTTATCCCATTATATAATATTGTACTTATTCTACATCAACACATTCTACATATGAGTATGTTTCCACCATAACTATGTAATACCCCCAAGGTTTACACAGCCACAACAGAATTTCATCCTCAAGAACAAAAAACATAAAAGTAGATTTCTGTTTTCAAATTACATCATGATTCAACTTCATCATTATTGAGGTAATTCAATGAACTTCATTGGATCTATCATTATTATTGTCAATAAATATACATATCCACACACATCTTGGTTTTTACCAATATATAAGTTCACAAAAATTTATGAATGTTGGGTTGAAAACATCAACTTTATTAATAATTCATTAGTCACATATTCTATATCACAAACAAATCACAAAAACAATATTTTTTTTAATAATAGACAATGAAATAATAATATCATTAGAAATTTATGAAAATAAAGAAACACATACAAGTGTATCCCCTTCCCCTCAATTTCATTAATTCTAGTTTATTATCTTATTTTTATATCATTCTATCTAACCAATGGGGAAAATCATGATAAGATCAAATATTTACTAAAATAAGAAGAGAATGGGGATCCCAATCCTTAAAAAAAAAATTTTGATAAAAGGTACAAGACAAAATAACAAAAAATATGATTTTTACGATGGAATAACTCATGGGAACACCAATAAGAAATCTACAGCCTAGGAAACAACTTCCCGAATAATGATTTATCAAAACAATCTCCCAAAAAATAGATTACATATCTATAACGTCTTAAAGTGATGTAATGATAAGAATAACATATAAGGGATCAAATAGAACATACGCTAGATCTCCAACAATCATAATCTAGATATGAGGGAGGAAATCAACTAAAAAGGTTATGAGAGGTCCTCCAAAGATACCCCATTATTTCCCAGGTGTTTAGAAAAAAAATCCTAAGAGTAAGGGGTTTGAAACATGGTTTAAAATTTATACCTGACAGTTGATTAGAATACTATAATTAAGTACCATTATAGAAATTCTAATTACTAGGGTTTCAACACAAACCATGGTGTAATTCCATTTTTTGATCCGTAATCACCCCTATCTTACTAGCATCTAAGATCGATGTAGAAGAAATTGTTGAGCACTTATTACTCTAGCGTATATATATGAAAAAACACAAAAATTTCGTCATAGTTATTACAAAATTTTTAAAGACATCCAAAATCATCCACTAAATCCTCCATTACACACGTTATTCTACTACATCATATATAACCCACATGTTGGCCTACTATTATGAAACATCATCTATTAAAAAAACTCCTCATATTCATAGGTAAACCTAAACATTCCTTTCTGGGATTCTAGAACAAAACTGACCTCAATGTCCCTACCACCTATAATAAGGAAAATGAAAACAAAAACTAATATACCTTAGAAATCAATTTCATAACACCAAGACTATTCTACAATATCTTCTACTATGCTATACCCCTCATCACCACACTAAAATATCCTTCTCTTTCTTATATTTCACCTAAAAATAAACATGAATATACTAAAACATCCATCTATAGCCTCCATCAACTTATTATTACCAAGTAATGGGTCATGAAATCATTGACCAATTTATTATATATATATCAAATGATTATTATCCAAGAGTATAAAAACAATCCCAATAAAATTAAGGAAATTGGAATTATAGAAATCCAAACCTTGAGAGAGATCATAAAAGCCTCATTACAACCCAAACAAAACCAAAAAACAAACAAAAATATAAATAGGAAATAACTATATTTCAAAATAAAAAACAATTAAATAGTTATAACACTAGGAAGAATAATATAATAAAACATGGTTAAAAAAATTGTGTTACTGTTGATGCATATTTATCTTATGCTCCCATGTATTCTCCTTGAAATAGTCATGCATCCATAAAACATGAATTAGGGGAATAAATCCCCCCTAAAACACCATTTCTGTTGGGCAAAAATCCCTCAAGGTATCATTGAAGCATTTTTGAGGTGATTGTGTTTGTTGACAAAGCAGACATCTGAGTTGTGATTGTTGAAAAAGCAAAACAATGACATACAAATTTGTTGACAAAGAGGATTTCATGGTTGAATGTCGAGTTCAAGAGCTGAGTTCAACGATCCATGTTTGATTCAAGAACGTCGATAAAAGGAATGGAAGATCTGGAGGCGGTACAAAAGAACAGATACAAGGTGACGCCGTTTTCCAGTGTTTGCCAAATTTTTGGGCCTGAAAATCGGCAAATGAAGAAAAGTGTTTTTGGCAAAGGGACTTGCGCGCCGTGGACTTGGAGTATAGGAAACTTGCGCGCCACATGTTTTTCAAGATCAGAAGATCAAAATATGGCTAAGGAAATAGGATCGCCCAAGTTTGGGAGTTGGTCGCGCAAGTGTCTAAAGGAGAGGAGACTTGCGCGCCGAAATTGGGTCGCGCAGGTGACTTGCGCGCCGTCGCGCAGGGTGGTCAGATTGCCTATAAATACCGGACCACCCCTCCTCATTTCTCACCGGAGTTCAAGACGAGAGCTCCCGTCGCGCAGGTGTGGTGGTCGCGCAAGTGGTGTGTGTGGTCGCGCAGGTGGGACTTGCGCGCCAGTGGTTGAAGTTGTGCGTCGGTGTTAGAAGTTGCGCGCCGGTTTGCAGTTGCGCACCAATGGTGGTTTGGGCGTAAAGGGAAGAGAGTCGCGCAAGTTTGGAGTTGAGGAAGCTTGTGTCGCGCAAGTGTCAGAGGAGGACTTGCGCGCCCGTTGTGACTTGCGCGCCGATACTTGCGCGCCGAGGTTGACTTGCGCGCCAAGTAAGGTTTTGTTCCCGCAGTGATTTTCAGACTGTGTGGAAGCTGGAAGTTTGCCCGATACCTTCTGTGCAAAGAGTTATTCATCAATGGGTGAAAGTTAAACTTCAACAGAGCATCTACATACAAGAGAAGATGCATTCTTTCAGGAAAATGAAGAGACCTACAGGTCTATAAACTGTGAGTGGATTCCATCCAAGAGCAGTGAGCTCAGGAAGAGGAAGAAGGTGATCCTCTCCACCGGCAGTGAGCCAGAGAGAGAGAAACAGGGAGTGACCCTTGGGAAAGCAGTGAGCTGACCCTAAACGTTGTAAAGGCAGTGAGCCTGGGCATAGAAGTGATCTAGCCCGAACCTTGTAATCCACAACTAGTGAAGATTAGTGGAATTTGGTACGACCGGCAACCTGTCGGCGTATGCTCCTTGGACGTAGCCCTTAGCGGTGAACCAAGTAAAATTGTTGTGTCCTGTGCTTGCTTTACACTCTGTTTATATCGTGCAACAGGGAAAAGAGAGAAGAGTGTTTTGCTTAACAGCGAAACAAGATCAGAACGGGCATTAATTTTTAATTAGTCATACCCTGATTCACCCCCCCTCTCAGGGTATCCAGCCTAGTGGGCCTAACAAGTGGTATCAAAGGGAATGGTTGAAAGTTGTTCTTCTCTCAATGGAGGTAACCAATCATAAAGGGATTCCGATCTTCGACGGATATAATTTTCAGATATGGAAGAATCAGATCCAACACTATTTCCGATCCTTGGGAATGGATGTGTTTTCAGCAGCTATGCATGGTATCACAGCTGATATTAATAGTGGTGCCTTATCAGAAGCTGAGCATAGAGAGTTGGATGCTGATTCCAAAGCAATCAATGCCTTAGGGGGAGCCCTTTCCAATCCCTTCTACACAAAGGTGATGTCATTAAAAACGTCACATTCCATGTGGGAAAAGCTTTTGAATATATATGAAGGGGACACAAAAGTCAGAGAGGCAAAGCTGCAGGTGTTGTGGAACAAATATGAAGATCTGAAAATGAACCTGAATGAGTCTGTTGACGCATTCTTTGATAGGGTAAACATTGTTGTGGAAGATATGCGAGGTCTTGGAGAAGTCATTGAAGACATAAAGATTGTAAAGCGCATCTTGAGGAAACTTCCACCTCGGTTCAATCCGAAAGTTTCAGTTCTAGAAGATAAAGATCCAAAAGAGCTGACATTGGACAATTTGCACAGTACCTTGGTTGCATATGAAATGAGGAACGATGATAATGAGGCTGTGGAAAAGGGGAAGTCTAAAGAGGTGGCATTTAAGGCCATGAAGAAGCTCACCATTGAAGATTCTAATGAAGAAGAAGAGACAGATGAGGTGATGTCATTCCTTTCTTCGAATCTACAAAGAGGAAGAGGAAAGTTTAAAGGTAAACTTCCACTAGCATGCTTTCGATGTGGAAAGGTTGGTCATCTTGCGGCAAGATTCCCCAAGAAGTTTCAAGATGATGATGATGATGATGACGCTGAAATTCCCAAAAAGAAGTCTTCAGCTTTTGTGAAAGGGAAGAAACAATTCAAGAGAAATTTCTTCAAGAAAAAGAATCTTCTCTCACAAGAATTTGAAAGTTCAGATGAGTCTGAGGATGAAGAAGTTGAGGAAATAGAAAATTGCAGAGATCGTGGGGTAAATGCCTTGGTGGCAATTGTTGGTAGTTCTCAAAAGGGAGAAGAAGCTGATACTAAAGAAGAAGAATAAATTGAAGGGAGAATTGATATGGAAGCCGAATTGGAAGCAGCTCTTGAGGAGATAGATGTTTGGAGAGCCAAAACGAAGAAAGCCAATAAAGTGGTTCGTGATGCCAAACTCTACATGCAACAACAAGATGAAGAAAAGTCTGAGCTGTTAGAAGAAATTGAAAGACTAAAATCCTCAACACCAGAGAGCTCAGAAAATATTGTTGAGTATAAGCTTAAAATTGAGGAACAAAAGAAGGAAATTGATTGTCTGACAAACACAGGAAAGGAGCAGGTTAGATGTATCAAAGAGCTTGAAGAATAAGTGGTCAGACTGCAACAAAAACTCAAGGATCAAGATAAACTCTTGACCCCCAATGTGATATCTGAAAAGCAGTCTATTCAGAAGACAGAGAAGATGAAAGCGGAGCCTAGCAGTTCAGTAGGAAAGAAACAGCAATTGAGCTCAGATGTTAAGGTCATTTCTGGGCTTAGTCAAGAACAAAAATTGGCGACAATTGCAGTCAGACCGCAAGCACTCATCCCGAAAGTGAAGGTTGATTTGGGAACAAAACAGAATCAGAATATTCAGAGATCCCAAAGGGGAAATCACAGTGCTGAAATATCACGAGGGAATGCATCCTATATCAGGTGTTATTGCTGTGGGAAAATGGGACATTCACAGTTTGTGTGTTCCATAGCCAAGAGATACAGAAGGGAACATGAGCAGAGACGGCAGACAAACAGAGAACGGTTTTCCAGAACACATTTTGAAGGACACTGTTTTTGGTGCGGAGGATTTGGACACATGGCTAGGTATTGCACATCAATCATTCAGAGAAATGTGTCAAAGAATAATAAAAATGTTCGCAAGCAGCAGATCAATAAACCAACAAGTGAGTTAAAAGTTCAGAACAGATTTGCAGCTCTGCAAGATGAGGGTGGTCCATCATACTCTGAGAAAGAACAGAAGCCTCAATCCATGCCGAGTGTGAAAGAAAAAGTATGGACCAAGAAGAAGAAAAATGAGAAGGCTGTGGTGGCGGAGATTGCCCTTAAAGCATCAGATCGATCTGGTGTTTGGATCCTTGATAGTGGTTGCACATCCCACATGACGGGTAATAAGGATCTTGTTACAGGCATCAAATATGACAAAGAAGGAGTTGTCAAATTTGGAAATGATGAAGGCCTGAAGATTGTTGGCTCAGGGAAAGCCAAGTTTTGGGGCAAAGAGATGAGACGTGCTGATGTCTTGGTAGTAGAGGGTCTCAGTCATAATCTACTCAGTGTCAGTCAACTATGTGACTCTGGGCACTCTATCCAATTTACCAAGAAGATGTGTTTTGTGAAAGGAAAAGATGGAGCAGCTGTTCTGCAGGGAAAAAGGTCAAAGGGAAATCTCTATCTTGTAAGTGGGGAAGAAGATACTTGTCTTTTATCCAGAGAGGAAGAAAACCAGCTGTGGCATAAGCGACTTGGTCATCTATGCCAACCATCTATGGAGGATCTCGTTAAATGTGATGCTGCTAGAGACCTTCCCAAACTATCACGTGATCGCACTCATACGTGTGATGCTTGTCAACAAGGGAAAATCATCAGAAAGACATACAGGCCAAAGGAACAGAAATCAACTAGAGTGCTCGAACTGGTGCATGCTGATGTATGTGGACCAATATCACCACGAGCTATAAATGGGCAAAGGTACTATGTACTTTTCATTGATGACTACAGCAGAATGGCCTGGGTATTCATCATAACCCATAAGACAGAGGTATTCAGTTGCATAAAGCAGTACAGGAGGGAATCAGAAAAGATGCTTGGGCAGAAAATTCTGAAGTTTCGTACTAATAACGGTACAGAATTTACAAACAGTCAGGTTGAAAACTATCTCGAGAAACATGGGATAAGGCATCAAGTTTCATCAATAAGAACTCCCCAACAGAATGGAGTAGTTGAAAGGAGAAATCGGATCATCAACAACATGGCCAGAACAATGCTTATTGATAAGGACCTGCCAGAGAAATTTTGGAAGGAAGCAGTTCTGACATCGGCCTATGTTTCAAACAGGTCCCTGTTATGTCCGAAGCAAGGGAAGACTCCATATGAACTGTGGTACGGAAAGAATCCAACGTTGAAGTACTTTCGAATCTTTGGAAGTAAGTGTTTCATTCTCAACAAAGAACATAATAGGAAGTTTGAGGCATGAGGAGATGAAGGGATATTCCTTGGCTATTCCGGGAAAAGCAAAGCATATAAATGTTTCAACAAAAGGCTGGGAAAAATCATTGAAAGCAATGATGTCACTATAGTTGAAAATGAGCAGAATACTCAACGATCCAGTGAACAGTTCCTGGATGAAAGTGATGATGAGGTAAGCAACCCAGGGGGAGCAGAAGTGGCAGAAGCTGACTCAGAAGAAGATACTGACAATGAAGAGGAAAGTGTCAAGTCGGTGTCTGTGAGAAAGCCAAAGAGTCGAGCTGAAATTGATAGGCAGAATATCATTGGTGATCAAACAGCTCCAGTTCAGACTTGAAGAATGAAATCATCGCAACAAGCATCGTTTTTGTCTGAAGTGGAGCCGAAATGTTTTTCTGATGCAGCTGAAGATGAAAACTGGGTTCAGGCCATGAATGAAGAGCTTGATCAGAGTGAGAAGAACCAGACATGGGAGATTGTTTCGAGGCCAGCAGACAAGAATGTCATCGGGACTAAATGGGTCTATCGCAACAAGATGAATGAAGATGGAACAGTGATTCGGAACAAAGAACGACTAGTGTGCAAGGGATACTCCCAGATAGAGGGAATAGATGTTGATGAGACATTTGCACCGGTTGCAAGGCTGGAGACAATCAGATTATTTTTTGCCATAGCAGTGCAAAGAAAGTTCAAAGTGTTCCAGATGGATGTCAAATCCGCATTCTTGAATGGGGTTCTGGAAGAAGAGGTGTATATTGAGCAGCCAGATGGTTTTCTCATTCATGAGGATGAGAACAAAGTTTGCAGGCTGAAGAAGGCGTTGTATGGGCTGAAACAAGCACCAAGGGCATGGTACTCAAGGCTTGATCAGTACTTGAAGAAGCTTGGTTTCCAGCGTGGAGGAGTTCATTACAATCTCTATTTCAGCAATGACAGTAATCAAAGGATGATGGTGCTAGTGTATGTCGATGACATAATTTTTGGCGGATCAGATGAAGCTCAGTGCAGACAGTTTTCCGAATTCATGAAAAATGAGTTTGAAATGTCAATGATTGGAGAGCTAACGTTTTTCCTTGGTCTACAGGTGACACAAGGAAGGAATGGAACTTTCATTTCTCAATCCAAATATGCCAAGGAAGTTCTAAGAAGGTTTGGAATGGATAATTCCAAGGAAATGAAGACTCCGGTTGCTGCCCGGATGAAATTATCAAAAGATGAGGATGGAAAGGCAGTTAATATCACAGAATACAGGCAAATCATTGGAAGTCTGTTGTACTTAACCGCAACAAGGCCTGATATTGTTTTCGCCACATGCCAAGCAGCGAGATATCAGAGTAATCCCAAGGAAAGTCACATGCTTGCAGTGAAAAGAATACTTCGGTATATCAAGGGAACGGTGGACTTCGGTTTGACATACAACGACAAATCTCAGACAGAGTTATTGGGATATACTGATGCAGACTGGGCCGGTTCAGTAGATGATAGAAAATCAACGTCAGGTGGTGCATTCTATCTCGGTGGATTGTGTATTTCTTGGCTAAGAAAGAAACAAGATTGCATTTCATTGAGCACTGCAGAAGCTGAGTATATAGTGGCCACTCAAGCATGCACACAATTATTGTGGATGAAGCAGCAGCTTGAAGATATGGGAGTTGAAGTGAAGTCTCCGATCGGAATCCAGTGTGATAACTCAAGTGCTATAAATCTTAGCAAAAATCCTATCCATCATTCCAGGACAAAGCACATTGAGATCAAGTATCATTTCATCAAGGAGAAGGTTGAGCAGGGCATCGTGAAGTTGGAGTATGTGCCTACAGAGCTACAGGTTGCAGACATTCTGACAAAGGCCTTACCCAAGGAAGCTTTTGAGAGGCATCGACTAGCTCTGGGAGTTCAGTCGATTCCCCGCACATGAAATAGTGTGGACGCGGGACCCTCCCCCTCTCCCCGAGGTATGCTGTGTTTTCTCTACTGTGCTAATGTGTTCTCTACTATGTTACAGACTACAAAGGCGTGACCTTTGGGTTCGTTGACAAAGGGGGAGAAAATAGTGATTGTTCAAGGGGGAGACAATGTGGAGATTTGATAAATCATGAATGATAAGGGGAGAAGCTGACAGGTGGAGCATCCAGATAGGGGGAGTTGAAGCTAGTTGAACGTGCTTAGCCAGAGCTTAGCTTGGACAACACAGGAAATATGGCTAAAGAGGTGTTGAAGCTGTGAGCAGAAAGGGGGAGCGTATAAAATCTGACGATGCTAGAAGTGATCGATCAAGGAATAGATATCACGACAACTGAGGATCGTGATAAAAGCAGAAGAGTGGTGTTGGACAGTGTATGGTGTCATCAGTGGATGTCAGAGATAAAGTGATTCATTGATGAACTTTTCATTTACTCTTGTTTCTCACGCCGAGCATTGCTCATGTGGGCTTAGAGTATGTGTTGAGTAAATCCTTGATCGCTATCCGAATCGCAAGAGGCGAATGGAGGCTGAAGAATCAACGACATATCTTTGTTTTGTAAGAGTTGTCAACAAACCCAAAGGGGGAGATTGTTGGGCAAAAATCCCTCAAGGTATCATTGAAGCATTTTTGAGGTGATTGTGTTTGTTGACAAAGCAGACATCTGAGTTGTGATTGTTGACAAAGCAAAACAATGACATACAAATTTGTTGACAAAGAGGATTTCATGGTTGAATGTCGAGTTCAAGAGCTGAGTTCAACGATCCATGTTTGATTCAAGAACGTCGATAAAAGGAATGGAAGATCTGGAGGCGGTACAAAAGAACAGATACAAGGTGACGCCGTTTTCCAGTGTTTGCCAAATTTTTGGGCCTGAAAATCGGCAAATGAAGAAAAGTGTTTTTGGCAAAGGGACTTGCGCGCCGTGGACTTGGAGTATAGGAAACTTGCGCGCCACATGTTTTTCAAGATCAGAAGATCAAAATATGGCTAAGGAAATAGGATCGCGCAAGTTTGGGAGTTGGTCGCGCAAGTGTCTAAAGGAGAGGAGACTTGCGCGCCGAAATTGGGTCGCGCAGGTGACTTGCGCGCCGTCGCGCAGGGTGGTCAGATTGCCTATAAATACCGGACCAACCCTCCTCATTTCTCACCGGAGTTCAAGACGAGAGCTCCCGTCGCGTAGGTGTGGTGGTCGCGCAAGTGGTGTGTGTGGTCGCGCAGGTGGGACTTGCGCGCCAGTGGTTGAAGTTGTGCGTCGGTGTTAGAAGTTGCGCGCCGGTTTTCAGTTGCGCACCAATGGTGGTTTGGGCGTAAAGGGAAGAGAGTCGCGCAAGTTTGGAGTTGAGGAAGCTTGTGTCGCGCAAGTGTCGGAGGAGGACTTGCGCGCCCGTTGTGACTTGCGCGCCGATACTTGCGCGCCGAGGTTGACTTGAGCGCCAAGTAAGGTTTTGTTCCCGCAGTGATTTTCAGACTGTGTGGAAGCTGGAAGTTTGCCCGATACCTTCGGTGCAAAGAGTTATTCATCAACGGGTGAAAGTTAAACTTCAACAGAGCATCTACATACAAGATAAGATGCATTCTTTCAGGAAAATGAAGAGACCTACAGGTCAATAAACTGTGAGTGGATTCCATCCAAGAGCAGTGATCTCAGGAAGAGGAAGAAGGTGATCCTCTCCACCGGCAGTGAGCCAGAGAGAGAGAAACAGGGAGTGACCCTTGGGAAAGCAGTGAGCTGACCCTAAACGTTGTAAAGGCAGTGAGCCTGGGCATAGAAGTGATCTAGCCCGAACCTTGTAATCCACAGCTAGTGAAGATTAGTGGAATTTGGTACGACCGGCAACCTGTCGGCGTATGCTCCTTGGACGTAGCCCTTAGCGGTGAACCAAGTAAAATTGCTGTGTCCTGTGCTTGCTTTACACTCTGTTTATATCGTGCAACAGGGAAAAGAGAGAAGAGTGTTTTTCTTAACAGCGAAACAAGATCAGAACGGGCATTAATTTTTAATTAGTCATACCCTGATTCACCCCCCCTCTCAGGGTATCCAGCCTAGTGGGCCTAACAATTTCATTATGATCCTGGATCTCGATCATTTTTACCATGAATTTCATGTCCTCCTATATTTCTAATAATATCATATTAATGACATGTGATTCACCTTGATTATTCCATAAAATACAAGATGCATAGAATATGTTGTGGTTCATTTCTATCTATGGTGGATGTTCCAACTAACACAAAATCTCACCATTATACTCCAAAACCATGAATGGTATGATAAGATAGGTAGAAATAGTACTTCCCCAACAAATCATTTATTTCCCCCATTGATTTTAAAACCTCAAGAACACATGGTTCCATACATCAAACATTTTGGGTATTTTCCTATAGTCCTCATAATCCTTTTAGAATTCATGCTATTTCATTATTCTCTCTCGATCTCTCTATATGTTATTTATCATATACTATGCCAATTGTAAACCAAACAATACTAACTCTCAATTATTATTCAGGCATAATGAAGATCAACAAAGACACAGATACACCTCAAATGAATCCATAAAAATGGATGACTGATGGCTATTAATTTTCGAAAACATCAAAAGGTTATATGATTCATTAATGATTTTCTAATGTCTAGAACATAAACCCATGACATATTCCCCACGGTCTACATGGTATTATTCATCTTCACATATTAATGGGGAAAAATGAACTGTTAAGTCATTGATGGGAGCTAAAAGTATATTATAATTATCTCTCAAGAAATGAGGTGAATCAAGGATTATTATTATATATGATTTACTACAAGAACCCATGGATATGTAACACTTAATCTATATAACACTTTTCTAAAACTAACAAGTTATATAAATCACGAATCCTAAGAAAAATGGGATGTATTCATCTGTAAATCCATATTATTACAAAAAACAATATATCATTCTTCAGTAAGGAGTAACCAATTATGGATGTCTCTTGATATTTTCTTCCAATTACCCTTATGAAAATTTATAGAATACAAAAACCATTTATGGAGACGACACTCAACTTATAAATACTAGAAGACCAAATATATTTCCATGAACTCTACCACCAATTTCTTCATCCGAGGCCACTAACTCTACCAACTAAATCCATGGAATATCCTATTAATGCTTGGATTTATTGTTCATGGTGATACATGAAACTAAAAGAGAACTCTCTCATGAATTGTTAGTAGAAAAAATTCACTGAAATAACCCCAAATTTTATCCATCCATTAATCAACCTTATATATCATCACTATTACTGACTCAACCTCTTATCACATTCAAAATTCAGTCACCCAACAATAATCCTATACCTACCACAATCAGGCATATTCCACTATCATATGGCCCGATCACCTGCTATTTTGGGCCCACACTACACTGATATTTAGAGCATCTGACACATCAATTCCACTCTACTAATCCTAAAAATTTCAAATGATATCTCATAGTGACTTATTTATTAATGCATCAGCCATAAAATTTTCCATTTCTTGGTTATCAGAGATCTAAAAATCATAATCCGGAAGAAGCTCTTTCCACCTCCACTGGCAAAGATTCAATTCACATAGAGTAAAAACACACCTTATACTATTGTGGTCAATAAATACCATAAAAACTATTCAATAAGGTTATATCAGCGAATTAACTAGGAAAATACTACTTACACCAATTATAATTCAGGGGTGGAAACATTATTCTCATGGGTAAATGACTTCGTAGACCCCTAAGTGATCACTTCCCATTTATAAATGAAGATTAATCCCATCCAAAAATGGAAAGTGACATAAATAAACCAATAAATTCACTCCCTTCTCATGAAACCAAAACACTAGGTCACCAAAAAACTTCTACATTGGGATGTAGAAATCCACATAACACAAATTAATACAAGAGTGTTCATATTGAATCTTTGATAAACGTATTAATGGGGTAAAAATCTAAGAGTATGTTTATTAAAATTTAAGTTAATATCGCAAAATTATAGTTATGATGAGATCCTCTATCATGTTATTAGGTGGTTTCGAAAAGACAACAACTTCAATCTTCGATAGGTCCATGGATAAACCATATAGTGAAACTTCATTCCCAATGAATTGAATATCTCACAACCCAAATATGAACTTGAATAGAATCCCATGAATTTTATGGTGTCATATATCTTAAAATAATTCTCATGGGATGTCAACTTTCTCCTCTTATGTCTTTGAGTATATGAGGATTTCTTTGATGAACACCACCATGAACTAGTCCAATAACACATGGAAAAATATGTTATTGGTGATATCCATACTTAAAATAATTCATTTAAAACTAATCGTCTCCCTTAATTTATTCAAACATATCATCAATAATCATAAGATGGTATCAAATCATTCCTTTAATCATGCTTATCCTATGGTATTAAAAAAATATTATCATTCTTTCATCCTATGTTATGCGAAACGACACTAGGCAACCAGAAGGAGATAAAACATTCCACATAATTCCCAAAAAAACAAACCATTATTTTGAATCTTAAACTCATGAAATATCATGGGTGTTTTATAATAAAGGTTCATTAGCATCAGATATTCGACCAATTATATATTTATCTTAAAATAATCACCAAGATTATGGGCTATTATAAGAAAAAAATTCTATGAAGGCATATAGAAACACCTTAGTGACTATTACAACCTCCACAACATAAGCTTCCATAATAAACTCCACAAACTATTATAGAAGCTTTCCCCTATTTCATCCACCAATCCTATAATCTTGTTCTCTAATGAACACCACTAAATATCCATAATCATCAGAAAAGAAGACCATTATTTAGACTAATTATATAATTAAACACCTATAATACAACTAATATATGTCATTATTGAAATCATATAGTTATATTTAAATAGAATGAAGTCAATCATCGAATGATGCTTCACCATAATAAATTTACAACCATGGAAAATATTAATTAGAAAAGCCTAACCTCTAAATATAATAGAAATCACCAAGATAAATAAAATTATCTCTATCTACATTTATAATGTATGAGATAAAGTATGTGTAATAGAAAACTGTAATGATTTAGAATAAAATAATGTAGAGACTATTATAGATGATAAACTAATTGTACCGTAAACACAATTTCCCCCTATTTACACTAACTCCTCTATAAAATTCATTTGACTACACCCAACACCTCTACTTTTCTTCCAAAGGCCTCATGGACTAGGATCATGTCTGGTTAATAGAGGAAGAGGACCACTTTATGGTTTAACTCTTCCAAATATATCCTCTGTAATAAATATACAATCTGTATAACCAATTTGTTAGATAAAAACAGACAACACTTCTATTAATATGAGATTAGACGGATCTAATGGTGTTTGCACTATGGATGAATAGGTGTTAAGCATAAATACCAAACAAACCTACCAGAGGGGTGAGGCACTAGTAATAGTGATGAACATGACTTACACAAGTCAAACACAAAATTAGAGACCTCGCGATTTAATATCTAATAGTGTCGAATGAAATTAATATATAGACGAATGATGGTAATGACTCTCTATAAATCAAAATAATGCCTAACCAAAAATACAGAATCCCCTTTTTAAATCACTACTCCCAGTGTAATACTACTAACCTCTATCACAAGGTACTCCTCCTTGAGAATTCAACATATAAATTACATCACCTTTATTCTCCTAGTCCATATAATTTTAAATTGTAAATAGTGTTTCCTCAAATATGATCATTGGACATTATTCATCCTTAAGACATTATTTTTTATAATATTCCTTATAAAATAGATCATTACCAAAACATAGAAGGATATTTAACAAAATATATATCTCCAACTTACCCAAGATTCCATGATGATGGGAGATCATCTCATTAATCTTTTCAACCTTCGTCATCAATGATACAAAATTTAACTCAAACTACTTCTTGAATTAAATATTGGAAATGCCCAACTTCTTACACTCTTTAAGAAACACCATCTTCAATGACTCAAACATTAAGAATTATATTATTTTTCAGAATAATTAGTATTATATTATATATTATTATACATATAAAACACATATAGAAACAAACCAAAAGTATATCATTAATGAAATAAATTACATCACAAGAAAGTTAAGCCCATTAAATTTTAAAACATTGTAATAAGAAAAAATATAAAAAATAACAATAGTGGAATGGGAATGTTTTGATCATCCAATCTATGAGAATCACCCCCTCACGAACAATACTATAGAAAAGAAAAATTATATTGGTTAAAAAATATCTATATTAGAAAATGAAAATATATAATTTTGGGACGAATTGTAACGCCCCGACCCCAGTTACCGAGAGTTAGTGCATTATTAAATAACACTGGAATTATCATAAAAGATCAAGTCTTGAAAGACTTATTAGTTTAGTAGCCTTGGAATCACTAGATATTTTCATAATTCGTACATTACATCATAAATTTAAAAAAAACTTCAACAACATCTAGTCTTCATATCCCCTCATACTATCCCTATAGGTCATTCATAAAATACTTTTTCACATCCTTGGAAAAATAAAACATTGAAAGGGGTGAGCTCATATTCTCATTAAAGATAACAATATAGAAGAAACATTAATAAATAAACATAAACATTTAAGACAATTTATAACAAAAACAAAAGCCTTTTAAAATTGAACTTAAGAATAATATGGAAAAAATAAAATGAATTAATTCTATTTACTTATTCACATGGATATTCTACTAGTCGAATAATCAAATGAAATATCAATAACCACTTTTATAATGATGAAATGCATAATGCCAGACTATCATAACCACATAGTCAAGGCCTTGTGCCAAGACTACAAATAAGATTTTGTTAAGGCCTTGTGGAAAGACACTAGTTTGTCTCATTAGAACTACCGATGCATAGAAGAGATATAATGGGCTCAACCCATTACTTATTAAGACCAATTAATTCCTCATATGAACATGTTTAAACATAACATAAACATTCATATTAAAACTAGCATACGAAATGTGAATACTTTCTCCATAAACCATTAATGGTATAAAAATAACACATCCCTAGTCAAACATATCACAAAATTTTGAATAAAATATGGAAGTTTTGTATCATATTAAATCAACTTCAAACAAGCTTAAAATCCATGAAAGGATGTTGACATAGATGAAATCAAAACTATTTGAGAGAAATATATCTTTATTTGAAATCATTTAAAAGTAACATAATTATAAAATAGAACATTTACTTTTAATATATTCATATAATCTTGTAATAGAAGCTTTGACAATTTTATAATAGTGGAAAATATCCGCACATGCTGTATAAGTTAAAAAATACATTCTTACCTTAATTCTATAGAAAAGGTTAAAAAGGACCTTGTTTGGAAAACTACAAAAGATTCTTTTATAAACATCTTCTAAAAAAGGGTATAAATGACTCTAACCCATAGTATATAAAATAGTAAGAATGTTTTGAAATACATTTTTAAGAAACATGGTTGTGGATGATAAAGATATCTTAATAGATACTTACGTAAAAACAACCTTGGATAATAAAGAGATTGTGAAATTAACCCTTAACTTGTAATTTTCCTTGGTTGAGGGTAGTTTAACCTATTGTATAATGGTGAAATAATTGTTATTAAATTATTCGAGAACCATATACATTAATATGCTATCATATATGATCTTTTATCATTTCTCTGTTAATAATATCTTAGTATTATCGTCGTTTCGGGTGGTAACTTACTTGTTTTCTTTTATATATTTTATTACATAAGCCATGTTTGTTATGGATAGGTTGTATATTATTCATATAAATAATGATATCAAGTCCTTAAACATTATTTTTATTTATTTAATTACAATTATACTTTAATGGATACGATGGGGAATGAATCTCATCACGTTCGGGGAGAAGGTAGTCCGTATGTACGCACGAGCGACAATATCATTATTTTGATGTTAAATTAATATATAATTGTATGTTATATAATATATATAGTATCATTATCATGTTATATTTATTATTTACATGAATTACACATCATTATTATACCCATATAAATAATTATGTTTTGAATAAAAATTACACCACACCGTCGAGATAGTAAGCCATACGTATGCACGTATGGTGACATGTCATTCAAAGGATGTATAGAATACTGAATACTGTTGTACCATATTTATAATAACTTCACCATATTTATAATATACAAAATTTATTATATTATAATGGAAATAACAAAGAATGAAGAAGTAGAAGAAGAAAGGAACTTGAAAAAGGGTGGTGAAAACGTTACCCCTTCTTCGGGTTCTTCCTTTTGATTTGGTCAAAAAGACTCCATAGGTTGGATTAATGATCAAAATAAGGACTCTAGGATTATGTGAGGGAAGATGAGAGAATATTTGGGTAGGTTTTGGCCGAGCCAGGTGGCTTTGAAGGTGTGAATTAGAGAGAAGGGGGAGTTCCCTTTTTAAGAGGGGTTAGGGGCTCCTTTGGAAAAGCTTGAAATATTATTTTATAATAAATTCATATTCGGTGTATAATGGCTCCAAAGTGTATTATTTAAAGTTTAAGGTCGGGATGGATCGAAATAATTTCAAAAAATTTATTTTAGACAGGTTTTGGTTACTATATTAACCTTATCATTTATATTTAACTCTTAGTTAAATAGTTTGACATTTAACATGTCTCGTGGTATTTTTATATTATATGGTTAGTAAACATACTAAATACATCCAAGAGACCCCAAATTGGTCCATTAATTATAAACCTATCATGACAAAATTACTTTTTATGATCCTTGGATTTTTCAGAATATAATATGAATTAAGAATATAATATTTATTTTAAAAACTATTTTATAACAATTTTGACACAATTGGGTATTTTGTTTTTGATAAATTCATAATAGAATTATTACTTCGAAAAAAATTAATATAATCAGTCCTAATATGTCATATTAACCTAAAAAATTAGTGTCATTCATAAAAAGTCTCAAATTACGTTTATTTGGGTATTTATAATATCAATTATTATAATATTTCATTAATTAGGAAATTACTGCATCACCATTGTGTCGTAGATAAATTTAATTATTGAAAGTCTGAAAATTAAAAATAAAATATCATTATGTAGGAAATATTTTTAGATTTATTATTAATATTTACAATTGAATTTATCTTATTTATAACCCTATATTAAAAATGTTTTAGTAATTAAACATTGATTTTAACTCTTTTAACTACTATTTGAAATAAATAATAAGAAATGACCTAATCTAATCCAAGTGGACCTAAATGATAATATTTTATTCCTAAGGTTGTTTTTGGTCGAGATAAACTTGTCCAATAGAATTAGGACATGTGGTAGGATAATATTAATTTCATTTTTACCCTTAATTACCCTATTTACTTTTAACCGTGGTAAATAAAGGTAAAAATTTCATATTCACCAAAAATTATTTTCATGACATTGAACCTCAATTTACTTATTTATATCAACCATGTCTCCTGGAGGTTTTAAATTCCACTCATAGAAGCGGTAAAATTATGTTTTATGTGAATTTTCCAATTCTCCTTGGAGATGGGTAAAAGATGGTGAAAAGTTCAAAGAAATTTTTTAAAATCTAAACTTATTATAAATTGACTCCAATGAATTACATTGAACTTTTATAGGTATTATGTGTCTATTTTCACTTTAATTAAATTTTAATAAAATAAATAACTATTTAAATAAAAATTTGGTTTTAAACTATACCTCTACATTTTTTCACTATTCATCAAAAATTGAATGTTTTCAGAAAAATACCAAAAATTCACCCTTAGATAATTTTGATATTCTGAATCCAAAAATGAAGTCCATTTTGAAGGTTAGAATTTATAAAATTTCAAAAAGTGGGTATTACTATTCATAACGACTAGTTTGATTAGTTGTGGTGTGTGTTAGAACTCGAAGTTGCCTACAACACACGCTACTGTATTATTCAAAGAGAAGCGTTCTGTGGAAGCTTGTGGTGTCACAATCTCCCCTCCTTCAAATAATTTCTTCCTCAAAATTTCTAGAATACTACTGCATAAAAATAATCGGGTGGTTCTTCATCATAAGTTCCTCGGGTTCCCATGTTGCCTCTTCCATCTTATGGTTTCTCCATAGAACTTTTACCAGACGAGTCATCCATTTTCTCAACACTTGTTCTATGTTATCAATTATTTTGACAGGCTCTTCATAATAAGACAGATCGGGTTCTAGTTCTAATTCATCATAGGTGAGTACATGCGTTGGGTCAGGCAAGTATTTTCTCAATAGTGATACGTATAACACATCTTGAACTTTGGAGAGACTTGGCGGCATTTACAAATGGTATGATACAGCCCCAATTCGTTCTAGAATTTCAAAAGGTCCGATGTACCTGAGACTCAATTTACCCTTCTTACCGAAACGTATAACCCCCTTCCATGAAGATACCTTCAAGAAAACCAGATCTCCCACCTGAAATTCCAAATCCTTCCTTCGGTTATCGGTATAGATCTTCTGCTTAATTAGAGGTGCTTTAATGTGGTTTTGGATTACCTTCATGTTTTCCATCCTTCCCTCCACCAGTTCTGGGCCTAGAAGTTTTCTTTCACCAACGTCATCCCTACAGGTTGGTGTGCGACATCTCTTTCCGTACAACGCTTCATATGGTGCCATCCGAATACATGAATGGAAGATATTGTTATAGAAAAATTCTACCAGAGGTAAATATTCATCCCACAAACCCTGAATGTCGTGATCATGATCTCAACATGTCTTGTAAGGATTGAATAGTTCATTCTGATTTTCCATCTATTTGAGGGTGGTAAGCTGTACACAAACGAAGTTCAGTATCCAAGGCCATCTAAAGACTCTTCCAGAATCTTGAAGTAAAACGGGGTCCATAATCCAAAATAATAGATAGAGGTACTCCATGAACTCTCACAATTTAATAAATATATAGTCTTACTAGATGATCAAGTGGTATATCTTCTATTATATCAAGAAAATGTGCTGACTTGGTAAGACGATCAACAATGACCCATATTGCACCTTTCCTTCTTGGAGTCTTTGGTAGTCCCATGACAAAGTCCATCATGATATTATCCCATTTCCACTCAAGTATGGGAAGAGGTTCCATGACTCTTCCAGGTTGTTGTCTTCTAGATTTCACTTCATGACAAACCATGCATCTTGACACAAAATTAGCAATCTATCTCTTCATGTTGTCCCACCAAAAATGTTCTTTTAAATATCTATACATCTTGGTGTTCCTAGGGCATATAGAGAAATTAGAACTATGAGAATCATCCATCAATTTTTATTTTAGATCAGGTATATCGAGAACACAAAGTCTCTTCCCAAATTTCAAAATTCCATCTTCATACACAAAGTCACTCAATCTACCATCATTCACAGCTTTAATCTTCTTTTGAATCTCTTCGTCACCAGTATGAGAACTCTTTATCCTTTCTAGTAAAGATGATTCGGAAACCATTTGAAAAATTATTGATGTTTCTCCTTCCATGGTGATTCCCATATCCATCTTTACTAGATCCATGCAAATAGGATCCCTTTCAACTCTCATATTGTACAAGACTCCATGATCCTTTCTACTCAAAGAACCTTCCAACTTATTTTCCTTCCCCGATTGGTAGTGTATCGTGCAATCATAATCCATGAGTAGTTGAAGCCATCTCCTTTGCCTCATGTTGAGTTCTTTCTGTGATAAAATATACTTCAAACTATTGTGATCAGTATAAATCTCATAATTTTCACCATAGAGATAATGTCTCTATATCATCAAAGCAAGGATTACAGCAGCTAACTCAAGTTCATGAGTAGGATAGTTTTTCTCATGAATTCTCAGCAGTCGTGATGCATAGGCAATAACTCTATAATTCTGCATAAGGACACAACCAAGTCCTTTCATCAATTCATCACTATAAATTACAAACCCATCATTCCTCGATAGTAGAGGCAATATAGGATCATTGACTAATCTTCTCTTCAGTTCTTCAAAACATTCCACAGAATCTTTTGTCCAAAAAAATTTAACCCCTTTACATGTGAGCTTTGTTAATGGGTTAGCCAACTGGGCAAAATTCTGGACAAAACACTGATAATAACTTGGTGAACAAATAAAATTGTGTACCTTGGTTATACTCGTCGGTGATGGCCATTCATGGATTTCCTTGGAATTAGAAGGATCAAAAAAGATTCCATCATTAGAGACAATATGTCCAAGAAAAGAGATCTCTTGAAGCCAGAATTCTCACATGATAAACTTCCCATATAATTCACGTCTTCTACGAGTCTTCAAGATAATGCTCAAGGGATTTTCATGGTCTTTGTAGATTTTAGATTATACCATGATATCATCAATAAATACCACCAAAAAATCATCGAGATATTCCTTGAAAACTCTATTCATTAGATTCATGAATATAGAGGGTGCATCAGTCAATCCAAAATGCGTTATTGTAAACTCATAATGCCCGTACCTTGTTCAAAATGTTGTCTTCGGAATGTTTTCCTCCTTCACACACAACTGATGGTATCCAGATCGAAGTTCAATAATTGAAAAGTATTGAGCTCCATGTTGTTGGTCAAATAAATAATCAATGTGAGGTAGGGGATACTTGTTCTTTATTGTTATAGCATTGATCTCCCTGGAGTCGATATATAACCACATAGATCAATCTTTCTTATTAAGAAAAAGGACATGGGATCCCCATGGGGAAACTATAGGTCGAATAAATCCCTTATTACTCAATTCCTCTAGTTGTTTCTTTTGTTTAAATAATTCTACATTGGCCATTCTATAAGGGGTCTTTGATATGGGACTTAAACCAGGAATTAAATCAATAGAAAACTCAATTTCTTGTTCTGGAGGATAACTGGGTAAATATTCTGGAAACAAATCAACATATTCTCTCAGAATAGGTACATCTACTAATTGAACATTCCTTTCCTTACCCACATTTTTTTCATTCTCTTCCTCCTCGATAATTGAATTATGTGGAGCTACTCGGGTGGATCTAGATAAGAATCAGGTGGTGACAATTCTTCTCTTAATATAAGTTGTTCTTTATCATCATCATCAAGGATCATAACCTCCTTCTTCTTACAACAAATCTTCGCATCGTGGTCTGAAAGCCAATCCATACTGACGATTATATCAAATTCAATCATAGGTATGACAATGAGATCAGCGGATAAAGAACATTTATGTGCTCTAATGGGGACTGATTCACAAAACATTAATGAAATGACACTTCCCTTAAGAGTTTTTATTAACAACTTCCTTGTTAAATCAAATTGGAAATATATAATTTTATTCGTAAACTGGGAAGATATGAATCAATGTGATGATACAAAATCAAATAATTCATTTTCTAAACTTGAGGAAACCATTAAATTACCTGTCATAGCGTCTTTCGGAGCTTCTACCTGAGTAGTAGTGACAGCATATGCTTGGCCTTGATCCCTTGGCCTTTTCTGAGGTAAGTTACTCTGACTCTTAGGACATTCATTTTCATAATGTCTAATCTCCCTAATGTTGTATCATTGATCATTGGTATATTATTTCTTCCCCTTGCAATCATGAGCTTGGTGGTCGTTTCACCACACTTATAACAGACTCCCATTCCCTTTAAGAAAGTACCGTGGTTTTTCTTCCCACACTTACTACAGGATGAATATTCAACATTTACCTTCTTCCCCTTATTTCCATTTCCAGAGTGATCAGATGATCTCTTCTTCTCTTTCTTTTCTTTAAAGTTGTAAGACTTGGAGAATTATTTTTTCATCTAGATAGCACATGAGAGAATATCTTTGTATGAATAGAAGGATTGTGAGACAACTTCTTGATGAGGAAACGGTTTTAACCAATAAAAGAAATGATCGATCATACATCATTGGTTACGTATATAATCTGTAGCATACCTTGATAACCTTGTAAAGTTATCCTCATACTTTGCGACATTATCATCCTCCTTTTGTCTCAGACTCAGAAATTGTCTTTCCATATCTTCTCGATGGTCACGAGGAAAGTATTTTTCTATAAAAAGATCTTTGAACTCCATCCATTCCATATTTGATACTTCATCATCATTCTTCATGTTTTGAATCAATGTCCACCATTGGTCAGCATCTCCAGTGAGGCGGTAAACTGCCATGATAAATTTTTCCCTTTCACTACTCTCCAAGGCAAGGAATATTTTTTCTATGGATTTTATCCATTGCTCAACTACTAAGGGATTTGTACTCCCATTGAATGTCGGTGGTTATTGCCTCATGAAGCAATCTATCATTGATCCTCCACGCTGTGGATCTGGGTGCTCAATAAGGGTAAGGTTATTATTCCTAACCTGAGTGATTTGTCCTAGTATGGTGATTAGCTGATCAGAACTAGTTGCATAACCATCCCCACTATAATTATGTTGAGTGGGAGGGAAATCCCTACATGGAGTGCGTGCATTGATACAGTTTCCATTCCTTCCACTAGTAACCATTTCTAAATAATGGAATAAACAAAATAAGTTTATGAATCAAAATACATATTTCCAAACTTGTAAAACACATAACATGAATTGAACAGTTTACGGATATAATCCATAATCATAAAGAAATGTTTTCATTGAAGAAGTGTGTACTCATAAACCCTTCATAATGGTTTTTAAAGAAAATTAGAGTTATCTTAATCATATCCCATGGGAGTGTCATAACCAAGAGTGCAGTTAGGACCGTTGTCGTGCACTAGTTATCGTTCAAGTCTAGCTCAAAGCGGTGTTTTTGGGTTTTACCCCTACGTTCATCTGTGCCAGAGCCGCCTCTACCTACTCGTATCCAGACAGGGATTAATTTCTCGGAAAACACACAAAATCTCTACAATACCAAAATTCTAAGAATTTCTTCTATACTAATCCTCAATGTCCATTTTAGGTATATGTTCTCTAATCAGAGTTTATCTAAATATTGATCCCAAGGTTTGTACTAAAATTCCTTTGATAATAACTGTAACTCCCCAACCCTAGTTACCTATAGTCAGTGCATTATTACATAACATTTTCATGATCAGAAAAGATCAATTATCGCAAGACCGATTAGTTTAGTAGCCCTGTAATCACTAGATATATTCATAAGTCTTACATTATATCATAAAGTAATATAAAATTACAAAAAATCAAGTCATCATATCCCCTTGTACTATCCCTGCAGGTCATTAATAAAATACTTCTTCACATTCTGGGAAAAATAAAACACTGAAAGGGGTGAGCTCTCATGATCAGTATGGATAACAATATAGTGGAAACTTTCATAAATAAACATAAACATTTAAGGCAATATATAACTAAAAAAATCCTTTTAAACTTGAACTTCAGCATAATATGGAAAAAATAAAATGAATTAATTCCATTTATGTATTCACATGGATATTCTACTAGTCGAATAATCACATGCAATATCAATAACCACTTTCATAATGATGGAATGCATAATGCCAGACTATCATAACAACATAGTCAAGGCCTTGTTCCAATACTACAAATAAGATTTTGTCAAGGCCTTGTGCCAAGACAATAGTTTTTCTCATGAGACCTACTGATGCATCGAGGAGCTATAGCGTGCTCCACCCGTCACTTAATAAGTCCAATGCATTCCTCATATGAACAGGTTTAAACATAACATAAACATTCATATTAAAATTAGCATACAAAATGTAAATACTTTATCAATAAACCATGAATGGTATAAAAATAACACATCCACAATAAATCATATCACAAAACCTTCAATACAATATGGATGTTTTTTATTATAATAAAACAACTTCAAATACTCTTAAAATCCATCCAAGGATGTTGACATAGATGAAATCAAAAATATTTTAGAGAAATATCTCTTTTTTTGAAATCATTTAAAAGTAAAATAAATATAAAATAAAACATTTAATTTGAAAATATACTTATATGCTTGTAAGGGAAGATTCAACGATTTTATATCTGCAGAAAATAGAAGCACATGCTGTATAAGTTAAAAAGGAAATTATTACCTTAATTCGGTCGAAAAGGTTTAAAAGAGCATTGTTTGGAATATGATGGAAAGATTCATTTATAATCATCTTATAAAAATTCAAACAAAGGTATAAATGACTTTTACCCATAGTCTATAAAATATTAAGAATGTTTTGCAATACATTTTTAAGAAACATGGATGTGGATGATAAAGATGTCCTAGTAGATACATACGTAAAAACAACCTCGGATAATAAAGAGATTGTGATATTAGCCCTTACCTTATACTTTTCCTTGGATGAAGGTAGTTTAACCTCCTTTATAATGGTGTAATAATTTTTATTAAATTATAAAAGAAACATATACATTAATATGATATCATATATGATTTTTTAACATTGCATTGTCAATAATATATTAGTATTATTGTCATTTCGGGTGTTAACTTACACGTTTTCATTTATATGTTTTTTTACATAAGCCATGTTTATTATGGATAAGTTGTATATTATTCATATCCTGAATGATATCAAGTCTTCAAACATTATTTTTAATTATTAAATGATAATTAGACTTTATTGGATACGATGGGGAATGAATTTCATCGCGTACGTGGAGATGGTAGTCTGTACCTACGCACGAACGACAATATCATTCTTTTGATATTAAAATAATATATAATTGGATGGTATATAATATATAATGAATAATTATCATGTTATATTTATTATTTACATAAATTACACATCATTATTATACCGATCTAAATAATAATGTTTTGAATAACAATTACACCACGACATAGAGATGGTAAGCTGTACGTACGCACTTATGGTAACATGTCATTCAAAAGATAGATAGAATACTGAATATGGTTGTACCATACTTATAATAACATCACATTATATAAAAGAAACTAGAGTTAATATTTCAGAATGTAAATAACAAAGAAATAAGAAGTGGAAGAAGAAAGAAACTTGAAAGAGGGTGGTGAAAATGATACCTCTTCTTCGGGTTCTTCCTTTTGATTTGATCAAAAGGGATATTTAGGATAGATTTATGATCAAACTAAGGCCTATATATTGTTGTGAGGGAAGATGAGAAAATATTTGGGAAGGGGTTTTCTGACCCAAAAAGCTTTGAAGGTGTGAATTATAGAGAAGGGGGAGTGCCCTTTTACAATAGGGGTGAGGGGCTCCTTTGAAAAAGAAAGAAATATTATTTTATAATATTTTCATATTCGGATTCTAATGGCTGAAAAGTGGATTATTTAAAGGTTACGGTGGGGATGGTTCGAAATCCTTTCAAAAAATATATTTTAGATAGGTTTGGGTCAGTATATTAACCTTATCATTTATATTTAACTCTTAGTTAAATAGTTTGACATTTACCACGTCTCTTTGTATTTATATATTATATGGTTAATAAACTAACTATACACATCCAAGAGACCCCCCCAAGTTGTCCATTAATGATACCCCTATCATGATACAACTCATTTGGCAGAATTTTATATTTTTATGAATGTAATATTAATTAATAATATAATATTTGTTTTAAAAACTCTTTTATGTCAATTTTGACACTATTGGGTATTTTGTTTTTGATAAATTCATAACAGCATTATTACTTCGAAATTTTTTTATAACCAGTACTAATAGGTCATATTAACCTATAAAATTAGTGGAATTCCTAAAAAATCTCAAATTACATTTATTTGGGTATTTATAATATAAATTATTTTAATATTCCCTTAATTCGGTCATTACTGCATCACCATTGTGTCATAAATAAATTAAATTATTTAATGTATAATGATTATAAATAAAATATAATTATGTAGGAAATCTATTTATCGTTATAATTAATATTTACAATATAATATATCTTATGTATAACCCTATATTAAAAATATTTTAATAATTAAACTTTGATTTTAACTCTTTTAACTCTTCTTTGAATTAAATAATAATATATGTCTTCATCTAATCCAAGTAGACCTAAATGACAATATATTAATTCTAAGGTTGTTATTGGTCAATATAAACTTGTCCAATAGAATTTGGACATGTGTTAGGGTAATATTAATATCATTTTTACCCTTAATTTCCCTATTTACTTTTAACCGTGGTAAATAAAAGTAAAAAGTTACTATTCACCAAAAATTATTTTTATCTCATTGAACCACATTTTACTTACTGATATAAACTGTGTCTTTTGTATTTTTGAAATTCCACTCACATAAACGAAAAAATTACGTTTTATGTGAATTTTCAAATTCTCCTAGGAGATGGGTAAAAGATGGTGAAAAGTTCTATGAAATTTTTATATCTCTAAAATTATTATAAATTGACTCCAATGAATTATATTGAACATATATAGGTATTATATGTCTATTTTGACCTTAATTAAATTTAAATTAAATAAATAACTATTTAAATAAAAATTCGGTTTTAAACTAAAACTTAGTGTTTTTTCACTATTCATCAAAAATTGAATGTTTTCAGAAAAATACCAAAAAATCACCCTAAGGTAATTTTGATATTCTAAATCCAAAAATTAAGTCCATTTTGAAAGATAAAATTTATAAATTTTCAAAAGGTGGGTATTACTATTCATAATGGCTAGTATGATTGGTTGTGGTGTGTGTTAGAACTCGAAGTTGCGTACAACACATGCTACTATATTATTCAAAGAGAAGTGTACAGTGGAAGATTGGGGTGTTACAGGAATTGTAGTGAATGTATTATAAAAGAATATATATTTATTTATAAAACCTAATAAGACAATTGAAATAGTAATTCAATCATTGGGAATAGTAACCTAGCCATTTGAATAGTAATTTATAATCAGAATAGTAAAATATGATGTAAATAAAATTTATAATCTATAATTTAAGAAAATATTAATATTATAATTCCATTTAATAAATATAATGGTAAATTGACTCAATGAAATTTTAGAAACCTTTTAATAAGATACATTTTAGTGTATTTCACAACAATAACATTATTTTAATATTTAAAGTTCATTATAATTATTTTTTATTTTATGATGATATGAATATCATATTTGGAATAAAGTAAATTCAATTTTCTATGGTTTAGATTTTTATAATTTTCTAGAAAAATTAACTTTTCACGTGGATAGTAAAAATACAATATCTCAAATACCGTGTGTTTTATGACATAATAATGATTCTCCAACGGATTAATAAATATGGAATTATTTATTCATCCTAAAATAAATTTTATATAATATATGTGTCATTTAAAGACATTAAATTTAGTTTCCAAATGAAAAAGGTATTTTCCAAATTCTATAGTCAAAAGAATTTCATTAAAGTAACATTTATCCATTTTATTCAATTTCTTTTGGATTAAACAAATAAATTAGGAAAATGTGTTATTGGAAAGTCATGAAATAATATTATCTAATTAAAATATATCACGTAATTTAAAAAAATTTAATCTTCAATGGTTAACTTGGACATTATATTTTTTTGAATATTTCATCCCAAAAATACCCCTCAAGTCATGTATAAATAGCCTCTCTCCCTCGGCATTGAAAAACACTCCTCCCTCACTTAACAAAGACAAAGATACTCATATATTATATCCCCTACCTATATTATAATACAAAGGGTTTTTTTGGTAAACCAAATCCAATAATAAATGGAATTTATTTTTATAATGAATTAGAAACATTGGGAAGAGGATTAGTCTCCATCCCTTGGTATCTTTTTTTCTCTTACTCCCTCCCTCTATCATATTAAAACCCAAATAATCCATGGATATTTAAGAAGTACATTAATATTGAATTAGTTATTTTAACTTACATTAATTAATTAATTTATGGAATATTTAAATTTCATACTTCATTTTTCCCAATTTTGGCTAAAGTCTCGTCAATTGATCATTAACTAGCTTGGAAGCCCCTTCCAACACTCTATGTATCACAATTGTTATGGAATTTTATAATAACATATTTATAATATAAAATTGTTAAATATAATAATTTATAAACTTTTGGAGTTAATATTAATAATTTTATATAGAAGTCTATCCGGATAAGAAAATCAAATAATTACGTGAAATCTTATCCAAAATATCATATCCAAAAATTACATATTTAATGAAGTAAATTAGTAATTATAATACAATGAATATAATAGATAAATAGATATAAATTTAAACACAATTTAGTTCTGGTAACATGTTTTTATAAGACTATTGTTTATGAGGAGGGAAAAAGATAAAATAATATAGGATTTAAGGTAACAAAAGACTCTACTTCCTCCTTCCAATGAAGTACCTATTTTATGGATTTTATTATAAGTGTTTCATTTACTACATTTCATAAAAATTTAATTATACCCATTAATAAAAATATAATATTTTCAAGGTAATTTTTTTTTTCTCTACCATTATTCACTTCCCTTAATCAATGTTGTATACATTCATGTAGCAAGATTCAATTCTTGAACTCTATCGATTGTTGTTAAATATTATTATATATTAAATACCCAACCCCATTATAGATTTATTGCTATTCACCTCTAAAAACATAATTTACGTAATAGTTTATTTACATATATGAAACACAAATTCCATTTATATGAGTTATAAATATCATTATTTTCAAATATTTATGAACTATATTCTCAACTTTTTTATATGTAAATAATTCTTTATTTTCTACTGGTTATTAAAGAAATTTTTTATTATTATCATTGTGGAACACATGGATTAAGACATATGAATGGTATAACCTGATAGTACTCTAACTCATTGTGTATGGGATTATTCTTTATATTTTAAATGTGTAACAACACCTCGGTGAACACCATTGGTAATTACATTTTATGACACCTTAGTGATGAAACTTGATGATATTATTATGAATGTCTCAATTTTATGTTGTATCCACCTGTACATTTTTTGATTCATGTAAAAATTACTATTTATTCATCTTATTCCAAATTTATTATCTATGATGATAAATTATGTTCCAATTCTATATTTTATTCAATTATTTTACTCTATGATAATATGTTTATTTTTATATATCTCCCTCTGAAATGTTATGTACAAAATGTAACATATGATTAAAATTTAAAGAATACATTCACGGGGATCATATTATATTAATTATTGAGTGTATTCAATTTCAGATTTTCATGAAAATAAACATCAAAATATCATTTTTTTGGTTTTTATACCTTTTAATAAATTTGTTATATATTAAAAAGGATGGTTTCCATTATTGGTATCATATAACAACATAGTTAATTATGAAAAATAGGATTAGAAAATATCAGTTAGATCAAAAGGGATAAGTCTAAATATTGTAATCTTAATAGAATTTTTGTGAAGTACTAAGTGAGTTATTTTGAATAAATTTAATCTATTTTTGTATACTATAAGTTTATGTACATCTTATACAATTTTACATTTGGTTAACATCCCTAAAGAGGGTGTTTTGGGATTTTACACCATCATCTCCCTATATAAGAAAATTATCCTAATAAACACCAGTATGACACACCGAGGGGTAATAATTAGTATATAATAATTTTCTTATGAACCATTGTGAATAATAAATAAGACACTATTTATTATTACAGTATATTAAAAAAATCATTAAGATTGTTGTTTTTGTAAACAAACTCCTCTTATAATTAGAATATTCTTAGAACGTACATGTTTTATAGTGAAGTTTTATTATATTATATTTATGAAAATAAATAAGAAGAATGACATAAAAGATGAGTGAAATAAAATATTCTCTGATGTCTTTCCAATCATGATTGAATTTATAATGGATAACATCACAAGGATGATGAATCAGTAATACAAAGACATGAATAATAACCTGAATAATGTATAGAATTAAAATTCCCTTTGAAGTGAATGTTAAATAATTCATTACATAATTAATGAAGGTACATCATACATAATTTTACTTGTTGATATATTAATTTTAAAACAACTAATTACCACTCTAGAAAATATTTTTCTTTTATTCACTTGTTCGAAAATTTAAAATTGAACCTTGGTAGTAAAAAAATTATAAGGATAATAAAATAAATTGATAAAATTTATTATAAAAAAGAATCAAAGATCTTATATTGATGCTATGAAATCATAATAGTTTTGGATTATCTATTTTAGAAAATATTTTATACTCTCAATGGGAGAAAAGTAGATAAGTATTAATTATTGATCAAGAAGGAAAATGAGTGAATGAGAAGCTAAAAATAAACATTAAAATACTCGTTTGATAAACCTCTAGATCAGTTATGCATCCTAAGGGAATAATGGATATGTTACATGGTGAGATGAGACCCCATCATAGAGGAATACCGTAAATAGATAATACAAAAGCTATGAGGAGATAGTTCAAATTAATTTAAAGTGTCAAATAGAGTTTAGAGGGATAAATTTGTCACATAGGCCGAATTAAAGAAGTGAGAAATGGAACCAAACAAAGGGTTGAATTTTTATTAGGATATGAGAAGAAAGAAACTAAGACTACACAAAAGAATCAAATTTGTGATGAAGCATTCAGGGTATACTTCCTTTAGAGTGGATGATTTTACAAGTGAAAAAGATATGTCTATATATCTAGGAATAGTCATAGTGAGTAACATCAACAACATATCAATGAAAATGAAATGGGGAATATTATAAAAGAAAAATATATATATATTTCAATTATTCATATGTGGAAAAAATAGGGAACATTTCAAATAAATATCCAAAAATGATGAAAATGGAGGGAAATCAACTATAACCTCAGTATAGGCCAATGAATAAGAGTCCTGATTTTGAAATCAAAACGTATGAAGTGGAGGTTATAAATTTTTTATAAAAAGGTACAATCTTTTTTATATCAAAGATAGAAATTAAATTTTATTTCTATAGTTCTATGAAATCCATTATTTCATCAATGTTTGTAGTAAACATTAATTAAATCCCAAAAACACATCAAAGTAGAGTAGTTTTTTAAAACTCTTGGAGGGATTATCCAACCATTAAATGTTTATAGAAACCCTAGTATAATCATCCATGAGTATCATATCATCACAAATATTATGGTCATTCCATTGTCATAATTTGAGACTATTATAGGGATACATTGGATCTCAATGTATAACGAAATGATAAACTATATAAGAAAGGAAATATTAATGGTCATTAAGGGACATCCTATAGTTCTTTTCAAAGAAGTTATATCTCACAATAAAATCTTTCTATAAGAACCTCTTATGTACTTATTTATGAATTATATGGGTAAAAAAAGAATAAAGGGCATGTATAAATATAGTTAATGTGCCCATTTCTTTGTAATATATTGAAATATTTTCTGAAGAGTTACACATTAATCCCCTAAAAAGTGACAAATTGTTCTCTATTGAACTCATAATTGGACACAAGTCAATATAAATGACCAAGTATAAGATTTAATATATGGAGTTAGTTTAATTGAAGAAAAAAATCAAGATATTTTTTGGCAGAGGTTTTATTTTAACAATTTATTGTCTTTCGGGAAAAATGTTCTCCTTTTTTATAATTTTTATAGATCAATGAGGATATACATTTTATATAGACTACATAATGGGATCAATGTTAATAGAAAAACCCTCTTAGAATGATTGATTATTTTCATCACTATATTTATGGGGATAAATTATTTTACAGGATTGAACATTAATCAAGGTATCGTTAGTTAAGAGTGAAGAATGGATATATCCCAAATAATTTTATCCAACAAAGATATGGTCATTATGAGTTCTTTGTTATGCCTTTTTTAGTAATTATCCTGTCATACTTATGGATTTGATTTATTTAAATTTTAATTATTACATTAATAATTTTTTTGTTGAATTTATTGAAAATATTTTGATAAATTCTAAAATTTACATATATCATAATGATCACATAAGAGTTATATCAACGTGTTTATTCATGTTTTGTCTTTTATTCACATACATGTGGTCTCATCATAGAAGGTTCCCAAAGCTATGATTAATGAGATTGAAAATCATTTGATGTCATTCATTGGGGATTCCCATTATAATAAAAGGTGTCATTAGGCCTCTTAGGGTAGGACATATAGGTCCTAGGATGATGGTATTACTATCCTTGTGGATTTCATGGGTATGATTAGTATTATTCAAGGGCTGTTAGTTTCAGAAGCTGTTAAAGGTTTACATATTTGGGGAATTTCCTAAACAATGAGTATGGATCAGATTTGAGGCACTAAATGGCTATGGTTTATAATTTTTTGAATTATATTTATGATCATATTCTAGTTATATAGGTCAACTAACATTGTATTATTTTCTAGTGGAGATCAATCTTTTGGAGCCATAATTTTGATGGTGATTTTCATAGATTTTTGTGGTTTTGATACAAGAAATTTCATTTAGGTAGGATAGAAATTATCATTCATTCTTAAATATGAGTCTCAACTATAAGCGAAATGAAGTTTTTAATAATATCCAAAATAATGATGGTTGAATCGTATGTGTGTTCATAGCCTCTACTTATAATGTTCTTCTGATAAATGATATCAATTTTTATTCAAGGAACCTCTTTCTATGATTCATGGGGCTTGGTTATTTTGTGAAAATAACATACATCCAAGTATATTTTTTTATTTTTGTTGGATATGGAACCATTATACTACCACAGATGGTCACAACAAGCATAATAGTGTTAAAATCGTCTTAATGGGATCCTAGGATTGGAACCCCGGATGATTCAGTTTCTCATTTCTTTTTTTAATGTGACTGTCCATCTTCTATGTGGCGCATGTTCAGTTATTTCACAATCACTCTCACCTTGATCTATACAGTGGTTATTTCATCCATCTATGTATTAATGGAGTTATGGGAGACATTGTTGAAATGAAGGATTGGGTATGATTCATGGTGAATATCTACCTGTTTTAATGGGATTCTAGGAAAAAAGATCATCCTGAGGGGGAATTGAATCATTCTAGTACCTGGTTTCAAGAACATGGTACATTGTAATCAAACTAATACCCTTTTTTAATGTTATGAATTTTCTACTTCCCTCTATATTTACATACATGTTGGGGAAACCTCTTCCATTAGAAATGGTGCATCTCCTTAGAGTAATTAAAACCATTGGGTCCCTCCCACCAATGGATTCAAACTAAATGTTGAGGGATCCAACTATATTAGGTTTTTGTGTGATGATGGTTCTATATATTCTCATGGTTTCTCAATCATCTTTATCTTTAGTGGATCTAATTTTCTAGGGGATTCCATTATGTCACAAGCTTGTCCAATAAATGATGGGTTGGAAATGATTAGTAATGAAAATATCAATTTATTAATTTTGATGACTGAATCAGTGATAATACATCAATCACTGCATGGTAAAATCCTTATAATATGGTCTATTACATCTCAAATTTGAATATTCAAGGCCCTTATTAATGTCAAAAGAATCATACATCAAACGTGTCATGAAGGGAAATGGTAATTGGATTTTTTTGGCATCATGTGTCATCTTGTAGGTTTCTGTTATTATTTTACTAAGTTTGTCTCTTTTCCTCTTAGATCAATTTCAATCATGAGAGGTAATTCCGTCATTATTTATCATTTTTGTCCTCATTAATCTGTATCCATTTTCTATATCATCATTAAAAATGTTTAATTTTATGTCAAGGAATGTGAACTATTTAGTAAAATTATTAAATATGAATTTTTATTTCAATATGTAGAATTTGTGGGGAACATCATGATAAGTGAAGGATGTTCAGATGATGATGCCAAGAAATATTTCATGGAGGAGTGTCCATTCCCAAAAAATCTGACCAATATTCATATATTTTGTGGTCTAGTATTATAATATATGTAACGTCCTAGCCCAGCATACCATCGAACCGTTGGCCAGACTGGTAGGTCACATGGCCTCAAGCACATCTCTATGTACGCCAGAGGTTACTGACTAACACCGAGGGTCTCTGGAGGTGATAGTGGAGAGACTATAACCTCATATTAGAGTAACACAGTGGTATTATCAGGGTAAATAATATTCAATAGTAGAATCAGTAAACAATTGAAAGGCAGAAGGAAAAGATAGGTAATAAGCATTTTATAAAAGGTGGAAAACTATTGTTTATAATGCATGCATGTAAATATGACGATACAGTTATGAAAGGAGGAATCAATATAGCATGATTTATAAACAATACAAAAAGAAGAAAATAAAATCTTGACGATGATCCCCTGAGTATCCATTGCTCCCGCTTGGCCTTTTTCTCCTAACTCCTCAGGTACAAACAGCATAGCACACAACCTAGGTCCTGCAAACAAGAAGGTCTACTCGAGTACCTTAGTGCAACGGCGGCTCGAGTAGGGTGTGAGATATAAATCTGAGTAGGCCAGAACAACCATTGTCAAACCCAATCTAGACAGTGTATAATAGTTAAACAGTGAGAAGGTATGGAGTGATTAGTAAACAGAATTACATAAGTAAATACAACCCATCCAAGCTCCCAAGGGACACCTGACAGTTATACCAGGTTAGGCTCATTTTCGGTAAAGTAACCTGATCATGTCACCATATATATATATATGCATTTAGATCATAGATGGTGTGGGGTAAGAATGCCTCCCACGCATTCAACAATAACATCGATCACGAGGTAGGAATGTCTCTCGTCCCTATAGGTTAACAGGAAAGGGGTAAGAATTCCTCCCTTCTATCAATCAGGATTAGCGTGCATGAGGTAAGAATGCCTATAGTCCTTATAAGTCAACTGGAAATGGGTACGAATACCTCCCTTCCAACACATTCATTCAACTGGTATGGGGTATAACTGCTTCCCATCTGTCACATTCATAATACTGGCATGGGGTATCACTGCATCCCATCCAGACATGTAATCATCAATAGAAGTCAAATGGAAAGGGGTATGAATTCATACCTTTCAGACATTTAATCATCAATAGATGTCAACTGTAAAGGGGTAAGAATGCCTCCCTTCCAGACATGTAATCATTAATAGAAGTCAATTGGCAAGGGGTAATAATGACTCCCTTCTAGAAATGTACTTTCACATTAGAATATGGTATAACTGCTTCCCATCTAACCACGTATATGTCACTAGGTGGTCTCAACATTAACTCGCCTTTATTATCATTCATTATGTGGCATCATCATGTGAGCACTCACAATAAAAACATGTCTATTGTATAGTACATATGGAATTACCTCATAAGAAATCTAATAATCATACCACATACACATAAGTAAACACATTCACGTTCATACTTATGGAAACCCATCTTAAGCATCTAAATCAAGATATTCACACATTAATTTTACTAACATAATCCATGCTCATTACATTATCCCAAGGTGTGGTCATACCACCCTAGTATGTTCCTTCCTAGTTTCACCATTCCATCTAAAAAGATACGTTTATCATTCCTTAACCCTTTGAATCCTTCTAGAGGTAACAAGTCATTTATCCTTAAGTCATCCCAGTATGGTTATCATCTTTACTCAATTTTTTTAAACATGGAGAATTGACCGAAACACAAGTAGCGCAACCATATCATTACCTTTGTCTCAAAAAATAAAGTTCACATACAAAGAATCAAAGAGGTACCATAACAAATCCAGCAGGCAAGCATAAAAAGTCTATCACTACATTTTTTCTTGAAGACATCTCTCCTCTAATCGAGGGGTATTATTATTAAATCGTTAGTTTAATGACCAAGAAAACTCTTTTATCTCATCCCTGAAATTCACATGATTTGACAGAAAAAATTAATCGGAACTAAACTTGCATAATGGAAATGCTAAGGCAGTGCAATATTAAACTCACTATTACATTACTTCAATTTAAAGGGCATTGAGAGGGTCCCTACCTCAATAAGGATCCACCATTCCACTCAGACTCTTGATGCTTTCTAACTAAGAGTCGTTGCTGCTCCCCTACGAGGCATATGTGATTTCACAAAAGAACTATGCCCACACAATCGAGCCATCTATGCTCTGGAAAAGCGAATCCAACCTGAACCCACCATCGCACTCAGAATCAACCCGGTTGACTGAAACCACTATAAAACACCTCGCCTTCAGTGGCCAACACCCAACTCAGACCCAAGTTTCCCGATACAACCTTGGTACAACCCTAGAATTAAGGGAAAAAGGAATCAAAAATCCCCCAATACATAGGTTTCGGTCGAATCTTGTGGGTCGACGGATATGCCAAAATATTGCTAGAAGAAAGGAGAAGAAATAAGAGAGAGACGTACCATGATGATACGAACCAAAAACAGTTATAAATCTGGTGAAAATTGGCAAACGAGAGGAGGCATGATGGGGGGTGTCGCATGACTCATGAGGGAGAAGAGGGGGGCGCATCATGGGGGTTATGGTCGAGAAGAGTGGGGGAGAGTTCAGTTTTATGTTTTTATTTTCTTTTGTTATAATTTTAATTAAAAACCTAAACTCACCCAAGCACACAGGTTGACCCGCATGGTTTTCCAAACCGTGTGCAAACCGTGCGGACTCTACTGCCTCCAAGACACCCGTTGCATGGGCTAGGTGCACGATGTGGGAAACTGTGCACATCCCTTGCGCAAGACACTTACCACCTGATTTAGGCAACATGGTTTGGGATGTATGGTTTGGTCAACCCGTGCGCCAACTTTGCGCCCTCTACAGTCCCTTAAAAACTCGGGTCTGGTGCTTCCGAAACATGCTGAGTCACATGAGAAACTCCTCAGGACTTCCCCTAAGCACACAACCAAAAAAAACAAAACGTTTTAACTCTCAAAATTCCATTCTGATGCTTCTTTTTAAAAACAACCCGTTCAGAAAATCGAAAATGTTCAAAATCCTTCGGGTTTTAGTCCGGTTCAAATTGTGGGTCATTACAATATAAATGTTTTTATAAAATATAAAAATAATTTTAATCCACTAACCATGGTAATTCATAATCAGATTAAAATTATTTTTGAAATATAAATTTGAAGAGAGATTCCATGAATTGATGATGAGGTTGGTTAGTTCAATCATTCCATCTTTTACCTCTAGTGGTGATGAATTTTTCATTTATAATGATGAATCCTCAAAAAGAACATGTATACATATTCATGGAAAATTAAAAATTAATTTATATTTTATCTTAAAAGTTAATGCCTCATGAACATAACTATAATACTCATGACTAGTAGTTATCTACAACCACCTTTTATCTGAATATATAGATAAAATATCATTATGTTGAACAGTATGATATATATAAAGACCTATAATGTATATAATATATATTCACAAAGAAAAATCTCAACATGCACCAATATATATGGTTATAAATAATCAAGGACTACAGTTTCTCTATTAATTTTCATCTCATATGGTAAACTAAGTTAATTTATGCTCCTAGTAGAAAATAACAAACAACAGTTTCCTTGATGTAGACTATGAATGCCCGTATCTTCATTTATATAAAATGAATGGTCTGATAAATCCAAATGAAATGGAATATATTTATCCTTTATCAAATGATTTCCCAAACATATAACCATGAAAAGATAATGGAGGTAAATAATGGAAGATCTATGCCAATAAAAGAAGGGGAAATATGTAGAGGAGAATAAGCATAATGAATTATACATAATTTAAGATGGTGTAATTCGGTTTTTAACAAGACTTTTTATTCATTAATCACCAATTATAATGTAATAGATACTGGGGTATATTCATAACCCATATTTATGCATTAATCCTATAAGTAAAAAATATGTATTGAGAGCTTCATGCTCACTTCATATGGGACAACATTAAGAAAGAGGTCACTAAGTACACCATAGTGTTCATGGTATTTCTTTACGTTTATGTAGGGTGATATAAGTTCATGTGGATGATTCAACCATTCATTATGCCCACCTAGATATGGTATATAATCTCCATGGACTTTGTTACTTGTCTCCCAAATACATGTAATTGAAACAATGTAATATGAGTTCTGGGGGGTGTCAACACACCATGACTACCCATTTCATCAATATTGTGTAAAATTTATCTCATAACGAAATTTCCAAGATATTCAAAAATAATTTAGTATAACTACCTTGGGAACCACTATCAATCATCTTTAAAAAATACTCATGGTTCAATAAAAAATTCCGGATAAGTCCTCTATATGATCTAAATAAAAGATTAAATTTATATAGAGCCTATCACCCCCAAACTGATGGAAAATTTTAAAGGAACATTAAACAACATGAAGACATATTTAAATCATGATTAATATAATTTAACATTGGATAAGATAAAAAATACAATTAAGTGAGTTCTCATTCAAAAAGAGATTCCACTCAAGTATTAAAATGAATCAACATTAGTAACTACATGGGAAGTCATGTAGAACTAATACACATTGGGATAAGGACCATGAAGTAATTCTACATGGACATGATCTTATGCCAGTGATGATATAAATAGTTCAAGATATCTAAAAGCATATAAATAATGCTCATTTTCAATATAAGAGATGTGCTTGAAAGCATAAATGGGACTAAGAGTATGATGTTGGTGAAAACATTTCTCATTCAATATCACCATGGGATAAAGGTATTCGGTTTGGAAGGAATGTAATTCGAAATCCTAGGCATATTTCCCTCTTTGAGATCCTTGATTTCATATCAATAGTATAATATAAACAATAATTCCAAAAAAACAATGCTCATGTTCGTGTTGTGTTCCCCATAACTCTTCTAAATTCATACCTAATCCCTCAAATTTACATAATTTTTAGGTGGTATAAATGGGAAATTAACCCTCTTATGAGGAGCATTAGGTGAAGATATTAGACCATAGAGTCAAAATTATATGCAAGAAAACATGTAAAATATTCCAATTATTGTGGTGAAACCATAATTTTGAATAGGTGACATGGGAACTCCTGGAAATGATGAAAGAGATGAAAAAGTGACAATTCTCAGCCAAGAATATGAGATAAAAATTTGGAATTAAAATTTCTAAATGGGGTCGGAATTTAATGACTGGAACATTGTTAGTCATAATTTTTGTTGAATAATTAGTATTATATTATATTGTATTATACACATACACTGGATGATGAAACGCAAAAAATATTATTTAATTATTGATAATTGTTACACTATTAATCAACTAAATCAATGAAAATTCCAAACCATATAATGAGATTAGAAATATTAGATTATAAATGTACAATTGGAAAATTTTCATACTTCCAATAGTGTAGAATCACCACCTCCATGAATATCACTATATAAAAAATGAATATTTTAGTAAAGCAATAAATATTTTAGAAAATAAAATTATACAACCTTAGGAGGCATTCTATTGATTTTTAATAAAATAATAATGAGTTATTTATAAGATATATTATGATTTTTAAAACTCTAACTTGATTGTTTGGAATAGTGACATGAACATTATGAATAATATCTTGAATGTTGGTATATGAATTTCATCAAAAAATAATGAAATGTGTTTTAAATAATATTTATCAGGAGTAATCTATGAATATATAGATTCTAAAACTCCATAAAACAAATACCAGGATAAAAAAACAAAGTTATTATAAGAACCTTTTTAATAAATTTTATTTATATGTTTTTTGTAAAAGAATAATTTTTATGTTATGAATTAAAACAAATTTTCACAAAAAAATATTTTTGAAAAAATTAATATTATATTTTGAATCATTAAATTGAAATTTAACAAGGGTAATTTTTTGGTAATTCTCTAAAATTCTTCAATTTTTATGTGAATTGAAAAAATACTATTTTTTAATTACTGTTTTTTTATAACATTACCAGGATTTAATAATGTGTAATGAAATTCTGATTTTCTCATTTAAGTATAATGACTCATTAATAAGATATATTCTTCATTTAGAAACATAAAATATAAATTTAAAAACTAGAAATCAAAAGTATTTTATTAAAATAACACTTCTTCATTTATTTTCACTTTACATTTTATTAAAAATCTAAAATAATATTAAAATGTGTTCAAACATCTCAAAATAATATTATTCAATTATTATAAATTTCATAGTGTAAACAAATTTATTATTCATAGGGTTACATTGATATTATATTTTATTAAATATTATATATTATAAATAACCCTCATCTCATGTATAAATAACCAATCTCTCACCCAATGGAACCTTATTTCTTAAAAACATACCAAATACAAATCACTTCCCAAATTACCTATAAAAACACCATTTAAATACCTTGGAATTTTCTATATGAAACCAAATCCACAAATCAAATTAATTTAGTTCCCTATAGATAAAGAAACACTGAGAAGAGGGTTAGTTCTCATCAATTATTTCACAATTTTCCTCATATATTCCTCATTTTCACTGTAACATTAAAACCAAAATATTATAAGGACAAAATATTTATATGTTAAAATTATACCATTTTTTATCCTATTATAATTTTTTACTTTCTGAAATATTTAAAAAACATATAGATCATTTTCCATTTTTTACAATGTCTTGTCCAAATTTGGTTAACAGTTAATGAGAAAATTTCCTAAATTCTATATATCACAATTATTATTGTTTTATATAATAAATTATTTATAATATGAAATAAGTATTCATAATCAATAAAAATATTTCGGTTTTAATCTTAACCCATTATTAAAAAATTATCATTAAATCGATGAAATGTGGGAACTTTTAATTAAAATATCTTATCAAAATGTTTCTCCCTTAATGATATCTATTAAAAAATATAATCCAATGTATATAATTGATAAATAGTGATAAAAATAAACAAAATTAACTTCCTTTTCCATGTTTTAATAAACATTATCCTATTATTTAGGAGGTATAAATGAGTCAAAATAATATAGGACATAATGTAAGGAAATTTGATGCTTCAATTTTCCATTCAGGTACTTCTTTTGTGGTACATTTTCTAAGAATTCAAATAAATTATATTCCAACATATTTATTAATCAAATTTAAAAAAAAAATTATTATTATAAAAATTTTATAACATCATTATATCCCATTGTTCCATCTCATTAATCTATGTTGTATATCACCATGATATAGAGTTTTTTTCCATGAAATTTATTATTTTACATGAAATACTGTCATATGGGAAATACCCAAACTCCTTCATTATCCATGGGTATAAATAGAGATGATAAAATATTTATTTGGTTATTTACATTTATGAAACTATTATTTCATTTCCATGGGTTACAAATAATGTTATTTTCAAGTGTGTAAGAACTTATATAAAAAAGGATTTATATAAAGAACGTTCTTTACATTATAAATGTTATTGATAAAGTATTTTATTATGAACATTGAAAAACACATACATATTAATGGTGTTTATTGATATTTTTCTAATGAATTGGGCCAACAATTAATTTATAGAGATAACATATTTTATGATACCTCCATATTTATTCCATATGACAACACTACGAAGAACCGTGGTGACATGCTTATGTATGTCTCAATTTTATTTTTTATCCACATTAACATTATATGTATCATGTACATGTTATAATTATCTCATATTATCATTAATTTATTATAAATTTTTATTTTTCATGGTCCATTACCTTCGTTTAATACATCAATGGGATTTGTGATCATCCCATTCTTTTTATGTATGTCCTTATGATAAGAGATGTAATAAAAGTAACATAGGATGGAAAAATGAAGAATAATTTAATGGAAATTAATATTTTCATCTTATTCATGTATTATGTTTCTAATTATATAGAAAAAATTTTTATGGTTGTATGTGTTGTCAGGTCTTGTACGTTGTAATTAATGTTTTATTTATTCATGTTTTTGGGATGCCAAAGTTGGAATCACAACATGTATTATTTATATATTGAAATTATGATTATATAATTTTATTAAGAACCATAGTTATAAGTATATATATATGAAAACATCCATGAATTTTTGTTTATTATAATATGAGTGGTATCTAAGAAATGAAATCCCTATCTAGATGCTAAAATTATATGTGGATCTTGTAGAGTTGTGCCAAGGGAAAATAACCCTGAAAAGGCTGTATTTGGATTTGACTCGAACTACCCACAGTTCAGGACAAAGTGCCTCGAAACACACATGGATTGAAACTATAGAGGATATTTTTGGTTAATAAAATGATTATTATGAATCATTATGAAGGATATGTTTAAACAATAATTTTTATTTAATGAAATAAATAAATACAGTCATAAATTATGTCATTTTATAATGTAAAATCCCTATAGTATTACAATTTTTTAAAATATAAAAATTTCTCCTTGTGTTTTCATTATTTTATAAAAATTATGGGAAATAGGAGTAACCATGTAAATGGTGAGTATAATGCATCAATGAAGAACATCCTAATGTGATTTAATCTATAATAAAAAAGTACACGATGATGATGAATCTTATGGGGTAATAATAATAAATTGAATCATGTTGAGTGGATATATTCACCTCAATATGAATAACTTGTAGATGATACCTTCATGGTTCAACTAACAAAATCCTTTATATTTCTTAATAAGAAATTGATTTTATAATAATGGAATACCACATTAAAAAATAATTTTTATGTACTCTATTGTTTGAAGGTGGAGAAATTCCCCTTGGTATCATACCACTGAGAAAGAGTATCTTATTGGTGGGAGACATTATATAACAAAATGAATCCAGGATGGTACATCCTCTATAAACCTCTAGAACATTGAAACCATGAATTATATAAATTTATAGTTTAAAGTTCCTTAAAGTTTGAAAAAATGTTTTGAGAGATACAATGTTCACACTTGATGAATAATAATAATAATATAGAAATTGACCTGAGCTAATTGGATTATTTTGTTCATTGGAGTGAATGAATGAAACTAAAACATCCAATATAATCAAAATATGGACAAAATAATTAATGGAACTAATTTATTTTTCATAGATTATTTTAAATTTATGAAATAGGTGTCAAGTTTTATCATAATTTTCATAGTTATTTGAATCCTAAACATACCAATAAAAATAACAAATGAAGATCGTGAAAGTAGAACCAAAAGATCAATGATTCAAGTGTGGATAGATGGGAAAATGGAAAATAAATTTCCACACTGATAAATATTAGAGGGAAACTACCATCACCATTTATATATTATATGGGGGAAATGATGTTCTTTTTCAATCATTTCAGTTAATGTAGAGTTTGGAAATGATGTTGTGGTAGGTACACACTTTGTGAAATCAAAGACAACATGTACATTTTATTGAATCTGGTATTATGAGTTCCAATAATTCATCCATGTTTTTAAGGAACGTTGAATTAAAATAGAAATAATATATGTATAGTTATTTGTAAAAACATTTGGAAGAATTATCTATCAGTAAGAGGTGTATAGAATCTATAGTATCAACATTGGAGAGTATTATCTCACTAAAAACCTAGTAGTCATTACCATGGTGGGATTTTACATTATAATAATGATGTAATATCTCTCAATGTATGTTGATATAATAAATTACAAAATAACAATAATTTCCTTGTTCATGAATTGAAATACTAGAGTTATTTACCAATACGATATGACCCACATCAAACAATATCTAGAATTACCACCTATTGTGTTATTTATAGAAATTATTTTTCATCAAAAAGAGGATACTAAATTTATAAATACAGATATTATAACCATTTAGTGGGAATACATTTATGTATCTCTTAATGAGATACATGGACTTCCACCAAATATAGTGGTAGTGTTCATTATTGAGTTCATACCTGGATACAAGCTTACATGGAAGACCCGATATAGAAAAGAATATGTAGAGTTAGATTAATTAATGAAGAGACTAAAAGAACTTGTAGGGGAATGGTTTTATTCAACAATGTTTGTCTCTTTAGGGGTATCTTTTGTATCTTTATTATGAATAAATATGGATCACAATGGCTATGCGTTGATTATAGGGAACATAATGGGGTCATAATGATGAAAACATATCCACTTTCATGGATTAATTACTTTTTTACCAGCATCACGGGGATTAATTATTTTCTAATGTTAATATCTTATTGGGGTATCATCATTTATTGGTGAAGAAATATGATATCTCAAAGACTAATTTTTTAATAATCTATGGAACATTCATGTTTTATTTTATTCCATTTTGAAGGACTAATCCTCTACCATTATTATTTATTTGATGAATAGAATCATTAAATATTCCATTGATAAATTTAGGGTTGTCTTTATTAAAGATATAATGATATATTTGAATAGCTAAAAAGAGCTTCAGGATCATCTAATGCTCATATTAAAAATATTGAGGATAGGGAATACATGAGGTAAAAATAGTAAATCTGAATTATAATTATAAAATTTTACAACATTGGGAATCAAATTACAAGTGATGTAACTCTATTTGATCATTCTAAGACAAAATCCATGTAGGAGTGGAAACTTCCTATGACTATAAATGATAATTTAGTCTGAATGGTCTATTAAAATGCTATATTAGTTTTTTGAAAACTTCTGATGCATTTATAATCCACTAAACAAGTTAAATCAAAAGAAAATTAAGTCTAATATGAAAATGGAGTGTGATGAACGATTCCACGAACTAATGAAGAGGTTGTTTGGTGCACCTTTTTGGACCTTAAAATATACTTTATTGGGTTATTTCATTTATATTGATGCATCATTAAAGTTACTTGGATGTATAATATTCAAAAAATAAAAAGTGATTGCTGAGGAATTGTGACAGTAAAAGACTAATGAACATAACTAACCAACTAAATAAATTAAGTTTGATGTTTTGATATAATTTATAATGAAATAAAGACTCAATATTTGTTGGAAAAACAAGATATATACATTTAACAAAAATGTTTTCTTTATATATTCATATAAAAGTGGCTCATCATGAATTAGTGAAGATGGTTAAATCTATTCAATTAATAAGATTTCAATATTTACTACAATAATGAATGTAATAATACTACAGTTTATTCTATTAGTTGAATATGTCATACCATTATATAAATGACATGTATTTAGAATGTCGATATCTTTAAGGATATGAAAAGTATGGACCTAGAAATCATAATCATAGGGAATACATTCTACCATTACAAAATGATTTTAAAACAATATATCTATGAGAAGACCAACAGGGAAAAAAGAGATGATCTATAGATTCAAAATACATTGAAAACAATTAAGGATGGGAAGATTCATGAATTCCATAATGAAAAAGTTGATGTAATTTATTTTGGATGAAAAAATTTCTCGTTCATCACTTAAGATATAGAAGGAGCTATTGGTTGATACACGTAACACATTTTTCTACATCAATATGGAAATTAACAATATGTATTGATATATTTGATAGTACTTATGATGTGTAAACATGAATAAGGATATTGAAGAGTACACAACAATGTTCATGGTGTGCATGAAATTTTAAACATAATGATAAAATCCCAAGCAGATGATTCAACCATTTCTATACCCACATTAAAATTGTATGACATCACCATGGACTTATTCATTGGTATCCCAATTAAACCCACATGAAATAGTGTGATATTGTTAATGGTTTATCGACTCTCTAATACTACCCACATTATTTCAATTGGGAACTATGACTATCTTGCACAACATGGGAAGATATAAATAAAGTAGTGAGTCTATAACGTAGTACCAATTTCAATCATTTGTATCATGATCTTGGATTCACTTATAATTTTGGATAAGTCAGGAAAATTATATGAATACATTATTGAATTTTGGTATAGCATACGACCACAAAAATTCTAGATTATATTAATTGAAACATATGACACCTAAAAGAATGTTAAGAGATAGAAAAAATTAATTTAAAGGTAAGATGTATAAACATCACCCATTAGTTGAGTTATCATACAAAAGCATATTTCAAATGAGTATTAAAATGTAAGCGTGTGAATCAATATATGGTAAGTGATATAGAACACTAACATGTTGATATGAAGTTGGTGAATGAAATCTACTTGGAAGCATAATTATATAAGGGATTACAAAAAAGGATCAATCCATCCAAAAATAAATAAAATATTCTCAAATTTTCCAGAAGAGAAATGGTGAAAAAAAACATAAATGGACAAGGATTTTGGAGTTATAGAAAAAATATCCTTCTAATATCACCATGGAAGAGATTCACATTGCTTCTGAAAAAAATAATTATCAAAAATAGGTATTGTATACCTTTGAAACACTTGATTTCATAGTTATTGTTGTATATTGTCTAGTATTTCAACCAAAAATTGATAAAGTTCAAGAATGTTTTTTCATTTATCTATCTTGGGGAAGAACATAATTAATCCCTCACATTTAATAAATCATCTGGTTGTTCAACTGGAGAATGAACTCTCTTATCATGATCATTAGGTTAAGATCTTGGACCGTATAGTAAATCTTCTAGACCACAAGATGACTCACCTTTTCAATGAAATATTATAAAACCATAAGTATGAATAGGTGACAAGGGAAATGGATGAAATGATGGAATAGAAATACCCTCGTCTATTATCAATCGAGAATATTAGTTGATATTTCAAAAATGAAATTTATATAAGGGAATAATGTAACGACCATTTATTTAGTATTAAAATTTGTTCTATGAATATTGAGTCATATATTATAAATTATTATACAATTAAAAAAAATCAAATCATAATTTTAGCCATGATATGTATTACATTTTTTCATATATTAACCTATGAAAATTCTAGACATTACATTGGGGGATATGTATATATATAATAAGAAAATTAGAAAGAGATAATTTAGATAATTCCAACTTGCTGGAATCATTACCCAAAAAACAACAGAAGAGAAATGAATTATAATTTTATTAGTATAATTTCCATATTAGAAATCCAAAATATCAATCCATGATAGTAATTATAGTGAAATATTAATAAAACAATAATGAGGTAGTTATATAAGATAACATAACCATTGAAATAGTAACATGGTGATTATGAATATTAACATGACCATTCTAATATTAATTTCAATACATAATTATAAAATTTTACAAGATTTATATCTATGATGAGTAATTTAAGAAAATATAAGTATTATAATGTCATAAAAATGTAATTATAAAAAATAAATAAACATTAACAATTTTTTATAAAATGTATTTTAATTTAATTCATAAAAATCATATTTGTCATATTAAAAATTAAAATTACTTATGATAGAAACTAGTTTTTCCAAAATTATAGTAATATTTAGAATAATCACATTTAAATTTTCTATGAGTGATATTTTAGTAATTTTATGAAATACATAAATTTTTACGTGAATAGAAAAATAATTCTTTGGAATACTCCATGTTTTATGATATACTAATGATGAAATAAAAAATTAATAAAATGTTAATTGGTCATTTTAGCCCAAAATTAATTTAATAGGATAAATGATTCATTGAAAAATTTTAAACATAACTTTAAAACAAAAAAATAATTTTCAAGTGTATAATGTCAAAATTATTTCATTCAAATAACATTTTTTTATTTATTCATCTTTTATTTTGTTTAAAATAATAAATTCATATTATAATGTGATTAAAATACAAAAAATAATATTAATTAATTAATATATATTTATTAATTTCTGAAATGTTACTATTAAACCTTTAACTTGATATAACATTTTAATCAATATTTTATCCCAAAAATACCTCTCTCCTTAAGTATAAATAATACCTCTCCCTCTACATGTAAAATCATTATATCCTCAATTAAAAAGGGAATATATCTATGAAAATTCCAAGAATTAATGATCTTATAATTCCAAGGGATGTTATTGATTAAACCAACTCCATGAATCCTAGAAATTTAGTGCCTTGGGGGAGAAGAAAAACTATGTAGAGGATTAGTTTTCCTCAATTATATCATTGTTTTTCCTCTTCTCATACAATTTTTCCCTATAAATTTAAAACCAAATTATTTTTAAGTAAATTAAGTAGTATGTTAAAATTATATTTCTGATTTTATACTTCAATTACTATTATATTATAAAATATTAAAATTTCCAAATTCTTTTTTCAATATTTTTTACAATTCCCATCAAAGTTCAGTTAGCCACCCCCAAAGACATTTCCAACTATTTTTATATCATAAATATTATAAATTTTTATATATATATTATATATAATATAAAATGAATAAATATAATTTTTATTAATATTTTGGAGTTAATCATAATAGTTTATATATAGAAATTAAAAAATATTATTAAATTGATGAAATATATTTTTTAGGGATATAAAATATAAAAAATGTTTGAAATTGAATGATTGAAGTTATGAGACATAATCCAATAAATATATCTGTAAAATTGGGATAAAATTGAACATAATTCAATCTTTTATCCATGTTTGAATAAACATGTGTCTATTTTATAGGAGTTGTAAATGAGATGAAATGTAGATGGACTTAATGTAAGTAGATTCTCTTTTTCCTCTTTCCATTCACTTATATCTTTTTTTGTCCGCTTTCAAAGTGTTTAATTAACTAATTTCAATATAGTTTTATTTCTACCTTTACTACCATAATAATTTTTTATAATTGGGTGGTCATTGTTTTTTCAGATTATTCCCTCTCTATAATCAATGTTGTATCCCATGCTACTATCAAATTCATTTTGCTAATTTTTATAGTTAACATAAAATATTATTATATAATGGTTTCCCAAAAAACTTTTGTATTCTTGGGTATTCACCTAGATGTACTCAGAAGTTATTTATTTAAGAATTTACCTGTATGAAACCCACAATCCCTTTCTATGGCTAAACATGATATTATAAAAAAATTAAACTTATATAAGGAATGAATTTATATGAAACTCATTATTTATTATCAATGGGATATTTGTGAAATTTTATATCATAGTTTTAGTGTAACACATGAATTTAGACATATGAATAGTGTTCCCTGATAGTTCCCTAATGATTTGGTTAAAGAATTAATCTCTATAGATTATATGATTCATAATATATTTGTGAATAACATTGGTAATTATTATTGATGAAACCCAATTAATGAACCATGGTCATATACTTATGAGCATCTCATTTTTATATTATATGATTGTTTAAATGATATGTATCATATACTTATAATTATTCTCTCTTGTTATTCCTCCTTTATTATTCATGATGAAAAATAATGTTCTATTTAATGTGTTCATTTCCATATTGGGATTTGTGCTCAGTCATTCTTTTTATGGAGAGTATGAGATGCAATAAAAGTATGTTAGTATGAACCTATGAATAATCCTATAAATTTCATTACTGTTTTATTTATTTTACTCATGTAATAAGTTTCTAATTTCAACAGAACAATATCCATAAATGAAACTTTGTGTTGTTATGTTTTGTACCACATTATGATTGTTTTATGTATTAAAAATGTGGTATTACATAGTTGAAATTAAGGGATACTTTAGTTATTTATGGAGATTTATATTAAAAACATAAGTATGAACCATACAGATAAGTCTAAATGTATAAAAAAATCCTTTAAATTAAGTGATGTATTATGTAAGTGGTTTTTAATCAAGGAAATCATTGTCTTGGAACTATAGGTCGATGTGGATCTAGAAAAGTTGTTCAAAGGAAAATTTATCCTCAAATGGAACATGTGTATTTAAATTGATCATGAGATACTGATTGAAAATGTTACTTTATTAAAACCATCATTTACACTACAATTAAATGTGTTTTGTTAATAACATTCATGGTATGAACCCTCATAAAAGATATATAGAAAATTAAACTATTATTAGATTATATTAATGAATAATATATTTATAATTTTTTTAAATAAATAAACATTATAAATTCATTATTCCTTTTTTGAAATTATATTTAAAATAGTATGTTTTTTAGAGATAAATAAAGTAACATTGTTAGTATAACACATATTAGGATAAGATAATCATTGGGGGAAACTAATTAAGAACCCAAATCCATGAGCAGAGGTTGATGTTTTTTATTCTGAAGAGTTTAGTGGAATATTTTTTAATAAATATATTTTTTGATTGGCGGAAAAATATTGATGGAATTCTTAGTGCATAAGTAGAAGGAAAATTGATCTAAAAGATGCTATGAAATGAATAGTATACCTATTTCTCAATAACCATCTATAATTATTATGGATCATATGGAAATGGTTCTTAGGATATTTGGTAGTATGATAGCCCATCATCATTAGAAAATAGAATATAGAAACTATGAAATCTATGACAATATATTAAGAAGTTATTTTAGGTTTTAAAAAATGATTACAGAGATGTGATGGTCTCATGTTTTGAATGAAATGAAGAGATGAATAGTTAAAAACTAATATAAATATTTTCATCATGGGAAAGAAGGAAACACACTGTAATTTTCCACATGAAAAAATTGGGGGAATAAATATTTAGAGAATTTATTTCATGGGAATGATATTTCATACAAGTGTGGAAGAGATGTCTATAAATCCTAGAATTTTCACACTAAGGTGAAGGCTCAACATCTAAATGAATAAAAAAATGGAAGGTGGTGAAATAAAAACATGATGTTCGATGAATTATCAGTGGAAAACATGGTAATTTTTATAATAAATATCCAAATGATAAGATTATTGGGGGAAACCACCATCATCTTTAAAATATTCCAAAAGATAATTGTGATTCTTTCACAATCACTATGGATTGAGTAGACGGTTTCCATAATGTGGTAGTGGGTACACTACTAGTTCTCTAAAATAATTCATGTACATTATATGACTTCATTTCAATGAATTTCATTATTTTATATATGTTTTTCAAAAATATAGGATCACACTCAGAACAACTTGTAAGAATGTTATAAGATAAAACTCCAAGATGATTTATATATGAATAAAAGGATTATAGAAACACTTGAATCATAATTGGTGAGTACAATAACATTGAAAATTCCATAAAATTTACCATGGTGTAACTCAAAACTATACATTGAATGGAATATCTCTCTGTTTATAATACCATAATAAACTAATAATGAAAATTTTCAATGGTCTGGAATAGTTATCCTAAATGTTTTTTCAATGGAGAGACTTCCAAGAATAAAATTTGTTTTTAAGAACCTCATATACACTAATTTATGGAAATTAATTTTGATGAAAAATAATAAAGATAATATCTAAATAAATATAATATCCCTGGAGTTCAAGAATACATTGATGTATTTTATAGAGAGTTACATAAAACCTTCCCTAGAAAGATTGGTATAGTTCCCCATTGAACTAATATCTAGATTAAATATAACATTAAAGACCATCTATAGAATGGATTATGAGGAGTTAGAATAATTTAAGGATCAAATATATGTTATTTTAGTTGATGGTTCTATTTCAATAAGTGTATCTTCATGGGGAGTACTTTTTCATTTTGTGAATAATATGGGTGGATCAATATAGATATTATTTGATTATAGAGAAATTAATGGGACCATAGTAAAGAAACATTTCCTTATATTAATATTGATGACAGTTTCATCCTGCATCTTGGGATTAATTATTTTTCACAGTAATCCTCTGATCAGGGTATCATCAGTTATTGGAGGATAAATAAGATATTACATAGGATTCCTTCTTAAAATGATATATTCATTAAGATTATGAGCTTATTCTCTTTAATTTCACTAATACCCCTTATGTATTTATTTATTTTCAAAATATAATATTTAAATAATACCTTGAAAATTTTGGGTTGGTATTTATAGGTAATGATATGATAAATCCAATTGTTTTATGGAGTATTAGAATATTTTGAAGGTAATATTACAAAAACATTAGAGGTAGATTTTTTTGGTAAATTTAGTAAAAATAATTTTTTTGTTAAAAAATGTTTAAATTTTGGTGAATGATTTTACCAGGGAAGGAATCGTAGTTGACCCTTCCATGAAAAATTATTTTGATGGGTAGCCATTTCCTACTACTATAACTAATATTCATAATGCCTTTTCTATATCATGGTAATATATATTGTTTCTAAAATACATTTCATGGACTTTTGATACAATATCCAAGTTAAATCAAAAATGAATTTATCATTACTTGGAATGTGGGGTTTAATGAATGTTTCCATGATAAAACGAAGAGGTTGGTTAGTGAACCTATGCTAACATTACACACTAGTGGATAATAAATTATTATTTATTGTGATGATTCCTTAAAAGGATATTGATGTGTATGCATGCGAAATGAATAAGTGATCTATTTTCAACCATTAATGTTAAATCCTCCTACACAACCATCCTACACATGAGATAGAGTTGGTTGTAGCCATATTTGTTCCAAATATATGGACACACTATCTTAATGGGAATAATGTTGTATATACACATACCTCTAAATATTTATCTATATATTAACATAGATGTATCTAAACATGAATATGTTAAGATATTTAGATCTATCCAAAGACTAATATTTCTTTATACACTACTATTCTAGTTGGGAATATAATGTAGCTAATGCTCCTAGTATAAAAGAAGATTCAACTATATATGTGATTTTTATTGAGAATGACCTTATCTTCATGAAAATGAAATGGATGTACATGAAAATTATAACTAAATGGAAATCATCATACCTTTCCCAAATGATATTCCCAACAATCTATCTAGTAGTAGACTGTTGAGGAATATAGGGATGATTAAGAGCATCAAAAGAAAGTGAAACCAGTAATGGATGGTAAGCTTCATGAATTCCACACCGATAAAGATGGTTTCATTCAATCTAGAACTAGAATATATGTACCATAATCAGATAATATAATAAAGGATTTATTATTTAATTTATATAATTTATCACTCTATACCTATCCCATAGGTACCAAGATATATGATGATACTCAAGAGAACATATGCATTGACTATATAAATAAGAAAATCATTGAGTACACAATTTTTTTTATATCATCAAGGTAAATAAAACTTACTAAATTACAAGAGAATGAAGAAATAATTACATTTACCCACATGAATGTATTATAACATTATAATAGAATGTGGAATTACTCTCTCAAAGTTAATGAATAAAAAAATATGAAATGGGTTGTGTTGGATCGACAAGCCAAGACTACATAATTTATCACTATTAAAGAATATTTATCTCTTAACCAACCTGCTATGACATTCAAAAAGGATTTTGTGGGGATGCATGTGGAAAAACATTAAAATATTTCATATTTTGATCCATGGTCCACTAAAAAATTATGTAGAATTCACAATCATGATCTTGATACTGAATTAAATTTCAATATGGCGTGTTACCCCAAAAATGAAAGCTAGTATTAAAGGACTATTTTTATACATCAATACATACTACGATTCATATCAATAAAATTTAAATTTTTATGGGATAAACATAACCCATTAGGTATATTCTTATACAATTATAGCTTCTCCTTCGGTATTAAAATGATACAATATGATGAACTATGTGGGATGAGATGTATAACTCTAAAATGTTAAGATAACGTTGTTGAACGATTTCTACTTAAACCCAATATTGTGAAAGGATGACATAAAAGGTTTCAAAAATCCAAAAACATGTATCATATTATCAACTATTGTTAAATATCTATAATGAAAAATCTCAAAGGAACGTGTATTTTGATGTTGGTGAGATATTTTCCCATCAAAAATATGAATGGAGGAGAATAATTTGTTTTGAAAAGAATGGGAAGCATAAATGTCACACCCTAGTTTTTTTACCCTTTTGTTTCGGTTTATTTTTGTTATAGAATTTCCTCTCTATTTATGGGTGTGATTGGGTTAAAATAATAAAGGATTAATTTGATAAATTTTTAACCCAAGGTTATTTCGTGATTTTTATTAGGAGATATTGGTGGAAAATGGGATTTTTGGGTTATCAATAGGTGATGAAACGATTGTGCATGCTTTTGGAAATCATTTACCCTTACCCAAGAAACCTTGTGTCCATGTGACATTTTTGGGTAGTGGTAAAATTCACAGTTTCCACATGGTTATAAAACAATGTGGCCTAATGGTGCAACATGTCCCTCCTGGATAGTGATGGGTGAATGTTTTACACTTAGGTAGGAAAACAATGTGAGAAATCCATGTCCCATATCCAAATCATTAAAAATTTAAAAATTACCTTTGTGACATCTTGGGATTAAACCCAAAATCCTACCTTGGTCGCCCCATTTATGCTCTATATCCATAGGTTCTTCCCACTCTCCCTATTTAAACACTTGGACTCCCTCCATTGGTTTTTTTGGTGCATTCACCAAGGAATCGTCAATTAAGTGTTTTCTCTACTGGTTTCTCCCTTATTCAAGGTTTTTTCTCCACCTTTGTGTTCTTCATTTTCAACAGGATATATGACCCAGGGAGGTATTTATATTATCATATAGAGTAATATATTGATTTTTGGGTTTAATATTGACTTTTAATAGTCTTTTTGTAGAGTAGTTGTAGTTTAACAACAATTTCCAAAATCATCCATTATTGAGGTAGGTGGTTCCATTCTACAGCATTTCTAATATTAATTGCTATACGTATATTGTTGATTAGTATATATTTAGTAATTATTAATTATATAATAATTAACTTGTTAATTAGTAATATAAGTATTAATTATACAATAATTAATTAATAATATAATTATTAATTATTAATTATAATAAATAATTTAATATATTAATTATTAATTATATACTAATTAATTAGTTAATTAGTAATATAATTATTAATTATAATTAGTAGAATAATTACTAATTATAATTTTTTTTATTTATATAATAATTAATTAGTTAATTAGTAATATAATTATTTATTATAATTATTCATTATAATTTTTAATTATTAATTATTAATTTTTATTTATATAATAATTAATTTTTTAATTAGTAATATAAATATTAATTATATTATAAAGAATTATTTAATTAGTAATGTAATTATTAATTATAGTTATTAATATAATTAAATTTATAATTACTAATATAATTATTAATTATAATTAGTAATTATTAATTATATAATAATTAATTAGTTAATTACCAATATAATTATTAAATATTTAAAATTAATTAGTTGATAATAAATTAGTTAATTATTATAAAATTAATAATTATATTACTAAATAAGTAATTAATTATTATATTGCTAATTAACTAATTAAATATTAACAAATTAATTATTAAAAATTAATAACTAATAATGGTAATGAATAATTATAATTATTTATTATATTACTAATTTACTAATAAACTAATGAATTATTATAAAATTAATAATTATATTACATAATAAATACTTAATTATTGTATAATTAATAATTTTAATACTAATTAACAAAATTAATTATTATGTAATTAATAATTATAGTACAAATTGACTAATTAATTATTATATAATTAAAAATTAATAATTACTAATTAACTAATTATTAACTAATTAATAATTATATTATTAATTAACTAATTATTCATTAACTATTTCTCATATGTTTAATCCATGTTTTAATTTTCATTTATATTGGTCTTATAGTTTTTATTTTATAAGTTTTCAAAGCCACGTACTTGAAACATTTTTATGTTTCAAGTTTGTGGTTTTGAAAGATTATAAATTTTTTTCATCAACCTTTTTTACGAAATTATTTTTATTTTCAACTATTTTTTATATGTTTAATTCATATTTTAAGTTTTATTCAAATTGATCTTATAGTTTTAATTTTATAGTCTTTCAAATAAACAAATTTGAAACATATTTAAGTTTCAAGTTGGTATCCTTGAAAGCTTATAAATTATTATTCAACAACATTTTTTACAAAATTATTTATATATTCAACAATTTCATATATGTTTAATTCATGCTTTAAGTTCCATTTATATTGGTCTTATAGTTTGTATTTTATAGTCTTTCAAAGTGACGTACTTGAAACAGAATCCCCCATTGTAAAGGCAGAATGTTTTGCGCAGGGAAGATAGAAGCTAAGTCCCACATCAAAATTGCAGAACGATTCTGTTCACGTATCTTCCCGGGATCAGGGATGTGTGAACACGGTTCACACATCTCGGTCACATTTTTTAAAATACATCCAACCCTATCCCTTTTGTAAAAATAATCAAAAACCCATTTAAAAAATTTACTCTCTTTCTCCCCCCGAATTTGGTTCAACCCCAGGTGGGGGGTCTTTAGCACTGCAATCCAGCTAATGGCGCATAGGTGCTCCTCTACAACGCATCTGTCACAGTTGAGGCTTCTGCGACTCTCCCTTCTTGCTGTTGAACCCTCCCTGTGATGGTCCAATGGAGCGGTGATGGATCTCCAAAGGTGCGGTGGTCTTTAAGTGTTGTCGGTCGGCACTTCTATGGAGGATATAATGAGGCATCGCATCCCGGTGAACTCCTCCTCTCATAGATGGTGGTTTCATTCTTCCTAAATAGTAGGTTTTAGGGGGCCTAATTATCATCCTCATATCAAGATGCCCATGATGGACTCATTTTCACAGCCTCCTCCCTCCAACAGTGCCTCGTGGAGGTGGTACTCTTCCGGGAGAACTCCTCCTCAGGCAGAAGGAGGTCTCCTATAGCTGCAAATGGTGATAGTGATGTTGATGTGGTGGAAGAGCAGAGGACATGTGTGAGGAAGTAGGTTGTGGGTGTGAGACTGTGATGTATTGAAATGAGAGGGTGAATGTGAAGCCATGGAAGAGAGGGGTGAAACCATGAAGGCAGTGAGAGAGTTGCAGTGAGATCGTGTCGATGTGAAGAGGCCATCAATATAGTTGAGAAATGATTTTTGGTTATTGTGGCCTAGTAAAGAGTGTAATGGTTCCATGATAATGGGTTATGGTGTCAGGATAGGGTTACACAGTGTTAGAGAAATAGTGGAAAAACTAAAGGTAATAAGTAAAAATGACTATTTGTGCCATGGAAATGGTTTTGCGTCATTGCAGCATAGTGGGAAGGTGGTTTTTGTGGCACTATAAGGGAAATGGTGCCAAAAGTGATGGTGCCACTATAAATTCAGTGACAATGTTGAATTATTTAAAAACATAAATAAAATTTGAACTAAATAATTAATAAAGAACGAAGATCAATTAAAACAACAAAAAAAGAAACTAATAGACTTATATTAAAATATTATTACCTTTGATAAATAAAACTTAAACTAGAACTAATTTAAACTATAAGTAAGAAAAAACCTCGTTATTTAAGTGCAAATAAAAATCTTAGTTAGTTAATTATTAAAAATTAAAAATATTAAATATGAATACTTGGACTACTAAACTAATTAATAAATTTAAGACTATAAAATTAATGTGAGATATTAATTAATTAATTATAGACTAAAATTTAAATCTTAATTAAAAAAAATTATTAATTAGAAAATTTTACTATAAATATACAAATGATCACTTATTTAGTAAAAATTGTAATAATAATTAATTATATTTATAAATAAATAATTGAAAATATGTGGAAAAACTATGTCAAAATAAATAAAAATCAATTATTAGAGGCCAAAAGTTTTTTGGATAGATTCCTATCCAGTGGCTCATGCATGAGGACATTGCGGAATGTGGTTTTTATTTCATGTTTCACTGAGGTACAATGTTGAAACAGTTTCACCTATGCTAGTTACACTTATGGATTTACCCACAGTTTCATATTGATTCATGATGATTATGTGACATGGTATCATCCATCATTATATATTGAAACTTTTTTGTGTTTCATATTTTAAGCAAGTTTGTTGAGAATTTTTTTCCCATGAAATAGTTTCCTTGAGAATGGGTTTCTTTAAAATATCTTCTTAAAAATGTATCAATGTATTTTTTTTAGATATTAATGTTAATTTATCTTATAATATTGTATCATTGAATATTTTTTTTCTAGTATATTGCATGACATTTAGTAAAAAATAATATACACCTTTTGATGTATGTATAATTTTTTATGTATGACCCAATTAAAGAAAAGAGGTATTTTGGTGATATTGTTGGATCCAGTTGCAGGTGTTCCACCTATTGTAGCTGTTGGTGTTAGTTTATTGAGTGTGATTCCTCTATTATTTCTTGAAGTCTTTTTATGGGGTTTGGGGGTTTCCCTTCAATTATAGTGTTTTGGTTTTTGGTTAAATTTTAAAAACATTGATTCTGAAAATTTTTATACTTTGTTTGGTTATGTTTTCATTTATCATTTATTGTTCAATTTGGATGGTTGATTATAGTTATTTCTAGGTGTGAAATAATTCCAATAGTATGATGTTGATACTCAGGTTGTAGTTTCCATCCCATGGAGATTGGGAATTCCCTTTGGGCCAAGTTTTGAATCATACCGGTTGTTGGGATGGATGAAAACCCATCTTGGTCCACAGAAAAATAGTATCAAATAAGTTTTTTTATTCATAGGACCTATAATGAGGATTTTTCTATGTTATATAGGATTTCATTGTAGATTGTGCTGGACTCTCAGACATGGGGTGTAGTTATGGGGGTTTTTCTGGACATATCTTTCTGGACCGAACCTTGAGTTTCTAAGGGAGTTTAGGTTTCTAAAGGTTTCATTAGTACTTGTGGGTTTTTTTGGTAATTGAAAATAGAGTTGGTTCAACGATATCAATGGGCTCAAAGGTCAGGGAAATATATGTGGAACTGAGGACAAGGTCCCAGAAGAATCTATTTGGTGATCGTGTGTCTGGAATATGCCCTCCATCATTGTGGAAAATCTATCCATCGACACTAATTACCCCTTGTTAGATGTTTTGGGTATTCCATGATTGATAGAATTGTTTTGGAAACACTTATTTTAGAAATCAAGAAATATTATATTTTTAGTGCTAATGGTTTTGTTTTTGGAAAGTGGAAAACTTATTTTCATAATTAACATTGTGGATGGTTTTGGAAAAATTATTTTTTGAAAAATTTTCTATTTAGTGAAAATGATAATGGTTTAATGAGGTTGGATTTTTTAAATCAAAACATGGGTTTTTTTAAATCGAATATTTTAATGTTGAATTTTTTGAATTATTTTATACAAAATAATGAGTTTTTAATTAAATGATTATTATAGAATGAAATCCTTGAGGTAATGAAAATGTTTCAATTAGATGAATTATTTTTTGAATGGAAATTATAAGATTTTTATTTTTAATGAAAATAAATTGGATTAAAGTGTAAATTTAAAATTTTTAATTTACTTGGGGATCAATGTAATTTTTGAAATTATTTATTTGTTTTAAAATGGAAAAAAATTGGAATGTGAAAACATGGGTTGAATGTTATATTTTGAATCGTGATATCATTTTGTTTTGACCTTCAGTATTCCTATGAGTGGTCACATGCATGAAGATGTGTGAGAATTTGGATAGTTGATGGAATGAAAAGATGAGTTCCTCGATTGGTATGAGTGGATGGGTGCCCAATGTGGCATGGGAATGTGCATATGAGTTTGACTCTATCGAATACCATTACTGATTAAATAACCATCCATGTTGGATTTCTTCCTAAATTTATTTTAATGTAAAAATTGTGATTTTTTTATAGATATTGGTTGTGTGGATGATTTTAATAATATTTCAGAATAAGGTTTATGTGGTGTTTTTAGCTTTAGAACCCTTGTTGATGAGTGGGTTTTGATTGAGGTCTTGGTTATCTGGTTGTTTAGTATTGTCAACCATAATGTTTTTTTGGATATTCAGGGTTTTGATATGGGTGGTTCAATATTAGAAAACCTTATAGATGGTCAACCTAATGATTTATTTATTTATTTTTAGAAGTAAATTCCATATATATATTATGGTTAGGATAATCCTTTAGAATCAAAATAGTGGATGTCAAAATTTAAAAGGATATTCAGTCATATTCAGTTCCCTGAGTCAAAAAAAGTTGTGTTTTCAATCTTTACGATTTAAGGACCAACCAAGAAGTGATGGAATTAAATTCTGTGAAGTGATATAAGGGATGATCTTATTTGGATTTTTTTAATGGTTTTTTTCATCAGGTAGCAATTCACTATGGTAGTTAACGTAGGTACGGTAATGGAAGTTTGTTGTATGCAGCAAGGTTATGGGATGGTTTTAGAGTATTTTTTCCATTTTTAAGCTCAGTTTTTTATATTCTAGAGTGGGTTAAGAATGATTTCTAAAATGTAGGAAATTCCGAGAGAGGGTTTCATCCTATTCTATAGTTGAAGGTGTTAGAGCTCGACACGACCTCTTTTGAAAAGGTGGGGAGGAAATCTGGTCATGTCATGGCTATTCTAGAAGGAATACATGATACATCCAATATTCCTCTAATCTCAGGAAGTGGTGAAGGGAATTATATTAATGATATGGATTAGTATCTTGAGGATTTTGGTACTTGTCATGGAATTAAAAATACCAATTGATATTTATTTGGATTCTTATATTTGAGGTATCATGGTGTGCCATCATTTCAATAGGAAAATTCAGAAGAACATATCTTGATAGAATGCTCAGAAGACCTATCGTACCTATGGACACTTAGGCCACCAACAACAGATCTTTTGGTGTGTTTCCTAGAGATGATGTAGAAAGAGTTCGCAGGAGTATTGTGCTATTTGGTCTCATTTTAGAGTCCATTTATATGTATTCCTCTTCAAGTGTCAAGGTTGTGTTGTGTGATGTTTTCCACTGTTATTGTCTCCTTAAATAGTAAAATTGGCTATTGTGGATCTCTTGGGATCTTCTGTTTTAATGGAAGTGTGTATTTATTTTAAAAAGATCTTAATCATTCCATTTTAAACAAGGGTCTCCTTGTCGAGTTTTTTGTCAGTTCAATTTCTCATTTAATTCTAAATGTGTTGATGAGTGCGTCTATTAAGAATCACTAATTTGGGTGGAAGATAGAGTTCTTTCCATGAAATTTTTTCTCATAACTATGAGGTAGTAGATACATCAAACATCAGGGATCTAAATATTGGTCATACACTAAATCTTTAACATAGTCAAGAATGATAGGGGTATGAGGTACCTTGTTCTAGATTCTATTTTATCGATGTAATGAGAACTATTTAAATTATTCTATGGTAGCTTCATCATATTGAAATGTCCAATTTTGTAGAATGAGGTGGGAGAACCTGTTTTTTTACTATAACCCTTATGGATTGAAGAGTTCATCCTTAGTTATAAATACGTGTGGTGGTTCTGTTTTCATAGAATTATAGTAGTGTGACTTTTGGATACTATTAATTGATTCGTTTCCATTGTGTGGTTATCCTTTATGATTCTGTTTTCATTTTAGCATGTTGCATGGGTTGGTGTTTTCCTCACCAAGTTCTATCCCCTTGTGGTGGGGATTTGTAGCATGTCTGGGGAGTTCTAATTTGACCTATGCTAGGATTATTATATTGATCTAAGATATTTAGATTATTATAGTGGGGATCCCCACCATGGGTGTTATTTTAGTTTCTTCCAGTTTTTATTGTATCATATTATTTTTAATAATGGGATGTTTATTCTGGCCTCCTGTGATGATAATTTATATTGGATTCTAGTTTTTATTTAGTCAGTGGAAGTTTCTTTTTGAAATTGTTAAATGTTTTACATCATCTTCATTTGAGTAAATTTTCTGCATTTGAAAATATGTGATTTAAGCCTTCCATCATTTCTCGGAAGTGGTCTAGTATCATTGGTTTTATTAATTTGGGGGGTAAAGGTTTTGTTCATAGATTGATATGTTGGATTATGTGGGTGAGTAAATCCATTGAGTTTAATCAATTAAATGGAAAATATGGTGGATTTCTAGATGATGAAACATTTATTGTGGGGATAATTTTCACTCCCAAGATTTTGTTTTAACCATTAATTATGGTTCGTATATGGATCTTGGTTTTCTTTTTATGTTTTTTGGACTAATGGGGTTTTAATAATGAAAGATTATTTTGTTTACTTTTTACACAGTGATTATTCCTTCCGTTTTCCTTGGTTTTTTTCGTGGTAATGTGAGCATTTGGGTTAATAGTAGTTGGAACACATTTTTCTAATAGTTTGGAAAATCATGCAACCTTACCAAGAAAACCATTCTCCCAAGTGAAATTTTTTGGATGTGAAATCTACATAGTTTCTATACTATTTTCATGCCTTTGGGGCTAACCATGCAGTATCTCCCTCTTGGATATTTAGGGTTGTGCGGTTTCCACACAGTTTAGAAAACGTTGAGGGAAACCCCTGCACCATTTTCATGACATTAAAAATTTATAAATTACCTTTATTTCCTCTCAGGATATAGCCCCAAATTCTCCATTGATCACCCCATTCGAGCTCTCAAGCCCTTGGTGACTCCATATCTCCCTCTTGGTACCCATGTATTCCCTTTATTTGGTTTTTTTGGGTTGATTCATCAATTAATATTCATGTATGTGTTTTCTAATATGGTTTTTTCACCACCCTCTTTGGGTTTTTCTTTTCCAGTGGGTTATATGGCATAGGGAGTGTTTCACCATGTGTTTTTTGTTTATATTTTTATTTTTTGTTCAACATGTACTTGTTAGGGTCTTATGGTGGTGTGGTTTCCATCTTACACCAATTTTTGGAATTTAATGCATGACGTAGGTGGACCGATGCTTTAAAAATTTGTATGGATTTGGTAAGTCTTTTAGGTTAATTTTTTGTGATATTTGATGTTCTATGTTGTGTGAAATGATAATTGGGAGGTTTGGAATTAATATGTGATGGAAATGAAATTTTTAATTGGAAAACGGTTATGTTTTTTTGTGTTCTTTATTGTGGGGCTTTGTGGAAGTGTTTCACTGGTTGTTTGAATGATGAAAAATGTGCTTCAAAAGTAACTGAGGTGCTAATGTGTTGACATTGATTTCTTTAAAAAATATGGATTTTAATGTAATGTTTGATTCTTTATTGTGAACCTATAATTTGAAATGTGAATTAATGATGTGGATAATGTTTTATTGTGAAATTGGACTGTGTACATATTTGAAATGGGCCTTCATCCATGAAAATGGTAAAATTGATTATCTGATTTTCTCTAAATTTTTCCAAATAGGATTTATGGATTATAAAAGTGGTTGGAAATATCTTTTCAAATGGATTTTGGGTGTGTAAAATGGAAAGTGGTTTGTTTGGTGAAATGGTTATATCTTTGTGATGGATTGTGAAAGTAGTGATTTCCTAGTTTATTTATAATCCTTGGCATGGGTATGTGAAAAAGATTAATTTTTTGACATTTGAACTATGAAATTAAGTAGAAAAGGAATCTTGTGTACCTAACTTGGTAAATAAGAACTTCTTTTCTAGTGATTTGAAAGTAGCAATAATGTATTCTTGTTGTGAATTGACACAAGTTGAATCGGAAGTGGAAGTTCAAGGATTTTCATAGTGTTATTGAAAACTAAATATCTAACTAAAATATGCTAATTATTGGAGACCATAATAATTTTTCATATATTTCTCTCTATTGGCTCATGCATTAGGATATTGTGGGATTTGTTTTTTATACCACATTTCACCAAGGTTGTAGTTTCTAAATATCCACTTTTGATATTTACACTTACGTATTTACCCATGGTGCTCAATTATGACATGAAGATTATGCGATTTGGTTCCATCCATTGGTGTATGGTGGACATTGCCTATAATTAATTTTGAAGAATGTTCATTGAGAAATGGTTATATATGAAAAAATTTCATTGAGGATGGTTTTCTTTAAAACTAATTCTTTAAAATGTTTCAAATGGGTTTTATATATATGCATGTTTAATTTTTCTTCTAATGTCTTACCATGTAATATTTTCTTTTTTTTTGGCATCCTACTAGGCTTTGGATCAAACCCTAAATTCAAATTCAGATATATATTGATTTTCTTATGTATAACCAATGTTAGGGAATGATTTTTCATTATAGTGATGTAGGATCTGGTTTTTAGTTTTCCACTTATTATAAGTGTTTTTGGTGGTGAATCTAGGGTGATTCTATCATCTTGAATGGATCCGTTTGGGACATTTTGTGGTTTCCCATCCATTACAGTATTTTGGATTTTGGTTAATGATGCAAGGCATCGATTTTGAAAATGATCATACCACATTTGGTTATTCTGTTATTAGTGGTTTATTTTTATATTTTTTTGATTGATTAGATTTATTCATATTAGGGAAATAATTCCAATAATATGTTGTTGATACCTAGGAATTATGTTACTAAATGCGGGGATCATGAATTCCTTTCAAGCTGTGTTTGGGAGCAGGCCGGGTGTCGGGTGGGATGGAATCACAGCTTGGTTCATGAAAATAAAACTTGATACACTGGAACCATTGAGGTTATTGATTTTATAGGATACTTTTACTATCATAAAATCACCCAATGAACACGGATAATGTTCATTATGGGTTCCACATATCTCATCCAAGGAAATAAAAACCTGATACCTCACTTTTACAGAATATGAATATAGTACAATTGTAGAATGACCACTTTTATGAGGAGTATCCACAGAATATCTTTGAAAATAGATACAATAATCTGTGGAACATGAAAACTCACCTTGTTAATGTAAGAACCCGGACCTTCTTTTCAGGTATGTTTTTCCCTTTTTCGGGAGTTTTTTCGAAAATAGAAGTTTTTAGAAATTTTTGAAGTGCACGCCATGTACTTTATGAGTACACGCCGTGTAATCCCTTACCGCACGAGGTCGTCTGCTGACCGTGTTTGTGCCACACACATGGCCCTGTAGGGATGATGTGGAGGCTGCTTAAAGCGGAGTATGGAAAATTCTAGTACCCGTTGTGTACTCCAAATGTACATGCCATGTACGTTATTTTTTTCATTAAATGCACTGGGGTCGCGACTATTTGCCCGAAACACCTCCTTTTAGGTCTCGTCTGGCCGAGATCTCCCGAACGGCCGCGGATCTTCGATGAACCCCTGAGCGATCGTCCATCATCTGATTCAAACTCTGTCAGTTTCATTGGAACCACATCGTTGAGTTCTCTCTTCTACTGGAGCCTTGTTTTCCAATTCCTTCTCTTTTTGGGTTATCATGGGTTGAATTTTTTGTGAGTTTTCATTTATCTACGACATTCTAAAGAGATTTAGGCCTCATGGTGCCAGTATATCGTTCTCATATAATCCAGGTAGGTCGTTTGTGCCTTTCCGTAGAAATTCATTGAATATTTTTGTGCAAATTCCACAAATACCATTGAACAGGGTATTGTGTGTTTCTTTTTTTCCCTTGTTGTTTGCCCTCGTTTCTTATATGCCATAGTAGAGGATATTTCTTGTGAATAGGGTAATTTAATGTGCTTTGGATGTTTTCCACATGCATGTTTTCCTGTTTATGACCGCTTGAACTAGTTTTTCTTATTAGGCTATATCTAGTTCCATACCTAGCTATAGGATGGTGTGGTTGTTGTTCTTCCATGATGTTATGTTTTAGACTACTATACAAGAAGTTCTTGAGGATACTTTTTCCGTTAAGCGATGTGATAATTGCTGACATTACACAGCGCTGTGAGAACCTAGTGTAGTAGACCATAGGGAGAATGGATGTAAGGGATTCTCTAGAGTGTCCTTAATTTTACAATGCGAGACCATTGGGGGAATTAACGTTGAGTGATTTCTCAGAGTGTCTTTAGTTCCTCTACGCAGGCCATAGGGGGAGTGAGACATTGAGTACTTCCCTAGAGTTCCTTTAGTACGATACGAGACTATAGGGGGAATTGATGATGGGTGCTTCCCCATAGAGTCGATTCTTTAGCTGAACCTGATGGATTGTACTGTGTGTGCCTCCCAGAGGGTTTCTAGAACTTGTAGGATAAAATATAATTTTTAGGCTGTGAGAACTACTCAAAGGGTTACCTGTTTGTTATAATTTCTTGAGTGTCTACTTTCTTGTTTGTAAATTATTGGATAGAGACTGTGGATTTTTTTCTGCTATTCATTATCATATTTACTGCTTACTACTTACTTCTTACTGCTTATTACATACTATACTTTACATACCATATACTCACTGACTATTAGTCACATATCTTCAGGTGGTTTCCTAGTCGTATTTTTATCTCACACCTTATTTGGTTCAAGATTTTGGTCCCAAACAGATTATATTGTTGTAGGTATAGATAAGGGAAAGTGCCCTTCTACTTCAGGTTCTTGATTGCACTGTAGATAGAGAGCATGTGTCCAAGATATGACTTTCTATGTTGAGGATTTTATCTTCTTTCTTTTCTACTTGGGTTTAGTATGGTATTTCATCATTGTGATTTGTTTGGCAATTTTCCTAGACGCATTTGTATCATTCAATATTTATATTTTTTTCAGTTGTTTGTTTATCAATCATCCATTGTTTACTGATTTTTTGGGATATGTACTGCTTCTGCTATTTTATGTACTTGTGTACTTACATTGTGTACTCTACCAATGAAGACATAGTATCCCAACTATAACATGAAAGGCCCTCGCAACCATTCAGCAGCCTCTGGCATTTTGGGAAATGTGCTTGAGGCCATGTGACCTAGTAGGTACGGGGCGCCTCTAGGTGGCTTCTGGAATCAGGATGTTATAAAGTGGTATCATAGGGGTGTCTTTTCACTTGAATTACTGTTTAGAGCCTTAATCCAGGGATAGTATAGAAGAGGTACTTAGTAATAAGATGTTCCTGCGAGTAGCTAGCTTGTTTACAGGGAAAAGCCATACTACCTCGTTTATTGCAATTTTAATATTTCTCAATTTTACAATTTATTTGATTTCACCTTGAGTGACTCACAGGATGTGTGTTTTTTCTATTGATATTATTTAGGTTCTATTTATGTTGCAACTAGATGATATGAGGGAATTCCATCTCATGCATCATATAGGCACTTTCTAGAAATCACATGTCATGCATTTTTTCCATGCCATCAAGGATGCTTTAGTGATTGCATGTTGTTGTGATATATGATTTGTAAAATATGCATGTTGTTGTGATAGTTTCATTGATAGAAAACTTGCTTCTTGAAAGGAAATTTTTGGGTAGAGATTTACTGGAATGAATGCCATTTTTTGATTCTTGAGGAGTTATGGGACCTCATGAATTGGAACTTGGTGGATCATTGACTTGTTTCTCTTGTATATGATATGAAGGAGATTCCAAGCTTTGATTCGTGGGGTGGATGGGCCCTCATGGATCGGAATTTGTCACCTTCATACATGTTTTCTACGTTCCCTGGGCTTTGGAGACGTTTTTGCGCTACTGCACGAAAAAACCCCGAATACCCAGTGTGTAATTTATGAATATACGCCGTGTATTTTTCAAACTAAGCTCTGACTATGTGAGCAGAAACATGGGGTTGTGGAAAATCATTAAGAACATGTCGTGTACGGTATGTACACTCTGTGTTGTTGTGACCGTGTTTCTACCTGTGTGACTGAATACATGGTTGGATAAACATTGACTTTACACATAGTGTCTAGTTTTTACACACAGTGCCTTGTAATCTAAGTACCAAGTCGTGTCACTAACAACATGGGTCGGGAAAATCCTTTAAGTACACGTCGTGTTTCCATGGAGCATGCCGTGTAGATTGAACTGTGTACCTAGCCGTGTCACTAACAACACGGGCCAGGGAAACCCTTTATGTACACACCGTGTTCCCATGGCGCATGTCGTGTAGTATCAGACGTGTTCCAGGCAGTGTAACTAACAACATGGGCCAGGTAAGGCATGTCTAGTACATGTCGTGGCTTCCTTGAACATGCCATGTAGTTTTGTCTTAGAGGAGTCATGTGGCGTAACCATGTATATGGACTCGGTCAGGGAAGAGGTTTCAATTACACGCCATGAGTTTGGATAACATGCCGTGTGTTTGGGGTGTTACATGACCAGTTAGGGTAGTAGTACACGCCCATGCGAATGATTTAAGGGAACACACCGTGTAGGGAAAAAACACGCCGTGTATTCATGTTTTTCATAACTTTAATACCTTCTTTTTCCTGTTCCTTCTTGTGCTTTCAATTTTTCAGTCCTTGTTAATATTGAATCTAATGGTGATTTTGACCTTTCAGAGATACAACACTGAGACATCCTCTGGTTGTTCATCAGTTGTAGAGTAGTGATCAAATGCCAGATATGGATGATCAGGGACCTCCTGTAGATCCTCCTGTTGTGCCAGCATTGAAACTAGCAGTCATACTGGTTGCAGGCCCCGATGCGTTGTTTAAGGAACACTTTCTGAGGATGATGTAGACCATCCAGGGAGAACCACCTCCTGCATCGACTATGGAAGACTAGATGTGGGTTTTCCAGCAGCAGCATCCTTCCACCTTTTCAGGGGAAGAAGGAATTCAGGTTACAGATTCATGGCTAGAAGACATGACAATGATCTTTGACCATCTATAGATGCCTCCAGAAAGGTGGGTCAAGCTCGATACATAGATGATACGAGACTCCATCATGAGATGGTGGTATGTGATCTCACAGGAGGTTCATCCGCAGGTTATGTCATGGGACGTGTTTCGTCGAATCTTTTATGACTACTTCTATCCGGAGACACTAAGGGCCGACCGAGCCCAGGAGTTCCTGAGCCTAGAGCAGGGTACTCATTCTTCCATGTAGTATTCCTCTCGTTTCACTGAGATTCAACATTTAACACACCTCAAGGGCAGAGATGGGTTGTTCATGGAAAGAATGTTTGGGGATGGTCTCATAAGGTCGATCTGTTCACAGGTGAATATCTTCAGGCTGACTTCCATCGCTCCCATCATCAAATAGGCACTAATTGCAAAGCGCAATTTGATAGATTTTGGAGCTGAGAGCCAGGGTGGTTTCGCTTCCAGAGGTTGTGCTTCACCAGCTGACAGAAGGAAGCACCGTAGGGAGTCTATATGCGGTGATCTGAGGAGTCCAGACACATCTTTAGGTAGCCAGGTGGTATGCTACTAGTGTGGAAGGGCTGGGCATATGAGGCCACAGTGCCAGAGAGACCTAGTGGAGTTCCAATCTTGTGGCAAGATGGGTCACCTCCAGCGCTTCTGTAAGGTTTTCTCACCAGCAGCTGGTGATAGGTGTTCTTCCATGACTCCTCGTTCAAGAGCAGTGCCACTCGTTTCTCACCAGTTTGGGAACTGGAGTTCTTACAGCCATTAGGGGTGAGGTGGTGGTCAAGGTCGTGGTGGTCAGTCACTGGTCTTTCAGTGAAAACATGGTTGATTAGCTCAGAGCAGTCAGGTTGGGTCACATGGTCGTCGTGCAGGTCAGGCTTTTCGGTGGAGCATACCCAACAGGAGCAGGATCCTGGACCCTCTATAGTTCGAGGTACTATCTTATTAGCCTCAGTTTTATATTATACTCTTTTTTATAAAGGGGATTCCCATTTTTTTATCTCTATTATTGTTGTGGAGAGCCTTGGACTTTGTATCTTTTCCTCTATCGATACCTTGACTCTAGACACACCGTTGTGGACTAGAATGGCTAGTGTACGTTAGTTCTAGGTGTTCCCTCTAGAGGTGGTCGTGTATCGCTTTTTATGGGATCTATATGTCCTAGAGATGATGATTTATGATTTCATTTATGGAATGGATAGGCTAGTTTCCTTCTCGGTTGTCATCGACTATTATCACCGCTGAGTGAGCTTCGTATCACTAGAGGATGAATTTTTTCTTTATAGTGGAAATTGAGATGTCCAAGAGAGGAGAGCGGGTCCATAACATCATGGTATGGGAGGATTTATAGCCATGATTTCTTGTCTTTATCTGGATGAACAAGGGACATCACAACTAGACTTTCCTCCAGTGGTAAATGTTTTAGGGATGCCTTTCCAATGGACTTTTCATGTTTTCCTCCAGAGCGTGAGGTAGACTTATTTTTTGAGCTCGTTCCAGGAGTGGAACCAGTGTCTATTCTTCCTTATAGGATGGCTACACCTGAGTTTCAGAAGCTCAAGATGCAGTTGCATGAGTTACAAGCAAAGGGTTTCATCTGACCCAGTACTTCTCCTTGGGGTTCTCCTGTCCTATTTGTGAAGAAGTAAAACGACACCCTTAGAGTTTTCCTGAATTATCCGAAGCCGAACCTATTGATGGTCAAGAAATGATTTCCCTTGACTAGGATTGATGATTTATTTGATCATCATCTAGGAGCCTGGGTGTTCTCGAAGATTGATTTGATGTCTGGTTATCATCAATTGTGCGTTAAACCATCTGATATACCTATTACAGCTTTTCATAGCAGGTATGGTCTATATGAGTATATGGATATGCCATTCGGTCTTACGAACACGCATGTAGTTTTTGGGGAACTGATTAACCGAGTGTTACATCCATACAAAGACTCTTTCGTGGTGGTCTTCATGGATGATATCTTGGTGTACTCTCACCCTCGACACGACCATGATACCCATCTTGAGATCATTCTGAATACACTGAAAGTGCATCAGTTATATTCTAAGCTCTCAAAATGCTACTTTTTGTTGAACCAGATTCACTTATTGGGTCATGATATCTCAGATACAAGAGTATCAGTAGACCCATAGAAAGTGAGTGTAGTAGTTTCCTGGAAGCAACCGAAGAACATCTTTGAGGTATAGAGTTTATTAGGGCCGACAGGGTACTACAGACACTTCATACAACAAATTTCACGCTTAGCAGCACTGCTGACAGGTCTGACCAAGAGAGGGGAGAAGTTCTTATGGTCAGATTCTTGTGAGTCAGCCTTTCAGAAGCTGAAAGGGAGGTTGACTACAACATCGATACTAGTCTAGCCAGAGCCTGGAAAGAGCTATACCATTTTCTGCAATGCTTTAGGTATCGAGCTAGGAGCTATGCTTCTGCAGGGAGATTGAGTCATTGTGTACGGGTCTCGGCAGTTGAGGCCACATGTAGGGAATTACCCCACGCACACTTTGGATCTAGCAGCTATTGTTCATGCCTTATGTTGTTGGGGACATTATCTTCTGGGAGATCATTTTGTGGTTTTCACTGACCAAAAAAGTCTCAAGTACATCTTCACTCAATTTGATATGAATCTGAGACAGCGTAGGTGGGTTATGTATCTTCAGTCCTTTGAATTTGAGCTTGCATATATACCTAGGAAGGGAAACTTCGTGGATAATGCGTTGATCAGGAGGAATCAGATACAAGCACTTCATGAGGCCAGCCGTGAGTTGCAGCTTATGGATCTGTTCTATGAGATGCATTTAGAGGTTCATGATAGTCGGGGGTAGACGTTTCTTTCTTCTTTGGTTGTTACCTCTACTCTTCTTGATCGAGTACGAATGAGGCATCTATCAGATTCTGAAAGACTAGTCCTATGAGAAAACGTTTCAGGATAGGACCTTATTTCTGGATGGACAGTTAGCAAGGATGAGATCTTGCATTTTTAGGGATGCCTATGGGTGCCAGCAGAACTACTCAAGGAGCTGCTGCAGGACTTTCATTCCTCAATTTGGGCAGTTCATCCTGGCGTCACCAAGATGAATCGTGATATACACCGCCATTATTGGTGTCCTAGTATGAAGTGAGATTTTTCTGGTTTCATCATGAGATGTTCTACTTGTCAACAGGAGAAGGTGAAACATCAGTGACCAACAGGTCTTTTACTGTATTTACCCATTCCGGAGTGGAAGTGGAACGATGTCGCGATGGACCTCATGACCGGTTTTCCGAGTTCACCTCGATAGAGTGCTGTTGTATGGGTTTCCATCGATAGGCATACAAATGATTCTCAATTATTGCCAATCAAAGAGACCTTCGACGTTGATGAGCTAGGATGGTTGTACATCCGAGATATTGTACGTCTACAAGGAGTTTAACAGTACATTGTTTCAGATAGGGATGCACGCTTTACTTCTCGGTTCTGGAAGGGGCTTCAGAAGGCTTTGAGTACACATGTACTTTTGAGTACAGCATACCATCCCCAAACAGATGGCCAGTCCGATCGTGCAATTCAGGTTCTTGAGGATATGCTCCGAGCTTGCTTTTTGGACATTGCAGGTTATTGGGGGAAGCATATACCTTATGTAGAGTTTTCCTACAATAATTGTTTTCATGCAACTATTCAGATCGAACCTTTATGAGGCATTATATTTTAGTCCATGCCGATCACCCATATGTTGGCTGGAGGCAGGAGATGCAACTTTGTTGGGAACTCGTCTTGTTTAGGACACCTCATAGCAGTTAAGGTTGATTCGGAAGAGGATGGCTATCGAAAAGTATCGATAAATGTTTTATTCTGATCAGTGGAGATGACCTCTGTATTTCGAGGTCAGGGATCAGGTTTTCCTGCGTGTCGCACAGAGGATGGGACACCAGAGGATTCAGAGAAAGGGTAAGCTTTCACCAAGGTACGTCAGACCGTTTGAGGTATTGGAGAGATTTGGTCTAATTGCCTATCGGTTTCTGTTACCTCATATGTACCGGGCTATGCACGACGTCTTCCACGTTTCTCAGCTCCAACATTACTTTTCAGACCCATTTCATGTCTTTCAACAGTAGGAGGTTGAGCTTGAATTTGATACATTATTTATGGAGCATCCTATCTGGATTTTCAATCGCAGTACAAAGGTTCTTCATTACTGGTCAGGTCCTCTAGTATGGGGGTTATAGAAGCACATGCGAGTGCATAAAAAGACTTGGGAGAGGGAGGTCGATGTACGATCGCAGTGGCCGGAGCTATTCAGGATTTCTTCTTCTACTTAGTGCTAGGGAAATTTAGGGACAAATTTCTTTAAGGGGTAATTTTGTAAGAACTTGGACCGTATTTTCAGGTATGTTTTTTCCTTTTTCTGGTGTTTTTGAGAAATGAAGAGTTTCTCGAAATTTTTGATGTACACGTCATGTACTTTATGAGTTTATGCCGTGCACTTCCTTTCTGCTTGAGGCTGTGTGATGACTATGTTCGGGCCACAAACACGGCCATGTAGGGGTGATGTGGTGGCCACATAAATTGGATAAAAAAAAATCCTAGTACATGACGTGTAATCCAATATTACATGTCATGTACTTTCTTTTTTTGTTCATTAAATGAACTGGGGCCGTGGAGAATCATGAGAAAAGCCTCCATTTAGGTCTTGTTTGGCCGAGAACTCCCAAACGGCCGTGGATCTTCGACGAACCCCTGAGTGATCGTCCGTCCTCCGAATCGAACTCTGTAAATTGCTTTAGAACCGCATCGGTGCTTTATCTCTTCCACTGAAACCGTTTTTCCAATTCCATCTCTTTTCTGAGTTATAGTGGGTTGAATGTTTTGTGTGTTTTCATAGATCTACGATGTTATAAGGAGATTCAGGACTCGTGGTTCTAGTATATCATTATCCTCAAATCCAGGTAGGTGTTTTGTTCCTTTCTGTATAATGTTCTTGAGTATTTTTGTGCAAAATTAACCAATACCCTTGAACGGGGTATTGTGTGTTTCCTGTATTGCCCTTGTTGTTTTCCTGCATTGCTTATATGCCTGAGTAGAGGATATTTCTAATAAATAGTGTAACTTACTTAGATTTGGTCTTTTTCTCATGAATGTTTTCCTGTTTATGACGGCTTGGTCTAGTTTTTTCTATTAGGCTATTTCCTGATCCATGCCTAGTTGTAGGATGGTGTGACTATTGTTATTAAATTTTGTTATGTTGTAGAATACTATCCATGTAGTTCTTGAGGATACTTTGGCTGTTACACGATGCGATACTTGCAGACTTTACATAGGGCTGTGAGAACCTAGTGTAGTAGACCATAGGGAGAATGGACGTAAGGGCTTCTCAAGAGTGTCTTTAATTTTAAGATGTGATACCATAGGGGGAATTTACAATTTTTTTCCTCAGAGTGTTTGTAGTCTCTCGACGTGGGACACAAGGGTAATGAGATTTTGAGTGCTTCCCAGAGCACCTTTAGTACGATACGATACTATAGGGGGAATTGACGGCAAGTGCTTCCCTAGAGAGTCTATTCTTTAGCTGAACCATAGGGGTGAGACTGTGTGTGCATCCCAGAGGGTTGCAAGTACCTTTAGGTTGAACCATAAAGGATAGGCTATGAGAACTACCTAGAGGTTTACTTATTTGTTCTACATGCTTGAGTGGTTACATTATTATTTGTACATTATAGGTTAAATACTGTGGATTGTTTGCTATTGTGAATAATCATGCTTACTGCTTACTACCTACAGCTTACTACTTATTGCTTACTATACTTTACCTGCCATATACTCACTGAATTTTAGGCACAGATCTTTGGGTGGTTCTGTACTGGGATTTTTATCTCAGACCCTGTTTGGGTCATGCTTTTGGGCCCAAACAGATTATATTGATGCAGGTATAGATAAGGGAAAGAACCCTTATACTACAGGATCTTGATTTCAATAGAGTTTGAGAGAATGGGACCAAGCTATGGATTGTGATGCTGAGGAGTTTAGCTGCTTTATTTTTTACATGGGTTTAGTACTTTATTTCAGCATTGTGACTTGTTTGGTTGTTTTCCTAGAAGAATTTGTATCATGCATCATTTATATATTTTCTCCAGTTGTTTTTTTATTAGTCTTATGCTGTTTATTTATTTTTTGTATAATTACTACTTCTACGATTGTATGTAATTGTGTACTTTTGTTTTGTACTCTGCTAATGAAGGCATAGTTTCCCCACAATTACACCCAAGGCCCTCACTGCTAGTCAGCAGCCTCTAGCGTTTGGGGAAATGCGCTTGATGCCATTTGACCTACCAGGTATGGGGCACCTCTGTGTGGCTTCTGGAACTGGGACATTACAGTCAATGTGTTTTGGTGAAACCATAAATATGAACATTAGAAATCGGAATTGGTGAAATCAATGAAACAAAAATACCCTAATTTATTCTCAACCAAATTTGTTTTTGATATTTTTTGTATGTAAGTTATATTGGGGGATGAATCAAATAACCTTAATATTATTACAAATATTTGTTTCGTGAATAATATTTTCTATACTATATAGTATTATACATATACAACACAAAAATAAAACAATAAAAAAATCATTTCAATAATGAAAATCATTACATTAGTCAAAAACTAAAACATTGAAAATTCAAAACATTATAATGTAGAAAAATATATAAAATATGAAACTTAGAATTCAATTTTTTTTTTCATATTTTCAATATGCTAAAATAATCTTCCCCACAAACAACATATTAATAGTGAAATAGAATGTTTAGTAATCCAACTACCATGTTAGAAAAGGAAAATATATAACATTGGGATAAATTGTATTTTTTTTAATAAAATAATAAATTGGTATTTATATGAGGTTATATGACCGTTAAAATAGTAACATGACCGTTAAGAATAACAACATTACCATTAAAAATATTAACCTAACCACTATAATAAAAATTAAACATCAAAATAATCAAATGTTATATAAATAATTTTAATCAGGTTTTATTTAATAATATAAAAATTTGAAATTCCACATAGAAAATATCAGAAAAAAGAACTGATATAAATTATAAGAACCTTTTTAATAAAATTTATTTTTATGTATTTCGAAATAATCATTATTTTCAAATTAGAAATTAAAATTACCTGTATTATAAAACTATTTTGATAAAATGAATTTCATGTTTTGAATTATCATATATAAATTTTAAAAGGGTGATTTTTTTGGTATTTTTTTTAATTACATCTATTATCATATTAATGGTAAATTTTTCTATTCAAATACAACATGTTTTAAGGCATTATGATTACGAAATAAGGAATTAATAAATGGTAAATATTTTATTTCATCTAATACACAATTTAATAAAATAATTTTTTATTTCAAAATATTTATTCATTATTTACAAACCAAAAAAATCAACATCCTAAGTATGAAGTCAAAATATTTTTATTGAAATACAAAATTTAAATATTTTTCAAAAATTATTTTTATTAATATAATAAATTTGGTTTATAAGGTGTTTGACAGAATAAATATAATATTATTTAATTCAATATATTATCCTAAAATAAATTTTCCTCACTTATAATTGACCTATATCCCTCCACTAAGAAAACCTATCCTACCACACATGAAAAAGAATAATACCTTCCCAATTTCCCTCAAATTACTCCTTATAATACAGAGGGATGTTATTGCGTAATCTGACAGTAAGCATCACAAGAATTTAGTGTAATGGAGAGTAAGAAATTCCAAGAAGAGGGTAATAATTCTTAAATTAATAATCTATTTTTCTAACATTATTCAAATTTATCAGTATTAAATTAATATAAAAATATTATAAAGTTAATTAATTGGTAATTTAACATTAAATTAAATATTTTCACAAACTATAAATATTTATTGTATGATTTACTTAAATTTAGTACATCTCTTTTCCCCTTTTTTGACAAAGTCTCATCAATGGTTTGTTTACCAGCCATGAAGTAATTTCCAACTCACAATTTTTCCCAAATATTATCAATATTTATAATTAATTATTTCATGTATAAAACTGTAACATAAATATTTTTCTATGATTTTTTAGTTAATCTGAATATTTATAATTAGAAAATAATAAATATCGCCAAATCAAATAAGGATATAATATTTTAAAGAAAATAACATATCAGCATATTTTTCATTGAAAGATGGATAGTAAGAAAAATAATTTAGTTATTATAATTTAAAAATAGTGGTAAAAATTATGATAATTCACTTCATGTTTCTTATTTAAATAAACCTATATCTATTATTCAAGAGGTGGAGAAGAAAATATATAATATAGGATTTATGTTTTTGGAATTCGATGCTTTATCATTTCATTCATGTACCTATTTTGTGTTTTGTTTTATAGGTTTTGAATTAACATCTATTTATAAAATGTTATTTATACCATCATAGAAAAAATAACATATTATTAATTAGAGACCTTCTTTATATCCCCTTATTCCCTCACCTTAATCCATGTTTTATACTCTAATGCTTCCTAATTAATTTCTAGAGGTTTCTTCTTTTACGTGACATATTATAATATAGTGAATACCCAAACCCCATTATTATCTGTAGTTATTAACCTATATGCAAAAATAATTATTGGATTATTGTATTTACATGTATAAAACCCACATTAAATTTCCATTGGTAAAAATTATTTAAATATCTTGTCCTTATTCACTTATACAATTAATAGATTTATATAGATTTTTTTATTTTCCACAGGTTATTGTTGAAATGGTATATTTTGATATTTTTGGGAAAATTTAAATAATACTTATGAGTGATTTTACTTGATAGTTCTCTTATACAATCATTAAATAATTGATCACTAGATATGAAAAGTTTCATGATTCCTTGGTTAATATCTATGGTAATTATGATTTATGAATCCTTGGTTATGAACTATAGGGATATTCTTATGAATGTCTCAATTGTTTTTTGTAGAGACATTTCATTTCTATGTTTCATGTAATAATGAATATTCTCTTATTTCAGACCACATTTATTTTGCATGTTAATAGTTTATGTTGCAATGGCTTAGTTTATTCCATTAATGTCCTTTATGCTCACCCCTTTCTTCTAAAGTATGTTCTGAGTATATGATATGCCCTAAATGTAACATAGGATGAACATATGTAGAGGAATTTCAATTGGGTTTAATGTTTTTTGTGTTATTAATGTATTATGTTTTTTATTTACAAGAATATAAATATTAATAGGTCATGTTTTTGTTTAAGTGAAATACAATGTTTTTAATGTTTTATATATTCAAAAGGAAGGATTCCATATCATCCACCATCAATGCATGTTTCCTAACATATGAATGATCTCTATTCGAAAGATGTACTGATCGTGATCTCAAATCACACTAATGGAAATCCCAAGATCCTATAGTATATTCTCCATATCGATATTAGAAATTTTCCCCTCATAGTTTTCCATACTCTAAAACATGAAATCATGCAATATTATTATTCCATAACTCATCCTATTTAGTTGGACCGATCCTTCAATGATTTACAAAATCATCATGGAAATCTTATACATAAAAAATTATATGTGGGTTTAGACTATGATTCATTAATAAAAGAACATATAAGTGTATCAATAAGAATAGTTGGATCAAATTTATGTATACTCCATTAATTATGTTCATTATAATTTCATATATCACCCCTTATAACCAAAATCAGGAAAAAATATGATTCATGTACCTATCCAATGTCTTTTCCCTCAAGTAGAGTCTAGATGATTAATATGTTTAGAAATTATACGGTAGTTGAGATGCATCATAAGGAATTGTAAAATCTAATGTCCTTATTTTCCTTCCAATCATATGTCACGATCTAATCATAGTTAAAAACTATTTACGTACCAATAAATGAAATCATCACATGTGAATAACCACAATATCTATCATATATCCCAAATAAAACCATTAATACCAATCTTTCTACACTCCGCCATCCTCTAGGTCCCCTCCTTTCCATTAAATGATGATGAGTGGGATATAAATCTTACCTCTAATAAACACCATGCCAGTTACTAGAATAGAGGGTATAGAAAATAAAATGGGAGTAATCTCTACTAAAATATAACTCAAAACTATTATATCATATCATTCATAAAAATTTACATCATTCCACAAAAATATAAAATAACAAACCTCTCATAATTCACATCATGTTATATATATAAAATATGAAAAATAAAAATATCACTAATGGAAAATCAAGGATGAATGTCAATGTAAACTCTATACTCAAAGCTAGTAGTACCAATTTTAGTCTTTGGAACCCTCCTCAGAACTTATAAAACAATTCAAATATATATAGTGTCAGGATAGTCTGTATACATGGTATGATCATACAAAATAACTATCATGAAAATGTGAGTATGAAATAATTTTTATCTAGTGTATAAACAATAGAAAAATCATGTACCAAAACGAGTCATATAGTAATCTTACCATCACTAATTCCGACTCAAAAAATAACACGTTGAATGTAGTATGATAATATCGATAAAAAAAATAAATAATTTCATCCCACATCAACTACAATAGAAGTGTTAAAAATCCCACAAACCAAGGTAGAATATATTTTTCCGAATCCATTCTCAGCCTACAGTGGTTCAGGATGATTCCCTACCTATAAGAACCCAATATTTGGCTATAAAAGACTTTTTTATATTCTTGATGTTATTCAGAGCAGCGCCTTCCGACGGCGTGCGATTCTGAGACCTGGTGTGTCCGGAATGAAACATTAAGTGTGTTCACACAGGGCATGCCAAATAAAAGGTATAACTCTTAAACAATGATCTAGATCAGAAATCTGAGTGTACGGATGGGTTCGAAATGGGGTGTTTACCCCAGGAACGACATAAAAAAAATCTGTGCAGGACGTTGGGACCCCTAGCCCGTTAACGAACGTTAAACAAATAATTAAAATAATTAATTTATTCATTTAATGGTAAAACTCTTGTATCTCTTAAATGGTTTCTCATATGGGAAAAATGAGGACACCGTTGAGTCAAAAAAGTTTCTTTTACACTAAGAGGGGTGTAACTTCCGCGGGCGCGGGCCTTCTGTGAAAAATTCCACCTGGAGCATTTTCGTAATTTAGTGTCCTTGGACGTTAAATTTTATAACTTTTGAACGGTGCCTCAGATTAAAATTCCAAGACCTCCTTTGTGCTTGGGAGGTGTTTTTTACCCTATGGGAGGCTGAACCTAGACAATGTCGAAGGTTTCATATGCGGGTTAATTTGGGAGTTAAATTAATTAAAACTTTTTAATTAATTTTTTCTACTTAAACCTAACACCCCTCTTTCGCTTCCTTATTTTCTCTGGTGGAAGAAGCTCAACCAAGGAGCATCTCTCATCACCAAGCTCTCCTCCTCTCCAAGGTTGCAATTCCAGCGTAGGCGAACCCCCTTACGAAGCTTCGGGCTATTCCCAAAGAGGTATGGTTTTTCGTTGTGTATTTTCAATTTCAAAAATCCCTCTTTAAATTGATATATATGCATTGAACTGTTGTTGTTTTATCAAGAGCGGTCCATATTTGTATAGATCCTGATTTGAGCTTCCCAACAGTCTTTTTGGATAAAAAATCTGAGTCCCGACGATGTCGGGGTAGTGTGTTGACGTTTTTTGGTGGTTTTGGAGTCTTTCCTACCAGATTTGGGGGTTCCTGGCGGCGGTCCGGCGAGCGTCAGGCGGTGGCGGCTCCTTCAGGAAGTTCAGCGGAGTGGTGGTTTGCAACGGCTTTAGTGGGGCAATCGGTTGCAGGCTGCAAGTGCGGCGGCAGGGCTCCCTTCAGTGGAGGTGTCTAGGCGAGCGGCGTCAGCACGATTGGGGAGGCCGGGTGAGTGGCGTCAGTGCTCGGGTGGACCGGGGTCATGGTGCGCGACCCCCCAGGGGAACAAAGACCCGCATCCCGTGGGTCTTCATGCAAGACAACCGGCGTCACCCAGTCTGAGCATGGACCATGAGTCCACGACTAGCCCACGTGGAGGGGCCGCGGGCCGGCACTACGAGCCAGGCCGGTTGGACCGGCCGGCCTAGGCTGGTCCAGCCCAAGGGGGATTCATCCCCTCGACTTTTGACGCCCGTAAACTTCACTACGAGTGTCCGTTTTATAAGCTGTCTGCGGCAGTGTGATCCTTAAATTGAGACAATGTTTTTGAGAAGTTTTAGGAGTTTTAATTCCTGAAATGAAGGGCCTTAGAGGCATGACACACATTTATCTGAAATGCTGTTTTTCTGGGGGTTTTTGTTTGGGGCGTCGCGGACACATTTGATGTCCGTTTTAAGCAACGTTAGTAGCGTTTCGACCCTGGAATTGAGAAAAATATTTCGAGGATGGTTTTAGGCATTGAATAAGGAGTTGAGACATGGGCCCCATGGACCTTCTTTTAAGTTGTGAGTAGTGTGTAGAAACTTTTTCCTCAGTCGTCTATTCGGGACATGTGAGCAGTCGTTTCTGGGTGTTTTTCTGAGGGCATTACAATGGCGCAATCCGCCCGCTTTAACATTGCATGAGGGTGCAGTCCCCTTGAGGGATGTTTTTGGAGTTAGCAGTTATTTATATATTTATCACCGAGTGTTCATTGTGGACAAATGAATAATCAATCTTGTGTTCCTTTTTTGAGAGGATCGCAATGGTGGGATCTATTGGCAGCGCTTCGGGACCAGGATGCGGGTCCCACGAAGCACCGCTCGTGTGCGGTATGGAAAAATGCATATTTTTCTCCAGATATCCATCCCACTCATGTGATCAGTCCTTTTGACATGATATTCTGAGGAAATATCAATGGTGCGATGCAACCGACTGTTTTTGGGACCGAGGCTCGGGATCACGGGACGTCGTTCGGGCGTAAAGCGGTGTTGGCAACTTTTCTGTCAGATGTCTATTTGAGGCGAGTAAATAGTCTATCTCATATGTTTTTCCGTGAGGATTATAATGGTATGAACCATTTGAATGTGAGGAGCCTCATTTGAGACCTCATTTAAATGTGGAATCATGAATGGTGTAACGGTGGTGGTTCCTTCCGCGGTGTTTGCAGAGAACCCTTGGTGTGTGATCGCGTGAACTCTTGTGTGAGTTAAGTAAATGTTTGAAGTGATGTAGATAGACATGCCTGGGATGATGAGGTGGAAATTTGGATTTGTAACATTTACGCCCTTCACGTTGACGTTGGGTGTTGTGTGTACGATATCCTTTGGGGAGAAAACATGGTATACTCTAGGAGTATAAAGGAACGCTTGGAGGTACATGTGGTTGTTTGTACCTATGAAAGTTTGTGTTCTTGGTTGGAGTTGACTTAGTTAAACACGTCGTGTGGTCCCCATGTACGTGCTATGTTCTTCTTTACATACCATTGACCTCTCACGACATAGAGGGTCCCTTTGTTCTATTTTGTTTGACCAGCCAGGTCGAGTTTCCCCTGGTTCTATTCTCGTTTGTTTTACCAGAATGGTTGAGTGGTTTTCCCCTGGTTCGGTTCTCGATGGTTTGGCCGGTAGAGTTTATTCGTGTTCCCTGGTAGAGTTCTTGTGGATTCAGTGTGACTAACACAGTACGTGGGAACCGATCCTCTACCCAGGAGTTTTTTTCTGGTAGGGCTAGCTAGGAGGTTGTTTCCCGAAGGGCTGGTCAGTGAGGTACCATCTAGCATGGGTGGCCAGTTGTACCAACTAGAAAGGATGGCCAGTGCGGTACCATCCAATAGGGGTGGCCAGTTGTACCATCCAGTAAGGATGGCCAGTGAGCTACCATCCAGCAGGGATTTCTAGTGGGGTACATCCAGTAGGGATGGCCAGTATCGTGGTGTTCACCGAGTAGTACCATCCTGTAGGGATGGCTAGAGCGGTTCTAGGTTTACCACTAGCAGGGCTAGGAAGTGGTCCCTTGATGTCGGGTTTACCTCCAGCAGGGCTGGGAAGTGGTCCCCGATGACTATTCCGAGCCTCCCTTCAGTGGAGTACAATTTTACAGGACTGGGCATTAGGACTCATCGATGACTTTAGCAGGGTCTCCCTCCAGTGGATTACCATTTTACAGGACTAGCCAGTGTGGCACCCATTGACTCTTGTCGGGTCTCCCGCTAGTGAGAACTCATCGACTTCCAGGGATTACCCTCCAGCGGGGCCAGGCTAGGGGTCTCCTATCGACATTGAGGAGACCTATAGACTGTGGGGCAGTGATGAGGAGTGGTTTGACATTCCCCATAACTCTCATGTATGAGCGGCACTTTTCCCACCGAGATGTGTCCATGAGACGAGACCTAATACCGTGCTGGCAAGTCAGTACCTCCCAAAGCGGATAGTGTCAAGGTGTGGTGATTTAATACCCATGACTTATAGTTCAGGGAAGATGTGTGGGATGCAGGGCATTGATGGTGTTTACTTAAATGACTATTGGCTACTCACTTTCTAAGTCTGAGCTATGGGATGACGATCCCCTTATGATCTTGTTCGAGTTTCATGATAGAGCATATATATATATATATACCTTGGTCCAGTACCCACATCTTGGGTTTAATTAATCTACTTCCAGGAGAGGTGAAGATGTGCGGGGTATGCCACATGATTTTTTTGTCTAGATTCTCGTGGTTGGACAAGACTACTCTCTTTCTAGAGGTAGAGAAGACTCGACGATAAGTTCATATTCTCACCGTTTCTAGCTCCTTGTGTTTGGACGAGTCCACTTCCTTCCACTTGTTGGGTTGAGCTGAACTCTTTACTGCACTCTTGGTTTTACTCCTTTACTTATCCTTCTTCTATCTACTTCTCACCACTTCAGTACCTCCTTTTGTTGATCCCTCGAGCCATCGGGGCATCCTACAGAGTATTTTTATACTCACCCCTGCTTGGGATTTTCCCGCACTTTGTGTGCCCTTACAGATGACGGACAGGTGGATCGTGACTTCAGCAGAGCTTAAGAGATGGGGATCTTGGACTTCGTATGGTGGTCGGAGTCTGGATCCTAGTGGGGGATCCTTCTATCTATTTTTCTTTTGTTTACCTATTTCCAGGTTGTGGCACCCTTTTTGGTTGGGCAGGTGTTTTCACATTTTCTTTTTCAGTTTACCTTTAGCCCTTGCTTTGTACTCTTAGAGGTCGATGCACTATTGTGGTTTATATATAGATGTTTCACATTAAATTACTTGTCTTTTCATTTCCTATGCTCTTCTGCATTGAGTGGGATGCGTGTGTGTGAATAGGTACTCAGGCAATGATGTCCCTCATATGTTTAGCCTTCAGCGCTTGTCACCAGCCCCTGTCCTATGGAGGCAGGCTTGGAGTAGTTGCAGATCGAGCCCTGGTAGTGTTGGGTCATGATAAAGTGGTATTAGAGGTGGTTCATTCCTTGGGACATTGTTTGGATGTCCCTAAAAAGGAATTGGTTGGGTTCTATGGAAATAGTGTCAACGTGTCTCGAGAGAGGCTCTCGGGCCAAGGAGTCCAGCGATGGTGCGACGACCAACGTATCCATTATCCAGGACCCTGATAACCCACTTGTCGGCTCGACATGTTGAGAAAATATGTGTAGGGAAAATTGGTTTGTGCATCACATAGGATTGAGCCAATGACTGTCCTTCATGAGTCATCTCTCCATTGTTGTTATTATTATATACACATATGCTCATCTAACTGCGGTACTTCTTGATAATATTCATCATGTTTTTGAAAAAACAGCCAGCCAGGATATTGGATTTGGTTCATGACGATAACCCTGTGAGATATGAGGCCTCAGTCTAGGACCCATCATGTGATTCCCTTTCGTTGGGTGGGCCGGTAGTAGTACCCCCACCTAGTGAGCAGAAGAAAACTTCAGCAGAGCAGACTGAGCTTGAGAGTAGGTTGAGCGTGCTCCCTGAGTTCCAGCAACAGAGACCACGGAGGTTCAGTGGTGAGATAGACCCTAAGGGAGCAGAGGATTGTCTAGAGATAGTGGTTCGCATTTTCAGGCTTGTGCAGACGCCAGCAGATCCTCTTGTGTCTTTGGCCGCCATCCTTTTCTGTGGAGCAGCTTGGTGTTGGTGGAGTCTGGTGACTCAGTTTCTTGACGAGTCTTCGCTTTCATGGGGTGAATTTCAGTTGTTCTTTCTTGACGAGTTTTTCCCCTCTTTCTTACCCTCCATTCGAATTCAGGAGCTCCTGCAGTTTCTGCAGGGAGGGATGACGGTGACTGAGTATGCGACTAGCTTCATAGATCGTGCACTCTTTTTCCCAGACGTGGTTCACAATGAAAACATCCAAACACAGAAGTTCGAGCAGGGTCTCCACAGAGAGATTCATATTGTTATAGTGCCATTGGGAATTTCCACATATGTCGGGGTGCTAGAGCAGGCACAGGTGATAGGGAGCTTCCTTTCACGCTCTATAGTTCGTGGTGGAAATAGGCTCAATAGAGTCGAGACGTCTGCCGCAGCTATCAGGCATCAGCAAATAGGACCTCGACACAGGTGGCTTTCCGATAACCGGATTCTAGGGCGTGGTCTGACACCACAGTGGCACCGGAGGGCACTAGTGTAGCCCAGAGAGAGTCGGTGTTATGCTTGTGATGGACAAGGTCACCTAGCACAAGATTGCCCGACCAGGCGCGATGAGAATATCGGGTAGGCAGCAGGTGCACCACCACGACAAAAGAAGTTCTCTGATCAGAGTACCGCCTAGAGAGGTGGTGATAGCAGAGGAGCGGGAGGAGTAGGTAGTGGGGGACAAATTTATGAGGTCGTCCCATCACAACTAGGCGGTCCACGTCAGGCTCCGGGAGCTGACATTTGGGATCACAGACAGCCACGAATTTTGGATGTCTACGATCCGTCATAGCGTGAGGTGTAAAAAGGTATTCTCTACATCTCTTCTACTTTTTGTAGTAGAATTGTTATACTCTGTGTGTCAAATGCTTTTCTCCCTTCTCCTTGTTTGAGTTCTTACCATGGTGACGCGGGGCATCGGTGTAACCTAGTGTTGGTAGAGTGGAAGGCATATAACCATTTCCGTTAGTCGATGGTGTCAACTCCATTTCTTTAAAAGCTTGTAAGAGAGTCATGGTCATGGGACTTCGACTATGAAATCCTGTGTGACTAGATATCCATAGGTGTTTCATCATATGGATATTCTGATTGAGGGAATCACCAGGCTTCGTTCCAAGACCAAATGGTGATTCTAATCATGGTGTGTGGCATAGGAGTTCTGCCGGGGAGGTGAGCTACCCCCAAGGACCTTCGGGTCATTTGAGACCATGAAAAGGGATGGAGAGGTTGTCTATCACATTGGCTTAAACCCAAAGGATGGTTTGGGTGCATATCCTCTCCTACGTGACTCTCCCGAGAAGAAGTGTGCATTCTCTTATGCACATCATCGGCAAGGGAAAACCTCATGTGAACAAATCAAATCCTTTAGTCTGTGGGCAGTGGCGCAGAACTGTGCATGATTTCTTCTGGGTACAGAAGAGCCAGTTGCGAGCTTAGTACCCTAATTCATTCCCTGGTTTTTCCTTTAGGGGAAGAAAAGCATGAATTAGGTAATGATGTAAGAACCAGGATTTTTTATATAAAATACTTTCGAATATTTTTGATGTTATTCCAGAGAAGCGCCTTCAGACGGCGCGTGATTCCGAGCCCCGATGTGGCCGGAATTAAACTTTCAGTGTGTTCACACTGGGCACACACAATAATTTGGATAACTCCTAAACGATGATCCAGATTAGAAATCTGAGTCTACGGATGAGTCTAAAATGGGGTGTTTAAACATGTAATGACATAAAATATGTCGGTGTGGGACGTTAGGACCACTCGCCCGTTAATGGAACGTTAAACAGATAATTAAAATAATTATTTTATTCGTTTAATGGTTAAACTAAATTATCTCTTAAATGGTTGCTCAGATGGGAATGCCAAGGGCACCTTTGAGTCTGGAAAGTTCTGTTTACACCAGGAGGGGTGTAACATCCGTGGGGGCAGGCCTTTTGTGGAAAATTCCGCCAGGGGAGTTTTTGTAATTTAGCGGCCATGGTCGTTAAATTTTATAACTTTTGAACGGGGCCTCACATTAAAATTTGAGATAGCCGTTGTGCTCAAGAGGTGGTGTTTACCCTAGGGGAGGCATAAACATGGCTCATTCGAAGGTTTCAGATGTGGGTTTATTTGGGATTTAAATTAATTAAAACTTTTTAATTAATTTTCTCTACTTAAACCTAACCCTCCTCTTTCCCTTCCTCATTTTCCCTGGTGGAATAAGGCTCAACAAAGAAGCCTCTCTCAAAACCAAGATCTCCTCCTCTACAAGGTTGCAGTTCCGGTGAAGGCGAACCCCCTTGCGAAGCTTCGAGCTACGCCCCAAGAGGTAGGGATTTTCGTTGCGTATTTTCAATTTCAAACATCCCTATATAAATTGATATATATGCATTGAATTTCTCTTGTTTTGTTGAGAGAGGTCCATATTTTTGTAGAGCCCTATTGAGCTTCCCCACGGTCATTTCAGATTAAAAATCTGAGTCACGACGAGGCCGGTGTAGTTCGTTGAAGTTTTTTAGTGGTTTTGGAGTCTTCCCGGATGGATTTGGAGGTTTCAGTGGCGGTCTGATGAGCGTCAGGAAGTGGCTGCTCTTTTAGGTGGTTTGGCGGAGTGGCGGTCAGCAGCGGCTTCAGCAGGGTGGTCAGTTGCGGGCTCCAGGCCCGGCGGTGTGGCCTCCCTTCAGCGGAGGTGGCTGGGCGAGCAGCGTTGGTGCGATTGGGGAGGCCGGACGAGCGACATCAGTGCTCAGGTGGACCGTAGTCATGGAACGCGACCCTATGGGGGAACAAAGTCCTGCGTCCCGCAGGTCTTCATGCGGTACGACCGGCCTTGGCCGGTTAGAGCATGGGCCACGCGACTGGGCCGTGGGCCGGCGCGGGCCAGTCCATGCCAAGGGGGATTCATCTCCTCCACTTTGGACGCCCGTAAACATCACTACAGGTGTCCGTTTTGTATGTCATTTGCAACAGTGTGGACATTATATTGAGAAGAACCTTTTGATATTGATTCGAGGGTTTTTATTCATAAAATGAGGGGCCTCGGAGGCGCAACACGCCTTTAAGTGAATTGGCGTTTTTCCGGGGGTTTTTGTTTGGGGCGGCAGAAACACATCTGATGTCCATTTTGAGCGTCGTCAGCGGCGTTGCAACCCTGGCATCGAGATGAAGATTTCCAGGGTGGTTTCAGGCCTTGATGCCATAGTTGAGACGTGGCCCCCATGACAAGGCTTTTATGTTTCAAGTAGCTTTTAGAAACTTTTTCATCAGCCATCCGTTTGGGGCATGAGAGTAGTCATTTCTGGGTGTTTTTTCGAGGGCATTACAATCGTGCAATCCACTCGCTTTAATTCTGCACAAGGGTGCGGGCCCCAAGAGGGATGTTTTGGGAGTTAGTGATTATTTCTATCTTAATCACTGGGTGTCCGTTGCAGACGAATGAATAGTCAATCATGTGTACCTTTCTTGAGAGGATCGCAACTGTGCGATCCGTTGGCAACGCTTCTGGACCGGGATGTGGGTCCCACGAACCACCGCTCGTGTCCAGTATGGTGAAATGCATCTTTTTCTCTTGATATCCGTCCCACTCAAGTGAGCAGTCCTTTTGACGTGCTTTTCCAAGGGGATCGCAATGGTGCGATGAGCCCGACTGCTTTCTGGACCAAGGCTCGAGATCACGGGATGTCGTTCTGGTGTAAAGCAGTGTTGGAAACTTTTACATCGGATGTCTCTTTGAGGCGTGTAAATAGTCTATCTCGCATATTTTTTAATTAGTATTACAACTGTATGATCCGTTCGAATTTGAGGAGCCTAATTAGAGCCCTCATTTAAATGTGGAGCATAAAAGGTGTCCTGGTGGTGGTTCCTTCAGCGTTGTTTGCAGAGAACCCTTGGCGTGCGATCGTGTGCACTCCCGTGTAAGTTAAGTAAATGTTTGAAGAGAATTAGTTGGCCATGCCTGGGTCGATGAGGTGGAATGTTGGAGTTTTTACATTTACTCCCTTTGCGTTGATGTTGGGTACCATGTTCATGATAACCTTTTGGCTGAAAATGTGGTATACTCTAGGAGTATACGAGAACAATTGGAGGTACATGGGGTTGTTGGTACCTGAGAATGTTTGTGCGCTTGGTGGGAGTTGACTTGGGGCCACACATGGGGTGGGCCCCATGTGTGTGTTGTGTTCTAGTTTGCGTACCCATGACCTCTCGCAACATAGAGGGTCCCTCTATTCTCATTTGTTTGACTAGACGAGTTTAGTTTCCCCCTGGTTCTGTTTCCCATTTGTTTGACCAGTAGGGTTGGGTGGTTTTCCCCTGGTTCTGTTTTCAATGGTTTGGCCGGCAGAGTTGCTTCGTGTTACCTGGTAGAGTTCTTTTGGATTCGGCGTGACCAACACATTACCCGGGCACCGATCCTCTACCCAAGAGGTTGTTTCCAGTAGGGCTGGCCAGAAGGTAGTTTCCAGCAGGGCTGGCCGGTGAGGTACCATCCAGTAGGGGTGGCCAGTTTTACCATCAAGTAGGGATGGCCACTATGGTACCATATAGTAGGGATGAAAGTTGTACCATCTAGTAGGGATGTCTAGTGAGCTACCATCCAGTAGGGATGCCTAGTGGGGTACCATCCAACAGGGATGGCCAGTACAGTGTTGTTCACTGAGCAGTACCATCCAGTAGATATGGCCAGAGATGTTCTGGGTTTACCTACAGTGGGACTGGGAAGTGGCCCCCGATGCCGGGTTTACCTCTAGCTGGGCTGGGAAGTGGTCCCCAATGACGGTTCTGAGACTCCCTCCAGTGGAGTACCCTTTCACGGGACTGGGCATTGGGACTCATTGACGAATTTATCCAGGTCTCCATCCAGTTGATTACCCTTTTACATGACTGGGCAGTGTGGCACCCATCGGCTCTTGCCGGGTCACCCTCCAATGGAACTCGTTGATTTCCATGGACTACCCTCCAGTGAGGCCGGGTAGGGGGTTTCTTGTCGACTTTGAGGAGACCTCTCGACTTTGGGGTAGATATGAGATGTGGTTTGATGTTCCCCAGAACTCTAAAGTATGAGGGATTTTTTCCCCACCGAGACGCGTCCTTGATACGCGACCTAAAACCTTAAGGGCGTGTCAGTGCCTCCAAAAGCGGATAGTGTCAAGGTGTGGTGATTTGATCCCCTTGACATGAAGTTTGGGGAAGATGTGCGGGATGCTAGGAATCGATGGTGTTTACTTCTGGGACTGTTGGATACTCACTTTCTTGGGATGAGATACGGGATGGAGATCCCCTTACGATCATGTTTGTGTTTCTTGACAGAGCTTATATATATATATATATTTACACCTTGTTCCAGTACCCACTTCATGGGTTTTGGTTACTCTCCTTTCAGGAGAGGCGAAGACGCGTGGGGTATCCCACGTGCATTCCATGTCTAGCTTCCCGTGTTTGGATGAGACTACTGTCCTGCTATAGGTATCGAAGACTCTACAAGAAGTTCATCTTCCCACCGTTTTTATCTCCTTGTGTTTGGACGAGTCTACTTCCTTCCTCTTGTTGGGTTGAGATCTACTCTTTATTACAATCTCACCTATACTCCTTTACTTTTCCCTGTTTGATCTACTGCTCACCAATTCAGTACATCCTTTTTTCTCCCTCGAGCCTTTGGGGCATCCTACTGGGTAATTTTATACTCACCCCTACTTGGGATTTTTCGGCAATTGGTGTGCCCTTGCAGGCGACGGACAGGTGGATCGTGACTTTAACAGAGCTTTGGAGATCGGGAGCTTGGACTACATACGGTGGTCGGAGTCGTGTTCTAGGTGGGGGACACTTCCAACTATTTTCCTTTTTTTACCTTTTGTAGGGGTTGTGGCACCCTTTCTGGTTGGGCGTGTGTTTTCCCATTTTCTTTTTTAGTTTACCTTCAGCACTTGCTTTGTAGTGTTAGAGGTAGATGCACTTTTTTGGTTTATATATATCAGCTGCACTTTACATTACTTGTATTTTCTTTTACTCTGCACTTCGACATTGAGTGGGCTGCATGTGCGTGTACAGGTACTCAGGCAAATTCCTCCCCAAGTTTTTTAGCCTTCGGCTCTTGTCGCCAGCCCCTGGCCTATAGAGAAGGTCTTGGGGTAGTTGATACTCGAGCCCAGGTAGGTTCGGGTCGTGACACTACCAACCACACACTTCTAGAGGGCCTAAAATATTTCTCCAGAATCAGTTAGTATCCACATATCACATGTAGTTTCCAAATAATCATCCACACCATCAAAAATCCAACAAAGGCCTCATAAAAAATAAATTAACATATTGTGAACATAATTGAAAGCAACCACTTACCCTCCTATAAATATTCATTACCCCCACCATATATCACATATAATCTTAATTAGGGATCTCCACCAAATTTTTGGTAAATATCGTGTACTCTTTACAAAACAAATAGATATTATATGAGAGGATGTAATATAATATATCTTCCCACAACATCCTAGATGATTGTGAAAACAACCTCATGGAATTTTGCTGTGTTCGTATAATGTAATCAATGCTGGTGGAGTGTGTGTAGAAGTTACAAGAAAAAAAATGATAATTATATCTACTAAGATAAGGGTTGACATAAAATAAAACTATAATAACCCAAAACTATACCTCATTACTATATAACATACATGACTAATGACATCCATCGGTAAATGTATCCTCACCAAATGAACTCAGCGCACACATCAAACAATTCATATTTCCTTTAAATGTTCATAAGATTTATGATTTTCTAACTATATAATTAAATATTAAATGAAAAATCACTCATAATAACTCCATTTGTTCAATTAACCCATTTGAAATTCTGTTCCATCCCATTTATTATCCTTCAATTAATTAACCAATTTCCACACATTGAATTCCATCCCACACTTTTAAATTTCATCCTATACATAAAACATTCATTATTAATAGCCTCAGGATATCACTACTATGATACAAAAACACATTCCACACAACTCAAAAACCATCTCTATAAAAATAAAAACACCACATCTCATGATTGAACCATCACACCCTAATATCTTTCAACAAACCAAAACCACTCATAAATCATTGTATCCCATGAAAAAAATCAATCCTACATCCTCAAAACATTCTAGATCTCTACTGGTTTCCACCATCACCAAAAAATTGACAAAAGTATAACACAACCAAAAATAAAAAAAATGAAAAAAACCAATGAAATTTATTATTGATTCCATAAAATATCACAATCAAATTTATTTTTAAATGAGATCCTTCAAATCATTTAATAAACTCAGCCTTGTTATTTTCACTCATTTTCAATATTTACACAAAATAGGTTATTATTTATATATATGTTTACATAATTTTAGGGAAAATGTGTTCTTACATTCATTTTCAACAATCGTTCATAAATCACAGTATCCACATCACACAAAAATCACAATAATAATAATTCTATTTCATCAATCTTTTATAGTAGGAATAATATCACAATACATTTAAAAAATAAATTAATCACATGTGAATGAATCCATATAACCTTTATTTCACTATATATAGCTGATTATATGAATTAGTTATCCATTATCGTCAACCTAAATAGAATAAAATCATGGCAATGCGATAAATGCAATAAAACAATGACAAAACAATGATCCACAACCATAAACAAACAAATTATGATTCATTGAAAAAAATATAAGAAAAATGAAGATGATCTTTATGCCGAAATCACAAATTAGAATTTCTATATGGTATCTATACCCTATGACACAGCGATTCTTACATACTGTTATCTACAACATCACCCAAACAAACAATTTATATAAACACAACCACTTCCATGGATTGAAAAGTAAGGAAAGCATATAACAAAATGAAGGGAACTAATACTAAATTTTCAAGAATAAAACTATTACGGTCTTGTAAAAACTCTAATACCAATGGTGTGAATGATATTCTAAGAATGTTTGATTTTCCCCCAATCATTAAGTGAAAATTCAGAAGAATAATGAGTTCCAAAAAAATTCTATTTTATATGTAATAACATCATATTAAGTGAAATATTTACATTCAAATGATTTTAATATTTTTTATATTTACTATTAATGAGAAAACTAGTTTTTATAATGTCATAAAAGTAACACTATGTTTATCTTTTGTTACACACAAACCTGATTTTTTTGTTATACATAATACAATGTTTATCATTCACTATATACAACACTATGTTAAATGAAACATGACATTTTAAAATAATAATATTATTTAACATGATAGTCATCACCTAGAATATGAAATATTGGAAATGAATACTATTAAATGACATAAAAATGTAAAAACGTTTTTATATTTTTAATAGTTATCTGTTGATAATAAATAAAATAAGAGCATTTTCATATAAAATAAACTGTTTTCTGAGTAGTAATATCTTTCCTAAAAAATGGATTATTCCTTCTTGGTGGAAATAATCTAAATTTATATTTTACCACATTAAGAAAATTTAATTTTAAAAAATAAATCATTTATTATATGGATTATAAAAATTATCATAGTGTGAATTACTGGTATTTTAATGAGAACTGTCATGTTTTCATTAATAGTGAAAAATATTGAATTTTAGTTGAAAAATACATTTTTGTTTAAATATATTATAATGTTAAACCATATTTTTATTTTATTTTAAAGTCAAAATAGTACAAAAATAATACTATTAATTGAACATAGGTCAATAGATTCATTTATATATTGATTTTTGATATAATTACACTGTAATCTTTTGAATGATTTCACATAAAAAACATGATTTCTCAGAACATCTATAGATTTAATTCTAAATTAAATTATACACTTTATATGAATTGTATTTGGAAAAAATATTCCACATTAGGAATCAGAATAATTTATAATATCTAATAAGTCCAAATTAGATTCTGCCACATATTATTAGTGTAAAAAAGATAATGCCAATTTTAATGATTTAGGTAAAATTAGGTTTACGTGGTTGTTAAACAAAGAATATATGGTGTAAAATGACTTACCAATTAGAACAACACCCATTTAATGGAAATATATATAGCCTTACCACCTTAGGATCAATTTTTATGAGTTTCGTTGATAGTATTCAATGAAATTCACCTATATAATAACTTAAGTAAAAAATGATGAAAAATTATCCTTTCATGTCTTTAATATTTATACAGATTTGGGATAAGAAAAAGTAAAATTTTCAGTTATAAATATTATTTTAAAATTTAAATTATTTTTTTATCATGATAATTTAAATTAAATTTTTTGAGCATTAAGAATTAAATTAAATACTTAATATACACCAATGTGGTAATTATTTATTTAATAATTAACTACAATAAATTATACAAATTATATTAAAATTAAATTAAATTGAAGTAATTATTTCCGACCATTAATGTTTATGAAAAATATATCATGTTACACAAGTATGAACTTAATATATTCTAATTCAATCATTTTCATGATATTTTTTAATTCAAAATTAATAAATATTGTCATCATTAATATTAATGTTATTTCCAAATAATTAAAATTTAATTATATGATTAAAAATAAATAAAAATTAACGTATTCTACAAGGTTAGTTTTAAATATTAATAAATATACAAAATGGTACATTCATAGACTAATTCATTTTTTATAATAAAAATATTTACCCTTAAATTGTTAAAACATTTTTAGCACATCTTGTGTTAAATTAGTATTTTTAGAATTATATTATCTTCTATTAAAAATAATATCCAACACACATGAGATATATATTTTATAAATAATATATGATATTTAAAATTTTTGGGTATAAATTGGATAATTAGCATAAAATTAATTTACTCCCAATTCATAAATTACCTAGGTTATAAAATTAGTTACAGTAGTGAAAATAAAATGGAAGAATACTAAAACATTGAAATTAACGATAAATATTATGAATTTTAAATTCCTTTTGTGTGTTGGAAGTGTGTCTAGAAAAAAAATCAACTGTAATATCCATTATTATTTAATATTGTTTATAATTGGGTTATGGGATACCTATCAGTGTTATATAATTTTTATTATTTACATGGATGCCACTCCTCAACTATAAAAAGAAACTCCCTCTCCAACTTATTCAAACCCATCAATGCATTTTACAAGAAAAAAAACTATCAAATTCACTTCCCAAAACCCCTGAACTATTCATAGAATACATATTTCGGGTATAAATCCATCCATGTAAGGCTTTTAGTGATACTCTAATGAGGATACCCGAGGAATAGGTAACGTACATCAATGAATGTTTTTATATTATTTATTACACAAAGCGCTTAAATTAATTTTATATCATAGTTGTATAATCAAATAAGTATCAGAAATATAATTATATGTTGTTATTTTTTTTAACTACAACTAAACATTCTTCCATTAAATAGGTTATGAAATCGTCATTCATGTGTACGGTGCACTACCACCTCCAAAACCGATGTCACTCTTTTTTTTAAACCACATTTCTGGATTTAGAATAATAATGGACCTAATTTATATATATATATATTTATTTATTATGTCATTATTATTTACCAATTTTAGGATCACACATACCTTTATGTGTTCTATTTATTTGGAATATGATAAATTTGTTCGTGTGTATGTTGGACTACAACCTCGCGAAGAGATGCAATTCATTCCTGGAATACATGGAATCTATCAAGGATTGGATTAATAAAAATTTGGGAAATATATGAAATAAATTTTTTACTGGAATTAAAATATATATATATAAATCTCCTCTATTTCTTTAAATATGACATGAAAGTGGAAACAACATTAATCTATATGTACAAAAAAAGGTCTCCATAAACGGTGTACTTCAATTTCATTCAGTACATTATATAAATTACTATAAATACTTATATAATTGATATATATGATAATTATATCATTGTTTAAACATTTTTATTTATGAAATCAACATCGAATTAATTGAAAAAATAATTAAAAAGTCAATACATAAACAAAAAACCAAAACGGTTATTACCTGAAACATGACATTATCATGAAATTAAAAAGAAATTATTATTGAAAAGATATCAAAAGGCCATAAGAAAATCATATGTGTTATTATATATATGAATTTGGTTATATAATAAATTTATAATCTATATAATTTTTTTATAAAGTAGTATTAAAGGATATGAAGGAAATGGAAATATAATGAAAGGGATTTTTCTCTCACTTTTTACTTTTCTGAGACACATGCTATATTCACTGCCTTATTCATATATGTGTTATATAAAATACACTATAACATGATATATCATGAATATACATCATTTAATTATAATATATGTTTTCATTGATTTTATTTTTCCATAGGGATTATGATTAAAGTGGTACTCAAGTAGTAAGGGGGGTCTGTCCCACTTTTTAAGTATATGATACACATGCTTTATTCACCACCATTTTTTATATAGATTTTGAATATAGATATTGTTAATTTATTTTATGATTAATAACCAAATTTTTATTTTTATATATTTTTATATTTTATGATCCCTCTTTCAAGGGTTTTATGTTTGAAAATATGACAAATTGGTACATTATTTTTCATCTCAGTGGGACTTCACTGCGACTTAAGTTATGTTTTGCATGTATATTATTTGATTATGTTTATAAATATCCCCATTGAAATGTAATATCATGATTTTATTCAGAAAAATTTTATTTTTTGTGTCATATTATGTTATTATTTCATGAGTATTATTATTTAATTTTACCAATGTCATAATGATTTTAATTAACAATCCCATTGTTTATCGGTATTTTTTACGATTTAGTCTCAAATGTAGAAATATTACGATTTACATATAAAAAATTATCGTTTATTATTTTTCTATTATGGTTATTCCAGAAATATTCATGTAATTTTATTCTTTTTACTATTTTTGGTACTTAAAATTTGTTATAAATTTCCTTAATAAAATAATACCTTATTTCTCTCTTCGGTCAAAAATATGTTTTATTCCAAAACCATGACTTATAAATATTAAATAAAAAATACATTAAGAAAAAAATTTAGGAATTATTTGAATGAGAAGGATTTTGAAAAGAAATTTGTTTTAAAAAATATTTGAATTGATTTTCTAATTTTTCTTTATATTTCCAAAATTTTGTTTTCAATAAAAGGACATTGAAAAAGTTTTATGTTTTAAAAATTGTTTTAAATTATTTTAAAATATAACGTTATAATTATCAAAATATATATATTAGGAGTTTTTTTTAATATGATTTATGTTTTAAAAATTGTTTCAATTTATTTTAAATTATTATTTTATAAATATGCAATTCTTTTTTCAAAGAGGAAGTTTTTTAAGAAAAATATGCTTTAAAATGATTTTTTCATTTAGGAAATAATATTTTCAATAGGAAATTTTTTAAATGATCTTTCCAAATTATTTTACATATTAGATTTCATACGTTTATTTTAACTATTCCTTTTTTGGATATGATCCAAGGACAACATTTTTGTTCATTCTTTTAATGGTTAATGTTTTTGCTGAAAAGTTGACTAGGAAACCTATTTCTATTCCCCAAGTTATACAATAATAAAACAATTATAGAACCCTAATATTTTATAATGACATGTTATGTTGAAAAGATTATGAAACGTAACTTTCCCATTTATTAGGATAAGATGGAATGATTATGACACCCACTTAATTTAATGGTTTATGAGACTATAAATGATTATTATCTTGTGGAAGACATTTTTATAATTTCATCATGTGATGGGAGGGACCTATATCACCCTATAATTATTTCTTTAGTAATCTATATCTCATGAGATAAACACAAATGGAATGTGGTGTTTTCCTAGTATATTAAGGGAATTTTTCCATAATGACAGTTTTCGGAGTGTACACATTACATTATAAAAAATGGTTTACCATTGGGGATAGTAGCGTGTCCCGCCTAATCGGTGTATCCCCCATGAATTTCCCTGACGTTTTTTGGAAATTAACCTTGACTTATAAGTAATGATTTTATTTTCTTCTGTGTCTTTGGAAATTCCATGTCATACTCCTTTGTTATTCGATCATAGATAATGCTCTTGATTCCCCCATGATTCATTTATTATGATCTTCCAATCACTATTCTATGATAGAATATGATGAACTATGATATGAAAATTATGATGTTCTAATGTTGTTCTAATGTTCTTAGGCCCTTATGTTCATGATATTCTTACCTATCTCCATTATTTACCCTTACAGTGAATCTGAGCTAACCCTTCTTTATGTTTCCTTTCCCAAGGATATGAATATTGTATTTATATAGGATTATTAAATGGGAATATTAGTGGGGGGAACATTGAATTTCGTTCACCATATTAGAATATTGTGTTCCAAATTTTCAAAGACACTAAACTATTATGGTCCCCATTAATATGTTTAGGTAATTTATTGGATAATATTCAATATAATCTAATATTCATTTATTATAAGCTAAGGTCGATATAGTTTGTATCAGATGAATGGTTTAGTCAAATATTTTAAACAAGGATATGAAATCTTTATTGATATCCCTAGGTATATTTCTATAGATATGTATATCTATACATATGAGGGTATGTCTAAGGACGTGTTAAATTATTGGAAAATTTCCTAGAATATTGGTTAATGATACAGTGAGTGGTTTCCAAGAAATTACATCTAAATATTGATACTACAAATGGATGTAGATCAAGAACCAATGTAACAATATGTAGCGCCCCCGAAAACACATTATTGATTTAAACTCGATCAGGAACTCGTCCACAATATTGGGCCTTACTACACACATGTTGGACACTCCAGGTTATATGATTTGTAAATTCCCACACTCTTAATGAACCATTATCATGTATCAAATGATATGATTACTTGGAATAAACTGGGGAAAATCTAAGGTTTTATGTTTTAATGAATAATTATTCATGATTTTTATATCATATAAGTGATTTTCATGATTATACGATTTACCATTTTTATTATCACTCCTCACACTACTTTATAATTTTAGAAAATAGATATAAACAGAAGTAATAATGTTATCATTTAATCTTTGGGCTAATTCATTTATTATGTGAAACAAAATTAGTTAATGACCATGGTAATAAATATAGTGATTATTTTTAATTAGTTTGCATGAAACATGGTAAACAATGTGTACCATTTCTAACTCTCCAACTCACCAAATAAGATATGGAATGTGTTCACTAAGACATTCAGGGATCTAATATATGAAAAAAATAATGATTTATCATTCTATATTTTGATATTATGGAAATAACCACCCATGTCAATGTATCAAGGGAAGAGGGAGATGTTTTGACTTTATAAAATAAAGAAATAAAATATGTAACTAGAAATGAAAAAGTAAGAGTTCTTGTAACACAATGGTGGGTAATATTGGTCTTCCTATGGTTTTATCAATGGATGAATGTTTTAAATGAGGAATGTATGTGTATTATTAAAATTGATGTCCTCTGGTGAAATCTCAAGAAGAAAATCAGAATGGATGTATGGGCAAGGGTTATATTTTTAATGATGTGAATACTATAGATAACATGTGAAAGAAAATAGGTATTAAGGAATAAGATGATAAATCCAAGATAATTATTAGATAAATACGTGTAATAAATAAGGTATTCATATGTCAGAATTCAAATATTATGTTATCCGAATTATGGAATATAAAAGGGTTGTTTAGTATGTTGTTTTTGTTAAGGATTAGAAATAATATGTTATATATATTTTATATCATATAAAATTGATTTAATGGATGTTTTATATTTAATTTTTTAGGAAAGATAACCCATAACAAGATCCTAAGGATGAATAAAGTAATCGTAGTATGTATAAAAACATGATTGATATGGATAAAGAAAATTGAATAGTATAGATGAACTCAGAACCCATAAAGGATTCACTGATAATGTTTTTAATTCTATCATTGGTGAAGTTCATTTCATTTTTTGATATATGTAATATGTATAATAATTTGTGGCATATGTACGTAATGATGCATCATGTTTGTTTTCAATATTTGTTTATGGTAATTAAGGTTGTTACCATGTTTTAAGAGAATACATGATGAAGGTACTCACATTTTTTTTACGTGACCATCAAGAGATACGTTAATATATATAGTTTATCAATTTTTATATACTTTTGTGATCTTTTTTGATGTTATTTCTAAATTTGTGGATTTTTATATATTAGAATGGTGAAATGGTTATCCATTTATAGAAGTATTTATGTAAAACTTTGAATGAGGTTTTAGAGATTTATGTTTCAAAATATGAATATATATTCTTGTTTCATAACCTCTTAAAAAAGTTTTTTCTAAATATAACTAAAGATATATACAATGACTTGTCATTATATTTATATAATCAATTATAGTCACAGCTATAACAAATTCACATCGATTTTTTTGAGTTAATGATATGTTGAAAATTCCTCAAGGAACAACTAATGGATGAGATTGGGATTATGAAATAGATTTAAATTAATACGTATATTATCTTGTGAAAATTATTCAACCTCATGGAAATAATCTTGAACCAAATATGTTATCCTAGTACCTTTACATCAAATGAATCAAATGGTCCCCTAAGTCATCACATATTATTGGTTTTTTGGTCGTTATCATTTTCAGGATCACCCAATTTATTTTGATTAGGGACCATTATAAGTATCTATAATTAGTTAATAATATCTTAAATTTGTACATCTTTACATCCCCTTACATTACATTATGTGGAAGCATAGTTATGAGTTTATTTGGGTAACCAATATGATTTTAAATTTCCATTTTTTTATAAGAATTATTATTGGCTTTAGAAATGTATGTTTTTATATTGGATTTTTCAAATGTTAAACCTTTGTTGACTGAGACTAATTTCAAGGGAGAAAATAATTTTAAGGGGGATTGAATGTAACACCTCCATATTTTATAAAATATTTTTTCCAAATGAAATTAATATTTTCAATATTTAGTACTATGCGCAAAACTAATTTTATTGTATTAAAAGTAACAATTATTGTGTATTATATTGAACGAAACACGAGGATTGGATTTTTTTACACAAAATATCGATTTTAGATTATATTACACACAATATTGAATTTAAAGGAAACGTGAAATAATATGTTCATATTACTATTTGATATGATAATTATCACATAGCCATCAGAATATAGTAAATGAAAATAATTAACTATATAATGAATATATATATTATTCCCATATATATTATTTATCTGTTGATTAGAAATTAAATATGAAACATTTAATATAAAAATAAATGTTTTCTGAGAAATGGATATTTTCTAAAAAATGGTTTAATCGTGCATGGATCACATAATTTAAAATTAAACTTATCCTCTTTTATAAAATAAAAATTGAAGTATAATTTTTTTTTAAAATAATATCAAAATTAAATTAGGGTTATTTATTTTTATTTTTCTAAGATGTGTCATTTTTTGACGAATATTGAAAAAAATTAAATTTTAATTAAAAAATGCTTTTTTTAAAAATAATTTATAATGATAAAATATTTATAGAATACTTTTAAAGATGAATTATTTCAATTATATATATATATTAAACCAATTTAGGTCATTTAACTAATTTTTCAATGAATATTAATATAAAAACATTGTAAACTTGTAAATATTTTCACAATAAAAATACATTTTATATCTATGTATGTGGGATTTAATTATAATTAATATCATTACCTTATATGCATTGAACTAGGAAAACATATTAAATATATAAAAATAGAATAATTTTTAATTTATAATATGAAAAAATATTTTCTGAAAAAGTGATTAGTGAAAATAGTTATATTTAATTATAGTGATTAATGTAAATTCAAGATTACTTAGTGTTTAAACATTTAATATATGGTGTAAAATGAACTACCATATTATCCAGCACCAATTTTATAGACATATATAGACCCATGCCATCATATTATCTATTTTAATTAGTTATTGGTATAAAATTTCCTGAAAGCGAAGTATATAGTATGTTATGTAAGGAAGAAGGAAAAAATGGATCCTTTGTTGCCATAATATTTATAAAGCTTTGAAAAATGAAAAAACATCAAATGTAGAGTCATAAAAATTATTTTTAATAAAAATTATTTATATTAAAATTAAAATTTATTTTAATTACTGATATTATAATTAAATAACTACTTTTAATTCCTAAAAACCTTAACAACGTAGTTATTTAGTTCATAAATAAATAAAACAAATGATACAAAAATATTAAATGTCATGTAAATTGAATGAATTTTTGTATTAAATTATTTTTTATATTAAAATATCATTTTCTATAGGTGTGAATATAATATATTCAAATTTAATGTAAAGACCCAGAATTTTCAATGTAATTTTTTTAATTATATGGTAATATTAAGAGTTTGTGAAAATTGACGGCACATGATTCCAATTCATGGTGTTCCCAGAATGAATTTCAGAACATTTCTATGTACCTTCAGTAAACGTGTGAGCGGGGTTTGGTAACTTTTGAACCATTGCTCGGAATTGAAAACTGAGGATACCATTTAACTAGAAACACCAATATTCTATTAAGGAGACCTTCACCTCGACCGTAGTAGGTCGAGGGTGGATGTTTGTTTTCTAGATTTTTCGCGGGAGAGTTAAAATAATAAAAATAAAATAAAACAAAAACTTTTATTTTCTTTTTTTTTTGATACCTTATTTTTGAATTGTGATGGTTGGGACCACACGAGGGTGGTTGGGAAAGTAATATTTGGAATTAAATTCCCTATTAGACAAATTATTTAACCACAACTCTTTTTAATTAATAGGTTTCATTAACTATATATTAATGAAACAACTTTTTAATTAAGAGTTATTTTATTAACTCATATTGAGAGAATTGAAGGTTGTTTTCTCCGTTGGAGAAAGGTAGAGGATGCCTTTGAAGGAAGATCCTCCAACAAAGAAGATCGTCGAACAAAGAATATCTTCCAATGAAGAACCACCCCCAATGAAGAACGTGGACGAAGCTTGAGCACAGATCAGAAGAGTCTTATAGGAGTAATGAACCCCGAAATCACCATCATCGTCTTCCTCCTCATGATACCTCCAATGAACAATCGATGTAGGGGTTTTAATTTAAAGTATCATTATATCTATTTGTTGACTCTTTATATTCCGTATTCAAAAAGATGATGTACAAACAAAATTGTCCATCATTCCACAATTATACCTCGACCCTGCTCTTTCAGTCTTCGTGCATTCTTCGACGCCAAATAATTAAGCGCACTGAAAACAAAACATCTCTTTGAGCGTGACATAGGGATGCAGAGATCTTGACCCGAGGATCGTGAATATGTGGAAGACATATTTTTTGGGTTTGGAATGAAGCTGCAATGATGTGTGGAAGAAGGGAAGCACGCATCTGCACCACCGGTAGAGGAAGAGGTCATGAATATCGAGCAGCCACGACGCACCGGAGGGCAGCTAGCACTCGACATGCCACAGCATGAGCAGGCAGCACACCTGGAGAGCGGCCGACACCTGTCCGGTTGCAGGATGATAGCGACGTCGTCACTCCACAGGGTGGAGAACTGGCCAGAAATCCGACTAGTCGTGACACACCGAGCATGACCCACTCTAGAAGGCCCTGCTTTCAAGCATGCTGAACAGTCTGTTGGACCATTCCAGAATCCTACGGGTGTCTCTCCCTCGGTTGGCGGTTTGGGCGGACCGCACCAAGTCGGGAGGACCGCACCGCAGCATGTCTTGCCCAGAGTGCTGCCCCCAGTGGAACGGGCCACCCCATAGTGGGTGGGTCTGGTCCACGACCCAGTGGGATAGGCCCAACACGGCCAAGCCCAACTTGGCAGGACTTGAGCCCAGCATGACCCAATTTCGCATTTTTTGGTTATATATTGAGAACCGGGTGCATGTTTGATAAACCATCTATGGTACCAGAATCCTTAGATTGAGAGGGTCATTTTGGTATACACCAATTTAAATTTTGATAAATTTGTAGTACGATCGAGTTGGATCCAACTCGAATCCAATCGGGCCCTAAAAATAGAAAACACTAATAACATGCAGACCGGGCATCCGATTGGCACGCCGTCAGTCGTTTTGAGTCTATATTGATGTGAAAGAACTTTGTTATGAATCTTCTGGGGAATTTGTGGCTGTTGAAGTATCGAATGATGGCTTGAAGAGCGAAATCTTATGGAATCAAGAATTGTTAGTGCGGGAACCCTACTGCTGGCAGTAGATGAAGAATCATCAGATCCTGTGTGGGTTATCATCAGATCATGTGTGGGTCAACTTCTGATCTTGTGTGGGTCATCTTCAGATCCTATGTGGTTCAGTGCTAAGTGATCTTATGTGGGTCAGTGCATACCAATCATGTGTGGGTCCATACTTAGCCATCTTGTGTGGGTTAGTGCATACCGATCCTATGTGTGTCTGCGGGGGTTAGTTACCTATCAATTCTAGGTGGTTCTGTGGTGCTTAGTTACCTATCGATCCTATGTGGGTCTTCGGGGGTTATTAACCTATAGATCCGGTGTGGGTCAGCATCAGTTCTTTTTAATAGAATAAGATGATTTTGTTTACGACTAATCATGTGTACTTCTGTACTTAAGTTATACCTGGTGTGAGATGAGTCCATACATTTGTGGTATTATTCTATGTGTAAATACTATTATGGTACTTACCATCGTGGTGATACATTTTTGGTATTCTTTTGTGTGGAATTACCTTTGTGGTACATTCCTTCGTGGTGTTACCTTGGTGGTATTCATTCCTTCGTGGAACTGTTGTGCATTGGCTGAAGAGTAAGGCCTTGTATTCCTTATGATTGTGATGGGTATATTTGATAACATAGGTATTTGTATGGGAATATTCCTATGTTGGGTTTATTCTTTTTTCCATTCTTTGTGGTTTATCCTTTGGGGAATTGAGAGTCCTTCGAACTTCTCCATGTAACTACAATGTATTATTATACTCACCCCTCCACAGGCTATGCCTACACCTTGTTTTATATTTTGCAGACAATGGAAAGTGCTCAGTGAGTATGAGGGTACGCAGACTAGAGGCTGCTCAGGGGTGGACCTTAGAAAAGTCATACCATAGAGACAACCATTTGGGAGATGTACCTACCCTTTATGTAGGATTCTTGGTGACTGTTCACAGGAGCTATTTTCAGTTTTACATGAACTTTTGAGTTTTACTTATACTTTCTAGTAGGGCTTTTATTATTGCCCCATAACTTATTATACACACCCTCTTTACTATGTAGTTTAATTTTTTCTTGTGTCTTGTTGTGTCCTTTGTTTTTTTGAGTTTATAGGTTTAAAGGAAATGCCTTCCCGGTTTTAGGGAAATGCCTTTTTGGTGCTAGTCACTATCCCTTGGCCTATAGAAGGCGGGCTTGGTGTAGTCATGACATGGGCCCCTAGGGATGGGTCAAGAAAAATTGGTATCAGAGGAGTTGGTTATCCCGAATAACTTGGACTCTGATCTTTTAATCAGCAGTAGTGTTAAGTATTCTGTGTGTGGTTATCAGTTTGGGGAATCCAGTGTTGGTGTAGCAGTTGAAGTATCTATACACTAGGACCCTGACTTCTAATTTCTGACTCAGTGCACGAAAACACTGATTTTGTTTTTTTTCATTAATAGTTTTTTATCACATTGAGTTAGTTCATTAGGTATAACTTAATGACCGTGGCACACCTGTTTCTTTTCAGGATGCCTCCACACAGACAACCAGTCAGGGTTCCAGGTAGAGTATGTGACGATATCCCACTAAGTGATGAGGCATCGGTGTAGGGCCCCCATACGATAGTTGTACCCTCGGGTGGTGTACCACCAGCACCACTACCCATTGGGTAGCCGATGCCACTAGCCCCAGTAGCAGAGGGTGCACGCCACTTGAGCACGTTGCATGAGTTCCAATGCTAAGGGCCACTGAGGTTCTGGGGTGAGATAGATCCACAGGCAGCTGAGGAATTGATGGAGGTTGTGGCTAGTGTTTTTTGACTAGTAGGGACACCAGATGATCTCATGGTGATCCTTGTCACCATCCTTATTCAGCCCGCAGCAGGTAGATGGTGGAGCATGATGCTCCAGGTTCATGATTAGGTCACTCTCATCTTGGTGGACTTCGATAGCCTTTTCAAGGAAGAGTTATTACCAGTGACATTATGCTCCTTGCATTTATAGGATCTTCTTCACTTTCAGTTTGGTAGCATGATCGTGGCTCAGTATTCAATTAGGTTCACCGACTTCTTGTGCTACTCCACTAACATGGTGCAAGACCATTTATTTAGGGCCCACACCTTTGAGCAGGGGCTCAAAGAGGAGATTAGAGATTTGATGATTTCTATTAGCATCCTGGCACAGGAAGGGGTGTTAGAGAAAGAACTCTTATTGGAGAGCTTCCTTGCTAGGAAGTTATCGGAAGTGAGACCCACCACTCAACACTATGTAGCAGAGACATCTGTAGTCGGCAGCAGACATATGATGCATAGGTCCAAGAGGACTATATATATAGGTGGACGACCACTGGATATAGTGTCAGTTGTTTCGGGATCTTGAGATAGAGCTAGATCGATGAGGAACAGGCAGTGTCACTTTTGTGGCGGGCAGGGTCACATGGCTCGCAACTGCCCAACCCACTGTACAGATGACCAGCAGATGGTCGAAGGACTACTGGGGCAAAGGAGAAGATTCAATTGGGGAGGTCTGCAGGTAGAAGGCAGACGTAGTAGAGGAACTAGCTGTGCAACATATGGTGGGAGGCGACTTGGGGTTCTATCCCCACCACCTCTTTGTGTTCCACCCCGACCCCGACCATAGGCAGTAGGTGGTCAACAATGAGCTCAACTCCAGGAAACTGAGGCATGTGTCCACAACTCTCCAAATTTTATACGAGGTATGATATGTGTCTACTCCATCCAAGCTGCAGTAATTATAGACATAGGTTCCAGTCACTCTTTCATTTCCACAGCTCTCCTTTAGAGCTCAGAGATTTTTGTGGGGTCCTTAGCATGATCTTTAGGGCTAGAGACTCAAACAGGAGAGGATTTGATGATTACACACTTCTCTCAGCAGTCTGAGCTTACTATAGGATGTGAGAGCTTCTACTGGGATCTTCTAGTAGTAGCGTCAATGAATTATAACATCATATTGGGTATGGATTGTTTTTCTACATTCATTTCTCAGATCAACTGTATTAGGCACAATGTGTGGTGTGCCCGCACAAATGGGACCAGGTTTTCATTTACTGGTGAGAAGGGAACCATTTCCACATAGGATGGACTTACCCGTTGGAGGGTGTAGCCAATCACACATCAGTTTTCTAGCCTTACTATTAGAGAGGTTGAGGTTGAGAGTCCAATATATCCTATAGTAGTTGATCAGTATGGTAATCTTTTCCCTACTGATGTTCCGGGACTACCTCCTCATAGAGAGGTAGACTTTTATATCGACTTGTAACCTAGGATGACACCAATATCTACACCAGCATATCGGATGGATCATGCACACCTTCAAGAGCTACAAGTACAGCTAGGGGACTTTTAGAGCAAGGGGTTCATTAGGCCTAGTGTTTCTCCTTGGGCAACCCTGATTTTTTCGCCAAAAAGGAAAATGGGACTTTGAGACTCTATGTGGACTATCGGTGCCTGAACCAGGTCACCGTGAAGATCAAGTACTCACTCCTAAGGATTTAAGATCTTATTGATTAGCTGAAGAGAGTACGATGTTTTTTGATGATAGACCTCTGTTCAGGCTATCACCAGCTCTAGGTACGAGATGTGGATGTGCAGAAGACGACCTTGAGATGTCAGTATGGCCATTATGAGTTCTTGGTTATGCCTTTTGGTAGGACGAATTCCATAGCAGTGTTCACGGGAATCAAGAACATGATATTTCAGCCATACCTTGATCATTTTTTAGTAGTCTTCATCGATGACATTCTGATATACTCAACTATAGAGGAGGAGCACACCTATCATATGCAGATAGTTCTAGACACACCCCAAAAGCACCAGTTTTATGGTAAGATCTCGAAGTGTCAGTCCTAGATCTGATAGGTTCACTTACCGGGACACATTATCTTGAAGGTTGACGTTATGGTGGATCCAACGATGATTGAGGTTGTTCTAGCTTCGGAGCCACCTATTAGTGTGACAGAGGTGCGGATGTGCGGAGGTTCCTGGGTTTTGTCGGTTACTACCAAATGTTTTTGGCTGACTTTTCCCGAGTTGCGGTAACCTTCTCAGCATTGACCAAGAATGGGAACCCCTTCATGTGGTCAGAGAGATGCCAACAGAGTTTCCAGGAGCTGAGGTAGAGACTGACGATTGTCCTCATCTTGAGGTTAGTGGAAGAGGGCATTGGGTATGTAGTCTACTGCGACGCATCAAGGTCCGGGCTTTCTTGTTCCCTAATGGTGGATCGAGCAGTGTTGTTTTATGGTTCTCGGTAGTTGAGAGAACATGAGAAGAACTATGATACCCATGACTTGGAGTTATCAATATTGGTCTTCGCCTTGAAGATGTGGCAACATTACTTGATGGGAAAATGTTTTATAGTCTACTCTAATCACTAGAGTCACAGGTATATATTCTATCATAAGGACCTGAACATGAGACAACGACATTGGCTTTAGTTCCTCCAGTACTATGACATTGATATAGTCTATACATCTCGAAAGGGGAACATAGTAGTAGATTCACTCAATAGGAGATCTGGTATAATGTTTCCGAGTGAGGGAAAAAAAGTAGCTAGCCTGTTTGCGGATATCCTACCTTGATCGAGATGGATGAGCTTATTTTCAGACTCTGGAAGTCACTCCCCCACTCCTTTAGCGAGTCAGGGAGGCACACCTTGGGGACACTGACTACGAGGCTCAACGTGCTCAGATATCCATATGACTTGAACCTGATGGATTTTCTGAATTTGGGAAACCTTCCATCCTCTTCCGAGGGTGTAAAATGGTACCTCTGGCACTACGAGAGGAAATGTTGATGGAGTTCCATACGTCCCTTGTAGCGGTACATCCAGTAGTGGTGAATATGCACTAGGACCATTGGTGTCAACACTTATGGCCAGGAATAAAGAAAGTTGTAGCAAATTTAGTCTCTTGGTGCTTGACTTCTCCGCAAATGAAGGCTAAGCATCAGGTTCCAGCAGGCTTAGTTCAGCCCTTAGATGTTCTAGAGTTGAAGTGGGATAAAATCTCCATGGAATTTATGGCAGGGCTTCCACGCACGTCCATGGGGAATGATTCCATCTGGGTGATCGTTAACCAACTCAGCAAGTCATCCCACATCATACCTTTTAGAGAGAAGGTACTAGTAGAGGGCTTAGGAAGCCTCTACGTGTAGATGATTGTACAGCTTCATGGGGTGCCGTCTACGATTGTCTCTGATCATGATGCACATTTTACTTCCCAGCTATAGAATGGGTTTCAGGAGGCATTTGAGACTCGTCTTCAATTGAGCACCGCCTTACATCCTAAGGCTGTTGGTCAGACAGTGCGGACCATTCAGAACCTCAAGGACATGCTATATGCTTGTGTCTTTTATTTTGGCTGTAGTTGGGAGGATCACTTGACCTTGGTAGAGTTCGCGTACAGCAAAAACTACTAATCTACCATTGGAATGGAACCATTAGAGGTGTTGTACGGTCTACCATGAAGATCACTTCGGTACTGAACTGACCCAGGGGAGTCGACACTCATGGGGCCCGAGATGGTACAGGCTACCACGATGAAGGTGCAGATCATCCAGGAGAGGATAAAAATTGCACAGAGTAAGAAGAAGTCATATGCTGATAGGGGATAGAGACCTCTTGTGTTTGAGGATGGTGTCCATGTCTTTCTATGGGTCTCACCTCAATGAGGTTTGCAGAGATTTGGCTAGGGAAACAAATTATCTTCGAGGTTCATCAGACCCTTTTAGGGCTTCAGTATATTTGGGGAGGTGGTGTACCACCTAGCCCATCCCCCTCACTTGCATCAGGTGAATGACGATTTCCACATATCAAAGGCTGAGGAGATACATGAATGACCCATCTCACATCATCGACCCTGGTGAGTTAGACATAGACGATGGGTTGAAATTTTCAGAGGTTTCAGAATAGATTGAGGATCGATGATAGAGAGTCCTAAGTGGGTGATCGATACCTCTGGTGCACGTTTTGATGGTAGCACGGGAACCTCCAGGAGGGGACTTGGGAGAAGGAGGCTCATATTCATGCTCAGTACACCACATGTTTCCCTATTTTGTGTTGTGGATTTCGGGGACACAAATCCCTGAGGTGGGGAGAATATAAAGACCTAGAATTTTCCATGTAATTTTTTAATTATATGGGAATATTATAGGTCTACTAAAATTTATGGCGCATGACTCTGAAGCCCACTTTGCCCGGACGGAATTTCTGAACATTTCTAGGTACGTTCAGTAAACATGAGTGGTGTTATTTATCTTTTGAAACGGTGCTCATAATTGAAATATGAGGTCATCGTTGAACTCGTAGCACCAATATTTTATTAAGGAGACCTTCACCTCGACCGCAGTGGGTCAAGGGTGGAATTTAGTTTTCTGCATTTTTCATGGGAGAGTTAAAAGAAAGAAATAAAATAAAACAACAAATTTTATTTTATTTTTCTTTTCAAAACCTCATTTTTGAATTGTGAATGTGGGGACCACACCAAGGTGGTCGGGCAATTAAGGATGTTCATTAAATTCCCAATTAAACAAATTATGTAACCAAAACTCTATTTAATTAATAGGGATCATTAACTCAAAATTTATGAAACAAGTTGTTAATAAAGAGTTATTTTATTAACTCTACATGAGATAGTTGAGGGTTTTTTATCTATTTGCGAAAGGGAGAGGAGGCCTTTGAATGAAGATCCTCTAACAAAGTAGATCCTCTAATGAAGAACCACCCCCCAATGAAGAAAGAGGACAATTCTCGAGCCCAGATCAGATTCGTCTTGTGGGAGCAACGAACGCCGACGTCACCATCATCGTCTTCATCCTCACAACAACTCCAATGGACTATCGACGTAGGGGTTTTAATTTAAAATAGGATTAAATATATTTGATGATTATTAATATTCTTGATTCAAAATGAAAATGGCCAAATAAATATGGCCATCGTTCCACACTTATACATTGACCCTTCTCATTCATTCTTCGTGCGTTCTTCAATGCCAAATAATTAACCTCACTAAAAACACAACATCTCATTGAGAGTGACATATGGATGTGGAGGTCATGACCCATGGATAATGAATATGTGGACGTCATATTTTTGGGGCTTGGAACGAAGCTGCAATGACAAGTGGATGTAGGGAGGCGCGCGTCCGCGCCGTCCGTAGATGAGGAGGTCACATCTATCGAGCGACGATTTCATCCCAGAGGGAGGCCGGTACCCAGCCAGCCATGGCATGAATAGGCGGCGCACCAGAGAGCATCTACCACCTGGCCGACTACGGGAGGATAGAGGCGTTGTCCCGTTGCGTGGAAGAGAACCAGCCAAAAATCTAGTCGACCGTGACGCACCGAGAAGGACCCTCTCTAGAAGTTCCTGCTTTCCAGTAGGCCGAATGGTCCGTTGGACCATTCGGGAATCCGGGGGGAGCCTCCCCTAGGTGGAGGCTAGGGTAGACCACACCCACCTGGGTGGACCACACCACAACAGGTCACACTACTACGGGTTAGGCCACCCCTTAGTGGGATGGGCTGGTTCACTACCTCGTGGGTCTGGCCCACCATGCCCCAACCCAATTGGGCCGGGTTAACCCCAACCAGGTTGAGTCGGGAGGGCCCATTTCGGGTCGTGTTGGGTTGATTCGATCAAGTCGGACCTAACTCAGTTTCACCTTTTTTGTCATATCATGAGAATCAGGCATCTGTTTGATGAAATTTCTATAGTGTTAGGATCCTTGGATTGAGACGGTCGTTTTGGTATACTTCACCTATGTTTTGGATAATTTTAATGTATGGTTTGGTTGGATCGAACCAAAATCCAACCGGACCCTCGAAATAGAAACACAAATAACTTGAAGATCGATCATCTGATTGATGCACTATCCATCACGTTAGGACCCTTTTGACATGACAGACCATTGAGATTCTTCATTGTGGGACATTGTGTTAGTTGAAGTATCTACTGATGGCTTGAGGAGTGGACCCTCCTGAAATCAAGCATGCTTAGTGCGGAAACCCTATGGGTGTCTATACTTTAAGAATATTAAAACCCTATTTGAGTAATCTTCAGAAACTATGTGGGTCATCTTCATATCCTGTGTGGTTCATCTATAGATCCTGTGTCGATTAGTGCTCAGCGATCCTATGTGGGTTAGAGCATACTGATCCTATGTGGGTCCGCACTCTGTGATTCTGTGTGGGTCAACACATACAGATCCTGTGTGGGTCAAATCCTCTGAGGGTCAGCGGGGGTTAGATACCTATCGATATTTTGTGGGTCCACAGGGGTTAATTACCTATCGATCTAGTGTGGGTCAACTAGGGACAGTTACCTATCGATCCTTTGTGGGTCAGCAGTAGTTCTTCTTAATAGAATAAGATGATCTAGTTTATGACTAATCATCTGTAACTTTATTCTTAAGTTATACCGGGTGTGAGCTGAGTCCTTACCTTTATGGTATTTTTATAAGTTATGATACCTTTTTTGTAATTACAATCATCGTGATACCTTTTTGGTATTCTTTTGTGGGTTTATGCCTTTGTGGTATGTTCTGTTGTGGTGTTACCTTCATGGTATTCATTCCTTCGTGGAATAGTTGTTCAATGGCTAATGAGTTGGGCCTTGTATTCCTTATTAATGGAATTGGTATACTTGATTACTTAGTTATATTTAATGGAATATAACTATGTTGGGTTGACTCTTGTTTCCATGCTTTTTGGTTTATCCTTTGTGGACTTGAGAGACCTTTGGAGGTCTCGGGGTCCCAACTGAGTATTGTTATACTCACCACTGCACGGGCTACGCTCACACCTTGTTGTGTCTTATGTAGATGACGGACACCGCTGACTGAGGACGAGGGTACCAGGACAATATGTTGCTCAGAGTCGGACCTTAGATGAGGCGTACCGTAGAGATTACATTTTGAGAGGTGTACATAACCTTCTGGTTGGATCCTCGGTGGGTGTTCACAAGAACTGTTTTCAGTTTTACTTGTACTTTCCAGTTTTACATGTAATTTCTATTTGGGCCTGTATTATTTCCCCATTAGTTAATGTAAATTCCATATTTTATATATAGTTTACTTTGTTCTTGTGTCTTGATGTGTTCTTGGTCTGTGTGAGTTTACAGGTTTAAAGGGAATACCTTCTTGGTTTTAGGGATATGCCTTTCCCGTGCTAGTCTCTATCCCCTGGCCTTTATAAGGATGGCATGGGGTAGCCATGACATGGGCCCCAGGGTACGGGTTGTGACATTACATAATGGTCATGATATTTTTAAATTAAAATTATATTAATAATTTTAAAATTGACATTAATATTATTTATTAATAAATTATATTTTTTAAATGATTTAAAATTACTATAAATAATAACTTATGAAAAGAGTTTTTTAAATTGTAATTAATATAAATATTATACATTCATTGTCAAATTGATTATTTAAAAATAACAAATTGACCCCAAAATAGTAAAAACTTTTTTATTGAAGTAAGGGTTGAAGTAATGTTTTTAATCATTACATGCGCTTTAGTTAAAATTAATTCACAACAGACATTGGATTCTTTTTTACATTAGATATCATATTAATAATCAGTGGGTTAATATTTTGTAATATTTGAAACATTAATTTTTTCATAAAGTATACCCTACACATATAGGAATAGTATTTACCTTTTCAAAAACTACGAATGGAAAAAATATAGAATCATAGAAGTTAAGAAGGATAATTATGAAATTATTTTAATTATGTATTTGGTGGTTTATATGATCAAAAAACCCACCACTTCAATTATTATTCAATATTGGAGACACATAATGTACATTATACCATCGAAGAGTTATTTCTTTTGAGTATTTATAAAGATATCTCTCCTCGTCAACTATAAAATGGATCTTACTCTCCCCCATCTTGACACCATTAAAGCCATTTGGATCAACCAATCCCTACCAAAATCACATCAAAAATCATTCCCCACATTATATATTACATATTTTTGGAACAAACCCATCCATGTATGTCTTTTAGTTCAAACCAATTGAGGATACCCAAAGAAGAGGTAATGTTCATCAACAAACAATTTTCCTTTTTTTTATTCCTCAAACCCATTCAATTATTTTTATGTACTAAATATATTTTATCATTTGTGTATTGTAGATAATTAGATATTTTAATAATAATCTTAATACCTACAACCACACAAACATCTATCACATGGGTTACTAAATCATCATTATTGTGTGTGATGGACTACCTCATTGTGAACTGATGTAATTCATTTTTCAATTTTCACATTTTAATGTTTGTAAAAATGATGGATGTATAGTTTATTTGTGATATATATGGTATTTATAATTTTTTTATTTTAGGTTTTTTATATCACACTTATCTTCACGTGATTCTTTTTTGGGAATATGATAACGGTGATTGTGTGTAAGGAAAGAAACCACCTCACAATATGATGCGATTCATTCATTTTTTAAATTGAATTATTAAGGATACTTTTAATAATAATAAATGGTATATATGATAGGAAAAAAGTACTATAATTATGACATATATATATATATTATTGAACATTATTTCCTTCAATATAAAAATAAAATGGATATTTGGATCATGAATCTATTTATCTTTATCACTATATAGAATGAAAAGAGTGATTATAATTTTATATTAGAAGGAATGATACATCAAAAATATAATAAATGTATTTAATTGAATAAAATAAGGATTATCAAAATAAATAGAATACAATAATACATGAAGAACCAAAATTTGATTTAGTTTATATCATTACCTTGTGTCCTTATTTCCAAAGTGCACATAATGAAAATAATTTTTTTATAGTCAATATTATTATAATTTATAACAAAGGAAGTACTATTTATAGTGTAAGGAACAATCATTAAACATTGCATAATCTAGTTTATTGAAATATAATTAGCGTTCATAAATCCCAATGATCTTTTATGTTTAGAGTTTTAAAGAATTAAGTTATAACCACATATATAGAAACTCATATATTACAATGTATATACTTCTACTCAATATAAATTTGTGAAGAAAATGAATCTTTTAAAAATAAAACAGGATTTTGTTCCGTAACACAATTTCACAACTTTAGAATTAAATTATTCTTTTCTGTTACCCATCTGAAATCCCTATGAAAAACGTTTTTTATCATTTTATGAGAGAGAAAATGATCCTTGAGTGACGTAAAATGGAGGTAATAAATTGTTAGTCTGGGAATGAAAACATTTCCAAAAAAATTTAGCTATTATGTATAAATCATAATCTCATTAGTTTATCTTATGAAATCATACATTTTCTATTGAACCATAGAAATAAGACATATTTCATAAAAGTAAACCTATGGTGTAATTTTTATATTAATATTATATAAAAAATTGGAATCCAAGAAAAAGGGAGTAACCATCACGGTTACGCTTGGAATACCATCATATTATATTCCCATAATCGCTTAAGAAAAACCTAACAGATTAACACTATCCCTTCTACCAATGAAATGGAGAAATGTAATAGGGTAACATTTTTTTGATATATCACAGAACCACACATCATCATAACAATTATCAAGATCCATAACATGATTATAACCCATAAATTATGCAAACAAGAAAATTTATTAAGGAAAATAAATTTTTCAATATGAAATCAATTTCATTTTTAAGAAGTTGAACACTAATAAATGAAAAAAATTAAAGTAAACTTGTATAATTACAAATGAAGATTAAAACTTTAATCATCATGATGGAGAAAAATTATGTGTATACTCTAGATGTTAAAAACATTCTCTTAAACTTCTGTAAAAAGAGACATTGAAGAATATTTTTTAAGGAATGTCCCGTAGAGATATCAAACCATTAAAATGACAAAACCCAAAAATAATAGAAAATTTATATAATCTATTAATCCACATAATACAACATAATATGGTCAACATTCATTTAAATAATAAACTTTTCACAAAAAAATAAATTAAGTACAATGTTTTCCCAATGAATTAAAATTGGGTTAATAATTCCAATACATTTTATCTGAAAGAATTCTGTATTTGTACTTAATGTCCTAGATAATCAAATTAGATTCATTAATTCCTTAATTATTTGACTTTTACATATAAATTTTACTTATAAAAACTTTATTAATTTCATTTATTGTCATTTAAATGAGTATTAAATATATGAGTCTTCGTTCTAGGAGCATTTGTTTCATGGATTAATGGTATATTCCCATAAGTATAATTATGGCAGTTCATTTCAAATGGAAGAATAAATCAGTATGTGGAAGGAAATGGTAATAATATGTTTCATTAATTTTAAATTATACCATATATCATTTTTTCCGGATATGAGGATGATTTAATAGAGTAATCATTAATGATAAATTATGGGTTTCTTTTTTGTAGTTATTATGACCCTCAAAACTACTTTCATTTTATTTAATTGTATATCAAAAACATTAAATAAGTTATCATATATATATTACAATATTGTTTGACCATAATAATGGTTTTAATACCTACTTTTATTGTGTTAATAGAAAATGAAAACTCATCTTCCAGGAAGGTGGTCATTTGATACGTCACAATATATGTTTTCAATTTTTTGAATAAGAGGAGAACAGAAGAAGTTTGATGATTAATATTATATTAGCATAATAATATTTAACAATATATATGATATATTAGTTATCAATCAACTTTACCTAAAAAATACGTGAAAAAGTTAGACATAAGGAAAGAAATATTGAATTTAAAAGAGATAGAATAGAGGATTTTAACTCATGAATATCGACTCCAAGAGAACCTATTTAAGGAAATTGGATTTGGTATTTTGGTGAGACAAGTAATCTTGGACAAGGGGAAGAGTCTTGGGAAGTGAATTGTGATGAATTTATACTATATTCATGGAATATAAGGTGTGTGTAGATGGGGTGGTATTTATAAGGGGATAAGAGGAGTGTTTTTGGTTATCCTATTCATTTGATTATTAATTTTTTCTCAAGAATATCAATAATGTTGATTCCCATCAATAAATACAGAAACTAGAGAATTTTAGTTCGGAATAATGGGTGATACTACATCCATATATCATCTTAGACTCAATAATTAATTTATTTCATTATAATGTTAAAAATCATTAGTTACCGTATTTTATTATTTAAAAAAATCATCTATTTAAGTATATTATTATATATTTATCTGAACTATTTCTTAATGATTAGATTTCATAAAAAAATCCATATTATGAAAATAATTATCTATTTATGAAAATTTAATTTATTAATTAAAATAATAGTAAATTCAAAAAACATCGATTTTAACATTATAACTTATTTGAGGACACATTGTTTAATTAAATATAGTCTCGTCAAATAATATTATCATTATAACCAAAAAAAATTAAATTATAAACCAATTTTATGAAAATAAATTTTGTTTTAAATCATTATATTAATTATATGATTGTAAATAGGCATATACATTTCACAAAAATACAAACACATAAATTATCAATTTTAAACATTTGTTTTATTCTTCCATCATATAAATATATCATATATTCACTTATGAGATACCTAAATATTATTTCTTCTTTCATAGGTGATGTTATTATTCTATTACATATATTTTTATTTTAAATTTCTACATTAGTATTCTAATGGCCAGGATAATATTTTATCAGTTAATATTCCTTGATTTCTATAAATACCAATTATTTCATTATTCATTTATAATGAATTTAACTATTTAATTCTATAATGATAAAAATATTTTATAAGTACCTAGTCTGTTACATTCTCCCCCTTCCGGAAATTGAATCCTATCAACTAAATTCAATTATTTACCAAGTGTTGATACATTTCCATCATAGCATTTCAGATTACCATGTTTCTTCCTCAACCATGTGGTTTCTCTACCAAACCACAACTAGGAGAATTACCTTATTCCCTAATACTTTTTTTTGTGATCAATAATATAAATAGGAATATATTTTCAATAAATGTTCTCTTCCATCAGAATTACTTCATGTCCCAAAACATGAGAAGAATATATCATATACTTTATTGTCATAGAAACATGAAAATCATTTTGTACTTAGGAAATATTCAAGGAAAAATCCACTCGATAGGAAAATAACTGATATTTCTCCTAAATTTCACAGGGTTCAATTAATTTTGGTTTAATTGTTTCATTTTTTTTCAAAAATACATCACACATTTCTATGGAAAAACATTTAGAAATATATGATAACCAATGGTAAAAGAAATATCCTTCCACTAGTTATATGCATAACCATTATTCCCTCTATCAGATTTACTCAAGGTATGCTAAATCATATGAAATTTCTTAATCATTTACAATGAAAATTCTATCCCCAAAAACATTATTTCACCTTCATCATCACTAAATATTGGGGTTCAACACTGTGTTCCATATATTTCTTCAGAATTATCTATTTTTATACTGGAATGAAAATTTTTATTATGGGAAAATTCATCCAATGAAATATGAGGATCCAAACTTCCCTAGAATTCCATTGAACATGATCAAACCATATTCTACAATGTATGAATTTTTCAATCGTACAGTCCATCAGATTGAGAATGAAAAGTAGTGATTAAATCTAATTCAATTTCCAATGAAATATGAAGGCCTTTCCAAAATTTACAGCTGAACCTTGGATCATGATTAGATACAATATAGAAAGAAACTACATGTAATAGGAAAATATATTTGATATACAATTTAGAAATCGTATCTAATAATATAGTACCTTGACTAAGAATAAAATTTTATGATTTTTTCAAACGATTAATAATAACCCAACTAACATTGTTACCTTGAAAATGTTAGGTAAATCCCACAATGAAATCCATGGATAAATATTCCCATTTAAACACTAGCACTGGAATATGATAATGCATCACCTTTGGTAAATTAAATTATTATGTTCTCTGTTGAGATGTCAAAAATCTGATAGTAATGTCTACAATATCTCTTTTTATTCCATCCAACTAGTAATACTCCCAAATGTATATGTACATGTAATTTCCTTTAGGATGAACTAGAAATAAAGAACTATGAGCTTTACATAATAACTCATTCTTCAAATTTGAATCATAATTCAAATATAATCTCTTCACAAATATAAAAATATAATCCTTGTTAATGTCCAGTTCTGGAGCCAAAACCATTTGATAAATTCTAACATTTTCTATAATTCACAGTATTCCATATAATATTTATTAATACTCTATGATAGGAAAAATTATAGTGAAACCTGATATAGAATAGATTAATTTCCTACACCAAAAAATTCTAATAAAAAATTAGACAAATCATTAAAAAACTGGACAGCCTCCAAATGTAAACATGTTAATGTTGCATTTTGTTTTCAACTCAAATAATCTAACAATTTTTTTACTATAATAGTATGGTAATTGATTATGCAGTCATAATCGTTTATCATTTAAATAATTCTTATCAACCTCATGTTGAATTTATTCTGAGTGAATATAAACATCAAAATTTTATGATTAGTGAATATCTCACAATTGTCTCTATATAATTGTTGGATCCAATTTTTTTAAAGAGAATACCACATCAACTAATTATAAATCATCTGTTGAATAATTTGACTCATGGGGTTTCTATTTCTTTGAAGCATATGAAATTACCTAGTAAATTTGTATCATAAAGAAATCAATTCCTTTTAAAGAAGAATTACTATAGATGAAAAGCTCCCCATTTCTGGAAGGAAATTCCAAAATGGAGGATTCACCAATCTCATTTCCAATTCAAAAAAACAGTCATCACGTTTTTCATTCCCAATAAATTTAACCCCTTTTTGTGTTAACTTAGTTTTCAAGTTAGATAATTGTGAATTTTTTAACAAACCATCGAAAATAAAATTATAATCAATGAAAATTGTGAATCTGAGTAACATTTATTGGCATGATCTATTAATTATCCACTTTTATGTTTTGGTGGGATCAACTATTATGACATTATTATTTATATTATTCCAAAGAAAATAAATATGTCATATCCAAAAATCACATTTTCTAAATTTTTCATATAACATCTTTAATTTTACGGTATGTAGAACAATCCTTATATTTTTTCAAAAGTAATTGTATATTTTTGAATATAGAAATATATTATCAATAAAAATAAATGAAAAATTATAAAAATATTATTTTATTAATTTATTAACTATATCAATTACTAAAAAAAGGGAATAAAAAAACTCATTATTCTTATATCCAGTAATGACTGTTTTTTCATAATGTCATCCATTTTCACCTTTAGTTAATGGTACACGAATCCCATGTCAATCCTTGAAAAATAATGTACTCCCTAGTTATGATCAAACAATTAATATATATGATTCAATGGATACATTTTCTTAACATTGATGTTTTCTAATACTATATAATATATAAAAATCCTTATAAAAACATATATCTTTTAATAAACTAAATAATAGACCACAAATGTGAAGTACTCGGCTAAATAAAACATTTTTTTGACTACTCTTACAACTACACTTTAAATTATAGATGTTCTAATTGATCCATTAAATCACATTATTTTAGATTTTTTTAGTATCAAGGAATAAGTAAACTGTAAAATCAAACATCTGATCAGGTATAATACCAAGAAAGTAATCATAAAAATCACCCAGGTACTCATTTATCACTCAAAAATTATAAAAATGAAATAGTTCCTTGTTATAAACAATATATTAATGATAATATTAATTTATATATTTTATTAATTTACCATATTCATAATATGTTGTCAATGATATATGATAAATCTTATATAAAAATTGAGATTCCATATAAAATAAAACTGTTTAAGCTCCACAATCAATATGAGCATGTAAAAAAGAATTCCAATCTAAACCACGAATTACATCAAATTCTAAAAAGAGAAATAAAATAAGGTTTTTAGTTAAATTAATTATATATACATCTATTGGAATATTTTTATCTTTTATTCATTTATATTTCCACCATGTGTTTTTTCCAGCAATTCTGGATTCTTTTCTTGTGGATAAATTTCTAATTTACTCTATAAATTTTCAGAAATGAAGAATGTGTAGATCCATAATCAAACATGAAATTTTAAAAATCTGAGTAAAAAAATAATGTACCTAATACTACTTTATTGGATGGCCCAACAATTGGTGAAATAGTTTCAAATTAGTTTACCATTCCTTTCAACTTATTTTCTGGCTACTTTGTATCATTCTGCTTCTTTTTTGGGCACTCATATTCATAATGACCAACCTCGTTATATATAAAACATTTTAATATATGTATATAACAATTTATCATACCAAAACCATGGTTTCTTATTAAAATTACAAGCCATGTTACGGAACATTCCTCTTCAAAAACACTATCTAGAAATTAAAAGGCAATCCCCAGTGCATTTCTCTACAATTATCACAAATTGAAAAGTAAATATTATTACTATCAAACATATTTTATAAATTCATTCTTTTTTATTTACACATGTATCCCTTTTTCTATTGGTTTTCAAAGAAAACATGGTCCTTAGAATATCTTTTTCAACCCTTTTTCCCAATGAACAAGTTTTTTGTAACATTTGAATTCCCAAGAAGACAATTCCCTATTATATTTTTGGCTTCATTACGTATTAAAAATGGTTTATTTTACTTTCAAAAAACAAGATAAAATTTAAGTCTTACGTTGCCAATTGATTTGACAATTCTTCATATGTAGCCACTAAGTCCACCTCAAGTCTCAATTTAAATTTTTTTTCATCCTATGTTACGTCTCCTTAATAAAATATTTTTCAAGGAAAATATTTTCAGAAATCATCCTATTCCAAAGCATCAATGTCATTGTTATCCATGATATTCTTGTAAATTGACCACTACTAGTATCCTTCAACTTAAAAATAGAATATAGAAAGACTTAAATTATGATGATATGAACACCTGATGACATCCAAAATATTTTCTAAAACTTTATTCATGCCTTCATCTACTACAATGCCAGAAGGTACATTAAAAATTGGAGGGGTTTTCCTTATATTGTGATCCCCCACTAACATATTCTTCTAATGTTGATCTAGATGAACTCATTCCTAGATGTCACCATAATTTTTATTCTTTATAAAAGGATTAATTGCAGTCATAAACTACTTGATTCCAATTCCCACATTTCAATATTTCAGTTTCATAAGGATATCATCTCTTAGTGGCTTCATTCTTAAGATTCCATATTACTTCTGAGTTAAATCATTCTAAACCTACATATCATAGAAAAATAAACATGGTAATATATAATTAATATATAATTTCAACTTAACCATAACGTAATAATCATTTATGGTTATTATATTAACAATAACCTCACACTTAATTATATTTAAACATTTTTTTGATACCAACTGAAAAGAACCAACCATAAACAATACATAATATAATTAATTCAACTAGAATTCACCTTCGTACGTTCCTAGAGATCCATTATGTTAATATATTTAGAGAATTATGTTATAAATTCCTACATATAAACTCATATATTAAAAAGTATACACTTCTACCCAATATAAATTTTTTTGAAAATGAAACTTTTAAAATAAAGGACCATTTCATTGCATAACATAACTTCATAAATTTAAACATCAATTATTCCTTTCCAATACCAATCCATGATCCATATGAAAAAAATTAGTCCATAGGATTATAAAAAAAAGGTTTTATTTGGTACATAGAATGTATGAATTAAACCATTAGTTCATGAATGAAAACATTTTCAAAAAGTTAAAAATTTTACACATAAAACATTATCTCTTTATCATACCTTATAGAACCATATGTTTCCTATAAAACCATAGGATGGAGACAAAAATATAAAATTTTTCTTATGTAATATTTTTTATATAAATAAGAGATATAAATTAGTTATCCCAGATAGAGGGAGACACTATCCCGGTTACATTTAGAATAACCATCCCAATATATACCCATAATCTCTTATGAGAAACTTAACTATTAAACTTCAACACATTATGCAATACATTAGAGATATATTAAATTCTAGAACCACCCTTATTTTATCATAAAACTACCCATCATCATATAATCTCTTAAGAACCATTACATGATCATAACACATATTTATTTCATAAATGAATCATTCTTGGGGAAAATAAATTTCCATTTTGAAATCAGTTTTAATTTTTCTAAATTTGAGCACTTATAAATGAAAACTTTTATTTGGATCTAAAAATAAAAAAATTAAAGGTAGAATTAAAACATTATTGTTCTATGAAAGTGTTCAATTACATTCATACCATAAATATTTGAACATTTTTTTTCAAATTTTCTAAAAATAGGCATTAATGATGATTTTTAATTGAAATTCCTTTAAAAATGTCATATCATTGAAATGAGAATATATCATCTTAATTTAATATTTATATTAGCTATATATCCACCAAATAAAAATTATATAATAAAAAATAATTTCACAAATAATCTTATGACGACACAATAAATGAAGTATAAGGTTAACACATACAATAGAAATTATGTTAATAATTCACTAACATTTTGTATGAAATAATTTTTCACATGTATATAATGTTCTGTATAATCAAATTTGAATTATTAATTACTTAATTAAAAACTTTTTACACATATATTTTATTTATTATCATTTTATTATGTACATTTTTTCTATTTTGATGAGTTATAAATATTATAATTATCATTCTTGGATTATTCATTTCATGGATTTATAATCGATTCCCATCAAAATAATTAAGGTTATTAATGTAAAATGAAAGAAAAAATCCATAAGATGAATAAAATTGTATTAATTTGTTTCTATAGTTTTAAATTATATTATATATAATTTATTATGAGGATTATAATCCAGATATAACATTAATGATAAATTTTTGTTTTGTTTTTTGTAGTTTTTTCGACCATCATAAACTATTTTAATTTTATTTAAAAATTATGTCTATAAATTAGTTCTAGAAAATTTAAAAAGTTATAATATATTAAAAAAATATTTTTTAGCAATAATAATTTTTTTATAAAAATTCTTCAATGAGTTAATATAAAATGCAAAATTAGCATCCTTCATGGTGGTGATTTGACACAACACGGGCAATGTTTTCATTTTTTAGAATAACAGGAAAATAAAATAGGTTTGTTGGTAGATATTTTATTAGAACAAAAAAATTAAATTATGTATATTATTATCGCTTTATTTTTCAAATATAGACAGGAATGTTTAAGATAAGGTAGAAATAATGAAATAATTAATAAATTTAAAAGAGAAAAAATGAGGATTTTACCACGTGAATATCGTCTCCTTTTGAACCTCCCTAAGGAACTTGGTTTTGTCATTTGGAGAGAATAGAAGGTACTGGATATGGAGAATACAATTTGGAAGGTAATAGGGAATAATTTGGGAATTTTTCATGTATTATAATATGTATGAATAAGGGGTGGTGTCTGGTTTTATTTATATGAAGAGGGAAGGGGTATTTTGATTATTGTATTCATTTTTTTATTAATTTGGCTCAAGAAAATCAATAGAATTGATCACCACATATAAATATTTTAAATTGAGAATGTGATTTCTAAAAAAATATGTACATACATCAACCATATGTCAATCATGATTCAATAATTCATTTTTTAATTATAATGTTAAATACCTAAAAGTATAGTATTTCACTATTCACCAAAATTCAACTATTTTAAAAAAAATACAAAAAATTCACCATACCCATTTATAGACTAGTAGATTCAATAAATTGACTAAATTTTACTAGATTAATTATATAAATATGATAAATTTTATTTTAAACTAAAATTATCATTTCTTCTAAAAAACGTATTTTAATGTTATAACTAATTTTTTGAGGATTTCAAAAATTATCTAAGGTATCATATAATTAAAATATATTTAAAATAAAGAAAACTCCAATGTTATGAATCTAATTTATGAAAATAAATTTTCTTTTAAGTCATTAAATTAATTATAAAATTATAAATTTACATTTATGTTTCATAAAAATCCTAACACTAAATTAGTAATTTTTAAAACTTTTACATATTCATTACCTAACATAAATATAAAATATTTTCATTTTGTAGATAACTAAAATTTATTTATTATTCTATAGGTGACATTATAATTATAATATATAGATTACTATTAATAATGGCCACAATACAATTCCAATAGTAAGCTTACTATTGCATATTTATGTATTCATTAATTTCTGTAAAAATCAATTATTTCATTAATCATTTATATTGAATTAATCTATTTTACTATAGAAATGAAAAAATTATTCTTTATGTACCTGGGATGTTACATATATTCAAATTTATAATAGTAAATTTAATTTTTAATTGTTAAGATATATTGTTGTGGATTGTTATTGACATTTTTATTAAAAAAAATTATATCGAATAAATCATTCATTAGAGAGAAATATATATTACATAACACCCAAGGATGTTGAATTTTTTATGTTACATGAAATGAATGTGAGTATGTTTTTGTGAAAAATAAAATAACACAAATTATATTGACAAATAATTTTTATTAATATCTCACGGGTGAGGTAATGTTTTATTTGACTATAAAAATTAATAAACTAAGTATGATAATGTTTTAGAGAATACAGTATGAAAGTGTTTATCAAAGTATAGTTTTATTATGTTATACATTATATATGAAAATATATAACCAGTTTCCTTAAAATTTGTTTATTTTAAAATAATGTAATAAATGTAATATGTGTTCACAAAGCGTTTATAATAACATAATTCTTGGAAATATAGCTTTATGATCATTTCTAAACCACTTTTTCTGGGATATGACATGTGTTTTCATTTCATTCCATTTATTCTTTGGATTTTTATTTTTCAGAGGGTTTGGGATAACATAATTCCTAAACAATATAATTTTTTACTTATGTGTGAAAACAATCAAAGGGATAAAAATATAAAAGGGGAAAGCTATAAATTCATCATTTGTTTGTGTGTGTGTTTTATTTTCCTTTAATATTTTATGTGGTTGTTAAATTATGTGTGCAAGGAGTTCTTATAAAGTAAGTAAATGGAGTTATTAAAGAACAAAATAGGGATATTTGATGAAATATATTAATGTGAATGTGTTTTATTTGTACAATATTGACAATACGATAAGTAATTATTTTCCAACACAGTGAGATAACTCATTTATATTAGTAGGTGAATAAGTTATACTTCATATATAAAAAATGAGATGAATAATGATTAAATATAGATAAATTTTTACTTTATAGGTATTAAACTGGTGTGAAGGTAGTTCACAAATGTTTCTATTATTCATTATGAAGATTATTTATTTAAAGAAATGTATTTATCATAAATATATTATTTCCAATGAATTCCAATGGATTGTATTTTTTTGTCCATTCTAAATCATCCATGTTATTGAGATTTTTATGTTTAGAATAGATTACTTATTAAATGAATAAATGATTTGTTCAAGTAATAAATTTGTATGAGAAACATTTCATCAACATATAATTTTTTATCAACATTATTTGTTTGAATTTAAATAATTATTGAAAATTATTTTATGCAGTTTAAATTGAACATGTTTGAAAAATAATAGAGGAAGATACTAAATGAGAAAGAAATGTGGAAACAATGTATGTTTATGGTGATTATATGAGTTATAATACCATGGTACAAGGATTTATGATAACTTAAATAGAGCATATTATATATTTTTATTCCAATAAATTTATAGTGGAAATAAAATAGTTTTTTGATGTTTTGTATGGTAGTTTGGTTTATGTCTAGATTTCCCTATATTAATTTTAGTGACACCCTACAGACTTCTTATAGTTAATCATAGAATTTTCTATATTTTGATGACATTATTATTTTGATGTGTTGTCAAACATGGATTGAATCAAACTCAATCCATGAAATCATTGACATCTATATAATTTCATTTCAATATTTTATATAGTATTTCTATTGGTCATTGTTTAATTTATAGTGGTGTAAAAATGTTAAAACAAATTGAAATTATAGATATTTAATTGTTATTATATTTTGAAGAGTTTTTTTGATAACCCAAGGAGATTATATAGGGTAAAGAAGTATTTTTATCGATTAATTGGAATAATTACTTATATAATATATTTATTAAATCAGTTTGTAATGATTTATAGCATGGAACATAACATTGAATCATTGTATTAATGATTTTGAGGATTTTATTATATTAAAATAACATTTTTTTGTATTATTATCATTATATAAAGACCCTCAATCCATATTTTCTTCACAAATAATAGTAATTTTAATGATAGATGATTTTGGGTAGTTTTTTTGAGTTATTTTTCATTGAAATAAATTAATTTAGTATCTGATTATTTTATGGTATTATAAATTCCTGATGACAATTTCTTATAATATTAATTTATAAATAATTAAATTTATTAAATGTTCTTCTAAAGATAATTGGTATTTTTAAAGTTAAAAATGAATAATTAAAATTTAATTTTCATAATTACATCATTATGAAAATCCCATTACACACATTGAATAGATAATATAAATGAATCAGACTACAATTTATTACTCTTAGTCATACAAATGATGTTGTAATTTATTTTAAATAGTGTGTTGATTCACCTTCTGTATATAATAACCCTCATCCACTATAATGACATGTTTTTTCATACACCATTATATTATATATTACAAAATAGAAATATTGTTTTTTATATTGAATTTGAAAATGATAGATTCATAAAATATTAAATAATGGACAAATAATTTTTAAAACATTTGTAAAAATCACTACAAAAAAAAACAAAACAACAATAAAATAGATAAATTATAGGTTATATAAACACTCATATGAAATGAAAATCATTATATAAACCTCAAATACTAGTATATATAGGATATATAAAAAATTAATTCAAATATCTCAAATAAATTTAGAAATCCTTTAATACTATCTAAGAATTTTATCAATATTTCCAATCTTAATGAAAATATATTTCTCTACATATGAGGTTCAATGGCCATATTTTTTTAATCACCCATAAAACTAAAATTTTCACTTTATATGATTATATATGGATTAAAAAATTAAAATCAAAATTATTTAGTAGACATATTAAATAAAAAATAAATATCAGCTGAAAATGTAAATGAGTGATGATCAAAGGTGAATCCACATCTGATCCAATAAATATACTTCTAAATTGTTATAATTTTACTAGTATATACAAGACAAGGGATAGATTATTTGAAATATGAAACTCGATATATTAATAGTTATAAAAGAAAGCATCCTATATCTTTGTAATTTTCTTGTATCATGACACTTCATTTGGTTCATCTTCTTAATCTCCATCAAAATTTGATTTTCTTTTTTAATATTTCTATCCCATTCTTCACCCATAGTTTTTATTTTAATCCTTTTTTATAGTTATTACATTATATAACCCTATATTTTGGGTCTATGATTTCACCTTATAATATTTTTAGCAAGGAAGCCTTTGGGATGAAGACATATCTTCAACTGTTATTTTAATTGAATAAATATTATTCATAAGGTATTATATTTAGTAAATATTAAGATTGAATAATATATATGGATAAGGACAATCCTATATATTAATCAAGATATAGAGACTAATTATATTTATTGTTTTAAATATTTTTTCATAATATCATCTTGTTTTTTTGGTTCAATGAAACTAATTTTTTGGAATAAAAACTTGTATAATATATATTGTGGATTATGGATTTCTTACATTAAACTACATTATAATTTCCGATAATCTATCCTTTCATACATTATTTAAATTTCATTATATATTTAACATTTGAATGTATATTTTTATTTGGAGTAGTAATGTTTATTTTTTACTTCTATTCAATATATTAATTATATAGCATGAAATGACTAAAGAGTAATCCTAATGTATTCACTCATCAACCTCCAATGTTTTTCAAATATAGGTTAAAATTAATTTTTTTTTATTTTGGGTATTTTATGAAAATAGTAATATTATAATTGAAAGGAATGTATTTATCTTAATCCAAAATTTCATTTCCTAGATACACCATTATCCTACTCGTCTGATTGCGTATTTTCACTATCATTTTTTAATATTCACATTTCGAGAGAATGTGAACTCATGGGGTCTCTACATCACAAAAAATATATATTTGCTGAATTGTGATGCCATCTAAATTTTTATTGCTTCATAGGAGGAAATTTTCAAGGCCATATGCTCTAGTTCTAGGGGTCTCAGACGTAGTAGATTCTATTAGTTCATATGGGCTTTGGAAGCGCTTCTTGGTCATGATTGTTCGATGGATGTAGTCTAGATCTCTATTCTGGGGCTTCCACTCCCCTTCCAGAATATTAATTTCCTATCTGAGATTGGGGGATTTCATGGAACCTTTATTTTCACTAATTATCTAACTCTTTATCTCAAATTTGCTATCGGTGGCTCCGTCTTTCATAGATATCTTGCGTTTTTTCCGTCCAGATTATCACATCATTCCCTTTAGTTCTAGTTCCCTCTGTGCTACTTCACTTGGACACCCCTCCAAGAAGAAGTGCTCCTCAACATATCAATATGGTTCTAGGAGGTTTTCTAGATAATGATGTAATGGGTGGATCATATCCATCCCAATTATGATCGATGGCTCGCGATATTGAAGATGAAGAAGTGTCTTCCCCCACCCAAGAATGAATATTCTTTCTCATATTTGAGTAGTTTGTTTATTGATGGATCGCAATGCTCAGTTTGAAGAAGTATCTGCATTTCCACAATCTCCATGCCTCTATCCCACTCATTGAGTTAATTTATCTAGGAATATTATGATACCAACCAATCAAACATCTCAAGTTGTGGAAGAAACATCATCATCTCTGAGGGGTGTTTATACCAGTCTTAGTCTGAACTCAAAGCTATTATATTGATGTCTCCATCATAGCATGGATGATTGTGGGGCCAATACAGGATGTAACTTGTGTCAATAACATTGTTTTCTTTATGGAACTCTAATATCCTTAAAGCTATGATTACGATAACCATCATTGCCAATGAATTTTGGAACATTTCAGTCTCTTTAATGTCATTCATAGAACCAAAGAAAAGTTCTGATAAAACTATAGAATTCCCTTTAAGAATGAGGGTGCATAACTTTATGCATGCCAACACACAGAACCTCCATATTTAGATTTTTTGGAAGCATAACATCACTATTGATCAAATGGAATATGAAGATAATTTTATTAAAAAAATATCATCTTAGGGTCTCACTCCTTATTCTTCTCATTTTTATATTCTAAATGAGACATGAAGACTCGTAAATTACTTCGGGATGATCATGGTGATTTTGACTCGGGGGACTACCTACTCTTATTTGGGGGAAATTTCAATGTGGTGTTGGATCCTAGGGAGAAGAAAGGCGGGGAATCCTTTCCACATATGGAGAGCCACGAATTCACAGTGTTCATAACCAAAAATAGTCGCATGGATTATGAAGGAGAAACCATTACCTAATGTAATAACCTGTGAGGCAGGAAGCGGATCTCGTGTCAACTCGATCGATGCTTAGCAAACTATGTATCCATTTCCTCCTATTCTAATGTAAATGTATTACATATTCCTTGTAATCTAACTAACCAATCTCCACTAAAAATTAAAATGAAACCTATGATCGGTCATTGGGATAAATTCTTCTTCTCTCATTTGTGGACAGAGGAACCCGACTTCTACCGCACTGTACAAGAATCCTGGGAAAAACCATTGCAAGGACATACATAAATGTGATATCATAATAAAATCAAAAGGATCAAGGGATACATCCAATCCTAGGTACTGAACAGGCCTTCTTATAATCAATACATGATGGTGATTAGTGTAGAAATTGAGAGTATGGAAGCAAGCCTTGTGAACTATTGGGATGATACTTCTTTTGATGAACTTATAAGTCAGAAGAACTCTTTTACGGACATGTTTCATTGGTGGGAACAACATTCTATGGAATGATATATGAAAAAATGGTTGTGCAAAGACAATAATATCATGGTATTTTTCATGGCATGTATTAATGAAAAGAGTTGTTTCAGTAGACCATCCATTCTTATAGAAGATGACACTTATTCTAATGATCAGTATAGTGTTGAAAAAAAGGGTAACAATTTCTTTTGGAAACTCCTTGCTGTGCCTAACCTTAATCTAGTGGAGGGTTACCTAAGAGAGTATATAGAAATCATTGATGGTATTTCTAACATGGTTACTAGTACTGTCAATGAAACATTGGAATCCATTTTGGAGGAGGTTGATATTCAGGATGAACTTTGGTCTCTCAATCCAGAGAACGCTCCTACTCTCAATAGATTCCTGGGGTTGTTTTATAGGGCATCTTGGGAGTTGATTAAGATGAAACTTGTGCAAGAAATTATTGTATTCTTCATATGCAGAAATATACCCCATTTTGCGTGTTCCACTAAAATGGTGATATTTACCAAGATCAAGAACCCACACTCCCTCCAACACTATAGACCAATATTAATGTGTAATGTTCCATACAAAGTGTTGGATTTAATTCTCAATAGAATATAGGAAGTTTATTTTCTCAACTATTTTTCAGAAGAGAATCAAGGATTTATGAAAGGGAGATCCATCTAGGGTTCCCTTGAAAGGGATCCATAGGTAATTTCTTATATCAATAGAAAATCCATTGGCTTTAATATTTAATTAAAATTAGACATGAATAAGAATTATGACAGGCTGTAGAGAAAAATTATTCCCAGGGTTCATTCATGGATTGGTTTTTCTAATTTGGTGGTTGAACATTTGTTCCGATTATTTACATCCACCTGTATTTTGACATCCTTTATGGGGAAGAAATATGTAATTTTCAAAATGGTTTGAGGATTGAGACAAGGTTATCATATTTTCCTAACCCTTTTAATCATGGCACAAGATTCACTAAGTAGGTATATCCATAAAATAATTATGGAAGGCTCCATTATTCCTTATCATTCTCAGAAATATGTCCATAGTATATATCATCTAATTTTTGTAGATGATACAATTTTTCTGTAAATGGTAGTAATTTTTCCATCAAAGAAATCAATATCATCCTTAATCATTACTACAAATGGAGTGAGCAAGTGGGGAAAAAGGATAAGAGCAATATTTTTTTATCAGAAAATATGTTCAGAAAGAATGGTGGGTATCCATGATAACATATTGGGTATAAAGAAATGTTCATTTCATATAGAGTACCTATGTGCTTAAATAACACATAGAAAGTCTTGTATCCAAAACATTGACAATGTGTAGGGAAAAATTAAGTGTACAATCCATAATTGGAAAAACCATTTTTTTCATCGGGAGGAAGAGTTAAAATATTCAATTGTGTGCTTTCCTCTATTATAATTCTTTTCATTTCCTCACACAAGGTCCAAAAGGCTATTATTGTACAAATGGAGAACTTGGTGTCATCGTTTTTATCGGTTGCTCAGATGGATGGGAAATATCATTGGGAGGTATGGGAAAGTTTGAAAAAACCCCAGGTTGTGGGTGGGATTAATGATAAAAGTATAAAATGGAAAATGGGGGTCTTCATGTGAGGCATTATTGGGAGGTTGTGGAAGGGAGGACTCTCTAGGGGAAATTTACATAGGGTAGATATGGAGGTGATTCTAGAAATCAGAGGGGAAGAACTTCAGACACTTGGAACATGGTTCAACCTCACATTGAGGAAGTCTCACACCACTCTCACTAGATTGTGGGTGGAGGAGACCTCAATTTTTGGCAGTGTAACTGGGTTGGCATGAAGCTCTACTTCCCTGTATGTCCAGTTCTAGACATCACCTTCATGGAGGCTGTAACGACCAAATTTTTTGAATATTATATTAACATACTATTAAAGATTTAATAGAGATATTATTGGTTAATGTAGAAAAAAGAGTTGATGGCTTCATCCAGTAGACTCGGACCATATGAATCCCACTTATCAGAGCTTGGGAAGGAGGTGGCATATTTGGCCGTCACATTGGAACAAGCACAAGTCAAACTCTAGCGTGTCAAGCCTGAATGGAACCGCCTACGGGAGAAGTTCAAGTTAGTTGAAATTACTTCTAGGGAAATGTTATCCGAGCCTCCCTCAGATTCTCACACCTTAGCACACCTTACACTTAGGTCATATGATGGTGTTGTAAGGGGCTATGTAACGAGACCGTAGCAACTTTGTGTAATTATTTGAGATAAATAAAATTGTTATTTCTTCTTATGGTAAAGTTTGATAATTTTCAAATGTCCGAATAATGTTAGGATGTATATTATTGTTTAATTTTGGAAAAATGATATTTTTAAATATTTATGTAAACGTTAAATAATTAATGATGTGTAAAGATTTTCAAAAAATGGTCTTATGCAAATGTGTTCAGTACGAAATTTAGAGTCTAATAAGATCAACATAAATTTTGGTGAATATTAAATTATGAATAGTGATTTTACACTTAGGATTAGTAATGTGGCCAAATAGATTAGTAATCACACTTAAATAAAGTATTAATATAATATAGGCACCTTGATTAACTCATATGATTCAATAAAATAGGTAAATAACTGTTTCAAAAATTATTAGCCAAGTATCAGTTTTTTCGGGTGAATAGTTTTTTTAATTAAAATTGAAATAAAAAATATTTAGAAAATTATTTTTATAAAATTTACTTTATTTTTTAATTCATAATATTGATATTATGTTAAGGTAATTTTTGGGGATTTTTCTGAAAAAAATGAATTTTCAGTGAATAGTAAAAATACAGTTTTAGGGTTTCGGTATGTTTAATGACATCATAACAGTGTCATGATGATGTCATGAGATATTTTAAGGGATGTTAGACTTATGAATAGTATTATATTCTATTAGGTGTCCAATTTGGCCAATACCATGAGGAAATACTACTTTTTTGCCAATACCACCAATGAGGTGTCCCCTGGCCATTCATGCCTTGTACCCTCACTTCCCCTATAGATACAAAGCCATTCTCTCATCCTTTATAATCCAAAATACTCCTCAACATAACTATGGTCTCATTACCTCCCAAGGATTCCTCCCAATGTTCCCTCAAGCCTCCAATGTCCGAAAAATTTAGTTTTAGGACTTACGTTTTAAGGTAAGGGATCCTACCTCTCTCTTTCATTCCATGTACTATCTTTTATGTCACTTCTTTTATACTCCATTTTCTTATTTTGGGGATGTTATTTTATATTCATCCTAATATCCTTTTCATGTTCATATGATGAGAGACCCCCTCTTTCTGTCATCAATTCATTTTAAGAATGTTTATGTGGCGACGTTAGGCTGCTGAATTTTACGGGATTCTTGCACCCTTCTCATTTTCAAGTTCTATTTTCATGTCAAGTATTTCAAGTTCATTTTTATAATGTTGTGGTATGATCTCTATATCTATAATACTGATCTTTTATGTTCATATGATGAGAGACCCTATTTGATCTCTTCAATTCTTTTTTTGATGTTTTAAGTGATGCCGTTAGGCTGCCAAATTTTCATAAGAGATATCTTATTTGTGTCTCCCCTCCATGTTTTTTATTTCATATGGTATGTCTTTCAAATTTCATTACCATGTTCTTATATCCTCTATATTCTGTCCCTCTTTTGTTTTATAGATCATCCATGAGTGGGTGAGCCATTTCCTCTCACCTTTCAATGTTTTCTAAACCCTTGTAACATAGCTGTTATGCTGCAGAATTTTCATCTCAAAATGTCTCTCTCTTTTTCTCAAATTATATTATTTTATTAAGTGAATACTCAAAGATATTTTTTCTATCGAGGTATTCACATATATATAAAATTTATATATTTTAATTCTGGGATTTACATACATGAAACCCACTTTCCTTTTCTGTGGGTTTAGAGTGACATAAAGATCACGTCTTTAAAGTAGTTTTTAAAATGTTATGACTATGAAATGAAAACCATTTCTTTTATGCTGTATGGGTTGTTTATGAAATTATTGATGATTATATATGTGGATCACATTATAATAAATACAAATTAAGTGTGTTCCCTGATAGCGCTCCAAAGCATTGGGTAAAGACTTAATCTTTATAGATGACCATTTTAACGATACCTTGGTGAATAACCTTGGTAATTATTTTAATGACACCTTGGGGATGGACCTTGGTGAAATGAAAATGATTGTCTATGTTAAATATTGTAGACACATTTTAATGTTATGAAACACATTATTTTTATATGCCTCATGATCTCTTTCTCATTCCTTAATGTTATTTATCATGACCTTATTGATGTATCTGAAGATCACATGTAAAATGTTTCTCTTGTTTCCCTTACTGGGACTTCTTCTCACCCTTTGCCTTGATGTATTCTCCCAGGTGATGAGATACTTTAATGAACTTAGTATAAATAATGAAAAATCCTTTAAAGTGTTTAAGAATAATGTTTTATGTTGTTTTCATGTATTATATTCCTGGTTTCCAAGACACTAAACCTTAAAGATCCACTTTTTTGTATAATGTAATGAAAGTTCATGTGATAAAAAGGCGGGATTCCATAGTTGGTATCAATGGTTGGTTTAGTTATTTGTGGAAATTAGCACACGAAAGCATTAGGAAGAACCCTATAGTAATGTTTAAATATAGGAAATCCTCCTAATATTTTGGTGAGTATTGAGTTAGTGGTTTATCAAACAAATACATCCCGGTCAGGATATGAGCAGGTAGAGGCGGATCAGGCACAGATGTACATAGGGGAAAAACCCGAAAACACATCTTTGATCTAGACTCGAATGGGACTAGTGTAGGATAATGTGCCTTGTTGAACTCTTGGTTACGACACTCCGGGGGGATATGTTTGGTTAATCACAATCTTTTAATGAATCATTTTGAAAGAATTATAGAAAAATTTAGTTTTCTAAGCATGATGTTTTATTACATAGAATCCCTTATAGTTAAAAAATTATTAAATGATATATATTTTTCACTAAGGTTTTATTCTTTTAGAAAATGGTGGGAAATTGGAGGAAACGTGCAAATGGTGACCACAATGCACCATGTGCTGACAGCCCTCTGATGGAATCCAAAATGGAAACATTCATGTGCATGATGAACCAACCCACTCAAGTTATGGGAAAAAACTTGAATCAAGGTGAGAGGTCGATCTCACCTCAAAGGGAACAACATTCTTTAGAGTCCTTTATGCGTCAATGACCACTAACCTTCAGTGGATTGGGTGACCCATTGGTTTCAGAACAATGGATAATCTCCATTGAAAAGATCTTTTCTGTACTCCATTGTTTGGAACAAGGAAAATTCACCGTTGATGTTTACCTCCTAGAGGGGGAAGCTGATCAGTGGTGGTCACTAGTAAAAAACACAAAACCAAGAGTAGAGATGGAAGCTATGGAGTGGGAATAGTTCAGGTGATTATTCTTTAATAAGTATTTCCCTCATTCCATGAGAACAAGAATGGAGAAGGAGTTTCTCAAGATGAAGCAGAAGGAGAATGAATCTGTCAGAAGCTATGAGATTAACTTTACCCAAATTTCATGATATACCTCTAGCTTTTTCATGGATCCAAATGATAAGGTTGATTGATTTTTCGGTGGGCTGAGACCTCATCTGCGGAAGAATCTAGCCAACCGAGCATGTGATTGCAATGAGGAAATCATGAGGAGTGCTATGAAAGTCGAATTGGAGTTTGGTGAGACAAATTGGACTAAAAAATCTAACAAGAAGAAGAGAGATCTAGAACCATGCCTGGGAAGAAGCTTTGATCAGGAAAGAGGTGGAAAGAAAAGGCAACATTCCATTGCAATAAATATGGGAAGAATCATTCGGGGCACTGCTTGATCAGAAGTGGCAAGTGCTACAAGTGTGGAGGAGGAGACCATCCTGCTTGGAATTTTCATAGTGAGGTGACGCCTCCACTCCCCAACACTGACGAAAGAGGAAATATGGTTCTGGCCCTACCCGAAGTCCAATGCTTCATGTGTGGACAGCTTGGGCACTTTTCTAATCACTGTCCAAATCCAAGGGTAGTGGAGGGGAATCACCATCAACCTCCACAAAGGCCAGGGGAGCAAGGTCGTGCATTTTCTATCACAACAACTGAATTTGAAGCTCTGAATGACGTGGTAGTAGGTACTCTTATTGTCCTCCCAAAACTAGAATGTACTCTATTTGATTATGGTTCTATGCATTCCTTTATTTCCTCCAAGTTTGAAAAGAATATATTATCAATCCCCAAACTTCTAGAGGTAGAGTTGTTAGTAAAAACTCAAAGTGGGATTATCCATGCATCAACAGTGTTTAGAGACTCTAGTGTTTACTTTATTGAGCACCATCTTATCGCAAATCTAGTAGTCATTTCCATGATGGGATTCAACGTTATAATATGGATGGACTGGATCTCAAAGTATAATGCTAAGATCAAATGCAGAAGTAAGGAAATATAAGTAGTCTTGAATGAATGACCTACAATTACCTTCCAAGGAGAGATCTCCTGACCTGATCCTTGTCTAGAGGCACCTCATATAGCCTTATTTATTGAGATAATCGGTGAGGATGAAGAAGGAAAATGGAGTATACAAATAGAATATGCTTCAATTGATCAGGAATACATGGACATATATCGTGAGGAGTTACCTGTACCTCCCCCAGAAAGAGAGGTAGAGTTCTTCATTGAACTCATACCTGGATCTCAACCGATATCAAGGACCGTGTATAGAATGGAAAATGTGGCGCTAGAAGAGTTAAAGAAAAAACACCAAGACTTCTTGGAGAAGGGGTTTATCCGACTGAGTGTGTCTCCTTGGGGAGCATGAGTTTTACTTGTGATGAAGAAGGATGGATCAATGCGGCTATGCATTGATTATAGAGAACTGAACAGGATCACATTGAAAAACATATACCCTCTTCCAAGAATTGATGATTTATTTTTCCAACTTCATGGGGATGAATTCTTCTCCAAGACTGAACTTCGATCTAGAAATCATCAACTGAGAGTGAAGAAGGAATATATTCCAAATACTGCCTTCCAATCAAGATATGGGCATTATGAGTTTACTGTTCTGCCCTTCGGCTTGACCAATGCTGCTGCTATTTTCATGGATTTGATGAATAGATTCTTTAAGGACTACCTTGATAACATTGTGGTAGTTTTTATTGATGATATTTTGATATATTCAAAAAGTCGTGAAGAGCATGAATATCATCTGAGGTTTATTTTGAAAACTCTATGGAAGGAGAGGCTCTTTGGAAAGTTCAGCATGTCTGAGTCTTGGTTACAACAAGTGGCCTTCTTGGGGCACATCGTAACCAATGAAGGAATATTGGTTGACCCTACAAAGACAATGGTTGTGGAGGAGTGGCATCGACCCACAACAGTAACTAAGACTCGTAGATTCCTTGGTTTAGCAGGATATTATAGGAGGTTTGTGAAAAAAAAATCACGGCTTTCTAATCCAGTAACCAAGTTGACTCGAAAAGGGGTTAAGATCATCTGGACAATGAATGCAAGGAATGTTTCCAAGAACTGAAGAATAGATTGGTAACTTCGCCTCTGTTAACACTACCCACTATCGAGGAAGGATTTGTTATTTTTAGCGATGAATCTCTGAAAGGGCTTGGGTGCATCCTAATGCAAATTTACAAGGTAATTTCTTATGCATCTTTGCAGTTGAAGATTCATGAGAAAAATTATATTACACATTACCTAGATCTTGTGGTAGTTGTTTTTTCTCTAAAGATATGGAGGCACTTTTTTTATGGGGAGATATGTGATATATACACCGACCACCAGAATTTAATGTATATTTTCATGCAGAAAGAATTTCTCATGAGATGAAGGATATGGTTTGATCTTATTAAAGACTGTGATTTTTCAATTCATTGTCACCCTAGAAGATCAAACAATGTCGTGGATGCATTAAGCAAGAAAGACCCTGTTGATCTGGAAACAATGAGGATCCTAGAAGATCCCTTGATTACGGATCTATTAAAACTGGACATGGGAATTATAAGGGAAGGGACATCATCAACCCTATCTCAAATGATTTCTCAACATTAATTACTAAAGAAGATCAAGAATGATCAAAAAGAAGATATTTTATTGCAGGTGAGGTTTGAGGCTGTGAAGGATTGGAATTTTCTTGATTTCAATATTGATCAAGAAGGTTTATTGAAATTTCATACAAGACTATGTGTTCCATCTATTCCAGAAATAATGAAATAACTTATGGATGAAGCTCATAGCTCTACTTTCTCTATACATCTTGGAATCACTAAAATGTATAGAGAGCTCCGTGATCATTATTGATGGTATAATATGAAGAGAGATATTGCTGATTACACAAGAGGGTGCTTGGTGTGTCAACAAGTAAAAGAAAAATGACAACTTCTTAAGGGGGTTTTACAACCGCTACCCATACCAGCATGGAAGTGGGATAATATCACTATGGACTTTGTCACTGGTCTTCCAAAAACATCCCAAGGGAACAATGAGATATGGGTTATAATGGACCATCTCGCCAAGACCAACCATTCTATACCTATTTGGGAAGATTTCCCTCTAGATCAACTTTCCATGATATACGTAAATGAAGTGGTAAGGCTGCATGGGCTACCACTAACCATCGTATCTGAACATGATCCAAGATTCACATCCAAATTCTGGAGAAGTCTTCAACATTCTCTGAATATTGAATTGAATTTTAGTACGGCCTATCATTCTCAAACTTATGACCAATATGAATGGACTATTCAGACACTTGAGGACATGCTGAGATTATGATCAATAGAATTTAATGGTTGATGGGATCAACACTTCCCATTAGTTGAGTTATCCTATAATAATAACTTCCATTCCAGTATTCAGATGTCACCCTATGAAGCTCTGTATGGAAAGCGAAGTATAACTCCTACTTGTTGGGATGAAGTTGGTGGGAGAAAGCTTCTTGGTCCTGATCTTGTGCAAGAGATGACAGAAAAGGATCATGAAATCCAACAACACATAAAGGCTGCTCAGAGACGGCAGAAGAGCTATGATGACATCCGTCGAAGGGACTTGGATTTTGGTGTTGGTGACAAAGTCTTCCTTCGAATTTCTCCATGGAAGAGAGTTATGCGGTTTGGGAAGAAATGGAAGCTTATCCCTAGGTACATTGGCCCCTATGAAATCCTTGATCGCATAGGAGTAGTGGTCTATCATCTAGAACTTCCACCGAACCTAGATCATGTTCATGAAGTCTTCCATGTATCTCTCTTGAGGAAGTACATACCTGACCCTTCGCATGTACTGAACCCAGAGGTGGTACAACTGGAACATGCCCTCTCTTATGAGAGGCATCTAGTGGAGATCTTAGACCATAGAGACATGTTTATACGCCACAAGACTACCCACCTTGTGAAAGTGTTTTGGAGTAATCATAAGTATGAAGAAGCGACATGGGAGCCAAAGGAAACAATGAAGAAAACATACACTCACCATTTCGACTAGGCCTCTGGTTTAAAATTTCAGGGACGAAATTTCTTAAGGGGGTATGAATGTAACGACCCAAATTTTTTGAATAGTATATTAACATACTCTTAATGATTTAATAAAGATGTAAATGGTTAATGCAGAAAGAATAGTAGATGGCTTCATCCAATAGACTTGAACCATATGAAGCCTACTTATTAGATCATGGGAAGGAGGTGGCATATTTGGGCTTCTCTTTGGACCAAACCCAAACCGAACTCCAGCGTGTCAAGCTTGAACAGAACCTCCTACGGGAGATGTTCAAGTTAGTGGAGATTACTACAAGGGAAATGTTATTTGAGCCTCCCTCACTTTCTCTCACCTTAGAAATCCTTACACTTAGGTCATATGTTGGTGTTGTAAGGGGCAATGTAACGAGACCATAGCTACTTTGTGTAATCGTTTGAGATAATAAAAATTGTGATTTATTATTATGGTAAAGTTTGTGAATTTTCAAATGTATGGATAATTTTAGGATGTATATTATTGTTGAATTTTACAAATAGGATATTTTAAAAATATTTAGGTAAACCTTAAATAATTAAGGATGTGTAAAACTTTTCAAAAAATGGTCTTCTGCAAATGTGTTCAGTAAAAAATTTAGAGTCTAATAAGATAGACATAATTTTCGGTGAATAGTAAATTTTGAATAGTGATTTTACACTTAGGATTATTAATGTGATCTAATGGATTAGTAATCTCACGTAAATAAAGTATTAATATAATATAGGCACCTTTATTAAGTAATGTAATTCAATAAAATTGGTAAATAACTGTTTCAGAAATTATTACCCAAGTATTAGTTTTTTCAGCTCAATAGTGTTTTTTAATTAAACATTAAATTAAAAATATTTAGAAAATTATTTTTATAAAATGGTTTTTATATTTGAATTCAGAACATCAATATTATGTTAATATAACTTTTTGGGATTTTTCTGAAAAAAATGAATTTTCAGTGAATAGTAAAAACACAGTTTTAGGGTTTCGGTATGTTTAATGACATCATAACTGTGTCATGATGCTTTCATGAGATATTTTAAGGGATGGTTGACTTATTGATAGTAATATAAGGTATTAGGTGTACCATGTGTCAAATACCATGAGGAAATACCAATTGTTTTTCCAATACCACCAATGAGGTGTCCCTTGGCCATTAATGCCTTGTCCCCTAACTTCCCCTATAAATACCAAGCCATTCACTCATCCTTTCTATTCCAAAATACTCCTAAACGAATCTCGGGTCCCATTACCTCCAAAGGAGTCCTCCCAAGGTTCCCTCAAGCCTCCAAGATCCTAAAAATTGAGTTTTAGGACTTATGTTTTAAGGTAAGGGATCTGACCACTCTCTTTCTTTCCAAGTACTGTCTTTTATGTCATTTCATTTATGCTCCCTGTTCTTATGTTGGGGATGTTCTTTTATATTCATTATACTGTCCTTTTCAGGTTAATATGATGAGAGTCCCACTCTTTCTCTCATCAATTCATTTTAAGAATGTTTAAGAGGCGACGTTACGCTGCCGAACTTGTAAGGGATTCTTGCACCCTTCTCATTTTCATGTTATATTTTCGTGTCGAGTAATTCAAGTTTCTTTCTATTATGTTGGGGGTATTATCTCTATATCTATCATACTGATATTTAATTTTCATATGATGAGATACCCTATTTGATCTTGGCAATTAATTTTTTTGAAGTTTGAAGTGACGTCGTTAGGGTGCCGAATTTTCATAAGAGAAATCTTATTTTTGTCTCCCCTCCATGATTTTCATTTCATATGGTATGTATTTAAAATTTCATTAACATGTTCTTATATCATTTATATTCTTTCCCTCTACTGTTTTATGGATCATCCATGAGTGGGTTAGCTATGTCCCCTCTCTCTTCAATGTTTTCAAAAACCCTGTAACATAGACGTTATGCTACAAAATTTTCGTCTCAATATATCTCTCTCTTTTTCTCAAATGTTTATATTTTATTAAGTGAATACTCAAAGATATTTCATCTACATATATATTCACATATATATCAAAATTCTATATTTTAATTTGGGGATTTACATACATGAAACCCGATTTCCTTTTCTGTGGGTTTAAAGTGACATAAAGATCACGTCTTTAAAGCGGTTTGTAAAATGTTGTGACTAAGAAATAAAACCCATTTCTTTTATGATATATGGGTTTTTTTATGAAATTATTGATGATCATATATGTGGCTAACATAATAATTAAGAAAAAATAATGGTGATCCCTGATAGCGATAGAATGTATTGGGTAAAGACATAATCTCTAGAGATAACCATTTTAACAATACCTTGGTGAATAACCTTGGTAATTTTTTTAATGACGCATTGGGGATGGAACTTGGTGAAACAGAAATTATTTTCTATGTTAAATTTTATAGCCACATCTTCAATTTATGAAACATGTTATTTTTATATTCCTCATGATCTCTTTCTCATGCCTTAACGTTATTTATAATGACCTTATTGATGTATCTGAATATCACATGTAAAATGTTTCTCTTATTTCCCTTACTGGGCCTTCTTCTCACGCTTTCCCTTGATGTATGCTCCCAGGTGATGATATACTATAATGAACTTAGTATGAACAATGAAAAAGCCTTTAAAGTGTTTAATAAGAATGTTTTATGTTGTTTTCATGTATTATGTTCCTGGTTTCCAAGACACTAAACCTTAACCATCCTCGTTTTTTTTAATAATGTAATGAAATTTTATGTGATAAAAATGTGGGATGCCATACAGGTGGTGACACATCTCATCTTAATGCATGCTATTCTAAACTAGGATCATCGAACAAGCTATTATTCCATTGTCATGAACTCAGAAGCCGATCGATCTGTCTTCCAGTGATCATCAGTAGGAACCTTCTCGATAATGAAATATCAGGGAACCAAAATGATGGAACATAACTGAGAGGAGTGGAATGGAATTATTTGGATCAAAGAACTCCTATATAGTCCCAACGTTTTGAAAAGGAGACTGTAACATAATTCATTTCATACTAAAGAGAATATTATGCGTTAGAGAGAGAATCTTGTATTGAAATGTGATTGTTGAGAAGTTCCAAAAACTGAAGACATGAAGCACCTATTCTTTGATAGGGAATGGGAAAAAATGGAGTGGAAGTCTTTTAGTAGATTTATGGTATGGTTCCCATAGGGGGACCCAAGTATCTACTTCTTCAGCTGCTGGTTCTAGGGAGAAATACATATTTTCCTAGAGTTCATGATGTGGGATATCATTTTTGTGACTGGATTTGGGTTCATTTGGATAGGACACAATGGCGTATGTCATCAGGGATATGAAATTACCGAGAAGGGACTGGTGATCAAAAACAGAACCATAAAAAATGATTACGTATAACTATGCATGAAAAGTGAGACTGCCCCATCTATTATTCAACTTATCTCATGCACCTAAACATCCATGATTTCCAATAATATACTTGTTTGGTGGGTTTATTGGTATCCTCATTCAGAGTGTCTTAAAATGAACAGTGAATTCTCATGTAACTCGGGCTAGATGAGGGGTGGGTGGGTAATTTAAGATATAGAGGATCAGTGATTAGGGAGTTTTGCGATTATTTTGGATGCATGAATTCTTTTGAGGTGGAGGCACAAGCCATGCTCACAGGGCTTATTCTATGCACTCAGAAGAATATTCATCTTATGATGGTAAATATTTGCTTGATATCTATTTTTATTGCGCTTTGTGGATAGGGTCCACACCATGGTACATCGAGTATATCATTAAAAAATTCATAGAGTTGATGAGCATATTCATGTTTATTTATCACACATGGTTTGAAGGTAACATGGTTTCATATTTTTTGGCTTCCCATGAAATTCCTAGTTATTAGATTTCATTCTATGAAAGCATTGGGTCCCCACATATAGAGGAAATTATTTTTTGTGTTGGAATTTGCCCTTGGCCATCGCTACATTAGACCCCCATGATTTACGGTATCTTTTTTTCTATCTTCGCGCTTTCTCATTTCATTATTCTCTTGTACCTTGCAAAAATTAATATTTTTTTACAAGGATCATTCTTGGAATATGTGAAGTTGTCCTTAATATAAAACTGCATATTTGGATATGTTTTGGAGAAACATAAATAATTATAATTTTCAGTTATTTTTTGCAAGTTATAATCTATGATATTTTGTAATGTATGAAAGACAAGAATATGCATCTAAAAATTATCACAAATGCTTACTTATTTTTCATTAAAATTTTAATTTTCATGGTATTATGTTTCTATCCAAAATCAATTTTGTGTTTTGTGAAAAATAAAATAAGTATGAAATCATTCAAGAGTTAAAATATTTAGGAAATAGTGACTACGAAACAGGGTATTGATAAATTTCATGTTGAGTAAGAAGTAATTTAACTTTATATATTTCCCTAAGAGAGATATTGAGACACATTTACATAATGGATTAATATATGGTTCATAATTATTAAGATAAGTCATTCCATAAGAGATTCATTCATATCATGATGATTTGTTGTATACCGTTCATTAATTCTTGTATATCAATGTATTAGTGGTTTATTAGGATGTTTTAAGGAATTATTTTGTGTTTAATTATTGTAGATATAAGGAAAATAAATAAAAGGAATCAAGGGGACATCATCGATTCATATTAATTGTATTTATCTATATCTACAAAAAGATATTAGGAATATGATACTTATAATAAGGGTACTAAATATGTAAAAAAATTGTGAATAAAAGAAAATAGAGGTCATGAGAAGAGTACTCAATATATCAATGAAAAATAATAATACATTCATGCTATCTAAGAAAAATATGGTACTTTTAAATATTGTAATTATGAAAATATATTATCATCAATGTGTTATAATAAGAATAATGACATCTCATTTTGTGATGTTTTTAAATATAGAATTCAATGATAGATATTTTTCGGTGTGTTAAAGGACTATTTATATCAACTTCTATAAACTACTATAATATTGTTTAGAGGAAATTAATTCTGAACCACTATGGGGTTCATAATTTTATTTTAAAAAATAACAATTTAATTATCATTAATATTATTAAATAATTTTGACTTAGACTCGACTCAATCAGAACAAAGATATATCCACTCACATTAGTGGTGAAGCATGTCAAAATATCGTGTGCATTTTTTTGTTTATATTACTATAACATTTAGGTATACATTAGAAACATTACATGAATGCATCAAACCCTGACAACTAATACTGGATTTATTTAAAAATAAATAAATTTTATAATATGTAATAATGATTAAACACCCCCACCCCAAGTGGTACTTACCATTCATGGGAACATCAAAGGATCTCAAATCCATGTTCTTTATAAAATAACCCAATTTTCTTGGTTATATAGAATATAATTTTACTTAATATTATAGTTTTTATAACATTTTATGTTATCAATTATTATTTATCTAATAATATGATCATTAACTATCTTCTATCACTTGTCCTAGAAATAATATATGCTCCTAGTATGGGATTCCCCCAAATAGATAATGATTATCCATGTATTTTTCTAAATATAAAAACATGTAGGTTGATTGAAAAGAGAAAAATGTTATTTTTATTTTATTTTCATATGAGGCATATAAAAATTTAATTTTACATTTAACATAAATTGATATTTAGGAAAAACTAGATATCATTTAAAGTGTGTATATGGCAGTTAAATAAGAAAATCTATAAATATGGAAAATAATGTCTTAAGATATAAGTATGGTTTTTGCTCAACCCATTGATGATTACCTCACAAGAGTTAAAAAAAGTGATGAAAACATATGAGTATATGGTGAAAAAAGAATGCTATACTATTCTAAATAAGTTGATGAGAAACTTTACACACATGTTTTAACCACAAATAGTTTTCATTAGTAGACATAAATTATTTACCACTTCCTGAATATAATCATATCATTGTTTTTTGAGATTTCTAATGCTCAAATATTTAAGAATAATATGAACAAATAAACTGAATAAGAATCTAATATAAAACTAAAAATAAATTTATAAAAATATGAGTGTTCAATTTATTTTGAATATGATGAATAAATATATAAAGAGAATGAGAATTATAGATCTTATTTAAAGGATATTTAGAAAATGAAAAGAAAATTACAAAATAAATAACCTTATATTTTTAAAGAAATTTTTATTTGTGAGTTTTTCATTCAATTTTCCAAAAAACAATGTTCGAAAAAATGATTTTGATAGTAAAAACAATTACCTCAAAAATAGTTATGTGTTAAAAGAATAACATATCTTTAAAATTTATTCAGATACTAAAAATGTTTCCAATAATTAAAAGATCAAAGATGATAATAAAATATGTTTTTTACTCCAGTTCACTTATTCAATTAGAGGAATGCACTACAAAGAAATTCAAAAACATCATAGATCATATTGAATGAAAAGAAAAAACCTCATCAGTTAAGAGGAATAATGTGAAATAACATACATGTATCATTTGTTAATGTTTGGTTATTAATAACATATTGGTGAGAACACTAAAATTAAAAATGAAATTATGATCTTAAAAAAATATGATGAAAATAACAGATAATTAAAATAATATCATATCAAAAGGGAGAGGATTAAATGGATATAATTATATTTACCAATATAATTGTTTAGAGAAAGAGTAAATGGTGAAAGATCTTGGTTATAATTTTGACATAAAATATGAATATGTAATAATGAAATAACAAACGTTTCTTGAAGGTGGAAATTATTTGAATAAAATATGTTAATAATTAAAAAATATAATTTGAAGATAAATCAAATAAATATTCTATGAATATTTTCCCAAAATTCATGGTAAAATATTCTTTAAATAAACCTCAAAATAAATCTGTTATTTCAATGTGTATAAGCTCAAATGAAAGAACTAATATGGATTACAATAACATGATTAATGAAAAATCATAATATAATTTAATGAATGATTATATAATCTTAGGGAAAATAATTTTTCCTATTAATATAGAACCAATGGCAATAGAAAGAGAAAAACTACATAATTAATGATAGATATATTATCAATATGGAAGAAAAATGTTTACATGATATTATTGTCTCTCTGGAATTTGTGGTAAAAAATAACATTTGGGTGTGTATATTATCTCATTACCTTTTATTATGCATGAATCATATAGAAGTAATTTAGGATGGTAAATATTGGTTTAGTGAATAAAAAATATGTGATGAAAATCCTATCAAAAAATCAACTTAGGAAAATTTTTATTGTTTAGAATAAATGTGTAGATGATGTGACTAAAAATTTCATTTTATTGATGAATATATTGGTAGTCATCCTAGAAATATAATATATGGTGAAAAGGGAAACATTATTCATAGAATGAAGTTGGATGAAAAGTCATTCATTATAGAAGTTTATATTAATTATTTAGAAAACATTTTTCTCGTTGATTACTGATAGTGGTTATTCCTCTCAAATTAAATGTGATAAAAAGATCCTAAAGAAAATTTAAGAGCATGATATATGGGAAGTGGATTTTTAATATGAAATCTCTATAAAAATCATTGGTGTTGGTAATATTAATAATTATTCTTTGATACTAAAATCTAAAGTCATTCGGTTCTATAAAGGGATTAAACATGATTAATTGAGTGAGATCCAAATACATGTTTATGGAAAAATATTATTTATAAAGTAAATTCACGCATCCTTAATTTTTTCCAATGATGGAAGATTTATCATTATGGGATAATTTACCACTATTATTTGTGTTTTGATTTGTGATCCTTCTAATTCTTGTTCTTTTCAAGTACAAAAACAAACTATCAAATAGAATAGTATTCTATCATGGTAAACAAACATGTATTAAAACATAAATTATTTATGTGGTAAGAGATCATACCTAAATAAAAAGATAAATATATTTTAATGTGAAACCTTTCAAGTGGTGAATATATTTTTTGGAACTCACAAAATAGCTAAAATTCAGTCTACTATTCCACCTAAACTGACACATTATGAATTTTTTTTATTCCAATGATACAAATATATTCTAGACATGATCTTGAATTTATCACAAGTAGTGATGATAGCACCAAGATTACCAATTTTATGTTTATTAGTCACATTATTTATCTACTATAATGGTTTATTAAATTGAGAAGAATGGTTTGGCATGATATGTGAGACTATATCAAATTTTAGATGATATATAATGAAATGTTTATATTTAATATTATTGATTCACATCTTTATAATAATGGGATTACAAATCAATATAATACTCTTTATAATCCCAATAAAAATGGGTTTTTTAAAATAACTAATAATATATTGGTTTAAATGGTATGATAAATTCACGATAAACATAAACTTTAAAAATTATTTTTAAGGGCAGAAGTGTCTACAGTTGTACACATTAAAAATATTTGATTTTGAAACTATATTCCAACATAACACCATGTTAAATTTGGTATAAAACAAATCCTATTATTAATATCAATTACCTTTTTGGTTTTACATATGATATGATGTTTAAGAACTCATATATAGGGAATTCTGAGTAAAATGATGATAAGGTGATCATTAGGTGTTATTTAACATATAACTAGGGATATAGATGAAGGAATAAAAGGATTAAAAAGTTTGTTCTTTTTTTAATGATAATATTATTTAATATCACCATACATTATATATGGAAAATGATTCAGATAACTAGGGATATTTAAATCACCAAACATTATTTAATATCACAACACATTATTTAACAAATAACTAGGTGTATTTAAATCACTGATGTTAATATAATGTAGATGTTTTATAAGGTAGAAAAAATAGATATTCTACTATAAATAAACCAATATTATTTTTGTAGTTGAATCAAATAAAAAAAATGTTATTTGGAAGAAGATATTATAGATGAAGAATTGAACCATTAGATATTGGATAACATTATATAAAATATAAAAATAATTTACCATTATTATAATCGATATTATCCTAATATAATATTGATAATGGAAAATAAAATATCTCTAACTTTAGATCATAAACAAAAAATGGTTGATAATGAAGTTTAATATATAGAATTGATAATTTTTATATTTATCACCTTGGACTTAGAATACATGTATATTACATCATTTTAGATTACATTCCATACATTAAATAAATAAATTCATGAGGATAATAATATTTTTGGGTATTTTTAAAAATATAATCATAATATTCTAACTTAGTGAAGGATATTTTACATCTCTCTAAAATATCTTCCCATTTTATTACATCTACTTAAATGAAATTCCAGAAAACCTTGGGAAATGAAACAAAATATTTGTGACATCAGCAACATAGTATGGGTAAAAAGGGAGATATATAATTGGAACATGAGCATAAGGTTATGAGAACAAAATCATAAAATTATAAGAGGGTACGTGACATATAAAATATCATAAATACGAATACTAGAACAAATATTGGTAGATAATAATACATGAATAATTAGATAATTGATATCATAATCAATGAAATCATAAAATAGGAATAAGACCTAGAATATTGGCATACTCGTATGCATAGAAAATATAATGTCAAGGATATATACCAAGACCATCATAACATAATAGGATTGGTATCATCACCCATGTAACTACTTCGGTATTGGGATTCCCTCATGTTTACCCTTTCATTTTTGGCTTGGGATGACAACCATTGTACCCTCGTATTTTGGGATTGGGATACCCTCCCATGTACCTTCTTATTTTTGGATTTGGATGCACATTTGTATGGAATCTTATTTCGGTGTTTGGATTCATTCTTGTGTACCCTCTTGTTATAGGATTTAGATTCCGTACCATATACAATATTTTTTCAGGCTTGGGATTCCCACCAGTGTTCCCTCTTATTTCAGTCTTCAGATTACCTCTCATGTACAATATTGTTTTTGACTTGGGATTCCCTCTCGTATACTCTTATTTAGGTCTTTGGATTCCATCTCGTATACCCTTTGATCTCAAACATTTATTTTCACCAAATTAATTTTATTGATATATATGTCCCACACATAACATAATAAAATCATAAATCGATGTTCCAAAAAATAATAATGCATTAATCATGTCATAACACATAAAAAGATATGCATTTAATATATCATAACCATGAAATAAATTATTTATTACAAACACGTCATTGGATCAAAAATTATGGAAAATGGATATTATTCAAAATAATATAGTCTTATATTAACACATGAAAAAAATTGAATTTCATATGTATTTTATTATGGTATAACCCATGGAAGAAATATGAGTTTTATATGAGACTATATATACTATACATTAACCATTCAATTAAACAATATAAATAGTGTTGTGGGATAATATTTATAATGAATAAATACATCACAGGATATCTTTTTATGTGGATATGTATTTTGAATGATCAATTGGATAATTTCTTAAGGAAAATAACCATTCTTTGAATCTAATTTCTTTTTAACATAAGGTTTTTCGAAAATCCATTCATTTGAAAAACCAATTGGAAAAACAAATGAATTATGATTTAAAAACATTTAAAACTTTTCCTGAGGAAATTTTCATTTTTATGTGATTTTTTATTCAAGAAAATCTTTTCAGAACTATTTTCATTGAAAATAACCAAGAAAAATTATAATGAGTCCTGAAAGCATTTCGAGAACCTTTTCATTAAAAATAACAATGAAAAATTATAATGTAATATTTCCAAACCATTTTAATCACATTATAAAAAAAATTATTTAAAACCCTCTTAATCTAAATTTATATTTATATATAATTTGAAAAAAAAAATTGAAAACCTATTTAAGGAATAATTCCAATTTCTGTCTGAAGATAGAAATATTATTATATTTTCTTAAAACCATTTTATTAATAATATTGAGTTCCACATAGTATGAAAATTATACCTCTATCTAAAAAAATCATGAATAAATATAGAATAATATATTTCATTAATTAATATAATATTTAAACCATAATATTTCATTTATTAATGGATAATCATAAATAACCCTGATAAATGATGAGATTGTAGGAATAAACTGTTACCACTTCGGTAAAATTTAAACAAAATAACCATAAAATAATATAATTACATAAATATTAATATATCATGAAAATAAATATTATCATTATATAACATTCAAAGGTAATTATATAAACCATGTAGAAGAATATGTGCGCATAACAAGGCCTTTGTCTCAAAGAAATAAAATTGAGATAAAATTACCTTTTAGATTTGGTATCTTTTGAACTATAAAAAACATGAAATAATTATCATAAAGTAGATATGTAAATATCAAAAAAAAATAGTAATAATATAATGCATTCATGGTAATTATATACACCACACAAAAAAAGAGTGGGGAATAAATCATAAGACTCATGTAAACAAAAGTGAGGCAAGAAAAGACTTACCTAGTGTACACATTGAAACCAATTGTATGATTAAAATAAGGCTAATATATTTCTACCAAAAAACCAATTTATTATATATCATTCAATATATGATTTTTTAATAAACTTATATTACTAGTTTATTGATAATTCCTTGTTTATTTTATGTTTCAAGTAATAACTACATTGTTTTTCATCCATGATTTGACTAATTATTCTTGGTCCTTTTAATAAGATCATGATTAATTTATTTAAAGAACATAAAAAATGTTATAAATATCATATATATTAAGTATATAAATTTATATAAAAATCTAAAAAATATATAAATATGAAATCTAATACAACCTTCTTAAAGACAGTGGGTCGTGTGCTTTCAAGATTAAAGTTTCCATTTTATTAACAATTTGGAAGAAATAAACTAAATAAACTATATATATTATAATTTGAGTAAAATTATGATGTCTTATATATCATATTATTTTACTAAACTCATCCTTAATACATTTCAAGAAAAGTGTTAACGAATCACATCGCTCCAAGGAGGCAGTAGTCTAAATGTCCACAAACGATGTTATCATATATACACAAAATGGAAAGAATGATGTTATGTTTTTTATAATAATTAATTGAGAATAAATATATCATAAATATCATAAATATCTTAAATATCATAAATAAATGTTTTTAAATCATAATTTTCATCCATGATAGGTGGTAAATGATGAAATGAATGACATCGTTTCGCAAGGCAACAGTGCACTCTATACAAGGACATTACTTTCGTTACCCATTTGACAGAAGTGTGTATAAGATTAGATATAACACATTGAATAAAATAATATCAACATATTTATAATAATTATATTATTATATAAACATTTAATAACAATATTTTAGGTATTGGATAATGAAAATAATATAAAATATCAAGTGGAAGGATGTAACCTCTTCTTTGGGTAATTCCTTTTTTCTTTTCACCAAAGAAGCTCATTGGTAGTATTTATTCAATAATAGAGGATTCTTTGATGACGGGATGTAATTTAAGAGCTCATTTGTGTAGTTTATATACTATGTAAAATTATTTAGAGGTGGGAAGAAGTGAGGTGGTGATTTCCTTTTTACTGTGGAGAAGTGGTATTCATGTAAATGTCAAAAGCTAAACACTATTGAGAGGTCTCTCATACATCAAGTGCCTCTAATTATTTTTAAATTAGAGGGGTATATTATCAAAATATGTCTACAAAGGGTGTTTTTTACATTTTTCTAGAGAATTTTTTCCATTATGTTAAATTATAACTGATATGTAAACTCATTTTTACCTTATCCACAGTAATTAAATTTAATTTATTTCAAAAAAATCATAGGTCAAAAAAAGTTTTAATTATTAGAAACAATAAATAATGACTATTCATAATATTTAATCCATTTTCCCAATTTTAAAAGAGGTAATTTTTATAAAATAATTTATAAATACAATTATTAGGAACAAGCCCGAGTCGACCCTGAACCGGTCACAAGGGCCAGCCCAAGACAAGTACCGAGAGGCATTACCAATCCTCCCAGCATGGAGACACGCACCAAGGGAATCAGTAGAGTACTCAAGGTAATTATTTCACCAATATATATACAATCAAACAAATAGTGTAATGAAACGGATATCCCAAAAAACATTTATAAAAATACTGAACTAAACATTATTTGTACAAAAAACAAAACGTACAACTAAACCAACAACTCAGCTGGCCAAAACCGATAACCAACTAAATTTTTGAGACCATGCTGGTAAATCTCCAACATAGTGATCACATGTCACCCAAGACGATCGAACTCAAGTTGAAACCTGCACACAGGCTAAAAATAGAAGATGACTATAGGCGTGAGTTTTAAAACTCAGAAAGTTGGCCCAATTTTATATTTCCAATGCACATCCTTTAAAATAAAAGATTCATCAATTTTATATTTTAATTAAAAATATAATGGTATGTTTTACAAATGAGGTCCCATGCTATAAAAAATTACCAGATAAAAACTTTCATGTTTTATAAACAATAATTCTAGTAACAATTTTCAAAAAGATGGAACTTCTAAATGAAAATTGTTTTCAAGAGGGATACATTAAATAATTTAAAATTTTAAATAAATCACACACAATTCATTAATTTACCAATAAAAAACACTATATTCTAATGGTGAGTACAAAATAGCTAATGATCACAATTCACTAGAACAACCCTTGGCACTAGTTAGTTGTGAGCCCCAGGTACCTCGTATCATAGTGAATGTATCCATAATAAATATTTTTTCTCATGCACACGATCCAATAGTAGCGAGCATACCCATAACCTAGTATTCCCCCATCATCATCATTGTCATATTTTTGTTAGTGTTTTCATCATCAAACTTTCTATTTGAAACTGTGGACAAGCCCCACGGGATCACTTGCATACTAGTACATGTGTGCCCACCTAGATACCCTAGATTCCATTTAGAGTTCAATCAAGTTACACATATTATCAAATAATATTTTCAAATAAAAATTAAATTACCAAACCATAGACACACAAAAAATACTGCAGACATTATTAACATTATTTTCCCGAATCAATAAACCACTAAAATGTTTTGTAAAATAATTTCATGGAGTATATTGAGTCCTTGCACATAAAATCAATTAAAAATGATCTTTTATGTCCAAAAACTCATCAATAACATAAAAATTTATATTTTTAAGCCCCAATACCAATTAATAAATCACTTTCATGGACCATAAAGTGTCCCCAAAAGATAGAACATGAAATTCATATAGAAACCATTTTAAAAAAAATGTCAAATGGGCCTCTAAGCCTTTCTCAAAACTAACATTTGACCGAGGGGTGGATTTCAATTTTATTAAGGAGGTGTATACACACCATTTATGTCAGAAAAATACATTCATAAATCTTTTAATGCACTTAGGTTACATATTTTAAAACAACCATTTTCATAAGAATGTGAAACATGCCATTTTCCAACAAATCAAGCCAAAAAATGTTGTAAACCAAAACCCATTTGTTTAAAAAACGAAATCCAAATTGGAAATCCATATAAGGACCAAAAAATTCCATTTATCATTATTCTAGATCATTTATAAATCCCAAAAAAATAATTTTTAAATCGCACATCACACATAAAATCCAACCAGGAAATTTACCGAACACATGACATGCCCATTTTAAAAAAACAATTTATTTTAAGAACTTGACAAGTAATAAAACACCAATTTAACTTAATATTTTATTATAGATACTGTAAAATGTTCAAAATATCATAAACCATGTATTAAACCACACAACAAAGTTGCAAAAGATATTGGAACATTTAAACAAACACTTGGTGTGCACTTTTATGAGAAAACTACTCAACCTTTCACAATACAAGGCTAAAAAAACTATTTTTCCCTCCAAGAAAATTATAAAAAAGAAAGAAAAAGAATAATAAAAATATATATCATATGTGAAAAATAATTAAATGATGATAGTTAAATGATAATGGATTGTCCATGGGGTATCCTACCTCAAATCCTTGTCATAATGGAAACGCACACCCAATATCACTATACAAGGGTTTATAAGCCCTAATCCTATGACTCACAGACCAAAATAAAATAAACGCCCATTAAAAATCATGTTATAACATAACCCTATGTCTAACATGACTATGTGGGATTGAAAACAAAGAAATAATGAAAGGAGGAGGAAGAGGTAGGAGAAACGAGAAGGAATCTCACCTTTCCACATAGAAAACACTTTGTCTTCCATTCGATCTTCACCCATAAAGAAGCATTAAAGTCTTGATATTTTTTGGAGAGTCTCCTATGGTCTATAGGAACCAAGGAAGAACGATTTGTGGGAAAAAATTACGAATGGAATGATTTTTTGATGAATAAATTTACCTTCTCAATTTAGGGAAATTTGAAACAAATTAAGAACATTCACCCAAATATGCGATCCAAATGAGATCCAATGAGGTAAAATAGATAATGGGAGTGATGATAGGTATTTTGGGCTTCGAGTGGATGGTGAAATCACAGAAAAAAATGAAAAAGATATAAAATAAACAATTTTTTTGAAAAAATGGATATAAGTCCATGGGCTGCCCCATTACCTAAATAAATAACCGAAATTAACCATCATTATGAATTTTTAAGGGGTACAAAAGGATATGGATGATTAAATATGTCAGTGGAGGAAATATTTTAAGTTTAACGGGTGAAATATGTTGAAACCCCAAGGATTTATAAATGAATCAAATTTGTTTTTTAAACCTCGAAATGGGATCACGGTTGGTCCAAATCATGAAGTAACCACCCTTTCTCCAAAAACTCCTAAACAAGCAATGTGGAACCCATATTAGGGTTATTAGACAAATATGGTAGTTCAAAGATTAAAATTAATCACACCCAACACCCAATAAATGGATATATATTTTCAATGAACCAGATCAAATTCATGACATGAAAAAGAAAAAAAAACAGGGGTGCATGTTTCATATTATACTCATCCATATGATCTTCTATGCATGGGAAAGAATTTTAATTTCAAATATTTTTTAAAACATAATCTTCATCCCATGAGAACTCTATAGAACTCCAAAAAAATTTCATCAATTTATATTATGGGTATCATTTAAGTTCACACATTCCATAAAATATGATGAAAAAAATATGTATCACATCATATGAAATCTTTCTTAATGATTTAAACATCCAGTTCCAAAAAAGAGGTGCATGTTTCATCCTATAGATGATTTTTTCCAACATAGAAATGAATACCTCCATTTTATAGTATTGAAAACTGTTAGTATGATTAATTTAGATTACCTCCTCCAAGACACCTTTAATAATGGAATTCATATAACTCATATCCTCTAAGATTAGATCATTATATGATGTAAATATCTAAACTATCCAAAAGGTGGTTGGTTTATGTACAAATGATTAAATTTTAGAAAAACCAATTCCTCCCTTTCTCTAAAATCATATCACAACTAACCATTTCATTTTATAACATACTTCTTGAATCCTCCTCATCTAATTGGAAAACATAACTTTCTACATATATTTCATTGCAAATTTGGATTCAGAAAACCCCCATGTTCTATTAAACATTAATTATTTCATTTCAACTTTTATTGAAGAATCCTATTTCTTGTAGTCACTTAGTGTAACTTCCAATTTTAGACATTCTTGTTCCTTAATATATATCATACATAATAAATTTAAATCAATTTCATACCTCATTATGGGATTCCTTTACCTATAATAACATATGAATTAAATCTATGCCACATGTCTTTACAATTCTATTATTTATAGTTTTCTAAATTCTATTTTCATAATATTTAATGATTTCCCTTAGGATTCTGAAAACCCCAAGAACTAGAGAAAATTTATCTCTAATTTTATACCTATTTACCCTTATTTTTATTTTTTTCTATCACAAGAAAATGATATCTCTGGGTAATTTCGTTTAAATAATATTTTACATCAGTAATTCACATCATTTCTTCAAATTTTGATGCATCCATGTTCTAATCCATCAAAAGTATTTTCACATTAAAGGGAATGTTATTACATTATATGACATGGTTATAATGATGACCCCATAGTCTAAAAACAATATCTCTATTTTCATATCCCATTATAATATAGTCAATGGAATCTTCCCCTAATTAGTTTTCATATATTATATTAAAAAGAGAATAGGAAATAATTTTATAGACATTCGAGTTCCAGAATGTTAGTAATTTAAAAGACCATATATATTTTTGTGTACTATTTAACAAGTTATATAACATACTTAAACATTATTAGTATGATACAATGATGATTTATTCCTCCCTAATAGACTTAGAAATTCTAGAATTGAAACGCATACATATTTTTTTATAATAATATTATGAGTTACTATCTTGCCTGATCCATTTTTTATAAGGAGTAATACTAATTGTTCTTTTAATTCCAATTCAATTTTATTGATTAAAGTTACATAAGATAGTTTATATATAATCTCCACTATAATTATCAAACCAGAGATACATTAACGTTTTTCACTTTCCAATTCTACTAAGGATTCCCACTATACAAAATCAATGAAAATGTCAATTGTATTATTAAAAAACTACACCCAAAACTTATTTATCACATTTTTGATGAATGTGAAAATGTAATGTTATCCACCATGTAAACAATTATGTTATTTCTCATGAATACATGTAAAAATTATTTATTTTATATGATATGATATTCTAACCATTCAAGTAGAATGAATTCTTCCTTTTGGTTCCTAGTGCACAAATATCATAAAATTCAATTCTTTTGTGGTCAATATTCTATTTTCCCTTCCATGATATGAGTGTGTTGTTCTTATTACTAACTTAACAAAGGCTAAATTCTATATTCCAATATATCCCTTGTTATAAATTTAATCAATTTCACTTCCATGTGTATTCCTGGTCATCTTATTGTATCATCCTTTATAGCTCACATCACGCCAATGGAATCTGGATTCACATTCCTAAATCTATTATTGAATATTTTTGTTTAAAATAAATCTCCAAACATCCCAATAGATTTTGGATTCTCTAGATACCTATAATTTACCTTGAATCCTTTGATTATTAGTGACACCCATTCTCTGTCTAATAATTTAAATATAACTTTCAAATCAACTTCAACAATTCATCATATTCTAGAAAAACATCTAAAAGAAACTTGTTTTATTATGGAAAATGAACCTACAATTATCCCCAATATTATGAATTCTATGTAGTTAATTTTAACCTCGTTATATTGCATTAATGGATTATGATTTTTGGTAAGTTGTTTCCCTGTTCTTTCTTATGATATTCATATAATATTTCTAACTATTTCCAGACATCAAATAATGTTTTTAAGTGAGTTTTTGACCAATTAAAATTCTGCAACCTCACTCCATTGAATTGTATTCTATCCATTTATGATTCCTTCACTGAGGTGATTATCCCATCCAATTAGCATTAAGAGGACTACCAGAAGAAACTTGGACTTATTTTCCCCATAACTCCACATTGAGGAAACAATTTTGAACATCATAAAACATAATATCATTATTTCTAGATTAATTACAAACAAATTATAATAATTTCATACATGTTTTCCTATAAGAATAATTGTATATAGGTTTCAATGAAATATTCCATAGATTTAATTTTCTTTACATTGATACTGACTCATTATCTTGATGAATTCATTCGAATGATCTTCTAATTTCCAAACCTATAGTAAAATTTTCTAAACAAGAGTCACAACAAAAACACTTTGATTAATATCATTGGTTTCACATACATATATATTCATGTGACACCATTAGTTCATTTATAGTCTATATAACCTATATTGTAATGGATACATTTTGTGCCAATGTAATTCTTAATAAAAAAAGATCATTTTTTCTATATTTTCAGACTAACTATTATACATCTTATTAGGTTTATTTATGCCCAATATAGGTTCTATATCATTTGAGATGAGAGTGTATTCTATCAATATCTACAAAAATAAATAGTAAATTCCATTTATCTAATTAATTTTTTCTTTTAATTCTTCTATAATTACATCATTCGATGATAGTAAAGCTCTCTAAAATCAATATATTATCAAGGAATTAGTGAGTTCTACTTGATATTCTAGCTGAGTGTGAATGTTGATCACAAATAAAACATGTTTAGGAATGATTTTTAATTTAATTTATAGGTATTAAAATAATAAATTACTAGAATATCATACGAGAAATATATTTTACACTATGAATGTAAACAATTTTGAAAACTCCCCCAAACATTAGTTTATTAGAAGTTGGGAAGACTTAAAACTCCACTAAATAGAATAAGTCAAACTACTCAAAAACTCTCATAATATTCTCACAATCATTAAACCATATAAATTATAGGGAAGTAAATCAGATACAATTGATTTCATGGTTCCAAATTTCGTCATATATTCATGGGAGAACACTCAAATCACTTAAATTACAATAAGAAAAAAAGAACTACAAATATGATATTTAAGGATGTGGTATTAAAAATTGATTCATTCTTACAATATTCACATCAAAAAATGTTATCACCTCTTATTTATAGAGTTAATAATTTAGGAAAGTGAGTTTCACCCGCAAGCATCATTTATAGTGAATGAATCATTGATTAAGATAAACATATGATTCATTTTATCTTCATAGACTAAACAACCTCATTTAGTAAACCTAACATGGGATTTATCATCAATTCATTATAATTTAATCAACATTTAGTAAATAAACCTATATACTAAATATATAAATGGTCGCTACTTAGATAGGTAATAAGTGAACATATAGAGTTCTTCATTTATGATAATATTAATCTAGTAACTTTTATAATTAAAAATACAAAATATATAGTTGAAAAATGAAATTTCATTTTATAATTGATATGTATAAAATTAATTATATGTAAATTGGATGAGTAATAGTAGTCATATCATCCTTGTTTATATTGATAAAAAATTATTTGATAATGAGTTTTCAAATGATGAATTTTAAAATCATAAAAAGATATTTTTTACCGTTTAAATGTTTGATGAGAAGAGTTACTTTTGGATTACATGTTATCCCAACAAATAACTGCTGTAAGAACCTTGTTTTTTCTTGAGGTGTAGATCCTTTTCATTCCATCAATATTTAGATTGAATGATTAATTATGACCTAATATGTATTCTTTTGAGGTCATGGAGGTATTTAGTGTGTTTGGGGCTGGTATGGAGCCTAGAACCCAACTTCTGGTTTAAAAGTATTGGTAAAGGTTTAGTAGAAACATTGAAAGGTGGGCCACATGATTACTTCTTACCATGGGAGGATTAATAATGATATCCTACAATCCACATGGTATGAAAAAATGTGCACCATGGGTCCCACTATCATTCAGAGATGTATGATTCTTAGATAGAGAACTTTTCCATGGTTTACACACAATTAGTAAAACCGTATGTGAAAACTATTTGGCGTTCCCTTCATATATTTAACGGTGCATGGTTGGCGCTTGATTTTTCCAATGGTGCGGGGAAACTGTGTGACCCAATATCTTGGGGTAATTTATTATTTTTATATTAATTAAATCATATATAAAACATAATTTTTACTTCTTCCCTGACACAAAAAACTCAACCCTTTCAATCCTACTTCGTAGAAAATAATATAAATTGAGATTTCCTCTTAATCAAATATTGAATCGAGCATCGTCAGTCTCATTGGATCGACATTGATAAGATATCCATTCATTTTTTTGTCATTCTTCAGGTGATTTTCCATCATTTCCACTATTTAGATAACAAAAAATATCCTCTATTTATAGGATCTTCTTCTATTCATTTATTTACCTCTAATGTGAGTAAATCAGGAACTGATTCAAGACGAGTTATCCCTTATAAACCTACAGTAGGTGATTTTTTACTTTTCTATTAAATTCAAAGTGTGTATATAAGTTTCTATTTTGTGTGACCAATATTTGTAATGATTCCCTTGAAATAAATATTGATCTTTTAATTTTATTGATAAGTATATCCTATGTAATTAAGGATTCTCATTGATAAATGTCAAATGGTTGAGATCCTTGAATTTGAACCACCCCTTTGGTTGAGTTGTTTAGTTAATCAGACCCCCATGGGTGGATATTGAAAAGTGTACCATTGAGGTGTTTCCTTTACCCCTAATAACGGATGTTTAATATCAAATTTTCAATTATATATATAAAGGTGAATTGATATGTATGTTTAACTGTAGTATCAATTTTGAATAGAATTGATAACAAAAAGGAGAAGAGTTCCAAGCCCCTTAGACTTGGCCATGTTATAACTTGTAGAAGATTGATCTTCACTAAGAATGAAATTCCCAAAAGAGTAATTGAGAGGTAAGATTTCTATACATAGCACATGATTTAAACCACCTTATAAGGTGAGTTCATATTGAAATAAATAAGGTGATGTCCTTGACATATTAAATGATGTAGATTTAAAGATATTGAATGAATACATATATTTCTTAGGTTACACATGGGTTCATATAAGAATTCCATGGATTAAATAATTTGGTTTCAAACATTATAAATCCCTAGTGATATAATGAATCCCTTTTAGACTACCATGGATGGGCCTAGGGCCTTGGTTTATATACTATTGAGTGACACATAGACTCGATATGGTTTTTCATGGATGGAATCCAAGGGATGATTATAAATATTCTTTAGTGGTACTATGAATCGTAATGTAATTTCATGGAAAAACACAAGGGGTTTGTTGATCATATAGGCCTTGGTTGTTTCTTGGTCCCCCATAGCAGACTACCAAGGATTTAATCGATTAACTATGATATTATAACACACCTTGATTAATACATGTTTTCTTTTGAGAATCTCTATTGATGGGAGTGTAGGTTATTGATTTATATTATACCTTAAGCGATACTTGGATTCCAAATGTGGAATTCCAAGGAAAGGATTAGGTTTATATTTTAATTGTGAATAAAATTTATTATATGATGTTTCTAGAAGGAATAATCATAATCATGGATTTTTTCATTTCATTTCACCTTATGGATGAAATATTTAGGAATCCTTTGAGAATATCAGTATAAAGGATGTTGGGATTCACGCTCGGTCCTGAGATATTATTAATTAAATTATACATTTTAATTCAGTGAATTTGATTTAAATTTTCTAAACATGACTATTAATTTAGATACTTTCAAAATGTGATTCATGAAATGAATTGGGTATTAAATTTAAACCTGAACTTTATAGGATTTTTACAATTTGTACTTCAATACATATTACATTACTTCATGAAGTATTGTTGTTGTATATTCACAAACTATATGGCACTAGACCTTGCGTGGTTTATTACTGTTATTTAGTCTCATAACCAGTACATGCCTCCATGGGTTCAGGATTAGAAAATATGAGTGAATGTATAGATATGGTCAAGCACCCTGATAAAGGTTCATGGTTATTTCTAAGGAGCATGAGAGCATATGACTATGTTGGGGATCGTGATACTTGATGGATATATTTTGGCCTTTTTTGAATTATGATCCGTTGGTCAGAGTAGTTTACTCAAGAGGGGAGGGGTGAATTGAGTAACTATAAAAATTTCTGTTATAAAAATATTGTTTTAAAATAAATTGTTTTCCCCAAAAATAGATATATCCCAATTAATCAAGGTTATACTGTTATAAGAGTTTGAGTTTTTAGATAACTTCTTAGAAGATTGATTAATTCTTAGTAATCTTAATTTGTATTATTAATATTACTTTTGAAGTTATCCTACTAAGACTGATTAGTTATAACTTCTTTCCTAGACTAACTATCAATGTCAAATTACTGTTTCCTAGATTATATAGTAAAGTAGTAAAATAGAGAAGACTAAATTTAGACAGCATAATGGATATCAAACAAGTGGTTTATTCTCAAGCCGAGACCTAATCCAATCCACTTGGTGATCACCTGCCTCCAAGAAATTTATATAAATAAACTTTGATCCACACCCTGGATTTGGGTTAACAACAGTACATAGACTATCCAGGCCACATAGGGACCTTTATCGTAGTTTTCATGGGTAAACGGATGTATAAAGAGTTTAGTGTAAGGATTTAGAAATCCTCCAGTTTAGCACAGGAGTCAGTGTGTGTATGGAATATATAGAGTAGACACACTAATCAAGATGTAAGTAAAATAATCACTAAGAGAGAGTAGATATGAGTTTATAATGCTCTAGTGATTTGATGTGTAGATCTGGACTCCTTGGATTAGAAATAAATACTTCTAAGCACGTCTCTGGATTTTGTCTTTAAAAATAGAGTCCCGCGATTCAGCTTGTGTTCTCCATGAGTTTTGATAATGTGAAGATGATCTCTGGATTTTAGTGTACTTTGTATGTTCTTTATCAGAGTTGATTGTATGCATGAGACATTTCATTTTTTGATAATCTTTCCATATGTTCTTTGCGGCGTTGCTCACAATCTAGTTTTTTGTTTTGTATCGCACTTACTTGTTCTTGGGCACCTTCCACTCTTTATCTTCAAATGCATGAGTTTTAGATGATAGGATCCATGTGCTTCATACCTCGTACCTCGTACTATGTCTACAAAGAAACATTAATTATGTCAGTGCATTAAAGTTATTAAATATTACTGTTAAAAATCAAATTGAATGATGACAAACTAGTTTAAGAAATAGTGTCACAGTAAGTTATGAAAACAGTGTCTCTTTCACGGTGTCTGAGTGACACAGTGTCTGAGTGTCATGGTGTCTCATTCACGGTGTTTTTATTATGGTGTCTAGCTTACGGTGTCTATATTAAGGTGTCTGGCTTATGGTGTCATACTTACGGTGTCTTGCTTACGGTGTCTAGCTTACTGTGTCTGGCTTCATGGTGTCTTGCTTACAGTGTCTGGATTACTGTGTCTGGATTCAGAGTGTCTGGATTATGGTGTCTAGATTACTGTGTCTGGCTTCACTATGTCTGGATTACTGTGTCTGGCTTACTGTGTCTGGATTCACGGTGTCCAGCTTATGGTGTCTATATTACTGTGTCTGGCTTCACAGTGTCTGGCTTCACAGTGTCTGGCTTACGGTCTCTGGTACTTAGGCAAATAACTGTATGCAGACTTAAACAGTGATATGCATGAAAATAATTTAGCTTAACAATTATAATGTATAAGAGAACATGAAACATAAATACACATGATTGGATATAATTTATAGGGGTTTACTAGGTTGAATAAGATTTGTGATCATTAAAACATGATTAATACATGAGGAGTCCAACAATATCCCCTTTTTTGATGATCACAAATCATATAATGTTAAATTGTAAATTAGTTGAAACTATATAGAAACATATCCCCCTTTTGGGATTATCAAAAATATGAAATAAGTGAGGGAAAACAGTGCATATTCCATTAAGAGTAAACACTGTAGAGTACAAAATAAAGGAGAAATATAAAAAAAAAATAACGGAATCCCCATCATAAAGGAGTAAGCACTGGTCTTCTTTAGGGATTGAACTTCTCTTTGCCTTTATCAGCAACAGAAGTGGAATCCATAGAGGCAGTGGTTGATGTAGAAGAAGGAATAGATGTGGTAGATAGACAGGGTAAAGGGAGACCTTCAAAGACTGATGGTGCCAAAGTAGGAGTAGTAGAAGATCTAGGTAGTTGCTGATCAAGAATCACATGCCTGATCTGACTGAGAGCTTGGTTAACAGACATGGTAGTTGTGGCTAAGGCAGAGGTGAAGGTAGGTAGTCCAGGTCTGAGAGTAGCAGCCGCTGGAGCAACAATTTCTGTACTATGGACATGAAGATAAGGTCTCAAGAGTTTGATGAAGTATGTAATAATCTCTCCACCATACTGCATGGATTTTTCAAAGTCATCTTTGTTTTCCATGAACTTGTCCAAAAATCGGGTAAAATCAGTTAGCTTATGGACTTGGTTCTTGAAGTCTTGAGTTACAAGAGGAATTTGAAAATTCTCTACAAGGTATTTGAATTGGTTGGTCATATCATTCATAGAGAAAATTCAGTTGAAATAGAAATCCACATTCATAGAAATCTATTGCTGGGCATCATTTGCTATCTTGGAGTTAATTTTAACAAGGTCAAGAACTCTATCACTGTTCTCGACAACTTCAGAGAAAGAAGCAACATTAAAGCCACTGAAAGCATTCAGAATCTCTTCTTTAACTATAGATCTGAGAAAAGTACTGTCGAAGGAGGGTGTAGAGGATTCACCAGAGGTATTAGATGATTTGATAATTGTTTTTAGAGATTTTAGTTGATTTAGTACCATTTTAAGATAGCCAGTGTACTCATTAGAGAGTTTATTAAGGTTCACCACAAGCTCTCTCATTTCTTTCAACATCAGTTTGTGCCTTTCTGCAATCTTTTCATCAAAGGATTCCAAATAAAGGAGAATTTGAGACACAACCACTCGAGAGATTTGAGAAACAGTGGGTGCAAGAGAAGCAGTAGCAGGCTCTAATCTCGAATGCATCTCTTTCTGCATGTCTTCAACCATGCTTCTCAGAGTTGTAAAATCATTACTGAGAAACTTATTTTCAACTCGTACTTCTTGAATATCATGGAGAATCTTAGGTTGTATCTGCCCAAGGATCATTTCCAGTAATGGTGAGGCATATCTCCCTCTCAAATTTTTCACCGGATGAGGTAGGGAGTTCATAAGATTATCCACTATAGACAATAGTGTGTCTCCAAATTCCTTCAAATCATCCTTACTAACAAAGGACAGTAGTTCAGATAAATGTTCAAGTGTAGGAATTAGTACAGGGACAAGTTCAGGTTCGGGTTCCTTATAAATGGAAAAGGTTGTGAATTATTTCAACTAAAACAGGGAAGAGAGATCAATCCCCATTGTAGTAACCTGCTGAGACTCATTCACATCATTGAATCTGTAACGCCCCGACCCCAGCTACCCAGAGTCGGTGCATTAATTACATAACATTGGCATGATCACAAGAAAGATCAAATCTCGAAAGACCGATTGGTTTAGTAGCCTTGGAAACACTAGATATATTCATAAGTTTTACATTACATCATAAAATGAAAAACTACTACAATAACATAATGTCTCCATAATCCACACTCATATCCCCACATAATATCCCTGCAGGTCATTCATAACCTACTTCTTCACTTCCTGGGAAAAATAAAACATTGAAAAGGGGTGAGCTCAAATGCCCAGTAAGGATAACAATATAGCGGAATCTTTCATAAATAAGAATAAACATTTAAGGCAGTGTATAACTAAAACAAAAGCCTTTTAAATATGAACTTTCAACATGGTATGGCATAAATAAAATGAAATAATGTCATTTACTTATTCACATGGATATTCTACTAATCGAATAATCACATGCAAAAATTAATAACCACTTTCATAATGTTGGAATGCATAATGCCAGACTATCATAACCACATAGCCAAGGCCTTGTGCCAAGACTACAAATAAGATTTTGTCAAGGCCTTGTGCCAAGACACTAGTTTGTCTCATGAGACCTACCGATGCATCGAGGAGCTATAGCGGGCTCCACCCGTCACTTATTAAGTCCAATGCATTCCCATATGAAAAGGTTTAAACATAACATAAACATTCGTATTAAAACTAGCATACGAAATGTCAATACTTTCACAATAAACTATGAATGGTATAAAAATAGCACATCCACAGTCAAACATATCACAAAACCTTCAATACAATATAGAAGTTTTGTATCATAATAAATCAACTTCAAATAATCTTAAAATCCATCAAAGGATGTTGACATAGATGAAATCAAAATTCTTTTTAAAGAAATATCTCCTTTTATTTTGAAATCATTTAATATCCATATAAAATAAAACATTTTCTTTGAAAATATTCTTATAATCTTGTAAGGAAAGCTTTGAAGATTTTATAACGGCGTAAAATAACCGCACCCGCCGTATAAGTTAAAAAAAACATTCTTACCTCAATTCTGTCGAAAAGGTTAAAAAGGACCTTGTTTTGAAAACGACGGAAAGATTCCTTTATAAACCTCTTATAAAAAGTCAAAAAAGGGTATAAATGACTTTAACCCATATTCTTGTAAATAGTAAAAATGTTTTGAAATACATTTTTAAGAAACATGGATGTGGATGATAAAGAGATCCCAGTAGATTATTACATATAAACAACCTCGGATAATGAAGAGATTGTGAAATAACCCTTACCTTGTACTTTTCCTTGGTTGGGGTAGGTTAACCTCCTGTATAATGGTGAAATAATTGTTATTAAATTATACAAGAATCATATATATTAATATGATATCATATATGATCTTTTAACATTGATTTATTAATAATATCTTAGAATTATCATCGTTTCGGGTGTTAACTTACTCATTTTCTTTTATATGTTTTGTTACATAAGCCATTTTTGTTGTATCTTATTCATATCCAGAATGATATCAAGTCCTTAAACATCATTTTTAAATCATAAAATGATAATTATACTTGAATGGATACGATGGAGAATGAATCTCATCGCGTTCGTGGAGACGGTAGTCCGTACGTACGCTTGAGCGACAATATCATTCTTTTGATATTAAAATAATATATAAATGAATGGTATATCATATATACAGAATCATTAACATGTTATATTTATTATTTACATGAGTTACACATCATTATTATACCCATCCAAATAATATTATATTGAATAACAATTACACCACGACGTGGAGACGGTAAGCCGTACGTACGCACGTATGGTGACATGTTATTCAAAGGGTGGATAGAATACTGAATATGGTTGTACCATACTTATAATAACATCACAGTATATGTGAGATACTGGAGTTATTATTTTATAATGGTAAGAACAAAGGAAGAAGAAGTGGAAGAAGAAATGAACTTAGAAAAGGGTGGTGAAATCATTACCTCTTCTTCGGGTTCTTCCTGTTGATTTGATCAAAAGGGCTCCTTAGGTTGGCTTTCTAATCAAACTAAGGCCTCTAGGTTGTAGTGAGGGATGTTGGGAGAGTATTTGGGCAGAGTTTGGCCGAACCAAAAGGCTTTGAAGGTGTGAAGAAATGAGAAGGAGGAGTGCCCTTTTATAAGAGGGGTGAGGGGCACCTTTGGAAAATCTAGAAATATTAATTTATAATAAATTCATATTCGGTTTATAATGGCTCCAAAGCTTATTATTCAAAGGTTAAGGTGGGGATAGGTCGAAAACCACTCAACCAATAGAATTTAGACAGGTTTGGGTACTTATATTAACCTTATCTTTAAGTATTAACTCTAAGTTAATTAGTTTCACTTTTACAATGTCTCTTTGTATTTTTATATAATATGGTTAATAAACATACTATATACATCCAAGCGACCCCCATGTGGTCCATTAATGATTAACCTATCATAATATAAGTCTCTTGGCCGAACCTTAGATTTTTTAGGAATTTAATAGCAATTAATAATATAATATTTGTTTTAAGAACTCTTTTATGTCAATTTTGACACTATTCAATAGTTGATTTTTGTGAAACTCATAACAGATTGATTACTTCGAACAAAGTCCATTAAATCAATCCTAATATATCTTATTAGCCTAGAGAAGTAGTTTAATTCATTAAAAGTTTCATATTATATTTATTTTGGTATTTATAATATCAATTATTTTAATTTTTCACTATTATAGTAATTACTGCATCATCATTGTGTCATAAATAAAATAAATTATTTAATGTCTAAAAATTATAAATAAAATATCCTTATGTAGGAAATCTTTTTATCTTTCTAATGAATATTTATAATCTAAAATCCAACATATATAACCCTATGTAAAAATTGTTGTTCTAAAAGATATATGCTTGTGTCATTTTTGTATTCATTTTAACTAAATTAAAATAAAGTGTCATTATCACTTACAAGTGGATCCATGGGGTCCCAAAATAGACCCAAAGATGCCCATAGTCGACCATGTATCAACCAATAGGGTTAAGACACGTTTTAGGGTAATTTAGTATTATTATAATATTATTTTTTAACCCTTATTTACCGGATTTACCCTTAACCATGGTAAATAAAATATTTACCGCAGTAATTATTCAAAATGTCTAAAAATAAAAGTTACCTATTTACACAATATGAACATCCTGATTACAAATATGGAATCCATTTTTCTAAATTCAAAACACAGAAGTGGCAGAAATTAATTTAAAATTAATTCCCGCTGTCAAAACAAAAAGCGTGTTTTTAAGAGATAATAACTATCAAAAGATTGACACTTGTTTATGTTTGGTTTAATTGTAAAATTATGTCCAATGACCAACATTATATTAAATGGTAAAAATATATTCTAAATATACTTTAAAACCACTCAAATTCATAATTTATCACTATTAATTATTTTGATTAAAAAAGTTGTTTTTAATTAAAATTTAGTAATTTTCACTATTCATCAAAATATAAAAGTTATCCGAAAAGTACCAAAATTTCACCCTAGGATAATTTCAATATTCCGAATCCAAAAATGAAGTCCATTTTGAAATATAAAATATATATGATTTCAAAAATTAGGTATAACTATTCACAACGGCTAGTTTAATTAGTTGTGGTGTGTGTTAGAACTCGAGGTTGCGTACAACACACGCTATCGCATTATTCGAAGGGAAACGTACCATAGAAGCTTGGGGTGTTACATTCTCCCCTCCTTCAAATAATTGCGTCCTCGCAATTTCTAGGGTATTACTCCATAAAAAGACTCGGGTGGTTCTTTATCATAAGTTCCTCGGGTTCCCACGTTGCCTCTTCCATCTTATGGTTTCTCCAGAAAACTTTTACCAGACGCGTTGTCCGGTTTCTCAGTACTTGTTCTCTTGTATCAAGAATCCTGACGGGCTCTTCGCAATAAGATAGATCGGGTTCCAGTTCTAATTACTCATAGGTGAGTACATGTGTTGGGTCAAGCATGTATTTTCTCAACAGAGATACGTGGAACACATCGTGAACATTGGAGAGACTTGGCGGCATTGCCAATCGGGAAGCTACAGCCCCAATTCGTTCTAGAATTTCGAAAGGTCCGATGTACCTGGGACTCAATTTACCTTTCTTACCAAAACGTATTACTCCCTTCCACGGAGATACCTTTAGGAAAACATGATCACCGACTTGAAATTCCAAATCCTTCCTTCGATTATCGGCATAGCTATTCTGCCTACTTTGAGCTGCTTTAATGTGATTTTGGATTACCTTCACCTTTTCCACCGTTTCCTCCACCAGTTCTGGGCCTACAAGTTTTCTTTCACCAACGTCATCCCAACAGGTTGGTGTACGACATCTCTTTCCGTATAACGCTTCATATGGTGCCATCTGAATACTCGAATGGAAGCTATTGTTATAGGAAAATTCTACTAGTGGTAAATATTGATCCCACATACCCTGAAAATCAAGTGAGCAAGATCTCAACATGTCTTCTAAGGTCTGAATAGTCCGTTCTGATTGTCCGTCTGTCTGAGGGTGGTAAGCAGTGCTCAAATGAAGTTCAGTATCCAGGGATTTCTGAAGACTTTTCCAAAATCTTGATGTAAAACGGGGATCACGATCAGAAACAATCGATAGGGGTACTCCATGAAGTCTCACAACTTCATTAATGTATAGTCTTGCTAGACGTTCCAGGGGTAGATCTTCTCTTATAGCAAGAAAATGTGCTGACTTGGTAAGACGATCAACAATAACCCATATTGCATCGTTCCTTCTAGGAGTCTTTGGTAGCCCCATGACAAAGTTCATTGTAATATTGTCCCATTTACACTCCGGTATGGGAAGAGGTTGCATGACTCCTCCAGGCTGTTGCCTTCCAGCTTTCACTTGTTGACAAACCATACATCTTGACACAAAATCAGCAATCTCCCTCTTCATGTTGTCCCACCAAAAATGTTCCTTCAAATCTCTATACATTTTGGTGCTCCCAGGGTGTATAGAGAAATTGGAACTATGAGCATCATCCAGCAATTCCCTTTTTAGATCAGGTATATCGGGAACACAAAGTCTCTTCCCGAATTTCAAAATTCCATCTTCATACACAAAGTCTCTCAATCTCCCATCATTCACAGCGTTAATCTTCTTTTGGAATTCTTCATCATCGGTCTGAGAACTCTTAATCCTTTCTAGTAAAGATGGTTTGGCAACCATTTGAAAAAGCATTGATGTTTCACCTTCCCTGGTTATTCCCATGTCCATCTTCTCTAGATCCATGAAAATTGGATCCCTTTCAATTCTCATCATGTTCAGAACTCCAGGGTCTTTTCTACTCAAAGCATCTGCCACCTTGTTTGCCTTCCCCGGGTGGTAGTGTATCGTACAATCATAATCCTTGAGTAATTCAAGCCATCTCCTTTGCCTCATGTTGAGTTCTTTTTGTGAGAAAATATACTTCAAACTCTTGTGATCAGTATAAATCTCACATTTTTCACCATAGAGGTAGTGCCTCCATATTTTCAAAGCAAAGATCACTGCTGCTAACTCGAGATCATGAGTAGGATAGTTTTTTTCATGAATTTTCAACTGTCGTGATGCATAGGCAATAACTCTATCATTCTGCATAAGGACACAACCAAGTCCTTTCTTTGATGCATCACTATAAATAACGAACCCATCATTCCCCGATGGTAGAGTCAATATAGGAGCATTGACTAATCTTCTCTTCAGTTCTTCGAAACATTCTTCACACTCTTTTGTCCAAACAAATTTAACCCCTTTACGTGTGAGCTTCGTTAATGGGTTAGCCAATCGGGCAAAATTCTGGACGAAACGTCGATAATAACCTACCAAACCAATAAAACTACGTACCTCAGTTATACTCGTAGGTGCTGGCCATTCTTGGATTGCCTTGGTCTTAGAAGGATCAACAGAGATTCCATCTTTAGAGACAATATGGCCAAGAAAAGAAATCTCCTGAAGGCAGAATTCACACTTGCTAAACTTTCCATATAATTCATGCCTCCTCAGAGTCTTCAAGATAATGCGCAAGTGATTTTCATGATCTTCATAGGTTTTGGAGTATACAAATATATCATCAATAAATACTACCACAAATTCATCGAGATACTCCTTGAAAACTCTATTCATCAGATCCATGAATACAGATGGTGCATTAGTCAATCCAAACGGCATTACAGTAAACTCGTAATGCCCATACCTGGTTCGAAATGCTGTTTTCAGAATGTCTTCCTTCTTCACACACAACTGATGGTATCCAGATCGAAGGTCAATCTTTGAAAAGTATTGAGCTCCATGCGGTTGGTCAAATAAATCATCAATACGAGGTAGGGGATACTTATTCTTTATTGTTATAGCATTGATCTCCCTGTAGTCGATACATAACCTCATAGATCCATCTTTCTTTTTAACAAAAAGAACAGGGGCTCCCCATGGAGAAACACTAGGGCGAATGAATCCCTTATTACTCAATTCCTCTAGTTGTTTCTTTAGTTCGACTAACTCTACAGTGGCCATTCTATAAGGGGTCTTCGATATAGGCCTTGATCCAGGAATCAAATCAATAGAAAACTCAACTTCTCGTTCTGGAGGATGTCCAGGTAAATCTTCCGGAAATACATCTACAAATTCTTTCACAATAGGTACATCCTCTATTTGAACATTCCTTTCCTCACTGACAGTTATTTCATTCTCTTCCTCCCCGATAATTGAATTAAGTTGAGCTACAGGGGGTGGATCTAAATAAGAATTATGTGGTGACGATTCTGCTCTAAAAATAAGGTGCTCCTTATCATTATCATCAAGAATCGTAACCTCTTTCTTCTTACAATAAATCTTCGCTTCATAGTCCGAAAGCCAGTCCATACCGAGGATTATATCAAACTCAATCATAGGTATGACGATGAAATCAGCAGATAAAGAAAATTTATGTGCTCTAATGGGGACTGATTCACAAAACTTTGTTGCAATGATACTTCCCTTAGGAGTTTTAACTGACAACTCCCTTATTAAATCAAATTGGAAATATCTAATTTTCTTAGCAAACTGGGAAGATATGAAACAATGCGATGATCCAGAATCAAATAATGCATTTTCTAAACTTGAGGAAACCATTAAATTACCTGCCACAACGTCTTTCGGAGCTTCTACCTCAGCATTAGTGATAGCATAAGCCTGGACTTGATCCCTTGGCCTTTTCTGAGGTAAGTTCTCCTGACGCTTAGGACATGCATTTGCATAATGCCCCATCTCCCTGCAATTTTAGCACTGAACGTTGGTAGCTTCCTTCTTCCCCTTGCAATCATGAGCTTGGTGGCCTTTTTCACCACACTTGTAACAAACTCCCATTCCCTTCAGGCAAGCACCGGGGTGTTTCTTCCCGCACTTACCACAAGATGGATATTCAACCTTTCCCTTCTTCCCCTTATTTCCATTCCCAGATTGATCAGCAGGTCTCTTCTTCTCTTGCTTTGCTTTAAAGTCATAAGACTTAGAGAATTCCTTTTCGGTCTTGATAGCACATGAGACAATGTCTTCGTACGATGAAAAGGATTGTGAGACTAATGCTCTACGGAGAAATGGTTTTAACCCATCAAAGAAACGATCAATCTTACTTCTTGGGTTGCGAATATAATCTCCAGCATACCTCGCTAACCTTGTAAAGTTAGCCTCATACTTTGTGACATTCTCATCGTCCTTTTGTCTCAGACTCAGAAATTGCCTTTCCATATCTGCTCGATGGTCGCGAGGAAAGTATTTTTCTAAAAACAGATCTTTGAACTCCCTCCATTCCATGTTTGATACTTCATCATCTTCCTTCATGTTTTGAATCAATGACCACCATTGATCAGCATCTCCAGTGAGGCGGTAAACTGCCATGGTAACTTTTTCCCTTTCACTACTCCCCAAAGCCTGAAATATTTTCTCTAGGGAAAATATCCATTGCTCAGCTACTAAGGGATTTGTACTCCCATTGAACGTTGGTGGTTGTTGTCTCATGAATCGATCTAACATTGATCCTCCACACTGCGGATCAGGGTTCTCCATACGGGTAAGGTTATTATTCATAACCTGAGTAAGTTGTCCCAGTACGGTGATTAGCTGATCAGCACCAGTTGCATCACCAGCCCCACTATAATTATCTTGAGCAGGAGGGCAATCCCTACATGGAGTGCGTGCATTGATACAGTTTCCATTTCTTCCACTAGGCGCCATTTCTAAAAAATGGCATAAACTAGATCAGTTTATGAATCAAAATACATAATCCCATACTTATAAAACGCTTAACATAAATTGAACTATTTATGGATATAATCCATAATCATAAAAATGTTTTCTTTGAGTAAGTATATACTCATAAACCCTTCATAATGATTTGTAAAGAAAATGAGAGTTATCCTAAGCATATCCCCCGGGAGTGTTGTAACCAAGAGTGCAGCAAGGCCCGTTGTCGTGCACCAGTTCCCGTTCGAGTCTAGCTCAAAGCGGTGTTTTCGGGTTTTACCCCTAGGTACATCTGTGCCAGAGCCGCCTCTACCTGCTCGTATCCAGACAGGGATGTATTGCTCGGAAAACTCACAAAGTCTCTACAATACCAAAATTCTAGGAAGTTCTTCTATACTAATCCTCAAAGTTCATCTTAGGTCTACGTGCTCTAATCAGAGTTTATCTAAATCTAGCTTCCAAGGTTTGTACTAAACTTCCTCTGATACCAACTGTAACGCCCCGACCCCAGCTACCCAGAGTCGGTGCATTAATTACATAACATTGGCATGATCACAAGAAAGATCAAATCTCGAAAGACCGATTGGTTTAGTAGCCTTGGAAACACTAGATATATTCATAAGTTTTACATTACATCATAAAATAAAAAACTACTACAATAACATAATGTCTCCATAATCCACACTCATATCCCCACATAATATCCCTGCAGGTCATTCATAACCTACTTCTTCACTTCCTGGGAAAAATAAATCATTGAAAAGGGGTGAGCTCAAATGCCCAGTAAGGATAACAATATAGCGGAAACTTTCATAAATAAGAATAAACATTTAAGGCAGTGTATAACTAAAACAAAAGCCTTTTAAATATGAACTTTCAACATGGTATGGCATAAATAAAATGAAATAATGCCATTTACTTATTCACATGGATATTCTACTAATCGAATAATCACATGCAAAAATTAATAACCACTTTCATAATGTTGGAATGCATAATGCCAGACTATCATAACCACATAGCCAAGGCCTTGTGCCAAGACTACAAATAAGATTTTGTCAAGGCCTTGTGCCAAGACACTAGTTCGTCTCATGAGACCTACCGATGCATCGAGGACCTATAGCGGGCTCCACCCGTCACTTATTAAGTCCAATGCATTCCCATATGAAAAGGTTTAAACATAACATAAACATTCATATTAAAACTAGCATACGAAATGTCAATACTTTCACAATAAACTATGAATGGTATAAAAATAGCACATCCACAGTCAAACATATCACAAAACCTTCAATACAATATAGAAGTTTTGTATCATAATAAATCAACTTCAAATAATCTTAAAATCCATCAAAGGATGTTGACATAGATGAAATCAAAATTCTTTTTAAAGAAATATCTCCTTTTATTTTGAAATCATTTAAGATCCATATAAAATAAAACATTTTCGTTGAAAATATTCTTATAAGCTTTTAAGGAAAGCTTTGAAGATTTTATAACAGCGTAAAATAACCGCACCCGCCGTATAAGTTAAAAAAAACATTCTTACCTCAATTCTGTCGAAAAGGTTAAAAAGGACCTTGTTTTGAAAACGACGGAAAGATTCCTTTATAAACCTCTTATAAAAAGTCAAAAAAGGGTATAAATGACTTTAACCCATATTCTTGTAAATAGTAAAAATGTTTTGAAATACATTTTTAAGAAACATGGATGTGGATGATAAAGAGATCCCAGTAGATTATTACATATAAACAACCTCGGATAATGAAGAGATTGTGAAATAACCCTTAGCTTGTACTTTTCCTTGGTTGGGGTAGGTTAACCTCCTGTATAATGGTGAAATAATTGTTATTAAATTATACAAGAATCATATATATTAATATGATATCATATATGATCTTTTAACATTGATTTATTTATAATATCTTAGAATTATCATCGTTTCGGGTGTTAACTTACTCATTTTCATTTATATGTTTTGTTACATAAGACATGTTTGTTGTATCTTATTCATATCCAGAATGATATCAAGTCCTTAAACATCATTTTTAAATCATAAAATGATAATTATACTTGAATGGATACGATGGAGAATGAATCTCATCGCGTTCGTGGAGACGGTAGTCCGTACGTACGCACGAGCGACAATATCATTCTTTTTATATTAAAATAATATATAAATGAATGGTATATCATATATACAGAATCATTTACATGTTATATTTATTATTTACATGAGTTACACATCATTATTATACCCATCCAAATAATATTATATTGAATAACAATTACACCACGACGTGGAGACGGTAAGCCGTACGTACGCACGTATGGTGACATGTTATTCAAAGGGTGGATAGAATACTGAATATGGTTGTACCATATTTATAATAACATCACAGTATATGTGAGATACTGGAGTTATTATTTTAGAATGGTAAGAACAAAGGAAGAAGAAGTGGAAGAAGAAATGAACTTAGAAAAGGGTGGTGAAATCATTACCTCTTCTTCGGGTTCTTCCTTTTGATTTGATCAAAAGGGCTCCTTAGGTTGGATTTCTGATCAAACTAAGGCCTCTAGGTTGTAGTGAGGGATGTTGGGAGAGTATTTGGGCAGAGTTTGGCCGAACCAAAAGGCTTTGAAGGTGTGAAGAAATGAGAAGGAGGAGTGCCCTTTTATAAGAGGGGTGAGGGGCACCTTTGGAAAAGCTAGAAATATTAATTTATAATAAATTCATATTCGGTTTCTAATGGCTCAAAAGCTTATTATTCAAAGGTTAAGGTGGGGATAGGTCGAAAACCACTCAACCAATAGAATTTAGACAGGTTTGGGTACTTATATTAACCTTATCTTTAAGTATTAACTCTAAGTTAATTAGTTTCACTTTTACAATGTCTCTTTATATTTTTATATAATATGGTTAATAAACATACTATATACATCCAAGCGACCCCCAAGTGGTCCATTAATGATTAACCTATCATAATATAAGTCTCTTGGCCGAACCTTAGATTTTTTAGGAATTTAATATCAATTAATAATATAATATTTGTTTTAAGAACTCTTTTATGTCAATTTTGACACTATTCAATAGTTGATTTTTGTGAAACTCATAACAGATTTATTACTTCGAACAAAGTCCATTAAATCAATCCTAATATATCATATTAGCCTAGAAAATTAGTTTAATTCATGAAAAGGTTCATATTATATTTATTTGGGTATTTATAATATCAATTATTTTAATTTTTCACTATTATAGTAATTACTGCATCATCATTGTGTCATAAATAAAATAAATTATTTAATGTCTAAAAATTATAAATAAAATATCATTATGTAGGAAATCTTTTTAGCTTTCTAATGAATTTTTATAATCTAAAATCCAACATATATAACCCTATGTAAAGACTGTTGTTCTAAAAGATATATGCTTGTGTCATTTTTGTATTCATTTTAACTAAATTAAAATAAAGTGTCATTATCACTTACAAGTGGATCCATGGGGTCCCAAAATAGACCCAAATATGCCCATGGTCGACCATGTATCAACCAATAGGGTTAAGACACGTTTTAGGGTAATTTAGTATTATTATAATATTATTTTTTAACCCTTATTTACCGGATTTACCCTTAACCATGATAAATAAAATATTTACCGCAGTAATTATTCAAAATGTCTAAAAATAAAAGTTACCTATTTACACAATTTGAACATCCTGATTCCAAATATGGAATCCATTTTTCTAAATTCAAAACACAGAAGTGGCAGAAATTAATTTAAAATTAATTCCCGCTGTCAAAACAAAAAGCGTGTTTTTAAGAGATAATAACTATCAAAAGATTGACACTTGTTTATGTTTGGTTTAATTGTAAAATTATGTCCAATGACCAACATTATATTAAATGGTAAAAATATATTCTAAATATACTTTAAAACCACTCAAATTCATAATTTATCACTATTAATTATTTTGATTAAAAAAGTTGTTTTTAATTAAAATTTAGTAATTTTCACTATTCATCAAAATATAAAAGTTATCCGAAAAGTACCGAAATTTCACCCTAGGATAATTTCGATATTCCGAATCCAAAAATGAAGTCCATTTTGAAATATAAAATATATATGATTTCAAAAATTAGGTATAACTATTCACAACAGCTAGTTTAATTAGTTGTGGTGTGTGTTAGAACTCGAGGTTGCGTACAACACACGCTATCGCATTATTCGAAGGGAAACGTACCATAGAAGCTTGGGGTGTTACAGAATCTAGGAAATCTGTACTAAGTGTCCACAGGACTTGACTCAGTTGGATGTGAGGCTTCATCAGACTCAGTATTTGGGGTTTGCACCCCCTAAATAGGTGATTCCTTCTCTGGACTGAGAGACTTGGAAGATTTTTCTAAATCCCCTGGTTCAGCTTCATGTTCTTCATTCATTTCTTATCTATCTAGCTGAATGGCTAGCTCAATTATTTATTCAGCAGAGGGAATTAATTCAGGAACAGGTTGTTAATCAGGGAGTTCCTCCAAATTTTCTTATTGAACAACATGGAGTCATTCTACTATAGGTCCTTCCATGGATTGCTTCATAGATTATGTGACAACTGATTCTCTTTCAGCCTCAGGATGGATTTATAGATTAACATCATCTCTAGGGTCAGGATCATCTTCTTTAAGAACAACATGAGAGACAACAATCCATTCTTCCTCAATAACAATTGCTTCCCTATGTGTTACTTTAGCTTCTTCTTCCTCTTCTTCTGAATACTCAACATGTTCATCTAGTTCCAAACCAGAATCAGAAGCCATGATGGATAATCCACAGGATTAATCTTCTCATAAACCTTATCATTGTCTTCCACCCACACCTTTTTCCAATTATTCAAATTTATTTTCATTCTCCTGATGATGGATTTATAGAGACATTTCTCATAGTCTGTAACCTCTTCTTCATTAGGTCCAACTACGCCTTTTGCAACATGCATGGCTGATATCAGTCGAGAGTAGAATAGAGAGGTGGACTTGGATGTAACCTCAATCAACTCACACATATGGTGAATGGTGTACTTTCATAGGTTGATTTTGTGTCCATTTTTCATAAGATGAATAAAAAAACATCTTGATATTTTAACACAGAAAAATCACCTCTTCTCAGACTAACCATATTTTGAACATACTTAAACAGCATCTTAGTCTCTCCATATAGTTCAGCTATGATGGCCCTTCTCTTGGTGCCATTTCCAGTTAGGTTTTTTAGAGCATCTTAAAGATCAAAGAAGTCAGTTTTAGGTGGAGGTTCTCTATAATAATCATCACAAATTCCTTCATGACATATCTTAAGGCATGCATCCCATATCCTCAACGAGAAGGAGCATATTTGGACATTAATCCAGCTTCTCACAACATAACTTTCACCAGAGTCAAAGGAAAACTGTACGTACTATTAGAACTGAGCTACTAACCTCAGATAGTTGGGTCTATTCTCCCTTGATAATCATTCTAACCAACCTTGTTCTTTTAACAATTTAAAGACCAGAGATTTTCTAGACATAAGCCATTCAGGGAAGATTTATTTCTCAGGTATAACACTGTGTTTTACCTGGTTCGGATTTAATGGTACTTTGGGCGTCAGCTTAGGTGCAATCTTCTTCTTCTTCAAGCAGCGCTTCTTAGGTGTGGATGAAGATGTCCGTTTCATTCTTGGCATCCAATGAAGGATTGAGAGAGAGTGAGAGAGTTGCAAGGTTGAAAGGGTTTGAAAATAGGAGAAAGTCTGGGTGTGGACTTAGTGAAACTCTTTGTTTTATCATTTAAGAATGCCAAACGTCACAAAAATAAAAACGTGGGATTGTAAAAGGGGTGAAATAATAATTACCACGATACAAGTTTAATAGAAAGTCAGAATGAATTTTCACGGTGAGACCATGAATGGTTGTTATGGTGAGACAGTGAGAGGTCATCATAGTGCGACAATAAGTGATCGTCATGGTGAGATAATGAGTGATCGTCAGTGCATGTTACAGTGAGATAGTAAATGTCAGACCGTAAATACAAAGTGCTAACGGTGAGACTGTAAACATGGGAGATAGTAACTAAGAAACTGTAATCATGAAATAGTAAAGTATAACATAGTAAAATGACGAATATTAATACAAGTGAGATATCAATTTGATATTTATCAGGCCATGATTATGGATGGTGTAGTCTATTCTCTCAGAATTTAATGGTTTAGTGAATATATCAGCAAGTTGATATTCAGTACCAATTATTTCCAAGGAGATATCACCTTTTTTTATAATGATCTCTCAAAAATTAATGTCTTACATCAATATGTTTGGTCCTATAATGTGAAACAAGATTTTTTGAGATGTTAATAGCACTTGTGTTGTCACAATTTATTGGTACATGTCTGAGTTTATATCTATAATCATGTAATGTTTGTTTCATCCACAAAATTTGTGCAAAACAATTGCCAGCAGCTATGTATTCAGCTTCTGTAGTAGCTAATGCAAAATAATTTTATATCTTACTACACCATGATACTAGTGACTTTCCTAAAAGGTGACATGTTCCTGAGTTTCACTTTCTATCTAACATACATCCACCGAAGTTATCATAATAATAACTAACTAGTCCAAATGATAGTCGTTCAGGATAAAATAGTCCTAGATTGGTTGAATTCTTGAGGTATTTGAAAATTCTATTTACATAATTTAAATGAGATTCATTAGGATTTTCTTGAAAATGTGCACACATACACACACTAAACATAATTTCTGGATGGCTAGCAGTTAAGTAGAGTAAACTACTAATCAGTCCTCTATAGGTGGTTTGATCAACAGATTTTCCATCTTCATCAAGATCCAATATACATGTGGTGCTCATGGGAGAGTCACTAATAGTAGTTGTATCCAATCCAAAATGTTTTAGAAGATCTCTAGTGTATTTACTTTGAGTTAAAACAATTCCATAATTATTTTGATATATTTGAAATCCAAGAAAAAAAATTATTTCACCCATTAAACTCATTTCAAATTTGTTTTTCATCATTTTAGAAAAATCAATACATAATGAATTTTTTGAGGATCCAAAAATAATATCATCTACATAGATTTGAACAACAAAAACATCATTATAATTTCATTTTATAAGGAGGGTAGGATCACTTATTCCTTTTGTAAAACCTTTGTAAATGAGAAAAGTACACAATCTGTCATACCAAGCTCTTGGAGCTTGATTTAAACCATATAAATCTTTTGATAGTTTTAAATATGATTGGGAAAATAGGGGTATATAAATATTGGTTGTTGTTCAACAAATACATCTTCAGCTATATTACCATTTATGAATGCACTCTTAACATCCATTTGATATAGTTTGAAGTTCAGATGTACAGCATAAGCAAGTAGGATTCTGATGGCTTCAAGTCTGGCTTCTAGAGAAAAGGTCTCCTCATAGTCAATTCCTTTTTCTTGAAGGTAACCTTATGAAACTAATGTAGCCTTGATCCTAACTATATTTCCCAATTCATCTACCTTATTTCTAAAGTCCCATTTAGTACCTATGATGAATGTTTCCTTGAGCCTTTCAAAAAGTTTCCAAACATTGTTTCTTCCAAACTGATTACGTTCTTCTTTCATATCCATTACCCAAAATTCATCAATGATGGCATCATCAATGTTTTTAGGTTCATGTTGTAACAATAAGGCTTGATGTTCAACATGATTTCTAAGAGAAGCTCTAGTTTGTGTTTCTTTCTTTAAGTATCCTATTATAGAATCTAAGGGATAGTTTTTAAGAGTTCTAACCTTTCTAGAAAAAGAGGGACTATATATTTCAGGTTCATCAACAGATTCAAGTTCATTATGACTCGATTGAAGGGAATTTCCAGAATTTGTTGTTTTAACAGATTCATTCACAAAGGAATTTGAGGATTTTGAGTTGATGTTCATATTTAATACATCATCTCCAGATTTTCTAGGATGGTTCTAGGCTCATGTGGATCTGTTTCATCAAACATGATATGAACAAATTCTTCCATGCATTTAGTTCTCTTATTGAATACTCTATAAGCTTTAATTAATATTAAGAAACCTAGAAATATTCCTTCATCACTTTTGGATGAAAATTTGTCAAGAATATCCTTAGTGTTGATAATAAAGACATTGCAACCAAAACAAAGTAATTAACCTTGGGCTTTCTATTGTTCCAGAGTTCATACGGGGTCTTTCTGTGAATTGTTCTAATGAAGACTCTATTGATTATGTAGCATGCGGTATTAACATCTTCATCCCAAAAGTAAATAGGTAAGTCATATTCACTAAGCATTGTTCTAGAAATTTTTTGCATGGCTCTCTTTCTTCTTTCTATAACACTATTCTACTGAGGTGTTCTAGGGGCATAAAATTTTTGACTATAATGATTCTGTGAGAAAAAGTATTCAAAATCTTGATTTTCAAACTCACGGCCATGATCACTTCTCAAAGATTTAATTTTAAGGCCACTATGATTTTCTATAGACTAGGTATACTTAATAAAATAAGAGAAAGCTTCACTTTTGGGAGTCGTGAAGAAGGTCCAGGTTTATCTAGAAAAATCATCTACCAGAACATAAACATAGTGCTTCCCATTTAAACTAGAAACTCTAGATGGTCCAAACAAATCCATGTGAACCAATTCTAGAGTTTGAGAAGTAGAAACTTCTTTCATTGATTTGAAAGAGATTTTGTGTTGTTTTCCCTTTTGAAAAGGATTACACACATTGTAATTTGAAAATTATTGTTAGGGTAAGTCTTTAACTAGGCCTTTTCTAGTTAGTTTTCTAAGGGAGTGAACATTACAATTTCCTATTCTTCTATGCCAGACCCAAGATTCTTTATGAAATACACTCAATAATGATGCATTTTGGGAAGCCAAGGAATCTAAATTAATAGAATTAATGTTCTCATTCATTGAAGTAGAAAATACTAATTCATATTTAGAATTAAAGACATTACAAGCATCATTTAAAAATTTAACCTGATATCCATCACCACAAAATTGTGAGATACTAAGAATTTTATATTTTAAGACATTAAAAAACAGTACTTTATAAATTAAAATTGATTCAGTGTTACCAATCTGTTCTAATCCAATGATTTTCCCTTTGGAATTGTCACCAAATCTGACATGTCCTCCATCTACTCTTATCAGGTTCTTGAAGTATGATTAGTATTCTATCATGTGACTTCAACATCCATTGTCCAAGTACCATAGATTTTTGCAGGGGATCTTTAAGCGACATTCCTATATCATGATCAAGAAAAGACAAATTTTGGTACCCATACTTGTTTGGGTTCAGTACCATTAGTAATAAGTTCTTTAGGAACCCATATTTGTCTCATAGGTTTCCTATATGCATTATGTAATGTGTTTAAAAAATAAATTGTATTTGGTCCCCAAAAACATGAAACAGTAGAATATGTATCATGGATTGAGATAGTTGAGCTATGTTCAGAACTGGGAACAAAATTATATGTCCTAGACATGGGAATTTTTTTTTCTACCATGGTTTCTTTTACCAGGTTGATAACCAATGCCAGTATTGTATTTGGGGTAAATTTGTTTTCCTAGAATTTGGGTAAGGGTATTTTTCCCATTAGTAAACTTTTCTAAGTATCTTTTTAATTACTCTTTAGAAATTTTTAATTCATTTTTTTCTTTGAGCAGTTGAGCATTTTTCTCCTTTTCAGTAGTAAGTTCATATTTAACATTTATAGTGAGAGCATGCTATTTCTTCAATGATTTATATTTATCTTTTAATTCATTGCATGTCTCTTCAAGCATATTGAAATTTTCAAACATTTCTTCATTATTCATATTTTTAGAGTCACCTTTCTCTTTAGAATAGTATGAATTTTGTACGGAAGAGTTCATTGATACCTCAGATGTGTTCGTCATAAATCCCATATTGGAATTTCTAGCCTGTTCATCATGTGATATCACTGGGTCTCTTGACCTATCCTCAGAGGCACTCCAGGTTTCTTTCATTTCCTTTTTGTACTTATTGTCCTTGTCCTCATACTTCTTCTTATACTTATGATTTGGGAAGTCAGCTGTTATATATACAGTGTGCTTACATTCATAGCATTCAATTTCATCAGTTTTGTCACTACTTTTGAAATCCTTTTTCTAGTTTCCTTTTAGATCATACATTCTGTTGAAGTTAGGCTTTCAGAAGTTCTTCTTTTTGTAAAATCATTTGAATCTTCTAGCCAGTTGAGCCATCTCTTCATCACTGTCAGGTGATGATTTTTCATTGATGGAACTTTCTAAAGAAGCTTTCAGTTTCCCTTTGTCTTTGTGCATTGAGAAGTTGGTCTTGAATGCTACAGATTTCCTCTTTGGTTCATCCTCGTCTTCTTTGTTAACTTTCAGCTCTTCCTTATACATCATCAGTTTCCCAATGAGTTCTTTTACAGGTAGCTTTTTTATGTCACACGATTCTCTAATAGGGACAGAGGTTCCCCTCCATCTATCAGGTAGACATCTAAGGATTCTAATGATCTGTTCTTTGGTAGTGACTTCTCTTCCAAGAGAAATCATTGTGTTGACAATCTCATTGAACCTGAGATACATGTCAAAAATAGGCTCATAAGGTTTTATTTTAAAATTATCATATTTTATAGTATAAGTATTAAGTCTCATTTCCTTTACACTAGATGTGACTTCATATGAGACAGACATGGTATCCCAAATTTCATTGGTAGTTTTACAAGAAGAAATCCTATTAAATTATTCATCTCCTAAGGAACAGAAAAGAGCATTCGTGGAATTGCAATTTTTATTGTAAGAATGTTTTTAAGGTTCATCCCATTAAACTATATCATTCATAGGAAGTTTTTATTCATCTATAATGGATAACCAAATTTTAAATCTCAAACTCTCTAGATGTATTTTCAATTTAATTTTCCGTTGAGCATAGTTGGTTCCATTAAAGAATGGTGGTCTGCTGGTTGAATCACCTTCTAATATATTGTCCATACTAACATATTACATTAAAAGAGATAGAAATTTATAATTAACAGAAATTTATAGATCTATGAAGTGAAACTACAATCACAGTTGTGTAAGATTACACAGAGTCCTAATAAAGCACCCTCTCATACCAAATGTTGGTCGGACTAGTTTACTAAAGAGGGGATGTATGAATTGAGTAGCTATAAAAATTTCTGTTATAAAAATATTATTTTAAATGAAATGGTTTTCCCCAAAATAGATAAATCCTATTTAATCAAGGTTATACTGTTAGATGAGTTTTTCTTTTTCATAGCTTCATAGAAGATTGATTAATTATCAGTAATCTTAATTTGAATTCTTAATATTACTTTTGAATTTATCCTACTAAGATGAATCAGTTATAACTTCTTTCCACGAGTAACTATAAAAGTTAAATTAGTGTTTCTTGATTATCCAGTAAAGCAGTAAAATAGAAAAGACTAAATTTAGAAATACCAACAGATATGAAACAAGTGGTTCAATCTCAAGTTTAGACCTAATCCACTCCACTTGGTGATCAGCTGCCACAAACAAGTTTATATAAATAAGCTTTGATCCACACCCCGGATCGTAGTTAACAAAAGTACAAATACTATCCAGGTCACACAGGGACCTCTTCCACAGTTTTCATGGGTAAACAAAAATAATAATCAGGCCACACAGGGATCTCTTCAACATTTTTTTGAGTGTAAATAGATGTATAAAGAGTTTGGTGTAAGGATTTAGAAATCCTCATGTTTAGCACAGGATTCAGTGTGTGTATCGAATATACAGAGTACAAAAACTACTCAATAAGTATGTAAAAGACTCACTAAGAGAGATTATATACGAGTTTATAATTCTCTAGTGATTTGAAGTGCATATGGACTCCTTTTATTAGACAGAAATGCTTCTGAGTCCTTCTCTGGTTTCTGTCTTGAAAAATACAGTGTCACGGTTCATCTGTTGTTCTTCACGTGTTTTGAAAATGTGAAGATGATCTCTGGATTCCAGTGTACTTCATATGTTCTTCAGCAGAGTCGATAGTATGCATGAGACAATGTTTTATTTGAAAATATTACAATATGTTCTTCGCAGTCATGTTCACAAGCTTGTTTTTCGTTCAGTATCTCGCTTACTTGTTCATGGGAACTCTCCACTCTTTATCTTATAATGCATGAGTTTTAGCCGACAAGTTCCATGTACTTTGTACCTCGTACATCATACTATGTGTACAAAAAATCATTAATTATGTCAGTGCGTTAAAGGCATCAAATCTGACTGTTAAAAATTAAATTGAAGACGACAAAATAGTTTAAGAAATGGTGTCACATTATGTTATGAAAATAGTTTATCCTTTATGGTGTTTGAGTGACACTATGTTTGAGGGTCACAGTGTCTTGTTTATGGTGTCTTTCTAACTGTGTCTGGAATACGTTGTCTTGCTTATAGTGTCTGGATTACGGTGTCTGGCTTACGGTGTCTGATTTACGATGTCTTGCTTACAGTGTCTGGCTTACTGTGTCTGGCTTCACGGGGTCTTGCTTATGGTGTCTGGATTACAGTGTCTGGCTTCACAGTGTATGGCTTATAGTGTCCGGATTACTGTATCTGTCTTAACGGTGTCTGGCTTATGGTGTCTGGCTTACTATGTCTGGCTTCATGGTGTCTAACTTACAGTGTCTGGATTACTCTGTCTGTCTTTATAGTGTCTTGATTATGGTGGCTGGTACTTAGGAAAATAACAGTATGCAGACATAAATAGTGATATGGATGAAAAGGATTGATCTTAACCACTATAAAGTATGATAGAACTTGAAACATAAATATATATTATTGGATATAATTTATAGGGGCTAACTAGTTTGAATAAGATTTGTGATCATTAAAACCTGATTAATACATGAGGAGTCCAACATGATAAATGTATTGTAATTTAATAATATATTCATATTTTGGAAGATTTATTATATACATGAAATGTATCACCATATTTTTTATATGAGATACCTTATGGACCTTTTGAGTGGAATTCAGTTCTGGGACGTTGCAATGTGTTATTCGATTGATTCTTGTCTGGTTTACATTACTATTTGAGGAAAATTTAAAGTTGTAGGAAGTAATATTAATTCGGTAATGTGATATTACTTGGAGTAGCTAACCCATGTATAGGAAACATCCAAATTACCAAAAATTAAATTTTTGATTTCTGAATTTTGACAATTAATGTTGATTTGATTCCACGGTTGGGTGATTAATATGAATTACAATGTAATTATTGATTTTATTATGGGTTCTCTTATTTAAATCCCAGTGACATGACGAGATTCCATCTCAAAAATCATTTAAGCCGTTTATAGAAATCACATTCCATGCATTATTCCTTGACATATATGATGTGGTATGTATTAAAAGATATTTTGGTTAGTTTTGTGATATATATATATATACCTGCTATTATAATATGTATTTTTCCATTTTTTCTTGGGTGGATTATGTGGGTGCAACATTTTGATTAATGAAGCATATGGGCCCTTATAGATCATAAATTGGCGAACCATTGATTCATCAATACGAAATAATTTTTGATATAAATTTTAAATAAATTAAATGGTAATGTATGGTAGCATAAATGGAAATAAAATTGTTTATAATAGAGAACAAGACCCATACCTGACCATAGTAGTTGGTAATAGGTAGTATATCTATATTTTTTACGATTTTAATGTTTCCCAAAAATGACTATAGGAGTAGGCATACCAGTGTATTCTTATATAGGATGGATTATAGCTATCCTATTTTTGTATATGTCAATTTGAGATTTGGACTATTATAATTTTCTTTCTTGAGAATATACCTGGAATTGTTTTTAGATATTCCACCATGACATCCTCTAATCATGCTACAAGAGAGTGGAATGGATCATGTTTAAGAGCTAGTGGTCCATGGGCTACTAGTGGATCCTCTAGTAGTCAGAGTTGAGACACCAATAGTTGTACCATACAATGGTACTGAGGCATAGTTTCATGAGGGGTTCCTGCACGTTATACAAACTGTTCAGGGAGCACTGCAACCTTCCCTGACTATGAAAGAGTTGATGTGTGAGTTCAAGTAGTGGAATCCTCCCATGTATTTGGGGGATGGTAGATCACATGTTGTAGAGTCATGGATTGACTTTTTGTAATCTATCTTCAATCATCTAGATATTCCTCCTTTGGGTAGGATAAATATCTCTACGTATATGATGTATTATTTTTCCAAGAGACGGTGCAATGTTATTATGATGATGGATCATCATCCAGAGATATCTTGAATGGACATTCATATGGCCTTATATGAATAAATAAATCCCATGATGTTTAGGGCCAATAGATCCTATTATTATATGCACCATGAGTGGGGTAAATTATTAGTTATTAAATATTCCGCCCGGTTTATGGTGCTGAAGCACTTCATAACTATTTAGGTAAGGGATGAGTTATCTTGTAACACCCCAATATTTTTATGAAATATATTTTCTGGAAAAAATTATCTGATGGATTGTATATTATGCAACAACAAGATAATATTACACAACATAAAACAAATACGTAACATACGGTGTGTGAAACAATATTCTAGGCTTGTGTTATAGACAATTTCAAGTTTTTTCTGATAAATTTCATTTTACAAAAAAATCGAGTTAATGAGAACAACAAAATATTATTTTGTTACCTTATAATATATCCATTATAATGGAGTGTGTTAATATTATAAAATAAATTATGAAAGTGTGATTTATACATGTATATATACTTAATTATTTGGTGGGAAATTATTTATAAATTTCAATAAAACCTTTTTTAAATGAAATGAAATGTTTTTCTGAAAAACTATTTAAATGAAATGAAACCAGTTTATAAAATAGTAAAATCATTCTTGATAGATTTTATTGATGAAATATTCATTTAATATATTCAATCTAATTTATAAAAATCATCTTATATGTTATTTGACAAGATATGTAAACAAATACAATTTTAAGGGTAAAGAATGTATTTTTTTAAATATAGTTTTCCACCGTATAATAGAAAACCCAAATTAAATCTATTTTGAAGAATTTGTATATTACTTTTGTATAAATAAACGTCTTCTTTGAAAGAGTATTATAAAAATTTATTTTGACTGATTTATTTGTATTTTGTTGATAAGTTTCAAATTTTGCTAAATAGTTAAAAATTAATGCATTTTAATTGGAAAATACTTTTTCCTACGATTTATTTACATTTCTAAATTATATATTTGAATGGTATTAAAGTGTAAATAAATTAAATTTTTATCATTTAATATAATTTAGGTTATTAGTGTCAATTTTACATTGAATTTAGATGTAAAAACATTTGAATCATTTGCATGTTTAAACTTTTAAAACTTGTTTTCTCATTCCCACAGTGGGATTAATCATAAATTTCTTAATAAAAAATCTATAGTTTGAATTTTGAAAAATGTATTCCATAATTGGAATCAATTATTCCAAATTATGTAAATAGTTTCCTTCATATTTGGTAATTATGAATAGTAACTTCGGTAATTTTTATTAATATAGAAAAGTGTAAATCAGGTAATTAATATTAAAATTAATATAATAAAATTATCTTTACAGATGTCCTCATATAATTTTATTATTTATTATTTACCTAAATAATCATTGGGTTTAATTTTTATCATTTGGACATTATTTATAAAAAAATTAAATATGACTTACTCAAATTTTATTAACTGAATCATTTTTAATATAAGGTTATACAAAATCTATGTTCAACCATAAATAAAATTTGGAAATATAAAATACTTTCCTTTTTCATAGTAATTTATATATATTTTTTAGGATATAAATAATTTCCTTAAATATTATACAATGATGATGAATAAATTATTTAATTGATGAAATATCAATAAAATAATTATCATTTAATTAATAATAACAATTAAGTGACAAAAAAACTAGACCCAATAATATTGGTCATGTATATCTGAAACATTATCATTAATGAGTCAAATTATTTACCATTCGGAGCCACATATATTTATTATGAAAATTATTACATTTTATCTAATGTAAAGTTAAAGATTCCATATTCATGTTTTAATGATTATATCATTTTTAAAGTGTGATTTTGCAGAAGAAATATTAGACTATAAGTATTTGTATAAAATCTATAATATTTATCTTCTATATGGTATTTTATATGTAATTTTTACCCCAAAAATAATTATATTAGATAATTAGACAAAACTGATGTAGTAATTATTTTATTAAAAGATATATCAAATTAATTTTATTAAAAATATTGAAAGAAATATAATTTTAGATAATAAATTTATCCAAAAAATTTTATAAATAAACAAGTCCCCCTAGGGATAAAAAAAATATTTGGTTCAACTATATCATCTATTCATGATATTTTTACAAATACAAGAAATGAATTTTGTCAAAATTGGCAATATTGATATTTTTTCAAAATAATATGTTAATAATTTATTTAAAAACTATAATAATTTTTTTAAAAATATAATATAATATTAATATGGTAAAAAAATTAAATGGTTCATTTATGGAATAATTTATGTCAGATAATTAGAAATTACACTATAATAATATTTAATAGTTCGTTACATTAGTTAAAATTAAAATAGAATCACTATGGGTTAAGTAAAATGTTAATGTTTTAATTGGTAGATAAACTTGTCTAAATTTTATTTTTTGAAATGATTAAAATATTATCTCACAATTTCTTAGAAAATATGACATTTTGGAGGTTTTTGGATGTTTTTTTTAATAAATTTATATTTTTCGACAGTCGAAAAGTGCATGTTACCTCAATTATAAAAGAGAATATCCTACCTCACTTATCCACTTCACTTTGAGCATTCATGATTGGCTATCCCCAAAAAAATTCCATAAACACTTCCCTATTTACATTATAGATGGGATTTTATCCTCAATAGACTGACTATTGTTCCATTAAGAGGAGATCTAGAGTGAGCTCATCGAATAAGAGGTAATCTCTTCTACAGATTCGTAAAAACTTATTTCTTCTTCTGGTTCCACTTCCTGTGTTGTTTAAATTATAATGAAATAACTATAGTATCCCTTATATACTGATATATTATTATTATTATTGAAATAATATATTCCACTTTCTATCACTACGTGAAATTAAATAACCACACATGTGTATGTACAACAAACCTTCTCAACGCCATAGAGTAATCTGTTTTTAGCAACAACTTTACAAGAATGGATATACAACTGGAAAGAGTAATCATTTATATTTTAAAAACAAGATATTTATTTTTGAACAATATATATACCATTCACTTGTATATCATTTCATAATTAGTGAAATGATATCATCGCTCGTGCGTGTGTACGACGTACCATCTCCACGATGTCATACGATTAATTATCTATTATGTCATTAAATAATTATTATATAAATGTATGTATTGAATAAATATGATATATATTACATTATTATTATTCTATAAATTATATAATATAATCACATGATTAATAACTTGGATTTATACAATAAAATCTTTGATAAATAATTCCTGAAAGTAGAGTAATAATGAAATATTATTAAATAGGTAAAAATATGATCACCTATGATCTAGTAAATATAAATATGATTCTTTATTAGGTTAATAACACTCTTTAATCCATTATTATGAGTTTTTTGTATATAAAAAAGATCGCAGTCCTAAGGTAAGGGATAATTTCACAATCTCATTATAATATATGATTTTTTATACGCAAGTATTTATTGATGTATATCTATCATCCACATCCTTGTTTTATAAAAATGTTTTACTAATATATTTACTGTTCTTATATGGATGTTTAATTTCATTTTTACAATTTTTTTAATTTTTACTACATTTTTTCAAAATAACATTTCTTTTATTTTCCAAATGAGGTACTATTTAAAATTTATTTAAAAAAGTATGAGAAAATTTATTCATTAACATCAACGACATGAATGGATTTTTATGATTTCATAAAACATTATTTCCATGAAAACTATCTTATAATATTTCAATGTTTTTTTCAAAAAATAAATTTTTTTCTAAATATTAATATAATATTATGGTGATAAAATAATTTCGAATAAGAAATTATATTTTCCTCAAGAATTTATTTCAAGTGTTTTATCATAATTAGTTTCCATATAAATGGAATTATTTAATACTGTTATGTTTTTAGTATATTATCCCAATTGTTGATATTTTTTAATTTTTTTAATGATGAAATTATAGTAATGAAATATTTTTCTTTTAAATGGGTTTTGTTATGATAAAATGATGTTTAAGAAACCCATTTTATTCCATGGGTTATTATATGATGAATGATTTATGATTCTATGGAACACGTAAGAATAATTTCATTATGATATGGGTGTGAAATATATCTCCCTCCAATACATTAGATAAAGATCAATATCTCAGGAGATTGACAGTAATGGAATAGAAATGGATGTTGGTTCACTAAAATAGGAATGAAATGGAAATGATCAAATCTCGGTAATACATGACTGGATGGGGAAATGTTCTTGGATCAGTAATACAGGTCTTGAAAATGAAATGATTGTAGTTCATTAACCCAAAACCAGAATGTTATGTAAACCTATTTTTGTAATATATGGCTAGAATGAGGTGTGAAAATGGTTCAGTAATGGAATTTTTCCATAATAATGTTCTTTTGAATGATCCTTGGCTAATATAGAAATGATTTTATATGCTTATGTTTTTTCAACAATTCAATGTTTTATGACAATGTTATTTTCTCATGGCTCAGGTTCATTTATGATTTACTTATTATGAACTACCATGATTTATTTAATGAGTCCAAAATTTGATATATATTATACATGGTATGAGTTTAACAAGTTTTGATCATATTTTTAAATTATTATGATCATATTCTATTTGATAGTTTCCTTGTTTACCCTTACTAATCATTTGATATAAAACTTTTTATATGCTTTCATTTACCCAAGGTATAAATATCAATTCAAGGAATGAAAAATAATTAGGATGATATTTATGGGATATGTTGAAGACCATTCACAAATTTAGAAAAATATGTTCCTTGTTTCTGAAGGGACTAAACAGATATGACCATTGGTAATTTATTTTTGAAATGTATTAATTTTTCTACAAATGTAATTTAACATTATTTTCTATCAACCTAGGGTCATTAGAGTTGGTATCAGATCAAAGGGGTGGGAATCCTATCCTTGGTAACTCTCATGTGTGAATTTTGGATGAAGCATGGCTCTCCACCCATGGGATTCATGAGGAAATAGATTCTGCAAGTGATGTTGGTGTGTCCCGCCCAGGTTTTGTAGTATCCCATATAGTTCTATGATAGGTTTCAATTCTAGTACACTGAATATTATTCTAGACCATTGGAGTTGGTATCAGAGCAATGTTTCGGTTTTCCTTTGGAAACTAGGATGCAAAAACATTAATGATATCCACATACATCTTTCAAAGGATGTGTCTAGGGATGTCCAAAGTATATGTGTAATTATATGTTACAGTCAAATAATTTTGGTAAAAATTTTGAATAACCTTATAATAAAACAAATATATCATTGATTGAAATATTATATGTAATTCCCCTTAATTTTGGGTTTTCATCTATGATAAGTAGTTCTCACACTTTTATTTTTGGTCTTAGTCAATAGCTGGAACTATCTAAGAACATAATTAACATTGAATATTTTAGATGTGGAATACATCTTCATTATATGTCCGATGTGGAAATATCTTGAAGAGAGTCAAGAAGGGGGGTGTATTGGTTATAAAATTGAGGATAAAGATACAACAAATGACATGTGAAAATAATGGGATGATCTAACCACATTTTTTACCTTATACATAATAATTGTGATTAGATTATTTTTTAGGAGTCTTCATACATGATAAAAAATTCTAATTCGTTATATGATTTAAATATTAAAGCATGAGTAATGGGTTAAGAATAAAGTTGGATGATTGAACTGTATTTTTTATGGGATTATATGATTTTTTATAATTATTTTTAGTATATGATTTTTATTAAGAATTAAAAATTATTTTTTAAAGGGTGATAATGATAAATGAAAGTTGTTCAAGGGAAATGTAATATTTTGATTCAGGGTAGGTAGCCCATAATGTTTTTAATATGTGGATAAAATTGTTTTTATCTTGGGTAAAGATATGTTGGATAGGCTTAATTGGATAATAGTAATTAAAGATTTTATGACATGTGTGTTATGCAATAATGGATAATAGATACAACATTTTTGGACTTATGGAATAAATCCAAAAAGATTTGGAATAAGGAAACATGAATGTTTTTATTAAGGGTGTATGGTAATTTCTATGTTTCAAGAGAATATATATTATAGGTGTTCACATGTTTGGAATGTGACGACCAATGGATTCCTTATAAATTATTTGAGATAAATGTTAATATGATTTAGTTCACATCATTATAATGTTTGGGATTTTCAGTTTTTTGAAGCATTATATGGTTATCCATTTACTAAATGTATATTAAATCATAAGATGGATTTTGTTAGATTCATGTACATCTCACTAATGGTGGACTTATGCATATTTAGTAACATGTTATAAACTATTGTTGTTATAAAGATAGATGGAATGACAAGTCATTGTATTTATGCATCTCAGGATCATTTAATTATAATGGAATGAAAAATTTAGCATCATTTCATGGAATAAGAGATGGATTAGAAACTGAACATGGCACAATGAAAGAATGATATTATACCTAATCATGTAAGTATTTCTTATCATTATTCAACTCTATGTAAGATATCTTAAAACCAAAAATATTACCATAGTACCTTATTTACCAATGAATCATATTTATCCTTCTATCATTATGCATTTTCGGATTTCTATTGTTAACATCCAATTAATGATGTCCTCTATCACTCTCCATCAGAACATGATAGTTCTATTTCTCTTATATGTGCATTTTTTCACTTACCACCTATGTTATACTCGGCGGAAACCCGGTTATGAGTGACTTCAGGTAACCATGATGTTTTTAACATTCCATTTTTAAAAGGATGTTTTATTACTCATTTTATTGATGTGGATTTATATGGAATATATTTTAAACTATTAATCATTTTATAACCTAGATGAAATTGGAGGGAAAAATTCATTTTAAGGGGGGTAGAATGTAACACCATGATATTCTTAGGTAAAAGATATTTTGTAAAAAATGTTCTTTATGTCTAGTGTTGTGTGATACAAAATGATAATATTACACTGCATAATACACCATATAATATTGGGGTATATGAAAAGCTATTCTTTTCTTGTGTTACACGTAATTTTGAGTTCTCTGGATAGATTTTATTTCAGACAAGACTGATCTTAAGAAAATGACAAAATATTATTGTGATACATTATAACCTAGCCATTACAATGGAGAGTATGAAAAATATTATTATAATTTTAAATTATTCCATAAGAATTATTATACAATTAATTAATTAGTTATATATTAATTATAGTAGAAAATAAAACCTTTTTCTAATAAAAGGAAATGTTTTTATTTATAACTATTTAAATGAAAATAAATGAGTTTATAAATAAATAAAATCACCCTTGATTGATTTTATTATATCTATATATATATAGAATCAATTCAATCAAATTATTGAAATTAATCTTTTATGTTTTCTATACATGATCTAAGAACAAATTCAGTTCCTCAAATAAATGAATTATTAATTAAAAGAGGTAGTTTTGCTTTCTTTTGATGTTTCACCCATTTTAAATATACTATTTGACACTTTTTTATATTATATATTACAAAATAAATTTCATCTTTGACTGAATAGAATCAAAATTTACTGTGGTGTATTTTTTTGTATTTTTCGAAAAAGATTCATGTTTTGATGAATAGTAAAAGTTAATGCATTTTAATTGAATATTTTTTTTTCATTAAACTTATTTATAGTGTTAAATTATTTACTATAAGGTTATTTAACTTTAAATATATTATATTTTTATCATTTAATAAAATTTATGTTACTGGCATTAATTATACATTGAATTTACATTTAAACACATTTTATTCCTTTTCATGTTTTAACTTTTAAAACCCAATTTTTTATTGTGACAAGGTGATAAATATGAAACGAATTACTAAAAAAAATTATTTTGGATTTTAAAAAAATTGATTCCATAATAGTAATTACAAGGTCCAAATTATGTAAATTGGCTACCTTTATTACTGGGCAATATGAATAGTAAATTTATTAATTTTTATTAATATGGTAAAAAGGTAAATCTGGTAATTAAGGGTAAAAATAGTATAATAAAATATTCATTACACTTTTACTAAATCCTTGAATGATTTTTTTCTATATAAATAATATTTAGATCAAAATTTATCTTTTGGAAGCCAATTTGATTAGATTAAAACATTTAATATATTTTATTTTTGGAAAAGTTAAATATGTCTTACTCAAATTTTAATAACAATAACATTTTTATATAAGATTATATAATATCAATGTTCAAATATAAATACTCATTTTGACGATAATTTTTTTTTCATTATTGTGGTTATTTATTTTTAAAATTTTATGATATAAATAGTTAATTTATAGGCTTAAACAAGGATTATGTTGAAATTATTTAATGTCCAAAAATAAATTATATAATTACAATTAAAATAATTATAACCATTAAAAGAAAAATACACAAGACCAAATATTATTCGTTGAGTATATATTTCCAATAATCATCCAATGAAATAATTATTAACCCTTTGGAGCCACATAGAATAGATTATGACTTGTATAATATTTTATCTAAAGTGATGTTAATGTTGTCATATTCATGTTTTAATAAATATAACATTTTTAATGTAAGATTTTATAGAATATATATATTGACAATAATTATTATTCTAAAATATATAGTAGTTATATTTGTCATGGTATTTTTTTTTACTTTTTATATTGGAAATAAGTATATTAAAAAATTATAGAAAAATGATGATGTAATTATTTTATTAATGGGAATATAAAATTAATGTAATTAAATGCAATAAAATGACTAAAATTTGGGATAATTAAATTATCCAGAAAAATTATATATGACCTTTAAACTATAGGGACATAATAAAATATTTATTTCAATAAAAAATATTATCATGATATTTTTATAAATTATTGAATTGAAGGGAGTGAAAATTGACAGTAATGATATCTTGTCAAAATAACGTTTCATTGAATTATATAAAAATAATAACATTTTTTTTAAAAATATAATATAATTATGATATGATATAAAATTCTAGAAATGTTTCTTTTAGGGTCTAATTTACAACAAATAATTACAAATTGCATTATTTTAACATTGAATATTTTGTTACCTTAATTGAAAATAAAATAGAATAACCAGGTGTTAATTATAATGATAAGGTTCAAATTAACATAAAAAATGTATAAAATTTATTTTTTTGAGATTAAAACCGTATATCAACTCATATAAGAAAAAAATATTTTTGGTGGTGATATTATTTTATTATAAATTAATTTTTTTGGAGATTTCAAATGTGCATGTGACCTCAATAATAAATGGGAACCTCCTACGTCACTTCTTCACTTCACATTAAGTCTTAATTATTAGATATCCATTTAACATTTCAATTATAAATTTCCATCGGAATATTCTATTGGTTATTTTATTCTCAAAATACCATCTCTAGTTCCCTTAATAGATGATCTATAGGGAGACTATCAAAGAAGAGGTAACATGCTATACTGATTCATTAAAACTAATTTATTATTATAATTCCTCTTTCTTAGTTTTCTTCATTATAAGGTAATAACCTAAGTATAACCTATATTATAAGATTTTATATGTATTATGGAATAAATATATTTCCCATTCTATCCATCCTATTAAAAATGAAATCACTACGCGTGAATATGTATGGCTTACTATCTCGACACCATAGTGTATTCAGTTTTTAAAAACCAATTTACTTAGATGGGTATAATCTGGGGAATAATAATAATAAATGTTTATTATTATAAGATATTTAATATATAAAAATATATATACAATCTAGCTCAATGCAATTCTTTAATTAAAGGAATGATATCATCGCTCGTGCGTAAGTACAACCTACAGTCTCCATGATGTGATGTGTTTCATTCTCCATGATATTATTTAAATCATGATTATATAAATGTATCTAATGAATATGTTTTATATGTATTACATTATTATAATTCAATAAATGGTTGAATAGAAACCCATGAAGAATATCTGGATTTATACGAAAAAACATGCAGTAAATAACACTCGAAAGAAGATTACATATGAAATATTATAAAAAGGGTAATAATATGATAACATATGATATCATAAATATAAATATGGTTCTGGATAAATATTAAAACGATTTTTAATCCATTTTACATGAGTTTATGAGACATATGAAATAACACAGACCAAATATAAAGGACAATTTTCTAATCCCATTATTATCTGATTTTGTTTGTACATACGTATTTACTGAGGTATATTTATCATCCACATCCATGTTTTTAGAAAAAGTTTTCATAAAAATTTTACTATTCTCCTATGGGTTTTTAATTATCTTTTCATCTATTATTGAATTTTTACTACAATGCTTGAAAAAAAATTCATTCATTTTCTAAATGAGGTAATTTTTATCTTTTTCGAATAAGTATGAGAAGAATGTTTTTTATCTTATATAGAATAAATGGATTTTTAAGCATTAATAATTCATTATTTATATCACACGAGACTCATCCCAATTGGTGAGGTATCCTTAAGTACATCCATGAGACCCAGGTTCAAAACATGGCAGAGACATATTTCTGGGGAGTACTGTCATAGTACTGTAGCAGGCACTATAGCAGTACTATAGAAAAACTATAAACTGTGAAGGTACTGTAGTAAAACTGTACATTTTGCGGGTATTCTAGAATAACTATATACTGTGTTGGTACTGTAGCAGGAACCTTGGGCCACCAGTTTGGGTTTGGAGTCCTTAAGGCTTTCAAGACACCCATGACTTCGGGTAAGTAGGGCTTTCGGGACACCTTTAAGGACTTCCGGCCACATCAAGGCATTCGGGTCACATGCAGTTTCCCCAGATAGACTCTACAAAAAAAGAGCAGCCACAGATGTGGATTCAGATAAGGTGCACTCACTAGAGCAAATCCAAATGGATTTTTCAGAATGAGAGGGTATGGCTATGCCATCGAGACAAACATGTGCTTGTATTGAAAGCCTAGATAGATAGACATGCGACAGTGGAGAGCTACTATCATGATACATATGCTGGGGAGGGGTAGTTCCTTGTAGATAGTCTGGTTGAATTCCCTAAGACCTTCAGGTCATTTAATCTTCTAGGCCTACGGGCTATGTAATATTTTATCCTACGGGCCTTTTAAGGGTTCCCCTGATCCCTTGAATGGGGGGTTATCAAAAATAAATAAAAATGAAGGACTTCCAGCAATTTGGGAAATAAGTCATTATTTATATGAATCTTCGCTTACAAGATTGAATGATTATTTTCTATGAAATTATTTTATATTAAATGTTCACAGTATTTTAATAAAAGAAAATGGTTTCTTATAAGAAAGGATATATTCCTAAAGAATTATTTTCCATCTACGATGGAATTATTCCATAGGGTTAGGTTTCATGTATACTATACCTATTTTTCTAATGGTTTTATTGTGTTTATGATGATACTTTGTTTAAGAAATCTATTTTTCTTATATGGATTATGTTATGGTGATATTATTTTTAGAAATCCCATTCTGTTCCATAGGTTACAAAATGATGAATGGTTTTGGTTTTTGAGGAGTAATTTTCAATGATTTCTGTATGAGATTAGTGAGACCTATATCTCTATAAAATTCATAGAGTAAAGATTTATATCTCATGATATATATATGAATGGAATGAGAAATGATCTTGGTTTAGTAATAATGGGATGAAATAAGAAATGATATCTGTTTTGTAATATAGGGATGAAAATAGAAATGATTTTGGTTCAGTATTACTGGCCTAGAATGGGAAATGATATTGGTTCGGTAAAATATGGATTGAACAGGAAATGATCTAATTTCAGTTTTACAAGGTTGGAATCTTAAGAAAACTAGATTTAGTAATACAGGTCTATAATGAGGATTGAACTCTATTCAGCATTGTACTTTGGCCACTATGATGGTCTTGGCAATGATCCTTGGCTAATAGGGAAATTAATTTCTATACTTATGTCTTTCCTAGAATAACATGTTTTATGCTAATATTATCTTCTTTATGGCTCATGTTACTTTATGATTTATTACTTTTGAACTACAAAGGGTTATTTTCTGACTCAATTATTTATATGATTCAAATGGTATTATATCTAAAAGTTATGTTTATGGTTTTACATTCTTATTTTATTGTTCTATTTGATTTTTCCTCTTTTTATTAATGAGGTTCTAAGTTCACCCTTTTAAAATATATTTTTTTCCATACGATAAAAATAAATTTTCTAGGTACGAATACACCTTGGAATGATCTTTATTGGGGATGTTTAATATTATTCTCCAAATTAGAAAAATGTGTTCAATGTTTATAATTGAACTAAACTAACATGGTCATTGGGTGTCTATTTATGTAATTTATTATGTTTTCCAAAACTGTAATGTAATTCTCATGTACTTCAATCATGGTTAGTTATATATCTAAATATATGAAATTTTAAAATGTTCTTAGGTATAATATCTGAGCATATGTGTATTTCTTATGACTGACTAACATTTCATAAATTTTGAATCATGTTCTCATCACAGAGCATAACTTGAGAAAGGATAGGGGTGCGAGATAGGTTGGTTCAACATCGAGATCTGATACAACATTTAACAATAGTAGGAAGCTTCATCTCATGCTTCCACATTGTGATATTTATAGCTAGATCACATATTCATACAGTCACCTGAGGTTATAATAGTGTGGTAGACCAGAAAATATGAGGCCACAACATACAGGAGACCAAGTTGAGTGTCTATCATGTGGAAAGATGGGACATACATCACATATGTAGTACATTTCCTTTTGAATCCATTCATAGTGCATATGAACCAACTGCACCTATATGAATGGGGTCATAAGATTCTTATCAAGCAAGAATCTAGAGTAGGACCAACTGATCAAGTTGAGGTGGTGGTTGTGTACATGAAAGGCACTCCCTGGTTTTTCAGCAACAATAGAGTGGATCTACTCCTGGTATCCATGATGTATCATAGGTTTGTGTATAAGTAAATATTTACACAATAGAGCTAACACTTGAAGATCATGATCCCAGAACATCTTCAGTGATAGTTACTATTTTAGTAGTCTCTGCTCCGATATCTTGTCTTTTTGACATAGTAGATTATAATATCATTATTTTTGTTCCCATTGTGGAGATCCTTGGGCTTAGTTTTTCGACCTTTGATATAGTTATGTTGTTGTGCACTCGGTTGGAGAGTAAAAATGAGGATGTACATCATTGTAGGGATTTCCGCATTGAGATTGGCAAGTGCCACTTCTTATGGGACCTATTTATCCTTGAGATAAGTAGTTTTAAACACATTCTCAGGATGAAATGTATAGTTTTCCATTATTCTTTTTAATTATTTATATCAATGTAGTGTGAACTTTACATCAACAGAGGGCAGAGAGTTTATTCAAAAACATGAATGAGATGTCCAAGCAAGTCGATCTAGACCCAAGCATCATGGTTGGACAGAATGAAATCTCTGATTGTGAGTTTTTATAAGCACAGTCAGGGAACATGTTATAAAAAATATACATATTGTATTTTATTGTTTCAAAGATGTTTTCCGAGGTGACCATTCTAGATTACCTATAGTGAGATAGGCAAAGTTCTCTATCAAGCTAGTTTCAAGTGCTACACCAGTATCCATTCCTCCTTATAGAATGACTACTACTAATTGGAGGGGCTCAAGAGTTTTCTAGTGGATTTATAGGAAATGAATTTTATCTAACCTATTACTTTTATTTGGGTATTATATAGTCATCTTGAGAAAAAGGTGTATGTTACCCTTTGGCTATGTGTGGATTACTGAAAAATGAACTAGATGATGGTTAAGAAGCAGTATCCTATGATCTCTTTAATCATCTCCAAAAATCATGAGTTCTATCGATGATTTTATTTGTGATATTGTTATCACCAGGTTCATGTTAGACCATAAAAAATACCTAGAAAAGCCTTTCATAATAGTTATGGTCTATATGTGTAGTCGTTTATCTCGTTCAGCCACATGAACATTCCATCAGTCTCCATACCACAAATGAACTGAGTTTTCCATCCTTATCTATATACGATTATAGTATTTTTATTGATGATATATTGGTTTCTTCACAAACTAAAAATGACCATGCCAATAATTAGGAAATCATTTTGGATACACTGAGAGATCATTATTGATATGATATGATCACAAATTTTCACTTCTGGGTGGTTCAAATTCACTTTTTGGGAAACATTATATCAGTGACTAGAGTATCATATGACCTTGAGTATTTGAGAGCAGTAGATTTTTGAAATCATCCCTATAACATATTTGATGTATGAATTTTCTTGGTAATGTATACACAGTATAGGCATTTCATACAGGACTTCTCACACTTAGTAGTGCCACTTATGGACTTCACTAAGAAGGGTCTACAATTTTCATAGTCATATTCTTATGGGATGTCATTTGAGGAGTTGAGTTAGAGATTGATATTACCTCTGATGCTAATATTTCCAGAGCCAAGAAAGAGTTATATTGTTTACTATGATGCACCAATTATGGGGATAGGTATTTTTTAATGTAGGGGTAGAGTATGTGGATATGGGTCTCGACTATTGAGGCCATACAATAGGAATTTACAGATGCATGATTTTGAGTTATATTTAGTGGTTCACAAATTGAACTATTGGATAAATGACATACATGGGGAGAATTTTATGGTGTTCAAATAATAGTAAATCCTCATGTCCATTTATAAACAACATGATCTAAATCTGAGGCAGTGATGTTCAGTTGAATACTTAAATTATTTAAATTTTGGGCTAGAATACATTCATATCAAAGTTAATAGAGTGTCAGATTCACTAGGAGATACAACTATGATACATTTAGTTATGTAGGCTAGTATCAAGTATAAACTTATGGATTTTTTTTCTAATATGCACTTGAAGGAGATGTACTATCTGAGGATGAAATTTCTATTATTCTTAGTTATGACCTTTATATAATATGATAGAGAGGATGAGGAATCTATCAGATTCCAATGGCCTAGTCCTACGTTAGAGTGTGGAATATGGGGATAAACCTCTTAGTTGGACCATATGGGAAGATAAAATTATCTATATTCATTGTCATATATGGGTTTCTAAATACATGAAAGGGGAGCTAATGTGAGACATTAATGCTTCATCATAGGCTATTAATCCTTACCTAACCATGATGTATAGGGAATTATGAGGTCATTACTAGTGGTTATGATAGAAAAGAGATGTTGATGGGTTTTTCAGGATATGTTTCTCCTATAAGTAGAACAATATAGAATAAAATTGAGCATCAAGACTCTTAAAGTAGATTAATATTACCCTGTTCAAATTGAATTATGTCATGATGGATTCTGGGACAGTTTTACTCTGGCCTCCTCGAGGTAATTATACTATATGGTCTGTTCATTATATGATCATGAAGGTTTAAAACTTCTTACTAATCAAGGGAACCATTATTGTGGAATACAATCATTATATATAGGGTCATTTGGTTTAATTAATGGTTATAGAAATGGATACATAGGTTGTTAAGAACATAGTTTCATCTGAGTACATTATACCTCCCCCAGATTTATGTTGTGTCAGAGAGAATGATTCAAGTGATCTATGATATTCATTGAGAATGTGTCCTGAATTTTTCTAGCTCTTGGGAGAGACATATACCAACTTTTTATTTCACCTATAAAAATAAATTTCTAGATACTATTCAAATGATTCATTACGAGGGTTTGTATTAGAGGCCTTGCCAATCATCACTATGATTGTTAGAGGTTGCAGTGGAAAGAATTATTGGAAAACTCCTTTTTTAGGAGACCATAGAATAGGTTTTTTTATTCAAAAGTGGATGGATACTGTGTCGTTTCAAAATAAATCTAATGTCGATCACTAGAGATGAGCTCTAGTGTTTGAGGTCGGGGATCGAGTTTTCATGTGTGTTTCACCAATGTTTATATATAAGAGGATTAGGATAAAAGTTAATCATTATCCATTATACATAAATAAATTCGAGATTCTAGAGTGATTCATGATGGTAGCCGATATATTGAAGTTACATTAGAGGTAATGGGTCATGCACAATATCTTCCATGTATCTCAGCTATTATTCTTTCATTCAGACACATCTCTTTCTTTTCAGCTCAGGGGTTGAGCTATAGGTAGATGCATTCTTTGAGAAAAATCTGATATCTATTGTGAATTTGACCAAGATTTTTCTCTATGGCTAGTCAGTTCCACTAGTATAGGTGTTGTGGTAGTGAAAATGTGTATATAATGAGACATTATAGTGGGAGGCCAATGAATGATCACCATAGCCATATTTATTCTCATATTATGCTTCCCGACCCCTGTAAAATAATTTTTTAGATGAATTTCTATGAGGGGGTATATTTGTAAGAAACTGGTTTCATATTGAGGTTTGGAACCCTTTATTTCCATCAATTTTAATTTTAAATGTTTAATAATTGCATTATATGAATTCTATAGGAGGTCGTGGAGGTATTGGGGGTGTTCAAGGATGTTTCGAAGCCCAAAACTCGTATTTTGGGTGAAGAAGGACTGGGGTATGGTTAGTAGAAACTATGTGGGGCATCCCGCATGGTTACATATAACATGCAAGGCTGGATAGTAAAGTTATACTAGAAATACAATTTGACAAACAATGAGAATTGTGGTTTATATTTGTTCGAAAAATTATATATTTTTAAGAGATGATTTTTTTAATTATTGGTGTATGGTTAGTCAAACCGTTAGTGGAAGCAATGTGTTTTAAACCTTACTACAAAAAAAGGGATCACATTTGGTGCATGGATTGGTCAACTGGGTGGCCCTATATCTTCTTTTAATTACCGATTTTTACTTAGATTAAAACTTATATCAAACCAAATTTTCACTTATTTTCTCTCAGAACAAAAACATACCATAGAATCCCTCTTTGGTGCCTATTATATGAATTGTTAGATTGTCTCCAACTAATATCACAATCGAGCATCATCTGTCTCATTGTATTCTCACTAGTGACATCTCAATTCCTTTTGTGTCATTCCTCATTTGGTTTTCTATCGGTTGCTGTGTTTTGGTGCATGTTAATATGCACTATTTATAGGTTCTTCAACAGTTCTTTTTTATTTTCTCCTAATTTGACTTGAATCGTGAGATGTTAAGGGACAATTTATCCACTATAATGATATGGTAGGTGGTCTCTTGATTTTACATTAATGTTGAAGTGTGTATAAATTCATTTCATCCACATGACCAATTTTCAAAGAATCTCCCTTGAAATGATTCATGATCATTAAATTTAACAAAAAAGTATTACCTATGAAATTATTGAGTCATGTTGATAATTATTAAATGGTTTAAAACCTTTAATTGGACCCGCCACATTTTTTTGGTTTTTTTATTCATACCACCATGGGTGGATATTGAAACTGGATACCTTTATGGTGTTCCCCATACCCCTTACCATGTTATGATTAATATTATATTGTCGATTATAACATGAATTGTGAATTGATATGTACTTTTAATTTTAATATAAATTTTGAATTTAATTTATAATCAAAATGGGATGGATTCCGTGCCCCATATACATGGCTATGAAATAGCTTCTGAAGCTTGAGTTTTCACTCAAATGAAATATCCACACGAGTAACTAAGGGGTACCCATTTAATGCTTATCCCATGATTTGGACCACCTTATGAGTCAAGTTCATTTTGAAATGAATAATGGGATAAACTTGACATATTAATTGATTTTGATTAAATTATATTGAATGGATTCATATATGCCATGGGTGACCAATGGGTTCATATACGAACACAATGGATAGAATCATTTGGCATCGACCTTTATTATGCCTCAGTGATACTATGACTCCATTGTAGACTACTAAGGAATGACTCAAATTCTTTATTGATATACACATGAGTGACACTTGGACTTCTCATGGCTAGGCAATGACAAACTCAGAGGGATGATTCTATATATACTCGAGTGATACTTGGATTCCCTATGTACATGAAAGGATGGACTCAAGGGTATGTGGATCATACTAACCGTAGGTGATACTTGGAATCCCTTAGTCGATCGACATGGATAGACTCAAGTTTCTAGGTTGTTAAAACATTCATAGAGTGATACTTGGGTTATTGTGAGAGTAAACAAGGATGGGATTTTAGGGTGTTGGTTTATATTACAACTAGAGTGATACCTGGATTCCAAATGTGAAATTCCATGGATGGGATTAGGTTTATTGTTTAATAATGAAACAAATGTTTCATATGGAACATTTTGTCAATTAAAAGAACAAATTTGGATTCAGACTTTGTCTTTCACATTATGGATGGATTTTTTGGCATACTTTGTGAATATCACTATGGGGATACTGGGATATGTTCCAAGTCCCAAGACCTTATTAATTAAATTAATCTTTTTATTTAATTGAATTTATTTATAAATAAAACATTCTATACTGTTAATTCAAAGGAAAAAATTTCTAAATGAAATTGATGAAATTATTAGTGATCAAATGAGAACCCAAATCATATATGATAATTAATTTCAATATGTCCGTAAATATTACAATAACTCATTCACTATAGATATTATATATTCACCGAATTTATGTAAGTAGAATACTGGTCGTTTCCTAGTTGAATTTAGTCTCACACAATATTCAAGAAGCATGGGGTACCCAAATTGAATATATGATTGTATGTATGGATAAGGGAATGTTCCCTGCTATATATTCTTGAATAATTCATAGTTGTAGGGGAGGAAAAAATATATCTAAGTCTAATAATTCTAGTTTGATATATTTTGTCATGTTTCGACATTTGATGCATTTATTTTAATGTACTAACATGATCCTTTTTTGGTTCATTTATTAGGCACATGACATGTATAATCATCTTTTTTATATGATATTCCTTCTAGTATGATATGTATACTCTTGTAATGTTCATTTATAATTTTACTGATTGATTTACAGATTCTACTGCATAGCAGATATTTTATTTCAGAAGTGCTACACTCTAGTGATGAATGAATAGTCTTCTATTTGACACACATAGACAGTAACTACATGTCAGCAGTATCTAGTAATTATGAAGATGTGCGTGAGGCCATGTGGAAACCGGGATTAGGGAACCATTGAGTGGTATCCAAATCTGAGGCATTACAACTAAATTTCATTATCCTTCAGAAAATATTCTAGAATATTATTGAATATAATTTTCTAGGATGATTATAAGTATGTATTGACACCCAACCGGTCAGGTTGAAATTAATAAAGGATAAAGTAGGAAAAATTATAAACCAGAATGAACTAAGAAATTCCATTAGAAGTATTATTTATCTTACTGGATTAGGATATGATATTTTATATTTTGTGACTCTTGTTATAAAAAAACAATGTTTACTAATGGAATCAAACATGTTTAATCCCCAATGAAATATTAGGTTTATCAAAGTTACAATGAACATTGGTATGGTGTACAAAACAACTGATGAACTGAATCTACTAATGTTAAATTCTATTTATTATTATGGTGATTATGATGATAATAAATATATATTCAGAGGAGTATTACATTTTGGTGGATACTATTTTATCTTAAATGGTATGAATTAGAGTTAAATTACTCTATGTGTATCTACAACAAAATATACATCTAAAACACATTCATATATAGAAAATATTTGGATTAATGTTTAGTTGGAAGGAATATATGTAGTGTTTTAGAATTTCTTGACGGTTACATATGAGAATCCATTCATGATTATTCGATTCAAATATGTTCCATCATTCCATATAAAAATATACTGATACGCAATTTTATTTAATTAAATAGAGAATTGATAATGGAAATCTCAGATTTCTTTATATCTCCACAAATGATTTTATTAATTATAGGATAAAAAATCAATTTCAATTCAGATATTTTACAATTTTTGTTATAAATATCATGAATATCCTTCACCTCTCACTCAAGGATGTGTGGGACCACCTCCATAATTCTTTGGTTCTATAATCAATGGGGGAGAGATATATAGAAGTCATTGTTTATCTTTTATCAATAAAAATATATTTTTCTTATAAAAAGGGAGAGAGAAATAAGATTTAATATTTAGATAAAAGGGGAAAAATTCAAAGTTACATGGACTCAAATTACATGTCATTATGTGAAGAAATTATCTCTTAAAAATTTACTCATCTGACAGTGTGGTGTTAGTAGACTTCTTCATGATAAATACTATATTTTGATGACATTTCGCGTGAGTTTCTAACAATTATAAAAAAAATATAATGGGGTAAATTGAGGAATCCAATGGAATTATTGAAGTACCGTGTGTGTTTTCAACATTGGGGAAATATCATTGAATAAATTGAGTTGGTTTTTGCAGATTTTTATGAAATTTTTTAATGTGATGAAGTTTTTATAGTAGTTATGATAATTTCATGATTATGTTATTGATAATATTTTTGTTAAAAAATATTTTTGAGATTTGGATAACTGTTGTGCACATAATTATGACATAGATTGTATGTGAATGTAACTCCAAGAACTATAACTCGTATATAAAGGTAATTTTGTATAATAATTAAAAAATGTGAAATGTTTTTAGATTGTATATAAGTCATATAAAGCATTTGAAATAGAAAATTTACCTTAAAAATACAAAATCATCCAATCACCCTAAAGTTAAATATTCAATATGATGAATAAATAATATTAAAATTTAAATAACTCTATAAATGTTCATATGTATATAATACATAAAAATTATTCAATCCATACATGAGTTTTTTTAATAGTCGAGTGGAAATTTTTCTAAGCACTATTGATGAAACTTGAAACCTATGAGTCATTTATTCTTATGTGAAGGTTTTTTTTGGGATATTTTTAAATTTCCCCAATATGGTATGATAATACTAAAAATAAACATTATTATTTTGAAATATTCCTTAAAATAATAAATTACGTGTTCTAATGTTTATGCAATGATCCAAGATGTATTTATTAGGAAAATTAAGATGAATCCAAACAATCTAGGGATAAGTTATTCATATGGTGCTAAGAATAAAAAAGGTAGTTGATTAATGTGACATCATGGATGTAGGATTTTTAAGGGAAATGATTTATTATGATAAATGGAAGGACACAATCATGTAGTGATTGAAGTGGTGGTGAATATTTAATAATAGATGTTATATTGTAAGGGATTTCATCTTGTTGCAAATATTCATTATATGTTTTCAATAAGACATATTGGTTAATGTGAAGGAATTTATTTAGGATTATTAATAGATGTATTCTGAAAAAAATGATAGGTTTCATGGGAATGAAATTACTAAGAATCAAGAAGAGATCCTTGATGAATCTTGGTTAAATTTTTTTGTATTGAATAAAAAGAAATTTTAAATTCAATAATTTTAACAAGAGTGATGAATAATGAAAATATCAAAGAAGAAATTGTGAGTGATTTAGTGTGAATAATTATCAATACTGAAATAATGAATACATATACTTTTTGTGTATTGAAAAAGATAATGGTTGATGTGTGTGTGGTAATTATCAATATATTTTAACATTATTCTTCCAATAAGTGGAAGAGGATGATCTCATATGGGGACAGTATGAAAACCTTGAGTTTGTCAAGATATATTATTAACTATGCTAGTGGAATATTTTATTCCATTTTTCAGAACAAATATAACATATTTTGGGGGGAATGTTTGGGAAAAAACTTTTTGGTTTAGGATGATATCTTACCAACACCACTAGTAATAATATTTTATATTAGTTGAGACACTATGATTTAGAACTAACCCAGTCACTGTAAAGACATATTCACCAACCTTGGGTGTTAACCTGGTGAAAATATTATGTGATTAATGTTATTTATATTTTATAATAATGCCGGTAAGGATGATAAAGGAAACATATGTGGATCAAAAACTAATAACTCACCAAGGATTATTTCAATAAACAAATTTCTTAATGTAGTACAATTGATTCATCCCATCATCTCATATCATGAATCCTATATAGCCACATATTATCATCCAAATCATCAATTCCATTTCTCTAGCACCACAACTTATAACAACATATTGAGGATAGTGCATCGATCATATAATTCAATTAATTTTTCACTATATTATTCATTCTATTTTATAATTACATTCACGTTTCACCTAATACATTATCAATATGTTCCCAAGTAATTATTCCCAAGAATTCATCGAATTCATTACATTTTACCAATTATCACATAACATAATTAATACATTAATCAATAATATCATCACATAATATAATAGTGTCATTTTAAAAAAATATATCATTCCATTTATCTTATTAGTTCATCCATTCATTAATTCCTATATAGGTAACAACTATAATCCCACTCTAAATGCATCCATGGAAACCTATTTAGTGTAACAGTACACTAATATCAAAACTAAAACACTACTAAAATAACTTATATATTTTATTTTATTAATATAGATAAATATGAAAGTAATAACCTATTGTTATGAATTCATAAAATTGGTTTAATCACCATCCTATGTTAATGTTACTTGAAAAAATTAATAAATATAAATATACCCAAAGAAAAGTAGTAATGTTAATATCAAATTAGTAATAGTAAAAAAATATTTTATTTCAATACACTACATCAAATTGATGCATGAATGATCACATGAACAAAATGATGAATTCCAATGCTAAAAAATCTATGTTATTAGAATTTTTATTTAATAAAGAAATAATTATGTAACACCAAAAAAATCCTAAAATATATCAACACATAAACTAGTGTTTGTGAAACCTTATAAAGGAATAATATATTAATTAAAAGATAGAAAATAGAAAGAGTAAATTTATGTTAGGGGGATGAAATAACATATTAATAGGGACAAAAATATCCACTAATGGAATAAAACATCACCAATGAACCTCTTCTGTACCTTCTATGTGTTTAAAGGAGAATATTTGATTAATAAGTTGAATCAGGTATATGGATTTATATTTATAATTAATGTATACTAATTGACTATATGTTTTACTAAATCGTTGCATGGTTTGTTTCAATCCAGGATAATCTAAAAAAGGTGATGTATTAATATAGTAACCCTAAAATATCACTAACTATATTTCATTTCTAATAACATATCTGACTCAAAGCAATTTGTAGGAAAATTATCATCAAAAAATTTCCCCCAAATATTATTCCAGCTAAGATATTAAACCACAATGTCTATTTTATAAACCAATAAAATGTTCCAAAAATATAATAAACTGTAAGGTGGTTTATACAAATTTTAAGAAGATATATAATAAAATTATTTCCATAAAATAGAAAATGTAAAATAACAATTTTAATTAAAGAGTGTTGTAATGAATTAAAACAATGCATAGTTTTATAGAAAATGAGATTTGAAGAAATATGACTTCTCATCCTCCAATTCCATTATTTTAAATTTAAATGATACAATCAAATCATTATGGTAAAAACATGGTATAATTGTTAATAAAATGTAGCCTTATTTCTCTCGGACCCTAAATTTGATCTCAACTCCCATTTTTCACCTCTAAATACAATTCTTCATCTGATAACAATTAATCATTCTCAAATTATGGGAATAAGAATTTTTAAGATTCAATATTTGATAACTTTAATCACTTATAATCCTCATGAATCAAAACAAAACCCATAATAAAAAAATCCCAAAACATAATTACCTTGTCAAATACCAGTCAAATTGAAATCATTTTATCGAAGGGGATCCAAAATGTTTCAAAAGGAAAGCATATCATTAATAAAATTAACTTTAAATGAAATAAAAACCTGATTATATTAATATATATTCCATATTCATTAATATATAATCCCAAAACTATTAATCAAACTCCACAATATATTCTATTAAACCAATAGGTCACCATAAGACCTATCAAAATGGAATATCTCACCCTTGAATGTAATTTTATTGATAGCCAAAAATATATAATGGTTACTCCTTAAATGTTGTGTCTTACTTGTTCCAACTCCCCTCAATCAATAACATGGGAGTCATCATAGATATAATTTTTATGTTGAGAGGCATAGAATACTTTGATATTCTAGTATATCTATTGTAGATGAAAAAACATGTCTGTCCGTTTTAAATTCTTGTTTAACTTATAGAGACATATAAAAACACACAGAAAAATTTTAATTTCTTCAAAAATAATGTATTATCATAAATTAGAACAAACATATAGTAAAAAATAATCTCATTTATAAAAATCAAAAGTTTATTCCCCTCTATCCCACGTAATAAAATTGATGACCATGACAATCTTATATCATCTCTTGAATCACCTAAACGTTTTTCATTGTACTCTATAAAAAAGTACAAGTGATTATGGACTCTTAAAACACTGTTTAATATATGTTTTATATGTATGGTCTCCCATATATGTCCAGAAATAGTGTCATAGAAATTCCTAAGTGATAACTATCATTTCAAGAATAGTAAAACAATTATATATGTTTCACCCATTAATATCAAATATTGGGTTTTAAAGAATAAAGAATGTCCTATAAATTATAGATTAGTCATTGTCTTTGTTCATATATATATCGGTGGATGGTTATGTAATTATGTAATTTAATTCCAAATAAAAATTATCCTTTTCATTCCATTCACACAAAATGCTGATCATATTTTGAATTTATATTTCTTATAATACCCTAAATGAAAAAAACTCAAATTAAATTTTTAAATCAATTTCAACAAAAATTGTGACATCTCTTCTAAATTATTATAGCAGTAACCTAAAATCCTTGCATATATATTCAAATTTCTTAAAATTATCATTAAGAGTCTACTAAAATCCATCTTAAAATTGATTTTTGGAATTAACCAACCCACATATAAGAAATAAATATAAAAAATCTAAATTAAAATTATTCATAAAAAAAGTAAAATTTACACATTTAAAGAATGATATATCATTTAAATACCAATATCAAATACTAATGTTTAAAAATGAAACCAATATAAAAAAAATTCTTATATATCCCATTAAAGGAAAATATTCCTATAAAACAACTTCGAACATTCAGCACCATATTTCCATCAATCAAAAGAATTTATTTTATATTAACTCTAACCATACCTGTACATACGGATATACTAATTTAGAATACATTTCCAAAAAATGATATTATATCATTATTATATATAGGAAAAATCCACCCCTAAAATTCTCCAACTCTAAATTCAATTTTGAATGCTCCACATGTGTCATCCAATCATCTTCAACCTCACTTCAAACATTTTCATATCCCATTAATCATAGTGAATTAACTTTTAAATTTAAATTCCAACCATTATAAGAAATAAATTTTTACAATCCTTACATAATTATACCCAAATCTAAAAAAATATATTAAAATGAATCTGAGAAATGGTATACACTCTAATAAATAAATGACACGATATTTTAAATAAAAACAAAACATTCACATAATAAAGATCATCGGTAGAATAATTATTCTTATTAGAATGTAAATAACAAGACCCATAGGATATTACTTCACACACTTTCCCCAATTCATGGTCCAAAACAATATGAGAAATAGTGTAAGAAACTGTAATCTTAGCCCTTTTCTCTCAAAAAAATTATTATAGAACTAATAAGTTTATCCATCAAGTAACAAAAATAGATATGAAATTGATTTATCCATGCATTTGTCTAATTCTTCCAATATGGTGTATTTAGTAGAATAATGATCTCAAGGAAATTAAATTTGAACTGTAAATAATTACTAGTAAGACCAAAGAAATTATACACCTCCACAAATTTATTTAGTGATTTTCATGAAAATATTTCAACAATATATGTTGTTTCAAATTACATTATTCACTGGGATAATATATATATAATAAAATACACATCACTCATCCATGAATTTTATATGAGTATATAAACATTAATCTAGTTTCGTCAAATGATCTCTTATATAGTACTCAACTAATATATGTAATGCATTTATATAGATAAATAAATTAAGACACCATGAACAGAAACTACCTTGAGGTGATCAAATAAATCTCAAAATAATGAATTTAGTGACCATGAAAACAACATCATATCATTCATGATTCTATAGGTATAAGTAACTGGCGATAAACAACAAATAATCATGAGTTAATTTTAGAATTCACATTGATGATATTTTCACGTTTATAGAATTATATAATTAGTCCATTAATATTGCCAAAAAACTATATAAATACAAAGTGTACACTTCCAATAGTATCCATTTCATCCATAACACAAAAACATTTAAAAAGAAAAATCATTTATTTTCATTTTTTACCATCATAACATTTCATTGATTCTATTATTGACATCAATATCCCATAGATCCCATGAAATATTTTGAAAACATGAGATGGGAAGAAAAATCATAATAAGGGAAATAAAAATAATGAAAAAAAATTAGCCTAGATAAAACATCATAACCCATTTAATGTTCTTTGAGCATATGAAACAAAATATTTTCACATAAATGACACTCATACTTTTTCCCAATGAAAAGCACTAAAAAATATAATGAAATTAAAACTCTTTTATGTGACATAGAACATCATACACATAAAAAATATTTATAATACTTTCAATTGGAATATCCATATGGCCAAAAATAAATATTATTATTATCTAGTGAATTAAAGGTCTATAATAGGGATGACCCTTTGTATTTGATATATAAGTCTCACTCGTGATCTATAATGGGGTTTTCCCATCATATAAGCTATGGTGGGCTCACCCGTGATCTATAATGGGGCACAACCCTTTGTATAAGCTATATCAGGCACACCCATTTCATATAATGATCAAGTTCCATTTCATAAATAAAATACATTCATCATAAAACCATTTTTGAAAACTTTTTCTAATCCCATAGGAAAAAAATTCCATATAAAAATGACATTTTTATTTAAGAACCTATTTTTAATACCATGTTATCAAAAATAGAATGAGGTTTTTCTTTTCCATTTAAAAAAATTATGTCTTATTGATAAATCCTTTTATCGAATAATAGTTATGATAGTAGAGAATTCATTGTCGTCATATACAATAAAAACATTCCTTTTGTCTTTTTTTAATGAAGGTAAATTTATTTGTATAAAAAGACTCATTTATGAAACGTTGAATGAAATTAAAGATATATATAATTTTTTTGTTATAATCCTTTTATATCCATATAATTAAATATGCAAATTAATATCATGATGAAAATATTTGATAATTAAATCTTTAAGAGTACAAGGTTTCACATTCAACATTAAACATTACAATCCTAATCTCAATGAATAAATACATTTACCAAAAAAATAAATAACATTTCTATTTGATAAAATATGTATATGAAATGTCATTGTGGGTGTATATACATCATATAGATGAATAAATTCCCATATTATCAAGAAATTATCCATGGAAAGAAGATTGAGATGAAATCCATTACCTCAAGTCTGAATCATCTCGTGCGTTATGTATATTCCAAAACAATAATCATAGGATAATTTATACATTCATTAGAACCTTTTTCATGTTCATTCTTCCTTTTATATTACTTATTATAATGTTATACAAGTTACATAATTATTTATGTTCTTATAGAATTTTTTTCGATATTCGGTACTTAAGTCAAAAATAAACTTGGTACAATGTCAATAGTCCATGTGGGCATAATTACATCATATCAAGAAATATATTCATGACCTAATAATGAATATTTTAGATCAATTATAATTTTTAAATAAACCCATTCATTTATGATATGAAAAATTAAAAATGATATAATCATGGAGATGGTAGGACGTACGTACGCAAGAGTAAGATTTCCATTTTTCATTAATCATTATGGAAATAAGGTAATTATTAATTTATATTTAAATAATGATAATAAGATAATTAAAACCATAATATTTATTTAAATAAACTTCTATATATCATACAAGGGAATTGGGAGGAATAAAAATGATTCACATAGCTTCATGGATGTGATAGTTCACTTGTACTCACAACCAACATTATCAATTTTATGTGCATGGAAAGTAAAAAAATTTGAAATATTATTAATTTGAAATGATAATTAGTTCACCTATATCATATAAAAAAATATTTCCACCATTTTTAACTATTCTGGATATATTTTAATTAAAAATGAATTTAGATCAGTTCTTAGAGGTAATAGTTTACATTTACAGATGAATGATTACATCGATTCCCATTTGATTGAAGTGGATATGGATTTAGGTGATGATATTAACATAATAACATATCATTATATTTAGGATATATTATTTTTTATTTCATCATGGTTGGAAGCTATTTGAAGGAAGTGGAAGAAGAAAAAAATATAGAAATACTTAAAGAATATGACACCTCTTCTTCAGTTGATCACACTTTAAGAAAACAATAACACCTCAAAGAAGGGTTTATTTCTAAAATATATAATCAAGAACTTGGGGAGGTATTTTAGGAATTATATTGGGTATATATTCACCAATATAAATGTATTTTTAAGTTTGATTATAAGAGAAGATTGGGTACCTTTTTATAGAAGAAGGGAGGGGCACCCTAGGAAACTCTTAAAATATTAAATTAATATAACATCAATTTTGGATCCAAATAGTCCCAAAATAATTTATTTAAAATATAAGATGATTTTATGTGGAATTACTATAATAAAATTATAATTAAACAAGTTTTGAAATAAAATTATGCCCATCACTTGGTTTTAACCCTTATTTTACCCTTTTTAATCATATCACAATATCATGTTATTTACTCATCATGTGTAAATTTAATTACTATAACATGTCAAAAGAAAAAAGTGTAATTTATGAAATATTAGGACTTATCATAACCATTTGGTTAAATAATATATTTTTATAAATTTTATAACATTTAATAAACAATTCTATATTTTAGGTTATGAATTTTGTAAATTTTGACACTATTTATACATGAATTTTTTAAAATAAATTAAAAAATCATGATTCCATATAAAAAATAAATTAAATCAATCCTAACATGTCATATTTATTAAAAATGATACATTTATGGTATCAAAAATTTAAAATTATATTTATTTTAATATCATTAATATCTTTATTTTAATCTTCCTTTAATAAATCTATTATTGAATCATCATTATTTCATAAATAAATTTATTTAAATATTTCTAAAAAATTATAATTAAATTACCATGATGTAGGTAATATTTTTATATTTATCTTAACTATTTATATTTGAGGATATCACTTATATAGACCAAGATAATTGTTTTTTGTAATAAGAGTCAAGTTAAGATAATTTTTTCTCTAACTTTAAATTAATAGTTATTTATGTCATAATCACACTATAGTGTCTTTCTAAGCCAAAATTTGTTTACCAAGGATTTTTTTGTCAGATGTTTCTCTTAAAATAATATTAGGACAAGTTTTATGTTATTTTTATATTATTTTTATACTATTTTTACCTTTATTTATCTAATTTACCCATTAAGCGTTGTAAATAACTTACTAAAGTTACTATTCCCCAAAAAAATATTTTGATCCCATTAAACCTTTTTATTCATGTCTATTACAACATTAAATGTTAGTTTTTAAAAATTAAATTCAATAAAGTAGATAAATTGAATTTAAAATTAATCATATTCTCAAAATGAGAAAATGAGTTTTTAAAAAGTAAAAACCATCTAAATATTACAATTTGTTTATATCAAATTTCAATGTGAAGTTATTTCTCTTGACCAAAATTGTATTAAATGATAAAAATTAATATAATTATATATTTAAACCAATTCAAATTATAATCTAACAAATCCAATTATATTATATGAAAATGTAGTTTTGAATTAAAATGCAGTATCTTATACAATTCATTAAAATATGAATATTTTCTGAAAAATACCAAAATATCAACCAAAGTAAATTTTTACACCCCACATCCAAAGTTGAAGTTCATTTTTCCAAATAGAACATTTGAATGTGAATAAAAAAATTATTTAAAAAGGTTTCCCCATCTAATGCTGGTAAAACAAAATTTTAGAACAAATTAAGTATTTTATACTTGAAATTGGATTTATTCTCATGTTTTACCCATAATTTTTTTTATTTTAAAATAATTTTAAAAACTTGTTTAAACATAATATAGTGTTTTCTGTTTATTCCTTCCAATACAGTTTCTATGCATCAACTACTATTTAAAATAATTGTGCAAACAATATATTATTTTTAGTTATAATTCATTGTTATGTGCAATGTTTGATTTTGGAGAATCACATTATATCATGTTGGTTACTCTATTAGACATAACATCCACTTTAATGTTAAATTATTATCTAATTAATAAATATTAATCAATATAAACAATTATTATTTTCTAATTATATAGGATATTAAATCCATCCCCCATTTTAGAAATTACATCCTCATAATTTTAAATTTGGGATTGATAACTAAGGTTTTACTTTGCAAAATTACATCATCAAAATTGCACATTAGAAAAAGAGTCAATAAAACCTCTACATTAAAATAAAGAGAGGGTAGTACAATGGTCACCTGAGATATCATATACTAGGTTTTCTTGTAAGAAAACATGGAAAATGATTATAAAACTAACTCTCAAAGACTAATAGTTAGCGATGACGAACATAGTAATTGGGAAGTTATCCATCACAAAACCATAATTATGTGATTGGTCAAAATACTATTGATAAAAGTGAATGAATGAGGTTTTATTAAGATCCTTTTGATAGAGTGGATGAATTCATTTACTTCATAGAATAATAACATAAGAAAACATACTTACATTATGTATTTATATTTTATAATCATAATTTCATCCTCATAATATTTTGATAAAATGATGTACATCCTCAATAATAACCTTAAGCACAAAAGATCACAAAAACCATAAAGGATATCAATGTCTTAATAAATATGTCCAAAAGTAATGGCATACTTCCATATTAAACAAAATCTATACATAGACATAACCCCAGAAAACATATCCGATAAAGGTCCATAAAATATTTTTATCAAATAACCTAAAACCATAGATTGTGTGTCTAAAACATTGAACATGTGGTTATCCTTCGATAAATACTAGGGTCTCAGGAGCATCCATCACTTCACTAGATGTATCAACGTCAACTATAGTGGCAGCAAAAGATTTTATTGACCTTTTTGTTTTTGATCATAATCATTTTCTACCTCCGTAATAAACTCAAGACACTTATTTTAATAATGTCCCACTTATTGCAGCTAAAGAATATTACTGTAGACTAGAAATCTACTGTCTAATTTTTGAAATATTCATGAACCTTCTCTTTATAGTCATAAATCTTGTGACCAATCATTCCATACCGGTAATACTTCTTAGATCCTAACATACATTCCCCAAAATATTATTTACCACACTTGGAAAATAATTTGTTCTTACCTACATAATGTTATGTTGGTTTCTTCTCCACTTAAAGGAACCTTGACGGTTTTTTACGCTTATCATCTCATGGAACATAAGATTCAGAAATCTCCATTTAAACATATTTATCCAAATGAATAACTTTTTTATAACGTTTATATTATCTGGAGACCAATGTTATTAATAGTTCTAGTTTCATTCTCAGACAAAATATATTAATTTTACTCATAATTTCTTGAATAAAATCTAGAACATACATGTAAAATCATGTGAAGTTTTCTTCATTTGCAGAAACTAAATCATCACCCTTTTTTAATTCCATTAATTGTTTCTCCATCCTAAACTGAACAACCTTAGGGAAAAAATTTCATGGAAAATATCCTTAAATTCTTCCCATTAGATGGAATCAAGATCATTTTCTCTTTAGTATTCTTAACCAATGACCACCATCATTCAACATAACCTTCAAAATGATAGATGTCAAGTTTTAAGATTTGAAATTATGAACATCCCATTATTTAAAATATATTCTCCAGGGTATTCACCCATCCTTCAGTTACTAATCGGACATATAACCCATTGATTTATGAGTTATGTTACCTCATAAAATGTTCAGCTATTGACATAATCCTGCATGGTTGATCAGTATGATCTCATGCATAGAAGCCACTACCATTTATAGTCTGAGTCAACCGCGCCATCACTACAAAAAACTATTCAGTTCTAATTCTAACCACCTAATGTTTTTTATTTTAATGGTTATTTAAATCTTGATGCATTCCCGTTACTACTTTCATATTTCCTTTTTGGAAAACCATTTTGAATAAAAAAAAATATAGGAAGAAACTTGGTAATCTTAAAATAAAACGACAATACAACTAACCTATAATGTAAAATCCACTAAATAATTGCAATTAACACCATCCTAACATCTGAAGTTATCTAAACAGACCCCTAATACCTACTATAAGTACCCAACATTAAACATTACATGATCTTTAGTTATGTCAAGAATTAACATTGAGGGTCTTTTCAGGTTTAGAGCTTTAAAATATTAAGCCATAACTATTACATAAAAAACCATATAAATAAAAATTGGACACTTTTAAATATATCCATATCTCCTATAATAGAATATCATTAAAAAAGATACATTATTTCCTTTCATGTTAAATATAAATAACTTTTCCTTGATTCCACACATGACACAATTATCCCTTAATTCCTATAAAATTTTTAAAAATATGGGATTATCAAAAAAACTAAATAAGGGATATAAAATTAATGAAAACCCATTGGTCTAGTTAAAACATGTTATTCAATTTAAAGTAAATGAGAGGATGAAACAAAACATTTTAACATGAATAACACTAATAAAATTTTCTCAAAGAAAAACACTAAAACCATTATAAAAAAATTAAAACTCATTTACTTGACTTAGAACAGTATATAAATAAAACAATTTCAATCCCCTTTCAATTGGAATAATAATATGACCTAATTCAAATATTATTATTACCCAATGAATTGAAGATCAACAATTGGGATCTCCCTTCTTATAAGACATATCAGTCTCTCTTGTGAGCTATAATGGGGGTTGACCCTTTGTATAAGGTGTTTTGGGATCATTTTTTAGCTATAATGGGTCTCAACCCTTCATATAATCTATATCGATCTCACCTTTTTCATATATTTCCAAGCTTCCATTTATTGAATAAAACACGTTCATCACAAAACCATTTTTGAAAACATATTCTAATCCCATATGGAAAAAATTTCCATATTAAAATACCATTTTAATTTAAGAAAACATTTTCAATACCAGGATGCCCAAAAAGTAATAATGGATTTATTTTACTTTTTAAATCAATAATTCCTATAGTGGAGTCTAAGTATCAAAAAACATTATGCCAATAGACAAGTCATTTTAATCATATACTAGAATGACATTACTTTTGTCATTTTTTAAATATGATAAAATGGTTAAGATATAAATTCCTTTTAAAAACATTGAATTCAATTCAATATAAAAATGAAATTTCAGGTATAATAATTTTTTTCTTCTTATAAATAGTTATGTAAATTAATATCTTTAAAAAATATTTTATAATTAAATCTTTAAACAATCAAGGTGTCCCATACCACTTTGAGCATTTAAATATTAATCTCTATAAATTAATAAATTTACCAAAACAATAAATAACATTTTTGTAGATAAAATATTGATTTTAAAAGTCCTACTAGCTGTATATACACCTTATAAAATTAAAAAGTGCATATTATGAAGATACTCCCCAATGAAAAGAGATTGAGATGAAATATCTTACCTTAAGTCTGAATCATTTCAAACATTCTTTATCTTCCAAAATAATAAACATTGGTTAATTTATACCTTGTTGAGAACCTTTTTCATTTTCATTATTCCTTTTATATTACTTATTATCATGTTATTTCAATTACATAATAATTTATGTTCATATCAGACATTTTGTTGATATTCGGTAATGGAGTTGAAAATAAACTTGGTACGATTTCTATAGTCCAAGTGGTCATAATTACAACATCTGCAGAAATACATTCATGAAATAATAATCACTTTTATAAATCAATTATACTTTTTAATTCAATATATTCATTTATGGTATGAAAAATGATCAATGTTATAATCATGGAGATGGTAGGTCGTACGTACAGAAGAGTACCATTTCCATTTTTCAGTGATCATTATAGAAATAAGGTAATTATTATTTTCACTTTATATAATTTTAATAATATAATTAAAATATTAATAATAATTTAAAAGTACTTATATATATCATATTTGTCATGTGGTGAATAAAAAATATTCACATCGCTTCGTGGAGGTGATAGTTCACATGTACGCACGAACGACATTATCATTTTTATGTGCAAGGAAGATAATAAAATATATGAAATATTATTTTTGTTAAATGATTAATATGTCATTAATATCATATATAATAATTTATTCCATCTTTATATCCATTCTTGATATATATTAGTGAAAAATGAATTTAGATTGGTTCGTGGAGGTGATAGTTCACACATACATAGGAATGATTTATTCAATTTCCATTTAATTGAAGTGGAAATGGATTTATGTGATGATATTAAAATAATGAAATCTATGTATATTTATGATTCTACTGTTATTATCTCATCGTGTTTGGAGGAGACAAGAATGAAGTGGAATAAGAAATAAAATAGAAATACTTAATAAAAATGATACCTCTTCTATAGTTGATCACCTTTGAAGAACGACTTAACACCTCAAATAAGGGTGATATGAATAAAATAAGGCCTCACAAATGTGGTTAGGGATTTAATGATGTGGTATTGAATGATCTATGCTGATATAAAGGGAATTGGTAGTACTATTATTAGAGAAGAGTGTGTTACTTTTTAATAAGAGATCAGAGGGGCACCCTTGGAAATGCTTAAAATATTTATATAATATAAAATCAATTTACGTTCTAAATGGTCCAAAAATAATTAATTTTAAGATAATATGAGTTTTTTTAGAATCCCCATAATTAAAATAAATTATTCATGTTTTTAATATTTATTAGACCTTATGTTTTTTGTTTAACCCTTATTTTACCATTTTTAATCATTCAGTCATATCATGTTATTTACACTTTGTGTGATAATAAAATTAACATAGCATGTTAAAAAACCAATATAAGTGACATTAATGATGTAATAGTACATATCCTATCCATTGGTTCAAATATTATATTTTTTTGGAATTTTTTATCATTTAATAAACAATTATATATTTTAAGTTATGAATTATGTCACTTCTGACACTATTCGTAAATGAATTTTCGTAAAAATTCATAAGAACATGATTCCATTAAAAATTTTATAAAAATATTAACATGTCATATTCATCTATAAAATTTATGTATGGAATCAAATATTTTAAATTGTATTTATTTTATAATTATTAATATCATTTATTTTATTCTTCCTTTAACATATCTATTATTGCATCATCATTGTGTCATAATTAAATATAATTAAAAAATCATAAAAATTATAAATAAATTAAAATGAAGTAGGTAATATTTAATGGTTTTTATTTACCATTTATATTCAAATATATCACTTTTATAACCCCATATTAAAAATTTTTAGTATTGAGAGTCATGTTTATGACAATTTATCCTTTACTTTAAATTATAAGTAATAAATGTAATAATCAGACCCCAGTGGAATAAAAAGTCCACCATTTCGTCACAAGTGTTGTATTAGTAGGACACATCTCATAAAAGAATATTAGGACAAGAGTAGGATTGTTTTATATTATTATAACAATCTTTTTAACCTTATTTACATGAATTACACATTAACCATAGTAAATAAAATACTAAAGCTACAATTCACAAAAAATTATTTTGATCATATTAAAGCTCATTTTTCATACATATTAAAATCATTTATTTAAGGGTTTGATGATTGAATTCATATATATGAAAAAATTATTTTTAAAATTAACCATGTTATTGGAATGAGAAAACATATTTCTTTAAAATGTAAAAACCATCTAAAGATTAACATGTGTTAGTATCAAATTTGAAGGAGAAATTAAATCCAATGACCAAAATTGATTAAAATGAAATATATATATATATATATATACTTAAAAACTTATTTAAATATTAATCTTACAATACAAATATTTTAGATGAAAATGCAGTTTTGAATTAAAATTCAATATTTTTCACTATTCATTAAAATTTGAATCTTATTATAAAAATAAAAAATCAACCAAAGTTATTTTTTATGTTCCAATTCTAGATATGAATTTTATTTTTTCAAATATAACATATAAAATTGACAAAACTATATTTAAAAAGGGCTATCCATTAAAAGGCGATAAAACTATGTTTTTTAACAAAAAGTGTATTTTATGCTTAAAATTCGATATATTCTAATTTCCAGCCTTTATATTTTATTGATAAATGTAAAAAAACTCAAAAACATTGCTAAAAATATTATATGTTTTTCATTTAACTAATAAAATGTCTCTATTTTAACTACTATTTCATAAAATAATATTTGTAGTATATTTTTTCGGCATAATTCAATCTTGTGTGCAATGTAAGATTTTAGAGAAACCCATTATTGTGTTTCAGGTATGAAATTGGACATAAGATACCCATTAGTATAAAATTACTATATAATTCATAAATATTGATAAATAAGAAAATTTATTATTCTATACTTAAATATGATGTTACAAAAAAGAATCACCATGGGATTGAAATTATTGTTCCAACATCTAAAAGAAGTCTTGAATGTGGAATCCCCCTCCACTATAATCTAATGATATCTCAATGTTAAATCCATTTATTGACTTATAATCCAAAAATAAAAGAAAAAAACTCATCAATCCATGGGAGTTCATAACAGATATTAACTATTACTTTTTTTAACCACATATAAAAAAAAGATTCAAACCACATACTACCATATTTTAAATCATCATTAATGCTCAGTAAGAGACAACATAGGTTATATGAAACCCTAATATAACATATAAAAATCTATATTTATAAACCAAATATCCTTGAATTTTTCTTCATACAGTTGGATATTAAAATGGTAAAAAAAATTATGCCAAAATTCATTTGTAAACTTGAATTACATTGAGGGGGTAGTGCCACAACATATTTATGGAAACTTCCCTAAAAATATTCAATGATACTAAAAAAATATTCCTTGAAAACCTTTATTTAACTCAACAATAACACTACTTTATATAATCTATGAGGATGTAAAAACATATAATCCATTCAATGATATCACTCACCAAAAAATTCCAACATTCACTTTATAATTCATGGAAAATATCATATTTTTAGATAAAAAAAAGGAACACTTGTACCACACCTAAATAGTCTTCTTCAAAGGATGCAATAATATGGTCGTATATATATATATATATTAAACAGAATCCTAAAATTGATCAATACTAACCCATAATTATAGCAAGACATTAAAAACCGCTAATAATCAATACATTTAACCAACTCGTTTAGAAAAAATTAATATTCTAGTATTCTTGCCCCATAAATCATTAAAACACTGACTAAAGTATGTGAAATAAATGATTGAAGGTATCTTGTTCCAATCCTTGGATAATCCTAACAAAAATTTAAAAAGCATTCTTCCATGAATGTGAAGGTTAATGGAACAACAAAAGCCCTGGTTGGGCTTGTACATAATATGGATTTTTGGGGATTCAGTGAATAATCCCACAGAATGTGCTGATGAATCTTCATGTCTAATGAATTTATCTAAGGAAACATGACAAATAATATCATACTCAATTTTTTTTTTATTTTTCTGTTAAATTTATAATTAATTTAATTAAATAAATTATCTAGTTTTTATGATTCATTCTTCGATGAAAATGTTGATAAATTGAAGACAATTTTAGTTGTGCATTGTGGATAAAATAGTATAAAAATTAGAATCCATATAGAAGTATACAATCACATACAATAAAAACTCAAATCATCAATAATAGATTTATGAGTGATAGGATAGATAACACCATCATAATTTATTGTTCTTTTTAATCACAACGCAATCTTAAGAGGTTTAATGGATTGTATCTCTTCTTCACCCAATCTTGATAGGTAGGGGATATGGATATTATTTCTTCATGTCAAAACCCTAGAGATGTGATTTATTGAGTTATAACTCTAGGGAGAATTGATGTTATACACAACCTTCCAGTAAAAATGATATAAAATGTGATTATATAGTGAGTTTTTAATATTTTATAATTGAAAAGTGACCTTGAATAATATACTAAATCTATCATATTCCCTATACTATATAATAATCATAATACTGCTATTATATAACTCAGGGAATGGAAAAAAATTTATAATCTATGTATCATTTTCCTTCAACAGGCCCATTAGGTTGTCCCAGCCATCCTCATTGTCATTTATTATATCTAGAATAATTAATATTCATTTGATTATGTAAATAAATTTATATTGTTTATTTATACAAATGATAAATATTATCTTCATGGTATCATGAATAAATCATTATTTATATTTCCATGTAACTAAAAATTTCTTGTCTCATAAATAAATAAACATATAACCTTTTAAGTAATAAACAAAATAATTATATTATGTGGAAATCCAAATAATTATATATTTAATATCCTTCACACAAATATATTAATCAAAATATAATTAGTTACTATATATTTCTAATAAGAAAATCCATGATATATATTATCCCTCAGTATAGAAAATAATATTTATTCATACTATTTAATGAAAATAGTGTTTCACTAAGGATCAGGGAAATACTTAGTATATGATCCTCTAGAATTGTTATTTTTTGTCATAAAGATGACATAAAGAAATATAAAGCTTAGTGACTCATAACACATCATGTAACTCATAATGGAACCCCAATAATAACCACAATTGAATTCTCACTTTCTAATGTAATAGCTTTGTAAAAAGTTCTGACCAAGTAGGTTCCATACACATCTCATCAACATATACTCTGGATTAGTTTTTCTTATTACCTAGAATGCACACAGTGAATACCACGATAATGGAATTTATCCGATAAATCTATTTAAATCAAATCTCGTGATATATTACCTTCCAAAAAATAGAATTTTAAATAAATTCTTGAATTATTTGTTAATTCCACAACACTCATGACCCACAAACATATCTTAACTTACCCCAAACATATTGTATGTTTTAGGCACAGTGGAAGCGCGTTGGTGGGTGTGCCAAAAATTAATTTTTCTACTAAGAATTATCAATCAGAGATCCTTCACGATAATAAAACACTAGATCTTCGGAATATAAAAAAGATCAAAATAAAGTAAAGGTGTCTTGTAACCATAGATAGGGTCATCATATGTTGGTTATAATTAATGTAATTAAAAGAAAAAAATTCCCTTGATGGAATTCACTCCCGTTGACATTTCTGGTCATGATCCAATATGATGCGCCATTGCATCATAGAATCCTTGTGTATGAATCTTTTATTGGTGATCCCCACGGGATACATGAATTTTTGGATGTCACTGCAAGGATCCCTTGGTTCTTGTGTGGAATATCCTTCATCTGCGATGTCCATCTTCGATCTCCTCGAGAGCCCATTGTATAGCGCTCTCCTTGATTCGATGGAGGAGGATTTCTATCATAGGTTGACAGCGTTCTTGGAGGAAAAACAATTTTCTCTTGGCTTAATATATTTTCAAATATTTTGTGGAAAACCACCAAAAATGGATAGGCTAATGATAATTATATAATTGTGATTTTAATTATTTATAATAATAAAAAGAATTAATTACCCAAAATCATTTATTCATTTCGTTTAATTCGTATTAAGATCACATGTCTAATAATAACATTTAACGATTATTGTAACTAGACATGCACGTATCGAATCACACCTAATATAATTTAATTAAATAAATAATATTATTTCTCACAAATCCCTAGAAAATTTACACAGAATGTATATTAATATACACAGCGTGTATTTTTGTTTTTTCAATTTTTTATTTCCTACACATTTATTAGTCCACGAATAATGGATATTTATTACTCAAATAAATATCACTACATTACTCGTTAATAAATATATTATTTTTCCCACAATATATTTTCTCGAATAACTAGAGTCGAAATAAGTGTGATCAGACCACCTTGAATAATTAATAAACCAAAATCAGGAATAATCATTATTGAACTTGTTAAATTAATATTTAACTATGATACATGGACACACTAATTGTGTGACACTCTAGGCCTCTTTCTAATTGTAATTAGGTAGAGCCTACCTAAAGTCCAGGGTTAGCGTCTATAAACATGCTAAGTCACCCATAGAGAAATAAGTTAATGCTGCAATGACATGTCACCGCCTATGAAATATTACCGTGCAATTTAATCTCTTTGTCTCAATATCATCAAATGGCCTGATATATCTAAATTCATTATGAAATAGAATGGAAAATCATATCTCACATTATCTGTTAATGCAGTATTACTCATGACACACCCAACAGATCCTACCCCACTGTGAACAGTTTGTCATCACAGTTTTCTTTAATACATCTAAGTGCGAGAGTTGTAATACCCATTAATAATAATATTAATGTCTAAGGACCAATATGAACAATCGAAGATAGGAACATCCAAGGAAACTATAAATGTGGATTTCCTACTTGTGGTTCTCTTTCTCAAAATATCCACATAGATATTACCACGGGGAACACACCATGATAAGGTGTCTCATAGTTTTATTATTCCTCACCACTAATGGCCTATATTATTTGTGTCCCTCAAATAACATCATCCGGCCACATAACATATATTCAAGAACAATGTTGTGGCACTTTTGTGTTCTCATCATAGTAGGGACTCCCTATGACCTTTTAGTGCAAAAGCTATCCTTATGACATTATCACATGCATTACTACACAAAATAAGAATCATGATATGATAAGGTATTTATGAATGAATAATGTACAGAGTAGGGGGTTCTATGCCACCAAATCCAACAGACTCACACTTAGACTATAGCCAACTGCTAACAACCTTTACCCCAATAGATCTCACATGATTTTCATACTTATGCTGAGATAGTCCTTTAATAATTGGGGCATCTACATTCAATCTCATAGAACCTCTGATAACTAAAAATTTACCCCTTTGAGAGAAATCCCTCAAGAGGTGATACTTTCAGAGTATGTGCTTTGTCCAATGATGTGACCTTGGTTTCTTTTGCAAGTACCACCACTACAGTAATATCATAATACAATGTGATAGGATCTTTACTTCTAGGCAGCACATAAATCACTTGAACAATGTTCTGAATCCAAAATCATTCTTTGGATGCATCAGAAGCCGTAATATATTTAGACTCCACTGTAGAATCTGTGACAACTGGTTTCATTGAAGTCTTCCAACTCACAATAACTCCATTGAGATAGAAAACATATCTAGATTGCAACATCAGATCGTTATAATCTGTCTGAAAACCAAAATCAACATACCCTCTGATGACAAGCTCCTCATGTCCTCCATACACTTTTTACACATCCTCAGTTCTTCTTAGATACTCAATGATAGTCTTAACAGTAGTCCAATGTTGTTCTCTTAGATCTTCTTTATATCTTCCTACCATGCTCAGTATATAGGCTACATCAAGACTAATACATAACATATAATACATGATAGATACTATAGATGATGTGTATGGGATCTTACTCATTTTATCTTTCTCCTATTGTGTCTGAGGACACATTTTCTTAGAAATATGCAGGCCATGTGACACTGGAACTAATCCCCTCTTGGATTTTTCCATACTAAATATCTTTATTATATAGTTAATTTATGTACCCTAACTTAGGACAAAAGCTTCTTGTATATATCATGAATGATATTGTTCCCTTGAATATAGGTTGCTCACCCAAGTCCTTCATTGAGAAACACATTTTCAACTAGTCCTTAACTGACTGTAATACTGCTACGTCATTTATAATAAGAAATATTTCATCAACATATACTACTATGATAATGATCACATTCCCAGTAAACCACTAATAAATACACGGCTCAAATTCATTCTTAATGAAAAAAAATTCATTTATGGATTCATCAAATCGAATGTTCCATGACCAGGATGCTTGCTTTAATCCATAAATGGATTTATTGCTACTTGAAAACCCATTTTTCTTCACCTGGTGTCACAAACCCTTCTTGTTGTGTCATATATACATCTTCATAATGTTTTCTATTATGGAATTTTGTTTTAAAATCCATCTTCCAAATCTCATAGTCAAGGTAAGATGGTATGGAAAGTATTATTCTTATGGGTTTAAACATGGAAACAAGTGAGAAAGTTTCATCATAGTCAATTCTGTGATTCTACCTGAATAATTTAGTCATTATCCTTGCATTATAGGTGCTAACTTGACCTTTCATGTCTATTTTTCACTGAATAACCATTTGTATCCAACATGATTTACATCAATTGGCTCATCGACTAGAACCCAGACTTGGTTCTGATACATGGAATCCATCTTAGAATTCATAGCTTCTATCCATCTTGAAACTTATGAGATTTATACTGCATCCTCATAGGATAGAGGTTCATCATTTTCCAACAATAATGATTCACCATCCTCAGTGACTTGGAAACCAAAACTCTGTAGTTCCCTTACCTCTCTTGAGTTCTTACGTAGTACATGTTTTTATAGAACCTATTCCACGGGGACTTGTGAAACTTGTTCCTTTACCAAATCTGGGGTATCTTGAGCATCAACTTATCAAAGTCAATATTGATCCCACTATCCATTTTGATGATGTGCTCCCTCTCAAGAAAGGTGGCTTTTCTGGTGATATTCACTTTCTTATATGAAGGTTTATATATGTAACATCATTCGTTTCTTTGGGATATCATATAAGGATTCACCTCGTGCCCAGGGGTGCTAGTTTTTTTCTAGGAAAGGCCTAAACCAATTCCTTTCATCCCCATACACATCTGTGCGATAAAATTGGTAACATTAAATTCTATAACATAGATGGAATTCCATTTTCAACCTTAGTTTCTACTCAGTTTAATGTGTATGTTGCAGTTTGTAGTGCATATCCACAAAAGGATAATGGAAGATCTTCATTAATCATTGTCGACCCCACAATGTCCATCATGGTCTGGTTCATCCTTTCACCAACACTATTACTTTGTATGGTATAAGGAGGAGTGAGCTGAGATAGAATCCATGACTCTCGTAGAAGATCAATGAACTCTTAGTTCATTTCTTCTCCACATCGATCCGATTGAAGATTATTTATCTTCTTACCAATATGATTCTTTACTTCATTCATGAATAAAATAAATTTCACTAGGGATTTTTACATATACCTCATTAAGTATTTATAGACATATCTTCTCAAATAATCAGTAAACATAATGAAGTAAGAATATCCACCACTATCTTCTACTAGAAATGGTCCACAAACATCTATGTGGAGCAATCCTAGAATCTCTTTGGTCGTTTCACCATATCCACAAAAAGGCATCTTGGCCATTTTACCTTGTAAACCAATATGACATCTATAAAGTGGTTTTAGAGCAGTAGCATCTAAATAACCATCCTGGAATAGCTTTGTCCTGTGCATATCATTTACATGACCAAGATGGTGATTCCCCAACTAGTTGTTGTATTAGTCATGTGAATGTGTTTTCTTATCGAGTTCTAACACTCGGTTTTCGTAATTCACTACATAAAAACAATTATTTAAATGTTCCATACCATAACATATGTTTTTTTCATAAATGAAAAAACCCTTATTTCCAAATTTGAAAATAAATCCATCCATATCCAAACAAGATACAGAAATTATGTTCTTGTTAACACTAGGAACATAATAACAGTTACGTAAAACCAAAAGCATTCCTGTTGGAAGTGAGAGATTGTAATCAACAATGCAAACACATCCATCCTCTCACTGTTGGTATCTCTAAAATCCAACTCTCCTCTCGAAATTTTTCTAAATCTAATTGGTTCCCACATTTGAATATAGGTGTGAGCCTCAAAATATGTATCAATCGTCTAATGTGTATAAATGGAATGATTAAACTCGCTAACAAAGACAACTTTTGCTTCCCCATGCACCTGGGTGTAGATCCTATTCCATTTCTCTTTCTATCCACATGAAAAACATACCACCTCCCATTTTTTCCCTACCTCTAGATCTTCCCTTTCTCTGAGTGATGGTTCTCAAGGGCTTCAGACCATTTATAAATCCTTTCCCCCTTTTTCTTTTCCTTCCGTTTATTATTCACCCTAAATTTTGCGGGTCTATTAGGCCACATGTTCTTATCTACCTGGAGAATTATAGTTAGATGTTCTGATAGACTCTTCTCATTGTTACTCATGTTATAGATGAAAAAAATTTATAGAAATTCTTGGTCAAGGATGATAGGATGAGATCTATATGCAACTCATTTGGGAGTTTATTTCCTAAGATGTCCAGGCATTCAATGTAGCCAATAATCTTGACTATATGAGGCCCAGCTAGAGGAGACTCTCCAAGAATAGTTGTAAAGAAAACGTTGGAGATTTCACATCTCTCCTGACTCTCATTCTCTTGATAGAGATCCTTATGGTGATACATCATGCTATACACGTCCATGTTTTCACGTATATTCAAGAGCTCATTAGACATGGATGATAGCATGACACATTGGACATCTGTGGAATCATCCATATGTTTCATATAGAGAGGTGGTTCCTCATCACTGTCCTCTTTTCAAGGTATAACAAGGACATGCTCTCCCAGCACATACAATTTCTTCTCGAGGCGAAAGATGTCGCATAAACACCTCAGCCATTCCTATAAATTGGTGTCGTTGAAAAGGTTGTACTTCTTGAGTACGGTTTGAAATGATATTTTTGAAGTCATTTTTTTCATTTCTATAAATTATGATGATCAAAGGATTAGTAAATTATTATGATAAAACTGAGACAATTAAATAAATTAATACTTATTAGTCACCAACTATTTTATCAAAATCCAATATCCCTCACCATTGACTTTAGAATATTCTATTTCCTTAATATTCTAGTAGGAAGGATCCATACTGCCTTTCATATAACCAAAAATAGGGTTATTCAAAAAAATTTAAGGGTTTTAGGTAGGCATTTTAAATGACAACTGCATTAACTCACAGCTCCTTGATATGCGTTGTGGACTCTCCAATCGTGAAATCCATATGTTTGGATTTCCTCAACCTTTGCCTCCTAGTCAAACAATGTACTACTTTGTCAGCCATCCCTTGATGTGAACCAAGTCATGTCAACCCAGAAACATGAATTATAATTACTTGATAAATGAAGGCACCCCAAAAGGGCTGGTCAAGCACTTTGAACTATGGTTCAATTCTAACCATGATTATGGAAGGCTATACTGACATAATATTTCGTTGAGGGATTTTACCCTTATAAATAAATTGTAATTTTATTAATATTAATTATATTATTGTTAATATTAAGTGGGATATACACAAGTGATTAACCATGTACAAGATGATATTAACACATAATCTAGTTTTATTTTTTTTCCATCTTGCATGAATATTTAATTCATTAATTGTGTGATCGTGAAAACAACCCCTCAATAAATAAACCATGAAACTGAAAGAAATAAAATAAATGGTATGATCATGATATTGTTCTATTTTTTAGTTTATCTAGAAGTTGATAAATGAACCAATTACCTAGGGGATAAACACCTTGATCCTTTTGGGTTTGTGTTTACATCTTTCCACCTGTCTACCTTTGTATCTCCTTGGATTTGTTTCACCTTGCCTCCAAACTTGATCTGCCTCTAATAGCTTGGGAGCTCCATCCATTACATATGCATTTATCTCACTAACAGGTGAGGGGTAGAATGTGGTTTTACAAAAAAGAACCTTTGGGCATAGACCCTACACATTAATGAGGTGAAGGCTCATATGCCAACAAATGTAATTTAAATTAATTAATTAAAAGGAAACTATTCACATACAAAGGTCTTGGTCTAGCTCATTATCATCCATACATGCAATGATATTTACGAATAAATAAAACTAGAATTCAATTAATTAATAGTTATTGTTTAAGATAAATTACTCTCAAATCAATTAATTATATTTAATTAATCAATCCTTTTATCTTAAACCATTTATCTTAATTTCCTTGGGATTCTCATCAATAATAATTTCAAACAAAAAAATTATCAAAAATTTTCTTTTTATGTAAATTGTACCTTGGAGACAACCTGGTGAATTTCCATTCATAACTACCCAATGAGTAGAAATGAACACTACACAGATGTTAAATTAAACACAAATATATATAACATATATCATTTGTTCTGACTCTTCTTTATGCCTGCACTATGGAACATGTATCAAGGGTTTGTATAATATTTTAATAAATTTTAATAAAGCTGTGTAATTTTGATGAGTATAGGGTGTATACATCTGACTACACATTGTGTACTTTTCTTCCCCATCCATATGAAGTACATTACCGAGGACATGGATTGTAGATGTACTTTGGAAATCTTCATAGTACATAGCCTATTCAGTGGGACACATGCCATGTAGTATCCGTGTTTCACAGTTTCTAGCCGGCTAAGCCGTGTATGGGTATATGGTCCAACCCTAACTTGAAGGGACTACACGACGTGTTAAGTTGTCCACACAGTATGTAATTCAGAAACTATGTTCCACCTATTCCTAGTCAACACACGGAGTCTTAAAGACATAGATATAATCCAATGACACGTCCTGGTTTGGTGGACTATCTATGTGCTTGGAAACTATAATACACGATGTGGGATGCTGAATACACACACTTTTTTATGTTTTTTTAAGGTCAGGATGCTTTGGCACCTATGGATGATATCCAATGTTTTATTTTTATCAAAAATAAAAGAGAAATTTTTTTCTTTAAGGTGAATGAGAAATGAAAGGGGAGGAATAGATCTTGAGATTCAGATTGATAGAAAGATTAAATTGACTTAAAACATCTAAGTTATTAAATGTGTAAACCACCAATGAAAAAAATTATTATAATCATCGATATGACCACTCTTATACCACTTGTAGGTTTCAGGAACAACGGTAATGCGTTGTTGGGTGTACCCAACTTCAATTTTTTCATTAACAACGAACAATATGAGAGTTGTCACCATATAAAATGTTGGATCTACGAATAGAATGAAGGTTTAATGTAATTAAGGGTGTATTGGAACCACATAATGGATCATATTATGTTTTTTATAATTAATTAAATTAAAATACAATAGTTACTGTGATGGAATTATCTCTCCATTGATGTTTCAGGTCAGGATTCGATGTGATGCATCGTTGCGTCATAGAATCTAAGTGTAGGATTCCTCTAGTGGTGAACCACACCAGATCCACATATCTCTAGACATTTCTGAAAGGATATCCAGGTGCATGGGCCGAAGAGACTTCACTTGTGATGTCCACCTTAGATCGCCTTGAGAGTTACATTCAAAGCTCTCTCCTTGATCTAGTGGATCAGGATGTCCCTCATAGCTTGGGATTTTTCATCGAGGAAAAATTGTTCTCTATTTGCTTGAGATCTTTTCAAATATATTGTGAACAACCACCAAGAATTTCTAGGATAATGAGAATTATATAATTGATATTTTAATTACATAGAAAAATAATTAAATGAAGTAATTACCTGAAAACAATTAGTTATTTTATTTAATTCTTTGTAAGACCCCATGTCTAAAAATAACAGTTGACTATTATTATTACAAGAAATGTGCGAAACGAATAACACATAATATTATTTAATTAAATAAATAATATTATTTCTCAAAAATCCATTGAAAATTTACATGATAGTTATATTACTATATATGGTGTGTACTTTTTTTCATTTTCTTTATTTCCACTAACACATTTATTTAACCTTAAATAATGAATATTTATTTATCAAGTAAATGTCATTACATTACTTGAAAATAAATATATTATTTCACCCACAATATTTTACCCTGAATAACTAGTGTCAAAATAAATGTGATCAGGAATCCCTGAATAATTATTAAACCAGAATTGGTATGAATATTTATTCGACTTTTCAAATTAATATTTAACTGAGATACATTGAAACACTTAGTTTGTGACCCTCTAGGCCTCTGTCTTATTGACATTTGAGGAGCCTTCTAAAATTCCATGGTTAGTGTCTAGAAACATGCCAAATAATCCATAGAGAACGAAGTTAACGCTGCAATCACATGTCACATCCTATGAATTCTTAAGGTGTAATATAATCACTTTCCATCAATATCTTGAATCAAGTGGGTTTCATGCTTGTGTCATCTAACCATGTGCTCGATTATTCCTTCTTTGAACTCATAGAATAGAAATTTCCCATTCCTTAACATAGACATTGATTTACATAGTCTATTTCAATTCCATCAAACGGGTTAAGATATCTAAATTTATTATGGAATAGAAGGGAAAAATACCTTCTCGCTTATCTATTAATATAGTATTACTCATGAAACATCTAACATATCCTACCTCACTGTGAACTATGTGTCGTCACAGTTTTTGTCAATACATCTATGTGATTGAGATGTAATACAGATTAATAATAATCTTAAAGTATGAGGACCAATAAACACGTCTGTAGATAGGAACATCAAATAACACTATGAAATGTTGATTTCCTTCAGGCGGGTCTCGTTCTCTTAATATCATCCTGGATATTACCAAGGATGCCCACCATGAGAATTTTTCTTAGAGTTTTATGAGTCATCACCCCTAATGGCCTATATTTTTTGTGTCCCTCAAATAAAATCTTTTGAACATAGAAAATATATTCAAGAATAGTGTTATGGGATGTCCAGGATGTCATTATAGTAGAGGTTTACTATGATCTATTATTGTAACAAATATCCTTTGGATATTATCACATGCATTGTTATGTAGAAGAAGAATCAAGATGTGATATGTTATTTACTAATGAATAATGTACAATCTAGTTGGTTCTAGGACACCAACTACTACACATATGACATCACAATTTTCATTAATATATCAAAGAACTCAATCCATGAAATAAATTAATAATAATATCAAATGTAATGTCCAATAAAAATATTCAGATATAGGAATATCCAATGAAACTATTAAAGATGTATAATATCTATTATCTTGTCTATTCTCATAATCTCCTCTCTGAGAGATTTCTAATTGAAAACATAATAAGAACAAATATCATGGTTTTATGATATTTCTATACAATATGTTCAACATCATTTTTTTATATATGATAATTACATACGAAAATTTTATATAAGAATCATAATACCATTATAGAACTTCAATGATCTAATAAAAATAGTAGATTGTTATGTCCTTTTTTGTGGAATATACTATATAAAAAATGTCACATTAATGTTATCAAGGAAAAAATATTATCATGTCATGATATATTCATCAATATTTACATCATTGAATATAATACAAATAAAAAGTAAACAACTAGTTTTTATTGTCAAAAAACTCCAATAGAGACTCATTTCAATGAAATACAACTATAAACTGAATGGTTATATATCACATGTATAATATTATTTTATTATATATTTCTATAGAAATTGGTCATACCCCATTCCCATATTTCTATTGTTGGTCAGGCCACATACATCTACGAAAATTCATCATATGAATACCCTACTTAATTGAGAGGATCCCCAATGAAGTGATATCCAAGAGTAATTACATTTTATATCCTTTAAATGAAACTATATTATTATCCAATTATAACATTTATAAATTTCATCGTGGAAATTATAATACACTACCAATTTTGTATCATAAGAATTTAAAAAAAATGTTTACATGCTGCTACTTAAATTTTATAGAAAAAAATATAGTACCCATTTAATACTGATATAGAATCATTGTGCAATAATAATTCTATATGACATATTATATTGGCCTCAATACAATCATACATTGAAATGAAATGATTCAATAATAATGGTATATCCTATTAAAAACTAGTATTCCAATTTATCCATCAATCAAAAACTCTTCCAATTTTACATTCTCATGTACAGGTGGATTTTTTAACTACATTTTAATAATGTTTTTCTAATTCTCCATTATATTTACTATCCATTAAATATTTATAATTAATATCAAACTATATAAAATATTATAGAATTTTAGATTTATTCCTATAACATAATATTTTATCCATATATTTATAATATCGACCCTTATACCTATGATTACATTCCATTTGAAATTAGAAAAAATTCAAAATTCAATTATTCCAAATTTTCATGATATATACTATCACTAGATTAAGAAACTACATATATATATATCTTTAATTATTTTTTCCATGATACATAGTTTCTATGTTTATTCAAGCATAAAGAAATATATTTCTTCTGTATTAACTATATGGTAAGTCTAAAGACCCATTTTTCATATTTTACTAGAATATATCTCTTGAAAAAATATTTACCTTCCATAAAAATATTATAAACACATTGAACCAATTCATTCATAATGAATATTTGTGGATCATTTTGATTAATTTAATATTTACTGTGGAAATATTAAACAATTATTTAGTATTGGAATTTATTGGGGGTCATTATACCCATAGTTGTTCCATGTATTTTTATTCCATAGGGTCTCTATATGTATTGTTGGAATTGACCTCAAAATGAAACATACCATGATCATATGATAAATACCTGAAATGAAAAATAATCAAATGGAATTTAGAATGATGATTTGTATAATGGGAATTTTCATAAAAAAAATTGGTCATTATTTAAACCTTTTATCAACTAATCATGCACTATGAGTATAATTTTGTACCATCTATATCTGGTTTCCCATAAATGACAACCACAAATTTTGCATCACCTAGTGATACTAAAAAAAATATAGAACACGGTTATTGTATGAGGGATCTTTATTGAAATTTATATACGCATTTATATATTATGTTGTAGCCATTTAATACTTCCGATAAAAATAATTATTCTTATCAAACAATTTATCACCAGTATTGGTTACTGTAAAACCTACAATTTGGTTTTAACTTCATTCAAAATATGTGACTCAATAAAAACATCTACAAATGAGATTAATGGAGTCAAAATTTTCTATGATTAATAATGTGCATCCGAAGTCTAAAAATCATTTTTTTCAAGACTAATCCTAAAATATTAAAAGAATATGTCATTCTATATTATAGAAATATAATCATTATAGACTAACACAAACTTATGTTAATATACTTAATGATTTATACAATGTAATGTTTTATTAAGAGAATGTTCACACTGCATATAAATAATAGATGATTACATGGTAAAAATACACCCCAAAATCATACACAACAGATCCTGTTAATTGTACTATGTATATTAATTTCTTCACTGAGAAACCATATAATTTCTTAATGAAGTGACATGATGTATATGAATTTAATTAATTATTCTACTTATAATATTTCGGGTTTTTTTGTTGAATTGAGAGAAAAATAAATATAGCTTGCCTTTACTTATAAAGGTTTCATTGTCTAAAATTTGATAGTTTCTTTATCAGTATACATAGTATATTAGATCAAAAGAGAATAAACACTAAACTGGGAATAAAATTTTCATCTTCTTCTAGTTTTAGATTTTAAGGAATTATCATTCCCTAAGTAGATATTATGAGACTTATATATTTATTTATATCATTAACTAGAAGTTGTAGATATATATGATTAAATATCTCATAAACTATTATTTAAATCTAACATACAATAATAAAAATAATTTTTAATAAAATTAGGTTTCATTCTGTAAAATAGGAAACTGGGATAATTGTTTTGGTAATACCTAACCAAAAATAGTAGTTTATCTTGAATAAATCCTCTAGAAAATCCTGATGTCATGCACCTATTATTTATAATCTATGAATCACCCTTCTAAATCTTCCCTAAATATTCAATGAACTTATATTAATATCTCAACACATTTATTTTTGTTATATTTTAAAAGAAATATATAGAACATAAATCAATTAATACCACAGACAGAAGAAATATTAAATACAATAAATGATGAATGTTCCAAAAGATAATGATTATAAAATCTTGTTCATCAATTCATTGTAGTTATTATTCCATTGAAATTTATTTCCATATGAGAAGCATTTATCCACCTTTTGATTTCCCTATATAAAAACGTTTTTCTTTATAATGGATTTTTTATAATGAATCATTGGCTATGAGTTAGACATGGTATTTGGAAACTGTTTTTCTCTTTCTCTACCATATGGGGTGTGGAAACATGTTCCAATAAATCCTTATCCACTTGATGATGAATAGTTAAAATATTATAGAGTAATGTATCCATAAAATTCAATTAGAAATACCTAATGTATATATAAAATTTTGTTGGAAATGTCAATAGAATAATATTTATGTAAAATATGTTACCCAAATAGAATCGAAATTGTTGTAACTGTTTAATAAACTCTAGAATTTTGAATCAATGATTACCAGTGAGGTTTACCTATTTTTGTTTACAATGATATATTATAGTGACAATATCAAATATCATAAAAAATTTCCTTTCCCATTCATGTTCAAGGGGTTCAATTTTCATGCGTTATGTATCCATGTCCTTATTATCCATCATCATCACATAAGATTCAATTAATACCATGACACAATGTATATAATAAGTATCCCCCACATATCCCTTGTTGGATTACTTTTAACCTTTTATCCATTGGGGATTTCGTTCATCAGTAATATGTGTTTAATTTATAAAAAAATTCTTATATTAGTGTAGTTTATAAGTGGTAGTTCCACTCGTGGACATTTGTTTTAGTGAGGGAACACCACTATTCTAAGAATTATCCAAACAATATAATGTTCAATTAACATTAAATATACTTTCTAAGGCAATTAAATAAAACTATTAGTAATTTTACATGATTAAAAAGATATTATAGATATAATAATTTTAATCATCATATTTGTCTCCCACTGTTTTATAAAATCCCAATACTTGTCACCATGGGATCTGGAAAGTCCTATTCTATGGGAATTCTAGTGGTATGGATCCATATTTCATTTTTTATAATCTATATAATGTTCATGGATATTACATTGAATTATTTAGGTATGTAGTCTTTCAAATTTAGAACACTCATCTTGTTGATCTTGTGAGTATACATACCAATCCCAAAATCACACCTAGATTCCCACAACACATACCTAAAATTTTATTGAATAAATTTTCGAAATAAAATTCAATATAAGATTCATTAATTAAACCCGTCAAATTTATCCGACACAATGATAATTAAATTTCCCCCCGACTATGGAGTAAACCACCTTTATCTATAGATCCATATTAACTGTGAAAATAGATGTAATTAATGAATTAATAATTCTTGGATGGTTTTTTTATTTTCCCCAAAATATCATTATTTTATCTTCTTCATGGTTTTTTAATATTTGTTTATTTTATATAATTTATTATCTATGTTTTCAAAAAATATTGTGTTTATAAAGAATTTATTTTATTATATATTTCTTATCGTTTTATATTATTTAGTTTAAATGATTGTTTTTAACAACATGAAAACATGAATATCATAAAAAAGTTAATCGTGAGCAAGAAAAAATAAACATAATAAATTGATATAATCATTATATATTTAATTGTCAATTTATCGAGTGGGTGATAAATAAACAAATGAACCTATGTGATAAAATTTATATTGTTATGTTTCGATTGTGTTTTATAATTCCACCATCGACCTTATTATGTTATTAGTTGGTTTCATCTCATTGTCTGTTTTAGACAACCTTTCCACCGTAGAGATCCATCCTTCATATGCTTTACTCACTGTATGTGTGAAGAATGAGGGGAATAGGATTCATAAAATAAAATAATGACAAGAATGTAAAATATAATAAAGTTATAAGGTATGAAATGAGCAGGCTATTTTTCCTAGTTGAAGGGGACATGAAGCTAACAAATATTTTTCAATTTCATATAAAAACTAAAATGTGTTATATGTAGTGTTCTATAACATTTATCTAGTGTTTTTTATATCATTTTATCTATTGAGTGTGTGATTTATTCAGTTTTCTTTATAAAATCTACAATTCATTAAAAATATTACATTAAAGAGACACCCACCACATAATTTGGTCAGTCAAGATCATAATTAGTCATACATGTGAAATGAAATTGCATTCATATATCGTTGAATCCATTTCAAATAAAATTAAAAATCAAAACAAATTTTTGTTGAATTTATTATTAATTATAAAACTACTTAATAAATTACTTATTTTAATAATTAATCAATGTAATCCTTGATACAGATACGATTCCCATCCATTTTAATTTTAAATAAATAAAATAATTAGTCTTTTTTAAAAACTACTCGTGTGAGAGACATGTACTAAAGAAAACCCAGTGTGTGCCAATCAGCTTCACATATATAAAGTATAGTTCTAGTCATATAATTTCTACTTTCATGACATGTATGTATATGTGGTGTGTCATAATATTGTATGGTGTGTTGTTTTGTGTGTCAATCCATGTAGTGGTCATAGTTTGTTTTATCACATGACCATCAATAATATGTGAATCATGTACAACTACATCTACCAGCATAATGAACATGTTTTGTAAGATAATTGTGAATTGAATATAACAATTTAAGACATTGAAAATATTAATTCCATAATTTTATACACAATACCACTCAAAATTCACACACAATATATATAACCCAATCACGCAAAGATTATAGCTTGCTATATATAGTGTAGTTCAGTATTTCCCAAAACAAGTTTCATTCAACATAAATTAACTGGCATTAAATGGATATCAAAAGTGTTATTTTCCTAAGATACAATGAATTAAACAATTTGTATAATAGCTATATTGTTTATATTACTTACTATCAATCTCATATTAGACACCTAGGGAATCAAATTCTAATCTACATTTGATAAAATCGTGTTACATAGATTGTGTTTTGATTTAAAATAGTGTAATCCTGGTTGTTCTATGATTATTTTCTCAAAGTCAAAAATGTATATTAATGGCACATTTTATAGATTAATCACATGAACACCACACCGTGTGGGGTTACACGATGTGTATGATAGCTATATGAAATATAGGCTTCCAAACTATGTTCCACCCAAGTGGTCAATACATGGGGTAATTATACCACATGTAATGTACCCCCATGCGATATTCCATGATTAGTGAAACCATATACATGTGTGGTTGACCAAGACATCGGGGTGGAAATATATTATGTTCCATGTAATCTAATCATTTATCTTGATTCTTTAACAACACTGGATGGAATCTCTATGAATTATTTACTTCTTCATTGCCTATTAATGGTCACATACCATCAAACTACATATTTGTATTGACCTTATAAACTATGAATCAAAACAAAAATTCAAATTAAAAAATAATCATTGCATAGATAAATATAGTTAATTAACAATTAATTTGAACATGGTCACATTGATACAACTTAAAGGTTCAATGAATAGTGGGAACACTAGTAGAGCACTTACTCATCATTAGTTTTGTTTGATTAAAACAATATTCTTTAATTACATTATAAATAATTATCTTGTCTAATAATCTGACCCAAATACACTATTCCATGAATCCATGAACAAATAAGAGGGTATATTTCATTATATATTTATAATTAATTTAATAATTGGAATTAATTGGGGATTGAGATTCATTCTTTAACGAAGATGTGGATCAATAGAAAATTGATTGGGTTGCATCATCAGTACACTAAATGGATCCAATTTAATATCTATCTAAAGGTATCAACAAGTACTCTTAGAACATGAAATCATAATAAATGTATTATGGATCACTACTTCAAATTATATGATCATCTTGAGTCAGTCCAACTTATCAAAACTCAATCCCTTCATGATTTATGGAATTATTAACTCATTCTCTCAATTTTTGAGTGGGAGGAGGTAGAAGATATTCTCAAGTTATAGATAAAATCATAGAGATGTTCTTAATTTTGATATAACTCAATGAATAATATGTGTACTACACATTGATCATAAAAAATTTTTATATAATTATATTATGTAGTGGGGATTTTAATAGTTAATAATTTCAAAAAACCCCTATTGAAAAATTAAAATTTTACCTATTTCATTTAATAATAATAATAATAAAATATTATTTTTATTTTAATATATCCCATGGAATGTGAAATATTGTGAAAATATAATTTCAATTTTCACTTTCAGACTCCTGAACTCATACTATTCATTTTCTATGGAATTTATCAAACCTGTAGGAATAAATAAATATTTTAATGAATAAATATATTTATATTATTAAATAAATAAAAAAATCTAATATTCATAGTCTTGTGGGAAAATATTTATTTTAATATCCATGTAACTAAGTAAATAATATTTATTTCAATGTAAATAAAAAACTAGGGATAAATAAATATTCTATTTTACACACTATAAAATAAATATTTATTCACTACTTAACTGATATATATATATATATATACTTTGTTGAATGTAACTAGTAAATGGATAACTATAATTTAAAATTTAAAAAAAATATTAATCCAACTTAGAAGAGTAATATTTATTCCAACTATTAAATCCAAATAGAATTTAACTGAGATTTCTGGAAGCACATAGTGTGTGACACACAAGGCCCCTTATTCAGTTAAATTAGTTGGTATTGTCAAAAATACATGATTAGTATATTGAAACAAATTAAGTAAACCAGAGATGATTAATATAAATTCATAATTTATACAGGAACCTACTAATGCTCATGGTATAATATAATCTATTTGTCATAATATCTCATCAACTAGGTTCCATACTCTAGTCATAAACATATATATTGGATTTCATCTATTTTAATATCAAAAACTATCTCATCAAACACCATGATAATTGAATTTATCATATAACTATATTTCAATCAAATGGATATATATATCAACTTCAGTAAAATAGAGGGGGAAACTCTTTTATTGACTTATTGATTTATTTCATATCACTTGTGATGCACCAAGGTATCTTACCTCTTCATGAAAATATGGTGTCTTGGTTTTCATCAACATATCATTGTACTTAACTCGTGATTTTTATTATTAATATTATAAATTCAAAGGATGAATGTTTCTTTTCATAAATAGGAAAATCCAATGACACCATTGTACATGTTGAATTCCTACTCACAGGTATGTTCTCATAAAATCTATTTATAGAGTCTAAAAATGGTCTTAAGTGAGATATACCGTATGAGGGGATGGTAATGAATTATATTATAAAAATCATAAAAAATATGAAAAAAAATTAAATTAATTCCCACTTCTCTACCAGATATTCACTTCTTGACATTATGGGTCACTTGTTACTCACTTTTCTTGGACGTTGATATGATTAAAAATAACTTGTCTATACATTTTAATAGTAATTCCTTATGTTTATTGACCCATGTTTTGGTTTTCCTGAAGATAGTAAAAAAATAAAAAATTTACATATTTCACCACCGTTGTTTTGTCCAAGGATCATGTGACTGATAATGTATTGATGCACCAACTCACATAAGATTACTATTCATTAGGTTTGGTGATGGCACACTTACATTCGCACTAGGTAGAGGTTGAATAAATGTTTTCATATGATGAAATCCATCACATTCCTCTATGACTCTCTTAATAGTATAAAATGGAATACTATAACAGATTTTATGGACATATAGGTTTCTTTACCAGTATCACTTTTATGGAGATTTCAAAAGATGAAGAGAAAAACAAGAGAAAGCTACTGTTTCACACCAATCTAAGAGCATGTCAACACAGGTGGGAGAATTTAATGTAATAACATTATTTTTAATGATATCATTAATCATATGGAATTCTTGGGGATGTGGATATTGGGTAATGATGGATTTACTTACTTCTAAGATTCACCATTACAAAATATTTATGGTGTCTTTTCTCGAGGTAAAACAACATCCCTAAAAAATTCATGATGGTAATATAAAAATTCGGCTCCACAATTGCATGCATAGAGAAATTGAAAATTAATATATCAATAATTTATATAGTTAAAATATTTATATTGAGTTAATTGAAGATTTGAAACAACATCATTTTATGAATGTATGTTCTGATACTTTATCTTACTTCATATCATTTGTTTAAGCCACATATGATGAAAAGGATGTGGAGTCTCTTTAGTATGATATTAGAAGCTTCAACCCAGGTTTTGAGACTTTTCTTATTAGTAGAGACTTCAACTCCATATTTGATCCATCAGAAAAGAAGGGATATGGGTTATACCCCATAAAAGATAGACAAGCATGTGTGGGGTTTTCAACCCATAATGGTATTTTAGACAGGGTATTTTAATGGTGCATGTATGTATGGTGTAATAATTTGAAAGATATCAAATGGATGGGCATCATATTGTATTTTTTATTTTATAACCTATAGAACACATCTTCTTATTCTCCCTACAAGTGGTGAAGCTAGCAATGATCGTTTCTCCTATTCAAGGATATAAAAGTCACACCCTACTTTGAAAAATGTTGTTAGATCATCTTGGTAGAAGAACATGAAGAATAGGTCCTAGGGTGACTTAATCATAGATGTTTGAAATAGTATCTAAATTATAGGGACTATGGAAAAAATCCTCTCTACCAGAATTTTGATGGACATAAAGATGACAATGAACTTATCGAGATGGATTTGGATGATCGATGGGATTAGAAGATGTTCAATAACATGGTGGACATAAAAATCCCTTAGCTGAATTACTTATTGATCAATAAAGATATGTCATAGATCCCTCAAGGGTGATATGACTAAATGAAGTGGATCATAACCCCATATATTGTTTGGCTCACATTAAGGAGAGGAGGAATGCTTCTATTCATAATATCGTCTTTGAGGATGACAATTTCACTAATAATCCTCATGTGGTTTGAGGTATGAATACATATCATTTTCATTCCTTATAAGTAGGTGTTAACCCTTTTTAATGGGGTTGGGGTTATCATCAATGGTATTTTGATGTTTTATATTCCTTACCTCATGTTTTCTCTCTAGCTATTAAATATTTTTTGCATGAAAATTCTAGAAGAGTATGAGATCTGGGAGCAGTTAATAACATTAATTCGAGGAGTTCCATGGTGCCATATAGCTTCCTCGGTCCATTATACATAGCATCTTGGGACATCATTAAAAAAGAGAATGTTGATATTATTCACGAGTACTTCTCAGTTGGACACTTACCCCAAGTTGTATGTGCTACTGTTGTATTTTTCATTCCAAAAGTCAATGATCTATTATGTCATAAAAATATAGGCCAATCAGTATATGAAACATCCCCTAAAAATCCATGATATTGTTCTAAACAAAAGACATGTGGTTTAAATTCACTTTTGGATCTCTAAAGAATAATATGATTTATTCAATCCTAGTACACCCAAACTGTTATAACTTTTTCTTAAGAAATGGTGAATGATATCAATAATATTTCCACTAGATCTATCCTTAAAATTATGATTGATGTGGTTGATGCCCATGGGGGCTGGGTGAGTTGGTTCAAGGCGGTGGCGACCCTTCGCTGAGGTTCCGGGTTCGAGTCCTCACAAAGGCAAGGCGCACCATTTGTCAGTGAACCTCTCGTCCCCTCGACTCCGTGGGAACTGGCCCAAGCCCAAGGGTTGGCCACCTTGGGCCTAGCTGGGGGCGTGCAGCGCGCAGGTGGGCAGGCCAGCCCAATACCTCGTTACCCATACAACACGTTTTGCCCGCGGGGGCTGGGTGAGTTGGTTCAAGGCGGTGGCGACCCGTCGCTGAGGTTCCGGGTTCGAGGCCTCACAAAGGCAACGTGCACCATTTGTCAGTGAACCTCTCGTCCCCTCGACTCCATGGGAACTGGCCCAAGCCCAAGGGTTGGCCACCTTGGGCCTAGCTGGGGGCGTGCGGCGCGCAGGTGGGAAGGCCAGCCCTATACCTCGTTACCCATACAACACGTTTGATGGCTACTCTCGAAGGGATGAGCGACGATGAGGTGAATAGTGGTAACCCTAACCAGGATAATGCTGCTAATGTGGGGAAATTTGATGCCGCTGTTAAGGATGTGGATCTGATTGGGAATCGCGATCTCTTTTCCCTTTGCGCGAAGCGAAATACTGGAAAATTGAGTGGCACGGACGGCTCTAATCAGGGGAAGAGCTTCGTGGAGGTGTTCAAGAAAAATGGGAGTGTTTCCTTTCTGGATTGTGGTGCTGAGAGATTTGGGAGAATTATTAGGAAGGGGCGCATCGCCCATGTATCTGCAAATCAAGATGCTGTTGAGGAGCGTGTCAGGTTATGCAAATTTTCGATCATTGCTCGGGTAATTATTTCGAAGGGTGTAAGGCCATGGAAGTTTCATGAATTGACAGGTAGGTTGGCGGAGATCTGGGGCTTCAGTGACTGGAAGATGACGGCTATGGGGAAAGGTTTCTATCATATTGTCTTTCCCACTGATGAGTGCAAGCGGCGTGCTTGGAGTCTGTGGTCTGTCTCTTTGAACCCGGGATACCTTCGTATTCATGAGTGGGATAGGAATTTTGATCCCAGCTCTGTCAGAAACTCCTTTGCACAGGTATGGATACGAATTCATAAGCTGAGCTGGTTATATTGGCATCCTCAGATCCTCTGGGACATTGCCTCTTCTGTTGGGAACCCTATTAGGTTAGATAAACAGACCGACAATCCCAATTTTGGACATTATGCTAGAGTACTGGTAGAGGATGATATGTCTGGCACCTTGGTTGAGCAGGTTGTTTTCACTACTAGGGATGACAGCATTACCCTTGAGATTGGTTATGAAAGGATGCCAAAATTCTGCTCAAATTGCCGTATCTTTGGTCACACACTTCCTGAGTGTAACAGGAATAAATTCTATTCGTTATGTAAAATCAATGGCCATGATGATTTACACTGTCGAAGGAAAGTGAATGAGATCGGTCAGCCTGTGGTCCCTGTGGAAGCGCCTGCTGATGAGCAGATTGACATCAGGGATCCTCCGGTTGGGGGAGGACAAAGAGTTGACACCTGTGAGAAGGTACAAGAGGATGAGGGTGCTGAAAGGCCGCAGGATGTGAGCCATTCTGATCCAATTGATGCTTCTGGTGAGGATCAAGTGGCCGAGGAAAATGAGCAGGGCTTAGTACTTGATGTTCCTGTTGGAATTCAAGACGTGGAGGTCTGTAATGAAAATGTGGAGATTTCTGCTGGTAGTCAGGATGACAAACAGGAGCCTCCCATGTCTGAAGAGGTTGCTGGAAGTGATGGGCAGGGGGAACCTCTCAATGCTGGGATTTTGGCAGTGCAGGCTGATGGGGAATTTTCCCAAGTGCATGTATCGAAGGTGGAAAGGAGGAAACTCCCTGCTACCTTGACAGAACCACTCAGCTCAGTTAACAGGTACTCATCCTTGTCCGATGATGATGCTGTCACTGCCACTGATGGATGTTCTTTAAGTGAAGAGGGGGAGGTTTTTTTTAATGAAACAAAGGAAAGCATAGCACCCAGATATGCTGGTCCATGAACTAGGCAGCGTGCCTCTCATAAATTAAAGTCCTCTTTTGGAATTGTCAGGGTCTGGGGAACTCCCCTACGGTCAAGGTCCTGAAACACATTATTATGACCAACAAACCAATGCTGATTGGCATCGCTGAGCCCAGAATCAAGTTTTCCAATTGGATGTCCTTCAATTGGTTGAATTTAGGTTACTCTTTTATTACTCCAAATTAGTCTGACAGTGATGTTGAGGCTCTATGGGTTCTAAATCATAATACTGTGAGTATTGAATCTGTTCAATCAGATTGTCAGTCTGTCTCTCTAACATGCATCCTTCAGTCAGATCTGTTTTGTGTTACTTTTGTCTATGCTCTTAACCAGTATATTAGGAGGAGAAGTTTATGGAGTAGTCTTGTGAATATTTCTGCAAATATGGATAAAAGATGGATTTTACTTGGTGACATTAACACAGTCTTGAGACCGGAGGAGAAAACTGGGAATAACTTTTGTCGTGCAGCAGTGTGGGATTTCTCCACCTGCGTTGATCAATGTAATCTGATTGAAATACCAATTTTAGGTGCAGATTATACCTGGAAGAGGCATACTCACCTAGGGAGGCAAGCAAGCAAGTTGGATAGATGCTTAGTGAAGATTAGTGGTCAAAGTGAGGAAATGGAAGTTTCTGGCATCACTTTGTCCAGGCTACATTCTGATCATCATCCGATTTTAATTGATATTTGTGTTAGCACTTCACGGTCAGCACCTTTACCCTTTAAGTTCAACAATGCCTGGTTAACGGTCCCTGGTTGCAGGGACGTTGTTTTGAAAGCTTGGGCGGAGCCTGTACAAGGCAGTGCTTTGCATGTCCTTGTCGGGAAACTGAAAGCTGTTAAGGCTGGATTAAGGGAGTGGAGTAAGAAATCGTTTTCCAGACTTGACCAGAAGATCAAAGAGGCAAACTCTCACTTGTATGAATGTCAGCAGGACAACATGTCGCATGATTTCGTATCATCACAAGAGGTACTGGCAGCTTCAAGGCTTGATAACCTGGTAGTTCTTAAGGAAAACCTGGCCAGAAATCAGTACAGTGCAAGATGGTTAAAAGAGGGGGACAGGAATTCTCGGTTCTTTCATTCCCTGCACAAGGAGAAGAAAGTTCGGAGAAATCTCAAGGCTTTGAGAATTGGTGGAAGCCTGCACACCTCTGAGAATGACATTGTAAATTATGTGACTGAATATTTTAAAGATCTTTATTCTAAATCAGGGCAGGACATCTCAGACAAGGTCATATGATGTATTGAACTAAGCTTGGATGAGCTGCAAAACCGAAAACTTACTGATATTCCTAACATGAATGAAATTCATCCTGCCCCCTTTCTCTGAACATAGATAGTGTGGCTGGGCCTAATGGCTTCTCCAACAAATTTTTCATGTTCTACTGGGACATCCTCCATGAGGAAGTGACAGAAGCAGTCCGGGAATTCTTCTATCATTCCTATATGCCTTTTGGAATGAATTCAAATTTCATTGCCTTATTACCCAAGAAGGATAATGCGCTCGATATCAAGGAATTCATACTTGTTGCCATTGGGAACTCCATTCCCAAAGTCATTAGCAAAATTATTTCAACAAGACTTGGTGTTATTGCTCAGTCCCTCATCTCTTTTAATCAGTTCGGATTTGTGCCTGGCAGGAATATACAGAGCTGTCTATTTACTGCTTCAGAATGTGTCAACATCATGAGAACAAAGGTTAGGCATGGAAATATGGCGCTCAAGCTGGACATCTCAAAGGCTTTCGATACTATCAGATGGGATTTTATCTTCTCTGTTTTGAACATGCATGGATTCTCAAGTAAGTTTATTGTCTTGGTTAAATCCATTTTGGAAAGTTCTAGACTATCCGTACTGGTCAATGGTTCGCCAAGGGGGTTCTTTCAGTGTTCTAGGGGTGTACGGTAGGGTGAACCTTTATCTGGCTTGTTGTTTTCCATGGACGAGGACTATTTGAGCACATGCCTTCATGATCTTGTTAACTCTGGGATCTATCAGAGAATGGTGTATGGGAGGAACTGCTTCACTCCCTCTCATCTATTCTATGCTGATGATATCCTACTCTTCTCTAAGGCTGATAGAAAAAACCATAACTTCTATAAAGACTATCTTTAATCACTATGAGGAAGTCTCAGGTCAGGTCATAAGCTGGAGTAAATCCTTTGTTGTTTTTGGTGAAGGCGTTCGAACTGTTAAGCAGAATAAAGTGGCCAGAGGGCTTGGAGTTAAAAGGGGCTCCCTACCCTTTACCTATCTTGGACTGCCTATGTTTTGGGGAAGAGTGAAGAGGGTCTACTTGGAGGATATTTCTCTTAGAATCACTAATCAATTGGCCAGTTGGAAGGGGAAATCAATGTCACAGGCGGGTAGGATTTGTCTTGTGAACTCAGTCATCACATCAATGTTTGTGTGTGCATTATCACTATATAAGTGGCATGTCGCTTTGCTCAGGGATCTTGCTCGCTTGATCAGGAACTTTATTTGGACTGGCTCAATTCAGCAGAGGAAATTGGTTACCGTTAAATGGATGGACTGCATTAGGCTTCTTTCAAATGGTGGAATGGGAGTTAAAGACGTCAGGGTTTTTAATGATGCTTTGCTACAAAAATTCACTTGGAGACTCCTCACTGGTTCTGATTTTTCCTTGGAGTTTCTTTACAACAGATTTTTTAACAGGCTCTGTCGAAGGTTGAATGTGTACCTGAGGTCCTCTTTATGGCCCACAATTCGGAGCACCTATTCCAAAATCATGCTGCAATCCAAGTGGCTGGTCTGCTCTGATTCCCATCTGAACTGTTGGACGACAAAATGGTTGGCATGCCCTATTGATAATGCTGTTACTATTCCTTTAAACCTGCAGGATCTCTCTATTGGTGATTTGCAGGTCAATACACAGGCCCGAGCTTTACTTCCTGCTACTCTCCAAGTGGAATTCTCAGCTTATGCTCTCATGGACACGGACACTCTGATCTGGGAGCCTGACACGGCTGGTGTCTTCTCCAGCAAGCTGGCTTATGCTATGCAGTGCGGAAACAATAATCCAACTCCTGCATGGGTGATGGCGGTGAGGACAGATTACATCCCGCCGGCTAATTCACTTCTCATATGGCGGATTTGGATATGTAGACTTCCAATTCAATCTGCATTACAAAAGAGAGGTTTGAGTTTGGCCTCAGTTTTCTCACTCTGCCTTGCTGCGGATGAGTCTATTGAGAACATTTTTATCAACTACAATTTTATTGCTCGGTTCTGGCTTTATATCACATGAATTTTTCACTGTAGCTTGGATTTAACATCGGTTGGTTCATTGCTGAATTCTGCTATACATCAGGAAAATAGTGAGCTGGTTCATTCCTTGCTTATTACTGCTATTGTGTCTGTCATTTCCTACGTCTGGAAGGCTCGGAATAATACTGTGTTCAACGGCGGCAGACCCTTCTTCAAAGAAGAATTGATGGCGGTTCACCGAAACATCAAGCTTTCTTCAGAGAAGCAAACTGGCTGCATGCACAACAACATGTCTGATCTCATCTTATTAAGATCTCTTGGTGTTTGTGGCAGGGAGAGGAAGCCGAAGGTGATGAAACACATTAGGTGGATTCCTCTAATTGCTGATTTTTTGAAGGTGACTGTGGATGGGGAAGCTTTTGGCGCGCCAGGGCCTGCTGGTTGTGGTGGCATCTTCAGGACCTGCCGAGGTTTTGTAAAGGGGTTCTTCTTTCATTACATTGGCAACAGTTATGCTCTTGAGGCGGAGTTATGGGTGATGATAAAGGCTATAAGGTATGCTGCTCGTTATGGATGGAGGAAGATGTGGATTGAATCAGACTATTCTACTGCTGTGAAGGTTCTCAAAGAGCAGTCCAGGATGGTTCCATGGAGGATGCTCCCTGCTTGGATTGTAGCTCTCAAAATTTCTGAATCGTTTTCTCTTGAGGTTTCTCATGTTTACAGAGAAGCGAACCAAGTGGCGGATGCATTGTCAAAAAGAGCAATCCTTGAGGTCAGTTCTAGCTGGTCCTTTGTTCTCCCTGAGTACTGCAATGATTTTGTTCACAATGATAGGATTGGTACTCTGTTTACATGGTTGTGTAAGGCTCCCCCTTTCTGAGTGTCCTGTACTGTTTTAGCTTTTATTTATTTTTATTGGAGCAGGCCTCCTGGCTCTCGAGCTTTTTGGGTATGATTGATGTGGTTGAAAATTATGAAATATTAGAGTGGAATATTATCATTAGTGTTATTATGTTCATTGGATTATTTAAAAAAATGATAGATATGACGTCCAAATTTTTATTATATAACGTTTCATTACATTTTAAATATAGATGATATTTTAATGTTTAGTGTCTTGGAAATAAGGTACATAATAAATGAAAACATAAATCACTATTATATTACACACTAATATCTTTTTCATGGTTCATCATATGTACATTTATTTCATCTCATAACTTGGGGGAATATATCAAATGAAAGGGTGAGCAGAATGCTCTTTAACGGTAAATAAGTGAAATAATTTACTTATGAACATGAGTGATATCAATAAGAACATGAGGAATATCATAAGGGAATGATAAATAAGAAAATAATAAAAATAATAACTTCAATAATAACATTAAAATGTGTGTAAAACATTTAATTTTTACATTCATAAGCATATCACTAAGGTCCATCTCCAAGGTATCATAAAAATTACCGATGTTATTCACCAAGGTAGCCAAAAACTTGTCATCACTAGAGATTTATTTATTTACCTAATGAATTTTAGCACTGTCAAGGAGAAACCTTAATATGCAATTATTTTCATGTGATCTAAATATATCATAATAATAAAAAATCTAAATAACCCAAATATAAAAAAAATGAATCGGTTTCATATCAAAATCAACGTATATATTATAAAGAGTTCTAAAAACATGATCAATATGTCATTTATAACATAACAAAAGGGAATGAGGGTTTTATGTGTGTAAATTTAATACTAATATAATTATTGTATTGTCCATGATGAATACCCCCAAAAATTAGAGAGGTTTGTCTGTTCACATAAAGAAAATAAAATAATTTCTCGAGAAAAAGAGAGAATTTGATATGACAATTCTACAACATAACAGGTAAGAAATATGATTTTATAGAACATTAAAAGAGAGGGGACGAGGGTTAAGCATTCATAAAATACTCATAATAGAGTATGGGGTATAATAGAATTGAAATAAAAACACATTATAGAAATTTGAATGAAATACCACATAAAAGTTAATTTGGATGGAAAAGAGGAGTTGTGAAAACCATTACATTGAAGAGTAACATCTAAAACTCTAATATTGGGACCTTGAGGGCTTAGGAAAAACATATGAGGACTCCTTGGGACATATTTCTATCATAAATTCATGGAAGATTAATTTTTAGTTAAGATAAATGATGTAATGTGTGGGTAATTATTGTAAAAGAGAGTGAGTTTTTATAAATTTCAATAGACACCTCAGTAGTGATATTTGAAAAACCATGGAATTCCCCATGGTATTTTCCAATGGTGTTGGCCACATGGGCACCTTATATCATATTTTAATCCACAAGAGTCTATTAGCATCTTATTCTACTCATTACATTATTATGACATATTTATGATGTCATTAAACATAATGAAATCTCAAAATTGTATTTTTACTATTCATCAAATAGTTAACGATTTTCGATAAATACCAAAAAATCACCATAATAATTATTCTATAAGTATAATTTAAAAAATGATATATATTTTACAAAAATTAATTTTATTTTAAATTAAATTAAATAAAATAAAATAAAAATATTTAAAAAATATTTTCAAGAATAATTATTTACTTACACTATGATATAATTATATGACATTTCCATTTAAGATGACAAAAATATATTTATACATCATTAGGTGAGGTTACTATTCCATTGGTCAAATTACTATTCATAAGGTTAACACTTCTATTCCAAAGGGTCAAGATAATATTCACAAAAACAATTAATTTGATCCTATTAGACTCTAAATATCTTAGGGATCGCAACCATGTATTTCCTTTTTCGAAAATCATTTTAAAGAATTAATTGTTTAATAATTCTTTAAAAAATTTATTTATTTACTATTCTTCAAAATAAAATATTCATCAATAACTATTCATTGAAAAATATTATTCATCTAAAAACTGATACTTCTTAAGAAACTACTAAAAATTGAATAAAGATTAATATTTATATTTCAAATTCAAAAATGATTATTATTTTACCATGATATTTCTCTATGTATGAGAAATCTTGGAAATGTGCAATTTTTTTCATCTAAAATCAATTTATCAAATTTATCTCAATTAAACGTATATTTTATTATGAAAAGATAATCCAAAAAAGAAAATTGGGAAATATCAATTTTATTAAAAAATGAGATTACATTTTAGGTATCTAATGCCTTAAAACATAACCCCTTAAAACACCTACATTAAACCTATGTTTATGGTGTTTGATGGTGATGGAATCTTGAGGCAGCTCAAATAACATTGCCTGAGTAGTCATCTCCAATAACATAAACTTCTCATGTTGGCGATTTTGTTCATTCTTAACATGTTGTATCTTGGATTGTGATTAGACTTGAGAGAATATTAGTGACACTCCCTCTTTTACAAGATCCAAAAAATGGTCTTCATATGGCCTAAGTCTAATAGATGAGGCCATAGAATCTTCATTCTGCATTAATTGTCCATTACCATATATATTTATAAATAATAATAATAATTTTGAATAGTATTATTATTATTTTCAATGGTCATATTAACCAATGTTCATATAACAGTCATAACATGATATTAACAATTCATTGACACTTTTTATTGATTATGATATAGTAAAACATTAATTTTCAGGAAACAGCGTATTATTCAAAACTTTGCGTCGTTACATTCTTCCCAATTTAAGAAATTATATCCCTGAAATATCAAATTGTACCCTCAGAACAAGAAATTTGTGTGTACTTCTATCTCATATACTCCTCCAGTTCCCTTGTGGATTCTTCATATTTTTTTATCCTCTACAACACATTAACAAGGTGGGTAGAATTGTTATGTATAAAGTTGTATCTACGATCCAATATCTCCACCGACTACTCCTGATAAGATAATTCATGTTCCAATTGTACCACCTCTATATTCAATACATGTGAAGGGTTAGGTATGTACTTTGTTAAGAAGGATACATGGAATATATCATGAACATGAGCTGGATTTGGAGAAAGTTCAAGCTGATATTCCATTGTGCCTACATGATCCAGGTTTTTATAGGGGACAATGTAACTGGGGTTGATCTTCCCATTCATCATAAGCCTCATGACACTCATCCATAGATAATATCGAATGATGACCCTATCAACAACATCAAAATCCAAGTCCCTTCGACAGTTGTCAGAATAGCTCTTATGCCGACTCAGATAAGCCTTAATGTATTTTTAGATGGTATAAGCCTTTTCTATCATCTTTGTAACAAGATCTGGAAAAAGAAGATTTCTCTCACTGACTTCACCCCAACAAGTATGAGTTCTAAATTTCATTCCTTACAGACCGTTATAGGGTGCTATTTGAATCCTCGAGTAGAATTTGTTGTTGTAAGAGAACTGAACTACTGGGAGATGTTGAACAAATCCACCATTAAATTCCATTGAGTATGTTCTTATCTTTTCCACTAGTATATTAATATTCCTTTCAGATTTTCCATCAGTTTGAGGGTGATAGGTCATACTAAAATTCAATTTGGTACACAAATCATGTGGAATAATTCTCCTGAATTTTGATGTGATCTGTGGTTCAAAATCTGAAATAATAGAAAGTAGAACTCCTTGCAGTTTGAAAACTTCATTCATGTAAATCCTTGATGGTTTATCAAGAGAGAAATCTTCTCAAATAGATATAAATTGGACCATCTTGGTGAAGCGGTCTATTATAACCCATATTGCATTTCCTCCTATGGATGTTCTTGGGAGACCATTGAAATAGTCTATAGTTATATAGTCCCACATCCATTCTATTATGGGTAGTGGTTTTAATTCCCCTTTAAGATGTTTTCACCATGCCTTCACTTATTGACACATAATGCACATTTTAGTGTAGTCAGCAATCTCCCTTTTCATGTTATGCCTCCAATAATGATCATAAAGGTCACTATACATTTTCATGCTTCCATGATGTATATAGAATGTATATCTATGAGCTTCATCCATCAGTTTCTTATTTATTTCTGGAAAAGATAAAACACATAGTCTTTTATGAAATTTCAGTACACATTCTTGATCAATATTGAAGTCAAGAAACATCCCATCCATCACAACATGAATCATATTCTATGAGAAAGGATTTTATTTTGGAGATGTTATGATGTTATATAGTAATGAAGGTTGAGAAATAATATGGGATAGGATTTCTGATGTCCCTTCCCTTACGATTCCCATTTTCGATTTCACTAGTTCTTTGATCAGTGGTTTTCTTTGAGTCCTCGTCATTTCTAGAATGTTAGGTTCCTTCCTACATAATGCATCACTGACATTGTTTGACCTACTAAGATGATAATTAATTGGAAAATCATAGTATTTATGAATATCCAACCATCTTCTCTATCTCAGGATCAAGTTCTTCTATGTGAAAATATACTTCAATCATTCTGTTTATATATCATATTTCTCCCAATAAAGATAGTGCCTCCATATCATCAAAAAAGAAACAACCGCAGCCAGCTCAAGATCATGGATATGATAATTATGTTCATGAGGCTTCAACTGTCAAGATGAATAAGCAATTACCTTGTCATTTTTCTTAAGGGTGCACACAATCCATTTCTGATATTCATCGCTAAAAATAATAAATCTTTCTCAGATTGAGGGTAAAGTTTACATAGGTGAAGTATCCAATATATTTATTCTTTCTTGTAATATTTATTCACACTCCTTTATCCAAATGAACATAACCCCTTTTCAAGTTAACTTTGTTAATGTATTAGAATTCTAGGATATTTTTTTCACAAACCTCCTATAATATCCTCCTAAACCAAGGAAACTAAAAATATCAGTTACTATTGAAGGATTAGGAAACACCTCTGCAACCTTTTTCTTTGATGGGACAATAGATATTCCTTCATTAGTTATAATTTTCCCCATGAAAGCTACTTACAGTAACCAAAACTCACCCTTGATAAACTTTCCAAATAACCTCTCATTCACCAGGGTTTTCATTATTACCCTTATATAATCTTCACTATTCTCACGAATTTTGTAATATATCAGAATATCATATATAATAACTACCACAATGTTATAGAGGAGTTCTTTAAATAATCAATTAATCCAATCCATAATAATAGAAGGTGCATTAATAAATCTAAAGGGAATAAAAAAAATTATAATGCCTATATCGTGATCGAATGTAAGTTTTTTAATTTCTTTTTCAATCACCCTAAATAGATGATAAATAGATAAGAGATCAATCATGGAGAAAAACCGAGTTGCATGAAGCCAGTCAAATAAATCATCAATTCATGGAATAGGTACTTGTTCTTTACTGTTATCTTCTTTAGTTCTCTATAATCAATGAATAACCACATTGATCCATCCTTCATCTTCACATAGAGAATATGTTCTCACTAAGGAGACACACATGGCTGGAGAAACCCCTTCACCAAAACATCTTGGAGTTTCTTCTTTAATTCCTCCTACTCGACATTCACAATTCTATATGGGGTTTTTTAGATCTTATTGGAACCATGCATGTGTTCAAAAGAGAACTCAACCTCACTTTCTATGGGAGGTTCATGTAACTCCTTCGGAAATAAATCAATGTATTCCTAAACTATAGGGATATTTTCTATTCTTATATTATCATTTACTTCTTCCTCTTCACTGATCAACTAGCAAAAGAAGGCAATAGTTGATTCTTCAAGACAAATATTAGATCAAGATATCTATCCCTGTGAGAAATATGTAGGTTTTTCATTCAAAAAAATTGATATATCCTTTCATCAACATTTGATATCTACATTATACCTTTAGATATTTTCCATCCCTAGTATAATGTTGAATTCCAACATGGTAATTAATACTAGATATGTGATAATATTTTTCTCTCAAAATTAAATACTATAGTTTCAATGAATTTTTTATTCCTGGAAAATCCCTCCATGATTCATAACTAATAACTAAACTTTTAGTTGTTCAAGAAATGATTCTATATTATTTTCAAACTTCTACAAAATAATAGAATGTGTAGAACCAAAATCAAACAATGTAAATTCTAGATTTTAGAGACCAACAATATTACCTTCCACCACTTCATTTAGATATTCAACATCACCTGTCATGACAGAAAAAGTATAACTACTCTTTCTTGGCCTATGATGTGACAGATGGTGGTTCCCCAACACTACCCTCATATTGTGATTGTGATTGGAAAAGTTCCCAAGCATTACACACATGAATCATTGGACTTAAGGTAGGGAATTAATCATCTTCACATTTTCGTTTGTGTTGGGATGTTTGGCTTCACCTCACTAAGAAAATTCTAAGCGATATGTCCATCTCTTCCACATTTGTAACACTTCCCTCTCCCAAGTAAGAATTTACCTGAATGCTTCATCCAACATTTATTAGATATTGGATGTTTCACTAGTTACCCACATCTCCCCTAATCAAATATCTTCCCTAATCATAGCTCCATTTATATCTTCTTTTCATTGGATTTATGGGACCATTGTTTCTCACCAAACTCCAGTTCGACTTTCATAGCACATTGTATGATCTCCTCATAGATTTCATAGTCTTGGATGGCTAGATTATCATGTATATGAGGTTGTAGTGAACTACATAATCTATCAACCATACCATTCAGATCCATGAGAGTGATAGATGTATAATGTGGAAGACTTTGGACGCTCATATTGTAGCTTCCCACATATTCATTCTCCATTTTCTTCAACTCGAGAAATTTCTTCTCTATTTTCTTTATCATTGAACGTGTGAAATACATATTTAATAATATCCCTCTGAACTCTTACCAATCAATATATTTAGTCACCCCACTTGGCCCCATGTTTTTGATCATCTCCCACTATTAATTCGCTTCTCTCTCTATGATTTAAATATACAGGGTGACATTCTCTTATTCATAGCTACGATGTATAGAGAAGATATATTCTATAGATCTTATCAACTATTCCAACATCAATGGGTATGTAGATCCACTAAACATTGGTGGTCGTTGATTCATAATGTAGTCAACAAAATATTGTTCGTTTCTTGATGAAATTGGTCTCTAAACATGATTAGTGTTGTTTCCCATAACATGAGACAATTGATTCATTATTGTAAAGAAAGCTTCCATTTTGACATCCATCGGAGGGTCGTCTGTGCATGGTCCATTGTGGTCACCATTTTTATCATTCCTCTTATTTCATGACATTTTATAAAAGAAGATAACCTTAGTGAGAAACTTGTTTTGTTTGTGAATATTATTACTGGTAATGACATTTTTTTAGACATCATTCATAAACTTGTTATTCATTATCAAGAATTACATTTTTTATAAGTCTTTCATAATGTATCATAAAAATATTGTTATTAAACAAACATATACCCTAGGACTGTTAAACTAGGAGTGAAGCAAGGACCATAATCCTGAACCAATTCCTATTCGAGTATATATCGAAGAGGTGTTTATTGTTTTACCCCTAGAATCATTTGTGCCAAATCCAAATCCACTCGATCGTATCCATGCATGGATTAATTTGTTCGGAAACCACATACTTAATATTTCAATGAAATACCAGTAATGTTTCCCACAATTAAACATTTATATAGGGTTCTTCTAGTTTTTTACATATTATAGTTTCCAAAAATAATTAAACTACGCTTTGATACCAACTATGAAATCCCACCTTTTATTACATAATGTTTCACTACATTTTACAAACATATGATCTTTTAATGTTTAGTTTCTTTGAAATAAGGTACATAATAAATGAAAACATAAAACATTATTCTATTCTACATGAATGATTTATTCAAGGTTAATCATATGTATATATACTCCATTTTATAACAAGGGTATATAAATCAAAATAACGGGTGATTAGAAGGACCAGTAATGGAAAACAAGTGATACCATTTACATGTTAACGTGAGCGATATCAATAGGAACCCATGGAATATAAAAATGGAATAATAAAGAGTAATATCATAATAATAATTACATGAATCATAAAATAAAAAGGTGGCTACAAAATTTTAAATTATATATTCATAAGAATATCACCATGGTCCATCCTAAAGGTGTCATAAAAATTACCAAAGTTATTCACCAAGGTATCGTAAAACTTTTCATCTCTAGAGATTAACATCATTACCCAATGCATTGGTGTGCTATCAGGTGTCACCCTTAACATGCAATTATTTTTAGTTTATCCTCATATATCATAATAAAACATTTCATAAATACACCAAAAAGAATAAAATTCATGGTGTTCAAATCAAAATCAAGCCATTTTAAAAGTTTCTTAAAAACCAGATCATTATGTCATTCATAAACCAAAGAATTGGAATGAGGGTTTTATGTATGTTAATTATCTAGTATAAAAATATTTTTTCGGTATTTATTAATGCCCTTATAATTTAATGAATAATCGGTATTCAAATAAATAAAATAAAATAATTTATTCAGAAAAATGGAAATTTTGAGTGGATAATTCCCCAAGAAAACAGGTATGAAACAAGGATTTATAAAACATAAAAAAGAGACGTGAAAAGCGTAAACCATTCATAAAATAATCATAATACATTATATGGTGATAATAAAATGTAAATAAGAAAATTTTATGGAAATTATAAATACATTCCACATAAAAAAACATTGAAGGAAAATTGAAGTTGATAATTCCCTCACATTGTAGAGTAACATATAAAACACTATGATTCGTTCCTTGAGGGATTGATGAATCCTTGGTAGGACTCCTTGGTAAGTAGAAGTTGAATAAATTCATGCGGTGAATTTTTAACATTACTATTCCAAAGGTTCATGTGACTATTCACTAAAAAATTAATTTGATCTGATTGGACTCTAAATATTATACCGATTGCAACAGTGTATATCCGTTATTTCAAAATAAGCTCACCGAATCAATTATTTAATAAATATTTTTAAAATATACTATTTGACTATTCCTAAACATATATTCATCAATAAAAACTATTCATCCAAAAAAATCATAAAAAATACCATTCATCGAAAAATTGAAACTTCATAGAAAACTACTAAAAACTTTCCTAATTTTTTTTGACATTTGAATTTTAGAAAAGATGTTTATGTTTTCCATAATAATTCTCAAGGTATGAGAAACCTTTTAAAAGTAAAATTTTTTACTTCTAAAATCAATTTATCAAATTTTCCTCAATTAATAATATATTTTGTTAAGAAAATATATTCTTAAAATAAAAAGGATGGAATAATATTTTTATCAAAACTAAGGGATTTCATTTTAAGTATATGGTTCCATGAACCATAACCCCTTAAAACTACTATATACGACCTAAGGGTATGGTCTGAAATGGGGATGGTCTCTTGGGGATGCTTGGATAACATCACCCAAGTGGTAATCTCTACTAACTTGAACTTATCCCATGAGCGATTTTGTTTGAACATAACATGTTGAAGCTCGGATTGGGATTGGTCTATAGAGAAACCTTGTAGTTCTACCTCCATTCCAAGATCTGAAAAATGGGCTTCGTATAGCCTGATTCTACTAAATGAGGCCATTGACTCTTCTTTCTACTTTAATAATCTATTAACATTTCTATTTATAAATAATAATTATAGCATTTAAATAAATTATAACTGTTTCCAAATTCCCTATTGACCAAAGGTCATGTAATATTCAAAACTCGATAGTTTCAATTCATTAATACTTTATATTGACTATGACATTGTAAAACACACATTATCAGGAAAGAAAAAAAATATCCTACATCCCAAGTTTTTACTATTGATCTTTTCATTGAAAGTATTAATTCACTGTGGATATCCTTCACTTTCAATGGAAAATGTTTTGGTTTCTTCAAGGTGGTTAGGGGGTGTAGAAATAGAGACCACAATTCTCTTAGTTTATTTATTATGGCCCAAGATTACTTTAGTAAATATCTCATTAAATTCAATGATGTGGAATGGGTCCCCACTTTCTATTACATGCCTAATATATTCGATAATACCCGTATGGTCTTTATAGATTATCTTATCATTTCTAGAAATGATAGAAGCAGATCAATTCAAGAACTCAACCAAATTATGAACATTTATAGTCAGTGGAGTGGGAAGATCATCAATTGATGTAAGAGGAGTTTATGCGTTTCAAAATCCTACTAAGAGAGAAAAAATAAAAATATTTAAGAAAAGCTAGGTATCTCCAATGGACATTTTACAATAATATACTTAGGAGATATAGATTCTCCCAAAAGGGTACATATTCATCACTTTAAAAACCGTATTGAAAATATTTCTTAGTGTATAATTAATAGAAATAACCATTTTCTTTTATTTCTGTGTGTGAATTACCCTTTATAACAGTGTACATTTCTTCGATACCAATGCATGTACTATCAGCCCTCAATGTCCCCAAGATGGTCCAATGTAGTATTGAAAGAATCATGGTCAATTTTATCTAGGACATGCATGATGAATGTTGATATAATTGGGTTTCATGGAATAGGCTACCATGTGATGTGGGGGAGGGTGGCATCAATATCAAAAATTATGAGGACACAATGAATTGCCTCTGAAAAATGTACATGGGAATTTATTTAAGAAAATTATCTTTTTTCCAAATTCATCAATATGAAATATGAGAGAGACCTAGTCAGCCTAGGATATCACTGGTCCAATATTAGGGATACTTCTCACCGACATGTTCCCAATCTTCTGTAGTAGTCATGGTGAATTATAGGGTGTTGAAGGATCAATTTTTGGAATGATAACTTTGAGGGTAATTCACTAGTTTTTTCCGTCTTTCCAGTGCATAACATTTCATTTGTTCTTTCTTTTAATTTTCCCTTTTTCATTCATGCTATTCACAACATATAGCAATTTCTTTTTTAGTGGAACAATGATTTCTACTAACCTAAACTGACTTGTGTATAAACATACATCTTATAAATTTTTTATAACAAATTATTATTGTCATGTTATTCAATTTAATAGAGGATAGGATCAATGGGTGGATGTTTTATGGTGTAGTGTCGTTCTAGTTAATCATAATTTTCTTTTATGTCATATACAACATCACACAATCTCTATACATGTGGTCGTTATATGCAAGTGTGTTTCCGTATTCTATAAGTGCACCTATTTTCATTCCCTTAGAGATGAATCGGGACAAAATTTATTCTCCAATTATTGTTGGGAAATTATAATATGGTGTTAATTCAATGATCTCACCAGGTCAGTTGTTTAGGGTCATTCAGGTGAAAATTTTATCCTCTCCTATTTTATATTTTTATATCATATCATTCATGATTGAATGGAAATAAATATGATGTTTAATAATGGATTTCGGGGGATCAAGAAGGCACACAACCAGGCAAGGCATGATGGTTTATATAGTTTGTAGTAGGCAATGATAGCTAGGTAAGAATACATGTGAAATATCTCCTTCAATTATTTAATAAATGGGAGTTGTCTCACTATTTTTGGAGTCTCTTTTATGTTAAAGGAAGTCTTTCAAGTACCCAAGTGTCTGCATAGGGTAATTGGGTGAGTTGGAACCCCCTCAAATAATCTTCAAATTGAACTTAGATAGAACCACCAACTAGGGATGCATTCATAAAGGGGGGATATTTGAGATCATGGTGGCTTAGTCAACTTGTCTTTTAGTTTATTCCTTGGTTAGGGAAATATTATCACCATGGAAGCCATATCCATGTTGAATGGGTTGGAGATGTACTCTTCTCATTGTATAAATCTGTAATGGGTTCTAAAAGACTCTTTCATCATTCACTGGGACCATTCATGTAGTGATCACAATGACTTGGGATATCATTTATCTTAATTTAAATGGAAGGATTATTATTCCCAATGACACTATACTTACCCCTACATGGCATGATGGCAACATAGTAGTGAATTTCATGGATTTCAAGGGCACCACTGAAATCTATATATCATTTATAATTTTCTTGGTTCTCTTACTACTATGTGTGTTAATCTTGTTCATGTAGAAGACCTCTACCTTCATTAATTTAGGCCTCATTGGCATTTTCTAGGCATGTCTCATCCCTTTATTTTAGTAAATTATTTTAATGTTGGAATGCTGAAAATCATATCATCAAGTATGGTTCCAATTCCCTCTCCTTTTTCACTCCCTCTTCAGGAATAGTCGTCCTACTTTTACGAATAATATAGACATGGATCAGGGTGATTATTAACATAATTATTCTACCTATAAAACTAAATTTTTTTAAAAGGATATCAATAAAGAAATAATATTTTTAAACAGTCTATATCATGATTTTTATCTTAAATTAAAATTACATGCATTACAAGGATCAAAATTCCTAGTTTATTTGGATGAAAATATACTGACGCATGCCTTTCATAGGGCATGGAAAAGGTGTATTTTTATGTTTTCCTAGTTCAGTATTGTGGCTGACCAGGATCATCTCACTTGAGGATCTTTTTCAGTTCGTTCACTCATATAATCTATTTCACCTTAAATACATTATTTTGGATGTTTTTATTTTATCTATGAATGGAATATAATTTATGAAAATAAATAAAATGAAAAAATTAAATCAATTTAATATAAATTACTAAAAAATGGAATTATAGAAGAAAAGTAGTTCTCTTGAGAGAACATGTAGGGAGCACCATCATTGACCAGCTTGAAATATTTTTAGTGAACACACTCTATCGTATGTGTGCACGCATTAGTATACCCTTGGATATGAATGAAAATTCTACTTAATGATCCCCAAGGACACCCTCCATCCACCTCCTCAATCGAGGGAAAATGGTTGTAGATTATGAAGTTTAACTTTAGACAACCACAATAAGGATTACACCCACTATAATTTATCCATAAAATTAACTCAATAAATATTAAAAACATGTTATTGGTTTCATGAAAATGATCACTCCCTATGGATATTCATAAGATTAGTTACTAATGATCATGAGTATTATAGTTCATGATGGTAAGATGAGAAGAAGAAAAGAGGCTGGATAACTAGACATTGAAATTAAAACAATGCAAGAAATTTTTTGGAAATCAATATTAAAACTGAAAACTAAATAATTAATGAAACTAAATAAACTAAAAAACAATGGGGAAGATTTTTGGCTGGCCTCCCCTGGTGAAGATCTCAACCTTGTTGCCTTGAATTAATGGAATGTAGAATGGGATGGTTTGAGAAGATAGAGCTCCCCTCCTTTTATAGGAAGATTTTGTCCTCCAAAAGGTGACATGTTTTTTGTCCTCATTAATGAATGATCCATTCATTCCATCATTCATGAATGTTGTTCTTAAATATCTTTTTCATTCACCCTCCAAATTTCATCATTATTGGATGCGAAAATACAGAGTTATGGTTTTTTTTTACAATGACTTTTTCAGTACGATATATCTAGGAAGCTTCCTCCAAATGTATAACGTCCAATGTTACCTTTAATGACATAAAAACTATAAAATTAATTTTGGAGGTGAGTTTTTTTGTCCTATTTTACTTCCAAGTGGAATCCATATAATTGGAGTTATGTAGGATGAGATGGACTTCTGTTACAGTGGTCGGGTCTACGTTGTCCACCTGGAAAATCCTTCATCATCATTGATTTTTAATGCCTCTATATGGATGAATCATTCCTTGGTCTAGAATAAAAAGTTGAAGAAAATAATTTAAGGATTCCAAAAATAATAATTACACAATTTGGATTTATAATTTTCAAGAAATGAAAAAAATTCCTTTGATATAAAAATCCATCCAAAACCCAGAATTAGGCTCTTTTCACTATTTTGTTCATAACATATCATAAATCCAAAATTGATTCATATAAGCACAAATTGATAATTTTTTATGATTAAAAAAATTTAAATGAATCAATAAATATGGAAAATATTATCTCTATGAATTCCCCCACAATTAAATTTTGCTTTTCCTCAAGAAAAAAATCTCAACATGGAATTCATGGGACACCAATGTTAACAGTATTCAAATTCGAAAGTAATAAAATTTAACAATTTTCAATGTCAAATAAAACATTAAAAAATCCAAAAACAAATATATTAATAATTTCCAATTTTTCAATGAAACAATCAATTCATGTATTTTACTTTTTTCCTTTAAAAAATGGAGATTATTTCTTTATTTCATTAATTTTTCTTAATTCATTATTATTAAGCATGATAAATCATGATTTACCTCACCTTTGAATTTTTCCTCTATTCTCTCATGATATAATTAAATTACAGTTATGATCATATCATGATAACATGAACCTTATTCATATTCTTTTAAAAAGGTACATTCTCCACTTTGAAATGAGAAAAAGTTCTTAAAATCATGAGGACTTTTCAATAAAGGTTCAAATGAGTCTTAGGCTTAAGGATGGTAGGATTTGATATTTTAAAAATTAAGGCTCAACGGGGAGGTTGATCTCTTAAGTACAATGCATGATATAAATGTGTAATGAAATTATCCCTTTTAATATACCAACACCCACTTCCCCCAAAACTCAAATTAAGATCTTGATCAATGTAAAGCATAATGAATGATTAATGTACCCTCTAAAATTATTAAAAAAAATTCGATGTTTTTTCTTTTTTTCTAAAGTTATGATTAGATAAAACCTCAAATCATCACCAAACCACAATTGATAACAGGATTGCCAGTCTGGAAAATGGTGATTTATTATTTTCCCAAATCACAACCGATTTTTCTCATTTTTTTGTTCATTTTGTCATTTTTTTGTCAATTTTTTCAAGAGGGGAAAATAATTAAGTATAATAAATTTCTCCACAACCTTTTAAAATTCACAAAATTGTACCCCCACAAATTTTTCTTACAGTGTAAATCATCCCTCCCAATATTAATCCCTTCACCCCCACACTTCATTTTTAAAATATCGTGAAAATACCCAGTGTAACACCCCAGGTAAATAATGAATATGAAATTTTCACATTTATCAATATTTGTGAATAAAATATTAATATAACATTAAAGGGGACACTATGCTCGATGGCTTACCCAATACGCAACAACGAGTTTCTTGGGAATCTTACGTTGCACACTAATAATAAAATAATATTATTTTAAATTGTAGTTCATGCCGAGCCATTGTAATGGCGAGAATGAACAGAACTAACTACAAAATTATTACATATGTTTGTCAAATATTTTTACTTTTTACAATAAATGTTAGTGGATTAAAAATGCGAATGAATCCAATTTTAAGCGTAAACATTCTAATATTATTTAAAAGTTTGATTAACAGACTTTTGATGACGAACCTCTTTTAAATACACTTTTTGACAATTTTATGTGTTATATATGACAAAATAAAATTCTTCTTTAGAATCGGGATATCAAAATTTACTTTTTGTAAATTTTTGGTATTTTTCTGATAAAGTTCATTTTTTTAACGAATAGTGAAAAATGTTGTATTTTAATTCCAAACCTCTTTTTAATATAAATTATTTATATGATTAGATTATCTTCTGAATTTTTTTTAAAGTGAAATTTGAAAATAGTTTTACCATTTAATCTAATAGTGGTCGTTGGAATTAATTTCATCTTGAAATTAGACTTAAACTAGTGTCAATATTTTGATACTTATTGTTTCATAAAAACACGCTATTTTCTCTGATAGTGGAAATTAATTATTAAATTAATTAATGTAACATATATGATTTGAAATTTTTAAAATAGACATAATTTTTTATTTTGGAATATCAAATATAGCTTAGGGTGAATTTTTGATTTTTTTCTGGAAAACATCAATTTTTGATGAATAGAGAAACCACTAAGTGGTACTTAAAAAACTAATTTTTAGTTTAAATGAAATTTTACCACCTCTGTGTTTTGAATTTAAAAAATATGACATACATGGTTGTCATTAAGAAGTAAAATTTGGTTCAATGGGATTAAAATAATTTTTTGGTGAATAGTAACTTTTACGTTTTAATCGCGATTAGAGGAAATAAGTGTAGTTTAAGGTAAAAAAATGTTTTAATAATATTAAATGACCTATAAACATGTCTTAACCTCATTGTATGGGTCATGGACGACCAATAAAATCCATGGGTCAACTTGGGGACCCCATGGATCCTGTTTTGTTGTTAAATGACATTAATACCTTTTTATTTAAAGTTAAAATTAAAATGTCAAAAACATGTATTGTTTTAATAAAACAAATTTTAGATGGGGTTATACAAGAAATATTTTTTACTTTAAATATTCATTATAAATCTAAAAAGATTTACTACATCATGATATTTTTTTATAATTTTTAGATACTAAATAAATTAATTTATTTATGACACCGTGATGATGTAGTGATTACCAAATAAATGAATTATTTAAATAAAATGAGAAGATAGGGTGAAATCTAAGTCTAACACTTGTCACAAACCTATTGGATGGGTGGATTTAGAAATCTTATCACCTTATCCTTGAAATATATCCTTTTGGGATCTTTTAAACTTGATAATCATTTTATAATAAAGTAATATTTTATAACTTTCCAAGAGTGCCCCACCTCTCCTCTTATAAAAGGCCCCCACCTCTACCACCTTACACACACCTCTCAAGCCTTTGGCTCGGCCAAACCCTGCCCATTTCATCTCTCCACATCCCTCTATTCATCATTTAAGCCTCACTTTGGGCAGAATCCTTTCCATGGAAGCCTTTGAGCTCAAATCAAAGAGAGTTACCTGATTTAAAGGTAATGTATTCCCTTGTGTTCTTTTGTTTTATTTTTCTTCTCCAAACCCCTAAACACTTTTTATTAATTTTTTTTGTAACAACACCAGTATCTTAAATATTATAGGATTTTTTTATAAGAATTATTCTATCTACACTTTCACACACCTCCGTCTAATGGTTAAATAATGTATTGTTTTTGTGGATGGCGAATTACTGCCTCACGAAACGATGATTGTTCAATATTATTTTAACACCGTCAAAGGTGGCCATTAATATGTCACTATATTTATTTATGATATATAATATGTTTATGTTTTCCATAAGCTTCTGTATTTTCATTTATGTCATAGCTTTATGGTTTCCATTATTGGTAAACGCGATATCTTCATTTTAGGAAGTGAGGACTACTGCCCCCTCAATGTGATTTGATTCGTTAATGCCATATGTGGGACATATAAAAAATGGAATTAATGGTATTAAATATGATATCCTACTAGAATTATAATATACCTTTATATCATTATTATTTAATTCCATTTAATACAAAAAAAAAGAAACGAAAGTAGCGTTCATGCGTACGTACGGCTTACCGTCTCCATGAACGGTAAATTTCATTTCTTATCTCCAAATGTTATGTACTATTATAAGTAAATATATATAATGGATATATATGAATTATATTACATCAAAATGATGTATATCATTCTGTAATTATAATATATATATCTCTCATTTTTTTAATTCCCTTAATATGACAAAAAATGAAAGTAGCATTCATGCGTACGTACGACCTACCGTCTCCATGAACAGTGCTTTTAATTTTTATCTCCAAATGATATGGAATAGTATAAAATGAATATATACTGGATATATATGATATTTAAAACATAAATACTATTCTGGATATGATGTACCTATAACTACATGGAAAATTCTTTTCCAACAAGTTTGATTTTTACTCATGTACCGAACATCGACAAAAACGTCTCATATGAACTCACTTTATTAACCAATTATTATAACATTACAATATGGGATATTAACTGAATAATAATATTTAAATTAGGTCCTTAATAAATTATAAATTGACCAAATTTTATTATTCAGGAGATTAAAGAACGATCGAGTCATGTCGGACACGAGGTAAGGGATCCTACCCCTCTCTTTCTTTTTTAGTACACTCTTTTATGTCATTCCTTTTAAGCTCATATTTTATATGATTGGGGTGTTATTTTATATTACTACTACTGTAATTTTTATTTTCATATGATGAGAGACCCTATTTTCTCTCATCAATCCTTTTTGGATGTTTTGAGTGGCACCGTTAGGCTGCTGAATTTTCGTAAGAGATCTAACCTCTCTCTTTCTTTTTAAGTAATCTCCTTTATGTCACTTCTTTTAAGAACCTATTTGTTATGATGGGGGATGTTCTTTTATATTAATCTTGATGTAAATTATATTTTAATATGATGAGAGACCCTATTTGATCTCATCAATTCATTTTTGGAAGTTTTAAGTGGCGTCGTTAGGCTGCCGAGTTTTCGTAAGGGATTTTTCATCTCACTTTTAGTCCCGTGGGATTTAAACTACATTTGCCACCATTTCCTTTTAGTGGTGTATGTACATCCCATTATTATACTCCTTGTGTAATATAATTTCATTTATGGGTATTTACATATTCATTGTATGACCCTTCTTCAATGGGGTGTACGTTTCGAAAGTTACCCAAGTCCGTAAGGGAACCTTTCACCCTCCTCTTTTTAAAAGAATTATTTTGTTATGTCTTTTAATCCACATAATATTATGTTTGGATATGTTCTTCTATTTCATTATTGATGTAAATTTTATTTCCAAGTGATGAGATACCGTTTTTATCTCTCATCAACTCTTTTTCTTAATTTTGAAGTGACGTCGTTAGGCTGTCGAATTTTTTCAAGGGAACTTCTTAACCCAATTTTGATTATTTGGGATTAAATTGTACTCCTTGAATATGTCATTCTATGAATATGTCTGAATGTACTATTATTGTTTTACACTTAATATCCACTTATATTTGGTGTATTTTTTTGTCACACATAATTATGTAATTGATTTATCCTTAATCCAAGGATACCGTCTTTGTAAGGTAAATCGTCTCAATCTCCTTTAATTGAGGCATATTTTGTTTTATACACAAATTTATTTTATATGTTGTATAAACCCCTTTGACTTTTCATTTATTCATAAGGAAAATTTTTATACGAAGTGTTTTACTAAACTACAAAAAGGAATGTTTTTCTTGTCGTATGTATGCGGTGACAACGACTTCTCCGCCGTCGTGACCATTATTTTAGTTTCACCTTCCTCTACAAGCCATAAATTTTTTTTAATGAAAAATAAATATCATGTTTTACTCTTATTTTATTTTGGTATTGAAAATGGTTTTCATAATGTTTTTATATCAATGTGTTTAATTGATATCTTGTGATTTAAAAGTGGAAATGTTATGTTTCCTTTATACATGTTTTATGTGATACGATTATGTTATGGTTCTTGGGAATTATTATAAAGATGGGTGGTTCTATGATAAACTAAGGGCGGGTGAGCCCGATATATCTCTCCAATTCATTTGGTAACGTGAAGGGGTTAAATGTTAAGGTTTCTCCAAAGATATTTTGGGAATATATTGTGATGGGTATTCCAAACGTAACCAAGAGGGTTACTCCATACGTAAGAATGTTATGAATGCCTCAAGTTACCTTTATGCCTTATGATTTCTATGATTTATTCATGATTTGATGAGGTATGTTAAAATGATTATGTTTTATGAGTAAAGTATGATTTCATAAATGGACTAATGTTTTCTTATCATACTTTTACATCCCTTACTGATCTTTTATACTCATCCCATGTTTTTGAAATGTTTTTCACAGGTCAAGGGAAAGGTGCATGATATGATGATAGTGTCAAGGAAGTTTCAAGAAAGAATCCATGTTTTATTTTAAATATGTTTCCATTTTTGGGAAAAAATTAATACTATCTTTTATGTTACCACTATGTTTAAATGTGGAATGTAATTCATGATTTATGATCAAATTCTCTATAACTCTAAACCTGAAAAGATCCTCAATGTGAATTATTCATTTAATTCAATATTAAGTAAGGTTTAAGGCCGGGACCTTATAGTTGGTATTAGAGGTCAGTTTAGAGAACTTTAGAGGTTAGGTTATTCTCTAGACATAAGTTACATTACCATAATGGTTAAGATTTTAGAAAGATTCCTAGTTTTAGATAAAGTGAATGAGTAAGTATCTCTTAGTGTTTATCCTCCTCATTAGTACATGATGGTTTTGTTGATATACTCACACTGACATTCTTGTTTTTAGTGAATGGATGGATCTAGCAGGCACTAAAGTGACAATAGGTTTAACGGAAACTGTAGTGGTTCTCTGATTAAGAGACTGGATGAAATGGGGGATTCAATGAGGAAACTTGTGGTTTTTCTAAAACAAATATCATGGAGTCATGATCAAAAACTTGTACCTTTGTATGTTCTGTAATGAATCATGTACGATATGACCAATCGATGTGGAAGTTCTGGTAATAATTAAAAAAGTAACCATTATGGTTTATATGATCCATACTTTTGAGGTAATTATGTGTTATTATATATTATGATGGAAAATAAATGGAATGAGATAAACTTGATGTTAAAATATGTTATGATTATTTTTAAAGATTTTATCTCATTTTGGGGATTGTTTTAAGAATTATATAGTTTTGGAAAAAGGACAACACGCATACCGTGTGACAACCCTTCGTGTCGGACAAAACTGAGGGAATCGAACCCACAACCAAAGTGTGACTGGTATTTATCGCCTACCACTGGAATACATGAAGTCCCTATTTAGTTTGACTAATTCATTGTAGTTAGATGATTTCAGGAATCAATAGTAAGTTTATTTTGGGTTATCTATGGAGATTATTAACCTATCATCGAGGATATGTGATTCGGTTAATTACTTTTCAATATGAGAATTTAAGAGAAACTGATGTTATTTGGAGATAAAAGTTAATTTGTACCTTGGAAGACTATGTGATTAAATCCTACAAATATTTGGGTTTCAATCTTAGTTTCTTTTACTTTGAAGAATTTTATGGACAATTTTTTATCGAATGGTCTTCGTTGAACTTTGGGTTTTTTTGGACAAATTTTGGAGATTAAGAATAGATTTTCTTTTTATAAAGGATTATACTTTTGTGGATTAACTGATCTCATACTAACAATTTTGGTTTTGGATTTTGTCTAAAGAAATGGGAAATATATAGTTCTCTTTTGTGGATTAGGTGATTCTCAATAAGTTAATTATAGTAATCTTAATGCGAATAAGTCTTCCTAAATACTCGTCTTTTGGAGAAAATATGTGTTTGATTAAGGAATCTAGTAAAAGTTGAAAGTATAAGTGACAAGTAAGTCTTTTTCATTATGATTTAGTCAAGATCAAAAATAAATTCCTCAATGAAGAGTAACTTAAAACAAAAATGTTGTCTATTAACTTTCCCTACTGGGTATCGAATACCTTTTAACCCATCACAAGTTTGTGATTTTCTTATGGTTAACTTTCTCCTAGACATTTTTACTATCACTCTCCCTCAGAACATGGACCTTTGTTTTTTCCTCCATATCCATGTTTTACTATATGGAATCTTAGTATGGGTTAACTCGGGTGACCTTTGTACTTCTCTTTATTTATTTTAAAGTGATTGTTTTACTGACTCTTGTTCCGATTTGGGATTTTCAATGAAGTTTCCAAGCCCAATTTTAAAATTGCGAGGACGCAATTCCCAAAAGGGGGGAAGGATGTAACACCCTAGGTATATAAAGATTATGAAATTTTCACATTTATCCATATTTGTGAATAAAATATTAATATAACTTTAAAAGGGACTCTATGCTCGATGGCGTACCTAATACGCAACAACGAGTTTTTTGGGAATCTTACGTTGCACTCTAATAATAAAATAATATAATTTTAAATTGTAGTTAACGCCTAGCCGTTGTAATGGTGGTAATTAATAGAACTAACAAAAAAATTATTATATATGTTTGTCAAATATATTTACTTTTTACAATAAATTTTAGAGGACTAAAAATGCGAATGAATCCAATTTTAAGTGTAAACATTCTAATATTCGTTAAAAGGTTGATTAACCACCTTTTGACGACGAACCTCTTTTAAATCCACTTTTTGAAACTTTTATGTGTTATATTTGACAAAATAAAATTCTTCTTTATAATCGGGACATCAAAATTTACTTTGTGTAAATTTTTTGATATTTTTCCGATAAAGTTCATTTTTAATGAATAGTGAAAAATATTGTATTTTAATTCAAAACCTCTTTTTAATCTAATTTATTTCTATTATTAGATTATATTTTTAATTGGTTTTAAAGTTAAATTAGAATATATTTTTACCATTTAATCTAATAGTGGTCGTTAGAATTAATTTCATCTTGAAATTGGACTTAAACTAGTGTCAATCTTTTGCTACTAATTGTTTCATAAAAACACGCTATTTACTCTGATAATGGGAATTAGTTATTAAATTAATTAATGTAACTTATATGTTTTGAATTTTTTAAAATAGACATCATTTTTTAATTATGAATATCAAATATTTCTTATGGTGAATTTTTGGTATTTTTCTGGAAAACTTCAATTTTTGATAAAATAGTGAAACCACTAAGTGCTACTTAAAAAACAAATTTTTCGTTTAAATGAAATTTTTCAACCTCTGTGGTTTTAATTTCAAAAATCAAACCTACATGGTTTTAATTAAGAAGTAAAATTTGGTTCAATGGGATTAAAATAATTTTTTTGGTGAATAGTAACTTTTACGTTTTAATATCGACTAGAGGTAATTAGTGTAGTTTAAGGTAAAAATAATGTTTTAATAATATTAAATGACCTAGACACATGTCTTACCCTCATTGGATGAGTCATGGGAGACCATGAAAATTCATGGGTCAACTTGGGGACCCCATGGGGCCACTTTGGTTGGAAAATGACATTAATACCTTTTTATTTAAAGTTAAAATTAAAATGTCACAAACATGTGTTGTGTTACTAAAACAATTTTTATATGGGTTTATAAAAGTCATATTTTTTACTAGAAATATTCATTAGAATTATAAAAATATTTACCACATCATGATATTTTTTTTATAATTTTTAGATATTAAATAAATTATTTTATTTATGACACTATGATGATGTTGTGATTACCTCATAAATGAACGATTTAAATAAAATAAGAAGATATGGTGACATCTAAGTCTTAAACTTTTCACAAACCTATTGGATGGGTGGATTTAGAAACCTTATCACCTTAGCCTCGAAATCTATCCTTTTGAGACCTTTTAAATCCGAAAATCATTTTATAATAAAGTAATATTTTATAACATTCCAAGAGTGCCCCTCCTCTCCTCTTATAAAAGACACCCCCCCTCTACCACCTTACACACACCTCACAAGCCTTTGGATGGGCCAACCCCTGCTTATTTCATCTCTCCACATCCCTATATTCATCATTTAAGCCTCACATTGGGCATAATCTTTTCCAAGGAATCCTTTGAGCTGAAATCAAAGAGAGTTACCAGATTTAAAAGTAATGTATTCCCTTGTGTTCTTTTGTTTTATTTTTCTTCTCCAAACCCCTAAACTCTTTTTATTACTTTTTATGTAAAAAAATAATTATATTAAATATACTAGTATGTTTTTATAAGAATGCTTCGAGCTACACTTTCACACACCTCCGTCTAATGGTTAAAGAACATATTGTTTCTGTGGATGACGAATTACTGCCTCACGAAACGATGATTGTTCAATATTATTTTAACAGCTTCAAAGGTGGCCATTAAGATGTCACTATATTTATATATGATATATAATATGTTTATTTTTTCCTTAATCTTCTGTATTTTTCATTTATGGCATATCCTTATGGTTACCATTATTGGTAAACGCGATATCTTCATTTTAGGAAGCGCGGACTACCGCCCCATCAAAGTGATTTGATTCGTTAATGCCATATGTGGGACGTATAAAGGATGGAATTAATGGAATTACATATGATATCCTACATGAATTATAATATACCTTTAAATCATTATTATTTAATTCCATTTAATACAAAAAAAAAAGAAATGAAAGTAGTGTTCATGCGTACGTACGGCTTACCGTCTCCATGAACGGTACATTTCATTTCTTATCTCGAAATGTTATGTACTATTATAAGTACATATATATAATGGATATATATGTAATATATTACATCTAAAAGATGAATATCATTCTGGAATTATAATATATATATCTATCATTTTTTTAATTCCATTAATATGACAAAAAATGAAAGTAGCGTTCATGCGTACATACGGCCTACCGTCCCCATGAACGGTACATTTAATTTTTTATCTCCAAATGCTATGGAATAGTATAAAATGAATATATACTGGATATATATGATATTTAAAACATAAATACTATTATTTATATTATGTACCTATAACTAGATGGAAAATGATTTTCCAACAAGTTTGATTTTTACTCATGTACCGAACATCGACAAAAACGTCTGATATTAACTCACTTTATTAACCAATTATTATAACATTATAATATGTGATATTAACTGAATAATAATATTTAAATTAGGACCTCAAGAAATTATAAATTGACCAAATTTTATTATTTAGGAGATTAAAGAACGATCGAGTCATGTCAGACACGAGGTAAGGGATCCTACCCCTCTCTTTCTTTTTAAGTACACTCATTTATGTCATTCCATTTAACCTCATATTTCTTATTATTGGGATGTTATTTTATATTACTCCTACTGTAATTTTGATTTTCATATGATGAGAGACCGTATTTTCTCTCATCAATCCATTTTGGAAGTTTTGAGTGGCACCGTTAGGCTGCCAAATTTTCGTAAGAGATCTAACATCTCTCTTTGTTTTTAAATACTCTCCTTTATGTAACTTATTTTAAGCTCTTATTTTTTATGATGGGGGATGTTTTTTTATATTTCTCTTTCTGTACATTTTATTTTAATATGATTAGAGACCCTATTTGATCTCATCAATCCATTTTTGGAAGTTTTAAGTGGCGTCGTTAGGCTGCCGAGTTTTCGAAAGGGATTTTTCATCTCACATTTAGTCCCATTAGATTTATGCTACATTTTCCACAATTTCCGTTTGGTGGTGTATGTACTTCCCATTATTATACTATTTGTGTAATATAATTTCATTTATGGGTATTTAAATATTCATTGTATGACCCTTCTTCAATGGGGTGTACGTTTCGAAAGTTACCCAACTCGGTAAGGGAACCTTTCACCCTCCTCTTTTTAAAAGACATCTTTTGTTATGCCTTTTAACTCACATACTATTATGTTGGGATAAGTTCTTCTATTTCTTTATTGATGTAAACTTTATGTCCAAGTTATGAGATACCCTTTTTATCTCTCATCAACTCTTTTTCTGAATTTTGAAGTGACGTCGTTAGGCTGTCGAATTTTTGGAAGGGAACTTCTTAACCCAATTTTGATTCTTTGGGATAAACTTGTACTCCTAGAATATGTCATTCTATGAATATGTGTGAATGTCCTACGATTTTTACACTTAATATCCACTTATATTTGGTGTATTCATTTGTCACACATAATTATTTAATTGATTTATCCTTAATCCAAGGACACCGTCTTTGTAAGGGACATCGTCTCAATCTCCTTTCATTGAGGCATATTTTGTTTTATACACAAATTTATTTTATACGGTGTATAAAACCATTTGAATTTTCATTTATTCAAAAGGAATCTTTTTATACGAAGTGTTTTACTAAACTATAAAAAGGAATATTTTTATTTTTGTATGTATGCGGTGCCAACGACTTCTCCGCCGCCGTGACCATTATTTGAGTTTTTGCTTCCTCTACAAGCCATAACTTTTTTTTAATGAAAAATAAATACCATGTTTTACTATTCTTTTATTTTGGTATTGAAAATGGTTTTCATAATGTTTTTATATCAATGTGTTTTATTGATATCTTGTGATTGAAAAGTGGAAATGTTATGTTTCCTTTATAAATGTTTTATGTGATACGATTATGTTATGGTTCTCGGCCATTATTTTGAAGATGGGTGGTTTCGTGATAAACTAAGGGCGGGTGAGCCTGATATAGCTCTCTAATGCATTGGGTAACGCGAAGGGGTTAAATGTTAAGGTTTCTCCGAAGATATTTAGGGAATATACTGTGATGGGTATTCTAAACGTAACCAAGAGGGTTACTCCCTATGTAAGAATGTTATGAATGCCTCAAGTTACCTTTATGCCTTATGATTTCTATGATTTATTCATGATTTGATGAGGTATGTTAAAATTCATATGTTTTATGAGTAAAGTTTGATTTCATACATGGAAGAAGTTTTCTTTTCATACTTTTATATCCCTTAAATTAGATTTTTATGCGCATCCCAAGTTTTTGAAATGTTTTTCACAGGTCAAGGGAAAGGTGCATGATATGATTATAGAGTCAAGGAAGTATCAGTAAAGAATCCATGTTTTATTTTAAAAATGTTTTCATTGATGGGAAAAAAACAAATACTATCTTTTATGTAACAAATTTGGTTAAATGTGGAATGTAATTCATGATTTATGATCTAATTATCTAAAACTCTAAACCTGAAAAGATCCTCAATGTGAATTATTAAATTAATTCAATATTAAGTAGGGTTGAAGGCCGGGGCCATATACCCAGAGTAGGGTTGGAATGTATAAAATTGATTGAAACATGGTTCATCCCTACAACGGTCATTAATGGTATTTATGGGATTAAATAAGTATTTATGTAAAGGTGGAATGTAAGGATAAAGGATTTTTAAAAGATGCCTAAATCATTTTAAATGGGGTTTTGTACAGTCATCGCTTTGACAAGTTCAAATTCATGTTCTGGTAGGTGACATGTCCCAAGATCTCTCATGAAATATTCTAGAGATGAAATATGATGTATTTGGTCTAGAAATCCTCGCACAAATGAGACATAGGATATTAAAAAATCAAATAAGGCATGATTTATTATTAAAAATCAATTCACATGAATTTTATAAATTCAAAGAATGAAAAATGGTAAGGAAATTTTATTGACATCAATAAACTAATCCCTGTAAAATAATTAGTCCTCATTTCAATATTAATTCTTCATTTCAATCATTCGATTCTCCATTATACTTATTCAATTTCATTAACATTGAAATCTAATACATGGAATCAATTGATTCCAATGAAACTCATGTCTCCTAGATATGTGTGGATACACATTTATTCAAGTGTGGGTATGTAATTCTTAACTTTAAAGATCAAATATTGTTTTGGACCAAAAAATGTACGGAGTTTAAGAGATAATCAAAAAATGTGAACTCCCTTTTGAAATAAATATTTGGTCCTTTAACTCCAGTACTTTGGGTTTCTATTTTCCATCAAGAACCTATAAAAGACAACCACTCAATTAATCACAAAGATCATGTCATTAAAGATCAAAAATATAAGAGGGATTAGGCCACATGCTGGACTAATTCCTAATACTGAATTGGAAATCTAAATTCATAATATTAAAAATTAAAGTACTATAACGAAAGTAAAGGATACATCTTGGTTTGATCTCCCAAGTGGGACCTGGAATCATTTACTACCTTTAGAATGCATAACTATATTTTATCCATAATATTTCAGTGGATAATGCTTCTTTGATTAGAACCACCCCATGTGGCTCTTTTCATCTTATAGTTTATTGTTTTTATTGAGAAGCTGCACATATAGAGTATACCAGATCCAAACCATTCACAATTTGGTATAGCTTGCATGGAGGGCATAGTATAAAGTAGAGAACCTCATATTCTTTTGTTGCTTCTTGTGCAACCATCATGTCATTCATAGGGGCTTCAGCCTCTTGTCTAATTTCCACAGGCTCAATAACATGGATCTATTCATGATGGGGATCCTCCACTAGATATTCAAAATCATCAGGGATCTCTAGGAATCCCTCAACTGGTTAATCATTTTCACATCATCCTCTAAGGCAGAGTATGAGTTTTAAAAATATGAAAATTCAATAGAATTAAGAGATATACTCAAATTATTTTCAATAAAATTTATAGAATTTGAGTTTAAGAATTTATCATCTCCCTGATTTGGTTCGGCATGAATATCCTGTTAAATGGAAAGTTTCCCTTGGAGGAGATCTTTATTTGCTGGAGGTAGGTAGTCGGGTTCCACTATATTTACTTCAAATTCCACCACTCTAGTGGTTTCTTCCTTCAGTGATACTGGCTCTTATTCTTTTCATGACTTAGAGAGATCAATTAATTCCTCTCATAGAGTCAAAAAAATTTACCGTTCTTATTGATCTCCCCCATGTAGCTTAGTAGGTAATTCATTGCCATCAATCACTAAAATAAATGGTTTAGTGAGTTTGAATGAATCTTTAGGTACCTCAACATTTACCTCCTCTGGTTCACTAATTTCAAGGAAGAGTGGTGAAATTTCTTCCACCAATACCTTTGGTTCTTGATCCGTCTTAGGGTCTTGTTGCATTTGGGTAGTATGAATTTATTTTGGTAGCCTTTAAAATTGAATAATTAGTCCTTCTATGGACTCTTTAAATTCAATCACTTGAGATCTATTGTACTCTAAAGTATCTTCCTCTTTTTTTTGATGAACCTATGAGTAGTCATTCCATGCATAGTAATTTTAGTTTGTATATATCATGGAAAATTTACTTTTTTTAGATTTAATTTAAATGAAAATCTATCTATAATATGAAAATTGAAAAAGATAAGTAAAATACTGATTGGATACCTATAGACAACACTAGTTTTAATGCATTCCTATCATAAGGCCTGACAAAAGCGTATTTTTATTTTTTCCTAGTGCAGCATAGTGGCTTACTAGGGTCATCTCCCTTGAAGAGATTTTTCAGTTAGTTCACTCATTTAATCTAATTAACCATACCTACTTCATTTGGTATGTTTTTATTTAATATTAGAATGGAATGGATTTTATGAAAATAAAAAAAATGAAAAAAAATAAATTCAAATTAATATACATTTCTAAACAAAATGGAATTATGGATGAATGGAATTTCTCTCGAGAGAACATTCAGGGAGTACCTTCTGTTGGATTGAATATGTGTATATGTATGTCTATTAGATGGAACAATACAAGAGAGGGGGTGAATTGTAGGTTTAAAAAACCTTTGAGTTTTAGCAACAAAGAGATTAGTTTAAATGATCTTAAACTAATACAAATACAAAAACCCACAATTGTATTGAATATAAAAGGTATGATGTATTGTAATACTAATGTAATGTAAAACAATTGTATTCAAGGTGAACACAATAATCAGAGTAATACAAAGATGAATGATTATACCTTAAAGCGTATAGAATCAATCAATACAAAATGTAATTGAATGATTGTAATTGAAACAATTACAATTGAATATGTAAAGAAGAAAGGAAACAATACAAATCCCTTTCTAATATAACAGCGGAAATGTAAAAGTATTACAATTCATTTAACCAAAAGAGAAGGGTTATCCTTTCACCTAGGATAAAAGGTCTGTCTCACCAACACCTTGGTGAGCCCTCGATACGATGATCGGCACGTCTGTCTGCCTATCCCCAGCAGCCCTCGATACGATGATCGACATGTCTGTCTGCCTATCCCTGGCAGCCCTCGATACGATGATCGGCACGTCTGTCTGCCTATCCCCGGCAGCCCTCGATTTTGCAGGTAATCGGAACCTCTGTCTTTCAATTATCTGAAATCCCTCGATACGATGATCGGACTCACAAGGCAGATGAGAGAAGTCACAGTGTCTCTCTCTAGAATCTTGGTAGTTCACAGAGTCTCTTCATTCGTTCTCTTTGTTCATCGTTGTTTTCTCAGCTTCAAATGACCTCCTATTTATAGGCCTCGGGTTCCAACGGTCATATTGCCTCCAACGGTCATATTGAAACAGAAAGCACAACATCGTTTTGATTAGTTTGTAACTAACTCAACGACATCGTTTTGTTAGGACAAGAGATATATAGAAATAAAAAACATGAGTACGATTCATATGCAGAGAGAGTTTTTGACAAAGTACCAAAACAAATAATGATAATCTGAATAGCAGAGTCAGTACGATACGATTGACAGAGTCAGTACGATACGATTGACAGAGTCAATACGATATGATTGACAGAGTCAGTACGATACGATTGACAGAGTCAGTACGATACGATTTGGTCGGTACGATCAACATCGTACGATACGATAAACATGATAAAAGACAATTGTAATTTACAAACATATGATAGAATACATTTGTGATTTCCAAAACATGATATAGAAGTCAAAAGAAGAGTTTTGACTTAACAATCTCCCCCTTTTTGGAAAGCACAACCCACAAAGTAAATATAACAAGAAATACTTATCTCCCCCTGAGTTATTGAAAACTCTTCTGAATAAGAAATTGAATACAACTAACTCCCCCTTAGGTATGGACTTTCTTAAGGATTGTATTCGTAGATTTTCCTTAAGAGAATTGTAAATAATTCTCCCCCTTTGTAAAACAATCTTTCCTTTGTAAAAATTCTCCCCCTTTGTAAAAATTCTCCCCCTTTGTGATTTACAAAAAGAAAGGAGTAATCTTGAATTGTCTGAAAGAGTTAGTAAAGCAATACAAGACAATAGATAAAAGAAAAGGATCATAAAATTCATTACAAACCAAAGACAAGTTCCAAAGGAAGACAAATACAAAAAAAATCATTTGTTTTCTCTTTCCTTCTCCTTCTTTATAAGCTCATGAAGAACAGCTTTCGTCTTCTTGATCTCTTTCTTATCTTCAGAAATTGAATCTCCCTGAGTTTTGAGAAGCTCTTGTTGATCCGCAAAAATCTGATCTTGATTTCTGATGGTGTCCTCCTTGACTCTGATTACTTCTTCAAGGGTATCAATTCTGTTTTGCAGAGTCTTGTTATCCTTGGACAACACAGAATTTTGATTCTTCAGCAAGACCATTTCATCCTTGAAAGCTGAAACCTTCGAGAATTCAGATTGAAAAACATTCATTCTCTCTTGCAAATCTTTCACTGAAGGAACATCTGCTCTTTGAGAAGACAAAAGGTTCAACCTTTCAACCGTTTCTTTGTCAAGCTTGTTGAAAGCAATTGAATGCTCATTTGATAACCTTCTTATATCTTCAATATCAATCTCATGATCATTGATTGAACTCACTTTTTTGTACGACCACTTGGTCATCTTATTGCAAGCCTTCTTATGAGCAACTGAGCTTTCTGAAAGAACTTTCAAATCGGCTTCTACTGACAAAAATTTCTTCCTCAATTATTTCACAGATCCAAACTTCTTCTTTTGATTGTCAGTGATAAAATCAATCTTCCCTTCCAGCCTCGGGAAATAAGGAATGGTCTTCTCAACCCTTCTCAAAACATGAACAATGTAATCACTTTTCTTGAGAGAGATTGTATGCTCTGAATCAGTATCCTCATCGTACGATGGTAGTTCATACGATCTGCTTGAGTCAACAACTGGTTGTTTTCCTTTTTCTTTTTCTTTCTGTTTTCTTTCTTCTTCCACTTTTTCACTAATGACAACAACTTTATCAGAATGAGAAGATTGAGCACCTTGATTTTCTTGAGATGACATTCTGTCCGGAGATCGTTCCTGATCGGCATGAGGAGTTTGTTGAACATATTCACTCAGCTTTTGAACCGATTCCTCTATACTCTTCTTTAAACTTTGAAGAAATTCTAAAAGAAAGTCTCCTTCTTCTTCTTCCACTTCTTATATCTCTTCCATCACTTGTTTTTGTTTTTCTTTCTCAGGAAGACTCTGTACGATGGGCTCTTGGTGCACTTCTTCTGTTAGTTGGGCACTAGCATCTTCAACCGCTTTGAATACTTTAGAGACATCAAAGTCCTGAGCCTTTCTTTTCAAAAGAACCTTCTTCTTCTTTTCAGCCTGAAGGGTTTCTTCTACCCTTATTCTTTCTGCAAAGGCCTCAGCAGGGTCAAGACCAAACTTCGGATCACCTTCCTTTCTCTGTTCCTTATCCTTTCTCCATTTTGCTACAACCTCCTTACTGTATCTTGGCTTCTTCTTCGGTTTTGAACTGGTTTGTGGATCAGACTTATGAGTAACACCGGTAGATTGAATGTCTTTGGCTGGCATAGGTGCCGATTGATTCTGAGCTAATTCAGCTTCTACATCTCTCAAAAAAAGTTTTGAATTTGGATCAAAACAAACATTAAGCTTTTTCATCGTACTCTTACTAATCCATGATGGCCTCAAATCCATGGGTTTTCCTTTCAAAGGAATGTTACAAAACTTCATACTCTCAAGAATAAATTTTGTAAGAATAGCCGGATACATAATCATCTGGGACGTGATCCCTCCTGTCTTGACATTCTTAATTGTTTCAAAAACATATCCCATGAGATTTACTTTTCTCATATTCACAAGATAGTCGAGCATGAAGATATCAGAAACTTTCAGAGTTTCTCTATCCCCTTTCCTTGGGATAAGAAAACCATGCATCCATAAAGTTACAAAACGATTTTCCGGTGAAAGATGAGAAACTTTTCTCTTTTCCTCATTAATAACAAACAAAGTATTTTAAGCACTTTCTCTATTAAACGTACCAACTTCCTCTGGTAGTTTGTCCGATGGATAGAAAGAATCCCCTTCTAAAGAAACATTCAGAAAATGTGCCGCATGTTTCACAGACATAGACAATTTTCTATCGTACACAGCAATGTTTATAGTCATGTCTTTGTCGAAAGAAACGGTTTTGTAAAACTGACAAACTTCATCAAAAAGAAATGGATCTTGAATATCAGGCTTTTCAACACACAGGTGTTCCCATCCTTGAAACAAAATGATCCTCCTGATTGTAGAATCGTACGTATCGAAAAAATCTCGAGATACTAACCTTTCTCTGTTAAAGTCTTTCTCTGTAAATGTCTTTGAAGACATCTCGGCGGGAGTATTAGCAGAGGATTGAGACATAAAGGTTCTGCCGATGAGAAGATCGTACGATGATTTATAGCTGATGGAGTAGAGCTTCGCCTGAAATCCTGAAAAACCAATGTGGGTTTGGGGAGGGGAGGGGGGTATTTATAGGAGATAAAGAGATGACTGTTGATCTTCTACGGTCGAAAAAGGGTGACCGTTGATCTTCTACGGTCAAGATTAGATAAAACTAGATCAATGGTTAGGATTAAAACAAAGAAAGAAAATTTAAAAAAATTTGAAAAAGATACCTGTCGGAGAACATAAGGTAATTGTTGGTTTTGATATCAATCAAAAGAATATACAATCGTAAGGAAACAGAAAAGATCATGCCTATGGAAAACAAATTCATTACTATGAACTGACCGTACGATAGAAAGTAATCTTGTTACCATGAACTGGAAATACGATGGAAAACAATCTCGTTACCATGAAGTGACAGTACGATGGAAAACAATCTCAATACTATCATCGGTCGATTCAATATAGAAGAAAAACATTACCAACATCGGTCGATACAATACTAATGATACGATGGAAAAGAAATTCAATACCATCATCGGTCGATACAATACTAATGATACGATGGAAAAGAAATTCAATACCATAAATAGAAAACTAAAATCGTCAATACGATAAACAGAAAACTAAAATTGTCAATACGATAAACAGAAAACTAAAATTGTCAATACGATAAACAGAAAACTAAAATTGTCAATACGATAAACAGAAAACTAAAATTGTTAATACGATAAACAGAAAAATAAAATTGTCAATACGATAAACAGAAAACTGAAATTTTCAATACGATAAACAGAAAACTAAAATTTTCAATACGATAAACAGAAAAAATGAACGAAATGATAAAACTGTCAATACGATAAATAGGATAAAAAATACACAATCCAAAGAGTAAATAGTTAAAGATCATAAGATAAAAAGAAACAAAAAGACATAGAAAGAAATGTCCTTCCCCTTTCTACGAGAAGTTTCTTACTATTAGGAGAGATGTAAAACAGGAAGTAGATATGAATGATTACTTTAATGTAATCATTCCTAGCTTCTGTTTTATAAATTCAAATCTATCGGAAGGTAAAGGTTTTGTAAAAATGTCAGCAAGTTGTTCTTGCGTTCCGATGAATTGTAAAATAATATCTCATTTTTGTGTGTGATCCCTAAGAAAGTGATGTCTAACATCTATGTGTTTAGCACGAGAGTGATGTGCTAGGTTTTTACTAAGAGCTATGGCACTCGTATTATCACAAAGAATTTGAGTTTTGGAGAAACTCAAACCATAGTCAGTGAGTGTGTGTTGCATCCACAATACTTGAGCACAGCAACTTCCAGCTGCTACATATTCAGCATTAGCAGTGGAGAGTGCTACTGAGTGTTGTTTCTTGCAGGACCAAGAAACCAAAGAATCTCCTAAGAAATGACATGTTCCAGATGTACTTTTTCTATCCATTCTAAAACCACCAATGTCAGCATCTGAAAAACTTTTTAAAACAAAATCATTTCCAGAAGAGTAGAAAAGACCTAAATCCATAGTGTCTTTTAAATACCGAAAGATTCTCTTTACGGCTTTTAAGTGAGACTCTTTTGGATTAGATTGATATCTTGCACATAAGCATACAGAAAACATCAAGTCGGGTCGACTAGCTGTCAAGTATTAAAAACTCCCTATCATACCTCTAAAATTTGTTTGATCTACTGGTTTCCCAGTTTCATCAAGATCAAGAGTATTTGAGGTAGCAATTGGGGTGGTAATACTTTTAGTTTTGTCAAATCCATACTTTTTGAGTAAGTCTTTAATATACTTATGTTGAGATATATAAGTTCCTTCTGGTTTTTAAGAAATTTGAAAACCTAGAAAGAATGTTAACTCACCCATCATACTCATTTCAAACTCAGATTTCATTAAATTTGCAAAATAATCAGTTAAAGATTTCTAAGTTGATCCAAATATGATGTCATCAACATAGATTTGGACAATCAAGACATTTTTTTTCCATTTTGATAAAAAGAGTTGGATCTGCTGTACCTTTTGTATAAATGTTTTGTAAAATAAATCTTGTGACTCTATCATACCATGCTCTAGGGGCTTGTTTAAGACCATATAGAGCCTTGGTAAGTTTAAAAACATGATCAGGATGTTTTGGGTCTTGAAAACCAGGAGGTTGTTCGACAAAAACTTCTTCTTGAACAAAACCATTTAGAAAAGCACATTTGACATCCATTTGAAATAGTTTGAAATTGAAATATGCTGTGAAGGCTAATAGAATACGAATAGATTCAACTCTAGCTACAGGAGCATATGTTTCTTCATAGTCTTTTCCCTCTTGTTGATTATAGCCTTTAGCAACAAGTCTTGATTTATTTCTTACAATGATTCCATTTTCATCACATTTGTCTCTGAAAACCCATTTTACACCAATCACCGTTGTTTCTTTAGGTCTTTCAACTAAAGTCCAGACTTGATTCCTTTCAAATTCATTTAGTTCACCTTGCATTGCTTTGATCCAATCATCATCACCTAAGGCCTCACTTGGACTTTTAGGTTCAAATTGGGAAAGAAAAACAAGATGTTCTATTTCATTTCTTAAGGAATTTCTGGTCCTTACAGGTTGATTTATATCACCAATGATGTTATCACTGGGATGATTCCTAAGAAACAATTGATTTGGGTTTTGTAAAACCTGTTCATCAACATATGGTAGAAAATATTCTGTGGTAAATGTTTCAGGAATACTTTCTCGAACATTTTCTTTATCAGAATGTTCTTCTAATAAAGGTTGATAAACATTTTTAGAAAACACATCCGAGGATGTAGTATTGGGTTGGTTGAAAACAAAAGGATCATTTTCATCAAATTTTACATGTACTGTTTCCTCAACAGTACAACTGTTTTTATTGAAAACTCTATAAGCCTTAGAGGTTGTAGAATAGCCTAGAAAGATTCCTTCATCAGATTTTGGTGCAAATTTGTGTAGATTATCATTTGTATTCAGAATGAATACTTTGCATCCAAAAACTTTGAAGTATGAAACTTTAGTTTTTCAGCCAGTCCATAACTCATAAGGGGTTTTATTAAGAAATGGTCTGGTTAAAACACGATTTATAGTATAACAGGCAGTACTAACAGCTTCAGCCCAAAAATGCTTAGCAATTGAGTATTCACTCAACATGGTTCGAGTCATTTCCTGAAGAATATGATTTATTCTTTCAACAACAGCATTTTTCTAAGGAGTTCTTGGAGCTGACAAATTGTGAGTAATACCTTTCTTACTACAAAAAGTTTCAAAATCTGAGTTTTGAAATTCACCACCATGATCACTATGAATAGTTATCAATGGAAGGTTTTTCTCATATTTAACTTGGGCTCTAAAAGTTTTGAAATAGGAAAAGGCTTCAGATATCTTTGTGAGAAAGTAGACCCATGTAAATCTAGTAAAGTCATCAACTAAAACAAATACATAGTATTTGCCTCTAATGCTTCCAGATTGTGAAGGACCAAACAGATCCATATGCACAAGCTGTAATGCATTAGAATTTGAAACTTCATTAATTGGTTTAAAGCTAGTTTTATGTTGCTTTCCAAATTGACAAGGATCACATACTTTTGGAGAATCATATCTAAGTTCCGGTAGCCCTTTTACAAGTCCATTTTTTGAGAGTTTTCATAGGTTTCTCAAATTACAGTTTCCTAGTCTCATATGCCATAGCCACGATTGGTCTTCTATTACACTTAAACAAGGTAAGTTTTGGTTCCTAAGGTCTTCTAAGTTAATAGTGTAAACATTCTCTTGCCTATGAGCAGATAGAATGAACTCATCCTTGGAATTGTGAACTAGACACTTAACATTTCTAAAATTCACAAGGTATCCTTCATCACTTAATTGACTTATGCTGATGAGATTGTGCCTAAGACCTTTAACAAACAAAACATTTGAAATAAGAACTTTTTCAAGAAAAACGATATTACCTATACCAAAAATCATTCCTTGAGCATTATCTCCGAAGGTAACTTTTCCACCTTTTGTTTTGATAACCTTTTCAAAGAAATCTTTGTTTCCAGTCATATGTCGAGAACAACCACTATCCATGTACCAAATGTTCTTATTGATACACTTCTCATTTTCCTGAAAAAGAAACAATTAGATTTTCGGAATCCAAACTTGTTTGGATCCAGAAGGGTTAGATAAAAGGATTTTAGGAATCCACATTTGTTTTGCAAAATGAGCTTTATAAAATCCTAAAGATTGAGTTTTGTTAACAGAACAATCTCTTCTCCAATGTCCACCACATTGACACTTGGAACAGAAAATGGTTTTTTGAGGAACAAAATAGTTATTGCTAAAAACAGGTTTGGAATAAGTATAACCAAGACCAGAGCGACTTCTCAAAGGTCTAATTTGAGAATACATCCTATCAAAGTTTTCTTTTCCATGAGTAAAATTTGAAAAACACTTTTTCAAAGATAAAATCTCTGACTTTAGTTTTAAAACCAAATTCTTGTTTTCTAAAACATTTGAATTTGAACTAGAGTTAGACTCTAAAATATTTTTCTTTGAAATTACAGTTTCAAGATCCTTAGAAAGTTTATCCTTATCAGATTTAACTTTTTCAAGGGTTTTTAAAATACTTTCAAAATCCGAAGTTTTCACATCAAGGTCTTCAGAAAGATCTGATACTTCTTTATTCAAGATTGAAATTCTAGAATTTGATTTTTCAAATCTCTTTTTGAGTTTAGAATTTTCATTTTCAAGTAACTTAGCAAATCTACAGACCTCTTCAAAAGAAGGTAATGTATTATCTTCTAATGATGAGGATTCTTCATTTGAAGATTCATAATATCTATTATCAATATAATTAGCATTTAAAGAGACATTTGTAACAACTTCAGCATTATGTACCTTAGCCATGAGACAATGATCTTCAATTGGTAGTCTGGCTAGAAGTCCAATATTTCTTTGTCCTGATGTCTCATATTCTGAAGAATCATCTGAGAAATCACTACCACTTGCACTCCACGTATCATTTGCTTTCAAGCCTTTCTTTGTCTTATAAAACCTTTTCTTGTTTCTTTTAGAGTGTTTCTCTTTTCTATCATTCCTCTTCAGTAAAGGACAGTCAGGCCTTATATGTCCTGCTTTCTTGCATTCATAACAAGTTACCTCTGAATCTTTCCTATCTTTCCTGTCTTTCTTTTTGAATCTATATTGAAAATCTTTCTTTCCCACAATCTTGTTCATCCTTCGAGCAAGATTGGCTAACTCATTATCTGAAAGATTACAATCACTTGAATCAGATATAACAACTTTCTTGGATTTAGACCTTGTAATTCTTTCAGGGGTTTTAGCTTTAGATGGAAAAGCTACACTTCCATTCCCATTCTTCTTCTTATTGAAATCAACATCTCTCTTCATTATTGTCTCATGCTGTAGAAGAGTTCCAAAGAGTTCATCAAGAGTAATCTGGGAAACTTTTCTATTTTCATCAATAGTTGTCCTTTTTGACTCCCATTCATTTGGCATAATATCTATAATCTTTTCAACAAGAGCTTCATCATCAAGACTTTTCTCCCATAGATTGTAAGCTGTTGACAATCGTTATAAACCTTTGTTGCACTTTACATACTGGCTCTCCATAAGGAAAAACAAATCCATGATACTCCGCTCGAAGCATTGCTCTCCTTGTTTCTATAACCTTGGATGTACCAAAATGAGTAACTTCTAATTTCTTCCAAATACAGTTGGATGCTTCACATGAAGATATCGGACTATATATATTCCTGGTCATAGAGCATAATAATGTATTGCGTACCTTGTAATTTAGTTGATATTCTTGCTTCTCTTGGTTGGTGAAAGTACAAAATTCTTTGTCAGGAATTTTGTAACCCCCAGTAAGCATAATAAAATTGTCTACACCAGTATTGATAACGAAAGTATTCATATGATCTCTCCAATACTCATAATCATTCCCATCAAAGAATTGTGGTCTAGAAGGATTCAGATTATCTATTGATCCGATATTCATTCCTGCCATCTAATACAACAAAAACAACTTTTCCACTCTACATGTTAGTGTAGTAAATATAATAATAAGAAATAATTAAAGCTAGTAATACTAATCAGTGGAAAAACTCCTTTGATACCAATTGTTGGATCGAATATATGTATATTAATGTCTATAATATGGAACAATACAAGAGGGGGGGTGAATTGTAGGTTTAAAAAGCCTTTGAGTTTTAGCAACAAATAGATTAGTTTAAATGATCTTAAACTAATACAAATACAAACACCCACAATTGTATTGAATATAAAAGGTATGATGTATTGTAATACTAATGTAATGTAAAACAATTGTATTCAAGGTGAACACAATAATCAGAGTAATACAAAGATGAATGATTCTACCTTAAAGCGTATAGAATCAATCAATACAAAATGTAATAGAATGATTGTAATTGAAACAATTACAATTGAATATGTAACGAAGAAAAGAAACAATACAAATACCTTTCTAATATAACAGCGGAAATGTAAAAGTATTACAATTCTTTTAACCCAAAGAGAAGGGTTATCCTTTCACCTAGGATAAAAGGTCTGTCTCACCAACACCTTGGTGCGCCCTCGATACGATGATCAGCACGTCTGTCTGCCTATCCCCAGCAGCCCTTGATACGATGATCGGCACGTCTGTCTGCCTATCCCCGGTAGTCCTCGATACGATGATCGGCACGTCTGTCTGCCTATCCCCGGCAGCCCTCGATTTTGCAGGTAATCGGCACCTCTATCTTTTAATTACTTGAAATCCCTCGATACGATGATCGGACGCACAAGGCAGATGAGAGAAGTCACAGTGTCTCTCTCTAGAATCTTGGTAGTTCACAGAGTCTCTTCATTCGTTCTATTTGTTCATCGTTGTTTTCTCAGCTTCAAATGACCTCCTATTTATAGGCCTCGGGTTCCAACGGTCATATTGCCTCCAACGGTCATATTGAAATAGAAAGCACGACATCATTTTGATTAGTTTGTAACTAACTCAACGACATCGTTTTTTTAGGACAAGAGATATATAGAAATGAAAAACATGAGTACGATTCATATGCAGAGAGAGTTTTTGACAAAGTACCAAAACAAATAATGATCATCTGAGTAGCAGAGTCAGTACGATACGAGTGACAGAGTCAATACGATACGATTGACAGAGTCAATACGATACGATTGACAGAGTCAGTACGATACGATTTGGTCGGTACAATCAACATCGTACGATACGATAAACATGATAAAAGACAATTGTAATTTACAAACATATGATAGAATACATTTGTGATTTCCAAAACATGATATAGAAGTCAAAATAAGACTTTTGACTTAACACCTTCATTGACCAACATAAAATATTCTTAGTGAGGACACTCCATCATATGTGTGCACACCTAGGTCTACCCCAGTTATGAATGAAAAGTCTTCTTAGATATCTCCAGGCACACCCTCCATCAACCTCCTCAATTTAGGGGAAATAGTTTTATATTAAGAAGATAAACTTTATACCACCACTATGAGTATTACGAACACTATAAAGTATCCATAAAATTAACTCAAAGAATATTAAAAACATGTTCTTGGGTTGAAGAACCTGATTAATCACTTGGGATATTCCTTAGATTAGTTACTCATGATCATGAGTATTATTGTTCACGATGGTAATATGAGTAGAAGAAATGATGGTGGATGAGTGGACACCGAAATGAAAAACAATTCATGAATTTTTTTAGATATAAAAATTACAACTAAAAACTAAATATAAAATAACGAAAATAAATAAATTAAAAATAAATGGGAAGATTTTTAGATTTCCACCCGCGATGGTCATCTCCTCCTTGATGTCTTGAAGGGAATAGATTGGAGAATGGAATGGTTTTAGAGGATGTAACTCTCCTCCTTTTATAGGAGGATTTTTTCCTCCAAAAATTGACATGTTTTTGTCCCCATTAATGGATGTTTCATGTTTTCAATCATTCATAAACGATGTTAATAAATATATAATGCGTTCACCATCCAAATTTCAACTTTATTGGACATGCAAATACGGGGTGATGGATTTTTTATTGATAATGTCATTTTATATCCGAAATTTCTAGAAAGTTTCCTTCAAATTTATAACATCCAATTACAAATTTAATGACCTAAAAACATGATAAAATTAATTATGGAGACGACCCTGTGTGTTCTAATTCTCTTCCAGGTGGAATCCCTATAATTGGAGTTGTGTATGCCGAGATGGACTTCTGTTATAGTGTTCGGGTCCACGTTGTCCGCCGAGAAAATCCTCCATCTTCATTGATTTTTTAGTTCCTCTATATGGTCGAATAATCCAATGGTCCAAAAGAAAATGTTGAATAAAATTAAATAAGTATTCCAAAAAAAAAGAATCACTAAATTTGAATTTATATTTTTCATGAAATGAAAGAAATACCCTTGATGTAAAAATTTGTCCCAAATCTAGAATTAGGAAGTTTTTTCTATTTTTTATAAACATATCATAAATCCAAAATTTAATGATATATGCTCAAATTTAAATTTTTGGATGATTAAAAAAATTGGAATTCATGCAAAAACATATGGAGAATGTTATCTCTATCAGATACATAAAACATAAACATAAAAATAAAAATAATTTATTTTGATCTCTATAATGAGATCCTAAATCACATTTATCACATATTTATACATGATACATCCTATGAAATACCTATAAAAAGGTATGAGCTAAAAAACTAGCTAAGGGAATAAACATGATATGGATGCATAACATGTGAGTCAAAGGTATGACATGATATCCTAAAAGAGAAGCATCACGAGTAATCACATTAGGGATTTACATAAATATCATGGAATCATATGATATTGGAAACATCTGAAATATAGAAAAAAACATTACATGATCATTAATTGATAAAAAATGCAAAGACAACATCACATTATTGATAGAGTCCCAGCATGCATTAGGTTTTCCCCTAATCCCATACATAATGTAATGTAACATTAACTCAATAACCAATGAATTTTATTGATATATATGTTATCACATCATGAAATTTTCATTATTATTGGTTTCATAATAGGATTTAAATAATAATGAATAATCGTAAAATCTTTACATGGATGGAAATGGCTGGAATAATAATTCCTCATTTCATTATGAAATGGAATATTTTAAATATTAAAAAGAGAAGAAGGAATTAAATATAATGTATGTTTATATCAATTTACATAATAAAATATATAGAAATTATGTTTAAATTTGGGAAAATAATAAATGAGAGTTACATTAAAGGATTGAGGGATAGTAATGTTCTCGTTAATAAGGATTCAATTTAAAGAATTAATTAGAGAGATGGACTTTTTCTATGTATTACCCCACAGTAGAAAGGGATCATTATCCGTTTTTATATAAAATAGAGATATATAGAGAATTTAAAATAAATATACTACATCAACATGAAGTATAATGTGATTTAAAGAGATAATGGTCATAAACTAGAGAAAACGAGTGGTTCATAGAGATCCCCTACCATATGTTTTTCTTTTATTCATACGTGTTATTAAAACCTATATAATAAATAAATATTTATTATACATGTGTTATAAATCCATAATCATATATATAAAACTATATATGAGTTTCATATAACATATAACTACCTATTTATTAATGAATATTTATTAAAATCACTATTCTGGGTGATAACTGCTTCCTTTTTCATGCATATTTTGTTTCATCCATATCTTTTTTTATAAATTGATCATGTTTAAATAATCTATAAAGTTATAAAAATGTTATTAATTTCTTATAATATATATATATCTATATCTATATTCATCCATGAAATGTAGAGATAAAAAATTTATTTCATCGTCCGTAGAGATGGTAGGATGTATATAAGCATGAACATTTTTTCCTTTTATAGTCCATAGAATGAGTTTATAATAAATAATAATTCACATTTATATAATAATAATACTATAATATATAACATATATATTTAAAACATCCATCACTACAACCAACCTAGAGATATTTTGATGGGAAAAAAATTATGTAGGATTACGAGGCGGTAGTCCACCATACACCCAAACAATGATTTAATTTTTTATTTGTTGGAAGATTATATTGATGTAGTTTATTACATTAAATGAATAAAAAATAACAATGATTTTTTTTATTTTTTTTATTTTTCTTTCATTTTGATGAATATTTGAATGAGGTAGAAGAATAAAAAACTAAAACATTTGGTTAATGACTATACCATTTCATCAAACAATGTCCCATTAATTACTATTTAATCCCTATAATGATTGTATTCAACACAAAATAATACCTCTAGACCTTTGGGATACATGTTTGGAAGGTATTTGTCTATGTATCGGCTAAAATTAAAGACATTTTATGTTTAATAATATAATATAGGAGGTTCCCTATTATATATGTGTGGAGGGGAACTCTTGGAATTGTTGACAATATTACATTAATATAAATTAATTTTCAATAAAAGGGTAAAAACTAATAAAATTAAATTATATGATGATTATGGATAAAAATAATTTCAGCCAATAAATTTTAGACAAGTCTAGATTAAGTGTTTACCCATATCTCTATATTTTTACCGGCATTACACTTATTCTAAGATACCATGATAATTATGTTGTTACTATTTAAGAGTCAATATAGTTACTATAAAAGATTAATTGGATCAGGAATGGACAATTAATGATAATTGTATATATAACAATAACTTGTGAGAATATTTGAGTTATAGAAATTATAGATCATCTAATATAATATTAATCATTATAAAAGAACATTAATGTACTTTTCTAATTAATTCATTTAATTTGAATTTGAAAAAAACATGAAAAAAAGGAATTAGAATATTATACCTTTAAACATTTATAATATTATAGTTTTATATATAAATTTATGGTCCCAAAATAATTCATTCATATTATATAACTTTTTGAATTTTTAAAATAATTTATTTAATTTTATAATTAATTGAATTAATATTTTATTTCATTGCATATGCATTTATGTAAATTATTTCATTCATAAAAATTAAAAATGAATTAATATGATAAAAAATAATTTATCTTTGAAATAATTATTTATATTAAATAATTTTGTTACCCCTATCAAAAAATATTATACAATGTAAAAGCAAGAATTGATTTTTTTTTTGACATTGTATTTTACATCAATATTAAAATGGTCACAATCAATGAAATTTGACACTATGTCTCCATATGATATAAAAAATTATTTATATTGAAAAAACTACACTCATATAATTAATTCATGTGTTGTGGCTAATATTTAGTGTTTATCATATGATTTTTATCATTAATTACATGTTTTTACTACTACTGTGATGAAAATTATTTACTATAGTCATTATTCATAATTAACAAAATAAAGGAAATGTATTCCAAATATAGAGCTCATGATTTCAAATTTAGAATATATCATCAATATTTAATATTTAGACATTCAAAATTTTAATTTAATGTGTAATGACTTGGATTCTCTCTAGTTTTATTTATAAAAATTGTTTAGGAAAATTCTAAGACCAGGTTCTAAGATGGCTTGCAATTCTGAGTCCTAGGGTTCCGTGAATGATTTTTTTTAAATGTTTTATTTTTAATATCATGTTCACGTGACTTTACGAAAAAAGTGAAATAACTCTTAAATGAGTTCACAAATAAAAAAATTTTGAGGGCACTTTTGAGCTCAGAGAAGTGCTTTTACACTAAGCATGACCAATCATTGGTTACCTTGGGTCATTTCTAGAAAATTTCACAAAGGGCGTAACCATAATTAAATTAAGTAAATAAAAAATATTTTATTTGGAAATCCTAATAACTCATAAATGGTTACATGTATTGGAAATCAGATACCCCCTTTGAGTTTGCAAGGGGTTGTTTTTGATAAGCATGGCATAACCTTGATTGGCGTGGGTAGAGGGTGAATGTTTGATTTTTGACATTTAAATCATTATAATATATAATAAAAATATTTTAATGAATGTTACATTTCAAAGTAGTAGCAATTTTACTTCTTTTAATATTCCATGGCATAGGAATTTAGGGTTAGCTTCATAAAACTGGAACGCCTGTAGTACCACCGGTTTGAGGTATGTGGCATTTTTTATGCATTTTTATGTGTTTAAAAAACATGGGATGAGTTGGGAAGAGGTTGGGATAGTTTTTATTGGTTTTTGATGAGTCTGGAGGCTTTTCTATGGGTGAACAGTTTGAGGATAGATACGGGAAACCATGCAGATGCTCCAGGAAACCGTGCAGGGGGAGATAGTAGGCTTTGCATGGCCTGCACATGGTTTTACAAACCATGTGAGGCAACCATGCAGACCCTTTCTCTCGAGGCAGTAGCGTGTGCATGGTTAGCGCACGGTTTTCCAAACCGTGTGGGCTAACCGTGCGTCCACTTAAAATAGGGGTTTGAAACCCAAGTTCACTCGGGATTGCCTCTTTCCTCTACAAATCATATCCCACTCGAGCCTCACTCAGTATTTGGGTTTCTCAGGGGTTGATGGTGGTCTCCCACACGTTTTGGAAGCAAATCGAAGATCTTTCAAGGTGATTTGATGGTGGTGTCTCCCGTGTAAGTCTCTCCTATTGATTTCCTTGCTATTTCCTCTAGATCTACATCCCTCTATTTTGTGGTTTTCTAGTTCTACACATGATGTGTGTAGATCTAGGGTTGTGGTAGCCTTGGATGTTGATTTTAAGGCTTCTGATGGGTAGGTGGCTTCTATCTCAACTCCACTTGGTTAGAGCTAGTGTTTTTTGATACAATTAATTTGGTTGGCCTGAAATAAATTTTGTTTTGTTGTGCGAAGTTTGTTGGAAATCCATTTGTGGATTTTTGGGATAAAGGGGTTTTATGGTGAAAGGATCATGTTGTGGATTTTGAAATAAATATTTTAAAATGGATTGTTGAGATTGATTTGGGAAAATGGTTGATGAAAAATGGGTTACAATAAAGATGTTTTTTTATTGAAATGTGGTTTGGCATGGAAAATGGTTTTCAATAAATGGATGATTTATTTAAGTGGATTGGTATGTGATAGAATTGGTAGATTTCATGTTGTTGTGAGATTGGTGGGTTATATGCATGATTGTGAATGGTTGAAATGTTGTGTAGATGTGGGCGGAAATTCTCACTATAAAAGGTTATGGACAGTGGTCGGAAGAACAACCATATGAGTAGTGGTCGGGATGTATCGCTAGCTGTGAATGGGTGAACGGGTTGGGAAGAAGCCCCACCGTTTTGGTTGTTTTAGTGTGAATGGGTGAACGGGTTGGGTGGAAGTCCAACCTTTTGGTTGTTTGTTGTGCATTGCTTTGCAAGTTGGAAATTGATGTGCTATTATGTAAATGATGAAATGGATTGTGGCATGTTTATTTGGCTTTCCCATGGTGTCTTGGATTGGGTGAGATGGCTTGGTAAGGATGTGTTTGGCTTATGGTAATGGTTTCACTTGTGATTATTTTAGACAAAAATTTTTATATAAATGTGCTAACGGTTTTATCCTAGTGGCGTGTGTAGGGAAGTCATTTGGGAAAATCCTACTGAGTAGTTTTTCTTACCCCCTTCTTTTTCATGTTGGTGTATCTTCAGATGTTGTGTATCATGACATTGGAAAAGTTAAGGCATCACCCTCTTTAGTGGTGCATCGTGATGTCTGTGTGGAGCTTGGAGTATGGATCTTGGTGTGGAGCCATGGAGTGTGCCTTGGCTTATTTTGGGTTCTTTTTTGATTATTCTGCATAGTACACTGATATGGTATTGGATCTATTTGTTGTGGGTTGTATTTTTTGTGGGTTGTGTTGTGGACCAACTTTTTGGTCCTTTGGGAATACATGCTTGAATGTTTTGGTTTACATGCAACATATAGTGATTGTTAGTGTATGGTTTGATTGGTTGGGTATAAAAGGAAAATCATTCCCCAATTTTTCTTCGAAGCCCTCAGCATTTATTTCCAGCCTTTGGCATCTTGGGAACGTCATTTTAGGCCATGTAAACCTCACCACCTCCTCAAGCCAATGAGGTACGGGCGCGTTGTTACAAATGGTATCAGCTTGTTCGATCCTTTGGAGTTGATTCTTAGATTTGATGTTGACATTTGTTATGGTATATTCTATGATCCAGGATGTTATCAAGGCATAATAATGTCGGAACATGGAATGTATAGCATCAAAGGACGTCGCTAACCCTCTTATGCTAAAATTCATGTTACTGGGGAGTGGGGTACATAAGAGTTCTGGAGACACTTATAGGCATTGGAAATCTCACTATCATGGGTGTAGCCAATGAGATGTGCATGGAATATAATGTAGAATTTACTTCAAACTAGGTTTCATAATTTATTGCGGTATAATGAATTATGTGATGAATTGAGAAATAGTTTTGGAAATGTGTGAAATTGTAATGTGAATAAATTTGGTATTTTGAAAATTGTTTGGTTTTCAAAATGGTGAAACATGGAAAATGTGAATGTGTGGAAAGCCTTGTGCGATAGTGTTGTGTAATGTGATTAAAAATGTGAATTATTGATGTTACCGAAGTGAGGCTCATGGTTTTAAAATTTCTATGAATAAAGTGGCTCTGACTAGGAATCATAGAAACCAACTGGAAATGGATGATGAGAACATGGTTTCACTTGAGCCTCAGGTGAACCAGCAGTTTGTGTCGAGTATAGTGCATTCTTTTCAAGCTATGGAAAGTGGGAACAATGTGGATGAACCAAGGCATGTGGATCATGAGGTTCAGTTTCAAAAGAAGAATACACCCATCATCTCGGGTAATTTAGAGCCTAAGAGGGCAGAAGAATGGTTGAGTAGAATGAACAAGATTTTCGAGTTCTTGGGAACACTAGTAGAGTTAAAAGTGAAGATGGACCTTTATATGTTGGTAGATATTACCCTTCAGTGGTGGTAGTTGGTAGTCCAAGTGGGGATGGACCAGTGTGTGACGTGGGAAGGATTTGAGGAAATGTTTAATTACCAATTCTACCCACATACGTTCAGAATTCGATGCATGGCCGATTTCTTCACTCTGAAGAAAGAGAATATGTCTATGACAGAGTATGCAGCTAACTTTATGTACTTAGTGAGATTTACACCTGAGGTGGCGGGTAGTACATCATTGAATGATTGTACCTTTTAAGCTGGTTTGAGGTAGGACATTCATTCCAAGATAGCGGTGCTGTGTATTGGTAATTACACAGAGATGGTGAATAGAGACTCGATGGCTGAGCGGGATCTATTGGGAGCTCCAGGTAGAGTAAGCATTGTGGTACCCATGGGGAATAGTGGGAACTCTAACACTGGGTTCAACCAATGAAGAGACACTTATTCTTAGGGCAGGAATATGGCATATAATCCAACGGCAGGATCGGTGAATCTTCTTCCAAAGCCCCAGAACAAGCCATGATGTTTTCACTGTGGTTCGATGAGCCACATCAAGATAGATTGTACAAAACAACCTTGAGCATGACATAATTGTAACCAGATGGGGCATCTACATCATTATTATCAGAATGATCTGAGGTCGGTTGTGCGTGATACTTCTCAGAGATCACATACATCGTAAGCTTTGACGGGATGGGGAAAGAAGCACACCCCTTGTCAGCATAGTAAAGTGGGTCATGGTGAGTCTTAGAATACCACGACGACTCAACAGAGCAATAAAGATTATAGTGTGGAAAAAAATCATTGTTCAAAATGAGTAGGTTGTGGTGGATGATCAGTTGGGACCATCCACGGTGCAAGGTACTATCCTTTTAAATTCTACCTTCATGCAAGTGCTGTTTGATATGGGTTCTTCCCACTCTTTTATTGATGCATGTGTGGTTGAGTTGTTGGGTTTAAGGTTAGAAATGATACCCTCGGTCTTAGAACTTCAAACTCCTTTGGGTCGAATAGAGTTTCGAGCCTTCTTGTGTAGAGCATGTTGTATCGTTGTGGGTGAGTTTGAGCTAATGTGTAATTTCTCAATGCTTGAGATGGATGGGTATGATGTAATCCTGGGAATGGATTGTCCTATGTATTTTAAGGCCCACATCAACTACGATGTGCGAACATGGCCTTTTACCACACACTATGGCATTTGTCATCTTTTTAGAGGAGAAAGGAATGAAAGGCATGGTGCAACAGGTTTGTTGGAACCAGCAGTGGGAACGTTATCATATCAGTTGGCAGTGTTGTCATTGGGATCAGTAGATGGTGTTGAGAAGAGTTTTCTTTCTGCAGTGGTGGATCTGTTGTGGGTGAGGAAGGACGATATTCCTAAAACAACTTTCAGAAGTAGACATGACCATTATGAATATGTGGTTATGCCCTTTGGTCTAATGAATGCGCCAGTGGTGTTTATGGAATTGATGAATCGGATATTTCAGAGATATCTAGATTCATTTGTGGTGGTGTATGTACAAGGTATTCTGGTGTATTCAAGGACAAGGGTGGAGCATCATCAGCACTTTGCGGCATTGCTGGGGATCTTCATGGATCATCAATTTTATGCCAAATCGTTAAAGTGTGACTTTTCGATATAGGAAGTTCATTTTCATAGGCATGTGATTTCTAAAAGGGGGTGTTTCAGTGGATCCAGAAAGGATAGAGGCTATTATCTCATGGAAACCACCAAAGAACGTATTTGAGATTCCAATTTTCCTCAGTCTAGCAAGGTATTATCGGCCTTTTGGTCATGATTTCTCATGTTTGGCTTCGCCGTTGACATCTTTGACAAGAAATAATGCTCAATTCCAGTGTAATGAACAATGTCAGCAGTGTTTCGATGAGCTAATTGGTCTCCTTACATCAGCACCAATCTTAGTTTTTCAAGAACTAGGAAATGGGTACGTGGTGTATTTTGATGCATCATGATCAGGGTTGTGGTGCGTTCTCATGCAAGGGAATCACGTGGTTGCGTATGGCTCATGGAAGTTGAGGGTTCATGAGAAGAACTACCCAAGTCATGATTTGGAGTTGGTAGCAGTGGTCCATTATTTGAAAGTGTGGTGTCATTATCTCTTCGGTTAGAAATTCACGGTATATACAGATCATAGGAGCTTGAAATTTTTTTTCTCACAAAGGTATTTGAACATGAGGCAAAGGAGATGGGTGGAATATCTCTAGATGTTTGATTTTGACTTAATGTACACACCAGGTAAGGAAAATTCTTGGGTAGATTCATTAAGTAGAAAATCATATTCTTAGGTGGTAAAAAAGCATCATACCAGTGGAAGTTGATGTCAGTTATAGCTGATATGCAGTTGGAATGTGAAGACCAGGGCGATAGAGCAGTATTCATTCCAGTTTTTCTGATTCCTAACTTGGTTGTCCTGGTTAAAGAGGCACAGATATCTAATTCTGAGTGTGTGACCATGGGGTTGAGACTCAATGGTGGGGAGACCATTGAGGGTTGGAAACTGAATGGAGATTTAGTTTTGTGTTTTTAGAATAGGATTGTTGTACCAGTTGGTTTTCAAGAGGATCTTCTCCGGGCATATCATCATTCTAGGTGGGATGTTCATCATGGAATTAATAAAATGTATAAAGCGTTGAAATCAGAGTTTTGGTGGGATGGTATGAAAAGTAGAGAGGTTGAGTTTGTTTCGATATGATTGACTTGTCAGCAGGTCAAGGAAGAGCATCAGAGGCCAGTAAGAATTCTACAGGCTTTACTAATCCCTAGTTGGAAGTGGGAGAAAATAGTGATAGATTTTGTCACAGGTCTCCCAAGAATGATCAGAAAGCATGATGCCATTTTGGTGATAGGGTATCGGCAAACGAATTCGGCCCATTTCATTCGAATTAACGAATCTCATACGATGTACGATATATCCAAAATATATATCCGGGAGGTGGTAAAGAGACATGGTATTCCAGTTTTGATTGTATCAGATAGAGATCTGAGGTTTACATCTTGTTCTTGGAAATCCTTGCAGCAATCCCTTGGGACACAGTTTACTATGAGCACGACGTATCACACTCAGATGGATGGTCAATCCTAGAGGACGATTCAAACTCTAGAGGATATGTTCCAGGCTTGTGTCATGGATTTTGGTGGCTTATGGGTGGATCACTTGTCGTTGGTTGAGTTTTCATACAATAACAGTTATTAGGTATCCATATATATGGATCCATTTGAAGCATTGTATGGGAGGCCGTGTCGTTCTCTACTATGTTGGGTGGAAACGGGTGAGTCCTTGATGGTTGGACCGAGCCTTGCCCAGGAGACTACAGAAAAGATCAAGTTGATTAGGAAGAGAATGGAGATGGCTCAGAGTCGTCAAAAATCATATGTAGATCAACATCGACGACCATTTTCGTTCAAGGTGAGTGATCATGTTTTCATGAGGACCTCTCTTAGGTTGGGACATCGTCAGTTTGGGAAGGAGGGAAAGTTATCCCCGAGGTGTATTAGACCTTTTGAGATTCTTGAGTGGGTTGGTTAGGTGTCTTATCATTTGGATTTTCCACCTAGGTTCAGTGCGGTTCACAATGAGTTTCATGTGTCTTAGTTGAAAAAGTATCAGCCGGATTTTGACCATGTGATATGATGGGATCATGTTGAGCTAGAACTGGATGCTTTGTTGGTGCATGTGCTAGTGTGGGTTGTGGATAGGAAAGATAAATACTTACATGTTAAAAGGATCGATTTAGTTCTTGTTTTTTGGAAACATGGTCAGATTCAAGAGGCGACTTGGGAGCTGGAGAAATATATGGTCGAGCAATGGCATGAGCTCTTTCAGAAAAAGAGTGGGTTCACTACTTTCAGTGGACAGAAAGACCAATGGTTGGGAGAATGTAGTACCCCCAGCTTGAGGTATGTGGACTTTTTATGAATTTTTATGTGTTTAAAGTGCATGAGGTGAGTTGGGAAGAGGTTGGGAGAGTTTGGAATTCATTTGGATGAGTTTGGAATCTTTTATATTGGTGTAGGGTTTGAGCACGGCTAAGGGAAACCATGCAGATGCTCCAAGAAACCATGTAGGGTAAGACAGTAGGCTTCACACGGCCATCGCATGGTTTTCCAAACCGTGTGAGGCAACCATGTGGACCCTTGCTCTCGAGGCAGTAGCGTGTGCACGTTTAGCGCACGGTTTTCCAAACCGTGCAGCCTAACCGTGTGGCCAAATAAATTAGGGTTTTAAAACCTGATTTCACTTAGGATTTCCTCATTCCACTCCAAATCCTCTCCCACTCGAGACTCACTCGGTATTTTGGGTTCTTAGGGGTTGAGTGTGGTCTCCCACATGATTTGGAAGCAAAATGAAGAGGTTTCAAGGTGATTTTAAGGTGGTTTCTCCAGGGTATGTCTCTCCTCTTGTTTCCCCTATGTTTTCCTCCATATCTACATCCCTCTCTTTCATGGTTTTCTAGATCTACACTTGTTGTGTGTAGATCTATGGTTGTGGTTTCCTTGGATGTGGATCTTAAGGCTTGTGATGGTTAGGGAATGGGATCGAGAGTGGTTTCGGTGGTGCATTCTCCAGATTTGAGGTTCGGTTGCTTGTGGGTAGAGTTGGCCAGAACCCTAAAGGTAGGTGGATTCCCTCCCAACTCCGCTTAGTTAGAGCTAGTGGTTTTGATAATAATTAATTCGGTTTGCTTGAAATTAATTTTGTTTTTATGTGTGAAGTTGGTTGGAAATCCATTTGGGGATTTCTAGGAAAAAGGGGTTTTATCATGAAAGGATCTTTTTGTGGATTTTAAAATAGAGATTTTAAAATCAGTTGTTGAGATTGATTTTGGAAAATGGATGATGAAAACTTATTTTCAATAAAGATGTTGTTTTTAATGAAATATGGTTTGGCATGGAAAATGGTTTTCAATAAAAGGATGATTTATTAAAGTGGATTGGTATGCGATGGAATTGGTTGATTTCATGTTGTTGTGACATTGGGGGGTTATATTATTGGTTGTGAATGGTTCAAATGCTGCGTGGAAGTGGGAGGGAAGTATCACTATAAAAGGTGATGGAAAGTGGTCGGAAGAACCCCCATATGAGTAGTGGTAGAGATGTACTGCATTTTGTGAGTGGGTGAACGGGTTGGGAGGAATTCCCGTCGTTTTGGTTGTTTTGGTGTGAATGGGTGAACGTGTTGGGCGGAAGTCCCACCGTTTGGTTTTTTTGTTGTGCATTTCTTTGCAAGTTGGAAATTGATGTGCTATTACGTAAATGATGAAATGGATTGTGGAATGGTTATTTAGATTTCCCTTGGTTGCTTGGTTTGGGTGAGATGGCTTGGTAAGGATGTGTTTGGCTTATGGTAATGGTTTCACATATTATTATTTTATTCAAACTATTTTATATAAATGTGCTAATGGTTTTATCCTAGTGGAATTTATAGGGAAGTCATTTGGGGAAATACTACTGAGTAGTTGTACTCACCCCTTACTTTGACACATTCGTGTCTATGCTGAAGTTGTGTATTGTTACATGGGAAAAGGTAAGGTATCACACACCTTTCATGGTGCACTATGATATCTTGGTGGATCTTGGAGCATGGATCTTGGTGTTGAGCCATTGAGTGTGCCTTGGCTTATTTTGGATCTTTTGTTGAGTCTTCCTCATAGTACTCTGATATGGTATTGGTTGTATTGGTTGTGGGTTGTATTGTGGAACAACTTGGTTGTCTTTTGGGAAAACATGCTTGAATGTTTTGGTTGACATGCATCATATAGTGTTTGATAGTGGATGGTTTGGTTGGTTTTGTCTTAAGAGGAAATCATTCCCCGATTTTTCCTTGAATCCCTTGGCATTTATTGCCAGAATTTGGAATCATGGGAACGTCTCTCAAGGCCATGTAACCCTCACTGCCTCCTCAAGCCAATGAGGTAGGGGTGGGGTGTTAGAAATCCATTATGGCAAGGAGGATGAACCTATCTCCTGACAATGAATGTCAGTGGTTCTAGGATCGTCAGCGAAAAAGACCTGAATTATTCATAAAAAACTTATCCAATCATAGAGTTAGGGTGTCGATCTATTTATGATTTTTTTCCCTGCATATAATTAAATGATGAATACAAACCAACCCACAAACTAGTTGATCCATGGTTCGATCATTCTTGCGGGGTAGATAAGTATTACAGGATTAAATGTAATAGATCCTAGAGATTGTTATTATATTATTTTCTTCATGATCCCGATAACATGAACAGATTTAGGCCGAATGAGTAAGGCCATGATCTGTTCTATGGGTGTTCATGTGATTTATATATTAACTAAATTTATCGTGTTATTTGTGCCTTCTTCAATATTTGAAACCCTACATAAATGATCGATGGTTGTGCCCACGATCCATGACCCAATGATCTGAGACCAAAGGAAGTGATCCATGATGGAATTGGAGATGTTTGACAGGAGCGCAATAGGAAAGCCACAGATCATGGTAGAAGGAATGATAAACGGTGTGTCTCCATCATGGTAGCTGCCTGTGATGGCAGTTTAAGGCTCAGTGGGAGGCTGGGTTCTGGAGGGGTTCACAACAATGGTCCAGCGGTACCGCACCGGAGGAGGAGATAATGGTGGCACAAGCCACACATAGTGGATCATAGCCACATAAGGAGACAAAAGTGGTGATTTTGGGGGAATGCTACTTATAGGACACTTTAGAGGAGGACAATGTTATAACAGGGTCGTGGGAACAGGGGGTTGGGACACAGTGACATCTCCATTGAATGTGGCAACCATGATGATCAGGACAACACAATCAAGTCATGCACTAAAGTAGTCTGACCACGTGTAGTGGGCAGGGCTAGACCACGCGACCTAGTGGAACAATGGGCCAAGCCTAAACCGATCGGCTTGAGCCAGTTCTGTCGAAATGGGTCAGTACGGGTCAGGACGACATTCCAATGTTGGGTCATACCCGGAACAGACCATCCTTTTTTTACTAAATTAGTCATATCACTCAAACTATGTGTCCATTTGATGATGAATTTTCGGCCCTGGGACCATTGCTACGAGGTGCTTCATTTTAGATCATCTAAGTGAGTTTTTTAGAAGTTGGCATATGACATAATGGCTTGAGGAGTAGGTTCTCCGGAAACAAGCGTGCTACTAGAGGAATCCTATAGCTATTTGTGACTATGTAATCTTGGTGACCACATGACTTGGGGAAAACTTGACCCATTGAATCTCCATGCGCCATCAATGCTCTGGGTAATAGTGATTATCCAGGAACCATTGACGCTCCGTGTTCCATCGATGCCTCGAACACCATTACAAATCTGCCTGACATTGACGCTCCTTGATCCAGTGAAGCTCCAAGCACCATCGAAAATCTGTGCGCCATCGATGCTCCAAGTTCCATCGACGCTCCATGTTCAATCGATGCTATGTGTGCCACTGAAATTTCTATTGTATCATCCTGGGATTTAAGAAAAAAACACTTTATTCAATAGCATACGTGATACGATACATCAAGATTAAATAAAGAACTAAATATTATTATTTAAATGATACTATTATAACCAATCTATTTGAGTGGCAGGAATAAATAGTATCAACTAGATTATGAAAAAATGGTTTACACATGTTTATATAATGATTATTTGGTTACCATGTTAACATTAAATGAAACTAAAAACCATTTCAATATAATGGATTTTTTCTATTAAAAAATATTTTAAATATGAATATTTGTTTTATAATCATGTCACTCTGTTTGGATTATATTAATGAAATTTTAATATAATACAATGTTTTAAATTCATCTTATTTATTTTATTGTCATCATATAATATCAAATTCCATTTTTTAGATAAAAGGTATTTTTCAAAAAATGTAGTTCTACCCCCTTTTTATGAAGAGCCCATTTTAAATTTAGTTTTTGAAACCTTTATATGTCATATTTGAAACAAATAATCTTTTTATTTAGAATAGGGACATCAGAATTTACATTAGATAACTTTTTGATATTTTTTTGATAATTATTATGGATTCGATGAACAACAAAAACACTCTAAATTTTAATTTAAGACAATGTTTTCTATTGAGATAATTTTAAATGGTTAAATCATATTATTTAATGGTTTTAATTTATAGATTGAATTTATTTTGATCATTTAATGTAATTTTTTTCATTGAAATTAATTCTATATTTAATTTAGATGTAATAACACTTTAATATTTTACAATGTTTTAACTTTTAAAACCTGTATTCTTATTTTGACAATGGGAATAAATTTTATATTAATTTTTTTCTATTATGTGTTATGAAAAAAAATTTGATTACATATTTGTAATAATAACATTCAAATTATGTACAAAGGTAACTTTTAATTTAGGACTTTCAGAATAGTTACTTTAGTAATTTTTTTATTTACCATGGTTAAAGGGTAAATTAGGTAAATAATGTTAAATAATAATATTATAATAATATAAAACTACACTAACACAAGTCCTAATCATATTGTATGAGATATGGATGACCATGGGAATCCTTGGAAAAATTTTATGACCCCATGGAGACACTCGGTTGTGATAATGACTTGTCATAATAATTAATTTAAAGAAAATATAAATTTAACATAAACATATATCTCCTATCTAAAACAAATTTAATTTGGTTTATATAAATTATCTAATCGACTATAAATAGTAATTAGAAAGATAAATAGATTTAATACATAATGGTATTTTATTAATAATTTTTATAAATTAAATAAATAAATTTATTTATGACACAATAATAATGCAATGATTACATTATTAATTAAATATTCAAATAAATGATTTAATAAATATTAAAATAAATATAATTTAAATTTTTTGAGGCCATAAAATTTATTTTTTTGGATGAAATTGACATGTTAAGGATGATTTAATTCATTTTTTCTAAGGAATAAAGTTGTTTAGACTTTAAAAATTGCTAAATAGTGTCAAAAGTGACATAAATGAGTTTTTAAAACAAATACTATTTCACTAAAGGATATAATAGTCTTAAAAATGTAATATTCATCCAACATTATTATATGTTGTAAAAAATCTCATTTATGATACCCTTGTGGTTCTATTTTAATTTTATTGTAACTATAGTAACCATATATTATGAAAATATAAGAATACATGGTAAGAGTAAATTTTTTTAACTTAGGGTTAAAGCTAACAAATATGGTTAATTTTGTGACATAAACGTACCTAAAACCTATTAGTTGATGGGATTTAGATCCATATTCATATTATCCTATATATATCACTTTGGAAATATTATAATTAAAAAATAAATTTATAATAAAATAATATTTCAAGACATTCCTAAAGTTCCCCTACTCCCTCATATAAAAGGCAACCACATCTATGCACTTACTCACACCTCTAAAGGCCCTTGACTCATCCAAATTCTGCACAAATATGCTCCCCACGTACATACCTTCCTCCTAAATTCAACACCATGGGTATAAGATAATTATTGATTGCATTTTGACTCAAATCAAAAAGAGTTTCCCAATTTAAAAGAATATAATGAACAAACCAGACAAGTCAGGCTTGAGGTAAGGGAAATCATAACTCAATCTCCATTTATTAAGATAAATATCACTTTCAATGGTTTTTTCCCAAATAGTATGATCAAATTTATTATGATTGTTTTACATAGAATATCCACTTATATTGGGTGTATTTTTTTCATACATAATACTGTCATTGATTTATCCATAATCTAATTATCTGATCTTTTTAAGAGAGTTCTTATCAATATTTTTTCATTGAAGAATGTTTTTATTTATATGAAAATATATTTTATATAGTGTATAATCATCACCTTTGACATTAAATTTAATTCAACGGTATTCAAAGGAAATATTTTTCTACATTGTGTTTTACTAAAAGACTAAAATGGATTGTTTTTTAACGTACACGATGAGAATGACCATTCCACCGATGTGAACATTATTTTGTAATTGGATTCATCTACATTTTGTAATGTTTTTTAAAATAAATTTAAATACCATATTCTATTTTTTGGTATTTTTCTATTGAAAATGGTTTTTAGAATAGATTAATAGTATCAATATTTTGAAATGTTGTATTATGTTTACAATATGGAAAATTTATTTTTTCTTTATACTAGTTTATGTGTCATAATTATGTTATGATTCATGGGAATTACTTATGTATATGGGTGGTACCATTGTAAAACGAGGTCAGGTGAGCCTGTGATAGTTATCTATTGCATTGGGTAACATGACAGTGGTAAACATTTAGGATTATCCTAAGAGATTTAGGGAATATACAGTGATGGGTATTTCAAACGTAATCACGAAGGTTACTCTGTATGTAGCTATGAAAGATACAATTTAAGTATTATTTGGATGAAAAACGATACCATTACGATTTATGTTTACTATGATGTTTTTCAGGTATCTTATAATCTCATGTGGTATGTTTAAGAGTTTATGTTCTAAGGGTGAAAATTATGATTTTATGAAAATGTTTTCAATGAGTTTAAAATATTCATAGGATAATGTTTTATTTCCTAATTTTATGCCCATTACTATACTTTTTGTGATTATCCCATTTTTTTGAAAAGTTTTCCACATGGAATAAGGATGAATAAGAGGAAGTGTAAAATGAAGACAGAGGTTATGAATATTTTTACCTAAAAAATAAATCATGTTTTATTTTAAATAATTTCATTTCTTAAAAAAATGGATAGTGATTAGAGGTGACTACTTTGTAATTTTTGAGATATTGTGTAATAGTCATGGCCTAATTATCTAAAACTATAAACCAAACAATATCCTCAATTTTAATTCTTAAATTAACTAATGATTTTGTAAGGTTTATGGCAGGGGACTTACAGTTGGTATCAGAGGTCAGTTTAGATAACTTTAGAGGTTGGAGTTCAAATTTAGTATAAGTTTCCTAATTTATATAACCAAAATGGTTATCAAATTAGAAATATTAAAAGTTATTTTAGATAAATTTAATGTCTTTATGATTGCATTAATAAGTATACCTTAGTGTTTACCCTCCTCCTAATACAATATATGATGATTTTACTAATATACTAAGACATACCTTTTTGGTTTCAGTAAATGGCTCGATATAGTAGGCACCAATGTAACAGTGGATGTGAAGAAAACTGTTGTGTTTTTCATAAAAACAAATCAAATGAAATGTGTGCTATAATGAAAAATATTTTCGTTATTCATAACCAACAATCTTTAGTTGTTATTGACCACTTATCCTTAGTGATTTTTCAAAGGAATCATTTATGCAAGAAACAAATCATTTTGGATGTTTAGGTAATAATCATAAAGGTATGTATATTCGACAACCTATGTGTCAAGGATCTAGAAAGAAACACCTAGTTAAATGTTTCAAAGAGGCAAAATTATGTTATAGATGTGGTAATGATGGGAATAAGTCAATAATCTTTCATATAAAAATGAAACATTCCATTAACTCTAGGAAATAAAAATATTTGTTTTCCTAGGGATCAATTGAATGTTTTAAATGTGGTCTGAATGATCATTACTCAAATAGATGTCCTACGAATATGGTTAGGGAATGGGATCAGTAGGAACATATAAATATATGTTTACCAATTCCAAATGTCATTCCAAATGAAGACGATGAAACATAAAATGAAATATAAATGGTATGGATTATTTCGTAGCTCATGTTTCAAAAATATTTAATCATAGGAAATTATGCATGATTTTGTTTGTAGGAATAATGTATTAAAGAATAATATAGAAATACATGGATTAAGGATCCTGAATAATGTTTGATGGTTAATATTTGTACATTTTATGAAATGGATAGTTATGTGGGATCTATGGATGATGATATGATTAAATGTATTAATGATGGGATTACATTTGAATACTTCTAGTCTGTGTAACGATTAAGTTTTTTATGTAAAAATGTTAATTGAGGAAAAATTATCATTCCTTTTTTGGATATATTTATAAATAACCTTTAGGGTTTATGTGATCCTTGAATATTAGGCAATTACCGGTTATTACATTTTGGGATGCAAGATGATATAAATGATATAAACTTGAGATTAAATTATGTTCGGTTTATTTTTTTGATTTTATCTAATGTTAGGATTATTATAAGAGTTATATAGTTTTAGAAAATGGACAACATGTAGGATGGGTGAAAACTTGTCTCGTCCGGAAAGTCTGTGAGAGTCTAACCCACAACAGATGGGTGACAAGGTAGGACTGCCTACCACTATCCAATGTGAAGTCCTAGGTTAGTATAACTTATTATTTATAGTTAAATGATATTATGGATTAAGAACAAACATATTTTGGGAACATATGTTTTAGAAATTAGATATCCTTAGTATATAAAAATGATTTGATGATTAATGTATAACTGTTATTTTGGAAGATGATCGCTCTTTTGGAAACACTATATGCCCATGGAAAATAGAATAATATAGGATTTTATTTGAGGAGTAATTGTTGAATTTTATTTTGGAAGAATATATATTTTTATTGTGGACATTTGGAGATTTGGTTTATTTATGGAAATTACTAATCTATCATAGAGAATATGTGATTCGGTTAACTAATTTTAAGTATGAAATGTTATGAGTAGTAGATGTTATTTGGAGATAAATTTTAAGATATTTCATGGAAGAAAATATAATCCAATATTTCTAAGTTTTTATTTTCAATCTTAGTTTATATTATTTTGGATAATGTTAAGGAAAATTGTTTGTTGAATGGTCTATGTTTGACTTTGGGTATTACTATTTAATATTGGAGATTAAAATTAGTATTTTTGTTTATAATTGATTATTATTCTTGGGTCTTATCTTATATTGTACTAACTATATTGGTTTTAGTTAATTTCTAATGAAAAAATATATATATATTTCATCTTTTCTGGATTATGTGATTCAATAATATTTTATTGTAGTGCGTCAGGTGTGCACAAGTCATCTTGAATACTCATCATTTAGAGAAAAGTTGAGTTTTTGGTAGATATTGATTAAATGTTGAAATTATACTTGACAGGTAAGTATGATTCCTTATGTTCTTAGTCAAGCTCATAAATAAATTCCTAAATATTATTAAAAGGATATTAAAACAAAAATGTTTTTCGTTTACTCTTCCTATTGAGAAATCAAACGCCATTTAAACTATCCCAAGTTTATGGTTTTCTAGTTGATAAATTTATTCTGATAATGTTTTCTATCACTCTATATAAGAACTATATGGTTATTTTTTATTATATATCTATGTTTTCATACATGGAATCCTAGTATGTTTTATCTCATATGACCTTTATACTTCACTTTCTATCTTTTAAGGTGGAAGTTTTATTAACCCATTTTTTATGTGGGTTTTGAATAAACGCATTTTGAAAATTAAAACCCTATAGGATGACCCCAAATTCAAATTTTTAGGATGTAATTAGTTAAATTTTGAAGGACGTAACATCCAGATATTTAAGAAAAAATGCCATGTTCAATAGTAAATATGATACTCTAAAATAATCTAAAAACTATTTGAATATAAAGGTTGTTTTTTATAAATAAATTTAAATATAAATATTTGTTTTTATAATCATATCACTCTTGATGGTTTTTATTAATGAAATACTAATCCAATGTAATTCTTAAAATTATTCTTATGTATTTTTTAGTCATGAAATAAGAATAAATACTATTTTTTGGAAAAAAGATGTATTTTTCCAAAATTGCAGTTTTACCCACTTTGGATGGAGAGATCAATTTGTAATTAATTTTTAAGACCAGTATATGTTAATTTTGATAAAATAAACCTATTATTTAGAATCAGGACAACTATATTTACTTTGGATTAACTTCTGATATTTTTCTAATAAATATCATGTTTTGATGAATAGTAAAAATACGCTAAACTGTAATTTGAAACAACTTTTTTACATCGAGATAATTTATATACTTAAATAATATTATTTATTGTTTTTAAAGTATAAATAGAATATATTTTTATTATTTATTATAATTTTTAGAATGTTTATAAATTCTATATTTAATTATAATGTAAAAAAATTTCAATCTTCAGAAATTTTTTAACTTTTAAAAAATCGTTTTCCTATTTTGACAATGGGAATTAATTTAAAATAAATTTTTTCCAATTATGTGGTTTGAATTGAAAAAATTGTTTCCATATTTGAATTAATTAGATCCAATTTATGTAAATATGATCATTTTATTTTTTGAATTTATGAATAGTGACATCAATAATCATTTTTATTTACCATAGATAAAGGTTAACTATGGTAAATAAGGGTAAAAATAATATTATAATAATATTAAAACTACCATTAAATGTTTCATAATCCTATTTTATGAGATATTTATGACCATGGGAATCCTTTGGTACATTTTATGACCCCATGGAGTAACTTGGGTGTAATAATGACATGGTATTGTAATTAATTTAATGAAAAGAAAAAAATAACATAAACATGTATAACCTAACTAAAGAAATTTTAATTTGGTTTATATCAATGATATATTCTACTATAAATAGTTATTTGGAAGATAAAAGAAATTCCTAAGTCATGGTATTTTATTTATAATTTTTAAACATTAAATAAATAAATTTATTGATCACACAATGATCACGTAGTGTTACCTTATTAATGAAAAATTCAAATTAATGATATTATAAATAATAAAATAAATTTAATTTGAAAATCTGGTTGAAATATATGAAATTTTTGTATGAGAATGATATGTGAGGGATGAATTAATGCCTTTGGTTCAAATTAATATTGTTGTTATTTCTTTAAAAAAAATTACAAAAGAGTGTCAAAATTAACATAAATGAGTTTTTAAAAGAAATACCATTTTATTAAATGATATAATAGTCCTATAAAAATATTATTCATAAAAATGACATATATACTGTTTAAAATTTAATTAATGATCCACATTTGTTTCTCTTGGAATTTTATAGTAACTATGGTAAACATATATTATGAAAATACAAGAAGACATGGTAAGAGTTAAAGATTTCAACTAAGGGTTAAAGCTAAATGGTAAGGCTAATTTTGTGACCTAAAAAATTATAAAACCTATTTTTTGAGAGGATTTATACCCATAGTCATCTTATCTTTTAAACGTATCACCATGGGACTATTATAATTAGAAAATCAATTTGTAAAATAATAACAATTTAGGACCTTCCAAAAGTGTCGATCCTCCCTCTTATGAAAGGCCACCACCTCTACCCACTTACTCACACATCTCAAGCCCCTTGGATAACTCCATATAGGATAAAATAATCTCTCAACATCCCTCCATTCCATCTAGAAGTCATACATTGGGAATAAGTAAATTTAACAATTAAATTTGGCTCAAGTAAAAAGGAGTTACCTAATTTAGAGGAACATAAAGAACGAACGAGACAAGTCAAACATGAGCTACGGGAAATATTAACTCAATCTACATTCATTGAGTTAAATATCCATGTAATTGGTTTTTTTAATAAAATAGGTGTTAATTTACTTTTATTATTGTATACTTAATATCTACTTATATTGGGTGTGTTTTTATTTTCACACATAATAATTTCTTCAATTTATCTATAATATAATGATACAATATTTATAAGGCACTTATTCCCAATCTCCAATAATTGAGTAACATTTTGATTTATATAAGATCTTATTTTATATGGTTTATATTCAACCCCTTTTACTTTTAATTTCATTCTACGAGTTTCAAAACGAATCTTTTTCTACAAAGTGTTTAACTAATTTTCCTAAATGAATGTTTTTAACATAAATGGTGACAATGAACATTCTACTTCCATAACCATTATTTTATATGTGGCTTCCTCTACAAGGCGTAATGTTTTAAAAAAAATTAAATACCATATTCCTTTTTTAGGTAGTTTTTTATTGACAAGGGTTTTTAGAATGAATCAGTAGTCCCAATATTTTGAAATGATGGCTTATGATTGCAATGTGGAAATGTTATTTTTCCTTTATACTTTTTTATGTTTTATGATAATGTTATGGTTCATGGGAATTTAATTTGTATATGTTTGGTTCTGTGATAATCTTAGGGAGGTATAACCCATGATAGAAATCCAATTCATTAGGAAATGTGACAGAAGTAAATGTTATGGTTTTTTCTAAAATATTTAGTGAATATACTGTAATAGGTATTCAAAATGTATCCATGAATGTTACTCCCTATGTAGATTTGAATGATACAATGTATGTATGATATGGATGCCATAATTTACCATTATGATTTATGTTTTATGATTTATGATTACTAAGATATTTTTTCTGGAATCATATTATTTCATGAGGTATGATTATGAGTTTATGTTTTAAGGGTGAAAAGTGTTATTTTCGTAAAATGTTTTCAATGAGTTTAAAATATTCATGGTATAAGGTTTTCTTTCATTATTTTTCATCACTTACTGATCAAGATGTGATTATCCCAAGTTTTTGAAATGTTTTCCATAGGGTATAAGGATGGGTAAGAGGAAGGAAGAAATCAAGATTAATGTTATGATGATTTTTATCAAGAAAATATATCATTTTTTATTTCAAAATTGTTCATTTTGTAAAAAAATGATTTTGAGTAGAAGTGAATACATTTTAATTTTTTAGTTATTGTGTAATATTTATATCCTAATTCCCTAAAAATATAATCCTAAAAAATATACTAAATGTGAATTATTGACTTAACTGATAATTATGTTATGTTTATGGTTGTTTCCTTATGTCTACTGTCATAATGATTTAGGGATCTATGGACTACAACTAGAAATCCTTCACTACGTGGTTTAGATTTGTACATGTGTGAGAGAACCATATTGAATGTACTTCATGTGTTTTCTTTTTTGTGTACTTCATGTGATTCTTTTATGGTGTACTTCCTGTGTTTACTTTGTCGTGTACTTATGTGTTTCCTTTGCGGTGTATTTTGTGAATTTCTTGGTGGTGTACCAATTTAGTTTTGTCATCCCTAATGAGTATTATTTTACTCATCCCTACACGGGATATACCCACACATGTCATTTCTTGTGTAAAATATCAACCCTTTAGCAGATTACTTGGTTGAATGGGACCATTTGGTTCTTAGAAAGAGGCCCAATAGATGTGGTGTGCTTCATGGTATTCAGATAGCTTCTTTTGTACCCACTATTCTAGTAGAGTTTCTTTTTGAAATGGATTCATGAACTTGTACTTTTCCTCTTAGATGAGATTTTTTTCATCCGCCATTTATTCTTTAGTTATATTTAATGGTGTACATTTTTGTTGGTATCTTATTGGTATTCATTCTTGTTTACATAGTGTTTTTAGTTTAGCACTTCTTGTATTGGATTTTCTTGCATGTGTACAAGTACATAGTAAAATGACTCTCATTTGTGTGATAAACATACTCGGTGCTTGTCACTAGCCCCTGGCCTATTGGAGACAAAATTGGGGTAGTCACTGCATAAGCCCTAGGGGACTGGTCATGGAAAAGTCGTATCAAAGGTGGTGGATCCTACCAAAATAAACAAGAGTTTGTGAGATTCTTTTGGGGAAATAGTGTAATGTGTTTCGAGTTTGGATTTCAGAACAAAGACTCCAGTGTTTTTGTGGAGGCTGATGAATCCATACTCTAAGACTCTGAGTTCTTATTTTTGAATTGGTACATGAAAAAACGAGTTTCATGGAAAATATATGGTACATGAATCATATAGGATTGAGTGTGTTCTCATGTATTTCTTTAGTTAGTGTCATCTCAATAGGTATAATCTATTAACTGTTGTATGTCTTGATTTAATTCAAGTTACCTATACACAAACAACTATCTAGGATTGTGATGTGTGATCAAAAGGATTATCCACCTAGAAATAAGGAATGAATAATGGGACTCGTACCAGATATAGCACCCCTAAGTGGTTTATTAGTGATACCAGAACCTGGAGATCAGTAATTACTACTAGTATTACAGGTAGAGGTTGCACACATGCTAAGTGTATTGCATCAGTTCTAGGGGAAGTGACCTACTAGGATTAGAGGTGAGCTAGACCCCCTGCCATTTGATGATTGTCTGAAGGAAATTATTCTTGTCTTCCAGCTAGTGAGGATTCCTCTTTACCAAATGGTTGTTCTATCCACAACACTTATATATGGCTTAGTGGGGGAGATAGTCGAGCTTAGTGATCCATATGCATGTGGAGAATACCCTCTAATTGACAGACTTTGAGTGTCTCTTTAGGGAGGAGTTCTTCCCAGAAACCTTATGCTATGTTCATATAAAAGAGATACTTCTTCAACAGTATGGAAACCAGATAGTATTATAGTACTCATAGAGATTTTTAGATGTTTATCGTTACTCCGTAGATATGGTGCGCAACCCATTCATTAGGTCCAAGACATCGAGTAGGGGAAACACTAGGATATTATTGAATCCATTATATCCCTTATGATGTAGACATATGTTGGGGTACTGGAGTGAGATTTTCTGGTATAGGGGATTTTGGTGGAGGAGACATCGGCAATGGGAGATACCATCAGACATCAGGTAGAAATGTCTTCAGCAGCAGGTGGATGATAGCTGACACAAGTATCCCAAAGGATTCAAAGGATGAATGTGTGACATTAGGACGTGGCGTCGGTGGTGCAAGTCCCCCATGTAGTGTGAGTTGGCCAATAGATATACTGTGATACTCATGCGGAGGTCAGGGAATTGTGGCTCGAGATTGCCCGACATGCCACACTGATGATCAACAGATGGGTGAGGGACCACTAAGGTAGAGGTGAAGGCATTAAGAGGGTATTTCTCCTGGAGTAGGATGTGTTAGAGGATCTTGATGGGTATTTGGAGGTGGGAAGAGGTTTGAGGTACTACCACCGTGACCCCTTTATGGTCCACTATAGGCTAAGGGAGTTGGTGGACAGGAATGAGGCCAGCATCAGGCGATGGAGTCATATGACTCTTGTTCTCCAAATATGATTAAAGGCATAATCTATGTATTTTTTACCATATTGGTTGTTTTTATAGATACTGGTTCTAGTCACATATTTCTCTCCATGACCCTTGTTCAAGACACGGAGTTCCGGTGAAATTATTGACCCAATCAATATGCTTAGATACTCTTACGAGGGAAGATTAAAAGATCGCACATTGGCGCTAAGAGTGTTCCCTTACATTTGGTAGTGATATTTTCAACTGGGATTTCTTGGTCGTATGGTCATGGACTTATGTTTTCATCCTTGGTATAGACTTTTCATCCACATTCCATCCTCATATTGATTATCTTAGGTGCATAGTGTGGTGGGTCTATAGAGATGGGACCAGGTTTTCATTATTTGGTGAAAATGAAATCCAAGAAGCATTGGTTGGATTCACATGTAAAAGGGTACCACTGATCACATGACATCGGGAAATCCTAAAACTCAATGTAGTGTATGAGACGAGTCCTCAGTTTCCTACAGTGTTGGGTGAGAATTGGGATGTTTTTCGTAAATATGTGTCTGGATTACCTCCCTATATGGAATCTGAATTCTATATTAATCTATACCATGGGATTGCACCAATATCTACACCTAAATACCGGCTGGCTCTCATTCAGTTTTGTGAGTTTAGGGTGCACATGGATGACTTGCAGAGAGAGGGATTCATTAGACCCATTTTCACCCTAGGAATCCCTAATTTTTTTTCCAATAGGTAGAATGGATCATGGATTATTTTTGTACATCTGGTGCCTGAACATTGTGACTGTGAAGAACAAGTATCCTCTCCCGAGGATTTAAAATCACTTTAATCTGGTAAATGGGGCACGATGTTTCTCGATGATAGACCTTAGATCTATCTATCACCAACATTGAGTAATGTATGTGGACATCCTTATGACATTATTTTGATGTCGATATGACTACTATGAGTACCTAGTGATGCCATTTTGAATAATGAACTTACCATCAGTGTTCATGGGACTCATGAGTAGGATCTTCATGCCTTATACAGGTTCTTAATGGTAATAACTAATGACATCATAGTGTACTCAGCATCCAAGGAGGAGAATACAATACACTTGAGGATGGTCATGGACACACTCTGAGAGCACCATCATTATGGGAAGATCTCTAAGTGTCAGTTCTAGGTTTAAGAGGTCCACATTATGGGGAATTTCCTTTTAGAGGGTTGAGTTGGAGTAGATCTTGTGATGATTAAAGTGGTTCTTTCTTGGGAGCCAACCAGGAGTGTTATCGAGGTGTGGATTTTCTTGAGTTTGGTTGGTTACTATCGAAGGTTTGTACGCATATTTTCTAGGTTAGCAGCACCCTTGATAGCCTTGACATGGTAGGAGAAACCGTTTTTGGATAGAGAAGTCCCAGGAGTGATTTCAAGAGCTGAGGTAAAGGCTGACATGTGCTCCCATATGGAGATTACCGGAGGAGGCAATTGAGTATGTGGTGTTATGTGATGAATCATGGTCTGGTTTTGGTTATGTATTGATGCAGTGTAATGTTGTGATTTTCTATGGCATGCACTGATTGAGATAGTATGAGAAGAACTCTACAACCCTTGATCTGTAGTTTGTTGTGGTAGTCTTCTCACTGACGATTTGGCGACACTACCTAATGTGCGAGCGGTTTACCATTTACTCTGACTACAAGTGTCTCAAATATATCTTCTCTCAAAAGGATTTGAACTTGAGATAAAGGAATTAGCAGGAGTTCATCCAGAACTATGACTTTGAGATAGTCTATACTCTATGAAAGGGGAACGTGGTGGTAGATGCTCTCAAATAGAAAACATTATCACTATTATAGATTGAGTAGTCAGAGTAGTTATCCTTGTTGAATATATCCTTTACGGATAGAGAAGAAGCATATTATCCACATTCGATGGTTGGTACCTCTCTACTCATTCAATGAGTTTGGGAGTAATTTATTACAGATATGGACTATAAGGCTTTACGTCCTCATATTCCCAAAGGGAATTCCCCTAATGGATATTCACAAGATGGGGAGCATGTATTCCTCTTCAAAGGGTAAACAGTGGTTCTTGTGATGTTGCGGGATGAGTTCTTGGGGGAGTTCCATAATTCCCCTTTATAAACACATACAGGAGTTGAAAATATGTATCAAGACCTCTGACGTTAGTTCTAGTTGTCAGAGATGTGGGAGGAGGTGGAAGTGTTCGTTTCTCAATGCCTCACTTGTGAGAAAGTGAAGGATGAACACCATGTTCTAGTGGGTTTGACTCAACCCCTTGAGGTGAAAGAGTTAAAGTGTTATGGGATCTCGATAAACATCATGACAGCTTTACCATACATTCCCAAGAGACATGATACCTTCTTGGTGATATTTTAGAAACTATGTATGTCATCCATCATCATATCACTCCATTAGAAGAGTCCATTAGAGATCATGGGACGCCTCTATGTGCATGATAAAGTTAGGATTCACAGTGTACCATCAACTATCACCTCAGATCTCAATGATTTCATTACATCCATGTTGTGGAAAGGATTTCAAGAGGATTTTGGAACTCAGTTGTGCTTGGGAATGGTGTTTCATCTGTAGATAGATGGTCATATGGAGAGGACCATCCAGGTTCTAGAGGACATGAAACATGCTTTCACCCTAGACTCTGGCCATAGTTGGGAGGACCACCTACCTCTTGTTAGGTTTTTTTAACAATAGATACCAATAAAATATTTTTATGACACCATTCGAGGACTTTTACAGACGACCATGAAGGTCATCACTATGCTGGACAAGCACAAAAGAGTCAGCAATCACAGGTCCAGAGTTGATACGGGTTACCATCGAGAAGGTGTGGATCATCCATGAGCAAGTGAGAACTGCGTAGAGAAAGTAGATGACATATGTTAATAGGTGGAGAAGGCATTTGGATTTCATGGTGGGAGACAATTTATTCACTAGGGGATCACCTCGATGGGGATTTGCAGATTTTTGGCTGAAGCGATAAGTTATCTTTGAGATACATCAACCATGTTCAGATATTGGGCAAAGTTGGCGAGGTAGTGTACTACCTAAATATAACCATATAGATTCACTAGGTTCATGATGTCTTCCAATTAACATTGTTGATGAGGTACATGGATGATTCATCATACATAATTGATTGTGGCAAGTTGAAAATTGACGAAGGGATGGATTTTGTGGGGTACCTAATTGAGATTGAGGAATGATACGAGAAGATCCTCTATGGGTGGTCGATTCCTCTTCTTCATGTTTAGTGGTAGAATGAGAATCATCAGGAGAACACTTGGGAGTAGTATTCTCATATTTTTTCTTAGTACCATCATCTTTTTGATGACTTTCCATTGTATTGGATTTTGGGGATAAAAATACCTTAGTTGGGGCGAATTTGATGAATCATTTTTTGTTTGGTTTTATTTTTATAAATTATTTGGGAAAATTTTGAGACCAGGAACTAAGATGACATGTGATTCTGAGTCTTGGTGTGCCTATAATGATTATTTTAATAATTTTATGTTTTTAATACCACGCATGAGTGATTTTTCTAAAAAATTTAAATAAATCTTAATATACATCTCAAATCATAAATATGAGGAAACCATTGAGCTTAGAGCATGTCCTTTATCCAAGGAAATAACTAGAACTGGTCAGCATAGATCATCTATAGATAATGTCTCCAGGTGTGTAACCAAAAAAAATTAAATTGAAATTATTATATATTTAAATACTCATAACTCATAAATTGTAACTCATATTATAAATTTGATACCCCTGTTGAGTTTTTAATGGACTTTTTTCCATAGGTAGGGCCTAACCTCGACTGGCACAGATTGAGGGTGAAAGTTTGATTTTGGATGTAGATGTCATCAAAATATCTAATAAAAATATTTTATTGAACATTAAATGTTGATGGAGTGTTTTTTCATTTTTTAATTATACATGTTAGTGGAATTTGTGTTTATCACCATAACCATGGAACTCCCTTGAGACAAGTAGATGGAATATCTCTCCTGATGAGGAATGATAGAAGATAATGGATTAATGATGACAAGGACCCCCTTTTTCATCAACGAGCAATCCAATCATCGAGGCCAGGTGTTGATCTCTTTGAGATTTATTTTCCCCTTCCTATAATCAAATGATAAACTTGGAACAAACAATAAATAGGTTGATTTGAAGTTCGATGGTCTATGTGCAGTGGATAATTATTGCGGGATTAAAGGGAATGTATAGTAGTTAGTATTTTGTTGTAGGTTTCTTCTTGATCCTGATAGCATGATCAGATCAAGGAAAATGAGAAAGTCCATGATCTATTTATGGGTGTTCATGTGCATTATATATATCCCCTAAATCGATTGAGTTCTTAGTGTGTTATTTACCTTTTGAAACCATTTGAGAATGATCGATTGTTTTCACCCACTATCCATGGCGCAATGATCCGAGACAGAAGGTAGTGATTAGTGATGACATTTAGGATGTAACATCGGAGTACAATAAGCAAGATATAGCTCACGGGTGGGAGAATAATGAACGGTGGCCCACTAGGAGGTTCCCCAGTAGAGATGGCACTGCACGGCCTGGTGGGATGTTGGTTTCTGGTAAGGCGCACAGCCACGATCCTATCGGATACGGATCGAAGGCCTCTTCATATGAGGACCTCACCGCAGTATGGAAATGGGACCTTGACAGATGTTGTGTTGTCCTTTTTGACCTAGAGTGCATGGTCAATCCAAGCACTAATGGAGCTGGCCCACATGGCCCTACGGATCGCAGTCTAATGGACCAATTAGCTGGGCTAGTTCACGCTGGCCCATAACTATTGGGTTGGGTCAAGTCGGTAGAACCTGGTTAGGTCGCATCGCCCAGATCGGGTCAACTCAAACATGGACCAAAAAAGACACTTTTTAATGAATTGGTCATATATATCCAAATGTTTGTCCCTATTATGAGACAATTATGGTGTTGGGACCCTTGTAATGGGATTATCCTTTTGATATACTTTAAGTGAGTTTTGGTGGATGTTTGAATGCAACCTAATGGATTTATGAGTAGGTTCTCCCCAAACAAGAATGCTATGGGCATAATCCTATGGCTTGATGTGAGTATGTAGTCATGGTGACTATGTGACTTGGGGGGGCATATTTACATATCGATGCCCTGTGAACCATCGATGCTCCAAGTGACATTGATTCTCCATGCTCCATCAATGCTTTGTGTTCCATCGATGTCCCATACACCATTAATGATCTGGGTTACATCGATGTGATGTACACCTCTAATAATCTATGTTCCATTGATGCTATATGCACCATTGAAGATCCAAGCACCATCGTTACTCTGTCCTCCATCAATACTCCATGCACTGCTGAAACATCTAGCATCATAGAGACTGAGGGAGATGTTGAATACAACTAGAAATCATTCTCTTCATTCTCTAGACTTGTACCTATGTGAGCTGACTGTATTGACTATAATTCATGTGTTTCCTTTGTCGTGTAATTCTAGTGTCTCCATTTTAGTGTACAATGTTTGTTTAATTTTTTGTGTACTCCATTTTTTTCCTTTGTAGTGTGCTTTATGTCTTCCTTAGTGGTGTACCATTGTGGTTTCAGGGACCTTATTTAGTATTGTTTTACTCACCCCTACACGTTCTATGCCCACACATGTTGTGTCATGTGTAGATGATCGATGCATTGATATAGTCCTTGGTAGACCAAGATTATGTGGTTATTAGAGTGTGGCCCGACATATGAGGTGTGATTCAGTGACCTCAAACAACTGTTTCTGTACCTACCCTTTAGGAAGGTTTTTTTTGCAGATGAGAGTCATGGGTTTTTACTTTTCCATTGGCTTGGGCTTGTATTTTGGCCCTTTTTACTTTTCGGTTTTTTTCTCTAGTACTATTTTATTGGTATCTTATTGGTATAAATGTCTGTTTTCTTAATGTTTTCATTTCATCGATTTTTGGCTAGGATATGGGTTTGTGTGTGTATAGGTACTTAGGAAAAAGTCTATCATTTTTGGGATATTCCCAATCAATGCTAGTCACCATCCCATATCCTATGGGTGGCAGGCTTGGGGTTCTCATGGAATGGGCCCCATTGGAAGAGTCGTGACATAATGTAAAAATAAAAAATGCAATGAATAAAATTATTAACAAACATTACTTTTGAGTATGAAAATGTTTTTATAGCAAAATAAATTATCGACTTCATTGAAAAGAAAATAATTGGATTATACATAATAAAATTTAAATAATGACTTTTAAAATTAATCCGAAATATAATTTTACAATGTTAATAAATGAAAATAAAATATAGATTTTAAAAAGTGTTTATTTTTTTAATATTTATCAACAAAGAAAACATTTCATGAAATCCCAAAAATTCACCCTAAGAAAATTATAATATGAATATTTAAAAAAATATGTTCATTTTTTCAATTATGGTTAAAAATAATCAAACAAATAATTAAATAACATATAAAAAACTATTTTATTAAGAATAAAATAAATTTATTAATAATTGAGGGAATATTAATAAATAAATTATTATTGATTAGGAAATTGGTATTGAAATTTTATATTTTTTTAATATTATTCATAACCTCCAATTTAATTTATAAGTTATACTATAACAATATTCCATGATTTTTAAACATGATTATGTGTTCTATATACACTAACAAATATAATGTTCTTTTAAAAACCATGGAGTGTTACATTCTTCCCCCCATGATAAATTTATCATTCATTATTTCATTTTATATAATATAGTTAAAATCATTGGGATACATATTTTTCATGGTTTTTTCAATTTCTCACATTACCGCCTCATATTTATGGTTTCTACATTATAGTTTTACTAGGAAATTTATCTTCTGGTGTACAACATTATCTCTATAGTCCAAGATCATAACACCCTTAACCTCATAAGATAAATCATTTATCTTGTTATACAATTTAAATAATCATTATAATTGAGGGATTTGGTATGTACTTCTTCAAGTGGGGTACATGGGACATGTTTTGTACTTGAGATATGTATTGTGTGAGTTTTATTCAATATTACAAAGTGCTAATTAGATTGATAATATAAAATGAGTTGATTTGCCTAGAAAATTTCTTACCACTATTGCCAAATCTCATGAATATATTCCATTGGAATATGAGGAAAACAACATTATCTTTGACCAGAAACTATAGGACTCCGTGATGATTTTCAGTATAGATGTTCTGTCAATTATGAGCATACATGATGTGCTGTTTAATTTTAATCACCTTTTCTAACATTTCCTTAGCTATTTCAAGCCCGAACATCATGTTCTCTCAAACAACATCCCAACACATAGGTTTCATACATATTTTACCAGAAAAGGAATCATAAAATCTATCTAAAAGATTCTGTGAAATCTATTATTATATGAGAAATCAACCAGAGGAATTTTTTGATCCTATCCTCCATTGTAGTCCATTTACCATACAATAAAAATTTATGTTAATTGTATAATATTCATCTCTAATTGGACATTAGTTTGGAGTGATAATGGGAACTGAATTTCAACTCCGTATTTCCATCATGTTGGAGACCCATCTAGTATGCATAGGTAAATCATAGAACTAACCTAGATAATATCAATAATGATGTTCCATGATGCGTCACTAACTATCTAATGTATATACTTGACTTTGGATCAATTGTGAAGTCCTCTAAAATATTAATGAAGTAAAATGCTTTTCTGGGGGATCCACAATAACCCATATTGAAAAGTTTCCTCTAGATGTATTTGGAAGACTAATGAAAATTTCCAAGGGGATGTTTTCACATTTACATATAGGATTAGGAAAAATTTTCATCCTCCATATATAATTATTCCTTTATAAAATCAATTTCTGACGTAATATAAATAGTAATATATATTATGTGAGCCCCTTCTTCACACTATCCCACCAATAGTACTCTAGTAGATCATGATACATCCTCAAGCTCCGTATTTGGATGGTGAAAGATGAGTTTTTTGGATCATTCAATATATCATTCTTTATCGTAGTATATGATATTACATGTAGTCATGAACTATATCTTACAACACCTTCCTCATCAATTTTGGTCTCTTAGGATCTCAATTTTCTTTATAGCTTCCAAATTGTTTTGAATTTCGACATCATTATTTGAAAATAAATTATCATTTCTTGATGGTATTGTTGAGAAATAATTTGAGAATGAAATGATGATATTTATTCATTTATTACTCCCATGTACATCCTTTTATATTTTAATAAAATTGGATCAATCTCATTTCCCATAATTGTTGTGGTTTCAAAATCCTTCCTACATCGATTATCTAATATAGTATTTTCATTCACAACATGGTAATGGATTAAGAAACCATATTCCATTAATAAGATAAAACTATATTGACTATCAAATATTAATATCCTTCTTCTAAATATATATTTTATGAACTTATGGTTCATATATATTTCACACATCTTCCCATAGAGATAATGATTCCATATTCTCAATGCAATTTTCAAAGAATCCAACTCAAGATCACATGATGAATAGATTTTCTAATGAAAATTTAACTTCCTTGAGTCATAGGATACCACATTTTAATTTTTCATTACTATACAACACAAATACTATATATAATAACCTCTATATACCATAATATTTTCCCTACCTAAGAGATGTGCTGGTATTGGGGAAGTCATAAATCTCTTTTTCAGTTCCTTAAACCTCTCTTTGCATTCACTAATCCAAAAAAACAATTTTCACATCCGAGTAAGCATGATTAAGAGGATTTAAAGTTGTGAGAAATTTCTCACAAGTCAATGGTAATAGCCAGCTACTCCAAGGAAACTACATATCTCTGTTATAGCTACATGTCTATCCCAATCCTCAAATTACATTTTTTAATAATGGTATATATATTACCCATCGTTGGAGAGTAATAAAAAGATAATTACACCTTGTTCATATAGAATATATATTTTTTGTAAATTTAAAATAGATAATAATTTCACAATGTCCTTACCACACTACTCAAATGCTCTTCATTGTCCTCTATACTTTTAGAGTATATCAAAATAACTATTTTAAAGACTTCCACAAATTTTATAACATACACACCTAATACTATATTCATTATTTCCAAACTAATTTTTTGTGGCATCAGTCAGTCCTATGTGAATCAGGATGAACTTTTATTTTCTATAATTTGATCGAAATGTAATTCTAGGAATATTATCTATCTTCACATCTAATTACTGAGATCCTATCAAATGGTCAACTGAAGATAAATATTGGGCCTCACATAGTTTAATTGAAAATTTTTTATCCATGAAAGTGGATACATGTTCTTTATCAATATTATTTTGAGTTGATAAAAATAAATTAAAAAACACATTGACTCATCCTTATTTATGATGAATTAGACCAGTGTACCTCCTGATGAATCACTCAAGAAGATAAATCTGGTTTGAAGATTGTATTTTATCATCTTTTTTAGTTATTCAAACTCAAAGGTGTAAATTATAAAATTGGTCTTGGATATTGGCTGAGATCCAGGTATATGATTGATTAGGAACTCAAGCACTTAGTTAGGAGGAAGAATGGGAAACCTTTTAGGGAATACATCAGTGTAATACATTTCAATGAGAATGTTTTCAACCATGATTCTATTCATTGTCTCAATAATTTAATCCCAATGTTCTTTCTCAAAAGGAAATAATATCCAAGATTACGAAGATTAATTCAAGGGAGATTTTTCCTCCTCCGTATAGTTGCATTTAATCATATGATGAATTAACAAGTGAAGAGTGATCTCTATATATTGAAATATGATATTGGATTTATATATGAATTGATATTATTTTCTATTTATTGTATAAAATTATACTAAAGTAAGTATTAGAATATTTTATGTAATATTTAAACCAAAAACATTAAGTTAGGAGGACTTATATACTTATGATACAATATTTTCTCATTTATCTATTCTCATAGAGAGATCAACCCCCTTGTTTTGAGGTGGAATTTAAATAATTATAATAAGCTTTGAAAATAAGGAAGAATTCATAAGAATATAATTCAATGGTATTATTATTATTATTGAAGGAATATATATTCTACCTATCACCATATTTTTTTTCCAGGATCCACTTTAGTAGTATTTATAGAATGTGTACATCCTTGCTCTCTAGGGATTTTAGTTTGTTTTCATTTATTATCTATTATTAAAATTACATTAGAGAGTTTTCTAGTAAAATGATAGTGTTACTTTTAGTTGAACTAATGTAATATAGGATCGGTGTTGATATGATCCTTGGTGATATCCCAACTAGGATAAATACCTCGAGAGGATGGTGTGAATCAAGGTATGTTAGATTAAAACAATTACCCAATTGGATATTGCTTTTTTTTTATAAAAACACTCATCTCTCCCTTTCCAATAGATATGTATTAAAAATTGAAATAATTAATGAGATATGTAGATTTTACTTATATAACACTCACTAGGCTACATCAATGGAGAGGACAACAATCACAAGCCAATGTACCAAATTCACTAAATATCACTTCCAAAATAAGGTTTGTTATAGTCCACTTGTATTCCTAGGATCAATCTCATTACAATGTCTTGTGAAAAAACATATTCCCAAGGGTAACTCTATCGAACTCACCTTCAATGGTTCATTATTGGTGGAGGGGATCACATTCTTCTCCATCCATTACTCACTGATCTGGAAAGGATTCAAACACAGTTTATGGACATGATGGGCCCTTCATTATAAAAAATTAGTGAATTATTGATTGTAGGTAGATTATATATTAATGTTCTATTCTCATCTACATGATGAATACTAGTTTACCATAGATTCAATAGTAAATCCCTTATAATGACTTTTTTGATGCTCACTAACTTTGAAGAGCTCACACAACCTTCAAGAAACTACCTAATTCATGAAATTCATATACTACCTTCATAGAACTAACAACTTCTTTAAATATAAACTCATTCATGAAGCTCAAATAGACTTCATGATGCCACCAAAATTATAGAATCCCAGACACATTCAATAATCTCACTTATCCTTCTCAATGATTACAACATTCAGTTATTTTTTATAGCCTTCGCGAACATCAATAATTTCGTGATGCTTACAAATTTTGGCTAGCATTCATATATGTCACAAACTTAATTTCTTCATAAAAAATTTATGAGAACAATCTTCATGAATCGACTTCACGAAATCAAAATTTTCTAATCACGGTTAAGTATTTCTCTACTATTCTAATAAGGGTGGACTCATATTTATTTTTGTTTCTCGCAATAAATAAGAATGCATCCACATCATCACAATTTTTTATAGAACATTATCTCATTCTTGATGATCTATTTTTTCATGAATAATTAGGGATATTTTTCAATTGTGAATCTTCGTGTAGTCATGATGATTATTATTAACCCTTCATGCATTCATGATGCTCCAACTCTCATAGACATGGAGGTTACAGTCAACCCTTCACACATTCATTATGATCATTCTCATGGATCCGTACCTTCACCAAAATCAATTTTCAGAACCCATTATTCAATAAACTCATTCCATTATAATATTTTTATGAGTCATACATGGAAATAAAACCTTTATAATGATTGATACTTTCATGGAAATTAAAAAATATGACCTTGTATATATTTCTTTTGTATACCTTCTAGGGAATCCATTCTTCTGTCTTTAAATTTTTTAGTATACCTTGTCAACAATATATAAGGGACCCTACAACTGACCACAAAACCCTTCTTTTTTAATGAATAATGTCATCCCAAAAACACTGAAATGTTACATTGATGGATTTTCACCCAACAATTAATTTCCACCATTTAATTAGTGGGGTTCATCAACTATTTTCATCATTTAATGGTAGTTTTACCTTCTTTTCCTCACTTGAATAATATTTTAATTCTCTTCAACTTGTTTTTCGGATGCTTCTTCCCACACTTTTGAAACATATGATAATAGGAACTCATTCCTCTATGACATTTATCTATAAATCCATCATATTGAAACTCCTTTAAATTCATTTTATCTCTAGGACCATGAGGAGACTAAGAGTCTCCATTATCCATATAGAACTTGAGGGAACAATGTAAAATATTCTCATTACATAAATGTCAAATTTATAATTCTTTGAATATAATTATGTTTAATTCACTAATGAAATTATATATTGTAATTCTTGTATTGATAATTATATTAGAGGCATACAATGAAATCCTTGTGAATTTTTCCTCATAAACTATGATAAACTCATCTTTATTTTATATAATTGTAAAGAAATAATTCGGCAATTTAGGATAATTGTTTCAGGGAAAAATATTTATTTAAAAATAATTTCTTGAATTCTCCTCATGCCATGTAATCAATAACCTATTTTGATATCATGTTCTCGATTAGTTTCTACTGATGATTCGCTTATCCCTCAATTCGATTAACAGAGAATGCAATTTTCTCTTGTTATCAGAATTATGGTAAAGAGAATATCTTCTAAATGGAGATAATATATTTTTTCCTTTATTAGGGGACCCTAATATCCACTAAATTGTGGTGTAATGTTCACATAAAATACCTGACTATAGGATTAAATTTCTTAAGATAAAGTTTGTGTTCAGTATGATTCATGTAACTATTGAAAGCATGAGTGAGATGAGATGGTACTATCATAAAGATCCCATCTATAGTTCATATATGGTTAGGTGTATAATTATGTAAAATCATCACATTTTTTTCTTATTTATTATTTCCATGGTTTCTCTTATTTCACACCATATACTAACAAAATGAAAAATGATTAAAATACATTAAACATATTAAATTTAATTGTATTATCATATAAGGGATAACTAATAAATGATAAGAATATCCTAACATATATGTTTCACAGTTTTAATATACATTATTCATGGTAATTTTCATATTAAAATTTTAACCTAACAATTTATTCTTTTACTTGATAACGGGTTTTAAAAAGTTTTTGAGAATCTCAATGAAAATCCTTAGGGAGTTTCAAACCTAGTGTGCATCAATGCCAATTTTTTTGTGCACTGAGTGACGATCATGTTAATAACCAATTCTCTAATTTCATTATTACCATTAGTACAACTATTCCTGATCTACATTCACATATAGTAACTAGATATGGATTTAATTTCATGGAATCCATTCACTCCATACTTCATCAAAATTATATGATATTTTTCATAATGAAGGATTAACCTAACAGTTATCACTAATGTATTCTAGTCCCAATACTATCAAATTAATCATAATTTCCTATTATTCCAACTATAGGGACTCAATCCATTTTTATACTTATTATTAAATTATTTTTAACATAAATAATTATTAATTATAAAACAAGTATTGATAGTCCTATTGTTATTGTAATATTTAGAACATGAAAGGTTGACATGAAAATAAACAATTATTTATTTTAATATATATATTAATCTCTTAAATTCCATTGTACACCTAGAATCTCAATGGATAACCCTGCAAATATAGATACAAAATGGGTGAGTTAAAAATCTAAATAAGTAAATAAATATGATATGAAATCATAATATGTGAGTTGAATGTATAATGTGATTCCATAAATAAAAAGTGTCATGAGTAATATATTGAGAACATAACATAAAACAATTGTGTCATATGATCCTAAAATTATTTAAAATGTGGTACCAACACAAAACATGACATAATTAGAATTCAAGGAAATCATCCAATGATTACATCACATGGGGGACTGATTACCATTACGGATTAGTTTTAAACCCCAATCACATGCATAAAGTTTCATGAAAAAAACATTACCCAATATATAGAAGAACTATATGGGTACACAAATCATATAATTTTCATTATTATGTGTTCCAAAAAGTTAAATAATTAATAAGGTAGAATCATAAGAATTTTCTATGGAATTAAATATGATTCATAATATTTTCACATATCATAATGAATGTAAATTTCATAAATATTCCAAAGTTAAGAATAAATAAAATATTTTGGATTTCTATATCTATGTAAAAATTCATAGTTCCCAAAATATGGTGTTCATTTGGGAATAAAAAACATTAAATGGGTGTTTCATAAAACGGATAGGGGATAAAAACATTCTGTATAACCGTGTTTGATTTTAAATACATAATTCAATAAATGAAATTATGGAATGTATTAAACCATTAAAGTAAGGGAGAATTAGAATTATATATATAATATATTTATATAAAAATACTCTATACATAATCCATAATAACATATGGAAAGAGAATGTAAGTTGGACATAAAATGCTCATTCCTCAAAGAAAAAGTGTGGTTCCAAGTTATCCATACCTCATGTATGTCTTTGTATGCATTAGAAAACACAATATAAAAAATATATATTTATTGTAACTTTATTACATAATCATTAATATATATATTATACAATATATTATTTTATAATAATAACTTACATTCCATTTATAGTCAATTTTTTATTAAATTTATTTCTCTAGGTGATAATTGCTTCATGTTTCTTGCATGATTTGATTCGATAATATTATTTTTTTATAAATTGAAAAGGTTACATCATATTAAAAATGATTAAAATGATTTATTTATCATATATATTATTTTTATTTTTATTTATACTCATCCAAAAAAAATATTGATAAAATATTCATTACATTGTTCACAGAAAAGGTAGGGCGTATGCACACATAAACACTACTTCCATTTTTTATTCATTGAGTCAAATAAATCAATATAATAATTACACTATCCCAAATAATTATATTATCATAAATATAATATAAATTTATTAAATACATTATTAGTATAATCTGTGAGAGATAGTGATTGAAAACAAATTACATTGATTCAGGATTAGTTGGTATACTATACACATGAATGACAATATATATTCCCATTTGAAATAAGTAGAGAATTATTTAGGTGATTCCATTATCTTAATATCATCTTAGTATATTAAAATTTATTGGGTTTCTATTTATATTATTTTCATTATATTTTATTTTTATATTATAGTAAATAAATCTAAATCATTCGATTAATGACAATTCCTCTTCAAGAGATAACTTCCTTTTCTTCACAACATAAACCATTTAATGATACTATTATTCTAAAAAGTACCTCTAGAAAATTTTGAGGAATCTTATAAACTTATTTAGATAGATATTTTCTGAAATAAAAGGCATTTTATATGTGACTAAAATATGATAGGAGGTTCCCTTATAAAAGTGAGGGGAGGGGCACTCATGGAATTATTTATAATATTAAATCAATATATAGTAATTTTGACTGAAAAAGGTTATAAAGTGAAATAAATTAATAATTGTTTGGGGATCTGTTTAAATAATATCATAATTTGATTTTTTGAAAATATTATATTTTCTTTGTACCATTATCTCTCTGTTTTAACACGTGTCAAAACATTATTATAGTAACCATGATAGTATATTTTTTAATTTTTTGGGGTCGATATAGTTTCTATAAAACGAAAAATAGTTAATATGTGGAATATAATTGAAATATTTAAACACATACAAAACCATTGGAAAAATTTTGTATTTTTTTTATGTACAAATATTTTAATAAAATATTATTTATCATATAATAACAATAATATCATTTTTGGAAGTGTTAATTTATTTATGATTTGAAGAAAACATAATTGAATTTTAATTTTATTATATTAGACTAACAACTCTATAATATGATATTTTTTTATAAAAGTTAATGGTACAAACAAATTCCTTAAAATTTAATTACCTTTAACATTTTTGAAATCACTAATTTGATTTTTCTATTCCATGAATAAATACTTTGTGGGAATTATGTAAGAATTTTAAGTAAATATTTGTTACCTAAAAAATAAAATAAAATTATCCTAATAAAAAATAATTTTTATTATAAAAAATTATTTCTAATAAAATACATAATTTCTTTATCTCCATCAAGAATATTATATAAAATATAAAAGCAAGGAAGTGAAAATTTTATACTTTATCTTTTAATTAAATATTAAAAAGATAAATATCGAAGATATATGATGCCATTTTGAAATGATTTATAAACATGTATGGATTGGATAAACTACACTCATCCAATTAAAAAATATTTTATTGTAATTTTCATTCCGTAACATTATGTATTTATCATTAATAAACCAATTAACCCTTTCCATGGTGACAATTATTTAGTACGTTTACCAATCATATTGAACAAAAATAAAAGGGACCTATTTACCCAATTTGGACCCATTTTTACAAACAATTAGTATAATTATAATTATTTAATATATATAAGTAGAAGAAATTAATTTTTGATAACAATTTAAAACATAATAAATTTATTAAAGAAAATCCATTTTGTTTAAAAAAAATTAATCCCAATTAAAGTCTAAAATTCATTATAAAGACCATAGTTTAATTTCATTTAATTAAAAATATATCAAATTAAATTTCAAACCTAATCGATCTTAGTACTGTAATATGTAAATTCTTGATAAAAAATTAAATTTTCCAATAAAAATAAATATTTTTCACTATTAATGGATAAATCAATAATTTCAATAAAAATCACAAAATACAACCCTATGATCATTCTATTACAATGATTTCTAAAATGAATATTATTTTATGTTATTTAATTTTCTAAAAGTTATAGTAATTAATTAAAATTTATTCTCACAAAAAGAAATAAATATCATTTTTTAGTAAATCAATTTTTTTGAAAAAGAAAATTAACATTACAAAAAATTTAGTGATTATTAATCTATAAATTTTTTTTGTGTAGGACCATTATATAAGTATTTCATATTTTTTTAATACAATTAATACATGACAATTTAATATCTTGGTTATATGATAATAATATTTCAATGTAGGTTGATGCTGAGTTTTCAAGGTTGTATGTGCTATTAATAAAGGTTTTCTTTTAAAATCATTGAGTGTTAAAAGATAATATACCATTTTATTAAACAGATGATGCACCATTTTGGGCCTTCAAAAATAACCAATAACCTTCCCATTATCATCCCATGATATCCTTCAATATGAAGAAAATATGTAAATACATTTTGTTCAACTTCACTCTACTTCGTAGTGTGAATTAAATGTTATGTAATACACTATTGAAACACTTCAAACTCCCATTAGTATCATCTTTATCCATTTTTTAAATCATCCCCCATGACTTATTAAACATTAAATAAATCTTTATGCATATATACAAGTTACATTTTAAATTGTTTTGAATCTATTATCAATATATCCATGAAAACAATGTGTCATGTTAAGTATCCATGTGAAATTCCCTTTGAAACACCCAATTCCATGTTAAAATGGATAATTATCCCTATCATTACGGGTCTTCAATTTCAACTTATAATTCATATAACAAAAAAACTCCAACACAGGATACACCAAGCCCATTTGTGCTCACACTTTCTGACAAGTGGATCTTTAACTAAAAACAAATAGTGAAATAACATGGAGATATACCACCCACAATTTTTTTTGTAACATGACCTCTACTATAGATTGTTCCATTATAATGGATTCTTTATATAGTAACTTCACAATTCCTTTTTTTGGGATTTTTATTTCGCACCATTGAACATCAAATGCAAAGAACCCATCAAACTTGTATGTTGATATCCAATTTTCTATTTTTCATCTTTAGAACTCCCATGTGATTCTTTTCACCACCACGACTATTGATATGCCAATATAACGCATTAATATTTCAAAGTGGTTAACAATAAAACCTCTATGAGAAAACTATGATGTGGTCCTTCCCAATTTTGGGTTTTTAATCTTTCACTTTTAACTATATGTGTTATGGTATATTTTCCACTTGGATTTCTATAAGAATTCATCTATAACGTCTTTGGTCCTTCCACTAATCATATCAAACCCTTGTAAAAATATCACATACAAATGATTTTAGATTAGGAATCCTCCTTTTATGGAAAATTAATCCATTACAACAACATTAAACTTTGAAAAAAAAAATTATAAATCAATCAATATTATTATAAAAAAATCTCTACACATCCCTCATTGGGGTCTACATTAGCCACCAACTCTTATTGTCAATAAATCTGACTAAAAAATTTAAGGTTCTAACAATATAATCCATTTTATATTTTGGAAAATCACTAACACAATATAATTTCTAATATATCTTCACCCCATTTTTGGAAATGAAAAACAAAGGGTCATTGTCCCCATTATTTGAAATATCAAAAGTAGAGAAAACTATAAATTGGATAATCCTAAATTCTATCCCCATATATGTGAATTTTTCTTCTCCCCTTCATAAATAGAGATCTTCTATTTTATTATATTCTTCCCCTTTGAATGGCGTCTTCTCTATGAAATTTTCTCAATATTTTATCACCATTCATGTCTGTGATGAAACTCCATGATATTCACCCCCTCATTGGAACATAGTCTTCTTCTTTAAATCTTATTAAAATTTATTATAAATGATTATATTTCAGTAACAATTATCACGAGACATCAAATTCATGGTAAGAATCCTGAATTTGATAATCTCTTATCACACAAATTTTCACCATCTCAATGTTTAATTTATTGAAAATTCCACTTGTTGATTTGAAATAATAACCTATCCTCTAAGCCAACAACACCATATATTACCATAGGAAACATTATTTTTATATTACGACCCCATGGTTTTAAATAATAATAATGAATTAAAATTATATCATACACTCATAAATATCAACACGGTATATACATAATTCTAAAAAACAAATATATGAACTTGAAGTTTATCAAAACTGTTTTTTTCCATCTTCTCTCTAATAGTGCCTTAATTCCACTAATTTTTTTGTCTATATACCAAAGGATATATACAATATAATTTTTATTATACCAAATAAAAAAAAATGTAAAACCAATTTCCCATTATTACATTGATCAATATCTTTAATATTGAAAAAGGAATCACTTGTTATATATAAAATTTAATATTGGAACACAAAATTATGTCACAACATCACTGATATCTTTTAATGAGGTACCTCAATGGGTTTTATATCAATAATGTCCAAATAATCATGAGAAATAGTTACAATAATTTAAATACTATATGAGAGGGTTAACTCAAACATCTGCATGTATATGAATGGGGATGATCAGGTTTAACCAACACTTCAAACTCAATTCCACTATTTCCCTTTTCGGATGTTTTTAATGTAATGTGATCATGTCATTTTCCTATTCTTATTGTTTTTTACATCTCATATATATGACCAATTTATCCTATTTCTATTTTATTTTCCATGTGTTATGATGATAGAAAACATTTATTCTTTCATAAAATATTTCATGTCCTTTCATTTCATTAGTTTTTACAAAATTGTTGAATTAATCAAACTTTAGAATATTTCTTCTTACATTGTATCAATTGAATATATTTCATCAAAATTATTTCTCAATTGATGGATGTTCCCCTAAAACATCAAATCATTCATTATAGTGGTTTTTTGTGACCACTTAATAATACCTCTTCGAGGATGGTCATAAGTTTTATCTCGAACTCCATCTTCCTTGTTGGTGAATTTTATTTCAATTTTATTCTTACTTTATCACCACATGAATAACTCATATATTTTAGTAGAATATTTTCTTTATAAAGGTCATGTTTGGGTAAAAATTTCCAAGTCACATTTACTGAAGGAGGTATATTACAAAATTAGGTAAGAGGAAATTTTTTTCATTATTTTTCATGAAATGGAATTGAATTTGAATGATGTTCATCTGACCATGTGATGTTCGTGTTGACTCATTTTTTAGAAAGAACATCCACTACTGAGTTAAATTTTTGAAATGTATGGGTTATAATATTATTAATCCCAAAATGTGAGAGCAATCAATCTGTCCTTAGAGGTTGAATGTTCCATCAAAGAAATGTCACACCATCAATTACCTCTTGCCTAATGGTTGTTAAATCACATTAAATCCATATGTTGGTCCAACAATTTTTTGTGATAAATAACCTCAATTATGACACTATAAAATTCAAATTTCAAAGAATATTCCACACCATAGGTAAAATAAAAGCATCTAAGAATATTTCAATTATTGTCCCTCTATACAGCTCCACAACCTGAGGGACCCGAGTCTCCAATTAATGGACCATGTACATTAAATTAGATCCATCCTAGAAGTAGATATTTCTAGAATAATTCTAGGTTACCCCATGTTTGGATGTGTTTTTAATAAATTTTTAGGGGATGCATGATAGTGTAGTATTTAATTGAGTTATGGAAAAAAACTTTCTGAAGTGATCTATCTTCTTTTATAATAGTGTGTATCTAGGATTTTTCTACATTGAGGTTTTAAATGTTATTATTAAGGATAAATTAATTAAAATAATAGAAGATAGTTTCAACAAGATTAGACAAATCACCAGTTAAGAAGTTATTAATACTTAGAGAGGTGTTAACAATAGTAAAACATTGTAGATGAGGTTGGATGATGTCCATTTCTGTCCACCTAAAATGAAAGTTAACATAGATGTAATTACATAAATCAGAATAAGTGGAATATGAATAGATTAGTTGTCTACTATAATCTCTATTCTAGTTCCACATGTGACAGTTGTAACATCATTGAACCCCAAATGATTATAGACATGTATCTGTAGGTATTTAATTATGGGAAACCCTCCAAACATGAGTAAATCTGGAATGCCTGTTCTAAGACATATCAAAAAATTTCATTCAATATAAATAATATTTTTCCAGTAAAATAGGGACTATAATAAATTTTGGAGTTTGGAATTCAATTGGTAATAGGTTCCAAGAAAAAAATATCATCATTTGGAAAAAGTATCTTTGTCCAATATTGTTAATATCAGTAGTTAATTCCATTCTTGGTGATATTAATAAATCATATATTGAAATATGTGTATAAAAATTATATGAATAGTATCATCCATAGAAATAAGAGGAGATTCAGTCCAGTTATCTATCCATTATTTAGAGAATACTCCCTCTTAACAATCCTTCTAGAGCGAGAGATAATGTTAGAGACGGAATATTTGATGACCAACCAAATATAAGAGTCCTTGTAATGTAATATTACATTAATAATTTTTCCTATAAACCTACCTCTAAAAAACATTAATGCCATAGAATAATTACTTATTTGATTAAAAGTAAACCTATACTCTACAGTATCATTAAATCACATGATATCTTTTATTTTAAGTCCACCATTAGCATGATTATTTTTAAAAATTAATCTGAGGGATGATAACTAACATCTATTCAAGAGTGATCCCACTCCAAAAAAAGATTTTAATGACTATATTTAGCTTTTTTAAAAGTATAATCGTCTGTTTGAAAAACATCAAAAAATTAACCATTTTAGAATAAATGGTTGATTTAATGAGGAAAATTCTTTGAGTTATTGATAAAGATTTCAATTTCTATTAGGAAAGATGAGTTTTTCTTTGATCTACTATTTTAGAAGACTATCTACTATTAGACCTTCCCAAAAAATATGTACACCATGATAATTAAATGAAAAATCCTCCTCTTTCATTCAAAAATATTTCATGTAATTATCATTTCAAGAAATTGGAATCCTTTATCCTATGAAACTAAATGATTTACTCCAGTTTATAGTACGCCCTAAAAAACTCATAATTTGAGAGAGATGCCTTAATATTTTGGGGATTAATTTTTACACTTTGTAAAAATGATATAATGTCATCCCCATAAACCATACGATAAGGAACAACCTAATTTCATGAGGGTATAATGGGCTTTTGTTTTCCATAATTCATAATTTGAGAGAGATGCCTTAATATTTTGGGGATTAATTTTTACACTTTGTAAAAATGATATAATGTCATCCCCATAAACCATACGATAAGGAACAACCTAATTTCATGAGGGTATAATGGGCTTTTGTTTTCCATAACTCATAATTTGAGAGAGATGCCTTAATATTTTGGGGATTAATTTTTACACTTTGTAAAAATGATATAATGTCATCCCCATAAACCATACGATAAGGAACAACCTAATTTCATGAAATAGCTTGCATTGAACGCAACTTCGAGTTCTAAAACACCGCGACTAATCAAAGTAGCCGTTATGAATAGTAATAACCACTTTTTAAAATTATATAAATTTTATATGTCAAAATGGACTTCATTTTTGTATTCGTAATATCGAAATTAGCCTATGTTGAATTTTTGGTATTTTTCTGAGAACTTCTAAAATTTTATAAATAGTGAAAAATACTTAAAACAACTTTTTTAATCAAAATAATTTATAGTGATAAATTATAATATTTGATGGTTTTAAAGTATAATTAGAATATATTTTTACCATTTTATCCAATGGTGGTCATTAGAATTAATTTAACATTGAAATTGGACATAAACAATTGCCAATCTTTTGATATAAATTGTTTCTTAAAAACACGCTATTTGTTGTGACAGCGGGAATTAATTATAAAATTAATTAATGCAACTAATATGTTTGGAATTTTGTAAAATAGACATCATTTTTCAATTCGGAATATCAATTATAGCTTAGGGTGAAATTTTGGCCTTATTCTGAAAAACTTCAATTTTTGATGAATAGTGAAACCACTAAGTGGTTGTTAAATAACTGATTTTTCGTTTAAATGAAATATTACCACTTCTGTGATTTGATTTTCAAAAATCCGACATACATGGTTGTCATTAAGAAGTAAAATGTGGTTCAATGGGATAAAAATAATTTTTCGGTGAATAGTAACTTATTAAGTTCTTAATCGCGATTAGTGGTAATTAGGGTAGTTTAAGGTATAAATAATACTTTAATAATATTAAATGACCTAGACACATGTCCCAACCTCATTGGTTGTGTCATGGCCGACCAAGACAAGCCATGGCCTAACTTGGGGACCCCATGGATCCACTTTTGTTGGGAAATAACATAAATTACTTTTTATTTAATGTTAAAGTGAAAATGACACTAACATAAAGTGTTTTACTAAAACAATTTTTAAGTAGGGTTACACAAGTCCAAATTTTGATTATAAATAGTCATTGGAAAGCTAAAAAGATTTCCTATATCATAGTATTTTTTTTATAATTTTTAGACATTAAATAAATTTAATTATGTATGACATAATAATGATGCAGCGATGACATCATTATTTGACGATTTAAATAAAATGGAAAGATAATATAAAATCTATGAACTACACATGGCCAAAACCAATTGGATGAGTGGATTTCGATGCCTTATCACCTTATCCACGAATTCTATCAATGTGGGACCTTTTAAAACCGAAACACATTTTCAAATAATGTAATGTTCCTTTACTTTCCAAAAGTGCCCCTCCTCTCCTCTTATAAAAGGCCCCCACCTCTACCTCATTTCACACACTCTTCAAGCCATTGGCTCGGCCAACCCCTGCCCATTTGCTCTCTCCACATCCCTCTCCTCATCCTAGAGGATTCCCTTTGGGCAGAATCCTTTCAAAGGAAGCCTTTAGGCTCAACTCAAAAGGAGTTACACTTTTTAAGGTAATTCATTCTCTCATGTTCTTTTGTTTTATTTTGCTTCTCCAACCCCCTAAACTCTTTTTATTTACTTCTTTTGTAACAACACCAGTATCTTAAATATACTAGGATGTTGTTATAAGATTTGTTTGAGCTACACTTCCACACAACTACATCAAATGGTTAAAGAACATAAGGTTTCCGTGGATGGCGAAATTCTGCCTCCCGAAACGATGATTGTTCAACACTCATTTAACACCTTCAAAGGTGGCCATTATGATGTCACTATTTTTATATATGATATATAATATGTTTATGTTTTCCTTAAGCTTCTGTTTTTTTCATTTTGGGCATACCTTTATGGTTTCCATTATGGGTAAAACACGATATCTTCATTTTAGGAAGCGCGGACTACCGCCCCCTGAAAGTGATTTGATTCGTTAATACCATATGTGGGATGTGTGAAGGATAAAGTTAATGATATTATATATGTTATTATACTGGAATTATAACATACTCTCATATCATTATGATTCCATTCCAGAAAATATGAAATAGAAATGGAAGTAGCGTTCATGCGTACGTACGGCTTACCGTCTCCATGAACGGTGCATTTCATTTCTTACCTCTAAATGTGATGTAATATTATAAATGAATGTATGTACTGGATATATATGACATATATGATATCTACATCATGAATACCGTTCTGGATATAATGAACCTTTGACCAAATTAACAACATGTAAGTGTAAGAAGCCTATTTTTTGACTTAAGAACCAAATACCGACAAAATGAACATTATTAACTTAAATAATTACATAATGTTCATATCATTGTAATAAGTGATATAATAAGGATAATGAAGTTGAAAATGGTTCTTAATAAGGTATATATTAACTCTAGTTTATTATTCAGGAGGTTAAAGAACGGTTGAGTCAAGTCAGACACGAGGTAAGGGAACTTCTTAACCCAACTTCCATTCATTGGGTTAATCTCCTACTTTCAAATTATGTCATGATATTGTTATGTATTATCTTGTATTTGTACCTTCTTTATGTGTACTTATAGTTAATACACATAATAGATCTATTTTATTTATAAATGATCTTTGTAAGGGAACTTCTTAACCCAATTTCTATTCTTTGGGTTAATCTCCTACTTTCAAATTATGTCATGATATTGTTATGTCATATCTTGTGTTTGTACTTTCTTTATGTGTAATTATAGTGAATACACATAATAGATATATTTTATTTAAATGATATATGTAAGGGAATTTCTTAACCCAACATCCATTCTTTGGGTTAATCTCCTACTTTCAAATTATGTCATGATGTTATTATGTCCTATTTTGTATTTTTACTTTCTTTATGTGTACCTATAGTGAATACACATAATATATCTACTCTATTTTAAAAATGATCTTTTTAAGGACTTCGTCTCAATCTCCTTTCATTGAGGCATATTTTGTTTTATACACAAATTTCTTTTATACGGTGTATAAACCCCTTTGACTTTTACGTTTATTCAAAAGGAATCTTTTTTATACGAAGTGTTTTACTAAACGACAAAAGGGAATGTTTTTCTTTCCGTACTTATGCGGCGACAACGACTTCTCCGCCGCCGTGACCATTATTTGATTTTCGGCTTCCTCTATAAGCCATGTTTTTTTTAATGAAAAATAAATACAAAGTTTTAACTTTCTTTTATTTTGGTATTGAAAATGGTTTTGAAAGCGTTTTTATTATATCAATGTGCTGTATTGATATCTTGTGATTGAAATGTGGAAATGTTATGTTTCCCTTATGCATGTTTTATGTGATACAATTATGTTATGGTTTATGATATGTTTAAACCTATTCATATGAGGAATGCATTGGACTTAATAAGTGACGGGTGGAGCCCGCTATAGCTCCTCGATGCATCGGCAGGTCTCATGAGACAAACTAGTGTCTTGGCACAAGGCCTTGACAAAATCTTATTTGTAGTCTTGGCACGAGGCCTTGGCTATGTGGTTATGATAGTCTGGCATTATGCATTCCATCATTATGAAAGTGGTTATTGATATTGCATGTGATTATTCGACCAGTAGAATATCCATGTGAAGAAGTAAATGGCATTATCTCATTTTACTTTTGCCATATTATGTTGAAGTTCATGTTTAAAAGGCTTTTGTTTTAGTTATACATTGCCTTAAATGTTTATGTTTATTTATGAAAGCTTCCGCAATATTGTTATTCTTACTGAGCATCTGAGCTCACCCCTTTCAATGTTTAAATATTTTCTAGGATGTGAAGAAGTGTATTATGACTGACTTGCAAGGATAGTCAGTGAAGATATGAGTGTGGACTATGAAGACCATGTTATTGTAGTTTGTTTAATATTGATGTAATGAAAGACTTATGAATGTATCTAGTGTTTCCAAGGCTACTAAACTAATCGGTCTTTCGAGACTTGATCTTTTGTGATCATGCCAATGTTACGAAGTAATGCACCGACTCTGGGTAGCTGGGGTCGGGGCGTTACAGTTGGTATCAGAGGCAGTTTAGTACTAACCTTGGAAGCTAGATTTAGATAAACTCTGATTAGAGCACATAGCCCAAAGATAGACTTTGAGGATTAGTATAGAAGAACTTCCTAGAATTTTGGTGTTATAGAGATGTTATGAGTTTTCCGAGAAATACATCCCTGTCTGGATACGAGCAGGTAGAGGCGGCTCTGGCACAGATGTACCTAGGGGTAAAACCCGAAAACACCGCTTTGAGCTAGACTCGAACGGGAACTGGTGCATGACAACGGGCCTTGCTGCACTCTTGGTTACGACACTCCCGAGGGATATGCTTAGGATAATTCTCATTTTATTTACAAACCACTATGAAGGGTTATGAGTATATACTTCCTCAAAGAAAACTTTTCTTTTTATGGATTATATCCATAAATAGTTCAATTTATGTAAAGTGTTTTACAAGTATGGAATTATGTATTTTGATTCATAAACTAATCTAGTTTATGCCATTGTTTAGAAATGGCGCCTAGTAGAAGGAATGGAAACCGTATCAATGCACGAACTCCGTGTAGGGATTGCCCTCCTGATCAAGATAATTATTGTGGATCTGGAGATACAACTGGTGCTGATCAACTTATTACCATACTTGGACAACTCACTCAGGTTATGAATAATAACATTACTCGTATGGAGCACCCTGATCCGCAACGTGGAGGATCAATGTTAGACCGCTTCATGAGGCAACAACCACCAACCTTCAATGGGAGTACAAATCCTATAGTAGCTGAGCAATGGATAAATTCCTTAGAGAAAATATTCCATGCCTTAGGGAGTAGTGAAAGGGAGAAGGTTGTCATGGCAGTTTACCGCCTCACTGGAGATGCCGATCAATGGTGGTCATTGATTCAAAACATGAAGGAAGATGATGAAGTATCAAATATGGAATGGAGGGATTTCAAAGATCTGTTTTTAGAAAAATACTATCCTCGTGACCATCGAGCAGATATGGAAAGGCAATTTCTGAGTTTGAGGCAGAAGGAGGATGAGAATGTCGCAAAGTATGAGGCTAACTTTACAAGGTTAGCGAGGCATGCTGCCGATTATATACGTAACCCAAGGAGTAAGATTGATCGTTTCTTTGATGGGTTAAAACCATTTCTCCGTCGAGCTCTAGTGTCACAATCTTTCTCAACATACGAGGATATAGTCTCATGTGCTATCAAGACAGAAAAGGAATTCTCTAAGTCTTATGACAACAAAGTAAAGCAAGAGAAGAAGAGAACGGTGGAACAAGAGACAGATAAAGGGAAAAAGGGAAAGAAGGATTTTCCATTATGTGATAATTGTGGGAAGAATCACCCTGGTACTTGCCTAAAAGGAATGGGAGTTTGTTATAAATGTGGAGAAAAGGGTCACCAGGCTCGTGATTGCAAGGGAAAGAAAGAGGCTGTCAAAGTTGAATGCTACAATTGTAGAGAAATGGGTCATTATGTAAATGAATGTCCTAAGCGTCAGGGAAACTTACCTCAGAAAAGGCCAAGGGATCAAGGACAATCTTATGCTGTTACTACAGTTGAAGCGGAATAACTAATGTATTGGTGCTTTTGGACTCATGGATTATATTCTGGTTTTTAGAATAATGTGATATATATATAAGGATTGTACTGCAGTACTTTTTGATTTCAGTAAGGTTTTAATATGATTAAGGTAATCATATTTTTAGTATGTGACAATAAGAGAAACTTTTCTTTGTTTGGGGAATCTGATGTTACAATTGATTTTGGAATTTAGAGACCTTTTAGAGAAAGTCTGGATGAAGGTATTTTGGATAACTATAAAGGTTGGAGTGGATTAAGTTGAGCCTTGGATAGTAAATTTAAGGTTAAAAATTTTTCTGGAGATTATTCTTGGAATACTATAGTTTTATGAAAAGGACAACCTACAGGGTGGGGAATAAACCGTCGCGTCGGACAAAGCTGTAGGAATCGAACCCACAATCAAAGTGCGACAGGCCTTTATTTCCTACCACTAGCCTACAGGAAGTCCCTGGTTATTACAAAATAGTTTTACTAATCTAAATGGTATGTGTTAATATTTGGAACCTTATACAATTAGGATAAAAAGAATATTTTTTTTGAGTTCCGTTACCATTTGGAGTAAAAGATGGGTTTGTGGCAAAAATTTATTAACGAATGAAAGTATACATAACAAGTATGTATATTCCCTTACGTTCTTAGTAAATCTCCTAAATAAATTCCTCAACATTATAAAAGGTAACTTAAAACAAAAATGTTGTCGGTTAACTTTTCCAACTGGGGATTCAATGACCGTTTAACCAATCACAAGTTTGTGATTTTCTTGTGGTTAAACATTCTCCTAATCCTGTTTTCTATAACTCTCCATCAGACCTTGATGGTTTGTTTCTCCTCCATATCCATATTTTCATATAATCCTAGAGTGGGCTATATCGGGTGACCTTTGTACTTATCCTGCTTTCTTTTAATGTTATGTATTTATTAACCTTATTTCCGATGTGGGTTTTCCTCAAAGGTATTTTCTCTTTTCAACCTTTTATTTTCCAAGAAAAATTTCAAATTGCGAGGACGCAATTTATTGAAGGAGGGGAGAATGTAACACCCCGAGCTTCCACGATACGCTTCTCATTCAATAATGAAATAGCTTGCATTGAACGCAACTTCGAGTTCTAAAACACCGCGACTAATCAAAGTAGCCGTTATGAATAGTAATAACCACTTTTTAAAATTATATAAATTTTATATGTCAAAATGGACTTCATTTTTGTATTCGTAATATCGAAATTAGCCTATGTTGAATTTTTGGTATTTTTCTGAGAACTTCTAAAATTTTATAAATAGTGAAAAATACTTAAAACAACTTTTTTAATCAAAATAATTTATAGTGATAAATTATAATATTTTATGGTTTTAAAGTATAATTAGAATATATTTTTACCATTTTATCCAATGGTGGTCATTAGAATTAATTTAACATTGAAATTGGACATAAACAATTGCCAATCTTTTGATATAAATTGTTTCTTAAAAACACGCTATTTGTTGTGACAGCGGGAATTAATTATAAAATTAATTAATGCAACTAATATGTTTGGAATTTTGTAAAATAGACATCATTTTTCAATTCGGAATATCAATTATAGCTTAGGGTGAAATTTTGGCCTTATTCTGAAAAACTTCAATTTTTGATGAATAGTGAAACCACTAAGTGGTTGTTAAATAACTGATTTTTCGTTTAAATGAAATATTACCACTTCTGTGATTTGATTTTCAAAAATCCGACATACATGGTTGTCATTAAGAAGTAAAATGTGGTTCAATGGGATAAAAATAATTTTTCGGTGAATAGTAACTTATTAAGTTCTTAATCGCGATTAGTGGTAATTAGGGTAGTTTAAGGTATAAATAATACTTTAATAATATTAAATGACCTAGACACATGTCCCAACCTCATTGGTTGTGTCATGGCCGACCAAGACAAGCCATGGCCTAACTTGGGGACCCCATGGATCCACTTTTGTTGGGAAATAACATAAATTACTTTTTATTTAATGTTAAAGTGAAAATGACACTAACATAAAGTGTTTTACTAAAACAATTTTTAAGTAGGGTTACACAAGTCCAAATTTTGATTATAAATAGTCATTGGAAAGATAAAAAGATTTCCTATATCATAGTATTTTTTTTATAATTTTTAGACATTAAATAAATTTAATTATTTATGACATAATAATGATGCAGCGATGACATCATTATTTGACGATTTAAATAAAATGGAAAGATAATATAAAATCTATGAACTACACATGGCCAAAACCAATTGGATGAGTGGATTTCGATGCCTTATCACCTTATCCACGAATTCTATCAATGTGGGACCTTTTAAAACCGAAACACATTTTCAAATAATGTAATGTTCCTTTACTTTCCAAAAGTGCCCCTCCTCTCCTCTTATAAAAGGCCCCCACCTCTACCTCATTTCACACACTCTTCAAGCCATTGGCTCGGCCAACCCCTGCCCATTTGCTCTCTCCAAATCCCTCTCCTCATCCTAGAGGATTCCCTTTGGGCAGAATCCTTTCAAACGAAGCCTTTAGGCTCAACTCAAAAGGAGTTACACTTTTTAAGGTAATTCATTCTCTCATGTTCTTTTGTTTTATTTTGCTTCTCCAACCCCCTAAACTCTTTTTATTTACTTCTTTTGTAACAACACCAGTATCTTAAATATACTAGGATGTTGTTATAAGATTTGTTTGAGCTACACTTCCACACAACTACATCAAATGGTTAAAGAACATAAGGTTTCCGTGGATGGCGAAATTCTGCCTCCCGAAACGATGATTGTTCAACACTCATTTAACACCTTCAAAGGTGGCCATTATGATGTCACTATTTTTATATATGATATATAATATGTTTATGTTTTCCTTAAGCTTCTGTTTTTTTCATTTTGGGCATACCTTTATGGTTTCCATTATGGGTAAAACACGATATCTTCATTTTAGGAAGCGCGGACTACCGCCCCCTGAAAGTGATTTGATTCGTTAATACCATATGCGGGATGTGTGAAGGATAAAGTTAATGATATTATATATGTTATTATACTGGAATTATAACATACTCTCATATCATTATGATTCCATTCCAGAAAATATGAAATAGAAATGGAAGTAGCGTTCATGCGTACGTACGGCTTACCGTCTCCATGAACGGTGCATTTCATTTCTTTCCTCTAAATGTGATGTAATATTATAAATGAATGTATGTACTGGATATATATGACATATATGATATCTACATCATGAATACCGTTCTGGATATAATGAACCTTTGACCAAATTAACAACATGTAAGTGTAAGAAGCCTATTTTTTGACTTAAGAACCAAATACCGACAAAATGAACATTATTAACTTAAATAATTACATAATGTTCATATCATTGTAATAAGTGATATAATAAGGATAATGAAGTTGAAAATGGTTCTTAATAAGGTATATATTAACTCTAGTTTATTATTCAGGAGGTTAAAGAACGGTTGAGTCAAGTCAGACACGAGGTAAGGGAACTTCTTAACCCAACTTCCATTCATTGGGTTAATCTCCTACTTTCAAATTATGTCATGATATTGTTATGTATTATCTTGTATTTGTACCTTCTTTATGTGTACTTATAGTTAATACACATAATAGATCTATTTTATTTATAAATGATCTTTGTAAGGGAACTTCTTAACCCAATTTCTATTCTTTGGGTTAATCTCCTACTTTCAAATTATGTCATGATATTGTTATGTCATATCTTGTGTTTGTACTTTCTTTATGTGTAATTATAGTGAATACACATAATAGATATATTTTATTTAAATGATATATGTAAGGGAATTTCTTAACCCAACATCCATTCTTTGGGTTAATCTCCTACTTTCAAATTATGTCATGATGTTATTATGTCCTATTTTGTATTTTTACTTTCTTTATGTGTACCTATAGTGAATACACATAATATATCTACTCTATTTTAAAAATGATCTTTTTAAGGACTTCGTCTCAATCTCCTTTCATTGAGGCATATTTTGTTTTATACACAAATTTATTTTATACGGTGTATAAACCCCTTTGACTTTTACGTTTATTCAAAAGGAATCTTTTTTATACGAAGTGTTTTACTAAACGACAAAAGGGAATGTTTTTCTTTCCGTACTTATGCGGCGACAACGACTTCTCCGCCGCCGTGACCATTATTTGATTTTCGGCTTCCTCTATAAGCCATGTTTTTTTTAATGAAAAATAAATACAAAGTTTTAACTTTCTTTTATTTTGGTATTGAAAATGGTTTTGAAAGCGTTTTTATTATATCAATGTGCTGTATTGATATCTTGTGATTGAAATGTGGAAATGTTATGTTTCCCTTATGCATGTTTTATGTGATACAATTATGTTATGGTTTATGATATGTTTAAACCTATTCATATGAGGAATGCATTGGACTTAATAAGTGACGGGTGGAGCCCGCTATAGCTCCTCGATGCATCGGCAGGTCTCATGAGACAAACTAGTGTCTTGGCACAAGGCCTTGACAAAATCTTATTTGTAGTCTTGGCACGAGGCCTTGGCTATGTGGTTATGATAGTCTGGCATTATGCATTCCATCATTATGAAAGTGGTTATTGATATTGCATGTGATTATTCGACCAGTAGAATATCCATGTGAAGAAGTAAATGGCATTATCTCATTTTACTTTTGCCATATTATGTTGAAGTTCATGTTTAAAAGGCTTTTGTTTTAGTTATACATTGCCTTAAATGTTTATGTTTATTTATGAAAGCTTCCGCAATATTGTTATTCTTACTGAGCATCTGAGCTCACCCCTTTCAATGTTTAAATATTTTCCAGGATGTGAAGAAGTGTATTATGACTGACTTGCAAGGATAGTCAGTGAAGATATGAGTGTGGACTATGAAGACCATGTTATTGTAGTTTGTTTAATATTGATGTAATGAAAGACTTATGAATGTATCTAGTGTTTCCAAGGCTACTAAACTAATCGGTCTTTCGAGACTTGATCTTTTGTGATCATGCCAATGTTACGAAGTAATGCACCGACTCTGGGTAGCTGGGGTCGGGGCGTTACAGTTGGTATCAGAGGCAGTTTAGTACTAACCTTGGAAGCTAGATTTAGATAAACTCTGATTAGAGCACATAGCCCAAAGATAGACTTTGAGGATTAGTATAGAAGAACTTCCTAGAATTTTGGTGTTATAGAGATGTTATGAGTTTTCCGAGAAATACATCCCTGTCTGGATACGAGCAGGTAGAGGCGGCTCTGGCACAGATGTACCTAGGGGTAAAACCCGAAAACACCGCTTTGAGCTAGACTCGAACGGGAACTGGTGCACGACAACGGGCCTTGCTGCACTCTTGGTTACGACACTCCCGAGGGATATGCTTAGGATAATTCTCATTTTATTTACAAACCACTATGAAGGGTTATGAGTATATACTTCCTCAAAGAAAACTTTTCTTTTTATGGATTATATCCATAAATAGTTCAATTTATGTAAAGTGTTTTACAAGTATGGAATTATGTATTTTGATTCATAAACTAATCTAGTTTATGCCATTGTTTAGAAATGGCGCCTAGTAGAAGGAATGGAAACCGTATCAATGCACGAACTCCGTGTAGGGATTGCCCTCCTGATCAAGATAATTATTGTGGATCTGGAGATACAACTGGTGCTGATCAACTTATTACCATACTTGGACAACTCACTCAGGTTATGAATAATAACATTACTCGTATGGAGCACCCTGATCCGCAACGTGGAGGATCAATGTTAGACCGCTTCATGAGGCAACAACCACCAACCTTCAATGGGAGTACAAATCCTATAGTAGCTGAGCAATGGATAAATTCCTTAGAGAAAATATTCCATGCCTTAGGGAGTAGTGAAAGGGAGAAGGTTGTCATGGCAGTTTACCGCCTCACTGGAGATGCCGATCAATGGTGGTCATTGATTCAAAACATGAAGGAAGATGATGAAGTATCAAATATGGAATGGAGGGATTTCAAAGATCTGTTTTTAGAAAAATACTATCCTCGTGACCATCGAGCAGATATGGAAAGGCAATTTCTGAGTTTGAGGCAGAAGGAGGATGAGAATGTCGCAAAGTATGAGGCTAACTTTACAAGGTTAGCGAGGCATGCTGCCGATTATATACGTAACCCAAGGAGTAAGATTGATCGTTTCTTTGATGGGTTAAAACCATTTCTCCGTCGAGCTCTAGTGTCACAATCTTTCTCAACATACGAGGATATAGTCTCATGTGCTATCAAGACAGAAAAGGAATTCTCTAAGTCTTATGACAACAAAGTAAAGCAAGAGAAGAAGAGAACGGTGGAACAAGAGACAGATAAAGGGAAAAAGGGAAAGAAGGATTTTCCATTATGTGATAATTGTGGGAAGAATCACCCTGGTACTTGCCTAAAAGGAATGGGAGTTTGTTATAAATGTGGAGAAAAGGGTCACCAGGCTCGTGATTGCAAGGGAAAGAAAGAGGCTGTCAAAGTTGAATGCTACAATTGTAGAGAAATGGGTCATTATGTAAATGAATGTCCTAAGCGTCAGGGAAACTTACCTCAGAAAAGGCCAAGGGATCAAGGACAATCTTATGCTGTTACTACAGTTGAAGCGGAATAACTAATGTATTGGTGCTTTTGGACTCATGGATTATATTCTGGTTTTTAGAATAATGTGATATATATATAAGGATTGTACTGCAGTACTTTTTGATTTCAGTAAGGTTTTAATATGATTAAGGTAATCATATTTTTAGTATGTGACAATAAGAGAAACTTTTCTTTGTTTGGGGAATCTGATGTTACAATTGATTTTGGAATTTAGAGACCTTTTAGAGAAAGTCTGGATGAAGGTATTTTGGATAACTATAAAGGTTGGAGTGGATTAAGTTGAGCCTTGGATAGTAAATTTAAGGTTAAAAATTTTTCTGGAGATTATTCTTGGAATACTATAGTTTTATGAAAAGGACAACCTGCAGGGTGGGGAATAAACCGTCGCGTCGGACAAAGCTGTAGGAATCGAACCCACAATCAAAGTGCGACAGGCCTTTATTTCCTACCACTAGCCTACAGGAAGTCCCTGGTTATTACAAAATAGTTTTACTAATCTAAATGGTATGTGTTAATATTTGGAACCTTATACAATTAGGATAAAAAGAATATTTTTTTTGAGTTCCGTTACCATTTGGAGTAAAAGATGGGTTTGTGGCAAAAATTTATTAACGAATGAAAGTATACATAACAAGTATGTATATTCCCTTACGTTCTTAGTAAATCTCCTAAATAAATTCCTCAACATTATAAAAGGTAACTTAAAACAAAAATGTTGTCGGTTAACTTTTCCAACTGGGGATTCAATGACCGTTTAACCAATCACAAGTTTGTGATTTTCTTGTGGTTAAACATTCTCCTAATCCTGTTTTCTATAACTCTCCATCAGACCTTGATGGTTTGTTTCTCCTCCATATCCATATTTTCATATAATCCTAGAGTGGGCTATATCGGGTGACCTTTGTACTTATCCTGCTTTCTTTTAATGTTATGTATTTATTAACCTTATTTCCGATGTGGGTTTTCCTCAAAGGTATTTTCTCTTTTCAACCTTTTATTTTCCAAGAAAAATTTCAAATTGCGAGGACGCAATTTATTGAAGGAGGGGAGAATGTAACACCCCGAGCTTCCACGATACGCTTCTCATTCAATAATGAAATAGCTTGCATTGAACGCAACTTCGAGTTCTAAAACACCGCGACTAATCAAAGTAGCCGTTATGAATAGTAATAACCACTTTTTAAAATTATATAAATTTTATATGTCAAAATGGACTTCATTTTTGTATTCGTAATATCGAAATTAGCCTATGTTGAATTTTTGGTATTTTTCTGAGAACTTCTAAAATTTTATAAATAGTGAAAAATACTTAAAACAACTTTTTTAATCAAAATAATTTATAGTGATAAATTATAATATTTGATGGTTTTAAAGTATAATTAGAATATATTTTTACCATTTTATCCAATGGTGGTCATTAGAATTAATTTAACATTGAAATTGGACATAAACAATTGCCAATCTTTTGATATAAATTGTTTCTTAAAAACACGCTATTTGTTGTGACAGCGGGAATTAATTATAAAATTAATTAATGCAACTAATATGTTTGGAATTTTGTAAAATAGACATCATTTTTCAATTCGGAATATCAATTATAGCTTAGGGTGAAATTTTGGCCTTATTCTGAAAAACTTCAATTTTTGATGAATAGTGAAACCACTAAGTGGTTGTTAAATAACTGATTTTTCGTTTAAATGAAATATTACCACTTCTGTGATTTGATTTTCAAAAATCCGACATACATGGTTGTCATTAAGAAGTAAAATGTGGTTCAATGGGATAAAAATAATTTTTCGGTGAATAGTAACTTATTAAGTTCTTAATCGCGATTAGTGGTAATTAGGGTAGTTTAAGGTATAAATAATACTTTAATAATATTAAATGACCTAGACACATGTCCCAACCTCATTGGTTGTGTCATGGCCGACCAAGACAAGCCATGGCCTAACTTGGGGACCCCATGGATCCACTTTTGTTGGGAAATAACATAAATTACTTTTTATTTAATGTTAAAGTGAAAATGACACTAACATAAAGTGTTTTACTAAAACAATTTTTAAGTAGGGTTACACAAGTCCAAATTTTGATTATAAATAGTCATTGGAAAGATAAAAAGATTTCCTATATCATAGTATTTTTTTTATAATTTTTAGACATTAAATAAATTTAATTATTTATGACATAATAATGATGCAGCGATGACATCATTATTTGACGATTTAAATAAAATGGAAAGATAATATAAAATCTATGAACTACACATGGCCAAAACCAATTGGATGAGTGGATTTCGATGCCTTATCACCTTATCCACGAATTCTATCAATGTGGGACCTTTTAAAACCGAAACACATTTTCAAATAATGTAATGTTCCTTTACTTTCCAAAAGTGCCCCTCCTCTCCTCTTATAAAAGGCCCCCACCTCTACCTCATTTCACACACTCTTCAAGCCATTGGCTCGGCCAACCCCTGCCCATTTGCTCTCTCCACATCCCTCTCCTCATCCTAGAGGATTCCCTTTGGGCAGAATCCTTTCAAAGGAAGCCTTTAGGCTCAACTCAAAAGGAGTTACACTTTTTAAGGTAATTCATTCTCTCATGTTCTTTTGTTTTATTTTGCTTCTCCAACCCCCTAAACTCTTTTTATTTACTTCTTTTGTAACAACACCAGTATCTTAAATATACTAGGATGTTGTTATAAGATTTGTTTGAGCTACACTTCCACACAACTACATCAAATGGTTAAAGAACATAAGGTTTCCGTGGATGGCGAAATTCTGCCTCCCGAAACGATGATTGTTCAACACTCATTTAACACCTTCAAAGGTGGCCATTATGATGTCACTATTTTTATATATGATATATAATATGTTTATGTTTTCCTTAAGCTTCTGTTTTTTTCATTTTGGGCATACCTTTATGGTTTCCATTATGGGTAAAACACGATATCTTCATTTTAGGAAGCGCGGACTACCGCCCCCTGAAAGTGATTTGATTCGTTAATACCATATGTGGGATGTGTGAAGGATAAAGTTAATGATATTATATATGTTATTATACTGGAATTATAACATACTCTCATATCATTATGATTCCATTCCAGAAAATATGAAATAGAAATGGAAGTAGCGTTCATGCGTACGTACGGCTTACCGTCTCCATGAACGGTGCATTTCATTTCTTACCTCTAAATGTGATGTAATATTATAAATGAATGTATGTACTGGATATATATGACATATATGATATCTACATCATGAATACCGTTCTGGATATAATGAACCTTTGACCAAATTAACAACATGTAAGTGTAAGAAGCCTATTTTTTGACTTAAGAACCAAATACCGACAAAATGAACATTATTAACTTAAATAATTACATAATGTTCATATCATTGTAATAAGTGATATAATAAGGATAATGAAGTTGAAAATGGTTCTTAATAAGGTATATATTAACTCTAGTTTATTATTCAGGAGGTTAAAGAACGGTTGAGTCAAGTCAGACACGAGGTAAGGGAACTTCTTAACCCAACTTCCATTCATTGGGTTAATCTCCTACTTTCAAATTATGTCATGATATTGTTATGTATTATCTTGTATTTGTACCTTCTTTATGTGTACTTATAGTTAATACACATAATAGATCTATTTTATTTATAAATGATCTTTGTAAGGGAACTTCTTAACCCAATTTCTATTCTTTGGGTTAATCTCCTACTTTCAAATTATGTCATGATATTGTTATGTCATATCTTGTGTTTGTACTTTCTTTATGTGTAATTATAGTGAATACACATAATAGATATATTTTATTTAAATGATATATGTAAGGGAATTTCTTAACCCAACATCCATTCTTTGGGTTAATCTCCTACTTTCAAATTATGTCATGATGTTATTATGTCCTATTTTGTATTTTTACTTTCTTTATGTGTACCTATAGTGAATACACATAATATATCTACTCTATTTTAAAAATGATCTTTTTAAGGACTTCGTCTCAATCTCCTTTCATTGAGGCATATTTTGTTTTATACACAAATTTCTTTTATACGGTGTATAAACCCCTTTGACTTTTACGTTTATTCAAAAGGAATATTTTTTATACGAAGTGTTTTACTAAACGACAAAAGGGAATGTTTTTCTTTCCGTACTTATGCGGCGACAACGACTTCTCCGCCGCCGTGACCATTATTTGATTTTCGGCTTCCTCTATAAGCCATGTTTTTTTTAATGAAAAATAAATACAAAGTTTTAACTTTCTTTTATTTTGGTATTGAAAATGGTTTTGAAAGCGTTTTTATTATATCAATGTGCTGTATTGATATCTTGTGATTGAAATGTGGAAATGTTATGTTTCCCTTATGCATGTTTTATGTGATACAATTATGTTATGGTTTATGATATGTTTAAACCTATTCATATGAGGAATGCATTGGACTTAATAAGTGACGGGTGGAGCCCGCTATAGCTCCTCGATGCATCGGCAGGTCTCATGAGACAAACTAGTGTCTTGGCACAAGGCCTTGACAAAATCTTATTTGTAGTCTTGGCACGAGGCCTTGGCTATGTGGTTATGATAGTCTGGCATTATGCATTCCATCATTATGAAAGTGGTTATTGATATTGCATGTGATTATTCGACCAGTAGAATATCCATGTGAAGAAGTAAATGGCATTATCTCATTTTACTTTTGCCATATTATGTTGAAGTTCATGTTTAAAAGGCTTTTGTTTTAGTTATACATTGCCTTAAATGTTTATGTTTATTTATGAAAGCTTCCGCAATATTGTTATTCTTACTGAGCATCTGAGCTCACCCCTTTCAATGTTTAAATATTTTCCAGGATGTGAAGAAGTGTATTATGACTGACTTGCAAGGATAGTCAGTGAAGATATGAGTGTGGACTATGAAGACCATGTTATTGTAGTTTGTTTAATATTGATGTAATGAAAGACTTATGAATGTATCTAGTGTTTCCAAGGCTACTAAACTAATCGGTCTTTCGAGACTTGATCTTTTGTGATCATGCCAATGTTACGAAGTAATGCACCGACTCTGGGTAGCTGGGGTCGGGGCGTTACATTGTACGAAACGTAGTGTCGGGGATATCCTCCTTCATAACCCTTACTTGGTAATATCATGACCGTAGATTCACCTTGGAGAAGTATTGTGCTCCATATAGCTTATCGAACATGTCATCAATTCATGGAAGAGGATAATTTTTCATTATCATTATTTTGTTGAGATCGCGATAATCAATGCAAAGTCACATTGACCCATACTTCTTCCTAATGAAGAGGATTGGTGCACCCCATGGTGAAGCACTTATGCATATCAACCCTTTATCCAGATTCTCTTGTAGTTTTTTCTTCAGCTCCTTAAGCACCAAGACAACCATTCTATATGGATTCTTGGATATTGGAAATTCCCCAGGTATAAGATCATGTGAGAATTCAAAATATCTTCTAAGAGGAAGTCTATGAAATTCCTCAGGAAACACACCAGCAAATTCCCTCAGAATAGGCATGTCTTTAAGGATGGTTGCTTCCTTGGACTCAATAATTTGAGTCAGATACATGTTATCATAGGGTAGTAATATCAATGCATGGGATGATGGTTCTAAGGATGATTTATCCTCCTACTTGAACTTTTAGAGAATTAGGGGTTGATTCTCTATATTGAGAGTGATTTCCCTCTCACAGAAATTTATGTTGTCTTTATATATGGAAAGTCAATCCATGATGTGAATTGCATAAAATTCCACCAGAGGGAGTATTAAGAGGATCAACAGGAAGTTAAATACAAAAATTATGACAGTGGAGGAGTTATATTCTTGGGATTCCGTGATTTCCCCAATGGTCGTACTCACTGACATCATTACTTCCCTGATTTGTGGTGGTTTTGGGATTGTTCTACTATGATTTAGGGATATAAAAGAATGCATAAAACTGGAATAAAAAATTACACTCACTATTACTGAATGAATAACTTGTGTATCTGTCGCCACTTCATTTTCGGGGATCACTTCAACATTATTGATGGAAAAAGATCTCCCTTACTACCGTGGAGGTTGTTGGTTTCCTAAAAAACCATTGGATTAGGGAACTAATTTGCAAGGTCCCTTGGTTCTTTGTAGTTGATGAAATGAAAAATGCATTGAGGTTTGAACGAATTGTTACTATACTTTTTCACATCTGGGGGTTTTTCTTATCAGTAGTTAATGGGTAGGTTCCCTTCTCTTCCACATCTAAAGAATTTCCTAATCTCTTACAGACAATTTGGGGGTGATTCTTTTCGCACAATTGAAAAGTGGGGTGTATATCATCATAGAATAATTTTATTTATCCATCGGACCACCAAAATTGATGTCCACCATACCCTTCTTATCCCCATGATTCCCCTAGGATTCACTAATCTCTATTTTTACTTTGAGGGCACATCGGAAAATTACTTCATAGATATCAATGTCACGGATCGCTAGGGCTTTCCATATGCTAGGTTTTATCCCACTAAAGAACCGGTCAACCTTTCATTCGGTGGTAACAACAAAGACATAGGAATATCATTAATTCCTTGTAATGTTTTCCTCAAACGCTCCGACAGATTCTTCAGCTTTTATCATGTGGGAAAGGTAGTCCCTTTCCATCTTAAGTTGGAGGGTTCAAGAAAAATATTTATCGAAAAACATCTTCTGGAAATCCTTCCATTCCAAAACCTCGATCTCCTCCCCAGGATTCATATTTTTGATCATTTTCCACCTTGGATCATCTTCACCCTCTGTATGATAAGCATCTAGAATAACCAACTCTTGTTCAAAACATTAAAGGATAGAGAATATCATTTCAAAGAAGTTGGTCCATTGTTTGGTGATTGAGGGATTTGATGATTCATTACAAATATGAGGCCTTTGAATCATGAAGCTCTCGATAGTGACTTTTTCATTCTTAGGGGGGAAGGTTGAACGTAACTCTTGACCCATGATTCTATTCCAATCTTGAGATAATTGAGAGAGTATCATGAAAAGTTCATGATTCCTGCTCCCTTTAGATTTGGAGTCTCATTAGAACAGTCATCACATTGATCTTCTCATCATTTTTTTGCCCAAGTTCAATTATTACTAAAAATTGGCTGCAAAAAAAAAAGGAAAGATAGGGGTAAAACCATAATGGTAATCCAAGGAAAAACGGATGACTTATACATTACTTTTCTTCCCTATCTTTTGAATCTATAGGATTTAATCTATGTTATCCTTGTTATATATCCCAATATATATTATTAGGGGAATTTTTTTATTCCCTTAGCAATGGTTCATTCTAAGATTGTGAATTTACTGAAGCATATCCCCCATGAGTGTCATAACCAAGAGTGCAGCAAGGCCCATTTTCATTTACTGGGATACCCTGGGTGAAGATTGAAACTCCTTGACAGAGTTTTCACTTTTAGGTACATCTGTGCCAGGGCCGCCTATAATTTATCGTTTCCAGAAAGGGATGTATTTTCATGATAAACCACTTACTCAACAATTAAAAAAATGTAGGGATGTTTTTATTATACTAAGTCTTATCTTTAAGGCTTTCACTAGGGTTTTCTAATCCTAATACCAAAATTAACTAAACCTATCCTCTGATACCAACTATAACAACCTTGATTTTTAATTCAAAAATAATCATGATTTACTAAATAAAATCTTCACATGAAACAACATAGAATATAAACAGGTATCATGCATTTTGGGCTTAGGAACATTACATGACGACATAAAACATGAAACACAAAATCTATATTGAAAACATCTCATACATGACCAGTACATTCCCTTATACTTAGAATTGCATGAGATAACCTATGGACATGCATAAGAAAAGGGTGAGCTATAAAGGCCAGTAATGGAGTAAAAAAATAATAACATGAAGAAAAAAATACATGTTAGGAAATAGGCATATCAATGGAGCATAAGAGAATCAAGAACATAAAGGAATTATATAATATGATTATCATAACATGGAAATGTGGCTACAACACTTAACATAGTATTTGCATGAGCAAAGGATCATTGCACATAAAGCATGAGTAAAACCTCATTTCAATTTAATTATCATGATTAAATCCTCATTTCACTTGAATTATCATGATATTAATCCTTACCCAATGTAGTGGACCGCTATCAAGGTCCATCGTTCTTAAACATTTCAGTTCATGCATAATTCTGCAACATGATCATACAACATGGATTTGTTAAACATCATAATTTATTCCATGATAAAGGAAAGATGAAATAATATATGAAACACTTCCATATATAAGTAATTGTTCATAAAGGTGAATACCCTTTATAGAGAAATTTGTGTGGTATTCACTACACTAGGATTCGGGCTTGGAAAATTACGATTCAATTTCAGCAGCATAACGGCGTGACATATGACATTATAAAAATGGTTGATGAGAGAGAAATGGGTGTCTCAACATATTTACATGAAAGGGATAGTAAGAAATGTCATATAGATACATTACCCAACATACGTAATGGAATTTATATTCATAATACAAAATAATTGTTTGATTGTAAATGAGGAGAGGGAAAATCCTTATAGAATTTCAGAATAGTAACAGGTCTACATGGAAGGAATTAATGAAAGAGAAAGTGGTATCCCATCATTAATACATAAGGAGGAAATTATTGGGGATGTTAGAAATCATACCCCAACATTTATTTTGGAAAATAAAATGACATTACAATATTATGAAACTTGGATAAAATGAGAACGGAAGGAATCCCTTACTAGAAAGTGTGAACCCAATGGTCTAGGAGAGGATTGAGAGAGTCTCCTTGGGAGTTTGGGGTGCGTTGGGAAGATTCTAGAGAGAGGAGGGAAGAGGTTGGACTAACTCCAAAGGCTTTGAGTGAAGAGGTAGTGGGAGCTTGGGAGGGTATATATATAAAAGGAGAGGGAATTATTTATTATATAGGTTTGGGACACCACACATTAAACTAATCAAAACCAAAAACCAACCCATTATTTTTTCCCATGGTTTTTTTAAAAGGGGAGTGGAAAAAATTATTTTATAAAAGCAATGTCATATCTTCTTAAAATAATAGGGTTTCTAATGTGGCGGTGAGTCACACTCTCAAGGATATAATTTTAAAAAGTTAAAATGTTTTATTAGTCTTGAAGTGTCCACTCAAGCATTGTAAAATAAATCAATAAAACCTAAAATCAAATTATTTTAATGGTAAAACATATATTGGCCGAAAATATTGTTTATAGTATTTTATTACATCACTTTTGGGTCATTATGATGTCATAAAACACATTATTTATTTAAAAATTATATAATTTTTATCCAAAAATTAGAACGTCTCAGAAAATTATGAAAAATAAACCATTGGATAATTTTAATGTTCTGATTCACAAAATAATATTCATTTGATCAAAAAAAATTCTAAATATGTGAATTTTTTACTTTTAAAATAAAACTGATATTTATGGAAAATTTATGGGTTATGACAAAAATATCTTTCAAACCATAATAAAAATCACAATATTATTCATAAAAATTATACAGTCATTTAAATTATATAAAAATTAATTTATTAAAAATATTTAATTAAAATATTATTTAACTCAATAATCTATTAATTGATCAAAATATATTTTTTAATTAACTAAAAATGCTAATTTCATTTTAAAACTTTATACAAAGTAACAATAATATAATGAATGTATATTCTATAAAAAAAATATTGAACATAATCATAGTACTAGGGTCTCATTACATGACCCCTTATAACACCCACATAAGACCAAATGGTATGGTCTTCGATGGTGACAGACTCTTGGGGTGGCTCAGATAACATCGCTCAGGTTTTAATCTCTATCAACATCCACTTCTCATGTAGGCGGTTCTTTTCGAGCTTAACATGTTGAAGCATAGAATAGGCTTGGTTATGAGAAAATCGCAATGATGTCGCCTCATTTCCAAGATCCAACAAATGGGATTCATACGGAGCAATTCTACTAGATGAGACCATCACTTCCTGTGTCTGAGTAAATTAAATTTAATAGAGCACTGTATTTGTACTAATCAAGTGATTTCTGTTCGACGACTATATTAGAAACGGTCACAATTCATAATAGTATTTTAATATACAAAAACATAAAACTAAATAAACACATATGCTATATAAACATTTCACATAATAATTACATTTTATTAGATCAAGATAAATTTTGGTTGATAAAAGATTGGGTTGTTACACAAAATCTCTTGGGATAAAAAATAACAATATCTCGATATCCTCAAATCGAAGCCTCAGCCAGAGTGGAATGAAACCATTAAAGGAATTGAGGTACAACATTCCATAACATGTGCATTGTGGGTTGAGTTAGAGAATTATTCCAAATCAACCCATAAGAGGATCCTTAGTACTTTATCCCACACCCAAATCCATTTTCTCATGCTTACCCATTCATTTACCACACAAACAATATCAGGGTCAAACACAACTAGTACAGATAACATTCATACCATAATAGAAAAAACATAATCAATATCAATGAAAATAACATTCCATAATAATCAATATGGGAATTAATACTATTCTATAACTCATTTATACATTATCCATTTTTACTACAAAACCCCTTTGACCCAATTCCCATTCCCATTCCTTAACCCATAATGTATGTTCATATATTTTCACCCCTTAACTAATATCAAAAAATTAACATGTATTAACCCAACTATCCTGCTTTTCATTTCACATGCATTTCGCACTTATGCATTACATGTACATTTATTAGATCGCATAGCACAAACAATTTATCACATTCAACCCATTAGGTGTACCTCATGATTCCCATGTATTTACCCATTCCACATATTTATCAATTATCTTATGCAAACCATTATCATATTATTAAATTCATAAACCATATCTAATTTAACACATTAATCATTTCATATATACCCTAACCTGTCTGATGCATCCTCAACACATCCCACGAGGACTATGAGGGGTTCCAAAAATCCTTTAGACACACAATTTTCCAATTCTATACTCACGTTATCAAATAAAATACAAGAGGAACGGAAGATCTCAACACACATTCAAAAATATATAATAAAACTGTGGGATATATCTTGTAGACCACATATCTCAAATCCAATAATGTAAACACTTTTAAAAATACCATTAGATTCAGATCCAAACCCCCTTGATGTTCTGACTTAATTCGCACAAAAAAAAGAGGAGTTTAGAGCTTTAGAAGAAGATGAGAGAAATAAAAAACCCTAATCTCAAAAACAGAAACAAGAGATAGATTATAATTACACAGATTATCAATTTACAACCAACGGTGTCCAAAACGGAAAAGAAATTAGAGATATCGATAATTATAATCTCTTGGAGTTTTATGTTAGTCACTAGGGTTGACAGGGAAGAAAGGAGGAAAATCATGATAGAGGATTTAAAATCATAGAGTGACAATTTTTTAAATTTATCAACTTCATTGGTCGGCATGGTTTACCGGTATGGTTTTCCAAACCATTCTCAAACCGTGAGTGAGACACTATCCCAAAATCACCCCTTAACATAGTTTCATATGAATTACAAATGGTTTTCAAAACCAAGTGCTTACCATCAACAAGCCTCTATCCACGGTTGCACGGTTACCTATGATACTCTGCATGGTTTTTTGCGAACCCTGTAACAATCCCATAAGCATCATTTTTCCTCTTCTTTTGTCTTATGAACCCCCATAACACCCCTGAGCCTCCTGATGAACTTGGGAAAACACTTATTTAATCAATATAAGGGAATTAAATTGAAACATAAACACACTCACACACACACCTTATGAAAATACGGGATCATACAACCTTCCCAACTTATAACGGTTCATCCTCGAGCCATTATTCTTGATGATCATTAATCTTCCATAGAAGTTGGTCATGCCACTAGGCCCACCATTCCATTACGAATTCCCAAGTTTCTCATAGTACTCTACAATGCTACTACAAAAAGTGAACCATGACATGGTCTTGACCGCCAATACTTCTTGATAACAACCATAACATGAACTAGATACTCCTAAAAGATTCAAAAACATCAACCATACCCAACCAATAAAAAATCATAGAGAAAAATTAGGCCAAAATGCATAAATCAAAACAAATAGAAACTTCTCACATGACATAATACAATTGTGGAGGATCAAATCGGCACCCCACTGGTTCGATCCCCCATACAACTCATGACTGAAAACACTTGTCGTCATTTTAATTTTTTTTTTGAAAACTCTAATGGTGAACACACCCATTATCTCTTGTATAAGAACACATGATCCTCTAAACCACATTTCCCAACTTATGTAGATCAACCACTCAGGTCCCGATGATCCCATTCCACAATAGTGCATCTAATATCAACCAAAACACTTCAGTACTCGACAAATTTAAACTATTCCAAAGCTCACTATCAGTGCCAACTCACCCAAAAGGTGACTAATCGAGTCCTTCCAACCCAAAAATATGATCAAATCATCAACCAACCATTTATCTTCCACAGTTCATTCCACCCTCTTATGTTACTTGGCACCTAAAATCTCGATGAAAGGCCACCAGAAACTCACCATGACTTTCACATCATACCTAACGCACCCACTGAGTTCATCTATTGAATTCTGGTAGAATCTCTCTATCCCATCACCACTATCCTCCAAACCATCGTTAGGCTCCACTATCCCAAAAAAATAATCCCACAACTAGCACCAGTAACACTCATATGCTATCTAAAGGGGGATAAGTTCTAACTCAAGACCATTCTGAAATTTGAAACACAATTCACCTCCCATTGAATCCACCAAAGGTGATTTACAACTCTTCATATTCACCCCTTTCTCAGATTCAATTGAGTTTCCCTAATTGACTCATCCTGGAATACCTAGAATCACCATTAGTATGGTACTACATCACACAAAAAAGTTTCCTTCAAACATCGGGGTGTTCCAAAACCTGGGAAGGAACTAAAGTGAGTCTAATTTTGATTTCCATAGGTGTTATACGAATGAACCTATCCTTCCACAAACCGATGTTACATCTCATCACACTCTTTGATGACCAAACTAATGAATTTAAAATTTCCATCAGAACCACCCTGATCCCAAATCCAATTATTGGATCAATCAACAACCATAGTTGAGGACCACATAGATGTTCTGAGAGACCCAGTGTTCACGTCAAAAGTTCATTATTACCATCTTGATTTCCATACATTAACTCAATAGTATCCTCCTCACATTTAGGATAGACTAATCACTCTGCACCTTAGGAGTGTTGTTAGCATTGCTCTCCACATGGGATTCTAATCACCATCGATCACACCCAATCACAATATGAATCCCAAAACATATACATGTCTATACAACCTTCTCGAAAATAAGAAATATTACATCAACATGTTCCCGATCAATACATCCATGGATGGTAACCATGAAGTTTTTTAACACCCGTCCCATCCCAAGGACCTCACCCGAAACCATCAATGGTGTACATAAAACAATCCCACTTCACGTATACCACCACCATGACCATAAACTCTATGGTGTTCCAAATACTTCCAAAAATCCTTTAATTTTCTAGGAGTAAATCAAGATCTTCTCAATGTACATGAAATGATGTCATGTTGTTGGGCATGATCTTCACTAGATGAGGTCTTCTAGGAAGTTTTCAAAGGGAACAACCAAAAACTTATCTATTTTGGATATCACCTTCCATGACAGAACACCAAGATCAGATGAGGATAGTAGGATTTCTTACTGCACACCTCTTGTCAGCATTTAACCACCACTGCTGAAGTGCAATTTCCAACTAAGACACACCACCACCCTATGAGCATCAGTCAAGAATTCATGAACCAATGTTTTCCTTGGTACTAACTCATCCACACAACATTTTAGTATCACGCCTAGATAGTGTGTTCCCATATCTGGACCCTGTAGATCCCTCAAGGTTGCCCACTTTCCTTCGACCAAACTCATACGGACTTTAGTTTCCACAACCCAACCAACGCAGGGGCATATCCCAACACCCACTTACTCACCTAATAGTGCCACCTGTTTAGTCATCCTCATGGGCCCCAAGGTATTCTCAACATCTAAGACAACAACAAAACTATTCAAACAAACTATCCAATCCATGTGATTTCGTTTCCTGAAGCTTAAAGGTACACATATGAATTAATCCCTACTTGGAAGCATTCCCATGTCCTGTTATTTCAATGAACCCATATCCCTAGGCTAGACACCCATCAGGTCACTATTAATTTCTATAAAACTACCAACGCATTACCATAACTCATGTCACATCACCAAATCATAATCCTTCCAACTCATCCCTCTTGGATTACCCACACTAGATGTCATCTTCCACATACCACTTTCATGGTCTAACATTCACCACATGGCACACACCCAAGAACAATAGGAACCTCGTCCGTCATTTATAATCGGCCACCAGGAAGGTCTTGTGATACTGGTTCCCTAAACATGAGTCACGGAGGAAAAAAGCCATTGATTTTCACACACATCGAGTTATGAATGAATCAATTTTTATGAATGACACTCTCATGCCCATTCTGATACACACATCACATAATGCACCAAGTGAACATTTTCACCATGTTTTTCACCAAAGTCAATCATACACATACATTAGCACCACGAGCCAAAACCCGCACTCTATGGTTTGAGATATAACTCATAATTCTTGAACACAAATGGGTATCCACACCCAAAAAAATACCCATTTCTAATGACACTACAACCAAGACACTCATTCTTATGTCCATGGTACAACCCATGTAATTATAACCCACAAGGTTTACTACATTAACATTACCCAACATCACCTTATGACCTCAATGATACCACCATTCTATTTAAAATATTAGGAACACCCAATGGATCATTCTATAAAACACTCTATATAACCAAATTCTAATAAATTCCTACTTACTTGGATTCGTATCCCCTAAACATCTTCTTCAACAAAAATCTAAAAGGAAGTTCAAGCGGTACAGACCGCAACATGACAATTCACTACCTCCCATACATAACCCACTCAACGTATAATATTTAAAAAGATATGTTCCCAGATATACCACTACCCTCAAACCCTATTATAACGGGTCATGCTAAAAATAGTGAAATTCAAATTACTCAATCACAAACCATTCATCAAACATCCCTTTAAACAATTTCATGTTTTACAAATGAATCTTCTCTACTAAGCACATTTCTCTTCCCAAAACATATTAAAACCATAATTATAACTCATTTTCACATTTCATTTTGGAAAATTCATTAACTATTTCCTAATATAATTATCTTTTAAACACCATTCGTTATTTATAATTTAACACAACCCAAAACATTATCCTATTAATAATATTTACTTATACACAATATTCATTATCTATCTATTTAATACATTTCATTTACACAATTTCACTACAATAATTTGGAACCATTTTCATCAATGCATTCTAAGTATTTAAATTACATTTTAATCTATATTCCCTATAAACCAATCTTGTGTGTGCCTATCATGATGCATGCCACCTATATCCTTTGGTTCATAAAATGTTGTATCAATGCACAACCTCATGCCATTATGTCTATGATAAAATATCCTAAATCAGTAAAATCACATGACATTTTCATCACCCAATGGTGAAATATCATTCATTTATAACAAAAATCATCATGAACAATAATTACCACCATTGGTGACATGGGTTTTCACTCGTACATGGGTTACCTACTCCCAAGAATGAGATTATTATAAAGGCCCAACACAATCCTAATATCCTATCTACCATACCCAAATAGAATGAAAGAGAAAATAACTCATCATATACAACTTCGTAATATCCCAACTTGGGTGCCACTAAATCTGTGCCCCAATCTGAGTCATCACATTTCTTTAAGTGTGCCTCCCCATACGCCATAGGTTGCCGAATAGTGTCAAGGGTTTAGATTAGTCATGCGCGGAGTCTATACCATCTTGGTGAGAGTATTACACAAGAGTAAACACATAAAATAATAGATATGACATGAAATAATCAATGAACAATTAGAAATAACTATTTCCCAACAGGGTTCAAACCACAAAAAGTAGTAAATATATCATGTCATGCTACAATGCCATGTTAACCAAACCAAAAATTGTAAAAAAATGGAGACATAAAAACTATACTGACTCCATGTCTGGAACATCATCCATGCATTTCCCATCTCCAACTCAACTCCCTTGTGTAGGGATCTTACACTTATCCTGACCTACATGAATGAAATCTTCTTGGGTACCAAACGGTCTCCCCAGGAGGGTATGAGTACAACGCAGTATAGAACCACCAAAGATGTCTACAAATACCTAGTCTAACAGATAGTGCATGAAAGTATAAAAGATAACAAGTAAAAGAAAGATAGTTAAGGTCCACTGGGGAACAATATCTACTTAGATTTGACTAACCATGTGACAATTCATTATGCCTCTTTTATTACTAGTTCATCATCTATCATGAATGGAAAATATTAATAAATCACATAATTCGTAGTAGGTTCATGGAATTTGTCATTATTTATATGGGAATATGAAATTCCATAACTCACTAGTGATAACATATCACAATATCTCAATATCCTCAACTTGATGCCTTTGTCTCAGTGGAATGAAACTGCTAGGGAAATAAATCTCTTTCCCCTTCCCTAAATCGTTCTTTGGGGTGGAGTTGGAGCATAATTGTAAATTAACCAGGGGGAAGAGACTCAGTCCTTTGTGCCACACCTCAAACCATGTGAACATGCTTATCCATCCATTTACCACACAAACCATATCAAAACCAAACACAACCAATACATAAATCATTCATACCATAATAGAACAAACATAAAAAATATCAATGGAAATAAAAATCCACAACAACGAATGTGAGAATTAATACAATTCTATAACATATTAATACAATTACCATTTTCAATTTAATGCCCATTTGACCCAATTCTCAATCCCATGCCTTAAACCATTAAGTATGTTCATATATTTTCACACCTTAACCAACATCCAACAACTACCATGTATGAACCCAATTATCATGTTTATCATTTCACAAGAAATTACCACTTTTACATTTCACATACAATTCATAGATCACGTAGCACGACCACTTTATCACATTCAACACGTTAGGTGTACATCATGATTCCCATGTATTTACCCATTCCACACATTCATAAATTTCCTTATGAAAACCATTCACATGTTTTTAATTTCATAATCAATTTCTAATTTTATGTGTTAATCATTTCTTATATACAAATTATTTTGGGCAACTCCACATGATTCATAACCATTTTGAATGAATTTCTTTCGACCCAATTAACCCATTACTAAGTCATTACAATCTACCCCTTAAGCCATTACCAAACTACGAATAACTACCAATATTCAATTTCATATCCAACTATAAATATGTGAATGTTTAATAAGGTCTCTATATTATCACATGTTAATTTCACACTTAACCTTACCATTTCCTAGATCTGATAAGGTCGTGACACACCATGGTTGCCCCTAAAATGATTGAATCATTATGAACACATCCAATGATGACTGGGAGTGTTTCCAATAATAATTTAGACACCCAATTTACCAATTAATACTCAAGGTAACAAATATACAACAAGAGGAAGGCTAGATCTGAACACACATGCACAATTCTATAACAAAACAATGAGATATAACTTGTAGACCACCTAACTGAAACACAATGATGAAAATAATCATAAATGTAGCCTTAGATGCCAATTCAAAACCACTTGATGTTCCAACCTAAGTCCTATCGAAGGAAATATGGTTTCAGAGCTTCTAAAGAAGATTGTAGAAAAAAAATCCTAATCCGAAAAGGAGAATCAAGATGAAAATTAGACTTACCCAGATCATTGATTCACAACCAACAATGTCCAAAAGATCCTAGAAACGATAGAGATTGATCATTCGAAGCTCTTGGAGGTTTCTTTTCAATTGGGTTGAGAGGGGATGAAAGGGGGGAGAATCCATAGTGAGGCATTAAAATAATAGAGTGTAAATTCGGTAAATTTCTCAAGTCTAGTAGGCTGTATGGTTTACCCTCACGGTTTTCTGAACTATGTGAAAACTACACATGATACAATGTCCTAAAATCACCACATTTAATGGTTTCCTAGGAATTCTGTATGTTTTTTAATCTATGTGCAAACCTCTGTCCATGTCTACATGTTTACTTGGGATGATAAGGATGATTTCCAAAAACCATGGGCAAACTGTTCGACATTCCCAAAAAACTCTATTGTCCTCCTCTTTCATGCCCCGAACCCCCTAAACACCCCTAAGTCTTCTCATGAACTTGGGAAAAAACTAATTTAATCAATTTAGGGTACTACAACTGAATCATAAACACAAACACACACATAGTATGAAAATCCAAGATCTTACATATTCATCAGGGTAAATTCTTGAAAGGAATTAAAGTTTGTTATATGTATGGAGAAAAGGGCCTTCGAGATAATGAATGAAAGTTAAATAAAAAAATTAATTATTTTCAAGGAATCAACTATAAATAAATGGGTCATTGTTCAAATCAATGTCCTAATATTCAAGTGACTCTAACACAAAAGTGAACATGGGGTGATATCCAAGAAAATATGATCAGCAAAGCTAAAGTAGAAGTACACAATAATGTGTTGGAAGGAACATTAATACAATATCAAATTTTATACAACAATTTTTGTGATTATGGATCGTCAATAGCTTCTATATATAACTAGTTTTACAAGAAAATTAAACATTTTTCTTTTGAATTAAGAAGTGAGTTTTCATTCAAGAATCCAAAGGGAAATCTCATAGAAACAAAACTGTGTTGAGAAATACCTATTATGACACATAAACGTGATTTATCTTCTAAACTTATCATCATACTTATGATTTAATATAATGTAATCCTTATTATAGACTATATTTTTAAATATCATGATAACATTTATTGCAAGAAGAATGACATTATTATTTTGAAGGAACATGTTGAATCCCTAACAATTATAGCAGAAACATCATCATATGATTCTTATCTAGATAGAAAACTAGTAACTATAATAAATGAAATTATTCATGATGAAGAGAAAGAAACATTTACAAGGAGGAAGTTAATCATTAAATTATGAATGTACTAATTGTATAAGAATATATTGATGTATTTCATGATGAAAGGCCTTGACAACCCCCGGAGCATGAAGATGAGTAAAAATTTGATTTAATCCATGATTAAAGACTAATATAAAATTATCATAATATAATTTATCGTGTATAATTAGTGGATATTAACAAAAAAAACTTGAGAAGATGAGTACTAAGAGATTTATTTTTCCTATTGTTTCTTCATGGGGATCCCGTATTCTCTTTTTTATGAAGAAATAAGTAACCATGATATTATGAACTGATTATAGGGAAATAAGTTGTATATAATAAAGAAAAAGTACTATTTCTCACACATTGATGATTTATTTGATCAAATTTATGGAGATGAATATTTGTTTATGATTGACCATCACTCTTTTTATCATTAATTGCGAACAAAGAAGGAAGATATTTCAAACACATCTTTTCATAAGTGGTATGGGTATTATGATTTTATTGTAATGATTTTTGTATTGACTAATACACACTCGATTTTCACGGAATTAATGAAAAATGTATTCATGGAATATCTAGATAAATTTTCTGTAGTATTCATTGATGATATTCTAGTGTGTTCTAAAAGTTATGAAGACCATCAGAATCACATGGAGAAAATTCTGGAGACTCTCATATGGTAAATTTATTGAGTGTGAATACTTGTATTATGAAATTTCATTTCTAGGCCATATTATCTTTAATGATGGAATATCTGTTGATAATATATTGAAAACGAAAATATATGAATGGACTACACTAACGATCATAAAAGAGGTATATTGTTACATTGGTTTGGAAGGAAACTATTAGTGTCTCGTTATTAGTTTTTTCCAATGTGTTAACCCGTTATCCAAGATTACATGTAAAGTTGTTGAGTTCTTGTGGAAAAAATAATGTTCATAATTTTTTGATCAATTTATGAGAAGATTATTTAGTTCCCCAGTTTTTACTCAACCATAATGAAATGATTGCTTTGTGATATAAAGTAATGTATCAAAGAATGTTATGAGTTGTGTACATATAGAAAATGATAAAATTATTGCATATGTATCAAGGTAGTTGAAGATTCATTAAAAATATTACCCAACTCATGATCTTGAGTTATAAGGTATATTATTTTATAATAATATATTGAGACACTTATCAATGGTTAAAATGTGATATATATACAGATCATAGGAATTTGAAATAAATATTTAAAAATAAATAACTAAACATGAGGTAAACATGATGGCTCGAGTTATATAATGATTATGATTTATCAATACACTACCTCCCGTTAAAAGAAAATGAGGTCACATATACATTATGGAAAAAAGATCATGGACTTACAAACAAAATGAGGATTGAGAAAAAACATTTTATCATGGATTTAATGAAAATGAATATTGGAATTATTATAGAAGGGGAAACACCACTCATTTTTCAAATGATTGTGATTTAAAAATTATTAGGAAGGATAAAAATATCTCAATATGATGGTGAGAATTTTCAATTGATAATTAAATTCATTAAGGATATAAGATTGAGTGATATAATGTTTGAGTATGGAATTATGATGTTTGGAAATCGGTTATTTGTTCCATGAATACAAGAGATAAAAACTGAATTATTAAATTATGGTAATAGATAAATTTTCTATATACACCCTAGTATTATAATTATGTGTAAATATATGAAGGAACATTTTATTGTGGGATATAATGAAGAGGTAAACTATTGACTATGTGTCAAGATTTTAGGTTTTTCAATAGGTGATGTCTGAGATACATTATCCTAGATCAGTCATGAGACCTTTATCTATACCAATGTTTAATTGGGTTGACATGACTATAAATTTCATCACTTTGTTACAAAAGTACCCCCATAAAGAATGACGTGAGGAAAATTATCAGAATGGAACATATTGAGGAGACAAAAACAAAGTAAATATTGTTAAATCTCATATTATATTATATCAAATTAGGAAAAAGATAAATTCTAATTAAAAGATAATATATTTGGAATTTAATGTGAGAGATCAGGAATTTTGAATGTATCATTATAGACGTGTGTTATAATATTTAGAATGAAATAAGAAATTATCCTTAGGTACATGATACATTTTTAAATTATAGAGATAATTGGAGACTTTTATTATCATTTGGAGATCCAACCTATAATTTTTATAATACATGATGTGTTACAGATATCATTGTTAAAGAAGTGTATACTAAACCCAACACATTTTATCACCTATGGTGAAATAAAACATGAACCATATTTATCATAATACAAATATCCTATCATGTTTTTTATCACTAGAGAAAAAATTATTGAGAAAGAGGAAGAATCTACCGGTAAAAGTTATTTGGACAGAACAAAAAATGGAAGAATTAGTGTGGGGGTGTGGGGATGTTATGAAGAAGAACCACCTTCATCTATTTAGAAGAAAATAATCATGAAAAATTTCAATGATAAAGTTTTTGAATGAGGGATGAATATAGCACTGTTATGATTTTATGGTATTAGTCTTCTTAAATAAATTCATTTTATTCAACAGCTTACAATCATATATGAATAGTGATGTACTATTAAATATTAACATCATCATTGGAATAGTAATGTTACTATTAGGAATAGTAATTTATACCATAGAATAACAAAATCTCCTATGATATTATTAATAAAATTTAGGTATCTCATAAATTAAAATATGATATATAGATATATCATATAATAAGTGAAAAAATGTTATAAAATTGATAAATTAAGTGTTGATATTTTTTTAAATATAAATGTTTATCTAAAATTATATAATTAATAAAATTATTTAAAATAAATTTTGTTTTCATAAAATTAATTCATGAATTACTACTATGTAGTATTATAATTTTATGTGACCATAATTAATTTTTCAATGTGTCATAAAATAGGTTGCAATATTAAAATTGGGATTTTTTGAATAAAAATTTATTTAATTAGGGATTGAATTTATAATATAAATTAAATTATGTAATAAATTAAAGAACATTTTTAAGTCTATATGTCTAAAAATTCTAATGGTTATATTTTGGGATATTTCTTAAATAGTTGATTGTTTTGTGAATAATGAAATACAATAATTTATTATACTTAACGTTATAATTAAATAAATGATTTATTGTTTAATGGATGATTTATGGATGATATAAGGAACCATTTGGTAGAAAATAAATGCTCTATTTAATATAAAAAGTCACACTAATCAGCGCTATTGATAATCTTGAGCCAAAAAAAATTTGAATAAAATAATAAAAAACACCCCTCTCCCCCACAATAAATACCATCCCTCACAACCCCTTATCCTCACACATTATAGGAATTAAATATTGTTTAAATTATTCTCAATTACCATCCCAATAATCTTACCCATGTTCAATACCTTATGGAATTACCAAAAGACCAAGTCCAAGTGTCTTTAGGAGGTCCCCATGGAGATGATATTCCAAGGGTAAAATCCTCATTCTTTCTCATTTTTTATCTATTATTATTCTCTCCACACATCCATTTATCAAAATGGGCTTGGTAAATCAAGTATAATAAATATATTAGGATTTTTTTTGTTAATTTAATGTCCACCATCAAGTATCTTCGCTCCTCCTTTTATCCAATAAACGAAAACATCATCTGTGAAGTGTCGATTCACCACCTTTCTGGACAACGAGTATTACTTTTCTATTACCACCTTCAAGGATTCTCGTAAAAAACATATTATGTTTATTAAAAATTTTAATAGACATATTTTATGTTATATCATGTTCTAGAATGAGCATCTTAAAAAAATATTAAATAAAATGATACAAGTTCATGATGGACTTAAAAACTGCAAAAACAAATCAAAACCTTTTATTTAACATTTTATGTAATGAATCATCTGCATATCATATAAAAAATTCTATATGAGAGCATTTAAACTTATATATATTAATTAATTGGAAATAATCTCACTTTAGGTTTTTTTCATCCATTTTAAATAAACTCCCATAATAATACGCAAGGTAACCGACTATAAAACCATGAAACGAATGCTCTCATAACAATGAAAATAAAATCTATAACTCATTGGAATAGTCATAAATAAATTTAATAAAATAATAACAAAAAAAATATATGTTTAAATTTATCTTAATTAATTAATTAATTAATCAAATTATATTATCGAATACATTAAATACATGTGCGGAACTATTTTGAACATAAAGTAAGTGACTTTGTCTCAATTTACATTTCATTGAGACTTAATTGGAATTGTGAACCTAATAATTTTTATATGTTTCATATACTACCCCTTTATAAAAAAATTCATTTTACAATACATTTCTTCTAAATATACATATTTCTTTTATAATGGATATGGTTATTGTCAAATCTGTCTAAAATTTTTACATATAGTATTTCCTTTGAATGTTAGTTTAACTAGGAGAATATTGATAAATATATATCCTCTACTCAATATAGAGATTTGGATAATGCATATTTTTAATTAATTAAAACTATGTAAAAATAATTCATTGTAATTTTCATGATGATTGGGTTCCAAAATTATATATCCCCTCAATGCATAAACATATCACATGAGATAAAAAATTTGGCACAAACACGTCACATTTGTTCCCAAGTAGAATCAGATAGGTTTCTACCCCCATAAACAATTTTTCTTATAAATTTTGTTGAAGGTAGTGGTTAATGTGTCAAATACAAAAAATATAATACTTAAGAATTCCCTTAATTCAGTATTCAGTTTTTACAATCCATGAGATTTTCACTATGTAAAAATATATCGATGCATTTCCATTATTATAGTATTTATTAAATTCCATGTGTTTTTACATATTTACCTTTACATATGGATTATTGTGAATTGATTGCGCTTCACATATTATTGAATCATTTAGCTACTATATGTATGCATTACTGGTCTTTTTGACTCACCCATATATATTTTTCCTGGGGCTATGAAGAAGAAAAATTTGAATACGTGTAAAGGAAGCTGTTAGTTTTAATTTTTTTTGTTCTATGATTAATTACCAATGAAATAAGGGGTCCAAACAGAGATCCATATCTTCAAGAATAATATACTATTTGATAATTGATGATGTTATCTCTAGTATCAATTCCATTATAATAAAAAAAACCATTGACTCCGGGCTACTGTGTTCATGGTTGTTACAATCATATATCACATCTTCAAACTTAGTGTCTAACCTTAGGAAAGTCCCACCAAAATGACATACATTTGGGAATACTGTTTTTTCCTCTTAAACATTTAGTTAAAATAAACTCGTGAAATTCCTAATATCATTTCCTTTTAGATATATTTTTACTTATAGGAATCCAATTTCTTCTTTTGATGCTTGTAATAAAAATATTCCATCATTATCCAAACTATTCTAATATTGGGCTCACTGTTTCTCATTTGTGAATCTCCAACATGAAAAACCCAGTGAAATGGGGAGGTGAAACTATAGTGACCATTTTAAATGATAAACATACAATAATGTGGCTAGGTAGTCTTTTTAATGTTAGTTTTATCTAACTAATCCACACAATCCATTTTGGGAATCATGTTTCACAGAACTAAACATCCAAATTTTCCACACCCAACTCGACAACCGGTTGATCCCCAATAATACTTTTTTCTTCTCTAGATATTCTATATAAATATTGAATACACCACAACTACTAATAACCCTAGTTTTGGATTCACTATTTTTTCTAGGTGAACAAGAACTCCAACACAAGGACCACCATGGCGTGGTCCTTCACAATTTTTAAATTTTAAGAATATTCTTCAAGAAATTACTTATTTTATGGTGTGGAATTAACTTGGATTTCTCAATGATATCACTATAACTCTATGTTTCCTTCCCTTGGAAATAATTTTTCCTCGTAAAATCCCATTATTCATCCAGATTTCTTTATATCATCCTTACATATTATGCAAAACAAATACATCACAACATTATTCAACAATGTATAAAATTCCAATATAATTTAATCAATATCTTAGTTAAAAATTATCCAACGATCACCATTAGGGTCATCTTTATCCACCAAATCATTTTTTAAATATAAATCAACCATTTAGGGTTCTAACCCATTTTGAGACTACCAAGCATGATATTCAAGAGAAGAATTCCCAATGTCTTATGAGTATCCTAGGATGGATTTTATACACCATCTATACTGTATTAGTGGATAACATATAACCATAAAACATAATATTATGAATATTATAAAAGAAATTAAGAATATGATCATAGTACGAAACTACTATGTCTTTTTTATAGTAAAACTAATCTAAATACAATATCATAATAATGTTATTTTGATGGAAATACATCATGTGATAAGCTATTAATCAATATTCATACCTTTGAATATACTCATTATTGAAATCAAAAAGATATTTGGTTCTTGTAAAACAACACTAATAGATTAACCTCTAGTCCTCCTTGTGTTTGGAATACATAGAATTTATTTTTCTCTAACAAGTACCATGAGTACATAATTTTTGAAATTAAACACAACCTGATCCATGCTTATGTTAAAGGATTAATGAAACCTCAAATATTTTTATTAAATATTTTTATTAATTTATAACCATGAATTGTATATGTAAAATGAGTCCGTTTTTTTTAATATATGAATCTAAAATATTAACAAAATAATTATTATTTTAACATTATTGAATAATTTTTTAATTAATAAATATTAAGTAAATAAAATTATTGAAACAAATTAATTTAATGAAGCACATAATGATAAAAAATCATTTTATTTAGATTAAAAATTACACATTAAGTACTAATATACTACATAAAATTGTAAATAGACAAATTATAAAATAAATTCATAGAAATAATAGATCTAGAATTTCAATTTTAGTGTGTTGTAGTCATCTAGGTTTATCAACATCTAGAACAGAAATATATAAACAGAACAAAATATTATGAATATAATCAATTTTTTATAAATGAATAATAGAGAACTATTAATGAAATTTCAGTGAATGGTTATTAAATTATATATGTGGTATTTATAGAATGCATAGGTATTATATTAAAATTTTAATAGTAACTATCCATTCAGAATAGTGATCGATTATTGAGAATAGTGAAATATGTGAATAAAAATATTTAACATGAATTATATAAGTATATTATATAACTCAAAATCTGAATTTGATAATTTTTTTAGAAATGATTTTTTTGTATATAACAATAATATTATTTTTTTATTACATTAAATAGTATACTTATATGTTTTAGAAAATTATTTTTTATAAAATGGGAATCATTTTTTGAATAATCATCTCAAAATTTTTATGGGGTCAATTTCTTGTATATTTATGAAAAAAGTGATTTTCAATGATGTGTATGAATGTGGTTTTGTCTGTACCATCAACTTTATGACATCCAAATTATTTCAATGCCAATAAATAATTTCAAAATTTATTTTCATGAAATAAAATGTATTTCTTTATTAAAATAATTCATTTAAAAATAAAAACCCTATTTTTCAAACATATAATGAAATTTTCAATATTAATGTTTTATTTTATTCTAATAAAAAACACTTTTTCTTATTTACTTGAATTAAATATAAAAATGTTAATTTTATATTTTGGGAGTTTTTATGTGAACTGAAAATATATATATTTTAATAAGACACATTTATTAGTAATAATATTTGAAAATAATCATAATCCTAAAAAAATAACAATTTTGTAAATATTTCATTCAGAAACTCTCCTCTTCATCACCTATAAATACACCACCTTATAATAATTCCTATTCACTTGTATTCTTCATCCCTTGGTAAATATCTATATTAATAACCCTCAAAACTGTACACAACAAGTTTTGAATTTTTGGACATATCAAAAGACCACTCCTAGAATTATATAAAAGAAAAATAATGGGGGTCTGTTGAAAAGAAAAGTAAGGTTTTCATATACTGACCTTTTCATTTCAAAATTTTTTAATTATGTCATTTAAAAATATTATTTAAGTTATACCATGAATATAATTACATTTAGTTTTTAGACGTTAATTCATTTATTGATTAAATATTACACATTACCTCTCATCATTTTATTAGTTTTTCCTTATTTAAAACACTTATTAAAAATATGCATTAGTAGGGTGGTTTTACACAACTTATGTGAAAAATAATGTTTTATTATCAGTTATAAATTTTATAAAAAATCCTCGATAAAAATTTAATGATTATATAAAATATTTATTCCAGATTAATATTTCATTTATGATTTAGGAATGGAAATATAGTCATAATAACAATGGAAGTGAATGTAAACAATATATTTATTTTAACCATTTAAAACAATCTTATATAGGGATACATGATGACTTGAAACTATTTTATATAATATAGTTAAATATTGAACTCATTTTATTAGATAATTACATGAAAAAAAAACTGGACTTGTTTAAAATTCTGTAACACATAGATTATGTTGATCAACTATTATCATTAAATCAATGTATATTTGGAATCTTGAACCAAACATCTTAAATATTATATATGAAATTTAAATTAATCTACTAAATTAATAATAAAATGATTATAAAAAAAATAAAAAAGGAACAATAATTAAATAATAAACATTAATAATTCTCAAAAAACGTATTTAGTAAATATATATTAATTATCCATTTGGTTATAAGACAATCAAAAAAAATACATAACCCGTTATAAAGGGTTTTCATTAATGGGACTTCTTTAATTTCATATATTATTTATATATGGTTTATCATTTCTTTTATATATTTTCTCAAAAATATAGTAGTTAAACCCTATTAATTTTTCAATTAATTTTTAGGTATTTATCTTTCTTTTTCCTCCCATGTGTATTCAACTTTCATACATGACAATGTTCGTAAGGGTTTTTCCAATTCATTCTCATTATTTAGCTTATGTTCTCTATTAGAATCTGTCACCCACTTGCATTATTTAAATATGAATAAAATTATTCCATTTTGTTTTTTATGATTCTTTATCCTGGTTTTTGGGATATGAAATCCATCATTCTTCCCTTACCATAATTTCATTAATTCAGAACCAATTATGAATATAATTTAATATTTTCCAATATGTGTATTACACTAAAAAATTCAATTTCTTAATCCCGATTTAATTTTTCGGTTCCATTATTGAGACATTTTATTACTAAAATAAAACATTTTAATTTCATTTTTATCAACTTTTGTAAAGGATTCATGAGAGTAACTTATTTTACTATTTTTATTAATATATCATAAAAAAATTTGATATTTGTTTTCAAAACATTGCCTCAATTTACCTCATCAGTCCTATCAATTTTATTTATCAAACACAATAATTATTAAAAATATCGTAATCTTAATTCATTTAAAAATATAGTTTAAATTAAAATAATATTTCTTTTTTTTTCTTCTTAATATTGACAATTCTCTTAATTGTTTTAACATTGCATAAAAATTAAGCAATAGTTTTCTTAAAATATAACCATTTTATTAATTTCCCACTATGGTTTATTTATCAATGTTTTATAATTTTATACTCAATCATTAGATCATTTCATGTATTTTTCAAAACTAATGGTATTTGTTAATAAATAGATACAATTACCAATAGTTCATAAACATGGTTGCATTATAATAGTGGGGTGGTAGAAATTAAATCTCATTGAGAAGAAAAATTCATCCCAACCTTTAGTATTTAAAAATAATAAACTATGAATAAATATTTCCTTTCTTCTAATAAAATTCTCTTTTCCATACAATATACTAATTATAAATGATGGTTTACCAACTAGTTACCCATTAATTTGGTTGAGTAGGTAAATTATTTACATGAATGTATACCATAAGTTCTATATGGTTTGAATACCATAATCTTATTTTTATGGGTTTTTCTTGTAATAGGTTCTCTACGTATTTATATCAATGTTTTATTTTAATGGTTTTACCACGCTATGATTTTTATATAATTTTGATATTTTGCATATATGTGTGGCACACATACATAAGGATATATCATAATGTAATGGGTGGTCCCTATAGAACCAAATGATCTATATCATAAAACTGAGAGAAGGTGAATCAATTTGAACTAATTTTAATGAATCGATTACCTTTTTAATTAACCATCTTAATATTTAAACCCTCAAACTATTATCGTGAAAGGATTCAATTAAAAATTCTCAAACCACCAAACCACATGAAAATTGTAATATAAAGAAAATTTTAAGTACATAAAATGTTTACATCATTTTCCCCAAATGTAGATTCCCACTTTTATTTTGTGTTTGGGTAGAGTTCGAGACAAAAATACTCATTAATTTAATCATTTTGAATATAATTGTAGATGATTTCATCATTCACCCATGATTTTGCCTCTTTAAAAATTTATGAATTCTCCAAACATATTCTCTATACCGGTTACCAATAGTTTACAGTAGGTTCTCACAAACTCACTAATAAGGAGTATCTTAAAGCTGTTGAAGGATATAGATTATCTCAATGATAAGTTATTCTTTAAAAAATATTTCCTTCAACATCCAATATAATATGTTATAATATCATGAAACTCTATCTTATAATCATAATTATGAAATCATAATTATTAAATAATGAATATACTATTTACCTTCATGTTTTCTTCACTCTGTTACATGAAAGAACATCAACATCTAAGAAAATTATAAAACTAGCCTTAAATTGGGCTTTCTCACTCAATATTCTTATTTTTTTTCAAGAATCTCGACACATATAATTTATATAACTAGTACCATTATTAATTGTTAATATTATTTTATATCTACTACCTTCGTTATATAATATTATCATAGAGAATTTCATATATAACTCCCTAATAATTTTGAATATGTTTTCTTTTGAAAATAAATTTGATGTGTTTGATAACCTGTGATGAATAAAAAATAAACCGATGTAAAATAATGATATAATACTATAAAATATTAAATACATTACAACAAAGTTAAATTATATTTATATGTAAATTAATTTATAAAATACAAGGGATAAATTTTTATTAAGAATATATAATCTACTCTAATGTGGCAGTTGTTTCGACGGATCAAGAGGCAATTTGAAAACCCTCGATGATGCAGGTTTATTTGATCCTAATGGTTTATTGTGGGGGGGTTTATCACATTAATAATCATTAACATTTGTTCATTTTAATTAATAATAAAATCTATCAATGGTTTCATCGTCACTAACTAGGTAAAGATCTAATTTTCAATACCATGTGGTCATTTGGGGTTTTAGACCCAATGAAACTTAACATTGGTAGAGAGGGTGGGAGTTTTGTCTCATCAAACCTTATTGTGGAGAATTATTTCCTACTCTAGGAATCTCTTATAGATTTATGATATGTTCATGAATATCTCTATAGTTTTTATACGGGTCCCATTACCCTAAATAAATTTGTATAGGTTAATTATTATTAAAAAAAAGATAATGAGAATCTCATCGATGGAAAAAGGAATAAGAATATTATTAGTGATTATATCTGTATGTATCCAAGGATCTTCATCAACTTCCCTAATGATAGGTAGATTATTTATACGTCAAAGACACATAACCAGATGCTTTTGAATATTCTTCCATACAAGGATGAGATTTAATATGTTGAGGAGGGTATTTAAAGATTATGAGGTTTCATATGTATCCTGGTTATTACAGGAATGAGAACCCACTTAGTTAGTTAAAAATATACTATTTAAAGTCTTATAGAGAAGAAATATATTGAGACACTAAGGAACTAAATGATTGGGATCAATCCTCCAAGAGACACCCTGGGTATCATTATTATATCTGGAATCAATGTTATCATAGTTTGGTGGATTTATCAATATGTTGAGGGATGAGGTAGAGAGATCATCCCATGTGAATAATTGGGTCCTAATGGGTGAAATGTCGGAGACTTGGGGATTACATTTAAATTTATGTTTACTTAAACACAATCCATAGGAATTAATCGTACATATATTTGTTATTAAAATAACCAAAGTAATCATAGTTCAATTGACTAAAGCTTACACTCTGATGATTCCCTTTTGATCGGTGCATACATGTTGAGGTTCCCATTATATTCTTAGTTTTTTATTGTTTAGATGATATGATTATTTCATGTTATGAAGCCCACTATAATTTTGTTTTTTTATCAACAAGGAATAAAAAATAATAAATGAAATATCATTCCAATTTAGGTATTATGTTAAGGGAATTTTTTTTGAATTGTTGATATGAAGGATGGACCTCAGGTAGGTTCTCTATGTATCCTAACAATTTCTTAAATCATAGTTTTCATAATTTAGTTGATCAAGTATTACACTTTGACGTAGCCCTTATATTCAAGGCTTATATACCAAGGATTAATAGTGTTATCAAATCCTACTATTGCCTAGTGACCTAGCCTATTTTCCAGCCCAATGGGAATTCATTGTCCACAAGAAATGCCATGATTTCTTGTTTGACATATCAGAGAGTGTATGCTTGGTATGTCAAAAGAAAATGTCATAATCCAATTGATTCAGCTAAGGGATTAGACACATCTTGGATGTAATGTCTATGTGTTTTCATATGATCAATGTTGAATTCTCTAAGGGACATCACAAGACCCTATAGGATTTCTCAGAATCCATCACGTACACTCGGTTATCTTGTCTAGTTGTTGTCAAATGATACAAAAGACTTTCACGGGTGTCGTCGAAAGAGATAACTGACACACATGGATGGTTTCATTATATTCAATAAGATATGTCTTGGAGGGTGTCATATGTTTCACATGAAATATCTAGATGCTTTTTGGATACCTTCCTTACATGCTTAGAGGATAGCCTGAGTCTCAACTAATTTTATAAATGATCCGACAAGGTTATTGAAGACATGAGTAGGCGTCGTCATATGAGTTAGGAGATATTTTTTGAGGAAATCACAAGGCTTATGAGATAGACCCAGAGTGAAAAACGAGACTAAGCTGGCATGCCATGGGGGGAACTGTGTGTCTTTATATGGTATGTCCATCAGACTATTCATGACCCAAATAACATGCTTAAGGGGCATCGTGGGATATGGGAAACATGTCCCAGTGATTTCATGTGTTTTTGATGGTTCACAAGAAGCACATGTGGTTAATAAAACATGTTTTTGGATTATGTATTCTCTCTTTAGTCATTTTTCTATCACTTATATTTTTTATTTCCTTAGATTTATTTAGTGTAAGTTTATTTTATGTCATGATCAATCAAGTAGAAACTTGGGATGTTCCTTACATGTCCTACTATAATTCCATCACATGAACAATAAATTATCAAGTGGTGTGATTTATGCATGGTGCATGAACAATGATGATGTTATATAGTATATTACAGATATCATACCTAGATTTTTTTGAGATTAGCCACTCTGATAAATCCACTCTAGTGATTGGCTGTGCTGATGGGCCTTTATGTGAAAAAGCCATCCTTCGCCCTGAGTATCATGACTGTGTGGTATCAGGGAATTTTAAATGATGGGGTGGGGAATTTATATTCCTATACATCCTAGTTTTTTTCTTTTTTCTATGTCTTATCTTTCATAAATTCATGCGAGAGTTGAAAAAATCCATTGTCACCAAACGTCTTTGCGAGTCTTTATCATGGATTGTTCTGAGGGTGTTGCCTTATTTTCAACAGTCATGACTCCCTCCCATCAATGAATCCATTATTAGTTTATTTCTAATTAATTATGTCTTTTTGATGTACTTGGGAATGCAGAATGACTTCCATATTTCCCAACTAACATATCCAAGGACCAACGCGAGTAATGGGAACCTGTTAAAAGGCCTTCAGATGATATCTGGTGAAATGGTTGGTAATTTAGAGAGATATGGATAGTTTTTCAAAGGGACTTCATGGGATTAAGGTGGATTTTCAAGGATTCTTCTAGGACCACATGATATAATTCCATAGTACATCACAAGAATTTTACAACCATGAGAGGGTTCAACTTCCTCCCCCTTTTATTTCCTTTGTTTTATTTTACAATGGCGGAGGGTCCTGAGAGATTTCAGGAGAATGGTTATAGAAAATTACTCTATATCTTGGTGATATATCTTGTGACTAGAAATGTTACTATTATTGTGCATGAGAATTTCATTTAAAAATTCATCACTTCTTCCATATAAAGCTAAATGGGGAGTGTGAGGTTGCCTAGACATGACTGATGATCTTCACGTGATGAGGGAGACATTTCAATTGACTTTTGTGAGATGAGGAAATTTAGTTTCTAGAGTCTCGTGCTGTCATTCAGAACATCGAGGGTGCTTAAAATGTCATTTACCAGTGTGAGAGGATTCTAGATCCACTTTTTAATTTTTATTTTTTTTTTCAAAAAATGGATCTGGGGTCATTGGAGGTTATTTCCATTTTTCAAAGAAAATTACCCTTCCCATCAGTGATGTGTTTCATTAACTTTATAGCCACGAAAGGCCTACACCTTTTGGAAATTTCAATAAAATTTTCAAATCACATTTCAAATGTTTTTTAGGTGTTCACTGATGAAAAACCACATGGAGTAGGAGAGCATATCTAACCACCTTTGTGTGGCAACTAGTTTTCACGTAATTTCAATTCATTTGAATGCTTGCGTGATCCACTGGTGTTGACCTTATTATTATGTTTCTACTTTAGTGGAAAAAATATTACCCATATTCATGAATTTATTCCTTGGTGAAATTTTTATGCTCATTTAGTGGGTGTCAACAATTCCCCCCCCCCCCCACCACTCTAGAGGGATGTCTATAGGGATAACTCCTTAGTTATGAAAAATGTGAATTCCTACCATAGTCTTTGGGGGTGTCGCAAAAAAGTGTCTTTTGAAACGTTTGATCTTATGGGTGATGTTTGTGTCTAAGTAGTGGGTTTCCTAGACCCGACTATGCCATAATTTTGATTACCATATCATGTATACAGTTATTTATGCATGATTTCATCTTACAATTATAGTGTATAATTTTCTACTTCCACTATTGAAATGGTAAAGTTAAAAGATTAATTATCATTTCAAAAGGATATAGCAGATCCCAAACTATAATGAGAACCTCGAGGTACAATTACATTAATCTTAAATATATGTTCTATAGTCTAGATTAATCTTAGTGATAATACACTATAGATGATTGACTATCAGGTGTTGTGGGTTCATAATCATTGAGACTTATTCTCATGAAGTTCGCACTTGGTGATCTCTAGTAGTGAGATCATGATGACAGACCAACTAATAAGAACACCACATGTTATGGGTTTCACTGGTTGTTCCTATCTATAGACATGTGTATTGGTCTCCTAACCTAAGACCATTACAAATATGTATAATTTTATTGTGTAATTTGATGCATGTTTAAAATGAGGGTATTGAAATCGTGGAGAGGTAGATGGTGTTGGGTGCGTCGTTGGGGATATGAAACTGGTTGAATGGATAAGAATGTATTTGTTTCTTCCATGTTTAAGAAGCTGTATATCATAGGCCTAGTTGATCTAGATGGTGCTAACTTTGTATGTCTTTGGCGAAAGCACTCGAAAGGTAAATCCATCTGTATATACCAACAAATAATAAATTAAATGTACGATGACACAAGTGTACGTTTTTCTTTAAGATATATTTAATGAAAAATAGATTATAGAACACAGTCAATTTTCTTATGTTGGTTCTCATTACTATGACAATCTTTATCCCATTAAAGTCCATGATGGGTTTCTAGACTCCACTCATGGTATATGGATTTTATTTACTATTATTTAGATAAGGGTCTAGAGGGTCACACACAATATCATATTCAAGAATATGTCCCATTCTGTTGAATATGTATATGGACATGGTGGGCACCGACATGGGGTCCGAGTGATGTCCATGTTTTCGACCACTACAAGAATTAAATAAATGCATTATTATTCATGCTAGGAATATTGGGGATTGAATTTATCTAAATTATTTTCATGTTAAGTAAATTCGGGAAAATATTAATAGAAGGAATATTATTTTAATATTCAAGTTTCATTTAATATTAATTGGGATAGTGAGTCGAATTAAATCGACTATTTTATATCATGTAATATATTTTATATATGTTAAAATTATGTGTAAAATAATAAATAATATTGATTCATTTAAGTTCAGAATAATTATTTAATTAGTGGATGTTGAAATAAACAGGGGTCGGGGAACCCCACTAGGTATTTAGAAACACCACTATAAATAATGGAGGAAGCTCTCTCTCTCATGTAACTATTCAAACTATTCTTTCATTTTTGATGGAATGAAAACAAGATCCTTTCTCCCCTCCCACTTCATAGAGAGAGAAAAAGTTGATCCAAGAGCTAGGATCAAGATCTTCATCAAGAATCGAAGAGATCTTGACGCGGTGATCATCGGGATGTCGAAGACATTGTCGGATCACCGTGCTAGAACCCAAAATTCGACCTTCGAAATTCCAGCAGATTTTAGAAGCATGTCTGGATGATCTAGAGTGATCTTTCTATGGATAATTCAAGCGTCGATCACCATCGATTAGTTATAGTGGACCACAACGTCAGATTTGAAATGGGTATGTTTATATTTCCATTTTTGTGCTGTTTATAATTTATGCGATATAATTAGACCATACTGGGGATCAGATCATTAGTGTAAAAAAGTTTTGTCGGCCCGTTGATGAAATTTCTAAAATCCATGGCCCACTATCTTCCGCTACGAGCCATAATACCTTTAATTGGTATCAAATGTATTACATAGATTTTTTGAGCCAAATAAAATTTACTTGCATTAAAACTTAAGTAGAGGATTTGGAATAGGTCACAATGGTTCACCAAGCCTCCCTGCACCCACCCACCTACCCTCACCACCAAGCCTCCCTGCACCCACCCACCAAGACGCTCTCCACCAAGCCTCCCTGCACCCACCCACCTACCCTCACCACTACATCCCATACCTCCTGCCAAAGAGGCCACCGAACTCCCTCCTGGTCACTACCATTGTGGAGGCCATAACATTTGACAACCCATGCTGCGCAACCCGGCTCTCCTCGGATGGCCTTCGGCATGCCTCACTTCAGACCGGAGCAGTGCGCTAGCACTGACAATGTCATATTATTCCCTGATCATTGTATACTTATCCAATTGCAGCCAAGCCTCCCGTCGCACAGCCGGCAACTGCCACACACTGAATCGACGCCGTCCCGCCCATGTTGGCTTCTCTGGTCACGGTGCTGCCTGCAGGCCACATCCCATTAGAGGTGGCCTCCCATGATCCATTTTTTCTCGCCTCTGATAGCCGACGTCGCGCCTCTAGGACCCCCCAGGCCATCCAAGCCTCCTCCAGCCATGTCGTCGCTCCATCCAGATCCATCCCAACGACACCTCACCACTGCTGCCTGAAAAAACGCATCTCCGCCTACGCTGCCACCCCTGGTGACCTCCTCTAGTTGTGGCACCACACATCCACCATCGGATTCCATGGCTTGGCATTCCCCTCACCAATATACTAGCATGATGCCGTCCTGGTCCCAGCCCGCCATCTCAGCTGTCAACCCCGTAACCTCTGGACCACCACCGGCGCCGACCCTGATCTATGAAAAAGCGGTATTTCCACCGTCTGCAGCCATGACCCACCTCCCGGTCACCTCACGCTGGAACCCGTAAACTGAAGATATGCCACCAGCTTCCACCCGGTGACCCTGAAGCCACCCGCAGCCCGAGTAGAACCAGCCCGCAGAAGTGTCGTTGCTCTGCCAGCTCACCTGAGCACCGTGCTGCCACCACACCCTGCGTCATGGATGCCGGACCGGCACTTCACCACCTGCTAGTGTCCGCAGCTCCAACATTGTCACCTCTTATCAAAATCATAATGTATCCTTTTTATGCATGTTTTTTCACAGGAAAAAATTGGCCCTGAAGGAGTCCGGGATGAACATCCCAACCAAGAACGGGTTTGGACGGATCGGTCCAGCTTAGTCTATCTCCACACTGCATGTTAGGGCCCTACACCGGTGTGGCTAAACACAAACAAGCCCTACATTGGAGTTTCGGGGACTGAACAATTTAAATTAATCAACAAATAATAATTTTATTAATATTATTTTAGAATCTTAATTAAATTAATTAAAATTAATTGTGGTTAATTATTTTAATACACTGAGATATAAATTAACATAATTTTGTAATTAAATTAAATTATTTAGAGGATAGATGAATAATTAAATTATTTGAAATTATTAATTCATTAAATTTCATTATATAACCCTTGTACTTATTTAATGAAATTTAATTTTATATCATGCTTCATTTTACCCGCATTATGTTCTGGACAACTATCCCATATATACCTGCATTTATTTATTTATTTAATTAATTATTTTTAATTAATTAAATATATGTTATTCAAGTCATATCTATTTTTGCATAAAATTTATAAGGGCATACACTCCCAATTTTCCTGATGTACATTTATATCCCTAGTCCACCTCACCCGCACGCGAGTATTTTTGTACTACAAACGAAGATGATGAACAATGTGGACCCTGCCAAGGTGAGGCAGTGTACATTGATCGATATGGTACAAGATAACAAGTGGATCCCTCCATGATGAGGCGTTACTCTGAGATGTGTCGTGGACCCCTCCAGGACGAGGTGATACTTCAGATTACAAGAGGAAAAATATGATAGGGTGAGCTACATCATGGGTCATGCTTCGACTCAGGTACGATGCCCTTAGGTCATTTAGGATCTCAAGACCAATTGGGAAATAGTTTACCTTTATGATTTTTTATTTTATGGATTTCCAAACATCAGGAGAAATACATAAAATAATAAATAATATATTGCATACAGAAGCGATGTTTTTTTCTATTAATATTCAGTTGTGAGCGAGACAACATAGATGAACACGTTTAGTAGAAATGGATTCCATTCAAATGAGAAAAACAGAAAACACTCAAATTAATATTAAGTCATTATGGCCTTTCATCATTCATGTTTGAATAAAATCGGGTGTTTGAGGTGTCATTCATGCCATAGATGAGGGTTCCACTTACTACAAAGGAGTTACCATTAAGGTAGTGGGTTAAATTAACTAATTTTTTTGCAAAGAAATATCTATGGCTAGCCTGTTGTAATTTTATAGGTAAGAATTGAGTAAATTAGGTTATGATTTTAGAAGCTGGGACTTCAATCAATAGATCACAGAACCGTGACTTAATGCATTTGGCCAGCCAAATGACTTTCATGAACCCTCAGAGTAGTGGTGTAGAAATACCTTTTAGACATTAATGGATGTTCAGGGATCTTTTCCACTAGAATAATCAATTGATAGAGTATTCTGATTCTTGTACAATGGGATCCTATAATTTGATAAATTAATGGAAGATATTTGATGATTAAATTAATCAGTAATGTCACATTCGCTAATAATCATTAAAATTACCGATCTGATAAAGCATATTTGTAGAGAATGGGAAGTAATACCACAAGTAAAATCTGTGATAAATTTCCGACGTGGTTGATGTCCAAACTAGCAGAAATTTCAAGTGTTGTATAGATGCTGCACATAATACTACTGTATCAGAAATTAAAGGTGATTGTGTCCCAACCTCTCAACCCAAATCAAGAAGTGAGAGTGTAAAATTTCTTAAAGGAGTCTCATGAATCAGACATATGATGGTTCTATCATAATGATATCATCGACTTCTGATGTTAGTTTCGGTGGCTACATCATGAAATGGATGATGTTACATGCAGTCTCATCTCCAATAAGTTTCCAAGGAGAATGAAAAAGCAATATTTGAATGTGATGAGTGCACTCGGTTTTTGTAAAGTAAAAGATAGTTCAAAATCATTCATGGAATCCCATTATTATTCCTTTTACACCCAATTACTCTAGTTTCGTTTAAGGATACAAACAAAAAGTATGGAGAAAGATATTAATTACCTTTAAGGTAATATTCTCCATGTAATAATAATATTAAATAAAGTATCATCTTTTGTTATTATGGAGAATCAATTGAATAACAAGGCAACTTAGTCTAGGGCATGTAACGCCAAAGGCACATTCATGATGTCCCTTTCTCTATGTAATTGAGAAAGGGATATTCCTTAGTTAGTAGTGAGAAACACATAACTTCTAATTTCCATGTGGATGATTTTAGTTAAAAAATATGTTGAGTAAAAACAATAAATTTATCTCAGATGCCATTTGGAGATAATAATTCAGTATTATAGGGTTTGAAATTACTGTTGTTTGTGGTGTCACATACTCAAAAAAATAGTCCATACATACTTGAATCATAAGAAATGTATGGAGAATATAAAAATGTAAAAATTATCTAGTTAGGGAAAGATGATTTATTGATAAGTAAAACTAAAAATGGACATTAAGAATATACCCAGTATGGTATTTAGTCTCGACATAACTAAACAAATGTGGTATTGCTGGCACCTTTAGTTTATACAATGAAACCTTTATAAATAATTGTATTTCACCCTATTTTTTTAATTAGATCAACAAGAGAGAATGGACTATTAAAAAAGGAAAGATAGTGGTAAAGACACTTCATAAGATACATTTATGTTGTTAGGGAATTTAATATTGAAGTATATGTACTGTAAGAAGATATCTGTTGCTTCAGATCAACATGATGAATAATATATTGACTATGAAATCATCGATTATGATAATATTGTGTGGTGTAGTTCTTAAACTCACATTACCATATCTACATCACGGTATTGATGTTCATAAGGTGGGTCGATGATAAAGTTTTACATGCGTCCATAGATAAAGAAAATTTAGTGTAAATAAATTCCTAAGAACACATTTTATACATCAATGTTATATCCTACAATAACATCCATCATATTTCAAGATGTGCATGGAAAATAACAGTTTAAACCCATAACCAATATTCCAACTAAAAATAAAAATTGATATCGAAAAAGTAATAGTATGATGGAAATCCATTATGTCACAGATCGTGTGTTAGGATGAAAAGCGTTTGTTATGGAAAACAAAAAAACATGCATCAAGATAAAAGACATGGTGCATGTAAGTAAATATCTGAATCGTTGCATATGATATTACATAAATGCCTAATATAGAAAATATGTAGTCAAGTATTATACTAAATTTCTATATAATGGTGGACATAACTATTAGAAATAGTGGGAGTAAGATTGAATTGGGGTTAGTCAATGATTTATATTCACAAATGGTTGGCATAGGAACATGTTCCACAAGTACATGTGGAATAGTAATGTTGCAGAGACACATATTGCATTGGAAGGATGAAAACATGGTGATGGTTTTATATTCACCATAGAAGGTGGTAAATTATTCATTGAGAATAATAAATCCTATAGGTAATAAGTATATGGAATTTATCTATGATTCACAAGATTAAATAAAATTCAACAATGGATTCCATGTATCAAAGTTCAAAGGGAATTATAAATTGATTATTGTGGGGGTATTCATATGAATTGATACATGGGTGGTACATGAGAAGTACCAATAAGTCTTGATTTGTTATGACAATTCAATATACCTGAATGTATTAGAATTTTACTTGTCATAGCTATCTTCAAAGATCATTATTGTAGTCATTGGATGTCAAGATCATCTTTCTTGGAAAGTGTCTATTCGATGAAACCAAAAAGGGATGATGACATCATAGGATGCCAATGAAGGTTGCATGTTTCTAAAATCCAGTTCTCAATTAAAGTAAGCAACATGATCTTAGAGGAATGATTTCAAATGAATCTTTGACATGTGTCTACCATTGGTTAGTAGGAGCGCCAATGTTTTGATAAGAAATATGTTCAACAAAAAATTGAAAACAAAGATTAATCTTATAGTTAGATCAGATTAGGATAAAAGTAATTCTCTAGTGATTGACTTAAAGTAGCAACCTATGTTCTAGGGGAAAAGATCTATCGAAGTAGATCTGAAAGTTTCTTGGACCTAGTCAATCATATATACAGTGTAATTGTATTAAAAAATACAAGTTGTAACAATTCATGTTCATAATTGTTGTCAATGTCACATGGATTAATATCTTCGGGTTGATAGGTTCAGAACATGGGAAGAGATTAAATTTGTGAGTTTTTTACCATATGATTTAGCGATGGATCAATCATGTATTCCATGTTGTGTACAATAATTGATATTTTCAGGATATACTTTATAGTTGGAAAATATATATTGTTTCTAGGATCTCTCTATGTGAATTAGATATAACTATCATCTTGTCCATCGACAAGTATAGATGATGTATACCTGTTAAGTGGAGAAAATGGATACTAGTTATGGTGTGACACATACTAGTATTCCTTAGTTCAATATGATCTAGTATTGTAGTTAGGAAATGGTGATGAGTGATTCATGTTCATAAAATCTAGTGTTATCCATATCTATAAATACCGAGTATGTTTTAGCTTCTACAGGTAGTTAAGAAGTTGTTATCAATCACAATGACTTGCTCTAGTTCATAGAATCACACCTAGTGATAAAGGTATTATCATAATTTAAATTATAATATTCTTATTAGACAAGATGTCATGTTTTCATGGTGGAGAAAATATAAATACATAAGGACACCATCTCATGATAAGTTATACTAAAGGAGATGAGGTCGTGTATAGCTGAATAGCCACGCCGTGGAAATGTGGTAGACCTAGTTGCTAATGTTGTTACTCTACAGAAACAAGATCTTCATCATTTTAGAAGCTAAAAAGTTTTGTTAGAAAGTTTACCCTAGTTCAATTTAGTGTTTTCAAATAATGGGTGCCCTAGACCCAACAATGTCGTATGTTCAGTTACCATATCATGTATATAGTTTGTTATTCATGATGTCATATTACCATTATTGTGTTGAATTTTCTGTGTCAACTATTGAAATGTTTATTTCCAAAGATTAATTGTCGAGTAAAAATGTTATATAAGATCCTAGGCTATAATGAGAACCTTGAGATACAATGACATTACTCTTAAATATATGTTATATAGTTTAGATAAATTTTAATGAACGAACACAATAGATGTTTGACTATCAGGTGCTGGGGGCTCCTAAGCAATGATCCTTCCCCTCATGAAGTTATCACTTGGTTATCTATTGTAGTGAGATCATTAGGATGGATGTACTAATAAGAACACCACATGTTTTGGGTGTAATTGGTAGTTTCTATCTACGGACATGTGCATTGGTCTCTTGACTTGAGACCATTACCAATGTGTACTATAACAACCATACTTTTTATTACACACATAAACAAGATTTATTACATAAAATATTAACTTGATACAACATATATCATCAAGAGGTCTTGTGTCTTTGGGGCTTAATAACATTACATAATGACTTAAAACAAGAAACATAACATATTTATTGAAAACATCCTTTACATGACCACTATATTCCCATGTACTTATCATTTCATGGGATAACCGGAGGACATTGATAATAAAAGGATGAGCTATAAAGCCCTGTATTAGAGTAAAAAAGGTATAAAATAAATAATACAAGACATGTTAGGAAATAGTCATATCATTGGAGCACAAGAGAAATATGAACATAAAGGTATGAAATCGCATGATTATCATAACATGGAAATGTGATGACATCCCTTAACATGGCATTAGGATGAGAAAAAGCTCATTAAACATGTAGCAAGAGTAAAACCTCACATAACTTTAATTAGCATTAGTAAACATTAATATCAATTTAGGTATCATGATTCAAATCTTTACCCAATGCATTGGAGTGCTATTAGGGCACACCCTTCTTAAACATTTCATTTCATGCATAAGTGTGCCACAAGATCTTATAACATGGAGTCATTAAACAATATAATTTATTCCAATATAATGAAATGTTGATATAATTCATTAAACTCTTCCTTCAATAATTAAATTTTCATAAAGTTGAATACCCCTGATAGGAAAATGGGCATGGTATTCACTATACATTGATTTTGGCTAGGAAAATTGTGGTGAAATTTTGGCAGTATAATGGCATGACATAAAACTTTATAAAATTGTTGATGAGATATAAACGAGTGTATCATCATATTTTCAAGAAATGTACATTAAGGGGATCATATAGATACATGTCCCAACATATTTAATGGAATTTAGATTCATAATACAAAAGAATGTCTTGAATGTAAATGAGGAGAGAGAAATTCCTTACAGAATTTCGGCATGGTAAAGGGTGTAAAGAGGAGAAATTAATTATAGAGAAAGGGTAGAATCATTATTAATTCATAAGGAGGGAAGTATGTGGGAGGTTATAAATCATACCCTCACAGTTATAATTGATACTAAAAGATCATAACAATATTAAAAAACATGGATAAATGAGAAAGGAAGGAATACCATATTTGGATGTGTGATCACAAAGGAGTGGGAGGGGCTTCAGGGAGGCTTCTTGGGAGCATGGGGCACCTTGGTATGATTCTAGAGAGACGATGATAAGGTTTGGTCAATATCCAAAGGAATTGAGTGAAGAGGAAGTTGGATCTTGGGGGAGGTTATATAGGAAAAGAGAGGGAATTCTTTATTATTTAGGTATGGGACACCACACATTAAAAAAATCAAAACTACAAAGAAACCCATGGTTTTTGCCCATTGGTTTTTCCAAAGGGAAGTGGAAAAAATTATTTTATAATGACAGCTTTTTAACTTCTAAAATAATAGATTTTTTTATGTTGAGGTGATTCAAACTCTCAAGAAAATCAATTTAAAAAGTTAAAATTTTTTATATGTCATTGAGGGTCCCCTAAAGCTTTGTAAAATAAATAAAATAAACCTAAAATTACATTATTTTAATGTTAAAACATATAATGGCAGAAAATAATATTTATAGTACTTTATTTAATAACAAATGGGTCATTATAATATCATAAAACACATTATATTTTTAAATGATACATAATATTTTTACCCAAAAATTCAACTATCTATGAAAAGTATGAATAATTCAACATTAGTTAATTTAAACATCCTGGTTCCAAAAATTATATTTATCTTAAATAAATAATTTTATTAAAATATGAATGTTTACTTTTAAATGAAAAATCAAGAATTTTCAAAAATTCATGGGTTTTGACATAAATAAATTTAAAACCATAAAAAAAATTACAACTATATTCATAAAAATTATATGATCATTTATATCTTAATAAAAAGTAATTCAGTAATTATATTTTATTATTAAAATATAATTTAATTCAAAAATCCATTAATTCATCAAAATAGATTTATTAATCGAATATTAACTAAAAAAATACTATTTAAGCATTAAGAACCATTTACAAAGTAACAATAATAAAATGAATGCATATTCTCTATAAAAAATTTACATAATCATAGTGCTAGGTTTTTATTACATAACACCTTATAACACTCACATAATACTGATGGGTATGGAGTGTGATGGTGACATGCTCTTGGGGTGGCTCGAATAACATCGACCGGGTGGTAATTTCTATGAACTTCCACTTCTCCCATAGACGGTTCCATTCAAGTCTCACATGTTTAAGAGTTGATTGGGATTAGTCAAGAGTGAAGTCTATTGACCCCACATCCTTTATGAGCTCTAAAAAATGGGCCTCATATAGAGCAATTCTATTAGATGAGGCCATCACTTCCATTTTCTCAGTAAATTGGATTTGATAAATCTCTATTTATACTAATCATGTCATCACTATTCAACAACAATATTAAAAACGGTCACAATTCATAATGGTATTTTAAAATCCAATAACAGAAATCCAAATAAGTTCATATGTTATATAACCAATTTATATAATAAGATATTTAATTAGATCAAGTGGAATTTCCATTAATAAATGTTTGGGCCATAACTATCTTCCCCCCTTAATTAATTTTTTCCTCGAAATACCTTTCTCCCACAATAAAATAGATGTGACTAACTCTACTTCATCACTTCCTCCATTTCCCACATTTCTTATTCAAACTTGTAGTTTTTCGACAGCACCTTGACGAGGGGCATTGTCTTATTTCATAGAAATATTTCTCTATGATCTAGGATCTTCACCGAATTATCTTTATAGAAGAGTTCATTCTCTAATGGTACCACCTTTGGATTGAGTACAAGCCATTGGCCGGGTATGTACTTTCTCAAGACTGATACAGGAAATCCATCATGCACTTGAGATAGTTTCATTGGGGGTGCTAGTCGACACGCCACTGCTCCAATGTTATCAGGGATCTCAAAAGGAATGATGTAACTTAGACTAAGCCTTCTTTTATTCCAAAATCTCATAACTCTCTTCCACGGTGATATATGGATGAATAAAATGTCTCCGACATCAAACTCTAGGTCTTATCGACGATTATCAACATAGATCTTCTGTCGACTCTTAGTATATTTAATGTGATGTTGGGTGGTCTTAACATTCTCTACTATTTCTTTGACCATATTTGGACCTAGGAGTTTTCCCTCCCCAACTTCATCCCAAAATGCTGGTGTTCTACACATCTTCCCATACAGGGATTCATAAGGAGCCATTTGGATGCTTGAGTGGAAACTGTTATTGTAGGAGAACTCAACCTGAGGAAGATGTTGATCCCATCCTCCTTTTATATCCATTGAGCATGCTCTCAAACTGACCTCATGTGTTTGGTCAGTCCGCTTAGATTGGCCATTCTTTTGAGGATGGTAAGTCATAATGATGTTCAACTCAGTATTCTAAAAATATTGAAGACTCTTCCAAAACATAGAGGTGAAACTTGGATCTCGATCAGATACAATAGATAGTGGTACTCTATGTAGCCTTACCACGTCTCTAATGTATATACATGCTAGTTTCTCCAATGAAAAATCCTCCATAATTGAAATTAATATTGTAGTCTTTGTAAAACGATCCATAACAACCTATATAGCATTGTTTACTTTGGATGTATTTCGATGTCTGGTGATAAAGTCCATGGTGATTTTCTCCCATTTCCATGCTGGTATGGGTAATGGTTGCATCATCCACTTAGACATCTTCCTCTCAACCTTCAATTTCTCACATACTAAGCACTTTGATGTATACTCAGTGATATCCTTCTTCATGTTATCCCACAAATAATACTCTTATAGATCTCTATACATCTTTGTGTTTCCTGGGTGAATCGAGAAATTTTAACAATGTTCATCATCCAAAAGTTCATTACTTAACACCAGATTCGATGGAACACATAGTCTTAACCCAAATCTCAAAATTCCTTCGTCATTGACATTGAACTCTATGGATTTCCATTTTCTGATAGTTTCCACCTTCTTCTGAATTCCCACATCATCCATTTGAGCATAATATAACTTTTAAAAAATTTAAGGTTGAGCAATCATTTCTGAAAGGATTTCTTATTTTTTCTTCTTTATGATTCCCATGTCCATCTTCATCACATCTAAGAATATTTGATCATTTTCAATTCTCATAAATGATTTAATTGTTGGATCCTTTATATATAGAGAATAAGCCAACTTGTTCTCTTTCCCAAGGTGGTAAATGATTGAGCAGTCATATACTTTAATCAGCTCTAAACATTTTTTTTGTTGGATGTTCTACTCTTTTGGTGTGAATATATACATGATGATTTTGTGATTATTGTATATTTCACACTTCTCCCCAAAGAGGTAATTCCAAAAATATTTAATGTGAATATTTCTGCAACCAAATACAGATCTTGTGTTGGATAGTTTTTCTCATAAACTTTCAATTTACTTGATGCATATGCAATGACCTTTTCAATTTATATCAACACACAACCCATTACATTATTCAAAGAATCACTAAATACCCCAAAAATTATCCACTTGTGGGTAATGTGAGCACGACCACATTGAGAAGTATTTTTTTCAACTCCAAGAAGATCTCTTCCTATTCAACACTCCAAGAAATCTTGAATCCCTTCTGAGTTAGCTTGGTATGAGGATTATATATATCTGTTACCGATGATGTCCCCATCCATCCCTCAATTGTAGTTGTCACATAGGGATCCATAGATATCCCATTTCTTGTGATTATATTCCCCAAGAATGAGACCTCCTTTAACCATAACTCATAGTATTTCTAATTTTCATAGAGATTCTCCTTTCAAAAGGTCTCTAATAAAGTTCTTAGATTCTCCTTGTGCTCCTCTATGGTTTTTGAGTATACTATAATATCTTCTATAAATACTACAAATTTTTTTCGAGGTAATCTATAATGACTCTATTCATCATGTTCCTGAAGATTTCAGGATCATAAGTGAGTTCGAAAGGAATTACTATGAATTCATAGTTCCTGTATCTTGTATGAAAAGCAGTCCTGGAGATATCCTCATTATTCACACTTATGGGTAATATCAAAATCGAGAATCCTCCTTGGATAAGTATTATGATCCATGTAGCTGATCGAGCGAGTAATCAATTCATGGAAGAGGATACTTGTTCTTTTTCATGATTTTGTTGTGCTCATGATAATTAATGCAAATGCACATCGACCCAGCCTTCTTCTTGACGAAGAGGAATAGTGCACCCCATGGTGAATCACTTGGGCGTATAACCCCTCTATCCAGATTCCCTGATAGTTGTTTCATCAGTTCCTCAAGATCCACAATAGCCATTCTATACAGAGTCTTAGATATTTGAAATTCTCTAGGAATATGATCAATTATGACTTCCACATCTGTTTTATGATGAAGACCATGAAATTCATCGGGAATAACTTCAGTTAATTCCCTCACAATAGGAATTTATTCAAGGATGGTTGCTTCTGTATACTCAATCATCTGAGTAAGAAACACAAGCTCAGAGGGCATTAATATATATGCTTGGGATTATGGTGCTAAATAAGATTCATCATCCTCCTTTCACTTGTACAGAATCAGGGGTTGATTAGATATATTGATAGTGATTTCCCTCTCACGTCATTTTATGTTTCCTCTATATAGGGAAAACCAATCCATGCCAAGACTTTCGTCTAATTATACTAGATGGAGTATGACGAGGTTCACTGGGAAGATCAATCCACAAATTGTGATAGGGGAGGATTTATATTCATGGGTTGTAATGATTACACATTTTTTATACTCACCTAAATATTTACTTCCATGATTTGTGGTGGTCTTTGGATTTTTCTACTAAAATTTCGAGATACAAAATAATTCGTAGAACTAGAATCAAAAAGTAAACTTGCTATGATAGAATAAATAACCAGAATAATTTCCACCATTTCATTGTTGGGATCACTTCGGTAGTAATGATGGAAAAAGATCTCCCATGCTGCCTTGGAGGTTGTTGGTTGTCTCCAAAACCCTTTATCTTAGGGCACCAATTTTCTACGTGCTCTGGATATTTGCAATTGATGCAATAAAAAATGTGTTGAGGGTCGGACAAAAACATTCTCTCCTCTATCATAGATATGGGTTTTTTTAGGATTTAACGTCTAAGTTTCCTTCTCTTCCACACAAAAATCATTTCACCACCCCCTTCAGGCAATTTATAGTGTGCTTCTTTCTGTACCTTTGACAAGTGGGTTGACGGATTTTCTAAGTACCATTGGATTTATCCATCAGACCACCATAATTTAAGTCCACCTTACGCTTTTTATCCCCATGATAACCCTGATATTCTCTTATATTTATTTTTATGTTGAGGGAACATCAAAAAATTTCCTCATAGATATCGATGTCATGGATTTCCAAGGTTTTCTGTAGGCTAGGTATTAACCCACCAAAGAAGATGGAAGACTTGGATTTGGGATTGATGACATAACCAATGGAATATAATGAAATCCTTTTTATGCTTTCCCCGCACGCTTTAATGAACTCATTTTCATTTTGAATAACGTAAAGGATGTCTGTTTCCATATTATGTCAGAGGGTGTGCATAAAATATTTATCGAGAAATATTTTCTTGAAATCCATCCATTCTAATGCCTCGATCTCTTCCTCAGGATTCTTGTTTTTTATCAATGTCCACAATTGATGAGATCTATCCTCTATACGATAAGCATATAGAAGAACCATCACTTATACAGAACATTGAAGGATGGATAATATCTTTTCAATGGAGTTGATCAATTGTTCGGCGATTGAGGGATCATATGATCCATTAAAAGTAAGAGGTATTTTTCTAATGAAGCTGTCGATAGAAACTTTTTTTTCTTGGGGGGTGAACGTTCCTCTTGACCCATGTTTCTATTCAAATATTGAGTTTAATGAGAGAGTATAGGGACAATGTTAATGATTTCTGCTCCCATCTCATTGGGTATCTCATTATAACAATCAACACATTGATGTTCGCATTGGGTGTTAGCCTGATTCCTCCGATTACTGTCCATTGGATGGAATAAAATGAATGATATGGGTAACACATAAAGGGTAGTCCAAGAACAAACTAGATGAATTATAAATAACTTTTATTTCCTTAACTTATGAATCTGTAGGCTTCAATCTATGTTATACATGATCAACTTCTGAACATATATTCTTAGGGGAATGTTTTTATTCCATTAAGAATGGTTCTTAATAATCTTGTGAATTTACCAAAGCATATACCCTAGGAGTGTCATAAACAAGAGTGAAGAAAGACACTATTTAATGTTCTAGGTTACCCTAGGTTAAGCTCGAAACTCCTTGTCGGAGTTTTCACTCTTAGGTACATCTGTGCTAGTGCTGCCTTTACATGCGCGTATCGAGACTAGGATGTATTTTTTTTATAAACCACTTACTAAAAACTCACCAAAATTTATGGATATTTTTATTATACTTATTCATATCTATAAGGCTTTCACTAGTGTTTTCTACTCCTAATCCAGAAAATAACTAATCATATGCTATGATACCAAATATGACAACCCTTATTTTTATTACACTCTTAAACATGAATTATTACCTAAAATCTAAAAATGATAAAACATAGAATATCGATATGTATAGTTTCATTTGGGATTAATAACTTTACATAATGTCTTAAAATAAGAAACACAACATATTTATTGAAAAATTCCTTTACATGACCACTACATTCCCTCGTAATTATCATTTCATGGGATAACTTGAGGATTTTCATAAGAAAATGGTGAGATATAAAGCCCAATAAGGGAGTAAACAAGGAATAACATAATTAATAAAGGTAATTTTAGTCAATAGGTATATCATTGGAGTGATAAGAGAAACCTGAACATAAAGGTATGATATAGCATGGGTATCATAACATTGAAATGTGGAGACAACACATAACATGGTATTAGCGTGAGACATGGCTCATTGCACATGGAGCATGAAAAAACATTCATTGAACATAAATTCGAATGTGTAAAACCTCATTTCACTTGAATTATCAGGATAGTAATCTTTACCCAGTGCATTGGAGTGCTATCAGTGCGCACCATTATTGAACATTTCATTTCATGCATAAGTGTGCAACAAGATCATAAAACATGGATTCATTAAAAATTATAATTTATTCCATGATAAAGGAATGTAGAACTCATTCATGAAACTCTTACATCAATATGTAAATGTTCATAAAGGTGAATACCTGTGATAGTGTAGTGGGCATGGTATTCACTACACAATGATTTTGGCTAGTAAAATTGCGGTGCAATTTCGGTAGCATAAAGTTGTGACATAAGAATTAATAAAAATGGTTAATGAGAGTTAAGGGGGGTTCTCATCATATTTACATGAAATGGATATTAAGGGATTCATATAGATACATTTCCCAACATTTCTAATTGAATTTAGATTCATAATACAAATGAATTTCATTAATTTAAATGAAGTGTGATAAATTCTTTACAGAATTTCGGCATGGTAACAAATGTTCATGGAAAGAATTAATGTAATAGAATGAGGTCTCTCATAATTTAAATGTATGTAGTGAAGTATGGGGGAGGTTGGAAATCATACACCAACATTTATAATTGGAACTAAAAGGGAATAACAATATTATGAATCATGGATAAAATGAGAAAACAAGGAATCCCTTACTTGGAAGTGAGATCCCAATGGCCTGGGATGGTCTTGGGGGAGGCTTCTTGGGATTTTGTGGTGCGTTAGGAGGATTATACAGAGAGGAGGACAGAGTTTGGTAGAGCTCCAATGGAATTGGGTTAAGAGGAAGTGGGGGCTTTGGTGGGTTTATATTGGAAAAGATAGGCAATTCTTGGTTATTTAGGTTTGGGACACCACACATTAAACTAATCAAAACAAAAAACCAAGTCATGGTTTTTGTACATGGTTTTATTGAAAGTGGAATTGAAAAAATTATTTTATAAGTCCAGTGTCCAATTTTCTTAAAATGTTAGAGTTTCTTATGTGGAGGTTAGTCACACTCTCAATGAAATCAATTTAAAATGTTATAATGTTTTATAAGTTTTGGAGGGTCCACTATGTCTTTGTTAAATAAATACAATAAACCTATAATGAAATTATTTTAATGGTAAAGCATATATTGGTAGAACATAATTTTTATATTACTTTATTATACCACTACTGGGTCATTATTATGTTATAAAACCCATTATATATTTAAACTGTATTTAATTTTTTCACCAAAAAATTCGACTGCCTCAGAAAATTATGAAAACATTAATGTTGGAAAATTTCAATGTCCTGATTCTAAAAAATAATATTCATTTTGTCTAAATAATTTTATAAATATTTAAATTTTTGATTTTGAAATAAAATATGACATTTATCAGAAATTAATGAGTTTTGATATAAATGGATATCAAACCATAAAAAACATATAATTGTATTCATAAAAATTATAATATCATATATAACTTAATAAAAAGTAATTTAGTAATATTATTTTATTATTAAAATATTATTAAAATAAAAAATCCATATATTCATCATAAAATAATTATAAATATAATATTAACTAAAAAATATAATTTGTGCTTTAAGAACTGTTTATAATGTAACAATAATAAAATTAATGTATATTATCTATACAAAATAATGTACATAAACATAGTTCTTGGGTGCTTTTACATAACCCCTTATAAATCCCGCATAAGACTGAAGGGTAAGGTGTGCGATGGTGATAGACTCTTGGGTGGCTCTGATATCATCGATCGGGTGGTAATCTCTATCAACTTCCACTTCTCCCGTAAGTGGTTATATTCAAACTTCATGGGTTGAAGCTTGTCTTGGGTTTAGTCAATATTGAAGCTGAGAGACACCACCTCAATTCTATGATATGAAAAATGGGCCTCGCATGAAGCAATTCTACTAGATGATCTCATTACTTCCTTTGTCTGAGTAAATTGGATTTGTTAAATCCCTATTTATACTAATCATGTGATCACTATTCAAAAAATATACTATTATTGGTCACAATTATTAACTATATTTTAAATTAAAAAAAAACCAAAGATGTGCATATGTTATATAACCATTTTACATAATAAGATATTTAATTAAATCAAGAAAAATTTCCATTAATAAAATTTTGGGTCGTTACATGTACCATTTTGTTGTGTACATTGATTCAAAGAAAAACCCATGGTATTGAAATCGTGGCGAGGTAGGTTTTTTGGATTCTTCGTTGCTGGCATGACATTATTTGAATGATCAAGAAAGGTTTTGTCGCTTATATATTTAGGATGTTGTATATCACAGGCCTGCTTGAACAGGTTGGTGCTACCTTTATAAGTCTTTGGACAAATCAGTTGAAAGGTAAATCTATCATGATAGATAAAAAAATAATAAAGCCAGAAAAAGGACGATCACACAAGTGTGTGTCCTTATTAATAATATATTTAATGAAAAAGAGATTATAGTATGTAGTAAGTGTTCATAAGTTTGTTGTTGTTGCTGTGACAATCCTTATCTATTTAGGGACCATGATGGGTCATTATACTCCGCTCTTGGTTTTTGTATTTTATTCACTACTATTGAGATAAGGTCCTAGAGGGTTACACACAATAGCGTATTCAAGAATCGGCCATATTTAGTTGAATAAGTATATGGAAATGGTGGGCCCCACCACAGGGTCCGAATGTTCTCCATGTTTTTGATCACCAAAAGAATTATATAAATTCATTATTATTCAACTTATGAATAATTGGGATTGAATTTATTTATTGTACTTAAAAGTTATGTAAATATCGGAAAATAATAATAAAAGGAATATTATTTTAATATTCATGGTACGTTTAATATTAAGCGGGATAGCGAGTCAAGTTAAATGGGTCAGTTTTTATCATTTAATATATTTAATATATATTACAAGTATGTGATAAAATAATAAATAATATTTATGTAGTTTAGTTAATATGAATTAATTATTTAGTGGATGTTGAAATAAATGGGTGTTGGGAAACCCAATCGGGTATTTTGTAACACCACTGTAAATAAAAGAGAAGGCTCTCTCTCTCATATAACTATTTGAACAATTCATTCATTTTTTCATGGAATGATAATCAGATCCTTTCTATCCTCCAGCTTTCTAGAGAGAGAAGTAGTTGAACCAAGAGCTTGGATCAAGATCTTCATCAATCATAAAAGGGATCCCAATGCAGTGATCACCAGGACCACAAAGACGTTGTCATATCACTATGCTAGCACCCAAAATTTGACGATCGACGTTCCAACATATATTTGAAGTGTGTGTGGATGTTATAGAGGGATCTTGATATGGATAATTCAAATGAAAATCACCATCATTTAGTTATAGTCCACCATGACTTTAGATTCTAAATGAGTATGTTTTAATTTTCATTTTTGTGCTCTTTATAATTTTCATTAGATCCTCAGACCTTATCGAGGATAATATCTTCACCGTTGATAGGTTCCGTTGACCCTTCGATGAAAATGTCCAAATCCACATCCCACAGGATTCTTCTGCGAGCCTAAAAACCTTTTAGTTTGGTATTCAATGTAATTGGATATATATAGGGGGTGAAGATCCATTCATTTCATTGGCTGCCACCTCTCCAGAGCAATCACCCCTTTTCCTTTATCATGGGTATTAATTTTAAGACCATTCTATGAGACTTGATCTCTACACCTATTTTCAAGACTTCACTGTGAGTTTATTATGTGATATCTCATTTGAAAGAATAATTTTTCATTATCACATACTCAATTCAACAATGAACCATACTTCAATAATTCCATGAACATCGACCACAATGACTGAGATTTTCGTGAACATTTCATGGGATCCATTGGATCGATCATATGGTCGATCTATTATCATGTGATTCACATGACCATGTATAGGTCATGTGATCATGAGTCTCCAAAGGGGTCATGTGATTGTACGATGCCATGTAGTTTAATGCGACCAATAGAACCTTCAAGTTTTAATAAATTTGTGGTCTTTTTATGTGTTTCAAGAATCCATTGATCATTCCTGAGATAAGCATGATAATTCTTGTTTATGAGTTTTCATTGACATGGATTTATATTTTATCTGTCTGATATATGTCTCTTACCCTTATTCAAATGGCTTCCAGTTCTGATCAAACTTCTCACAAGGCATCAAAGATGAAGGAAAAAAGCAACGATAACCTATCGTGATGTTATAGTAGGGAGCATGGGACCTTCTTTTCATTGTGTCATCAGGTTACCTCAATAATTATTAATGAATCGTATGAGATTTAAATTCTAAAATAATCCCTTATTTTACTACTTGTCCCTTTATGGGTTTGGCCTCATGGATTAAGTTTCCATTCATCCACTGTAGTCATCATGTATACCCGATTCCATGATTCAGTGGACCCCAAAAACATACGTAGTGAATATCTCTCTGGGGTTACATTATCTCCCAGGGGGACTATGCAGACACACATATACTAACATTTATTCCCAGATACTTTTACGGGATCGACCAGGTATCTGATGATGATATTACATTTTATCACTAAATAATGTGGAAGTCCTCCCCTAATCATATGTTTGGGTGGATCCCCATCTATGAAATATGATTATGAGGTTGCTTTGGAATATATTGGGGATGTCCCTTCTATTTTTAATATACATTTTTGTAATTTTCTAAAGAGGTGAAGAAAATTGTTGTTTTTGAGGCCATATGGATATCTCATACATTTGGTTATTTCAACAAAGGATTTTTGATTGAACTATTCAGTTGTTGTAGCCCGAATAAGAACACTTTCCACCTCATGCATGGAAAGGATGAAATCATTCTAAAGAATGTGGAATTGAGCTATGGTAAAACAATACTTGGTGGTATGTGTGATATGTTATTTTCTACACAATTCACTTGAGATGATGTTATGAGGACTCCACCATTAACAAAATTGCTTATTAAACTGGATGAGAAGGCCCTTGCAAAGGGTGTTTTTCCTAGAGTGGATATCCCTTTCAAGACATGAGAGAAGTAATTTTTTAAGAAGACCGACTTAGAGATGGGGGCTACGAAGCCAAAGGCCAGGCTCATGAAGGTTTCCCCTCGTGCACCATCCACTTATTGTACCATGGTTAAAGAAGGAAAATTTAGAAAATGTGGATTTGAAATTATCGCTCAAATTAATTGGTCAGTCTAGTTAACCAGATTCATTGCAATGTATCTATGTGGATACATAATTCCCACAAACAAGAATGGAATAGTTATGTTCTCCCCATTTATTATGGATACTTTTATGTTTGGAGAGCAGTGCATTAGATTGTCTTTCCTTATGATTGAAAAATTCTATCACCTATTACACTATGTTTATTTGGGAAGTCCCCTTATAGGATCATGGTCCCCTTACTTGTATTATGGGGTTAGACATGGGATCACCAGAGAGGTTATTAATATATGAATATTCATGATTTCTCTAATACATTTTTCATAATATACCAGCAATGAATCAGTAGGGTAAGACCTGTTACATTGAAATACCAGGTTATCATGGATTCTGTGAGTTTTTATGAAAAGTTTTTATTCAAATCATATAAACTATTGAAAAGGGTAATTTTATTATTATGGTATAGATGGTCTCAATCCACAGGATTACATAATGCCACTTTGTGGGAGTGTTCATTCTACCCCCATTGACAGGTATCTCAATTGTGATTGGTATGTTCCATGCTGATTCAGTCACCAATTCTTATGTGTCCAATCAAAGTGTCTTGGATCAGTATATGTTAGATATAAGGATCATTATATTATTGATCACCACTATTTATTAATGATTACCAGGTAAGATATTGGTTCATTTATACACCTTCCTCCTCATAATTATGTGATCAACTTATCTTATGGTTATGTGGATGTTTGGATTTAATCATATCCTACCAGAAAATTATTGAATTTAGTAAGTGAGGATTACTAATCACTGGATGATGAGTACAATCTCCAGACTAGAAATCAGCTAGAATATATGGGTATTAAAGTTATTAAAGTACATCATGAATTACTCATGCGATTACCATTTCTGGATGAAGCACCTACTAACACGGAAACAACAAATGCATCAACTGAGGGAACTACTATTACAGAGTTATTATTCCTTATTTCATTTCAACAGTGGGTAGATCGGTAGGCATAGAGTTCCTAGGTTGAGATCTATTGATACTTGGATTACTAATATGTGATTTTGGAAGTTTTTTCTTATATCATTTCCCATCATGGTGTCAGCTTTGAACACCATCATGAGGAGGTTAGTGATTTTCTTCAAAACCAATACATGGATTTGGCATAGGTCAAGGGCGTTCTATTTTTTTTTCTCCACTGGTTTATCAACTGGTTTTTTTCAATTACAATTCACTTTTCTATAAATGACCACATTTATCCCCTATAAGAGGAAGTTCTATGTCTGAGATCACAACTATTTGTTTCTTTAAATGTCCATTGTCTTATTTCAATTGTATTGATGTCCAAAATATGTTGGAATTGTTGAAGGCTGGTGATGCATATTTGAGACATCTATCCCTTAAGTACACTCCCCATGTTTTTTATGGAATGGGAATTTAATGATGACCAAGGAACAGAGGATGCAGGGTTCATAGGCCGGTCATCTCAGCTGAGAGAAGTGATTTCCACTTCTAAAGAAAAATTTTCAGTATTAGCGCCTTTGGGAGGGCCTTATTCTGAATATAAGAAGAAGAAAAGGAAGAAATTGACATTTGCAGGCCCTCCTCCTCCAAAAAACTCATGTAAATGTGTCACTTCATCCTCCTTTTTTCTTGGACCACTCTAGGAGTAAATTTTGATTTGTCGAACATTTGTAGGTCCCCTTCAGGCTCACATAGAAATGAATGTGTCCACTTTTGAATATGTGAGATACTGTTTTGTTTCTCTAGAAGAACCTTCATTGCTGGGCCCAACATATCAAGATGAAGGGGTGGCTAAGGTGTATGTTTAGTAATGTTTGTTTTCTGCTAATAATACATTAGTGATTGTAATATTTGATCTGGTGCAGGTGGATGGACTTTTAAAATATGGTGACATATGACACTATTCTTCTACTGTGTTAGATATAATGGAAGTGAGTTTTGAGTAAGGTAAAAAAGTATTCAAGACTGAACACTTTGTTTACTCATTTCATATCACCTGATATTATTTTCTATTCTTACAATCCTAAAGAGTGGTGAATGAAGCAACTCTTTAAGTAATGCACCATAGGTTCCACATAGACATTCATCACAAGAAAGAGTAGCATCTTCAACTGAGGATGGAGTTAGAGTATTTGATGTCTCTAGTGATGTGACTAAGAAAGGTATTTTAATAATATGGGTTATATTAAATTATTATCAATTTATACCATATTATTAATCATGTAACTGATTAAACCACATCCCATTTGATGAATTATCTTTTCCCCAAGGCCTGAAGGCTTCGGCTCCAACTCCCCTGGTTGTCCCTCTAATGGGTTCAACCAATGTGGAGGTCGTATCTCTACCGTCCTCATCTAAGACTATGATCACAAACATGTCCCTATGTAAACTGGTCTCATAATATGTTCACATTCCTATGATAAATCTATACCATGGACTGGGGCCCACATTACATTATCAGTCAATGCATTGATAATTGTGGAGGGAGAACTAGATTATCAATCTCAAAACCCTCGTAGGATTAGTTGAAATATAAATTGGGTCGTCTTTGGTTCATGTTCCCCTCCCATGGTAATGATTTTTTTAATTATTCCTCCCTTCAATCTCGAGTGAAGTAGGTTATATCCATGAGAGATCAAAAGTGTTCCCTTGAATTAATGGTGGAAGCTACTGAGTCTTCCTCTTCAATGATGCGGAATCGGGACAATTAAATGATTGAATATTCCCAATGTGTTTTGAATCTCATTGCTCACCTAGACATAGTCAATGCCAACAAGATTCAAACTAATCATCTATAGATTGAAATTAATCATCTTTAATTTGAAAGCAGTCATCTTTAGGCAGAACTATACATGTTCTAATATTAATTTAAAATTTTTATAAAGGCCATGCTGGAGTAGTGATAAATCCTTCATGTAGAATAGAAATTGAAACATGATTCTATTGTAATATTTGTGTAGATGAAACATGTTTTGGTGGAGGATAATATATATTTCGATCAACTAAACCATTTTTTGGCTTCCCTAGAGAGAAGAATGCTAATCATGAGGACTCTTACGAGTATATGTTGTGATGGAGGTGAAATATTTAAATCATTATTTGTATTTAAAATTTATATCAGAGGCTCTGGTATGTAGATATTCCTCCATATTCATTGTATCATTGATTTAGTCTCATGAACTCTATATGTGTTGTGTAGTTCTTCTATATTTATGATGTTCATGATATTTCATTTCTCTAATATTATGAGAATCTCCAAAACTACCAATCATTTTCATAAAAATTGTTAAAACACATTGTCTAGGTCTAAATATTTAAATAATTAATGATTCCTTTCAAGAAGTACTCATGAATTCACACCAACATGATATTCTCGATTAACAATCTATTCCAGTTATTTTTAGAACACTAGATTTATTGAAGGATAACATGAATGAGATGCATGTATCAAAGGGAGAGTTCTTTATATTTTTCCAAATATGATTGGATTGGCTAGAGTCTCTGGAGTTTTCTAAGTCCATATACTAGTCCTTACAAGTGTTTTTAGTATAAATAACCTTTTTTCAACAACTTATGTTATTTTAGATTGGACCTTTTATTTATTTTAGTTTAGGGTAATTTAGCTCAAACATGGATGTGTCCAAGTGTAGGGTCTTTTATCTTAGAATTTTAATTTATTTTAGTTTAATGTATTTTGTCGCATAAATATATGTTCTTTAATTATGGTTCTTTTCTATCAGACCTTGTTTTTTTATAGTTTAGGGTCATTTAGTTCAGACCATGATGTATTGTAGTTTATATTTTATAAGCTCAATCCTGGTATTGAAGGCCATGTAATATGGTCCATGCATGAAACTAATGACCTAAAACACACTAATTAGTTTTGTTCTACCTTATTGTTTCTAGGGATACCATGAATTGGAGTTCCATTCTTTCAAGGAGGTGATCCTTTTAGCTGGTGGTTCATATCCATAACACATCGATATTAGGGACAATAAAAGATTATCTCCACTTTTTTCAAAGTGTCATCAACGATTTATGGATGTAATATTGTTTGAGGATGAAATACTAGGTATGATATGTATTCCTAGATATATGGAGTGTGGATGATGTGATACATTATAAAAAATATTGAGTATATGAATATTGGATGGAGCACACATACCGGTTATGTCCCTTAACACTCTGAGATGTTAAGTTCTTCCACGGTATCACTAGGGCCCACAAGGATTATAGATGACTTTGTATTGGGGTAAGATGTCACTTGTTTGTGGGTTTCAAACCCTTATGTGTCAAAATAATGGCCGAAATAATATGTCTCATTTCTTTTCCAAGGACCAGGGAAGATTTTCAAAGTCTCAAGAATCTGACCAATGATGTTTGTTATTGAAAGAAGGCCATTTATAAAAGGTTCTAGAACCCTAGGGAAGTTCATCTCCTAATTATGAATCTCAATACAAACACCATGTGGTTTTAAAACATGAGGTGTGGGATATCAAATGGTTTGGGAATGAAGTATATCATCTTTTTTTGAGAAAGGGTATACAATAGTGTTACATAATGTCAAGGATTTTGAATCCACATGAAATGTCTAGATGAGGGAATTTTTGAATCATGTCTGATGAATATCCGAGTCACATGTGTTGAAATAAATATGGTGTGTATAGGTAATTTGAGCCTCTAATACTCCAAGAGGTCAATATAATTACCCATACACATAAGGTAGGCCATACTGGGATCTTATGCACCATTTGGATGGTCAAGTACCTATTACTAGTTTTTAGGGGGTGGTTGAGTTAGTCCAGATGTCAAAGGAATCAGGGTTTTTTTGAAATTTATAAAATTGATGATTGGATTGAGAACCTTAAAAATATTATTTCTTCTTAAAGAACATATTCATAAGGTGAGGAGATGTGTCAAAACATTACCCTAATTTTTCTCAGACCTGAAGGTCCAGTGAGCTTAACATGGCTTTTATTTAGGCTATAATGTAGCCCCCATGAGCTTTATTCCTTCTTTATTTTCAACCAATTTTTTTACTAAAATCTAGAGATGAAGATTTTAAGTAGTGAATACTCAACATTTTCTCAAGGTTACCTTTACAGATTCTCAAAGCTACAAGTTTTTTTTGTCTCTTTCTCTAGTAGTAAATGGTCATGCGATTAAGACTTTTATAGGATAGAGAATAAGTTTGCACATCTTTGAACATTGTTTAGGTAGTTTAAAGTACTGACCCACATGGAACTTATATGAGGGTGGATTATATAAGAACCCAATTAGGTTACCCAGTCTCAGGAAAAGTCTAACATCACACTATGTGTTAGATGGAAATGTTGTAAATCTAGACACAAAATTCATTTGTCAAGAGTAATGATATTGGATAATCGTATAGGGGTTGACCCAAAATATACTAAGGGGGTGGGTTCCTCTATGATTAAATTCTGCTCAAAAGAAATTGAAATCCATTTATATTGGGCTAAGATATCAGCTGTTTGTGGGTCTCAACCCCTTTTCCATCAACAACAAGGCTAAACTGAGAGGTCTATTTTATTTTACAAGGGATATGAAATGTTGATGGAGGCATAAGGTATGCACGACATGAATAATGGAACATGTATTTAAGTGAATTTAAAATATGGAAGAAGCATTTCATACTCTAGTTGACTAGGGTAAGGATCTTTTTTCATTTGATTAGAAAAAATGGGTGATTCCCTACATAGTTTTTCATCATGTACTATTGACATTTTCATTGCAGTTTTACAACATGAGGTAAGGAGGTATTTTTTGTGTAGTATTAATTTCATGTGACACAGAAATTCACCTTACAAATTAATGTCATGTGGCAAGGAAACACTTCCATGTTTTTTAATATTAGGTGGTAAGGAAGTGGGGAATTATGTGAAATAATAGAAATTTTGTAGTTGTGCCCAAAGGTAGAATTATGGGGATCACTATGTATCTTGTGAAAATTATAATAAAACTGCATGTAATTTTAAATTATATTCTCTATTCAGTTCTAACCTATATGAAAAGAGGGGTTATTTTTATGTCTACTTGTTATGAATATTCTAGATTTTAGAAATATAGGCTTCACTAAATTTCACATGAGGAATGGAATAAAGTCACACATAGTTCATGAATAAGTGACTATTTCTTCACATGTATGGCCTGTATAGAATGGTGGGAATTGTTTCTGTTTATTATTTCAACTAGGCTGGTGTTAGGGATTCAAGAACCACTATGTATCATGTGATGATATAAATAAATACACACATAATTCTTGAGGGATTTTGTACTTTTATGTCATGTGGTATGGACATTGACTCTGTAGTTTAACATAATGTGATAAGGAACTATGGTGTGACTTTAACTATTTTCTATTTAAGACTATGATGGGCATGTCATGTACTTTCATGCCTTTTTGATGAAGTGGAATCCATTACTACTATTCCAAATCTCATGTATGCTCTGCTTAGTGTGTGAAATAGGGAACACCAATGATTTCTCAAAAAATATAGATTCTGTTAAGTGTAGAATAGAATCATTTTGTATCATTTATTTGTTGGACCAAGATATAGAATTTTTTCATCCCAACACATCTCATTGAAAAAATATAATCAATACATACATAGTTTTAAATGTCCCATTTAATTCAACGTCTTGTGGTGAGGAAATTAACCATGAAGTTTTATATATTACAGTAAAGATATAGATATCTCAACATGAATGAAAATGATGTTTACGGGTGGACCCAATACATGAGTATCAGGTGTCACTTCATATCCTACAATGGAAGAAATAAACCGTACATAGTTCATGGTGAACCATTAATTTTAACATCATGTGTTTAGGAAACAATACATATAGTTTATCTTCATGTGCTCAGGATGAAGGATACCATGTTGTTTAAATTATTTATATTAGGAATTGGGGGTTGCTTGATGACTCTTATAGAATGTATTTGTTGAAAAATATAGAATTTGTGAGAGTTGTGACATGATCCCCATCTAAGGTGACCAATGAGTAGGCTTTATTATGATACGCCTTATGTATGACATGAGGTCCTTCCCACCTAGGTTCTAGTTTAGAAGGAATTTTCCCATGTATCATTGATGTTCTGAGAGTTGGGACCACTTCTACTTAGAGGAATAAACGGAGGTGAACCCTTTTATTAAAGGCCCATGTGATATGATTCTGATGGATCCCAAGGTTTTGATGTGTATGAAACCTATTATAATCTATTCCTTCAAATTAATCTAGCTACTTTTTCAATTTTTCTTCATCTAAGAGCTATCCAAAAATTTCTATTCTTAGGGAAGATAACTAGACTTCTATTGGTAACACCACCTCAGTTCAGTACCCTGATGAGTATGGTTTTTCTTGTGTAGTAGTATGTGTGATTGTAATGTAGGACCATAGATCATCAAGGAGTTTGTCTAGAGAATACATATTATCCAACTTCACCATCTTCTATATTATATTTTATAGAGTCTTATTAAAGGAATCTATTTTTCCATTCATTGATGCATGATAGAGAGATGAGCTATTGGACATGATATTATACTTTTTAAACAATATTTTAAATTCTATAAAATTGAAACATGTGCGGTTTTCAATCAATATTATGTAAGGGACCCAAACATGGTAATGATAAGATACATCATGATGTTGATGATATTCCTCATCCTCATTTCCTTGAGGGATATTTTTTTAGTCAATTTATATTAGAATTCCATATCAGTAAGGATGTACTTGAACTGCTTAGCTGTGGATAATAGATATGTCCCAAAAAAATCCATTCACAAATATGTAAAAAGACCTAGAATATTTATCCCTATGTAGCAATTCAGGGGGGTTATGGATGAAGTTTTCATGAATTTGGAATGCATGAAATTTCATTGTGATATACACATATTCTTGTATCATGGACTAGAAATAATATCCCATACCCCTGATTTTATTGGAGAGACTGGTCTGGGCTAATTGGAACCACAATATCTTCACGGAATCCACCTATGATGGAAGAAATATCTCATTCTATAGTTCTTCTTGAGGAGGATTCCATCAAATACTATTCTTAGATGTAATTATACTTATTTGGACCATACTATAGTTTGATGTTTGTCGCACGATGCCAAATCTATTGGCATCAATCTTAGTATAATGGTGGAGTCCCATTTTGGAGATAACCTATTATGGGCTTCATCCATCCAGGTGTGGTCACCAATTCATCATGATATTGAGTGTTATTTACCAGATTGATTTAATCCATATCACATATGATTATTGACGATAACATTATTTAAAGTGTGATATTAAATATTTCTTCATCCAGATCAGCGTTTTCTACGATGGCAATTTCATTATCTCAGGAATCGACATGAACATTCTATGATTGAGAAACATGATGTAACATGGGCTCAAAATATTACTCTATAATTAGTCCCTTGATGTAGCATGTGAGAGGGGCCAATTATTTCTTTTTTCAAGAATAAAAACTATTTCTTTTCATTATTTCCATTTCTGTTTCCGCTTTCATATCCATCTAGTCTATGTACATCTGTTTGTCTATTTTCAACCGAATGATGTGGGCTTGATATTCGACAACATTAGTTTCTCATCCTTCAAATATTGAGAAAGAGTAGGCCAAAACTACTTGGGTTGGGAAGAAAAATAAAATCCATTAGCCTACCCAATTGAGACTTTGGGATTCTATTCTTGTGCCAATAAGTCATTAAGAGGCACCATTAAAGTACATATCTCATGTACAAGGAGTGTCATGAGCATAGAATACCTCCTCAACTGGATGCTCTATGTATTCTGGTGTTTTTTAAGGGGAACGATGTGTTGTGAGGAAATCATCTAGGGATTACCCATCCACATACTTCTGTGATATGAATTTAATGCCATATTGCTAATTAATTACCTCCCATCGGGCCAAATACCCAGTCAACCTAGGGATGCTAAGGATCTACTTGATTGAAACAATATGAGAGTTCAGATGGACTTCATGGTGCGACAAGTAATGCGTCAGATATTTCACTATGAGTATGACTTCAATGTAGTACTTCTAAACATTATAATATATAGAAACAATACTTATCATAGTGTGGCCATTGTAGTAGATTCCATTTTCACTCTATGCATAATTTTTCAATATAAGGAGCATGCCTAGTGATAATTTGATTACGACCACATATAAATGAGTGGCATCCCTTACAATATAGGAATCATGACTAGTGGGTGTAGTAAGTACTTCTTGAGACATTTTATGCCATCTTGGAATCCATCATACCATTGATCAATTATTCCCTTCATCATTATCCTAGATAAGAAGATTTATTTGCCGACAATGTTAGCTATGAATCGTCGAATTGGGGTGAGGTGACCATGGATCCCCCTCTATTATTTTTTATATATAGGGGGTGACATTTCCAATATAAAAGTGGTATATTCTGGGTCAACCTCAATGTCATGGCGGCATACAACAAAGCTAAGGAACATTATTGATGTTACCCCAAATGTGAATTTTAGAGGATTTATATTCATACATATTTTCGTATATTATCAAATACTATTAAAGGGTCTCCAAATTGACCACATTATTGTTAGGATTTTACCACCAATGTAACACCCCAAGATTTCATAGTACGTTATCTCATTTATATAATACAATAGCTTACGCTACATGCAACACCGAGTTTTTGTGCACCACAACTTACAAAACTAGCCATTCAAAAAGTGATTATGAATAGTATTAATTTCATTTTGAAACATATATACTCTATATAATTTTAACATCCATATTATTTTTTTCAAAGAAATAATATACGAACACATTAATTTTTTAGATAAAAGGTGTGTTTTTCAAAAAATGCAATTTTACAACCTTATAATAGTGAACCCTTTTTAAAAACAATATTTGACAGTTTTAAATATTTAATTAAATTAAATTAAATTAATTTTTTGAAGTGGTACAAAAAATTTAGTTTGGAAAATTTTTTGGTACTTTTCTGATGACTTTCATATTTTGACGAATAGTGAAAATTACTATTTTTTAATTGAAAAAAACTTTTTTAATAGAAATAATTTATAGTGTTAAATTATGAATTTAAAAGTTTTTGAAGTATAATTATATTATATTTTTATCATTTAATACAATATAGGTAATTATATGTAATTTCAAATTTAAATTTGACATAAACACATGTCAATCTTTTGATAGTTGTTTTTTAAAACTTGTTTTTTGGTGTTGAAAACGGGAATTAATTTTAAATTAATAAATTCTACTTCTATGTTTTGAATTTTTTAAAATATACTTCATTATTGAATTTGGAATACCAAAATTATCTTAAGGTGAATTTTTGGTATTTTTCTGCAAACTGCCAATTTTTTAAGAATATGGAAAAACAATGCGTTATTATTTAAAACGGACTTTTTATTTAAATATTTATTTATTTTATTTAATTTTATTTGATGTAAAAAATATATATAATACTATATAAGTTCAATTTAATTCATTGGTTTCTTTTTATAATAAAATTAGATGTATAAAATTTTATTGAACTTTTAAACCTCTTTTACCCACATTCGAGGAACATTAGCAGATTTCCATAAAACATAATATTACCACTTCTATGATTTGAAATTATAAACTCCGAGAGACATGGATGACATTAGTATTTGAATTTTTATTCAATAATATGAAGATAATTTTAGTAGAATAGTAAATTTTAACATTTATTTACCACGGTTAAAAGTAAATAAAGCAATTAAAGGTAAACATGATATTATAAATAACCTACCACATGTACTGATTCTATTTTATAAGTGTAATTCGATAAAAAAAAACCTTAGGAATAATATATGATCCTTTTTGTTCCACTTGGATTAGATTAGGACATTTATTATTATTTTATTTATAGAAGAGTAAAAATTGTTAAATTCAAAGTTCAATAACTAAACCATTTTAAATATAGTGTTATACATAACATAAATTAGAATATAAATATTCTTTAGAAAACTAAAATGATTTAATACATAATGGTATTTTATTTATAATTTTTAGAGATTAAATAATTAAAGGTATTTATGACACAATGATGATGCAGTAATCACCTTCTTAATGAGATATTAAAATAGTTAATATTATAAATACTAAAATAAATAGAATTTAAATGTTTTTTCGCAATACAATAAATTTATAGGTTAATATCACATGTTAGGGTTTATTAGATAAAATGTTTTCGATGTGATAAGGTTGTTATGAGTTTCACAAAACAAAATACCAAATAGAGTCAAAATTGACATAAATTAAATTTTAAAACAAATACTATATTATTGGTTGATATAATATTTCCAAAAATATAAGGTTTGGACAAACAGATTAATAATATTATATATATAATTAATTAAACACTTGGGGTTCTATTGAAAGTTTATAGTATGTTTATTAACCATATTGTGTACGACTATAAGAAGACATGGTAAAAGTTAAACTATTTATCTATGTGTTAAATCTAAAAGATATGGTTAAAATAGTTACCTGAACTTGTCTAAAACATGTTGGTTGAGTGTTTTTCAACCCATACCAACCTTATCCTATTAATAAATCATTTTTTATACATTAGAAACCTAATATTATTTTATTATAAAATAATATTTCAAGCATTTCCTAAAGTGACCTTCACCTCTCTTATAAAAGGGTACCTTCCCTTCTTTACAAATCACACCTCCAAAGCAATTTGTCATTGCCACCCGCAGCCTAAATCTCCTTCCAAATTCCCCAACATTGACTTAGAGTCATTAAATTGATTATAAATCCACCACATGTGTACCTTTTGATCAAATCAAAATGAAACACCCGAAGAAGAGGTAATAATTTCATCACCTCTTTCAAGTTCTTCTATTCTTCCACTTCCTTTTTTGTTGTTTTTTCCATTACAAAATAATAACTCCAATACCTTTTACATAATGTGATGTTATAATAAATATGCTAAAATAATATTCCTTATTCAATCAATCCTATAAAGAACAATATCACCATACATGTGTACGTACGACTTACCGTCTACACGTCGTGGTGTTGTTTGTTATTCAAACACTTCATTATTTGGATGGGTATAATAACGAGTATAACTTATTTAAATAAAAAATATAACATGTTAATTATTTTTTATATATGATATACCATTAAATTACATATTATTTCACAATCAATATAATGATATTGTCGCTCGTGCATACGTACAGATTACCGTCTCCACGAACGCCATGAGATTAATTCCCACGTCCACCATTCAATGATGATTATAAAAATACATATTATTAATAAGTATGTAATATATGAAATAATAATTCTACTGGATATATATATATATATATATTTATTTATGTATTTATTAACTTATATATATCTTATTCAGTTATTTCCGTTCAATACGATATGAAAACAGAAACAACATTTACGCATATGTACGACCAACCGTCTCCATAAATAGTGCCATCCATTTCATATATCTATATACTATAAATAATTATATTCTAAATAAATTTCATATATAAAAAAAATTTAAATTATGTAAGTATTTAAATCATAATCTAAATGATACGATCAAGAATAACAAGTTAAAACACGTACGATAAAGAAAGCAATTTTTACCCAAAATGTTGATTTAACATAGAAATCATTACTAAATGGGTAGTATAAAGTAATTAATGAATCATGTATGATATAGTAAATATGAATATGGTTATTTTATAATTTAATAACATATTTTGGTCATTATACATGAGGTTGAACACACCCTCGACCAAAAGAAAATGCAAGGTAATGGTTAATTTCACAATCTATTTATTATCTGAGGGTGTTTTTATATATTTATCTACCAAGAAATATTTATTATCCATTTCCATGTTCATAACAGGGTTTTAAATATGATTATTTGTAAGGTAATTTTTACTAAAACATCATTTTAAACGATTTAAATATTTATTCTTCTAAACCTTTCTCATTAAGGTCAATGTTTTCAGAACAATTTTAAGGAATTATTTATATGGACTTGAATGTTTTAAAATGTTAATTCCATTCAAAAGTATCAAAGTGTTATGAGACACTTTTGTTCAAAACTACATTTTATATGAATTCCTTTATAAGACTTTGAAATTATTTCACCAAAAAGAGATATTTCAATTAATGATTTTTACTGATCATTTTCAACTATGTCAACATCCTTTGTGGGATATTATTCTTGATCAAGGATGATTTATTATGATACAAATAATCTATATTGTATTGAAGGTTTTGTTATATGTTTTATTGTGTATGTGTATTTTAATACCATTCATGGTTTATGGATAAATTATTGACATTTCATATGATAGTTTTAATATGATTGTTTATGTTATGTTTAAACCTTTTCATATGAGGAATGTGTTGAACTTTGTAAGTGATGGGTGGAGCCCGTTATAGTTCCTCAATTCATCAGTTGGTCTCATGAGACAATCATGTGTCTTGACACAAGGCCTTGACAAAATATAATTTGTAGTCTTTCCACAAGGCCTTGACTATGTGGCTATGAAGTCTGGCATTATGCAAATCATTATTATGAAACTAGCTATTGATATTACATGTGATTATTCAACTAGTATAATATCCATGTGAATATGTAAATGGAATAATTTGATTTATATTTACCATATTATACTGAATTTTATGATTAAAATCGGTTTATTTTAGTTTTATACATTGCCTTAAATATTTATGCTAATTTATGAAATTTTTCGCTATATTTTTATCCTTACTAAACATCTATTGTAACCCCTTTATATGTTTTATTTTTATCCTGGATGTGAAGAAGTATATTATGACAGACCTGAAGGGATAGTCTAAAGGATATGAATGTGGTCAATGGAGACAATTTTGTTTTTGTTCTTCATTTTATAATGTAATGTAACATTCATGTATGTAATTTATTTTCCATGACTGGTAAATTGATTGGTCCTTTGGGACTTGATTCCTTGTAATAATGAATATAAATTAAAATAATTCACTGACTCTGGGTTACAGGGGTCGAGGAATTACAAACAGAACAATGGAAAAACATTTTTAAACTTCTCCAAAGAATGAATTAAATATATGATGAATGGAGAATTGATATTTGGATCTCGAATTATCCCAACAAATGGGCATGACCTGATAGGAAAATATACCCTAAGTCACTCTGATGGTAGTGTCATCTGAAACATTAAGGTCCATCTTGATTTGGTTGTAAAATGAGTACCCAACATTGATAGAAATGGATTGGAAGACATCATCTGCATAAATCATGAGTTTTGTTATCGAAATGGGAAATTTTTAATTCGGTAGTGCCATTTAAGCTCCCTATTGTCAATGAAAACCCTAATCAACCCATTATTTTTCATGACAGGGTTAATGTTGGAAATAAATATTGGGTATTTCACTTCTCAAAAAATGTTGTATTTGATCAACATGTCAATATCCACATATACATTGTTGGAATGAGAGTTTTTGGTCTATTAAGAAGAATACTTGAAGCCTCAATACTCATTGGGTAGTCTGAGATAGTGTGTATCCACATCTGGGTTCAGTCTTGGAATTTTTTTTGTAGTTCCAAGAAAACCCATATCGGTGCTACTTCAAATATGTGATGTACATTTCATTACCTTTAATGGTTATAGAGGGACTAAATCGAGAAGGCCATGAGTATTACTATGTTCCAATATTTATTTTCCTAAGATCATCGATGGTAGTGGATACACCGTCCACAAATTTATGAGGTGAATTCCTGAGGTTTTCTTCATCCTCTTATATTTCTATGTATGTGGATACTTTCCTAACAATGATGGGAATATGGGGGATTCCCTATAAATATTTGGGTAAGAGAGGCCATGTGAAGAGATATTATCATCCCATTTTTCCAAAGTAGTACTAGTGATATTCTAGAGATGATTTGATTTCACACTATGACTTGTGACAGAAAGAGCATGGACATCTACGACTAGATTAGTGAGCTCGAGAATATTTATGTGGAGCACGTTGTCATATTAGACCATACTCCATGAATTCACATGTGTAGTCTCCAAGAGATTGCGAGCTGCAACATATATATCATCAATTTTATCTTATTTGTTTCCTCCATTCTTGTAGAAGTATTCTTCATCATATGTGGCTCAAAAAGTATCAAATGAGGGATTATCACCATTAATTATACTAAATATTCCACAAATGGGATAATTAAAACATTAATTGAATGATGAAGGTACTTACTAATGGATATGATTCCTGGATCTTCCTAGAAGTAAATTTTATGAGTTTTCATCATATATTATCATAAACTCAAAAACAGATGTGACATACCAAAACTGATCTATGAGTTTTTTCTTTTTAGAGGTTATTCCCTATGCTTATCATACCCTTTAATGAATATATTGTTGGGAGAAAAATACCATCCTCCATGTACCAAATATCGTAGGGTTTGAATCGGGATGAGTTTGATCCTTAAATCATTACCAATTATATCCCTTTAGATATTGAAAATATTGAGTCTCCTCAAAATATATAGGGGCAGATTTATCATTAGATGAACAATTCTTATTCCTATAATATGAACAAGATCATGACATGATATACTAATGACATGGCCTCCACTTGATAAACATCAGATGTACTAACTTTTGTCTGGAATGCCTGTGTGATATGAGGGGCTTCAACAAGTTCCCCCTTGAGTTATTTTGAATGGTGAAATGCATCGTGGACTAAGATCATGTCTAGTAAATCTACCATCTATTTCAGAACGTCATGCATTGGTGTTAGAGGCTAGTTCTTCCTAATGTTAGATTTCTCATGGATATGTGGCTGAGGAGCCACAGAATTTGAGGTGGATGGAGATGGTACTTGTGAAAAGGTTATGAGGGTATCTTCTAGCAGTAGTGTAGGTATTGCCAACTTTCCCAATTTTCTTGTACATTTGAGAGATCGAACCCTTGCAAGGCGGTCATGTAAGAATTTTAGGTGTGTATGGCTAGAGATGGTTCTAGGACAACCCCATGTATCTTTTAATCCTGGTGGATCACTTTACCACAAGTCTTAGCTCCATATATATATCTTTAATGGGAACAAGACTATAATATTGGATCTTTTCACCTCAATGTTGTCCCATGTATCCTTGGCTCTAGTATATAGGGCCTCTCATTCCCCTGTTATGTGATGTAAACTCATTCTATATGGAATACTCATTATCAATGAATGGGTTTTCAAAGTGTATCACATTAATAGATCCAAATATGAACACATTATTCAATAGGGATTCCATACGGTGGGGTTATTCTTATTTTGTGTATATAGTGAGAAGAAGTATGCAAGAGTCTGAGCATGCTCTGGACAAGAGAATGACTCCTACTATTATGTTTCATCATGGTTTTTTTGGTCATTCTCAATATCTATATTCACATACGATGTCTCCTTTTTATGGGTTGAATATATTGTGGGTCTTTGTATCTATTATTTTTTGGTGGTATGAGCTCTATTAATAGTTTTTTGAGTCATATAGTTGCTCAAATTTGGTGGAAGCCTCTCCTAGACATTCGGAAAACCATATTCTTTTCTGAGTGGAAAGTAGTTATGAAGTACCCTTCTTTGGTGAGTTGTTTAATTAAAATTATCTATAATTGACCATGGAATGAAGGATGTATTTAATGACGATGTGATATGAGATATTATAACGCCACATTCTTTTGTATGTATAGTAATCAGTATGGTCAATGTGGTTAACCATCTTAGGATTCATTTTCTATGTAAGCTTTAGTATGTTATTTTCCAGGGCAGTTAAGAAGTGAGTGGGGTCTTTTTCATCCAAGATTGTATATGAAATTTTCATCCATTTCTCAAATCCCGAGTGAACATGATTTCTATGTGCTTCTAGGAGAATGTTATTCTATGTTGTTCACCACTCGATAGGAGGTTCTAGGAAATTTGAGGCTCCCTTATGTCTTTGAATGGTTACAACTACTGGATTGAGAGTGAAAAATTAAAAATTTTCTTTTCATGGACTTTTCTCTAGTGTTGGGGGCATGAGATGAGATTTGGAATAGGTTGGAAAGATGTATTCTTACAAATGTTGGTCCATTTCTATTAACTCATAGAATCCACCTAGATACTTTATTGAGATCTTAGGTGCTTACAACTAATCCATGCGATTATCAACACATAGTTCTAGTAGTTTCTATAATAATAGAGGGTTTCTGAGTGAATATGATAAACTTTTCCACTATTCTATGATTTTAGAAACCCTTTCATTATCACATTATTTTCATTTACTTAGGTAGATTATTGTAGTTTTCATAAATTTAGAACTAAATTGATAGAGGAACTGAAAATTGATGTCTTCTCATCCTATAGAGTCTCCTCATGGTAGACTATTATATCAAGAAAAGGCATTCCTTGTCCAATTCTCTACAAACAACCTCATCTTTGTTTCCTCCATTTGATATCAAGGGCCATACATAGGCCCACATCAGGACATGATGTGTGTGGATGTTGTTCATGGTTTCATTCACTTTCAAAATTAGTGAAGGTAGGGTTGCTGAAATTTTATTGAGGTCGAGTTTCATCAACCCATTCGAGATATGGATTCTTCATCGGATTGAATGTTGAGATTCACCCTTCCATGGTTTCCATTCAAGTATTTAGTGGCTTGATGACATTAAGTAACTATAGGGGCACTGATGTCTGATCCTTCCACAATCCAAAGGTAGTGGGCGAGTTCTAATGATGTTTTTCCTCCACCAATTTCTTCTTATTATCCATTATTAACATGAATTAATGTTTTCCCTAAAATTGGAGAGTCTGTCTCATCAACATAGGGAATTCATCACCATTTTCAGCACCCTTATTTATGTAGACTAGCTACCTAGGTCCAGATCCAATCTGATGCTCAGATAAAAATTTTATTTTATGATTAACTATAGGCGAGAGAATATTCATCTCTTCCGGAAGATAACACCCAGGTGGAATATTTCCCATGAGTAGCTCCTCATTGATCAGTCTGATATCATATATCGCACTCTGAAATTTTGAATTATGATTCTCCTTGGAAGGAACCTCAACTCTTTTAGATGGAAACTAAGATGTATTCATTCCATTACCTTTTTCTTTGGAATTATTCTATCATGGTGGTGGTAACTCATTATTCATATTTTCCATGATTTGGATCCTTCATTCATTTTTGGTGGATGAAAACTCATTTGGGGCATCCAAATCACCCTACTCATGGGGAATATTTCTCATTTTTCAGTCTTCTCCATTTTTTTTCTACATCATAAATGTCTTCCATGTAGACATATACCACATTCACATAGGCATATCAAGAAATGGTGGTCATTCCATTACTTTTGACACAACAGGATTATTCAGCACTACCTTCATCAAGGTCACTATTCGAACCCTTGGTCATAATGGGAATTCATGGCTTGTCACCATGGAGGTAACTGATTTCCTTTTTCATATGCTCCTCCCATATTGTTCTATGAATATTGACTTTGAGGGAGTCTTCGGTCTAGTATTTCGAGTGGGCCCTGATGAGCAAAGGTTTCTCATGCGATGAGAGGAGCTAGTGGGATTTCGACCATTGGTTTTTTACTCCCAATAAGGAGAAGAACGATTATCTATGAGGTCGTGGTGATGATGAAAATTCCCACAACCCTATAGGGTGGGAGTAATTCAGGGCCATAATTGACATTGATTGGTCCAGTTGTTGAGGATCCAATGGTTCCAATCAAAGATTTTGTGACCCTCGGTATGGAAATGAATGTATAAATTCCCCAATCATTATGGGATATAGTTTATATAGAATCATCATTGATGTCTATAGTGACCTCTTAGGGGACAATGATCTATGCGATAGTGATGGAGATACAAATTCCCCCAGCACAGTGGGTTTAGGATTTTCTACAACTACTACCAATGTGTCACAAATCATATAAGGAATTAATGATTTTATAGGAGGAGGTGGTTGTAGATATTCCCTTGGACTAGTGGGTGAGTTTTCTCCTAGACAGATTTTCTAGTAGCTACTACTATGAATCATTTGATGTGGAATAGTTGGGCATGTGTGGGAGCTGTGTATGATGCTATTCGAGGATGAGAACAACTCTTCCTGGGAAGTTATTCAAATGATTGCAACATTTACATCCATTTAAAATATGCAATACTTTTGGTTTTAGGGGCCTAATTTTCAATAATTATGGATATTACCTCTCTATGTTTGTGATGTATAGGCACCATTAAAGCGGGAGTATTCTGTTTTAGTAACCAACTGGCCAGAGAGTTACTTAGTCCCCATATTTTTTAGGGGATATGAAATTACAGGGCACCGAATATAAGGGGTTCTATTGTTACAGGGTTTTGGTAGAGTGTATTGTTCCATACTATCCCAATCCATGAATACGTATTCATGATGTAACTTCAAAGATCAGCCATTAAATATTTCTGATGCAATGATAGTAAGTTAGTTGAAACATTGTTCTATTCTTCGATTTTGGATCCTGATACATGGAGATATAATCCAAGTATTGATGAAAATTTTGTATTGTGATGGTCTCTAGGTGACCCTCATATCCTAGAAAAGGGAGTATTTTACCCTTCATTTTATGATTAGTAACTCATATATTTTTTTGTTGATAAGGAAAGCACTCAATTTTTTGGCTCATGTAGGTTCTTAGAGTCAAAATTTGAAGGGGAATAACAAAATGAAGAGTATTTTATAGATAACTCTGTATATATCTAAATAATGAACATTACTTCATTATACAGACATGAATTCATTCGTTCAAACCATAGAATATGGTTTTAAAGGTCACTTGATGATGATACTGAAGTGATGTTGGAATTTGAGGGGGAGTTGTATGCCTTTAACCCAAATGTTTCAAGGACTTATCTATATGAAGGTGTCTGATTTTTGGATACCTCTATATATGAAGGTGTATGGGTAAGTGTATGATTTCCATGTTAATGGAAGATATCATCATAGGGATTTTGACTGCAGTGATGTCATTTGTAGATTCCATACGGTCCATCTCCATAGTTCCATGAGGATGACTATTATGGAAATTAATATATTCTACATACACTTTGATATAAGAGTCTATAGTCCCGTTGGTTGTTGAGAATGTGTCTAAAAAATTCAAAATCACTAGCATTGATCAGATTAGGATCATGGGACATGTTCTACGTCATGGTTAGAATATGAAAACCAGCCATTTGGAATTGTGTAGGGATATGTGCCTATTGTATGGTAGTTGATAGAAATTTTATATAACTGTATGGATATGTGGGAGTTTGGACACATTGAAAAGAATCTACTCAAATATACTGATGAGATGTCTCATTATTGATATCAATATGATCTTGTCCTGAGGCATGATCTATTCTCACTTGGTGAGCCCTGGTTAGGATGAAAATAAGAGCTAGATCTGGAGACTTTTGAATATGACACTGGTCGTTCATGTCAGGAATATTTGTTTTCCAGGAGGCTTGTGCTAATATCACTTGGTGGGTCCTGGTTGGATCAGGAATTTGAAAATGGCTTAAATATGCATTCCCTATTGTAATATTCCCATGTATCTTTAAACTGGGATAGTGGATATGAGACTTCTCTTGTATTTCCTTAGAATGATACTAATATAGTCATTAATTGGAAGAAAATAGATTATTCTCCTTGCATTTGGGATCTATTGGAATATTCCAGGATGATTATATGATAGTAATATGTGACTATCTTGAGGATTGTTTCATTCTCAGTTGTTTATCCCCAGCCAGAATAGTGTTATATAATTGATCATGGGTCTTTGAAGTATGCCACCAAACTTCATCGATAGAAATATTAGCATGTCTTTTTTCTTATTCTCTTCTCATATGGTGATCCTTGGCCATAATAGGGAATTGAACATGATCCTAGTATTTTGAATATTCTTTTGGACATCATCAAAAGGCATGTTCCACTCTCCCAAGGGATGTTCCACTCTCAATTGTTGAGCCCTGGTTAGAATAAGAATACGAGCTCAGTCTGATGCCTTGACCTTTATTGGAACATGTCGATAATCCTCTTATATGGGACTGAGAATGTGTGTATGATCTAGTAAAACAAACGTTTCATGATGATAAGATTGTTGATCTATCATGGTTGTAGGTATATGTGTATGTTCACGTCCTTTTATCTATAAAAGTGATAGAATATGTGGAAGGTGATCTTCAGCTGATGCTAAAATGTATTTGTATTTTAAAACACTGTGTGTAGATATATAAGCCTGTACATTTTCCATCTCCATTATTTTTTGTAAGATGTCTTTGACTAAAGTAGGGTTATGCACTCACTTTTTCCCTCATTGTTTCATTGAGATATTATGATGAAATTCAGGCATGGGGGTAATGATTTGTATCTCCCCCACACCAACTATGGGAATATTCCCCAATACGTGATCCAAAAGAGCAAGAATGTGAGGTTATTTTTTGGTTCTTGTTTGAATATATTGGAGGACTTCATCATTGGTAGTGGGGATATGACCACACTAATGGGTATCCATTGACATTCTTGACCGATGTGTCTTCTGTGCTTCCTATTAATGGGCGTCAATAGTCACAACATGTCAAGTAATACCCTTAGTAGGTGAATGGTGGGTACTAGTGGGATGGTGTCAGTGATGGTGGTTAGAAGATACCCTCTTGAGTGGACCCTAAACTGGAAGGTATCCATATTTGGACTCTTGGTCCACCTTCAACAGATATGAAAGGTGACATTTTTCACACTCCATGGATAATCTCCTCAATCTATTTGTTATGGATTCGAAGTCCACTATTCCAGTTATAGATTTCCCTATGTGATGTGTAATCATCAGTTTCCATTCTTAGATAACCTTATGGAAATATTCCATGGTCATGATTCTAACATGTCTATGGTATTCGTGGGCCATAGTGTTTTCCACTTATCATTGGAGTTGTCGAGCACGTGAGATCATTTTTCAAACCATAATGGTTTCAGAAGCTGGTTATTTATGAGTGATCAATGGATTATGGAGACATTGTATCAAATATATATTCTAAGATAAATATCTATAGTTACATAGTTGAAAAATAAAAAGGGTACCGATTAATTAAATATTATATGTATAATATGGTCAATCAGAAATTATTTTTTAACACAATTGTACTTTTATTCCCAATTTGGCCATTCTACTCACTAGTAATTATGAAAGTGACAATGTAATAATTTTTGTGAGAATACCATTCACCAAGTATCATTCGTATTATACTTTTAGTCCTACCTCTTTTTTTGTGTATGTGATAAAAAAACATGTCATGATGCATGATTTACCGATCATTACATCATTTGTGAGATTCAAGTTGAGATTTTATATTTTTCTTTCATATAGTGAAAAAGTTAAATGGATCAAATGATAATATTAAATATTTTGATATTTCATAGATGTCATGTTGGGCTCACCGTTTTTTGTTTCAACGAATCAGGTGGCGGCATGGAAACCCCTGATGATGTGGGTTTGGTTGGGCTTGATGGTTGGTTGAGGGGGGTTTTACCACATCCACAATCATTGAAATTGTTTCATTAACATTATTAATGAAACTCCCAATAGTTCACTCATTTATATCTATGTAAATATAGGTATTCCAATGGATGGTTGTCAATTGGGGTTTCCTACCCCATGAAACATAGGGTATTGCACTGGTTTAGTGGATGGGTGGTCCGACTCATAGCACCCTTTTGAATGGAATTATTGCCTACTTCAGGGCCCTCTTAGAAATATATGAAATGTTCACAAATCTCTCCCTTATCCAAATATGGGACTTGGGATGCCAACAAAATTATTATTGGTTAATTCTCCTTATGAAACAAAAAAAATTGAATCTCATCAATGGAAAAAAGTTTCAGGGGATCTCATTAGTGAATCCATTTATATGTATCTGAGGTAATTCATACATTTACCTAATGATGATATGTTTCTCAATATGTTGAACCCATAAAACTGATGCTTTGAAATATAATTCTATTTACGAAGGAAATTTAATATGCATATTATGGTATTGAGCCATTATGAGGTGTCATATGTATCCTAGTTATTTTAGGAAACAAAACCCATTGAGTTCATTAAACCCAAACTGTTTAACATCATGCTTAAAGGAAGTATATGTTGTCAAGGAAATAAATTCTTGAACTTGACTCTCGAGGAGATTTCCTACAAATCCTTTTTATAGTAGGAATCAAAGTTATCATAGTTTGGTGGATTTATCATTTTGCAGATGGGGGACTATTAGAGATAAGATAATGGGAATAATTTGGCCACAATGGTTTAAATTTTAGAGACATGTGGCTTAAATTGAAATAGATGTTTTTTGAACTGTGGACATTTTAAGGTTACATGCATATCTTGGTTATTGTAGGAATAAGAGTAGTCACGGTTCAATTGAACTGGGATTACACTCTGAGTTTTCCCTTATGATCAGTGATTACGCATAGAGGTTGACCTAGTGTTTGTAGATGCATATGGTGTAGATGATATAATTATTGAAATTCCAAAATCCCACGTGATATATGATCATTCTGAGAAAAATGGGATGCCAAATAATCAATTTCATTGCTTGATTATGTCAGTATTATGTTCATGGAATTCTTTTCAAATAGATGATATGGAGCTCGGTGCCCAATGAGTTTCCATATGTATCCTGGTTATTGCAAGAATCAATGTTATCATAGTTTGGTTTGTTGGGTATTACACTCAGATATTTCACTTATATTTGGGGAATACACACTATGGTTGGAAAAAGTTATCAAATAATGGGATTCCCTAGTGACCTACCCTATTTTCAACCAGACATGTGTTGATTGTTTGACCAAAATGGTTTGATTTACTACTAGACATGTCAGAGAGTTTTTTCCAAACATGTTAAACGATAATTTCATAATACAGTTTATGAATCTTAGGTATCTCACATAGCTTGGATGGAATGTATGAGGGTTTTCATGTTATCAAAATGACCCTTCTATAGGACATTATTAGACCCAGATGGTTTGTTCCAGATGCCATCACATACCCTTGGATGGATGTCCTAGAGGGTATCGCATGATCCAACCAACATGTCCGAGTGTCATCATGAGAGCTAACTGATTCCCATAGAGGGAGTCATGAGAGTTAATTTGTCTTGAATCAGAGGGTTTCTCATGTCCTAATTAACATGTCTGGAGATTATAAAAATACACAGCTGACATGCTTGGAGGATGGCATGAATCTGGTCTGACTTGGGAAAATTCTACTATTAGACCTTGGTTGACAAGAGTGAGCCTCATTATATAAGTCCAGAGATATGTATGGAGATCATGGGAAGGTTCAGGTGATGGACCCAGAAGGATTCCCGAGATAACGGTGGAACACAATAGATGATGTGTGGCATTCTCTAGTATGTTTAAAGGACTTCACATGACCCAAACAACATACTGAAAGAGAATAGTGAGAACAAGGTGATATGTATTGGTGCATTCGCAAGCCGAGTATGGTTTCTGAACTGCACATGAGGGTCAATGAAGATGTTTTTGGTTTATAAATTCCATCTTTAGTATTTTTTCTAGACCTTTTATTGTGTTTTCCTTATATTTAGTCACCATCAATTTATTTTAAGTATTGAATGATATATAATACTTGTTGGATGTTCCTCATGCCCTTCCCGGAGTACTTCACGAGATATATAAATGATCATGAAATGATCTTTATGTATGGCGCCTGATCATTCCAACTGTTTGCCTATATATTACTTAATGGGAGAATTGTAGGTTACAAGATCAACCACTCGTAGAAATCCACTCTGGTGCTTGGGTGTGCCGATGACTTGGGATAAAAAGCCATCGTTCATCCAGAGCCTCATGGTCATGTGTCAGTAGTGATTTTTTCATGTTTGGGTGCGGAATTTATAGGCCTCTCTATCCTAGGTGTTCTCCAGTTTTTTTCAGCGTATTTTCCATGAATCCCGGATGGTTTCCAAAAAGGGATATAGAACCAAAAGTATTTGTCAGTTGGTACCATTGATCTTTCCAAAGGTGTCACCTAATTTTCATTGACCGTGATTCTCTCCTGTCAAAATGACCTTTATTGGATTATTTCTGATTTATGAGGACTTTTTGATGTATTTTTTCATGAAAAAGGACTTCTATATTGTCTAAATGACATGCATGAGGACCTATGCGAGAATTGGGTTCCTATTGAAAGGCCTTGGCATGATCTTAGGTTACTTATATAGGTATTCTATGAGATAAGGATGGTATGTCAAGGGGCCTTAGTGGGATTGGGATGTCTTGTCAAGGAGTCTCACGTGACCATGTTAAAGACATAATTAGTAAATTGAAATTGTTTTACGGCCATGATAATCTTTCTCATCCTCCCTATTTTGTTTCCAATGATTTATTTTATAGTGGTTGAGGGTAATGTGAGATTACATGTAAAATTTATAATACCATTAATCTATCTCTTGGTGATCTGTTACATGAACAGAAAAGGTCCTTTGTGGGTGTGTAATCATTACATGGAAAATTCATACACTTGTAACTAGGGATCTAAAGGGGGATTGTGAGGATTCCTATACATGCCTAAGGTACATTTAATGGTGAGTGTGACATGTTAGTGGTCTTCTATGAGACGATGTGATTATGTCATCAAAGTATCACCATGTTTTGTGGACTGCCAGGTGTGTTTCATGTGTCTTTTGTGATTACAATAGGATTAGTTCTCCCACCTTTTTATTTCCATTCTTTTATCCTATAATGGATAGAGGGTCTTGAGGGTTTATTTGTATGTTGTCAAGGAATGTTACCCTTTCCATCAGTGATGTGTGGCATTATATTTGTTACCATGAAATTACACCACCTTTTGGACATTTCCCTCCCATTTTCAATGTTTTTTTGTGATTTTTTTTTTCAAGCGTTTGTAGATGAAAAACCTCTAGGCATAGGGGAGTTTATCCGGTTTCCATTTTATAACAATTGGCTGTCTAGAGCACCTTTATAAGAGTAAGAGGGCTTATTAAATGGGGTTCTATAAGATCTATTACTGATTATTCACTATCTGTGGAATCCTCACGTGATCTTATAATGGTCATGCTTTTGTGAGTACTTTGATGTCTCATGTGATCTAGAGGTCTCAACAACCATCATCTTCCATTTCCTTTGTGGGGAAAATAATACCAATATTTGGGTATTTCTCCCTTTGTAAAGTTTTCAATGCTCAACTAGTGGGCATCCACGTTAGCTTTGAACTATATTTTAAAATTATTAATTTCTATAAAATTTAATTATTTTGAGATAATATATAAAAACATTACTTCTAAAAATTATGTGAATATTAATAAAATAAAATAAGGAAATCCATATACAATTTATGTAACAGTAAGGAATAATATTCTAATAATTATTCCTTATGATGAAATATTTTTTTTCAGTAACTATTCTATTATATATGTCTTTTTTACAACGTAATTATGTTTATTTATAGTATATGGAAAATATTAGACAATAAATATATCTAAATACATTAATAAAATATAAATTTATTATCAAATCTTTAGAAATAGAGAAAAATTTATTTTAAAGTAAAATGATATATTTCATAGAATTTTTTTGTACAATGTATTGTTATCATAATAAATTTGATTGAACACGTTCAAAATTTGATTATGATTATATTTATTATCAAATGGGGTGAACTAATTTATTAAAACTCAATAAATTATAATTTTTTTATGAAATATGATTAGGAACATATAATTCTTAGGCAGGTAATTTTCTAAAAAAACTATTTTATTTTAAGTTTATGTGATATTCAATTAAACGTAAAAATAATATATTTTATATTTACATTTTGATAAAATGTACTTCATTTATACATTATAATTTCAAAATATAATAATATAATATCTTGGTATTTTTATAAAATAGTTGATTGTTTTGTGAATAGTGAAAAATAATAATTTCAGAAATACTATAACTTGTATGACATTATAATGGTAAAAGAACGATATGAATGTTTGAAAAACCTTATCTGTAGCCCGTATATATGTATAAAAAATAATATTATTATTTTAAATGTATATGTAATATCTTATAAATATATATTGGAAATTTATATAAATTTTTATTCAAACGAAAAATAATTTTGGATTACCAGTTTTAATCAAGCCTTAGAAACATTAGTTTTAGTTTTGGTTTATTTTGAAAGTCAAATAACTGTACAGTTAATAAAATAATCATATTAAATCAATGTTAATAAAAATAATACTTTAATTTAATCTAAAATCATATTAATGTATCAAAATTAATTTGTATGAAAACACATATTCATTAGATTTTGGGAACCTGTATTAAAAATTAATTTTTCCACTTATAGATGTTTAATATAATAAAATTTGTTCAATAATTTTAATCAACATGTTTTTATTTAGTTATTAGTTTAGATTCAATTTTATTCATAATGAATTGTTAACATTGTAAAAGTTTGTCGTTGTGGTTTGAGTTAAAAGGATTAAAGTGGAAGTAAAACTAAGTGATATACCATCAAATATCTCTATGACATGTATAATTTTTGAGTGTGTAAATTTTCCTATATTAAAAATTGTACTAATTGTATTCCACATTACATGATAAACAAATATTTTAATGTTATTAATATATACACCGGTTCCCCGCTTTTAAATTATAAAAGGGAACCTCCAATGCTTACTTACCCACACACTTGGAGAACCATAGATTGACTAAAATCAACGAAAATACCTCCCCAACTATCCTACCCATATATTGGAGTTATATATCTCACCAATGGGCTAATTTTTTATGGCTTCATTTTTATACCAAAAGATGATTTTTTAGTAAGAGGTATAGGTCATAACTAAATTCAACCATGTTTATTTTTTATTTTACCGCACTCAAATATTTTATAAAAATACTAAAATAATTACATATATATTTAATATGTTTAGATGTTATTTTTATGGAAGAAAAACTTTCAACTAACTTTCCTACCTGTGAAAAATGAATTCTTCACCGATACATACATTCAGGTTGACGCATCCATGAAGTCATGTACATCATTTTTCATCATCAGCACAAATTGATGTTTACAAAAATTTAATTAATAAATTTATATTCAATTAATGAGATTATTATGATTCTTTATATATAATATAATATTTATCTTATTAACCTCTCATTCATTGTAAAATGGAAACAATACTCATATCTATATGAGGATTAACACCTCCATTGACGACACACATCATTTTTCAATAGTCTTAGATAAGAAGGCATAAGGACAGATTTTATGAATAAATATGATCTCCATAATTTTTTTTGTTATCAAATAATGTTACATATTTATCTATTTAATTTTTATTATATCAATTTAAAAAATGAATATGTTATTTTTCATACGTTCGGTTTATCACATCAATGAAAAGATGTATTTCATTTTTCATGAATTACTTACATTAATGAAAATTTTTATTGAAATTATAATATTAATAATTATATAATTCTTAATATTTTGGGGATTATTAAATAATAAACCCTTTTACCATGGTTGAGGTGCTGAAGTTATTTTTGTAAATGTTGAACTGAAGAACTTGAAAATGATCATCATAAACAGAACTTATTTATTAACAAAATATACATGGTAATATAAGAAATAAAATGAATGATAAATATAAATTAAAATAACTAAAATAAGTTATAAATAATTTAAATATTTAATATAATTTTTTATTCCAAAATGTAAAAGACTTGGGTTATGATTTCGGACATTGGGTACGGGATTTTTTATCTCAATTACAATTATTTGAGGCTAATTCCATTTTCATAAAATGTTTTTTGGTGTAACTTTTCATATTGATGTATTTTATTATCGATTAACTAAAATTTTAGTGATTCATAAATCATTTTTATGTTCTAAAATCCAATTTTCATTTGATTAATCTGTTACTAAAGTAATAATGGATTTTTTTAAATGTTTTTTTAAATGACTTACCATATTTTCTATATTAATAAATGTTCTATTAAATATTTGGAGAATTTAATTATATATAGTTAATATATTTCTATAATTTCAAATTCAAATACTTTATACTTTATTTAAAATGGTTTTCAAAAGAATATTTTTCACAATTATTTTATAATTCATTTTGTACGTTATTTTGAAACGTGAATCAATAATATTTGGTATCATTTACCACATTTTCAACTTTTCCCTATATCATAACTATTATTCATTATCATGTTTCCATTAAATGTTTATATGGTTTCTCAAATGAGATAATTTTTCTATTGTTCAGGGGAATTTTTAAATATTTTCAATAGAGAAGTATATTTATTTTTATTTAATGATTTAATAAAAGTTGTTCTCCCTATGGTTTGAAACCAAATTTAGGGTTTTATAATGTTAATTTTATATTCTATTTGTAATATCTATTTTATTGATCTTTTAAATTATTTATTATAAATGTTCGGACATATATATCCCTCGTATTCATTGGGTAATTATTTTTTCTTGAGAAGAGTCATGTTAGAATTAATAGTGAAGATTATTATTTTATAATGGTTATTATCAAGATGATTTTGTAGATAATATCAAAAATTCTAGCAAGGTTATTCTATTAATTATCTAATTTTTATTTTAAATATTTTAATTTTAAAAGTTATCAAAAAGATATTATTCCAAAATGAATGGTCATAACCATTTAATGGTTATATTATTGTTTTATATGGAATAGATTTCATGTGTTCTAATTTGTATCCTGAAATTATCTTGGTATTGATTTTTCATTATGTTCTTCAGAACATGATTTATGAAAAATGTTGGTTAATAAGGTTGTTTTCATGAGTATATTTATGATCATTTGATAAAATAAAATTATTTCTTAAATTTGAAACCATTTATATGGATTATCAAGATTTTGAAATTCATAAACAGTGTTACTTCATTTGTATATACCTTATATATCGACATTATTATCATAAAAAAATCTATGAAATCATTGTTAATAAAGATATGTAATTTTTTTTCATGGTCATTTTTGACACATCATAAATGAATACAAATTGGCAGGAATGAAAGATATGTGAAACCATAAGAATCTATTTTACAATAATTTATAGTGTGTATATGTTTTCAAATTTATATATAATCATTTTCCTAATTCACTACAACTACAATCCTAGAATATCCCATAAATTTTTGTAATTTAAACCATTAATATAATCCATGTAATTATGTGTTTATTATGATATTGTTTGTTATATATTTCATTCGATCAAGGGTTTAGAGAATATTATAATTTTCAATGTTATTTGATTTTTATAATTTCAAATATTTATAAAATAGAAAGGGTAAATATGATTCATTGTGATCACAAGTTTGAAGTCATACATAACCCTAAATTTTAGTATGTCAAGGAGAATTGTGGTTATTTTGGCGTATTAAAGGCTGAACCAATGACTTGAATAGAAGGTAATGTAGATATGGATATCTTAGAAATTATTTTTTTATATGGTGGTATATAATGCTTTTATATACTCACACTAACTATTTTTGTTTTAGTTAATGGATGAAATAGGGAGGAACCAAGTTAAAATTTATTGTGACAGACACTATAGTGGTATTTTAAATAGGATACTAAATGATATAGATGCCAGGATGAAAAATCCTATGGTTATTCCTATCCAGATCTCTCAAGATATGACTAACTATTTTAATCTAGGTGAGTTTTTTAATGAACCAAATTAAATAAAATAGAATATAATGGATGTTTAGCTGATAAATATTATTAATTTAATGACATTAAACTTTCAACATATAAACATTGTTGGATGAATAACCCTTTTAAATGTCTTAGGGGAATGGGATGATATTGTATATATGGTGTTGAATGACATTGAGAAATTTATTTCAAATAAAAAATAAAGTATTATATTAAAAACAATAGGGGGAATGATGTTCATCCTAAGGTATCAATTGAATATTTTAAATGATGGGAGTATGAAAATTATAAAAATTAATTACTCGGGATGAAATATAATGAAGGGGATTAATAAGATTTTACAAAGAAAGGTTTAAAAAGGTAATATTCTAAACATGAAGAAAATATAAATAATATATAAAAGGTATGAATTACATTAAGAGATTATATTACTTTTTAATTATGAAACAAGAATTCATTTAGATTAATAAATCCCATGACTTGATTAAAATTAATATTTATATAATGAATGTATTATGTAATAAGAATCTAAATATTGGATAACTATGTAAGGAGGATGTTGGATGATTTATTTGTCTATACAATGTATTTTTAGAGTTATGGGGAATTTCTATTTTGTTTATGGATTGATAAGTGTTTAAGGTTGTTTTATGTAAAAATGTATATATATACTTTTGAGGTATTATTTTATTTTTCATTACGGAGATTAGTGGTATTATTGGATATATTTAATATGTTTTAAGAAGAATGTATGACTGAGTTATAGATAACGATATTGAGAGAGGTGATATTTGTTATTGTATTTGTTATGGTTATATATGATAATGCGTTATTATACTTTTTCAAAAATATTATTTATACTATTTATATCCAAGAGGTTAAAAAAGATATTTGGTGATTAGTTTTTTAAATTGATTCTCACATCTCACAACATATTAATTAATTAATTTAATATTATATAACACTATTTTGAGTCATTGGAAGAATCAATAATTTTTGGGTTAAAATATTTTGAATTTTAATATATTTTGATGGTTGTACATTTATGAAGTATTATTTGAGAAATATATTTGGTTATCATGTGATGGATTCTTTCCTAGGAATAATTCTTGGGCATTGTCGGTGAATGGTTTCTGAAAGGATATTGGCTCCACCAATAACCAAGCATATTGTAATTATGTATCAGTGAAATTATCTTGGTTTTGGAATTATTTAATAAACCATGTTTGATGTCCAATTTTTACTTATGTGTTATTTTTTTTTCTTTACTTCTTATTTTATATACCCCTAAATTTTTTCTACCAGTTTTATTACACTTCCCTTGGCCAACTCACATTGCATTCACACCAGCCTCTCCTAAATTCCTCTTCCTTGGGGGTATAATCTATGTTATTCAAGATTCATGGATATATACAAGAGGTAAGTAATCCTATTATACATTTCTTATTTTCTTCTTGTGTGTTTTACTTATCCTTTCACTACAGTTGGTATTTTTAACCTATGTCCTAAGAATAACACAATTTCTGTGATGTAGTCAAAGTTTTGTCTTTGCATGGGTATCTTTCAAATAATTTTGAATTTTTCCATCAATTAAAACATATTACAGATCATCGGGTCCAGGTTATTCTTTATTTGTGGTGGGTTGCTACATTTTTTGGTTTTATATTCATGTTCTGTTTACTTATTAATGTTTTTAATGTTTTCCAAAATTATTTAAAACTATTTATTTTATTGAAACTCAAATTTCTAATGGTTTATAGTGTTATTAATTAGGCATAATGACTTTACATTGGATTTATAATTGAAAATGATAATATATTTATTTTAAAAGTATTCATGTAATTATATATGATAAATTATAGTGTCTAAAAATGGTTTGATCCAATTTGGGTCTTAAAATAAATTGAAAATATTTATTCTCGACCTATTTGGTATTTAAAAAAATATTTAATTAATTTAAAAAAAGATTTTTCAAATATATTTCTTTATAATTTTTATTAAAATATACAATTTGAGATGTATTTTTAGTAGATTTTGGAGATTTCTAGTATTATACAGCTCTCTCAAAAAAATCAGGTTATATTATTCATGTCAATTTTTTAAGATGACTCTTTATGTATATTTACATATATATGTATATGCATATGTATATATTGGCTGCTTCAACAAACATATATAGGTAAACACACCCGTATATATATATATATATATATATATATATATATATATTTGTTTGTGTGTGTGTGCATAAATTCAAATGATAATATTTGAATTTATTTAATGGGATAAATAGGTGTATATAAAAGTGTAATTTTATATCTATTAAATAAAAAAGGGTTTTTTTATTTTGGTTAATAAAACATAATTTAAATTAATTTAAATAAATTTCAAGATATTTAGAACTGTGTGGGTGTGTATAAGATCATCACAGAAATTAATTATCTTTTTTTGTATGAATTATAGCCTTGAGGTAATGCTTTTTATTTTATAATGTGTGATAGGTTTGAAATACGGGTTGTTTCTTAAGGAGCTGTAAATGAGGGTGAGTTTTTTTTATATGATTTTTTTCTTGAATTTTCCAATTATTTGTTATTTTGGATTATTGTTGGATTTTATAATTTCTTCTTATCCAATGACTTACTCTTATAATGGAAACCATGGTTCTATGATAGGCTAACTTAGACGAGACACACTCCCTTTTCAATAATTCTGACAGTGAAATATATATTTACCACCAATGGCCATTGATGTGTTCCTTGATATTTTCACTAGATTACTACGATGTATGTTTAAGGGTACCTATCTATAGTATCTATAGTGTAGATCCCATGAAACCTATTCCTTTATTGGCAGATTGTAATATGGGGGTTATCTTTTTTTAGATGCATCATTTTACATAAAATTTCTAGCACCTAGTATAGGTTTCTTCTATTTTCCATTATTAACCAATTGGATGGCCCCTCTTTATATTTCAATTCATATTCATGTTGTGTCGGTAATTTCATTCTAAAAACATTTTGATATTAATTTAAATAATAATTAAAATGAAAACCCAGAAGTGGAAAATGTCTAATTAATTTATTTAAAATATTATGTTCATTAAAATAATATAAAAAAAGAATGATTACAAATTGAGATAGGAAATGAACATGATTTATTTGATTCTAAATAACTATATATCTTGGAAATATATTGTATATGATAGAAATAAATGGATATTCAATTCAATATTATTCATGTGTTTTGTTATCTAATTATAATTTGAATTGAGATGTATCTCATTGATATCTATCATTTCATTTACAAACATTTAATTAGTTTCTTTCCTTCCTTGGGAATATTGATTTTTCATTGGTTATTTCTATTTTACAACATTCTACATGTTGTGAATATTACATAATTTTCTAGGAATTATCTTTATTTATTATATTGTCTAGAATTTACACTGTTAAATAATATAATTTGTAAAATTATGATTTTATTATGTTTCATAATTTGAGGGATAGTGAAATTTTGATTGTTTAGTGTAGTCATTATGAGAAATTTCAATAGGGGTGGGTTTATTGGGTTAATTGGAAGGTTTATTTCACAATTTATTATTTTTTTCCTAATAATTTTCATTTATATAATTTGGAATGGATCTCCGATATGCAGATGGGTCATTCTAGAAATAATATATATTTATATTGTTTCTTTTACTCTTATTCAATGGTTTAATCATTTCCACTGCATGTATATGTTTTCATTGATCACATCGTTAGCCAGTGAGGATCAACAATACCCTAAGTGTACATTGCAGCCAGGATCAAACATCTGATGGATGGATGGATTAAGATGGTTTGCAACAAATGGTCTCAGATAAGATAAGTTTTTTTCACAATCAGAACCATGGATCCTTAGTGAGTTGACTGTAACACCCATATGTTATTTATGAAAGATTTTCATTAAATATTTTTTATTCATCAGTATCTTGTGTTTCATGAAATTGTGAGTTTCAATTAACTGTGAGATTCCCTTTTATAAAATTATCAGTATATCCTAGCTGTCAGGATAACAATAATAACTATAACTAACTTATGAAAATGCATTGTTAATTAATTGGATATCAATTATTGATGAAAAATATAAATCAATTATATATTTTTATTTTTGAGTGAATTATTTTTTGTATTGAAATTAATGAGATATATGTCATTTATATACTTAATAAATTTGTATTATATTCATCTAATAGATATTTTAGTTATAGTTTATGAATAAAACCCTATTTGTTGTATAAAAACCTATTTTTTAAGGAATAATTTTAAAACATTGTATGGATAACCCCTTTTAAATTACGATATTAACACATTAATAATTTTCATATGAAAACCTAAACATGTTATTCTGAATAGGGATATAGTATTTTAATTATGATAAAATTATGACATTTTTCTAATAACTTTCATGTTTTTTTGGATAGTAAAAATGCACTAAATTTTAATTGAAAACATATTTTTCATCCATGTAATTAATATTTTTAAATAATAATATTAAATGGTTTTAAAGTATAAATAGAATATATTTTTCACATTCAATATAATTTATTTCATTAGAATTAATTTATATTGAATTAATATATAAAATTATTTCAATATTTCGCAATGTTTTACTTTTTTAAAAACTCATAACCTCATTCTGATAAGGGGATTGGTTTTAAATTAATTATAACAACTTATATGTTTTGAATTTTTAAAAATGGAATCCATATTTGGAATCAGTAGATACAAATTATGTTAATATGATACTTCTATTTTAGAGCATTATGAATAGTTACTTTGGTAATTTTTTTACTGCCATGATTGAAGGTAAATCAAGTAATTAATGGTAAAAATAAAATTATCAAATTAACTTAACACTTGTATAAATCCTATTGGATGATTTAATTCAACTAGTATCATATATTGTTAGAAATGGAATCACATTATGATGATATACCTATGAAAATGACATGAATACAATAAATACTAATTAATGTGACAAAATGTCACCATCTCATTTTATATAAGAAAACAATATTTAATATATTAATAAATATAAGATAATATCAACAATAGATAATCTCTTAAAATCTAAAATAATTACATACATATTATAAATTTATTTATTATTTTTATTGATTAAATAATTATAATTAAGGATGACACAATAGTGATGTAGAAATTATTCTATTAATAGAAATATCAAATAAAGGGTTTTAAAAATAATAAAATAAATATCATATGAACTAATTAATGTGGTGATAAAATTTTATCGGTGACTATGACTTGTTTAAAGTGTATTTAATATTTTTTTTCTAATTCATCTTATGTGTTGATTTTTCGTAAAGTCAAATAAATGAATAGTGTAAAAATTAAAACTACTGATATTTTATAAAAATAACATTCTATTTTAATATTTTAAAAACATATAACTATTTAAAAACTAAACGTGATAATTTTAAGATACAAAATTTAATAAAGTATCAATTTATTGTCAAATAACACCATATAAGTAAATATTTTTAACCAAAACATATATTGAATATTATTACCACAATTAATATTAAATTAAATAACTATGTGTCAATTAAAAAATATATAGTTTACATTGAAAAAATAACTTGCCAAAATTTTATTCATTTATGATATTACAAACCTATCTAATCTAATGTTAAAAATTGGGACATTTTAGTGGTTTTTGGTTAGGGTTTGATTTTATTATAAATTATTCTTTATGGAATTTCTAAAAGTGTTGTTTCCTCAATTATAGAAGGGAACTTCCTCCATCACCTCTTCACTTCATTTTGAGCCTCCAAGATCGGCCATCCCAAGAAATGTTTCCTTCTCCACTCTCCAATTTTCATTCAATAGGTTCTAGTCATATTCAAAGGCCAACTCTAGTTCTCTAAGAAGATATTTATAGGAATAAAGTCAAGGAAGTGTTAATTTATTATACTGATTCCTTCAAAATTGTTTCATCTTCTAATTCTTCTTTATTAGTTGTTTCATTATAAAGTAATCACGTTAGTATAACTAATATAATTATATGTTATTTTAAATATGAAACAACCATATTTCACCATCTATTAATCCTACAAAAAACAAAATCATCGTGTGTGCATACGTACGGCTTATCATTTCCACATCATAGTGTAATGTCAAATATACCCATTGTTGAATTTTTTAAAATGGTATGAATGAAATTTTTTTCTTTCTCAGTATGAGGAATTTTGTTTTCTGGAAAAAGTATAAGAATAATGTTTTTTAACATGTATGGCATGAATAGGTTTTTACACTTTCATAATTAATTATTACCTTTATTATTCCTATAAAATATTACATTGTTTTACTCACATAAAATTATTTTTTCTAAATGCATGAGGCATTTTGAGGAAGGAAAACATTTTTAAAGAAGAACAGATATTTTTCGCAGGATTCAATTTTAGGTGTTCTCTCAAAATTATTTTCCATCTAAGATGACACATGTTAAATAGTGTTATATTTATAACCCTATTATTACTATGATTTTATTTTTTGGTTATTTAGAAAATCCATTTGTTTTATATCAATTTGGATGGAATGATGTTTTAGAACCCAAATTTATTTCCTAGGTTACATCATGGTTAATGTTTTTATGTTTTTTTTCAATATATAACAATGGTTTAATTATGAGATGGGTGAGACCTATATCTACCTCAAATACATTATGAAATTATTTATATAACATTTGATGGACATGAATAGAATGAAAAGAAAATCTGGTTCAATAATACAGGTTTGGAACAAGGAGTGAATTAAATTCATTAATGGACATTGTCTGCTATGATGTTCTTGACAATGAGCCTTGAAAACTATAAACTGATTTTCTATGCTTATACGTGTATTACACTATATTTAGTGTCTTATGCTTTTGATATAGGGATTACATTTCACTTTTATGATTTAACCAATGACATGATATTATGATCTTTTATATACATGATGATAGACCCATGGATATTCTATGCATGAATTAGAGTATGGTTTGTGTTTGTTGTCAATCCCCAGTGGATGTTCAGAATCTGTACCAGTAAATTGATCATACAGTTTAAGTAGAAAATATTATTGAAGGTGGTGCCTTTTCCTAGTGTTTTCCAAATTTTTCTGCCTCAAAATCAGAAAATAAAGACAAGTATTGTTGGTAAAAGGCGGTGCGTGTAAAGAGGGAGTGGTGCGAGAAAAGGGTGGGTTGTGTGCGAAAAATTTGAGTTGTGCGTGAAAAACATCGTGGTGTGCGAAATAGTGGAGCGACTTTTTTCGCACAAATAGTGTTTCGGAATCAGAACCTCAAAAAATGGAAAAGGCATGGGCTGCGTAAAAAATATGGAGATGTGCGTGAAAAATGATTCCAGTGCGAAATATTTTGAGCCAAGTGAGTGGTTTTTCATGCTACATGAGGTCTTGCAATTGGGGGTCAGAGATGCCTACAAATAAGATTTCACCCCCTCATTCCAGACAGCAGATGTCCAAGAGAAGATCCAAGTGTTGATGCATGTAAAAGGATCACATAAAGGGGCATGCATGAAAAATTATGAGTTGGGAGAAAAATCCCGAATTGTGCAAAAAAATTTTAGCTGCATGAAATGTTCAGGGAGCTCATAAAATTTGGGGTTGCACGAAAAAGGCTGAGATGTGCGTAAAAATTGTGGAGGCGTGTAAAATATTTAGTTGCTCAAAAAGGATGTTTTTGTGAGAAATATTTTTTCATGAAAACAGGAAATATTGTGCGCAATAGTAAGGTATTGCGTACAAAGGGTTGGTGTTGCGCACAATTGTCAATGAAACGTATTTTCACATTCTAGTTATCTAGTACAGTGGTTCAGTGCATTCAAGTGCATAATTTCCTGACTTTGATGCAAGAAGAGTCTCTTTGTAAGTCGAGGTAAAGACTTAATTTATAATCTATTGAAGAGACCTTCACGTCTATAAACTGACCGGGACTTCACCAAAAGCAGTGAGCCAGGGGGTGTCAATGGGAGTGACCTGAGGGACGCATTGGGATGTCCCTGAACAGTTGTATAGGCAGTGAGGTTGGAACAGAGTGACTGTTCCCTAACCTTTGTAATCCACAACTAGTGGAGAATAGTGGAATTTGGTATGACTGAAAACCTGTCGGCATATACTCCTTGGACGTAGCCCTTAGTTGTGAACCAAGTAAATAGTGTCGTTTCATATCTTTGCATATAAATGTTTGATTGCTTCTCATATCCATCATACGGGTTAAAGTAGTTCCTACCAACATGGGAAAATGATCCATCAGTTTAAAAGAAATAGTTGACACCCTGATTCACCCCTCCCCTCTCAGGTTTTCCCGGCGTCCTTCACATGATAATATTTTCAAATGTTATGTTCTTATGATTATGATATGATTGATATATAGATTATTTACCCTTACTGAGAATTTGACCTCACCGTTTCATATGTTTATTTTCCCTAGGTTATGAATAAAAGTATTAGGTAAGATTTTTCAAAATTTAGCCTAGTTAATGAAAAATAAGCACTAGTAATTTTGGATGTTTTATGATTCAATTTTTTATGTTTCCCAGTTTATAAAGACTCTAAAAATATACGGTCTTGGTGTGGTTTTTATTATGTTATGAAATGAATATTATTCAATGTTGAATATATATCTATATTTAAATTATTGGCCATTATTGTTGGTATCAGAGTAAATACATAGTTAACCCTTGGAATTATGATGGGAGAACCATAGTAAGAAGTAAAAGGATATGTTTACGTATAGGTTACAATCTTATCCTAGTGTTTTAGATAGGTTCATTAATAACATAGTATAAAACCTAAAGTTTACTAAATTAAAATTTAATTCTTGAATTGTGTGGTTTTACCGTTATGATTACTGTTTCTCCCACTTTGCTTCTTAGTTCGAGTCAATGGATGGAACTCGTCAAAACCATGATGATGCTGAATGTGATGGGAAATTCAAGGATTTTTCTCTGGGAAACCAACTGTTATGGGAGAAATAATTAAATATCTTGTATCTATTCTCACAAAACTTTCTCAAGCTATGAATCATGTAGGACTTCTAAATGTGGAATGTATGTAGCAACATTATGTTGAATTCTTCATGAGGAAACATCCACCTAAATTAAGTAGGTCTTCTAATACATTAGTGACTGAATAATGAATCATTACCATTGAAATCATATTTTCAGTTCTACATCATTATGAACATGATAAATACATCTTAATATTAAACCATTTGGAAGGTGAAGCTGATCGATGGTGGAATCTTATCAATAATTTGATTCAAAGAGATGAAATTTTGTCCATGGAATGGGACAAGTTCAAGAACGTATTTTTAAATAGGTACTTTAGTCGTATTATTTGATGAAATATAGAGAAGTATTTCCTTGAACATAAGAAAATTCATTATGAATCCATTAGAACCTACAAAGAATATTTTACAAGACATGAAAGGTATAATTATAGAATTATTATCTAAACTGAGAGTAAAAGTTCTCGATTCATTAGTGTCATAAAACCATGTCTCTGAAGGTAATTATCAATAAGGAACATCAATAGCTACAAGTAAATTATTTGACGATATCTCAAGGTTGATATAGTGATTGGAGTAACCCATCAGTGATATGGGTTTGATAATAATTGAAAAATATAATTCAAAGGAAAATATAAAGACCAAAATTAAAATAATATGAGTTTTCCCTTATACTCAAAGTGTAGAAATAAGCATGGAGTTAATTGTCTTAAAAGGACTAGTTAATGGTTTATGTGTGGAAAAGTGGTTCATTAGGTAGTTGAATGTCGAGGTGATGCGAAAAATATTTCTAACGATGAGAACAAATAAAAGGTTACACATAATGCACCTCCTACACTTCAATGTTAGAAGTCTAAAGAAATGGGTCATTATGCTAATAAAAACCCTAATCCAATGGTTATTGATGATTATTGACATCAATAAACTCATAAGTCCAATGAAAAAGGAAATCCACATGCAATTATTATTGGAAATGTGGAGTAAGATACTGAGGTGGTGAAAGGTACACTTATCATACACTCTAATGTAGAAAAAGTTGTATTTGATTCAGGATCCACCCAATCTTTAATTTTTGAAGGCTTTTCTAAAGTTATCATAGAATTATCTCAGTAATTTGATGTTCATTTAGCCGTGACAACCCCTAATGTCACAATGTTCACCTCAATAGTTTATAATTCATCTTTAATTGATGTTTATGGGAATGTACTTCTTAAAAACCAAGAGGTCCTTCCTATAGTTGAATTTGATGTTATTCTTAGCATGGATTGGCTTTATCTAAATATATCTCATATCAAATGCCAGGGAAGGGAAGTCACATTTTATATTACAGATCAATCTATGAGCATCTATCGATGAAAGAATGAATATAACCTTATGGTTTAAATTTCATCCATCATATGGGTTGTGATTCATATAAATGAAGGTTATTTATCTCAAACGGATTGGGAGAAATTCACAATTAATAATATACCCATTGTTCATGAGTTTTAATATGTCATTCTGGAGGAATTGGCAAGTCTTCCATCAAATTGGGATGTTGATTTTTCAATAGAACTCATATGTGGTGCTATGCCTATTTCAAGGAAACCTTATAGAATAAACCCAATTGAGTGGAAGTAATTGAAAAAGTAACAACAAGAGAATCATGATAATGGATTCATATGCCCTAGTTCATCACCTTGGGGAGAACCTGTTCTGTTTGTTAAGAAGAAATATGGATCAACGAGACTCTGCATTTATTATTGTGAACTTACCAAGTTCACTATCAATAAAAAATATAATCTTGCCCAAATTGATGAATTATTTGAAAAATTATGAAGAGTTAAATACTTTTATAAGATTGATCTTCATTCAGGATGTCCTCAATTAAGGGTCTATAATGAGAATATACCAAAGATAGCATTCCCAACAAGCTATGAACACAATGAATTTATAGTGATGTTGTTTGGTCTTTCTAATGCCCATGATATCATTATGTATCTAATGAATAGATTCTTTATAGACAATATTGATTTTTTTTGGTAATCATTATAGATAATATTCTTGTCTATTCAAAGATCATGGAAGAACATGAAGATCACATTTGAATTATACCGAAGATGCTGATAAAGGAGAATCTTTAGGCCAAATTTACCAAGTGTGGATTTTGGTTTCATAAAGTTTCATTTTAGGGTCACATAATATCAAGATATGGGATATGTGTGGATCCAGCAAAAACCAAGGTAATTGAAAGATGGTTAAGACCAACAATGGTAACTGAGATCTGATGTTTTCTTGCATTTCCTGTCTATTATCATCATTTTGTGAAATATTTTTCATGATTATCTAATCCACTCACCAAGTCGATTTAAAAATGAGTTAAGTTCATTTGGAGGGAGGAATGTGAAGAAAATTTCAAAGATCTAAAAACAAGGTTATCTATTGAACTTGTACTAACGTTGTATTATAGTACAAAAACGTTTCTGATATACATTGACACATCCAAGAAGGGGTTGGGATGTGTTCTCATGAAATATGATATGGTGATAGTTTGTGCACCACAATAGTTAGAAAATAATGTAAAAAATTAACCAACACAATATATGGAGTTTGGTACGATAATATTTGCATAAAAGATATGGATGCATTATCTTTTTGGTTAAACGTGTGATATTTATACAAACCATAAAAGGTCAAAGTAAATATTTCACAAAAAAAGACTATGACTGTTCAATACATTACCACCCTGGGAAAGCAAACAAGGTGTAAGATTCTTTGAGTTGCAAATACCATGAAAGATTATCCTAGATGAGGATCACGAAAGATCCAACATTTATGGATATTCAAAAGATGGATCTAGAAATTTTAATGGAAGGGGATAAATCATATCTTACTGAAATGAATGTTTGACCATATATATATTGGATGATTAAAGAGGAATATAATGATGATGTAGAGATGAAAATTAATGTGAGAAATATTCCTGAATTAAACATTAATTGTGATGAAATTATATGGTTTAGGAACTAGGTTCATATTTCTCTCATACCAGATTTAAAGAAGGAACTATTGGAGAACGTTCATAGTTCATCATTCTCTATTAAAACTAGAAGCACAATGTTGTACATAGATCTGAAAGAGTACTTCTGGTAAGATGGAATGAAAAGAGATGTTGTCGAATATGTCTCTTGATTCATGAATTGTCATTAGTTAAAGGCAAATATAGAGAAGCCTAAGAGGATGTTACAACCATTACCCATACCAAAATGAAAATGGGAAAACATCCCTATGGACTTTGTCCTCAGACATCCAAAAACATCTAATTTCTATAATTCTTTATAGGTTATTGATTATCACCTTACGAAGTCGACACACTTCATTTCTATTATAGAGGATTTCACTTTTGAGTATCTTACAAGGATATATGTAAAAGAGGTGGTAAGATTTCATGGAGTACCACTTTCCATTATATATGATGAGGATTTTAGGTTTTCCATGAAGTTATGGTGATGTCTTTTGCATGCTTTGGATATAGAGTTATGTTTTTTCACTGCATTTCATCCACCGAAAAAAATTCATTCTGATAGGATAACTCATACTATGGAAGACATGTTAAGAGCTACCTCTATGTATTTAAAAGGTGGTTGGGATAGGCACCTACCATTTATGGAATTATTTTACAATAATATAATTCACTCTAGTATTCATATTGATCATTATGAAGCCTTATATGGAATGAAGAGAATAAATCCAACTTTTTGGGATGAAGTTGGGGAAATAATGCTAGTAAAATCTAATCTTGTTGATAAAATAGAGGAAAATGTCTGATCTATTAAAAAATACATTAGAGAATCTCAGAGTCGACAGAAAAGTTATACTAAAAACTGAAGAAAATATCTAGAGTTTTAAGTGGGTGATATGATGTTTCTATGAATATATCCCTAAAAGTGAGTAATCAGATTTGGAATTAAGGTAAAGATGAGCCATAGGTATATCAATCATTTTGAAATTCTGAATCATGTTGGGAAGGTAGCTTACTGATTAAAGCTTCCACCAAATATCTATCAAGTTCAGGATGTGTTGTGTGTATCTCTCTATAGAAATTACAAAACTAATCCTTCATATGTACAAAGATAATAAGTATTACTGTTGGAGAAATACTTTCTTATGAAGAAAAATCTATATCGATTTAGGATCATAGAGAAAAAGTTCTATGAAACAAGATGAGTAACCTTGATAATGTTTTATTGAGGAACCACCAATTTGAATAACCTACATGAGAAGTTGAGGAAATGATGAGGGATATGTATCATCATCTGTTTGTATCCAAGTGATAAATTTTGAGTGATAAATTTGGTTTAAGGGGGCTGGAATGTATCTTCCAGATGTTTTTTATGAAATATTTTCTTTAAATACATTTTAATTTTCAGTATCTTCTTTTGCACACAATTATGAGTTTGAAAAAACCGTGAGATGCCCATATTATAAAATTACAATTATATCCTATCCATTAGGATATTGGAAAAAATTATAACTAACTTATGAAAATGCATAGTGAATTCATTGGCTATCAATTATTTATGAAAAATATAAATCCATTAGGTATTTTTATTTTTCAATGAATCACTTTTGTTAATGAAATTAATTAGATATATATGTTTAATATACTTAATAAAATATTTTTGATATTCTACAAATGGATATTTTAGTCTTAGGTTATGAATAAAATCTTATTTGATGTATAAAAACCTTTTTTAATGCTTAACTTTACACAATTGAATGGAGAACAACTTTTAAATTAATATTTTGACACATTAATAATTTTTATACGAAAACATAAACATGTTATTTTTAAGCGGGATATAAAAATTTATATTGAATAATTTTTTGATATTTTTCTAATTACATTTATGTTTTGATGAATAGTAAAAATACGCTAAATTTACATTGAAAACAAATTTTTTCATCGAGATAATTTATATGGTTAAATTTTGATATTTAATGGTTTTATATTATAAATAGAATATATTTTTATCATTATATATAATATTTGTCATTAGAATTTATTATACATTGAATTCATACGCAATAACATTTATATATTTTTCAATGTTTTAACTTTGAAAAAAAAACTCATTCTCTCGTCACGACAACAAGATATATTTTAAATTAATTACTGCCACATTTGTGTTTTGAATTTTTAAAAATAGACTTCATATTTAGAATTAGTAGTATCAAATTATGTTAATAAAATGCTTTTATTTTTGTACATTATGAATAGTAACTTTGGTAATTAAATTTATTACCAAGGTTAAAGATAAATCTTGAAATTAAAGGTGAAACTTATATTATAAAATTCTCTTAACACGTGTAAAAATCTTGCTGGATGCCTTAGTTCGATTATTATAATCTATTTCTTGAAATTAATTCACTTTATGGCCACTTACCTATGAATACGACATGAATATAATAAAAACTAATGAATTTGACAAAATGTCACAATTTCATTTTATATAAGAATATTAATTTTAATATATGGATAACAAGGATATAATATTGACTCTAAATTATCTATGGAAATATAAAATAATTTCCTTTATCATAAATATTTATTTATACTTTTTAGTGATTAAATATTTACCATTAATGATGACACAAAAGTAATGTAGAAATTGTTTTAATAGAAATAACTAATAAATAGTATTAAAAATATAAAAAAAATCATATAAATTAATTAATGTTTGATAAGAATTTTATAGGTGACTATGAAATTTTAGAAGTGTATTGAACCATTTTTTTTGAATTTATATTTGGTGTGGATTTTTTAGAATGTCATATAAATGAATAGTGTCAAAATTTACACTATTGATATTTTATAAAAATAATATTTAATTAAATTATTTCAAAATCATAATTTTTGAAAAAAATTACAAATTGATAATTATAGAATTATAAATTTCTTAAAATATCAATTTATAGTCAATTAACAAAATATATGTAAATATTTATAACTATTAAATTGATATGTTTTTGAGGTTTTTGGGTGGGGTTTTATTTTATTATAAATTATTATTTATGGAGTTCCTTAAAGTGCCCCCGACTCAATTACAAAAGGGAACCTCCTACCTCATCACCTCACATAATATTGAGCCTTCATTATCATCCATCCCCAACTTTTTTTCCTTCTCAACTACCATATTTTAAATCTAGTGGATCTGGTCATCTTCAAATACCAACTCTAGTTCTCTATGAATAGATTTAGTGAAAGAACGTCAAGGAAGAGGTAATCTCCTGTAACGATTCTTTCAAACTTCATTCTTATTATACATCCAATTAATTAGTTGTTTCATTATAAATTAATTACAAAAATATAAACCATATACTATTATGTTATTATAAATATTGAATCACTATATTTCACATTCATATCATTCCTATAAAAAACAAAATCCTCTCGCGTGTGTACGTCCGACTTACCAAGTCCACACCGTGCTGTAATTCTTTTTTCACCACCACTTTAAATGGATGAGTATAATGATGGAAATAATACCTATATATGGTTATAATAACATGATAAAAACATTAAAATATCATTCACCATCCACTTTCATACCATTCAACAATTTATTGAATTATGTGATTAATCGTACGTACGTACGACCTACCGTCTCCACGATGCGATGTGATTCATTCTATATTATGTTTATTAAAACATGATTATATAAATTAATTTAATGAATAAAGAGGATATATTTTATAATAATTTCATTATTTAAATTATTTGACTATATCCTAAGAAGTGTAATACGAACTTATCGGACAAATCTTGTATTAGAATATAAGGCAGTCAATTTCTGAATAACGAGTGACAATGAAATTTTACTAACAAACAGATGATAATATATTCATATTTAATATCATAAAAAATATTATGCTTCTAGAGTAAGTCTATAAAACTATTTATGTCCTTATATAGAAGATTCTGATACATACAAAGCATATATGACCTAAGGTAAGGGATAAATTTTCAAATCTAATTTTTATTAGAGATTGATTATTCGTAAGTATTTACTGAGGTACATTTATCATACACAACAATGTTTTCTAAATAGGTATTTCAAAATATAATTTGTATCTATATATAAAATTTTAATGTAAATTTTAACCGTTGGGGAATTTTTTCTAAATGGTAATAATGAAATCATTTTTATTTTTTTGGATGAGGTAATTTTTAACTTTATCGAAAAAAATACGAGAATAATGTTTTTTAACTTGTACAGCATGAAATGATATTTAAACATTCATAATTCCTTATTACCTCAAACTTCCCCTACAATATTACAGTTTTATTTTCATTTAAAATTATTTCTTCTAAAATTGTGTTGTATTTTGAGGAAGGAATACATTTTTGAAGAATAAAGGGTATTTTCCTCATGAATCAATTTCAAGTGTTTTCACAAATTTATATTCCATCTAATAAGACATTCATTAAATAGGGTTAGATAAATAACCTTTTTATTAATATGATTTTATTGGATTTTATTTTGGAAATCCATTCTTTATATCAATTATGATTAAATGAAGTTTAATAAACTCATTTTTCTTCATGGGTTATGCTATGGTGAATGTTTTTATGTTTTGTAGCACACATAAGAATGGTTTCAATAATAGATTGTTGGGACCAATATCTCTATCCAATTAATTGGGTAATAATTTATATCATATGAGATAGAAATGACTGGAATGACATGTAAATCTGGTTAAGTAATACCAGGTGGGAAAGGGGAGTGAACTCAGTTTAGTAATAGACTTTGGCCGCTATAATGGTCTCAACAATGATCCTTGACTAATATGAAATTATTTTCTATGATTATGTGTGTAATACTAGAAATTTAATGTCTTATGTCATTAATATTGGGATAATTATTTGGTTTTATAATTTATCCCATGACATTATATTATGATATTTTATAGGCAGGATAATATTTTCAAGTGTTATGTTCTTATGATTGTTATATGATTGATATTTCCATTGTTTACACTTGTTGAGAATTTGAGCTCACACTTTCAAATGTTTCATTTCCCTTGGTCATTATGAAATGTAATATGTAATATATGACACGATAAAAAAAGTGACTAAAATATATGAATGAATTTTTTTTTAATAAATATATTTATAAAAAGTGTCCAGTTATGAAGAAATAAGAGGGAGACAATGTGGATGTTTTATGAACAAGTTTTTTATGTTTCCTAGTTTATAAAGACACTAATAATATATGGTCCTCATATGGTTTTTTATGATATGTAAAAAATATTCTTTAATGTTGAATTAATATCTATATGTATAGTATGGTCAATTATATTGACCATATGTTATTTTGTGATTCATAGTGGGATACATTTATAATTGATCATCAAGACTAAGGATGTTTGTTATGAATGGGTGATGATCATCACATAACATGATGATGCTTCACTAACCATGGGTATATAGTATTTTAATTTTGAGTTAGAAATTTTAATTGAATGTTGTTAATCATTTATTAATCCTCATTATCCTGGTTTATTTTACATGGAGTTTTCAGTGGAATTTCAAATTATATGAAAATTTGGTCAGTATAATTTATTTGGCTTGCATGACTAGGAAAATTGGGTAGTGACCAAATCCTTAATCATAAAAAATTTATGAATTTCTTTTGTGGCTACCATGTGGTCTGTTAAACCACATGTAATTGTTAAGCATAGTTCTGTATCACCTTTAATTTTTCTTGATTATGTATTTGAATGAAACCCATTATTTTAGTGAATTATTGACAAGGGGCTTGTAATTTTAGTGTGCATTGTTTGGTAAATTTTTTTAGAGGAAAATGAAATCAATTTTCTGGAAATATTCTGAAAATAATGGATTTTATTTGAAATCATTGTAGGTGTTTTGATTTGGAAATTCGATTAACTTTTTTTAAAAAGTGGATGATTTTAGAAATAAGATTTGATAAATTTTTGGAAGGTAAAATTTTATTTTATATTTTAAAAAGAGTGTCTAAATTTTAAAAATATATTTTAGGGATAATATTATTTTAATATGGGGTTTTATGACGTTTATACTTTTATTAATTTATGGTTTATGAATTTTTCCTTTTATAGTGGGACTTATTGGTTCGTTTATGAGACATGAAATAGTTGAGTTCATGTTATGTGTTATTTTGATTCTGACTCTTAGAAAAATAATGGAAATGATGGATATGTTATTTTTATGGAAGAACCATATGGTGATTCTATCTATCTCGCTTGTGTATTCCCTCATGTTGGTTGCCTATCCAAGACATAAGATCATGTGTAGTTGGAAAATATTTCTTTCTATTTAGAAATATGGTTTATATTTTCAAGAATAATTCCCTTAATTTTTGGTGGTGACATTTTTTCATAATATGAATTGGTAGATATTTTATATGTGGAATTATTCTTGAATTTCATAGATTTTGTTTCTAGATTTTTAGAGTCGGTGATGTCTTTTGTGGTATTTTTGATTTAGTAGTGCTTTTGGGGATTTAGTTAGAGTGTTTACAACATGTTAGTGGGTTTTTAAGTTCTTATGACTTGGTGATAATGTGTTTTATGTGGGGTGGGTTTTGTGGATATAGTATTGATTGTTTTTATGGTGGGTTTATCATAGGTTATTTTTTTAGTAAATGATTATTTTGCAGCAGTGCCCTTCGATAAGTTTATTGCATGAGGGAACTTAATATTTTTTGGTTCATTGGGAGATGGTGTTCTTGATTTATGGTAATATTTTATGCATTAGGTTATGGTGACCAAATTCTAAGGGCATTTTTTTCTTATATATATATGTTTAATAGTTTCCACATTGTGTTTCTACCATTGATTGTATTTATTGTTGTCACATTGGGTGTTCAATAGAATTGTATATATTGAGGTGATGTATATCGTAATGATCAAGTGTTTTTGACCAACATGTTTTAATCAAGACTCACTAGTTTGGAGACTATAAAAGTTCTCTATGATCCCAAGACATAGTGTACCTTATTGGTGGTTGGGTTCCTATTAGATATTTCAAGAGTTACTTGGGGATGTATTTCTTTAATTTTGAGTAATCATTCAAGTTTGACTTTTTTTGTTCATCTTTCATCATTTAAAAATGGATTTCTAGGTGAGTAATGTTTTATGGTGGGAAAAATTGTAACACCCCATATTTTATTAATTAATTAATTTAATATTATTAGACAATATTTTGAGACATATGGATTTTTCATGAATTTCATGTAGGAAATATATAATATTTGAATTATATTTAGAGAAACATGGTTATCTAGAAGTATTTTGAAAACATTTTAGAAACCATGATATCCATTATATATTGGGATATTTTCATTTGTAATGGTAGGAACATGGTTTTTGAAACAATTTAGTTTCTAGGAATTACTATGGTTAATTTTTTCATTCATGTAAACATCATAAAATTTGTCACATTTTAATATATAATGAACCTTTACTACATGGGTTGCCAAAATTTAATTTTACTTCATTTTTTCATTCCTTATTTTATCATTATTACTATAACTTCCTGACCCCAGTTACCCAGAGTCGGTACATTATTACGTAACATTGGCATGATAAAAAAAGATCAGGTCTCAAAATACTGATTACTTTAGTAGCCTTGGAAACACTAGATACATTCATAAATGTAACATTACATCATAAAGTGAAAACTACAATAACAAAGTCTCCATAGTCTACACTCATATCCTTTTCTGACTATCCCTTCAGGACATTCATAAAATACTTCTTCACATCCTGGAAAATATTAAAACATTGAAAGGGGTGAGCTCAGATGCTCATTAAGGATAACAATATTGCGAAAGCTTTCATAAATAAACATAAACAGTTAAGGCAATGTATAACTAAAACAAAAGCCTTTTAAACTTGAACTTAAAAATAATATGGAAAAAGTAAAATGAGATAATTCCGTTTACTTATTCACATGGATATTCTACTGGTCGAATAATCACATGCAATATCAATAACCACTTTCATAATGATGGAATGCATAATGCTAGACTATCATAACCACGTAGGCAAGGCCTCGTTCCAAGACTACAAATAAGATTTTGTCAAGGCCTCATGCCAAGACACTAGTTTGTCTCATGAGACCTACCGATGCATTGAGGAGCTATAGCGGGCTCCACCCGTCACTTATTAAGTCCAATTCATTCCTCATATGAACAGGTTTAAACATATCATAAACCACAACATAATTGTATCACATAAAATGTGTATAAAGGAAACATAAGATTTACACACTTCAATCACAAGATATCAATACAACACATTGATATAATGAAAACTTTATCAAAACCATTTTCAATACCAAAATAAAAGAAAAGTAAAACATGGTATTTATTTTTCTTTTTAAAAAAAGTTATGGCTTATAGAGGAAGCCGAAACTCAAATAATAGTCATGGTGGCGGAGAAGTCGTTGTCGCCGCATACGTAAGAAAAAAAATCCTTTTGTCGTTTAGTAAAAATGTTTCGTATAAAAAGATTCTTTTTTAGTAAAAGTAAAAGTCAAAGGGGTTTATACACCGTATAAATGAAAGTTGTGTATAAAACCAAATATGCCTCAATGAAAGGAGATTGACACGAAGTCCTTACGAAGATCATTATAAATTAAAATAGATCTATTATGTGTATTTACAAAAATTACACATAAATAAAGTACAAATACAGGATAGGACATAAAAATATCATGACATAATTTGAAAGTAGGTGATTAACCCAAAGAATGGATATTGGGTTAAGAAATTCCATTACCTCATGTCCGACTTGACTCGACCATTCTTTAACCTTATGAATAATAAACTAGAGTTAATTTATAATTTCTTAAGAACCTTTTTCAAGTTTATTATTCCTTTTATATCAATTATTACCATGTTATGAACATTATGTAATTATTTATGTTAATAACGGTCGTTTTGTCGATCTTTGGTACTTGAGTCGAAAATATACTTCTTAAAATTACAAGTTGTTCATGTGGTAAAATATAAATTATATCTAGAATTATATTCATTATTTAGATATCATATATATCATATATATCCAGTATATACATTCATTTATAATATTACATAACATTTAGAGGTAAGAAATGAAATGCACCGTTCATGGAGACGGTAAGCCATACGTACGCATGAACGCTACTTTCATTTATATTTCATATTTAATGGAATGAAATTATAATTATATAAAGGTATATTATAATTCTATTATAATATAATGTATAATACCATTTACTACATCCTTTATACATCCCACATACGACATTAATGATTCAAATCACTTTGAGGGGGCGATAGTCCGCACTTCCTAAAATGAAATTATCGCATTTACCCATAATGGAAATCATAAAGGTATGATATAAATGAAAAATACAGAATCATAAGGAAAAAAAAACATAATATATATCATATATAAAAACATTGTCATCATAATGTCCACCATGATAGGTGTTAAAAGAATATTGAACAATCCTCGTTTCGTGAGGCAAAAATTTGCCAACTACAGAAACAGTATGTTCTTTAACCATTAGATGAAGGTGTGTGTAAGTGTAAAAAAAATCCTTATCTTAAAAACATACAAGTATATTAAGGATAATGGTTTTGTTACAAAATAAAGTAATAAAAATATTTTAGGGGTTGGAGAAGAAAAATAAAACAAAAGAACACAAGAGAAGACATTATCTTAAAATCGGGTAACTCTTTTTTGATTTGAGCCAAAGGCTTCCTTGGGAAGAATTCTGCCCAAAGTGAGGATTCTAGGAGTAAGATAGGGAAGTTGGGAGAGTATTTGTGCAGAGGTTGGCCGACCCAAATGGCTTGATGGTTTGAATAAAGTGGTAGAGGTGGGGGCCTCTTATAAGAGGAGAGGAGGGGCACTCTTGGAAAGTCATGAAATGTTACTTTAGTATATAATGAGTTTTGGATTTTTAAGGTCCCAAACTTATATATTTCGTGGATAATGTGATTGGGGTTCTAAATATACTCATCCAATAAGATTTTGACAAGTTTATGTCCTATATTTTACATTATCTTTTCATTTTATTAAAATCATTAATTAATGATGTAATCACTTCATCTTCATGGTGTCATTAGAAATTTAATTTATTTAATGTCTAAAAATTATAAATAAATTACCATAATTTAGGAAATATTTTTATCTTTCTAATGAATATTTATAGTGAGAAATATTACTTTTATAACCACATTTAAAAATTGTTTTAGCAAAACAACTCATGTTTGTGACATTTTTATTTTTACATTAAATAAAAAGTTTTAAATGTCATTTTCCTACCAAATTGGCTCCATGAGGTCCCCAAGTTGACCCCTGGATTGTCGTGGTCTTCCATGACTCATCCAATAGGGGTATGAAAAGTGTGAAAGTATTTTCATATTTTTATAATATCATTTTTACCTAAAATTTCACTAATTAACTTTAATCGCGATTAATTAAACTTAAAAGTTACTATTCACCAAAAAATTATATTAATCCCATTGGACCACATTTTACATCCTAATGACAACCATGTATGTCGTATTTTTGAAATTCAAATCACTGAGGTGGTAAAATTGAATTTAAACGAAAAATCAGTTTTCTAACTACCACTTAGTGGTTTCACTATTCATCAAAAATTGAAGTTTTTTAGAACAATGCCAAAATTTGACCCTAAGCTATAATTGATATTCCGAATTCAAAAATGTTGTATATTTTACAAAATTCCAAACATATAAATTGCATTAATTAATTTTATAATTAATTCCCACTGTTACAACAAATAGCGTGTTTCTAAGAAACAATATATATCAAAAGATTGACAAGTGTTCATATCCAATTTCAATGTTAAATTAATTATAATGACCACCATTAGATAAAATGTTAAAAATATATTCTAATTATACTTTAAAAACACTAAATATTATAATTTATCACTATAAATTATTTTTATTAAAAAATTTGTTTTAAGTATTTTTCAATATTCATAAAAAATTGGAAGTTCTCAGAAAATTACAAAAAAATCAACTTAGGATAAATTCGATATTACGAATACAAAAATGAAGTCCATTTTGAAATATAAAATTTCTATAATTTTAAAAAGTGGGTATTACTATTCATAACAGCTACTTTGATTAGTCGCGGTGTGATAGAACTCGAACTTGCGTACAATGCAATCTATTGCATTATTGAAAGAGAAGCGTATCGTGGAAGCTCAGGGTGTTACATTCTCCTCTCCTTCAATAAATTTTTTCCTCGAAATTTGAAAATTTTCATTAAAAATAAAAGGGTGAAAATAGAAAATACATTTGTGGAAAACCCACATCGGAAATAAGGTTAATAAAATTTATCCTTAATAAGAGGGAAATGGGAATGAAAAAGTCACCTAAAAATGATCTCGATAAGGAGAACATTGGTGGAAATTAGAGACATATAATTGGAGGAAAAACGTAAATATTTCTAGGGAGTGATTGAGGTCATCAATCAAAAACAAGTGTAAAATTAAGGGCCTCAAATCCTTCAATCTATGTTGATTTAATATATTATCAGTTCAACAAGACATAAGGTATTTGGATAACACATTTTTTTGTTTTAATATCCCTTTACTAAAGTTTATGAATTAATTTATTCATAGAATAAGAGATAGGTATATATATATTTATTCTTGAAAAGTAGATTTTCATCCTTCAACTAATTTCTACCACAAACTCATATTTAACTCAAAAAGATAATAGAACTCAAAAATATTATATTTATCCTAATCGTACAAGATTCAAAATATTAAACAATACCATTAGGAAAACTATATTGTAATAACCACGGGATTCCTGTAGGGTAGTGGTAGGTAATAAAGGCATGTCACACTATGGTTGTGGGTTCGATTCCTATAGCTTTGTCTAAAGCGACGGGTTATCCCACAACCTAAAGGTTGCCCTTTTCCTAAAACTATAGTATTATAATATTCCAAAAATAATATTCAGAAATGTTTTAACCTTAAACAATACTATCCAAGGTTCAACTGAATCCATTCCAACCTTTATAGTTATCCAAAATACTCCTGTCAAACTCACAATCCAAATTTTATAAGGAAGGTCAACATAATGAAGATTCTTTTTTCCGCGTAACAACAAGTGAACACCTTCAACAAGTATTCTTTTAAAACACTACAACATATTGAATTACCATAAATCCTTATTTATTACATTCATGATCCCTTATCCCTTATAGAATACTAGATATACTCCTTCTATCAAAAAATGTATACAAATCATTAATCAGTTTCAAGGAAGATAAGAATATCCAATATACTTTATCCAAATGAATCATGTATTATTCCAAAATCACTATCTCGGTATCAGAACCATATTATGGTTTATCATTCTCTAAACCATATATTTCCAAAAAATTTAACCTGCTGTGGAGTCACTTTTCTTGGTTCCACACAATCTCAAGTCATTGATGAAATAGTACTACAGTACAATCCTTATGTACTCCATAATTATTATAACCAGTACATCATTGATACGAAACTCAAATGAAAAAATTCTTTAATAAAAATATAAGAACTCTAATAATTACTCCTCATCTGTGGTAGTATCATAACTTGATTATTATCCAACAACATCATTTGGGGCATACTCAAATGTTTTGGACATTTGTTTGCGTAGTGTCCCCACTCCTTGCAGATGAAGCATTGTACATTTGAAACCTTTTTCTTACCCTTACAGTCACGCACTTGGTGTCCTTTTTATACACACTTATAACAAACTCCCATTCCCTTCAGTAAAGTTCCAAGGTGTTTCTTCCCACAGTAATCACATATTGGAAAATTATTCTTTCCCCTTGTCCCTTTATCCATCATTCTCTCTTCCATCCTTTTCTTCTCTTGCTTCGCTTCAAAGTCATAGGACTCAGAGAATTCTTTACTTTTTTTATTAACACATGATACTATCTCTTCATATGTTGAGAACACATGGGAGACTATTTCCCTTCTAAATGATGGCTCAATACTGTGAAAGATACAATCCTTCTTACTCTTTGGATCATGCGTATTGATGGAGTTCACCTTCCTTCTACTGGGCACCATTTCTATACAATGGCATAAACCAGGTTAGTTTATGAATTGAAATGAATAATTCCAAACTTGTAAAATAATTAATGTAAATTGAATGGTTTATGGATGTAATCCATAATCATAAAAATGTTTTCTTTGAGGAAGTATATACTTATACACCTTCATAGTGGTTTGTAAAGAAAAAGAGAATTATCCTAAGCATATCCCCCGGGAGTGTCGTAACCAAGAGTGCAGCAAGACCCGTTGTCATGCACCAGTTCCCATTCGAGTCTAGCTCAAAGCGGTTTTTTTTTGGGTTTTACCCCTAGGTACATATATTCCAGAGTCGCCTATACCTAATCGTATCCAGATAGGGATGTATTTCATAGAAAAATCACAAAAACGTTATAATACCAAAATTCTAGGAAGATCATCTATACTAATCCTCAATGTCTATCTTCGGGATATGTGATATAATTAGAGTTTATCTAAATCTAGCTTCCAAGGTTAGTACTAAACTTTCTCTGATACTAACTGTAACCCCCCGACCCCAGTTACCCAGATTCAGTGCATTATTGCGTAACATTGACATGATCACAAAAGATCAAGTCTTGAAAGACCGATTAGTTTAGTAGCCTTGGAAACACTAGATACATTCATAAATGTTACATTACATCATAAAGTGAAAATCTTAAATAACAAAGTCTCCATAGTCCACACTCATATCCTCTTCTAACTATCCCTGTAGGTCATTCATAAAATACGTCTTCACATCTTGGAAAATATTAAAACATTGAAAGGGGTGAGATCAGATGCTCAGTAAGGATAACAATATTGCAGAAGCTTTCATAAATAAACATAAACATTTAAGGCAATGTATAACTAAAACAAAAGCCTTTTAAACTTGAACTTCAACATAATTTGGCGAAATTAAAATGAGATAATTCCATTTACTTATTCACATTGATATTCTTCTGGTCGAATAATCAAATGCAATATCAATAACCACTTTCATAATGATGGAATGCATAATTCCAGACTATCATAACCATGTAGCCAAGGCATCGTTCCAAGACTACAAATATGATTTTGTTAAGGCCTCGTGCCAAGACACTAGTTTGTCTCATGAGACCTACCAATGCATCGAGAAGCTATAGCGGGCTCCACCCGTGTCACGACCCGTCCTTGGGGCCCGTTCCGTGACTACCCCAAGCCCGCCATCCATAGGCCAGGGGCTGGAAACTAGCACCAAAGGCGTAAATCCCGATAACTGGGAAGGCATTGCCTTTAAAAAAAGAAAACAAGCACCACAGAGTAAGAAAGAGGATAAAGTAAACACTAAGTACAAGATAAGTGCTGAAAAGTAAATGAGCCAGAATACAAACCCAAAAAAAGTACAACTACAACTTGACCAAGTACAACAGAAAGATAACATCTAGAAGGAAGGAAGCGGCTCCTGGGTCATCCTCCTAGGATCCTACCTGAAGGGTAGGTACAGATGGCTCAACTCCTGGATCGTCCACCACAGATCCTACCTGAAGGGTAGGTACAGATAGCCTCCAAAACGCTCTCGCCCGTCAACCTCCTCTGAGTGTCGTCTCGCCGTGAAGTCAACCTCCGGATACTGACTCGTCATGTAGTCCACCTCCGGGTACTAACTCGTCGTGTAGTCCACCTCCGGGTACCATCCAGTCCTCGAACACTCGGCCTCCGTCAGTACTGCCCGTTGTCTGCAACCAACACAATGAGGTTTGGGCAAATCCCGTGCAGGGGTGAGTATAACAATACTCAGTAGGGACCCCGAGACCCTCAAGGTCTCACTAAATCCAACAAGGATAACCACAAAGAAAATCTCAACAGATAACCTCTACTTAGGTATATGCCCATACATATACCTATGTTATCAAGTAACCCATATCAATCACGAGGAAACACAAGGATTATGAAATCAACGGATAACCACTACCCAGGTATATGCCCATACATATACCTAAGTTATCAAGTGTCCCATCTCAATCAAGAGGTAAACACAAAGGTCATTGACTCAGCTCTAACCAGGATTTTCATTATCGAAACTATAACTGCTGAAGAGCTCCGTCTCTGCAGTGTACAGTGGTCCTGTCACGACTCCGAGGTACTGTTCACTAACCTAAGACTGCTGAGGTACTCCTCCTATCGAGTACCGCGGGTCTGTGGCCTACTACCGGGCACTCTGTCTGCTGTGGGTCTATCGCCAATTACCGAGCGCTCCCCCTAATAGCCTACAGAGGCACTCCTCCTGTCGAGTACCGCGGGTCTCCGGCCAACTACCGGGTGCTCCGTCTGCCGTGGGTCTGTCACCAAATACTGGTCGCTCCGTCTACTGGGCTAGTCGACTCACTCTAAGTCGAGTCGGTCAAGCAGTCGTCAGGTTTCATCCAGCTACACGGTCTCCGTACTCCGTACGCTCGTCTCTAGGAGGGTCCGCTTCATGAGCTACTGGTTGATACTCCAAGTATCTCAAAGTCTGACGAAGAAGTATCTCAAAGGACTGCCTCGTCATAGGGGTCTCAACGCAATAGACGGTGCGTCAATCGGACGCCCGGTCTGTGAGTTATTATACTTTTTGTCCCAGGGGCCCAGTAGGTTTTGTGTGCGATCCAATCCGGCCGTAACTCAACTATACCCCGAACACTCATAGGGTATTCTCATAGGGACCGTTTCTCAACGTGATCACCAACGCCGTTGACAGTTCGTCAAACGGACGTCCTGTGTGTAAGATATCATATTTTCCGTTCTAGGGGCCCGATTGGATTTCGGGTACAATCCAACCTGGCCATATTCCAACTATGTCCAAAACTCGGGCAAAGTATACCAAAAGTTCCTTCTCATCAAGAGGAATTCAACGAAACAGACAGCACGTCAATCGGAAGCCCGGTCTGTGAATTATTGGCTTTTTCGTTCCAAGGGCTCGGTTGGTTTCATTAGCGAACCAACCCGACCGTACTCCGATAAAATCCACACCTTGAGCGGAGTAAGCCAAAAGATCCGTCTCAATTAGAGGAAATCAACAAAGTCGACGGCACATCATTCAGACGTCCGAAGCTCAAGATATAAGCGTTTCCGCTCCGAGGGCTCGGTTGGTTTCGTATCCAAACCAACCCGGCTGAAACCAAAGTATTCCGAAACCTTGAGTGCGATATACGAAAACGACCGTATCTTTCCAAGGATCGCTACCTAACTGACGGTGCATCGATTGAAGGTCTGTAGCCCATGATATGGGCATTTGAACGAACTCAGTCCGAAAATAGGTGGTCTTGGCCCAGCCCGGCCCGACCCAGTACCCCCCTGGGTCGGCCGAACCGGGTCGACCCGGCCCGGGCGGCGACCCGGCCCGATGACCCGGCCTGACCCAGAATTCGGGCCCGGCCGGTGGTGTGGCGGCGCGGCCAGCGCGGCCTTTGTGCCACGCATGAGCCAAGGGAGGGGCGTTGCCCCTCCTTTATGAAAACGGTGGCCCCTTAATTGGGGATGCTTGAAATCCAGCCAGGGGAATTAATTTCCCCGGCTCCCCCTTGTCCGGCCGGCCCGACCTGGCCGGCCGGTTTCTGCTCAACGAGACCGGCGATGTCTGGTCCCCTTCCAGCTCCGTCGTCGGTGACACGGTACCGGCCGCCGGTCACCCTGCTCCACCGCGGCCCGGAACCGGCCGCTGCCCTTGTCGTCTGGCATGGTGCGACAGCACCGCTTCCCTCCGCCGCGGCCCCGCTCCGGCTGCAGTGTCTTTGGTTTTCTTCGACGCGGCGCGATGGCGTCACGTCCTTGAATTTATTTCCATGGGGCGGTGCGACGGTGCCACACATTTTCCTTTCTCTTGATTTTGCATGGTGCGACGGCACCACGCCTTCCCGTACCAAACCACAAGGAATCATTCATGAAATAAGGAGGAGGGTCGGCCGTGTTTGTGTGGTCCGGCCCCCTCACATTATTCGATAACAAATGGTTTAAATCCACGAAGATTGTGAAGTTTGTATTCACGAACAAATAAATAAATAAAACCCCTACCTCGGTTTCAAGAACGGTGCACGTCAACGAGCCGCGGAAGTCAAGCGTCGCAGAGGTCGGGTGTCGCGGAAAAAGAACGTCGACGTCTCAAAGCAAGGATTCAAATATGTTGATGGAGATTTCGTCGCGGAAAACCGTCACAGAAGAAGAACATCGTGGAAGAAGTTCTCCGCGTTCTTCGGTGGAGATGTTCTTCGCTATGGACGGTGTTCTTCGTCGGAGTCCGAGATGTTCTACACGTTCTTCGTCGAAGAAGAAGGTGTTCTTCCCAAAAGCTCTCAACGACAAAACTCTAACAACAAAATAAAAACAATCCTCCCACTTATTTTATTAACCCAACATAGGTTTTTGAATTTCAAGAGTTTTAAAATTCAAAACCCACATTTAACTCACTTAAGTTATAACATAAGAAGTTATAAAATTAATTAGGACATAAGTTAGCAAAATGTAAATGGGGGGGGGGGTTTAGTGGGGTTAGAAAAATGATGGGTTGGGCTCGTGTGGGTCCGACCCTACTTTATCCTCTCAAGGTTTTTTACCACAAGTGGGTCCCACACCCAACATCCTTACTTAGGATAAAACTACCAAGTGGGAAAAAAATAAAAATTGTTAATTTTTATTTTCAACTACCAAAAAAATTAATAACTTCCCTCGTGTAAACGCAACCCAAAACAGGAGTTCCTAAGAAATTACCGGCGCTGCGGTTCCATCGGTGCCCTTGGAATTCGATTCCTGGCACCGGTTCAAAAGTTAGAAATTCCCGCTCGTTCGTTCACTGAACGTACCCGAGATAAACTTCGGATAGAAATTCCGGGCACACCGGGCCTCGGAATCAGGCGCTGTCAAAAACTGCGTTCTTGTAAAATCCCAAAGAAAATTTAGAAAAAATTTCCCTTGAATTTTACGTGTCTTTACATTACTTACAACTCAGGGCTTTACGTCCCCGTAACGATTCAACACAAACTAGGGATACAAAAGCGGTACTGAGCACGCATCTGAGCCTCCCGCTCTCATGTGCTCACCTGGAGGTTCCCATACTGCCAGAGAAAGTGCACCCGAGGAATCGATCGTCCTCGTAGGATCCGCTCCTGTCGATCCTTGATCCTTACTAGAACCTCTGTGGAAGTAACCCCATCTCCATTGTCCTGCTCCTCATGGTCGATGATATGCGAAGGGTCGAGCATGTATCTCCTCAGTTGAGATACCTGGAAAACGTCGTCCACCTAGTGCAACTGAGGTGGATGGGTCAAGCTGTAAACCACCTCGTCTACCCAGCTGAGGACCCAGAAAGGTCCGTTGAACCTTGGAGATAACCTGCCTACCTGGCCACATCTCCGTAAACCTCATCAAGGTGAGACCCGTCTAAGGAAGTGATCTTCATCCTCGAAGTCTAGAGGCCTCCAAGTCCTGTCAGCATAAGGCTTCTCTCAGCCCTGTGCTGTCCTCATCCGCTCTTGGATGACCTGGACCTTCTCTAGTATCACAAGAGCTGCTATGATTTCTTCTTTTCCAATAAAAGAAATCCAGTCTCATCCCCTAGATGAACCACATTCATTGCCTAATATAGTCAATCCTGACATGAATGATGCATTCATGCCATGGATGACGTCGTAAGGCCTCGACGTAACTACCAAGAGATCCAACTGTCACTCTCGCCTCCAAGGGTCGATTCACACTGTCGGCATCAGTGTGAGGTCACTAGGTCTCCTCTAGTAGAAATCTTGAAAGTGAGGGTCAAGTCAAGAGTCTTAACCGGGACCACTCAGTATCAACCAAACAAAAAGGACCAGAAAGAAAACATTACAAAGATAAGTGTCTTTTCATTATTGCAGCTCATAGTACAAAGACACGAAGCAACTACAGACAAACATCAACAAAACTAGAAGCAATAGAATCAATAGCCTCCAGGTTGGAAGCTAGTCCCACTCTTTTCCACCTGATTCCGGAGCTCTATGACCATAGGCCTCAGCTGCCTGAAGCTAAGCTCTCTCATGTCCTCCTGTCCCCGGCGGTCGGGGTGGGCCTCCTGGTGGTGGTGGTGGCAACATCCCGAAGCGTCGTCCACCTCCAGCTGCACGGCCAACTTTTATGCCATGGCCGCCTGATCCTTGCGGTCCGCCCTGATCGAACCTTTGCTTCTGCCTCAGAGGTTCTTCATTTAACTGCTGGTCATCTGCATGGCGGGTCGGACACGTGCCATGTGACCAATTCTGCCACAGGAGTAACATTGTCCACTCTCGGCAAGTCTAGCTCTGAATCCACCCCGGTTTCCCCACAAAACTGAACCTGAGTCGTGCAGTCGGCCACCGGTAGGTCTGGTCCTCTTGGACCACTGCGTCATCTGTCTAATTTCTGCTGTAGAAGACTCTGCCTTAAGCCGGCTAGTGGTGGGTCGTGCTACTGGAGACTGCTCAGCAAGGAAACTCTCTACTAAGAGGGCTCTCTCCAACACCCTTGTCTGGGTTGGAATGCTGTGAGAAACAACAGAAGCTCTAATCTCCCGCCTGAGCCCCTGCTCGAAGGTTTGGACCCTGAAGAATGGGTCCCGTACCATATCTTTGGAGTAGCGCGAGAGGTCTGTGAACCTCGCTGAATACTTTGACACTATCATGCTGCCCTGCCGCCGCTGAAGTAGCTCCTGTATACGCGCCGCTCGAAGGGTGGCTGGTACAAACTCTACCCGGAACAGGCTCTCAAAGTCTACCCAAAGAAGTGTTGCCTCTTCATGCATCTGAAGCATCAGGCTCCACAATCTGCCTGCTGCTTCCTGAAGAAGGCTGGCAGCAAGGATCACCATGAAGTCTGCCGGCGTCCCCACTAGCCTGAAGACTCTCACCACAACCTCCAGCCAATCCTCAGCCGCCTGTGGGTCCGTCCCTCCCTAGAACCTGGGTTTCCTCTGGCGCTAGAACTCATACAGTGCGCTCAAGCGACGTGCATCATCTGCTGCTGGGGCATGTGGCATCGGTGGACCAATAGGTAGTAGTACCGATGGTGCCTCCGCTGGTGCCTCAACTGGGATATGGCCCTGTACTGAGGCCTCGTCGCTCAGCGGGCTGTCAGTACGTACAACTCTCGGGGCTCTAGTTGGTTGTCCACGGGGAGGCATCCTGAAAGAAACAACGCGACACAGTAAAAAGATTATACCTGGTGAGCTGACCGGGTTTGAGCTGATATTTAAATAAAACTTATGGAAAACACACATGCAATCAGTGTTTTTGTGCACAAAGTCGGAATTCAGTTGTCAGGGTCCTGGTGTATGGATACATCGGCCACCCGCACCAACACTAGACTCCCTGAACTGAATACCACACTCGGTACCCATAACAATATTGCTTCACAGAAATAAAATATCAGAGTTATAAGTTCTGCGTTATAACCGACTCCTCTGATACCAATTTGTCACGACCCGTCCTCGGGGCCCATGCCTTGACTACCCCAAGCCCGACTTCCATAGGCCAGGGGCTGGAGACTAGCACCAAAGGCGTAAATCCCAATAACTGGGAAGGCATTGCATTTAAAAAAAGAAAACAAGCACCACAGAGTAAGAAAGTGGAAAAAGTAAACACTAAGTACAAGAGAAGTGCTGAAAAGTAAATGGGCCAGAATACAAACCCAAAAGAAAGTACAACTACAACTTGAACAAGAACAATAGAAAGATAATAGCTGGAAGTACGGAAGAGTCTTTTGGGTTGTCCTCCTCGGATCCTACCTGAATGGTAGGTACAGATGGCTCAGCTCCTGGATCGTCCACCACGGATCCTACCTGAAGGGTAGGTACAGATAGCCTCCACAATTCTCTCGCCCGTCAACCTCCTCCGAGTGTCATCTCGCCGTGAAGTCCACCTTGGGATACTAACTCGTCGTGTAGTCCACCTCCGGGTACTGAATCATTGTGTAGTCCACCTCCGGGTACCGTCCAGTCCTCGAACACTCAGCCTCCGTCAGCACTACCTGTCGTCTGCAACCAACACAACGAGGTGCAGGCAAAGCCCGTGCAGGGGTGAGTATAACAATACTCAGTAGGGACCCCAAGACCCTCAAGGTCTCACTAAATCCAACAAGGATAACCATAAAGAAGATCTCAACAGATAACCTCTACTTAGGTATATGCCCACACATATACCTATGTTATCAAGTAACCCATCTCAATCATGAGGAAACACAAGGATTATGAAATCAATGGATAACCACTACCCAGCTATATTCCCATACATATACCTAAGTTATCAAGTGACCCATCTCAATCAAGAGGTAAACACAAAGGTCATTGACTCAGCTCAAACCAGGATTTTCATTATCGAAACCGTAACTGCTGAAGAGCTCCGTCTCTAGAGTGTACAGTGGTCCTGTCATGACTCCGAGCTACTACTCACTAACCTAAGACTGCTGAGGTACTCCTCCTATCGAGTACCGTGGGTTTGCGGCCTACTACCGGGCGCTCCGTCCGCTAAGGGTCTGTCCCCAAATACCGGGCGCTCCCCCTAATAGCCTACAGAGGTACTCCTCCTGTCGAGTACCTCTGGTCTGCGGCCAACTACCGGGCGCTCCGTCCGCCGTGGGTCTGTCGCCAAATACCGGGCGCTCCGTCCACTGGGCTAGTCGACTCACTCCAAGTCGAGTCGGTCAAACAGTCATCAGGTTTCAGCCAGCTACACGGTCCCCGTACTCCGTACGCTTGTCTCTAGGAGGGTCCGCTCCACGAGATACTGTTTGATACTCCAAGTATCTCAAAGTCCCACGAAGATGTATCTCAAAGGACCACCTCGTCATAGGGGTCTCAACACAATAGACGACGCGTCAATCAGACGCCCTGTCTGTGAGTTATTAGCCTTTTTGTCCCAGGGGCCCGGTTGGTTTCGTGTGCGAACCAATCCATCCGTAACTCAACTATACCCCGAACACTCATAGGGTATACTCATAGGGACCGTTTATCAATGCGATCACCAACGCCGCTGACGGTTCGTCAAACAGACATCCAGTCTGTAAGACATCAGATTTTCCAATCTAGGGGCCCGGTTGGATTTCGTGTACAATCCAACTCGGCAATATTCCAACTGTGTCCAAAACTTGGGCGAAGTATACCAAAAGTTCCATATCATCAAGAGGAATTCAACGAAATAGACGGCACGTCAATCAGACGCCCGGTCTGTGAATTATTGGCTTTTTCATTCCAAAGGCCCGGTTGGTTTCGTGAGCGGACCAACACGACCATACTCCGACGGCATCCAAACCTCGAACAGAGTAAGCCAAAAGATCCGTCTCACTTAGAGGAAATCAACAAAGTCGACGGCACGTCATTCGGACATCCGAAGCTCAAGATATAAGCGTTTCTGCTCCGAGGGCCCGGTTGATTTCGTATCCGAACCAATCCGGCCGAACCCAAAGTATTCAGAAACCTTGAGTGAGAAATATAGAAACGACCGTCTCGTTCCAAGGATCGCTACACAACTGACGGTGTGTCGATCGGAGGTCTGTAGCCCAAGATATGGGCGTTTGAACCAACTCAGTCTGAAAATAGGGGGTCTGGGCCCGTCCCGGCCCGACCCAGTACCCCTGGGTCGGCCGAACCGGGTCGACCAGGCCCGGGAAGCGACCCGGCCCGGCCCGAAGACCCGGCCCGTCCCAGAATTCTGTGCCGGCCGGCGGCGGGGTGGCGCGGCGGCGCGGCCAGCGCGGCCTTTGTGCCGCGCATGAGCCAAGGGAGGGGCGTTGCCCCTCCTTTATGAAAACGGCGACCCCTTAATTGGGGCCGCTTAAAATCCAGCAGGGGAATTAATTTCCCCAACTCCCCCTTGTCCGGCCGGGCCGACCTGCACGGTCGGTTTCTGCTCAACAGGAACGGCGATGGCCGGTCCCCTTCCAACTCCGTCGCCGGCGGCCCGGTGCCGGCTGCCGGTCACCCTGCTCCGCCGCGGCCCGGAACCGGCCACAACCCTTGTCGTCTGGCACGGTTCGAGGACACCGTGCCCCTCCGTCGCGGCCCCGTTCTGGCCGCGGTGTCTTCGGTTTTCTTCGACCCGGCGCGACGGAGTCACGTCGTTGAATTTCTTTCCACGGCGCGGCGCGACGACGCCGCACATTTTCCTTTCTCTTGATTCCACGTGGTGCGGCGACACCACGCCTTCCCGTACCAAACCACATGGAATCATTCATGAAATAAGGAGGAGGGTCGGACGTGTTTGTGCAGTCTGGCCCCATCGCGTTATTCGATAACAAATGGTTTAAATCCACAACGATCGTCAAGTTGGTATTCACGAACAAATAAATAAATAAAACCCCTACCTCGGTTTCAAGAACGGTGCACGTCAAAGAGCCGCGGAAGTTGAGCGTCGCAGAGTTCGGGCGTCGCGGAAAAAGAACGTCGATGTCGTGAAGTGAGGATTAGAAGATGTTGATAGAGATTTCGTCGAGGAAAACCATCGCGGAAGAAGAACGTCATCGAAGAAGTTCTCCGCGTTCTTCGGCGGAGATGTTCTTCACTAAGGACGGTGTTCTTCGTCAGAGTCTCAGATGTTCTACACGTTCTTCATCGAAGAAGAAGGTGTTCTTCCAAAAATCTCTCAACGACAAAACTCTAACAACAAAATAAAAATAAGCCTCCCACTTATTTTATTAACCCAACATACGTTTTTGAATTTCAAGTGTTTGAAAATTCAAAACCCATATTTAACTCACTTAAGTTATAACATAAGAAGTTATAAAATTACTGAGGACATAAGTTAGCAAAACTTAAATGGGGGGGGGGGGTGGTTTAGAGGGGTTAGGAAAGTGAGGGGTTGGGCTCGTGTGGGTCCCACCCTACTTTATCCTCTCAAGGTTGGTTATCACAAGTGGGTCCCACCCCCAACATCCTTACTTAGGATAAAACTACCAAGTGGGAAAAAAATAAAAATTGTTAATTTTTATTTTCAACTACCATAAAAATTAATAACTTCCCTCGTGTAAACGCAATTCGGAAACAGGAGTTCCTAAGCATTTACCGGCGCCGCGGTTCCATCGGTGCCCTCTGAATTCGATTTTGGGAACCGTTTCAGAAGTTAGAAATTCCCGCTTGTTCGTTCACTGAACGTACCCGAGCTATACTTCAGATAGAAATTCAGGGCACACCGGGCCTCGAAATCAGGCGCCGTAAAAAACTACGTTCTTATAAAATCCCAAAGAAAATTTAGAAAAAATTTCCCTTGAATTTTACCGTTCTTTACAACCCGTCACTTATTAAGTCCATGCATTCCTCATATGAACAGGTTTAAACATATCATAAACCATAACATAATTGTATCACATAAAACGTGCATAATGTGAACATAAGATTTCCACACTTCAATCACAAGATATCAATACAACACATTGATATAAGAAAAGCTTTATCAAAACCATTTTCAATACCAAAATAAATGAAAAGTAAAACATGGTATTTATTTTTCTTTTAAAAAAAAGTTAGGGCTTATAGAGGAATCTGAAACTCAAATAATAGTCACGGTGGCGGAGAAGTCGTTGTCGCCGCATACGTAAGAAAAAACATTCCTTTTGTCGTTTAGTAAAAACTCTTCGTATAAAAAGATTTGTGTTGAATAAAAGTAAAAGTAAAAGGGGTTAATAACCGTATAAATGAAAGTTGTGTATAAAACCAAATATGCCTCAATGAAAGGAGATTGAGACGAAGTCGATAAAAAGATAATTTTTAAAATAAAATAGATCTATTATGTGTATTTACTATAAGTACACATAAAGAAAGTATAAATATAGGATAGGACATAATAATGTCATGACATAATTTGAAATTAGGTGATTAACCTAAAGAATGGAAATTGGGTTAAGAAATTCCCTTACCTCGTGTCCGACTTGACTCGACCGTTCTTTATCCTCTTGAATAATAAACTAGAGTTAATTTTTAATTTCTTAAGAACCTTTTCAGGTTTATTATTCCCTTTATATCACTTATTACCATGTTATGAACCCTTATGTAATTATTTATGTTAATAACGGTCATTTTGTCGAACTTTGGTACTTGAGTCAAAAATAAACTTCTTAAAATTACAAGTTGTTCATGTGGCAAAATATCCATTATATCCAAAATTATATTCATGATTTAGATATCATATATATAATATATATCCAATATATACATGCATTTATAATATTACATAACATTTAGAGATAAGAAATGAAATGCACCGTTCATGGAGACGGTACGCCGTACGTACGCATGAACACTACTTTCATTTCAATTTCGTAATTAATGGAATGAAATTATAATTATATAAAGGTATAATATAATTATAGTATAATATAATGTATAATACCATTTACTCCATCCTTAATACATCCCACATATGGCATTAACGATTCAAATCACTTTGAGGGGGCGGTAGTCCGTACTTCTTAAAATGAAATTATCGCGTTTACCCATAATGGAAATCATAAAGGTATGATATAAATGAAAAATAAAGATTCATAAGAAAAAAAATGTAATATATATCATATATAAAAATAGTGTCATCATAATGGGAACCATGAGAGGTGTTAAAAGAAAATTGAACAATCACCGTTTCGTGAGGCAGAAATTTTCCAACCACAGAAACAGTATGTTCTTTAACCATTAGACGATGGTGTGTATAAGTGTAAATAAAATACTTCTCATAAAAACATACAAGTACATTAAGGATACTGGTGTTGTTACAAAATAAAGTAATAAAAATATTTTAGGGGGTTGGAGAAGAAAAATAAAATAAAAGAACACAAGAGAAGACAATACCTTAAAGTGGTAGAGGTGGGGGACTTTTATAAGAGGAGAGGAGGGGCACTCTTGGAAAGTCATGAAATGTTACTTTATTATATAATGAGTTTCTGATTTTAAAGGTCCCACACTTATATATTTCAAGGATAAGGTGATAATGGTTCTGAATATACTCATCCAATAGGTTTTTGACAAGTGTATGTCTTAGATTTTACATTATCTTTTGATTTTATTAAAATCGTTAATTAATGAGGTAATCGCTGCATCATCATGGTGTCATTAAAGATTTAATTTATTTAAAATCTGAAAATTATAAAACAATTACCATGATGTAGTAAATCTTTTTAGATTTTAATGAATATTTATAGTAAAAAATATTACTTGTATAACCCCATTTAAAAATTGTTTTAGTAAAACTACTCATGTTTGTGACATTTTTATATTTAAATTAAATAAAAAGATTTTAATGTCATTTTCCTACCAAAGTGGCTCCATGGGGTCCCCAAGTTGAACCATGGATTGTCTGGGACGGCCATGACTCATCCAATAGGGGAATTATAAGTGTAAAGGTATTTTCATATTTTTATAATATCATTTTTACCTAAAATTTCACTAATTACCTTTAATCGTGATTAATTAAACTTAAAAGTTACAATTCTCCAAAAAATTATTTTAATCCCATTGAACCAAATTTTACATCCTAATGACAACCATGTATGTCCGATTTTTGAAATTCAAATCACAGAGGTGGTTAAGTTTCATTTAAATGAAAAATCAGTTTTTTAACTACCACTTAGTGGTTTCAATATACATCAAAAATTAAAGTTTTTCAGAACAATGACAAAATTTCACCCTAAGCTATAATTGATATTCCAAATTCAAAAATGATGTCTATTTTAAGAAATTAAAAACATATAAATATAATTAATTAATTTTATAATTAATTCCCGATGTCACAACAAATAGCGTGTTTTTAACAAACAATATATATCAAAAGATTGACAAGTGTTCATGTCCAATTTCAATGTTAAATTAATTCTAATGACCACCATTAGATAAAATGGTAAAAATATATTCTAATTATACTTTAAAACCACTAAATATTATAATTTATCAATAGAAATTATTTTTATTAAAAAAGTTGTTTTAAGTATTTTTCACTATTCATAAAAAATTGGAAGTTCTCATAAAATTACAAAAAATTCAACTTAGGATAATTTCGATATTACGAATACAAAAATGAAGTCCATTTTGAAATATAAAATTTCTATAATTTTAAAAGGTGGGTATTACTATTCATCACGACTACTTTGATTAGAAGCGGTGTGTTAGAACTCAAACTTGCGTACAATGCAAGCTATTGCATTATTTAAAGAGTAGCATATTGTGGAAGCTCGGGGTGTTACAATTACTCTTATTTTCCCCTACCCATATTACACCTCACCTGATGGTTGACCCATAGCACACACATACCCCTCTCTCCCAACCTCCACTTCTACTAGTATTTTCTCTAGATTATTAGTGATTCGAGGGAAATGTCTAATGGGAAGAATTAATCATCCCCCTTTCCCCTTTTTTCTTGCATTTACACTAACTGAGTAACTACTTTTAGTTTATTTGAACCCTTGTTCAAGGGGTTATCCTCATTTTTGTGGTTTCATCATTGGTTAATGGTCATTTATGACTCAACTATCCCATTTTGGCGTCCCGTATTGAAGGCAACACTTTTTGTACTGTCAAATATTGGTTTAGTATGATTTGAATTATAATACCCCACTGTTATGACTTAAATTAAAATCACATTATCTATTTTGTTTCTAATGTTTTATTTAGTTAATTGAGCCTTTTTATGATGGATAAATTCTTTTTAATAATGGTTTCAATGTGTTACTCATTAGGAATAATTCCATTACATAAAATTTCATGTGTAACATGAAACTACATGTATTTTCATATTATTGGAATAATTAATTAAAATCAATAGTTATTTTTTTAAAAATAGATTTCCAAAATTTCAATTTTTATACTTTTTTTAGAATATTCATTATAAAATTAAATTTTCAATGGATTTTGTTGATACCATGTATTGAAAATAAATCTCATTAAAAAACTGGGGTTTTAATGGTGTTGTTTAATTTGTAAATTATATATATATATATATTGATTACACATAAATATATTTTTTCACACATGCATGCACACACACACACATAGACTTATTTATGTTGAAAACTTTACATGGGAAATTTAAAATTGTTGTAATGTGAAAAATAAGTATATACATGTGTGTAATTGTATAAGAGTACATAAAAAATGGGAGTTTCTGTTTTGGTTTGTAAAATATTATTGAATGGCCCATTTTGATCCTTTGATGGATTTATAATTGTGTTTTTGGTTGTGTGTGTGAGAGATCCTCTTCAACCCCATTTGGTTTTTATAGGAATGGATTGATTCCCATATGATGTAAGGATTTGTACTATCAAATTATATTCTCTTTGAAAACACTTATATTTTTAAAAAATCATTATTTAAAAGGTTTATATACTTCACATTTAACATATTCTAATATGAATATTTTTACTAATGATTTTTAATGATCTATTTTAATGGGTAATCCAAAATGGTATTTTGTTTACCAAGTTACCAAAGAAATAAGAGTTTCTTTTGAAATATCTCTCTATTTATGTTACAAATCATTCTTTAGAATACCCATATTTTTCTTTATACCAATTTATTCTCTTATTAATTCAAATTCCAATTATTTAATATTTCTTATAAACCATGTAATTCTTCATTCCCCTTTAATAATGAGGTTTTATTTCTCTTTTAACAATGTCAATTTCAATAAAGTAATTTTGAAAAATTTTACATGTTTATATCTTTTATCTTCACCGGTAATTTCTTAAATTAGACTATATTTATTTCCAAAATTAGACATTTTTATATATAATCTTTTATGTATTGTTTTAATAAGTATTTTCCTCACCTTCTTTAAAATGGTATTTAAAAGTGACTTATGACATTATTTTCTCTTTTTATTTACTTTCTTAACAAAATATGATAGGAACCATATTTTAAAATATTTTAATTATAATGAATTTTATACCACCATAATTTGTTTTATTTAATAATATTCATCTAAATTTTTATATGGTTTATCAATGAAATTTTTAATCACAATAATTTATAAAATACTTTCTAAAAAATGTAATTAATGTGTTAAGAGTGTTTCTTCATTTTTCTCTAAGTTTTTAATACATGTCTTAAGTTTTTTTCATATATGATAATATCATTTAACATTTTTCATGTTTATATGTGGATGTCATCTAATGATACCACACACCATATTTTTTTCTTTGTCTTGTGGTCACATTATATAATTTATTGGATGAATACTTTATAAGGACCTGAAGCTAATTCAACTAAAAATTTCGTGTTAACCTAGAAATGCACTTTCTTGCATTTCAAGAATATTCTCACATCTACAAAATTATATAATTGGTTCATAACTCTAACACAAAAAACAAATAAAATACATTTTTTCCTCATCCAATTAGTATCCATTTTTTCACACAGAAAAATCTTTTAAAAATAATCTTGATTCCTTTTCTGGGAAAGTATTTATGATATTAAAATTTAATTATTATTTGGTCTTTCTCATCCTTAAAACAAATTAATGGTTTCCTAAAATATTGTATCAAAACAAAAATATCTTTAATGTAAATGAGAAAATGAAACCCTTTAATTGATTTTAAAATCTTGATATTATAAAAAGATATTACCTTTATCATAATAGACTTTAATATAAAATAATAATTTACTAACAAAATAAATCATCATTACATACAATTTTTTCATAAAACACTTCACGATAAAACGTAAGTTAAAAATAATAATCCATATTTTTTCTTAGAAAAAATGACAACCCATGAAAAATATTTTTCTAAAAAATATACATTTTTACCCTAAAGGATCATAATCATTCCATTATTATGATAATTATCCACCATTATGAAATCAATATATTTAAAAAAAATTAATTAACTCTAATAGAAATGTCATGTAGGTTCCCTAGGTCCTCATATTAATTTAACCCTTATAAGAACCCATACAATTAGAATAGTCATACGGTCGACTCCAAACATAATTTTCCAATGAATATAATCAATACCTAATGTATTTGAGAGCTATAATGGGATCACATATTCATTAATAATGTACAAGGACATGAAATTTATAGAACCCATAAAATATTTCATTAATATCATCAAACTCATGAAAATATAATTCTAAATGCGTAAGCATTTGTATTTATAAAAAATAACATAATTTATGTATAATATCATATTTTACTCTTTCAAAATCAAATAAATAACAAAATATTTAAAAAATTATTGAATTAAATAATAACCATGTAAAAATTTAATTTATTACTCTATGAAATTAATGTTCATGACATTCATAAAATAAACTAATGTCTTGTATGTTAAAAAAGTAAATTACTTTTTGTTTTTTGCAATTAAAGTATAAATGTTCCGTATAACATATGTAAAAAGAATAATTTTTAATATTGCTGAACGATATTAAAGTAGACATGAATTGTATTTTATAAATAATTTATTTACATTTAAATAAATCCATTAATAATTTCTAGAATATGGAAATAGAAGATAATTATTTTTGGAAACAAATAATTTAAACATTTAAAAAGTGGTTTTGAGTGTTAAAAAACCCCAACCTTGAGTATGAATAATCACCTTCATAATTTATCATCATGAAAAAAAATTAATTAATTATTTTAGTAAGAATATTTTTCAAATTAATTATTCATTTTTTTATTTTTAATATTATTATTTAATCAATTACTTAATCATTTAATCTTGTATTAGATCTGTTGATGATATTTAGTTCATATGTCCAAAATGTATTTAGTATGACAAATTTGGTCAAAAAGGACATTAACATATCATCTCTATAATAATTATCATGATATAATAATGTTTTTTATAAATCAATTATACCTCTAAAACCTTCCATGATAGAAGGTTACAAAAAGTGAATTGTGTTATAATCATAGAGACGGTTGGTCGTACTTATGCATGAGTAATGCTACCATTTTCAATGATAATTATAGAATGAAAGTATATTTTATTATACATTTTATAATTTTAATTTTATTATAAATACCCTATCATTTCTATAAATACATATCTTTTAACCATCCATGTGATGAGGTAATAAAAAAGTAATCACATATTTTCTTTGAGGTGGTAGTCCACAGGTAGGCGCAAATGATGCTATTATTTTTCAATAAATGGAATGGTAATAAAATATAAAATATATTATTTTTTAAAAATAAATTAATTTCATAAATGATATATATATATATATATAATTTTAAAAAAATATTATCATTCTGGACATGTGGTGATGTAGAATGATATATATGAGTTCATGAGGTGGTATTCTACTATACAAACAAATGATGGTTTCGGTTCCCCTTTGATTGATGAGGATATTTATATAGCTTTTTACATTAAATTACAACATCCTGATATATGGAATATATTAATTTTGTTATCTTATAATGATTTTAGAATATTTTATGGATATATAGGACGAAATAAAAGAAAAATTGTTGGTTAAAAACTATACATATTTTTCAGAAACTTTCATTATGGATTGCAATTTTTTTCTTGTATGGTTTTATAATAAAAATAATACCTAAAGTATGTGTTATGGTATTTAATGAATGGATTTGGGAAGTTATTACCCTAGGGAAATTTATTTTTATGTGTGAATAAATGAGGATATAATGTGACCATTTTTAAGAGAGGGAAGTGGAATTCTGTTTATTTATTAATGTATTAATTGAAAAATTATTAATTATCATGTTCAAATGGATACTAATTATTATGATTAATATATAATATGATTATTTATAGAAATATACACATCCAATAAGTTTTTTACATGTTTAGGTTATTTTTTCTCCATAGTATTTTTTAACCGTCTATTTTCCCTTTTTATGATTAGTGCAATTACAATGTTTTTTTACCCTTTAAGGGTAAATATTGTAATTATAGAGGCACAATTGGCACATAAATGGATAATATATGATATTTTATACAATTTACCAATAAATTTACATAATATAGATTTTATTTTAATTTTAAATCATTAAATAAATCTTTATTTATTATAAAATATCATTAATATCTTTTTATGGAACTATTCATTAAATTTGAATTTCAAAAAACAAGTGAAAATGAATTAATTCAAATAGACTAATAAAATGACTAAATATGTTTTATTTATAATATGTATTCTTTTAACACACTAATTCAACCAAATTATAATAATTTTATTATTTTAGAGGAAAATATTGTTTTTCTATTAATTGAATAAATAATGTGTTGGCGTTGCCTAAGCATTTTTAACAACTAGTTTATCACTAAAATTATAAAAACATCCAATTCTAAAAAATTAATTTATCAAAAAATTAACAATTTAAAACATAACATAAGTTATTTTTACCCATACCACAAAATATTATAGATATTTAAAAAAAAAAGTGCCATTTTGGACAATATTTTTAGATAAATATTATAAAGGTAAAACAACAAAACATATTGAACCATGATTCCATATATTTTAAAATTAGATATAAATTTCATAACAAAACTCATTCAATTGGATAATGGAGACAATTAGTTTTAATTTTTAGTCTTTATTTAATTATTTTAAAACTTTTTTGCACAATTTACCCTTAAAGAAGTGAATATTTTTCTATGTTTACTTTTAATAACGACCAAAAAAATAGACAATACATACTTCTTTTTTACCTCCTATTTCTATAAATAGAATATACATTTCCTGATTTAGATTTTAGATTTTGAAAATTTTAATTTAAGATTAAAATGAGAAAATAAACAAAAATCTTTTTTCAGAAAAATAACTTTTAGGTATAAAAAATATTTAACACGAAATTAAACCTTTAAATAGATTCCAAAATAATATTTATATTATTATTAATATAACATATCAAAGTTTACATCTAATTATTTAAAAAAAACATATATCATTTAAATTATTGTTTTTAATAAAAATCAGTAGTTTTCACTATTCAATGGAAGATTAATCCTTTTAGAAAAATTAGAAACATTCTCTCTAATATAATTTTTTAATGATGATTTCAAAAAAAGATGTGATTTTTATAAAATAATATTTCTATATGTTATATAATTAAATTTTAACATTCCCTCAAAATGGTTTTTTTAATTTTATTATTGAAGAATAAAAATTCCATACTAAAAAAATTTCATATTTTTTGAGAATTAATGAATAAATTCAATTTATTTCAGAATTTTTTTCCATTTAATATTATGGTTAATCCTATTAATAGCCACATATTAAACCATTAGATTAAAATAGTCATATTTAAATTTTAATTTTTCATTATTCATTTAAGATCAATGTTGGATATCTTATTAACTATAAAATATAATATTTCATTTAAAATATAATGTTATTACATCCATCCCCCATATAAATTTCTAGCTTGCAGTTTTACCATGATTTCAATAATAATTTTTTTAATTTTAAAAATAATTATCTAGAAATAACACATTATAAAATGGTTTAATAAAAATTAATCATTAAAATAGATAAAGGTAAGTACATATATTATTTGAATTTACACATATAAGTTTTCCAAATATGATAAAATTAGTTGGGTGTCCTAATTTAGAATTGGAGTAAAATATAATGTTCCAAAAAATAATATAGTGTGATAGAGAAAATTATTCCTAATAAATTTGGTGGTTCTAAAAATTATAATAACCACACAACCATAAAACAAATTTATGTGAAGAAGAAAATCCATTCATCTAAAATATGGGTTATGTGATAAATTTTCCATTTCAAGATCCTTTTAATAATTTTGTGTAAATTTACTCGATTTAAAATAAGAAAATAAAGAAAATATGATTACTTGATAAGATGAATTTCATCCTTTAATAAACTTCCACCATAATATCATCATTTTCTCCCAAAAATTAGTATTTAACAAGATTTTTTTTATTTTTAAAGCATTAAAATATACATCTAATTGATCACATTATTCATAAAATGTATAAATATTTATTTCTATAGTCCATTTTCATTTTCCGAATAAAAAATTGTAAATAAATTGTGTCATAATTTCCAAAATAATTAAAACGTCATATAAATTAATAATTAGTTTATCTACAAATTTTAACAATGTCACTAAAGGTTAAATGTAGGTCATTCAATAAAAAATATCCCAAAAATTCATAAAAATATCCTGGGATACTATTATTACCTATATATATTAATGATTTGATCATATATTCTTCTGATATTAATTAATAAATTATATCTAATGTAATATAGTTACACAAAATGTCATATTCCCAAATGTATATGCCTTAATCATATAATATCCAAAATACAGTTATTATTTCCATAAATAACTTGAATTACCAAAAATAGACAGTCTAATTATATAATCTTAATAAAAATAATTTGACCCTTATTCATAAAATAATATCACATAATATCCATGTTACCTTAATTGTATACAATTTCCAAGATTCATATGTTCTTCAAAAATAACATTAATTACATAATCATTAAATAACTTTTGAAACCAATGGTTATCTATATTATGAAACATCTATTCCCAAATTGTATTAACTAATAATTACATCAAAATCCTAATTATATAGTCCCTAATGAGTTTACATACAATGAAAATTATTCAATAAGAAGTAAATGGATTCTTCCTCAAATAATTGTTTTAATGATAAACATTAGGGTCATATATACCTTATCAATTGATAATAAATAAATGCCTCCTGAAAATTATCAAATTTTCACTCCACCACATTTCAAGGGAATTTATTCCATCTAACATATATTCAAAATAATAAAAACTCCATATAATAATTCTTAGTTGTTTCATGATTCCCATAATATTTATAATATATCATAATATTTTTTATAAAATTATAAAACATCATTTCTTTGAAAACTCGATAGACAATCACATCCTCCATTTTACATCCTTCTAAAAAATTTATACATACTTCATTATCATATTTCATAAAACATAAATCATAAAATAAATGATATGAATTATGTACTTTTGATTCATTAAAATAAAACCCATCATGTTTCATACATTATTCATAAGAATATATTCATATCTTAAAACTAAAAAATAAATTATTTGGATATTCACATTTTAATCCAACATGTTTCAAAAAATCAATAAAATAAATATCCATAGACACTATGATATTTTATTTTTCAACAGAGTATAATTTTTTTTGATTTTGAAATAAAATAAAATTGATAACATGACAAATAAATGTTTCTTGAAAAAATAAAAAGGTGTTGAATAACTCTAACGGTTTCAAGAAGGTTATTTGAATAATCAATAATTTTTTAAATTCATTTTAATGTGATTTTTTAATTAAAATGATAATTGAATCACCTATGAGTGATAATAAGTTTATGAAATGTCTCATTTATTATATGAAGATAAATAATCTTTAATCTATTACAAATAATATCTTTTAAAAATGAAACGAAATATTAAAATGAAAATAATATATAAGGGTAAAAATGATACAATATAAATTTTATAAAATTATAATACAAAAAATTGATTATATCTCATTTTATTTAAGTATTATCCAATGCCCCAATATCTTAACCATATTTTGCCATAACATTATAAATTTTATTGTTATATATTAATTTTAACTTATACTCAAATAACTTCCTAATATCTAATGTTATAAAATTCTTTCCTCTAATACCAACTATAAGAAGATGATCCTTATTCCACCCAAATATTATTTTTTAGAAAAAAAATAATGTTATTTAATTTAATGATATTTTCTATTTTATAGTTTTTGTGAAATATGTCACAACTCTTACATAACAGACCCATACAATCAATTTGGGATTCTTCCCCTTAATATCCATTTTTACCATAATCAAAAACATTTAAAAGACTAATGTTTTCCATTCATAGAAAATATTTAAAATTTTCAAAATGAATTATTATTTGTTCATAATGATTCTTTAGACCCATGAAAATAATTTTAAAACTTTGGAGTAACATCAAATTATATACAAGATACATAAAAAATAATGTTGTTAGTCCATTTTAAAAACCTAGGATCATAATAAGAGTTTACCAACATGATTTATTATTTGTTAATAATCATTCTCAAAACATATTATTTTTTTAAAATAGGGTATGGGCATTAAACTCATTTCCGGAGACACAAAAAATAATGTTTTTAGTTCATTATAATAAAATGAGATTATAATAAGAGTTTACAGTTAACATAATGAACATTTATCATAAATAATAATTTAGTAACAAATGAAATCATTTTTTCCACCCAGTTTCTTCATAAAAAGTATTTATAAAAAAGGAAAAAAATAATAATGAGGATTTCATAGAAAACATGTGAATCCAAGAAAATCATTATCCTCTAAACATCACTTTTACCCCAGAAGGGTATTATCCTTCCTTTAAAAATAACAATATCTTACCTTTTAAAATAAAATGATTTTGATGAAAAATATTTACATAACCTAGAAAATTAATCCACGTTTCTGGGGACATCATCTTTATAGAACCCTTACAAGAACCCTTAGAGTGTGATTTACTGTACGGTCGACATAGATCAAAATATTCCATAGAACATTGTCAATATAAAATGCATTAGAGAGTTATACTAGTCTCACTCGATTGTAAACAATGTCCAATGACCATGAAATTAATTAAATAGAAGAAATATTGAATTCACATCATTAAAATCATAGAAATATACTTTTCAAAAACATTTCAAACATAATATATGTCATTATATAAAATAAAGAAAATATCATTTTCTTCTAATACATTTTTTAAAAAATAATTTAAAAAAATGTGAAAATTATTTATTTTTAAAATTTTTTTTAAAGGAATATTTTAATAAAATAAACTTAATACCAGTGGTAAAATTAATTCTTGTTGTATATGTTAAAAAATAACATTCTGATTTTTTCTATAAAGAATGTAAAAACATTACATATAGATTAGGTAAAAATATTCCTCATGAAATAGTTTGAAAGACTATACAATAAAAAACTAATGTACATTATAAATATTTAATTACCATATAAACACATTTGTAAAATATTTTTAGGAATATTGTAATAGAGGAAAGATATTTAAAAAATAAGTCCTTAAAACATTAAAAATATGGGTTTTAAAGTAATGTCTCACATTCCTCATGCCTGAATCATCACGTGAATTCATAATATTCTTAAGTTATAATCTTATGATAATTATTTATTTTCAGAACAACCTTTTTTATGGTCAGTATTAATTTTATTTTATTTAATACCATTTAATATTAAATTATACAATCAATAAAGTTTATGTGGAATGTTTGTTTTTGTATTCAGCTTATATGTCCAACACGACTTCAGTAGAATGACCGTGGTCAATGAGGTAATTATTACATCATATCAAAAATAATATTAATGAAATATTTATTTTTTTTCTAAATCACTAATAATTTTAAAACAAATGATGATAATGGTTAGGAAAAATTAAATACATTTAAATCATGTAAATAGTAGGCCACACGTATGCATGCGTAACATTTCCATTTTTGAACGATTATTACGAAAATAAGATATGAATTATTTAATAAATATAGTATTATAATTATATTATAAATATGTAATTATTTAATTAAATACACTTATATATACTATCTATGAGATTTTATAACGAAAAACAAATCATATCACTTCATGGAGGTGGTTATCCAGACACACGTATGAATAGAGTAATCATTTTAAATGAATGTAAAGGTAGAAAATGTATGATATATTAATTTTTAAGAGTAATAAATATTTAATTAACTTAATATGTATATATATATATAATATTATTATAAATAGCTGTGAGAGGTGGTGATGGAAACAAATTATATTGGTTTGTGAGATGGTAGTCCATCAAACACACTGATGATGACTTCATTTCCCATTTGATGGATGATGAAAAATATATATACCAATATACAAATATTTATATTCTTTGTATTTCACATAAGAATATCCAATTATATTGAATATATTTATTTTACTATATCATAATGGAAGGAATATATTTGAAATATGTAGAATATGAAATAAAATTAAAATTGATGGTCAAAATATATTCATCTTCTTCTAAAAGCTTCTTATGGTTTACACCATATTATTTTCCATGTTATTTTTATTATTAAATCAAGTACTTTACCATGTGTGTAATAATTTTTTAAATTCATTTTAGAAGGTATTGGATGAACCAAATGGCCATTAATGTGTAATAAAAAAACAATAATAGATTTTATTTTATAAGACATAGGGGGGAATTCAAGAAATTTAATAACTTATTCCATCAATATAAATTACATATCATGTTTAAATAGAATAAAATTTATACGGTTTGAAAATAATATTTTCATGAGCATAAGTCACCTCATCCAATAAAAATTGACATTATTATTTGATTTTATTCAGCCTTATATTTATGTTTTAAAACTATATTACCCCTTTTGACGATTCTCATGATAAAACATTACTTATTATAAAATATCATTATAGTAATTTATAGAACTATCCATTTCATTTGACTTTGAAAGCAACATGACTATAATGAAATCCTAATATAATAGTTAAATCTTCACTAATATGGTGTATTTATCTAAAACAATTATGAAATATAATAAATTAGTCTAATTATATTACATTAAATATTTTTTTAAAGAAAATATTTTTGTCAAATTAATTGAATTTATACTATATCATAGTTACATAAAAATTTAGGGTAATTATTTTACATCTAAAAAAATTAAAATAAAATGAGAAAATATTAATTTAAATTTAAATTTAAAATTTAGAGATGAAAATAATTTGTTCTAATTATTTTCACAAAATAATATGTATATTAAAACAAAGAACATTAAATTTATAAATTTATAAATTAATTTAATATTTAAAAAAAAATTAAATAAATATTGAACCACGTTGTAATTTTTGCGAAAAATAAAAATATTTCGATGAAATAAACTCATATAATACGATCAATTCATGTGTTAGGTCCATTTTTTTTTTATGATATTATTTTTAACCATAATGACATTATTTTTCCTTACCGTGATGGCAATTATTCATTATAGTTACTATTCATAATGAAAAAAATTACTAGGGAACAATCATTAAAATATGGGAATATTGAGTAATATCATGTAATCAATTTTTCTAGATTCAATTTATAGAATTGGCATAAATTAATTTAATACTAATATGAAAATTTCAATGAAAACAAATTCTGAAAATATTCCCTATTAAGTATTAAAATGTCTTTATAAAAAATTAATCTATTTAATTGTTTCCAACATAAATAATTGGATTAATATTAATATATTAAAAATAATTTCCTTTAAAAATATTTTAAAAGTAAATGGATAGTTTTAAATTCATGAAATATAAATACATTTTCAATAAAAAATCTTTATTTTTCATAATTCAATGGAAAATAAGTATATTTAGGAAAACTATATAATTGGACACTAAGATAATTTATAAATGATGATTTCAAGAATGATATCAATTTTTATAAAATAATTTTTCTAAAAGTTTCAAAAATTAATTATAATATTCACCAATTCAATGTAATAAAACCACTTTTCATGAAAATATATTTTTGAAGAATAATATGTCATTATTTAAAATTGAGTACTTATATCCAGTGAGTTAATAAATAATTTTTTTTTATTTACTCCTTCATATCTATTTTATAAATCATGTAATCATATTAATTACTTCCAAATAAATGGCTATGTTATAATAGTCATATTTAAATAATAATTTTTTTGTTCATTTGAGCTTGATGTTTGGTCTCTTGTACATTGTTTATCAATGCCTTTATTTTAGAATATTGTGTTATTTAAAAAATATTAATATATATTATTTTTGTTATTCCAATACGATCATTATTTATTACTAATTTTGGTTGATTTTTCAGTTCATTTTTCAATATCTATTTAGTATGATGATTGAATTGGAATAATTAAGTGATGGATGGGGCCCAGAGTTTCCCTATAATCATTATTTATGACTTATGAGATAACCTGTATTGGATATTTCAAATATGTCTTAATAATTTATGTATGATGCCTTGCAGTTAGGCTACAATGTTGAGATTATGATTTCTGACATTATTAAATCTCTCACTAAAAATAAAATTTTATTATCCATCTGATAATTTGTTTTATAAAAACATCCATGTATAAATTATTCTTTAATTGTATTAATTATAATGACCATTTTATTTTTTATCGATTATATATTATTCATTATTTTTTTGTTCTTTGATTTATTACTCTTTATTTTTTTCCATATTGGGAATCAGACCTCACAAATAAATATTTTAGCTTCTCCTCAGTGTATAAAAAATGTAAAATTAATTTATTTCATGGATATTTTACAAGATATAATAATGTTAAATCTTGAATTATTTTTTATATTCATTTTTTAAATTTAATGTAAGACAAATTTATGTATCCAATATCCCTTTACTATAAAACTATATGATAATTTTTTATTTGACACCCTATATCAAGTATTAATGTAATGTTGTGACCACTAGATTCAGGTTTTTGGAGTCAGGGTTATTGGAATATTCATTAAATTATTATTTGAAGAAAACATTGGAACAAAATCAATGAAATTATAGATGAGAGAATATCAATACTTGATAGACTCTAGGGATAATTATAATATAATAAAATATATAAATTTTTGTTAAAATGAATATTTTCTGGTTTCATAGAAATTAAGTCTATGTTTGTATATAAAAGTGTTTATAAAGTATATAGTAAATATTACCCTAAGGGTAATTACATTGAAAATATATGCTATGTAATAACTTGAAATTCTCTTGGTGCATGAAAAACATTCTTATCAAAATAACTGGTTTGACTCTCATAGGGGTTATGATTTTGATGATTAAACTTACCTTTAGAAACTATTATGGGGGAGTTGAAAATATTATTTTGATATTATGAAATTTTTTGAGACACTTATATTAAGATTCCAGGATTTTTTGTTGCAAAAATACTGAATTCAGGTTAATAGTTTCACAATATTTGTAATGATATATTAAAATTTAAAATTTATTATTATATGCATTAACAGATTAATTATAATCTATCTTTTAGAGATTGTTCTAAGAAGATGTAATGAAAAATATACCCACACTTATAAACTAAGTAGGTATTTCCATCTCATGAAAGACATTAAAACTTGATTTAGAGTTGGGTAGATTATAAATATACTGGGTTATTTTATAACTAATAATCATTGATATTGAAAGGTGATAATTTCTTTATATCACGATTCAATGATGTTGGATAACATTATATAACATAAAACACTATCCTTTAACGGAACATGTAATCCATTTGTTTCTGAAAAATATATAAATCCCCATGAAAATATATTTTCATCATTGGGGAGTAATTAAATAGACATGGTTAATATGAAAGTGTGTTATTAAATGGTAGATATATATCAATGGTGGTAATTGATACAAATCACTAAGAATGTTGGAGAGATTGAGTGTATGTAATGGGATACTTTTATGTGGGTATTCTTTAAAAAATTCTTTCCTTGTGATTAGTGAGTTGATTTAGGAAGGGAAATTTTAAAATTAGGATATATTGAAGAGGAAAATTTTGTATGGTATGAGGATTGAACTATATTATTATCATTACATGATTTTTGAATGGAAAATGCCCTACAAATAATGATTTAATATTTCTTTGATATATAAATGATAATCCTTAAAAGGGTGTTACTTCCTCCAAAATTTTCATCATTTGAATATACAATATCATGTTCCATGAAGGTGGATAAAAAGTCTCCATGTCATTTTTTGTCAAATTCAAAAAGGGAAAATGACAACAATTTATCACTATGAAAAGAATAAAGTAGTAAATGGGAGGATGAGAAGAGTGTAATTTTTAAAATTTGATAATTTTTTAAGGGAACATGTTTGTATATTCATAAAGGTATTGACAGTTTTTCAAAATATTGGATAAAATTCATTCACGATTATGGATGGGAGGAAATGAAACATGACTCAAATATCCAATTACTTAACTATAAATAGATAAGGAATAATTTGAAACAATTACACATGTTTAAATGGAATCAAACTAAGTAAATTACTAGGGGAAACTACTATCGTATACCACAAATGTTGATGTTCTTGAAGATGTGTAAGTAGGTAAATTAGTTATAAACTGACAAATAACTATTGCTTTAATTGATTTTAGATCTCGAAACACTTTTTTAATTTTTGATAATATGGATTCATACCTTAAAACATTAATGAATTATTTTTAAATAAAAAACACGATGTATTATTTTCACTGACTGGGAAATGTTTCGAGCTATTTTAGTTAAGATATTCAGATATTCCCAAGTTGGAAACATGGTTTTCAACCATATGGTTTTCTTTAATATTATCATTATGATTTTTTTCTCCGAATATTCTCAAGAATTCAATGATGAGATTTTTTTTAATTTATTTACTAAATGATTTATGTTATGCATTTGTACTTATTCACATGATGTTTTATTTACATTTAATATTATATTAAATTATGTCAACCATTTTTACTTTTTATAAATTTATAGAGATATATGAATAATCATATATTTTTTATGGATCTTTTGTTCCAGTCAAATTTGATTTATGTGATTTGGGAATTAAAACATTAGTGATAATTATTCATTTTAAAAAATTAAGATGAATCATGGGTGAAAAAATGATAAAACCACATCCAAATGATGAAATCTTGTTTATAGATATGAAATGATTTTTTTTATTTATGTTTCCTAAAATTATTTATCTCATTTTATAAAACTAAAAAAATGGAATAAAAAATCTATAGATTATTATAGGGAATATGTTACTCAACTATAAAGGTATGCTTTTGAAAACTCATTATATATCTTATCATGGTAAATAAAAGGTATTAAAAATATTTAATTAATACATATTGTGTTTCCTAATATTAACATGGAAATTACCTAACATGATATATGTACAATTGAGGTTATAGGTTTCCCAAGATACGGGAATTTTGGTTATAAAAACGTAATATTATCATTTTTTTTATTTATTTAATGTGGCATAATGTAACACCCTAAGATTTCAATATGCAATACCCATTTAAATAAATAATTTTTTACTAGCTTTTCTTACATGAAACACTGAGTTAAAACTATATAGAACATATTATTTTAACATTATTAGGAAGACTATAAGAATAATAAATCCTAAAGAAAATAAAAATAATAGTCAAAAAGATTCTCATAAATAGAGGATAAATAATTAGTATCCTATAATTTTACAAAGCGTTGATTTTCAAATAACATGTTTAAAAAGGGGGTGTGTATTTTATTTTAGTTAATAAAATATATCACTTTTAAATGAATATTATGAAAATATTTATTATATAAATGTGTTCTACAATATATTAACATTCATTAATTATTTATTTATGTAAAATAATATTAATTACATTTAATGTTGAAAAGGACATACTTCTCTAAAATAAATGTTTTCCCTTGGTTATTTATTTTTATTTAAAATAAATATTTATAAATAAGAGAATTTTATATTTATAAAATGAACATCATTTTTGGATTCATAATTATTATATTTTCATAGGGAAACTTTTTTTAATTGTTTCTAGAAAGATTGATTTTTTAGGGGAATGTCATAAAATACTATTTTTAAAAATATAATGACTTTAATGATATCATTAGGATACAATAATGGATTAAATTTTCATAAGACCATTTTCCCAATGAAATATATTTTTCAGAATTATAATTTTACAATTAATATAATTTATTTTTTTAGAAACCTATGATTAAAATTTCTCATCCTAAGTATAATTGTTTCTAGAAAAATAATAATGTGTTGTCTAACTATTATCTTAAATTTTTATTATAAATTTTATTAATTTAATACAATAATGTTATTATAATATTTTTAAAAAGAAAATAAAATTTATTTAATGAGAAAATTTGTAATTTTGATCATTAAAATAAATTACTAATATTAATAAATGAGTTTTAATGATAAATCTATATTATTATAAAAGTTAAAACAGAGCAGAAAAAATTGAAATTATAAAAAAATTTTAATTTTTTTAAGGAGACTTACTAACCTAATCCTTTTAAAAACACCATTGTTTTAAAATTTTGACTCACATTCCTTGAATTTTGACTTTTCTATTTAAATTATTACCACATTGTATCTCCCCTCTTTTATAAAAGAAGACTTTTCCAACACCATTATATTCACTATTAATACTAAAATTAAAATTAAATCTATGTTTACTATACTTCCCCTAGCTTCTTAAAAAATTATTTTAATCCCATTACACATCTAAAATAACTAAACTATCAATTTTTCTAAGGTTGTCCAAGAGATTTTTCAAATTCACAACATGAGTACTAATGAGTTTTTTACTTTTTTAATCTTTATATTTTTACTAAAAATATATTATACCCATTATATTATAGTGAAATAATTATTATTCATATTCATAAATTGAATTATTTTAATGGTATGAAAATTATTAACCATTATCACATCTAATAAAAAATTAGAATTTCTTTTATGCATATGTGTGGACTACCGCCCCCACAAAGCGATGTATTTTATATTTCATGAATTAATTACATGGGTAGTCACTAAAAGGGTTTTAATCAATATTATATTTACATTTTTTTAGTATTTATAAAATTTTAACCATTTTTTTCTTTCACTTATTTTATGAAAATCGAAAATTTTATCTTTGTGTATGTGTAGACTGCCACCTCCAAAAAGTGATATCTTTTGTTATCATCCACACCATTTTTGGATAATATAAAAATATGTGATGAAAATATATGATGTTTATGAATAACATATTTCACGAATAAATTTATAGAAGGTCAACATAAGAATTAACTATCATTATAATGTCAGAGTCTGATATAACTAAATTACCTGAACAAGCTTGTCATAGATTCAATTTTTGCAAACCATGACAAAAAATTCCATGTAATGAAAATAAAAAGTCATAAATAATATAAATAAAAAGATAATAATACCAATAATAATATTTTAATAACTATGTTTTTATCAAATAATGTAGTTTGACATAGTAGTTATGTAACACATACATAACAATCAAAATTACTGACACACAAGAAATTAAAAGAAATAAAAACTAACTTATATATGTGTAGATAATGAGTATATTTGAATAATATAAAATTTAATTTTTATGAATAACGCTAAAAATTAAATAATTCATATAGTTATTTTTATAAAATAGTAGATTAATGCTCTTTCATGAAATTCTGGCATAAAAGTTTATGACTTTCCCATATAAATTTTCATTTATTAGGATATATTTTATAATAACCATCCTATTTAATTATATTCTGGATCTACATCCCCATTTTTATATATAATTTTATCCTCAAATTAATTCATTTAACTAAAAATTCCCTTAAATGTTTATTCATTTAATGGATTATAGTTTTAATATTATTAAAGTTTTAAGGGTTTTATTATAAAATTATATTATTTGATACCAGTTTTATTTTATTAAACTATTTTCATTATGTATATATACCTATGTCCACATTGAGTTATTTTAATATTAATATCATATATTCAATGAATTTAAAGATCCATTACCTTTTTTCTTCGTTATCTTTTTTCGATTAAAAAGTTACAAAGATCGAAAGGGTTTATTTTCCAATATCACTCATTTTTGGTTAGGAACCATTCTCCTCCATATACATATTTTTATTCCTATCAATGTTCTTCTTTAATGTTTTTAAGTCAAAATATATACATTTTTTGAACCTCATACTTCCCAATACTACTTTTAAAAATGAGTATCCATCACATTTTTCAAAAAGTGGGATTCAATAAAGATATTTTAAGAATTTTTTTTGTGTATTTTATCTTTCACCAAAAATTTATAAACATAGACATTAATTCTTTTCAAAATTACCTTTTTTTAAATTTCTATTTTCATGTAATTTGTTAGTAGTTATTTATTCTAACTTTTTGAGAATGGTTTATTAATGTTACTTGTGACATCATTTTTTATTATCCTTGACATTTTTTAAAATAATTAAAATGTATCTTTTTTATATAATTATTGTACTAATATATTTTCCCTCATCCTTTTTTTATTTTCCTAATAATTCCTCGAAATGTTTTTATTTATTTTCAATGAAATTGACAGTACTTGTATTTGTAAAATATTTTTTAAAAACGGAATTGACAATTTTAGGGATATTTATTTTCCATTCACCATGTGGATTTTAAATTCCCTTTTATAAGATGTTTTCATCTATATCAACATCTATTAATATTTATCTTGTTTCACTGATTATATAATCTAATAAAACCATCCACCCTATTTATAATTAATTCATATTATTATGTTATTCATTTTATTTACTAGGGATCATTTTGGCATCCCTCATATTTATTATTACAATATGTATTTTTATTTATTATTAACATATGTTTATTATGTTTTGTATTGTTATTCATTTATTTTACATGGTGAAGGAATTAAAACTATCAAGTGATTAGTGGGACCCAAAATATCCCATTGATCAATTATTAGGTCTCATGAGATAAACTAGATTGTGAATTTTGTGTATGACATTAATATTTAAGTATGATTCTATAGAAAAATTAACTGATGGAATTATATTGATGTTCGACCTTATGTAATCTATTAGTAGGAAACATATTATTTCTATCCACATGGTTAATAATAATGTTATTCCTCAAATGTATATAATCATCTTTCATGAAATTAGCTATATGGAACATATTATTATAATTTTTCTATGACATATTTTTTATTCCATGGATATTATATGATTTTTCTCATTGTACGTTATCACTTACTGATCACAAAATCTCAGACATTAACATTCTTCTTTACACCAATGTATCCAAAAGTGTACATTTATTGTTTTTGGATTCAGAATTTATGAAATAATGAATTTATCATAAAATTTTAATCATTTATTAGGAAGGTTATATGTTTAATGTTTAGTAGGGGTGATTATATTATATTCTTTTCACAGACTAGGCCGATCATAATTTTAATGTCTTGTGGTGATTCATTCCATATATTATCATTATATAGGGAGTCAATCAAAAATTTCATTCATTGTCAGGATGATTCTTATATATACTCATCAAATTTTAGATCAATCATACTTTCAAATTCTAATGTGTATGATTCCCAAACAAACATTTCTTATACTAGACCAAAAATGTGTTTAAATTTTAGTGGGGATGCTTCCATTATAATCTCATCACGGACTGGGATGATCACATGTTTAAAATCTAGTTGGGAATCTTCCCATATAATATCATCACATACTAGTCTAATCACATGTTAAATGTTTATAAAGGATTCATCCCACATATGATTGTGATTTACTTGGATGATCAATGTTTTAATGTTTCGTGGGTAATTTGGGATGGTACTGTGAGAGTGTAGGTATGATTCATAGATATTATTATTCTTGAGTTATACTACATTTCATGGGTAATTTGGAATAGTTGTGATGTTAGTAATAAACATTATCAATCCATCCTACATACAATACTAGAAAAAAGGGATCAAAACCCATGTAGTTCAGCCTGCATAATTTATCATTTTCTGAAAAGACAAAATAATGCATTTTAACATCATGTTGTAAGGATTATTGTATTAAAAAAAGATTGAATATAAGGGAAAGTTTGAGGGTTATTCTTGTATATATCCAGAATAAGGGGGTTATATCATTCTCATAAAAAAATCTGAATTCTCATCACATGGGTCATCTAGATGTCATTACATATGGAATCTTATTTTTAGCCTATAGGGTAAACCGTAGTTTAACATCATATGTTGATGATGATTGTGTTTCATGAAGAAGAAAATGTGGGATGGATTAGTATTAAAAACTAGTCTTCACATACATATACATTACATCACTTTTTTACAATACATAAAATATAATAATAGAAACTCCCAAAGACCATATTAGTTTAGTGACATTGGAAAAATGGAATCATACAAACCAGTAAATAAGTGATATAAATTATAACTCACAAGGTTCGTAATGACTAAAACACTTATTATACACAGTATAAATTATATATATCTTCATAACCTGAGGAAGGAAACATAAATAGGGGTGATATTAGATTCATAGTACGGGTAATCAAGGGAGACATGTACGGATAAACATGAAGATTCGAGTATGAGAACATGATAAAAAAATTAGAAGATCATGACCTGCATAGAAAATATCATAAACACGAATCATGACATAAATAATGACAGTTCATAAGATATTAATAATAATGAAACAAAGGACATAATCCATTAAATCATAAAATATGAATAAAACATTGAATTATGTCAACAATATTACCATATGATACAATTTTCATTGTAGTCATGTCATTATTTCCATGGCCATATTAGTGGACACAGTCCTTTAATGAATCAGGTTCTCAACTTATTCAAGCCTTGAATTATTGAAATGAGTTCACTCCATGTTCTAGCCCTATAATACTAATTTATGTTCACTATTTTGACCCATTTATATCTTATTAGATATAAAAATTTACCAAATGCATTTTAAGGAGACTTAGTTCCCACCCATCTCATTATGAAATCAAACATTCATGTTCCATAATTTCAAAAAAAAAATCATAACCCATTAATTGAAATGGGGGTGATGAACATGTAATTAGATTATATCATGTGAAAAAAGATACACATTTCATAATCATTTTATTGAAAGTATAACTCATAAAATAAAATTGGATTACAAAAACATACAAACTATAAAATAGAAATAGGTTTCACAATGACCATTACATCAAGAATAAAAATTTTAGAAGAAAAATTTGAATGAAACCATTAAATATTATCTATGAATTAAATGAGTAATATAAATATATTTCATCATAGATGGAAAATAATTTTGAAATATCTTTCTAAAAAATTTCTTGAGGAATATATCATTTCTTCTTTGAAAAATGATTTTAAAAAGAAAAAAATCTTTTGAAAACCATGTTCTAGGGAATTAAACTTCTACGGAATGATTGATTTTTTTGACAACTATTTAACATAAAAAAATATAAAATTAGATTGAAAATATTTTGAAAACCATTTTCCATGAAAACATAAAAAATAGATTGAAAACGTTATGAAAACCTTTATCTTGGAAAATACTTTGAATAAATGAATTTCAAAAATATCAGGAAGAACATTTATTTTTAAAATATTATTAGTTTTTAACCATTTAAATGAATCAAAAAAGAAATTTTGGACATTATGGCAGTTAATCCCAGAGATGCTAAACACTTCGTTTACAATGTAATTTTTTTTGAAAGGCATCACACTCTGGAAATGAAAAAAGATTCCTTATTAGAACACCTTTTGTTTAAAATGGAAAATAAAGGGTAAAAATGTCTTTAAATTTTTATATTATAATAATAAAATATTTTTTAAACCTTTTAGAAGATATAATTTTTAATGAACATAGATTTTTTACTAAAGATTGAGGTAATGTCAGAATTCATTAGAAAACACTTTATTAACTATATTCTATACAAAAGTGTAGAAAAATTGTAAAAATATATGAATATTGCATAAATAACTAAATTAGAATTAAATTTATGAGTGTTATTGTGATATGGATCATATTATTTCATCTAATAAAGTAGAAACACAAATTATCTCTCAATGCAATGATGTCATTTCAATAAACTCTTATAACTTGTTAACTTTGAACCATAATCCCCAGGAAAGAAAATGATATTGCATAAAGCTTAAAAGATCATTAATTAAATTATATTCAAGATATATTTTATCAATATATGTATATATAACTCCTATAAAAATATATTTTCATAACATTTTATCTATCTCAATGAAGGCAAATTTTGACAAAATTTACATTGCAGATTTTGTAACTTTTGAAACTTAAACCTCATGAATGAAAGATAATAAAATTGTTATGTAAATACACATAGAATTAATTATAATAGGAATAAAATTAATAAATATTCAATATATAAATCTTGAAAAACAGGTGATCGGTGAATAAGGCATGCATCTCATGATAATAAGTAGTGAGATGAAATTCTCTTACCTTAATTCTTAGATCACTTCATACTCATACAAAAATCCTATATAGTAAATATAAATTTATTATTAATAATTAAAAGTAATATATTATTATATATAATACCATATTCGGTTTTATTGTGACTTTATATTACCCGCTCGTTAACAATTTTATGTTAAGGTTTCACTTTAGTTAATATATGCTTTGTTTTTCACATGTGTCTTAATTTTTCATCTCGTTTGTCCATATACATATATCATGATTTACAGAATTTAAACAGTGATATAAATATCAATTATATTCAGTATAATTTTATATTATTTATCCATATAATATTGAAGAATGAAACAGAATACATAGTCCATGGAGATGGTAAGTCGTACGTACGCGTGAATGATATTTTTGTTTAATTATCAAGTTGAATTAATGGAATTAAAAGACATATATGTATATACATATATATATATATATATATATTTAATTATTAAATTAGATTTATTATATCATATATATCATATATATTCTCTAAACTATAATTAATACATTCCACGTAGTTTATGAACGAATCACATCACATTGAAGGGGCAGTAGTCCACAATTCCTCAAAAGAAATTATCATATCTTAAAAAAATAAAAAGAATAAAGATATAAGTTTTAAAATAATTATAGAATCATAACTAAATATTAAATATCATATATTAAATAAATATATATATTTTCCATCATAATTTCAACCATGAGAGGGAATAAAAAATAATGAACATTCCTTGTCTAGTTAGGTGGTAGTCCACCATACACGCAAACTATATATTTATTACAAATTTGATAGATGTCTGTGGAATTTTAGTTTGAATTATTATCATCAAAACATCCTATTATATTGATGATATTTGTGTTTTTATAATATCATGTAGTAAGAATATTTTAGGGCATGGAGAAAAAAAGAAAGGAGTTTGAGAGAGGGTTTTACATCTTAATCGGGTAATGCATTTTGGTTTTCACCAAAGTAAATACTTGGAATGATTTATACAAAAAATATGATTAAAGGATAAATTTGGGGATTTTATTTAGCTATTGAATCATATATTTCAAAATTACATGGCTTGAGAAGTGGGAGGAAGTGGGAGGTAAATAGACCTTTTGTAATGGAGGAGTGGCTTTGTTGTAGTATTTTGGAAATGCGAAACCCCACCCACGTTTTTCTATTTATTTTGGATCCAATAATGGTCCAAAATTGAGAAAATGAAGTCTAGGGTAGAAATATGGCCAGAAAATGGATTTTGGACAAGTGTATATGTCATTTTGGGAATGACGATATGGTTTACTCCATTATTATGATTAATTCAACCTTAATCATTGTATTTAATTTTAATTACATTCAGTAATATTTATTGTTAGAAACTATGATGAACTTATTATAAATTAAAATATATTCGGATTCAAAATATATAATCCATTACTCCAAATTCAAAATCACAACTATGGATGAAATTAATTTAAATTTAATCCCGTTGTTGGGTCGACAAAGCAGGATTTTAGAGTCAAAATGAAAAAATGTTTGCTAACATTTAATATCAAATTACTTTATGAAATTGGTTCCAATAAAATAATTTAGATTAACTGGTGAAAATATCATGTAATTAATCATTTAAACCCATTTAAAATGTAAGTTATTCTTATATATACATTATAATAAAAAGCAGCTTTATCTAAAATATAGTATTTTTACCTATTCATTAAAACATAAATCCTCACAGTAATAGGCCAAAAATTCATTGTAACCTAATATATATTTTTCAGTTTCAAATATGATGTTTATTTTTACATATTAAATATTAAAAAGTTCCAAAAATTTCATTTAAAATGGGTTCTCTAAAAAAAGGTAGTAAAATTTCAATAATAAAAATATTTGGTTTATGTGTTATATTGTTTTTATTTTTATCTAATGATTATAAAATCTATAATATAAATAAAACATATTTTTCTTTTAATATAAAAAATATATATCATATTAAATTTATTATTGTTAGAACAACTTTTTGAGGATAATAAGTGTGTACTTTAAAAATAATATTTTATATTCAATTGGTTCTTATATTCATTTAAAAATAATCTATATCTAATTAATTCAATTTATATTTGTTGAAAAATATATATTTAAATATTTTAGATAATAATATTCTTAAAATATAATTTATTATCCAGATAATATATTATTATATAATTTATAATTGTTTGGAAAACTAGGGAGATACATGTTACGCAAGCCATCAAGGAATGACAGTTTATCATGGAACACAAGATTACCTGATTTTTCTATATAGAGAACGCTAACCATTATATTTCTTATATTGCATGATTAACAGGGAATTTATTATAATAGAATCCAACATGGTGCTTTACTATATATATATAATAACTATTTTCAATATTGTGTAAAGTGATAAATATCAAAAAAAATTATATTATTTTGAAAAAAATATCTCACAAAATCTCAGGGGTGTTACATTATACCCCCCTTAAAATGAATTTTCCCTTCTAAATTTATATGGTTATCAAAGGTTTAATACTTGATATTTACTTACAAAAATAACCATGTCTTAATAATAAACACTAAAACTACCTTTTAAAAAGGATATTTGGAAACATAATGGTTACCCAAAGTAACTCATTGCTAGGATTACACAAGGGAGAACATAGGTAGAACGTAGAAATATGGATTTGAAGGAAATGCATAAATATTTATAGGCAGTGATTTAAGTCAGCAATAAAAAACAAGTTAATGATCAATGAAATTTTTTGGGCCTGAAATTCATAAATCTATGATGGTTTAAATTCCCATCAACTCAATGAAAATTAATATATTTGGGAAACCTATTTTTTGATCATTTTCTTAACATTCATTAATTATTTTATGGAAAAAAAATATAAGTTATATGTTTACATGATATATTTATATAAAAAAATTAATTATTTTTTTATTCTATTATCCATTTCTAATTCAACCATTACTTCATGTAATGGTGGTATGAATATTAACATTGATTCCTAGAGCACTAAAATACGAATCTAGATGATCATAAGGCCCATAAATGAATGAAAATTTTAACAAATTATCTCTTGATATTTATAAAAATCATTGTTGTTAATACATTAATTTATAAACAAAAAATGTACCCCAACTGGTTCATCATTAATAATTATAAAAAATAATTACACATTAACATGGACATCCTATAGGCCAGTGGTAGATGAAAAATCTGTATAATCCTTCAGTCATGGGTTAAAGACCCACATACATATTGAACACGATTAGTTGTCACCCAAAACACATGATTTCCTTTAATAAAACCACACTAATATAATTTTAAAAAATAATTAATATAAACATTCTTGAAATAAGATTAATCTCTAAACAACATTTTAAGCAATGTTTCAATAAAGATAGAGTGCCTAAATAATTACTCTGATGTTTAACTTAAATTATTCAAGAATGCATAACCTTATAAAACTTCTAAAAAAATAAAATACAAATCATTATAATGAAAGTCATGAAATTATCTTAGCATTTTTTACCCAGTATATAAAAATGCGTCTCTTGGTTTTCACATTACCAAAATGTGAATACCTTCATCATAATTTCTACTAAAACATTGTAAACACATGAATTATAATAAATAATTATAGAATACATGAATTTTTATTTATTCCACAGATTTTTTGATGTATTCTATAAACCCATGAGTTGTTAGATCCACTATTGATAGAATATAATTCTTTTTCATAAGTCCTTCATGACATACAATTTATTTATATCCATCATATCTGTATCAAATCCAAATATTCATAACATAATGAACACATTAATAGATACATTTCCCTTAATCATGTATTTTCCATGGACATCATCTTTCAATTAATTAACATTTATATACCATCAAATCTATTCAATGAATTCTTATAAATATTTAACAAAAAAACATAAACTTGACAACCTTTATATATTTCAGCTTTAATATAACATTATTCCTGAATCAAAATACCTAAAACATTTATTATCCCACTTCATCCTTATTCCACTAATATGGGTACCTCATCATATTACATAATACCCCTTTTATTTTGCTGTTTTATCTGTATTCTTATCATCATCGACAATTTATCCATTACTCACACCACCTTACTAATTTTCATTAGGATCTTTCCTCTTGGGAGATTGAGTAGCATAATTACCCTTTATTCAGTACTTACAAAACATAACCTTCAATTATGTCACAGCGAGGTGAATATTCTCATCCATTTCTTTAACTGAACTCTTTATTTTTTCTTTAACGTCACTTGATTTGTGTCCATTTTCTCCACAGTAAAAACATATTATAGTTCCTTTATGACATTTACATAGGTGATTATTTCCACATTCATGGAAAAAAATCAACCAAATATTCTATACTCTATGATGTCTATTACTTGATATATCAACAAACTCCTTCCATCGATTTCTTGTTGAGTTTGAGAGTTGGCTAAGGAACATGATTTTAATCATTTTTTGTGAAAACTGATTAAGAATGATCATATCATATTCCACTCTAGTGAACATCACACTTGAATGATCATCAGAAGATCATCCATCAAATTCAATATTAATTCAATTATTTCTAGTTCCATCCATTGACTAAAACCTGAATGATAGGGTGACCATTAGTGTTCATAGCATAAAACCACATATTCGTGAAAATAATTACATAGGATGTCTAAATAATGAAAGCTTATTTAGTCTATACCAACATAGGTTCATCCTAGGTTATTTATAGAAAACTTATACTTAAATCCTTCATGATGGTACATGAATAGATTTGTGAATTCCAAAAGCATATCCCATAAGAGTGTCAAACCATGTGTGATGCACAACCTATTGTTGTGTACCAAATTACCTCGAGTCTGACACGAAAAATATTTTAATATTTGTTACTCCCATGTAACTCTATTCTTAAACTGCATTGGCTTATTGTACCCGTACGTGGAAGTATTATCTTAAACCAATAAATCTATCTAATAATAAAATTCTAGGACATTTTCTAATTCTTTTAATCCTTATACTTATCCTTAAAAATGTCCATAGTGTTTTTACTATGGCTGTATCATCTTGTTTCCCAATGGTTAACTAAACATTCACTATGATACCAACAATAACATCCCATTATTGATAGACATGTTCCTTAAAATACTATTTCAGAATACTTAAAATGTAATACAAAAAGACACCCATGGACCATATTATTTTAGTTCCTTTGTAAACATTAAATCATAAACACAAACACATAAGTGATCAAAATTATCTACCACTACGGTCTTTATAAATATCACCCTTCATAGAGTATCATAGTTAATACATATATTCATAATCTAGGTATGGAAACATAATGAGTGGGGAACTCAAATTCTTATTAAGGGTAAATAATGGAGACAAGCAAGCATAAACATGTTCATATGAGTATGAGAATGTGATCAAAACATTAATAGATCAGACCCTGCATATCAAAGATCATAAACATGAATCATGGCCTAAATCTAGAAAGTTTATATGACATGAATCATAAGTAAATAAAGAACATAATCCATTAATGAATAATATAGGAATAAAACATGGAATTTTGAAAACCACATAAGTATATAATATGATTTATATAGTAGTCAAGGCAGATATTCCAAGGTAATCTTAGTAGAAAAAGTCTGTTACTGAATTGAGTTCACTCATTATTCCATCCATGTATTACTGAACCATGTTCACTCTTCATTTCAACCTTTTAATACTAAACAGAGTTCCCTGCTCAATTCCATCCATTTATATCTCATGATATATAAATCTCTACCGTATGAATTGTATAGAGATATAGTTCCAAAACATATCATAATGAAATCATAAATACATATGCCAAAAAATAATAAACAATCATATAATAACACATGAAATTAAATGGGCTCTATAAACGTGTAATCATATCATACCATGTGGAAAAATACAGGTTTCCTAATCATTTCATTAAAGCCATAACCCGTGAAAAAAAATAATGTTATACTTGTTAAATCAAAACCTGATTCATAAAGGCCATTAAATCCTTCAAAAACAATTCAGATAAATAATGTTAATAGAACATTTATATAATTTCAATGAAATTAATTCTTAACATCAAAATATGTTATCTTGGATGGAAAATAAAATTTAAATATAGTTCAAAAGAACCTTGAGAAAAACATCCTTTCTTATTTGAAAAAGGGTTTTTAAAAATAGTTAAACCTTTTGAAAACCATTTTCCTTGGGAAAAAACATATAAGGAAAGAATGGAAACATTTTTAAAACTATATTATGTGAAAAATTATAAAATAATATTGAAAATAATATTGAAAACCATTTTCATTGAAAAGATAAGAAATATCATGAAAAAATTATGAAGACCATTTTCATTGAAAATACATTAAAAATCAATTTAAATAAATATTAGTAATTTTTTAATAAAAAACAACCATTCAATCTTTTATAGGATGTTAAAATGGAATGGATGAAAAGACTTTGGATAAACTCAAACTCACCAAGTATTCATAATACAATGTAATTTTTTTTAGAACAATGCCTTCACTGTAAAATGATAAAAATATTCATATTTAATACACATTTTGTTTGAAAAGAAACAATATGGGTAATGATGGATTTCAATTTTATTAGGAGAATAATATTATATTTTTGTAAACAATTTAGATGACCTGATTTTGAATGAACATATACTTTTGACCGAAGAGTGAGGTAAAGTTGGACTTTATTAAAAAAACTTTTATATATATATTATGTACTAATGAGTAAAAAATGATACCAATTCATGAATAGTTAATAAATAACCAGAGAAGAATAAATTTAATGATTCTCCTTATGATATGAATCATATTATTTCATCAAATAATGCATAATCCCAAACAATAACAAAAAGTGATAAGATAATTTCAATACACTCTTGTATCTTTGAAACATTGTACTATAATCCACATATAAGAAAATTAAATTACATGAATCTTGAAATATCATGAAAGAAATTATATTTCTGATATAACATATCAATGTTACTCTATAAACCTTATATAATAATATAGGGGAATAACTTGGCATGAGTCTTAGAGAAGTGAAATTGAGACAAAAATTACATTTCCGATTTGGTAAATTTTGAAACTAAAACTCCATAATAGAAAATTCATAAAAGGGTTATTTAAGTACTCATAGATTTATTTTTAAGCATAATTTATTACATTAATGGGATTTATATACACCACACAAAATAGATGAGCGATGAATATGGAATGTTTCTCACAGAAATAAAGAGTGAGATAGAATTCCCATACTTTACGTCTAGAATCATTTCATACTCATACAAAACAATTGTATTATATATATAAATTTATTATATATAGATGAAATAACCAATATAATACCATACATGATTTTATTACAACTTTAAATAACTCGCTCATTAACAATTTCATGTTAAAATTTTTCTTTGGGTTTGATTTTCATTATTCTTCGCAAGAGTCCAAATTTTTCATATAATTAGTCATAATAATTATATAAAGATATTCATAATATAAAACATGATATAAATATCAATTATATGTAGTATTAATTTATTATAACAATCTATATAATATAGATGTATCAAATGAAATACACAGTTCATGGAGACGGTAAGTCATACGTACACATGAATGTTATATTCGTTGAATTGTCATGTTCAAAAAAAGAATGTAAAAGAAATATATATATATATATATATATATATATATTTCATTCTTAAATTAGAATTGTTATATAATATATATTAACTAATTACATCCTTAATAAATTCCATCTAATGTATGTATGAATCATATCACATTGAGGGGGGGGGGGTAGTCTACACTCCCCCAAATGAAATTATCATATTAATAAAAATGGAAAGTATAAAGATATGTGTTGTAAAATAATTAAATAAGTTTTAAAAAATAAAAATATAATATATAACATATATATACATTGTTTCAATCATGATTTCCACTATGAGAGGCGCTAATGAAAAAATGAACAATCATCGTTTAGTGAGGCAGTAGTCCGCCATACACATAAAAAATACGATCTTTATCAATTACATGGATGTGTGTGTAAATATATGTATAATAATTATCATAAAAACATCTTCGTATATTTAGGAAACTATTTTTTATACAATCATGTTATAAAAATATTTGAGGGATTGGAGAAAATAAAATAAAAGAAATGAGTTTGAGAGAGGGTGTTGCCTCTAAATTTGGTAGCTCCTTTTGGTTTTCACTAAAGGGAGTCCTTGGAAAGAAAATTCCAAAATGAGACTTCAAGGGTAAATTTAGGGATTTTGGTTAGAAATTATTTAATATTTTTTTTGATCATAAGTGGATTGAGATGTGTGGGGATGTGGGAGGAGTATAGGCCTTTTATAATGGAGGAGGAGCAACACTCTTGTAATATTTTGGAAAAGGGAAATCCCACACACACATATTATGGTATGTTGATCAAATATTGGTAGAAAGTCTAGAAAGGTAATTATATAATATATATATAGGTCGAACCAATGTCTTTTGGACATGTGTATTGGTTTTTTCGGCCTTACGATTATGATTTAGTCCCTTAATAAGAAAAATTTATCCTAATCATTGTAGTAATTATTAATTACATTCACAAATAATTTTGGTCTAAAAATATGTTTACCTAATTTTTAATTATAATTTATGATGATTAAAAATATAGATTAAAATTTTCCAAATTACAATCATAAAATTGTCAAAAATTAATTAAAAATTTAATCTTGTTGTCGGGTTGACAATGTAGGTTTTATTTTAAAAATAATCAAATGTTTGCTATGTTTTTATAACCCCTTTCAGTGTTAAATAGGTTATAATTAACAATATAGTTTTTATTGATAAAAATAATAACTAATTATACTTTGAAACAAATGTAAAATTTACTATTTCCTTATCAATAAATTAGATGAAAAAGATATTTTGAAATAAAATACAATATTTTTCACTATTCATTAATAAATAAAACATTGTAGAAAAATAAAAAAAAATTAACCTAATTTAATTTTTGTTATTATATATCAATGATAAGTTAATATTGTCTTATTAAATTTATAAATGTTCAAAAATTGGATTTAAAATGGGTTATCTATTAAAAGATGGTAAAATTTTAATAAAACAAATGTTGGTTTTTACATGTTAAATTGGTTTTATTGTTATCTTACACTTATAAAATCAATTTTATGAATATAAAAAATAATTCCATGGATATAAATAATATGTATTAAATTAAATTTATCATTATTAAATTTTTTTTGACCATAATAAATTTTTTTCTATAAAATTACTCATTTATTATAAATTGGTTATTATATTCATTTTAAAATAATTTGAAAGTAATTAATTCACTTTATATTTAGTTAAAAACATATATTTGAATAATTTAGATAATAATATTCATAAATTTTAATTTAATATATATTTTATATATTATTTTATAATATTTTACTATTTGGAAACACATGGTATTGTGTGTTACACAAGCCATAGAGGAAAGTTAGTCTTGTGTGAAATGTGAGATTACCTTAACATTCGGTATAGAGGATGCAAAAAATTATATTGCATGTATTTCATGATTATCATGTAATTACATAAAACATGACATAACTTGGTGCTTTAATATATATATTTCTGTGTGTGTGTGTGTAATAATTATTTTCAATGACGCATTGAATGAAAAATTCAAATATATTACATTAATTAAAAAAAATCAAAAAAATTATGGGAGTTATAAGTAGGGATTATATATTAATATACGCAAGGGAAATTAAGGATTATCTAATGGAACATGTTGGATTCCCTCATGGATTCCATGACATGGAATTGTACTTAATAGGAGGCATAGATACTTCTCAGGAATTTGGAATCAATGAGTAGGGCTTACACACATGTTCTAACACCCAAGAACATGCTTGGGGGAACTATGTTGGGGTTTTAAAGAGGTGTTCATTAGTTTTAATGATATGTGGATCATTTTACATAGGCGTATAATTAAATTTACATAGGGTTATCCGACCCATTCCGGGGAATAAAAAGTCATATTAATGTTGTACACTATCGGTTGTGCATATGTATTTTACATGAGCTAGATGAGATCAAGTGAATGTCAGGCCCATGTATAATAAACTTACTAGGAGATGTGTAACATGAATTTGGTGGTGTTAGTTTCACCATTATTAGAGATCCATTATATTTTATAGTGATGTTAATTCCTTATGTTGTGAATGATATTTTCTCTAGCCAATGTATGTTGTGTATATGGTCAAAGTATGGGAATTTCTATAGTTCAGAGTTTCTCAAAACATAGAATGGTGTTTATATTTTCAGTATTAATTGATATATTATTTTTATTTATAGAAAATAAATTAAATAATCTCAAACATTATCCAATAAATTGATGTTCCCACATGAGGTACTTCGTGAAAGTTATCACCTGTAAGAACCCATGGTGGTCTCAAGTTGCATTAATTCATGAAATGTGGAGTAGGTGGAGATAAGAGAATGAACCTTAAACATCTATATGATTACCCCAAAAATGGGTGGTGATGTGGTATTTATAATAATACTAGATCATGTGAGGTTGTCAACGCATTCTTCTCAATCATGATTAATTAACTTGGGAGTTGATCAACGATTTGGCTATGATTTATACAACCCCGTCATTTGTGAGTATATTATATTTACATATTGGTGGAGGTATTTTTAATGTGTAGAAGTTTTTTTCTATAATGATGCATCTTGATATAGAATTTTTCAACTCTATATTGATTGATCTCAATGAATTTATATAAAATTCTATCACTTTTGTTAAAAACTATTCTAACTAACATTTTCTCCCATTTTTCTTCTAGAACACATGTTTTAATGCTTCATACTCCATTTATCATCGTCAAATAATTCCCACAAATAAAATAGAGTCTAACTAGTATGTTGAGGAATGAAATATTTATTAACCACTAAAATCTATAGATTTCCTCCTTCAAGACACTAATATGGTCATATTCTTATTACACAGGTCCCATGTTCACACTACTCGGGTCAAACCATCCATATAATTATGAGATTGGTAAATATTATAGACTACAATATTTCATTAAATACTTTCAAATATTTATTATCATGAAAACTCAACATATTATAACTCTATAAGATTAAAATACATGGTTTTTTCACAACTCTTCTTTATTTGAAAATTGATTGGTGGGGATTTTTTTTGAAATAGATTTTGTTCAAAAATAGAAATAATTTTAATGAAGTAGACTTTATTAATTAATAATTCAATGAAGAAAAATGGATATTTTCAAATCTAGCATATTTTATTTTTAATACGACTCATTAATTTTCAGGTATGAAGTTGAAGATGCTTCTGTTATGAGAGAGAGTATCAGGAACCATGAGATATATTCATATTTGATAGTCTATTATTGGAATCAGAATAGATTAGATATACTAAATTAGGTTTATTGGGAATATCATTTAATCATAAAACTACTATTGTATGCATTTGGTCTTCGTGTTGATGTCTACTTCCACGGTACAGACGTCGACCGCTTAAGATGTTAGATCATGATCCATAGTGAACTCCACTGATGGAATGTGGTTATTGTTTGTTAAAATATGAAGGAAAATAATATCACTACCATTTAAATTATAGTAATCTTCACCATGATTAAATATGAGGTGGTTTTAGCTATCATGGTGTTCTGGATTCAAAATTAAATAATCATTAATACAACATTAGAGACAGTCATCTGTGTTGGTCTAAAAACATTGATTTTTGTGTGGAAGAATATTTTATAGATGTGCTGGACAAGGTATATTTCTTATACTAGAAGTTTGAGTAATTAGTTGAAGAAATATTCCTAATAATGTTATATGAAGTAGTGTGGACTCCAAAATTAAATTCTTATAGTCATTCTAACCAGATTCTAGAACTGTTGTTAAGATCATTGACATACACAATTGCCATCAATTTTGACCATATAGGGGTAGGGATAAGATTTTGGGATCTCCACCAAATTGGTGGGATCTTAATCACTATATCCATGTATGAAAAATTGTTCCTATAATCTAGTTATTTAGGAAACTTAGAGAAAAAATTGACTCTCATGATGGTTTTTTAGACATCATGATGAGAATACTATGAAAAAACTAACTCTCCACTCAGCAATTATATTAATGAATCTCTTTAAACTATTTATGAATTTTCATAAGGATTATATGTTGACAAAATTAAAATAATTTTTCAAGGTTAGAAATTATTATAACATGTTGTTATATTGGATCCTTCTTGAGAAAGGCTAGTGTAATAGTGGGGCTAAAATATAAAGAACTATCATTCAGAAGTAATATTCAATGATTTTTGGATTTATTTTAGGAATGGATGGATATTCCAAATTAGATATGTGAGCATGGGGGGAGGGTAATGATGTGAAATATAACTATTAAATGAAACTATAATATAAGAACTAGATCCTCTTAGATGTGTTAGTGTTGGTGTCCTGAGAACCAATTGTTTTGTACTTTGATTACATGAATGTACACATATTATATTTTGTTCATTCTTCTGCATGACTATAATATAATAATGTCCGGGAATATTTGTTTCATTGATAGTGTCATGGAAGATCCATTCAATTATGAGAACCTTGAAATGATATAACAATATTCTTAAATAATTTTTTACAGTTGGATGACATACTATTATAGGGAACATAGTATACAGAATGTCATGTGCGAGTACTCGTAATAAGAGGAGAATCTGTCTTAAGGAGTTCGCACTTAGTAATCTCCATGATGGGAGATTATGAGAATAAACCTGCCAGTAGTAATTCCGCATGTCTTTATGTCATCTTACATTGCTCTCTACGAGTGTGTGTAATGGTCCTTAGACTAGAAGATTATCATTAACTCATGTCATGACTCACCCACTTAGATTTGCTGACAAAAAACATTCATGAATACAGTTTTATGGAAGTAGGGTATGTTGGGTGTGTCACGAATGACATGTTGTTAATGGATAAGTCGAGGAAGGATTTTTCCCTTCCATATTTATAGAAGTAGATATCTCGAGACCTTTGATTGAAATAGAACATTCTCCCAAATTCCATGGCCATGGTGTCACAACGAGTTTATTTCTCGAAGTCAATGAATGACAGATCAAGCATATAGGATTAGGACACTACCATGAAACATTATTGATGAGATATTAAGATAAAAGGATTAAAATTCAAAGTAAGTGTTCATATGAGATGACAGGTCTATGTGTCATCAACTGCTTTCTCTTGGGTGCCTTGACCCGCTGCTAGACAATAATCTTGGACTTTGGGAAAGCCCGCCAAAGCACAATGAGAAAGAGGCATAGAGGGTCACATACAAAGTGTATCCAAGTATCTCAAGTAGAATAATCATTATACCTATATGTGGATTAATAATTATTCAAGGAAGCCCAAATCATTTTAATTTTGGAGGAAGAATAAAATGAAAAACATGATATACATGCCATTTACAAGGAATGTACATGCCGTGTAGTTTTCATTTTTGAAAGGAAATAAAAAATAAAAACAAGATATACATTCCATGTACATTGAATATACACATCGTTTTGTTTTCAATCAAAAACTTGTACATGTTGTGTATTAATGATTACACGCTGTGTATTTTTTCCAATCGGGATAATGAAGAAATAATATCATTTTATTAAATGATATTTATTATAATCAGTGCGGGCACATGTCATGGAGTTAATGATTTTATATGGGGTTTTCAATGAGTGTGAATGAAATAAATAAAAGACATAACATGTTTATTTATTCTCATAACTCTATAAATATAATCCCAATTATAAATATCCTCACAGCCCCAACACTTTTCCTTAGAATCGTTGTGCACAACAATTCTGGAGAATTCTCTCAAGACTAAAAGAACTCTATCCTCCAAAAATTCTTTCAAGATCAAGGGAGATCTACCTCTATCAGATCAAGGAGATCTATGGTGGACAATGCAATCAAAGGCTTATTCATGCGAGCACTCAAGGATTCCTTTGGCGACATCCATAGATATGTGGTACACGTGTGGATCATTGCTAGACGAAGTCTACACTTGGATTCTGCGATGCAATGACAGATCACATCTGAACGTGATAATAATTATCAAAAAAGAAACTATTCCATAAAAGTCACTTCTTGTAAATTAATTAAAATCATTATAATCAACCTGTGATGATCCTTCCATCTTGGTTCCAATATTATTCTTCTTATTTTTCTATTTCTGTGATTTAATCCATGGAGTCTGTTTTTTATCTTCGTATTAATGCCGGATTGATCATTGGTAATGACAATACTCTACATGGGAACATCCACCCACGATCTTCCACTACACATGGGACCTTCATGTTGTATCAGAGGGAGTCACAATGTTGATTATAGTTATTTAATTTTTATTGATAATTAACACATTTATATTTGATTCATTAAAGATAAATAGTTCTATAAAACTGAATGAATGTGATCTATTATTCCTCCTTCATTTCTCGATTCACATCCTAGAAAAAACCATTTAAGTTTAGTTTTCCTTAAAATAAAAATAGGGAACTCATCAGGAGGAGACACTCATTCTGTCTGTACAACATAATAATACACGAAGTGTAGTGAAAACTACAGGTTGTGTACATAGGTTCGACGAACTGGTACTAGTCCTCCAAACCACACCGTGTGAATGGAGTATACCTATGTTTTTATAGCACCATGTTGACCATAACTGAACAACATGTGGAAACCTAAATACACGGCGTGTACGCTGAATCAAAATGTCGTGTAGTCCAATACGGCCGAGGTGAAACTGTGTACAAGGAGAAGACATGTACCGCATACACATGATTTCCATGCTGGTAACCAAGTAACTAGGAAATACATGTCGTGTTAGATTAATCTACAAGCCATGTACTCCAATATTTCAAAAGTACAGAAATCACACCAAATCCCCTGGACTGTTCTTTGGATAAAGGGTGAAAATAAATACATGCTATGTAATATAGCATAAATGCCATGTACTTTCCAAAAATAGATTTTCACTAGGTGTCCTCCAATGTAAAAAGACCTGTACGAGGAATATGGATGAGAAGAATCTCAAGGAATTTTAGAAAGGAATTTAAGAAAAAGAATTGATTAATTAGAAGATCATAATTAATATACTTCAAGCACTACATATCTTGAATATGAGAATGATTAAATGAATATTAATGATAAATATGTGTAAATGTCATTGCAAAATATCAATAACCATGAGCTAGACTGAAGACCTTTTTAATGTGTGTATGGTTTAATTTAAATTTGTTTGATTTAAATTTGTTTGATTATGAGCCTTCTTCCATTAAAACGTAGTGCCTATATGCCCATGGTTTTTTAATGTAAACCCCATATAATGGAGGATCTCCCAAGCAAGATCAGATGGTTCAAAATCAGAAACTGAGGCGAAACCCACCCAAGAATATACAATGGTGGACATGTGGGAGCTCCAAAAACCCGAACCATCAGGTTCATGGTGTTTTTACCTAAGTAAGGGTTAGCTTATAAAAACCTCTAGATAATATAACCAATAAAAGCTCATGATCATTCCATTTTATTTTATTTATATCTAATTTCATGGATTATTTATTATGTATGTGATGTCGGGTTCACATAATTAATGAAATAAACATGCATGCAAAGATGGAATAAAACAAAAAACCAGACTATGGATAAACATTATCAGAACATGGTTAATCACTTAAGAAAGCATCACATAAAATTAACAATCATGTAATAATTCAAAACTATTCATAAATAATTGAAATCCCACAAATACCATATTAAGTCAGACCAAGACTTCTTTCACTTGATTAAGGGAATGCCTCAATAAAACTATGTGTTTGACCAACCATTACTGGGACAGTTACTTTTATAAATGAATCTCTTAAGAATGTTTCGGGTTAAATTAAACATTTTACATCAAGAGGAGTATCTCATGCTAGACATGTTCTAAAATGGAGGCGAGTATTGAGGAAATCCAAGTCAGGATTTCTAGATTCGGGAACCCACTCAACAGATCAAGGAACTGTAAGCTCACAGTTGGAAAATACCAGCCTACCTAAATACATTTAAATATCTTGACTAACCCTTGTTGGGGTTATGAAAAGGGGAATATGGATCCTTTCCATTAGATGTCATCACAACTAGACATTCTGAGTTCAATGGTGAGGGGCATTAGGACTTGATAAAATAGAGGGAAAATTAATAAATTCATTTATTTATTTTTCATAAAATTTAATCAAAAGGTACTGATAAATCTGATCTTTTTAATTTTTAGAATAAATATGACAAACTTTTAAACCACATTATCGCTAAGATCAATTTTTGATAAAGGCAATATACTCAACGAAATTAACTCTCAGGAATGGTTTAGGCAGCTTCGGGTTATCCTACGCCATGAATGACGGTTTTACATGTCAGAGTCCTCACTTCTTGATTCACCTGACCAAGGGGTGATTGATGAAGATTTCCTAGTTTACGATCAATATTTGAGTAATGCACTTGACATTCAATGTTTGATTATGTCATCAATGTCTAGTGAGCTCATGAAATCTCATGAAGACATGGATGCCTATACCATGCTCGATCACCTCCATGGTCTATACCATGAGAGAGAAAGAAATAAATGGTTTGAAATCTCCAAGTCTCTATTTTAGAGCAAGCTTGAAAAGGGTTCCCCAGCTAGGCCTCATGTAGTCAATCTCCTTGGCTACATTGTGTGCATGTAGGTTCTAGGGTTTAAAATCCCCAAAGAACTGGGTACCAATCTCATTCTTATATCACTCCCCAGAGCTTCTCTAACTTTGATGTAAATTTCAATAAGAACAACATTGATAAGTCTCTATCTGATCTTCTTATCCTTATTCTCCATGTGGAAAATGATATAATCCGTGAAAAGCCTTCTGTCCTTATGGTGAATAAAAATAAAGGGAAGGTGATGTGTTTTAAGCCCAAAGATTCTTCAAGGCCTTCCAAGAAAAGGAATATCAAAGGGGATGCAAGATAACAAGAGGTTGTTTGTTTCACATGTTGCAAGAAGGGTCACTGGAAGAAAAACTGCACCCAGCCAAGGAAGCAAGGGGAGGCTTCAGGTGAATTTGTTATCTATGTAAATCTATCTATTTTTACAAATTGTGTATTAGATACTGCTTGTGGTTCTTTCATATGTATTCAAATACAAGAACCACATAGATTCAGAATGATTGACCAAGGTGTGGTGGATCTGCGAGTAGCCAACTCAGCTAAACTTTCTATTGTAGTTGTTGGAGACTACCACCTCACATTGCCTATTAGGATGGTCTTGGTAATAAAATAATGTTATTATGTACCCATTGTAACCAAAAAAATTATTTCAGTATCCAAATTAGATACTGATTTATTCATCTTCAAGTTAGGAAATGAATATTTCTACTTTTTTAAAGATAGCATTTATTTTGGTAGGGCACATTTATTTAACATACATTATGTGTTAGACTACACAAACCAAGTAATTGAAATTGATGAAAAAGTTAATTCACAAGACTCATACCACACCCAACATTGGAAACACCAGCTAGGTAATGTAAATGAGAAATGTTTGACAAAGTTACATCAATATGGGTATTTAGATTCTTTGAAACTAAAACCAATTGGTGTATGTCATGCATGTATACAAGGCAAAATGACCAAAGCCCCATTTAGTGGGAAAGGTGAAAGGGCTAAATAGATTCTATAATTAGTTCACAGAGATGTGTATAGACCATTTCCAGTTGAAGCAAGGGGTGGGTTCTTGTACTTCATGACATTTACTGAGGATTTTTGTAGATATAGATATGTTTACATAATGAGGTATAATTCAGATTCTTTTGATTGGTTCAAATAATACAAGAATGAAGTCGAGAACCAGCATAGTAAGAATATTAATAAACACCACTCAGAAAGAGGAGGGGAATATCTTAATCAGGACTTCATTGATTTATTATATAAGTTTGGGAATCAATCTCAACTCACTCCTCCTTATATGCCTTAGTGGAATGGCGTCAGTTAAAGGAGGAACAACACCCTGTTATACATGGTGAGATCAATAACGAGTCATGTGAGTCTTCCATTATCCTTTTGGGGATATGCATTACAAACCTCAGAACACATACTAAACTATGTACCAACTAAATCGATAAATGGTATTCCAAACGAGTTATGTAGTGGACACAAAGCCATGTTATCAAATTTACATGTGTGGGGTTGCGAATAAATTTTTAAGGCCTCTTCAGGTAACAAACATGAACTCCTAGGCACAAAGTGTACCTTTATAGGATATCCCAAGGAAAAAAGGGGATATTATCTCTAAAACCCCTCAAATAAAAAGGTAACAGTTACAAGACATGCCATATTCTTTGAGAGGGTTCACTTTTCCAAAAGAGATATTGGGAGAAACATAGACTTCAATGAAGTCAATGCTTAAGATACACAGGAGTTGGTACAAGAATAGATTTCACAAAGCCTCGTGGAAGAACATTCGGTTCCAGAGACACAAGAATTGCATAGGAGCCTGATAGAGGTAAGAGAACCAGAATGATATGTTTTTCTTGTCACTGAGGATGGTGACTCATTATTGGATGACAATGATGATCCTCTTACATAATAGGAAGTAGTTGAAGGCACAACCCTTTCCAAGTGGCAAGAAGCCATGAATTATGAAATGGATTCTATGTAACAAAACCATGTCTAGATTTTCGTAGATCCTCTAGTTGATGTAAAGCCTGTTGGTAATAAATGTGTATTCAAGAAGAAATTGGACATGGAGGGGCAATTCATCGCCTATAAGGAAAGAGTGGTTGCATAAACTTTTATGCATCATCGAGGAATTGACTATGATGAAACCTTTTCACGAGTTGCGATGTTGAAATGCATCAGAATCATATTGGCCATTGCTTCTTACCATGACTATGAAATTTTGAAAATGGATGTCAAAACATCATTCCTTAATGGGAACCGCCAGGAAGATGTCAACATGACACAACCTGAAGGGTTTTGACTCCAATGGATGCTAACAAGGTATAAAAGTTGTAGAAATCCATTTATGGATAAAAGTAGGCATCAAGGTCGTGGAATATTTGTTTTGATGATGCCGTGACAAAATATGGATTTTTTAGGAACGAATGTGAGATTTTGACTATAAAAGGTTTAGATTAAGTGCATTCATTTTATTAATAGTAAATTCTGATGACATATTACTAATTGGAAACGAAGTACTGATCTTACAGTCAGTTAAGGAATGGTTGGATACATTCTTTTATATGAATGACTTTGGAGAGGCAGAATATATTCTTGGGATCATGATCTATCGAGATAGATCTAAGAGAATTCCTGGCCTGAGTGAAAGTACAAACATTGACAAGACACTGAAGAGATTTTTTATGGAACAGTCTAAGAGGTGATTGTTTCTAAGGTCACATGGCATTCATCTTTCCAATAAAATGTATACTCAGACATAGGAGGAAATAATAAAATGGAAAGTATCACTTATGAATCCGTGATTGGGTCAGTAATTTATGTTATTCTATATACAAGGATATATTTTGCTTATGCATTAAGTGTGGTAGGAAAATATCAAGCTGATCCAAGAGATCTCCATTGGATAGAAGTCAAGACTATCCTTAAGTATCTGAGGCGTACTAAGGATATATTGCTAGTTTGTGGAGGAGATGAGGAACTAATCATCAGAGGAATTATAGATGCTAGTTTGAAGACTGATCAAGATTACATGAAGTTGCAGTGTGGATACATCATCAGTTGGAATGGAGGTACAGTGACCTGGAAGAGCTCAAAGAATGGTGTGGTCGCATATTCTGAGGCAACTAAAGAAGCAGTATATATGTGATGCTTCATCCATGATTTATATGTAGTACGTAGTAATAAAGATCCTATCACAGTCTATTGCGATAATACTGTAGTGGTGGAACTTGAAAAAGATCCAAGGTCACATCAGCCGACAAAGCACATACTTTTGAAGTATCATCTCTTGACGTATTTTTCTCATAGAGTTGAAGTTGCAGTGAGCATTATTTATATAGAATACAACATGGAGGACCACTTTAATAAATCCTTGACTTAGCAGAAACATGATCATAATGTGAGGTCTAGTAGAATAAAACTCATAGGTATTTGGATCTAGTTCATGTGGGGGTTTTTTAGGGTTCGTGCCCAGAACTAACTATTATGTTCTTTTATTACATGAATGTACACTTATTATATATTTTTCATTGTTCTACATGACTATAATATAATAATTTCCTAGAATATTTGTTGCATTGATAAGGTCTTTGAAGATCCCCACTATGATGAGATCCTTGAAATGCATTAGAAATATTCTTAAATAAAGTTCTACGGTTGGATGAAATACTATGATAGGACACATAATATACAGACTGTTATGTGTGAGTACTCGTAAGAAGATGGGACTCTCTCTCATGGAGTTCACACTTGGAAATCTCCAAGTTGGGATATTATTAGAACATACCCACTTGTAGTAATTCTGAATGTCTTGGTGTCATTAGAAATTTCTATCTACAAGCGTGTGTAATGATAATTAGATTGAAATATTGTCATTAACTCAAGTCATGACTTGTCCACTTAGATTTGCTGATGAAAACCGTCATAAATACAGTTGGTGGGAAGTAAGGTATGTTGGGTGCATCACGAATGACATGTTGTTAATGGATAAGTCATGGAAGGATTTGTCCCGTACATATTTATGGAAGTATACATATCGGGCACATTGATTGAAATAGAATTTTACCCAAATTCCATGGCCATGGTGTCACAATGAATTTATTTCAGGAGTCACAGAATGACAGATCAGTCATATAGGTTTATGACACAACCATAAAACATGCTTGATGCTATATTGATACAAAGGGATTAAATTAAACTGTAAGAATTCGTATGATGTGACACGTCAATGTGGAATCATCTTCTTTATCTTGGGTGCCTTGACCCGTTAATAGATAGTAATCTTGGACTTTGGGCATGCCCGCCTGATTCCAATGAGAAATAGTCCTAGAGGGTCACACACTATGTTTATCCAAGAATATAAATTAGAAAAAATATTTTCCACATACGTGATTTAATAATTATTCCAGGAATACCAAATAGTTTTAATTCTAGAGGAAGAATAAAATGAAAATCAAGATACAAAAGTCGTGTAAATTGAATGTACATGATGTGTAGTTTTCATTTTGGAATGGAAATAAAAATGAAAACAGGATATACATGTCATGTACATTGAATGTACAAGCCGTGTAGTTTTTAATGACAAACAAGTACATGAAATGTATTAATGATTACACACCATGTTTTTTTTTTCCAGTCAGTATTTTGAGGAAATAATATCATTTTATTAAATGATATTTATTATAATCTGGGTGGGTGCATATCAAGGAATTAATGATTTTGCATGGGGTTTTCAATAAGTGTTAATGAAATATAAAAAACACGTAACGCATTTATTTATTGTCATAACACTATAACCTCAAACTTGATTATAAATATCCCCACAACCGCAACACTTTTCCTAAGAATCATTGTGCACAACAATTCTGGAGAATTATCTCAAAACCAAAAGAACTCCATCCTACAATAATGCTCTTAATACCAAGAGAGATCCACCTCGATCAGATCTAGGTGATCTAAGTCAGACAACTCAAGAAAAGGATTCTTCACAGTAGCACCTAGATATTCCTTTAGCGACATCTAGAGATACATTGTGCATGTGAGGATCACCTCTAGAGGAAGTCTACACATGGATTCTTTGATGCAACAAATAATCACATCGGAATGTGATTTGAAATATTAATGATGAAATAAAACCCAAAAGGTACTTATTTTCATTTAATTAAATTAATTATAATCTACCTGTGATGATCCTTCCTTTGTGGTTCCAGTATTATTCTTCTTCTTTGTCTATTTTCATGGTTCGATGCGTGGAGTCTGGAGTTTATCATCGTATTGATCCTGGATATATCATTTCTTATATCAAAAATCCAAGTGGTAACATCCACCCATTAGCTTCCACTACACCGGGGACCTTCAGTATGTTCCCATGTTTACCAAATTCAATCACCTGTTATGGAATATCCACACATGGGACATGCCCAAAATTATCATTAGATCATTCATATTTTTATATATATGGATCATAGTGTACAATGGTTTATATGGCATCCAAAAATATTTACACCCCTCCCAACGCCAACATTATGACTTAATTCTCAATCAATATCCGGATGATTCCTATGTCGATCAATAAACTGATGGTGGTTGATTTTATTAGAATATAATAAATGTTAAACTTCCATACCATTCCCATTTCAATATGGTATATGATGGATTACTAGCAGGGAACCATAAAAATTTGGTCACACCAAATTTATTTTCAAGGTGAGTTATTGGTTATATATATAAAAAGAAATATATATTGTGTTCTATAAATAAAAAAATGTTTTTCTATCGAGTTTCAAATAATCCAACACCAAACAATTTATTTTTTCATCAAGGACAACCGAAAGTAGAATATTATAATCATATGTAAACTCTATGGGGTGTTTACCTTTGATGAATCCAAGGCGATGAACATTTTACCACAAGTTGGTGCAATAATTTTTCTATTCTATGATTATAGGGAAAACATAGGTGGAAATATATCTTGATACATTTTTTTGATGATAAGAGATTTGGATATATCCATTAAATTATTTCCATCGAAAAAATGTATAATGTGGCTTGTGATCAAAGGGGATAACCATTTTGGATATATGGTACCTAAGAGATAAAAGTATTCTTTTGAGGAAGCTCAATGGAATCATCCCAATCATTCATGTGGGGATCTGTATTACCACACATCGAGTGGTGAAGGGACTAATGGAAATTAATTAAAGAGTTAGATAACATTGGCATGATCACTACATCTTCAAATGGAATACCTATGGTAAAGTATATGTTCCACCTGATTGATGTGGGAGAAGAAAAAATATTCTCTAATTCCTAGGAAGATAAGGACTATCTATAGTTAACCCTCATAATGGATCAGATGTCATTGAAACCAATAAGGTATGGGGTGGATATTACATATATTTATCTCTACTAATTCAGAATTATGGTCGTATAGAAGGATAGATTTGATTATATATTAGATCTTTTGGACTATGAATACAACTATGGAGACATTTACCCCTATACTACTAGGCAGTGTGTTGTACACATTGGAAGACCTGGAAAGAAAGTAGATAGTGACGTTCCATCACCAAAAGTTCAAGATCTATAAGTATTGGTTCATGAATCATATATAAGATATTATAATAATGACGACTCCCTGGTATGTGATACCAAGAATTTATGTTCTCCATTAGAGAGATTAGAGATCATTCTTGATGAATTCTCATGTGAGATCATTCTTGATGAATTCTCAAGGGAGATCATTCCTTGTGTTGTATTTCACATTCCTAAAACATTAGAATCATAAATATCATCTGAATAATTATGGATTTTATCCTCATACCCATGTATGTCTCATAAATTAAGGGGGATATGAACATGAAAAATGAATACGATGAGGAATCCAATTCTTTTTAAGGAAATACATGTTAAATTCATTGGAGTAAGTGCAAAAAATCCCATTATTTTTTGTCCTACTCCGTTATATCTGGAGGATCACTCTCGGACATCAAAAATGAAATATAATCTTATAATAGTAATTGTAATATAGTTTTTTATCATTAAAATCCAACTATGTCCTGAACATAAATTTTGACATTACCTTATTTTGATTCCATTTTATTCTAAATACATGTATATCATTATTTACTACCTTTTTTTATTTCTCTCTATACATGGTTAGAGGGATTGCATCTAAATAATATTGTAGTATAATCGATAGTATCTACCATCCCGTAGTAGTCTATTATATTGGAAAAATACACTAATAATTTTGTCACCCAGCCTACAGTCCCATGTGGTAAATTCTTATGAATTTATGCATGGATTTTTGACACCATTAATAGAAAATAAAATGACCAATGTATTCATGTGATGTAAGTTGTTTAATCATATTTCAAGTGTTTTTAACCTTTATATAAATATTAACTGATCTACCATATCCTCCACTAATATAGTTTTCAGCAACATAACCCATCCAAAAGAGCATGAATCAGTCATTCCATAGAGTTATGACACTCATTCATTCTCCCCAAAAGCTAGATGGGTAGATATGGAATTAAAATAAAAAACCATTAATAGTGGTGATGTTCAACATTCATCTATTATTGATCAAATATCAAATATTCTAGATAATGAAGAGGAAATGGATTTGTTCCCATGGGAATATCCTGTCATATCAAAGGATGCATTCAAGGGGTTGGAAGAGCCTCTACCATTAGTGGATGTGATGATGATGTTGGTATTTACTGACGAGGAACTGATATTAAATGGAGATATTTATGATTCCGACAAGCACATGGTTATTGAAATTTTCATTTCCATTCATGATATTGATCTAAATATAGACCTACTAGGGGAATTACCAATGAATGAAATCATGAAAAAAATATTAAAAATAGAGTCAAACATTGCAAGTGAGAACTTGGAGAACTGGTGACAAGAATGGCGGAGAGTCTGTAACATCATCAATAGAATTGTATTTGCTTATTTGGGGGGTCATATAGGATATATTATGAATTTTCTAGTGATGTTGGGTACTATTGAAATAGTTATTATCCTCTAATAACTAATTTGGTATATATTAGTCATGAAATTATACCATGTGTGTTGATAGTTTGACACTTACGAGTAGTAAATGATCTAAAATGATGTAAAAACTTCAGTGGATGAAGATTAATTTTTCTAGAAATATTACGGATCACCTAAAAGAATTTCACCATCTCTTATAGGGAGGGGATGATACTTTATTAGGAGCCTCAACAACTAGTTTCTAAGGGTAAGGTGGACCATGAAACATCTCAGTATGTGGATTATGAATTGGTGAGTGATAAGACATTGGTATGGTTGTATTAAGATCATCCATGGGATGAGGAGGAGTTGGTAGAGATACCTAGGTGGAGAGGAGTAATTAATTCAACATGATAGACTCTAACTACACTGGAAGTGTTTTTCACATTGGTGGAACCACAAGGATATTTTTTCAGTATTAATAGAGGACAAGGACAGATATGTGGGTCATCCACCCTCTATTATTTTCCATGAAAAAATGTATTACATTTTATAATTTCTCTTATTGAAATTCTCATCACAATCATATTAATGAAATAATAAACAAAAAAACACTAATATTACATGAGTCATGTGTTGTGTATGATATAAATAACAAATAGAATAAATTTCAGTGAAAACAATTGGTTATAAAATCATGGTTCAGGCTTGAAATATTGAATCAATCACAATTAGAGACCCATGATGACGAGGAATTAGTTTTGTGTGATTCCTTGTCTTTGGTTCCCAATCAATATTTAGGACACATTATCGTGAAACAAAAAGTGTTTTAGACATATAATTGAGAAAATGGAATAGGTAGATTTGAATTTTAAATCCAATATTATAATCTGATGTGTGAATGAGGATTATTGGTTGTGGATGACTAGTGAAAAGAAATGAAACATAAGTTACACTACACATTGAAAATGTTTTATCCTTTTGGATGTACACCATGGATGAGAGTCATACCATTGGAGAATTTATCTATAATCATAGGGGAGCCCATTCAATTATTATCAAGATTTTTCATCCATGTAATGTATCCAATATTGGAGTTATGCCTTGGGTAATTGTTTCATTACTCTGGGGGATCCAATTTAGATTTATAAATGAATATTGATCAGTATATAAGGAAAAAATGTGTCCCTATAAAAGAGAGGGATGGTCAAGAATATTTCCCCAATATTTAATGTTATTTATTTGAACATAATGTATATGATATGACATACCAAAAAACGGATTTCATATTTGAAAGTGGGGAAAAGAAAATCACTTTCTTGGTAAGAGACATATTATGAGGATTTATTCATTTTCAAGTATGGAGACTGATGACCTATGAGTTTTCTTAGTTTAAAAAAATATATATTTCACGTCAGAAAACTAATGCAGATACAGTGAATCTTTAATTTCATGTTGTGAGGAAAGTGGGGCTTGAGGTAACTCATGTGATCAATGGGTCACTGGAAACAAACCTATCATGTGGGGTATGACTAATCCCAATATATTTATCCTGGAATATAGAATATATAAATTAGTTTCAATAAACTCAGTTCTACATATATCAATATATATTTGGGCCACACATAGAAGAGGTCATATGAAATGAAAAGGTGTTCCTTTTGAGAAGAGACGTAAAAACCACATGAATTGAGGTAATGAAATTTTACTATAGTAGAAAGAACAAACATTCATTTCATTGATCATAATCATACACAATGGGGGGGGAGGGGGTCATCGTCTTAGAACATGGAAAATTAAGCGGATCAACTTGAGTCTATAGAAAAGATATAATTATTGGAAAAAATGGAGGTATAATTTTTTTTAGGACAAATAAAATATATTTATACAACACTAAACATCATGTAGGAAGGAAATCCAACCACAAAAAGTTATAAAAGTTGTTGTAGTAGGGTAACAATTCCACACAACTGTTGTCCAATCTAGCGAGGATAATGTTGTCATGAAATTTTATTTCATGTGATAGTGATGAAACAATACAGTTAAATATTATACAAAAAGGGATTTTGATAGGTATTTTACTATTATATATTATGGAATAACAGTGGATTATCCAAATTTCAGATATATGGAAACCAATCCATGCTCCCTAATCCCACATTAGACACGGTTAGAGTTAAAAAAAGGGGAAACTAAAGGCTACTCTATCTATACGAGAGTGCCAAATAGTTTAATGAATTGGGATCAGAATAATGCTTCAAACACTGAGAAAACTCATGGATATGTAGAATATAATTAGGATCATGAATAAATGATAGTGAAACCATTACAAAATACTAAAAATTTTATAATGGAAAACAACTAGTGTCCTAATACTCTACATGAAAAAAGGGGAATTAATGGAGGTAAATTATTCATTCCAAAATGAAAATATATTATGGAATCAATAGATAGGATTAGGGTGTCCATTAAACTAATTAATATATGGATTCTACTTCAATATTTTTGACAATTAAGGATTATTTCATCCACTGATGTAATCTTTAAACATGGGTCATGTAATTTTAATTTCATGATTCCTATTAAATGTGTGTACTTGATGGGAGGAAAGATTTTGGATTGTTGTTTCATATCAATATTTTAGTCCATCTGGAAATGAAATATTAATTGGGAAATTAAAAATATTTGGACAAAATCAATAGATATAGGGGGAAAACTCAAGAAGAGGATCGAGGACCTTGGGGAAACGAATTTGTTTATTGGGAATAATAACATCATTTATTAGGTTTCATAGATTACCAATCCCATAAAATAAATGGAAAAGGATTCACCAGACCTCAGATAAGAGTATATTAGTTTTTTGTTTTCAGGTTTTAGATTTGTATAGCTTGAAGCATGTGGGGCTATGCGTTTTAGGTCATAGATATCAAACCAATTTAGAAGAGGTTAAATATAGGAATATGAAAAAAAAACTCATTGTGAACTGGATAGAAGAATTGAAATAAATATTATACCAAGGGTAACAGACATGAATTTTAAGTTCATTGATCTTGAAATAAAAAAGGGAATCCATTAATCCAATTTTATTTTGAAAAATATTACATTAATGGAGTGTTCCATGGAAAGATTATATAAAATTTTTCAAGTGGTGAATATAGTTTATGTTTATAATGATTAGAGAAAAAGTGGGGTTGTCTATATACTAGAAGTTGGAAAGAAAATAAACTTGAATCAAATAAAAAATTACATCATATTAACACATTATATAATTTGCACATACATTAATCTCTTGAATAAAAGTAGAAAAGTGGCATGAGGATTACAATAACATTTATTTGAAATTCTAGGTTCAACAAGAATTACTACGATATTTCTATGAATAAATAGAAGGACCCATAGTATTTGATCATTTTTATCCATTATTTTTCTTTTTCTCATTCATAAAGAAGGATAAAATCAAATGTAAAGGTTTTTATTTTTTTTAAGTCACCAATTATGTGTTTTCATTGAGATAATCCTTTACATATCCTACATATAGAAATATAGAGTTATTATAGTTAGACTAAGGAGGATTGGATTTATGATTATTTATCGTTAACCATAAATCATTTGGGATTATGGTCATATAACTTCATCATAAAACCAACTTGAGTTCAAGGATCATAAACTATAAGGGTGTTAGTTTTAATATGTAGGGCCTCATGGATAACACCACAATGTTTCAGGTCACGATGAATGGTTCAATGGTTTTTCCACATACATGGGTTGTGAAGAAAAAACAAAAAGTTAATGGAAGTTCTATTACCAATATACATGGAAGCACATAGTTGAGGGATATTATTCATGGACAAATATGGATCCAGATTTATTGTTATACCACTTATGTCACTTCCGTCTGGGGAAACCCAACATTCATGCATAAGAGGTAAATAAGACGGAGTGAATAAGTGTTAACTATTTAGAAAATGTAAGGTTGGTGGGATATTTTTTATGACATAAATAGATTATACAATCTTCACTGTGTATCTAATGAAATTATAATCAAGGAACACATATTTTTATATTGGGTATGGTTGATAAATAACATCACCGACAGAGCATGGTTAGATAGTAGTACTCGTAATGGGTAAAAATTTTATTCATGAATATAACAAATATATATAATAGGGGAGGGATTTAAAATTCCTCTCTATTGAAAGAGATTATCTAAAGCCTGATATGAATGAGAAATAGTCTCATTAACCAATGTAATGGGGTCTTGGTCATAGAGACTTTGGATTGGCTCAAAATTTGAGATCCTAGTGTCACTACGTATCCTATATGGTGTGAATCGAGAGACACATAGTTAAAGAGGTTTGTTTGGTAGGATAGTAACACAATGATGGGGGGTATCCTATCAGATGAAGATCCAAAATATAAAAACATTTATGGTCATAAAATAGGGATTGTGTCATGTAGTTTAATGTCTTTTGGTAATGATTTTTGACATGGTGTTTAACACCATTCTATGAGGATGATAAAGGGCGTAGAAAGCTTCTATAGTGAGGATGGTAACACAGACACTGATGTAAATATAATTCCATGGAGACATCTTCCACATAAAAATCCCTAGATATATGTGGACACAATTTAAGGTTGTGGTTCTTGGAACGTAGTGTAGACTAACAGTTTTGGTCATGTTTTATAGACTTATGGGGATGTTATAATAAAATTAGCCATAGTAGTGTGATCCAAATATGGATGAATGCCCAAGGGACCCAAAATGATCAATTCTATAATATTTCATCCCATGAAGTGTTGGGAAACACAATAAAAGGACATGATAACTATAACATATTATGTGAGGTGATCTATATGGATAAAAGGTTGAGAGTAATGACCATGAGATGGTTTTTTTTTGTCAAAGTACACCTTCAATAATACTGAATAGGGGGTTAATTGAATTCTTTTAATTTTCCAAGCCTAGAAATATACACTCTTTATTATGTGATAATCACATATATTTTATCCTCTAAAGAAGGATGTGGATGAAATGAATGTATAAAAAATATAGAATGGTATATATTTATATTGATTCATGGAATACAAGTTTATAATTCCAATCCACCAATACTTTACTCCTAGATATTGTTGACCTTCATTAGAACCAATAATTTTACCCGGGACTACTAATCGTTTTCTTAAGAACAGCACAAAAGTGTAAAGGTAGTCGAAAATTGGCATAATAACAAGAGATTTTACTAAGATAGAATAAAAATTTAAAAATTCCAACCATCAAGATTCATTTTCTATGAATATTTACACTTCAAACAGAATGGATGAATCTGAAATAGTATTGTTATATCTCAATTTTTCAAGATGAAAATGGAAATAGTGAATAAATATCTAAGTGAGAGAATAAGAATACAAAGAATCTCAAGGAGAGTCCAGTAAAATAGATAAATATATTTATTTAAGGAATTGGGGTTAGAACTAGAAACATAATCTTGTTTTTCATGTAAAATATATATTAGTGTAAAAAGATATGTGAGTGTATGAATTGAAAGTTTATATTATGACATGAACCCACACCCTATGTTCAGCTCTTATAAATGTTGTGTATATTTTTTTATAATAGAAACTAAACAATACACATAAAATTTACAATTCCATGGTCTTTTATCAATCTATGTTATGGATAATTATTTAAAAATATCAAATTTCAATAAACCATTGAAAATGTAATTAAAAAACAAAATAATCTTCAGTTCACACTTCCTCTTAAATAAAAAATACATAACTGATATATCTAGTAAGCCTATAAAAATGAATTTAAAATGTAGGGTGAGTATTTAAAATTCCCAATACAAGGTTTTAAAATAATTAGAAAATTATTTTAAAAATTTTACTTGATATAAACATGCATACTTAAAAGTATCTGGTCACAACGTCTATATAATTAATAACTAATTTATAAAATAATTATTTCCCAAAATATTTATAATTTAAATTATCATTGGTATTTATCTAATAAAAATAATAATTTTTTGGTGAGTAATTTATGATTCTTGGAAGACGTTATTATAACCCATAATGTAAGGCCTCTAGCTATAAATCATTAGGAAGAATGTATCCTTATGACTTATGGGTTCACTTTCCATAACGTCACATAACATACTAGTGCCAATTTTTTTAAAATACATTCAATGGAAATGCCTTTTTCAATCCTAACCCAAAAAAATTCTATAACAAATACATAATATAATTACGTTTAATTTAAAATAAAATATCTTATCACATGTCATATTAATTATTTAAGAGTTTATAAATTATTTTTTATTATAACTCCATGTTTAAAATTTTCTATACATATTAAAAAGTTATTAATAAAATTAATAATAAAAATAATTTAACACTTCATTAAAGTAAATGGAATACCACTTATATGTTAGATAATCGACAAACATAATTATGTATAAATATACAGAGGGGTATAGATCCAATTGTTTACATGAAATAATAGTTATTTAGTATTAACTCATAATATTATATCAAATATCATACATTAACAAAAGTTACATATAAAATATAAACTATAAAACGATATACTAATAAAATTTTCAATAATTTTCATATAGAATTGAATATGAATGTGTTATACCTTTTATTTCTTAAAATAAATTGATATATATATATATATATATCATTATACATAAAATGATAGAATGAAAATAAAATCAAACCCTTTGATAAAAATAAACTACCCCCTTTCAAAACATAGACTTTAAAATTAGATCTAATATCTTTTAAATTATGAAAAACCGAATGTATTATCGATAGATAGATATATATATATGTATATATATTAGTGTGTCTGTCTGTGTGTGTATCATTGTAAACAACATAATTCGATCAATAATCAAATTAAAACTTTACAAACCTGATGCTTAGAAATAATATTTAAAATGAAAATCCTTATATTTTATATTTTGAATATATATAATCATATACACACAAACACACACACACACACACACAGACACACACACACACATATATATATATATGTAATTTTAAAAAAAATTGTTAGAAGAAAATAACCCCTTACATAAATCCATATAAAAAAGGGATTTATTAAGAAAACAATTAAAAAAATATATATTATGAAAAATTATTAGTGAAAATGTACATGTATTTATATATTTGAATATGTAATTATATATATATATATATATTGATGAAATGACATAAACAATTTGAATCCTAACAAACCCTAGGGTTTATAAATAATAATTTGTATCAAAACCCTTATCTTATATTTCTTGAAAATAGATAATCATATATGTATATATATACATATATATATATACACATATATATAAAATATATACACTTATATATGTAAATAATTTAATAACGCATATATTTTGATAAAATAAAATAAACCCTTGCATAAATTTGATAAATTAAGGGATTAGTGCATCTAGGATTCATGTAAAACAAAATTGGGGGACTTGGGGGATGCGGATCACAGGATTCAATATATGATATTCTGGATTTTTTAAACACAAATATATCTTATTTAATCCATCACTAATTGAAAACTGTATGGATTTTTATTTATATTACTTCCAAAAAAATATGTGGAGAGGATATTATTGAGTTTAAAAATCATCCATTTCAATTTTTGGGTATGTCGAGCTTGAGATTGATCAGTGGAGGATGGCGACGTCAACGAAGGAAATGTGATCAGTGGTTGGGATTTCTAATTCGAGGTGGGGAAAATGGACGATATGAATAGTATAAGTGGATGATGGTGTTTGGGATTCAATGATGGTAATTTTTCTAGTACTTGTTAGTTTTCCACGTTGGGAGGTTGAAGAGAACCTATTTATTTTTAAATCATATTATTTTTTAATGTATTATTATTTTATGTTGTAATCATTTCAATAATTATTCTTTTTTCTGAAGCATTACTCTCTTTTTTTAGTCTATCATGTTATCTTCTTTTTTAACCAATGATTATTATTTTTATTTTATCTCACACTGCTTCTCTCACATTTCATCATTCTTAACTCACTATTTTTTCAATTCAACACCAAATTTTAATGTTTTATCATTTAATCATTATTATAGTCATTTTAGATTTTTATTATATTACCATTTATAATATTATTTAAAAAATTAATGCAATATATATATAAATTAGTTTTTTAATAAATAATTCAATGAGTTTTTGTAATTAAAAAAATTAAATTCACAAATAAAAAAACAAATCATTCATATATAATAAAATAATGCAAATTATAATTATGAATATTTTAGAAAAAAACACACACACAGGTATATATATATATTAAGTCATGTTTTTATATATAAAATAATTATATATATTTATAAAATATTTCACATTTTTTCATCTTTTCATTTTATTCTTTAAGTTGTTTTATTTTTAAATTCATATAATTATATATATTAAGACAAAAAGTGTAGCATTGTATACATGTATAAATTATATATATTTATAATTTAAACAAATATAGTAAATATTATATTTATATTTTTTAAAATAGGTTTCTATAATATGAACATTCAAAATTTATTAATTTCAAATTCGATTAAAATTTTAATATCATTAATTAAAAAAATGTCCCTTAAAACCCATTTGAATTTTTAATATTACAACTTATAATACTTGAAATTAATAATTTCACTAATGTACTCAAATATTTAAAAACAATTAACATATTATTTCTATCATCACAAAATAAATAATTTTATTAATGATAAATTTAAATACATTGATTACAATTATTTTGTAAAATAACTTATTGAAAATATAAATATTGTTATTCAAATTCTTTTTAGTGATTTTTTATAACAATCAAATACACATCTCCATATTAAAATACTCTTTTCCCAATATAATACTATAAAATAGTATTTTGTTAGAAAATTAATTTAAAATTAATTTGAAATATAATTATTTATAAGTATTATTATTAATAAAATCAAATAATTTATATTATTATTTTTTATAACATCAATAATTCTAAAAAAAATTAATGGGGTGTTAAATTATTCTCCCCATAATAGTTTTATTCCCTCGTAATTTTTTCATTGGACTAAAAATATTTATTAATTGGTATCACCAAAATTATGAAACACTAGGATGACTAATCATCTAGAATCTACAGCATAAAGCACAACGTATAATCATCAAATTTTTCTAGACCTTTGATCTAATACCAACTATAATGACCAAAACCTGCATCCTAGGTTCAAATCTTATTAATGTAGTGTATATTTTTAATATAAAAGAAACTTACAATACACATAACAATTAGAATTCGTGAACTTTTTTCTGGTCTAGGTTATTGGGAACTAGATACAAGTATTACATTTCGAAAAAACTGTAAAAATGAAATTAAATAATCAAAAGAATGTTTATTTTACAGTACCACTTGAATTAAAAATACATCACTGATAAATATACTAAACCTATAAAAATTAACATAAAATGTTCGGTGAACATTAAAAATTCCATGTTAGGTTTTTTAAAACAATTAAAAAAATATATAAAAACTTTTATTTGAAATAAAAAAATATACATAAAAATAGATATTAAAAACATCTGTATACTAAATAAATAATTTATAAAACCATTATTTCTCCAAATATTTATAATTGAAATGATCATTGGAAATTTTCCATTGTAAATAATAAATTTTTTGGGTGGTCATTTATAATACATGGAAAACCATGTTAAAAACCATAACACAAGGCCTCTATTAATAACTCATATTGAAGTAATCTTCATTATGACTTATGGTTTCACTCCCCATAATGTCACATAAGATACTGGTTCTAATATTTTTAAAATACTTTCAAGGGACCTCCATTTATCAACCATATATGAAAAAAATTATAATACATACATAATATTATTTTCTTTAAAATAAAATAACATTTCTTATAAAATTGCATCTAAAAAGTATTGATAGTTACTAAATAAATTTTTAATATAATCCCATGATTAAAAAATTAATATAATTATTTAAAAGTTATAAATAAAATTCACAATTAAAATATGTGGACTATAGATTAAAATAAATTAAATTTCATAAATAAGTTACATAATGACCATACCTAATTATGGATGAGATAACAAGGGGTGAAGATACAAATTGGCACATGAAATTATTATTATTTGTATTAAAACATAAAATTATAATAAAAATAATTCATAGAACAAATTTAAATATAAAATATAAACCATAAAATGATAAAATAAGAAAAACTTCTAAACATTTCATATAGAATTAAATATGATTATCAAATCCCGTATATATTTTGTAAAATAAATTGATATGTATATTTATATATATATTGAAATCGGTATGCATAAAATAACAGAATAAAAATATTTTGAAACCCTTTGATTGAAATATACAACCCCCTTTAAAAACATAAAATTTAAAACAAAAAAAACCATATCTTATAAATAATGAAAAAACACATGTTTTATAGATATATATTAATAAATATATTTATATATATGTTTGTGTGTGTGTGTGTCATTTTAAAAAACATAGTTTGATCAATAAAAAAATTAAAACCCTACAAACCATAGGCTTAGAAAAAAATTTAAAATAAAAATCCTTATCTTATATATTGTGAAAATAAATAGTCATATATATATACATATATAAACATAAATATATTTAAAAGTCTTTTTAAAATAAAAATAATTTGTATAAAAGAAAATTAACACTTATATAAATCCATCAGATAATGAATTTATAATGAACACTAATTTTAAATAGATAAAAAACATAAAAATACATAAAGTAATGAAATAGGTATGTATATATTTACACGCACACACACACACACACCCATATGTATATATATTGATAAAATCTTACATAATTTTTTAACAATTACATACAGTAGGCTTAATAAATAAACATTTGAATGAAAACCCTTATCTTATATATTCTAGAAATAGATAATATATATACATATATACATATATATGTAAATCGTTATATAAAATAGATAATTTTATAAAATAAAATATAACATTACATAAATTAGATGAATCAATGGATTAGACCTCCTGGGATTTGAGAAAAATGAAAATAGTGGACATGTGACGATAAGGATCAAGGCTTTCAAAGTTAGCCATTATGGGTTTCATAGAAACAAAGCTAACTAATTTAATCCATCACTGATTAAATTCGATATAGATTATTATCTATATGGATTCTTATGAAAGTGGTGGAGAGGATATGATTCAGTAAAAATAATTTTTATCACTCATTGGGGATGTCAATCCTATGATGGGGTTGTGGATGACATCAACGAATGAGATGAAATCGATAGCTGACCTTTTCGCTTCAAGGTTAAAAACAATTAATAATGGAAGGGGAAGGATGTATTCGAGATTCAATGATGAGAATTTCATTGGTACTGGTTAGGTTGTCACATTGGGAGGTTGAATCCAACCTCATTTTTAAATAATTTTATGTATTACAATATTATTTTTTTATGTTGCAATCATATCATTATTTATTCTTTTTAATATATCATTACTCTCTTTTTCTAGTCTATCACATCATCTTGTATTTGTAATCACTGATTCTCATTTTTATTTTCTCTCACACTTCAACTCTCACATTTTCTTCATTCTTATCTCATTGATTTTATTCAATTCAACACCAACATTTAACATTTTATATTTTAATAATTATATTATTCAATTTAAAATTTTATTATATTACAATTTATTAAATAATTCAAAAATGTATCATTATAAATATATATGTATTAATTTTTTATATATAATTCAATGAAAAATGGTTTTTTTTAAAAAATCACAAAAAAAAACATATGAATATAATAAAACAAAAAATTTATAATTAAAAGTATTTATAAAACATATAATAATTAAATCACGTTTTTATTTATAAAAAAATTATATATACTTATAAAACATTTCAATATTTTTATTCCCTTTGTGTTATTTTTTAAATTCAATTATTTTTATGTTAATATAAATATATATATTAAGATAAAAAGTGTAAATTTTTTTCCATGTATTTATTGAATAAATATATAATTTTTTAAAAATTTATAATTCTTATATTTATGTTTCAAAAAACATGTTACTATAACACAGACATTGAAAATATATTTTTATCAAATCAATATACAATTTGAATATCATTAATTACAATAATTTTAATTAAAAAACATTTTACATTTTAATATTACAACTCATAATACATAAAAATAATAATTTACTTAATTTTCAGAAATTATGATAAAATATAATTATCATATTATTTCTATCATCAAGAAAAAAAATAATTTGAATAAGGATATAATTAAATACATTCATTCTAGGTATTTGTTTAAATAACCTTTTTCACAAAATAAATTATGTTATTCAAATACTTTTAAAATCATTTTTTTGAAAATAATCAAATAGACATATCCATATTTAAGTATTATTTAACACAAAATATTTCTAGAAAATATTATTTTAATTTCAAACTTTTAGTTAATATTAATTTGAAATATAATTATTTATAATTATTATTATTAATTAATTCACTTATTCTAAATTATTACTTTTAATTATATTTATTATTATTAAAAATTGTAGGGTTTTACTGTTCATGTGCTTTTGTACTTATATATATTTGTCTACCATTCTCTTATTAAAACTAAAATACTTGTTAAATGTTTATATTAATTTCACTATATGAGATTTATAAAATATATTCATGGAATTAATTCCACACATACTATTCTTATCAAATCACCAATAATAGGATAAATAATTAAATTATACATATATTACTTTCTTCTCATACAAATTACAACGTTTTCATAATTTATTTTACTCAAAATATGTAATATAATATTTAATAAAATATGCTAGAAATAGAATACACATAAATTAATAAAATGATAATATATTATAATTTTTTATAACCATATATTAAAATTATACATATTTTAAATCACATAGGAAATTTTATTCTCATATTTAAAATTCATGTAACTAGTTTATTTATATAGAAAAATTCCATAGGTATTATTCACCTAGATAAATTATTTTCATATCCATCTTACTCGAAAATATGAATATAAATTAGAGGAATGAATTATGAATCCAGTTGGAACTATTTAGCTGAATTCTCCAAAAAACAAATTCACACACCCAATTACTCCAAAATAGTCAATTCATATAGTCATTTGATCGATATAGTTTGTTACATGTGTAGTTGATTAATCAACATATGAAATTTCAATGTATAATATTTCATGATATCACCAATGCACATTGGTTTTTCCTTCATGTAGCTAGTAAATGTAGTAAATTTATGGATAAAACCAAATCATTAAATATCTAGTTTCCATAAATCTCTGATATTCCAAACATCAATAGGTTTCATTAAAAATATGAAGACATGCAGGCTGATAGTATAATGACATAAAATTACTTTCATAATATTAAAACCTAATTAATACACATAAAAATAAAATATTATTGGTATATGAATGTTATTTCAAATCATTAATTCATTAATAAAATAGGATATGTTGGAATAACATTTGTAGTGCAATAAATCCCCCTATTGATAATCATAAACCACATTGATAAGAAAATAAATCATAAAAGGGTTCTATAGAAATTATAATTATTATATATATATATATATATATATTAAAATGATGTGTTTATCCATTTCCTCCCCCATAAATAGACTTATCTGCATTTTAAAGTGGTATGGTATTTCTACCCGTTGATTAAATTTTACCCCTTTAAGTCACTAAAAAAGTAGGGTGGGGATAGGGAAACAAAAATTTAATTTAGTCGCTAGAGTGATGAAATTTTCAATTACAGTTGTAAAACTAAATTTGAATTATTTAAATACATAATTTATGTAATATTTTCATGATAAAACACCCATAATGAATATAAAAATTACATGAAAACAATATATTTGAAGCAAAATTAATAACTAAATTCTAAAAAAGGAGAAATAGATAATGAATAATAGTATTAATGATCATTATTAGTAAGTTAAATAAAATAAATGAATAAAAAATTAATATACTATAAATTAGTTAACTAAAATTAGAATATGGATTTCTCAAATTTATAAGGAGGTTTTGGTGGATTATTGTTGAATGTTGGAGCGGTTGAAGTGGTAGAAGGACGGTCCACCATTGGAGTATAACCACTATCCAAACCTCTATAGAATAAACAACCTCTACCCCACAACAAAAGTATTATTATGGTTTATAGATTGTTTTATTAAAAAAATAAAAAATATTTCTTGAATAAATACTGAAGTTAGATGCATCATGATGAAAAAATTCATTATTTATTAGAGATATTAAAGTTATATATTTCAGTCTAGAATTATTAGTAGTAATATAAACATAAAACATAAATTTTTTTCTTATTATAAATATGGGATATATCATAAACAACATCAAAACATTCCATGAAATCTCTAGAATTATATAGAGGTATTGTTCTGATAGATATTTTTCCTCAAAGATAAACAATTATCTGCACACATATCAATCCAATTGATTATATGTGATTAGAAAAGTACAATTTGAATTTTAACTCATTTATTTGAATCTATGTAATAGATGAAAGAATATTGTTGACTTTCTATTTTATTTTTTAACCTAACTAAAAGAGAATATCTTAGAATACCAAGCTTTGAGAGAAGCAGTTTGAGGAAAAAATAAAGTAATTGGATGCTCTGAAAGTAGCTTCTTCTAAAATTGTCCATTTGAAACATGAAAAATGATAAATCTTCCCACTAAATATTGAAATTCATAATATACTTGATCAATCATATATAATATTACTTGAGAATCATTTTAATTATTGTGTAGGATGAATAAGGAACTGAGACACTAGTAACAAAAATTTTAATAGTTTAATGTGATTTAGAATGAGATAGTTTCATTGAATGGATAAGCTTACGTAGTCTGTTGAAAATCAGTTGTCTTCATATAGAAGTCGTGGTAATAGAAAGAACTTAATGGATTCTATATATCATTGATTATTTTTAGATACTATTCTAGATGAATGATAAATAATATGATGAACATCTGGGGATACTGTTTATATTTCTTCTAAATACAATCAATGGATTCATCAACATATCAAATCATTTCATTCAATGACATATCAGTTTGAACAAATGTATTATGATATCTTCATTGGTGTCCACACCCTCATATAAAATATCATTAATGAATTCGCGAATGATAATAGGTGTGAAAATGATAAACTAAAAATAATAGATCATATAATCCACTTATGAATAATTTTTAAATTCCACATCAAACTAATCATTGAGATCACAAACAATAACAGTTTCATATGAAGATGGTGTAGTTGGTAGAAAACTCTTAAGGAACTGAACTAGCATATAAGTAAACTCTCTAAAGAGTGTAATATATCATTTATTTATATCATGATAGAATTAAACTCATAAAAATCTTCCAAAAATATATCTGATTTAACCAAGAGAAGATTTTAGATCATGTACATTTGATATTTAATAAGAACCATAATTTAATTAATCACTCACTTGAATTTATATAAATGTTTTAGCTAACTCACTCGGTGTCTCATATCTCTAAGTTATTTTTCAATTACCTTAGAGGTAACTAGTTTCATGGGTTAAACTAATTGAGGACTCTTGATCAAGTAATTAGGGAATCCCATCATACCAACATACTTGTTAAAATTAGCACTAGAAGTATAATTCACATTGAGCTTCCAATTCTAATTCCTAGTAGATAATTTTTTCATATAAAACTAAAACACCGATGTTTATATTGTCAAACTCCAATAGTACATATTAAAAAATGTTATGGATGTAATTTTATATATATGAACATTTATAAGTCTTTATCATTGATGGGGAATCCTTACAGACATATTAAGTTAACGAAACAACCATTGGAGTATGTAAAATAATACTATATTATTCAAAATACATATCTCCAACTCAATCTATATTAACAAGTTACTCAAAATGTATTGAGTATTTTATTTGAGATGAAACCTTATATTAAACACATTCATTATCACTTGGAACCCTTGGCATAGTCTAAAATAGATTTTTTTACATTATCATTGACTTCAACATGTTTCTCAATGAAATTATCAACTGGGTGAACATATTCATTAGCTCTAACAATATCATCCTTCTATCTATAAATTCTATCTTTCTCAAAAAGTATAATATCAACAACTTCAGGCTCTAGTATAGTAGAAACCAACAACTATATCTCCCCACTATGAAATCCTTTAATATGTGATGCATCCCATGGTGGTGAGGTCTAGGATATATCCCCCATAACTGATATAGTTGGGGGTACGACCACTTCAGCATCAGATTCTAGCCAAACCAATCTTATAGACCAGGAGGATGAATCCTAATTTTAAATAAATTTCATTAAAAAATAATAGATATGGTGTATTATTATGAAATTTTATAGTATCTCATTTATTAATAGATTTTAATTTTTTATTTAACACTAATGTGATGTGCCTTCCATAGGGATTGGAGATCAACGCCCATATCTTTTGTAATTAATTGTGAATAAACAACATTATAAACCAAAGAATATACAACATGATGTTTTTTATCCAGACATTTATTGACACGTTTCGAAATACAACACCTTTTATATATCACTATCACTCCAAGAAATCTCATCCAGAATGAACATACAATGTAATTTACATTCAACATCCATATCATTCATATTTTCCTTCATGAATGAAATGGTTCAAAAAATTAACAAGAATAGTATAGTTGGTCCCACATTACTCCAACCAACTTGATTCTAGCTAAAACTCCACTCATCCTTGTGAGGTTAATAAATGAAATCATCTATTTCTATAGATTAAAAAAGAATGAATTTCCATTCAAATTCAATATAAACAATACTCTTTCTTTTCCAAACTAAAACTATAAATTTTATATAAACCGATTCGCATCCAATTAGATGAATAATCTAAATTTCTTCTCATTAAATAATAATACTCATTCTTGTAAAAGAAATAAATTAATCCACAATATGATGTTCCACTTAAATGAGAAATGTCAATGACATTCCAAGATAGCACTCTATATGGTGCACCATTTACCTTTAGATTTTTTGAAAAACTAGAACAACCATCACCTTTTCTCTTGGACTTTCCCATCATAAAATATTTGGTTGGTGGTCGAGTGAAGGTTGAGAAAAAATCAAGAGATTGATTATATTCAGAAAGAATATACATAGGTTAAAGGTGAGGAGGTATATGGTTGGATTCGGTTTTCAGTTACATATCTAAAATGTAATGGGGATACATAATGATTTAGTATTTATGGTTGATTATAATAGATAAATTTCGAAAAAAAAATATATTTTAAAATAAAAATATTTTATTTATTTATAATATTAAAATCATAAAAAAATTAATAAATAACCATAATAAATTCATTCCATATCTAAAAATAATTAAAACATGATGACATTGACAATAAATTAATCAAATAAATAATAATTAAAACCAAAATGAAATAAATTACAAATAATTAAATTTTAAAATTCATAATTCCATTGATTTAAAATCAAAACATTCACATAAAAGGGTATTAGTATACATAACAATTAATTGGTCTTCCATATATACGCATTATAGAGTGATTCTCCTTTTTTAGTGTAATCTCGTATGAAATGATGCCCTAGATCTATGTGATTTATACTTGAATGGGTTATTAGAGTTTTTTAAATTTTGATAGAAAATATTTAATCACATTTAATTGATACTATATTATAAACGAATCCAACATTCAATATGGTGTGTCTAATCCACAACATCTTAGAACAACAACAACCTGCAACAATATATTCAGTGTTAATATTAAATAATGCAACTGAGTGTTTCTTCTAACATGTCCAAGATGCCATGGATTGTACCAGAAGGTGGAAGGTTATGGAGGTTTACTTTGTCTTCAGTCTACAACCAAAAATGTAAGCATCGAAATTTGATTTCAAATTAATGTAATATACTTTTGTTAAAAAGTAATGAAAGATTTATTTTTCCATTAAAATATCATAAAATTCATTTAAAAACATTCAAATTATATTCATTGGGATTTATTTTGGAATATAGAACATAATCATATTGAAAAAATAATTTTATATAAACCTGAATTTAAATATAGAGGACTCCTAATTATTTTTCTATATAACATGTTCTCAATTGTTTCCATATCTTTATCAAAACCCTAATTTTAATTAAAAATCATAAGGGCTACATGTATTTTTCTATTTTTGTGTCTCAACCTCTTATGTAAGAAAATTATTTATTTACATTGATTCATAAAATTTCCAAAATCGTTTTGATAAATTTGGAAACCTAATATGAAATTTAATTCACCCTTATGCCCATATCAAGTTATTTTTTCATGAGTTTTTAAAAATCATTACACACAATATTATATCCAGTACTAAAAATTTACTTAATCAAAATTCATATAAACTAAAAAAATATCTAAAGATAATTTTTTCTTAAAATATATGGATATTCCCCTCGAACTGAAAATACATTGGATAAAATAAAAAAAATTAAATTCTCCTACAATCATGTAGGTACTGTTTTATGTTTGTAAATAACTTTAGTACGTTTGAAAAGTGAATTGAAAAATGGTGGATTTCCAAATGATAAGGTCTTTCAACATTTATTTTTCCATAAGAAACTCAATTATGAAATCATATTTTACATCAATATAATATAAGTTGAAGGTAATGTGAGATTCATATATTATGAGAATCCTATTAGCTACTAAAGAAAAAGTATCTTCATCATCCATACCTTCCTCTTGATTATATCGTTAAGATACCAATTTAACCTTATTCCTAATGATCACACCATAATCATCTTATTTATTCTAAAAAACTATTTTTTCTAATAAAATTATAGTTAGAGGGTCTAATATATAATTCAAATACCCTACTACTAATAAACAATTTTAAATCATCGTGAATTGATAAAACCCCACTCCCATCAAATATGGCTTCATCTAGGGTTTTATGATCCATTTGAGATAAATAAATATAAAACTCTATAAGGATACATATACTCATTGTATTCAATGTTCATTTATCAAATCATCCGATAATAGTTTATATGGGATTTTTCTTCATGGATCGTGGTTATCTAGGATCCACACGTTCAAGTTCACTAGTATCCAACCTTTTAGGATTTGGTTCTCTAAATTCATGTTCATAATACTCATCTATTTTAATATAAATGGGTGTTTATGGTATCTTATTTAAAAAATAATATGTTAAATTATAAACTATAGCAATTTTTTGATCAGAAGGATCACACTCATCAAATTTAAGATGAAATTATTTTACAGAAATCTATGACATTTAGTTTAAAACACTACATGTCTTGGAAGTAGTATAGTATCCAATAAATATTCCTTCACAATCCATTAGATCAAGTTTACCAATATTATCATTTTTTATTAGAATAATTTCATTACGTCTAAAAACATTGAAGTATCTAAATTTTGGATTTATATTATTCTATAGGACATAGTGATTTCTCTTCTCAATTAGCCTATTTAGAACTCTTTTAGTGACACAACATGTTTTATTTATAGATTCATCCCAAAAATGGGTGGTAATGTTATATTCACTTAACATTATACTAGAAATTTATTCCAATGACCAATTCCTCCATTCGACAACATCATTTTATTGTGTTATCTTAGGGGATTAAATGTATCATTTATTCCATGTTTTGAACAATATGAAATGAAATAATAATTTTAAAATTTTCACCATGGTTACTTCTCAAAGAACCAATTTTTCTATGATTCTCATTTTTGAAAACATTTATAGAATTTTATAAAAATATAAAAATATTCAATATTAAATATAAAAAATAAAACCCATGTACATTTACATAAATTATTAATTATTATATAAAAAATAATTTCATCTTAGAGTTTATTTTTTATAAGGAGAAAAAAATTCCATTTGTATACCCAATTCAATATTACCCATTTAGTAATAATTTCCATGTTAAGTTAACATTTCGGGTAATAATCACTTTCTTTATCGTACTTGTTTTAACTTGTCACTCTTGGTTGTATCACATATATCATGATTAAAATACTTACAGAATATAAAACATGATAAATATATCATATATATTTAGAATATAAATATGTATAATAGACATATATATGAAATGTAAAACACCGTTTATGGAGACAGTAGTCCATACGTACGCAGAAACGTTGTTTTTGTTTTCATATAGTATTGAACAGATGTAAGTAAATAAGATATATGTCAGTACATAAATCCTTATATATATATATATCTCTCTCCAGTATAATTATTATGTCATACATTACATACTTATTAGTAATAAATATTTTCTAATCGTCGATGAATGGTGAACTTGGAAATGAATCTCATCACGTCGTGGAGACGGTAATCCGTACGTACGCACGAGCGAAAATATCATTCTTTTGATATTAAAATAATATATAATTGGATGTTATATCATATATACAGAATCATTATCATTTTATATTTATTATTTAAATGAATTAAAAATCATTATTATATCCATCCAAATAATAATATATTGAATAACAATTACACCACGACATGGAGACGGTAAGCCGTACGTACGCACGTATGGTGACATGTCAATCAAAGGATGGATATAATACTGAATATGGTGGTACCATATTTATAATAATATTACAGTATATAGTAGATACTGGATTAAATATTTTAGAATGGTAATAACAAAGAAAGAAGAAGTGGAAGAAGAAAGGAACTTGAAAAGGGTGGTGAAATCATTACCTCTTCTTCGGGTTCATTCGTTTGATTTGATAAAAAGGGATCCTTATGATGGCTTTTTGACTAAAGGAAGGCCTCTAGGATTAAGTGAGGGAAGTTGAGAGAGTATTTGGGCAGAGTTTGGCTGAACCAAAAGGCTTTTAATGTGTGAGTTAATGAGAAGGAGGAGTGCCCTTTTATAAGAGGGGTGAGGGGAACCTTTGGAAAAGCTAGAAATATTAATTTATAATAAATTAAAATTCGATTTATAATGGCTTAAAAGTTGATTATTTAAATTCTAAGGTGGGGATAGGTCGAAAAAAACTCAACCAATATAATTTAGATAGGTTTGTGTCATTATACTAACCTTATCTTTAAGTATTAACTCTTAGTTAATTAGTTTCACTTTTACAATGTCTCTTTGTATTTTTATATTATATGGTTAAAAACATACTATATACATCCAAGTGACCCCCATGTGTTCCATTAATGATATATATATCATGATATAAGTCTCTTGGCCAAACCTTATATTTTTAGGAATTAAATATCAATTAATAATATACTATTTGATATAAAAACTCTTTTATGTCAATTTTGAAACTATTCAATAATTGATTTTTGTAAAAATCATAACAGAATTATTACTTCGAAAAACGTTTATTAGATCCTTTCTAACATGTCATATTAACTTTTAAAATTAGTGTAATTCATAAAAAGTTTCAAATTATATTTATTCTGGTATCTACAATATCAATCATTTTAATTTTTTACTATTAGGGTAATTACTGCATCACCATTGTGCCATATATAAATTAACTTATTTAATGTCTAAAAATTATAGATAAAATACCATTATGTAGGAAATGTTCTAAGATTCATTATGAATATTTATAGCTGAAAATCCAACATATATAACCCTACATTAAAATTGGTTTTCTAAAGGATATATGCTTATATCATTTTTGTACTTATTTTAACTTAATTAAAATAAAGTGTCCCTATCACCTACAAGTGGCTCCATGGGGTCTCTAAATTGACCCAAAGATGCCAATGGTCGGAAATGTATCCACCAATAAGGTTAGGACACGTTTTAGGGTAATTTAGTATTATTATAATATTAATTTTTAACCCTTATTTACGGGATTTACCCTTAACCATGGTAAATAAAATATTTACCGCAGTAATTATTCAAAATGTCTAAAAATAAAAGTTACCTATTTAAAAAATATGAAAATCTTGATTCCAAATATGGAATACATTTTTCCAAATTCAAAACACAGAAGTCGAAGAAATTAATTTAAAATTAATTCCCGTTGTTAAAACAAAAAGCGTGTTTTTAAGAGATAATAACTATCAAAAGATTGACACTTGTTTATGTCCGGTTTAATTGTAAAATTATGTACAATGACCAACATTATATTAAATGGTAAAAATATATTCTAAATATACTTTAAAACCACTAAAATTCATAATTTATCAATATAAATTATTTCGATTAAAAAAGTTGTTTTTAATTAAAATTTAGTAATTTTCGCTATTCATCAAAATATAAGTGTTATCCGAAAAGTTCCAAAATTTCACCCTAGGGTAAATTCGATATTCCGAATCCAAAAATGAAGTCCATTTTGAAATATAAAATATATATAATTTCGAAAAGTAGGTATTACTATTCATAACGGCTAGTTTGATTGGTTGTGGTGTGTGTTAGAACTCGAAGTTGCGTACAACACACACTACTGTATTATTCAAAGGAAAGCGTACAGTGGAAGCTTGGGATGTTTAATTTTAAATTTTTGATGCCCCCATTTAGTTAAAAAGTTTAATATATTGTATTTAAAAAGGGTTCACTATTAAAAGTTGGTAAAAGTGAAATACTGAAAATGAATTTGTTCTTACATTATGTCTAAGAAACTCATAATATGGATTCTAAAATTATAAGGATTATATAAAGTTTAAAATTTAGTTAATATTATTCATAACCTCTTTTTAACGGCTTTTTTGGTAATTCATGGTGTGCTTGAACTCGGTGTTAAGTGTAGTGCAAGTTATTGAATTATTTTGAAGAAATAACACACCATGAAATCTTGGGGTGTTACATTCTCTCATCCTTCAATAAATTTCATCCTCGCAATTTGAAATTGTTCTTCGAAAATAAAATGTTGAAAATAGAAAATATCTTTGTGGGAAAACCCATATCGGAAATTGGGTTACCAAAATTTACTCTTAATATGAGGAAAAGAGATATTAAAGGGTTACCACTAAATTATGATCTCGATTAGGAGAACATTGGTGGCAATTAGAGACATATAATTGGAGGAAAAACATAAATATTTATAGGTAGTTATTGAGGTCATCAATCACAAACAAGTTTAAAATTGAGGTCCTTAAATTCATCAATCTGTGATGATTTAAAATACCATCGATTCAACAAAACATAAGGTATTAGGATAACACATTTTAGACGTTTCAAAATATCTTAGTTGAAATCTCACATCGAAAAATGAATTAATGAGGCCTCTATTTAAAATAAAGAGTAGAAAGTTTGAAGATTACTGAAAATAACACATACTAGGGTTCCATGTAGGAAAATATGGATATGGAGGAGAAATATAACCATCAATTATTTGATGGAGAGTGGTGGAGAACATGGCTATAAAAAGGCCAACAATCCCAAAGCCATAAATTAGTGGTGATTTAAGGTACCATCTAGGACAACATTTTTGTTCTAAGTTCATTTTCTTAATGTTTAGGAATTTATTTATGAGATTGGATAAGATCATAAGGAGATATACTTACTTTATAATTAGATTTTTATCCATTAATAAATTTCTACAACAAACTCATCTTTCACTCTAAAAGATAATAGAACGTAAAAAAAATTCTATTTATACTATTCATATAGGGTTCTAAAATAAATGATCTTATAATTCATCTACCAGATCTTTTTAAAAAAACTACATTATTTAATCCAAGACATCTCGTGGGCCAGTGGTAGGTGATACACCCTTGTTGCCCTTCGGTTTTGGGTTCAAGTCTCGGGCCCTTGCCGGTCGCGACGGGTTGCTGCCCGACCTCTGGGTTGTCCTTTTATGGCAATCCAAAATTAATCTCAAACTAGAATTTATCCAAAATACGTCTGTCCAAACTCACATTACAACACTTATAAGGAATGTAAACATAATGTAGATCCTTTTTACCCTGTAATAGCATATGAATACCTTCATCATGTATTCTTTTAAAACACTAAAACATCCTGAATTACCATAATCCTTATTGATTACAATCATGCTCCCTTATTCCATATAGAATGCTGGATATGCATCATCAATCCAAAAATGTTTTAAACCCCAACAATGATGGAATATACAAATCATTAATCAGCTTCAAGGTAGTCAAGAATATCCAATATAATTTATCCAAATCAGTCATGTATTATTCTAAAATCACTACCACGGTATCCGAACCATATTATGGTTTATCTGTCTCTCAACCATATATTTTCCAAAACTTTAACCTTCTATTGAGTCACTTTTCTTTGTTCCACACAATATCATGTCCTTAATGAAATAGTATTGCAGTATAATCTTTATATACTCCATAATTATTATAACAAGTACATTGTTGATACAACACTCAAATGACATAATCAACATAAGAACTCTAATCATTCCAAAACACCTGTGGTAGTATCATAACTTGATTATTATCCAATAGCATCATTTGCGGCATAGTCTGATGACTGGGACATAGGTTCGCGTAGTGTCCAAACTCCTTGCAAATGAAGCATTGTGCATTTGAAACCATTTTCTTACCCTAGTAGTCACGTACATTGTGCCATTTTCCTCCACACTTATAACAAACTCCCATTCCATTCAGGAAAGTTCCATGGTTTTTCCTCCCACAGTTATCAAATATGGGAAAATTCTTCTTTTCCCTCTTCCTTTTATCCATCTTTCTCTCTTCCATCCTTTTATTCTATTGCTTCCCTTCAAAGTCATAGGACTCAGTAAACTCGTTACTTATCTTATCAAAACATGATATTATTTCTTCATATGATGATAATACATGAGAGACTATTTCCCTTATAAATGATGTCTTAGTACCATGAAAGATATGATCCTTTCTACTCTTTGGATCATACGTATTACTGGAGTTCACATTCTTTCTACTGGGTGCCAATTCTATACAATAGCATAAACTAGTTCAGTTTATGAATTGCAATGAATAATTACCAAACTTGTAAAATACCTAACACAAATTGAACAGTTTATGGATATAATCCATAATCATAAAAATGTTTTCTTTGAGTAAGTATATACTCATGAGCCCTTCATAATGGTTTGTAATGAAAATGAGAATTATCCTAAGAATATCCCCCGGGAGTGTCGTAACCATGACTGCAGCAAGGCCCGTTGTCGTGCACCAGTTCCCGTTTGAGTCTAGATCAAAGCGGTGTTTTCGGGTTTTACCCTTAGGTACATCTGTGCCAGAGCTACCTCTACCTGCTCGTATCCAGACATGGATGTATTACTCAAAAAACTCACAAAATCTCTACAATACCAAAATTCATGGAAGTTCTTCTATACTAATCTTCAAAGTATATCTTAGAGCTATGTGCTCTAATCAGAGTTTTATCTAAATCTAGTTTCCAAGGATATTTCTAAACTTCCTCTGATACCAATTGTAATGCCCCGACCCCAGTGACCCAGAGTCAATGCATTATTTTAATACATTGGCATGATTACAAGGAACCAAGTCCTGAAGAACCGATCAGTTTAGCAGTCTTGGAAAATATATTACATACATGAATATTACATTACACATCATAACATACAAAACAACATAAATAATCCTTTATGAATGCCATTATTCCCTTGTCTTAACCCTGAATATCAATCACATTACACTTCTTGAAATCCTGGGAAAAATAAAACATAGAAAGGGGTGAGCTCAAATGCTCAGTAAGGGTAAGCAATACAACGTAAACTTTCAAAAATAAGAATAAACATTTAAGGCACTGTATAAAACTAAAACAAAATCCTTTTAAACTTGAACTTCAGTATAATATGGCAGAAATAAAATGAAATAATTCCATTTACTTATTCACATGGATATTATACTAATCTAATAATCACATGCAATATCACTAACCACTTTCATAATGATGGAATGCATGATTCAGAACCTTAGTTTCTTTGTCGAGGCCTCGTGCCAAGACCTAAGGGATAGCTGTAACTAGAACCCAACCCGGAGAGCCTCTGTAACCGGACTCCATCCCGGAGTGCCTCTAATAATCGGACACCAACTCGGAGTGCCTCTAATAACTGGACACCAACCCAGAGTGCCTCTAATAACCGGACACCAACCCGAAGTGCCTCTAAAAATCGAACACCAACCCGGAGTGCCTCTAATAACCGGAAACCAACCCGGAGGGCTTACTTTTACCGGTCCCCAACCCGGAAAATACTACTCCAACACATTCATCTTAAGAAGAAGATGAAATATAACATAAAAATTTGTATTAAAACTAGCATGAGAAATGTCAATACTTTAACCATAAACCATGAATGGTATAAAAATAACATACCCACAGTCAAATATATCACAAAACCTTCAACACAATATGGAATATTTGTATCATGATAAATCAACATCAAAACAAGTTTAAAATCAATTAAAGTATTTTGACATATAAGAGATTTATTTGTAAAAATCTTTGAGAGAAATACCCATTTTTCATGAAAAGATTTAAAAGTCACACAATATAGAAAAGAAGTCATTAAAAGTCATTTTTGAATCAAAGTGTCCCATACCACTTTGAAACTTTTGAAAGGAATTATCATTTTAAAAAACATTAATGTCCATATAAATAAATCCTTGAAAACCATTTTGAAGACATGGACATTAATAATAAAGATTTAGATGAATAAATATTTAAAACATTTTAAATGATGTTTTAGTAAAAAGTACCTTAAAATAATCCCTATGAAAACCCTTTCATAAAACATGTACATGGATAATAAATATTTCCTAGTAGATACTACTGTAAAAACAACCTCTAATAATAAAGAGATTGTTAAATTAACCCTTACCAGTTTGGTAACTTACGAAACATACAACCCATGAAAGAGGTATCATAAAATTAATATATAAATACCCATACATTAAAGTGTATTACACAAATAATATAATTATGGGCAGTACATACACCACAAAAAAGGTAATAGTGGCAATATGGCATGAATCTCATGGGAATAAGAAGTGAGATGAAAACCCCTTACCTTGAACATTCCATTAGTCGAGGGTATGTTTAACCTCCTGTGCGAAGATCTTAGTATGTTATTAAATTATACCAGAACCATATAAATATTTATGATATCATACATGATTCATTTATGACTTTATATTACCCATTTAATAATAATTTCCATGTTAAGTTAACATTTCGGGTAATAATCACTTTCTTTATCGTACATGTTTTAACTTGTCACTCTTGGTTGTATCACTTAGATCATGATTTAAATACTTCCAGAGTATAATACATGATAAATATATCATATGTATTTAGAATATAAATATGTATAATAGACATATATATGAAATGGAAAACACCGTTTATGGAGACGGTAGTCTGTACGTACGCATAAACGCAGTTTCTGTTTTCATATAGTATTGAACAGAAGTAATTAAATAAGATATATGTTAGTAAATAAATCCTTATATATATATATATATATATCTTCAGTAGAATTATTATGTCATATATTACATACTTATTAGTAATAAATATTTTATAATCATCGATGAATGGTGAACTTGGAAATGAATCTCATCGCGTCGTGGAGACGGTAATCCGTACGTACGCACGAGCGAAAATATCATTATTTTGATATTAAAATAATATATAATTGTATGGTATATAATATATACATAATCATTATCATGTTATATTTATTATTTACATGAATTAAAAATCATTATTATATCCATCCAAATAATAATATATTGAATAACAATTACACCACGACGTGGAGACGGTAAGCCGTACGTACACACGTATGGTGACATGTCATTCAAAGGATGGATAGAATGATGAATATGGTTGTACCATATTTATAATAATATTATAGTATATAGGAGATACTGGATTAATTATTTTAGAATGGTAATAACAAATAAAGAAGAAGTGGAAGAAGAAAGGAACTTGAAAACGGGTGGTGAAATCATTACCTCTTCTTCGGGTTCTTTCTTTTGATTTGATAAAAAGGGCTCCTTAGGATGGATTTCTGACTAATGGAAGGCCTTTAGAATTAAGTTTGGGAAGTTTATAGAGTATTTGGGTAGAGTTTGGCCGAACCAAAAGGATTTTAATATGTGAGTTAATGAGAAGGAGGAGTGCCCTTTTATAAGAGGGGTGAGGGGCACCTTTGGAAAAGCTAGAAATATTAATTTATAATAAATTCATATTCGGTTTATAATGGCTCCAAAGTTGATTATTTAAATGTTACGGTGGGGATAGGTCGAAAAACACTCAACCAATAGAGTTTAGACATGTTTGGGTCATTATACTAACCTTATCTTTAAGTATTAACTCTTAGTTAATTAGTTTCACTTTTACAATGTCTCTTTGTATTTTTATATTATATGGTTAATAAAAATACTATATACATCCAAGAGACCCCCAAGTGGTCCATTAATGATACAACTATCATGATATAAGTCTCTTGGCCGAACCGTAGATTTTTAGGAATTCAATATCAATTAATAATATACTATTTCATATAAAAACGCTTTTATGACAATTTTGACACTATTCAATAATTGATTTTTGTAAAACTCTTAACAGAATGATTACTTCTAAAAAAGTTAATTAAAATCTTCCTAACATGTCATATTAACTTATAAAATTAGTTTAATTCACAAAAAGTCTCAAATTATATTTATTTGGGTATCTACAATATCAATCATTTTAATTTTTAACTATTACGGTAATTACTACATCACCATTGTGTCATAAATAATTTAAATCATTTAATGTATAAAAATTATAAATAAAATACCATTATGTAGGAAATGTTTTTATATTTATAATGAATATTTATAGCCGAAAATTCAACATATATAACCCTATTTAAAAATTGGGTTTCTAAAGGATATATACTTTTGTCATTTTTGTACTTATTTTAACTTAATTAAAATAAAGTGTCCCTATCACCTACAAGTGGCTCCATGGGGTCCCTAAATCGACCCAAAGATGCCCATGGTCGGACATGTATCCACCAATAAGTTTAGGACACGTTTTAGGGTAATTTAGTATTATTATAATATTATTTGTTAACCATTATTTACCGGATTTACCTTTAACCATGGTAAATAAAATATTTACCGTAGTAATTATTCAAAATGTCTAAAAATAAAAGTTACCTATTTAAAAAATATGAACATCCTGATTCCAAATATGGAATCCATTTTTCAAATTCAAAACACAAAAGTGGAAGAAATTAATTTAAAATTAATTTCCGTTGTGAAAACAAAAAGCATATTTTTAAGAGATAATAACTATCAAAAGATTGACACTTGTTTATGTCCGGTTGAATTGTAAAATTATGTACAATTATCAAAATTATATTAAATGGTAAAAATATATTCTAAATATTCTTTAAAACCACTCGAATTCATAATTTATCAATATAAATTATTTTGATTAAAAAAGTTCTTTTTAATTAAAATTTAGTAATTTTCACTATTCATCAAAATATAAGTGTTATCTAAAAAGTTACAAAATTTCACCCTAGGCTAAATTTGATATTCTTAATCCAAAAATGATGTCCATTTTGAAATATAAAATATATATAATTTCAAAAAGTAGGTATTACTATTCATAACGGCTAGTTTGATTGGTTGTGGTGTGTGTTAGAACTCGAAGTTGCGTACAACACACGCAACTGTATTATTCAAAGGAAAGCATACCGTGGAAGCTTGGGATGTTTCATTTTAAATTTTTTATGTCCCCATTTTGTCAAAAAGTTTAAAATATTTTATTTAAAAAGGGTTCACTATTAAAAGTTGGTAAAAGTGCAATACTGAAAATGAATTTGTTCTTACATTATGTCTAAGAAACTCATAATATGGATTCTAATATTATAAGGATTCTATAAAGTCTAAAATTTAGTTAATACTATTCATAACCTCTTTTGAACGACTTTTTTGGTAAGTCATGGTGCGCCTGAACTCGGTGTTGCATGTAGTGCAAGTTATTGAATTATTTTGAAGAAATAACACACCATGAAATCTTGGGGTGTTTCAACATAATGATGGAGATATTTCCAAATATTTATAAATTATTTTTCTATATGAATGCATTAAAAAATCATGGGCTTTCCAATTTCTGGAAAAAGTATCAAATCATTGGCTACCTCTTTATAATCTAGTTTTAAACACACATTTTAACACTAAGAAAAAAAATGGGCTAGGTGATTCTCATGTTAATATTTCTTGTTGGATACAGAAATGTTCATTTTGTTAAAATATTGTGTTTGGGGGTTCTGATCGACAAATATAAGGTATAACTTACTTTTGGAAAAAAACATTGATCACTTTGTCTTTATAGATGTTATTCATGTGTCAACAAATTGATAACATCATCAGGGTGTTTCAACATGCACATTCACTTGGATGGATGAATGGTCTAAAATCCATAGTATATATAGTTCATTAATGGGGTTTTATTTTGATCCACTATATTGGAAACTACTATGAATACTATGTTGTTTCTTAGATTGGAATAACCACAAAATTCACCCTTAGATATATAAAAAACCCCACATACATTGGTTATGTTTGACCAAGAAATGATTATTTAAATCCGTGTTTCTAGAGAGAACATCATGGATTAAATTAATCAGCTCTTCAATAAGGATGATATCATATAAGGAGCCTAGAAATAAGCTTCTTATAACCATTAATATTATAGATAAAATCAGTAATTCTAACTTCTACTTTAGTTACCTGCACTATGAAAAGAACATGAGAAAATTAGGTTACTCTTTTTCTTTTATCAAGGTACTATTTAGTGGAAGAAATTTTATTAGTAGGAATTTCAGGTAATATGGCCTCTCTCTATCTCCCTATCTAATATAGGGTATGCACACCAGTTGAGAATAATTCACACTGAATCCTATCATATCTGGTAAATATTCATCACTATTATCTTCACCACTAGATTTTCTCTCCTGGTCAATATGGGGTTTGATAGTGATGAAATTTACAATGGTCGTCGATGGTGACTGAGAGTCATTAGTGTCATCTTATGGGACATTCGGTGGTCAATGCCATGGTTTCATAAGGTTAATGAATTGAATTGTGGTATACTACCCCATCCTCTAATTTTTACATGGGTTATTTCTTCTTCCATAATCTGATGCATCACCATAATACTATGGAAACAAACCTACAAAAAGATCTAGCTGGAAAAATTTGATTTGACATGTTTTGCTTCTAAAATCCCCTATATATCTAACATTGGGAATTGAATATGGGTGAAATAAAGGTGATCTTAATTTTTTGTGTAATATAATTTATGGTCTAGATATAGGTTGGTTGTTTCCCATAGATTCTTCTTGAGTAATTTTATATTAATATCAATGATGATATCTAGGATAGAGAAGTGTATGTTTGTAGGTTGATACAACATGAGTGGTAACAGGTTAGAGGATATGATCTACCATTTACAATCATCATCCTTAAATGTAATGTAGGGATGTCTCTCTCCTGATCACCATATGATTTTATGAAATACAATATGGAAGTTAAAGGAGGAAGTGACGTAGACCTTCTCCATTGTAGGTCCTCATATGGGAGAGGCTTCATATGATACAACTTTCCATGGGAGTGGAGGAGTCATTCTATAGGGTGAACCTCTCCAAATCTCTGTCTATGTAAGATGGATTTATAGAGTCTATTGTCATGGAGGGTGTTCATCAAGTGTCTATGACTTGAATGATTGTTTTGACTCATCAATGAACACCATACCAAACATTGATGTCTCCCAAACATACAATGTATTTGTATATTGGAGGGATGATGATAGTGGTATGTAAGTATGAATTGAAAGTCCCTAATTTAAATCTATGACATCCTCCTTAGAATGAATTTATGGAGGGTATTTATGAAATTATAAACCTCAAATTCTTGGGATAGTAATCACAATTAACGGTTTTGATCCCCCAAAATAGTTATTAAGTCAAGAATATCACATTCAGTTCTTCATGTGTTTCTAATTATTGATTATTGGGGGTGTCTTACGGTTGGTGAACCCTTCCATACCTATAGTGTCGATGTGGAAGTTACTTATGTGTATGATTTGGAAAGTTATATGGAGTTCATCCACATGTATTATGGTTGGATTCGTGTGATGGACATATTAGGTATCTAAAATTCCCTCTTCACTAGGGAGTCCCTATAGGGTAGTGGTCCTTCTCTACATGGGTAGTGACTATGTGCATTTTGGATATATAATATCTAGGTCCTCCATGACATGAATCCTCAATTTATGTAGGTCCTATATAATTTTTGGTAAGGGGTCATAAGTCAGAAGATTCAGCTATGAATCAGTGTCGGGGAGCTCTGGTCTTGATCTTATTATGCCAAAACCATCTTCTTGATTTGTGTTGAGAACATCTGGCGACCCTCTATAGTGATAGGGCCCATTTTAATTATTGAAGTGTAATTACAAGGAAAATAGTAGTTGGAATTCACTCAATTTGAGAGCCAAAAATTATTATATCAGAGTAGGATCAATAGAGGAGAAATCCACTAATTCATCTATTGATGAAGCCTCAATGTGCATTCGATGAATTTGTTTTGTGGGATTCATACTTGGAAAAATTTTTGTTATAGAAGTAGTTATCAAAATGATTTCTTCCTTAAACTCTTAGGAAAATGTGTAATTGTGTTTGTGGGTTTTGAGTAGAAACAATTATAAGTATATATAGTGGTAATGGGGAAACGTTTCCTTTATATTCTCCAAACTGGTAATAAAATCGCCATGGGATCACAATTTTTTTGTCCTTTGACACCATCACCTAGGTGGGGATGACTGCTCTTTATCTTACTAGAAAATGACGAAATTGATAACACTATTTTAGATGAGATTAATTTGGAAAATAGGTTATGAGAATATTGAATCCAAGGGATGGGTGGTTGTCATAGATTTAGAATGGTTGTTTGGGTTTTCAAGATAATTAGATCTCAATACCTCAAACATGTTGGTGTTTGGGGTATCATGTTTTACCTATTTTTTTATAGAATTATTAAAGAAATATTTTATGCCAGCCATGAGTACATGAAATAGGATGGTGTTTCTCAACATGCCTAATGTTCAACATGTCACTTTTGTAGAATCGCATCATTACCAATCCTCTCACTATCAATAGAGAATGTATTTGCATTGGCTTCAACATTTTATTTCTGCAAATCCCATGAAGCCCATTGATACTCATCTACACACTATTGAAGGAGAAGGAAATCATATCATGTTTACTGTTTTATTTTTCATTATTTCTATCTAGATGTACTTTTACATCATATTTTTTCATTGTACTGATCATCATACTTCTATTATCACATTCCCATATTCCATTGGTGGGTGTCCTATCACTATAATTGGTGATGGTTTCCACTCCAAGAATTAAATGAGATGGTGATATTTAGGCTCATCCATCTGGGGTTTCCACTCTAATGCTCTATTCTGGGTTCATGTCCCCCACATAGATTTAATACACTCTCTTGAATCTAATTCCCAGTTATTTCTTCTAATGGACATTTATATATTAAATCACAAGATGTCATAGTAGTGTAAACACATTTTGATAGGTAAAATTATTCTTTATGATTTTTTATAAATATCTAGGTATATTGAGAATCTATAAATAACATCCTCATAATGGTAATGAGGGAATACTATGTTGATAATGTAAGGAATCATAGGTTTAGTACCGAAATAATCACATGATTATAACAAGAGGATATTCATACTCATTATATAAGTAATACTAACATTATTTAATAGGGAAAACATAGCTCATCAGCAGAGGATAATAATGTTCATCACACGAGGCATAAAGTTATCATTACAAAAGGGAAGTTAGGATCGTTTGTTAATCTTTTACAAGCCCATCACTAAAGGAATTTATGATTTTCACAATGGGTAAGAATACTAATCTCATAATATATGGAGAGAATTAAAATATCCCATATTCACCACATAATATTATTATGCACTTCATATAATGCTTCTCACACTTGTCACCTAAGGTACAAACTGAGGCTCATCACCTTTGGAAATAGTGAAGAGATCTCATGATCATCGCATAGGTTTCTCTGGATTATCATATAATAATATAATGTCCATCACCTGAGGTACCGAATGATCACCACCTAAGGATAAGATTATATTTCCTTATATAGTGGATCTCTTAGTCTCTACATATATATACCATTGGGATTCACACAAAAGATAGGGTCACAAGGCTAATGTCTAATGGGATACTTCCCATGTAAACTCATCACATAATGGGAAAATCACTGGTCTAAATTATAATATTGAATTTTCCAATATACAGTCATCACATACTAGGATGGTCATATGTTTAGTGTCCATTAGAGACTCTTTCCAAATATATGCATTGTATACTAGGATAATAAAAAGTTTAATGTCATGTGGGGATGCTCCCCTTATATGCTAATCATGTACTGGGATGATTGTAGGTTCAATGAATAGTAAGATTTTTCTCTCTATAATAATTTCACATATTGGAATTATCATATGTTTATAGTTCATTTTGGATTCATCACATATATTCTCATCACGTACTAGTCTGATCATATGTTTAAATCATCATGGGAATACATCCCATATATGCTCACCATGTACTTGGTTGACTAATGGATTAATGTACCATTGGGATACAATACAAATACACTCATTGCATATTGGTTTTGTTGTAGGTTTCAGGATAATAGTGATGCTTCCCATATATTATCATGACATGATAGTATGATAACAATTATAAAGTCCAATGGGGGAACATTCCATATATGCATGTCACGTACTGGGTTGATCATATGACTAAGGTATACTGGGGAATCTTACTATATATTCTATCAACATACTAGTTAAATCAATGTTTTAATGTCCTGGAAGTAAATTGGAAATTTTTTATGACAAGTTAGGTATGATACATAGAGATGATTGAATTTAGAGACACCACCTCCCTACGAAAATATGGAATTTTTGTGATGATAAAATTTTATCTTAAAGAGTTTTCCTAAAGAACCTACTTGAAAATAGGTTTTTAATCTCACATAGTTTGAGGTGTACGGTTTAAATTCATGTGAATGTACTATATAAAAATTTCTATCATCGTGTGGCAAGGATTATTGTTTCATGAAAAAGGAGAAGATAAAGGATTGATCATGTACTACGATTTTAAATTCCCAAATGACAGGGGTCACATAAAGGTCATCACATTGGTTATATCATGATCATTATACAAGGAATTCTTGGAGCATCACATAGGTAATACTATATTTATCAAGTATGGTAAACATTAGTTTAGAAAATTTCATATTGGATCCTCATGTGACAAAAATGGGATGAATTATGGAAGGATTATAGAATATATATTAAGCTTCCCAATGTGGATAATGGCTTATTGGGTGGATGAGGATAGTTCCCCCTGAAGATGTAATTTCCAGGTATTATACCTTATAAAAAGACCATGTTATCTCAATAATCAAGAGAGCATGAGTGTTTCGTACCACATTTTTATCCACATATCCCATTTTTAATAGCAGTAGTCATGGATACACCCACACCCTTTCTTTGTGTGAATGATATTGGGATGACTCTATCTTGTGTTGAGTATCTTTCTTCATAAGAGAAAATGGAAATAAGGAATTTCTATCCCACTATTACTGTAGTGGTTTTGAGTATAAGTGTACATGATTCCATTTCTGCACATATATTTTTTAGGGAATATCCCAGATTTGGTGGGTGTGGGGAAAATGAGTACATAACATATACAGAGTGTTATTATGTGAAAGAGGCATTATAGATGTCAAATTAGTATGAAGTATTTGTAATATGGGAGTCATGGAATTTATATAATTTTCATGATACATGATCTATAACCCACAATTTTTTTAATGATGTATAAGTTAGAAGTTTTTCCCCATTTGAGTGTTGATTGATACTTGGAGTTTCAAGAACCATTTTTTATTTTTTGATACATTTTAATACTTAATTAATATTTCAGAAAAGAGTAATTAAGATAATATAATATATTGAAGGATATATGTGAATTACTTTTCACATGTTTCACACTTATGTGAATCCATTGGGGTCTCTGGTTGTGTAAAGTCACAAAAATTGGAGTTTTGAGAGATATGAGTGTGGTCATTGAAATTCCATTGTACTATAACAAATAATTGGAAATTATGTGGTATTTAATTTGATTTGAACATTTCAAAGATTAAAACCTAACATAACACATTACCAAATGTGTAACATGTGAATTGAGTGGTCCCCAACATTTATTTTTGTAAAAAAAGTTTCATGATTATCTAAAAATTAACTATTTGAGGAGTTATTTATAATGTGTATAATTTTTCAACTAGAAAAATTCATATTTTTATAGATTAATTTTATACATAGTTTCATGAAATTATCTAATTTTTTAAAAATTGTGTCTTTTTGTCTAGAATCCATTTTGATAGTGTTTTCCTTTCCTGGTCCTTCTTGTACATGATTCTCAATTCTGTAGAAGAATATTTTTTCCCAATACATTCATAAAGATGACATATATAAATCAGATTATGATGATAAGGTTTAGTTGTACCTAGTATCAATTATGAACTATAGGTAGATGCCTTCTATGAAGAATGGTGTTATGTATATCAATGTGTTTGGTCCCAATTAAAACTTTTCAAGTCCATTCCATATAATTTGATTCTTCATAATAATGAAAGAAAAAATAAGTTTGTATGGGATAATGATAACCACAAACTAAGTAATAGCTCACAAATTGTAAGAAAACCATGTAAATATATGTGTTTTGTATTTATTTTTGTTACTATAATTATTACATTCTTGAAAATCTAATTTGAGATTAAATATTGATATCTATAAATATTATATTTTATATGTCAAATGACATTATTTTAATTGAAAAATTGTTGGTCAAACTAATTCAACTTGTATCCTCATCCTATCTATATGGAGACATTGATTCTTATTGAATAAAAATTAGTATCAGATCCAGGTTTAACCATTAATTATAATCTCAATCACTAAAGATTTGCGTTTCTCATTATTAAGTCATCATAAAGATAAGATGAAAAAAATATGAATAAAATTTTAAATATAATTAAGTAAAAAATATATCCAATAACATTTAATTTCTAAAAAATTGGAAGTAAATTAATATATGATTGTCCCATAAAATATAAAATAAAAAAGGATACAACATTAATTTAGGGTAATAAAAATTGATAAATTTCTAATATATTTTTAAATCATTCAACTTTCATATAATAATTTTGGAAATAATGAAAAGTTATCCCTATTATACAAAGATGAAGAAACCCTAACTTATATAAATTTTATCATAGAGAAATCATATATGGAATGGTTGATTAGGATCTTGTAGAAATATCCATTAGTAAGAAAATTCATGGAACTTCAACCATATAGGATTGAATTATTTTCATGAAGACAAAGTAAAAAAAATACTTAATCATGTTTTTCATATATATAAATAATGTACATGTTGGTGAGATCATGTTTTTAGGGGAATTGTAAGATGACACAAATATTGTTTTAAAAATAACACTACCAATATTTCTTAAATGGTATTTCCCTATTATATGTGACTCTTTTGGATAAATTTAGGAGTGGACCACCCATATATAATATGAATATAATTTATAGAGGAATATCTACAAAATATATCTATATATCTAAATTTCACAAAACTAATAGAGGCATAAATTTAATGGGATAAGAATATTGAAGAAAAGTTATTACGATTTGAGATGTTATTAATAAATTTAGTTCAGAAGAAATGTTAATTGAATAAAGGCATATAAGACAAGAGACATAAATTAAATAAAAATATTATGATATTATTAATTTCCAGAATTATCAGTTGGATATTGAATAAAAAAAGAGCATGAAAATTCGTGGTAGAAGAACACAAAGATACATAAAGATCATTACAAGGATTATGAGATGATTATTAAAGATCATGAATAATGTATTATATATATTTAATATTAAAACAAAATCCGAGATTCAATTTTCCATATTTTGTATTTTAAATCATAAAATATAGAATTATAACAAGTTGAGATTTCAAAAAATAATAATAGATGAATTTTTTCCATTAAAATAAGAATGGATAAAAATTTAGTTAATAATCCTATATCTATTTGAATGAATAGTTTCAAATTATCTGATGATAAAAACAATATATGATAAAAGAAAATGTTATCATTTTATCAATAATAAATTTTATGTTTTAATTTATCTTTTATATAAAATAGGGGTCTTGATGAAAATTTTCAACAAATAAGTGTTATGAAAATTTTTTTGAAACAAACCTCAACATTAAATGATGATGACGTAATCAATAATAAATTTAGTTCAATAAATGAATCTCGAATAATGGATAATGATGTAGAAAATTAGAAAGATACTAATGTGGGATAAATTTTAGGTCAAAAATGGAAAATATGATTTATTTCATTTTTTCTGTGATATAAGAGGTTTTGGTATAAAGTGAATGGCTTTTTTCTGAAAAATATATCAATTAAGGAAATATATTGAAGGGCTACACCAAGGGGTTTGTGATGAGTGCAAAAAATGTACGCAGATAAATAATTTGAAGAATCTTTCCATTTAAAATATATTTTCAGGCTTAGAAAACTGATATCCCCACGGGGACTCATTAATTCCATATAGTAATAGGTAATTTGTTTTTTATAAAAACTAAAAATATGATACTTAATTAATTAAAATGATGTAAAATAGTTGTTTGAAGACGGATCTAAATATATTGTGAAATTATTTTCATTACAATTTTATAACTTTTCATTTTATTAAACTGAATAGAGAGGTGAGAATAGATTGGTTTATTTATTATTTAGAAAAAAACCAAAATGAAAACAAAGTAGCAGTTTGATTAGGTTTTAATAAATTTTTGAAAGCATTTAAGGGTTTTCTAATTTCTGAGTTCATGGGAAATTGGAATTCAGAAAATAGGCTCATTATTTCATGATTGGTGTTGGAGTCGAGACTAGGAAGATCCAATGGTCATGGTATCCCATCCTTGATTTGGAAATCAACAATATTATTTAGTTTTGTAATTTTGAATTTTGTGGAAATAAGTTTTTCTTGAAACCATTTTTAAACATAATTTACCTTCAATTTGAAAATTTTCATTCCTCACTTATTGGCATCCGTTGAAAAATTTTATTGTTCTTTTTAAATTAAATTATCAATGTTCATGATAAAATAAAAATTAAGGGATTGGAATATGAATAATTGATTTCACATACTAAATAAATGAATTATTCAATTAAATAAATCCAACAGACCTTCTCTATTCGGTTACATCACCCAAAAACATAGTGTAATTACCCCCTCAAAATAGAAATGAGAGGTTTTTTAGGATGGGAGAATGAAATGGAATTCATAATAAAAATAAAGAAAAATATGGTGAGTGTGAAACATCTTTCACCATGATTTGGTCTCTGGTGGGATGCATTTTCAAAAAAATCAACTCCTCTATTTATAGGATTCATATGGGATCTATCCGACCAATTTCCCGATGTTTAATGTGATTGCAAATTGTGTAATCCAAATATGTGGTTTCCTCTGTGATTTTTTAATCTGTGCAAATCTCATGCGAATTACATTCAATGCTTTGGAACATTGGATCATTTCATGAAGTGTAAGGGGGACTCTCGATGTGTAACCTTGAAATCATAAGATCCCATAAATCTCATCATATTTCTACTCAAAAATAATTCCATGAAACTTTATCATCATGTAATGTACATACACAACATCTAATGGTATTTCATGGTGTGAAATCATGTCACGACTTGTTTTGTGTGGATAATTCTTATTTCAAAAGCCACGACATGTACTGGTATTAAATTACATGTACTCACTATTCATCAATTTTTTTTCTCATTTCTTATCCTTAAAACCCAATTTCATGCGGCTTCACTTCCCTCGTTACTTGAAGTTTCTTTGGGTTCATAATTTCACCACTTTTCATTTCTTTTACAAATATTTTTTTAATCCTTCTATTAAATATAAAACAATTAATCTGTTACAAAATTTTCAACATTATTCATTTTAATACACAATCAATACATTAAAACACCAAAAAATATATGCATTAAATACACTTATAATAAATATTGTTGAAAATTAAAACAAATGTGTTAATTATTATTATTACATATGGCTCAAATCAACCAAACATGTTCTAAACTCATTTGAAAAAAATTGCTCCATAAAATCTAGGAAAGAATCAATAGATGAAATAAGGTTATTTAACCATTAGTTATAATTAATAGTAACGTGTTAGACAAAATACACCTAATAATATGGGATTAATATTACATAAAAGATGATAAGGTAGTTATATTATAAATGAAAAATAAAATCCATGTAAGTTTATAAACAATACAAGGGTTATTATTTTAATGGAAATATATTACAGTTTCAAAGATGAGAATCAATCCATGATTCAAACTAAATCATTATTTTTGGGGAATAAATATATGCGAATGAATAATAAATCAATTTTCAATAAATGATTCATATAAAAGGTAATATAAATATAAAAATAATTTTTTGGAAGGTGTAAGAATATTTGATATATTTTGGAAGACAATATGATCACACAAACAACATAACAATGTATATTGTATAGAATGAATTATTGATATGGAAATTTAAGTGTTGTGAAAAATGATGTGAATGAATATATTAAATATAAAGAGATATTTCAATGTAACAATAGGACTATGTTATCTAATGATATTATTTTCTATAAAGTTATGTGAGTATGAATGAATGGATATGTCTTTGCTGATGATGAAATGAATAAACAATAATTGTTGAGACAAACCACTCAATAGTTTTTCCATAACCATGTAGTTGTGAATAAACCACCTTATTACCATATCTATTGTGTTAATTTTTATATTTTGGTAATTAATTGTTTTTCTTATAGTTGGAGTAATTGAATAATAAGTGATGTGATTATTCAATGGTAGGAAAAAAGTTACCTTCTATGTGAGGATATCTCCCAATGGAATCATTTGTTAAAGGCTTATTATGAACATAATTCATGGATATTATTCTAAAAATATATTACCATTGATAAAGATATGTTTCACTGTACACATTTAGGTAGAGTTTAGCTGAAAAGGTAGCTAAAATTTATGATTTTTTAATCTAGATGATCTGTAAGTAGATGAATATTTTGGTTTTTAGATATTTTTCCTCATTTTCCCCGTAATTTTTTGGAATTTGTTTCTGATATTATATGAGAAATTAAATGAACCAAAGATAATAATGTTAAGAATATTCTAAGATATACATGGTTCTATAGATCAATTTCTGAAATTTAATTGGTCATACTTTTTTTCTATAGTGACCATTCCCCAAGTAGACATAGATTTTATTAATTTATAACTCACATATGAAATAATAAATTCTATTTATTTTTAATAAGGGTAAAATAAACAAGAAAGTGATTGAAGTTGTACTAACATGAATTTTCTCTATGGGTATTGAATATAAATCTATAGTGTTACGATTTTTAGCCCCTTGGATGATGATGTATTGTTTAGGTTATTTATATAAAATTATGCCAACATATATTTAGATATGGGTATTGGATAAACATTGGAGTATACATGAGTGATTTCCAATTTTTTGATGTAGTTTTTTTTTGCCCATTGATTTGATATATAAGGAAGGAATAATTTCAATAAAGGGTAAAAGTCGAGTTTCTATCATTATTCATATAGAAAATAAGATTAGTTGATAAGTTTAAATATATTTGATATTATTATTAATAAGAATAATATTAGTATTTATATTTTATTGATTAATTTTATAATATTATTTATTTTTAAGGATTATTCTATATTTATGGTTATTCATTTTTTGAAAATTGAAAAATATGGTTGATGAATAAGTATGTAACTTATTTGAGTTTAGAGATATTTTAACAATAGAATATTAATATAATTTATGTCATTTGATAAATTTATTTATCTTTAGAATATATTTATTTGAGATGATATATAAGTAGTATAGATATTTTGGAATAATATTTCTCAATGGAGATATTGTGGTGTGATAAATACATTTAAATGAAAAAATGTAGTTTATTTTTTTGGTGAAATTAAATTATTATTTTATCAATCACTAGGAATCCAATATTATAAAGAAATATCACATAGATGATATTAATATTTATAAAATTCAAATTTGGGTAATGAAATATCAATTACGTACTTAAAAGGAGTCTATATGGGATTCAATATATTTGGGATCATTATTATATTTATATACATAATTAGAGGATGTCTTTAAATAATTTAATATAATTTGAGGACTCTGAAGATGAATGAATGAATTTTGGGTTAATAAGAGATATATATAGTAATAAAAAGTTAATGTGAAAGAATAACTCTAATATTTTCCATTATATGTATAGTTTATTTGTAAGTAGAATAAATGAAAAGTAAATGAGTAATAGATAACAGGGGAAAGATTTTAAATGTATAGGGATAGTTCATAGTATGTTTTATAAATGTAAATATATGTAAAAGGTATGTATACACTATAATATATAATATCTCTTGGATGATACGTAATATAAAAAATATTTAAGAGTAACTCTGGATTTACACTGTGAAATGTAAGAATTACTTGGTTATATAAAAGATTAATATGGTATTAAGATAGATTAAATTTGATGTTTTATTAATTATCTATTTTTTGTGTCTGGATACATAATATTATATTACATATTGTGTAGATAACATAAAAAGAATTTCAGTTTATATATGAATAACTCTAATGATGCATAAGAGTAATATGATTTGTTTAAGGTGTGAAAGAATCATAGTATTTGATATGTATGATTAAATGGTAATTCCCTGTTGAAATAAATGATTAAATATAATGATGTTGTAAAATAATTTAGTTCATAAATATCACGATTCAGGATTGATTAATCCATGATTCAAGATGATATTTGGGTTGATATTTCAAGGTGAATATTTAATTTGGAGGAAAATATTTTCATCACAATATTATTATTTTATGATAGCATACATAAATAGAAAAAAATATGTTTTTCTAGAGAATAAAAGGAAACAAAGATTCCATGAATTTAGGAATTCAATGGATAACATCTTGACTAATCTTTTCAAGATATCATTGACTACATTGATTAATATGATCGACGAAGGATATTACATGAGGATTTATCACTAAGATATATTTCTATATCTTGGAGGATTTTTTTTTGTTTTATTTTAAAATAATATATGAATATCATAAAAGAATGTTACAAATATAATGATCATGATTTAAAATCAATGGGATCATCAATATTTAAATTATGGAATATTTTCCTTGTGATTCTTGATGAGTTTATATAGAAGAAAGTGAATAAAACTGGATGTTGGTAGGGAATATAGATATATATATATATAATAGTACAATTGTATATTAAATATTATTGATGAATAATATTAAATAATATTGAAAAATACTGTGATTGTAACTGATGTAAAAGATTCTTAATATTACATATCAATGTATATTTTATATAAAAATAAATACTTTGATATCGATTTTTCTCTTATTGATTGTGTCAAGTGTTTATGTTCATGAAGAAGAAGAGGATATTAAATCATGAATACATTATTATAATAATAAGGTTGAAGATTACTCTAATGTAGTTTTATGAAGAATGTATTGGTCTTACTTTTAGAGGAACTATCCAAACCTGGTTTTAAAGATTGTAAAAGGTTTGGGATGTTGTTTGTGAAGACCTCCAATTTTGATTCCTAATGTTCCAATTGGTTCAATGCATTGTAATTTGGTTTTTTTTAGTATAAGTGTTTATGTCCATTACATTTCTCTTGGTTGTTGAAAATAATTATTGATAAATATTGTGTATGGAATAAAGATCACCACACACTATGGACAATATCACACATTTTTTTAAGCCCATAAATATCAATGTATTGTTTCCATTATTATTGTTATTATTAATACATGAATGAATACAATTTTTGAGAGTATAGATTGATATTAATTCACTCTAATAAGAGTATATGTAAAAGTAAAGGGTTATTATGGGAAAATAGTTGCCAATACTGACTCACCCTCGTTGAATATTCAATGATCTTGGACGAGTAACAACATTAAATTTAATATATTTAATGATTATAACAGTACGTAATTTTATTATTAAAATAATGTTTTAAAATAATTTTTTCATGTTTTTCAAAAAAATTCATACAATTGGATTATTTTCCTTATTTTATTAAAATGACATAAATATTTAAAAAGTCATTTCCATGAAATATATTATTTTATAATCTCTTTTATTATCAAGATAATCTTTATAATTATTGAATTATATTACATGAAATAATTATTTTTTACATTTAAAAAAGTTCATTAATTTTTATACGATATTGTATTTATATCTTTTCTTAAAAAAGATGTTTTCCTTAAATGGTACCACATTTCATAAAAATAAATGAATTTTTATCTTTAAAAATATCCAATTTATTATCATTATCTTGATGATTATTCATCATCTTTACACTATTTTATATTATACCCTTTGAATATTTATTATGTTGTATTCCCACCAATGGTTTTTTTCATAAGTAGTTGCTATGATTTCTGGTTCATCATCTAAGTGCCTAATTTTATGTCGTCGATAGAAATTAAATATATATGAAAGGAATGGCCTATAACAGACATTTTCTATTCATAATACCATATATTTTTTGAGATACCATTTCATCAAATACCATTTTTTTTAATATAGTAAACTTCATTCCCAGAATTAAATGGTGATCACCTGGATACACGTTCAATTGTTTAACAAGGAAATTTTTTGACTTCAACATATTACATTTATTCTATATGGTGTGAATACCCAAAAATACATTATCCTTATTAATGGATATTCATTTATATTCATATTTTATTTCTGTATATGCTTGTTATATTCTCTTGGATTTATATTGTCAGGATTTCAATGGGATTATTTTTTTCATAAACATGTGGAATATAAATTTTTTGATATATCATTATGTTATAGGGCGGCCTAGAATTATATTTTCTAATAATAAATTTTCTAAAACATTATGTCCCAAGAGGTAACAAGTTTTATGATACATGATAATTAATACAATGCAGTATTTTAATGTGACTAGAAAGTAAACCCAGTCCATTATATTATAATGTTATTTTTAGAGATCCATAATATTTTTTTCCTTTCACCAATGTATGAAAAACATTCGTTTGTCATGATGAAAGTTGTACCACTAGGATTGGTGGTAATAGTACTTCCTAGGAGGTATAGATATCCTTGGAATGCTTTAATATGTATGTTCAATGATTTCAAGATCATTATTTTATATATTATACAATGGAATATGATTATTCTAACATGATCACATATTATGATTTTCGGTATGTTTATTTTAATCCTTAAATATCTCTCATAGTAATATATCTCACATATTTGTAAAATTTTGATAACTCCTTTAGGAATCCTTGTTATTATTTTACACTTTAATGATCATTTTATAAAATTATTATTTTTACCATAAACATAGTTTATAATATGCATTAAATAGATTTATTTAGTTTATAATTGTTTTATAATGAAATAATATTTTATATTTCATTTTATTATATATGTTGATGATGTCTGAAGTTCATATTACATATACCACTGACCTTTAAAACATGATAGATAAGCATAATATATTGATATATGTAAAATTATATATGTTTAGAACTAGATATTAAAGTTATAGACTAAGTAATTACCCCTAAGTATTGTGAGTTCCCCATGAGTATACTCTCTCTACCTTGTATATAATAGGGTTTAAGTGGAAACTATTATTGGTGATTCATCAGAAACTCTTAGAATACGTAAACTATCAAACACTACTCTTTACAGTATCTAATATATTATTTCATAAACATGTATATTAATTATATAACCCACTATAATAATATAAAAGTATCTAATGGTTACTAGTCATAGTCTATCAAATATCTGTTCTATTGGTATTAGGCAATAGAGACTCAGTGATAATCATCATTACCAAAAACCAAGATTTCTATAAAAATTAGATCTCTTCTATACATGTAACCACCAAATAAATTTATAATTCATTATATATCATTGAAAATTAATATCTATTAAATCATTCTCAATCAATTCATCCATAATAAAAACATCTTTAAATAAAATTAAAAATAGATAACCTATCATTAAATACATGAGGATAAATATGCATCAAAATGATTACCTCTCTTTTATTAATCCTATAAAAGGTTAGGGGGATAGAATAGACGGATCAGGGACCTTAATCAAAATTTATATACACATTTAATACCATTTTATATCATGTTAATTTAATGTCACCAAATTGACTTCATAATTAAAGATAAAAAATCAATAAAAAATTTACTCTTGATCTTCTAAAAAATAACCCCTAATTTTTCACGGTCATCGAGAAAATGAATCCACCACTATTTAATTATGACTTGTAAAAAACTAATCATTAATAGAATCAAATTCACTTCCCATGAAAAAATTAATCCATTATTAATTTCATTTAATTTTAACTTCCACTTTTTCTCTTGATTTCGAATAAATCATTTTTATTGTGGAATGTTATTCCACTAAATCTCTTATATAGACATCAATAATAAATCTTAATGTCATGGTTCAATACATATGTAATCATCCTAATATTCTTCCATACCTCAAAAACCTAAACTACTCAAGGTTTTTCTCTATCACCAATCTATTGAATCCAAAAATACTTGAAATAATATGATAGATATTTCTATTTAAATACTTTTCAGTAAATTAATTTAAGTTCTCATAATTAAAAAAAATGAAAATCATAGATTATATATATACCATAGATTTCTCATTAATTATTAATCAACAAAATATTTATTAACAATTCTCAATTTACTATTATGATCCTCGAATTATATTGTGAAGTACTGCTACATCATAGTTGGTCATACATCACATATTAATCTCAAATGATTCTACCTCCCTAAAAATGATAATATTGTACTCAAAATATTTTACTCCAAACTCTATCTTAAATGAAACACAATATAAAATACCAAAAATTCATGACATGAATATACAATAATTCCTCTTTTGGTGGTATTAAATTGTATATTAATGCATTATTCTTACCTACTAATTGGTCATGATTCGATGAATAACCCCAAGGGTATATAACAAGAATAATGGGAATCACATACCTTGTTAATCAAATGAATATAAAGGAAATAATTGAACAAATTATTGATAAAACAAAATCCAATATTAGAAAATTAATTTAAATATGTATATAATTTCATATGGTAAAAATTCCAATGAAGAATGGTAAGGAAACCATAAAACTCTTAGGAATACAATATTTCTCCATCATCAACTTATCACCACATAATGAGTTTGGGAGGTCCATTCCCTTCCCAAACTTTGTCAAAAAAATATATAACAATATTATATAAATATATGGATGGTATTATATGAATACATAGTATGATACTCTCCATAAAATTTCATTATAGTTTTCAAGAAGAATATTAACGCATTACAAAATAAACAATGAAATTAAAGTGTGTCCCAAATTTAAAAAATAAACTACACATCACTCCATTGTCTCACATTATAAATATACAAATAATATAAACATCACAAAATATAAAAAACAGTAAATTAGGTTCCCCATACACAATTCCCCATGATATTTCTCTCATTACATCCCACCAATTTATGTCATGGCTCCCCAATCCCTTCACATATCTCTCTTCCACCAATAATCAAAAAAAACAAAAACCATAGCCAAATAAGAAAACCTTATACCATAAAAAATTAAACACAAGCACCAACTAATACATTCATGAATTAAATGAATAATAGGGTATGGAGAGTATTTAACCATTCATTTTGACCATATGTTGTATATTAGAGGTTCAATTAGTACACAAAGCCTTATATGGGTTTTATTTAGGTTAATAGACTTGTTTGGGGTGTCTGAGAATTAAAAAAACATGTCCTAATATATAATATCTCTTAATCATTGTTCTATGTCCCAAATAATTTCATGAATCCTCTATAACCATATCCCATAATTCATGTCATCACTTCCACAAAAATACCATTATTATATCTAACCACACAAATAGTGAAAAAATCAATCACAAAATTCTATTATTAGTTTACTATATTTTTTTATTTAATATGTATTTACAAATTTCATATAAATGAAACTCATACTTTATACAAGTCTTTAGTCTCATTAATTCGTACAATTATTAATACATTTTCAATTAACACACACAATGATTCCCTTATTAATAAAGTATTCCCTCATTTCATTTATTAATCACGTTATCAACACATATCACATACAATTAACCTTATTCATTCATTAATTTATTCTATATCTAGGAAATAATTATCATTTTTCCATTGTAACCACATCAAACACACCAGAAAATGGTTATATTAAGGACATGGTACCATATTTTAAAAAATACTATACTATAATCCCATTTTAAACAAATATTGTAGAAATAAGAAAAAAAAATATTTATTTATATTCTTGTATACATTCACCATCCTCCTAGGATAAATCAGCTTGATATAAATAATAAAAATAAATATATAGTTTTATAAAATTTAATTATTGTAATATCCAATTAATAATATTAAAAATAAAGAGTATTTATGAATCATATGCCCTAATAAATCTTGAATCTTTCTACCATCAATCTGAATAATTCCATAGTTCAAAAATCATTGTAATAAAAATGAATCTATAATAAACTTATTGTAACACCCCAGGTAAATAAATAATATTAAATCTTTATATTTATCCATATTTGTGAATAAAAAATTAATATTACTTTAAAGGGGATTCAATGCTCGATGGCGTACCCAATACGCAACAACGAGTTTCATGGGAATCTTACGTTGCACTCTAATAATAAAATAATATTATTTTAAATGGTAGTTAATTCCTAGCCGTTGTATTGGGTAGAATGAATAGAACTAACTACAAAATTATTATATATGTTTGTCAAATATTTTTACTTTTTATAATAAATGTTAGCGAATTAAAAATGCGAATGAATCCAATTTTAAGCGTAAATATTATAATATTCTTTTAAAGGTCGATTAAACGCCTTTTGATGGAGAACCTCTTTAAATCCACCTTTTGAAAATATTATGTGTTATATTTTACAAAATAAAACTCTTCTTTAGAATCGGGACATCAAAATATACTTTGTGTAAATTTTTGGTTTTTTTCCAAAAAAGTTCAATTTTTAATGAATAGTGAAAAATGTTGTATTTTAATTCAAAACCTTTTTTTAATATAATTTATTTATATGATTATATTGTCTTTTTAATTGGTTTTAAAGTTAAATTAGAATATATTTTTACCATTTAATACAATAGTGGTCGTTGGAATTAATTTCACATTGAAATTTTACTTAAACTAGTGTCAATCTTTTGATACTTATTGTTTCATAAAAACACGCTATTTGCTTTGACAGCGGGAATTAATTATTAAATTAATTAATGCAACTAATATGTTTTGAATTTTTTAAAATAGACATCATTTTTGAATTCGGAATATCAAATATAGCTTAGGGTGAAGTTTTTGTATTTTTCTGAAAAACATCAATTTTTGATGAATAGTGAAACCACTAAGTGGTACTTATAAAAACTGATTTTCTGTTTAAATGAAAATTTTCCATCTTTGTGTTTTGAATTTCAAAAATCCAACATACATGGTTGTCATAAAGAAGTAAAATTTGGTTCAATGGGATTAAAATAATTTTTTGGTGAATAGTAACTTATTAAGTTTTTTATCGCGATTAGAGGTAATTAGTGTAGTTTAAGGTAAGAATAATGTTTTAATAAAATTAAATGACCTAGACACATGTCCTACCCTCATTGGATGTGTCATGGCCGACCAAGACAATCCATGGGTCAACTTGGGGACCCCATTGATCCACTTTGGTTGGAAAATGACATAAATATCTTTTTATTTAATGTTAAAGTAAAAATGACACAAACATGAGATGTTTTACTAAAACAATTTTTACATGGGGTTATACAAGTCATATTTTTGACTAATAATATTCATTAGAAAGCTAAAATGAGTTCCTACATCATAGTATTTGTTTTATAATTTTTAGACATTATATAAATTAAATTATATATGACATCATGATGATGCAGCGATGACCTCATTATTTAACGATTTAAATAAAATGGAAAGATAATGTAATATCTAAGACCTAAACATGTACAAAACCTATTTGATGAGTGGAGTTAGAACCCTTATCACATTATACTCGAAATAAATCAATTTGGGACCTTTAAAATCCAAAACTCTTTTGAAAATAAAGTAACATTTTGTAACTTTACAAGAGTGGCCCTCCTCTCCTCTTATAAAAGGCCCCCACCTCTACCTCCTTACCCACACTCCCAAAGCCTTTGGCTCAGCCAAAACCTGCCACTTTTGTCTCTAACATTTCCTATTTTACTCCTTGAAGCCTCACTTTGGGCATAAGTCTTCCCAAGGAAGCCTTTGAGCTCAAACCGAAGCGAGTTACCCGATTTTAAGGTTATGTCTTCACTTGAGTCCTTTTGTTTTATTTTAGTTCTACAACCCCATAAACTTTTGTTATTAATTTATTTTATAACAAATACAGTATATTAAATATACTAGGATGTTTTTATAAGAATTTTTCGTTCTACACTTACACACACCTACATCTAATGGTTAAAGAACATACTGTTTCGGTGGATGGCGAATTTCTGCCTCCCGAAACGATGATTGTTCAACATTCTTCTAACACCTTAAAAGGTGTCCATTAAGATGATACTATATTTATATATGATATATAATATGTTTATGTTTTACTTAAGCTTCTGTATTTCTATTTTATGGCATACCTTTATGGATTCCATTAAGGGTAAACGCGATATCTTCATTTAAGGAAGTGCGGACTACCGCCCCCTGAAAGTGATTTGATTCGTTAATAACATATGTGGTGCATATAAAGGATATATTTAATGATATTATATATGATAACATACTGTAATTATAATACTATTATGTATCATTATGTTTTAATTCCATTAAATATGAAATAGAAATGGAAGTAGTGTTCATGCCTACGTACGGCTTACCGTCTCCATGAACGGTGCATTTCATTTCTTATCCCCAAATGTAATGTACTATTATAAGTACATATTTATAATGGATATATATAATATATGATACATATAAATGATGAATATAATTATGTAATTAAAATATACATACCTCTCATTTAGTTTTAATTCCATTAATATGACAATGAAATGAAAGTAGCGTTCATTCGTACGTACGGCTTACCATCTCAATGAATGATGCATTTCATTTCTTACCTATAAATGATTATGTAATATTATAAATACATGTATATGCTGGATATATATGATATATACGATATATACATCATGAATACAATTCTGGATATAATGAACCTCTGACCACACGAACAACATGTAATTGTAAGAAGTCCACTTTCGACTTAAGAACCAAGTATCGACAAAACAAACATTATTAACTTAAATGATTAAATAATGTCTATGACATGGTAATAAGTGATATAAAAGGAATAATGAACTTGAAAAAGGTTTTTCAGGAAGTATAAATTAACTCAAGTTTATTATTCAGGAGATTAAAGAACGATCGATTCAAGTCGGACTCGAGGTAAGGGATCCCACTCCTCTCTTTCTTTTTTAGTACACTATTTTATGTCATTACTTTTAAGCTCATATTTCTTAGGATTGGGATGTTCTTTTATATTAATCTTACTATAATTTTTATGTTCATATGATGAGAGAACCAATTCTTTCTCATCAGTTCATTTTGGAAGTTTTGAGTTGCGCCGTTAGGCTGCCAAATTTTCGTAAGAGATTTAACCTATCTCTTTCTTTTTAAGTAATATTCTTTATGTCACTTATTTTAAGATCCTCGTTTTTATGTTGGGGGATGTTATTTTATATTCCAATTTCTGTAAAATTTATGTTAATATGATGAGAGACCCTATTTTATCTCATCAATCCATTTTTTGTGGCACCGTTAGGCTGCCAAGTTTTCGTAAGCGATTTTTCATCTCACTTTTATTCTCGTGAGATTTATGCTACATTTGCCACAATTTCCTTTGAGTGGTGTATGTACTACCCATTATTATACACTTTTTGTAGTATAATTTCATTTATGGGTATTCAAATCCTCATTGTATGACCCTTCTTCCATGGGGTGTACGTCTCGAAAGTTACCCAACTCGGTAAGGGGACCTTCACCCTCCTTTTTTTAAAAAGACTTCTCTTGTTATGTCTTTTAATTCACATACTATTATGTTGGGATATGTTCTTATATATCCTTATTTATGTAAATTTTATTTCCAAATGATGAGACCCCCTTTATCTCTCTCATCAAACCTTTTTGTAAAATTTTATGTGACGCCGTTAGGCTGTCTAATTTTACCAAGGGAACTTCTTAACCCAATTTAGATTTCTTTGGGTTCAACATGTGGTTATTGAATATGTCATCCTTTGAATATGTGTGAATAACCTTTTATTGTTTTACACTTAATATCAACTTATACTGGGTGTATTTATATTTGTCACACATAATTATGAGATTGATTTATCCTTAATTTAAGGATACCTTCTTTATAATGGATTTCATCTCATTTTACATTTCTTTTGAGACTTCATTGTTGTTATGCACCAATACACATTTATATGGTGTGTATACTATCCTTTGACATATTATATAAGGAATCCTTTTATTCTCATGATATTATAATGTTCGTATTAAATGTTATTCCGCTATTATTTGTATTCAAGAGTCTCTCATTTTGTTAAAAACTATTTAACAAAAATACCATCTTAAATGTTTTAAAGATTTATTATTCTAAATCTTTATCTTTAATGTCCATGTTTTCAAAATGGTTTTCAGTATTTATTTGTATTAACATTAATGTTTTAAAATTATAATTCCATTAAAAGCTTCAAAGTGGTATGGGACACTTTGATTCAAAAATCTCTATTAAATGGTTTTTGAAAATGGATTGATCAATTCAATATCTGGGAATTACTTATTATGATTTCAAATGAAATGTTGTTATTGAAATGTTTATATTTTCAATATTTTATGTGTAATGATGGTACTTGGAAATTTTACGGGTGGTTACGTGATAAACCATATGACGGGTGATGCCGTGAATACCAGGACGGGTGATTACGTTATAACCTCCAATGCATTGGGTATAGAAGTCAGCCGTATGGCTATTCCATTAAGTATGTATGGAAGTTGGCCGAATGACTATTCCATTAAGTATGTGTGGAAGTCGACCGTATGGTTATTCCACTTAAGTATGTTTATGTCCCAAGTTACCTTTATATGTTAAGTGATATTTATATGGGTTTTATGGTAATCTTTTGGTTACAGAAGGGTATGTAATGAACTTTTATTCAGTGAAGAGTTTTTTTACTACTTCATAAATGTGAAAAGTATTACTTTGATAAAGTATACATGGTTTACTTTTTGTTTTGAAAAACTAACAGTTTTCATTCTTTTTGTATCCCTTACTGAGATTTTTATGCTCACCCCAAGTTTTTTTGAATTTTTTTTCACAGGACTTAATGTGGAAGAGGGTCAAGGATGGTATCAAGGGAAAGTCATGCTATCTAAAACATGGAACTAGACATGTTTCTTTTTAAGAGTTTTTTTGTTTTATGGAAACTTAGTAGAAGTGTCTACTTTGTAATCTTTTGAGATGTAATAGTTATGTTCTAATTCTCTAAAACTCTAAACCTGAAAAGATCCTCAATGTGAATTATACATTTAATTCAATATTAAGTAATATTTAAGGTCGGGGCCTTATAGTTGGTTTCAGATGTCGGTTTAGGTAACATTAGAGGTTAGGGTATTCTCTAAGCATAAGTGACATTACCATAATGGATAGGATTTCAGAAAGAGTCCATGTTTTAGATAAAGTGAATGAGTAAGTATATCTTAGTGTTTACCTTCCTCATTAGTACATGATGGTTTTGTTGATATACTCACACTGACATTTCTGTTTTTAGTGAATGGATGGATCTAGCAGGCACCAAAGAGACAACAGGTTTGAAGAAAACTGTGGTGGTTCTCTGATTAAGATACTAGATAAAATGGGGGATTCAATGAGGAAACTCGTGGTTGTTCTAAACCAATTATCAAGGAGTCATGATCAACCACTTGACCCTTGGTATGTTCTGTAATGCATCAGGTACGAGATGACCAATCGATGTAGAAGTTCAGGTAATTATTATAAAGGTAACCATTAGAGTTTATATGATCCTTACTTTTGATGTAATTATGGGTTATTATATGATATGCTGGAAAATGAAAGGCATGAGATAAACATGAGGTTAAAATATGTTATGATTATTTTTGAATATTTTATCTCATTTTGGAGAATGTTTTAAGAATTATATAGTTTTGGAAAAAGGACAACACGTAGACCGTGTGACAACTCGTCGCATCGGACAAAGCTGTGGGAGTGAAACCCACAACCAAAGTACAACTGGTATTTATCGCCTACCACTTGACTACGTGAAGTCTCTGGTTAGTTTGACTGATTCTTTTTAGTTAGATGATTTTATGAATTAAGAGTAAGTTGATTTTGGGTTATCTATGGAAATTTATTAACCTATCATGGAGGATATGTGATTAGGTTAATTACTTTTCAATAAGAGACATTAAGAGCAACTGATGTTGTTTGGAGATAAATGTTACGATTTAACTTGGAAGACTATGTGACTAAATCCTTCAAATATTTGTGTTTCAATCTTAGTTTGGTTTACTTTGAATAATTTTATGGACAAATTTATTATCGAATGGTCCTCGTCGAACTTTGGGTTTTGTTGGACAAATTTTTGAGGTTAAGAATAGATAATCTTTTTATAAAGGGTCATCCTTTCCTGGATTATCAGATCTTATACTAACGTTTTTGGTTTTGGTTTTGGTTAAAGTATAAAGACATGGGAAGTATATAGTTATCTTTTGTGGATCAGGTGATTCTATAGAAGTTGATTATAGTAATCTTAATGTGAACAAGTCTTCCTAAATACTCATCTTTTAGAGAAAATATGAGTTTGTGTAAGGAATCTAATAAAAGTTGAAAGTCAACATGATAAGTGATTATGTTTCCTTATGAATAAATTCTTCAATAAAAAGTAACTCAAAACAAAAATTTTGTCTATTAACTTTTCCTACTGGGGAATCGAATACCGTTTAACCCATCACAAGTTTGTGATTTTCTTGTGGTTAACTTTCTCATAAACATGTTTTTTATCACTCTCCATCAGAGCATGACCCTTTGTTTTTTTCCTCCATGTCCATATTTTCATACTTGGATTCCTAGTATGGGTTAACTCGGGTGACCTTTGTACTTATCTTTATTTATTTTAAAGTGATTGTTTTACCAACTCTTGTTCCGATGTGGGACTTTCAAGGATGTTTCTAAGCCCAATTTTAAAATTGCGAGGATGAAATTCCCAAAAGGGGGGAAGGATGTAACACCCCAGGTAAATAAAGAATATGACATCTTTATATTTATCCATATTTGTGAATAAAATATTAATATTACTTTAAAGGGGGTGCTATGCTCGATGGCGTACCCAATACGCAACATCGAGTTTCTTGGGAATCTTACGTTGCACTCTAACAATAAAATAATATTATTTTAAATGGTAGTTAACGACTAGCCGTTGTAATGGCGGGAATGAATAGAAATAACTACAAAATGATTATATATGTTTGTCAAATATTTTTACTTTTTATAATAAATGTTTGAGAATTAAAAATGCGAATGAATCCAATTTTAAGCGTAAACATTCTAATATTCTTTAAAAGGTTGATTAAACGCCTTTTGATGGAGAACCTCTTTTAAATACAATTTTGGACAATATTATGTGTTATATTTGACAAAATAAAACTCTTCTTTATAATCGGGACATCAAAATTTACTTTGTGAAAATTTTTGGTTTTTTTCCAAAAAAGTTCAATTTTTAATGAATAGTGAAAAATGTTGTATTTAATTTCAAAACCTCTTTTTAATCTAATTTATTTATATGATTATATTATCTTTTTAATTGTTTTAAAGTAAAATTATAATATATTTTTACCATTTAATACAATAGTGGTCGTTGGAATTAATTTCACTTTGAAATTGGACTTAAACTAGTGTCAATCTTTTGATACTTGTTGTTTCATAAAAACACGCTATTTGCTCTGACAGCGGAAATTAATTAATAAATTAATTAATTAAACTAAAATGTTTTTAATTTTGTAAAATAGACATCATTTTTTAATTTGGAATATCAAATATATCTTAGGGTGATGTTTTGGTATTTTTCTGAAAAACTTCAATTTTTGAGGAATAGTGAAACCACTAAGTGGTACTTATAAAAACTGATTTTCCGTTTAAATTAAATTTTGCCATCTTTGTGTTTTAAATTTCAAAAATAAGACATACATGGTTTTCATTATGAAGTAAAATGGGGTTCAATGGGATTAAAATAATTTTTTGGTGAATAGTAACTTATTAAGTTTTTAATCGTGATTAGAGGTAATTAGTGTAGTTTAAGAAAAGAATAATGTTTTAATAAAATTAAATGACCTAGACGCATGTCTTACACTCATTGGATGTGTCATTGCCGACTAAGAAAATCCATGGGTCAACTTGGGGACCCCATGGAGCCACTATGGTTGGAAAATGACATAAATATCTTTTTATTTAATGTTAAAGTAAAAATGACACAAACATGAGATGTTTTACTAAAAAAAATTTACATGGGGTTATACAAGTCATATTTTTTACTATAAATATTCATTGGAAAGATGAAACTATTTCCTACATTATAGTATTTTTTTATAATTTTTAGACATTAAATAAATTAACTTATTTATGACATCATGATGATGTAGCGATGACCTCATTATTTAACGATTTAAATAAAATGGAAAGATAATGGAATATCTAAGACCTACACCTATGGAAAACCTATTGTATGAGTGGATTTAGAACCCTTATCACCTTATACTCGAAATACATCAATGTGGGACCTTTAAAATCCGAAACTCTTTTGAAAATAAAGTAACATTGTTTAACTTTACAAGAGTGCCCCGCCTCTCCTCTTATAAAAGGCCCCCCAACTCTACCTACATACCCACAATCCCAAAGCCTTTGGCTCGGCCAAAACCTGCCCATTCTGTCTCTAAACTTCCCTATCTTACTCCTTGAAGCATCACTTTGGGCAGAAGTCTTCCCAAGGAAGCCTTTGAGCTCAAACCAAAAGGAGTTACCCGATTTTAAGGTAATGTCTTCACTTGAGTCATTTTGTTTTATTTTGCTTCTCCAACCCCCTAAACTATTTTTATTCATTTATTTTGAAACAAATAGATTATATTCAATATACTAGTATGTTTTTATAAGACTTTTTCGAGCTACACTTACACACACCTACATCTAATGGTTAAAGAACATACTGTTTCTGTGGATGGCGAATTTCCGCCTCCCGAAACGATGATTGTTCAAAATTCTTCTAACCCATTAAAAGGTGGCCATTAAGATGACACTATATTTAAATATTATATCTAATATGTTTATGTTTTACTTAATCTTCTGTATTTTTATTTTATGGCATACATTTATGGTTTCCATTATGGGTAAACGCGCTATCTTCATTTAAGGAAGTGCAGACTACTGCCCCCTCAAAGTGATTTGATTCGTTAATACCATATGTGGTAAGTATAAAGGATATATTTAATGATATTATATTAGATACCATAATTTAATTAAAATAATATTATGTATCATTATGTTTTAATTCCATTAAATATGAAATAGAAATCGAAGTAGCATTCATGCGTACGTACGACTTACCGTCTCCATGAACAGTGCATTTCATTTCTTATCCTCAAATGTAATGTAATATTATAAGTACATATTTATAATGGATATATATAATGTATGTTACATATAAATGATGAATATAATTCTTGAATTAAAATTTACATACCTCTCATTTAGTTTTAATTCCATTAATATGACAAAGAAATGAAAGTAGCGTTCATGCGTACGTACGGCATACCGTCTCCATGGACGGTGCATTTCATTTATTACCTCTAAATGATTATGTAATATTATAAATACATGTATATGATGGATATATATGATATATACATCATGAATACAATTCTGTATATAATGAACCTTTGACCACATGAACAACATGTAATTGTAAGAAGTCCACTTTTGACTTAAGAACCAAGTAGGAACAAAACAAACATTATTAACTTAAATGATTACATAATGTCTATGACATGGTAATAAGTTATATAAAAGGAATAATGAACATGAAAAATGTTCTTAAGGAAGTATAAATTAACTCAAGTTTATTATTCAGGAGATTAAAGAACGATCGAGTCAAGTCGGACCCGAGGTAAGGGATCCTACTCCTCTCTTTCATTTTAAGTACACTCTTTTATGTCATTACTTTTAAGCTCATATTTCTTACGATTGGGATGTTCTTTTATATTAATCATACTGTAATTTTTATTTTCATATGATGAGAGACCCCATTCTCTATCATCAATCCATTTTGGATGTTTTGAGTGGCGCCGTTAGGCTGCCGAATTTTCGTAAGAGATTTAACCTCTCTCTTTCTTTTTAAGTACTCTTCTTTATGTCACTTATTTTAAGCTCCTCTTTGTTATGTTGGGGGATGTTATTTTATATTTCTATTTCTGTAAAATTTATGTTAATATGATGAGAGAACCTATTTTATATCATTAATCCATTTTTTGTGGCGCCGTTAGGCTGCCGAGTTTTCGTAAGCGATTTTTCATCTCACTTTTACTCCCGTGAGATTTATGCTACATTTGCCACAATTTACTTTGAGGGGTGTATGTAATTCCCATTATTATACACTTTGTGTAGTATAATTTCATTTATGGGTATTCACATCCTCATTTTATTCCCTTTCTTCCATGGGGTGTACGTCTCGAAAGTTTCCCAAATCATTAAGGAGACCTTTCACCCTCCTTTTTTTTAAAAAAGACTTCTCTTGTTATGTCTTTTAATTCACATAATATTATGTTGGGATATGTTATTATATATCCTTATTTATGTAAATTTTATTTCAAAGTGATGAGACACCCTTTATCTCTCTCATCAACCATTTTTGTAAAATTTTATGTGATGCCGTTAGGCTGTCAAATTTTACCAAGGGAACTTCTTAACCCAATTTCGATTTCTTTGGGTTCAACATGTGGTTATTGAATATGTCGTCCTTTGAATATGTGTGAATATCCTTTGATTGTTTTACACTTAATATCCACTTATATTGGTTGTATTTATATTTGTCACACATAATTATGAGATTGATTTATCCTAAATTTAAGGAAACCTTCTTTATAATGGATTTCATCTCATTTTACATTTCTTTTGAGACTTCATTGTTGTTATGAACCAATCCACTCTTATATGGTGTGTATACTGTCCTTTGACATATTTTATCATGAATCCCTTTATTCTCATGATATTATAATGTTCGTATTAAATTTTATTCCGCCATTATTTGTATTCAAGAGTCTCTTATTTTGATAAATACTATTTAACAAAAATATCGTTTTAAATGTTTTAAAGATTTATTATTCTAAATCTTTATCTTTAATTTCCATGTTTTCAAAATGGTTTTAAGTATTTATTTATATGGAAATTAATGTTTTAAAATTATAATTCCATTAAAAGCTTCAAAGTGGTATGGGCCACTTTGATTCAAACATCTCTTTTAAATGGTTTTTGAAAATGGATTGATCAATTCAATATCTGGGAATTACTTATTGTGATTGCAAATGAAATGTTGTTATTGAAATGTTTATATTTTCAATATTTTATGTGTAATGATGGTACTTGGACATTTTACGGGTGGTTACGTGATAAACCATATGACGGGTGGTGCCGTGACTACCAGGACGGGTGGTTACGTTATAACCTCCAATGCATTGGGCATGGAAGTCGGTCGTATGGCTATTCCATTAAGTATGTATGGAAGTTGGCCGAATGGCTATTATATTAAGTATGAGTGGAAGTCGACCATATGGTTATTCCACTTAAGTATGTTTATGTCCCAAGTTACCTTTATATGTTATGTGATCTTTATATGGGTTTTATGGTAATCTTTTGGTTACAGAAGGGTAAGTAATGAACTTTTATTCAGTGAAGAGTTTTTTTTACTACTTCATAAAGGTGAAAAGTATTACTTTGATAAAATATACATGTTTTACTTGTTGTTTTGATAAACTAACAGTTTTCATTCTTTATGTATCCCTTACTGAGCTTTTTATTCTCACCCCAAGTTTTTTTTTTGAAATGTTTTTCACAGGACTTAATTTGGAATAGGGTCAAGGATGGGATCAAGGGAAAGTCATGCTATCTAAAACATGGAACTAGACATGTTTCTTTTTAAGAGTTTTTTTTTATTTTATGGAAACTTAGTAGAAGTGTCTACTTTGTAATCTTTTGAGATGTAATAGTTATGTTCTAATTCTCTAAAACTCTAAACCTGAAAAGATCCTCAATGTGAATTATACATTTAATTCAATATTAAGTAAGGTTTAAGGCCCGGGCCTTATAATTATAGTCAAACAACCTCAAATAAATAATACACAATACCGATACATCAACCATTAACTACGATCCTTAGGAAGGTAAAATTATTTCAAGTAGAAATAATTAAAAAATAAAGTGTACCATTAGTTTATAAATATTCCCTAATAGTATAATTGTAACTCAAATATCCCACAAAAGAACCCAAAACCACAGAGAAATAGATAATCTATTTTATATGGTCACTAAAACAAATGATGGATGAAATTATAGGTAGGGGAACCTACATTTTAAATTATATTTTTTTCATTCCATACCATTTTGTGGTTCACTAAACCATTTCATGGTTCAGATTTAATAAAGATGATCCAAAAACCATGGAGGCTTAATTCTGACATCCTAAAATCTCATTGACCATTTTTTCCTCCAAAATACACACCAAAACCAATCCAAAATATATTATAACAAAAATTATTATTTCTCAATAAAATCCCATTCAAAACACAATATAAATCCACAGTAGTTATTCCTCAAACCCTATAATTTTTCAATGTTAATAATGAACAATGATGTTTTTCCCTCATTTCAATAAAAAAATCACCAAATTTGATTCACAAACCATAACATGAAAAATATTAGTTTAAAGAAATCCACATTATAGAAAATATATAAATTAATTAATTTTGACACCTAGGGAAACTAGTAGCTACTTCAATTATCCTCCACCCCAATTATGACCTCACAGTATTAATAATACATAAAAACTGATGAAATTGACAAACAATAATATATTGAAGAAAATAATGTTGTTTAGTTCCTCTTATATCCAAAATTTAAGCTCAATTATAATGAATCACCACTTAACACACTCATCCAAACTCCACCAAATTTATATTATCAATGTAAATGACTATGAATTTTTGGGCACTACATTGGGAGAACCTATTCTTGCTCAATATTCTCAGTTATTTATATTTCTATAAATAATTTCCAAAATTTCATAATAAATATATCTAATAAAAAATTATATTTCACTATTTATTTACTAAACTACCATTTCATATCATCATTCTTATATTTTTAATCTTTCTCTGAAAAAATTATTGCATGGTTAGACCTAGTAATGATGTTTTTGTTGGATAGAAAAAAAAACTTATATTTTATTTCAATAATCTAAAATATAAAAATAATACTGTGATAGTAACAAATTTCTCTAATAAATTTATATAAATATTACCCTTATATGAATGGGATTGGATGTGTTGATATATAGCTAGATGATAAGATAGGTAAATGAGTGTGAATAATGATATACAATGGTTTTTATTTCTATTATTTTAAACATTTATTTCGATTACAATGTTATATTTATATACATTTAAATCCATAAATTCCTAATTTATTAGAAAATTTTCCCCTAAATAAGAAATTTATTTCTCATACTTACCAATATATTTTGATAATCATACTTGGCCACTATGAAATTGAAATATAAAATTTTTCTTTATATTAATCAACACATTATTGAAACAAATGATTTATCACAAGTTTACATGATCTAAAATATCTCAATGTGTCAAATTTTCTACGAATAAAACCGCTATAATACCATAACATATATTTCACACATGTTAACGATTATGTTCTACAAAAAGATAAAAATCGATATTATCTAAAAAATGAGTACTTCTATTTTGATCATTTCTTTTAGTTATAATATATAATAAATAATAAATTCTATAAAAATTATATAAATGAGTAATGTTTCATTTTTTTATATTTTATAAAAAAATGTCGCTCAAAGAAAGGATAATTTCTTATTTTCTATTTTTATAAAACCTGCTCTAACATGATTCTAAATAAATCAAAATTTGATCATGAATAATCTGTATACCTCATTATAAAACACACTAACCCATGGGGAATGTTTGTAGGAGAATTACTAGAGATATGTTGTTATATTATAATATATATTTAATCAAAATATTCATAAAGAAAAATGGATTTTTATATGTAAATTATTGGAATGACGAACACCTAGAGAAAAGTACCATTCAAACCGATTATTAGAATGTTCAAAAAAAATATTCATTTTCTCTAAATATTTGTATCTTATCTTCCAAACACTTTTTGTTAAAATTGGAATAGTTCAATGTATAATAACATATTATATATATGAAAAATATAGGATTTAAAATTCATTATCTCATATATATTTATCATTTATGTTGTTTTTCATTATAGTTCTTGTTTTATTTTTTTCATTGGAATGTACTCATTAACATTAATTATTTATATTTAATTATATAATTTCCATGTTTTTAATTGGATCCTAAAGCATTATATCATCTAAATTTAGAGTTCTTAATAATATTCATAATAATTACTTTCTTATTTGAGATATATAACTTAGTAAGTTCTTATATTATCCAATAGAATTTGTTTATATTTATTGGTAAATGAATTTATTGAGAAAATATGTATCTTACAGGTCCCTCATATTTCATTAAATATACGTTTTTATATTCTCGCTTCTCTATTTCACTATTTATTAAATTTAAATTACACTAATTTATCGATTTAGGAATGATGTTTATAAAAAGTGGTTTTAACTTGTGTTTTTCAATACACCCCCTCTTGATGTTTCTTACATTGAAAATATGTAAAAAATATAAAATATCTCATATTGATCATTATTTTAATTCTTTTGTTAGTACTTCATTGAAATGAAGTTAAAATTTTCATTGGTATTTATTTTTCATATCAATAAATGATGGGTGAAAAAATGGATTTTCAATGAAATTGTCTAAAAACATATAAACAGATCCCATCATTTATTAGGATAAAACCTAAGGGCCACATCAAGGATATTCTCATTATAAGCACTAGACGAACAATGTCATTCTAATATAGATTCTTCTATACAATGTATTATTAGTGAGTTTAGTTCTATTTTTAAATAATAACCTTTATATTCTTCCCCAACTAATATTCCACTATCTTTATAGACCCCCTGAGAAATTGTTTTTCCTATTTTGTGGAATATGGGAATAAAAAAACCATTTAACAATAGTCTTACAAAAATTGAATATATTAAAATTAATCATTTAAAAAATTTTATTACATCAATTTACACACATTTGTGTAAAATAAATTCATTTTAAAGTTATATTTTCTTTTCTTTGGTTTGATATATTTTATTAAGATCAATATTATTGGATTCGCTAAAAAATGATATTTGAATTTTTTTTTAAATTAATTAACAACTAATTTGACTTGTTACCATTTATTTTTTTCCAGAATCCTTGGTTGAGGTGTCCTAATAATTTATTCAATATTCTATTTAAATATTTTTTAGATTATAAAAAAAAATCACTAACATTGATCTGATAGATATTTCATTGAAACATATTAAATTCTTAACATCAATTTTATCTATTATATTAACCACATATCCACTTTGAGGAAATTTGATATCATTTCTTGAATAACAAATAGTTAGCTGAGACATTATATTTAATGATTTATTATATATCTAAAAAAATTGTAGCTATAGATATTTCAAAACCACAAAGATAAACTCTATAGGATCCACAGGATTTGTGTTCTCCCTTACAACCAAATTTAAAATATTTATCCAACTTATAATTTATAATTTATATACATAATTAGTCATAGTAATATGTGAGGAATATCCAAGTAATATGTGGGGAATATAATATGTATCGAATCAGTTTTAATTTACTATCTAAATCATTAAATTCTACTTTAACCACATTGTCCCTATTCCTTTATTTTTCCTAACATCATTTCTTTCCAATATTTATTGTATCTCTAGTTATTTTCAATTATAATTATCATATAAGTCAATATAAATAATCATGACATTAGATTATAGAATATAATTGATTGATTGTTTTCCATTACTTAACAAATTAATTACTTATATTAGTTATTGGGGGGATTTAACTTTATTGAATTCTTCTTTAAAAGCTATTAAATAATAAAACACTTTAGAACCTTGTTCACACTTTGTAATGAATTAGCTAGTTAATAGTTAATATATATTTTGTGAAATTGTTTTAGCCATATTTTTTCCATATCCTTAACTATTTATACATTCTAATAATTTGTCAATATATTCTATAATTGAACCATATTTTTATAGTAAACATAGAATTCACACTAACATGATTTGTTTAGTAAAATGATCACCTCTTGTTTATTATAAAATTTACTCTCAACATCTTTATTCATTTATTGGGTAGTGTAATGATCATATTTGAATACTATTTATCCAATTATATATGATATATAAATATCATACATTCTTAAATCCTCTATGAATAATTGCACCACATATCATATTTTTTTATACAAAATACACCATAACATAAGGTATTTATTCAAACAGATATATTTATTTCATCTTTTATTTTAATATATTCTCCAAAAAAATTTAAAAATCGTTAAATATCAATCTCTTTCAATATAAAATTACCATAAATTCATTAATTATTTATATGTTTTATTCAAATAAAAAATTTTATCAACAAACATTTATTTCCATTATCATGTTTTATTAATCCGTCTCCATCCTCTATAGTTTTAATCACATACATAATTTCATGTAATATTATTTTTGTTCCCTAGTGAGATAATATTTTTTATTAACTTTAGGTATTAAATTATTAATTACTTTTAGATAACACACAACCTCAACCTATAATTCAATAACAGTAAAAAATATTTTTCATTTTCACTAAAAACATATATTTCTTTTTATTTATTAGAAATGGAAACAAAAATATCATATTTTGAGTTTTTTAAATTATTTTATTCTTTTATCCCTAACTAAAATTTCATATATTCATTATCACTTACAAAGAGATATTTTCCTTTTAATTTCCCTTATATTCTATTAGAAATTTTCAAAATAAATTATTTACTTCCTTATTTGTATTTCCTTCTATATTTACACTATCTCTATACTTATTAAAACATTTTGTAGTAATATAACCCACTTTTCTACACATAAAATTTCAATAAGCGAGTCTCAATTGAATTTTAAATTACCTCTGTTTATTCTACTTGATAGAAATGCAATTATTTCATCTGATTCAACTTCAAATTCATTATTTATTGTATCTTCACATAAATTTTAAATAAATTTCCTTAGATAATTTTCTATCATACTATCATCATCTTAAAAATTAAAATCATAGTAACTATGATTATATAAATTATATCACCAAAAATCCATGTTTTGTGTCACCCTTTTTAGTAATAGGGACCTCTGGATTAAAGTGAGGATTTAATATCATTAAAATTTATTTAACAATATAAATTTATTTAATGTATTCTTCAAGACATAACTTTTATAAAACAACATCAGCCACTCTATTAAATGATGACTCAATACACTCGTTTGAATTCATTTCACGAACTTTAAATATATTTCTTAGGGTGTAATTTTTATATTCTTGAACATTGGAATCTATTTCATAAATAATAAAAATCTATATAATTTAGACAAATTAAAGTCCATCACATTAGTGTAAATAATGTCATGAAAATATCCTATTATATTATTCATAGCCTTAACATCTTCTATTTATTAATTATTATCCTTAATAAACACAACTACAGAAACATCATCTCAAAGTCATATTCCAATTAAATCATTAAAATTAATTTCTATTCTATGTAAACATAAATATTGACAGCTCCTCCTCTTACATGGTTGAATTTAATCATAATAGGATAATAGAATAACATAGTGATTAATTAGAATATCTATGAAATATAAAAAAATAATCTTGGTGAAAAAATAGAAATAGAGTTACATTAAAAAGATCTTTAATACCAATTTATGGTGATAAAGAACCAGACCAAAAACTTGTGGTAAAATAAGAGAGTGGAGAATTTTTTATTTAAAATTTTAATGAATTTTTCAATAGTGATTAATTTTATATATTTATTTTTTATGAGTAGTTTGAAATATATAATTCCATATGTATAAGTTATTTTTAATATGGAAAACATTCCAACACATAGAATATCATTATTTACATGCTTCCCAAAATATTGGATATATCGAAGGATTATACAACTGATAATTATATATACATACCACTATAATTATTCACAAATATCATGTAAATTAGGGTGTAAATACTTATGGAATATCAAATAAATTGGAAGAATGGTTCACATTCATCAGATAGTTATACATATCAAGTGAGAGAAAAAAATTAAAAATACACGTCCACAAAATACGATTTTAACTTAAAAACATCATATTCATCGATCTTCTTGATCTTCCTTCTCTTAATAGATTTATCTATCATATATCATATTCTCAAATTATTCTAATTATTATCTTTTATAATTTAAATATTATTAAAATTCATCATTATGAGATTACTTTTCTATTTTAAGTTTTATTTTTATCCTCTTGGAAATATCACAACTCATACCTCTATTTCATGCTCTTATACATGTGCTAATGGAAAATAATATAAAAAATCCATTTTTATCAATCACTATTCTCAGAATTACACCCTAGCTTGTATAATTTCCACCAATCCTGCATTGTAATGATTAACTATAACTAGTTAAAAATGAAGTAGGGTAAACTGTATCATATGATTGGTTTACATGTATATATTTCCCTGTAAATATTTTTTAAATTGATCACTAATATTTATAATTATTCCCAAATGAAATTAATAATCATGAAAAATGAAATATAAAATATCTCTAAATACATAATCAAATTCTAATTATCTTATTGAGAAATGTACATCAATCACTCTCTATATTATAACCACAACCTTCGAAATGGTCATATTCTTGATTTTATAATTTCATTATTAATAGTAGATGATAAATAAATGTTTCATGGTTCAAATAAGGCATGTCATATTCGATGAAAATTCTGGTAAAAATTGCTCAAAATTAACTTAATGGTGTGGGTTCATGAAGTTAAAAGCCTTCATGAATGGATAAAACTCATGTAACTCTCTAGTATTGAAGAAAAAGACATAGTTACCTGCACAAAATGAATCTACATTTCAAGGAATACACCCATCGATGAAAATATCGAGACTGCAACCTTTGTACAACCAAATTCTTGTTCACGAAAGTCTCTCGTCCATGCATCACTCGATGTTGTAATGTATTTGCATTATATAATTATTTTAATAAAATACATTAATAAAAAATTATAATATTCCTTGAAGTCTACCAGGTTTCATGAAATATATGTCTTCATCCACTTTGAGACTATAAACACCACCCATGTAAGACATATAAATGGATGTAGCCTTTTATCTTCTAATAATTTTCTTTTATTATTGAATCCTAATTATTTTATGAGATTGAAAATATATGTATTTAAAAAGGTATCCACCTTTTATAAAATAACTCCCATTGGTTTTTTGGAACCTCAAACCATGGTAGAGATTCATTTCATGAAGGTTTATAGCCTTCATTTAAGATGAAATCATTTTGCAACTCATTTGGTTTCGTGAGATAATTATCCTTCCTGAAACTACCCTCATGGGAACCAATATTTTACACCGAGGTAGGGATGTCATGTTTAGAAAAACATGGAATTTTGTGAGACTCATTTTCTTTCACAAATACATTAAGCTTCCTGAGGCCCTAAAAATCATGTATAACATCCACCAAGCCTCAATATGGTTCTTCCTTTTAGCAAACTCTCATTCACGAATGCTGAATGGCTGGGTCCTAAATACCCATGAAAACTAGATTATCTACACTCAAAATTTAGGTCTGTTCATTATCATAAAACCATGCTTCTTCCCCCTTTTCATAAATCTTGTCTAATATTGTTACCTTATCTTTTTATCATATTTATACCCTAATTCCACTTTTTCCTATGAATAAAAACCCTAATATTAGTATCCATAATTTACACTCCTCGACATTAGTGTTTATATCGTATCCCACATAGTTTTTCATGAGAAGTAAATTCAAAATACATAATGTTATCATCAGCAAGAGAAATTTCATAGGATTCCTAGTAGATATTCCTTATGTTTTATCTTATTATCCTACCAATAAATTTCCTACCCATTTATAGGCCCCATAACATCTGAGTTGTATGATATAATACTGACTTTACCCATATCCTAGTCATTAGACACTAAACTTCATTACTAAATTTTATGAAAACGACATTAAATTATAGTCTTACCATGTGCAATAAACATGATACCCCCATTGTTGGATCATCATGGGATGGAACTCCTCTTCTACTTTGTGATCTAACCCTAAAGCCAGTACCCATGGGAATGCCAAATTCATAAGCCCCACACTATCCCTCACAAATTCTTATTCCATGAAATGAAATTATCTACTACATCATGTAAAGATTTATAGACTTTTCATGTCACACAACCTCATACTATGACATAATACAATGTGGATTTTGATAAATGTATCTCAATAGGGTACGTTGGAGTCCTCCATGCATTTAAATCTTGATATACCAAAACATCTCTTGTACTTCCCTAGGATATAATCCCTATCACCCTAAAATCATCCGAATCCCAGGGGTGATGTCTTCCCCCTAGGGATACACATAACTAAATTAAAAGTGTGAAATATTCTCCAATGTAGACACACTAAACTTTGAACCTCCCCCCAAGGACATTAAACATATTACCATATTGTCCCCATAAAATGTTAATCATATGAAATAATTTTCCCCACAAGATGTTAAACCTATGAATAACCTTTCCCCACAAGACATTAAAAATGTAACATACCTATACCCACAAGATGTGAAACCTATAACCGAACTTCCCCAATAATAAATTTCTCTTATGACTTACCAAAACCTATAAGTTGGTAAAAATATAACCAACCTGTCCAAACAATGTTTTAATCATGTGACTTATCTATCCCAAAAAGATGTTTAACCTATGACCTAACTATCCCCAAAAGATATTATCCAATGACATTAAATTTCCCATAATATGTTAAACATATAACCAACCTATCCCAAAAAGATGTTAAACATGTGACCTACCTATCCCCACGAGATGTTAAACATGCCACCAACCTATCCCCACAAGATGTTAAACCTATAACCCACCTATGCTCACAATAAATTAAAAATGTTACCCACTAAATCCTAAGATAAATTAAATGTATAACAAGATCTAGAATCTAAACAATAAATAATAAACATGGGATGCCTGGAGAAACAATCATCAGAATGCTTACTCTCATGGAATCAACTACTTCATGTAATACATGGTATGAATTTTGGTTATGATCCTAAGATGAATAATATGTGGCGACACCAATATAAACCAGATAATACATTACAGGTTCTAAAAAACACAATTTCTAGAGATTCCTAGACATTCCATACATTACTAACTACAAAAACTGAAGGTTTCCACCATATCTACGAAAAAACAACATAAATAACAAGAGTCCACCTCGTGATGGTGCGATGATGGAGAACCAGGATAAGATATGAGATCCACGGAGGAATCCGTGGAAGGAGGAACTATGATATCATAATCCCATCTCAATTATAAATTTTAAATCACTGATTAAAGTGATTTATGGTTCCCACCATTGGAATGTGGGAATATAGGGGAACAAATAGTGTATTTCATACAGATAAAGGGATTTCTTGTACCCTCAGAAGAATGAATCAAAATATAAAAATGTTGAATGTGATGTGAAAATATTCTCCTTCAACTATGAGGAATAATAATGTTGGGGCTCTATTAGTGTTTCATGACACTAGATCCATATATTTGTCATTATGTCCAACTTACTGAGAATTGGGCCCAACATAAAACTCCACATTGTCTTGGGGTAGATAACGGTTGGCTTACATGCCTTGTGAATTCTCAATTTGGATCCCTTCAGTACTACATTAATAATGGGAGATGTTGGGACATTGGGAAATGCTTTCATCAAATCTGTACTGAAGGATAATTCCATGAATATTTCAGGACTCAAGCTAAAGGAGATCAATAACATAAAGTAAAAAGGTGAAGGGGTAGGGGGAATGTTGGTGTGGAAATTACACACAACTATTGTAACACCTCAAAATTTTTATTAAATATATTTTTTAAATAATAATAATAAGATTTTTATTTAATTGATGCCATGTGTGACATGAAAAACTTTCTTATCTTGTATTACATGCATCATTATATTTCTAGGAAATATAATTTTTTGTTTAAAATATATAAAATATACAATTAGAACCTTGAGATCATAATAGAGGTTATAAAAAAAATTAACTGAATTATTAATATATGAATTTATTAGTGAACAATTTATTAGAAATGATGATAAAAAAATGAAAATAAAGAAATTTTTTCTATGAGAAAAATATATTTATTCCCACAAAGGTACTAAATAAAATTAATCACTAACATATTATAATATTAATGAAATGTACATCATTAATATTCAAAGGATATTTTTTTAATTAATCCAATATTTTTTATTGGCATAAAATAGGAAAAACTGCATTTTTTCATTAAAAGATGTATTTTTCTAAAAAAAATTTATACCCCTTTTAATGGATGAATTGTTTTAAAACTAAAAAATTAAACTTTTATATTTTTTTGAAAAAATATAATTCTTTTTTGTAATAGTAATGTAAAAAAAATCTTAAGGTGAATGTTTTATTTTTTTTCTGAAATATTTCTTCTTATGACTAATAGTAAAAATATAGATATTTGTTGAAAAATATATTTTTTAGTCTTTACAGGGTAAAATTTTTCTATAGATTAATTTAGATTTTTTATTATTTAATTTTAATTTTAATTTTTTCCATTACGTTTTTAAATGGTTTTTATAAATTAATTTTTTATAGAATCATTTGATTTTTTAAAAGGGATATTTTTTCGAAAAAAAACAATTTTCCTGGTGTTTTACTGGTTACATTCGAAAATATATTCTATAAATTTTATGTTCTGAATATTGAAAAATTTTATTTTTAACTTTCATTTAGAAGGTAAAAAAGTTTTAAATATTTCCCTTATATTTTTTACAATATAAATAGTAAGCGTTGAAAATTTTGTTACCATGGTAAAGGGTATATTCAGTAATATAAGATAAAAATAAAATAATCATGACAATTAAATGAACATAACTCTTAAATAATATTTTGGATGAAGATAATTGGATACTTAAATCCTATGTATTGAAATTATGATTTTTATGGGACACTAGTCAATGAATATGACTTATATAATATTTGAATCAATGAACATCACAAACTGTCCTTTTCTTTGTCTTAAATATCCCTAATGTGTCAACAAAGGAAAGAGGAATGTTATGAACAAATATAAATGTAAATATCTATCTCAATATACATATGTTAATGATATAAATTTATTTTTAACTTTTTGGGCCAATTAGATATGTTTTTTATATTTATAATATTTTATTCAATATAATTTTAAAGATATCACATTCATGTTTTAAATACTATATCATTTTTAATATAGTGTTACACAAAATATATTTTAGAAGATAAATATTCCTATTAAAAATATAATCTTTTTTAAATCATTTTATTTTTATTAAATTTTTAGTAATTAAAAAAGTAAATTAAATAATTACACATCACTAATCTGGTAGTTAATTTATTAATGGAAATATTAAATACATTCTATTTAAAAAACTATTATAAATATATTATAGGACAATTAACATGATAGAAGAACCATATTGATGAAATTTACTCCTTGAGAATGTAATAAAATATAAATTATGATGTTAACTTGTTATCTTGATATTTTTGAATGTCCATATAATGAATAGTGAAAAATTGGCACGAATGATATTTTATCAAAAGAATATTTTAATAAATTATTTAAAAATCGAAAAACATATTTAAAAATAATAAATGGTTATAATATGGTCTAAAATGTTATAAATTGTACATTTATTAATATATTTACATTGCATAAGTAAAATTGAAAACCTTATAATATTGAAAAATTTGTCACACAAGTTTAAATTTCAAAATGCTAACTACAGGTTAATCTGAATGATCAGGTTTAAATAATAATAATAATTTTATAAAATTAGTTGGTTGATGGGATTAAAATCTTATCTTATATTATCTTCAAATACATGGTCATTTGGTGTTATTTTTATTGAGATTTATTTTTTTTATAATATAATGTTTTTTGAAATTACAAATGGGCCCCTCGCCTCAATTGTAAAAGGGAACCTCCTCCCCCACTTCTTTGGATCACATTAAGCCTTAAAACTCATCCATACCCAGTGAATTTAAATTCTAAACATCCATATACACATTATATTGGTTCATATATTCTCAAAAAAATCCCTATTGTCTCTAAGATGAGATCTTAATAAATTTCCCCAAAAAAGAGGAGGTTCTGATACATACGAAGAAAATCAATCCTAATATAAGGGGATTTCTAGTCTCACTTTTATTTATGAGAGACATATTCCATATTCACTTCTGATTTCATTTATATGGTGTATATATTTCAAATTAATGTAATACATGATACTTATCTAAAATTTATGGGTACCCAAATATCTATTTAATAATCTCTCTTTCTTGAGATTTATGGTTCAAATTTTACTAAATCATTAATGCAATTTTTCTCAATTTTCCTTTTTTTAGGCACATGTAATATTATGAATCGAATTTCATTTACAAGGTATTTATACTACACATTGATTTGTTTTATCTAGAATATAATTATTTTCATCTTGTTATCTTTTTCATGTGATGTCATTCTATCCTAAGTCTGGAATATATTCTCCTTAAAATAAATGTTTACTAAAAATGTTTTAAAAGTGATTTAAATGAATTTTTAGAAATATATAAGGAAATATTATTTAAAATATGTAGAAAATATTTTTTTAAGAATTTATTATAATTTTTAATTGTTATTTTAAATAAAAAAATATAGATAAATGTTTGATCATTTAATAATTATTTTCTATTAGGAATGATATTTTACCCATTAAATATTATAAATGATATTTTGAAATAGTTTTCCATCTAAGAAAATATTATTCACCCATTATTTTATTTTACTGTGGATATGATCAAATTATATCATTCTTATTATTTTGTCGAAAATAGTATGATTATGATGGATTATTGTTTATAAATTAGGTTTCCTTTCCATGAGTTATGTAATAATTAATTGATTATAAAACATATTCATTTTAGGGGTTTTGATATGATAAATTATTACTTTTTTTGGGAACATATATTTATTTATTTCATTATGAAATTGCTGGGACCTATATCTCCCTTCAATGCATTGGGAAATGATTTATATATCCTAATATAAATATGAGTATAATGGGAAGTAAAATGAGTTTAGTAATACATGACTACAATGGAAGTAATCTCATTATAGTAATACAAGACCAGAATGGGAGTAAACTTAGTCTAGTAATACAGGGCTAGAACGAGGTGTGAACACAATATATTAAGGTACATTATCTTCTATCATAGTCTAATAAGTGATCCTTGACTAATATGAAAAGGATTTTCTATACATAATGCTTTCCAAAATTTCATGTCTTATGTTATGTTCTCATCGAATATGATATTTAATCTTTATGAACATCTATGATTTATTTAATGAAATGTTATCACGATATTTGATATATAGGATATGACTTTAAAATGTTTTTATATACTAATTCCTTATGATTATGTTATGATTGATATCTCCCTTTTTAACCTATACTATGAATTTGAGCTTTCCATTTGTTTATGTTTCATATTCTATGGTTATACAGAATGGTTTTAAAATAATTTTATCAAAAATTATTTCACATGGATGATGTTGAAGACAATTTCTTAAATAATAAATGAGTATTATAGTGGGGGATAATTATGATCATTATGAACTGATTATTTATAATGTAACACCCCAAGCTTCTATGGTACGTTTCCCTTCGAATAATGCGATAGCGTGTGTTGTACGCAACCTCGAGTTCTAACACACACCACAACTAATTAAACTAGCCGTTGTGAATAGTTATACCTAATTTTTTAAATCATATATATTTTATATTTCAAAATGGACTTCATTTTTGGATTCGTAATATCGAAATTATCCTAGGGTGAAATTTTGGTACTTTTCGGATAACTTTTATATTTTGATGAATAGTGAAAATTACTAAATTTTAATTAAAAACAACTTTTTTAATCAAAATAATTAATAGTGATAAATTATGAATTTGAGTGGTTTTAAATTATATTTAAAATATATTTTTACCATTTAATATAATGTTGGTCATTGGACATAATTTTACAATTAAACCAAACATAAACAAGTGTCAATCTTTTGATAGTTATTATCTCTTAAAAACACGCTTTTTGTTTTGACAGCGGGAATTAATTTTAAATTAATTTCTGCCACTTCTGTGTTTTGAATTTAGAAAAATGGATTCCATATTTGGAATCAGGATGTTCAAATTGTTTAAATAGGTAACTTTTATTTTTAGACATTTTGAATAATTAATGCGGTAAATATTTTATTTACCATGGTTAAGGGTAAATCTGGTAAATAAGGGTTAAAAAATAATATTATAATAATACTAAATTACCCTAAAACGTGTCTTAACCCTATTGGTTGATACATGGTCGACCATGGGCATCTTTGGGTCTATTTTGGGACCCCATGGATCCACTTGTAAGTGATAATGACACTTTATTTTAATTTAGTTAAAATGAATACAAAAATGACACAAGCATATATCTTTTAGAACAACAATTTTTACATAGGGTTATATATGTTGGATTTTAGATTATAAATATTCATTAGAAAGCTAAAAAGATTTCCTACATAATTATATTTTATTTATAATTTTTAGACATTAAATAATTTATTTTATTTATGACACAATGATGATGCAGTAATTACTATAATAGTGAAAAATTAAAATAATTGATATTATAAATACCCAAATAAATATAATATGAAACTTTTAATGAATTAAACTAATTTTCTAGGCTAATATGATATATTAGGATTGATGTAATGGACTTTTTTCGAAGTAATCAATCTGTTATGAGTTTCACAAAAATCAACTATTGAATAGTGTCAAAATTGACATAAAAGAGTTCTTAAAACAAATATTATATTATTAATTGATATTAAATTCCTAAAAAATCTAAGGATCGGCCAAGAGACTTATATTATGATTGGTTAATCATTAATGGACCACTTGGGGGTCTCTTGGATGTATATAGTAAGTTTATTAACCATATTATATAAAAATACAAAGAGACATTGTAAAAGTAAAACTAATTAACTTAGAGTTAATACTTAAAGATAAGGTTAATATAAGTACCCAAACCTGTCTAAATTCTATTGGTTGAGTGGTTTTCGACCTATCACCACCTTAACCTTTGAATAATAAGCTTTGGAGGCATTAGAAACCGAATATGAATTTATTATAAATTAATATTTCTAGCTTTTCCAAAGGTGCCCCTCACCCCTCTTATAAAAGGGCACTCCTCCTTCTCATTTCTTCACACCTTCAAAGCCTTTTGGTTCGGCCAAACTCTGCCCAAATACTCTCCCAACATCCCTCACTACAACCTAGAGGCCTTAGTTTGATCAGAAAGCCAACCTAAGGAGCCCTTTTGATCAAATCAAAAGGAAGAACCCGAAGAAGAGGTAATGATTTCACCACCCTTTTCTAAGTTCATTTCTTCTTCCACTTCTTCTTCCTTTGTTCTTACCATTCTAAAATAATAACTCCAGTATATCAAATATACTGTGATGTTATTATAAGTATGGTACAACCATATTCAGTATTCTATCCACCCTTTGAATAACATGTCACCATACGTGCGTACGTACGGCTTACCGTCTCCACGTCGTGGTGTAATTGTTATTCAATATAATATTATTTGGATGGGTATAATAATGATGTGTAACTCATGTAAATAATAAATATAACATGTTAATGATTCTGTATATATGATATACCATTCATTTATATATTATTTTAATATCAAAAGAATGATATTGTCGCTCGTGCGTACGTACGGACTACGGTCTCCACGAACGCGATGAGATTCATTCTCCATCGTATCCATTCAAGTATAATTATCATTTTATGATTTAAAAGTGATGTTTAAGGACTTGATATCATTCTGGATATAAATAAGATACAACAAACATGGCTTATGTAACAAAACATATAAAAGAAAATGAGTAAGTTAACACCCGAAACGATGATAATTCTAAGATATTATTAATAAATCAATGTTAAAAGATCATATATGATATCATATTAATATATATGATTCTTGTATAATTTAATAACAATTATTTCACCATTATACAGGAGGTTAACCTACCCCAACCAAGGAAAAGTACAAGGTTAGGGTTATTTCACAATCTCTTCATTATCCGAGGTTGTTTATATGTAATAATCTACTGGGATCTCTTTATCATCCACATCCATGTTTCTTAAAAATGTATTTAAAAACATTTTTACTATTTACAAGAATATGGGTTAAAGTCATTTATACCCTTTTTTGACTTTTTATAAGAGGTTTATAAAGGAATCTTTCCGTCGTTTTCAAAACAAGGTCCTTTTTAACCTTTTCGACAGAATTGAGGTAAGAATGTTTTTTTTAACTTATACGGCGGGTGCGGTTATTTTACGCCGTTATAAAATCTTCAAAGCTTTCCTTACATGCTTATAAGAATATTTTCAAAGAAAATGTTTTATTTTATATGGATCTTAAATGATATCAAAATAAAAGGAGATATTTCTTTAAAAAGAATTTTGATTTCATCTATATCAACATCCTTTGATGGATTTTAAGATTATTTGAAGTTGATTTATTATGATACAAAACTTCTATATTGTATTGAAGGTTTTGTGATATTTTTGACTGTGGATGTGCTATTTTTATACCATTCATAGTTTATTGTGAAAGTATTGACATTTTTTATGCTAGTTTTAATACGAATGTTTATGTTATGTTTAAACCTTTTCAAATGGGAATGCATTGGACTTAATAAGTGACGGGTGGAGCCCGCTATAGCTCCTCGATGCATCGGTAGGTCTCATGAGACAAACTAGTGTCTTGGCACAAGGCCTTGACAAAATCTTATTTGTAGTCTTGGCACAAGGCCTTGGCTATGGGGTTATGATAGTCTGGAATTATGCATTCCAACATTATGAAAGTGGTTATTAATTTTTGCATGTGATTATTCGATTAGTAGAATATCCATGTGAATAAGTAAATGGCATTATTTCATTTTATTTATGCCATACCATGTTGAAAGTTCATATTTAAAAGGCTTTTGTTTTAGTTATACACTGCCTTAAATGTTTATTCTTATTTATGAAAGTTTCCGCTATATTGTTATCCTTACTGGGCATTTGAGCTCACCCCTTTTCAATGTTTTATTTTTCCCAGGAAGTGAGGAAGTAGGTTATGAATGACCTGCAGGGATATTATGTGGGGATATGAGTGTGGATTATGGAGACATTATGTTATTGTAGTAGTTTTTCATTTTATGATGTAATGTAAAACTTATGAATATATCTAGTGTTTCTTAGGCTACTAAAGAAATCGGTCTTTCGAGATTTGATCTTTCTTGTGATCATGCCAATGTTACGAAGTAATGCACCGACTCTGGGAAGCTGGGGTCGGGGCATTACACTTGGTATCAGAGGAAGCTTAGTACAAACCTTGGAAGCAAGATTTAGATAAACTCTGATTAGAGCACATAGACCTAAGATGAACTTTGAGGATTAGTATAGAAGAACTTCCTAGAATTTTGGTATTGTAGAGACTTTGTGAGTTTTCCGAGCAATACATCCCTATCTGGATACGAGCAGGTAGAGGCGGCTCTGGCACAGATGTACCTAGGGGTAAAACCCGAAAACACCGCTTTGAGCTAGACTCGAACGGGAACTGGTGCACGACAACGGGCCTTGCTGCACTCTTGGTTACGACACTCCCGGGGGATATGCTTAGGATAACTCTCACTTTCTTTACAAATCATTATGAAGGGTTTATGAGTATATACTTCCTCAAAGAAAACATATTTATGATTATGGATTATATCCATAGATAGTTCAATTTATGTTTAGTGTTTTATAGGTATGGGATTATGTATTTTGATGCATAAACTGATCTAGTTTATGCCATTTTTTTAGAAATGGCGCCTAGTGGAAGAAATGGAAACCGTATCAATGCACGCACTCGATGTAGGGATTGCCCTCCTGCTCAAGATAATTATAGTGGGGCTGGTGATGCAACTGGTGCTGATCAGCTAATCACCGTACTGGGACAACTTACTCAGGTTATGAATAATAACCTTACCCGTATGGAGCACCCTGATCCGCAGCGTGGAGGATCAATGTTAGATCGATTCATGAGACAACAACCACCAACGTTCAATGGGAGTACAAATCCCTTAGTAGCTGAGCAATGGATATTTTCCCTAGAGAAAATATTTCAGGCTTTGGGGAGTAGTGAAAGGGAAAAAGTTACCATGGCAGTTTACCGCCTCACTGGAGATGCTGATCAATGGTGGTCATTGATTCAAAACATGAAGGAAGATGATGAAGTATCAAACATGGAATGGAGGGAGTTCAAAGATCTGTTTTTAGAAAAATACTTTCCTCGCGACCATCGAGCAGATATGGAAAGACAATTTCTGAGTCTGAGACAAAAGGAGGACGAGAATGTCACAAAGTATGAGGCTAACTTTACAAGGTTAGCGAGGTACGCTGGTGATTATATTCGTAACCCAAGAAGTAAGATTGATCGTTTCTTTGATGGTTTAAAACCATTTCTCCGTCGAGCATTAGTCTCACAATCCTTTTCATCGTACGAATACATTGTCTCATGTGCTATCAAGACCGAAAAGGAATTCTCTAAGTCTTATGACTTTAAAGCAAAGCAAGAGAAGAAGAGACCTTCTAATCAATCTGGGAATGGAAATAAGGGGAAGAAGGGAAAGGTTGAATATCCATCTTGTGGTAAATGCGGGAAGAAACATCCTGGTACTTGCTTGAAGGGAATGGGAGTCTGTTACAAGTGTGGTGAAAAAGGCCACCAAGCTCATGATTGCAAGGGGAAGAAGGAAGCTACCAACGTTCAGTGCTACAATTGCAGGGAGATGGGGCATTATGCAAATGCATGTCCTAAGCGTCAAGAGAACTTACCTCAGAAAAGGCCAAGGGATCAAGGCCAGGCTTATGCTATCACTACTGCTGAGGTAGAAGCTCCGAAAGACGTGGTGGCAGGTAATTTAATGGTTTCCTCAAGTTTAGCAAATGCATTATTTGATTCTGGATCATCGCATTGTTTCATATCTTCCCAGTTTGCTAAGAAAATTAGATATTTCCAATTTGATTTAATAAGGGAGTTGTCAATTAAAACTCCTAAGGGAAGTATCGTTGCAACAAAGTTTTGTGAATCAGTCCCCATTAGAGCACATAAATTTTCTTTATCTGCTGATTTCATCGTCATACCTATGATTGAGTTTGATATAATCCTCGGTATGGACTGGCTTTCGGACTATGATGCGAAGATTTATTGTAAGAAGAAAGAGGTTACGATTCTTGATGATAATGATAAGGAGCACCTTATTTTTAGAGCAGAATCGTCACCACCTAATTCTTATTTAGATCCACCCCTTGTAGCTCAACTTAATTCAATTATCGGGGAGGAAGAGAATGAAATAACTGTCAGTGAGGAAAGGAATGTTCAAATAGAGGATGTACCTATTGTGAAAGAATTTGTAGATGTATTTCCGGAAGATTTACCTGGACATCTTCCAGAACGAGAAGTTGAGTTTTCTATTGATTTGATTCCTGGATCAAGGCCTATATCGAAGACCCCTTATAGAATGGCCACTGTAGAGTTAGTCGAACTAAAGAAACAACTAGAGTAATTGAGTAATAAGGGATTCATTCTCCCTAGTGTTTCTCCATGGGGAGCCCTTGTTCTTTTTGTTAAAAAGAAAGATGGATCTATGAGGTTATGTATCGACTACAGGGAGATCAATGCTATAACAATAAAGAACAAGTATCCCCTACCTCGTATTGATGATTTATTTGACCAACTGCATAGAGCTCAATACTTTTCAAAGATTGACCTTCGATCTGGATACCATCAGTTGTGTGTGAAGAAGGAATACATTCCGAAAACAGCATTTCGAACCAGGTATGGGCATTACGAGTTTACTGTAATGCCGTTTGGATTGACTAATGCACCATCTGTATTCATGGATCTGATGAATAGAGTTTTCAAGGAGTATCTCGATGAATTTGTGGTAGTATTTATTGATGATATATTGGTATACTCCAAAACCTATGAAGATCATGAAAATCACTTGCGCATTATCTTGAAGACTCTGAGGAGGCATGAATTATATGGAAAGTTTAGCAAGTGTGAATTCTGGCTTCAGGAGATTTCTTTTCTTGGCCATATTTTCTCTAAAGATGGAATCTCTGTTGATCCTTCTAAGACCAAGGCAATCCAAGAATGGCCAGCACCTACGAGTATAACTGAGGTACGTAGTTTTATTGGTTTGGCAGGTTATTATCGACGTTTCGTCCAGAATTTTTCCCGATTGGCTAACCCATTAACGAAGCTCACACGTAAAGGGGTTAAATTTGTTTGGACAAAAGAGTGTGAAGAATGTTTCGAAGAACTGAAGAGAAGATTAGTCAATGCTCCTATATTGACTCTACCATCGGGGAATGATGGGTTCGTTATTTATAGTGATGCATCAAAGAAAGGACTTGGCTGTGTCCTTATGCAGAATGATAGAGTTATTGCCTATGCATCACGACAGTTGAAAATTCATGAACAAAACTATCCTACTCATGATCTCGAGTTAGCAGCAGTGATCTTTACTTTGAAAATATGGAGGCACTACCTCTATGGTGAAAAATGTGAGATTTATACTGATCAAAAGAGTTTGAAGTATATTTTCTCACAAAAATAACTCAACATGAGGCAAAGGAGATGGCTTGAATTACTCAAGGATTATGATTGTACGATACACTACCACTCAGGGAAGGCAAACAAGGTGGCAGATGCTTTGAGTAGAAAAGACCATGGAGTTTTGAACAATATGAGAATTGAAAGGGATCAAATTTTCATGGAGCTAGTGAAGATGGACATGGGAATAACCAGGGAAGGTGAAACATCAATGCTTTTTCAAATGGTTGCCAAACCATCTTTACTAGAAAGGATTAAGAGTTCTCAGACTGATGATGAAGAATTCCAAAAGAAGATTAAAGCTGTGAATGATGGGAGATTGAGAGACTTTGCGTATGAAGGTGGAATTTTGAAATTCGGGAAGAGACTTTGTGTTCCCAATATACCTGATCTAAAAAGGGAATTGCTGGATGATGCTCATAGTTCCAATTTCTCTATACACCCTGGGAGCACCAAAATGTATAGAGATTTGAAGGAACATTTTTGGTGGGACAACATGATGAGGGAGATTGCTGATTTTGTGTCAAGATGTATGGTTTGTCAACAAGTGAAAGCTGGAAGGCAACAGCCTGGAGGAGTCATGCAACCTCTTCCCATACCGGAGTGGAAATGGGACAATATTACAATGGACTTTGTCATGGGGCTACCAAAGACTCCTAGAAGGAACGATGCAATATGGGTTATTGTTGATCGTCTTACCATGTCAGCACATTTTCTTGCTATAAGAGAAGATCTACCCCTGGAACGTCTAGCAAGACTATACATTAATGAAGTTGTGAGACTTCATGGAGTACCCCTATCGATTGTTTCTGATCGTGATCCCCGTTTTACTTCAAGATTTTGGAAAAGTCTTCAGAAATCCCTGGATACTGAACTTCATTTGAGCACTTCTTACCACCCTCAGACAGACGGACAATCAGAACGGACTATTCAGACCTTAGAAGACATGTTGAGATCTTGCTCACTTGATTTTCAGGGTATGTGGGATCAATATTTACCACTAGTAGAATTTTCCTATAACAATAGCTTCCATTCGAGTATTCAGATGGCACCATATGAAGCGTTATACGGAAAGAGATGTCGTACACCAACCTGTTGGGATGACGTTGGTGAAAGAAAACTTGTAGGCCCAGAACTGGTGGAGGAAACGGTGGAAAAGGTGAAGGTAATCCAAAATCACATTAAAGCAGCTCAAAGTAGGCAGAAGAGCTATGCCGATAATCGAAGGAAGGATTTGGAATTTCAAGTCGGTGATCATGTTTTCCTGAAGGTATCTCCGTGGAAGGGAGTCATACGTTTTGGTAAGAAAGGTAAATTGAGTCCCATGTACATCGGACCTTTCGAAATTCTAGAACGAATTGGGGCTGTAGCTTACCGATTGGCAATGCCGCCAAGTCTCTCCAAAGTTCACGATGTGTTCCACGTATCTCTGTTGAGAATATACATGCCTGACCCAACGCATGTACTCACCTATGAGGAATTAGAACTGGAACCCGATCTGTCTAATTGCGAAGAGCCCGTCAGGATTCTTGATACAAGAGAACAAGTACTGAGAAACCGGACGACGCGTCTGGTAAAAGTTTTGTGGAGAAACCATAAGATGGAAGAGGCAACGTGGGAACCCGAGGAACTTATGATAAAGAACCACCCGAGTCTTTTTATGCAGTAATACCCTAGAAATTGCGAGGACGCAATTATTTGAAGGAGGGGAGAATGTAACACCCCAAGCTTCTATGGTAGGTTTCCCTTCGAATAATGCGATAGCGTGTGTTGTACGCAACCTCGAGTTCTAACACACACCACAACTAATTAAACTAGCCGTTGTGAATAGTTATACCTAATTTTTGAAATCATATATATTTTATATTTCAAAATGGACTTCATTTTTGGATTCGGAATATCGAAATTATCCTAGGGTGATATTTTGGTACTTTTCGGATAACTTTTATATTTTGATGAATAGTGAAAATTACTAAATTTTAATTAAAAACAACTTTTTTAATCAAAATAATTAATAGTGATAAATTATGAATTTGAGTGGTTTTAATGTATATTTAGAATATATTTTTACCATTTAATATAATGTTGGCCATTGGACATAATTTTACAATTAAACCAAACATAAACAAGTGTCAATCTTTTGATAGTTATTATCTCTTAAAAACACGCTTTTTGTTTTGACAGCGGGAATTAATTTTAAATTAATTTCTGCCACTTCTGTGTTTTGAATTTAGAAAAATGGATTCCATATTTGGAATCAGGATGTTCAAATTGTGTAAATAGGTAACTTTTATTTTTAGACATTTTGAATAATTACTGCGGTAAATATTTTATTTACCATGGTTAAGGGTAAATCCGGTAAATAAGGGTTAAAAAATAATGTTATAATAATACTAAATTACCCTAAAACGTGTCTTAACCCTATTGGTTGATACATGGTCGACCATGGGAATCTTTGGGTCTATTTTGGGACCCCATGGATCCACTTGTAAGTGATAATGACACTTTATTTTAATTTAGTTAAAATGAATACAAAAATGACACAAGCATATATCTTTTAGAACAACAATTTTTACATAGGGTTATATATGTTGGATTTTAGATTATAAATATTCATTAGAAAGCTAAAACGATTTCCTACATAATGATATTTTATTTATAATTTTTAGACATTAAATAATTTATTTTATTTATGACACAATGATGATGCAGTAATTACTATAATAGTGAAAAATTAAAATAATTGATATTATAAATACACAAATAAATATAATATGAAACTTTTAATGAATTAAACTAATTTTCTAGGCTAATATGATATATTAGGATTGATTTAATGGACTTTGTTCGAAGTAATCAATCTGTTATGAGTTTCACAAAAATCAACTATTGAATAGTGTCAAAATTGACATAAAAGAGTTCTTAAAAAAAATATTATATTATTAATTGATATTAAATTCCTAAAAAATCTAAGGTTCGGCCAAGAGACTTATATTATGATAGGTTAATCATTAATGGACTACTTGGGGGTCGCTTGGATGTATATAGTAAGTTTATTAACCATATTATATAAAAATACAAAGAGACATTGTAAAAGTGAAACTAATTAACTTAGAGTTAATACTTAAAGATAAGGTTAATATAAGTACCCAAACCTGTCTAAATTATATTGTTTGAGTGGTTTTCGACCTATCCCCACCTTAAACTTTGAATAATAAGCTTTTGAGCCATTAGAAACCGAATATGAATTTATTATAAATTAATATTTCTAGCTTTTCCAAAGGTGCCCCTCACCCCTCTTATAAAAGGGCACTCTTCCTTCTCATTTCTTCACACCTTAAAAGCCTTTTGGTTCGGCCAAACTCTGCCCAAATACTCTCCCAACATCCCTCACTACAACCTAGAGGCCTTAGTTTTATCAGAAAGCCAACCTATGGAGCCCTTTTGATCAAATCAAAAGGAAGAACCCGAAGAAGAGGTAATGATTTCACCACCCTTTTCTAAGTTCATTTCTTCTTCCAATTCTTCTTCCTTTGTTCTTACCATTCTAAAATAATAACTCCAGTATCTCACATATACTGTGATGTTATTATAAGTATGGTACAACCATATCCAGTATTCTATCCACCCTTTGAATAACATGTCACCATACGTGCGTACGTACGGCTTACCGTCTCCACGTCGTGGTGTAATTGTTATTCAATATAATATTATTTGGATGGGTATAATAATGATGTGTAACTCATGTAAATAATAAATATAACATGTTAATGATTCTGTATATATGATATACCATTCATTTATATATTATTTTAATATCAAAAGAATGATATTGTCGCTCGTGCGTACGTACGGACTACCGTCTCCACGAACGCGATGAGATTCATTCTCCATCGTATCCATTCAAGTATAATTATCATTTTATGATTTAAAAATGATGTTTAAGGACTTGATATCATTCTGGATATGAATAAGATACAACAAACATGGCTTATGTAAGAAAACATATAAAAGAAAATGAGTAAGTTAACACCCGAAACGATGATAATTCTAAGATATTATTAATAAATCAATGTTAAAAGATCATATATGATATCATATTAATATATATGATTCTTGTATAATTTAATAACAATTATTTCACCATTATACAGGAGGTTAACCTACCCCAACCAAGGAAAAGTACAAGGTAAGGGTTATTTCACAATCTCTTCATTATCCGAGGTTGTTTATATGTAATAATCTATTGGGATCTCTTTATCATCCACATCCATGTTTCTTAAAAATGTATTTCAAAACATTTTTACTATTTACATGAATATGGGTTAAAGTCATTTATACCCTTTTTTTACTTTTTATAAGAGGTTTATAAAGGAATCTTTCCGTCGTTTTCAAAACAAGGTCCTTTTTAACCTTTTCGACAGAATTGAGGTAAGAATGTTTTTTTAACTTATACGGCGGGTGCGGTTATTTTACGCCGTTATAAAATCTTCAAAGATTTCCTTAAAAGCTTATAAGAATATTTTCAAAGAAAATGTTTTATTTTATATGGATCTTAAATGATTTCAAAATAAAAGGAGATATTTCTTTAAAAAGAATTTTGATTTCATCTATGTCAACATCCTTTGATTGATTTTAAGATTATTTGAAGTTGATTTATTATGATACAAAACTTCTATATTGTATTGAAGGTTTTGTGATATGTTTGACTGTGGAAGTGCTATTTTTATACCATTCATAGTTTATTGTGAAAGTATTGACATTTCGTATGCTAGTTTTAATACGAATGTTTATGTTATGTTTAAACCTTTTCATATGGGAATGCATTGGACTTAATAAGTGACGGGTGGAGCCCGCTATAGCTCCTCAATGCATCGGTAGGTCTCATTAGACAAACTAGTGTCTTGGCACAAGGCCTTGACAAAATCTTATTTGTAGTCTTGGCACAAGGCCTTGGCTATGTGGTTATGATAGTCTGGCATTATGCATTCCAACATTATGAAAGTGGTTATTAATTTTTGCATGTGATTATTCGATTAGTAGAATATCCATGTGAATAAGTAAATGGCATTATTTCATTTTATTTATGCCATACCATGTTGAAAGTTCATATTTAAAAGGCTTTTGTTTTAGTTATACACTGCCTTAAATGTTTATTCTTATTTATGAAAGTTTCCGCTATATTGTTATCCTTACTGGGCATTTGAGCTCACCCCTTTTCAATGTTTTATTTTTCCCAGGAAGTGAAGAAGTCGGTTATGAATGACCTGCAGGGATATTATGTGGGGATATGAGTGTGGATTATGGAGACATTATGTTATTGTAGTAGTTTTTCATTTTATGATGTAATGTAAAACTTATGAATATATCTAGTGTTTCCAAGGCTACTAAACCAATCGGTCTTTCGAGATTTGATCTTTCTTGTGATCATGCCAATGTTATGTAATTAATGCACCGACTCTGGGTAGCTGGGGTCGGGGCGTTACATATAAAACAATAATGTTTTATTTTTTCCTAATTATCTAAAACTATAACCTAAAAACCATTGGGTATTTATGTTACAAAATATTTTATTTCTTCATTGTTTATTTTTGTGTGAAATAAATTAGGTTAGATATGTAAACATTATGTGATTAGTAGCATGATGGGAAGTGTGTATGTGGGACTGCTACATTTGGAATCAGAGAAAGGTTTAGATAACATTAGAGATTATGATGTTTTCATGATAAGTTATCATATGGTTTATAGATAACAGCATCGGTATAAAATAACATATGTTCTGAGTCATAGAAACAATTTTTTATGTTTTTCATTATGAAATTTTTTGTCCATAATGATATTTTTTGACAAATATATTCGAGAGGTAATTATGTGTTGTTAAAATTTTAGATGAAATATTAATGTTATGAGATAATCTTATCGATAAAAAGGTTTCTTCAAAAATGAAAATTTTATGGTTATTTATGGGTATGTTTATAACATTTCATGAATTTTATAAGGATTATCTTAGAATTGTTTTATGAAAATTACATATTATTGGATTTGTGACAATATATATTTTCTTGCAAGGCTACAGTGATTTAACCGACAACTGAATGGTGAAAAGGGTTCTCTCATACCACTTTCCTATATTAAGTCCCTATTAATATCAAACTTTATTTTTAGTTAGTCATATTTTTGTATGTATAATAACGTGAATTTTAGGAACATATGTTTTTATCATATATATAACTATATAATTAGATATTTATTTACTGGTTATGTAACTAATGTCATTTTGGATGATTTATATTTTAAAAAACCTTATATGATATTACAGGATATTATTTGGGAAAAAAATGTTTAATTTTATTTTATAGGCATATATGTCAACATTTTGGCTAATTTTGTAATTCTAGTTATTTATGGAAATTGTTAGTATATATCGATAATTTTTAGAAAAATTAATTTCTGATATGAGACATTAAAATTGATAAATTTTATTTTCTGATTAATGCTTACATTTAGCTTGGATGATAATGGGATTTAATCCTTTTCCATTTTGTGTTTCAATATTAGTCCTGAATAATTTTGATTAACATTTCAGGTATATATTTTTAATGAAAATTTTCAAAATTTGGGTATTCCTAGAATAATGGATTACAATTTTTGGATAATTATAATATCTACTTTTATCTATTCTTATTTTATAATTTCATAATTATTGGGAAAATATTTTTTTATTATTTCTGGTGTTTTTTTAATTTTTAGAAGGTGGTTTTTATGCTTTATGCATGAAAAAATCATATTTAATACTCATTATTGGAGAAATGTATGAGTTTGTGGTTAAAATTTATTACAGGATAAAACTATACTATTCAACTAACTATATTTTCTAACTCTCCTACATGATATTGTAAAATAATAACTCTACTATAGAAAAATGATATTAGAATAGAATCATTATATGTTTACTTTTCATTTGATTAAATAAATGGCCTTTTACCAAAAAAAATTATGTTTTTGTGATGATTAACATTATAATGATAATGTTTTCAATCACTCTCAATTATAATATGATTGTTATATTTATCTTTAATGTATTGGTTTTTACTTTTCAATAATATCATCCTATTTAAGAGCATAATTTTGTGGTTTCCCTCACATTTTTGTTTCTTTCTTATTAATAGTATGTTTTCTTAACCCTATTCGTGATGTGGGTTTCCCAAAATGTAACTTAAAAGTATCAACCATTGATTTTTAAAGTTATATTTCATACTGAACGTATATGATTTCAATTTTTTAATTATTGATCATTTTGGAATGGTAACTTATAGATGGGTACTACCTATAAATATCTCAAATATTCATGATTTATTACATATATCTCTTCTAATGGTGTATATACTCCATACTTAACATGTAGTAAACTAAGAGATCATACCAATGGAGAAAGATCATTCTTATGAAGAGAAATTAATATAGATTTCAGATCATAGAGATAAATTTCTATAGAACAATAACACTCACCAGGTTATTGTTTTGTGGAGAAACCACTAGTTTGTAAAATCTATGTGGGAACTTGAGGTTTTAAAGAATCATATGTATACTTAATTTTTTATATTAGAGTAAACAAATTAAAAGAAGAAATTCATTTTTATGGGGGTAGAATATAACACCCAAAAACATTTATAAAATAGATATTTTTATAATAATAATAATTTTATTTCATTTATTTCTTGTGTTACATGAAACACTAGATGAGCTTGTGATACACACATCCTTGAGTTTCTACAAGACATCATTTTATTATTGAAATTATTTAAAAAGTTAAAATATAACCAATAAGATAGAATGGTGTGTACAAACCAGGTTAACTGAATTGAGAAAATATTAAATCCCCAAGTACCTATTATTTATAAATGAGGATAAAATCTAATTTATACTAAATTAGTTTTTTTTGAAAAACTATTTTTGTTCCCAAAAAAGAAATTTTATATTAATTAATTATATTTTAAACTATTAGAGAATGATCATAATTAAATTTAGATTTTTTATTTTCAAAGAAATGTTCTTGAATTCACCCAATTTTTTATAGGCCTAAAATCAGAAAGAACCCATTTAAATCCTAAATTTTGTATTTTTAAAAAAGGAACATTTTCCGTCCTTTAATGAAATACATTTATTAAAACTAAAATTTCACAATTTTATAAATATTATTTGAAAAAAGAAATTAATTTTCTAAAAAATAAAGTCAAAATTTTCCAAGATTTATTTTTTTGGATTTTGTTTTGAAAAGATTCTTCTTTTGATGAATAGTTAATATACTAATTATCATGGAAAACTATACTCTCATTAGTAATTACAAGGTAATATTATGTTTTGTATATGTTTTATATTTTAATTTAAAATAAACCAATTATGGTTTTTAAAGAGTATTTTATAAGTTAATTTATTATTAAAACATTTTATATTTTAAAAGTTCTCTTTTCCGAAAAACTATTTTTCATATAATTTTATAGGTTTTAATTTAAATTAAATTAATACACTTATTTTGATTAAATTTTCACAAATGGATTCAAATTTTATATTAATAATGTCCAAATTTAGTGGCTAGGTCCCATATAATGATTTTTAATATGAATAGTAACCTTGGTAAATTTTGTTACCACGGTAAAGGGTAAATATAGTAATTTAGTTTAAATATAAAATGACATAGACAATAGATTGACCGTAAAATGTGGAATTTTTTTTGGTTGAATATAATTTGACCCTTAAAAAATATGGATCTAATTTTATTTTTTTAACGTGTACTTGTCCTTGAAAAAGAATTATATAATATTAAAATCAATGAATGTTACAAAATGTCACTTTCTTTGTCTAAGATATACAATATGTGTTCACATGGGAAGAAAGGTATGTTAAGAGCGGATATAAATGTAAAAGTTTAACATAATACACATATTTTAATGAAAAAATATATTTTTTACTTTTGGGGAAACTTAGATGACATTTTGGTATTTATAATATTTTATGTAATAAAATTTTGAAGGCGTCACATTCATATTTTAAATACTATATCATTTTTAAGATAGGTTTACCCAAAGGATATATTAAACTATAAGTATTATTATGAAATATATAAGATTTGTAGGATGGCGCTCGGGCTTCGGGGGGTGTGGGAGACTAGCGGCCATGGCCGTCGAAGTCCTCCTGTCTAGGGTTCAACATGACTCTTCCTCATTTTTTACACTCGATGCTCGTGGCAGGGGAACCGGGATCCGCCTGGAATGTAGATGTGGTACTGGTGAAAGAATCACTTTTAGATATGAGGCACGATGCTCAGACTGTTCCTCACCGGGATGAAGGATCCTCAGATCGGTTTCCTACTGTTACCTGCCGGGTTGAAGGAGATCTACATGTTTCTCGCCGAGTTGAAGGAACCGCGATCTATTTCCTGTTGATTGTCGAGCTAAAGGAACCTCAGATCTACTGTTGGTTTTGAAACCCTCATCCAATGTTCCTGTCGCTGTTGATGCAAATAGGGTTGACGGTGTGCGTTTTTTTGAACCGCTTCTTGTGAATCGCCATGCTCTGGCTACTGATTTTAGATCTAGGGTGGATTGCAGGGTCGGTGGTGCTCATTTGGTGGATGGAGTGGGGCAGGACATGGCTTTGGCTGGGAAGATGTTGTTGCCGATGAGTCTGTCCAATCCCCATTTGAAGGCTTCTTTGGTGAATTTGAAGGCTGCTTCAGATGGAAGTGTAATGTATCAGAGTGGACAAGCAGGTTTTCCTGCCTCTACGCCTTCGTTTGCTTCATTTATTGATTCCCACTCAAGCAAGATTCTTCGAAAGGGTTCAGAAGCTCATGTTGATGTCAGTCCTGAAATATTAGATGAGAGGATTGTAGTTGGTAAGAACTCTCTAATTGCACGTCTTGTTTTAGCGAAGGGTGCGATGTCCTGGAAATTTGATGATCTTATCAGACGTGTTTCATTCTTATGGGGTTCCTCTATTTGGTGGTGTGTTTATCTTGGTCGTGGATTCTTTCATTGCATTTTCCCATCAAATTCTCTCAAAATTCATGCATGGAGTATTGGGTCCCTTTCTTTGAATCTTGGATGACTTCATCGTCATGAATTGTCCATTGGTTTAAATGCCTCTCGGGCAAGGAATCCCTTTTCAAAGGTCTGGGTCAGTTTTTTATGGGATTAATTGCGTCCTTTGGCATCCAAAGAATCTTAATGATATTGGCATGGCGATTGGATCCCCTATTCTCCTTGACAAGGAAACTGAAGTTGTTCGGTTTGGACATTTTGTTAGAATATTGGTCGAGGTTGATTTGAGCTCCACTATGATTGATAATGTAACTCTTTCCACTCCCACTGATAACATTAATATTGATGTTTAGTATGAAATGAAACCACTTTTCTGTACCAAATGCATGGCTTTGGGGAAGTCATTGGAGTTATGTAGGAGGAAGATCTCTTATGAGAGATGTGGGATGAAGGGTTACCTGACTACTCTTTGTAGAAAGATACTTGAGGGGAAGCATGTGGACTTGCTAATCATAAAAGGTATTCTCTCAAAAAATCATCTGCCACTCTGGCTGAGGTGTTGGACTCCAGCAAACATGTTTCTCAGGTTAAAGGGAAAGGGCTGATAGTGGATACGTCTCCTATGAGTGGCCCCTCTAATGTTCTGGTTGATCACAAGGAGATCCCATTGAAGGATGGTCGTGATGTTACTCCCACTAGGTTGGTTGAGGCTAGACATACTCTTAGCCTCTCTATTTCTGGATCCCATGATTGCATTGATCCTCAAAATGTAAGTATGAATGATAGTCATGATGTAGGCTTGATACGTGATGTGACTTTTGAGTTGGCTCCTTCTAGGACTTTTGAAAATGTTGATTGCCATCAGAAAATTCAGAATCTCTTGATCTCCTCTATGTTTTCTGGGAAGTCGGGTGACATCTCTGATGCGGAAGAGACAACGACGGGTTGTGGTGCACCTAGCACTTTCAAATATTCCCTTATTTCTGGGAAAGGGAAGGCGAATGATTGCTTAGTCTTAGATCCTGCTCCTTCGAAGAGACGACCAAGGAATGATTATTCTAACATACCTCGTACGGTGTCTACACGATCTTCTAAGCTTTCAGGTGCGTTCAATTCTGATATTCTCAAGATCCTCAATTAGGATAAGTCCCACTCTGAATGGGAAACAGCTGATGACTCTGATTATGGGAATGACATGTCATATTATGATCTGTAATATTGTGTTTGACAGATGAGGGAAAGTTCCTTTGATTGAACCCACCTAGCTCCTCTGTACCTTTTTTCTTTATTTAATAAATAGTCAGAAGCTTAGCTTCTAGCTGATCTTGCTGGTATTATATAAGATTTATATTCATGTTTGTATATTATTTTCAATTTTTTTTTGTAGAAATCAGTATGTTAAATAATTAATGAACACTAATACGGTAATAGTTTTATTAATATAAATATCAAATAAATGTTATTAAACATATTAAATTAAATATAATTCATGAGAATTAATGTAATCAATGAATTTAATAGATTACCATGAACTCTTAGTGTATAATAAAATTTTTGGCTCCAAGTTAACTTTTTTGTCTTTATATTTGTAAAAGTGTATATAATAAATTGTTTTTAAATTTACATTAATGATATTTTATCAAAATAAAATTATATAAAATTATTTAAAAAGAGTACTACATATTTTAAAATAAAAAATAACTATAATTTTCTCTAATATGTTACTAATTGTTCATTTATTGTCTAATTTACATCCCATTAGTACATATAAAAACATTTTTATATTGAAAAATATATTGTATAAGTTAAAATTAAAATGGGTTGGATAAGGGTTAATCAAAATGATTAGGTTTAAAACAACCCAAAAACTATTATAAAATATATTTGATGACTAGATTATAGTCCTATAACATGTTATATTTGAATCAAATAGCAATTGTTGATATTTGGAATAATATTTAATTAATTATAAATTATGTTTTTTGAGATTCCAAAAGTACCCCTCACCTCTATTATAAATAACACCCTCCTCACTTCTTCGCATAACACTGAGCCTTCAAGATCGATCATATGATTCCAAATTTTCTAATGATATCAAAATTTATTGAGGTTTTTTTTCTCAAAATACCAAACCTAGAGTCCCTAAGATGACATTTAATTGATGTTTTCTAAAGAAGATTATGTTCAAATATATTTGAAGGAAATCACACCAAACCTAAGGGGATATGTAGTTTAACTTTTATTTCTGTGATACATATGACAAATTCACAACTAGTTTCATTGTTGTTGTATTTATAATTACCATGAATGTAATATATGATACATATCCCCAATGTTATGGGTATTTACATATCTATGTGATGATTTCTCTTTCATAGGGTTTAAATTCCAAAAGTTACTAAATTAGTATGGGAATTTTGACTCAATTTTCCTTCCATGATGCACATGTTATATTATTAACCTAACATATTTTTATGATGTGCGTAAACTTCCCATAGAATATTTTAATCATAAATATATTTGTTTTTATGATATTATAAGTTTCATGTAATGTTATTTTATCTTCATTTAGAAATATTCGTTCCTTCAAATCAATGTTTTCTAAAAATGTTTCAAAATCATTTTAAATAAAATTTTAGGAATTTTTTTAAAAAAATGATTTCAATGATATTTAAAATAGTTTTAAAATATTAATTTATAGGTTTTAAATGATATTTTTAAATAAAAATGATAACAAAATGTGTTTAACATTTAATAAACATTTTTCAAATAATAAATAATATTTTCCTTGAGAATTATTTCAAATAATATTATCGAATAATGTTCCATTTAAGACCATGTTATTTGATATTACTTATATTTTTCTGTAGATATGATCAAATGATATAATTTTAATTATTTCATTGAAAATTTAATGTTTATGATTGATTAATGAGAATAAATTGTGATTATCGTCCTTGATTTATTTTAGGAAAATATATTTTTGAAAATTATTTCTTTTAAGGGGTTTTGATATGATAAATGATTTATAATCTTGTGTCACACATATTAATGGTTATCATTATGTGATGGGTGGGAACTATATCTCCCTCTAACTAATTGGGTAAATATTTATGTATCATGAGATTGATAGGACTTGAATGATAAGTTAAATCACTTCATTAATATATGAAATGAATATGAGTAATCTTCGTTTAATAACATGGGACTCGAATAGGAATATAATCAATTAAGTAATATTGTGCTGGAATGAGGGTGGAATGCAGTTTTTTAAGGGACTTTCTCTACTGTGATAGAACCTTTAGTGATAGTTGACTAATATTAAAAAACATTACACATTGTTATGTGTATTCCCCAATTACATGTCTTATGTTATTCATGCATATAATATGTTCATTTATTTTTTTATAAATTTCAATTATTTATTCTTGGAAATGATATCATGATATTTGATTTACGAGATATAATTTTCAAGTGTTTGTTATATACTTGTTCCTTATGATTCTGTTATGATTGATATCACCCTTTTTACCCTTACTAGTCATTTGAACACCACCTTTTCTTTTGTTTTGTTTTCACAGAACATGATGAATGATGTTAAATGAATTTTATCTAGAAGGATTTCACATGGATGATGTTGATGAACTATTGTGAAATATGAAATTGTTGGTATAATCATAAGTAATGTTTATAGTTATGAATGAGTTATTTATGACCCCATTTTGTTAAGATTGTTTCTTGATTCACTAAATCATTAAACCTAAAAGGTCATTGCTTATGTATTTTATCCAATATTTTCTTTTGTCATTATGATTTTTTATGGAAAAAGGGTCACATTGGTCTTTTTTACTACTTTATTAGATGATCCATAATTGTGGATTTTGGACTGGTATAACTATATTCATGTAACAATATAATATTTTATGATATTAATCTTTTTGAATAAATTTAATTTCACTGATAGCTTACGTTTCAAAGAACACTACACTTAAAAGACCTGTGATACACAGCTAAATATTTTAATTTTAACACTAGCCATTAATTTCAATGTTTTGAATAGGATTAAATAAATTTTGGAAATATAGTTTAAACATGTTTAAAAAATGAATTCATTGGATACTAATTAATTTAAAATGTAAAAAAACTTATTCAGTATAAATGATGTATTTTAATTAAAAAACAATTCTTATGCCCATAATTTCATTTTATCATAAAAAATTAAATTAATAGCTTATATTGAAACATATTAATGAAATATATATGTTATATTTTCAATAATATGTTTTTAAAATTCTTCCAATATGTTTAAGAGGATTAATATTAGAATAAGATGAATTTTATGTGATAAAAGGTTATATTTTTCTAAAGGTAGTTATACCACCTTTTTAGGTCACAAATTTTGTAATATATTTTTTCACTTTTATAAATAATTTATGAAAAATAAAATTCTTATTTTAAATAATAATATTAAAAAAATTAGATGAATTTTTTATTATTTATTATATGTTTCATGTTTGGATGAATACTAAAAATACTTAATTTTAATTGAAAGCCGAATTTTCACCCAAATAATATAGAGTGTTAATTTATATTTTTAATTTTTTAATGTACAATTATATAAATGTTTCATCAATTAATCAAATTTATTTTGTTTGAATCAATTTCACAATGAGTTTCTATATAAAAAAAATCCATCATTAGAATGGTTTCACTTATAAAACTTGTTTTCTCATTCGATCAATGGGGTCGATTTTAACATATACGTTGAAAACTATATATTTTAAAATTTTAAAAATGGATTCCATATTGTAAATCTTTTTCTAATATTATTTTAACATTTATATTTTTTTGGACATTTTTAATTGTAATTTTAGTAATTTTTTACTAAAACTGTTAAAATTAAATCAACTAATTATGGGTAAATATAATACTATAAATATTATAAAATCACCATAATATTTTTCCAAATTTCATAGGATGAGTGGGTTCTAAATGAAACATCCTAGTGAAGATATTATAACCTTTTAATCCCACTTATATTAGGGTGATGTTTATTATTATTTATTTATATAAAAGTTAATGATGTCATACTCATATCCTTAAAAACTATTTCATTTTTAATATAAGGTTATACATAAGTTATATGCGACTATAAATATTCATTTGAATGATAGATTTTTTATTCATCCTCAATATTTAATAGTAAATTTTAAGAAATATTTAATTACCTTAAGGAATTATACCATAATGATGTAGTAATTATTCAATTAATGGAAATATCAAATAAATGATATTAAAACAATTATAATAATTATAATTTGAAATAATTATTATAATCCAATAATTTATGGATAAATTAATAATGGTAGTAATATATTATATGTGGTGTTTAGAAGATATCATATTTTATTTATTTATTTAAATTGTCAATGAAATGAATATTTTTAAAAAGGTCATTAATTTTGTATTAAAATAAATAATATTTTACTAAATTGTATAAAATTATTCAAAATATAAAATTCATCCAAGTGATTATAATAATGTTTATAATTTCATCTATGACTCATTTTTTATGTTGGGATATTATAGTATCTATATTAACATTCAAGATGTAAAACACATGTTCTCATAAAAAGAGTTAAATACTTTAAATAAGGGTTAAAATCAAATGTTATGGGTGATAATGCAACTCAAAGTTGTCTAAATTTATTTAAGACAATTCTGACACCTATTCATCTATAATTCAAAATAACCAACTTCAGATTCATTTGGAATAAAAAATTAATTTATATTAATAAAATATTTTGAAATTTTTTAAAAGTGCCCCTCACATAAATTATATATTGGAACCTCCTCGTTAACATTCTCACGCAACTTTGAGCCCTATATATCATCAAAAGAACTCCCATTTATCCTCCTAAACTACTCATCTAGGTTCCAGAGCTCCTAGTCTTCCAAAAAGACAAACCTTATGTAACACCCCAGGTAAATAAAGAATATGAAATTTTTATATTTATCCATATCTGTGAATAAAGTATTATTATTACTTTAAAGGGAACTCTATGCTCAGTGGTGTATCCAATATGCGACAACGAGCTACTTTGAAATCTTACGTTGCACTGTAATAATAAAATAATATTTTTTTAAATGGTTGTTAATGACTAGCCATTTTAATGGCGGGAAATAATGGAACAAACTACAAAATGATTATATATGTTTGTCAAATATTTTTAGTTTCATCCAATAAATGTTAGAGGCATAAAATGAAAATGACTCCAATTTTAAGCGTAAACACTCAAATATTATTTAAAAGGTGGATTAACCGCCTTTTGATGGTGAACCTATTTTAATTACACTTTTTGAAAATTTTATGTGTTATATTTGACAAAATAAAATTTTCCTTTAGAATCGGGACATCCAAATTTACTTTGTGTAAATTTTTTGTATTTTTTCGATAAAGATCATTTTTTAATGAATATGGTAAAATGTTGTATTTTAATTCAAAACCCCTTTTTAATATAATTTATTTAGATGATTAGACTATCTTTCGAATTGTTTTTAAAGTGAAATTGGAATATATTTTTACCATTTAATCCAATGTTGGTCGTTGGAATTAATTTACGTTTGAAATTGGATTTAAACTAGTGTCAATATTTTGATATATATTGTTTCATAAAAACACGCTATTTGTTCTGAGAGTGGGAATTAATTATTAAATTAATTATTGTAACTTATATGTTTTGAATTTTGTAAAATAGACATCATTTTTGAATTCGGAATATAAAATATTGCTTAGGGTGAAGTTTTGGTATTTTTTTGAAAAACATCAATTTTAATGAATAGTGAAACCACTAAGTGGTACTTAAAAAACTAATTTTTCGTTTAAAGGAAATTTTACCACCTCTGTGTTTTGAATTTCAAAAATCTGACATACATGGTTGTCATTAGAAAGTAAAATATGTTTAAATGGGATTAAAATAATTTTTTGCTGAATAGTAACTTTTAAGTTTTTAATCGCGTTTAGAGGTAATTAGTGTAATTTAAGGTAAAAATGATGTTTTAATAATATCAAATGACCTAGAAACATGTCCTAAAATCATTGTATGTTTCATGGACGACCAAGAAAATCCATGGGTCAACTTTGGGAACCCATGGAGCCACTTTGGTAAGAAAATGACATAAATAACTGTTTATTTAAAGTTAAAATAAAAATGTCACAAACGTGAGTTGTTTTAATAAAACAATTTTTACATGGGGTTCTAAAAGTCTGATTTTTGACTATAAATAATAATTCGAAATATAAAGAGATTTAATACATAATTGTATTTTCTTTTAAATTTTTAGACATTAAATAAATTAAATTATTTATGACATCATGATGATGCAACGATTACTTCATTATTTAACGATTTAAATAAAATGAAAAGATAATGTAAAATCTAAGACCTAAACATGTAAAAAACCTATTGGATGGGTGGATTTATAACCCTAATCACCTTATCATCTAAATATATCAATTTTTGACCTTTAAAATCCCAAACTAGTTTCAAAATAATATAACTTGTTTTGACTTTCCAAGAGTGCCATTCCTCTCCTCTTATAAAAGGCCCCCACCTCTACCACCTTACCCACACCTATCAAGCCTTTGGCTCATCCAAACCCTGCTAATTTTGTCTCTACAAATCCCTATATTACGCCTAGAAGCCTCAACATGGGCAGTAGTCTTCCCAAGAAATCCTTTGAGCTCATATCAAAGAGAGTTACCCGATTTTAAGGTAATGTCTTCACTTGTGTTCTTTTATTTTATTTTGCTTCTCCAACACCCTAAAATCTTTTTATTCATTTCTTTTGTAACAAATAAAGTATCTCCAATATACTAGGATGTTTTTATAAGAAGTATTAGATCTACACTTATACAAACCTACATCTAATGGTTAATGAACATACCGTTTCTGTGGATGGTGAATTTCTGCCTCACGAAACGATGATTGTTCAATATTCTTTTAACACCTTCAAAGGTGGCCATTATGATGTCACTATATTTATATATGATATATAATATGTTTATGTTTTACTTAAGATTCTTTATTTTTTATTTATGGAATAACGTTATGGTTTCAATTATGGTTAAACGTGATATCTTCATTTTAGGAAGTGCGGACTACCGCCCCCTCAAAGTGATTTGATTCGTTAATACCATATGTGGTACGTATAAAGGATATATTTAATGATATTATATATGATAAAAAACTGGAATTATAATACTATTATGTATCATTATGTTTTAATTCCATTAAATAAGAAATAGAAATGGAAGTAGCGTTCATGCGTACGTACGACTTACCGTCTCCATGAACGGTGCATTTCATTTCTTACCTCTAAATGTTATGTAATATTATAAATTCATGTATATAATGGATATATATGATATATATGATATCTAAATAATGAATATATTTCTGGATATAATATATATTTAACCACATCAACAACTTGTAATTATAAAGAGTTTATTTTTGACTCAAGTAGCAATGATCTACAAAACGACCATTATTAACATAAATAATTACATAGTGTTCATAGAATAGTAATAAGTGATATAAAAGGAATAATGAACTTGAAAAAGGTTCTTAAGAAAGTAGAAATTAACTCATTTTTATTATTTAGGAGTTTAAAGAACGATCGAGTCAAGTCGGACCCGAGGTAAGGGATCCTACCTCACTCTTCCTTTTTTAAGTACTCTCTTTTTTTTCATTTCTTTTAAGCTCATCTTTCTTATGTTTGGGGATGTTATTTTATATTCCTCATTATGTACTTTTTATGTTCATATTAATAGAGACCCTATTTGATCTCATAAATCCATTTTTGGATGTTTTAATGGGCACCGTTAGGCTGCCGAAATTTCATAAGGGGCTTTTTATCTCACTTTGGGTTTTCGTGAGATTCATGCTACATAGGAAAATATTTCCTTTTGAGTGGTGTATGTACTATCCATTATTCTACTATTTGTTTAACATACTTTCGTTTATGATTATTTACATCAATGTTGTATAGTACTTCTTTCATGGGGTGTACATTTCGAAAGTTACCCAAATCGGTAAGGGGACCTTTCACCCTCCTCTTTTTAAAAGACTTCTTTTGTTATGTCTTTTAACTTTCATCTTATTATGTGTGGATATGTTCTTATATATCCTTATTACCGTAAATTTTACTTCCAAGTGATGAGATACCCTTTATCTCTCACATCAACTCTTTTTCTAAAATTTTATGTGACGCCGTTAGGGTGTCAAGGGAACTTCTTAACCCAATTTCGATTTCTTTGGGTTCAACATATAGTTATTGAATATGTCATCCTTTGAATATGTGTGAATGAATTTTTTTTTATTTTACAGTTAATATCCATGTATATTTGGTGTATTTATATTTTTCACACATAATTATGAGATTGATTTATCCTTAATTTAAGGATACCTACTTTATAATAGATTTCATCTCATTTTATATTTCTATTGAGACTTCATTATTGTTATGCACCAGTTCACACTTATATGGTGTATATAATATCCTTTGGAATATTATATCATTCATCTCTCTATTCACATGATATTATAAAGTTTTGATTAAATGTTATCCTTTAATTATTATATTCAAGTGTGTCTCATTTTGTTAAAACCCCTTTAACTAAAATATCGTTTTAAATGTTTTAATGATTTATTCTTATAAATATTTCTCATTAATATCCATGTTTTCAAAATGGTTTTAATGATTTATTTATATGGATATTAATGGTTAAAAATGTTAAAATATTCAATGTGGTATGGGACACTTGGATTTAAAAATCTCTTTATTAAATGTTTTAAATGGTTTTGAAAATGGTTTTTAGAATGGATTGATTATTTCAATATCTTAAAATGTTATATTGTTATTTCAATGTGGGAATGTTATCTTTCCTTTATACTTAAGTTATGTGCTATGATTATGTTTTGGTTCTTGGGCGTTGTTATGAAGATGGGTGGTTCCGTGATAAACTAAGGGCGGGTGAGCCCGATATAGCTCTCTAATGCATTGGGTAACATGAAGGAGTTAGATGTTAAGGTTTATCCCAAGAGATTTAGGGAATATATTATGATGGGTATTCCAAATGTAACCAAGAGGGTTACTCCCTACGTAAGAATGTTATGAATGCCTCATGTTAACTTTATGTCTTAGGATTTCTTTGATTTAATCATGATTTTATGAGGTATGTTAAAGTGCTTTTGATTTATGGGTATAGTATGATTTCATTCTTAGGTATATATGTACTCATGGTTCCTTTCCATACTTTTTATAACCCTTACTGAGCTTTTTATGCTCATCCCATGTTTTTGAATGTTTTTCACAGGACATAAAGTTGAATAGGGTCAGGGATGGGGATCAAGGAAATGTCATGCTGTCTAAATAAGGAACTAGACATGACTCTTTTGTTCAAGAGTTTTTATTTTGTGAAAAATATGGAAGCTGTGTAGATGTGTCTACATTGTAATATTTGAGATGTAATAGTTATGTCCTAATTCTCTAAAACTCTAAACATTAAAAGATCCTCAATGTGAATTATTCAATGTAATTCAATATTAAGTAATGTTATAAGGTCGGGGCCTTATAGTTGGTATCAAAGGTCAGTTTAGATAACTTTAGAGGTTAGAGTGTTGTTTAAGAAAAAGTGACAAGTTGTGTATAACCACAATGGTTAGTATATTAGATGGAGTCATTGTTTTTTTTTGAAAGTTAGAATGAGTTTTAGATAACTTGGATAAGTATATGTTGGTGTTTATCTTCCTCTTTATTATTTGATGATTTTACGGATATACTCACACTAACCTTTTTGGTTTTAGTAAATGGCTAGATATAGAAGGCACCAAAGTAACAGTGGATTTGAAGAAAACTATGATGGTTTTATGAAAGAACAACTGAATGATATGGGAGCTGCAATGAGAACTCTTGTGGTTATCCTCAACCAACTATCTGGAGTCATGATTGACCACCTGAACCTTAGTGATTTTTATAAGGCATCATATATGTGAGAAACAAATCCCTATGGAAGTTCAGGTAAAAATCATAAAGGTATGTATGTTCAAAAACCTATGTGTCAAATATGTGGAAGGAAACACATAGGAAATTGTTTCAAAGGGACCGAAAGATGCTATATATGTGGAAATGAGGGTCATAAAGCAAGAACCTGCCATAGAAAAAGGAAGCATCTAGTTGACTCTAGGAAAGGGAAAGAATTTCTTTCTGAAGGATCAATTGAATGTTTTAAATGTGGTGTGCATGGTCATTATGCAATCACATGTACTATGAAAAAGTTTTGGGAATGGGGTCCCCAAGATCATAGAAATATTCATTTACCAATACCTAATGCCATTCTGATTGAGGATGAAGAAACTGACAATGAATAATAAAAGGTATGGATTATTTCTTAACATATGTTTTCCTATTATTGGAATCATAGGATATGATTCATGATTTTGTTTTAAGGAATGAAGTATTTCAGAATAAGTTGAAATGGAATGGCTAATGGATCATGAAGAATGTTGAATGAGTAAGAAGTAATCATATAAGGGATTCAATAGTTATGGTAGATTTTAGGATGGTGAAATTCTTAGATGTATTAAGTCTCTTTTGATGATGGGGTTACATTAGAAGAATTTTTATTGTAACCCTAATGTTTGATATACGAATATTTTATTCAAGGAATAATTATTCTTTCTTTTGTGGATATATTTTTGAAGAACCATTTGGGTTTATATGATCCTTTAATTTGAGGCAATTACTGGTTAATACATTTTGGGTTGCAAAATGGAAGTTATTAGATAACCTTTGTGGTTAAAACATGTTATTGTTATTTTGAAGATTTTATCTCTTTTTGGGGGGGATGTTTTATGAATTATATAGTTTTGGAAAAAGGAAAACATGCAGACCATGTGACAACCCGTCGCGTCGGACGAAGCTGCGGGAATCGAACCCACAACAATAGTGCAACTGGTATTTATCGCCTAACACTGGACTACGTGAAGTCCCAAGTTATTTTGACTAATTATTTTTAGTTAGATGATTTTAGAAATCAAGAGTAATTTTATTTTGGGTTATCTATGTAAATAATTAACCTATTATGGAGGATATGTGATTAGGTTAATTACTTTTCAATATGGGACTTTAAGATTAACTAATGTTATTTGGAGATAAATGTTAATTTTTACCTTGGAAGACTACGTGATTAAATCCTTAAAATATTTGGGTTTCAATAATTTTATGGACAAATTGTTTATTAAATGGACTTTGTTGAACTTTGGGTATTGTTTGACAAATTTTGGAGATTAAGAATAGATTTTTTATATATAAAGGATTATCCTTTTCAGGTATTATCAGATCTCATACTATCCTTTTGGGTTTTAGTTTTGGTTAAGGTATAAAGAAATGGGAAGTATATAGTTCTCTTTTGTGGATTAGGTGATTCTTTAGAAGTTTATTATAACTCTCTTAACGTAAACAAGTCATCCTAAATACTCATCTATTGGAGAAAATATGAGTTCGTATAAAAAATCTAGTAAAAGTTGAAAGTCAACATGACAAGTAAGTATGTTTCCTTATGTTTTAGTTAAGCTAAAAATAATAATAATAAATTCCTTAATGAAAAGTAACTTAAATTTTTTTTGTCCGTTAACTTTTCCTACTGGGGAATCCAATACCGTTTAACCCATCACAAGTTTGTGATTTTATTGTGGTTAACTTTCTCCTAGACATGTTTACTATCACCCTCCATCAGAACATGACCCTTTGTTTTTTCCACTATATCTATATTTTCATACATGGAATCCTAGTATGGGTTAACACGGGTGACCTTTGTATATCCCTTTCTTTCTTTTAAAGTGATAGTTTAATTTACTCATTTTCCAATGTGGGAATTTCAATGGAGTTTCCAAGCCCAATTTTGAAATTGCGAGGAAAGAATTCTCAAAAGGGGGAAAGGATGTAACACCCTAGGTAAATAAAGAGTATGAAATTTTTATATTTATCCATATTTGGGAATAAAATATTAATATTACTTTAAATGGAATGCTATGCTCGATGGCATATCCAATACGCGACAATGAGTTCCTTTGAAATCTTACGTTGCACAGTAATAATAAAATAATATTATTTTAAATGGTAGTTAACGCCTAGCCATTATAATGGCGGGAAAGAACGGAACTAACTACAAAATGATTATATATGTTTTCAAAATATTTTTACTTTCATCCAATAAATTTTAGAGGCGTAAAATGAAAATGAATCCAATTTTAAGCGTAAACACTCTAATATTCTTTAAAAGGTCGATTAACCACCTTTTGATGGCGAACCTCTTTTAAATCCACTTCTTTACAATTTTATGTGTTATATTTGACAAAATAAAATTATTTTTTAGAATTGGGACATCTAAATTTACTTTGTGTAAATTTTTTGGTATTTTTCCGATAATGTTCATTTTTTAATGAATAGGGAAAAATGTTGTATTTTAATTCAAAACATATTTTTAATCTAATTTATTTATATGATTATATTATCTTTTGAATTTGTTTTAAAGTGATATTAGAAAATATTTTTATCATTTAATCCAATGGTGGTCATTAGAATTAATTTCACTTTGAAATTGGATTTAAATTAGTGTCAAACATTTGATATATATTATTTCATAAAAACACGCTTATTGTTCTGACAGCGGGAATTAATTATTAAATTAATTATTGTAACTTATATGTTTTGAATTTTGTAAAATAGACATCATTTTTGAATTCATAATATCAAATATAGCTTAGGGTAAAGTTTTGTTATTTTTTTGAAAAACATCAATTTTTAATGAATAGTGAAACCACTAAGTGGTACTTAAAAAACTGATTTTTCGTTTAAATGAAATTTTACCACCTCTATGTTTTTAATTTCAAAAATCCGACATAAATGGTTGTAATTAGGAAGTAAAATGTGTTTCAATGTGATTAAAATAAGTTTTTTGGTGAATAGTAACTTTTAAGTTTTTAATCGCGATTAGAGGTAATTAGTGTAATTTAAGGTAAAAATAATGTTTTAATAATATGAAATGACCAAGACACATGTTATAACCTCATTGTATGTGTCATGGACAACCAATAAAATCTATGGGACGACTTGGGGACCCCATGGAGCCACTTTGGTAGGAAAATGACATAAATAACTTTTTATTTAAAGTTAAAATAAAAATGTAACAAACATGAGTTGTTTTACTAAAACAATTTTTACATGGGGTAATACAAGTCAGATTTCTGACTATAAATAGTCATTGGAATGATAAAACTATTTCCTACATCATAGTGTTTTGTTTTATAATTTTTAGATATTAAATAAATTAAATTATTTATGAGATCATGATGATGCAGCGATTACCTCATTATTTAACGATTTAAATAAAATGAAATGATAATGTAACATCTACGACCCACACATGTCAAAAACCTATTGTATGGGTGGATTTCGAACCCTTATCACCTTATCCTAGAAATCTTTCAACGTGGTACCTTTAAAATCCGAAACTCATTTGAAAATAATGTAACTCTTTTTGACTTTCCAAGAGTGCCCCTCCTCTCCTCTTATAAAAGGCCCCCACCTCTACCACCTTACCCACATCTCTCAAGCCTTTGGATCGTCCAAACCCTACTAATTTTGTCTCTCCACATCCTTATATTAATCCTAGAAGCCTCAAATTGGGCATAAGTCTTACCAAGGAAACCATTGAGCTCAAATCAAAGAGAGTTACCCGAATTTAAGGAAATGTCTTCACTTGTGTTCTTTTGTATTATTTTGATTCTCCAACCCCCTAAACTCTTTTTATTCATTTATTTTGTAACACCTCCAATATCTTCAATATACTATTATGTTGTTATAAGAAGTATTCGAGCTACAATTACACACACCTACACTAAATGGTTAATGAACATACCGTTTCTGTGGATGGTGAATTTCTGCCTCACGAAACGATGATTGTTCAATATTCTTTTAACACCTTCAAAGGTGGCCATTAAGATGTAACTATATTTATATATGATATATAATATGTTTATGTTTTACTGAAGATTATTTATTTTTCATTTATGTCATACCTTTATGGTTTCCATTATGGTTAAACGCGATATCTTCATTTTAGGAAGTGCAGACTACCGCCCCCTCAAAGTGTTTTGATTCGTTAATACCATATGTGGTACGTATAAAGGATATATTTAATGATATTATATATGATAACAAACTGGAATTATAATACTATTATGTATCATTATGTTTTAATTCCATTAAATAAGGAATAGAAATGGAAGTAGCGTTCATGCGTACGTACAACTTACCGTCTCCATGAACGGTGCATTTCCTTTCTTACCTCTAAATGTTATGTAATATTATAAATTCATGTATATAATGGATATATATGATATATATGATATCTAAATAATGAATATAATTATGGATATAATATATATTTTACCACATGAAAAACTTGTAATTATAAAGAGTTTATTTACGACTCAAGTAGCAATGATCTACAAAACGACCATTATTAACTTAAATAATTACATAGTGTTCATAGCATGGTAATAAGTTATATAAAAGGAATAATGAACTTTAAATGGTTCTTAATCAAGTATAAATTAACTCAAGTTTATTATTTAGGAGGTTAAATAACGATCGAGTCAGGTCAGACCCGAGGTAAGTGATCCTACCTCTCTCTTCCTTTTTAAGTACTCTCTTTTATGTCATTTCTTTTAATATAAAATTTCTTATGTTTGGGGATGTTATTTTATATTCATAATTATGTAATTTTTATGTCCACATTATTAGAGACCCTATTAGATCTCATAATTCCATTTTTGTATGTTTTAATTGGCACCGTTTGGCTGCCGAAATTTCGTAAGGGGCTTTTTATCTCACTTTGTGTTTTCGTGAGATTCATGCTATATTTTCCAATATTGACTTTTGAGTGGTGTATCTACTGTCAATTTTTCTACTCCTTGTGTAACATACTTTAGTTTATGAGTATTTACATCAATTTTGTATATTCCTTCTTCTATGGGGTGTACGTTTCGAAAGTTACCCAAATCGGTAAGGGGACCTTTCACCCTCCTCTTTTTAAAAGTCTTCTTGTGTTATGTCTTTTAACTTTCATATTATTATGTGAGTATATGTTCTTATATATCCTTATTTCCATAAATTTTATTTCCATGTGATGAGATACCCTTTATCTCTCTCATCAACTATTTTTCTAAAATTTTATGTGACGTCGTTAGGCTGTCAAGGGAACTTCTTAACCCAATTTCGATTTCTTTGGGTTGAACATGTAGTTATTGAATATGTCATCCTTTGAATATGTGTGAATGAACTTTTATTATTTTACACTTAATATCCTCGTATATTGGGTGTATTTATATTTTTCACACATAATTATGAGATTGATTTATCCTTAATTTAAGGATACCTTATTTATAATGGATTTCATATCATTTTACATTTCTATTGAGACTTCATTTTTGTTATGCACCAGTTCACTCTTATATGGTGTATATACTATCCTTTGGAATATTATATCATTAATCTATTTATTCTCATGATATTATAAATTTTTGATTAAATGTTATCCCTTAATTATTGTATTCAAGTGTCTCTCATTTTGTTAAAAACCCTATAACTAAAATATCGTTTTAAATGTTTGAATGATTTATTCTTATAAATATTTTTCATTAATATCCATGTTTTCACAATGGTTTTAAAGATTTATTTATATGGATATTAATGGTTTAAAATGTTAAAAGCTTCAATGTGGTATGGGACACTTTGATTTAAAAATCCCTTTATTAAATGTTTTAAATTGTTTTGAAAATGGTTTTTAGAATGGATTAAATATTTCAATATCTTAAAATGTTATATTGTTATTAAAATGTGGGAATTTTATCTTTCCTTAATGCTTAATTTATGTTCTATGATTATGTTATGGTTTTTGGGCATTGTTATGAAGACATTTGGTTCCTTGATAAACTAAGGGCGGGAGAGCCTGATATATCTCTCCAATGCATTGGGTAACTCAAAGGAGTTAAACGTTAAGGTTTCTCTGAAGAGATTTAGGGAATATACTGTGATGGGTATTCCAAATGTAACCATGATGGTTAAACCCTATGTAAGAATGTTATGAATGCATCATGTTACCTTTATGTCTTATTATTTTGATGATTTATTCTTGATTTTATGAGGTATGTTAAAGTGCTTATGATTTATGGGTAAAGTATGATTTAATTCTTATGTATATATGTAATCATGGTTTCTTTCCATACTTTTTATAGCCCTTACTGATATTTTTATGCTCGTCCCAAGTTTTTGAAACGTTTTCATTGGAAATAAAGTTGAATAGGGTCAAGTATATGGATCAAAGAAATGTCAGGCTGTCTAAACAAAGAACTAGACATGACTCTTTTATTCAAGAGTTTTTATTTTTTGAAAAAGATGGAAGTTGTGTAGATGTGTCTACTTTGTAATCATTGAGATGTAATAGTTATGTCCTAATTATCTAAAACCTTAAACATGAAAAGATCCTCAATGTGAATTATTCAATGTAATTCAATATTAAGTAATGTTATAAGGTCGGGGCCTTATACAATATGTCCCTTCATAAGAGATCTAAAGGGAGTCCACCAAAAAAGAGGTAATCAATTTTAACAACTTATCCATATTCATCTATCCTTATAATTAATCTTCACGATTTGTTTCAATGATAATGTAATAAATAAAGTATAATATATATACTGAGATGTTATTATTTCTATGGTATAACCATATTTCATGACATATCTATCCTAGGAAAAATTAAAGTAGTACACGTGTGAACATACAGCTTACCATCTTCACATCTTGGTATACTTTGTTTTCCATCACCATATTATTTTAATATTTATAATTATGTATATAATGGATATAAATAATTAATAAAAGATAATATTTATACATTATTTTTAATATACCATTCAAACCCTTATTGATTCACTATTAAGGGAATTATATCGTCTCTCCTGTGTACATACATGCTACCGTCACCACTATGTCATGTGATTCATCTTCAATGATAACCATTGAATAATGATTATAAGAATGTATATAAGTTTAAAATATAATATCTATGAAACTATAATCAATTTGTATAATAATTAAATATATCATATTCTCATTGAATAGTAATGACAAGAAAACACATGCATTGAAAAAAGATGTATTTAACATCTGAAAAAATGGTAATAAAAAAACTTTATAAACAAAATTTTATGAAAATATCATATATGATATCATAAATTTGTATAAGGTTAAGTTATAAATTAAAAAAATCATTAAATTTTTATACATGAGGCTAAAACACATTCAATTAAACAAATTTTCAATGTAATGGTTAATTTTACAATCTTCTTATTATTCAGGATTATTTATACATACATATCTGTTGGGAAATATTTATCATCCATCTCCATGTTTCATAAAAAAAATTCCAAATTATTTATAATATATTCATAAAAAATTGAAATACTTTTTACCCATATTATATATTTATAAAATAGTTTGAAATGAATCCTTTTGTCATTTTCTATGTGTGGTACTTTATGAAGTTTTCAATTGAAATATAACAAAGAATATTTTTTAACTTATAGGTCACGATTGGTTTTTCTGCCATCATTAAACCATAATTTCATGATGTTTCTATTATAAAATTATATGTTTATTTTTCAATTAAAAAATTTTAGTTTAAATATTTTTGTCCTTTTATATAAATTTTTTAATGTAAAAAAGTGGTATTTTTGTCTTTATATTTATTTTAATTTTATTAGAGTATTATAAATTTTGTTAAAATATATTTTTGGATATTATTCTTGATTTATTATATCTTTTGGTATCATATACTATATTTTATTGATGGGATTATGATGCATTTCCATGTGGATGTTCTATTTTGATACAATACAAGGTTAATGGTGGATGTATTTAAATTTTGTATGATAGCTTTTCAATAGAAATGATTATGTTTTTTATGTTTCACCAATTTCATATGAGGATTACATTAGACTTAGTAAGTGATGGGAGGGGCCTATTATATCCCCTCGATGCATGGTAGGTCTTATAATACAAAATAATTTGTGTATTGGATGATGTCTTTCCCATTTATGTGTGGTGTCTTGGCCAAATCCTTGATAGTTTCTATGATGTATGACATTTTTCATTCCATCATCATGACAGTACTAATTGTCATACCATGTGATGATTTGATATCAGAATATTGATATGATTATTTATATGAAATTATTTTATTTACATTTATTTTTCCCATATTATAATCAAGATTATGTTTAATTGTATTTTGATTCAGTTATACACATTGACATAATGTTTACACTTATTTGTTCATAATAGCTCATCTTGTACGCATACCCTTTCTAGGAATCAAATCTCTCCCATGTCTTCAATTTTAGTTTTCATAGGATTCCATGATATATGTTATGATTGATATATAAGAATAATATTTGAGAACAATGGTTCTTTAAAGTGATTCTATATGTTTTATTTTATATTTTCAACTATAATGTAAGGACAATGTATATAATTTTATTTAAAAAATAGTTAAACTTGTCGGTCAAATGAGATTTGAGTATGGTATCTAGGCTAATATGATAAGGTAAGGCATTAGATCCTGGATATTAGTTTTTGAGTCATTACAGTTGGCATCAAATATTGTTTAGTATAAACCTTGGGAACTATATTTGGGAAAACATATATTAGAGAATGAAACCCTATGATATAATTTGGAATTATATCCAAGTAAACTCATATTATAATTTAGAGATTGGTTACTCATAAAATATAAATTTAGGTTATGTGATTTACTAGTTTTGATATTATTAATTACATTTCATAATATTATGATATAATCTATTGTATTATATTATTTCAAAATTAAATTTATTGGAATTAATGGAAACCATATCAACACAGGTAATCTATCTAGAAATTTACCTCTTATGAAAGATACTGATTTCAGAGCTGGAGTTGCAACTAGTGTGGAAAATTTTTAACCATATAGGGAAAACTAACTCTGGTTATCAATAATAACCTAACCCATATGGAGCATCCTGATCTAAAATGTGAAGTTATAATGTTATACTTCTTTATGTGACAACAACTTCAATCATTTTATGGGACTAAAAATCCCTTTATAGCTGAATAATGGATATGTTATTTAAAGGAGATATTTCCTACTTTGGGGTGCAATGAAAGGGAGATGGTTTCAAGGGGAGCTTTTTATATCTCAGTAGATGTTGATCAATGGTGGTCATTGACTGAAAACATGATGTTGGAGTAATAACTATATAACATATAATGCAAGGAATTTATGTAAATTTCCATAGAAAAATATTTTCCTCAGGAATAGAGAGTAGATATAGAAGTAAAATATATGAATCTGAGATAAAAGGAGGATGGTAATTTTCTAAGTATTTATATATCTTTATAAGAATAACCAGGCATTCTAGATAATATATAACTCACCCATGGAATAAGATTGATAATATATATAATGGGTTAAATAATTTCCTTTGAAGGGGAATGGTCTCCCAAAATTTCTCATCAAATGAATATATAAACCCAATTGTAATTAAGATAGAGAAATAATCATCTATGTAATATGACTTTAAAGGAATGAAATAGAATAAAATAATGATTGAAAAAGATATGTATGATGGGGAAATGGGATATAAGTATTTTCTCACATGTGATTGTTATTAGGAGAAACACAATGGAACTTTCTTCAAGGGAATCATAGTTTTCTATAATTGTGGAGAGAATGGTCATCAAGATTGTGATTTTAATTTAAAAAATAAATTTTATTGGTGAAATTTTTCAACTGAAAGGATATGGGGAAAAAATTAATATTCTAATCATGAAGGAAATATGGATCAGAAAAAGAAAAGGAATCAGGGTCAAGATTATAGTGTTACTACAGTCTAAGTAGAATAATTAATGTATTATTGTTTTGGATTAATAAATCTGGTTGTGATATTATGGTTATATGAACAACGATATATATATAAGGATAATACTTTAGTAATTTTTCATTTTGGAACTGGACGCATATATGTTTTCATTAAGGATTTAAGGTGAGCTATGTATTCATATATTTGGTCTATGAAAAAAAGATATACACAATGTTGTATGTGGAAAATCTAATGTTTTGTTGATTTTTTAAATTTATTGACCATCCTTATAAATTTTTGGACTTTTAATTTGAAAATATTTATTTTGGATGAGTCTGATGGTTGTAATGAAATATGATGAACATTAGATATTTTTTCCTGTGGATAAATTATGATTTGACATATTAGAGACCGTATTAAACCCACTAGTGGTGGAGGGACTGTAGCGGCGGCTGTACTGTAGCAGGTACTATAGGAGCGTGGGTACTGTAGCAGAACTATTCACCGGAGGTGTCCTTTGGGCCATTTTATGGGCTTTCAAGCCTTGTATTCATGCCACTTGACCTTGGGCCTTCGCGCTATGTAATTGGTCTCCCTCTACCCATTATAAAGAGGTATTTGCATTAAATCATAAATTGAGGCTTCAGCCCCAACCTTTGAAAAAAAATAATCCTTCATATCTAATAATGAAATGAAAAATACTATTCAAATAATTTTCATAACAACTAATCAATGGAAACATACTAATATCTTTATTTTAGGGTTTCATGATGGTAGAATTTATGATGACCATTTTCTCTATCACTACACAACAGAAAATGAATTTTTATTTTTCTCTATATAATAGTTTTCAAATTCCATTATTCTTATACTATTATATAGCCTCACTATATCATAACAGTTTAATTTCCTATTACCTATTATTAAAATGTTGTTCTGTTAACCCTATTTCAAATGTCAGTATCTGAAAAAGCAATTTTGAAGTATCAACCATTTATTTTTTAAATGAAATTTAAATTTATGGGGATTAAAATTTATTGAAGGAGTGGATAATGTAACACCCCATGATTTTTTTGAAATGTCTCTTTTTAGATATATTTAATTTTTTCATTAGCTTAAATTGCATGAAATATTGAGAATAATTGAAATGTGATATACACATAAATATTATTATTTTAACACATTCCATTAAGTTGGTGGTTGTGAATATGATTAATTAAATTATGAAAATATTTTTTACAAATGTTTATAATATTAAATTATTGAATACAAATTATTTTTAAATAAAAATTAAAATAAAATTGAATATAATTGAAGAGTTTTTATTAAAAAAAATATTTTCCCCCACAGTTTCATTTTATCATAATAAATAGAATTAATCACTATTATTGAAAGACCATAAATAAATATATATTTAATATATTAAAATAATGTTTTTTAATTCATCCAATATGTTTTATAGGCTTATGATAAGAATGAAACTGTTTTTAAGCATTAAAAACCTATATATTTCTAATGGATGGTTTATAATCTTCTGATGTCACACTTCAGAAACATATTTTTTCTAAAACCATTATAAATAATAACTTAACGGAATAAACTTATTCTTTTAAATATTAATATAATAATTTAATTTGGATGAATATCAGCTATTTTTCTGATAATTATCAAGTTTTGATGAATCATGAACAAATACTAACTTTTAATTGGAAACATATTTTCTTCCAAATAATGTATAGTGAAAAAATATACTTTTTACTGGTTTTAACATATAATTAGATCATTTTTTTAATTTAATTAATTTTATATAATTTTATTCAACATCACATTAAATATTGATAAAGTAAAATTTCAATATTTTAAATGTTTTGACATTAAAAAATCGTTTGTTCATTTAGTAAGTGAGATTAATTTTTTATTAATTACTACAACTTCGTTTTTGTTGGAATTTTGAAGTGGGTATTCCAAATTTGGAAATAATGGTACTAAATTAGGTGTATAGGTTTCTTTAATTTTTAGACATTATGAATACTAATTTTATTAATCTTTTTTATTAACACGGTTAATAGTAAATCAAGTAATTAATGATACAAATAATATCATAAATATTTTTAAATTAGCATAAAAATTGTACAAAATTTATTAGATGAGTGGGTATTGAAAATACAATAATTGGAAAGATAATATAACTTTTTTAAGCCACTTGGTTGAGGGTATGGAATTAATTTTTTTTATTTAATAAAACATAAATATGTTATACTTCCATCCTTAAAAACTATAATATTTTTAATATAGGGTTACACAAAAGATAAATATTATTATAAAAATTAATTTTAAGTATAGCTTATTTTTCTTCATCATGATAATTTATTTTTAATTTTTTATAAATAAATAATTACCATAAAGGCATATGTAATGTTGATTTTGTTAATTATTTAATTAATGGAAATATCAAATAAATGATATAAAAATATTAAACTAAATATAATTATTTATAATTATTTTCACCCACGAATTTAGTGGATAATATTAACATATTGGTGATATATTATAAGATTTTTTTGAAGATATCTTATTGAATTTAGTTTTCTAAAAGTCAGGGTAATGAGTAGTATGAAAATGGTAATTAATGATATATTAAAGAATAATAAATTATTAAATTCATTAAAATTCATTAAAATATAAAATTTGGAATAATTATTTGGATAAATCTAAAAATATCATCCATAACTCATTTATTATTATCTTTTCATTTTATATTAATTATATTAACCTTTAATGAGTAAAACACATGTTGTTGGAGAAAGAGTTAGAAAGTTTAAATAAGTGTTAAAACCGAAAAGATAAGGTTAATAATGAGTCCTAAACTTCTGTAAAAACTATTGTTTGATATTATTTCAACAAAAAATCATCTAATATTCAAAATAAATTACTTTTGGGTCATTTTTAATTTGAGAATTATTTTATATTAATAAAATATTTTGAGAGTATAAAAAAGTTCCCCTTATCTCATGTATAAAATGAAACCTCCTACATCACTTACTCCCACCACGTATAACCTTATATCTCAACAAAACCCTACCCATTTGTCCTCTGAAAACCTATATCCATGTTATGGATGTCTTGGTTTTTGAGAAACACAACACTTGATCCATTGATAATAGATCTTAAGGGAGTCCACCAAAGATGAGTTAATCATTTTACCCACCCATCTATATTCATTTCTACAGATAATTATTCTTATGAATTTTTTCCATGATAAAGTAATAAATATTTTACCATATATACTTTTATATTTTATTGTGATTATGGTAAAACCATATTCTCTAATTTATCCAACTTATGATTAATAAAAGCACCACGTGTGCGTATTTATGGCTTACCCTCTCCATGTTGTGGGGTAATTTCTTTCATCACCACTTTATTTTGAGAGGTATAATGATTTAATTAATATATATAAATAATAAATATTACATGATATTGATTATTTATAATTAATATTCAATCCAAATTATTACCCTTTTTCCATAAAGGGAATGATACCATCGATCGTGTGTGTGTACAGTCTACCCTCTCCAAAATGTGATGTGAATAATTTTCTATTTTAACCATTAATGATTGATTTTAAATATATATAATGAATAATTATAATAACTATGAACTTTAAATAATTGACGATATGAAATAAATATAACATATGCATAACAAATAGGACTTATCTAAATAAAAATTAAGAGAAAAATGAATTAGTTTACACCGAAAGTAAGAGTAATAATGAAATTATACTAAAAAAAATATATAAGAAGATAATATATGATATTATAAATTTATAGGTGGGTCTGGTATAAGTTAATAAAATTATTTATTACATTATACATGAGGATATTGATTTTTAATCTAAAGTAATGTTCATGTTAAGGGTTAATTTTATAACAACATTATTATTCAGGATTGTTTATCTATAAGTATATATTGGGGAATATTTATCATCCATAAACATATTTCCTAAATATGTTTTATAAATAATTTTTACTATTATCCTAATATTTTTTAAATTATTTGTAGCCATGTAATACATTTTATAAAATGGTTTGGAAGGGATATTTTTTTCCTTTCCCAATCATGGTAATTTATAACTTTTTCAAGAAAGGTAGAGATGGAATTTTTTTTAACTGGTACAACATCATAGGCTTTTCCCACCATCCTGACTCCTTAATATCGTGAGCTTCCATTAGAATTTTATAGGATTATGTTCAATGAAATGTTCTTATTTTTATATAGTGTGGTGTTTTAATAAACGACTTCCATGTAATAAAGGGGCATTTATCTCAAAAACATTTAATAGATTTATTAGATTATTTTCATCTATATCAATATCTTTTTCTGGATCTTATTATTAATTGTGGTTTATCACTAATGATACAATCTATCTTTTTCTATTGATTTTTTTATGATCCGTTTGATTGTGGATGTACAATTTTTAAACTATGCATGGTTTATGGCTGTATTATTCAGATATCATAAGATAGTTTTTTAATATGAATTTTTACATTGATTATGTTTCCCGATTTTCATATGAGAAATTAACTCAGTTAAGAAGTGACTAGTGGGGAACATTATATATCCTCGATTCTTTAGTAGGTCTCATGATATTATAATGTTCGGTTATTTTCTGATATCTTTACTCTTTATGTGTGGTGTCTTGGTCAACGCCTTGACTATATGTTTTTGATGTTTGACATTATGAATTCCCCAATTATGAGATTAGTTATTGATATTTCATTTGACTATTCAACTTTTTGTTTATCAATGCGATTACATATATGGAATTATTTTGTTTACATTTATTCTTTTCATATTATGACCTAGAATATATTTAAATGGATTTTGTTTCAGTTTTACACCTAGACATAATGATTATGCCTATTTATTCATAATAGATTTTTTTGTACTGTTACCCTTACTAAGCATATGATCTCAACCATTTCTTATGTTTTTTTCCTATATGAGAAGATGTATATTATAAATGACATGTAGGATAAACTAGGAGAACAATAGTGTCCTCAAATGATTCTATTTATAGTATTTGAAATTTTAAATATTAATGTAAGTTCCATGTATATAATCTGGTTTCTTGAACTACCAAACCGTTCATTCCATTTTTATTCAAGGCTTGTATCTATTATAATGTATTAAATTAAGACACCAGATCTGGGATACTATGGTCAATGTCCTTATAGTTTTTACAATGACATCCAAAATGTCTTTAACTACTATACACCCATGCCGCATAACCATCTAAAATTATCCAAAGGTTGATGATCTACACCCTTTTTCACTGTTAAGAAAAATAAGTGGTCATTCCAACTAGGGATATGTCCCACCAGGATCTATATGAATTGGAACATCACTGAAATTGCCTCCACATGAGTATTGTGAAAAGTGTAACCATCCCCTAAAGAAATATAAAATTACTTCAGGAGCATCTCCCAAAGTGTTTTGACATATCACTCGCATATTCTAAGGGGGAGGGGATGTTTGAGCCATAATCAATATGAACACTTATTGGGAACTTCCCATTATGGCTCTCATCATAACATGTAGCACAAACCCTTAATAGTCCTACTTTTTTTTAAGGTGGTTGAACCCAACCACACTCCATAAACCCAAGACCAAAAAACCTTATGTAGTCACCAGAGGAAGCCTCAATAAATATCCATAGATGAGGGATCTTATAAATATCTAGTGTCCCTTACCACCATGGGAATTTCACATCACATCACTGTAGGTAATGAATGTGGATATGTATTCACCATCCTATGATCGAAACATGAACCACCACTTCTGATGTATGTGTTTACTATCGTAGTTTATAGCACAACTGAAGTACATTATTGTCTATTCCATGATGAGTAATACCAGTGAAGAGGTCCTCTTTGCACGATCACTAACCATTGAAAAGGTCCTCCCTTTACACCCACTAACCAGCATTAATGTCCTCTCTATTTTGGATATATTCCCTAATCTGATAAACCATTCTATTTTTGAAGTCCGACTACCTACCCTTTGGGTCATGCTAGCTGCATAGGTCACAACACACATGCATGGATCCAGAGCAATTTTTAACAACTGATGCTTCGAAAATTCTTGTGATATTGAAGGAATAACCATGGGAAGCATTGTTTTACCATAAATATCTTGTCATATAATATGATAAATGAATCAATGATAGAACCTTCAACCATTATTCAAAACCATAGGGAATAATCCCATCGATTGAGGATTATAATCCCATCGATTTAGGATTAGAATCCCATAAGATGATGTCCAGAAGATCCCAAAATCCCTCCACATGTGCCTGTAAGTGGAGGATGTTCAATCCTCCTTCCATGAATTCATAGTGAAACTATCTCCACTACCATCAATTTCCCTCCACTCAATCACCATACTAGATGTTGGAGTGACTATATGCCTCTTAATTAAGGATATTCACCTAGCATATATCCATAATTATAGCATTATACCATGATATTTGTGAGTACACCTATATTAATTTCATTGAACTAGTGTACCACATTACAATACTAAGAAATTATGAATGACCTGTAGCCCCCTAATGTTACATTGGATGACGCCGTTTCAAAATTGTAAGAGGTCATGCTGGATGAGGGAATAATTTTGATGGAACTCTAAAACAATATATTCATGCCACTAATACCTATAATCAAGACTAGTATATGTCTCAACATGAATATCCCTCTTAATTATCCTTGTCTTTTGAACCACCACAATAGACTATGTTAAATGACCATGTGAATAATCTCAAAATATTTCATTATCAACTACATCAATCTATGTCATGAACTCACCCATATAGTGAATTTTCATTATGTGTTATGTGGAGACAATTGTACTAGTGGAAGAATATCACTAGTACTATCAATCCCCTAGCATATCAGTGAAATATTTATGTTGCACCACTGCTAAAGAATGACCCTTTGTATGAATAAATATCCACATGCATAAAATTATGATGTGTTTAAATAATTAGACTATATACCCATGAGACTATTAATTATCGAGGAACATCCCCTTTCATTGAAAATGTGAGAGTCACAAATCAATGCCATAAAACCCCTCTCTAATTTGAGACTAAGGTAGGTACCATCTTGGACTACTATGTTAAAGAGACCCAATAAAATTAATTTTGAGATATAATATACTTTTTTCATAAAAAATAGTATTTAACCTATCATAGGAACATATGCCAAAAGTATATCATCATCCAATTCAATGGAATAGAAATATTCAACTGCTATGTGGATACTAACTATTAGATCAACCTTTTTCCCACGATGATTCTATATAAGATGAGTCTTATAGAAGAAGATATGGCTCCCTTCAACCTAAAAATTTAGGGATATGATAAGAGTGTGAAGAATCCATATGGAAAATATTAGTTGAAGACTCAATTGATTTTCCTAGAATCATGAACATGATTTACAGTAGTCTCATTGGATACTACCTATAATGTGCTACTAGGAAGTCCCTGGGTTCATTATCATAAAATGGTCCCCTGATCATACCACTAGTGCCGCAAATACTACAAGGATAGTCGAGTAGGGGTAATATAGGGTGATGGATCCCCCTATGACACATATAAGGACCATTATTTTGATGAAAATTAATACAAAATGGAGGAAATCATGTCTAGACTGATATGGTTGGGTGCATGAATTCCCCCAATGATCTAATGGATACTATAGAAGACCAATGGGAATGCATGAATGATAACATTGTTCTCTAAATTAATTGGTTGTAACCCAGGATAAGATACCTAGAATGTTGTTTCATAATCACCAAGAATAAGGTCTTCTCATATATCAACTCGTACTCAACAAATATATAGGGAAGTCTGAAACTAGAAGACCCTACTCCTTTAATGTTCCACTAATTTTACCCCATGGTCATTAATCCACAACTTTCATAAATGTTTCAAATATCATGGATAACTCCATGGAATTCTAACCATCACTGTTTAATCAATGTTAATAGTGGACCTCACATCCTGAAAAAAAGGTATTGGATCGATATATTTTTCCACAATAATCATGTTAAATTGGGAACACCTTGTTTAGGATTTTGTATCTGACCGGGTAAAAACTAGTTCTCCATTTGGTTCCATTGATCGAGAATACTTATTCACTTTTTCAGTTTATATTAGATGATAATGAGGACTTGAATGAAAACCCTCCAACCCATAAATAGGGCGGCTCTACCAATTTTGATGAGATGACTCAAGTAAATCTTCTCGTTGATAAAGCTCTATGGCTGAAACTAATTAAAAAATTGTTTCATATAAGGAATAGAAGAATGGCGTGGCATTCATGAACAACATTATGTCATGTTATCTTGGTGGTATAATGAAATTATAGGTCTAGACCCTGAGGTTTTCAAATATCGCCATGGCCTCCCAGTGTGTCACAGCATGTTAAAAAATACTCTTAGAAAGATGGATGCTTCTAATGGAGAAATGTTCAATGCTGATGCTGAATTTTTTTTAAATACAACATTCTCATAGATTTATAGTAACCTAAATTAAGGACCAATATTTCCCTAGAAATGAATAATAATGGAATGATCAATATCAGTTTCAAATTATAATACCTCAACTTACATTATATGATGGATGTTTCCCCCATTCCATTTATATATTTATTTATTGGTGATATGGATGGGTTCTAGGACCTCCCTTTCAAGGAAGGATACTATGTTAATAATCAGATCCAGATGGCCAATGAGGATGATGATTCCACCCCCATTAGTATTCCCCAGGGATACATCTTGTACATGGTGATGTCATTTAGCTAAAATAATTATTCCACCATAAACCAATGGACATTGTACAACAACATTAAGATGGTACTTGGGATATTCATGGAGTGTCACATGGATGATCTGCTGGTCAAATAACAAAAATTTTAGGACCATCGCAATGATTTTGAGTATGATTTAATCTTTATTTTATCCAAACACTTGAAGTTGAACCATATGATGTGTGAATTCAGGGTTATCTCTTGATAATTTATTGATATCATTGTTAGATATTAAGGCATCTATATTTACCCAAATAAAAATAAATTTATCATCAAAATTCCCTCCCTATTCTCCCTTTCATATTTGAAATGCCTATACGGTGATGAATAAAGTGTCCAATTATTTTCTGAAAATCTATATGGAAAGTGTTATCCCTTGTTGAGGATCCTATAAACATGTATTATTTAACATTGGAATAAGGAATACTAGGCTTCCATTTTAGATATTAAGAAGTACAAGTTATAGCCTTTGGTACTAATTACACCTATCTTAGAAAATATTTTGGTCCTATACATGAATTCATTTTAATGTTCCCTCAGTGAACATCTATCCTAGATGAACAACTAGGGCACCTAAAACCTCCTGTATTATCTATAGATTATGATCCCCAACATGGAGACTAGATTAACTCCCACGAAGATTTGTTACATCATGATTTCTTCTATAGTGAACAAGTTGTGAAATTATTTATATCACCATGAAATATATAGTTGTTTTGTCAATTAGACTTCATAATGTACATCCTCAGTCACCCATTCTTCACGGATTGTTGTTGTGTTGGATAGTAAACCCCATGCATTTAAACATCTGGTATGTCCCACTAAAGGCCATTAAAGTCCAAGAATTAGTAATCTTCATGGATGAACATTGTCCCCTAATGAACTTCTAGATGGTGTTGATTTTAAAGATGAAACTTATCAATGCTTGGATCATACTATTTCTTATTGGAAAATTATTTAAATTGTGCTTCTTGAATCTTGAATGGTAGAAGCCTTTCTAACAATTGATGGCTCAATTACCTTCCCTATTGAAGGTGGACTATGTTCCTTGGTCAAAGAAGGGGAAAACTGATACATTGATAATCCTAGTTGCATCTCTTGTAAAAACTAAAGAGGATTACATGGTCAATGTGGTGTCACACTGGAGGATCATCCCTTCTTTCACATCAAATGATGGAAACTAACATTATTTCTTGATGGATATAGGTACTTTTGTGACATTGCCCTTAAATTCCCACATAGTTGAGAAAATTCTAGATTAGATGACTCCATTCATTAATTATATTGACGCACACCTGTCGTGGGGCGTGGCAAAACAATATTTTATTTACCTAAGTATAGTATAGCAGTTGAGCCTAGGTAGTCTCCCGAAAAGGAGTGCACACAAAACAAGGTTGTCACTTTTTGTTGGTTTTCATAAAAAGATTGGTTTTAATTAATTTGAATGACTATGAGAGAAACAAACAACAAAAATTGATTTATTTTAACAAATTATAAAGATGGTGATCGGATTAGGTTCGGCTAGACTTAGTGTTGTGCCATCATGGTTTCCAAATTTTATCTCTTCTTCTTCCTTAACCTGGTAAGAGAGACGTGATGAGAATTTTCCTTTCTAAAACCTTAGATTGGTCTATCCTCCTTCCAATGTATTTAGGGTTGTAGAAGGTCTCTTGATTAATTAAAGCAATCCCAGACCTAGAATTGTTGTTCCCTAATAAACCAAGATTTCGACATACAATCCTACACACGTGCTTGACAACCGTCGAGCAATCACCACCCAACCCTAATCATGTTCCACCGTATACAGATAAGAATTGGGTGGAGGGAGATATGATCATCGACCAAAGAAATTTATAATTTAAGAATAAAAACCATAACACAACCGCATTCTGAATTTAATACTGAATTATGAATTGTAACCGGAAGAAGAAAGAAGAACAAATTTTATTCATTTCAAGCCCAAAACTCAAGCACAACACATAGGTCCAGCCTCCCCTCTTTCCGATCACTCAAATGAAACTACCCCTGCATGGATGGGGTAAGAGAGATAATGCAGGAGAGGAGAGACATTTTAAAATAAAATAAATAAAAGAAAAATCTGAGAATTTCTTCTCCTTGGTGTCCTAGAATGAATGGGATTGAGAATGGGATATGTTGAGGAGGAGGAGCTCTCCTCCTTTTATAGCCAGATTTCTGTCCTCCGAATGTTGTCACGTTTTGGACCCCATAAATGACCTCTTAACGCGTTGATCCGTTCTTCAATGTTGTTCATAATTGTCGTGGACGTGTCCCCTCAAAATATCAGTGGATTTGGACAGGTATTCTAAGAGTTATATCCCTTTTACTCTGATCATTTATTATGTCCAGTCAGAATCTCCAAAACGTCAAACCCCGGATTAGGCAGCTTTAATGGACCCTCAAACCGACGAATACCGTGGTGATTCTTTCCTAAAAGATGCTGCAAAACTCCTTTTGCGTCCTCCCACCGAATGTTGCAAGCGTTTGGCCCCAAATTGATGACTTATGGATCCCACACCAAAACTAGGCAGAACTGGAAACAGTTTTCTTGATCCAACTTGTGAGCTTCTTTTGAGCTTCTATATGGCCGATTCAGCTTTTAGTCAAAAAATAGTAAATGAAGAACTGGATGTGTAGAATCTGGAAAAGAAATAATATTTCAATTCGGATCAATTTAGAAAATGTTATGGCCAAACTAACTAAATAAGTTAAAACTGTTAAAAACCCAAAATGGCCAATTTTTCCTATTCAACTCAAAATAACACCAAAATCATAAAAATGAAACTATTAATCTTAGAGGAACAATTTTGTGAGTTTAAAACAGTGATATTCAATATATATTAATTGAAAATATTAGTTCTATCAATTCCCTCACACTTAAACTATGCTTGTCCTCAAACATAAAATCTCAACATGGAATTCAAAGGACACCAATGTCACCAATATTTAAATTTCAAATGGAATAAAATCAAATGATTATAAATGTCCAATCAAATTTTACAGTTCCAAAAAAATACCAATTTAATTTCCCATTTTTCAAAGAAACAATAAATTCATGCATTTTACTTTTCCCCTTTGAAAAATAATGAAGCTTCTCCTTTCATTCATTCAAGCTTCTCAATTTATTATTTTTAAACATGCCAAATCATGAACTACCTCACTTTTGAATATTTTATCTCATCAATCATGATACAATTAATAGTGGAGTTATGCTCATATCATGAGAACATGCTCCTTATCCAGTGGCTTGTAAAGTAACTACATTCTCCACTTTGTAAAGACAAAACACACATAAAATCATGAGGACTTGCAATAATGGTTCAAATGACTCTGTGGCTTAGGGTTGGTGGGTAAATGATTGAAATAATTTAAGGCCAGAAGTAGGAGGTTTGACTCTTAAGTACAATGCATGATTAATCAAGTGAAAACACAAGATGAAACTCACTCAAATCCCCTTGAAATGTGAATCACAACACCACTCCCCTTTCAATGACTTGGGTCATGAGTCAGTAAATGATTACAAAGAATGATATCATCCAAGTTCCCCCTGTTTTTTTGTAAATCTCCAGAAAGGAACAGCTTTATTATTATTTTTTTGTGTAAAGATTCAGAAAGGCACAACTTTATTTTGATTTTTTTTCTTTTTTTATGGAGAACCGGATGAAATGAAAGAAGCATAATGAAATGATGACTCATGCCCAATTTTCTAATAATAAATTGCCCAAAATGATGACGCACACATTACACCACACAAAAATGATACATATACCAAGGAACGCACACGAAAGGCCATTCCGCCACACTCAAACTTGAAATAACCATGCAAAAATACTAAAAGTGCAGGTAGGTAAGGAAAAATTGGATTGTAATGTGGCTTAATCCTATAAGGAAATTTATGTCATCTAAGGGCTTATGAAGGATAAATGTAAAGGTGGGTCTTAGGATAAAATGTGGCTAGCCAAAGAGATGCCTCAAACATTTTAAATGTGGTTTTGTACAGTCATAGATTTGACAAGTTTCAATACAAGTTCTAGCAGGTGGCACGTCCCAAGATCACTCACGAAATATGCTCAAGATAAAATAGGAAATATTTGGTCTAGAAATCCTCTCAGGAATGAGAATATGATATTGGAAAATCACTTATGGCATGATTAATAATAACAAATTAATTCACATGAATTTCAGAAATTCAAAGAAAGAAAAATGGAAGGGAAATTTCATTTACATGAATCAATTAATTCCCTTAAATCATGAGTCCTTATTTCAGTATCATTGCTTCACATTAATCATCCAATTTTCCATTTGAATCATTCAATCTCATTAACATTGAAATCTAAAACATAGAATCACTGGATTTCTAAGAAAATCATGTCTCCTAGAGAAGTCAAGTAAAACACGAATTCAATCGTGGGCATGCATTTTTTAATAATTATTTAAAAGACTAAAAATGTAGGGAATAAATCCGATAATATTGAATTGAAACTCATACCCCCCTCTCAAATGGATCCTTTTCTTCACGACGTATAATCCCACGACACCTTCTTCATTAATGGACCTGAAAAAAATGAAAACAATTGATAGTGTAGGCCCGTTCAATCATGCTGGTAAATGACTAAGAAGACAAGTGGAAAATGGGGGAAAATGCGGGTTGCCTCCCGGTAGCGCCTTTGTTTAATGTCGTTGGCTCGACAACTCAAAACAAAAAAAATTTTTTTTTTGAAAAATCTCCTGGACTACAAGATTTCCTCCCCCACACTTAATTGATGCAGTGTCCTCAATGCATGTAAATGGAATTTTTTATTTATGTTTCAAAAAGTTGGAGTTACTGCATTTAATAAAGTGTAAAGGAATGATGCAACCTGGTAGGTGTTCATTTGTATTAAGGATGAAGGAGTGTGATCTCCTCCACTGGTTCTTGAGGTACGGTCCCATGGAACTTCTTCAGCCTCTGCCCATTTATAGTGAATGGGTTTCCTCGTCCTTCCTTTTGAATCTGCACAGCACCAATGGGATATACATGAATAACAGTAAAGGGGCCTTCCCATCTGGAATGAAGTTTACCTGGAATAAGATTAAGTCTGGATTTGAAGAGTAACACGTGATCTCCAGGGTTGAAGGTTCTTGGTTGAATTATCTTGTCATGGGACATCCTTGTTCTCTCTTTATAGATCATTGAGTTTTCAAAAGATTCCCTTCTAATTTCCTCTAACTCCTGCAACTGCAATCATCTTTCTTTCACAGCTTTCTCAAGGTCCAGATTCATCTCTCTGACCACCCAGTAGGCTCTATGCTCCAACTCCACAGGAAGGTGGCAACTCTTTCCATAGATCAATATATAGGGACTCATCCCTATCGATGTTTTTTAGGCCGTTCTGTATGCCCATAATATATCATCTAACTTTTGGCTCCAGTCCTTCCGGTTGGGTTTAACAGTCTTCTCCAGAATGGCTTTGATTTCTCTATTAGAGACTTCTGCTTGGCCATTTGTTTGGGGATGGTATGGGGTAGATGTTCTATGATGTACCCCATACTTCTTTAGCAATGCTTCCATTTTCCTGTTGCAGAAATGAGTTCCCAGATCACTGATGATTGCTCGTGGCATGCCAAACCTACAGAAAATTTTAGCCCTAACAAAATCACAAACAACTTTTGCATCATCAGTTCTGGTTGCTTTTTCTTCCACCCATTTTGAAACATAGTCTACATACAAAAGAATATATGAATTTCCAAATGACATTGGGAATGGTCCCATGAAATCTATGCCCCAAACTTCAAAAATTTCACAATAGGTTATTGGTTTTTGTGGCATTTCATGCCGTTTGGATATGTTACCATAAAATTGGCATTTTTAACATCTTTTACAAAATTCATATGCATCCTTGAATAAGGTGGTCCAGTAGAGTCTAGCTTCTAAAACTTTTCGGGCAGTCCTCTGAGGTCCAAACCCACATGATAATTTATGACAAAATTCAAACGCTGATTCAATTTCACTTCTTGGCAAGCATCTTCTTAGGATTTGATCATTACAAATTTTCCACAGAAACGGATCTTCCCAAATGTAAAATCTTGATTCAGATTTAAGCTTATGTTGTTGATGAGAGCTTAGATGAGAGGGTACCTGAGATGTTACCAAATAGTTGACAATGTTGGAATACCATGGTACATCACTGTTGATGATGTAGAGTTGTTCTCCAGGAAGCTCATCATTAAGTGGGTTCTGCTTTGGTATTTCTATTTCAGCGGTGTGGGGTAGTCGACTTAGATGATCAGCCACTTGATTTTCAGTCCCCTTCTTATATTTGATTTCCAAATTGAAATCTTGTAAGAGTAGCATCCATCTCACCAACCGTGGTTTAGCATCCGCCTTTTTCATTAAGTACCTATGAGCTGCATGATCAGAAAAAACAACAACTTTAGTGCCCAGAAGATATGATCAGAATTTATCTAGTGCAAAAACGACTGCAAGGAACTCCTTCTCTGTGGTTGTGTAATTTATTTGTGTTTCATCCAAGCTCCTCGATGAGTAGGAGATGACTTGAGGCTTGCTTTCAATTCTCTGTGATAGAGCGGCTCCCACTGCTTGGTTGGATGCATCACAAACTATCTCGAAAGGGTAATCCCAATTGGGTGGCTACATTATTGGTGGTGTTATCAGCCTTTCCTTTAATTCATCAAATTATTCCCTACATGCACAATCAAAATTAAAGTTAGCATCCTTTAGAAGTAATCTTGAGAGAGGGAGAGAAATCTTACTGAAATCCTTGATGAATCTTCTGTAAAATCTTGCATGCCCTAAAAACGATCTAACATGTTTGACACAAGTTGGATATGGTAAGGAATTTATTACATCAATTTTTGATTTATCAACCTCAATCCCATTTTGTGAAATTATGTTCCCCAACACTATCCCTTTTTCAACCATGAAATGACATTTTTCAAAATTTAAGATAGGTTCTTTTCAATGCATGTTTTCAAAACTTTTTCCAAATTTCCCAAGCAATGATCAAATGAATTGCCAAAAACTGTGAAATCATCAAGAAACACCTCCAAGCAATCCTCAATGTGGTCTGAGAAAATACCCACCATACACCGTTGAAATGTACTTGGGGCATTGCATAGCCCGAAAGGCATCCTTTTGTAGGCGAATGTTCCAAAAGGGAAGGTGAAGGTTGTCTTCTCCTGGTCTTCTGGTGCAATTTGTACCTGAAAATAACCTGAGAATCCATCTAAAAAATAGTAATGAGTATTTCCAGCTAACCTTTCAAGCATCTAATCAATGAATGGAATAGGAAAGTGATCTTTTCTGGTAACTTGATTTAGCTTCCTGTAATCTATACACACTCTCCAGCTGTTTTGTATTCTCATGGGGATCAGTTCATTTCATTCATTTGTAACAGTGGTCAGGCCAGTTTTCTTGGGGACTACATGAATTGGGCTGACCCATTGAGAATCAGAGATTGGGTAAATGATTTCAGCTGCTAGAAATTTCTCAATCTCTTTCTTAACGACCTCCATGATTGTGGGATTGAGTCTTCTTTGAGGTTGTCTAACTGGCCGAGATTCACTTTCTAAAAATATCCTGTGAGAGTATACCTTAGGGTTGATTCCAGGAATATCACCTAAACTCCATCCTACAGCTTTTACATTCCTTTTGAGAAGTTCAATCAATGTTTGTTCTTGTGAATGGGATAGGTTATTGGCAATGATTACTGGCAATTTCTATCCTTCCATTAGGTAAGCATACTTTAAGTCACATGGCAAAGGCTTCAGCTCTAAACATGGGGGTTATTCAAGGGATGATATTGCATTTAGGTTTCCTACTTCTAATGTTGAATTCTCGGGAATAATATTACCTCCTTTAAACAAATCATCAAAAAAATCAGATTTTACCTCATCCTCCAACATGATAGCAGAATTTTCAGGTTCATGGGAGTTATAAAATTCAAATGAAGAGTGTTCTCCCAAAGATAAAAATTCATGAAGCATACCTGAGTCTTCAATTGGTTCTATACCTTCATCAAGGGAGATTGCATAAAGTGAGTGATTACTGGATGGGTGTTTCATCATATCAAGAATATTGAAGTGTACCGTACTATCTCCAAGCTCCATGGTGAGTGTTCCTTCATGCACGTTGGTGACTGTCCTTGCTGTTTTCAAGAATGGTCTCCCTAGGATGGTGGGAGATTGGGATGGTGCTCGGTCTTCCTCCATGGTAAGGACATAAAAGTCTGCTGGAAAGATTAATCCTCTCACTCCTACAAGTACATCTTCAACGACTCCAGCTGGGAAAACGGTGGATCTGTTTGCTAATTGTACCACCACCCGAGTTGATTTTTGTTCTCCGATCTGCAAAGATGAAAACACAGAGTGAGGCATCACATTTATCGAAGCTCCAAGATCACATAGTGCATCAGTAAAATTTAATGAACCGATAGTGCAGGGAATAGAGAAAGTCCCTGGATCTTGACATTTTTGCGGTATCGATGGTGTGATCAATGCTGAGATGCTTCTTCCTAAGTTGATTCTTTCATTTACATCCTTCCTCTTTCTTTTAGTACATAGATCCTTCAGAAATTTTTCATATTTAGGGATTTGCCTGATTGCATCCAGTAGTTGAATGTTAATATCATCTTTTCGAAATATTTCCTGAATTTTCTGTTGAAGTCGTTCTTCTTATCCCTTCTTTGACTCAACCAATGCTGATGGGAATGGTGCTGGAATATCCTTTTTCTCCCTTTTTTGTTTCTGTAATGGTGGTTCTAGTCTTTCTTTCTTGAACCTTGTTCTTTCTAATTTTTTTTTGACTCCATATTTTGGTTGGACAGGACGAGCTTCAGCAGGTTCCCTAGATTCATCCTCCTCATATTGTTCTGGTAGTTTGAGCTCCTTCCCGCTTCGGGTTTTGATTGCACTAACATTATCCTTTGGATTGGGAATTGTTTGTGCAGGAAGCTTACCTTGGTTCTTGGTGAAAGCATCCATAATTCTTGCAAATTGATCAGCTAGATTGTCCATCTTATCTTCTATTCCTGCAACTCTTGTCTTCAGTTGTTGGTCTTCATTTGTCGGTGCACTTGTGGATGGTTGCTCATAATTCTTCCACTGGAAAGGTGGTGGTTGAAAAGTTTGTTGTTGTTGGAAGGGCTTCTGATAAGGTTGTTGGAATGCTATCGGGTTATGATATTGCTGCTGAAAAGGTGCTCTAGCATGTTTCTGTTGAAACCCATACCCTGGTTGGGTTTGCGGTTGATATTGCCTTTGTTGATAGGCTGCAGCACAACTTTCTGTCCCCTGCACTTCTGGACATTGATCGGTGTAATGAGAATTAGAGGAGCATAAACCACATACCTGATTTGGTCCTTGTTGTTCCTTCACATGGTTCAAATCTATTTGTCGCACCAACTTGGTGAGTTCACCCATTTCATTCCTAATTAAATCTACTAAATCAGATGTTCTTACCTCATGGATCCCTCTGGTGATCGTACCTCGAGTGCCAAACTGCTGTGAATTTTGTGCAATCTTTTCAATCAGAATTCGTATATATGCAGGTGATTTATCAATTAGGTCATCTCCCGATGAGGCATCTAGTAGATTCCTATCATTGTCAAGAAATCCTTGGTAGAAGCAAACAAGGGATCGGTACTCTTCTATTTATTGGTGTGGACAACTTGCACAAAGCTTCTTAAAACATTCCCAGTATTCGTAGAGTGTTTCTCCAGTTGATTGATGGATGACATAAATCTCCTTCTTTATTGCAGTTCTCCTAGATTTTGGGAAGAATCTTTGTAGAAAGCATTTTTTTAGATCTTCCCAGTCATTTATCTCCCTCGGTTGTAGATTGTACAACCATTCCTTTGCTGCTCCCTCTATTGAGAAGGGGAAATCCCTCCACTTCACATGCTCTTCCGCGACTGCTCGAGGTTTGAAGGTGGAGCAGACATAGGTGAATTCTTGAATATGTCGATTTGGGTCTTCACCTGCAAGACCATGAAATTTAGGAAGCACTTAGATCATGTTAATTCGCAATTCAAAAATCATTTTCTATGGCAGGAATTGCAAGTTGATAATTTTGATTGACAAATTGAGGTGCACAGATGTCACGTAGGGTTCGGTTGGGATTTACAGCCATTATTAAAGGTTCAAAGTCTCCACTCAAGGTATCACTTCAATCAGTGAGATTGATTTCTTTGAAATCTTTTGGAAGATTTTGATTTCTCAATTTGGTTATTGTGCGCTCAATTTCTGGATCGAATTCTAATAAATTGCTATTTGAACTACGGGTCATTCAAAAGAGATTTTTTTTAAAAAAAAAGCATTGAGGCACTACCTCCCCGGAAATGACGCCATGTTTGACGCACGCCTGTCTTGGGGCGTGACAAAACAATATTTTATTTACCTAAGTATAGTACAGCAGTTGAAATTAGGTAGTCTCCCGAAGAGGAGTGCACACAAAACAAGGTTGTCACTTTTTGTTGGTTTTCGTAAAAAGATTGGTTTTAATTAATTTGAATGACTATGAGAGAAAAAAACAACAAAAATTGATTGATTTTAACAAATTATAAAGACGGTGATCGGATTAGGTTCGACTAGACTTAGTGTTGTGCCATCATGGTTTCCAAATTTTATCTCTTCTTCTTCCTTAAACTGGTAAGAGAGATGTGATGAGAATTTTCCTTTCTAAAACCTTAGATTGGTCCATCCTCCTTCCAATGTGTTTAGGGTTGTAGAAGGTATCTTTATTAATTAGAGAAATCCCAGACCTAGAATTTTTGTTCTCTAATAAACCAAGATTTCGACATACAATCATACACACGTTCTTGACAACCGTCGAGCAATCACCACCCAACCCTAATCATGTTCCACCGTATACATTTTAGAATTGGGTGGAGGGAGATGTGATCATCGACCAAAGAAATTTATAATTTTAGAATAAAAACCTTAACACAACTGCATTTGGAATTTAATACTGAATTATGAATTGTAACCGGAATAAGAAAGAAGAACAACTTTTATTCATTTCAAGCACAAAACTCAAGCACTACACATTGGTCCAGCCTCCCCTCTTTCCGATCACTCAAATAAAACTACCCCTCCATGGATGGGGTAAACGAGATAATGAGGGAGAGGAGAGACATTTTAAAATAAAAGAAATAAATGAAAAATCTGAGAATTTCTTCTCCTTGGTGTCCCAGAATGAATGGGATGGAGAATGGGATATGTTGAGGAGGAGGAGCTCTCCTCCTTTTATAGCCAGATTTCTGTCCTCCGAATGTTGTCACGTTTTGGGCCCAATAAATGACCTCTTCACACTTTGAGCCCTTCTTCAATGTTGTTCATAATTGTCTTGGAAGTGTCCCCTCAAATTCTCAGAGGATGTGGACAGGTATTCCGAGAGTTATGTCTCTTTTACCCTGATCATTTATTCTGTCCAGTCTGAATCTCCAAAACGTCAAACCCCGAATTAGGAAGCTTTAATGGACCCTCAAACGGACGAATCCCGTGGTGCTTCCTTCATTAAAGATGATCCAAAACTCCTTGCGCGTCTACCCACCGAAAGTTGTAGGAGTTGGGCCCACAATGGATGAGTTATGGATCCCACACCAAAACTAGGAAGAACTGGAAACAGTTTTCTTGAGCCAAATTGTGAGCTTCTTTTGAGATTCCATATGGCCGATTCAGATTTTAGTCCAAAAATAGTAAATGAAGTCCTGGATGTGTAGAAGCTGGAAAAAAATAATTTTTCAATTCGGATCAATTTAGATAATGTTATGTCCAAACTACAGAAATAAGTTAAAACTGTTAAAAATCCAAAATGGCCATTTTTACTATTCCGCTCAAAATAACACCAAAATCATAAAAATGAAACAATTAATCTTATAGGAACAATTTTGTGAGTTTAAAACAGTGATATTCAATATAAATTAATTGAAAATATTTGTTCTATCATATATCCAGCATGGAATTCTCCCTATAACACCCAAATATTTTTTGAAATATTTTTTTCAAGTTAATTTAATATTTTAGATATTTTTTTGTTGGAAGAAACGGTATGTTTATATTGTGTTACAAACAACACAAAATTTAATTATGATGTGGCATACTATTAAAATATTATTATTTAATATGATAGTTATCACCTATCTATTGAAATGATGGGTATTTATAGTATTAAATAAGATATGAAAATATATGGTTTACACAGTTATATTAAATGAAATCATTTCTAACTAATTATTTTTATATGAAAAACAATTTGGAAATAAAGTAAATGTTTATCTGAAAACCAAATATTATACACACAACTGAATTTAACCATAATAAATTAATAAAATAAAATTTAGTGAAATAATTCAATGAAATAAATATGTTATATATTTAATTAAATTTTGAAAATTTATCTTACAGGTTTTTTATATAAGAGATATGTGTCAATCCAATTTTTTGCTTAAAACCCACATTTTTCAAAACAGTAGTTTTTTCACCTATAGCACACATATTTTAAAAATTATTATTAATAGTTTTATAAATTTTATATTTAGAGAAAATGTTAATTTCGAAAATTATCATTTAAAAATTATGATGGGTCATTTTTTTAGATTATTATGAGGGGGTAAACAATTTCAATGAATAGTAAAAAATATTGTGTTTTATTAAGAGTTGAAATTTCATTAAATGAATAAAAAAACATATATATTATTTAAATATTATTTTCAAAGATCAATTAGTTCAATTATATATATATGTAACTAATTTTGGTCATTTAAATCAATTAAATATTTAATTTTTTATATAAAAACTTTTTGAACTTTTAATCATTTTATTTTTGAAACAGCTTTCTCATCAAAACTATTAATTTAATTTTAATATTAATTCAAGAAATTATTTAATTTTAATTTGAAAAAATATAATATATTTTTTTAATTACAATAATTTATATTTTCTAATAATTTCAACATTATTTTTCACCATAATGAATGGAAAATATTATTTACAGTGGTTAAGGTAAAAATGGGTTTACCATGTTGTAATCTAAAATGATAAGTGTTAAAATGACCTAACACATGTCCAAAACAAAGTTTACTTACATATATGTAACTTATCTATTCTAGTTTTGATAATGAGTCATTTTTAGCCCTGTGTAATTTTAATAACATGGGTTCATGTTTTTCTTTTCAGAAATTACAAGTGTGCCACTCACCATAATAATAAAAGGCCACCGCTATCCACTCTTATAAAATCCAAAACACACTATTTCAGAAAATTAAACCCCAAATAAGTTCATAAATTATCTCTTATTATCCAATAATCATTATTTTGGTCATAAATTCAGTATAGTATTTCAATTGATGCAAAAAAAAATTTTATGCAAAGGTTATATTATCCCTAATATTGTGTTTCATATTATTTCGTCCTTCACCACCTTAAATTATTATTACAACTTCATAATATAATACCATAAGTAAATTAAATATTCTAATATGTTATTAATTTAAGGGATAACCTAAATTCTTCACTTATTCCACAAAATGGGTAATGAAATTATAATTCATGTGTACAAAGGACTACCACTTGGGGAATTGATGTTATTTATTTTCAAATAGCATCTCTCACAGCTAGAAATAATTTTATATTTAATGTTAATATAATTTCTGGTTTATATTTTTATTCTTATAGAGTAATGAAATTTCCATTTACTTCATACTTTCCATTCTATGAGAATATAATAATTTAGTGTGTGTGTTCGGAATATTTCCACATTGTGAATTGATGTGATTCATTCTTCACTTACTATTTAAATTGAAGATATTAAGGACTTTTTTAAATAAAAAAATGTGATATGTATGAAATAAATTTTTTTTATGGTCAATATATTATTTAAATTTTTTTCATGCCATCCGTCAAAAAAATCAAAACAGTGTTCATGTGTATGTATGTCCCACCTTATCAATAAATGATGTATTTCATTTTCTACCTCTAAATTGTATGGATCACTATAAATATATATATAATAAATATATATTATATTTATATCATGGTTAAAGATTTTGATATTTTGGAAACATTATGAAAGTAATGGGTTCTAAAATACCAACCCAATACATACATGTAAAATAATGAATTTATTACACAAAATTAGACATTAACATGAAATTAATAATAAAATGATATTATAATGTAATAAGTAAATAATATATTTTATGATATATATAATTATGTTTATATTATATATTTATAATAAACACATATTTATTTTGATATGAGTTTATATGATACATGATAGAATTTGAGAATTGTTGTAAGTGAATTCCAGTCTAACTTTTATTTCTAGGAGACTTTTGGAAATTGACACACCATTAATTTTGTATGGTAGATATAATGACCCACGTACATGTTATGTCACAAATATAAATATTTCAGTATATTTTATGTTTCATTTTATGTTATGTTTTATTGGGTCTTATGATGCAAATAATTACTAAAGCAATAAATGGTTTCCGTCTCAAATTTTACTTCTGTGAGACAAAAGTCGTATTCGCCACAAATTTATTTTATGTTGTGTATTTATTTATCATAAATATATTTTATGATTATTATCCTGAAATTTTTTGGAATTTACATTTTTGTTTTAGTACCTCTATTTCATTGTGTATACTGTTCAAATGTTACATAAGCAAAACAGATTTTTTTTCTAAATTTTCCGTCTCTTAAAAATATGTTATGTTATGTACTTATATTCTTTTATGAGGTGTATATAAATCCCCAATAACATATGATACTATGAATAAATTTATTATAATGACATTATATGTTTATTTTAATGATATTTATTAATGGGAAATACGATTCAATTTTACCAACGTTGTAAGGTTTCTATCATATAATCACATCGTTTATTAGGATTGTTTATGATTATATTTTTGAGGATGAAATATAATCATCGATCTATAAAGATACATAGGAATTATTTTATAATATATTTATATAATTAGAATACAGTTTTCCCTCTATTTCCCTATCTTTATTTGCTCAAAAGTTCAATGGAATATCATTAATGAAATTTAATTTATTTCCTCTCACGTTCGACAATTTGTTTTCATCCAAATACATGTTTTTAACACTGTATTCATATTAAAAGATATAATTCCACAAAATATTTTTGAAATAACTTTTACCCACATTTAAATTGTACAAAAAAATAAAGGAACCATCATTCCATTTTCCAAACAAGTCTCATTAATATTTAATGAAATTTTTAATGGAATATTTGTTTTAACGTGTAAAACATGAATAAAATTTACCAGTTTTAGGACAATTATTTTTTCTGAATAATCATTTATTTTTTCTGCTTTTTTTGAATAAAATTATTTTGAATGTTTGTATGTTTTAAAACATGTTATTTTAATAAAAATTTCTATTTTCTTCAAGAATAATTCCAATTTTTTGTTCATTCAAAATAATATTCCATTTAAAAAGACATCATTTGATGTTACATAATCATTAATATGGATTTTATCAAATGATACATCCTTTATTATTTATATGGATCATTTTTTGTGATGAATTCTTTTTTAAACATGATTCTCTACCACAGGTTATACCAGGATATAATCCTTATGAAACCAAGATCTTTTTCAATTGTTTAATTAAAGATGAATTAATGGAGAGAATATAAAACCAATTTCATTTAATGGATTCTAATATGTTGAATTTTTTTTTATGTTTTTTCACACATATTTATTATTTTCATTATGTGATGGGTGGGACATATATCTCTCCCCAATGCAATGGGTAATGAAAAATGTTACATGATCTCAATGGGTACATGAGAGGTTATCCCAAGACTGAATGAGGGTACATGGGAGCTAATACCTATCCCAAAAGTGGGTAAACAAGATTTTATCCCTTAACTGAAGTAGTTACACCAACGGTTATACCATGTATAACTTGTTTTTAATTTCTCTGTGTTTATCCTTAACATAACATGTTTTATAAAGATGTATATGCCACAAATTTATATCTTAATCTAATGTTATTATTTTATGGATCATATTATTTTATTCCATTATGATTCATGTCTTATTAACCACCAATATGTATTCCATGACTCATTTTTATGATCTGTCATATTAAAGGTATAGTTTTCATATTTTATTTTCCTATTTTCTTAACAATATGATCATTTACATTGATATATACATTGATTACCATTAATAAAAAAATTGATCTCACCCATTATTATGTATTCTATCCCCGAGATATAAGGAAATGTATTGTGAATGATATTTAAAAAAATGGGTTAAAATAGTGAATAACAATTGGAAGTTGATTTACCGCACTAATGGACAAGTTAATTATGTGGCTAAATTTCCTAAGGAAATATACATAAAATGATTATACTCTATAAAATTATGTTACTCAATGAATATTTTTCTACTATGATTGAATTCATGAAAGATGTTATTATTATTAAAATAATTTTTGGAGAAAAAGTATCAAAGTGGGTAGAAATTATGGGGACTATTGAAATAACTCATTATAATGATCTCTAAATCAAATTAAAGAGAGATAGAACAAAAATTAGATTAATACCCTCACCAGGGTCTCCATTTTATTCCATGGTGCCCGCTGCATAGTTACCCTCTACCCATGTGTGGACGACCTCAAAACCAAGATCGATAATCATTCAATGCTATATTATTTCTTAGTAAATCAAACAAGGAGTACTGGACTTCCAAAAAATAATTCAACTATCATTTTTTTTAATATAATTCATATTTTGTGATGCTCATGTTTAGGAGTCTGCACATCACAAGAACAAAAATCATGGCTCTCACCTCCGCACTGATCATGTTTCTTGGACCATGGAATGTGATATGGGAAAAACACAAGAAACCATGGTATAAAAAAAAATTCCCCCACCTCTCATAATTCCATTAAAAAATGATCAATCAACACTAAGTTGGTGACTTGTTCTTGTGGGATTCCAATAAACCCACATCCCATGATTATTTCTACCTATTCTTTTCTACACCGATAAAAAATCTAAGGATAAATCACTAGAGAAAAACCATATATACTATATATAAAATTATATTCCTAGGTTTTGAACCCATGGATATAATATTACCCTAGAAGAAAAAAATGAGAATATTGTACCATTTCTTTTATCCTTGTGGGATTCCCATAACAACCAGCATCCCAGTGAAAATGAAATGCTTTGAACAATATACTGACACCATTTTCAATCAAAACCTTGGAAAAAGGATTCATTGTTGTCATTAATCGAGTTACCATTACTAGAAATACCCACACAATGTTCATGAAGTTTCAAATATAAAAATACGAGTCATATTTTAAGAACATTTGAAAAGTCATTTTCATCTTTGGAGAGGAGCGTCACCAGTAATGAGAAGCCATATGTATACCCTTCCACTGTAAATTTTATTCAGTGCTTAAAATGTTGTTTCTTTTCCACAACAAAAAAAATATGTTATTTTAAATGTTTTTTTCTTATAAGAAACCCATGAATCCAATAAATATGACATGCTACTTGAATGAATCAAATCACGGAAGACCCAACTACTAAATTGTCTGGTGGTTGTTTCAATGAGTACACTTCTTTCAGGGTCATCAATGATTAAAATATTATTGAAGGTACTCCATTCATGATCATCCATAGTAAAATTTATGAATGTGTGGAACAAGATAAATTCTTCAAACAATATTTCCAGAGAAAGGCACCCATGAAAGAAGAGTGAAACACCTACCCAATTCTCTATCTAGTATATAATATCACCTCAACCTATAATTAAAATTTTTTAATCTAGAATTTATATTTGTATGACCAAGTTAATTTCTAATTCTGAATATATATCATTTCCCTCACTTCACTGATTCTATTCCTTACCATATTTATTTTTCATAAACTTTTACCAATGATTATTTCCTTTTACAAGGTCCCTTAAGAACTATCCTGCATGGAATTCATAGATTCTGTAATTTTATGGAGATTTATTCCACCCTCTTTTATCTGAAATTCAACCCCTGAATGGATGTTTAGTGCAATTTCCCATTATGGTTGTAATCCCAAATAAAAGAATACATTATTTTAAAAATACTCTCTATAGTGACCCATAGATCCTTAATTATCGACAATATGTGAATCAGTCTCAATGTAAGTATGTTGTTAACCAAACTGATATATCCACGAAAGTTGAGAAACATTTTTTTTTGATTTCTGATATATCTCATTATCATATTGAAATTACCCTAAAAAAGAAACTTTTTTATCCTTTATTAAGAAATTGGATTCATTAGATACTCAATTGGATGGTGGTTCCACAGCTTGAAAAGTTTTCTTTGGATAATCCTACAGTGATTCTCTTAGAATGTTTTTGAAATTTATATCTCACAATTCTCCTAGTTAATCCCTTGTCCACAATGGATATAATAATACTCCATGATATCCATCATCCCATTAATATTCTATAACCTGTCATTACAAAAACAAATAAAAATATCATCCTCAAATTTATAATTTTTAATAATGTCATCACTATATCAATTTTTAGAGGTAGGATGGTTCCATCAACTAAACAGGTATTAGGTTCCTTGAAAGGTCATCCTGACAATGAATTAACAAAATTTGTGATATAAGATCACTTTTCCTTAATCTATGATCTTCTAAGAAAAACTAATACATTTCCCTATAATCAATATAGTCAATCATAAAGAGGAATTGCATATGAAAAAGTAATCATAAATCCACTAATTAAACCCAAACCATCTCTAGACCCAGATAATGATGATCTAATCAATATTATTTTATTAATTGTCTATATAAATATGGATGAATGTATTGGAACCAATATTCATCTTATTGATATCATCCACTGATTTCCTTTTTATTCCCATTACACCCTAGATACTTCTTTCTCTAATATATCCATGTTGCTCTTATGAAACAGGTCTTGGAATAAGGATTTGGAGTCTTTGTTTATAATGAATATAAAGAATTTGTAAACTTTGTTGCATAGGAAAATAGGATTGTATTGATTGATTAATTTCAGCTATTACACCTTTATAAAAATAAAACATTATAATCACATAAAACTATTAGGAGATACCGAAATTTAAACAATAACCTACAATATCCCAGAAATGTAATTTGATAAAATACTAGGAATTTGTGAAGAATGGGCTAGGGAACCCGTATGGTCCAAGAGAACTGTCCAATTTCATAATGAAACACAATTATCTAATTTTATCCTCAGCTGGGATGTTTTAAATATCCTCATTGTCTTTTAACTTCACTAATCTAAGAATCAATTGGAAAAAGGTGCCATCTATTATGGATACATCCATAATATATTTATATCACTCATTCTTCCAAATAAAAATATTTTCAAATTGGTAATGTGGAGTGTTCCCTAAAAACCTCAATATCATTTGTATATGCACCATATTGATGTTTCTAATTTATCTTCATTGATATTATAATTTCCTTAAATTAGGTATAAAAACAAGCCATGTTTCAGTCACCTTCCCTTAGAAAGGTAACAAATTATTTCTAGCAATCTATCTCCAATATTTTCCTCACCCTTAATATTTGTTTCTCGTTTTGTATAATAAAATTATCTTTATTTTACTCCTTCTGAATAATATTTTCAAGTTTACCAATATCCTCTATGAACCATTCTAAACTATTATCAGTATCAGGACTACTGAAAATCCAATATTTAATCTCCCTTATAATGCGCTTCAACTAAGTAGCTACACCCCCCCCCCCATGAATTTCTAGATATTGGTCGTTTTGAAAAATTATTTACTATATAAGAAAACATTCCATTTTCAACTAGTTGGAGGAAAATTTAATGTGGTTATCCCTTCTATTTTCTTGATTTATAGAAACCATCATTGGAGAGTGATCAGATAATGAGAATGTAATATGAGAAATTGAAGAAATAGGGGTAAAATTGACACATTGCAATTTGTCAAGACACTAATATAACCTACTCCAAATATATAGGCATCCATTTTAGATATTATTCCATGTATGTCTACTTAATGAGAAACCAATATAAATAAGTCCATTAGTCATGACTGAATTATTAAGTCTTTAATAGTGTTGCATGGATTAAGGACTCCCGATTTTTTCATAGAAATATCTGTCGAACTGTTTAAATCACCACCGTTGAACCATGAATATCTCCCAGAAAAATAAATGGTTGGGATAATTGCTTTTCCACCTTGTTTTATGACTTCATTTAGTTCTCTTGGAGTTTTCATGCATGACAGATGTATGATAACATTTTTCATCAACTACTAGAGCATCCGCACAGTAGAAAATACTTTTAGGACATTTTAATTTGCATACTCATCATTGTGGGACCCTAACCACCAATTATAATTCAATAGTGTGGGTTATTTTTGAAAAAAATATTATTATTTTTTAAATGGGAAAAAGTGGTTCCCCTCAGTGTGGTCAAAACAAGGTCTTTGAATGATTTCTTGGTATCCCACATCATCAATCAGTTTTGGGTTCTTAGAACTATTCTCACAAACAAAAGCACTAAGGTCTAGGTTAGAGAGATGAAGAACCATTATTCCAATTACATAACCCTTTCCAACCATAATTATTTCTACCATGAATTTACACATGTGAAGAATAAGGGATTCAATATTACCATCTCAATCCTCATACAGAATATGATGGTCTAGATCAAAACAAGTTTTCCTAATAAACACCCTAAATCCCTCTGGTCCAATATGAAAAACACATATCTCATCCCATGTGAGCCTATACTCCCTTTTAAATAGTCTGGTGGAATATATACCAATTGAGATTTAGTTTTTGTCACTCTGAATAGCTTCTTTTCTTCAATAGGGGCTCAAAAGAGTTGTAGAATTCCTTCTAGATGAGTTAGAATCTCTTGAAGATAATAGAATTCAAGAATTTCACAACATTGAGAGGTTCCACAATATGGTATCAAGTCCATTTAATAATAATTTCCTTGTCCACTTTTTCATCTAGGGTGACATGGTGATGGATCACAAAACAAAGATAATACCCTTTAAATATCTACTGAAGATAGAGCCCAAATGGGAAGGACCATATAATATCAACAAGTTATATTCCAAGAGAGACTACACTTTAATAACTATGGATGGGGATCATATCACACTCCCCATCAATTACATGTTTCTTATAAAATACATCACATGATACCTTTTTCAAATATAGATGACCTTAATATTTAGTAACCCAATTCCAAACATTATGACCATGAACTATTTTCAACCAATACAAGAGACCTATTACCTTAAACTAATAGGTTTCCCTTTTTTTCAAGATATAAATACTTAGAATAATATAATGAATATCATATTCTGTATAAAAAAAATTAAAATATAAAAAATGCACAGTACAAGATGCTAAATTGAAGCCTTTCCCAAGGTGTTGAACATATGATATCTGATAAAAAAATATGGGATTATCTAAACCAACATCCTTATAACGTGATTATAAACTATATCGTTACCTAATATAAACATAGGATGACTCATATAAAAAAATAAAAGATAACAAAAATTAAAATCCTCAACAAAAGAAATTAAACTGTACCCATTCCATTAGAAATAAGCATAAGATTATTTAGATTAAATGAATGTGATGATCCAATATCTTCACTGGAGAGGATGTAACCCATTAAAACAACATCTTCAACTATTTTTGTCCCAAATCAAAATATGGCTTGATTACAATGCCTAATGTGGTATGTAGGGATTCATGGAACTAATATATTTGTAATAGATTCATCACTAATCTATTTTCAGGGACACCCTGGTGCAAAAATCATGAAAAAAATATAACAATCTTCTAGATTGACTTGTATAGTCAAGGGCCTCATTAACTCTTTATTCACATCAATATTAAATTGTCTTACACCACCCATGCATCCTAAAATTACCTAAACCCCATCAGGTTTATACAATATGACCTTAAACAATGTGCATCGTCCCCCTTGTGCCCCCACTTCATATTTTTTTCTTCACCCTTCGTGTTTCATAAAACCAATTCCCCCATTTCTTTTTCATCACACACTCACTTGATAGGACACCCCCTTACTGTAATTGGTATCATACCAGAGAGTTTTATATAACTACATGTATCTTGATTCACATTTTCATTTGATACATAACAACCCATTGACCTCATTTCCTATGTTCATCCCCCATTATCAAATCATTGTTTAAAATTTCCTCCCTCGACATCATGATATCTACATTATTCCATTCATTTTAATATTTCATATAAAAATAGGTCTCCTTGTTGCTCCTTTCAGATTGGTTTTTTAGTCTACATTGCCACAAAAGAAACTTTATGACACACACACTCTTTATCCTGAGCTCTATGCCCTAAACTATTAGCATGAATTTTTCGAGATATGTGACTCTAAACTAAAAATATTGATGTCCTCAACACGTGCTATTAAACCATATCCTTACCCTATGTGATGAATGTATGAATACTAACATGATAAATATGAAATATAAAAACCAAATTCCTTATAAAATCAAAATACAATTTTAGCCATACTGCATATAAATTCAAGATGCCTCATATGAAAAATATGGGATGACTTAATCAAGAATCCACAGTATAAGACATAAACTATAGACTTAGACTATGGGATGAATAAATTATTCCACATACGATAACTATGAGATGATTCAATTTATTCACTAATGAGAAAATCGCCTATTGATTTTATCTTCTACCACACATAATTCATAAATATTTGTGTCTTTATTTATATTCCCATGGGATATAGAGTAATGGCTAGATATCTAATCCTAAATCTAGCCCTACCACCAATTCATTTTGGGTACTTCCCAATCTAGTCTAGGGTTGAAAAAAACTAGCTATTCTAAATGAACACATCAATTTAAGAGAATGATATAGTTGAATCTCATATCCCTTTAACTTATGAGATCATCTATAAGGTACCGCCCATTTATTTCTTATTCATTATCCCCCTATATTCAGTAGAAGGGATGTAATCAAGATGCTTCACATGTCTTAGTCATAAGATACAAAACTGTGATATATAAATCCTAATCACATGACATTAAACTAAGAAATTCCTTATCCAAATATAATATTTTAATTTAAGTGTTTGACATCCTTTCCATAAGAAGTTAAACTACATGACATTCATCCTCATAATCGTGTCATTAAAATGTGAAAAAATTAGTTCTTCATTTGAGCATCCCTTTCACCCCTTTTTCTGATAATATACCACTCTCTATGTGTTATTTGAACAATTATTAACACCCAGAATGGCCTCTCCATAGAATATAATCCTAACCATTTTTCAAATTGACAGACAGAGAAAAGTTTCTCAATGCCTCAGTGGCATAATTCTGATAGTTTTTTACTCCATCTTAATATTCCCCAAGAACATTCCTATGGTTTATGTCTCCCTATATTTGGATCCCTATCATCATTTACATCTGAACATGCCCCCATTAGAGAATTGTTTCCTAGAAACATGATCTCACCTATCATCCTTGGAAAATTCACTGAATAAAATCAAATGTTTTTTTGATAGGTACCATGTTTTGAACATTGTCAATAGCTGACCGTCATTTTTTCTTCCCTATAAATGGAAAAATGATATCGAGATATATGTTTCCAACATTTTTAGTAGTCATCCTCAATAAAATCTTCACCAATTTTGTGTTCCACATCATGGGAATCGAGATTGACAGTTTTCACTCCCATTTTTTAGGCATAATTTAACAACCATGGGGTTATCCCATTTTTTATTGGTGATTTTTTGAAAAACAAAAATTTTCACTGTAAAGAGTTCCATGGTCTAGAAAAAATTCTATTTGTTAGGGGACTCAATGTGATCAATTAACAAGATCATACATCAAGTGTTCGTACCTTTTCTATCACTCTCATATTAATTATAGATCATCTATTTGTCCCTTAGTTCCCACACCAATCAGTACTCATGTTTTATTAGGGATTCATTATTGGTTATCATGGTAAAATAACTGAGATAATGGAAAATAACACACAATTGGGAAGATATGTAATTTAAAAAAAAACAAAAGAAATTGTCTAGAAGGGTCTTCCACATGTTGTATCCACTTCATTAGTTTATGATATGATATGATATATTAATCCTTAAACACATTGATTCAGAATTAGGACTTAGACAACCACTGTTAAGTTGCCTTTATTGTTTGTTGTTTCTCTATTAGACTGACCACCACTTCCTTGGTAGTATGTTGAACTTATTTATACCTAATTCTCACACGATTTTATTCAGTATAGAACTAAAACACTATTGAATTGTCCTATGTTTTTTATCCTTAAATGATTCCATATATTAACTTAAATGGATTATGATTCCCACTTGAGCAGTGATGATGGACACATTCTCTCTTGTCTTATCTTCTTGGTGAGTGATCTCTTATTAATCCACCATAGAGCACCTAGGTTCCCTTATAAGTATACTTATTATTAGAAACATAACATTATTTTTTAAAGGAACATTCCCAATAAATGATAAATTCCCAACCTAGTGCATGGAGGCCGATATAATCCACCCATATAATCCCCATAATGGCAGAGAAATGGTAGAGAGATCCTAAGCAGTTTGGTAGATCAACTAGGGGAATGTGTGTCATGAAATTCTATGCAATCATCCACACCTTGTCTACAATGAATTACTAATCCATTTCTAAATATGATCTAGTATCATCAAATTCTTTAGGTGGCATTGAATCATTCAGAGGGAAGACCATAAACACATCATTCATAGGGTCTTCTATTGTAAATCCCTTTGTTAGGTAAATCCCCATGTCCAAAGAAACAAATCCTCTCTTGTCCCATATCATATAGTGGAAACTCTAGCCACATATCGTGGAACCTCCATGGTTGTCCTAACAACCACAACATACAAAGCCATCTCTATCTGGAAAGATGTTCCCCCCAAACCATCATTGACTTTTTTCTTTACTAACTCAAGATTCAACATAAATGGATGGTCCCCAAACATGGTTAATAATTTCATTTAATATAAGGATTTATTTGAGGTTTAATTTCAATGAGTAAAAACAATATAGGGGGTTTAAAATGGTAGAATTATTACATGAGTGGTACAGTCTGACCAACAACCTAGAATGGTTCATAGGAAATCCCCCTAGTGATGAAATTACCAAAGTAGTCAACACCCAAACTGTCAAAGTTTACCCCATTGATCGATGCTCTAAATTATTATAGAAGAAGAAATATAGGTTTTCATAGTTTTAGGCATGATTCACGACCTCTGTACCAGGGAAGAAGGATTATCAGGAAGTTCTTGGGACTATTTAGTCATTGCACTAGTTGTAGGTTCCACTTAAACCGATGGTTTGCTTTTGAGACAACATTATTGGGGATAGACCTTGAACTTACCCCCATATGGGTTAGGTATCCCTCATTCTCTACATTAAGATTAAAAAAAATCCACCCCTCTTCTGTGATCACTGATTCCTAAGAATGTGAATAGGGAGTTCGGTAGCAATATTAGGAATTTCGTAGTACCCAAGACACACAAGATCATAAGATTTACCTAATCAATGGTAGGACCTCCATCCATGTGGGAGTCCTTATTGTAATAAATTCCCCATGAATCCTCCTCTAACCCATCATATAATGGAATTAGTGATTATTTCTCACATACCTAGAATTCCAAGGGAGAAGTCATTTCTAGAAACAACTTCACTACAGTGGTCAGGGGATGTACAATGAACAAAAGTGGACCATGTCATCCATCTCCAATATGAATTTCACTACATCTTATTAGGGAATAAAATAATCCTACCTTAACATGACAATACTCAGTAAGGAATATCCCATTATAATTTATACTCTACTATATCCCATGGAGAGAGATTATTTTTCATTACATCCACAAACTCTCCCAGATGTCAGGGAATTCCTCATCATTGGAAACATCTAAGAGACATTGTAATTTCCTCAGACCATCGACATGTTCCCTTAGGGATACTTTAGAATTTAAGGATTCCTCCAAAATATTGTAACCGTGGAGAATTAATATCATTAATTCCCTCTTATTTTATAATGCCACCTAGTAGGAAAAGGCATCAATGTACCTTCTTCTATTGACCTACCATATGGCCTAACACTTCCACTTTAGTGTGGCCTACACACTGCTCATCTTCAAAGTCATGGTTGAAGGTAACTTCCACCTCAGGGGACCAAGTCACATACATCCTAGTCCTTCCACTAGAAAATCTGATCTCTTATCTCAACACATACTATCATATGAACCTTTAGGTAATAGTAGGTGGGGGAAAAAACTTTCACCTTTCCATACCCATGAGAAATCATGTTCCACATCTATGAAAGGATGAAGGGGTGGAGCTCACTGTGTTCCTTTATATATAAATTCATGGTGATCCATTAGTGACAATAGAATATTAGTGAACACTAATGCGGTTTTTATGGCATGAAAGCCACAATAAATTCAACACTGTCCACCAATACCACCCCTAAAAATTACAGTAGGTATATTGGTTACTCAATGGTCCCTATCAATTCATCCATCACTATACCAACAATGTTGGGAAATGTATGAAAAATGTATTGGTATGCGAACAATACCATTATTATCACATCCATTGATCCCATTTCATTTGAAAAAATCCCAATGATATTGAGGATTAAGAGTCATAAATATATTTTGGGAGGGAAGATGGGGTTTGGATATTTATATATCTCTTTGTGTGCATAAACCCAATAATAAAATAAGTGTAAGTGCATGTACACATGTAAGGGATTACCATTGACTAATGAGATAAAACACCACGTGAAACTTCTGCATCACCAGGAATTGTAGATTGATTCACTAAGCCATCACCAATAATACATTAATGATGAGGGTGATTGCTCACATCCCTATTTGTGTGTCCCAAAATGGGAACATCCACCTATTGATTGTAATAGTGATGAATTCATCAATCCTAACTAAGAGATACTTATGGTTCATTTTGTAGGCCCAAAACTACCATTGGATTGCCTTTAAGATTATCTAATACTAATGCTCATTACCACATGGAATAGCTTTTGTAACTCACATGACCTACCCGATAGATTACAAATTAGTTCATCAAAAAAAAATACCTGAAATATTTCATAAAAGGAATATCCTTCATCCCTATATTTTTCTCACTCTCCCCAAAAACCAAGAATAGAAGATACCATACGATCACTGTCATCTCCACCTGCATGTCCAATACATCCTCACTTGGGAAAAACAAATCAAACATCATGACTAGAGTTGAAGTGTATACAACCTTTTTAAAACAATTGTTATTGGTTGGAGAACTTTTGGTATGTATTATACCAACAGTTCTCCAAACTGTTGGATATTGTGCTATTGTAAAAGGCCTATACCTACGGGTTTTCGTGAACCATTGGTATAGGGTAATATGAATTTCATTTTAACCAATTTTGCATTGTGAACTATTTGTAAATGGGTATCCCAATGGTTCAAAACAATTGGTATGGACCTATACCAATTATGTTACAAATAGATCACTATATTCCATTGGTTTTAGGATATAACAATGGTTATAAAACCATTGGTGTAGAGCCCCCTACCCCCTAATTCAATAGAAAGTCGCATCTCCACCCTTCCTACAGAACCAGTAATCAAAATAGAACCAAAACTTCTTCAATAAACTGAACTTAGAAACCATGAACACATAACCATCAGACAAAAAAAACCTATAATGATACCATTTTTCATCATCAAATATCCAAAATCCAATAGAAAAAATTTATAACATAGTAAATCAATTTATCCATTTAAATGGTGATAAAAACACATATAAAACATCACATATATTCATTCAATATAAATCCCTAATCATTAAATGTAATAAATGTCTGTCAAAAATATTAAGGATCAATCATTCTCATCTCACCATCACATTCATCATCATCATCCTCAGCCTCATCTTCATCCTCTTCCTCGACATCAGCCTCACCCTCTTCCCCGACATCATCCATACCCTCTTCCTTGACATCATCATCACCATCTCCAGCTCCAGGAACTTCATCACTCTAACCACCACCTGGACTACTAGTCGGTGCACTATATAACATATGAATACATGACATATATTCATCACAATTCATGGAGGTGCATGGGGTAGGTGAAGAATGTAAAATATCCATACTTTTCATAAATATAGTGTTTCCATTTATTTCCAGTTTTCCACTTGGATGACCCTTTTTTCCTTTTTTTATCTTAGCCTCGTCTAGTGTTTCAAAAGAATTATATTTTTTCAACTCGTTGCTACTAGAATAGGAACCTGAACATGGCCAATACATCATCACGGAGATACACTTCCCTAGTAGATAGGGTACTCTTACATGGTTCTCATCTCTGAATACATTATGTATCTGATCATTTGGCCAAAATATGTTATCTTAATGGGAATCAATGGCCTCCAAAGGGAACTATTACAAAGAAAAATAAAATATTATGTTATAAAATAGATATTAAAATTTGAAAATGACAAAGTAAAAAATTAAATATTCAACTATGTTGTTTCATTTACCGCACTTCCTAATTTTTTCCCTTCCCGAGAAAAGAAATTTTCTCAAGGGACACCTCCCTCATGATTCCAAAGGTCATTCTTAAATGAAATTGAAAGCAGAAAATCATAATTTAAAATATGCTACTAATATTGAATATCATTACTAAAATAAAATTCATATTAATTATTAATTTTGTTGAAATAAAAAACATATGATAGATGAATTATAACTGAGTTTCAATGAATGGGTTATGAATAGATTATATATATATATACAAACATGAATAGTTGATCATAGTAATCAATAATATGGTGGCTAGGTGATCATGACAATTAATGATAATATGAAAAGTTATTAATATATCATAAATTAATAAAAATCATTGGGTTATCAACAATCTAATAATTACTATAACATAAAATAATTATGTTTAGGTATGATTTAATAAAAAACATTTCATCAACAAAATGATCATTTTTAGATTTTCAATTTATTACTTGAATTGATTATATTTAATGATACAAGTTATTTTTTTTCAACATCACATGAAGTCCTATTTTTCCCTAGAACCCCTTATTCTATTTCTATGATCCAAATAAAGAGAATAAAGAATGATTTTTTTGTCTTTTCTAATTATTTCATTCTAAATATGTAAAAGCAAATTAAGATCATGTTCCTAAGAAAACAAAGTTTTATAAAAATCAAAATATGTACTTCAAAATAATGTGTGCAATAATATATGTATAAATTATTTAAGGTGTTGGATATATAGAATTATGATTTAATTTACATAATCATTAACTAATTATTAGTATGTGGGATGAGTTTTCCTCTACCACAGGTATTGTGTGTCTTGGATTATTACCATGGGATATGATTTGTGTAAACGTTGTAATTATATCTGTCTAATATATAGTGTTTTAAGTATATTTTTTTAAAAATTGTCAAATATTCAATTGTGAAATTTTGTGGTTTATGACAACATGTTAATAATTACATGTTTCATTTGTTTTACACTGCACAAATCATGGATTCAGTGTCATGAGATAACATAGATTTCTTAGAACCTATTAAATAGAAAAGAAATTTGGGTTCTGAATCTACAGTTGATTAAATTTTTAGATTTATTCAGTATAAAATTTTTCAGAAACAAAATGGTTCTTTGAAAAAGCATGTGATTGATTTACTATATCACTATTTAAGGTATTCTCACTTTTCATTATTGAGTCTCTTTTTAATCTGTAATTTAATTTTTGTACATTAATATTTATATAATATGTTATTATATTTGAATGAATTTGGTTTCATACCCTAAGGTATTATTTATTTTATCCATAAAAATATTAAAGGAATGTGAACACAGTATTTTATTTCCCATTACTATTAAAAAAATGGACATTTAATAAAATTATTTTCGGTTGTATATGTTCATGTAATGCTCAAGAAAGTAAAAGTACTAATCATGAAATTTCAATACACACTAAATACATTCAATAATAAAATAATGAATACACGATCATTTATGTTTCCCAATTTGTATGGTAAGGAAATATGGATGAAACAAAAGATAGTATATGCCCAAAAACAATTATAAATCTGTGATGTACCAAAAATTTCTCATTTTCTAGCATTTTAGTCCACCCCAAAGAGAGTAGGTATTATGTAAAATCCTTTTTTTAGTATTTCTTCTTCATGACTCAAAAAAATAATTTTCTATAATAAAAAATATTAATAAAAATCATGGTATTTTTCAGTTAAAACCCTCAAATTTGATTAATTACTTGGACTTTGTACTCATCTAATGAGAAATAATTGCCTGATAATATTCTACCAAATAGTCTTCCATAATAGGTGGCCTCTAAATCTGTTCCAAATATAAAACTTCATCCACTATAAAACTCATGCTTATAGACTCTCCAGTACACACATAATTCCATGATCTATGTTGGCCTCACAACCCCCCTCCCCCTCGGGAAAATTAAATTTAATATTGCACCAAAATATTAATTTATATTAATAAAATAATAGTATAAAATTAAATCCAATTATTTTTTTAAATATATTTCTACCTAGGAATTATCATTTACTTCATTTGGAAGGATTCTCCCTGAGAGTTGACTAAAAAATGATGATGAAGTATTTTTAATGAATATCCAAAAAAACTCATACATTCCTACCATGTTTTATCAATATTTGGATTCTCTTCATTATACCCCACCACCATCTGTGTGTGGTGTTTCCACAACACATGGATGCGTATACTCCCATGATGCTTATATGAAGTTCCAACTATTAAAGACAAAAATATTATATTAATACATCTTGTAATGAAAAACAATTATAGTAAAATAATTTACTCTGTTTCAATAAATATACCTAAGATAGTATGATTAGTTGGTGTCTATAGATCAAAAATAACTGAAGAAAAATAATCGTATATAGAAGGAGTGGTTCTTAGTGTATTTTATTCATGTTCAGAATGTGTCAGAGCTATATACGATGAATTGTGAATGTAGGAGCCTGAGGAGAAGTAATTAGAATGAAAATAAGATTACATAAATGGCTGTAAAAATAAATAACATTAATGAGGATATAGAAACATCATCGGATAAACGAAGTATAGGAAAGGAGGATCAAATAAAAATGGTTGTGAAAACAAGGGTATACTAAATATCTCTGGTGTCTTTAGAAAACCTTGGGATCATATTTTGGGTATATGGTACATTATGTTGAGGGATTGGTGTGATTGGCTATGCTGACTAGAGAACCTATCTCGATTACCTCCAACATAGTATTGTCAACATGAGAACTAGAAATTCTAATTTGGATGGAAAATAATTGGACACAATGTGGTGGATCCTAATTAAAAGGGAAAACAAAATTAATTGTATGACATTTTATGTTATTGATATATATATTTTTAAAATAAATTACTCACAATGGACACCAGATGAGGGATGCCCATCTCACTCATTCGATGATTGGCTATATTGTACTATTTCTCCATATCTGCTCAATGTTTTTCATTTTTATCATTTAAACCCAAATATGGAATTAATTATAAATCCCTATAAATGTGTAACACAAAAAAGAAATAATATGAGAAATTCCTTTTTTATGAAATACCACATGTCCAACCAAATATGGGATAAATAGATATATAATTAAAACCATTGATCTATAGCGAGACAAATACCAAAACATAAAACATGTCATAGAAAAAAATAGATTCAAATTAGAATTATTAGCATGGCTATGATATAGTTATCTTCAATTTTCAATTTGATCCAATTCAATTTTTGTTAGTTCATTTGGTTAATTTTGGACAATTGATTAGGTCATTTTTACATTTTTATATGTATTATGTCATTTAGTATATTTTTTTCCACTAATAAAGACATTTCCAAATTTTTTTCATAGGTCTTTTCATTCATATTTTTTGTTATGACATTTTTATCATCTACTTGGTTATGTCATTATTTTTATTGGTTTTTATTTTAATATCAATTAGTCTAACATGCTCAATTAAATTAATATTGTTTTTTGTTGCAATTTATTTTTTTATATTTTGTGTTTATATAATTTGAATGTCGTTCAATTAAATATTAGAAAATTCTACTCAATGAAAATAAAAACCAATAAATATTGAAATGCACATAAAGTTCAATTTGGATACAAAATATTTATTTTCAATATTAAATCAATTTTTATAGAAAAATATCATCAATCCAAGTCGAACTAAACCCGAATAACTCAGAACCCATATAGATGATTCTATATATTTCCCACCAAAATATCAGGTTCACAATAAAATATAGAAATTAAAATATTGGATTCATCATAATAATGGATGGATCAAGGCCAATGGGAGAAGGTATGTTGTCTATTATATCATCACCATCATCAAAAATATATTTGGGTATGACATTAATAATGACAAATAATATAGTTTGAAGATGATATTTGACATAAAAAACATGTTTCTACATTAATTCTAATATATATGGTCCATTTTCTGAAACAATGTGAAACATGTCAATAAATACAAATATACAATCATAAATAAGTGTTCCATTTATCAATATCAAATCAAAACACTAGCATTTCATCATAAATACTTGACCGTGAGATTAATAATAAAATATTATTTTTTATCAATGACTAAATAATATGATACATTTTATTATTAAGGTCTATTAGCCGATTCAATGGAATAATAGTCCATTTTGGATGTTACCATAACACGATCATGTTATGTTCTCATGTTCATTTCTCGTTCAGTGATAATAAATCTGTACACATTCATGTAAATTAATTTGCATTCACAAACCATGAAACTCAGAATAAAATAAAAATCTAAAATTTCCTCAGACACAAAGTCAATAAGAAAGCAGAACAATAAAAATATAAATTAATACTAAACTTAATTACTATTTATTTTATTAATTTATTACAGTAATATTTCTACCATAAATTTTGATAAGGAGTAAAACACTTTTTTATCAATATTCTATCTCTATCCAAATGATAAATAATGTTGACTTATATTTATCATTTGATTATGTTACCTTCTAGAAAATAGAAATAGTTTAAAAAATATGTAAAATTGCATGAGATTACATATGATATAAATGTTCAATTTATAAAATTGATGTATCCATCAAACAAATCATTGGATAGAAAAAGTGTATGTTATTCTATGTCAAGTTCTTTACGGATTAATGTGGTCGAAATCTTTGATCGAAGACATGCTCCTATTTTGGGAAGTAATGGAAATTTGGATTATTTTTCTCATACTATTCTTCTTTATTTAAAATTTGTCAATTTATTCTCATAGTGATATTGAAAAATATATATTGAAAAAGAATCTATACATTCATGTTCTACGTAACCATTCAGGATAGAACCGTTTGGATTAATAGCATTTAGGACACAATACATTAATGCGACCATGTTTATTTAAATTTGATACATCCAATGAAAAGTAAAAAGTCCTTTGAGAAGTGTTTCATTTTAAAGATAGATATTTTGATGAATTATTCATGTAAATAATTATAGAGGAAGTATTTTCACTATCTCTCAAACAATTTAAGGGTTTCTCTGCCAACATTTTTTATAAGATAAACTTTGACAACTTATTAGTATAATATATTCTAATTAAATGGAAAAACCGACTAACATACACCCATACATTATTGGAGAGAAGATGATAGATTGTTTTTGGAATTAATTAATATAGAAGGAGGTAATAATAATGATACATCAAATATTTTGGCATGAACTCTACTCTTTTAAACATTTTTTATATGTTTCATGAATATCCTTTATTAACATTAGAAGTCTCAAGATATTTTATTAATTCCTTTTTTCTAGAGGTGTCATCACATAAAAATAACACGTAATATTACATTTATTTTCACTACACATAGGATAAAATTCTCTTCACATGCACCATTCCACCAAGTCACGCTGATATGATAAATTATTCAAAACCACATGTGTTTATAAAATAAATGTAGTGTATAATGTAATGCACAAAACACTGATTCTATGTGAAAGAATAATTTCTTATTGTAGTTATATCCTACTCGTTACACATATTAATGTTAATAGTAATACATATGATTAACTTTTATTAATGAAGGTTTCAAAAAAATATACATATTTGTGATGAAATATATAATTCATGGTAAAATAAAAAATATTTTTTCCTAAATTAACTTAGGGTGACTTTGTAGTATTTTTCTGAGAAGTTTTATTTTTTTAATGAATAGTGAAAAATACTACATTATAGTTAAGAAATGTGTTTTTATTTTTAATAATTAATATAATTTCAATTAATTATTAATGTCTTAATATATAAATTATAAAAAAATTAATCCAATTTAGATCTTTGTAATCAGTTTTATATTAAAATTAGATATAAGAAATTATTGAGATTTTGAACATTCTTTTAAACTATATTATCACCACACAGACAATATTAGAATTAAACCTAATTTTTCTGTTTTGATGAATTGAATTTTGAAAAAATTGACATACACAATTGCAATCAATAAGAGATTTATAGTCTTATATGATAAGATTTTTATTTAATAATAACTTGACCCGTTGGAATAGTAATGTTACCCTTAGGAATAGTAATATGACACTTATGCATAGTAAACCTGCCAAATGAATTGTAATATCACCCATGACATTATATAGAAAATTTTGGAATCATATATATTAAAGTATGATATAAATATATCATAGTATATATAAATAAATATTTCAAATATTAGTAATTAAGTGTTGGTATTTTTGAATGAAATAAATAGTTAATTATAATTTTTAAATTAAATTAATTGTTAAAAATAAAATATATTTTTATAAAATTGATTAGCATATAAATATTATACTATATTATTAATATAGGATAAATTTTTGAGACCATAGTAAATTTTTTTAAAGTGTCATAAAAACAGTTATATTGTTAAAATCATTATTTTTTAGTAAATAATGGTTTCATTTTGAAATTAAATTTTTTATTATAAGGAAATTATTTTCTTGAAATGAATTCAATTTTGTAATTCTCTGCATTAATAAATATTTTGTGTGATTTTTTGAGATTTTTATGAAATACATGACTTTTTGTGAATAATAACATATGATAATTTATGACATATGCTAAATACTTGAATTATGGAGTCATTGATGATGTATAGATGAGGTAATATCATAATATAGAAAAATCATACATTTTTATAATATATTTAGTGATAATTTTAAATCTATTTATAGTTTTGTGCCAAAATATTAAACAAATGAATAAAATATTCAAAAAAACACATCTCTCTCCTCCATTATAAATACCACCCCTCGCCACTACATCTCCTAACACCTCTACGACCTGAATCATATGCTAATTACAAAAACAAATCTCACCAAAACTCTTTTCCACAAATAAGAAATTTTAAAGTGACCAATATACTAAACCACGGTGCCTTAATGAGGTTTTCAAAGTGTAGAATTCAAAGGTAAAATTCTTTTTCATTTACTTTTAATTTCATTGAATTTCCATTTTCATTTCATATCCTATACCTACCCCATTTTTAAAATTTATCATGATAACTCCAGTATCATATTTATACTGGAATGATCTCATTTTAATGGAATATATTTCATCAACCTCCTTTATCACTATATGTTATTTTTTAAATGAAATCATCATTTGTGAGGTGTCGATTTACAACCTTCATGGATGATGGATTTTCGTTCATCAATTTATACTTAATGGGTTGTCAGGAAACCCTTTTTATTGTTAAAAATAATAATAAATATTTATTACAAGCTATTATATATTTTGGATATAGTAAATATACAAAATAGTAATTCATATGACAAACTACATTGTGATGAACAAAACCCACCAAAATAATCTAACTGATTATTACTAATGTATTATCTAATAATTAATCTTCAACCCATATACCAAAATTAATTATATAAAAATTTAATATTTTATTAATTAATTTATATCTTATAAATTAAATTTAGGTGAATTATACTCATTCCACATCATCTTTCATACTCCAATACTAGTAAACTGATCATGAATCCCAAGAAAATGAATGGTCCCAAATGATGAAATTAAAAACTATATCACATTAATAAGGACAAAAAAATGTAACAAAATTATAAAGAGTCATATAAATAAAAAAATTATGAATTAATTAATTAATTCATTTAATTTGATTATCCATGATATTATGAGGAAGAATAAAACACCTTTGGCCATAAGGTAACAGTTTCTTTTCGAGCCTCCATTTTCTCTTAGGTTACTCTTTCTCCAATTTAATCCCATTGAGATTATTAATTATTAATATTTTCTACTCATAAATTATATGTTAATTTTCTATATATATGTAAAAAACAAAATCCTTCATTCTTTTTAGGGTTAGACTCATGTTTTAAAAGGATCTTTCTCGAATCCATCCCAATAAACAATCCTAATTCAATGGAACTTCTTGAATTATGTTCTATTTTCAATTTCACTCTATAATATCTTTTATGAAACTATTATTTTTATAAAATCACAGATTTTATAAAGAAAAAAACATAGTTTACTTCTATTTCTATGCAATGATTTTTCCAAAGGAACTCTTCTTTACAAAGTAAAAGATTATTTCTCTCAATAATTACTCGATGATTTTATAAGAGTATTTACATCTATTTCAACACTCTCATTGATTATTATATTTAATTTTGATTAATATTTTATGATATCATATACCATGTATTATTGTATTTTTTATGATTATTTTGACTGTGAATGTGTTATTTTGATGCGATTTACTATATTATTGTGAATAGTTAGTGTTTATGTTTACTGATTGGGGAAAATTATTTATAGTTTTATGTTATCTTAAATGTGAATGTATAATTTGAATATGATTCACCCCTTTCATGTGAGAAATTAATTGGACTTATTAAGTATCGGGTGGGGTCCTCTATAGCCCCTAAGTGCATCAAAGGGTCTCATGAGACAAATAAGTTTTGGTTTATACCGATTTATGTATGGTCTTGGAATGAGGACTTAATAATATAGTAATGAAGAACTACATTATGAATTCTATCACTATGAAAGAATTAATTGATAATCCATGTTATTAATGAACTATTAAAAAATACAGTGTAATTTTTAATTACGGAATTATTCAATCTTCTATTATTTCTTCCACTTTATGCTTAAGATTATGTTTTAAAGGGATGCGTACTTTTAGATATTCTCTGTAGATTATTATATAGTTTTCCATTATATTTCATACCGTTAATGACAATCATAGATTACCCATTAATTATATTTTATTTATCTATGAGATGTAAAGAATTATATTTGGAATGACTTATAGAGATAATCTTGATGTTTTGGATGTTTACAAAATAATTTCTATATTGTTTTTCCTTTCATGTTGTAATGGAAAACATATTTATATATCATGTTTTACAAATCTATTAATCCATTTGGTCTGTATTGACAAGTCTTCTTTGTATATATGTCAATGTAATAAAATAACGCACTAACATTGGGAAACTCCGAACGGGGTCCTTACAAATTATCATTCTTCATTCCTTTTACATTTATAAGAATTTAAAGAAACACTTCACAATTTTTTAATGTGAATTGTTTCTAATAAATGATTTAACAAATTAGTTAGGTAATAAAGAAACTCAATGAAGATAATTCACTTATTCCAATTGTAATAGGTTATAGTGGAAATATTATCCCAATTTCTAGAATTCATCTGACACTTCTAGGATAAAAAAATAATATCTTATAATTTATTTTTCACTTCAGTTCCAGACATAGTCATAGTTGGATTATCAGTCTCTCGATAATTTTAAAATATTCGATGATTATTCTTGTATGTATGGTCAATTGGAAAGAATCATTAATGTCCCATAAAAATAAATCATTATAGATATTTCAGCCTTCAGTATTTTGTATTCTTCATACAAATAAAAAATGATATTTTTACATTCATGCTCCATTAATAAATCATTTCTTTATAATTAAAAGCATTGATTCTAATTATAAGTGCATCATGTGGCTTAAATATGTCTTGCGAACATGCATCATAATTGAACCCACCCACATTCCAAATATGTTTCAACTTTATTAAAGGAATCATCTATATATTTATATCATTTTTTATTAGAAGATCCATATATGAGTATACTCATGGAGGTGAATGGTTTTTTATACACATCCATGGTGGTCAGATATAAATGTGTATCAAAACTATCCACATGTTGTGTGATGTAAGAGCCTTAACAAATAGATTAAAATAATCAAATGAAACAACCAGATTCAAATTAAACACATAATATATAGAATCAGAATATCAAGAATCAAATACATTCCAAAATGATTCATTTGTAGGTGAACCAACTTATCATTATTTTTCTTTCTCTCTATGTCATTCAATATAATTTTTTTATTATTCATTAGAAATGAAAATATTTATGTGTTTATGTAACAATTGAATGTTCTATGGTAAATTATTTGGAAAACTGGATGGTGTTCCATCAGCTTTTAGCATCCATATAGATGAGCCATAATTTATACAATCATTTCATTATGTAGTATTCTCCAAGAATAAGCTGTAATAATTTGGGAAAGCATGAATATTGGTTTTTGAAAATATATGTTCCTCAAATAACTACAATGAAATATTGTGGTTAGATGTAATATATTCATAATCTAGCATGAATGTTTTCAAAAATATATCAATATATTAAATTTGTATAGTAGACATCTGATAAATTTTTTCACATAAAACTATTGTATTTCAAATTCTAGAAAATTAATTTTAACACATTTCCTATATACTGGAGTCATGTATTCATTATTTTGTTTCTCGCCCATTAAACACTATCATTTTTGTTACATGCATCAAGTGTGCCTGTATCGAATTCTTCATTGGTCAGAAAACTTTCATTATCAAAATGATGATTAAATAGAAACTAGTCATCTTACAAATTCTCAAATCCAGTACTCTAATTTGAATCAAGATAATGTTTATATTTCATTTTCTCCCCCTTATGATACCACAAATAGTAATTTTTTTCGAAAACCATACATGGTTATATAGTAGATAACTTCTACAAAGAATAACCAAGGTCTTTCAGAAATATTTTAACATGGGTAGTGTATATGACCACTATCTGATGCTTTTTCAAAAGAAAAATATTAAAATCTATCCTACTTGTTTTAAAAATTACTTGAGATCTGATCGGTTTCATACATCCAAAATCTATCCATTCTGTAAAAAGTTATTATATTTCATTTCTTTATAACAATTAAATAATATTAATGTCGAATTTAAAATATATTTATGGAAATGAGAATGGTTCAAATTTAATTAAACCATAAATGAGACACCAATCTAGATTAGAATCATAAAATAAAAGAAAAAAATACTATATATTTATAATGATACTATAAATATAAAGAAATTTTATTGAATTTAATTATATCAATGATTAAGAACTACACATAATAGTACACACAATTGTTTTTATAGTTTCTATTTTTATTTTTCTCTTATTCTATTCACTTTTTAACTAATGTTATACATATTCCATAAATTCATGTATACAATATTACTACTTCTAGGTACCATATTATATTTTATTAGTACCAGTTTTTGTTAGTTTTTTTAGGATTAGTTCAGTTTTTATTTATTTAGTTTGGTTATGATTTTTATTTTTATTTGTATTTGGTTGGTTCATGCTAATTAGGTTTTGATTAAATATTGTTCATGTTAAGTCATTTTTTATCATAACTATTTAATTTCTTTTAGTTAGGATAAATATTTCTCACATAATTGTTTTCATGAATTTTAGTGTTGTCTAGGTCTAGTCTCTTTTAATTGGGTCAGATCAGGTCATTTCAATTCAATTCAGTGGTCTTTTACAGTATAGTACAGTTTTGATTTAGATAGGTTTTGTTAGTTCAGTGTGGTTTTAGTGTGTAAAGGGATGATCATTTTGGTTCATTTATTTTAAATAATAGTCATGTTGGTTTGGTATAATTTATAGTTCATGGGTTATAATAAATTCATTTCAATTTTTTTTTATTTTGTGGGTCATCATAACAAGGAATAATTTGGGATATTTTCTAAAACATTACAGATGTGATTTAAAATCATGGTATAAAGAAATACCTCTCTAGGATAATTATGAGAAAACAGCTGGGATTAAGTCTAAATTTCTAAATCTCATTGTATTACATAATTAAGGATGTTTCAAATCAATGGTAACCCTCACGTATAGATATTTGTTTAATGTGTGGAATCAAATTTTTTTTATTGATGATCAATGATTTCATAGTAGGATATTTTGATGTTAAAAATAATATCACAATTAAATGTTTTTGATAAATAATTTTAAAAAATAGAAGATGATATTTTTATATTGTCTGCATTTTTCGGTTAGTCATCATTAAGAAAACCATTTTTGTTAATTATTATTTATCATTTTTATTCTACTGATTGTCAATTAATTTCATGGGACTCATGTGGTTTTTATATGGGTATCTATTTTAGTTTGAATTCCTTTATTGATGAGTATTATGATAATCTATGTTATCTTATATGCTGAGATGCAATTTCACTTTTATGGATATTCATTGAAAATCATGGTTTATCCAATAATGTAATTGATATTCCCATATTGTTATATACTATAATAGTTTATCATATATAAGGAATTTACCTATTAGGTCACTATCCAACATTTGAGGGTTTTACAATGCACAATAGAATACACCATAGAATGAATACTAATAATATTTAAGGATAATAAAATCTGAAAACAGGATTTAACCTATTGATATATAATTAAATTTTATCACAAAGGGTACTTTATTAAATATTATAATAATATAAAATAATTTTACATCAACTCCTCAAGTTATAATTACTTTTTAAATATTTAATAAAATATTAATGAAGCTAGAATAAATGAGTTTGAGGTGTATGGTGTCCTTAATGGTTAGGGAATAGGTACACAACCACATTTTGGGGGATGATATCTTTATATACTAGCTATAAAACATCCCCTATTAACACTATATTTTTTCTTAGTCATCTCAAAATAAAACCCAAAATGTACTAATTTGTATGAAAAATAATATTTTCAAGATTTATCATGTATTATAGATATCAACATATTAAATATTTATTCAAATAATCATTTAGCATATATAAATCATTAAATGCACTAGAATTAATTATAAAAAGATCATAAAAATAATAGGTTCATAACATATTTATAATGAAGTAAATTGTAACAAAATTTTTAAAAAAACACAAACAATTTGATTTTTTATGAAATTCATTAATAAAAATAATTTAAAAAACATGGTTCAATGAATCTAGAATCTAATAAAATATTGGTTTTTCTATCGGACTATTAAAATAATCTAAAATGATGGCTAATATAAGAGATGATGCATATTGGAAGAAACCTGTTTTATATTCAAGAAAAATAATTTGAAAATTATAAGGAATGGGATATTACTGGTGATGGATATTGAAAATAAATGTCATAGATAAAAAATGAAAATAATTCTAGCCAGAAGATAAAACCCATTTCTAAATCACCAATTTTATGCAAAAGAAAACGAATGAATGAAACAAAGGATGGATTGTTGGCTACTGAATAATAAAGCATTGGGTAGGGAAACATAATATAGGATTCACAAATTAAAAGGGCCTAGCCACATTCTTTTTTTCAAAGAACTATATCCCAATGGTTTTTATATACATTGAAATAACCATCACTATAATGGGTTATCCTAATTGTTTTTATGAACCATTAGGAAATGATCCCATATACCAATATTTTGTGAAAAGCATTTGTATAGGGGTGTTGGTATAGCCTCTCTTCCCATTAGTTTATACCCTCATAGATTGGGATTGTAGTGATGTTGTTGTGGTCTAATAAACCAATGCCGACCTCTTTATTATGTATATGAAATTTCATTTTTTTCTAGTGACCACCTAATCAATAAAACTATAATTATATCATGATGTTTTTCGAGAAAGAAATTTGAGAACCATATCATCTCAAAAATCCCAACCCACTTATGTTACATCATATTTTTTCATCGAACGACATACCCAGTATTCCCAAGCCCATTAATTTGTAAAATTTCCTCCCTCACATTGGTCCCATTACTCAGTTCATCCTTTTAGGTGGTACGTTAAACACACATTAATAATTCTCTTATATTGAGGTGGATATGTCACTTCCTCAAATGCCTCCTAATTGAAATTTAACATATCACTTCATAGTTTACGAATTGTAGGAGATGAATGATCCATCAAAAAGAAACATCCCATAACCCTTATCCTTTGGTACTACCCATGAATTCTCTTGAAACGATAGGTGGGATTTTCTCGATTAGCACTGGGGATGAACACTTGTTCAGTCATCCCAAAACTATATAGTGGTTGCATCTTTCATAGTGGGTATTATTTCCCTTCAAACATTTTTAATTAGATGAGAGTATTGTGATCTAACTTCACTATGAGGATCTCCCAAATCACGAGGTTCCCATCAATCTCACTTCAAGGATCAATAAAAGCTTCATCACCTTCGGAAGCGATTTTATCCAAGACATAGAGAATTTGTAAAACTACTTCATGAAGGTTGATTCAAAAATACTGGTTCGCAAAGGTCATATTCTTAATAGTTTTAATCATAAAGATGCTGGTTCATGAATAAATAGTTCATATAAGATGAATTGTTTATTGGGAGTGAGGATTAAGGTCAAAAATCACTCAATAAATTCTTTAATTTCACAAAAAATTTGGCATTGGACTATATTTTTAAAAAATATTTTTTTCCTCTTAGGGACCCCACACCTATTTATAGGAAGAGAGTGTGACAGAGTTTCATGACAATATTTTCCAAATAACCATATTTTAGAAGAATACAATAAAAATGACATTACTCTCTCTCATCCAAAATAATGCATAGGGGTGGCCCTTTTTTATACTGAAATCCCGGTATCGTCGATGAGGTTAAGGAATTTATAACCATTTTTAAAAAATATTGGCTAAATGCCTCAAAAATACACATAAGTCTATAGGGTATTGAAGCTCAAAACCTTCATTAATGAATTCAACTTGTGATACTCACCTTTCGTGTGGAGGTTGAGGTGGTATCCTAAGTTAATCATAAATTAGGATTATGGAAATCACCCATCCATGCACATAATGAGGTGGAAACCTCAGTGCGGTGTTGCTCTGGTTCACGAAAGATACATGGTCATGTTGAGAAAGACACTATAACATATACAGAGTGTATGTCTATTTCAAGAAATCCAATTCATTCATGAAATTCATATTACTATATAGAAGATGTCATATTTCATGATATTGATGATATTTACACCATTGGGACCATAAATACCACGCCAGATCTATATTTTAATGGGACACAACCATACAACCTCCAATAAAAGATGTGAATTCCCAAAACTTCTAACCATTGCATGAAATAGGAAAGATTTATTTAAAAAGGTAAATATTTTTCAGAAAACCACCATAAATGGATTTTTGGGAACCTCTACCCATGCTAGAGATTTTTTTCATAAAGGTCCATGGACACCAATCATGAAGAAACAACCTTATAGATCATAGGAATTCATGAGATAATTATCCATCTTGAAACCAACCCCAGGAAAGCAATGATTTTACTTTGAGGAATTTCCACCTTATTCCATGAAACATATAATTTCAGTAGACACATATACTTTGTGAAACCATAAGTATCCATGAAGACCCTAAATTTAAGAAATGTTTCCACAAGGCCTCAATGTGTTTCATCCTTTCATCCAATATCTTTTCCAAAAAGTTGAATTCCAGTGGCCCCTATACCCATCCAAATATGGTTAACCCTCACCTAAAATTCAAATGTGTCTTGTTTCATAAACCTATGTGTCTACCTCCTTTTATTCAAGAATGGAATAGACCAATACCTTACCGTCTTCCATAGTCATTGTCACTTTAATTCATCATTATAACATGAATAGGCACTGTAACATTAGGACACCTGATTTCCACTCCTCCATTGAAGTGTTTATTTCATCATGCACCTATGGGTGCATGTGCAGTACACATATAATCCCTAAAGATTTAATCATAAAGGGAAAAATACTGAAATTTCCTAGTAGAGATGAAATATTCTAGATCTTCCTCTCTAACAAGGAAAGGACCTCCCCAAGTGTAGGACAAATCATTTCTGAGTTTTATAAGGTAAAATTTTATATCCCCATGTTTTATTCATGAAATGTTAAACCACACGATTATTACTTATACAAAAGTCATTAAACTGTAGTATTACATACTTTTATGAATATTGGTTACCCCATATATTATCATCTTGGGATTCCACACAACCCCCTCCATGATATTTCACCCTACAACTATTACCCTATGAAATCCATGTGAACAAGCCCCACACTATCCCTCACTAACACTCCTGTGACATGAGTGCTTGTACGACATGATTTTATAATGTATGAATTGATCATATCACATGAACTCAATATATGGGATACACTATATGGGTTCTAATCCTTGTTTCATAATTGGCTATGCTAGAAATCTCTATTGTTTGTGCATGTGCATATTTCATTTAATTTGATTTGATGTGATTTTTTTATTTATTTTTCTCAGTATTTTGATGATATCATAATTTATGTTATTTTAATTTTTGTGATTCTTATCATCTTGTAAAGATATGATATTTATATATTTTTTATTAGTAAATTAGGAAGTTTGAAAATTCTTATCGTTTTATAAAAAAATTCAATGAAGTTGTTACTATGGTTTTAGAAAATCTACATTTAATTATTTTAAAACATTTCTATATTTATTTTACTACAACTTCTATACTTATTCGATTTACATGAAACCTGATTCTATGGAAAGATAAAATGTTTATCTTGATTTCATTAGTTTACATCATGTTCTAAAAATATATTTTTAATGGACTTTAATTACATGAAGTTATGTTATGCTGTTTTGTAGTAGCAGTTTTTCCAAAATTGTGTTGCTTATGTTTTTAATGATTTTGGGATCTGTAGATGTCAGTTTCAAGTGATTATTATTTTAGAAAGACAATAAGTGTTTATACAAATAATCAGTTTTGACCAATGTCAGAATCTTCTATTAAGAGCCCTTAAAAATTCATTGAAGTTTGTCAAAATATTTTGTCCGGATTTATCTCAAAAGCATGGTTCATTTTTATCTCAAAAATGTATGGTTCATTTTTATCGCAGAAAAGTATGGTTCATTTTTATCTCACAAAAGTATGGTTCAGTTTTATCACACAAATATATGGTTCATTTTTATCTCAGTAATGTACGGATCATTTTTAACTCACAAAAGTATTGTTTACGGTTCGTACCCTATGTTACGTTATTGTTCATACCCTACGTTAAGTTACTGTTTATACCCTAAGTTATGTTACTGTTCATACCCTACATTACGTTACTATTCATACCCTACGTTATGTTACTATTCATACCCAACGTTACGTTATTTTTCATTTCGTAAGGTAAGGTTTGACAACCAAATGTTACTGTTCACTCCAAAGTTACAATTCACTCCAAAGATATTGTTCATTCCAAAGTTATTGTTCATTGCGAAGTTACTGTTCATTCTGAAGTTACTATTCATTTAGTGAAATTTTTTAAAAAATGTTTTTTTTGCAAATATATAGATTTTTTTTAATGATTTTTTTGTGAAAAATTATAACTAAATATAAGGATCGTAATCAAAGACTTTTTTATTGTTTTTGGTGCTATTTTTAGAGAGAAAAATTAATAATATTTTTCAACGCCTTTTCCAAATAAATTTGGACGTTTCAATATTTTTTATATTCAGATGTTTAAATTTAATTTTCGAATCTGCTACTAGTTTTCAGGAACTATTTTGACTATGTTTAAATCATTTTAAATGAATTTAAAATTCTATTTTTAATCATTCAATACATTTATTATTCTGTAGATTTCATTGTAAGACTTATTCAAAATATTTTGAATTCCATTATTAGATATTTTTTTCTACGGTAATAATGATATAACAGTGCTGCTATTTTAATTGAGATATTTATGGGAGCTCTTGACAAAATTAATTATGAATATCCAATGGAATTTGAGCTACTTCACATAATATATATATTTTTCTCTTTATATATCATTCTCTCTTGCAGGAAAAAGAACATACAGTACAAAGATAAAGTATTGTGAACATTGAACCTGTTGTGCATTTGTAACGTCTTGTGACACTATGCTTCACCACCTGCTCATTCTCTCAAGTGCTGAATTAATTCATCTATTAATACAATTGCATTGACGAGACGTGTTGATCTAAACCTCAAGAACATGTACCTGCACTTTAATTTTTATCTTCTATTTCATCTGGTTCGGAGCTTGTAACACTACTTCCCATCTCTCACATGAAATCTATTTGTTTTTATGCTTTTGCACACAAAAGAATTATTTGTAATTCTTTTTCTTCAGGTTGTGACTCCCAGATTCTAAAGTATGGATTGTAGGGTTGTGACTCCTTGTATCTAAAGTCAATACTATTTGGGTTATGACTACCAGTATCTAAAGTCTGGTTTTTATGGGTTGTGACTCCCGACACAAAATTCAGTGTCTTGGTTATCCCTCTTCTAGAAAAGGATTTTGTAATGGGCTTATGATTCCCCTTTAAAAATCATTTTTAGTGCACACGTATCTCTCGTCGAGTAGAGAGGTATAAGAGTATAATAGTCCCACATTGGACCGAACTACTATAAAAAATCCTTGAATTATTTCATTTTTCCACTGCTAATTAACCTTAATTAAATTAAATTTGATAATTTATTTAATAAATCAATTCTTTTGATTAAAATTTTCAATCCGGTCTATTCACCCCCCCTCTTGAAAATCTTCCATTACATAGTCCGACATAACATTTATAATGATCAATCATAACATACTAACACATCTTGGGTTCCCCCCTGAGGTTAAATCCTAATTCCCCCAAAATCCCCCAAATCCCAAGTGTGGAATCATCGCCACTGGGGACACACATTACGAAATTTTAAGTGTTAAATATTCACAGATGAGGACACACTTAACCAAAAAACTTTCCAAACAAGATGTTAAACTTCTAACTAAACAATCCCCACAAAACAATTAACCTATGACATACCTATCCCCATATGATGTTAAACATATGACCAATATATCACCATAATATGTTAAACATGTTATATACCTATCCCCACAAGATGATAATCCTATGAAATTCATTTACCAATAATAATAAAACTAATTACCTATCTATCCCTACAAGATTTTAACCCCATGGACATCATGTCCCAACAATATTTTAAACATGTGACCTACCTATCCTCAAAATATTTTTAAGGTGTAACCTACCAGTCTACATAAGACAGTATACCGAATATTTAACTTTAGACACATTACATTAAACATCTGATCAACATACCTCTACAAGACCTTAAACATGTTCCCTACAGGTCCTCAAAAAATTTTAAACGTATGACCAACCATACCCAAAAGATATTAAACTTGTTACCCACCTATCCCAAGGAGACATTAAACCTATGACCCTACTATCCCTACAAGACATTAAACATATTACCTTATCCATAATCTATACACCGCATAATAAAATGGTATTCCCAAGATAAAAATCAAAAGCATAGTTACACCCCTGTAGTCAACTACCTCATGGCTGACACTGGATTCCTTAGATTTTTCACCTAACATCCTTTATATGTGTTGCCACCAACTTCAAAATGATAGTAAATTACATATGACAATAAATCCCTACTTCAATAGATTCTCAAACATGTAAAAATATAATAATTACTCAAAAATAATATTTTGTCCCTATCAAGGAAAAAAATATTTAATCTGCATCCACATCAAGATAGGGTAGGGAACATGTTCATGAACAAGAATTAAATCTATGATAGAATATTGGACAAGGAGACGAGATCCATAGAGGAGTCCATCGAGAGAGGAATAGACATCTCATCATCCTATTTTGATTAAAGATATGGCATCACTAATTAAATTGAATCAAGCCACCTCCATTTAGAAAGAGTGAATGCGGGGAAATAAGTAGCATGTCACCTTTAGAAGGAGATATGGAGGAGAAAATAATTATAAATTTTCAGAATAATTTAATGAGATGATATAAATTAAAATTTTCATTATTTAAAAATCACCTTATATCATATAAATATTATTATTATTATAAACAATGACCTCCATTTATCTCTATTGATAAATCAAACAAAGTCTATTATAGGGATAAAATGATTGATATGGTTGATTTACATAATAAAATAATTTATTTCAATAAAAAAGTCCAAGATCATATTTTTACAACATTTCACCCAATGTCACTATAAATGAAATCGATTTCACTTTCATTCACATATAACATGGTGGGTTATATATATATTGCTCTAAGGCCTTACTTGTGATGTATCTAACTAGCTCATGTTGACTAGCCTTGTAACCTAAGCTAATCATTTATTATGATAAAAGGGAATTCCAAAACCCCAAAGGCTTGATATAGGTGTATTAATATTGAGGAACATACCATGAGAATTGTTTCCCTTAAATCACAATTAGAATGAAAAATATATTTTATCCAAAGTTTGTCATGAACATTCTATACATTGGTCATCCATAAAAAATCAATAAGCATAACCAAAATAATTAATCAAAACTAATTATTCATAGCTACAAAGGTATTTATTAAACCAATTTAAAGGAATCATATGCATTATTTATAATGAGTACATAACAAGGTATTATAAGAAGAAACTAAATTAAGATAAAATATTGGTTGTCTTAGTGAATACACCAATATAGAAAGATAAAAAAATAGTAATTGAACCATGTCATTATCCCCCTAAAACCAATAGTTTCCCTCTATATCCCAACTCACCATATATATCCCAAGAGAATGATATAAAATATAAAAATATGACTTGTAACCTATATAAAACAAAAAAATTTAATACATACCCATTAGGTGTGTGCGTAGGGTGTGATCTATAATCCCTATAGGATCTCACAAAGGATTCTGTGGTGTTACTTTAAGTAATTTTTTCAAGAATTATTGATTCAAAAATAAGATAAAATATATTTTTCCATTTCTAGAGGAATAAACTAAAATAAAACATATTCACTCTTTTTAATACATAAGATAAATGCTTCAATTCTTATACAGAAATTAAATAAAATCTCCAATGCAAAAAAATAATTCATTAATTACTTTAAAACTATACAAAACCTTTTTTCAGTATCGTTTCTAATTATTACATGAAACCCCATATATAACCAAACATTAATTTTCATTTATAAAACACATTTAAAAATAAAAATTATACTAATTTTAAAATAACACACCCATATCATCATCATATTCATTTATTTAAAAAATGGGAGAGGTGAAAAAACAAAAACAAATGAACGAAAGTATACAATGGAGTAGAGAATGTTCCCTTAAGGTGGTTGGTAGTGGTGAAGCCTAAGAGCGTAACCAAAAACCAGATTCGCCCCCTAGGGATGCAAAAAAAATTATATGGATAAAATGTAACATCTACCACATTGTTAAATTAATATGTGAGAATTTCTGCTACATTGTTTTCTTCAGTCCTAGTGTGAGTAGTCATTATATAGTTGAAAATTAGGCCCATAAACCTTCTAGATATTCATGAAATTGACCATGGAGAATCATATGTATTCATTAAGAAACATCCCAGGATTAAAGATTCTGCTTCCAATTCTATTACACTTATATTTCACTATCTACATATTAGCAGTCCCAAGAAAATCACCAGGGATTCTGCTTTGAGAGAATGTATGCACCGAAAATAAGTTTAAAAAAAGTATATGAAAATTTCATAGAATCTCTAACCACCCCTCCTCCTCATATGATACCCATTGATAATGATCCATTAGTGTTAATTTTGATTCTTATGCCTCTGGGGTTTCAACGAACCTAGTGCCGCTGTGAGGAACCACAAACGAAGTGGGAGAAGGACGTACCTTCAGGGAGATGTTGGAGGGTGGGACAATAAATAAAATTTTTCATGAGATTAGATATATCCTAAATTAGATTTTTGGTTCTCATTACTAGGTTGTTTATTGAGAATGTGCCCCCTTTGAAACAGATGTTGTTCCTTACTTTCCATTAATAACAACACCATGAAATCAAAATGAAATATATGGATGTCCTCTCAAGACCACCCTATTGAGATCCTAGAAACCATATTTTAAAGAGCCACTAATAAAAGAGTTTCTTTTATGTGATACATAATACGTTCTATAGTAAGAAAATCCTCCGAAGGACCCAATAACAAACTGAGATGGGATAGATGAATCACATTGTTATCTTTTCACATAAAGTGAAGGATGTTTCTCCCACATTGGAAATAACCTATTAAAACTCTCTAATGGGAATGTTCATAGAATAATCAATCACTTACAAAGAGATAGCACAACAATTTTACTTGGTTCACTGCTAAGGGTTAGTCCATGGAGAATACACCGACAGTGTTTTAGTTGTACCTAAATCTACAAATCGTTACTTTTTGTGGAATACAGAATTTTGGACATAGTCACTCCATTCCAGGAACAATGCCTTTAAAATATTTTAGGGATAGATCACTACATCCCTCATAACACTTCCATCGACTCCCCACAACACACTAACTAAGGTGATGTCTTACTTAGTTTATCAACTTGAGGGTGGATTCAAATGGTTTCTATTAATGTATTTGTCTTTGAATAGTGTGAGACTCTACAGGCACTGTAAAACTTAGTTGGTGCACTCTGAAATCATTGTTCACTAAGAAAATGATATCTAACACTGCCTCTCAAAAAGATCCTTCATAAAGCTCAATGCCTTCACCGATTTTTTTTTCTTGTGGCTAACTAATTCATCTCAAAATACCTAATCATTGTAAAGAATACTTTATTCATAATAATTTGAATCAGTAAAGACTAAACACATTTTTAATGTTTCTCTATAATGAATAAGAATATAGATTCATAGTGCTCCCCTAACTTCATGAAATCAATGTGTTTCAAGATTTTCCATGGAAGGAACGTTTCTAAATAAAAAGGGCCAACCTTATATTTACAGGATTGACCATTCATGATTCTCCACCACCTCATTGGGAATTTTCTAGATATATCAAGAAACATCATCTTCTAGCTCCTACATTTGTGATCCTCCATTTCAATTTTCCATTGTCACAATGAACTCTTTCAAAAAATCACACCACAATGATCCAGTTATCATGATCATGGAGATCACTTTCACCATTCATGATGCTCCAATTATTTTTTGTTTCTCAATTCTCATTACTATCACATATATCACTATCAACAGTCATTGGTCCTTTGAGAAATAGAATACATCAATCCTATTATCTCAAAATTCATTCCATTTCTATATTTTCGAATGTCCTTCAATGAAATTCACTTTTCAAGATGTAAGAAATCAACCAAATTTTAAACCCCTAAAATTTGATATATAATGGGAAATGAAATCACATTCAATACAGTTATTAGCTTGAATTTTATGATCCAATTCCTTGAAATCTCACTGAACATCGAAGTGAGTATTGAAAAGAAAACACAAACCATAATTAATTTATATCCCAGAATAGCCTTGTTTACAACACAAAAATACTTATATGGTAACTTCGACCAATAGACGGCCTAGGTTTTTCCAACAATAACAAAATTCATCCTAATTTCCCACATCGGCCTCATCATAATTTATCCTCCCCCTTTGTACAAAAATATATCATAATTAAGGGTATCCTAGTAGCATGTGTAATAACTATGGTATCATAAATAAAGACCTCCCACCAAGGTACTTGAGTTAACATGTCCATTTTAACATAGATTTGAGATTACAATAAATACAATTACATAAGTTGTGACTAATTGATTCCTCTCATCTAACCTAAAAACCCACACAAAAAACAACCCATTTCAACATTATCCATCAAATTATAACATCCTCTAAAAGGGAGATCATGTATAATTTAAAATTAATGAGGGTACCACACATATCAACGAATTTTGTTCTATAAGACCTAATGGTCCGAAACATGATAGTCGACCAACAATGAAAATTAATTCCCAATTCATTAAAAATTAATTATTTCAAACAATTTAAAATGAACATGAACACACAAACCTTTTTAATAAAAAATTATTCATTGAAAACATTGAAACAACCATTGAAAAGTAAATGAAATGGAGAAGGAATAAATTTTCCATCAAAACCATTTAAATGGTCCCATTGAGAATATTTATAGACACATGGAATATTAAGACGATTTTTTTTAAGATAAATACATAAAATCTTGGGGATAATTACTTTATTACAAGAAATTATTTCCGTATAAACAATTTATTTTCTCATAAAAATGATTATATATAACTTTACATTATATATAAATGAATTTCTAATATAAAAGTATCCTTGATTTGAAAAACTAAGTGACCATATATAAGAACCTACATATAAATGGATACAATAAGGGCGCAGTGTGGACCCTTCCTTGAAGAACCCTTGAACAATTACGTAAACACCCTCTATGTTTCCTAGAAATAAATATCTTAGATAGAACCTCTACATTCCAAAACCAATTATTTATCGATAATTTATTATTCCAAGAGAATGAATAACCTGCCATAAATTGAATAGAAATGAGAGTAGTGGACAATAGATGTAGGAATGGTAATATTAAATAGATATATTATATCAACACAATGAAGGGAGAAAAAAACAAAGAGGAGTAGGTGGATGATCTATCCATGCATATTAATATTGTTGAATATATGAGGGGGAGGGGAGAGGATGAGATACAACAAAAATATATATAATATAATATAGTTAATTTCACCATTAAATGAAAAATATGTAAATCAATCAGTTTGGTTGTATAATTTAAAAAATTGAGTGGCTTCCATAAGACAAGCACTTAAACCGGTATAGTTTGGCCACATATTTTTTGAATCCATAATCTAATCATTAAAACTGAATCTTCAACCATATAAGAACCACATATAAAACTTTTCGAGGGATTATTCTAACAATTTTCAATCCATTAAACACATAGAATCATCATAATTTTCTTAATAAGGAACCACTAATTCATGAAAGATCATATTGACCCAAATTAAATAACACAACAATCATAACGGTGACATGGGGTGTTACAATTATAATGACATAGCCATAAACATAACTTATTCTACTGTTTTTGAACTAAAAATCACATTTGAATATATTTTCAGTTTATAGTTTTAGAGAATTAAGAAAAACTCTTATAATGTATAACCATGCATTATATGTGGACATTTATACTCTGTATCTACTTTTCCCCCAAAGGAAACACTTTCAGAGTAAAAAAATGACTTCATTTCTGAGAGACATAATAAATTATTTCATCATGACATATTTATTATCCATAAGAAACTTAAGAACTACGAAAATAATTTTTAAACCATGGATGAGTAAAAAAATATCAGTAAGGGTCATAAAATCTGTAAATCAACTGCTAATCCATGAATATTTTAAACTCTTGAAAACATTTTCAAGAAATCATACTTTTCACCCATAAAAAAATAACCCTTTAATTTATCTTATTTAATAATATGATTCCTCTAAAACACATAAAAATGATATATCATTAATGTAACATGTGTCATCAATATCAAACTTGCATTGTTTCTTTTATATCTATATAGGTAGTAACCTTCAGGTTACATTCAGAATACCCATCAGACTATATTCCCTAAATCTATTAAGGGAACCCCTATAGTTTTAGTCCATCTTATTACCCAATGCATTGGAGATCTATCTTAGGCTCACCCACCCATGGTGTATCATGGAACTACCCATATAAATAATTAATTTAGAAGAACCCAAAAATAATAATAACACATATAATAAGACTATATGAATAATGATGCTTCCACTTAGAAACCCCATTTCATCTTTACAAGAAACACAATCATAAATCATACACAAATTTATTTTAAAATAAAATGATAAACACGAAATGTAATAAATAAAATATTGTGACATAAAATAAAAAAAATTCAATTCATGGCATATATGTTATAAAACATTCCATGTTATTGAAATAATCAATCAATTTTTAAAACGCATTGAAAACATATAAAAAGTATATTTTTGAATCAAAGTGTCCCATACCCATTTGTATATTTTTAAAGGAATTAAAATTTTAAAAAATTTATTCCCATATTATAAAATCTATAAAACATTTTGAAAACATGGAAATTAATGAGAATAATTTAAAAGAATAAATCGTTAAAACATTGAAAATAATGTTTTAGTTAGAGAATCCCTTACTATTTTGACCATTTAAATTATAACCAAAATGAAATTTGATAATTTTACAAATCATTAAAAAAACTTCTATAGATATAAAATAGATATGGAAAATCAAAGATGATGTACAAGAAATTTATAATAAAATAAAGGTGAATATCATCAAGAAATGTCTCAATGAAAGGAGATTGAGAAAAAATCCTAAACATGGAGTCCAAATCATCTCATACATTCATTATCATCATAAATAATTTACTTAGGTTAATTTATACTTTCTTGAGAATATTTTACATTCTTATTATTCTTATATATCACTTATTACTACATTATTATAATTACGTAATTATTTAAATTCATAACGGAGGGTTTGTCGATATTCGGTAATTGAGTCAAAAATAAGCTTGGAATGATGTAAATAGTCAATATGGCCATTAGTCCTTCATCTCCAAAATAATATTGATGGAATAATAATAAATTTTATACATCAATTATACATTTACATTAAACCATTTATATTTGTTATGGAAAATTAACAACGTTATAATAAGGGAGATGGTAGGCCGTACATATGTCTCAGTAACGTTTCCTTTTATCATTGATAATTATGGAAATAAAGTAATTATTATTTTATATTTACATAATGATAATAATATTATGAAAATCATAATAATAATTTTAATATACTTATATATATCATAAAGGTGATGTGGGGAATTATAATGATTCACATCACTTCATGAAGGTGATTGTTCACAGGTATGCATGAATGACGTTATCATTTTTATACGCATGGAATGAAAAGAAAAAAATTGATAATTGTTTTTATAGAATGAAACATATTTCATAAAAATAATATATAATCATTAATTCCATAATTATCACTAGTCTCGAAAGACATAAAGGGAAAAAACTATATTGGTTTGTAAAGAGGAAATCCTCCGTACACACGAATGAAATGTTCATTTACCATTTGATTAAATTTGATATGTATTTAGGGGAAGGTATTTACATAATAAAATATTATTATATTAATGGTTTTGAATTTGTTATTTCATAATGGATGAAGGATACTTAGAAGATGTTGGTGAAAAAATAAAATATAAACACATAAATAAAAACATTATCTTCCCTTTAGATGATCACCTTTCTTAAGACCTTGGCACCTATGAGAAGGGTGTTATTCCTAAAATAATTCCTCATGAATATGGAGATGAATTATAGTAATATATTTGGATAGATATTGTCCAAAAATTGTTTTTGAAGTGTTTTTAGTAGAGAGGAATGGGTCCCCTTTTATATGAGAATGGAGGGGCATTGTTGGAATTACAAAAAGTATGAAATTAATATAAATTAATTTTTTTTATAAATGGGCCTAAATTAAATTATTTTTAATATTGGATGATTTTGGTTATAAATAAAATAATTCGATGAAAATTAGACAAGCTTTACTATTTTAATTAATCCTTATCATTTTTGTTTAACACTTTTAACACTTTTTATTTTATTATGTAATTTACAATTTGAGAGTTAAAATAATTAGCATGACATGGATAACAAACAATGAATGAGTTATTAAAAAAATTTGAATTATTTCAAATTTTTTGATAACGCCTTTAATGTTAAAAAATTAATAACATTTAATAAAATATTTTATATTTTAAAATATAAATTTTGTGAGTTTTCACACTATACATTACAAGATTTTTTTTTAAAAAAATTCATAGAAACATGATTTTATTGATATAAATTGTTTAAATCATCAATAGAATTTAAAATTAAACCATTAAATTCATGTATGACATCAAATAATTAATATTATATTTATTTTAATATCATTAATTTAATTTATTTGATTATTCCTTTAATAAATCTATTACAGCATGTTCATTTTGTAATGATTAAATTTAATTACTAATTTTCTAATAATTAAAAATAAATTATCATGAAATATTTAATATTTTTATATTTATGTGTACTATTTATAGTCTAATATTTCACTTATAAAATCCCATAATAAAATTATTTTAGTAACAATATACATGTTTATGGCATCTTTGTTTTTACTTTAAATAGAGTTATTTAAATGTAGTAATTACACCAAGGTTGCTTTCCAAGGCCACCATTTTGGCCCAAGTATTTTCTTCATTGAAGAGAAATCATACAATAAAAATAGGAAAACTGTTTGTGTAATTTCCATATATTATAATATTATTTTTAACTTTAATTACCTAATTTACCCTTACTTGTGTTAAATAAAATAATAAAGTTACGATTCACAAAAAAAAATATTTGTATCAAATTGGGCCACAATTTTATAGTGATTATAACCACGTATTTCTGTTTTTTAAAATTCAATTTAGGGAAGTTGATAAATTAGGATTAACACTAATCCCACAGACGTGGAGAGAAGGCATATAAAAGAGACATTCAAAATATTAAAAATTGTTCATATTTAATTTTAATATAAAATGACATAAATTTGATTTAATTATAAGAACATAATCTAATTATGAATTAAAATAAATTAAAAGGATAATTTTAAAATATAAATAAATTATACAATTTTTTTTGAATTAAAATGCATTATTTTTTACATTCCATTAAAATATGAAATTTGTATGAAAATGAAAAATATAAACCAAAGTAAATATTTATGTCCCGCTTCTAAATAAAAAGTTTATTTTCTAAAATATAACTAATAAAATTTGAAAAAAATATATTAAAAATAAGTTCTTAATCAATAGAAGATAAAATGCATTTTTTGAAAAATAATTCGTTTATACATAAAATTGAATATGAGTTTATATTATGTATATAAAACCTATAATTTTAATAATAAACATATTATTGAATTTATATTTCATTAATATGATCAAACAATAGTTATTTGATTATTTTATAAATACAATTAATCACTTTTAAAATATTTTTCATAGAAACAGATCCTTTAAATTCAATTCATTTGTATTTTGATTTCTAATTAATTTACGAAGAAAGGAATATTCATTATATTAACATGTGTAAAATCTATTTGAATTATTTCATTAATATTTTTAATTCATGCAATTCTAATAGCAAGGTTATAATTGTAACTTTTAAATAATAATTTTTAGTTGACTGTTTGAGCTAAAATTTGTTTATAATTTATGCTATTGAACATAGTGTTTCATTTTAAAATATCATTATATTAAATTCCTTCCTCTTTAATAAATTTCATTCTGTCAATTTGAACTCTGGATAAAAAATCGATGGTTTGACTTTTCAAGATGGATTTCTAGAAAACCCACATTGGGATAAACATTAATGAGACCTTCAAAATAATATAAATGAACAAACATATGAAGGTCACATGATATAAAACAAACTAGGGTTCGGTGTAGGAAAACATGGATATAGAAGATAAAACCTCCCATCATGTTATGATGGGGCGTGATATAAAACATGGCCAGTAGAAAGTTAATAATCACACAACCATAGGTTGGTGATATGATAAACGGTCTATGATATCATAGTGGGAACATTAAACAAAACTTTTTTTATATCATTTTCATAATGATGAGGAATAATTTTACTAGTTAGAATAAGAACATGATGAAATATACTTACTTGATAATTAGAGTTTAATCAATTAATTGAATCCACCACAATCTAATAATTTTTTTCCAAATGATGAGTAATTAATATGAATCAACATTTATAGAATATCATAATCCACCCATTATTCACTATATATTTCTTATATATTAAAAAATTACCCAGAACAATATGGTTATGATTAGATAAAACAATTCTCCAAAATGAATAAATTTGTAGATGATGAAAATATAAATTTAACATCCAAAATTCAACTGTAATATCAAAAGATCATCACAGACCATTCAACTAATAATGGAATTAAGATCATTCAAAATAATCCAAAATATTTTTGAAACACAAAATATAGAATTATTTTATTACATATTCATCCAAGTAAAATTTTCAAATTTTTAATGTAATAACATCATGTACTCTTGAAGTATCATAAAAAAAGTAATTTCCCTAATCAAATATTCTCCAAGTGAGGTAAATAATTTACATAAATAACCTGAATTACATTAACACCATAATAAAATAATATATTCTTCAAAAATAAATATCAACCATTAATTCTGAAATGAATCACCATAGTATTCTATTAAACGTAATTATACGGGATTCCCAAAATAGTGAATGTATCCCAAAATAATATTTATCACATAATCCACAAATAATTTTCCCATTCTATGTATATCCATTTGATAAAACATAATTTCCCAAAATAAACTTATTCAAAATACATAAACTTGTTTAACTAAAATGAAAAAGTTATACTAATCGGGGACTTTACGTAGGCCAGTGGTAGGCAATGCACCCATGTCGACTATCAGTTGTGGGTTCGATTCTCACAACCTTGTCAAACCTAATGGTTTGTTACCCATCCTATTGTTTCTTATTTTTTATAATACTATATAATTCATATAGAATTTTGAAAATATTATAAAATCATAAAAAATAAAAATAACATGTTTTAACCTCTAAGGTAATCTGTGAACTTTCAATTTTCATCCTGAAAGCAATAAACCATAATAACCTCAAAAATGAATTTCTCAAAAAAACACCATTTTTTCACTTAAAAGTTCATAGCATAAAGCATAGAAAATGTTTTTATAATTAAATTAATTTAAAATCATCCTAAAATATAAAAACCCATGATGATATCCATAAGTCTATAGAATACTTCCAAATATCCAATGTTTTTTAAACCATCCTTTAAAACCAACTGTAAGGACCCGACCTTAAACATATATTATTCTATTTTTTTTAATTGGAATTTACATTAGATGATATTTTCAGTTTAGAGTTTTATTGAATTTGGAAAAACTCTTAAAAATTATACCCATACAGTACATGTGGAATTTTATACTCAATATACACATTTTCCACAAATGATCCCCTTTTAAAATAAATCATGAATTCTTTTTGAGACACATCATCACTTATTTAATTTTGACATCATCATTTTACATAAAAAATATAAAGACCTATGAAAAGAGTTTTAATATTTGTGATGACCACAAAAAACACAGTAAGGGTCATTAAATCATGAAAGAAACTATTAGTCCATAAATATTTTAAACTCATCTAAACTTTTTCAAAAAATCGTATTTTTAACTCATAAAACATAAAAAAAATTCTTACCTCATTAAATAATAATATTTCTATAAAATTCATAGAAACCATAAATCATAAAGGTAAATTATGGAATCCATATCATAGTTACATTCTACATTTCACATTTACATAGTGAGTAACCTTCATTGTTACGTTTGGACTACCCATCAGTGTATATTCTCTAAATATCTTCGAAGAAACCTTATTTTTTAACTACATATAATTAACCAATTCATTTGATATCTATCTCGGGATCACCCTACATATGTTTAACAAGGAAATACTAATATATATAAGAAATTACCAAGAACTAAAACATAATTATAACACATAAAATAATCATAATGTACAAAAGTACATTTCCACTTGGAAACACATTTCATTATTACAAGCCTCACAATCATAAATGATGAAAATTATTTTAAAATAAAATTGTAAAATTTAAATTAAATATAAATAAAATATGGGGACATGAATTTGAGAAATTCCAATCATGAAGTACATGTAAAAACATTTCATGTTATTAAAATAATCAATAAATTTTTAAAACAAAATTAAAACATTTAAATAGAATATTTTTGAACCAAAGTGTTTCTATACACTTTGAAACATTAGAAAGGATTTATGATTTTGAAAAATTGATTTATATAAAAACAATTCTTAATTATTTTTAAACAACGAAATTAATGATAATAATATAGAAGAATAAATATATTAATCATTTAAAATGATGTTTAGATAAATAATCACTTACCATTTTGAAAATTGAATTATAACTTACGTGAAGATAGAAATTCATAAAGCTATTTATATTACAAATGTATAGATTTAATATAGATATGGAATTTAAAAGAGGATGTATATAAAAATTATAAAATAATAATGATGCATAACATCAAGAAATGTCACTATGAATGGTGATTGAGATGAAATTCCCTATGTCGAGACTGAATAATCTCGTACATTATATATCTTCCAAAATAATGAAATCAGGCCACATTATAATTTATTTATAACATTTTTCATGTTTTTATACATTTTATATCACTTATTTCCATTCAATGAAAATTAAAAAATTATTTAATTTCATATCGGATGTTTTCTCTATATTCAGTACTTGTGACAAAAAAGAGCTTCGTATTGTATCAATAATCGATGTGGTCATAAGTAAATCATATCAAAAATAATATTAATGAAATAATAATTACTTTTATAATTAAATTTAGCTTTTAAATCAAACCATTTATTTATGGTATGAATGATGAACACTATTATAATCATATAGAAGGTAAGTCGTACGTACGCATGAGTACCATTTCAATTTTTAATTGGTCATTATTGAAATAAAATGTTTATTATTTTATCATTAAATTATGATAATAATATTATCAACATCATAATAATATTTTAAAAATACTTATATATATCATACAGGTGATGTGGGGAATAAAAACAATTTACATCTCTTCATGGAGGTGATAGTTGATACATATGAATGAATGACGTTATCATTTTTATGTACATAAAAAGTATGAAAGTAGTTGATATATTTTTATCTTATAATAATAAATTTTTCTCTAACATCATATATATATATTAATTCTATAATTATGACCATTTTTTATAAATGGTAATGAATGAAGAACTATATTGGTCCGCGACATGGTAGTCTGCTACACACACAAATGAAATGTTGATTTACCATTTGATGAAATTGGAGGTAGAAATAGGTGATGATATTAATATTATAACATCTCATTATGATTATTATAGTGGATTTATTATTTCATCATGGATGAATGAGATTTAAACTAAGTGGAAGAAGAAATAGAATAGAAACACTTAAATAAAAACATATCATTTCCTTCATATGATCACCTTTCATAACACCTAAACACATCTACGAATTGTGTTATACCTAAAATAAAGACTAAAAAGTATGGGAAGTAATTATAGGAATATTTTCGGATAGATCCTGTTCAAACCGAACTATTTTTATGTGTTAGTAACAGAGAGGAATGAGTGTCCTTTTATAGGAGAGGTTAGGGGAACTCCTGGAATTATAAAACGTATTAAATTAATATAAATTCATTTTCTACTATAAATTGGTAAAAAATAATTTAACTAGAATATATGATTAATATGGGTCGAAATAAATTCATACAATGAAAATTAGACATGTTTTAGTATTTTTTTAAATGCTTACATTTTTGGTTTAACCCTTTTAACTCTTACAGTTTTATTAAGTAATTTACAATCTGTTATTTAAAATTATAACCATAACATTCCAAAAGACCAATACATGAGTAATTAATGATTTTATTATAATTTTCATAACTAGTTGGATGAATAATGTATTTTATAAAAAATGTATAACATTTCATATAATATTTTATATTTTAAAATATAAATTATGTCAATTCAGACACTATTTATTACAAGACATTAAAATTTCATAAAAACATTATTCCATAAAATTAACTACATTAACTCATATATAAAATATAAAATTATTCAATAATATTCTTTTAAACCCTAAAATATTTCAATGTAAATTAATTTTAATATTATTATTATCATTTATTTGATTCTTCCTTTAATAAATCTATTATTTCATCATCCTTATGTCATAATTAATTTTAATTTTTTACATCCTAAAAATTAAAATTAAATTTCAATGATATAGGTAATTTTAGATTTATAAGGACTACTTAAAGTCTTTGATATCACTTACATAAACCCATGTCAAAAAGTTTTAGTGATAGGAGACATGTTTATAACATCATTGTTTTTACATTAAATAAAATGTTATAAATCATACCCATGTAGATTCAAAAGGACAAAATTTCACCCAATGTATATTATTGATTGAAAATAACTTATCCAATTAAATTTGGACATGTTTTTGGCTAATTATAAAAAATTATGATATTATTTTTACCATTAATTATCAAATTTATCATTCACTCTGATAAATAAAATACTGAAGTTATTATTCACCAAAAAATATTTTGATACTATTAGACTAAAATTTTCATAATGATTACAAATTTGTATGTTTCTTATTAAAATTTTAATTAATAGAAGTGTTTAAATAAGTTTTAACATTAATCGCATAGACATATTTATAAGGAGGGTAAAAGATACATTCAAAATTTCAGTAAGGGTACATATCTAATTTCAATATAAAAATGAAGAAAAGTAGATTAAATGATAAATAACTAATCTAATTATATATTATCATCAATTAAAATTATAGTCTAAAAATATAAACAAATTAAATTAAAATTATTTTTAAATAAAAATGCAGTATTTTTCATTGTTCAATAAAGTATGGAATTTATCATAAAGATACCAAAAATTTAAACAAAGAGAATTTTGATATCCCTATTCCAAATAAGAAGTTTTTTTGTCTAAAAGAATATATAAATGTTTCAAAAATCATATTTAAAATAGGTTCTCCATCAAAAGGTGGGACAAATTCATTTTGTTTTTGAAAAATACTCATTTTGTGCATTAAAATGAATTTGATCGTATATCATGTATTGGAAAACATAGAGGCTAAATTATGAACATCTGATTGGATTAATATTTCATTAATATGATCCAACAAGTTTTCTTCGATTAATTTATAAACATAATTATTCTCATATAAAACACTTTTCAAAAAACCTAACCTTTATATTCAATTGATAATTATTTTCATTTCTAATTAATTTTATAACCGATGATTCATCACTATACGAACATGTGTAAACCCTATTTTTATTATTTATCCACAAATGTTCAAACCTGACATTCAATATAACAACCCTGCTATTTATTAAACCATTAAACATGGTCTATTACATAGATTTTCACTTAATAAAACTCAAAATATTGATTGTTCTAGTGTCTTTGTATATTAAGAAAATTATATTCCAACTAAAAACATTAAATACAACATATTTATTTAAAACATATTTTAAATGACCATACCAATCCTTCGTGCTTACAACTGCATGGGTAAACCTGAGGATGAAACTAAAAAAGGGGTGAGTATTAAAACCCATTAAGTTAATAAACATGGAATAACATGAGGGTAACAATACATGTTATACCCGGCATATCAATAAGACATGAAGAATCTTGAATATAAAGGCATGATATAGCATGATAATCATAACATTGATATGTGGCAACAATGTAAAACGTGTCCTCATAAGCATAGAAGAATCTGGTAAACCCCTTTCTAAACTGGTTGGAAAATGTCCCATAAAGGAATCAGGTAAACTGCAGTCCCAACATGAAATATCATGATAACAAAAATTACCCAATACATTGGAGGATTATCATGGTACACCCCTCATAATCATTTCAATATCATTCTTAAGTGTGCTACATAGATCATATAACATTGATTCATTCAATATCATAATTTATTATATGTTCAAGGAATTTTTAATATATACATGAATGTCTTAAATCATCATTTATTTGTGTATAATGGTTATTATCATTGATAGAGGAATTGGTATGGTATTCACTACAATGTGATTTTGGCCTCAAAAATCATGGTGCAATTTCAGCCACATAAGAGCATCATATGAAAATTCATAAAATGGGTTGATTAGAGAGAAAGAGATCTATCATAAATAATACATGAAATTTATAGTAATGGGATCATGTAACGAAATATCCCAAAAAATTAAATGTAAATTAAGATGCATAATATAAAAGAAGTGCTTTGATAGGAATGAGGAGAGAGAAATCCCTTACAAAATTTCAATATAGTGACATGTGAATATAAATGATCACAAATTTCCAAATGAGAGTGGAAGGAAGGTATAATTATTTATAAATGAAATTTAAATTATGGGTATTTTGTATGAAAAAAATACCAACATTTGAAATTTGAAATTATAAGGCACATCAACAAAGGATTGCATGATAAAAAAGGAAAGTGGAACGTCCCTTACCATATTTCAACATAGTAACATCTTAGGTAAGGGTCCGAATGAGTAGGAATAAATAAAACCTAATTAATATAACATCAAATGTATAGTAGGGAATTTATCATAAAAGGATGAAATTATAACCAATTTAAATTAAAAATACAAATTTCAAACAAGGTTCTTGAATTGAAAGGAAGAGGGGAAGGTGAGGATCCCTTAATTGGATGTGTGACTCCAAAGGCTTGGAAGGGGATTTTTTAGAACTTGATGATCCTTGGTATGACTCTAGGGGGCATGAGGAAGAGGGCGGTCTAGATTCAAAGAGATTGAGTAAAGAGAAATGAATGCTTTAGTGGGATTATATAGGAAATGATAAGGATTTTGTTATTATTTTGTTTTTGGACATTAAACAATAAAATATTCAAAACCAAAAACCATCCTATGGTTTTTGCCTATGTTTTCTAGAATAGGGGAGTGGGATAAGTTCTTTTATAAGTTAAAGTGTTGATTATATTGAAATATTTCCCTTACTTATGTGGAGGTGAGTCTTACTTTCAAGGAAAGGATTTTAAAATATAAAAATATATTACAGGTTTTTGGGGATTCACTAAGGCTTTATAAAATAAATAAAATAAATCTATAACTAAATTATATTGAAGTAACGACATATATTTATCAAAATTAACATTTTATAGTATTTATTACAGCATTTTTAAGCCATTATGATTTCATAAAACACATCGTATATTTATATATTATTTAATTTTTACGCAAGAAAATTATTACCTCATAAAATTATGAAAAAATCAATGTTGGATAATCTTGATGTCATGATTCCAAAATTAGTTTTAATTATTTCTAAATAATTTTTTAAATATGTGAATTTTCAGTTTTATAATAAAAACCAATTTTTATTTAAAATTGAAGGGTTGTGACAATAATAGTTCTTAAACATTAATAAAAAATACATTAGACTTCATAAAAATTATAAGATCATTTATATATAATAAAGTAAAATTAATAATAATATTTTATTATAATATTATTTATTTAAAAATAATTTTAATTCATTAAAAATAGATTTCAGAAATTAATTTTATATATTAAAAAAATAGTATATGTGCTCTAAAAAAACTTATAAGGTAAAAATAATATAATTAAAGTATATTCATTATTCTATACAATAATAAAGTACATAATCATAATTCTAGGGTCCTGTTATATATCCATTTATTAAACCATCAAACACCCTAAGAGTAAGGAGTGTGATGGTGGGGTTTTCATGGGGTTGTTTGGTGATCATGGTTTTTGACGTGATCTTGATGAGATGAAACTTCTCTCATAAATGGTTTCTCTCATGCATAAGTTATTGGATATCAGATGGGCCTGGTCTAGGGAAAATCCCATAAATTCTATCTCTATCAAAAGATCTAAAAAATTGGCTTCATGGGGAAGGCTCCTACTAGTTGAGGTCATCACTTACTTTGTCTATGTCAAAATAATTTGTTAAAACCCCATATTTATACTAGTCAGGTGATCAATATTCAATAAAATATTAGAAATGGTAATGATAGTTAATGGTCATTTAAATGAAATTAAATATAATAAACAAAATAATATATTGTTTCTTCTATAACCATAAAAAATTTAATTAAATCAAAAAGGGTAATTTTATTAATATGATTTGGGGTTGTTACAATAGTACCCCCTTAAGAAATGACTGCATTGAAATTTCAATCTCCCATACTAAAACAGATGGGGGTAACAGTGCTTCATCACCTCCTTTGGTTCCCATGTTCCTTATTTAGACATGTGGTTTCACCACAACACTTTGACGAGGGTAATTTTCTAAGTTCTTATAACTTCTTCTCCATGATCTATGATCATCACACGCTACTCCTTACAAGAAAGATATTTCTGCAATAGTACCACCTCTATATTGTGTACATGTGATGGGCCCAGTGTGTACTTTCTTTACATGGATACATAGAATAAATCATGTACTTAACGTATGTTTATTGAGATTTCTGGAGGATATTCCACTCCATAGATGTGATCAAGGTTCTCAAAAGTTACGATGTACCTTGGAATACAATTTCCATTCTTCCTAAATCTCATCACTCTCTTCCATGGAGATATGTGGTGGAATACCATATATCCAACATCATAATATAGGTTACATCGATAATTGTAAACATAGATCTTTTATCGACTCTGAGCTGCTTCGATGTGTTTCTGGATAATCTTAACCTTCTCCTCCATTTATTCTACCATTTCAGGGACTATATGTTTTTGATCCCCAATATCATCCTAACATGCTGGAGTTCTTCACCTATTCCCATAAAGGGCTTCATTGGGATCCATTTGGATGCCCAAATGGAAACCTGTTTTGTAAGATAAGTCTAGCAAAGGAATTTGTTGGAAACATCCACCTTTAAATCCCATTGAGAAATCTCTCAACTTTTCCTCAAGTGTTTGGATAGTCCACTCATATTTTCCATCATTTTGATGGTGATAAGATATACTAATGTTATGATCAGTATCTATAGATTGATAAAGAATTTTCCAAACCATATAGGTGATTCTTGGATATCAATCAGACACAATCGATTATGGTAGTCCATGCAACCTTACAACTATTTTGATATATATCTGTTTTAGATGATCCGGTGAGAAATCATCTCTAATCAAAATGTAGTTTATAGTCCTTGTGTGACGATCCATAATAACCACGATAGCATTTTTTACTTTGGATGACTTTGGATGTGCAGTGTATAATCTTATAGTGATGTTTTCCCTTTTCCACCTTGGTATTGGTAGTGGTTGGATCATACCCTTAAAATTATTTCTCTTAGACTTCACTTACTAATATTCCAAGCACATTGATGTATATTCCACAATCAGATTCATAATGTTATCTCAACATTCATTCTTCTATAAATATTTATACATCTTTTTGTTTCCTGGTTGAATGGATAAATTCAAACTATGTGCATCATCCCAATGTTTTTTCCTTAATTCAGTATTTTATGGAAAAAAATCCTTGACCAAAATCTCACAATTCCTTCTTCATTAACACTAAAATATTATGATTTCCCTTTTATAATATTTTCCACTTTCTTATGAACTCCTTCATCATGTTTTTGATAATCTATTAACCTTTGCAAAAGAGACGGTTGAGAAATCATTTGTGACTGGATTGATGATATTCCAGTCTTTATGATTCCCATTTCCATATTCACCAAATATAAGAATATTGGATACTTTTTAATTATCATCAATGATATAATTGTTGGGTCCTTTCTAGATAGAGAATCTATCAACATGTTCGCTTTCTTGGTATGGTAGTGGATTGGGTAGTCGTAATCCTTGATGATCTCTAACCATCTTCATTGACTCATATTCATATATTTCTGTGTGAATATATATTTGATAATTTTTTTTGTCTATATATATTTCACACTTCTCCTCAAAGAGATAATACCGCAATATTTTCAATGCAAATACCATAGCTTCTTTCTCCAAATCATGCGTTGGATAGTGTTTCTCCTGAATTTTCAACTATCTTGAGGCATATGAAAAGAATTTGTCATTTTTCATCAATACACATTTCTGTACCTTCTTTAAGTAATCTCTAAAGATTTCTAAAATCAACCCAATTATTGGTAGTGTGAGCACCGTGGAAATGAAAAGCATCATATTCAACTCTAGAAGTGTTCTTCACATTCATCATTCAATGATAACTAGACTCCCACCTGAGTTTTCTTAGTAAAAGGGTTTGACCATCATGATAAATTCCACACAAATCGGTGATAATCTACAGCGAATATAAGGAAGCTAAAGATATCTATCACAGATGTTGGCCTCATCCGTCCCTTAATTTCCTTCTTCTTGGAAGGATCCATAGATTACTTTTTTCCTTTGATGATATTCCATAGGAATGATACTTCCTTCAACTAGATCTCACATTTGCGGTACATTTCCTAATGCTTCTCCTTCCACGATGTTTTTGGAATGGTTCTCAGATTCCCCTTAGACCCCTCCTCAGATTTGGTGTATATAAGAATATCATCTATAAATACTACCAAAAAATATTCAACGTAATCTCTGAATAATATATTCATCAAGTATATGATTATTTCTGGAGAATTAGTTAATATTAATTGCATCACTATAAACTCTTAATGCATGTACCTTGTATGAAAAGCAATCATGGGGATAACCCCCTTCATCACCATTACTTAATAATATCCCGACTGCATATCCATCTTGGATAATTATTGTGTTGTATGAGTCTAATATAACAATTCATCATTTTATGGTTAATGATACTTATTCTTTATAATGATTTTTTGGAGTTCACAATAATCAATGAAAGGGAACATTGACCCATCATTGTTTTTGATGAATAATATTAGTGCACCCCATGGTGAAGCACTTGTGCGTATAAAACCTTTACCCATATTATCTTGTAGTTGTCTCTTCAGTTCCTAAAGAGTCACAACATCAATTATATATGGAATATTTGATATTGGAAACCCCCCGTGTATAAGATCAGTCAAAAACTCAACGTATCTGCTATGAGGAAGACCATGCATTTCCTTGGGAAACACATCACAAAATTCCCTCATGATAGTAATGTCTTTAAGGATGGATAATTCCATAGACCCAAGTATATGATAAATATATGAATTCTCATAGGGAAGTAAAATAAATTCTTGGAATAATGATCTTATGGATGATTCACCCTCCAGATTGCATTTTTTCAGAATCTGGTGTCGATTAACTATATGGAGATTGATTTCCCTCTTACAGAAATTTATTTTCTCTATATATAGGGAATTCCAATCCATTCTTAAAAATGAATAATTTTTTTCTAATGTAATTATGAAAAGCTTCTCTGGGACTTTCAGTTATCAAATCGTGACATGGGAGGAGTTATGTTTATGGGATTAAATAATTTCCCCATTTTCCATTTTCCCCATCATCTCTACTTTCATCCTTTTAGTGGTTTTTGAATAGTTCTAATAAACATTTATGATATAATGTAATGTGTAAAGATATAGATGAAAACCATACCTTTCCCTTTTTGAATTTGGTTATACTTTATCCAAAATAGTCTTAATTATGATTATATTAAACAATTAAATACATAAAGGAGAATCCAATGACATTTAAGGGACAACTTATAAATTATATTTATTCCATATCTTATGAGTCTCAAGGCATTAGTATAAGTTATCTATGATATACGTCCTAAAATATATTAATATGGTTATTTTTTTGTTCCATTAATAATGGTTTTATTGTGTTTATTAATATACCAAAGAATATCCCTTGGGAGTGTCAAAGCAAGTGTATAGTAAGACCCATTTTCTTGTACTAGGTTAGCCCGAGTCAATCCCATAACACCTTGTTAGAGTTATTTCTCCTCGGTACATCTATTCCAGAACCACGCCCACTTGTAATATTGAGACGTTGATGTATTTATTGAAAACCACATACTATATAATCAAAAATATTTTGGGATTTATTCATACACTTAGTTTTATCTTTATGGGCTTTCACTAGGTTTTTCTAATCTTAATCCCAAAAATAACGAAAACTATCCCTTGATACCAACTATAACAACTGTGTTATTTTTTACCCAATTAAACATGGTTTAATACATAGAATTTTATGTAATACATCTCATGGTATTGAAAGGTATAGTGTCTATAAATATTATGAACAGTTCATAACAACCTAAAATATGATGTATAACATCATTATTCAAAACTTCTTTTACATGACCAAAACATTCCTTCATACTTAATACTTCATAGAATAAACTGAAGATGTAAATAAGAAATGGGTGAGCTTTAAATCCCTATAAGAGAAGAAAATTTTCATAAAATGAGGATAATAATTCATTTTAGACAAATAAAATCAATTAGGAATGAAGGAACATAAATATAAAGTCATGATATAGCACGATAATCATTACATAGAAATGTGACAACAACTGAAAACACTACATCATAAAAAAAGGAATTATATAAACCCCTAACCCAATATGGTGTTCAAAATTATCATAAATGAATCAGGAAAAACCCTATCCCAACATGACATATCATGATACTAAACATTACCAAATACATAATATTATTATTAGGGAACAACATTCATAACCATTTCAATCACATTATTAAATGTCCCACATATATCATACAACATGGATTCAGTCAACATCATAATTTATTCATCAATCATGGATTGTGGAATACATACATAAAATTACTCTATAAAAATTATATGTTATTATAGATGAGTACCCATGAAAGAAGAATAGTTATGGTATTCACAACACGATGTGTTTGGCATGGAAAATCGATGTTCAATTTCGGCAGTATAACGATGTAATATGGAAATTCGTAAATTGATTTGATTAGAGATAGAAGGGTATATATTATTTTATACCTAAATGGTACAATAATGTGATCATCAAACATAATATCCAAATATATAATGTGTAATTTAAGAAGCTTAATATAAAATAAGTTCTTTAATGGGAATGAGGAGAGAGAATTCCCTTGCGGAATTTCTGTATGGTAACAGTTGTATATAAATGATCATGGGTAGATTTTTCAGAGTGTAAGGAATATATAATTATATTTAAATAAAATAGATAGTAATGGGAGTATGTATGAACATACTACAACATATTAAAAATAAAATTAAAAGGCATATCCCAAAAGGAGTTATTTATTAAATAAATTAATGCGGAAGATCCCTTATGAAATTTCACCATAGTACCGACATAGGTAAGGGTCCAAATAAGGGGGAATATATGATCCATTATTAAAATAACACCAAATTTATAATATTTAATTTATTACAAAAGGATGAAATTATAACCAATTGAAATTGAAAAGACAAATTTCATACAAATTACTTGAAATGAAAGGAAGTGGGGAAGGTGATGAATCATTACATGGATGTGAGATTCCAAAGGATTGGGAGGGAATTATGAGGATCACTGGGAGCCAAGAAATGACTCTAGGGAGCAGAGGGAGAGTGTGCTATATCATAGAAGACTATAAGTCAAGATAAATTGAATCTTGAGTGGGGTTATTTAGGAAAGGAGGTGGATATCATTATTGATCTGGTTTTGGACACTACTAAATAAAATATTCAAAACCACACACCATCCCATAGCTATTGCCCAAGGTTTTTTAGAAAATGGGAGTGGAATAAATTATTTTTTTTGTTCAAGTACCAAATATATTAAAATATTACTCTTTATTATATGGTGGGGAGTTATACTTTCATGGAAACTGTTTTAAAATCATAACATATATTATATGTTTAGGAAGATTCCCTAGGTATTTATAAAATAAATAAAATAAACATAAAATTACATTATATTAAATGAAAAAAAATATTTTCCTGAATATAGATTTTATAGTTTTTATTAAAACTTCATTAGGGTATTATGAAGTCATAAAAAACACATTATATTTATACGGTATTTAATTTTTACCCAAAAATTACACTATCTCAGAAAATTAGGAAAATTTAATCTTTGGATATTTAGACATCGTAATTCTAAAAATAATATTAATTTAATCTAAAGAAATTCTAAATATTTTAATTTTAACTTTTAAAATAAAAAGTGACCTTTATTGAAAATTGTTGTGTTTTGACAAATTGTAGTTCTTAATCCTTAACAAAAAATACATTTGACTTAATAAAAATTTTATGATAAATTATATTTAATAAGTGTAATTTAATATTAAAATTTTATTATAATATTATCTATTTCACAAATCCATTATTTCATTAAAAATAGCTTGCATAATTGAATATGAATATTAACCAAAAGTACAATTGGTGCATTAAAAATTTACAAGGTAAATATAATAGAATGAAAATATATTTATTATCCTATACAAAAATAATATACAAAATTATAATTTTAGTGTCTTGTTACATATATCTTAATTAAACCAGCATACAATATAAGAGTAATGTGTGCGATGGTGGGGATTTTATTTGGCCGTTCGGTGAACATTGTTTTGGTCGTGATTTCAATGAACATTAACTTCTCCTATTAATGGTTTAACTCATGCATAAGTTGTTGGATATCATCTTGTTATTGTTCTAGAAAAAGTCCCATAAATTCCATATCCCTCAGAAACTCTGATAAATGGGCTTCATAGGGAATGATCCTACTAGTTGAGGCCAACAATTCCTTTACCTGTGTCAAAATGATTTGCTAAAACCCTATATTTACAATAGTCATGTTATCACTATTCAAAAACTACATTATCAACGGTAATGATACATAAGGTTCATTTAAATATAATTATTTATAATAAACAAAATAAGATCACTTGTCTTTTATATCCAATATATATTTAATTAAATCAAAAAGGGGAAATTTATTTATAAGAGTTTGGGTAATTAAATTCAATATACTATGTTTTAATGGTAACATTTTAATAGTAATATTTAGTTGTCCATTTATGATAAAATTGGTGTATCTTGTATGCTGTAGAACATAGTTTTTCCTTTTAAAACATGGTATGTTAAATTATTCCCCCTTTCATGAATTCCATCCTCAGAATTTGAACTCGTGATCCAAAATTAAGCATTTGACTTTCAAAATACCTTTACAGAAATACCACATTAGAAAACAAATTAACGAGACCTTCACTTTATGATAATAAAACAAAAGTATGAATTTCAACTAAGATAACACATACTAGGGTTCCATGTCGGAAAACGTTGATAAGTAAGAGAGAACTAAATTAAATAGATTTGTTTTATCAATTAATAAAATTCCACTACAAACTCATATTTTATTCCAAATGAAGTGTATTTAAGTTGAATCAGCATCTATAGTATCACATAATTCACCAATGATTAACTATTTATTTCCCCAAACTTGAATCATTAACAAAAACCAAAATTTTTATTATAAGATGAAACAATTATCCAAAAATATTAAACCACTAGATGAAGAAAAAATAATTTTCATCTCCAAAATTAAAATGTAATACAAAAAGTTTAAAATAGACCATTCAAAAAATAATTGTCATTAAAATCCATCAAAATAATCCAAACTCAGTTTGAAAAAAAATCATAATAATTTTATGAAATATTTCTCCATGATTAATTTTAACATTCATCTCCAAATAAAATCTAGTACACTTGAAGTATCATACAAAAAATTAATTAAAATAATCACATATTCTCCATGTTAGGATAATAAATTCAATAAATAACCTTAACAAAAAAAATCCAAAATAAAATCTTATATTCTTCAAAAATAAAATTTAACCATTAATCATAAAATAAAATACCATAGTATTCTATTTACTTTGATCATATAGTACACTCAAAATAGTGGTAATCTCTAAAAATAATATGTATCCCTTAATCCACAAATCATTTTCTAATACTATGTATATCCATTTGATAAAACATAAGATCCCAAAATAAACGTATTCCTAATACATGAACTCACTTATCTAAAAACAAAAATTTATAATAACTAATGAAAACATGTTGGATATTGGTAGGTGATGCACCCATGTCTCCCTTCAATTATGGGTTCGATTCTCAAGGCCTTCCCGGATGTGACGGGTTGTAATCCATCCTGCAGGTTGTCCTTTTTCAAAAAATATATAATTATTATTATATTTAAAAATTATTATAAAATAAACAAAAATATCATAACATAAAATTCACTTATATACATTAATTATACATTTAAATCCAACAATTAGTTGATGGTTTGAAAAATGAACAAAATTATAATCATGGAGATGGTAGGTCATACGTACGCATGTGTAACATTTCCATTTTTTATAGATAATTATGAAAATATGGTAATTATTATTTTACTTTACATAATGTTCATGATATTATTAACATCATAATATTAATTTAAATATACTTATATATATATTATATGGGTGATGTGGGTAATAAAATTGATTCACAATGCTTCATGGAGGTGATAGTTCACATGTATGCTTGAACGTCATTATCATTTTTATGTGAATGGAAAATAAGAAAATAATTGATATATTATTGTCTTAAAATGATTAATATGTCATGAAACTCATATATAAAAATTAATTTCATCATTATGACCAGTCTCGAGATGCAACAAAAAAACAAACTATATCTGTTCGTGAGGAGGTAGTCCGCCATACACACAACTGATAAGTTCATTCCTAATTAGATAAAATTAGAGATATATTTAGGTGATGATATTGACATAATAACAACTCAGTATATTTAAAATACTACATTTATTATATCATCAGGGATAAATGAAATTTAAACTAAGTGGAAGAAGAAATAAAATAGAAACTCTTAGATAAAAACATTACATTTTCATTGGATTATCACCTTTCAAAACTCCTTTACACCTCTAAGAAGTGAATTATGCCTGTAATAAGGCCTCAATAATATAGGTTGAAAATCTAGGAAAGATTTTTGATATATATTTTACAAAAAAATTGTTTTTGATGAGTGAGTAATATATAGGAATGAGTGACCTTTTATAAGAGAGGGGAGAGGAACTCTTGGAGTTATAAAATGTATTAAATTAATATAAATTCATTTTATAATCAAAATGGGTCCAAATTGATTTCACAAAAAGATATGATTAGTATGGGTTGAAATAAAATCATCAAGTGAAAATTACAAAAGTTTTATTATTATTTTTAATCCTTATAGTTTTTGTTTAACCATTGTAACTCTTACATTTTTATTAGGTAATTTACAATTTTAGAGTTAAAATAATTACCATAACATTCCAAAATTCCAATGAATTAATCATTAATTTAAATTTGAATATTATCTCAGATTTTTTTATGAGGCCTCTATTTTTAAAAAATATGTAACATTTAAAAACATATTTTATATTTTAAAATTGGAATTATGTAAATTTTCAAAATATTTATTGCAATATTTTTTAAAAATTCACAACAAATTGATTCCTTCAAACTAAGAAAATTAAAGAATCTCTAAAATTTAAAATTCATCCATTTTCCATGTGATGAGAGGTTAATTTCTTCGATGGATATGGTGGTAGGCATCACGATGGTGGGAAGTGAGTGTCGTGATGTTATAAGCACCCGCATGCGGAGGATCATTGATGGAGAAGGACATCTCTGATTTTGCGGTCAGTGGGGAGTTCTCTGGCATTGATGGAGAGTTGTGGTTTACCATGGTAGTAATTGAATCCATGGAAGGATTCATGAAGGGAGGCTTCCTGAGATTTTGATGGTGGTGGTGTTCACGATTAGGTTTTTTTTATATTGTGATTTTTATGTAAACTATGCCTTTTTCCCATCAGTTTGGACAATTTTAACATGTTTTCGTATAATGGGATTCTAGTTAATGAGATTTTGAGCTACTGAAATCTTAGGTTTTGTGCCTCCATTACTTCCGGCTAGTAATGGGTTCTCCCTTATCAAATATCAAAAGGGAACTCTACCTATTTATCTTTTACTTTTTAATAAAGGGCATGATTACCAATCTATTTAGAGTGTAATAAGATACATATTTATGTCATCTTTTTTTTACTTTAAAAAAGTTATAAATGACATAATCACACCCATGTGTCTTAAAAAAGAGAAAATATACTCCCATATACTTTTCTGGTCAACAATAACTTAGCCAATGAAAATAAGACAACTATTTGTGTAATTTTTAAATATTATAATATGTTTTTTACCTTTAATTTCTTATCATACCCTTAATAGTGTGAAATTAAATAAAAAATTAACTATTCATAAAAATTATTTAGATCTTTTTAGATTAAAAATTTCATTCAAATTAAAACTATGAATTTCCATTTTCAAAATTCAATTCCCAAAAGTGGATAAATTAGGTTTAAGAAACATCCAACAGACATGGTGAGAAGGTGGGTAAAAGAGACGTTAAAAATTTCTATAAGTGTTCATATCTAATTTCAATAGAACAACGTTTAAATTGTATTAAATAATATAAACATAATCTAATAATAATTTAAAGTCAATTAATATGATAATTTTAGAGACACAAAGCTTGACGTACATCGATATTACATTAATTTTGCGGAATACTTAATACATAACAAAAACAGACACACAAGGACCATAATAGTTTAGTGTCTTTGGAAACTCAGAAAACAAATCTTCTAATCATGGTGAAAGATCTTCAACATCTCCCATAAAGATCTTCCCCCTTTTGTTTTCTTACCTAAAACATTTCTTTATATCCTGGGGAAAAGAAAACATATAAAGGGTGAGGTTAAATGCTCAGTAATGGTAAGCATAGAGAACATAAAACAATCCATAAACATTTTAATGCAAAAACATGAACATAAAATCTAAACATCAAAATCTTGAGCAAGGACATAAATCATGGAAGTACGTAAGGAATATATCATAAAGGAACATCAATATTGATAAAATAGCATGGGAATAAATCATGTAATTGTAAAAACCATTCAGCACTTGTTATGATTTCCATAGTAGCCAAGGCATTGCTGCCAAGACCATCTTAGTGGACAAAGTACCTTTCTGAATCGAGTTCACTCCTCATTTCAGCCCTGTAACACAGAACCGGATTAACTTACCATTCCAGCGATGTCTATCTCAGGAGATATAAATATTTACCCAATGAATTGGAGGGATATATAGGTCCCACCCATCTCATAATTAAATCATTTTTACTTGTGCCAAAAAAAACTGAAAACATTCATCATAACCCAAAGAATAAAATGGGTTTCATAAACATCGTCCCATCATCACATAATCCATATAAAAGGAATGAATATCATTTCATAATAAGAAAAGTGAAACCATGTAAATAATAGAGAAATTATACTTGAAACATACACATATTAAATAATGTCATCTTAGATGGAAAAATGGTTTTGATAAAACACTTGAAATTAATTCTAGATGAAAATATCCTTTCTTCTTCAAAATCAATTTCATTTCACAAAACGTCATGCAATTTTAATAGAAATATATATTTTTTTAAAATAGTCATGAAATATTTTGTAGGAAGCTTCATGAAAATAAGGCTTAATAAAATCGTAAAAATACTTTCATGCCATATAAGTTAAAAAAACATTCTTCTCATACTTTTGCCGGAAAAATCAAAAAGTACCTCGTACGAAAAACGACAGAAGATTCCTTTATTATATTTTAGTAAAATCTGACCGAATGGTAAAATTGGATTTAAACAATTTTATGAGGATAGAAATAATTTTACATATTGAAGAAACTTGGATGTGGATGATAAATATTCCCCCGTAAATTCTGAAATATAAACAATCATGGATAAAAATTGAGATTGCGAGATTTTCCCTTACCTTAGGTCTAATATGCTTCGTACGGATCCAAACCTCTAGTATAATGATTTAAATAATTTCATTGACTTATTACATAACCATATTCATTGTTATTATATAATATCTGTTTCACTTACGACTTTATATTACCCGTTCTTTTGTAAATTCCATATTAAAGCAGCGTTTTGGGTAAAATCATTTCATTTATTGTATGTGTTTCGACTTGTCGTTCTTGATATTAATACTTATATCCTGATTTACATAATTCGAGAATTTAAAATATGATTTATATATAATATATATTCATCATATAGATATATATTATAGATCGATAAAAGGAATGAAATACACAGTTCATGGATACAGTAGGTTGTACGTACGCATGAACGATGTTTTCGTTTCCTTATTGAATTGAATGAAACTAAATAGAAAACATACATATATATATACATAAATCCAGTAGCATTATTATTTCATATATTTCATTATTATTCATTATATAAACTTTATGATCATTCATGTATGGTTAACACGGAGAATGAATCTCATCGCGTCGTGGAGACAGTAGTCCGTACTTACGCACGAGCGATGATATCATTCCCATAATTATTGAATAGAATTGGAGTAGATGGTATAAATATCAGAATCAGTATGATGTTATAAAAACCATATATAGTTATTCTTTACACCATTATACCCATCCATGTAAGGTGTTGGTGGAAAAACAGATTACACCACGACGTGGAGACGGTATTCCGTGCGTACGCACGCGCGGTGATTTTGTTTTCCGTAGGATTGATAGAAGGTGAAATATGGTAGTTATATATTTATAATAACATATCAGTATATGAGTGAAACTTATATTATTACTTCATAATGAAACAACTAAAGAAGAAGGAGTATAAGAAGAATGGAACTTGAAGAAAATGGTAGAAGGTATTACCTATTTCTCAAAGTGACTCCTTTAAACATTCTCTTAAGGCACTAGAGTTGGCCTTTTGAGAAGAAAAGTACCTATAGTAGGTTTCTAAGGAAGTGGGGAAGTAAAATGGATAGGGTTTGGCCGATCATGAAGGCTCAAATTGTTGTGAGGAGAAGAGGGAGGAGGTTCCCTTTTATAAGGGAGGAGAGGGGCACCTTTGGAAATATATGAAATATTAGTTTATATTAAATCCCAACCCCACATAAAAACTCCCAAAATTACTCATATCCGAATATTACATGAGATAGAGTTGTAATATCATCAAAATATAAAATTTAGACATGTTAGGAATTTATTTTAAACATTATCAATTTGATTTATCCTTATTTATCAATTTAATTTTATTTGTGGTAATAATATTATAAATTTTAAATTATTATAAATAATTACATATGTGTTGTGAATTTTCCATAATTTGACACTTTATGACATTTTCGGCCATATAAATTTAAATTTATAATTTTTACATATTTTTGTGATTTTTAAACAATTTTATAATATGTTATTTTTATAAAATAACAATAGTGTCAATTTGGACACTATTCATTTATTTGAATTTAAAAAAAAATACAGAAGATATGTTCAAAATAAAAGATTTAATAGATTTATAACATGTCATATTTATTTATAAAATTAGTGGACCATAATAAATAGTTCATATAATATTTATTTTAAAATTTTTAAAACCATTTATTTGATATTTCTCTTAATAAAATAATTTCAACATCACTATTATGTAACCTTTAATGATAATTATTTAATCCTTAAAAATTATAAATAAATTCATATGATGTATATAATTTTATTAAATTCCTGGAGAATATTTATATCCAATGTTTCATGAAGTTTATCTCTAAACTAAAATTATTATACTTATAATATTTGAAAAAGTGACATGTTGTCACTTTCTTTTTTTAATAATAATTAAATTATTTTCATGGAACAAAGTCCATTAAATGAATATAATAAGACCATTAGGTGATATTTGTCTAATTTTAGTCATCCAATATAATTTTGTCAGATTTTAGGGTAATTTTATAATCTTATATTTACCCTTAATTACACGATTTACCTTTAACTATGGTAAATAAAATTTACTGTAGTTATTATTCATAATGACCAAAAATAAAAAGTAGCTTATTAACATAATTTGGACCCACTGATTCCAATTATGGAATCCATTTTCCCAAATTCAATACACAAAATTTGCAGAAATTAAATTAAAATTAATCTCGTTGTCGAAAGAAAATGAGTTTTTGTTTAAAACATTGCAAAAGATTGAATTGATTTAACCTATGAATTCAAGGTAAAATCAATGATAATGACATACATTATATTAAATGGTAAAAATATATTCTATTTATTCTTTAAAAACGATCAATATTATAATTTAACCGTATAAATTATTACAATGAAAAAAGTTCTTTTTAATTAAAATATAGCATGTTTTTACTATTCATAAAAATATGAAAGTTATTAGAAAAATATCATAACTTTATCCAAACTAAATTTTTATATCCTGAATCCATGGAAGAATTTTATTTTGTAAAATTTAACTTATAAACATGTCAACAACTAGATTAAAGTGGCTGTGCCATTAAAAGGCGACAAAACTGGATTTTTTTAAAAATACTTATTTTACCCGAAAAAATTATTTTGTTCTCATAACATGTTCTAGAAAATATTTATGATGAATAATAATGTTATAAAATTCCAAATTTAGTTAATACTATTCATAACGGCTAGTCCATAATAATATTATAACAATATATCATTGTTTTGTGAAACCCGGTATTGCGTACTACACACGCTATCGAGGAAGGTCGCGATTGCGTGTAATGAAAGCCAAGTTAGGGTTGCGTGTTTTGGAAGACTCCTTTGTTATTTCATATAACATAATCCAACCAAATTTCATTTATACATTGAATATATATATATATACAGACTCAATGTTGCGTAGAATGACTATTATCAAATGAACTTGAAATTGTGTATAACACAATCTTAGAATAGTGTTGCGTATACTGCAAGCTAATACAGTGTTGTGTATAGCACAAGATAATCTTGTTGTAGCATAAAACACATGACATAAAATAAATTAAAAAGAATACTTATCATAAAATATCGGGTTGTTACATTCTACCCCCCTTAAAATGAATTTCGCCCTCGAAATTCATCGGGGTTATAAATGGTTTTCTACTTGAAGGTTTCTTTAATTGAAACCCACATCGTAAAAAGTAATACCAAAACTTATCAATTAAAACTAAAGTATGAAATGTAATGGTTACCCAAATAAACTAATCACTGAGTTTCCACATAGGATATCATTGGTGAAAATATAGATATTGAAGGGAAATCTAACCATCATATTCTGATAGAGAGTGGTAGAGAACATGGCTATGAAAAATCAAACAATCACAAAGCCATATATTTGCGATGAACTAAGGTACCATCTGATTCGTTGGATATAAGAGAACTAAGAAAACATTTTTGGTTTTCAATATCATTTCCCTAAAGTTGAAATTTTTGAATTAAAAGAAATACTTTCTTGATTTTGGTACAATCTCACTATTGTTCGTGCTTTGAACAATTTTCACTTCATCTCTTAAAGAAATGATGTTGAATATGTTATTCGTGAAGTGCTAACATATCATGTGATAGAATGATGGGTCATTCCATCTATTTCAAACAAAAGGTTAGGAAAAGTTATGAAATATACATAAGTCCATCTATGGTGTGGTTAATCATATACGATTCCAAAAATGAACACATACTTCGTATATTATACCGCTTAATAAAATAAAACTAGTTTCTAATAACCAAGGACTTCCTATAAGCCAGTTGTAGGAGATAAAGGCCAGTCACACATCGGTTGTGGGTTCGATTCCCACAGCCATGTCTGACGCGATGGGCTATCGCCCGTCCTGCAGGTTGTCCTTCTTCGAAAACTACATTACTATAACATCCCATCAATAATATCGAAAAAAGTTCTATCCTTAAACAATAATAACTTATGTCCAACATAATCTATTCCAATCTTTAGGCTTATCTAAAATAATTCGGTCCAAGCTTATAGTATAAAGAAAATGATTACTTGAATTGTCACATAACAATCACGTGAATGCCATCATTTATCCCCCATATATCATAAGATATATCTTGTTGGTCAAATTACAAACATGTGAATACCTTAATCATTTATTCTCTTGAATAATGAATAACCATTGAAGCTTAGTGAAAACATGAATGTTGTTAAATTTTAACACTTTCCACAAACCAAAATCCCAAAAATTATATATACTCACACCATAATATCACTTAGTCCTTATGTCATTCATATTATTTTCTCCTTATCCCTTTATTATGTGCATTTCATCTTCTTTCCAAAAATATTTCAATCAATTTTTCATGGTTACCAGTACCATATAATTATTGAAAACCAATTCATAGATATTCCAAAATTCTAAAATACCATAAATGACATTCCATGATACTATTTTGAAATCCAATTACATAAACACTTAATCATTACACAACATCATTTTCATACTCAAAATCACAAATATTGATTGCATGAGACTTCCCTTTATCCTTTTCTTTAAGAGGTTGCTCACGTTGATCATCATTAACCCATGGATTAGGGCATTTATTAGTATAATTCCCAATTTCCTTGCACTTGAAGCATTAAAGTGTTGGTGGAGATTTCTCTGTAGTATTTTCTCTATTCACATCATTAGAAACCTTTTTCCCATTACCTCGACAATAAAATGCTCTATGACATTCTTTTCCACGCTTAAAACATTTTCTAGTACCTTTTAGGCAATCTCCACCATGCTTCTTTCCACACTTTGAGCATAAAGAAACAGTCATCTTCTTTTCACCACTATTCTGAGATTTCTCTTTGAAATCTATATTTCATTACTTTTCAAAACCATGAGATGGATATGTTACACTAAATTCTAATTCTACCTTGATAGCACAATGCACAATTTCTTCATAGCTACTGATGTATCTTATAGCTAATTCCCTTCGAAGACATGGTTTTATGCCACTGAAAAATCGATAAACATTACTTTCAGGTTGGATGATAAAGCCAGATGAATACCTTGAATGTATTTTAAAATTCACTTCATATATACCAACAGATTCATCATCCTTCTGATTAAGCTCAAGAAACTCCTTTTCTATCTTTCTTCGAAGAATACGAGGGAAGTACTTACAGAAAAACAAGTTCTTTAACTCGTCCCATCCCATGGCCTCAATTTCATCTCTTTTCCTCGTATACTTGATAAGATTCCACCATTGATCAGCATCACATTCTAAATGATATACTGCTAAGAAGACTTTATCATGCTCAGAACATTGTAGAACTGAAAATATCTTTTCAGTAGTACTAGTCCATTGTTCAACCACTAAGGGATCAGAAGACCCAATGAATGAAGGTGGACGCTTCCTCATGAATGATTCAACAGAATGTTTCTCCTTTCTCTGCTCATTTTGAAGTCCAGAATGATTCATAGTTTGTGTATGTAGAGAAATAAGATTGTGCACTCCATCTCCCATGACATTGGTTTGGTCATGAGGACAATCATTGCATTGTCCATTACATTGATCAACACGTTTCCTTTGGGTTCCAGCCATCATCTAAAACCAAAAAATAATAGTGTGAGAGGAAAATACTATGCTAGGGAAAACAACATAATAAATGGAGATTACCTTCAATATCTAACATCTTGGGTTAAATTATAAGATTGTTACCATAATTCTAGGACTATAACCTATACGTATACTTAGCCTTAGGGACATCCCTAGACATACCTTAGAAATATCTATAGGGATCTCACTAAAGTTTTCAAATCCTAGTTTCCAAAGGTTAACTAAACCTTTCCTCTGATACCAACTGTAGAGACCCAAAGCTTGATGTACATGGAAATTACATTACATTTGCAGAATACTTAATACATAAAAAAACAGACACACAAGGACCGTAATATTTTAGTGTCTTCAGAAACTCGGAAAAAAAATCTTCTAATCATGGTGAAAGATCTTCAACATCTCCCATAAAGATCTTCCCCCTTTTTTTTCTTACCTAAAACCTTTCTTTATATCCTGGGGAAAAGAAAACATAGAAAGGGTGAGCTCAAATTTTCAGTAAGGGTAAGCATAGAGAACATAAAACAATCCATAGACATTTGAATGCAAAAACTTGAACATAAAATCTAAACATCAAAATCTTGTGCAAGGACATAAATCTTGGAAGTACATAAGGAATATATAAAAAAGGAACATCAATCATAATAAAATAGCATGGGAATAAATCATGTAATTGTGGAAAACATTCATCACTTGTTATGATTTCCATAGTATCCAAGGCATTACTGCCAATACCATCTTAGTGGACAAAGTCCCTTTCTGACTCGAGTTCACTCCTCGTTTCACCCCTGTAACACTGAACTGGATTAACTTACCATTCTAGCCATATCAATCTCATGATATATAAATATTTAACCAATGCATTTGACGGAGATATAGTTCCCACCCATCTCATAATGAAATCATTCTTACTTGTGCCACAAAATAAACTTAAAACAATCATCATAACCCGAAGAATAAAATGAGTTTCATAAACATCATCACATCATCAAATAATCCATATAAAAGAAATGGATATCATTTAATAATAAGAAAAGTGAAACCATGTAAATCATAGAGACATTATACTTGAAATATACACATATGAAATAATGTCATCTTATATGGAAAAATGGTTTTGATAAAACACTTGAAATGAATTTTTGAGGAAAACATCCTTTCTTCTTCAAAATCATTTTCTTTTCACAAAACATCATGCAATTTTAAAAGAAAGATATTTTTTGAAAATATTCATGAAATCTTTTAGAGGAATCTTCATGAAAATAAGGCTTTATAAAACTGTAAAAATTCTTTCATGCTGTATAAGTTAAAAAATCATTCTTCTCATAATTTTGCCGGAAAAGTCAAAAAGTACCTCGTACGAAGAACGCCAAAAGATTCCTTTAATATCTTTTACTAAAAACTGATCGAAGGGTAAAATTGGATTTAAAAAATTTTAGGAGGATAGAAATAATATTACATTTTGAATAAACATTGATGTGGATGATAAATATTCCCCAGTAAATTCTGAAATATAAACAATCTCGGATAAAAATTGAGATTGCGAGATTTTCCCTTACCTTAGGTCCGATATGATTCATATGGATCTGAACCTCCTTTATAATGGTTTAAATATTGTCATGGACTTATTACATAATAATATTCATTTTTATGATATCATATATGTTTAACTTATGACTTTATATTACCCATTCTTTTGTAAATTCCATAATATAGCAGCATTTTGGGTAAAATCATTTCATTTATCGTATGTGTTTCGACTTGTCGTTCTTGATATTATTACTTATATCCAGATTTAAATAATTACAGAATGTAAAAAATGATTTATATATAATATATATTCATAATATACATATATATTATAAATCGATAAAAGGAATGAAATACACCGTTCATGGATACGGTAGTCCCTACGTACACATGAACGATGTTTTCGTTTCCTTATTGAATTGAATGAAACTAAATAGATGACAAAGATATATATATACATTAATCCAGTAGCATTATTATTTCATATATTTTATTGTTATTCATTATATAAACTTTATGATCATTCATGTATGGTTAGCATGGAGAATGAATCTCATCGCGTTGTGGAGACGGTAGTCCGCACGTATGCACGAGCGATGATATTGTTCCCATAATTATTGAATATAATTGGAGTGGATGGTAAAATATATCAGAATCACCATGATGTTATAAAAACCATATATAGTTATTCTTTACACCATTATACCCATCCATGTATGGTGTTGGTGGAAAAACAGATTACACCACGGCGTGGAGACGGTATTCCGTACGTACGCACGTGCAGTGATTTTGTTTTCCATAGGATGGATAGAAGGAGAAATAGGGTTGTTTAGTATTTATAATAACATATCAGTATATGAGGGATACTAAAGTTATTACTTCATGATTAAACAACTAAAGAATATGGAGTAGAAGAAGAATGGAACTTGAAGAAAACGGTAGAAGGGATTACCTCTTTCTCAAAGTGCCTCCTTTAATCTTTCTCTTAGGTCAATAGAGTTGGTCTTTTGAGAAGACCAGTACCTATAGTAGGTTTCTAAGGAAGTGGGGAAGTGAAATGGGTAGGGTTTGTCCGAGATTGAAGGCTCAAATTGGTGTGAGGAGGATAGGGCAGAGGTTCCCTTTTATAAGGGAGGAGAGGGGAATCTTTGGAAATATAAGAAATATTAGTTTATATTAAATCCAAACCCCACTAAAAACTTCTAAAATGACTCATATCCAAATATTAGATGAGATAGGGTTGTAATTGCATCAACCAATAAAATTTTGACATGTTAGGAATTTATTTCAGACATTATCAACATCATTTATCTTTATTTATCAATTTAATTTTATTTGTGGTAATAATATTCTAAATTAAAATTATTATAAATAATTACATATGTGTTGTGAATATTCCATAATTTGAAACTTTATGACATTTTAGACCATATAAATTTAAATTTATAATTTTTAAATATTTTTGTTATTTTTCAACAATTTTGTAATTTGTTATTTTTATAAAATAACAATAGTGTCAATTTTGACACAATTCATTTATTTGGATTTAAATAAACAATATACAGAAGATATGTTCGAAATAAAAGCTTTAATAGATTTATAACATGTCATATTTGTCTAGAAAATTAGTTCAGAACATTAAATAGGTCATATAATATTTATTTTAATATTTTTAAAACCATTTATTTGATATTTCTCTAAAAAAATAATTTCAACATCACTATTATGTCACCTTTAATGATAATTATATAATCCCTAAAAATTCTGAATAAATTCAAATGATGTATATAATTTTATTAGATTTCTGGAGATTATTTATATCCAAACTTTAATGAAGTTTATTACTAAACTAAAATTATTATACTTATAAGATTTAGGAAAGTGACATGTTGTCACTTTCTTTGGTTTTAATAATTATTAAATTATTTTCATGGAAATAAAGTCCACTAAATGAATATAATCATACCCTTAGGTGATATGTGTATACTTTTAGTCATCCAATAGGATTTCGTCAGGTGTTAGGGTAATTTTCTAATCTTATATTTATCCTTAATTACTAGATTTACCTTTAACTATTGTAAATAAAATTTACCGTAGTTACTATTTATAATGCCCAAATATATAAAGTAGATTATTAAAATAATTTGGACCCACTGATTCCAAATATGGAATCCATTTTTCCAAATTCAATACACAACATTTGTAGAAATTAAATTAAAACTAATCCTGTAGTAAAAGATTGAATTGATTTAACCTCTGAATTCCAGGTAAAATCAATGATAATGAAATACATTATACTAAATTGTAAAAATATATTCTTTTTATACATTAAAACCATTCAAAATTATAATTTAACAATATAAATTATTATGATGAAAAAAGATGTTTTTAATTAAAATATAGCATGTTTTTACTATTCATTAAAATATGAAAGTTATCAGAAAAATATCAGAACATTATCCAAAATAAATTTTTATATCCTGATTCCAAGGAATAATTTTATTTTGTCAAATTTAACTTATAAACATGTCAAAAAATATATTAAAGTGGGTGTACCATTAAAAGGAAGCAAATCTGCATTTTTTGAAAAATACTTATTTTACTCGAAAAATTTATTTTGTTCTCATACCATGTTCTAGAAAATATGTAAGATGAATAATAATGTTATAAAATTTAAAATTTAGTTAATACTATTCATAATGGCTACTACATAATAATATTATAACAATATATTGTTTTTTTGTGAAACCCCGTATTGCGTACTACACACGCTATTGAGGAAGGTCACGATTGCGTGTAATGAAAGACACGTTATGGTTGCATGTTGTGCAAGACTCCTTTGTTGTTTCATATAATAGAATCCAACCATAATTCATTTATACATTGAATATATATATATATATATACACTCAATGTTGCATAGAATTACTATTATCAAACAAACTTGAAATTGTGTGCACCAAAATCTAAGAATAGCGATGCATATACTGCAAGCTAATACGGTGTTGCGTATAACACAAGATAATATTGTTGTAGAATAAAACACATGACATCAAATACATTAAAAATAATACTTATCATAAAATATCGGGTTGTTACAATAATCAAATAATAAATATAAATTGGAAGGAAAAGAATATTTGAATTAAAATGAAATATTCTTCTATATTTATTAAGATATGAAATTTATCAAAAAAATACCAAAAAATTTAACAAAGTAAATTTTTATGTCCCTATTTCAATAAGAAGGCTTATTTTTTCAATTATAGCTTATAAAACTGACAAAACCTAGATTTAAAATAGGTTCTCCATTAAAAGGTGGTAAAAATTTATTTTTCAAAAAAACTTCGTTATTGTATAAAATTTAATTTGATATTATATCACGTCTAGAAACACAATAAGATGAATTTTAAAAATCTGACTGAATTTATATTGAATTAATATAATCTAACAAGATTGATGTGAACATTTTATAAACACAATTATTCACCTTTAAAACATTTTTCAAAAAAAACTTATTTTATATTCAATTGGTTTGAATTTTAATTTCAAATTAATTTGATATCTACTGAATCATCATTATATAATCATGTGTAAACCATATTTTCATTAATTAGTTAAAAATATTCCCTCCCTCCATTAAAAAACCTATGTTATAATGGTATCATTTAATTAATAATATTTCATTATCGATTTAGGATAAACATATTGTATCATATACACTATAAAACCTAGGGATTCCATTTAAAAACTCGGGATGTTACAATAATCATCACTACATTCCTTGTCAAACCCTCATAAATTCCATATTAAAAATTACAAATTGATGAATGTACCAAACCTCTACACAAAAATACATGATTTTTGTGAAATGTGTAATAATTTATAAACGACGTATGTAGAGAAAAACTACATGAAATGACCTTTTTCAAACCATGATCCCAGTATCTTAAAAAAAGGAACCCAAATCCTTTAACAAAACAAACATATACAATAATAGATCAACAAAACAATTCGACCCAAATCACAAGACGAATAGAGATCAATTATATTTCATGATACCATTTCGATTTATTTTAAATTTAAGAAAATGAAAACAAAAAAAACTCTACAAATAAAATAAACATAAAAGGTAAAACTAATCTTTAATAAATATTCAATAAAGGGAAATATTTACAAGTTGTAAATGACTACTCTTAAAAAATGAATCGCCTATATCCCAATGTGAAACAACCAAATAAATATATAATATATATAAATGACTCTAAACTACAATAAACATTTAATACAATAAAATAAATTGGGAATAAACCCTCATCCAAGAGTCAGGAAAACCACTATGGGCCCTATACTAGGGTTAGAGATTCCCATATGGGTAAACATGGATGAAACCCATGAGAAATAATCTAATGAAGATACCATGAAACAAATCCAACACCCTCATATATGCAACTATATAAACAACATCAATACTAGTTACCAGAGTATAGACCCCAATGTCTCGAATGTTCTATCCATCTTCGATCAACCTCAAAATGGATGACACCTCACACACAGTCCTCATGAAGTAAGATTTCAATAAACAGAAAAGGAAATATAGAGTAAAAAAATTGATACTTATGATAAACTATTACTAATACTCCCTATATTATAGTAAGTGATAACCAAAAATATTCAATAGAATTTGAATCAATAGAAAGAAAAACAAAAAACAAAAAAATCCCTAACAAACATTTTACATGTTACTTCTTCCGATAAACCAAGTTACAAAAAATAAATTTAAAAACCAAAAAGATTCCTCATTACTCCTGTTGAGCCTTTATCTTCATTGGTATAACAAGTATATTGATTCAAGAAAACTAAAAATGGTTCATAAGAAAATATCATACCAAATAAATTACTATAATTCGAGTCTATTTAGAGTACCTCACTAAAGGGATAACTTTTAAATAAAGAGGTGATTCTCTTAGGGGATTTCCATTGAAAAAAATTCATCCACGTTATTTATTAACCCTAATCAGAGATATACTTCCAAAAACACGTGACATGAATCATATAAATTAATACACCTCAACTCGTACCAAATATTATACTTTTATATGATGGGAAAATCCTAAAAATATAAACCCTTCAACAAAAAACAAATCAAACCTAAATAATAAAAAATACTTTTCTAAACAATTTCTCATACTCATAAAACCAAAATTTCCATTACAAACACTCCTCAATTTATATTTTTATGGCACCCATTTTACAAGTGAAAATAGTTGAAAAACAAGTCATCATTACTCCCATTAAAAAACATGGTACAATTCTCAAATTTATTTTAATGTTATTGGAATCCTTTTCTGAAAATAATGAAATTTAAAATACTTTATAAATGAATTATATCTTATAAAATAACTTACATAAGGAACCACATCTATTTTTTGAAAAAAAAATCAAAATTATCACAAATAAATAAATAATATTATAAATAACTCTATGAGATACAGGGAAATTAATTCTCAAAATTCCACAAAAACAAATTTTAAAAATCAAACATTTTATAAAACTTCCCTATTCCTTCCCAAAAATTTATCATTAAACATCATGATTATAAAAAATGTAACACCATGAATGATATTATCACTTTAAAACACTATTTATAAAAAATGGTAATTTTTTCAAAATGAAAACAGAAAAAATCTAAAATCAGTAGTATTTATAATAAACTTATTTTACCAAAATGAATATTTACAAAATAAAGATTAAGATAACATAAAACCAGACATCAAACCGATACCCATTTCAAAAACATCAATACCCCATCCTGAACTCCCTTAATATATCTCGAATATATAGGAACTACTTCAATATAAATTCAGTAACTAAATAAGTCATGATAAAAAATATTGGGTGGGTAAAGATCCATTCATGGTTTAGATGCCTTATTTTTCATGTTGTGTCCTAATCAATGTGGAAACCTCTAGGATGATCATAAAAACCATTGCATAGTCTATTTATGGTTTATTAGTCTTTTAATGATAACCATTCTCCCCTATTTATTCTTTTTCATCATTCAAAAACACAATAGTAGCCCCAAAATCACTTACTGGTCTAGTAGGGGATTCAAAACCCATTATTCCCTGTGAAAATATAATTATACCAATCAAGAACAGAAAAAACTTTAACACTAAATACTGTTAAAAATACTGAATTGAGGTTCATCAGATGTATTTTATAGCCAAGAACTCCCCTATATACATAGCACGAGTCCAAACATCCATATCATTACACTACCATGACACATCCCAAAATAAAAATATGGTAATGAAATGAATCAAGACCTTAAAAAAATAAAAATACAAGATATAATTTCTAATGAACTAGACTGTTCAAACCCACCATGTCACTCATCTATATTCTCCACTTGAACCAAAGTGTATTCCAATTCCCCAAGGGATGAAATCTTATTCTTTTGAATTGAGGAATATAGTTGGTTAATTTATTTTCCATCAAATTAAATTTGACAAAAAATGGATTTTTTTGAAAGTTCCCCACAGAACACCCATACATTGTACATACATGATAATATATAAGTATAACAAAATATTTTAAAAATCATAAAAGACACATCCAAAATAATCACATAACATGGTAAGAATAGAAGATAATAAATAAAGATATAATTGTGGCACTTTTGGAATATATATTGATATACCAAAATAAAAAACATGGATGAAAATAATGAGGTTAACCCCATGCAAACCATGGATTCCCTATACATACCAACTCACATTGGTTTCCTAAGAGAATGATAAACAATGTGAAAATAAAATGGAGAGGTTTTCGAAATAATAAATGTTTAATACCCAACAACAAGGTGTGTGTACATGGTTTCAGTAACAAGGCTAGTGTGAATTTACCAAGGTTTCTGCGCAATTACATTAAATAAATATGAAAACAATTATTGTTTCAAATACATTAAAAAAATATAGGATTTTATTTATAATATAAAAAAAGTAAACATAATCAATATTTTTAATAAATTAAAAACCATTATTTAATTATACAACTAATGTAAAAATTCTTTAGAACCCAATATATAAACCATAACTATCAGGAAAAATATAAAAACCTATTTTCAAAAAAAATCTAAAATAATAATCCATAACTAAAAAATAATTTTCATTTTGAAACCACTATTCATAGGAACATTGAAACCCATTTAATTATAACACACCAACTCATAGGTGTTAAGAAACAAAGAACTTGTAGGCATCATAAGATCATAGAATAATATGAATGTAATAAAGCATACATGAATATTTCCACTTTTCTAAAAATCATAATGAAATACAAACAATCACAAAATATTGATCTCAAATGTTTAACAACTATTCAAAGAGTATGTTTTATGAGGTACATCCTTGTTCATATAGTGAGATGATAATAATAACACTACTAAAATGCATAACAATAGATACAACATATTGTGTCCAACATTAAAAAAGTCCATTTTATTATCCCACTACAGATGAGTTTACCTGATAATTTAATTCGTATATATTACATCATCTAGGAAGAATATTCAATAAATCTCATATATATACATACCTGAGGACTATAAAGGCTTTCTATTTTTTGTGACTATGTAAATAATTATTTTTTCAAGAATGATCTATAATAAATCCTAAAAGATCTTCTCATATAATACACATCTTAGAAAAACTCTAATTAAAACCATTCTTAAAAACCATATGAAATTATATATACTAATTGGTGGGATCCGATGATTAGTAATGGTAGATATAATATATTTTTATCAATGATTATTAGTGTGTACAGATAAAAAAATGCTATTAAAAAATATCATATCTTGTTAAAAAAAATATAACCAATTAGTTAAGTATAATTAATAATAAATAATGGATTAATGGTTTTTCTATAAATACATGTTTAGAGAACCAAATCATGACATACATGGACATTACATTACTTTTGCAGAATACATAATACATAACAAAAACAGACACCCAAAGACCGTAATAGTTTAGTGTCTTTGGAAACTCAGAACCTAATATTCTAATCATGGTGATTGATCTTTAACATCTCTCATAAATATTTTCGCCTTTCATTTTCTTACATAAAACATTTCTTCAAATCCTGGTGAAAAGAAAACATATAAAGGGTGATCTTAAATTCTCATTAAGGGTTATCATGGAGAAAATAAAAAAAACCATATACATTTGAGCTTAAAAACATGAACATGATGTTTAAACATCAAAATCTGGAGTTGTGAAGTAAATCTTCGTAGTAAGTAATAAATAGATAATGAAGGGACATTAATCATGATAAAATATCATGGGAATAAAACATGTAATTGTGCCAACCCATTAAGCACATGTTATGATTTATATATTAACCAAGGCATTGCTTCCAAGACCATCATAGTGGACAAAGTCCATTACTGAACTGGGTTTACATGTCATTCCAGCCCTGTATTACTATAACAGATTAACATTCCGTTCCAGACATGTATACCTCGTGAGATATAAATCATTAACTAATGAATTGGAGGTAGGTATAGGTCCCACCCATCTCTTAATAAAATCATTTTTTTGTGTGCCCCAAAGTAATCATAAATCATTCGTCATACCCCAAAAAATAAAATAGGTTTTATAAACATCATCCCATCATAACAAAATCTATATTGAATAAATGGATATCATTTTATCATCAGAAAATGAAACCATGTAAATCATGGAGTCATTATACTAGAGACATAAAAATGTAGAATAATGTCACCTTTTATGAAAAATAGTTTTGATAAAACACTTGAAATTAATTCTTGAGGAAAATATCCTTTCTTCTTCAAAATAATTTTCTTTTCTCAAAATTCCATTCAATTTTAAAAGGAATGGAATTTTTTTGAAAATAACAATGAAATCTTATGGATTATGCTTTATGGATATAATTCTTTATTAAACTAGAAATATCCATTCATACCGTATAAGTTTAAAAAAACATTCCCCTCTAACTTTTGTTAGAAAAGTCCAAAAGTAACTCGTATGGTAAAAAAAGGAAGATTCCTTACATACCATGTAGTGAAAGTCAATAATTGGTAAAAATAACATTAAACATACATGAAAATATTTTTATAAAACATAGTCATGGATGATAAATATAACCCCAGTAAATACTTACGAATAAACCATCTCGGTTAAGAGCGAGATTGGAATAATTATCCCTTACCTTAAGTCCAATTTCTTCTTTATGTCTCTGAACCACTTGTATAATGATTTAAATAATGTCATTTACTTATTAAATAATCCTAGTAATTTTTATGATATCATATATGATTCACTTATGACTTTATATTACCCGTTCATTTGTCAATTCCACGTTGAAGGAGCATTTTGGGTAATAATCGTTTCATTTATCGTATGAATTTGGACTTGTTGATGTTGATATTATTACTTATATCATGATTTACTTACATCAAAAATGTAAAACAAGATTTATACATCATATATATATATATTCAGTATATATATATAGATAGATAAATGAAATGAAATACATCGTTCATGGAGACGGTTGGTCGTACATACGCATGAACGCTGTTTTCCATTCCTTATTGACTTGAATGTAACTAAGTAGATGAAATATATATATATACACATAAATATAGTAGCATTATTTTGTAATATATCCTAGTATTATTCATTTTATATACTTTATAATCATTCTTGAATGGTTAACATTGAGAATTAGTCCCCTTGTGTCGTGGAGACAGTAATCCGTACACACACACGAGCAATGATATCGTTCCCATAATTATTTAATGGAATTGGAGTGGAAGATATAATATCTCATAATTTTTATCATGTTATAATAATAATATATAGTTATTATTTCCCCAATTATAACCATCCAAGTAAGATTGTGGTGGAAAAATAGATTACACCACACCTTGGAGACAATATTCTGTATGTAGACACGCGCGGTGGTTTCATTTTCCATAGGATGGATAAAATATGAAATATGGTTGTTTCATATTTATAATAACATAAAAGTATATTATCTATACTGATGTTATTACATTATAATGATACAAATAAAGAATAGTATGTAAAAGATTAAATAAATTTGAGATAATCGGTAAAGGATATTACCTCTTCTTCGACGCTCCTCTTCTAAACGTCATTTTAGGGAACTAAAGTTGGTCTTTGAAGAAGACCAGGACCTCTCGTATGTATATAAGGAAGTGTAAAATAGAAATGGATAGGGTTTGGCAAGGTTTTAAGGCTCAAAATTTTTGGGAGAGGAGTGGGAGGAGGTTCCCTTTAATAAGAGAGGAGAAGAGCAATTTTGGAATCCTCTAAAAAATTAATTTATAATAAACCCAAACTCCACTTAAAAACATCCAAAATGTCTTGAATTTGATGCTGATATGAAATAGTGTTTCAATATGATCAGCCAATAAAATTTAGACATGTTAGAAATTTATTTTAAACCTTATCAACTTGAATTATACTAAATTAATCTATTTAATTTCATTTGTGCTAATAATATTATAAATTTTTAATTGTCAAAAATAATTACTTATGGGTTTTTAATTGTCCATAATTAGATACTATAAGACATTTCCGACCATATAAATTTCAATTTATAATTTTGAAATATTTTTGTGATTTTTAAACAATTTAATAATATGTTATTTTTATAAAATATCAATAGTGTCAATTTTATCACTATTTGATTATTTGAATTTACATAAAATCCACATAGAAGATATATTAAAACCAAAATATTTAATAGATCCGTTACATGTAATATTCGTCTTGAAAATTTGTGGATAACATTAAATAGTTCATAAAATATTTATTTCTATATTTTTAAAACCATTTATTTGATATTTCAATCAAAAAATAATTTCTACATCATTATTAATTCACCATTAATGATAAATATTTAATCCCTAAAAATTATAAATAAATTCATATGATGTATATAATTTTATTATATTTCTAGTGACTATTTATGTTCAACATTTTATGAAGTTTATCACTAAATTTAATTTATTAAACTTATAAGATATAAGTGAGTGACATGTTGTCACTTTCTTTGGTTTTAATAATAATTACATCCTTGTCATGGTAAAAAGTCTATTAAATGAATCTATTCCGACCCTTAGGTGATATGGTTCTACTTTTATTTATCCAATAGAATTTTGGCAGGTGTTATGGTAATTTTATAATCTTATTTGTACCCTTAAATACCTAATTTACCTTTAACTATGGTCAATAAAATTTACCATAGTTACTATTCATAATTCCTAAATATAAAAAATAGACTATTAACATAATTTGTACCAACTGATTCCAAATATGGAGTCCATTTTTTCAAATTTAGTACCCAGAATTTGCAGTATTTTATTTAAAATTAATCCAGTTGCTGAAAAAATAGGTTTTAAAAGTTAAAACATTGCAAAAGATTGGAATGTTTTTACCTATGAGTTCAATGTAAAATTAATGATAATGACTTAAATTATGTTGAAAGGTAAAAATAAATTCTATTTATACTTTAAAATCATTCAATATTATAAATTAACCATATAAATTTTCTTGATGAAAAATGTTTTTTTAAATAAAATTTAGCATATTTTTACTCTTCATCACAATATGAAAGTTAACAGAAAAATATTAAAATATTATCCAAATTAAATTTATATATTATTATTGCAATGAATATGTTTATATAGTCAAATTGAACTCACAAACATGTCAAAAAATAGATTTAATGTTGGTTCACCATCAAAAGGTGGAAAAAATATATTTTTGGAAGCATATTTCCTTTACACAAAAAATTGATTTTGTTCTCATCACTTGTTCTCGAAAACAGTTAAGATGAATTATACTAATATAAAATTCAAATTTTTGTTAATACTATTCATAAAGGATACTTCATAATAATATTATAACAATGTATCGTTATTTAGTAAAACTCAGGATTGCGTACAACACACACTATTGAGGAAGGTCACTCGTGCGTGAAATAGAAGCCACATATATTGTTTGCATATATTACATGCCAATACAGTGTTTAATATAGTGCAAGATAATCTTGGTGTAGCATAAATCAAAAGACATAAATGGAATTAAATATATTATCTATCATAAAATCTCAGGGTGTTATATTCTACCCCCATTAAAATAAATTTCGTCCGCGAAATTTGTTGGGGTTATAAATTGTTTTCTACTTGAAAGTTTCATTCATAGAAAACCATATCGTAAAAAGGAATACTAAAACTTAATTTTAAAAAGGAAAGTTAGAATCGAAACGATCACCCAAAGTAACTCAACACTGGGTTTCCACATAAGAGAATATAGGTGAAAATATAGATATGGAAGAGAAATCTAACCATCATTTTTTGATGAAGAGTAGTAGAGAACATGGATATGAAAAATCCAAAAATCACAAAGCCATAAATTTTTTATGATCTAATTTACCATCTTATTTGTCGGATATGAGGGTACAAGGTAAACATTTTTGGTTTTCAAGTTCATTTCCCTAAAGTTGTTTACTTTTTGTATAAGGAGAAATACATAATATATTTCAGTGTAATATCATCATTGGTAATTCCATGAAAAATTTCCACTTCATCTCTTGTTTCAAGAAATTAAGTAAAATTTTTCATTCTTAAATTATTAGTGGATCATGCGATAGAATGATTGGTTATTCTATCTCCCTTTATCACAAAAAGTTAGAACAAATTATTAAATATACATATGTCCCTCTATGGTGTATATGATTCCAAAAATGGTCTTATACTTTAACTATTATACCAATCAATAAAATAAAACTTATTTTTAGTAACTAAGGATTTCATGTAGGCCAGTGGTAGGAGACAAAGGACTGTCATACTTTTGTTTTGGGTTCGATTCCCACATCCTGGTTCGATGTGACGGGTTGTCGCCTGTCCATAATATTGTAATTTTTATGAAACTATACTATTATAACATTGTATAAAAATGTTTTATCCTTAATCAATACTATCTAATGTCCAACTTAATCCATTCTAACATTTAGTCTTATCAAAAATACTTTTTCCCAATCTCATAGTATAAATAAAATGATTACAGGAGAGGTCATCTACCAAGAATGTGAATACCATCATTAATCCCCCGTATATCATAAGATATATCTTGTCAGTTACATTCCAAACATGTGAATTACTTAATCATTTATTCTCTTGAAACATGAATTACCATAGAATCTTTGTGAAAACATGAATGCTGTCAAAAGTTCGCTCTTTCCACATACCAAAATCCCGAAATTTCTATATACTCAAACTAGGATATCTCTTTGTACTTACATCAGTCATTAGCTCATTAATACTATCAAAAATTACATTATCTCCTTATCCCATCATTATGCGAATATTATGTGCTTTCAAAAAATGTTTCAATCACTTTTCATGGTTGCAGATACAATATAATTGTTCAAAACCACAACAAACCAATACATATATATTCTAATATTCCACGATACTATAAATGAGATTTCATAACACTACTTGGGAATCCCATTACATAAACACTTAATTATTCCACCACTTTGTTGTCATATTCAACATCGAAAATAGTTATCACATGTGACTTCCCTTTTTCTTTGCCTTAATAGGTTGTTCATGTCAATCATTATTAACCCTTGGATTAGGGAATTGGTTATCATAATGCCCCATTTCCTTGCACTTGTAGAATTGAATGTTGGTGGTGCGTTCTCTGTAGTCTTTTCTCTATTCGCATCATTAGCTGTAACACCCCAGGTAAATAAAGAATATGAAATTTTTATATTTATCCATATTTGTGAATAAAATGTTAATATTAATTTAAAGGGAACACTATTCTCGATGTCTTACCCAATTAGCAACAACGAGTTCCTTTGAAATCTTACGTTGCACTCTAATAATAAAATAATTTTATTTTAAATGGTAGTTAACACCTAGCCATTGTAATGAGGGGAATGAACAGAACTAACTACAAAATGATTATATATGTCTGTAAAATATTTTTACTTTTTACAATACATGTTAGAGGATTAAAAAATGTGAATGAATCCAATTTTAAGCGTAAACTTTCTAATATTCTTTAAAAGGTCGATTAACCACCTTTTGATGGCGAACTGCTTTTAAATCCACTTTTTGACAATTTTATGTGTTATATTTGACAAACTAAAATTTTTATTTAGAATCAGGGCATCAAAATTTACTTTGTGTAATTTTTTGTTATTTTTTCGATAAAGTTCATTTTTTAATGAATAGTGAAAAATGTTGTATTTTAATTCAAAACCTCTTTTTAATCTAATTTATTTATATAATTAGATTATTTTTTGAATTGGTTTTAAATTGAAATTAGAATATATTTTTACCATTTAATCCAATAGTTGTCATTGAAATTAATTTCACTTTGAAATTGGACTTAAACTACTGTTAATCTTTTAATAGATATTGTTTCTTAAAACCAATCTATTTGTTTTGACAGTGGGAATTAATTATTAAATTAATTAATACAACTCATTTGTTGTGAATTCTGTAAAATAGTTATCATTTTAGAATTCTGAATATCAAATATAACTTAGGGGGAATTTCTGGTATTTTTCTGAAAAACTTCAATTTTAGATGAATAGTGAAACCACTAAGTTGTAGTTAAAGAAACTGATTTTTCATTTAAATGAAACTTTTCCACTTATGTGATTTTATTTTCAAAAATCTGACATACATGGTTGTAATAAAGAAGTAAATTTGGTTCAATGAGATTAAAATAATTTTTGGTGAATAGTAACTTTTAAGTTTTATTAATCGGGATTAAAGGTAATAAGTGTAATTTAAGGTAAAAATAATGTTTTAATAATATGAAATGACCTATAAACATGTCATAACCTCATTTTATGTTTCATTGTCGACCAATACAATCCATGGTTCATCTTGGGGACCCCATGGAGCCACTTTGGTAGGAAAATGACATAACTATCTTTTTATTTAAAGTTAAAATAAAAATGTCACAAACATGAGTTGTTTTACAAAAACTATTTTTAAATGGGGTTACACAAGTCATATTTTTGACTATAAATATTAATTATAAAGCTAAAATGATTTCCTACATCATGATCGTTTTTATAATTTTTATACATAAAATAAATTAATTTATGTATAACACCGTGATGATGCAGTGATTACCTCATAAATGAACGATTTAAATAAAATGAGAAGAGAGGGTGAAATATAAGTCTTACACTTGTCACAAACCAATTATATGGGTGGATTTAGAAACATTATCACCTTATCCTAGAAATATATCCTTTTGGGACCTTTTAAATCCGAAATTCATTTTATAATAAAGTAATATTTTATAACTTTCCAAGAGTGCCCCTCCTCTCCTCTTATAAAAGGCCCCCACCTCTACCACCTTACACACACCTCTCAAGACTTTGTCTCAGCCAAACTCTACCCATTTCATCTCTACACATCCCTCTATTCATCATTGAAGCCTCAATATTGGCAGAATCCTTTCCAAGGAAGCCTTTGAGCTCAAATCAAAGAGAGTTACCCGATTTAAAGGTAATGTCTTCCCTTGTGTTCTTTTGTCTTATTTTGATTCTCCAAACCCCTAAACTCTTTTTATTACTTTTTTTGAAACATAACCAATATCTTAAATATAATAGGATGTTTTTATATGAAGTATTAGAGTTTCACTTTCACACACCTTCATCTAATGGTTAATGAACATACTATTTCGGTGGATGGCGAATTACTGCCTCACGAAGCGATGATTGTTCAATATTCTTTTATCACCTTCAAAGGTGGCCATTAAGATGTCACTATATTTATATATGATATATAATATTTTTATTTTTTCCTTAATCTTCTGTAGTTTTCATTTATGGCATACCTTTATGGTTTCCATTATGGGTAAACACGATATCTTCATTTTAGGAAGTGCAGACTACCGCCCCCTCAAAGTGATTTGATTCGTTAATGCCATATGTGGGACGTATAAAGGATGGAATTAATGGTGTTACATATTATATCCTACTGGAATTATAATATACCTTTATATAATTATTATTTCATTCCATTGAATACAAAAAAAAAGAAATGAAAGTAGAGTTCATGCGTACGTACAGCTTACCGTCTCCATGAACGATACATTTCATTTCTTATCTCCAAATGTTATGTACTATTATAAGAACATATGTATAATGGGTATATATGTAATATATTTCATCTAAATTATAGATATCATTCTTGAATTATAATATATATATCTTTAATTTTGTTTCAATTCCATTAATATGACAAAAAAATGAAAGTAGTGTTCATGCGTACGTACGGCCTACCGTCTCCATGAACGGTGCTTTTAATTTTTTTTCCAAATTATATGGAATAGTATAAAATGAATATATACTGGATATTTATTATATATAAAACATGAATACAATTCTGGATATGATGTACCTATAACTACATTGAAAATTCTTTTCCAACAAGTTCAATTTTTACTCATGTACCGAACATCGAAAAAAACGTCTGATATGAACTCACTTTATTAAAAAATTATTATAACATTATAATATGTTATATGAACAGAATAATAATATTTAAAGTAGGTCCTTAAGAAATTATAAATTGACCAAATTTTATTATTCAGGAGATTAAAGAACGATCGAGTCATGTCTGACACGAGGTAAGGGATCCAACCTCTCTCTTTCTTTTTAAGTACTCTCTTTTATGTCATTTATTTTATGCTCATCTTTCTTATGTTTGGGGATGTTCTTTTATATTACTCATACTTTACTTTTTATGTTAATTTTATGAGAGACCCTATTTGATCTCATAAATCCATTTTTGGTTGTTTTAAGTGGCGTCGTTAGGCTGCCGTGTTTTCATAAGGGATTTTTCATCTCACTTTTATTCCCGTGAGATTTATGCTACATTTGCCACAATTTCCTTTTAGTGGTGTTTTTACTACCCAATATTTTACTCTTGGTTTAATATACTTTCGTTTATGAGTATTTACATCAATGTTGTATTGTCATTCTTTCATGGGGTGTATGTTTCGAAAGATACCCAAGTCGGTAAGGGAACCTTTCACCCTCCTCTTTTTAAAAGACATCTTTTGTTGGGTCTTTTAATTTACATATTTTAATGTTGGGATATGTTCTTATATATCCTTATTGGTGTAAATTTTATGTCCAAGTGATGAGATACCCTTTTAATCTCTCATCAACTCATTTTCTGAGTTTTGAAGTGACGATGTTTGGCTGTCAAATTTTTTGCAAGGGAACTTCTTAATCCAGTTTTGAATCATTGGGATAAGTTGGTACTCCTTGAATATGTCATTCTATTAATATGTGTGAATAACCTATGATTTTTTTACACTTAATATCCACTTATATTTGGTGTATTCATTTGTCACACATAATTATTTAATTTAATTTTCCTTAATCCAAGGATACCGTCTTTGTATGGTACTTCGTCTCAATATCCTTTCATTGAGGCATATTTTGTTTTATACACAATCTTCTTTTATATGTTGTATAAAAACCTTTGACTTTTATATTTATCCAAAAGGAATCTTTTTTTATACGAAGCGTTTTACTAAACGACAAAAGGGAATGTTTTTGTCGTACGTATGCGACGACAACGACTTCTCCACCGCCGTGACCATTATTTGAGTTTCGTCTTCCTCTACAAGACATAACCTTTTTTTAAAAGAAAAATAAATACCATGTTTTACTTTTCATTTATTTTGGTATTGAAAATGGTTTTCATAATGTTTATATATCAATGTGTTGTATTTATATCTTGTGATTGAAAAGAAGAAATGTTATGTTTCCTTTATGCATGTTTTATGTGATACGATTATATTATTGTTCTTGGGAATTATTATGAAGATGGGTGGTTCTGTGATAAACTAAGGGCGGGTGATCCCGATAGAGCTATCCAATGCATTGGTTAATGTGAAGGAGTTAAAAATTAAGGTTTCTCTGAAGATATTTAGGGACTATACTGTGATGGGTATTCCAAACATAACCATGAGAGTTACTCCCTACGTAAGAATGTTATAAATTTCTCAAGTTACCTTTATGTCTTATGATTTATATGATTTATTCATGATTTTATGAGGTATGTTAAAGATCATATGTTTTATTGGTAATGTATGATTTCATTCTTATGTATATATGTAATCGTGTTTCCTTTCCATATTTTTATATCCCTTACTAAGCTTTTTATACTCATCCCAAGTTTTTGAAATGTTTTTCACATGTCAAGGGAAAGTTACATGATATGACGAAAGTGCCAAGGGAGTGTCAAGAAAGAATCCATGTTTTATTTTAAATGTGTTTCTGTTGAAGGGAAAAATGAATACTATCTTTTATGTAACCACATTGTTTAAATGTTGAATGTAATGCATATTTTATGACTTAATTCTCTAAAACTCTAAACCTGAAAAGATCCTCAACGTATATTCTCGAAGTAACTCAAGATTAAGTAATGTTTATGGCCAGGTCCATATAGTTGGTATCAGCGGTCAGTTTTGATAACTTTAGAGGATAGGGTATTCTCTAAGAATAAGTGACATTACCATAATGGTTAGGATTTCAGAAAGAGTCCTAGTTTTGATAAAGTGAATGAGTAAGTATATCTTAGTGTTTATATTCCTCATTAGTACATGATGGTTTTTTTGATATACTCACACTGACATTTCACTTTTTAGTGAATGGATGGATCTAGTAGGAACCAAATTGATAATAGGTTTGAAGGAAACTGTGGTGGTTCTTTGATTAGGAGACTGGATGAAATGGGGGATTCAATGAGGAAACTCGTGGTTGTTCTAAACCAACTATCAAGGAGTTATGATCAACCACTTGTACCTTGGTATGTTCTATAATGCATCATGTACGAGATGACCAATCGATGTGGAAGTTCAGGTAATAATTATAATGGTAACCATTAGGGTTTATATGATCCTTACTTTTGAGTTAATTGTGGGTAATTATATGTTATGATGGAAAATGAAAGGAATGAGATAAACTTGAGGTTAAAATATTTTATGATTATTTTGGAATATTTTATCTTATTTTGGGGAATGTTTTAAGAATTATGTAGTTTTGGAAAAAGGACAACACACGGACCATGTGACAACCCGTCACTTCGGACAAAGCTGTGGGAATCGAAACCACAACCGAAGTGCGACTGGTATTTATCGCCTACCCCTGGACAACATGAAGTCCCGGGTTATTTTGACTAATTCTTTTTAGTTAGATGATTTTAGGAATCAAGAGTAAGTTTATTTTGGGTTATCTATGGAAATTATTAACCTATCCTGGAGGATATGTGATTGGGTTAATTAATTTTCTATATGAGACTTTAAGAGAAACTGATGTTATTTGGTGATAAGTGTTAATTTGTACCTCGGAAGACTATGTTATTAAATCCATCATATATTTGGGTTTCAATCTTAGTTTGGTTTACTCTGAATAATTTTATGGACAAATTGTTTAACGAATGGTCTTCATTGAAATTTGGGTTTTGTTGGACAAATTTTGGAGATTAGGAATAGATTTCTTTTAATAAAGGGTTATCCTTTTCTGGATTATCTTATTTTGTTCTAATAATTTTTGTTTTGGTAAGGTTCTAAAGACATGGGAAATATATAGTCCTCTTTTGTGGATTAGGTTATTCTCTAGAAGTTGATTATAGTACTCTTAGTGTGAACAACTCTTCCTAAATACTCATCATTTGGGGAAAGTATTAGTTTGTGTAAGAAATATAGTAAAATTTGAAAGTCAACATGACAAGTAAATATGTTTCCTTAAGATAAAAAATAAATTCTTCAATGAAAAGTAACTTAAAACAAAAATGTTGTCTATTAACTTTTCCTACTGGGGAATCGAATACCGTTTAACCCACAACAAGTTTGTGATTTTCTTGTGGTTAACATTCTCCTAAACATGTTTTCTGTCACTCTCCCTGAGAAAATGACCCTTTTCTTTTTCTTCCATATCCATGTTTACATGGAATACTAGTATAGGTTAACTAGGGTGGCCTTTGTAATTCTCTTTCTTTATTTTAAAGTGATTGTTTTTTCGACTCTTGTTTCGATGTGGGACTTTTAATGATGTTTCCGAGCCTAATTTTAAAATTGCGAGGACACAATTCTCAAAAGGTGGGAAGGATGTAACACTCTAGGAAAATAAAGAATATGAAATTTTTATATTTATCCCTATTTTTGAACTAAATGTTAATATTAATTTAAATGAAACGCAGTGCTCGATATCTTACCCAATACGCAACAATGAGTTCCTTTTAAATCTTACGTTGCACTCTAATAATAAAATAATTTTATTTTAAATGGTAGTTAACACCTAGCCGTTGTAATGAGGGGAATGAACAGAACTAACTACAAAATGATTATATATGTTTGTCAAATATTTTTACTTTTTACAATAAATGTTAGAGGATTAAAAAATGCGAATGAATCCAATTTTAAGCGTAAACATTTTAATATTCATTAAAAGGTCGATTAAGCGCCTTTTGATGGAGAACCTCTTTTAAATCCACTTGTTGAAAATTTTATGTGTTATATTTGACAAAATAAAATTCTTCTTTAGAATCGGGGCATCAAAATTTACTTTGTGTAAATTTTTGGTATTTTTCTCATATAGTTCATTTTTAATGAATAGTGAAAAATGTTGTATTTTAATTCAAAACCACTTTTTAATATAATTTATTTATATAATTATATTATCTTTTGAATTGGTTTTAAAGTGAAATTAGAATATATTTTTACCATTTAATCCAATAGTGGTCATTGGAATTAATTTCACTTTGAAATTGGACTTAAACTAGTGTCAATCTTTTAATAGATATTATTTCGTAAAAACACGCTATTTGTTTTCATAACGGGAATTAATTATTAAATTAATTAATGCAACTTATTTTTTGTGAATTTTTTAAAATATAAATAATTTTTGAATTCAGAATATCAAATATATCTTAGGGGAAATTTTTGGTATTTTTCTGAAAAACTTCAATTTTAGATGAATAGTGAAACCACTAAGTGGTAGACAAAGAAACTGATTTTTTGTTTAAATGAAACTTTTCCACTTCTGTGATTTGATTTTCAAAAGTCCGACATAAATTTTTGTCATTAAAAAAGTATAATGTGGTTCAATGAGATTAAAATAATTTTTGGTGAATAGTAACTTTTAAGTTTTATTAATTGCGATTAAAGGTAATTAGTGTAATTTAAGGTAAAAATAATGTTTTAATAATATGAAATGACCTAGACACATTTCCTACCCTCATTGGATGTGTCATGGACGACCACGACAATCCATGGGTCAACTTGGGGACCCCATGGAGCCACTTTGGTAGGAAGAAGACATAAATAACTTTTTTTTAAAGTAAAAAAATAAAAATGTCACAAACATGAGTTGTTTTACTAAAATAATTTTTAAATGGGGTTATACAAGTCATATTTTTGACTATAAATACTAATTAGAAATATAAAATGATTTCCTACATCATGATATTTTTTTTTTAATTTTTAGACATTAGAAAAATTAATTTATTTATGACACCGTGATGATGCAGTGATTACCTCATAAATGAACGATTTAAATAAAATGAGAAGATAGGGTGAAATATAAGTCTTACAATTTTTACAAACCAATTGGATGGGTGTATTTCAAAACCGTATCACCTTATCCTCTAAATATATCCTTTTGGGACCTTTTAAATCCGAAATTAATTTTATAATAAAGTAATATTTTATAACTTTCCAAGAGTTACCCTCCTCTCCTCTTATAAAATGCCCCCACCTCTACCACATTACACACACCTCTCATGCCTTTGTCTTGGAAAAACCCTGACCATTTCATCTCTCCATGTCCCTCTCTTCATCATTGAAGCCTCACTTTTGGCTGAATCCTTTCCAAGGAAACCTTTGAGCTCGAATCAAAGAGAGTTGCCTGATTTAAAGGTAATGTCTTCCCTTGTGTTCTTTTGTATTATTTTGCTTCTCCCAACCCCTAAACTCTTTTTATTACATTTTTTGTAACAAAAACTGTATCTAAATATACTATGATGTTGTTATAAGAAGGATTCGAGCTACACTTTCACACACCTTCGTCTAATGGTTAAAGAACATACTGTTTCTGTGGATGGCTAATTACTGCCTCACGAAACAATGATTGTTCAATATTCTTTTAACACCATAAAAGGTGGCCATTAAGATGTCACTATATTTATATATGATATATAATATGTTTATGTTTTCCTTACACTTCTGTATTTTTCATTTATGGAATATAATTATGGTTTCCATTATGGGTAAACACGATATCTTCATTTTAGGAAGTGCGGACTACCGCCCCCTCAAAGTGATTTGATTCGTTAATGCCATATGTGGGATGTATAAAGGATGGAATTAATGGTATTAAATATGATATCCTACTGTAATTATAATATACCTTTATATCATTGTTATTTAATTTTATTGAATACAAAAAAATGAAATTAGCGTTCAGGTGTACGTACGGCTTGCCGTCTCCATGAATGGTACATTTCATTTCTTATCTCCAAATGTTATGTACTATTATATGTACATATATATAATGGATATATATGTAATATATTACATATAAATGGTAGATATCATTCTATAATTATAATATATATATATCTCATTTTGTTTTAATTCAATTAATATGACAAAAAAAATGAAAGTAGCGTTCATGCGTAGGTACGGCCTACCGTCTCCAGGAACGGTGCTTTTAATTTTTTTTCCAAATTCTATGGAATAGTATAGAATGAATATATACTGGATATATATGATATTTAAAACATCAATACTATTCTGGATATGATGTACCTATAACTACATGGAAAATTCTTTTCCAACAAGTTCTATTTTTACTCACGTACCGAACATTGACAAAAACTTCTGATATGAACTCACTTTATTAACATATTATTATAACATTATAATATCTGATATGAACAGAATAATAATATTTAAAGGATGTCCTTAAGAAATTATAAATTGACCAAATTTTAATATTCAGGAGAATAAAGAACGATCGAGTCATGTCGGAAACGTGGTAAGGGATCCAACCTCTCTCTTTCTTTTTATGTACTCTCTTCTATGTCATTTCATTTAAGCTCATCTTTCTTATGTTTGGGGATGTTAAATTATATTTTTCATAGAGTACATTTTATTTTCATATTATGAGTGACCCTATTTGATCTCATAAATCAATTTTTGGAAGTATTAAGTGGCGCCGTTAGGCTGTCATGTGTTCGTAAGGGATTTTTCATCTCACTTTTATTCCCATGAAATTTATGATACATTTGCCACAATTTTATTTTAGTGGTGTATGTACTGCCCATTATTTTACTCTTTTTGTAATATACTTTCGTTTATGAGTATTTACATCAATGTTGTATTGTCCTTCTTTCATGGGGTGTATGTTTTGAATGAAACGCAAGTCGGTAAGGGAACCTTTCACCCTCCTCTTTTTAAAAGACTTCTTTTGTTGGGTCTTTTAATTTACATATTGTAATGTTGGGATATGTTATTATATATCCTTATTGATGTAAATTTTATGTCCATGTGATTAGATACACTTTTTATCTCTCATCAACTAATTTTCTGAATTTTGAAGTGACGCCGTTAGGCTGTCAAATTTGGTGCAAGGGAACTTCTTAACCCAATTTCGATTATTTAGGATAAGCTGGTGCTCCTTGAATATGTTGTTCTATGAATATCTGTGAATACCCTCTGATTGTTTTAAACATAATATCCACTTATATTTGGTGTATTCGTTTGTCACAGATAATTATGTAATTGATTTGCCCTTAATCCAAGGATATCGTCTTTGTATGGGACTTCGTCTCAATCTCCTTTCATTGAGGCATATTTTGTTTTATACACAATATTATTTTATATGGTGTATAAACCACTTTGAATTTTTCATTTATCCAAAATGAATGTTTTTATATGAATAGTTTTACTAAATGAAAAGGGGAATGTTTTTGTCGTACGTATGCGGCGACAATGACTTCTACTCCACCGTGACCATTATTTGAGTTTCGGCTTCCTCTACAAGCCATAACCTTTTTTTAAAAGAAAAATAAATACCATGTTTTAATTTTCTTTTATTTTTGTATTGAAAATGGTTTGCATAATGTTTTTATATCAATGTGTTGTATTGATATCTTGTGATTGAAAAGTGGAAATGTTAGGTTTCCTTTATGCATGTTTTATGTTATACGATTATGTTATGGTTCTTGGGCATTATTATGAAGACGGGTGGTTCCGTGATAAACTAAGGGTGGGTGACCTGATATAGCTCTCCAATGCATTGGGTAATGTGAAGGAGTTAAACATTAAGGTTTCTTTGAAGAGATTTAGGGAATATACTGTGATGGGTATTTCAATCGTAACCATGAGGGTTACTCCCTACGTAAGAATGTTATGAATGCCTCAATCTTCCTTTATGTCTTATGATTTCTATGATTTATTCCTGATTTTATGAGGTATGTTAAAGTGGTTATGTTTTATGGGTAAAGTATGATTTTATTCTTATGTATATATGTAATCATGCTTTCTTTCCATATTTTTATATCCCTTACTGAGCTTTTTATGCTCATCCCAAGTTTTTGAAATGTTTTTCACAGGTCAAGGTAAAGGTACATGATATGATGATAGTGTCAAGGGAGTGTCAAGAATGAATCCATATTTTTTTTTAAATATGATTCTGTTGATGGGAAAAATGAATACTATCTTTTATGTAACCACTTTGTTTAAATGTGGAATGTAATGCGTGTTTTATGATCTAATTCTCTAAAACTCTAAACCTGAAAAGATCCTCAATGTGTATTTTTTAAGTAACTCAAGATTAAGTAATGTTTAAGGTGGAGGCCTTATATTAGCTACCTCTTCCCCATTACTTCGGCACTAAGATCCTTGATGACCATCTTCTCTACACTTAAAATATTTTCTAATCCCTTTAAGATAATCTCCACCATGCATTTTTCCACACTTTGAGCATAACAAAACATTTTCCTTCTTTTAACCATAGTTTTCAAATTTTTCCTTGAACTCCATCGTTCCTTTATTGTCAATACCATGAGATGGATATGTAATATCAAATTCCAGTTCTACCTTAATAGAAAAACACAAAATCTCTCCATGGCTACTAAAGTCTCTTATAACTAATTCCTTTTTAAGACTTGGTTTTAAGCCACAAAATAATTGATCAAATTTACATTCAGGTTGGATGATAAATCTAGATGCATACATTGAAAGCCTTCTAAAATTCTATTCGTATGTACCAACAGATTCGCCATCCTTTTGCTTAAGCTCAAGGAACTCCTTTTCCATCTTCGTTCGAAAAATATGATGAAAGTACTTATTGAAAAATATGTTCTTGAACTTATCATATTCCAATGATTCAATTTCATCCTGGGGCCTCATATTCTTAATTAGAGTCCACCACTGGTCTGCATCACCTTCTTAACGGTAAATAACCAGAATGACTTTTTTATGTTTTGAACAATGAAGTATGGAAAATATTATTTCAATGGTACTGACACATTTTGTTGACCTCACCTGGTTTGATAATATCAATTATGGTTTTATATGTTTTGATAATCCTATCTATATGTTAAATTATGTTGACAAAAATATAAAAATAATCATTGGAATATGTTAATACATGTTTGTCTATGTTTATACATGACTTGAAATAATAATAACTCAATCTGGATATGATTTTCATAGAATAGATATGTTTTATGTTTTTGAGTCACTGATACAAACCTACCGATACATAATCATTGATACAGACAAAGTCTACCGATAAGCAATGATCACCGATAGACATAGTCTACTGTTATACAAGAGCTACTGATAAAGACAGACAGACCTACCAATACAAGTCTAACGATACAAATAGGCAGTTTCTGATATGAAGTCTACCAATATAGACAGAGCAACTGATATAAATACAGAGCCACAGATATACAGAGAGAGCCACTGATAAAAGCAGTTATTGATATAGCCGAGTTACTGATGGAGAGATCAACTGATACAATAATGCTACCTATATAGATGACCTACTAATAAGAGGAGCTACTGATACAGAGTCACTGTCATTGATACATAGTCTACCGTTATAAAGAGTAACAACTACTAATGTAGACCTACTAACTCAAGTCCACCGATACAAGCTCACTAATACTAAGAGCTACCGATGGAAACCAGTCACTATATCTCTAAACCCAACTTGTATTTGTTTATTAACAATTGTCATATTTAATTTCTATAATGAAAATGCTATTAATAAATTAATGTTTTTTGAATGTCAGGAAACCATACCTCATACCTGCAGAAGAAATCATACTTTTTGTCGAACCACATGAGCTATAAAATGGAAGAGAAAAGAAGCGAATAAAGAGAGTATGTGGAAAAAGTGGGGACACAGTGCTGGCAGAAAGGTGATACACATGAGAGCTAAAACATAGGTGAACTTTTGTTAAGAAGTCGAGGGACATTGTTGTGCTACAAAGATTAGTGCAATCTTGAGCAAAAATCCCAATACGTGGAAGTCATGGAACAGAACTGTGATACTTTGTTTCTTAGAAAATTTTTAGAGGACTCAAAAAACATATACTAAATCCAAAAAATGTTCAGAGCTGCATTTCCATCACATAGAGCCTTATAATATTATCTCAATTTTATTTGCTCTGTTGTGAATTTTTTATTTACATTTTGAGTAGTGTGTGTGCTTATTTTCATCATAGACACACACTAACTCCTGATCATAACTGGATGATATCTAATATACCCACTCAATATTTATAAATCTTCTGATTCCCACTGTGAATTTTGGTAGGGGTCATGTGTGACCTGGATATCTTGTGTTCTATTGTTTTGTTTTTTCCCACGAAGAACTGTGGTAGAGGGCATAATACCTGGACAGTCTGAGTACTATTGTTTTCCCTGATCCAGGGTGTGGATCAAAGTTTATATAAACCATTGGAGAGGACTAAGTCTCATCTTGAGACTCAACCTCTTGGTTAGACCTGTTGTTCATCCTATTTCATTTTATATTATATATTTTATTCTACTTCTAATTACTTTGAAATTAAAATCTATTTTAAAGTAACGCTCATAGTTAAACAAGCAAGTGTTTGTAATTTTTGTTAGCTAGTAAGTTAGTTACAAAAGCTAACTTAATCTTCAAATTATGTTAATTGAGAAATAATCAATCTTTGAGAAACTAATTGAATCCTTTCAAGTATTATAAATTCACTAGAGTTTGTATTTTTATTTAATTTCGGGATATTTTATTGAAATCCTTTTTAAAATAAATTTTAATTTGAACTCAATTAACCCCTCCTCAATTCTTGAGTATCCACTCCAACTAAAATTTGGTATCCGATGATTTTTATTAATAAAGTATTTCCAAACACTCTATTTTTGAACATTGATTTTAGTTGTAACTTAAAGATCGTAAATTTCTGTTAGTTCTAAATTTTATCTATTTAAATATATTTTCTAAAATCTAATTATTGATAATAGATTATAAAGTGATGCTACCAACATGCCACCTTTCTTTAATGGTGTTAATTATTCACAATGGAAAATCAAAATGAAAATTCATTTAGAAAGTATATGATTTTTTATATGGAATTCTATAGAATCTGAGTATGAGATTCCAGAGACTGAAAGAGATACGTGGGATGATGCTACAAAATATGATTACAACAACAATTGTAATTCCATGACTTCCCTTTACTTCTCTCTAGGAGATAAAAAGTTTAACAAAATTTCTTCTTGTAAAACAGCACATGAAAGCTGGGATACATTGGCTATTTCTCATGAAGGAACAACCAATGTGAAAGAAATGAAATTAACACTTACACTATTAAATATTAAAATTTCAAAATGAGGCCTGATGAACCAATTTCTAACATGTATCTCAGGTTCAATGATATTGTTAATACTATAAGCTCACTATGAAAAAGTTGTTCTAGAAAAGAAGAAAATCATGAGACTACTCAGATGTCTTCCAGAAATATGGAGACACACATCAGTTTTAATTAGAGAATCTTGTGATATTTGTAATTTTCCGGTCAAGGAACTCAATTGTATGTTAATAATGTATGAAGACAAACTTAAAGTAAAAAAGGAAGAAGATGATGAACCAAGGAAGAAGTCTATAGCTTTTAATACTTCTACTTCAAAACTTTAGATCAAAGGGAAAATTCAAAGTGAAAGTGATAGCTCAAGCTGTGATGAAAGGGCATCGGACAGTGATACTGAAATGGATCATATAGCCAGATGATTTAAGATGTTTTATAGAAATAATAATATTATCATCAAATCCAATGACATGGGAATGTATGACAATGAAGGTAATTGAAATAAGGATTGGAAAAGGACTGATAAAAGGGATGACATAGTTTGATATGAATGAAAGAGGAAAGGACATGTGAAAGCTAACTGTCCAAAGTTAAAATAGAAGAAGAAATATGAGTACCAGGAAAACAAATATATTAATTATATGAAAGAAACCTGGAGTGCATCATAAGGCAGTTCAAGTGATTCTAATTCCACTCTGGATGAAAAATCTCAAAAATCTAAAATGTGATTCATGAAAAACACATCTAAGGTAACATTGGATACTCCTGCTTTAAATTCTTATTATTCTGGAGATGATTCTCATTCAGATAAAATTTCTATGGAAGAGTTATTTGAATAAAGTAACATGCTATAGGATACCTATGATTAGATGAAAGATAAGTATAAAACCTTAAAGAAACAGTATTCTTTAACTAGAACTATTAAATCTTCAATAGAAATAGAAATGGAAAATAATGCTCAACTACTCAAAGAAAATACTGAACTAAAAATGTCTAATGAGAAACTCAAGAAAGATCTAGAAAAATTCACTAATGGAAATAACACTCTTACACAAATGGTAGGAAAAAATTATCACCAAAATATATTACTGGTTTAGGCTATCAGCCTAGATAGAGACAGATTACAAAGAATAGATTTATTCTTAAATCTCGATAGTATGCTACTAGTTCCAGTTTTAGAAATTTTTATGCCTCAACCATCTATTCATATAGTTATAGATAAAACAATGTTTATCTTTCAAAATCTTTTGAATCTATTGATTATATGGAACCCATTTGACAAATCTAGGTACCAAAAGTTTTTCTTGCTAACCTGTCTGGACCAATGAAAATCTGGGTACTAAAATCATTTTATGTTTAAACCTGTTTTGTAGGGAAATTTCTTGACTTGTTCCTATAAGAAGATATGATACTTGGACAGTGGATGTTAAAATAATATGACTGGATATTACTCATGTTTCAAGATTTTAATCAAATTTGATGGTGGATATGTCAACATTGGTGATAATTCAAAAGGGAAAATCATCGGCTTAGGACAAATTGGTAACATTTATTAGATTTTATTTTATAATGTATTATTTGTTGATGGATTAAAATACAACCTGTTAAGCATTTCTCAGTTGTGTGATGATGGTTTCGATGTTATATTTGAAAATGATGCTTGAAAAGTATTTGATTCTAAAAATTCTTTGGTATTTACTACCTTGAGAAATGATATTGTATATATTGTAAATTTAAATTCTTCATCCAAACAAAGGTTAATTTTTTAATTGCATTTCATAAAGAGTCTTGGCTATGGCACAAAAGATTAGGACACTACAATGTTCATTCACTTATGAAACCGACTAAGAAAAATTTAGATAGAGACATACCTCAACTAAAATTCCCATCATACAAATCTGTACTCCCTATCAAAAGGGAAAGAAACATAATGTTTCATTGAAATTAAATAAAGAGGTTTAAACTTCTCAACCTCTCAAGTTGGTTCACATGGATTTGATTGGACCTTCTAGAATTTCTAGTTTAAATGGGAAGCACTATGTTTATGTCTTAGTAGATGAGTTTTCTAGATGTACATAGGTATATTTTCTAGCTCACAAAAGTGAAGCTTGATCATAATATATTAAATACTCCAAGTCTGTAGAAAACTTTAGTGGTATTAGGATTAAAACCTTGAGATGTGACCATGGTTGTGAGTTTGAAAATCATGAATTCGAATCAAGCATCTCACAAAATGGCTACAATAACAATTTCTCTTCCCCTCGGACACCTCAAGAAAATGGTGTAGTTTAAAGAAGGAATATAAACCTTCAAGATACTGCAAGAACTATGCTTAATGAGTATGACCTACCTATTTACATTTGGGAAGAATCCCCAAATACAGCTTGTTATATTATAAATAGAGTCTTGATTACATCTGTTCTTAAAAACAATCCTTATGAACTGTGGAATAATAGGAATCCTAAAGTTCATTACTTCAGAGTTATTGGTTTCAAATTCTTTATTTTCAATATAAAAGATAATTCGGATAAATTTTCATCTAAAAGGGATGCATGAATTTTTCTTGGTTATTCTTTAACTAGAAAAGCCTATAGAGTTTTTAATAAAAGAACCGAATGTATGGAAGAATATGTTCACAGAAAATTTGATGAAACTGATCCACATGAATCCAAACACTCTCTTGAAAATATTGAAGAATATTTGCCTATTCTGGACCTTAATTATAAAAGCAGTGAACCTGCTGTAAAAACAAGTAAGTCTGTAAATTTTCCAGAACCCGATTCTGTTGGAATCAAACCTAAAGAACAACTTGAATTCTCTAGTCCTACCTTGACTAAACCTACTATGATTCTATAGAACTATCTTTTATATATTGTTGTGGGAGATTTAGATAGAGGAACCCAAACAAGAGCTTCTCTAAGAAATCAGGTTGAACATCCATCCTTTCTTTCACAGTTAGAACATAAAAATATCAATGATGCAATCAATGATAAAATTTGGGTAATGGATATGCAAGATGAATTAAATCAATTTGAATGAAACTAAGTCTAGTAAGTGATTGAAAAACCTAATGACACTTTCACCATAAGAACTAAATGTGTTTTTACAAATAAAGTTTATGAATTATGAAATGTCATTAGAAACAAGGCAAGACTAGTTGCACAAGGATATAGTCAAGAGGAAGGAATATACTATGAAATAATCCTTTGCACCTGTAGCTAGATTAGAATCAATTAATATTCTACTTGCCTATACTACTCATCTAAATTTCATGTTATATCAAATTGATGTTAAAAGTGCTTTTCTAAATGGTTTTATAATTGATGATGTTTTTGTTGAACAACAACCTGGATTTATTAATCCTCATTTTACAAATTGAGTTTTTAATATTTCTAAAGCTTTATATGGTTTAAAACAATCCCCACAAGCTTCATATGATAGAATTAGTAGTTTTCTTATTTCAAAAGGTTTTTCTAAAGGGATTGTAGATCCAACTCTCTTTATTATAAGAATTCCCAAATATGTTTTGATAGTACAAATCAATTTTGATGATATTGTTTTTGGAGCTTCTAAAAATTCTTTATGTATTTATTTTTCAAAGAGTATGGAAAATGAATTTGAAATGAGTTTAATCGGTGAAATCAAATATTTTCTTGGATTTCATGTTTTTCAAAATGAAAATGGTATTATCTTAAATCAATGTAAATATACAAAGGATCTTTCAAAACGTTTTGGTTTGGATAGTAGTAATGGTAATAACACACCAATGAGTATCTCTTGTAAGTTGAATGCTGATAAAACTGGAAAACCAGTGGATCAAACCAACTACAGAGGTATGATAGGGAGTCTTCTCTATCTTACTGCTAGTCAACCAGATATTAGGTTTAGTGTGTGTATGTGTGTAAGATTTCAAGATAATCCAAAAGAGTCACACTTGCTTGTTTCTAAAAGAATTTTCAAATATCTAAAACATACTACTAACTTATGTTTATTTTATCCAAAAAGACAATCATTAAATCAAATAAGTTATTCAGATGTTGACTTTGATGGTTGCAAGTTATATAGAAAGAGAACTTCTAGAACATGTCATATTATAGGTAAGTTGCTGATATCTTGGTGTAGTAAAAAGCAGAACTCTGTAGCATTGTCTACTGCTGAAGCAGAAGATATTGATGCTGGTAGTTGCTGTGCACAAATTCTATGGATTAAACATACATTATTGGACTTCAGATATCAGTTTAGACATGTTTCTATAACTTTGATAACACTATTGTGATCAATATCTCCAAGAATCCAATATCTCACTCTAGGACCAAACACATTGATGTAAGGCACCACTTTTTGAGAGATAATTACCAAAATGGTTATATTAAAGTTGAATTTATAGGTACTGAACATCAAGTAGTTGACATATTCGCCAACCCTTTACATTCAAATAGGTTATGTGACATTATTCATGAGTTAGTAATGATAGAATTTTGAGAATAAAATCCTCACTGTTAGCCAAATCCTCACTTTTAAGTAAATCTTCACCATTAGCCAAATCCTCAATGTTAAGAAAATATTCACCATTAGCCAAATCCCCATATTTAGGAAAACCTCACCGCAAGAAAACATCACCACTAGAAAATCTCACTACTAGACACACCTCAATGCTAGAGACACCTCACCGCTACAGACACCACATTGCTAGATACATCATTGATAGATAAACCTCGCCTTCAGGGTTCGCACCGGTAATTGTCACTGATATGTCATGCGCTGTCTGATTTTCATTTTCTTTAGCCAATACATTTATTGTTTTCAGCATAATTATTTATATTACATCGTGATTCCTAAATGATAAAAAATAATCCTTCGTCACATTTCAATCCACCTCAAACTCTCCTCTCTTCAATCCTCATTTCTCAAACCCTCGCATTACGCATTACCCTATGTTCTTCGATAGGTGATGTTGAGAACAAAACAACCGATAGTCAAGGATGATAGTGATGCGCCATGTGCAGAGAGGTAGAAAATAGGACCTGAAGGTAGTGGCAGTGAATGTAGAACAAGGTTGGTGAAGCGTCCAGTGAACCAGCATTTGCTGAATTGAAAAATTGTAATCGAAAAGAAACTCAGTGAGGAATGGATATTGCCTATAAACTCATTGGTTATAATATTATTGGAGGAATAGGGATGGCTAATTTTTTTTTCAAACAACAATGGACCTCATTATCTAATTTAGGTTAAGGTGTATTATGCTTTTTTTCGTTTTGAGAAGTCTGATGAAGAAAACAGAATGGTTTCATTAGTGAATGGAAAGGAAATTTCTTTTTATTCTGTTGAATGTGATGAATGTATAAATGTCTGACATGAGGGTGTATTTGGGTATACCTCAAAGAAAATACCACTTACCAGTGGCATTTTTGACTATGAGGATTCTTTGAAAGAGCTCACTGATAGTGGAAAACAAAGAAAGGTAGTGGCTGCTGAGATGGATGGAGAAAACTGACTGTTATTCAAATTCATCCAACATGTGCTATGTCCAAGAAGAGGGGAATTTGAAAATCTGACATACCAAGATATTTATTTGTTTCATTTACTGAGGCATGTTGTCAAGGTAAATTTGTGTAGGATGTTGGTGATCCAAATTGAGGATGTGACCAAGACTAAGTAAAAATCCAATTCTTTATTCTTTGCAAAGATCATTTCGGTAATGATCAAGGTGAAAGGATTAGAAAAGTTTCACAATGATAAAGTAGTTGTGAGGAACAATTTTTTCATCACAAAAACAATCTGTAAGAATATAAAGATTGGCTGGAACCCATGGAGAAGGAAATTGGTTGTTGATGATGATAAGGTGTATGATAAGTTCAACCCTGTTGACCATCCCAATAGTCCAAGAGACAGAAGAGATCCAGCTCTATGACCTGATGAAGAGGAACCTCAGTATAGTGATGATACTGATGAGGATGATACCTTTGTTGCTGATAGAGGGGATCCGATCTTGCCTCCAAGTCTAGTTGCTGAAGTTGTATCATATGGAAAGGTAACTATGTAGTGAGAAAGAAATGAAAAGCCTCTATTGATGAGGAAGACCCGACTCCTCCAGAGAATGAGTAAGAACAAGAATATGAAAATGAAGAATCTGTTTCTGCCTGCTTGAGTCTTAGTCCACTTATTAGGTACTCCTCAATGCCTACTAAAGAAATTTTTGAAGTAGACATACCTACATCTAGTCCTCAGTTACCTTAGGTTGGGAAACCTGATGTGGATAGAGTTGTTGATGATTCTTCTGAGGAGGAGATAGTTTCATTTCATGGTGGAGAAGAGGAAGCTCCATTTGAGGGGGAGCAACCTGCTATTCATGGATCTATCTCAGTTCTTCATGAGAGAGAGGATTGGTCTGAAGATCCAAGAATCATGGTGCTTGGTCTTGATTACATAGGATCTGATGATGACCAACCCCAAAGAAATATTGATAGTTTTTCTGAAAGATCACCTATAGTTGTGCCTAAAAATATGGTTACTAAGGCTAATCTTGAGTCATTAAATGCTAAGTTGAAGGAGACTTGGAATACATATGTTGCAGACTTCAAGATATGTTTTGTTGAAGAGCTGAGAAAAATGGAATGATCAATTGAACTCTCTCTTGGATGTATTGTGTCAAGCACTATGGTAGAGATGGTGAATGAAGTAAAAGTGTGTCATACATAGATTGAAACTTGGACAAAGGCTGTTATTTATTTGAAGAAATATACTGATTCATTCTATACCTTGGTTAGATCCCAAACCCATGTTTCTGCTAATATAAGTTATATCATGAGTGTAGTAAATCAGTTTTTGGATGTTTTTGGATCCTTTAAGAAAAATGTCAAAGAGAATGGCAGTACATAGGATTTGGTTGTCAAGAAGTTGATAAGTAATTTGACCCAATCTTTTAAGGAAACTATTGAATTCACTATCAATCCTCTTGGTTCATCCAATGCTTCAGTAGATATTGATCAGTTTAGAACTGTACTCAAATATGAGCTTGCTGAGGCTAGTACCAGTAGCTCACCTGATTCTCAGTTGATGTCTACCTCAAGAGACATCAGAAAATTTGTTCAGGAGAATATGAGGGATGATACTACTTTCCAAAAAGAAATAAAATGTTAGATTGATCTATACTTTCAGAAATATTATACCAAGCATCAGATCAACACCCATTTCAATCTTCTGTTAGAGAACATGAATCTACCTCCAGTCAATCATGCTTTCAGGAAAAAACTAAGCAACCTCAGGGAGTTAACTCCTACTTTAGACAAGTTTATAGAGAACAGGGATGAATTTATCACTTCTATGGAAAGAGGAAGATGATTCATTATGGAATTTAGGAATTTATTGCTGCCTTTTTTGTATGTAGACAGTAGCCCTATCATTGTACCTCCAACTCTGCCTACCTATACTCAGTCTGCTTCATTCCTCAGATGGCACCTGCTCATGTAATCAGAAGTCTCTCTCCTATGATCACCAGGAGAGATACACATTTTAGGCCAGACATTGTATCAGTAGCTCAGCCTCCTCTGATTATCACAGGTGTTCCCAAGACTCCACCTGCATCTACCCAGCCTGAATCCACTTTTGATTCCAAGGGAAAATCCAAATCACATGCTGAAGAGGTGGATTGAACAGTGTCTAGGACATTTGATAGGAATCACTTGTACACTTTTTTCCACAATTTTTTTATTTCTCTGTATTTTTTCCAATGAAATATATATTATCTTAATCTCTTTTACCTTCTGTTACTTCTCTCATATTTTGTTTACTACTTTTTGTTAATCAAAAAGGAGGAGAAATATGAGCATAATATATTCTACCTATGGAACAGTTTTTTTATAATTCTACCTCTGATACAGTTTTTTCATACCTGTGATACATTTTCATGTAATACTCTATTATCTAATACATTTGAAAATATCATTACTTACACTGATAAGTGAGACCCAATGTATTCTATACGGATATATTAAAGATTATTTTGGGTTATAATACCATTATTTGTTATTATCAAAAAGGGGGAGATTGTGGAACTCACCTGTTTTGATAATATCATTTTTGCTTTAATATGTTTTGATAATCCTGTCTATATGTTAAATTATATATAGAAAAATATCAAAATAATTATTAGAATATGTTAATCAATGTTTATCTATGTTTATACTTGTTTTGAAATAATAATAACTCAATATGGATATGATTTGCATAGAACAAAAAAGTATTATATTTTTCAGTCACTGATACAGTCGTACCGATACATTGTCACCGATATAGACATGTTATACCGCTAAGAAAAGATCACTGATAGACAGATTCTACTGTTATATCAAGAGGTAATGATACAGACAGACAGACCTATCGATACAAGTCTACCGATACAAATAGACGACTACTAATCTGATGTCTACCGATACAGACAGAGCCACCGATATACAGACAGAGCCTCCGATATATAGAGAGATCCACCGATACAAGCAGCTGCTGATATATTCAAGTTACCGATGGAGATAGCCACTGATACAAGAATGATACATATATAGAAGAGCTATATATACAAAATAGCTACCAATAAGAGGAGATACTGATACAGAGTCACTGTCATTGATAAATAGTCTACTGTTATAATGAGTAATATCTACCGATACTGAACTACTGACTCAAGTCCATCGATACAAGCTCAATGAAACTAAGAGCTATTGATGGAAACCAGACACTATATCTCTAAACCCTACATATATTTGTTTATTAACAATGGTCATATTTTATGATTTTAATACAACTTCTATTAATTAATTAATGTCTATTGAATGTTAAGAAACCTTACCTCATACATATAGAAGTAAGCATACTTAATTTTGACCACATGAGCTATAAAAGGAAAGAAAAAAAGCAGCGCATAAAGAGAGGATGTGAAAAAAGTGGTGACACAATGCTAGAATAAAGGTTATCCACACGAGAGCTAAAACACAGAATAACTTTTTCTATGAATCATAGGGACATTGTTGTGCTACAAATATTACAACACTCTCGAGCAAAAAATCCCAATACAAGAAAGTCAAGGAATAGAACTGTGATACTCTGTTTCTCAGATAAATTTCATAGAAGGACTCAAAAAATATCTACTCAATCCAAAAGGAGTACAAAGCTGCATTTCCATCACATAGAGCCTTCCAATATCATCTCAATTTTATTAGCTCTATTGTGAATTGTTTATTTACAATTCGAGTAGTGTGTGTGATTTTGTTCTTCTTAGACACACACTAACACCTTAGTATAACTAGAAGATATCTAATATCCTCACTCAATCGTTCTAAATCTTTTGATTCCCATTGTGAATTGCGGTAGAGGTCAACTGTGACCAGGATAGACTATGTTCTATTGTTTTAGTTTTTCCCATGAAGAACTGTGGTATAGGTCATTGAACATGGAAAATCTGAGTACTGTTTTTTCCCTGATCTATGGTGTCGATCACAGATTATATAAATTGTTTGAGAGGACTTTGTCTCGGATTGAGACTAAACATATTGGATAAACCTTTAGTGCATCCTATTTCAATTTAAACTATATCTTATATTCGGCTGCTAATTACTTTGAAATTCAAATCTATTTTAATGTAACTCAGATAGTTAAACTAACATGTTTTTGTAATTTTTGATAGCCAATAATTTAGTTACAAAAGATGACTTAATCATCAGATTGAGTTAACTAGGAAATAATCAATCGTCGAGAAACTAATTGAAACCTTTCAGTCATTATAAGTTCACTGCAATTTAATTTTTTGTTTAATTTGGGGAGATTTTATTGAAAACATTTTTAACAGAAATTTTAATTGGAACTCAATTCACCCCCCCATCTTTAGTATCCACTCTGTCTAACACATTTTTCAATAAGAAGTGGATTATAAGACCAATTGAATGAAGGTGGGTGTTGCCTCATGAAGGAATCAATAGAATATTGTTCCCTTATCTACTCATTTGGAATTCCGGAATGATTCATAGATTCTATAAGTATAGAAATAAATATTTTCAGTCCATCTCCCATAGCATTGGTTTGTTAATGAGTACAATCATTGCATTTTCCATTACATTGATCAACATGGTTCTTTAGGGTTATATCCATCGTCTAAAACCCAAAAAGAATATTGTGAGAGGAAAAAATAATTCTAGGAAAACAACACAATAAAGGGGGATTACCTTAAATATCTAAAATCTTAGGGTTAATTATAATATTGTTACCGTGATTCTAGGACTATAAACTATACTTATACGTAACATTAGGGACATCCCTTGACATACCTTAGAAATATATCAAGGGATCTCTCTAATTTTTTCGCATCGTAGTTTCCTAAGGTTAACTAATCCTTTCCTCTGATACCAACTGTAGATACCCAATGAATGACATACAAGGACATTAAATTACTATTGAAGAATACTTAATACATAACAAAAACAGACACCCAAGGAATGTAATAGTTTAGTGTCTTTGGAAACATGGATCATAATCTTCAAATCATGTTGAACGATCTTCAATATCTCCCATAAAGATCTTACAATTTTGATTTCTTAACTAAAACCTTTCTTTAAATCATGGGGTAAGAATAAAATATAAAGGGTGATCTCAAATGATCAGTACGTGTAAGAATGGAGAAAATAAAACAAACCATATACATTTGAACTTAAAAACATGAACATAATGTATAAATATCAAAATCTTGAGTTGTGAAATAAATCTTAGTAGTAAGTAAGGAATAGATAATAAAAGAACATTAATCATGATAAAATATCATGGGAAAAATATTTAATTGTGTAAAACCATTATGTACATGTTATTATTTCCACAGTAAATACTTACGAATAAACCATCTCAGTTAAGAAAGAGATTGGAATAATTATCCCTTACCATAGGTCCAATTTCATCATGTATATGCCTGAAACACCTGTATAATAATTTAAATAATTTCATTGACTTATTAAATAATAATATTAATTTTTATGATATAATATATGATTCAATTATGACTTTATATTACTCGTTCATTTGTCAATTCCGTGTTGAAGTAACTTTTTGGGTAATAATTGTTTCATTTATCGTACGTGTTTGGACTTGTTGTTCGTAATATTTTTAGTTATATCATGATTTAATAAATTCTATAATGTAAAACATGATTTATATATCATATATATATTCAGTTTATAAATATATATAGATAGATAAATGAAATGAAATACATCGTTCATAGAGATGGTAGGTCGTATATACGCATGAACGTTGTTTTCCTTTCCTTATTGACTTGAATGGAAGTAAGTAGATGAAATATATATATATACATAAAACAATTAGTATTATTATGTAATATATCTTAGTATTATTCGTTATATATACTTTATAATCATTCTTGAGTGGTTAACATGGAGAGTGAATCTCATCGTCTCGTGGAGACGGTAATCCGTATGTACGCATGAGCAATGATATCATTCCCATAATTATTGAATGGAATTGGAGTAGAAGATATAATATATAATAATTATTATAATTTTATAATAATCATATATAGTTATTATTTCCACCATTATACACATCCATTTAAGGTGGTGGTGGAAAAACAAATTACACCAGAGCGTTGATATGGTATTCTGTATGTACACACGCGCAACAATTTCATTTTCTATAGGATGGATTGAAAGTGAAATAGTGTTGTTTCATATTTATAATTACATATAATTATATGAGTGATACCTATGTTATCAATTTAGTATGAAACAAATAAATAAGAGGAAGCAAAAGAAGAAATAAATTTGAAAGAATCAGCAAAGGATATTATCTCTTCTTCGACGTGCCTCTTCTAAACCTCCTCTTAGGGCACTAAAGTTGGTCTTTGAAGAATACCAGGACATCTAGTATGTTTATATAGAATTTTTTATGAACAATTGATAGGTTTTGGATGATCTTGAAGGCTCAAAATGTTATGTATAAGAGATGGAGGATGTTCCCTTTTATAAGAGAGGATATGGTAAATTTTGGAAACCTCTAAAAGATTAATTTATAGTAATCCCAAAACCCCCATAAAAACATCCAAAATGACTCAAGTTCAAATTTTATATGATATAGAGTTGTAATCTCATCATCCAATAAAATTTAGACGTGTTGGGAATTTATTTTAAACCTTATCAACTTGATTTATCCTTATTTAATTTATTTAATTTTATTTGTGGTAATAATATTCTAAATTTTAACATTTTATAAATAATTACTTATGTGTTGTTAATTGCCTATAATCGGATATATTATGACATTTTAGACCACATAAATTTTAATATATAATTTTAAATATTTTGTGATTTTTAAACAATTTCATAATATGTTATTTTTATAAAATATCAATAGTGTCAATTGTGACACTATTCAATTATTTGAATTTAAATAAAATCCACATAGAAGATATATTTGAACCAAAATATTTAATAGATCTCTAACATGTAATATTGATCTTTAAAATTCTTGGATCACATTAAATAGTGTATATAATATTTATTTTAATATTTTTAAAACCATTAATTTGATATTTCAATCAATAAAATAATTTCTACATCACTATTGTGTCACCATTAATGATACATATTTAATCCATTTAATTCTAAATAAAATCACATGATGTAGATAATTTTATTATCTTTCTGGTGAATATTTATGTTCGATGTTTTATGAAGTTTATCACTAAATTTAAATTATTACACTTGAAAGATATTAGAGAGTGACATGTTTTCACTTTCTTTGGTTTTAATAATAATTACATCCTTTTCATGGTCAAATGTCCATGAAATGAATATATTCCGACCCTTATGTGATATGAGTCCACTTTTATTCATCCAATATAATTTTGGCAGGTGTTAGGGTAATTTTATAATCTTATTTTTACCATTAATTACCTAATATACCTTTAACTATGGTAAATTAAATTTAACATAGTTACTATTCATAATTTCTAAAAATAAAAATTATCCTATTAACATAGCTTGGAACTACTGATTCCAAATATGGAATCCATTTTTTCAAATTCAAGAAACTAAAGTTGCAGTATTTAATTTAAAATTAATCCTGTTGTTGAGAAAATGTGTTTTAAAATATAAAACATTGCAAAAGATTGAAATGTGTTTACATAGGAATTCAATGTAAAATTAATGATAATTAGTTAAATTGTGTTAAATGGAAAAAATATATTCTATTTATATATTAAAACCAATCAATATTATAATTTACCCATATAAATTATCTTGAAGAAAAAAATATGTTTTTAATTAAAATTTAGCGTATTTTTTCTATTCATCAAAATATGAATGCTAACAGAAAAATAAAAAATTATCTAAATTATATTTTTATATACTTATTACAATTAATTAGTTTATTTAGTCAAATTAATCTCATAAACATATCAAAAACTAGACTTAATGTGGGTGCGCCATCAAATGGTGGCAAACTTTATTATTGGAAAAATAATTCCTTTATATGAAAAATTGTTTTTGTTCTCATAACTTGTTCTAGAAAATGATTGAGAAGAATTATAATGTTATAAAATTCAAAATTTGGTTAATACTATTCATAACATCTAGTTCATAATAATTATATAACAATATATTGTTGCGTAGAAAAACATGGTATTGCGTACAACACACGCTATTGAAGAAGGTTGCTCTTGCGTGCAACCCAAGCCATGTATATTGATTTTGTATACTACAAGATAATACAGTGTTGCGTATAGAGCATGATAATATTGGTGTAGCGTACAACACAATACATCAATGAAATGAAATAGATTATTTCTCATAAAATCTCGGGGTGTTGCAATATGTGTGTTGAATCATTAATAATCTATCATGGGATATTAGAACCCAACATAAACCTCAGATATATGTTTTGGGCCTAAACATATGTATAAAAAATCATTTCCCTGGACAAGGATGTTTTCCAAGATGATCGTAGTGGATTGGGTTCACACCCCATTTCATCATTCCAATAAACAAGGATCACTAGGACGACTATCAAAGTGGATAAAGACTATTATTGAATTGTGTTCACTCACAAATCCAGTCCTTATTATCTCATGATATATCAATTTATACCCAATGAATTGGAGGGCTATATAATTCCAAGACCATCCATTATATAGTAAATGTCATACATAAAAGTGCCAAAAGATCCTAAAACATTCCAAATACCATTATATAATTATATAATAACCCCGGTAAATGGAGTAGGTTTTATAAATATGTTATCTTTTCATCATATCCTAACACATGGAAAATAATCAAGTTTTATCACCACATAATTAACCCATTGAAAAGAAAAATGTTGCATAGAATCATCCTTAAATTACTATCAATATAAGACATACATATTGAGAATGTGGATAGTATAATAATATCATATCCCTATTGAAGATTGAAATTACTTAAAGAATGTTCACATAGACGAAAAATAAATTTAAAATAACATTCGAACCATTATTTAAATACATGAGAATACAATCATATTCTTTTAATATAATTTTGACTAACAATTCAGAGAATATTTAGTGAATGATTTATATAGAAATTAAACATTGAAACATTTAATGGAAGATTCAAAAAAAAAGATCTTGATGTTAAAGAAATATGTTGTGAATTTTTTTTAACAGAGGTCATTCTTCATACTTTTGAATAAATTTAATATTTACTTTTTAATAAAATATTTCATTAAAGATAGTAAATTTTGTGATTTTTATTTAAAGAAACTGTTAATTAAAAATACATTAAAAAAATATGAATAGGTAAATACTTCAACAACAAAATTCTAATGATCATAGACATGGAAGAAAAAGTTTGACGAAAAATAAGGAAATTAGGTCAACTTTTCATTAAAAACATTATATCGCTCAATTTATATAAAAATTAGAAAAATGGTAATAATAGATAAAAATTCCTATAATAACCATATGATAATAAAATATATGGTTTTTAAATAATAAGAACCACATAATTTCCCTCAATGGTCATTTAGCAAAGATAAAATAAACCCTTACCTAAAGTCATGTTTTAATTCATATGCATTAAAATATCATGTATAAAACATATATGTTTATCATAAATATATTTTATATCTATATTTATATAGAAATAAATATTTATATTTCCATTATAATTTATAAAGGTCATTTTTTTCAGAACATCTTCATTAAAATGAATATTCAGGAGAAAACTAGTCTATTTTCAATGCAAGTTTCATTTTGATGGTTCCATTACATTAACTTTGGTCAAGGTTACATCATATTAATAATACAAAATATTAAATAATTATTATATTTATTAGTAATATAATCTTTGATAATTATTTAAATAAGTTAGTCAAGAGAAATAAATCACATTACTACATTGTGGTGGTAGTAGACAGGTATACACAAGGGACATAATCATTTTCAAGCAGTTAGAAGAGTAAAAAGGTATATAAAATATTATAATTATATAATAATAATAATATAAATATAAATATCATATATATAAACATTAAATTCATCATAATATAAAACAATGATTAGTGGTGATGGAAAATGAATAGGTTCGATATGTTGTGGCACTAGCATACATGTACATATGGGCGATACATTGGTTGGAAAGTCAACGTGGTTCGTAATAACTATAAAAAATCTATTATAGTTATGTTAATGTAGTATTTATTTAATAATGGAAACTATTTAATTATAGGAGGTATAAGAGTAAATAAAAATTAAAGTACTTGGGTTAGAGTTATCAAACTTCCTAGAGAAGCCACATTTTTTATAAAACATAAATCTTGAAATAATGGTATTATGATTAGAAAAGGATCTATAAGAAATGGGGAGGTTTATAAGGAAATGATATGTTCAATAATATTCTTTTATATGGGGATCATTAATTTTTAGTATGATAGGAAATGTTTTTTACTTTTATCAGCATGGTATAGGACACAATTGAATGTTTTCCAAATATTAAAATATATTAATGTCTTACTAAATCAGAATGGATAAAAAAGCCCATAATATAATACTAGATAATATGGTTGAAAAATATTACAATAAAATAATAATTAGATAAATTTTATGTTATATTAACTTTTAACGTTTTAGTTTTAACACTATTAACCTATTTTAACTCTTACCCTTAAAATTGATTTTTTTACCTAAAATAATATTCATAATAAAAAATTCAAGTCTCCATTATTTGGTAAAATTAATTATGATGAAAATATATATTGGGTAAATTTTATAATATTAAATTTAAAATGTTTTTATAAATTCATTTTAAAATAAATGTGAAAAAAAACTCTTTTTTAACAAATGTATTTTTATCCATATAACTGAGTTTACGATCCGTCCATTACTAGTATAGATTACCAAATGATTTTGGAATTATTTTAATGATAATATATATATATATATATTTCATTAAAATATTTTATCATGATCTATTAATTTTATTTATTAAAAAACACATTGCGCACAAAATTTTTTTATAAACAAATCTTTTTAAATATAAAATTATTTTATTTTATTTTCTAAAAAATTAATGACCTAAAAATTTAGTTTACACATATGTAAATAATAACTATTCAAAATTTATTTAATCATATTCATACATATATATATAAATTAAAAGAGATAACATTCACATTATATAATAATAATTCAATAGTATATTTGTGTATATTTAATCTCTATGTTCCTTGTAAAGAATGAAATCAAAGAATTACAAATTATATAATGGGAAATATATAAGAATTAAGAGCCTTATATTCTAAAATCATTATAATAATTTCACCATTAAATTTCATCACTCTGATAAAAAAAACATGGATACTTCAACTTCATCACATCTTCTAGTTCTCACATATCTTCCTCAAATTGTTTATTCCTCAAGATAACATTAACAAGGCGATTGTCTGCATCCATAACATTTTATATCTCTGATCAAATATTTTTATTAATTTTTCATTATACTGATCATCATGTGCTATTTTTTCAACCTGTTTGTTCAATAGAGAATAATGACTAGGTATTTAATTCATCAGGATAGATACATGGAACACAACATGAACATGATAGTGGGTTGATGGATGACACGCAATAAGAAACCATACCGATATGATAAAGAATATCAAATGGGTTAATATATATAGCAATAAATTTTAAATTCCATCCCAATATAACAACCCTCTTCCAATAATAATGTTATTGGAATACCTTCTATCTAATATTAAATTCTACATTTTAGATACAATTATCATTATCAAATTTGTATTAAAGATGTGCTACCCTGATGTGTCGTAGAATGTCTGTAACATTCTCTATCATTTACATATATTTAGTAGGTCCCAATATCATTATTTCACAGATATCATTCCTAAAAATTGTAGATCTCCACATCCTTCTATTTAAGAATACATTAGGAGACAACTGAATGGTCAAGATAATGTTATCTTAATGAAAGAATTTGATAAGAGAAATGTGTTTATCCCTACCATGATTGAAATCTAGATAATTGGATCACATTATGTCATATATAATTTTAATGTGCCTCTTATACTGACCAATGGTATAAGTATTATATGAAGTGATAAATATAAATAACAAATTCAAATCCTATTAAAATCGTACCAAGAAAATAAAGTCAAACCATAGAGCCTAATTAGATAAAATAGAATATTGTTATCCATATAAAATTATCACATCATAAAGGTTTATATTAGAAATAAGAGTAAGAGAGATATATTTTCCAATAAATATGGAATGTGCTAATTTCACAAGGAGATCAACTATAACCCAAATAACATTTTTCCATTATGTTGTATGGGGATAATGATGATGAAATCGAAGTTAATGTTTTCCTATTTTCATTATGATATGGGTAATGGATAAAACATTCACTTGGAAATATATCTCTTGGCCTTACATTTATCAAATAATAGGAATCTAGATACATACTATGTGATACCATTATTCATGTTATCCCCCCAAAAATACTATTTCGGCTCACTATACATCTTCATATTTTTTGAATGAATAGAGAATTACTAACTATGTGATTCATCTAATGGAACATTTTTCATGTAGGGTATTGAAGGGAAATATAATTATTTCTTGAACATTATCATTCTATCCTAATAGTGATCTAACATTGGAGTATATCTTACCTTCATTTATAATTCCACATCCACCATTTGTTCCTCTTTCATTATCACATTGATGGATTATTGAACATTTACATGAGAAATATATGTTTAATACCCATTCCTCAGGATTTCAAGATATATATTCTTAAATTATATAAATATTCAATCTCTTTCAATCATATAATGAAAAATATAGTGTGTTATATCCATGTTAGAGCATCAAGAATCTTGTTCACCTTCCCTAAGTGGTACTGTATTTGTCAGTCTTATTCTTTAATCAATTTTAGCCTATATTTTTGGTGAATGTTCAAATATTTATGAATAGATTTAAACTTCAAGATTTTATGATCAGTATATATATAATATCTTTTTCTATAAAGATAATTACATTATATTTTTAAAATAAAAATTAGAAATTCTGACCCCAAATATTGATTCCTATAATTTTCTCTAGATTTTACAATTAGTGCGAGGAATAAGATATTACCAAATTCTTTTTTTGATTATTTATCTGAGTCCTATAGTGAACCAAACCCTTCATATGTAAATATTAAATAATTTTATATAATTATTCATTTTATATCATTATGATTCACTCAACAACTATTGAGTCTATATGTACTCTAAAACATAGATACATAAACAAGTGGTTCATAATGAAAATATGCATAAACCTCATTTATGTTCTTCACATATAGTACCCTTCTAATGCATAACATACATAATACATTTCTTCATATTCAAAGGAATATAAAACATACAAATAGGGGATATAATATGACCATTAAGGGTAATTATGGGAGATATCAATCACCAATCATATGTAAGTATGTGATGATTCTAATGGTATGAAAACAGGTTATTATAAAACAAAAATAATGAACAATAATTCAGTGACCATAATCATAATTAATGGAAGGAAAAAATTTATTGTCACGACATTGGGGAATCATAAAAAAAGTAAATCATTATCCATGAGTTCAAATAAAAACCTTATCAACATTTAATAATATGGTTCCACCATCATAGGTATGAAAACCATATCATATTTCAAATTTAACTACTTATACAAATATATCATGGTTGAATATGAAAAAACACCTATAACCAATATCATATCAGACTAAGAATCACTACATGATTCCTAGATCATAGTAGATAAATAATAACCACAATTTTCCCTAACATAAAAGATCAAGAATATGAGTCTATTTCTCATAGTGGATTGAGCACATTTACTTGGTTCCCATAATTATCTCATGAGATATAATGCTTAACCCATTTAATTGTATGGATGTTAATGAACCAAAAATCATAAAATAACAACCATACATATATATTCCACAAGATCATAAAACATTAATAAATTTATCATCATAACCCATGGAAATAAAAAGTGTTTCAAAGACATTCCATCATTTCATAATAGAATGTCAAATATAAATTTAAATTATTCTCATAATGAATTCAGGATAATTTTATTAACCAATAGTAAAAATGGTTTTTATTGAATATAACTTAAATCATAATCATCAAAATATATTCAAAAAATTAATGTTTAAAATATCAGAAGATCATATTTACAGGTAGTCATAACATTTCATAAATTGTACTAACATAAATGAAAATTTCTATTAATATATCATTCAAACATTTCATTTAAAACATGAATAAATTCCCTTTTAAATAGATAAATTCTTTTCCAAAAATCACCTTAATATTGAGAAAAATATTTCATTGTAAAAAACCATCAAAATAAGAAAATTTAGCTTCAAATAATTTTATGTTCCAGACTTTTGGAAAATCTAATTGTGTTCTATACGTTAAAAGAAAGCATTCATTTCACAATATTGTAAAAAATGCAAAAAAACCTCAAAAACATTAGAAGGATTAATTTTCATAACATTTTAAGTAAATTAAAAGGTATTAAAAATAATCTTTTAAAATATTTATTGTTGATTACCATTATAAAATAATTATTAATATCATAAAGTTAAATAAAATATCATTAACCATACAAGAAATAAGGTAGGATTTTCTTTTAAAACAATTGTCAATAATTATATGTACTATTGAATGGAAAATGGTAGTAATGATTAAAAATTATAGGAGTAACTAGAATATTTAAAAATATAAGGGGTTTAAATTATAATAGAAACATAATTTCCTTTAATTTAAATATAATATATGAAATCCCAGAAAGAAATGAAGGGGTTGCATAAAACCCTTACCATGTTGGTATATTTTGAAACCAAAATACCTAAAAAATTACTTGAAACAAAATAATAAAATATTCTAAAAATAATGTGATTCATGATAAAACTTGTGATATAGAAAATATATACATCTCATGAAATTAAATTGGGTTAAAATAACAAGAATATCTCAACCAAAAAATATTTTGATGATGAAACTCTACAACTTTAGTAATATTTGAATCAAATCCTAAAGAAATAAAGAGTCATATATGGATTTTTAAATACCGATAATCTTTGAGAAAATAAATTTAAATTTAATTATTGTAATGTATATACACCTCCTAAATTAAAAATGTGGTGAATATGGCATATGCATTGAGGAAATAAAAGTGAGACGAGAAACCCTTCACTCATATTCCATCTCACTTAGTATGTAATAAAATATCACATATAATAAATAAATATTAATTTTAAATATATTATAAATAGATATTCATATATAAATTACAATTTATGATATATTTACAATTTCAAATTATCATTTTAATAAAAATTTATTATTAAAATAAGGATTCTAGTGAAAATATGTCTATTTTTTATACTTATTTCGGTTTTATGGTCTCATTCATTTCACCGTTTTCATTATTTATTCATATACATAATATAATTTTGGAAACTATTTTTATATTTACATACAACATACACATTTATAGAAATTAATTTAAATTGGTAATGAAAATGAATTATATCACTTCAAGGAGACAATAGTTTATACATATGTACAAGTGATGTTTCATATTTTTAATCGATAGAAGGAAATACAATTAAATAAGAATTCATGTTTTTGTAAATATTATAATATCATAAATATCATATAATTCTTTTAAATCCATATTCCGGGCCATTAATGTAATGTAGTGTTTAATAAATAAATGCATCATGTTGTGGATGTGGATTTCTAAATGTTAACATGAGAGATACATTCATTTTTCATTTGATATGAAAATGAGATGAATACATTTTATAACAATAACATAATAACATATAAGCATATTATAGATACTTTGGTTAATATATTAGAATATATAAGATAGAATTGAATTAGTTATAAGAATAATGAAATTTAATTTTCTCAATTAAGATAATTACCTATTTATTAAAGAATATCCATTTAATCTCTCCTCAAGGTCCCTAGGGGTGGTAATTTAAGAAGAAGAAAACCCATAATAAATTATCTATGAAATATAACAAAGGGTTAATTTGGGGTTTTTTATACAATGTGGCCTAAAGTGTGAGGAATATATGATAGGCATTGTCCTTATATAAGGGAGGAGAGGGGTACCCATGGTATTACCTTAAGTATTAAGTTAATATAAATTAATTTTCAGTTTAAAGTGGATAAAAATTGAAATGTTTCAAATATTGGATGATTATATTTATAAATAATCGCATATAATAAATTTTATAGAAATTTATGTGATGTTTTAACATTTATCCCATAATTTTAACCCATTTTGACCCATTTTATGATGACATTAATATATAGGTTTTTTTACTCTTTAGGGGTAATGAATATTACTATAAAATTACAGGTGACCCATGTGTATAATTGTTGAGATTATTGACCATATCCCATTCACATGGCCTAATATAATATAAATTTTAATTTTAATTAATTTAAAAAAATAACAAAAGATACCATTAAAGTCCTATTTTAAACTATTCAAATATAATACATTTAATTATTCCAAGACAACAAATAATTCTAATATAAAATTTTTAAAAAATTCCATAATGAATTACTTATATCCCAAAAAATTCCCATAACACCATAAATCATCCAATACTTGTTATATTTATTTGTTTTAAAATAATTTTGTTTTTTTCTATTATATGCACAATAAAAATGATGGCATTTTGTAATAATTTATGCAAATAATTCTCGAAATACAAATTAAATGAAAATTTATATATAAAAAATCATTAATATTTCACATAAAAATTTATAACATAACTTAACCTATTATTATTTTCATGAAAAGCTGTTATAGATATTTAAATAAATATTGTGATATATTGAATTTTTACATTACATAAAATAATATTATGGTCATTCTCAAATAAAAAATGGAACCAAGTTCCCATATATTTCAATAATGGATGCGTTTGGAGGAATTATACTCGTAATGTTTTAATAAGTTATGTTTTAGACATATTTTTAGTATCACGTTATTTTTAACTTGAATTACCTGATATACCCTTACTTAGGAGAAAATTATTTACCATGATTACTATTCATTATGACCAGAAATAATGTCTACTAACTTATAAAATTTGGAAATTGTAATAAAAAATTGGAATCCATTTTATAAAATTAAATCCATATAATTTGAATAAATTAATTTTCAAATATACCAACAAAATATGATGAAAAATGATTTTCCATAAAATGCACTTTTTAAGTATAAAAAGTTTTTATACAAAAATTATGAAATTTTTTTATTATAGTGTAATTAACTAGACTATATAAAATAAAAAAAATAATAAAATTTTAAAACCATTTTAATAAATTTTACTCTATAAATACATGAAAATAAAATAGCAATTTGGATAAAATCAGTATTTTTTACTATTCTCTAATATATCAACCTTCTAATAAAAGTCCCAAAATTTCACCCTAAGATATTATTCATAAGTTTACATGAAAAATTGAAAAAAAATTATAAAATATTATTTCTAAACATTTTGGAAATAAATTATAATATTTTCTCACAAAAATAATTAAAACCCTTTTTTGTTTAAATGTATTTTTGAAGCATAAAATGAAATCAACAAAATTTACATTCTTATTTAAGAACCACTAATAAATATGATTTTATTGAGTAGAAAAATTATACATATTTGTCATAGCTATTTTACTCCTATTCATACTCAACAATTCAAAAAATAGGTTATAATGGTTAAATTTTAAATATAATATTTTTATAATACACTGCAATTCTCATGAATCTCCATGTTGCATTTTTGGAAAGCAATCAAGAATATTATTATTTTAATTATAATTTTTAGGGTTTAAAAAGATGCTTATAAAACTATTAATTGTTGATTACAAACCCTTCTTAAATAAATTTTAATGTACGCATGAATTCATTGTCCAAACTTTTTCCATCTACTTGAAATTTTCCAAAAATTCATATTTCAAAAAGAAATTGGATACCTTCAAAGTCAACTTCAATATTATATAAGATATCCTGAATAAATACCTCACAAATCGTTGGTGTTATCTATCCAACCGAAAACATTTATTGATCTCATTTATTATTGTTGTTCTGGGTCATCACTCAATGAAATCCATCTTTGAATAATCCATTGATATAACCTCCTATGAGATTATATGAACCAAGAATGAAACATTCTATAATAATAATTCACACTTTTTGAATTTCATACAAACTATCATTACATAGGTTATTCAACAACATCATAAATTGATCTACACATTATTCCTTTTTAATAGAATATATATGAATATCATCTCAAAATAAAACCACAAACTAAATGAGGTAAAATCTAAATACTCTATTAATTATACCCATGAAGATAATATGGGAATCTGTAATTAGAAATTGTATCACTATAAATTCATAATTATCCTTCCTAATTTTCTATGATTTATTCTATATATCATCCTTATTAACCATCAATTGATTATATCTAGAATAAAGGATAACATTGGAAAATTACCGATCACCATGTTGTTGATAAATAACTCATCAACACGGGGTAGCTCAAACTTTTGGTTGATTATAATATATTTATGTTCATGATATTCAAAGAAAACAAACATTATCCAATATTCATTTTTAATAAAAATAACAAGGGAACCCCATGGTGAAAAACTCATGAATATAACTCCATTATCAAGATTCTCTTTGAGTTCCTTCATCAATTCCTACTTTTAAATTGAGGTCATTTATATAGGGAACATGAAATAAGTGTTATACTAAGTATGATTTATATTGAAAAATCAAATTCATGATTCAAGGTAGGACTCAAAAATTATCCAGGAAATATATCCAAATAATCCTAAATGATAACTATATCATTGATATTAAGTTTCTCCCAAAATATTTGATATAAATATCCCTAATTAATAGGTACTAATACCAATTTAAAGAATGAAATTTCCATTGTAATTTCATATTAATCCATACATTGAAGGTCTATTGTTAGATTATTTGGAATATAAAACATGATTTAACTTCCTTAGAAATTAGTATGGTCTCTATATAGAAATATCCAAAACAATCCATGAATCATAAAAAATTCAACATAAATGATATTCATAATATTTTTTGGAATCACATTTCCAAAATCCTCTACCAGAGATATGATATATACATGGGATGAAATCATCTTACCATTATGAGTTTTCTCTGGTAACTCAACATTTATTAAATTAGGTGGTTCAAATATTCCATTAAAAATTCATAAAATATAAAATACTGGGAAGATCTAAAATCAAAAAAAATTTACAGTTACAATGTAGATATAATGTGCACCTTTAACCACTTTGTTCTCATAACTCACTTCCAGAGTTGATGTCCCTAGAGATTCCATTTTTCCTCATGAATTAAGAGGTTATTGATGCATATTGTCATAATTAACTCACAAATTCTATCACTAATTTGTGTAATCTCCATAATTATAGAAATTATATCATTGGGGTATGGGTGGAACATTTGGATGAGATTTTTCAATGTTCCATTCATTTATTGGACACATCATATCACATCAACATCATTTTTCTCAATGATATATTTTCTATAGATGGAAAATTCACTAGACCCTTTAAGGAAACATCGTCTATGTTTCATTCCACACTACTAATAAATTTTCATTAATCCATGTGTTTTATTATTATAATTTCCTTGATGTTCTATATTTCTGTTTTTCTCCCCAAAACCATGAGAATGATGAGAGTCTCAAATATCCATTTTTATATTGAAATAATATCTAATGATTTTTATATATATCAATTTCTATTATAGGCACTACCATTTGGAGAAATGGATTAATCTTACTAATAAATCGATCAATTTTTCATTCAACTTTGACGATAAAACTATATGCATACCATGAAACACTTTTGAAATTTTACTCATTGGTAATAATGGATTAATAATTCATTTTTTATATATATATTATTCCTATTCCGTTTCTATGTACTTATATAAGGAAAAATATTTACTAATAAAATTCCTTCTTAATATGATTGTGTGTCATGGAGTTATTTTCTTCCCCTTTCCACATATTCCTAATATGATTTAAGAATTGACTAGTATCACCTTCCAAATAGGACCCAACAAAAATTACCTTCACATGGACTGAGAATTAGAGAAAAAATATTATATTATCTATATCATTGATCCATTTCTTAGTAATAAGTGGATCTGAGTAACCAATGAAGGAAGGTTGATTTTTATATGTAAATGACTATATGGAAGGCTATTCATTCATTTAAGTGTTTGGATGCTCATCAAAATTAATTAAATCAATACAATATTGATAATGTTCAGTAAGAATTGCTGAAACATTTCACATAACAACTCTAATTAAAATTTATTTATCATGGAGATGGACATTTCATTTCTTATAACATTATGGGTTAACATGATATTTCATATGTCCATAAATAAAATAAGATAAAAAATTATAGTGTGACTAATTTTAATCACAGTGATTTTCATGTAATCATGGAAAATCATTCTTAGGAAGTCTTAATCATTAAATGTCAATTAATAACACCATAAGGTCAACATAGCTCATTCATATTCATCTTATAATCAAATCATTGATAATGTTTTTTAAATAAAATTTATTTTAACACAATAATATCCCTTTTAAGTTTTTAGTTATTGGTGAAGTATTTTTCCTCTTCATCATATAATAATGAAAAATAATTTAACACCAAATCAACCTGTATAAGTTTTTTTAACCATAGGTGTATCAATTCTACAACCATATCCACATTTCAACATCCATTAAGGGAGTTAATATTAGTGAATTCCACATATTAACTTTACTAAATAATTGGGATTTTATCATATTCTTGGACATATCCCAAGGTATTTTGATAATGTTATCTATTCCTAATATCAAAAAAAAGTAAATCATACTCTGATACAAATTAAGGAGACCGTACCATTTCATACCTATGTATTAAATCATTATATATGAATATTAAAAACATCTCATAACAATATATTCCTTAGGACAATAAAGGATTAGTGATTCTACTGATTCGATACATTATAATCATTTTGAATTAATGATAATAAAATTTTACCTCAAAAATATTTCTACATAGTACACATCATAGGAATAGCCTACATAAATCATTACTTCATAACTTGGGTAAAGGAAAAAAAAATATAGGTTGATCTCAAATGCACAAAAAGGGCCAATATAGGATATATCAATCAATGATCATAAGTGATCATACGATATGAATAAGTGTATGAGGACATGATCGTAACACAAAACAAATCAAACCCAATCAATCAAATGTCATTAATAAAAAATTATTCAATAAGGATTTTCATATAAAAATACATAAGACATCAATGTATGGAATAATCAACAATAAATCATGATCCATGAGAATATATCATAATCATATGAAATTAGTTTCCAAAATATACATAAGAATAAAAATTAATTTTCTTATTCAATGATCATTTCAAAGATAGTGATATTGGATTGGGTTCACTTATTATTAATTCATTTACATAGTCACAGTTCACTTTCAATACAATCATAGTAGAACATTTCCCTTACTAAATTGATTTCACTCCCCATTACGTTGACAATTATCTCATGATATATCCATATTTTCAAAATTCAACATAGGGATATAGAATTTTGTTCATCCTAATTACTTATTAAAAACCATATATTTTTTATACAAGAGTTCATATAAAACTCACCATATCATTATATAATCATATCATAACCCATGAAAATTAAATTTATTTTATAAATAAGTAATTATTCCAGTATAAAGAACATATTGATAAAACTGGTTTCATAAACAATTCATCATAAATTAATTAACATGTGGGTATCAAATAGGTATCATTGAATCTTACTTTCATTATAATCATAATAATAAGAAATATATAGAAATAATTATTATGGTATCATATGATCGTATTAATAGTGAATCTCAACAAGACATAAATGATGGTGACATTGATGAAAAATAATTTTAGAATGACATTTGAATCATTCAATGAAATCATGATAAAAATGAAATTTTATTTTGACAACACTTTAACCTAATATTCAAAGAATATTAGAAAAGTGATTATAATTTAAAATAATCATGGAAACACTTAAATTAATCTTTAAATAAAATACTAGTAATTAGATCAGGAAAATCCATTCATTCTGTATACATTAAAAGAGAACATCATTTTCACTCTTCTACAAAAGTAAAAAATGACTTATTTAAAAGAAAATCCATAAAAGGATTCAATTAAAACATTTATATTGAACATAAAATTTTTAAATAAATTTATGAATAGGTTAAATATTCCATAAAATAATATGTCTGTCCATGTACATGAGAAAAATATTAATGACCAACAGGGAAATGAATTAGAATTTTCAATGAAAAACATATCTCAATAATTTTAAGTATTAAAGAGGGAAAAGTGGTATGAATAACTAAAATATATTCCAACATGTATATGAGAAGAAAATATCAGGTGTTTAAAAAGTAAAATCTATATAATTACCCGTTATGGAAATTTATGATAGACAATCTAGACAATAAACGAGATTGTAACATCAACCATTACCTAAAGGCTCTTATATCATCATCAACATGAATATATGTGTTGTAATAATGGTATATTTTCTACACTGACATGATTTTAACATATTCATACAAAACATACTATGTTTATTTCCTTTAAAATTTTTAATTATCCTTTAATTAATAATTTATTAGTTAATATAAAAATTCATGTTAAAACTATTTTGTTTTCCATTAATGTGTCTATTTGATTGTTCTTGTACTTAATCCTTAGTCAGGTTTTCATAATCAAAAGAATTTTAATCATGAAATATTTAACTTATTTATCCATCAAATACATTTTTAAAATTATTCATATAATTTGGTGGTGAAAAAATAATCAAATTAATGAATGTGTGTAGTAATCCGCACATATGCACGAATGAAATTATCATTTCCCAAAGAATGGAAAGGATAGAATATAGGTGAGATATAATTTTTTGGAAGTATAATTATGATATAAATATCATATATAAACATTTAATCTATTATAATAAATAACCATGAGTTATGGTGTTGAAAAATGAATCATATCATTATATGGAGGTGGGGGTCCACAGAAATGCCCAAGAAATACATTCATTTCTCATTTCTTAGAAATGTGGTGGAAAATTGACACAACATCATCATAATTAAAACAATTTGTATTTAATATAATTATGATATTGTATTATAATGGATACCATATATTTATAAGACTTATAAGTAGAAATAAAATTGAAAGTACTTAGATAAGAGTTATACAACTTCATTGAGAAACATCCTTTAACATACATCTAAATCCAAGAAATAATGGTATTATGATCCAGCCATGAATTATAGGGTGTGGTTATTGGTGTTGGGAATGGATTTTTGGGTTATTTTTATCAATAATAGGATTTATAAGTTTGTAAAATAGTGGATAGGTGGGGTCATTTTATAATGGAGGGGGAGGACACATTTGGAACTTTTCAAAAGATGAAAATATATTATTATATTACTAAAGGTAAAATGATCCTAAAAGACAGATAGTAAAATTTTAAATGATATAAAGATAAAATATTTCAATTAAATATGATGTAGATTATTTTTAAGTCCTTTTATCCATTATTAGTTTTGTTTTTACCCGTTTGAACTCTTTTTTTGGAACTAATAGTTTGACAAATTTACCATACATAATGACCAAAAATAATGTTAAAATTGCTGCATTATATTAATTATGATAATTAAAAATGTTGGATATATTTTATAATATCTTATTTATATATTTTTTAAAAATTACATTTAAAATATTTTTTCAAAATGAAACAAAATTGTTTTTAGAAAAATGCATTTCTATGAATAGAATGAGTTTAAAAAATTATGTGCCTCGTAAAAACTAAAAAAATAAATGTTAAAATATTATATTTAATATGTAATCTATGAATTTCATTAAACTAACTAATTTTTTTAATTATTTAATTTATTAATATAAAAACACATTGCACAAATAAAAATAATATTTCTATAAAAATATATCCTTTTACATTCAAAAACATTTATTTAATTTTATAACATATTGAAATCTAATAAATTAAATTTATAAATATGAATATCATAATTAATATTATTTTTGTTTTTCATACCCACCAATCTAATGGGTATGGGATAAATATCACCTTAAATAAAAATAATTCAATGGTATATCACTATTTGTTTAAACATAGTGTTCCATGAAAAGAATGTTTCACAAGAAAAAAAATTTATTTATAGAAAAATATATCATAAAATATAATATTTTCAAACCAAACATAGAATAATAGAACATATCCTATAACCATGGTAATATGACAACTAGGTGGACCCTAGTATCATGTGTACTAATTATGAAAGCATAAATCGAGACCCTGCACCTATATACCCCTGTTATTATGAAAACACGTACATTTATGTGATAAATAAATAGATATAATTATATAAAAACATATTAAATTACTCATGGCTCACATACAACACCATTTAACCTAAAACCGATTTTCCTTATAATCAAATATAAAATTACATTAACAAATAAATGGGAGAAAAGTGTGTTGGGAAATCACATAGGCTATCCCACACACCATAAAATTTGATTACAATGTGTTAAATGGTACTTAAGATGAATGTTGACTCAGGATGAGAATTCCTTCCTTTATAAATAAAACTACATTATTTTAAAAAAATTAGAATGAACATAAATAGACATAAATTTTTAATTTGAAATAATTTCCTTAAAATGTGGAAACGTATTTTGAAACCCCAAGAAAGAACCAAGCATTACATTTTCCATAAACACATTTTAAAATAAACCCATGTGGATTATAATAAAAACATGGAATTTGAACAAAACTTTACTACATAAATTCCATGGGGGGAACCTCTTTATTATAAGTCATGATTTCTATAGAATCAATTTTTATTTGAATCCAAAACATCACAAAACATTGTATATTAAATAGAAATAAATTTTTAATTCTCATAAATCACATGAATACTAAAATATAGGGATAAAATATAAACACCTACTTTAAAATTATAGGAATCAATTCATAATGTATCTCTTTTAATGTTAAGGCCTAAACGAGTAAGTAAAAACAATATTTTGGCCCTAATAAAAAAGAATCCTAGGTTAGAACCATAATATACCAAATTACAAGATTTAATTGTAATTTAGTGTTATATAAGAATTAATTACCAAAGTTCAATAACAAATCAATGCTAGTAATTGTGAATATATGAATAAATGGTATGATTACCTTGAGATATCATATTGAAACAAAAAGAATGAAACTCAAAAAAAAGAGGATAATGTGGGACATATCCCCATATACCCCAAGAGGGTTGACCAAATGAGTTGAAGGGGAGATTGGGGGAGAGAAATTAAAAAACAAAAGGGATATATGGTCAATTTCACCATTAAATGAAAACTTAGATGATCTCATGGTTTAAAAAACCATGAACCAACAAGTACCCACTGGAAAATCATGGGAAAATTCACAATTTGGACATATGGTTTACCAAACCATGTGCTAACTGTGAAAAACACCTATGAATGAAATACATCACCACTCACACACAATATACATTGTGTCATTCAACCATCTTCAAGGTACAAAACACCAAAAAAATCCAATTATTCAAAATAATGACCCAATAATTAATTCATCACCAAATTAATAAAAAATTAAATTATATAATCATCATTACAATAAACCTGGTTTTTTAAATTTTTACCATATATTGAAATAAATGAAATAAACAATTAATTGTGCATTGGTAATATAGTTTCCAAACATGGTCAATGATATCCCTCAATCATTTTATATGATGGATCCTTTAGGGAATAAATCCTTCAATATTTTATAACATAAATTTTAAAATACCCACTCCACACTCTATAACTCTTCTTATGAAATCTAATATCTACAAATATTGTCTATGATAATAATATTCCTCATAAATAAGGTAATAAAATTGATCAAATATTGTCCAAGAATTGTGTTTTTAGTAGATCCTTCTTTCCAATCATAATTATACTAATAAATAAATAGAAAAATCACCTTATCTGATATCATATCAATTTCATAGTAAGTGATATTATTTGAAAGAAAATTATGATATAATGTTAGTGAGTATGATATTCTTGAAACATATCCTCAATTATCAAGTTAAACACTAAAAATCCTTTATTTTTTTATATAATTAATAGAATACTATAATATTATACAATAATTATTATAATATAATATATAGAATACATAATTACTAATATTCTGTCATGTGATAACCAATGAATATATATATTCATGATATTTTATCACAAAACCAACTAACAAGATTCTAACTCCAAAGGGCCCAATGAGTTTCTTTACGGCCACTAAACTAATTTGTGTTCAATTAAACAACTATCTTACCTTGATTATAGTATAAATATGTCCTCAAACATTCAATTTAAACCATACCAACTATAATAGTGTTTCATCATTAATAAATATGTGGAAATTGAAGAAGAGTTCAACAACTCCACATTAAATGGAAAAAATCATATCCTTTTATTCCAAAATTACTACAATAAAAAATCAATATAATTTTAATATACCAAAGTTTATTTTCTTCTTCTAATTAACTCTCTTTAAAATTTTATTGAATGTAGTGCATGATTATTTGGAAATGGTCCTAGAATATTTTGTATCCCTGCCACATAATAATCATCCACCACCCTTCAAACATATATAATGTTTTAAAAAATTATTATTTTATATTATGATTCATTTATTTACTACTTTTTAATATTAGAAATCCCAAAAACCAAAAATTTATTTTTTTAGATCAATAAATATACTCCTATGGGTTTGTCAGAAACACCATCCAATTTCCAATTATAATTATCCATTATTTTTTAATCATTTTTGAAGAAATAAACCAAATATGAAATATAATTCCTTAAATATAATAAAATAAGACTTAAAATCAATATAATAATAGGTTTAAAAAAATTATTTCAAATTTTTCATTAAATTAAACTCTCTACATTATTTATACCCATGTTCACACATAAATTTAATGGTAATTTTTAAAAATTATGATTTATAAAAAATATTAATATATAAATACTTCCATAGATAAATCCCCCTAATATAGACATACCTATAAAACAATTTTTCATATATAATCTTTTTTACATTAATTTCCCCTATTCAGTATATCCCAACCATATTCTTTTGTCCCAAATTGACAATGAACCCAAAGATTAAATAACTTTCAAAAAATATTCACATCCATATTGACATAGAAATAAAAATATTTAGCTTAATAATTATAGTGGTGATAGGGGATTATACACACTTTTCAATGTAAGGATATGGATAAACTCTAAGTATCTACTTGTACCTCTCAAACACTTCTCAGAGGAGTACTTTGGTTATCAAAAAAACTATTTGAACTTTCATGGACAAAAAAATAAAACATAATGACTCCTTGTTCACTCACAAATAGGACTGGTTTTCTTAAAAGGATCTATAATTCCATGGATCTTATAAGTATATCCACATATTCGAGAGACATTCAATTATTACCAAGGATATATGACCATCATTGGGGATACCATACCATCAATATCATAACCATAAAAAATGATGTAGAATAGTCTATAAAAATTAAATTGAAACTAGGTATTTATAATAAAAATGCCAAAATATGGAAAACAACTATCACAAGGTAATTACATATGAAGACAATGTCATAACTTACAATCAAATATTTATTTTTTTCTTTTTGAGGGTCATTTATACAAAGTGATATATATTGTAATGAAACAAATAAAAAAGCACAAATCCATCTCCAAAATGATCATTGCCTCATATGAGAATCGTCTCTGTATACCTTACAAAGTAATCTACCCCATCCCCTATCTCATGGCCCTTTTCCTAATATAAACCTCAAATAAAATCTCTACAAGCCCATCAATGTGTGCATGTATTTAGTGAGTACGGAACTCAGTAGTCCACCACTAATATGGTCCCTAAATTATTCCACAACATATATATAAATATATATGAGTACATGGATTTAATTTTTAACAAGAAATAAAACTCATTATACACATCTAATTCATTCCATCATATGCTTTTGAAGATATGAAAAATAATGACCCCATATTCATTATCATGTGTTGGTAACCCACAGTAAAAACATTTTTTCTCTTTACTAAGCATTGGATTTTTTTATAAAATATTATTCAAACAAGGATCTAATTTTGCATGGTATTTTTGGGCCATTAAAAGCATGGTATAGGTATAACAAAAAATTTAAATATATTATGTCACACACACATATTTTTTATTAAATAATGGAATAAATCCAAATGAAATTCTTGAATTGAGAATCTAAGACAGCTAATAAATATAGAATGTTGGTTTTACCCTAGTTGAGATGTAAAATTTCTTAGTTTAACATGTTTCATAAAAGTGTTGGCATGGGCAATTTTATAAATTGTTAAATTATTTATTTAGTTTTTCATTTTTATTCTCCAAACCTAAATTCCCCATTATAATAATGGTTATGGTAAATAACTATGGTAAAATCCATAACCATGGGTATTGAGAGTGGGATGTTATAGAACAATTGTTTGAACTTAAATGGTGGATCAAGGTTTGGAAAATAGCATTCGAAATAAAGCTTGTTGATCTCAACAATGACTGCATCATAGAGACATTATTCCTCTATAATTGATCTAAACATGGGGAATTTTGTTTATTTGTGTGGATTTATAAATTTTTTTTACCCATATCGAACATGAATTATTTTCGTAAAAATTTTATCACAAGAAAAACATTTTTTATGAGAATTTCATTATCTTCTAAAAGGTAGTAATTTTATATTACATTAGATATTTGATTCATTATTAATACTCATAATGGTAGTGAGTTGAGGAATTCTATAACAATGGATGAGGATTATTCCTATAGTTTTTTTTTTGCTTCTCCCCCGCTATTCATTGTGTGTTCATCTTTAGTCATCCATTTTTTTCCATTGGTTTGAAAAAAACCCGGTGGATGATCATGTTCTATTCATTATTTAGTGCGACAGATTGTCACTATGGTTTTGGTATTAGGATTGATGGAATGATTTAGGTGTGGTGATGACCATATTCAATGGATGATCAGTTCATAGACCCATAATATAACGATGGTTCTGAAATACTAGATCTATTTATGAGTAAATTGGATGGATGAAATCCATCCATCAGTGATGTTGGGGATTACTCAACCTCAAGTCACAGTATTTGTGCAAGAGTTGAGGTTGAATTTAAGGCATAAATGACATGAATGGAAGCATGTAGAACCTGTGGGTTCTAGTAAAGTCCCGACTACACTCTTTGTAGTCTAAAGAACACACGTAGTGTGTTACCTTAATTCAATTCTTTGGTTTAAATAGAAAATATATGATTATTCATTGTGTGCTACATTCAACATAATGTGTGGTCCATAGCTAGCATCTCATCATATACACTTGGGTTACACATGAATGGATAACACCATGTACAGGATAATTGAAAGAGTACAGCGGCACAACCCGATACTCAATCAGCGCCAGGTACATGGGATTAGCCAAGGTACATGGAAATGTTAATGGTTTTTGGGTGTGGCCCACAGTACATGGTATTGGACTGGAGCACATGAGATAGCCTAGGATCACAAATAAATGTCATTTAGTAACAGTACACACCGTGTTCATTCTACATGATCAATTTAATAAATTATTCTCTTATGTATAGTCTAGTTTCTATGGGGTTAGTTCCCAGGGTTATTTCCCCATGAGGGTAGAGCACGGAATAATGTCCCTAGAATTGAATGTGAAACACTTTTTTAGATCATTATCATATATAGATTATGAATAACCTATTTGGCTTAGGGTGGGAGCCACTATATTATCGTCTTTACTATGTGGGGACTAGGAATCAACATGACCAACATAAATTAGCATTGATCCCCTACATAGTAGGGTAATCTAGTTAAGGTTTTCAGTGTCCTCATATCCCTATGTGGGATCTCGTATATACGTATCAATTTATTCTATATTCTAGTGTACAAATATTATGATGGAGGCCTAACTAGAATGGCCTCTTGAATGAGTGTCATAATTATTTTTAGTCTCATGGATTTAGTTCTTCCATATGAGAAATACATAAAATCCTGAAGAAAGAATCCAAATACGGATTTTGGGTTATTACCTTACTATAATACATCGTGTCTATCAAGAGTTTATTTCAATGTTATTGTTATATGTCTCATATTCTTGGATGGAATGACATTGGAATGGGATGAATACTCTATTTATTATTATTTTTTGGTGATTTAAATGTTTTATATTTGGAATTGTTATACTCACCCTTTCATGGGATATACATGCACTTTTTGGGTTTAATAAAAATAAGATTCCATTCAATGGATTCCATGTTTGAACCAGAAAAGATGGAGCATAGTTTAGATAAACATACCATTGTTCATAAAAGTTGTTTCATTTTACTTCAGTCCGCTAGTTCTATAATTTTGGACTCCTTTTTTAGTTTTTTTCAGAATATATTTGGCCTTATGTATTTTCAAGTACATTTTTCATACTATGATGTGGGACATAGATATTTCAATGAATTATTATTTTTATAAAAATTCCTATCAACATTTTATTTTTAATTATATATAATTGTCTCTGTATTGGTACCTTATTATAAGGCCTCTCATGTGTGTGGTATTCGTACTTGGTACTTCCTAGCACCCCCTAGACAATTGGATGTGGTCTTAGGGTTTGACACAACACTTATCTCTATCCATACTGACCCTAGTGGGAAAGGTCGTGATAGAGTGGTATTATAAGAGTTACATATTAGGGATATATTTTTGGATATTTCCTAGTTTTGAGGTGGTTTGGGAATCAGGGAAATAATGATTAGGTGTTTCCAGTTAAGATATAGGGATTGGGAATAAAATGTTGGTGTTGAATCTGATGTATCCATTCACTCAGAATCTGATACACATATTGTTGACTTGGAACATTTTGGCACTTGTAGTAGGGAAAACATTACTACATGCATCATAATTTAATGAGTTATGGTTTCTATGTACTTATTCAATCAGATCCACTGATATACTCTTTATTGTCATACAACATGAATATTTTAAGGATGCCTTAATAATGATTTCCAATTCGGATTGTATAAAAGGATAATAAGGATTATTCACCTTGTGATGAATCATTGATATATGGACCTATTCAAGAGATAGTACCTTTGGGTAGATTAACTGTCAAGCCTATGCTCGATGAGTATCGGATTTCACTAACAGTACTAGTGGATATGGTGTGAAGTATTAACACATGTTATCAGTTTTAGTGGTTGATATGCTTCATTTTTAGGGACACATATACCCCTAGTAATCTTAGAAAAATATTGACTTAGTTATGTGAGTTTATAACCCTCTTAAGACAGATATAGATCAGATGATAATCTTATAGGTGATCCTTCTTAATGTAATTGTCAAGAAATAGTGGGGCTTAGATACTCTATCATATGATTATATTACTCTTTCATAGATAGCGTTTGAGAATTTTTTCAGAGAGGAGTTATACTTCTCTAGATTGTGAGTATTTCATATCTAGGAGATTGTACAACTTTAATATAATTTTATAGATTTGTCGGGATATTCATTGAAGTTCGAAAACCTATCTTGATAAGATATGTATATGGTTCCTGATCAGTTATTATAAGCATTGAAATTATATTATGGTATCCACATATATATTCAGGATATTTTTACACCAATTTGATGTAACGCCCTGACCCCAGTTTCCTAGATTCAATTCCATATTTTATTATATTGGCATAATAACAATAAACAATCCTGAATGAACGAATTAGTTTATTAGTTTTTGAAACAATATACAAACATATGTTCAATATTACAATTTGAAAATAAATTCAACATACCAACTTCTGTGGAATCACACATAAATTCCTAGATTTTCATTATAAGAAATTCATGATATTCATCTTCACCCTCTAGGGAAAAATAAATCATTAGAATGGGGTGAGCTCAGATTCTTATTAGGGGTTTTTAATACAACATAAGTTATCAAAAACATAAACACTAGGCATGGTGAATAATTCAATACACATTCCATTAAATAATTAACTTGAACATATAATTGAAGGAATTAAGGGTAAATAAATAATTCCATAATAATTGATAATCATAGGTATACTACCAGATGAATAAACTCATAAAATATCTATTAATTATTTGATAATTATAGAAATTAATAATAATTGAAATTCTGAAATATACCTTCAACACCTCAGCGAAGACATCAGAAAACTATTAAGGCCTCTGTAAAAACCATATATGTGAATTGGAAAGGCCTCTTCCAAGACCATATCTATTTTCTCTCATAGGACCTACTAATGAATAGAGGGGCTATAAAGGTCCCCACCCATCAATTTCTAAGACTATTTCTTTCTGAATATGAAAGAAGACAAATATAAACAACATGAACGTGTGAAATAACATTCCCCAATCTGTACACATAAACACTAACCATTCTGAGTAACATGGAGAATGGTTTTAAGAGATCACATAAAAAGTAAAACTAATCATAAAACATTCATTAAAATAAGGTATATTATATCATAAAATATTATTCCCAATAAGATTCCTCAAGAGTGTTGAAATAGATTAAATTACTCTTATAAAACCATAAATTTATTCCAAAGATTAATACTCTTTTACTTCGAAAAGAAGAAATAATTTTGATAAATATTTGAATGAAACCAGAATTGAAATAATATATTTTTCTAATAAATAATTATAACTTTTATAAAAATAGTGGTGGCTAATAATATATTATAGATTTTATATGATAATAGGCATGAATTCGAAATGTTCCCTTCAAACAGGCTTGTATTTCAAGAAGAATTTTTGAAAGACCATTTTAAAGCATGTAACACACCATTAAATAGAGAATAATTATAGTTATTACACATATATAGAACATTAAAATTGAATTTAATAGGATTAAATAAGAATAAAAAACAGTTTCATTGTGGTAGGTAGAGGATAAGAGCATCCTGATAAAAAATGGGGGTTTGGGTAGAAAATACTTACTTTATGTACGAATGTATTGTTCACTTGTCCTTAAAATACTAGATAATAAAATTAAATATATAAATTAACTAATTAAGAACATAATCTTAAATTTATTTCATTCAGTATAGTTTTATTATGTTCATTTATGTACTTATTGAAGTTATAAGATTATACTTTCGCATTCTCGAGTGTTTGTTTCTTTGATTTTATGATCAGTTTTCTTAATTATAAGTAATAGAGTTTATGTGGAATTTATATTATTATCTAGAATAGAAAATATATATTATAGATGAAAATACAATATTATAAATGGTTATATATATCATTTATTTAGGTGGTATGAGGAAGATTTATTAGATAGAACATTAGTGAAATCCATTAAGATTAGATATATATATTTAGATTATTGGGGACCATGGGGGCATGAATACACTTTGCGAGGACTCAGTGTGAGGTAAAACTACTAGAGTGTCTAGGTTGATGAATTTGGAAGGAATGAAAATGATGGAATGTGTGGATATTAAAATTAAAAGAGAAGGAGTATTTTATTAATTTCTCAGGACACCTCATTTGTGGTATTTGAAAAACAATAGGCTTGTCTATAGTATTTTACCATGGAATTGGTTACATGGGAAACCTCTTATAATATATTAATGTAAAAATGTCTACCAGAATATTATATTAATTACTAAATCATTATGGTTTCATTAAACATACTAAAAAATAAAAACATTATTTTTTACCATTCGGAAAAAACTAATGCATTTTATAAAATTCTCATAAATTCAGTGTAAAGTAATATCATGATTCTACATTAAAAAATAATTCCATTTTTTATAATAATTTCCTAAAAAAGATTAATATAATTTTTATTTAAAATAAAAATTTATTCAAAAAATAGAAATTCTAATACAATAGTTCATTTTATGTCAGCATGAAATTTGTTTCCAAATAATAATATATTATAACCATAATAAAATAAATTAATAATACTATTTAATATTCATATGTGACATATTACTATTCATAAGTGTATGTTACTATTCACCTAAAATGTATGTTGACCCAATCAGACTCTAAATATCTTACTGATCGCAACAATGTTTGTCTATTTTCTGAAATTCAAATCACAAAAGAAGAAACATTTTACATAGCATCCAAGATACAACTATCTCTTTTAGATAAAAATTTTCTTGTTTAACATAGACTCAGTTTTGAATTCATTCTACTATATATTTAATTTATAAAAAATTGGGGGTTATATTCTTCCCACCATCGAACAATTTCACCCTCAAAATTACTAGAATGATGCCTCACAAAAATATTTGGGTAGGTCTTTATAACATGTTCATAAGGCTCACACATTACCTCTTAAATTTTATGATTTTTCTAAAGTACCTCTACCAGTAGAGTCATATAATTCTTCAAAACCTATTATTTAATGTCCAAAATTCAGAGAGGCACTTAATAGTAAGATAAGTAATGTTCCAATTCTATACCACTATATGTGAGGACATGTGTTAGGTCTGACAGTTAGTTTTTAATAATGGGACATGGAACACATTGTGTACCTTATAAATACTATGAGGCATTTCTAAATGATAAGACTTATCTAAGATTCTATCTATAATTTTAAAAGTGCCTACGTACCTGGGGATCAGTTTCCCTTTCATTCCATATTTTATACCAACCATCAATGGAGATACATTCATGAAAACATAACCTCTCTCTTGAGATTCAAAATCCTTCATTTGATTATCATAAATAGATATTTAACATACATTTATATTATTTGATATGGGTTTGAATATTCTTTACCTTTTTTGTTGTCTCCTCCACAAGCTCTAGGCCCACAAGCTTCCTATCACCAACTTCATCCCAACAGGTTGGTTTGTGACATATCTTTCCATTAAATACTTTATATGATTCCATTTATTTACTAGAATAGAAACCATTATTTATAGAAACTCTACCAAGGGTAAATACTAATCACATATATATTTAATTCCAAGTGACCATGATATCAACATGACTTCTAATGTTTTGATTGTGCTTTCTAAATTCCCATTAGTTTGGGGTTGATAATAAGTACTGAAAAGAAGATCATTGTCCAAAGATTTCAGAATACTTTTCTATAATTTTTAGGTGAATTGACAATCATGATCAGAAACTATTTAAAGAGGTTCTACATGAAGTCTTCAAATCATTTTTATAGTGTCAAACAAGGGGATTCCATAAAAAATCTTACCATATATGGAGGAAATTTACAGATTTCATAATTTGATAAGAAGTTACCCATATTGAATCATTCATTCTTGGTGTTTTGGGAAATCATGTGAAAAAACACAATGTTTTGTTATCCAAATTACATGTATGAGTAGGGATAGGTTGCATGACTTATCTATGTTGTTGTCTTTCTGTCTTCACCGATTGACAGACTAAACATTTTGATACATAATTAGTAATTTCCTTCTTCATGTAATCCCACAAGAAATACTACTTCAAATCTCAATACATATTACTACTACAAGGAGGTATAGAGAATTTTAAACTGTGGTCATTATCCAATTACTCTATTTTTACCATAGCTACAGTGGGAACACAATGCCTCTTCCCAAACATCAAAATTCCATCTTCATATAAGAATTCTTCCAACATCCCATCATTTATAAAATTAATTTTCTTTTGATGATTCTCTTTATCTGGCTATGAACATTTAATTTTCTCTAGTAATGATGGTTGGGGAACCAATTTAAAATTTATAGATATTTCACATTTGTTGATGATTCCCATATCCATATATGAAATATATATGTACATTAGATCATTGTCAATTTTCATTTTGTTTAGAACTCCATAATCCTTCCTACTCAATGTTTCATCAACCTTATATTCCATTCATGGGTGGTCCTATATGGAGCAATGGTAATCCTTGAGCAGCTCGAGCCAACGACTTTACCTCATGATGTGTTCATTTTGTGAGAAGATGTATTTCAGGTTCTTTTGATCTGTATTTATCTAACATCATTCACCATAGATACAATTTTTCCATACCTTCATATAATTGGTTACATATACTAACTCATGATCATGAGATGGATAGATCTGTTCATGAATTTTTAACAACATTGATTTGTATGTAAAAACTCTATCATTCTTCATTAATACATATCTATGTCCTTTCTTCGATGAATCAATATAAATAACTAATCCATAATTTCCCGATAGTATATTCAAGATTAGATCATTAGATAAAAACATAATCAATTCTTCAAAACATTCTTCACATTTTTATGTCTATATTATCATAATGATTTTACGAGTAATATTGCTCTAAAGGTTAGAAAAACAGGAAAACTTCTAAAAGAAATGCTGATAATAACCTAAAAACTAATAAAACTATATACCTTGGTTAGGTTCGTTGGAGTAGGCTATTCCTTGATAGCCATTTCCTTCATAGGATCGAATAATATTCCAACTATAGAGACAATATAGCCATGAAAATAAACATATTTAATCCCCAATTAAAACTTTCTAAACATACCATATAATTAATTTCTCCTAAGAGTCTTCATAATAATGTCAAGTTTATCTCATGATATTCATATCTTTTTTTGTATTCCACGATATTATCGTCAAGTACAACAAAAACATTATCATTATATTCTTTGAAAACACAATTCATTATATTCAAGAAAACAGAGGTTTCATTAGTGAGTCCAAAAGGGATTACTATAAATTTGTAAGGCCCTTACCTGTTTTGAAATGTTGTTCCTGTAATATCTTCTTTCTACACATGCAATAGATTATATCCAGATCAAAGGTCAATTGTCAAAAAATATTGGGCTCGCTGAAGTTGATCTAAAAAATCATCAATGCGAGGTAGGGGACACATTTTCTTTATTGTAATAGAATCGATCTCCATATAGTTATCACACAACCTTGTGGATCCATCTTTCATCATAAAGAAAAGAACATGCGCTCCCCATAGATAATCATGAAGGAGAATAAAAATAAATTTTCACTCAATTATTCTAGTTGTTTTTTCAGTTCTACAAATTCCACAATGTCTATTCTATAAGGAGTATTCGATATGAACCTTTAACAAGTAATTAAATCAATATAGAACTTCACTTCCCGCTCTAGAGTATATCCAGGTAAATACTCTAGAAAAACATCAATATATTATTGCACCATAAGTAAATTTTCTATTTGAATATTTCATTCCCCACCCACTGATATTGTGTTCTCATCCTCACCTAAAATTTCATTAAGTATATATACATGGTGCGGATCTAGGTAAGATTTAGATAATAAAATTTCTCCCCTAAAGACAATGGATTCTACATAATTCTCAAAAAAATTAACTTCATTATACTTCAAAGATATTTTAAAATCATAATTTGAAATCCAATACATACCAAATATTCTATCAAATTTGATCATGGTTATGATAATTAGGTTAATAACTAAATAACATTTATGTGTCATAAGGTGTATTGATTGACAAAACCTTTTCTCAATGATACTTACCATAGAAGTTTTGACTGATAACTCCTTAATTAAATAAAATCTGAAATATCTAATTTTCATGGAAAAATGGGAAGTTATAAATGAATGTGATGGTCTTGAATTTAATAATGAATTTTCTATGTTTGAATAAATGATTGATGTACCTTCCACCACATCATTAGGAACTTCAACCCTAGAAATTGTGATAGAATAATCTTTGCCTTTCTCCCTTGGCCTTTTCTGAGGCTCATTTCTTTAATGCTTTGGAAAGTCATTAGAATAGATCCCCATATCACTACACTTATAGAATTAAACATTGATATCTTTTTTATGACTTGAAATCATGATAATTATGGCCTTTATATCCACACCTATAGTACATGCCTTTTCTGTTTATTCAAGCACCATGGTGTTTCCTTCCACAACTATATCATTTGGGAAAATTCACCTTTTTATTCATACCATTATCCATTCAATCTTTTTCAACCCTCTTCTTATACATTTTTTCATTAACATCATAAGACATATATAATTGTTTCTCTATCTTGATAGAACCTGAGAAAATTTCTTTGTATGATGAGATACATTGGGAGACTAGTTACATTCAAAAAAATGTTTTTAAACAATCAAACAATTGATTAATATTGATCCTTGGATTACGTTTATAGTCTATAGTATTCTCTACTAAACTTGTAAATTTCTCTTCATACATTTCAACATTTTAATCCTCTTTCTGTTTGAGACTTAATAATTTCCTCTCTATATCTTCTCACTTATATAGAAGAAAAATATTTTTCTATGAATATTTCTTGAATTCAATCTATTATATTTATTTTATTTCTTCCTCCTCCTTTGTGTTTCGAATCAATTACCACCATTGATCCACATCTCTTAATAGATGATAAACTATCATGACAACCATCTCTCTCTTTTTTTCATTCCAGAGTGATAAATATCTTCTCTAGGGAATTTATCTATAGCTCAGCAACAAATGGATCCATAGTCCCATTAAAAGATGGAGGCTATTATCACATAAATCGTTCAATCATTTCTCCTCCATGTTGTGGATAAGGATTATCTATATGGGTAAGTTCATTGGTCATAACATGGGTGAACTTTATCATTATAGTTATATGTTTCTCAGCACTACTCGTAGCATCAAAGCCACCATCACTATCTTTCATTTGAAAGAAATACCTAATGGGGAACACACATTCATGAATATTCCACTCCTTCAACTATGCTCTATTAATAAATACTGACATATAGTAAATTAGGATATGAATTATAATGTATTATATCAACATATAAAAATACTTAGCATAAATTTATATCATATTCATAGATAATATCATAAAAATAGACATGGTTTCATTGATGTAAAGTTTACATTTAATTCCCTTCATAATTGTTTGTAAGGAAAATATAAATTATACTAAGAATATCTTCTAGGAGTGTCAAAACAGGTTCACATAAAACCCCATTGTGGTATACCAGGATACAATAGGTCAATCATGAAATTCCTTTTCAAAGTTTTTATTCCTTGAGACATATGTTCCAGAACCACGTCCACCTGTGGTATCTAGATAGGTATGTATTTTCAAAAAAATACACATAATCTATTCCTTTACAAAAATTCAGGATGTTCTTGTATGTTTAACCTCAATGACAATCTTCTGGTTTTTTTCCCAGATCTACGTTTTCTAAATATATTTTCTATGTTTTTTAATAAACATCCTATGATACCAAATGTAATACACAAACCCCAGTTTCTCAGATCTAGTACCTCATATTCCAACATTAAAAAAATTACAAGAAATTTGTATCATGAAGGAACAAATTAGTTTAGTAGTTTTGGAAAACATGATACATACATAAGTTCAACATTACATCATGAATGGAAATTCAACATTTCAACTTCTTTCGAATCACACGTAAACTTCTAGATTATCATTTCAAGTCTTTTATAATATTAATCGTCACAACCTAAGAAAAAAGTAAAACATAAGAAAGGAGTGATATTAGATTCTTAGTAATATTAGGTAATATCGTGGATGTTTTCAAAAATATAAATTGTAAGAATGGTGAATAACTGAAAACACAACCCTTTAAAAATTAAATTGAAAAGGTTATTGCAGGAATAAGGAATGAATAAATAATTTCATAATAAAGAAAAATAATGGGTATAATAATAGTTTAATAACCTCATGGAATATCAATTAATTATTTCATAATGAGAAAATGCATAATTTTAGCCATTCTGAAATATACCATCAAGGCCTCTTTCAAGACATCTGAAAAACAAGTAGGCCTTGGCCAAAATCGAATCTTTAAATTGGGAAGACCTCTGCCAAGTCCGTATCCATATTGTCTCATGAGACCTACCAATGCTTCAATAGGATATAGAAAGACCCACATCACTTTCAATGTTTAATGGATTACTCATATGAATGGGGATAAACATAAATAGAATGAACATATGAAATTACATTCCCCAATCTGTGCACATAAACAATAACAATTCTGAGAAACAGGGAGAATGGTTTCAAGATACCACATCCATAGTCAAAATAATCGTAAATGATTAAACAAAATATTGTATGTGATATCATGAATGATTATTCCCAATAAGTTTCAACATGTGTGTTTAAATATATAAAATTACTCATATAAAATCATTGAGTAATTCTTTAGATAAAAATTATTTTACTTTTAAAAGAAGAGTTATTTGGGAAAAAACATGGAATTAAAATTGAATTGAAATAATATGGATTTATCATAATAAAATTATTTATTTTATAAAAATATTTTTGGATGAAAACATATTATTGAGCGTACTTGAACATAGGAAATAATTTGAGGTGTTCCCTTGAAACAGACTTGTTTTACTAGATGAATTTTTGAAACATTCTTTTAAATGTTGTTACTCCCCATAAAATAAAGAAGTATTTGGGTTAGTAAACATATATGTATATATCAAAAAAAATTATGAGTAGTAGAGAAAAATAAATAATAATTTCATTGAGGTATCTAGAGGATAATGGTATCTCTAATGAAAATGGTGGTTCAGATAGAAAATCCTTAAGTTATGTCTGAATGCATTCTGCACTAGTCTTTAATAACATTGATAATAAACATAAATCCATAAATTAAATAATTTATATCCTAATATAAATATATTTGATTCATTATTGTTTTATTTAGATCATTTTTATTCTTATTGGTATGTTATAAGAATAAATTCTATCATTTCTAAGTATTCGTTTCCTTGATTTCATGATTTTTTCGCTTGGTTATAAGTAATAGATTTTATGTGGAATGTATGTAATTATCCATAATTGAAATTATATATTGTTTATTAACATCAATAAGTGTAAATTGTTATATATATCATGTGGTTATATGGTATAAGGAAATTTTATTTTATAGAACATTATTGATAACCATTATATTATTTGGATGATACCATGATTGTTACAAACTAGTTTGTAGTATGAATTAGTATTATGTATATATAATAGTTCAATAACATTGGAGAGGTTATAATAAGAATATTTATTTTTGGTTCAACCATAAAAATGTATCATTACCATCCATGAATATTATAACAAAAATTGAAAAACTATCATCCTTAAGGGCAATAAATTAACACATCATGGATAGTGTTTTTGGTTTTTGTATCAAAAGAGTGGAAAAGAGTGATGATGTTGAATTATTACAATATTATAGCAAGATTTATTTAAAATTAAGTTATTTTTCTTATTATAAAATTTGTATTATGGTATTTATATAGGGAATAATAAAATAAAATAAATTTAATGAAATATAGATGTTGAGAAATCCCTTATGAAAATTCGACAACCGAACAGAGTCGCGTAAAAATTCGTAAAACATGTTGAGGAGAGAAAAATGAAGTCTTTAAGAATTTTTAAATAATATTTATCATAAAAGGGATATGTAATAACTTATCCCATCACAATCCAATGGAAATTTAATAGGGATAACCTAAATGGAGTACTTGAAAAAGAGAAGTGTAGTAGATTCCAATATCATGTAGAGTATCTCCTAAAACAAGAAAATTGGGACATTTGAGGATTGAGGACACCTTGGGTGGACATATGGTGAGGTAAAACTACCATATCATCGAGGATGAGGATATTTTAATGAATTAAATAGAAGGAATGAGGGGTTACCTATAGAAAAAGTGAGGGAGTTTTTTCTTAATTTTCAAGGACACCTCATCAGTGGTGTTTGCTAAACCTTGGACATTCCCATTGTATTTTACCATGGTATTGGACAATAAGGAGACCTCATATCATATTTTAATATGCACAAGTATACCATCATTTTATAATAATCATTATATCATTATGATGTCATTAAACATACTAACAACTCAAAACTATATTTATTACTATTCATGAAAAACTATAGTATTTTATAAAATTCTAAAAAATTAAATGTACCTTAATATCAAAGTTCTAAATTAAAAAAATAACTTTATTTTTTGGAAGTAATTTTTTAAAAATTATTATTATATTTTTTAAATAAAATGATAATTTATTTTAAAATTAACAATTTTAAAACTAAATTAATTTTATATCACGTTGAAAAATCAACCAAGATCTCATTCTATTATAACCATATAATAACAAAAAAACAATACTGTTATTTAATATTAATAATTTTCATATTACTATTCATTTTACAATTCATAAGGATATGTTACCATTAACCAAAAATGTAAGTTGAACCTATCAAACTCTAAATATCATAATGATCACAATAGAGTATGCCAATATGTTGAAATTAAAATCACTGAAGATGGAAGATTATATCTAATGGAAATTTTTTTATTTTTACCATTAAACAACAAAGTGTTTGTTTCACAAATACTCAGTGTTGAATGCATTCGATAATAAATTTATTCATAAAACCATGTGGTGTTACATTTGAATTCCTACCTATGATTGTGTGATGGATAATTATTTTCTATTAGAATTTTTTATGGCTAAGAAGATGCCAATAGTTGGTTCTAGCAATTTATAAACATGATATGAGAATTTCTTAGTAGATATCTAGATGTAGACACTAGGATCAAGTAATGTGAGGCACTTTAGGAGGAAACCTAGATAATAAATGTCTACAGATTGGAAGTCTCAAAAGTATTCTAGTTAGGCTAAGGAGATTCAGTACTACCCTTTTAATAGTCAATGATATGTCGCATGGTATTTTACATCCTAATATAATGATGATATGAATATGTTTTATGGAACACCTATGTAGATATGCTGAAAAGATTTGATAGGTCTGTAGGGTGATTGATGTGACAGTGTAGTTGGGGGTAGATAGAGTTTGAAAATGGTTTGACCTATTAGCACCACCACCCTTGAGTGGTCCCGACCACGATCAAGGAACTTGTAGTAAATGATTGTGATAGTTATAAAAAGTGGAGTTCTATGACCTAGAGTCACCAGGGGTGATCAGAGATATGATATGTGTCTTTTATACCTTATATATAGTACAAGTAGACACACAAATGTATAAATATTTTCTTACTATAGCCCCAGTTATAGTCATGTCCACTTGAGCTGAGACTTTAGGCTCAAACATTGAACATTGAGACTCCTACTGATGTTGTTTTAGTAATCATATTCTTCTTCTAATAGCGTTTATTAACTCTTGTGGGATAAATATTCATTCAAGATATTTTTTTATTATGATGAGGCCTTACAATTTCATCCTTGGTATTGAACATCTATCCACAGTTCTTTTCCAGATTTAATATTTTTTCGGGATGATGAAATGTATCTACAATTATTGAACATGGTTTTCCTTCTTGTATAATAATGACACCCATGAAGACTAATATTAACTCATATGTATGAGGATATAGTGATTTATTCACCGGTTGGAAGGTATTACCCGTATAGAATCAGATGTCATGAAGTATAAATTTCCCATAGTTGTGGTGGAGTATGAGGAAATATTGGGTTTATATCCCCATTAAGAGATAGAAATTATCATATAAATTAACCCTATATCTTTTCTAATATTTGTGATAGCATATCAGATGGCCCCATTAGAGAATAGTGATCTAAATGTGGAGTTGAAGAAGATGCAAATGAAGATCTTTGTTAGGCCCAATGTGTCACCCTAAGTAGCTCCAGTTTTCTCCACCGAGAATAGTAAAGGGATCATGATGTTGTGTGAAAATTACCATCCCATGAACCAATTGATCATGAAGAATAATTATCAACTACTAAGGATCAATGACCACTTCGACCAATTGATAGTTTATATTTAGTTCTTAATGATTAAAATTATGTTGGGTTGTCACTTCCTCCAATTATGTGATATTTTTATACTAAAGGAAACATCTCAATGTTCTAAAGATAATTAGACAGGTTTGGGTCATTACATTAACCTTATCTTTTTGTTTTAACTCTTAGTTAATTAGTTTGACATTTACCATGTCACTTTGTATTTTTATATTATATAATTAATAAACTTACTATATACATCCAAGAGACCCCCAAGTGGTCCATTAATGATACACCTATCATGATATAAGTCTCTTGGCCGATCCTTAGATTTTTAGGAACTTAATATCAATTAATAAAATAATATTGTTTTTCAAAACTCTTTTATGTCAATTTTGACACTATTCAATAGTTGATTTTTGTGAAACTCATAACAGAATGATTACTTCGTAAACATTCAATTAAATCAATCCTAATATGTCATATTATCCTATAAAATTAGTTTAATTCATTAATAGTCTCAAATTGTATTTATTTGGGTATTTATAATATCAATTATTTTAATTTTTCACTATTATGGTAATTACTGCATCATAATTGAGTCATAAATAAATTAAATATTTAATGTCTAAAAATTATAAATAAAATATAATTATGTAGTAAATCTTATTATCTTTCTAATGAATATTTACAATCGAACTTATATTATTTATAACCCTATATTAAAAATGTTTTAGTAAATGAACTTTGATTTTAACTCTTTTACCTCTTCTTTGAATTAAATAATAATAAATGTCCTAATCTAATCCAAGTGGACCTAAATGATAATATATTATTCCTAAGATTGTTTTTGGTCGAGATACACTTGTCCAATAGAATTAAGACATGTGTTAGGGTAATATTAATATCATTTTTACCCTTAACTACCCTATTTACATTGAACCGTGGTAAATAAAAGTAAAAAGTCACTATTCATCAAAAATTATTTTCATCTCATTAAACCACATTTTACTCCTTGATATTAACCGTGTCTCTCGGATTTTCAAAATTTCAATCACAGAAGCGGTAAAATTAAGTTTTATGAAAAATTACGTTTTTAACTACCACTTAGTAGTTTCACTATTCATAAAAAATTGACGTTTTTCAGAACAATGCCAAAATTTCACCCTGAGATATAATTGATATTCCGAATTCAAAAATGATGTCTATTTTTATAAATTCCCAACATATAAGTTGCATTAGTTAATTTTATAATTAATTCCCGCTATCACAACAAATATCGTGTTTTAAAGAAACAATATATATCAAAAGATTGACAATTGTTTATTTCCAATTTCAAAGTGAAATTAATTATAATGCACACCATTGGATAAAATTGTAAAAATATATTCTAATTATGCTTTTAAACCACTAAATAGTCTAATTTATCACTATAAATTATTTTGATTAAAAAAGTTGTTTTTAAGTATTTTTCACTATTCATAAAAATTGGAAGTTGTCAGAAAAATACCAAAAATTCAACTTATGATAATTTCGATATTCCATATCCAAAAATGAAGTCCATTTTGAAATATAATATATATATAATTTCAAAAAGTAGGTATTTACTATTCATAACAGCTAGTTTGATTGGTTGTGGTGTGTGTTAGAACTCGAAGTTGCGTACAATACATGCTACTATATTATTAAAAGGAAAGCGTACCGTGGAAGCTTGAGGTGTTACACTATAAATTTTTTATGTCCCCATTCTAAAGAATAAATTTAATTAGTCAAATTTAATATATAAAAGTTTAAAATATTGGATTTAAAAAGGGTTAAAGTTGGTAAAAGTTTATTTTTGAAAAATACTTCCTTTATCTGAAAAAAAGGAATTTGTTCTTACATTATGTCTAAGAAACTCATAATATGGATTCTAAAATTATAAGGATTATATAATGTTTAAAATTTAGTTAATAATATTCATAACCTCTTTTGAACGGCTTGTTTTGTATGTCATGGTGCGCTTGAACTAGGTGTTGCGTGTAGTGCAAGTTATTGAATTATTTTGAAAAAATAACACACTATGAAATCTTGGGGTGTTACAATCATGTAACCATATTTTTATTTTCAAAAGGTATTTGTTTCATTATCCTCCATCAATGATTCATGATCCTTTGTGAATACTTATTTCTACCATATCTGATAAGAATCCCTATAAGCAAAATAATTTTCAATATCATCACTTGAAGAAACATCTGAGTCAGAATAGGAAAATGTGTAACGCCCCAACCCTAGTTACCTAGAGTCGGTGCATTATTACATAATATTGTCATGATTAAAAAAGATATAGTCTCGAAAGACCGACTAGTTCAGTAGCCTTGGAAGTACTAGATACTTTCATAAGGTTTACATTACATCATAAAATGGAAAACTACAACAACATTGTTTCTATAGACAAAACTGAGATCCCATAGACCTGAATATCAGTTATAATATAATTCTTCACATCCTGGGAAAACTAAAACATAGAAAGGGGAGAGCTCAGATGCTCAATAAGGATAGAAATATAGTGGAAGCTATCATAAATAAGCACAAAAATTTTAGGCAATGTATAAAACAAAAACAAAATCATTTTCAACATAAATTTCATCATAATATGGAAAAATATAAATCAAAATAATTCCATTTACATACTCACATGGATATTCTACCATTCGAATAATCACATGCAATATCTATAGCCACTTTCATAATGAATGAATGCATTATGCCAGACTTCATAACCACAATGTCAAGTCCTTGTGACAAGACTACAAATAATATTTTGTCAAGGACGTGTTCCAAGACAATGGTTTGTCTCATGACACCTACCGATGCATTGAGGAGCTATAGCGGGCTCCACCCATCACTTACAAAGTCCAATATATTATTCATATGAAATGTTTTAAACATAACATAAAAATTTGTTTTAAAACTAGCATACGAGATGTCAATACATTTTCCATAACCCGTGAATGGTAGAAAAATAACACATCCATAGTAAAACATATCACAAAACCTACAATGAAAAATGGATGATTTGTATCATAATAAATCAACTTCAAACAATATTAAAATTCATTAATGGATGTTAGCATAGATGAAATCAAAACTGTTTGAGAGAAATGTCTCATTATTTTTTTGAAGTCATTTAAAGTTACATAGTAATAAAGAAAACATTTATTTTGAAAATATTTTTATAATCTTGTAAGCGAAGCTTGGACGATGCTATAATGATGAAATATAGCCACAACCTCCGTATAAGTTAAAAAACATTCTTAAATTAATTTTGTCTAAAAGGTCAAAATGTAACTTGTTTGGAAAATGATTGAATGATTCATTTCTAAACGTATAAGGTCAACTAAGGGTATAAATTAATTTAAAACATAGTCTAGTAAGTAGTAAAATTGTTTTGGAATACATTTATAGGAAAACATAGATCATGATGATAAGGAGGTCCCCATGGATAATCACATATATACAACCTTGAATAATGAAGAGGTTGTAGAATTAACCCCTTCCTTGTAATTTTCCTTGGTCGAGGGTGCGTTAACATCATGTATAATAGTAAATTATTGTTATTAAATTATACCAAAACTATATAAATAAATATGATATCATATATGATCTTCTCATATTGCTTTGTTAATGATATTTTAGTAGTATCATCGTTTTGGGTGTTAACTGATTTGTTTTCCTTTATATGCTTTGTTATGTAAGTAATGTTTGTTATGGCACTAATAAAAATTTGGCCATTAGAAAATGCTTAGCTACCGCCAATGGTGGTCGCTTTAGGCCTATCGCAGTTGCCCTACAGTGACCGCCAATGGCCGTCTCTCTAGGCCCTTCGCAGTAGGCCTACAACGACCGCCAATGGCGTTCTATTTAGGCTCGTCGCAGTAGGCCTACAACGACCACCAAAGGCGGTCGCTGACCTATTGCTCGGACGAGCAAGAGTGACTGCCAGTGATGGTCACTATACTGATTCCTAGCTAAGCTACAGTGATCGCAAATGGTGGTCATTGTTCTGATGCTTAGCCGAGCTAGATAGACCGCCAATGGCAGTCGCTAACCTAGAGGGATTTTTTTTTTAAAAAAACATTGTGGTCCCCAATCAACAAAAGTATGGTAAAATCATTAAAAACAATTCCAAACAACATAATATTTAAGATCATCATAAAAAATAATTGAAAGACGTGGTTCAATGATCCAAATCCATTTCAATCTTCTACTTCAATAAAACTACATTAAGATAAAAACAACAGCTAAACAAAACAAACGTAAATTAAACATATTTATTCAGATTATATATATATATATAATTAAATATGACATAAAATTATGGGTGCTATAATGATTTATAACCCACAATTTAAGAAATTTTGTCATTTTAGGATTTTTTTTCTTGTTTTGCAGTGTTTGATTTAGCTTATGGGAGTGTTCTGTGGTCTAAAAAGGAAAGCTCTCCACGCACACTGCGTGAAACTCTTCAAAACAGCATATTCAGTCATACCACGCACACCGCACATTCTATTGACATGTCGTCTCCTCCTACAAGTCACAAATAGTTTTTTTATTTTTTCCGTGTGATTTTAAGTAATTCTTGGAACATTTTCTCTAAATTTGACCGTTACATGCCGTTTTGGCATTTTATGACTCCGAAAATGTATTTCCGGTCACCATGGTCAAACGACACCTCCAATTGACATGTAGTCAGCCCAACTATTTCAAAATTAACACCAAGTTTTTTGTCTTATGATTTCATGGAATTCTGAGGTCATACTGCTGGTTTTGACAACTCAATGAGCCCTTTTAGAGCACGTCGAACTGTTCAAAACAGCATATTTGGTCGTACTGCACACACTGCATGTCCAATTGATGTGTCGTCTCCTCCTACATGTCATGAATATTATTCATATTGTTTTCAGGTGATTTCATGTCATCTTGAGAATGTTTTCTCTGAATTCAACCATTACATGTCATTATGACGTTTTGTGGCTCTGGAAATGCATTTCCAGTCACCATGGTCAAACGACACCTCCTATTGACATGAAATCTACCCAAAAATTTCACAATTCACACCACAGTTGTTGTCGAATGATTTCTCGCATTCCGTGGTCGTTCGGATGGTTTTGACCACCCAACGCTCCCTTTTAGAGCACGTCGACCTGTTCAAAATAGCATATTCGATCGTACCACGCACACCACATGTCCAATTGATGTTTCCCCCCTTATATGTCATTAATACTATTTCTATTGTTTTTGTGTGATTTCATGTCATTCTGAGCATGTTTTCTTTGAATTTGACCATTACACATCATTTTGGAATTTCATGACTCCTAAAATGTTTTTCCAGTCACCATGGTCAAACGACGCCTATTATTGATGTTCCATCTACCCTACTATTTTACAATTCACACCAAGGTTGTTGTCGTATGATTTCATGCCATTTCGAGATCGTTCGGCTAGTTTTGACCACCCTACACACCCCTTTTAGAGCGCGCTGAACTGTTCAAAACGGCATATTCGGTCGCACCACGCACCTTGCACATCTGATTGACGTTCCATATCCTCCTACATGTCACGAATATTATTCATATTATTTTCATGAGATTTCATGTTATTCATATCATGTTCTCTCTGAATACGACCCTTACACGTCATTTTGGCATTTTATGACTCTGGAAATGCATTTTCAGTCATCGTGGTCAAACAACACCTCTGATTGATGTGCTGTCTGCCCGACTATTTTAAAATTCACACCACGATTGTTGTTATATAATTTAATGGCATTCTGAGGTCATTCAGCATGTTTTGACCACCCAATGTGCCCTTTTAGAGCTCGCCAAATTGTTCAAAATAGCATATTCAGTCATACCACACACACCGCACATCTGATTGACATTTCGTCTCTTGCTACCTGTCGCGAATAGTATTCCTATATTTGTTTTTTGATTTCAAGTCATTCTGAGCACAGTTTCTCTGAATTCGACTGTTACATGTTATTTTTGTTGTTTATGACTCCAGAAATGCATTTCCAGTCATCGCGGTAAAACGACACCTCTGATTGATGTGTCGTCTACCCGACCATTTCCTAATTCAGACCATGGATGCTGTCGTCTGATTTCATGGAATTCTGAGGTCGTTCAGCTAGTTTTGACCACCCAACGCGCCCTTTTAGAACGCTTCGATCTGTTCAAAACAGCATATTCGGTCGTACTGCACACACGACACGTCCGATTGATGTGTCATCTCATCATAAATGTCACGAATTTTATTTCTTTTTTTCATGTGATTTCATGTCATTCTGAGCATGTTTGCTCAGAATTCGACCGTTACACATCGTTTTGGCGTTTTATGACTCTGTAAATGCGTTTCCAGTCACCGCAGTCAAACAAAACCTCTGATTGACTTTCTGTTTTCCCAAACATTTTACAATTTACACCACGATTGTTGTTATATGATTTCATGGAATTCTGAGGTCCGACGACTAGTTTTGACCACACAACGCCCCCTTTTATGGTGCGCCAAACTATTAAAAACAAAATACTCGGTCATACCACGCACACCGCACGTCTGAATGATGTGTAGTCTCCTCCTACATGTCATGAATAGTATTCCTATTGCTTTCTTGTGATTTCACGTAATTTAGAGCATGTTTCCTCTGAATTCAATCGTTACATGTCGTTTTGGCATTTTATGACACCATAAATGCATTTCCAGTCACCACGGTCAAATGAAACCTCTGATTAATGTTTCGTCTTCCCGACCATTTTACAATTCACATCAAAGCTATTGTCGTATAATTTTAATGGCATTCCCAGTACATTTGGCTTGTTTTGACCACCCAACGCACCCATTTATTGCACACCAAACTGTTCAAAACAGAATATTCAGTCATACCACACACACTGCACGTCCTATTGACACGCCATCTCCTCATATATGTCGCGAATAATAATACTATTGTTTTTGTGTGATTTCAAGTCATTATGAGCACGTTTGCTCTGAATTCGACCCTTACACGTTGTTTTGTCATTTTATGACATCAAAAATGTGTTTCTGGTTACTGCAGTCAAACGACTCCTCCAATTGATTTTATTGATTCTCAACAATTTCACAATTTACACCATGGTTGTTTTGTATGATTTCATGAAAATCCAAGGTTGTTCGGTTGGTTTTGACCACCCAACGCGCCATTTTAGAGCGCGCCGAACAGTTCAAAACATTATATTTGGTCGTACTGCGCACACCGCACGTCTGATTGACCTTTCATCTCTTCCTACATGTCACTAATAATATTTATATTATTTTCATGTGATTTCAAGTCATTCTATGCATTTTTTCTCTAAATTTGACTTTTAGACGTTGTTTTGGCGTTTTATGACTCCGGAAATGTGTTTCTTATCACCATGGTCAAACGACACCTCCGATGGACGTGTCGTCCACCAGAACATTTCACAATTCACAAAAAGGTTTTTTTTATGATTTTATGTCATTCTGAGGTCGTTCGACTGGTTTTGACCACCCAACCTTCCCTTTTAGAGCACGCTGAAATGATCAAAATATCATATTTGGTCATACCGCACACACCACATGTCTGATTGATGTGTTGTCTCCTCTTACTTGTCACGAACAATATTCCTATTGTTTTTGTGTGATTTCAAGTCATTTTGAGCATGTTTTCTCTAAATTAGGCCGTTACATGTCGTTTTGACGTTTTATGACTCCAGAAATGTGTTTCTGGTAACCGCGGTCAAACGACACCTCTGGTTGACGTTCCGTATGCCCGACCATTTCATAATTCACACCACAGTTCTTTTCGTATGATTTCATTGCATTTTGAGGTCATTCGTCTGGTTTGACTACCCAACATGCCCTTTTAGAGCATGTCGAACTGTTCAAAATAGCATATTCCGTCGTATCGTGCTCACCGCGCGACCGATTGACTTGTCGTCTCCTCCTACATGTCACTAATAGTGTTCCTATTGTTTTTCACAGATTTCATGTCATTATTAGCACGTTTCCCCTGAATTAGGTCGTTAAAAGTTGTTTTGGCATTTTATGACTCTAGAAATGCATTTCTGGTCATCGGGGTCAAAAGAAACTTCTGATTGACATTCCGTCTTCTAGACCATTTCACAATTCACACCATAGTTGCTTTCGTATGTTTTTATTGCATTCTGTGGTCATTCAGCTGGTTTTGACCACCCAACGCGCCCTTTTAGAGTGCAAAGAATTGTTCAAAACATCATATTCAGTCGTACCGCACACACCGCATGTCCGATTGACATTTCGTCTCCTCCAACAGATCACGAATACTATTCCTATTGTTTTAATGTGATTTCAAGTCATTCTGAACATGTTTTCTTTGAAGTCGACCATTAAACATCGTTTTGGCTTTTATGACTCTGAAAATGTGTTTCCTATAACTGCAGGAAAACGACACTTCTAATTGATGTGTCTTTTACCAGACCATTTTACAATTCACACCACAGTTGTTGTCGTGTTATTTCATTGCATTCTGAGATCGTTCGGATGGTTTTGAAAACCCTACGCGCCCTTTTAGAGCGCGCCAAACTATTCAAAATAGCATATTTGGTAATACCACACACACTGCACTTCCGATTGATGTTCCATCTTCTCCAACATGTCACAAATAATATTTCTATTGTTTTCTTGTGATTTCAAGTTATTTTCAGCACCTTGTCTGAGAATTCGAATGTTACATGTCGTTTTTTCTTTTTATGACTCTGTAAATGTGTTTAATATCACCACATTCTAATGACACCTCTGATTGATGTGCCTTATGCCCAACCATTTCACAATTCATTCCACAACTGTTTTCATATGATTTCATGGCATTCCAAGGTCGTTCGGCTGGTTCTGAACACCCAATGCGCCCTTTTTTAGCGTGTCGAACTATTCAAAATAGTACATTTGGTCATACCACACACACAACAAGTCCGATTGACATGTTGTCTCCTCCTATAAGTCAAGAATACTATTCCTATTTTTATGCCATTTCAAGTCATTTTGAGCATGTTTTCTCTGAATTCGGCCGTTAGACGTCGTTTTGGCGTTTTATAACTCCGAAAATGCGTTTCCAGTAACCGTGGTCAAATGACACATCTAATTGATGTTCTTTCCGCCCTACCATTTTACAATTCACACCACGGTTGGTGTCATATTATTTCAAGGAATCTTGAGGTCGTTCGTCGGGTTTTGACCACCAAATGTGCCATTTTTGAGAGCATCGAACTGTTCAAAACAACATATTCGGTCATACCACACACACATCATGTCCGATTTATCTGTCATATTCTTCTACATGTACCAAATATAATTTTTATTATTCTCGTGGGAATTCAAGTAATTCTGAGCACGTTTTCTCTGAATTCGACCATTACACGTCGTTTTGGTGTTTTATGACTCTGGAAATGTGTTTCCAGTCACCGAAGTCTCACGACACCTCTGATTTATGTGTTGGCTACCCTAACATTTAAAAATTTACACCATGGTTGTTATTGTAAGATATCATTGAATTCTGAGGTCTTTCGACTAGTTTTGACAACCCAACGCGCCCTTTTAGAGCACGTCAAACTGTTCAAAATAGCAAATTCGGTCGTACCACGCATACCACAAGTCTGATTGATGTGTTGTCTCCTCCTACTTGTTAAAAATACTATTCCAATTTTTTTCTTGTGATTTTAAGTCATTTTTATCGCATTTTATTTCAATTTGACCGTTACATGTTGTTTTGGCATTTTATGACTCTAGAAATGCATTTCTGGTCACCGTGGTCAAACGACACCTCCTATTAATGTTTCGTCTATCCGAACATTTCAAAATTCACACCACGGCTACTGACGTATGGTTTCATGGAATTAAGAGGTTGTTTGGCTGGTTTTGACCACCCAACGCGCCCTTTGAGAGCGCACAGAACTGTTCAAAAGAGCATAATCGGTCGTACCACACACACCACACGTTCGATTGACATGTTGTCTCCTCCAACATGTCATGAATACAATTCGTATTATTTTCATGTGATTTAATATTTTTCTGATCACATTTTCTCTGAATTCGACTATTACATGTCGTTTTGGCACGTTTGAAAAGCGTGCATGGGGTGATCAAAACTGGTCGAACGACCTCGGAATGCAATGAAATTGGATGAAAACAAAGGGTGGGTGAATTGAGAAATGGTCGGGTAGACAACATGTCAATCGGAGGTGTCGTATGACTGCGGGGACTGGAATCGCAAGCCGCGTGTCGCGAATGGTCAAATTATTCGTTTAAAGGTCCAATGAATACCGAACGACATCGACATGACTTGAAAACAGAGGAACACACTGTGATTATTATTATATAGGTGTAAAAGGGAACATAACATCATTCGGCCACACGGTTTGCGCTAGAAGACTGAATATGCATTTTTTAGGTGTTTTTCATGCATGAAATATGTGCGTGGGGGGGACTATCCTATAGGGGGGATATCTGGGGTGGGGGGCACTGTGCTGTGGTGAGGGGAGATAGGGGTGGGTGTGATGGCCGGTGGGGGGGGAGAATAACGACTAGTTATCCAATTGGAAAATTGGCCTAACGACATAATGATCAATTATCATAATGGCATAATGGTCGATATTTCTAATGACCCAATGTCAAGTTGTCCCATTTACCAATTCACCTAATTCCCTAATTATCTAATGGCATAGTGTCCTAACAAACAATTGGAATAATGTCCTATTATCTAGTTGTACAATTGGAATAATGGAATAATGGCCTAATAGCCATTTGGCCTACATCCAATTGGTCAATTGGCTAAGTGGACAAATTCCCTAATGTCCTAACAACCTAATGAACAATTTCCATAATGAACTAATGGTCAATTGTCATAATTAATTCTGGGGTGTAGGGGAGGGGTTGTCTAGGGTGTGTGTGGGGGGGTGTCTGGGGTGGGCCAGGGGCCTAGAAATACTGAACCTGAGCTCAATCACCAAAAACAAGTTCCATGGTTTCTATTAGGAATCACATGGTTTTTTCAAAACAATTCACATAACATGCAATTGTCAACATTAAAGAATAAAATGAACTAAAAATATCCAAATCATTAATCAGTTTCATGGTCACTTCTCAATTTATGACCACAAAAATTGAATAATGCCAAAAGACACTTGATACCGACATATCTCAAAAAATCGTCTAGTAACCCAACCTAAACATCAATAACAACCCCACCAATAATAAAAGAAACAATCCTTGTGAATATGATGCATCATGTGTGGTCATGACTGCTACCTCCATCAAGTAAGCCAGGGGCCTACAACAAATAAAAATTATGATGATTTTCATAACAAAAATAATAGAAATTAAATTAATAAATATAGTATAAACCTTCGTTGTATGATCCCCTGCACCATCACTTGGAAGAACATATTCTCATAGTGCTATAACCCCAACAATCAATTGCTCATTTACATCCTCGGAAGCGCTCAACCATTCCTCGAAATCTAGCAACTGTTTTGTCATCTGAGCAACAGTAGGACCGACAACCGCAATGTGTGATACTACAGAATGAGAAATCCCTTTTCCAAAAGTAAAAATATACCCATGCCCATCCCAAACAAAAATGTGATGAAAGATCTCTTCGCTGCACATGGGAAGTTGTCGCTGGTCCTCTGGCAACTGTTCTAACTCAGATTCAAATTGAACATGTGAAAATTTTAAATATATATACTTATATATGTCAATATACCAATTTGTGTAAGTATTGGTAATGAGTACAAGAACTTACTATCATTGCTATAACCTCTGGATCATTTCTATCACGAGTCCTCATCCACACCAACATTTAATCAGTGGGTGTACCTTTCTCCTGTAACTATATATGAATAGAATATAAACACAAAACCATATTAAATAATAATTTTAAAAATGAATAATAAATACCTCATGTTAGATCTGAGACACGTGACGAGTCCCGAGTCTGTGAGGTGGTCCCAGCAACACTCAATTCGCAGAATGGCGTGCTGACACCTCCTACATTCATTTAATTCAAATTTCAAACAAATCACTCAATCTTGGACATATATATACCAAAATAAATATACAAACTGCAACACCCTCAGTAGAAAAATATGCATCTAAGTCACACCACTGAGTCGGGAGGACAGCTCTTGGGACATTTTCCAGAATGTCTAGGGCACCCACATTTGGTACCCAGTGGTCCCTCTTGACTTTTCCTTTATAATCATTCCACGTCTTATGAAATTTTGTCATACACAGGGAATGAAACTCATTAGGGAATACTTTCAAAACTTTATATTAATGAAAAAAATCATATATGTTAGTATTTTTTATACATAGGAATGAATTTAAAATGGTATTCTTACCTGAACCACCCCCCAAAGACGAACTAATGTGTCCTAAGGGATAGAAGCCCAGTCACATGTGGTCAATGGAAATCGATGTGGGTCACGTATGATATGACCTAGTTGATGAATAAATGTAGAGGCAATCAATCTCATAGGATGAAATAGCTCATCAATGGAAACATCAAATTTCGTTCCAGAACTCCATGATAAAATGCCACGACCAGGGCCTCTCTTGCAAGAGGAAGAAGCAGTCAAGTCTGATCTTGTTGAAAACAATTTTATATATAATTTGACAGATGTTATAAATATATATTTGTGTGTGTTTTTGTGTGTGTGTTTATCAATTACATAAAAAATAGACACAATGACATTCTGACATACCTCGACCTAGAGATGTTGATGGCTCAGATGGATGATGTGGATCTGCTGCCTCTTCCCCTGACGTGCTTATAGTCATAGAAAACATAAGTAAGGGGACTATACAAAGTGTCCAAATGATAAATTGGATTTTTTTGTAAAAAATAAAACTTGTAGAGTTGTTAATCAAACAAAAATGAATTGAATAATTAGTTTTGAATGGATTTTAAAAAATCATAAAGTTATCAAAACAGATATATAAATTATGTACAAAACCAATAAATGCATAGCCAAATTTCAGATTGAATTAATAAAAATTCAAGCAGCACATGAACCAAATAAATAATGCCTCAATGGGAAGATACACTGACAATAACATGGAGATACCTTAAGATAAATCCCCCTAAATATTTATAAATGAATAAACTTCCAAAAGTGAGGATTAAAACACACAAGGATTAATAAAATGGTTAGATAATTTATGATATCCTTGGAAATTCAATACTAAATAGAAGGAAAGAAATTATACCTTTCATTAAGAATGAAAATATACCGTCTTTCCTTTAATAACCACTCTGGCCCAATAAATATCTTTTTCACGTTGAACTAAGGTATGTTGATCAAGCTGTTGGGAAACAGAGAGAATAGTCTCGGGTTCATCTTGTTCAAATAAAAACATTGCACGCCAGGACATTTTCACAACAACATTCCAACTTGGATTTGAAGGTGAAGTAATGAAGAATACTTGTTCCACTTGTGATGTCATGATGAAAGATTCATTATCAACTCGTTCATTTCTATATAACATATAGAAAATAATCACCAATGAAAACTGATATTGATCGACATTACATCCACACACTAGATCAACCCATTTACCCTTTAACTACTTGAACTTCAACCCATCTGTGTCTAAAATATCAATGATGTATATCAATAGACCATAGTAATAACCAAAATCGACGAATGGACAATCGATGCCACTGTTTTGTGTAGCTCATTTGCCGTTAGCATCTTTAATGTGAGATTGAAAACCATTATCATATATATCTTTATAACGACGAGTTGTTATAGACGGAACCTCATCCAGTTGGATAAATGCTTCAGTTAGTGTGGGGTCCCCTAACTCCCTCAGCTTATGAACCTACATTAATTATAGAATTCAACAATTATTTGTCAGAAAGAAATTTGTATAATACTTCACTCATAATGAAAATCTACATATACGTACATAATCTTTGAACTAATCATGAAATGACACATAATTAGATTGTTTAATTTGATACTCAGTCGCATGATACATCTCTTATTTCATCTCATTAATGTGTTTCCTACAAATGATAACACTATGTTTAAATGATCAGCTTATGAAAACATAAAATATAAAAGTTAAACAATAAAAGTGATAAGATAATTACTATATTAATGGTGTAACTGATGGATTATTGAACAAGATATATCGATGCACATGTATCCACTCGATGTTGTCCATATCAAATATGGTTCTTCTCCAACTGGACCATCAGGAATCTGAGAGGGATTATCTAATTTTGTTTCAACATCAATAATATATTCTACAAAAAAAGTAATACACTCATCTTTCAAATAACCATTGGTTATTGATGCATCTAGATGAGCTCTGTTGTGTATAAATCATTTCAATGTACTCAAATACCTCTCACTAGGATACATCCACCAGAATTTCACTAGACCAGCAAACATTACTTCATCAGTTAGGTGCACTGTCAAGTGGACCATAACATCCAAAACTGAGGGGAGAAATAGTTTCTCAAATTTAGAAAGCATAAGTAAAATTTGGTCCTACAAACATTTAAAATAACTCATTCGTTAATTTCTTAAATGAATCTATCTAAAAAACTATTCATCTCAATCACTGGCTGAACAACATTGGGGGCTAAACAATCTCAAATTGTGATTGAAATAAACTGGTGAAGTAGTATGTAATTTTCATGACGTTTCAACCCTTGTGACGTCCTTCTTGTCAGATTCACACACATTGAAGTATTAGAAGAGTAACAATAAGGCACCTTAAGCATCTTCAAAATGGAAAGAAATTTCTTTTTCTACTTTGTAGTCATTGTATACTTTGTAACAAGAATATATGGATTGTTTCCCTCAGCTAATTGTAAATGCAACTGTTTGCTTAATCCCATTTCTTCCAAATCATGACGTGCATTAACATAGTCCTTTTATTTTACACCGACACCTAAAATAGTCCACTATATGTTATCATGAACATTTTTTCAATGTGCATGACATCCAAAATATGCCTTAGCTTGTTAGTTTTCCAATAGATAAGACTATAAAAAATAATTTTATTTTTTCCAGTTGTGACTGCGCTTCCTACCCGCAACACGAATATTACATAATGGATGAGCCCCCAAATCCTGAATTACATATACCATGTGGAACTTTTCTTCCTCAATCTACGATAAAATTTCGACTCCTGTCATGATCTTTGGTTCTAGGATGAACTCTATAGAACCATCAAATGCCACTCTATCCTTTCTGAACCTGTGTTGAGGGGGGAGAAAATGACTATGAACCATGTATGACCATTTTTTAATGATTAATCCATCAATATTTTTTTCTTTTATTGCAATATGGTAAAGAAAATTCCCCTTTCGTACACCAGCCTAATACATTTTCATAAGTTGATATGTCATTGATTGTCTATAATAAAGCAGCCTGTAGTTTATACATTTCATTCAATTCACAATCATAAGTCATCACACCATCGCCCCAAAATTCATTCAACTCATCAATCAATGGATGAAGGTAAACATCAATCTTATCCCCCGGACTTCTAGGTCCTTCAATAAGAGTGGAATGTAATATAAATTGTTGCTTCATACAAATCCATGGTGGATGATTATATGAAACCCACACCACAGGCCATGTGCTATGAGTTGGACCAACCATAGACTTGAATGGACTGAAACCATCAGCTTCCAACCCCAATATGACATTGAGAACAACTTTAGAAAATTTTGGATGTATCATTTCAAAATCTTTCCATGCATGAGAGTATGTCAGGTGGGTTAACATATCACATTCATGAATTCTTTCTACATGCAGTAATATTAAATTAAAAACTTTAGATGACATAAAAAAACTTTTCAACCTCCATTTAAGGGTAAAGTAATGCATTTTCTTTGCAGCAATCAGTTTCCCCTGTATTGCAATCTAACTTAGATGAGTCTAATTTCCCCTTTTCTTTTTCCACCTGGATGCTCCACAAAGCGTACAAATATCCAAATGGGAAGTTTCCTTTCTAAACAACATACAGTTGTTTGCACATGCGTCAATGGTATCATATGTAAAACCTCAGTTCTCTGTCAACTTACGATCATCAAAATATGACACTGGAATATTAGCGTCGATAGAAAGAACCTTTTTCAATAACACCAATAACATGTCGAATGATGTGTCTGACCACTGATTAAAAGTCTTCAAATTCAACAACTCCATGATAAAAGACAACATATTGTAAGAAGTACATCCATGATAGAATTGTTTTTTTCATCATCAAGTGCATCATAAAAACTCCTCGAATCGTGATCTTCACCAGAGCCAAAGTTTATCTCACCAATCTCAAGATTTTGGATGTCAATGCCTTCAGGATCCAACCCACATACCATTTCAGTAAGCATTTCATGCATTGGATCAATCATCCTTCCACCAACATCCATTTGAATTGCATCTGTATTTTTAGAATGACCATATTCTTCTCCATGACGAGTCCAACTCTTATATTATTTTAGAAATCCGTTAAAGAATAGGTGCCCCCTCATAGTATCTCATTTTAATTGATATTTGTTATCACATTTTCTACATGAAAAAATAATATAGTCACTTTCAAATCCTCTGGTGAAGTCAATAAACTGCATAATTCCATTGAAATATTCTCAAGACTTTAGATTTGGATGATCAATCCAAATCTTATCCATAATAGTATCTGTATAACCAACATTTACACAAGACATATTACATGCATTTTTATATCAAATATACTCAAAATGAATACTAACAAATTTCATGTGGTCCATTGATAAAATAATAAAATTATATCTCTAAATAACAAACAAGAGAATAGATAATGGGATGTAAGTGAATGCCCATATTGTTTCATACCGGATTTTACTACAAACATCGATGGGAAGGGAGATGAAGAAAGTGCAGCGGGGGAAAGGAGAGGCAGTGGAGGGGAGCCAGAGTTGGAGACAGTGCAACGAGGGAGGGGACATGCAGTGGCAGTGGCGGTGAGCCGGAGAAGAGGAGGTGGTAGTCAGAGGGTGGAGGGTGGAGGCCGGAGGGTGGAGGGTGGAGGGTGCTGGCCGGAGGGCGGAGATCGGAGGCCAGAGTGAGAAGGGGGTAGAGGGTGGAGGGAGCGGAGGGCAGAGGGTGGAGGACAGATGGTGAAGGGGGACATGCGGCAGTGATTGTGGGTTTCGCGAGGGGATGGGTGTGGGGGGCACCGAAGCTTTTTTTAAAGCCCAGCAACCGCTATAGGTGGTCGCCCATGACAGGGGATCCAAATACCATTTCTGTAGTAGTGTAGATTGGATGTACCTTCTTCATATTCATAATGATGTTAAGTCCTTAAACATTATTTTTAATCGTCAAATAAAAATTAGTATTGAATGGATATGATGGGGAATTAATCTCATTGTGTTCTTTGAGACGGTAATCCGTACATATGCACGAGTGACAATATCATTCTTTTGATTTTAAAATCATATATAATTAGATGGTATATAATATATACAGAATAACTATCATATTATATTTATGATTTAGATCATTTACAGTCATTATTATACCCATCCAAATGATGATGTTCTTGAATAAAAAATTGCAACACGACATGGTGACGGTAATCCTGATGTATGCACGTATAGTGACTTTGTCATTAATAGGATGGATAGAATAATGAATTTGGTAGTACCATTTTTATAAAAACATCACAGTATATAAAATATACTGGATTTGTTATTTTATAACGGAAACAACGAAGAAAGTGGAAGTGGAAAAAGAAAAGAACTTGAAAGAGGTGATGAAATATTTACCTCTTCTTCAAGTTCTTCCTTTTGATTTGATGAAAAGGGCTCCTTAGGTTGGCTTTATGACTAAAGGAAGGCCTCTTGGAAGAAGGGAGGATAGATTGGAGGGTATTTAGGCAGGGGTTGGCCGAGCCAAATGGCTTTGAATATGTGAATTAAAGAGAAGGGGAAGTACCCTTTTATAAGAGGGGTGAGGGGAAACTTAGGAAAAGATTGAAATATTATTTTATAATAAAATCATGTTCAGTTTCTAATGGCTCCAAAATGAATTATTTAATTTCTATGGTGGGGGTGGTTCGAAAACCACTTAGTTAAATTGTTTGAGATTTACCATGTCTCTTTATATTTTTCTATTATATTGGTCATAAACATATGATAAACTTCTATGTGAACCCCAATTTGTTAATTAATGAAATATATAATAGAATTTATTTTTTTGGACAAACTTTAGATTTTTTGGAATAGAACACATGTTAATAATATAATATTTGATTTAAAAACTCTTTTTGTCAATTTTGACTCTATTTGGTATTTTGTTTTTTCTAAATTCATAACAGCATCATTACTTTGAACAAAATTCATCTAATCAACCCTAAAAATGTCATATTTACCTAGAAAAATAGTCGGATTCATAAAAAGTCTCAAATTAAATTTATTTGGGAATTTATAATATCATTTATTTTAATATTTCATTAATAAGGTAATTACTGCATCATCATTGTGTCAAAAATAAATTATCTTATTTAATGTCTAAAAATTATAAATAAAATATAATTACATAGGAATTATTTTTAGCTTTCTAAAGAATATTTATATTCGAATTTATCTTATGTATAACTCTATATTAAAATGGTTTAGTTATTAAACTTTCAATTTAACACTTTTAACTCTTCTTTGAATTAAATAATAATAAATGTCCCAATCTAATAAAAGTGGACCAAAAAGATCATATTTTATTCCTAAAGTTGTTTTTGGTCGAATTATACTTATTCAATAGAATTAGGACATGTGTTAGGGTAATAATAGTATCATTTTTACCCTTAATTAACCTATTTACTTTTAACCGTGTTAAATAAAAGTCAGAAATTACTATTCACCAAAAATTATTTTCATCTTATTGAATCCCATTTTACTTATTGATATCAACTGTGTCTCTTGGATTTTTGAAATTCAATTCACATTTGTGGTAAAATAAAGTTTTATTCAAATTTGAAAATGCTCCCAGTAGGTGGGTAAAAGACGACAAAAAGTTCAATAAAATTTTTATGTATCTAAAATTATTATAATGTAACTCCAATTAATTACATTAAACTTATATAGGTATTATGTATCTATTTTGACATTAAATAAATTTAAATAAAATAAATAACTATTTAAATAAAAAATCGATTTTAAACTATAATTCATTGTTTTTCACTATTCATCAAAAATTAATAGTTTCCAGAAAAATACCAAAAAATCACCAAAAGCTAATTTCGATGTATCGAATCCAAAAATGGAGTCCATTTTGAATGATAAAATTTATAAAATTTAGAAATGTGGGTATTACTATTCATAATTGCTAGTTTGATTGGTTGTGGTGTGTTAGAACTTGAAGTAGCGTACATCACACGCTATTATATTATTCAAAGAGAAGTGTTCCATGGAAGCTTGGGGTGTTAAATTCTCGTCTCCTTAAAATAATTTTATCCTTGAAATTTATAAAATATTACTGTTTAAAAAGATTCAGGTGGTTCTTCATCATATGTTCCTCGGGTTCCCACGTTGCCTCTTCCATCTTATAGTTTCTCCATCGAACTTTTACCAAACGAGTCATCCGGTTTCTAATAACTTGTTCTCTTGTATCAAGAACCATGATAGGCTCTTCGCAATAAGATACATCGGGTTCTAGTTCTAATTCCTCATAGGTGAGTATATACATTGGGTCAGGCATGTATTTTCTCAACAGTGATAGGCAGAACACAACATGATCTTTGTAGAGACTCGGTGGGATTTCCAAATAGTAATCTACAGCTTCAATTAGTTCTAGAATTTCAAAAGGTATGATGTAATTGGGACATAATTTTACCTTCTTACTGAAATGTATAACACCCTTCAATGGAGATACATTCACGAAAACATGATCTCATACGTAAAAGTATAAATCCTTACTTTGGTTATCGGAATATCTCTTCAACCTACTTTGAGCTTCTTTGATGTAGGTTTGGATTACCTTTACCTTTTCCATCGTTTCATCCAGAAGTTTTGGGCCTACATGTTTTCTTTCACCAACATCATCCCATGAGGTTGGTGGGCGACATCTCTTTCAATATAACGTTTCATATGGTTCCATCTAAATACATGAATGGAATCTATTGTTATTTGAAAATTCTACCAGAGGTAAATATCAATCCCATGTACCTTTACTACCAAGTGAGATATATCTCAACATGTCTTCTAAGGTTTGAATAGTATGTTCTGATTCTCCATCAGTTTGGGGGTCGTAGGCAGTACTCAAATGAAGTTTAGTATGCATGGATTTCTGATGACTTTTCCAGAATCATGATGTATAACGTGGATCATCATCAGAAAAAATCGATATGGGTACTCCATGACATCTCACAACATCATTAATATATAGTCTTGCTTGAAATTCAAGTGGGAAATATTCTCTTATAGTAAGAAAATGTGCTGACGTGGTAAGATGATCAACAATGACGCATATTACATCATTTCTTCTAGGAGTATTTGGTAGTCTCATGACAATGTACATCATAATATTATCCCATTTCCACTCTGGTATGGGAAGAGGCTGCATGACTACTCCAGGCTGTTTCCTTCTAGCTTTCACTTATTTAAAACCCATACATCTTGACACAGAATCATCAATCACCTTGTTCATGTTGTCCCACCAAGAATGTTCCTTCAAATCTCTATAAATCTTAGTGCTACCAGGGTGGATAGAGAAATTGAAACTGTGAGAATCATCCAACAAAACCCTTTTTAAATCAGGTATATCGAGGACACAAAGTCGCTTCCCAAAGTTCAAAATTCCATCTTCATACACAATGTCCCTCAATCTCCCATCATTCACAGCTTTAATCTTATTTGGAAATTCCTCATCAACATCCTGAGAAAATTTTATCCTATCTAGTAAAGATGGTTTGCAATCCATTTGAAAAAGAATTGATGCTTCACCTTCCCTAGTTATTCTCATATCTATCATTACTATATCCCTGAAAATAAGATCCCTTTCAACTCTCATCTTGTTCAAAACTCGATGATTTTTCCTGCTCAAATCATCTGCCACCTTATTTACCTTCCTCGGGAGGTAGTGTATGGTTCAATCAAAATCCTTGAGTAGTTCAAACCATCTTCATTGCCTCATGTTGAGTTCTTTCTGTGCGAAAATACACTTCAAACTCTTGGGATTGGTATATATCTCAAATTTTTCTCCATAATGAAAATGTCTCCATAATATCAAAGAAAATATTATAGCTACCAACTCAAGATCATTAGTATGATAGTTTCATGAATTTCTAGCTATAGTGATGAATAGGCAATAGCGCTATCATTCTGCATAACGACACAACCGAGTCATTTCTTTGATGCATCACTATAAATAACAAACCCATCATTCATTGATGGTAGAGTCATGATAGGAACAATGAATAATCTTGTCTTCAATTATTCAAAACATTCTTCATAATCGTTTTTCCAAAAACAATTATCCCATTTACGTGTGAGCATCATTAATAGGCTATCCAATCAGGAAAAATTATGGATGAAAAAGCCAAAAATAACATGCTAAACCAATAATACTACATACCATGGATATACTCGTTGGTGTTGGCTATTCTTGGATTTCCTTGGTCTTAGAAGGATCAACATAGATTCTATCCTATGAGACAATATGTCTAAGAAAAGAAATATTCTAAATCCAGAATTCACACATTCTAAACTTCCAATATAGTTCATGTCTTCTAATAGTCATTAGTATAATGCGCAAGTGATTTTCATGATCTTAGTAGATTTTGGAATATATCAAAATATCATCAATAAATATCACTACAATGTTATCAGTATATTCCTTGAAAACTTTATTCATTAGATCCATGATGATAGAGGGGGAATTAGTCAATCCAAAAGGCATTACTGTAAACTCGTAATGCCCGTACCTGGTTCGAAATGTTGTTTTTAGGATGTCTTCCTTCATCACATAGAACTGATGATATCCAGATCGAAGTTCATTCATTGAAAAGTATTGTACTCTATGAATTTGGTCGAATAAATTATTAATGTGAGGTAGGGGATACTTGTTATTTAATGTTATATCATTGATCTCCCTGTAGTCAATGCACAACTTCAAATATCCATATTTATTCTTAACAAAAAGAACAGGGGATCCCCATAGAGAAACACTAGGGATAATAAGTCCCTTATTACTCAATTCCTCTAGTTTTTTCATTAGTTCTAGTAATTCCACTATGGTGATTCTTTAAGGAGTTTTTTATATGGGCCTTGAACCATGAGTTAGGTCAATAGAAAACTCAATTTCTCATTCTGTAGGATGTCCAAGTAAATCATCTAAAAACACATAAACATATTCTTTCACAATAGGTAAATCCTCTATTTGAATATTATTTTCATCACCCATAGTTATTTAACTCACTTCCTCCCCAATAATTGAATTTAGTTGAGCTAGTGTGGGTGAATCTAGATAAGAATTATGTGGTAAAGTTTCTACTCTAAAGATAAGGTGTTCTTTATCATCATCATCAAAAATTGTAACCTCCTTATTCTAATATTAAATTTCACATCATGGTCTAAAAGAAAATCCATACTGAGGATTATATCAAATTCCATCATGGGTATGACGATGTGATCAGAAGATAAAGAACATTTTTATGCTCTAATGGAAATTGATTCACAAAACATAGTTGCGATGATACTTCCCTTTAGAGTTTTTACTGAAAACTAACTTGTTAAATAATATTGGAAATATGTAATTTACTTATCCAATTGGGAAGATATGAAACAAGGTGATGATCCATAATAAAATAAATAATTTTCTAAACTTGAAAAAACCATTAAATTACATGCCACTACATCTTTCGGAGCTTCAACATTAGTAGTAGTGATAGTATAAGCTTGCCCTTGATCCATTGGAATTTTATAAGGTATGTTCCCAGGACGCTTTTGAAATTTATTTTCATAATGTTCCTTTTCTCTAAAATTGTAGCATTCAGCATTAACAACCTCTCTCTTCCCCTTGAAATCACTTTTTTGGTGGCCTTTTTCACCACAGGTGTAATAGACACCCATTCCCTTCAGACAAGTACCAGGGTGTTTCTTCCACATTTACTATAGGATGGATATTCAACTTTTCCCTTCTTACCATTATTTCTATTTCCATAGTGTTCAGTATATATCTTATTGTCTTTATTTTCTTTAAAGTCATAAGACTTAGAGAATTTATTTTTTGTCTTGATAGCACATGAGACAATATATTCGTACTACGAGAAGGATTGTGAGACTAATGCTCGATAGAGAAATGATTTCTACCCATCAAAGAAACATTCAATCTTAATTTTTGTGTTACATATATAATATAATTAATTCCTTGCAATCCTTGTAAAGTTAGCCTCATACTTTGTGATATTCTCATCCTCCTGTTGCCTCAGACTCAGAAATTGTCTTTCCATATTCTCTCGATGGTTATGAGGAACGTATTTTTCGAAGAAATGATCTTTAAAATCCCCTCATTCCATATTTTATATTTCATTTTATTCCTTTGTGTTTTTGAATCAATGACCACTATTAATCATCATCTCTAGTGAGATGGTAAACTGCCCAGGAATGTTTTTACCTTTCGCTACTCCCCATGGCGTGGAATATTTTCTCTATGGAATTTATCCATTGCCCAGGTACTATTGAATTTGTACCCCCGTTGAATTTTGGTGGTTGTTACCTCATAAATCGATCTAAAATTTATTCTCCATGCTGGGGATCAGGGTTCTCCATACGGGTAAGTTATTATTCACAACCTGAGTGAGTTTTCCTAGTATAGTGATAAATTGATCAATACCAGTTGTATGACCTATTCCACTATAATTATCTTGAGTAGGATGGAAATCCCTACATGGAGTGAGTGCATTTATACAGTTTTCATTCCTTCCACTTGGAACCATTTCTATTCAATAGAATACACTAGATTAGTTTGTGAATCACAATACAAAATTCGAAACATATAACTTACTTAACATAAATTGAACACTTTATGGATATAATCCATTATCATAAAAAAAATTCTTTGAGGAGGTATATACTCATAAATCCATTATAATTCTTTTTAATGAAAATGTGAATTATCCTAAGCATATCCCCCAGGAGTGTCGTAACCAATAGTGATGCAAGGCCCGTTGTCATGCAGTAGTTCTTGTTCGAGTCTAGCTTAAAGTGGTGTTTTCATGTTTTACCCCTAGGTACATCTGTGCTAGCGCCACCTCTACCTACTCGTATCCTGACAGGGATGTATTTCTCAGAAAATACAAAAAAATCTCTACATTACCATAATTCTTAGATGTTATTCTATATTAATACTCAAAGACTATCTTAGGGTAATGTCCTCTAATTAGAGTTATTCTAAATCTAGTTTCCAAGGATTTTACTAAACTTCTTCTAATACCAACTGTAACGCCCTGACCCAAGTTACCTAGAGTCGGTGCATTATTTCATAACATTGGAATGATCACTAAAGATCTATTCACAAACGACTGATTAGTTTAGTATCCTTGGAAGTACTTGATACATTTATCAGGTTTACATTACATCAAAAAATTGAAAACTACAACAATATTGATTCCATATAAAAAAACAACATCCCATAGACTGTCCATACAGGTCAGTCATAATACAGTTCTTCACATCCTGGGAAAAGTAAAACATAGAAAGAGGAGAGCTTAGATTCTTAGTAATAATAACAATATAGCAGAAACATTCGTAAATAAGAATAAATATTTTAGGCAATGTATAAAACTAAAGCAAAAAAAATTCAACATAAACATCATCATAATATGGCAAAATATAAATCAAAATAATTCAATTGACATAATCACATGGATATTCTACTAGTCAAATAATAACATGCAATATCAATAGCCACATTCATAATGATGGAATGCATAATGCCATATTTAATAACCACATAGTCAAGGAATTTTTCCAAGAATACAAATAAGATTTTGTCAAGGCCTTGTTCCAAGACACTATTTTGTCTCATGAGACCTACCAATGCATCGAGAAGCTATAGCAGGCTCCACCTGTCACTTACTATGTACAATAAATTCCTCATATGAATAGTTTTAAACATAACATAAACATTCATATTAAAAATAGCATACGAAATGTCAATACTTTTTCCACAAACTGTGAATGGTAGAAAAATAACTCATCCACATTCAAACATATCACAAAACCTTCAATAAAAAATGGAAGATTTTTATCATATTAAATCAACTTTAAATAAGATTAAAATTCATTAAAGGATGTTTACATAGATTAAATCAAAACAGTTTGAGAGAAATATCTCATTATTTTTTTGAATTCATTTAAAGATACAAAATCATAAAAGAAAACATTTATTTGGAAAATATTCTTATAATCATGTTAGGTAAGATTCTACAATGTTACAACACCAGAATATAGCCGCACTAGCCGTATAATTAAAAAAACCTTCTTACCTTCATTTTGTCGAAAAGGTCATAAAGTAAGTTTTTTGAAAAATGATAGAAAGATTCCTTTCAAAATGTATAAAGTAAAATATGGGTATAAATGAATTTAACACATCGTCTAGTAATAATTAAAAAAATATTTGAATTACATTTTTAGGAAAACATGGATGTGGATGATAATGCTGACACAGTAGATAATTATGTATAAATAACCTTGAATAATGAAGAAGTTGTATAATTAACCCTTAACTTGTACTTTTACTTGGTAGAGGGTGCATTAACCTCCTTTATAATATTTAAATTATTTCTATTAAATTATTCAAGAACTATATACATAAATATTATATCATATATGATCTTCTAATATTTCATTGTTAATGATATTTCAATAGTATCACCATTTTGGGTGTTAACCGATTCGTTTTCCTTTATCTTCTTTATTACGTAAGTAATGTTTATTATTGATAGAAGGTATTTTATTCATATTCATAATGACATTGATTCATTAAAAATTATTTTTAATAATCAAATTAAAATTAAGATTGAATTGATACGATGGGGAATGAAGGTCATTGCGTTCGTGGAGACGATAATCTGTACGTACGCATGATTGACAATATCATTATTTGGATATTAAAATCATAAATAATTGGATTTTATATCATATATAAAAAATCATTATCATATTATATTTATTATTTAAATCATTTATACAGATTATTATACCCATCGAAATGATGAAGTGCTTGAATAACAAACTACACCACGATGTGGAGACGGTAATCCGTATGTACTCATATATTGTGACATTGTCATTTATAAGATGGATAGAATAATGAATATGGTTGTAACATTTTTATAATATCATAAAGTTATATAGAAGATACTGGGTATATTATTTTATAATGTAATCATCAATGAAATAGGAAGTGGAAGAAGAAAAGTACTTGAAAGAGGTGATGAAATATTTACCTCTTCTTTGGGGTTTTCTTTATTATTTGATCAAAAGGGATCCTCAAGTATGATTTATGACTAAAGGATGACCTCTAAGATGAATGAAAGATAGTTGGGAGGGTATTTGTGAAGGGTTTTTCCTAGCTAAATGGATTTTATGGTTTGAATTAGAGAGAAGGTGACGTGGACTTTTATAAGATGGGTGAGGGGCACCTTAGGAAAAGATTGAAATATTATTTTATAATAAAATCATGTTCAGTTTTTAATGGCTCAAAAATGAATTATTTAAAGGATAAGGTCGGTATGGGTCTAAAACCACTCAAAAAATAGGTTTTGGATAGGTTTTGGTCAATATTAACCTTTTCTTTTAGATATAACTCTTAGTTAAATAGTTTGACATTTACCATGTCTCTTGGTATTTTTATATTATATGGTTAATAAACACACTATAAACATCCAAGAGAACCCCAAGTGGTTCATTAATTACATATATAATAGTATTTAATCCCCTTGGAGGAACCATAAATTTTTAGGAATATAATACCAATTAATAATATAATATTTATTTTAAAAACACTTTTATGTCAATTTTGACACTATTTGAAATTTTGTTTTTTCTAAATTCATAACATCATTATTACTTTGAAAACAATTAATTTAGTCAACCCTAACATTTCATATAAACCTATAAAATTATTGTAATTCATAAATAGACTCAAATTACATTTATTTGGGTATTTATAATATCAATTATTTTAATATTTCATTAATAAGGTAATTTATGCGCCATCATTGTGTCATAAAAAAATTAAATTATTTAATGTCTAAAAAATATAAATAAAATATCATTATGTTGGAAATATGTTCCGATTTATAATGAATATTTATAATCTAATATATCTTATATATAACCCTATATTAAAAATGATTTATTTATTAAACTTTGAATTTAACACTTTTAACTCTTCTTTGAATTAAATAATAATAAATGTCCTAATCTAATCCATGTGGACCTAAAGGATCATATTTTAGTCCTATGTTTGTTTTTGGTCGGATTAAACTTATCCAATATAATTATAACAGGTGTTAGGATAATAATAATATAATTTTTACCATTAATTACCCTATTTTCTTTTAACCGTGGTAAATAAAAGTCAAAAGTAACTATTCACCAAAAAAATATTTTTATCTTATTGAACCAAATTTTACTTACTGATATCAACCGTCACTCTTGGATTTCCGAAATTAAATAAACAGAAGTGGTCAAATTATGATTTATTAAAATTTGAAAATGCTCATAGGAGGTGGGTAAAAGTCGGTAAAATGTTCAATAAAATTTTTATATATTGAAAATTATTATAACCAGAATCCAATGAATTGCATTGAACATATATAAGTATAATGTATCGATTTTGACTTTAAACAAATTTAAATAAAATAAATCATTGTTTAAATAAAAATTTGGATTTAAACTATAAATATGTGTTTTTCACTATTCATCAAAAATTGAATGCTTTTATAAAAATACCTAAAACTTACCCTAAGCTAATTTCGATATTCCGAATCCAAAAAATGGAGTCTATTATTAAAGATAAAATTTATCAAATTTCAAAAAGTGGGTATTACTATTCATAATGGCTAGTTTTTTTGGTTGTGGTGTGTTAGAACTCGAAGTTTCGTAAAACATAAGGTATTGTATTATTCAAAGAGAAGCATACTGTGGAAGCATGGGGTAGTACAAAATGAATCTCGAGGACCAGGAAAATTTTCAGTAGGGACAGGTTGTGGGGTAAATCATTTTTTTCATTCATCATTGCAACTAAGGAGGATGTATCAATTTTCCTCCCAATATTAGCATTGTCCCTATGTTTCTGAGTTTTTTTGAAACTCAGAGTGATTAATCCATCAGGGTCAATCATTAATTTTTTTTTCTTTTCCTAGCTATCAAATTTAACAAGTCCCCTTCAAGTTGATATGAGTTGTCAAGGTGTTCTTGTAAAGATTCAACATAACTTGATTGCATAGCCACTTTCACCCTATGATATTTAGAGATAGGATTCATTTGTTTTTTCTCCTAAGAGTTCATGGGGTTGTGAAAAAATCTCAACATTAGAGATGTTATCAGATTGAGTATTTGAGTCATCCTTGGAGATCAAAATGATAGTGTTATCATTAGGAATATCTACCTAGGAAGTATGGGTAAATATTGGAGCATCCTTTTCAACCAAAATTGACCTGAATTGGGGTAGGGGGTGTGGGGTGTGCGGCTGCCTTTGAATCTCACATATATTTATAGTAAGACAAAATTATAGGAATTTTTTACAAATGGATCGATCATTTTCAAAGACTACAACTTGTATATACCCATTCTCTCCATTTCAAATCAAAAACTATGATGAAAATACTTGGGAAATGTCAATTTTAGTGAATATATTAGAAACTGAGGGTCGTTCCAGGTATAATATAGCAGTATCAAGCTTGATAGGATGACCGAAGAGTCTAGTAATGGAAAATAAATAATACCACATGAAAGGATGTAGAGGAAAATCAAGGATTACATTCTTGATAGGAACGATAGGGGGTTCAACATCAACATTGAAATCCAATGACCATTTAAAAAATTTTAACTATGAACCCTTGAAAGGCGACAAACCCTGAGTCCAGAGTCTATAGTTTTCATTCTAGGAGGAAAAATGAAAAAGAACCTGAAAAGAGGTCAACAATACGATATAGGATTTTTTTGAATCCTATGCATTCTAGGGTTTAGTGATGAAATATTAAAGAGGGTCGATGTTTTTTAGATTTACCAGCCTAGGAAAAACAAAGATCCTCAAAGAGAAGGTGTGCCTCTTCTTCTGAGAATGAAATCTCTAATAAAAATTGATGCCGGTATTTTTTTGGTCAATGCACTCAGAGGTATCTGTTGAAGCATGAAGAACACGACCTGCGACGATATCCATAAAAGACCTTGCATCATGGATCCCTGTTTTTTAGTGAGGCTATATTTAGAGAATCATCACCAAGTCCTAAATTTTTTACCACATGATTTTCTATGTTATGATGAAGGTTATCTAAATAATTATCACTCATACAATATCCACATGTTCATCATCTCAAACCAATCACCATGAATTCGTTTAATCAATTCAATCATTATATTTATAAAATAAATGAAACACCATATATGATAATAGATTATATCCCTTGGAAAAATATTAATTTATAATTTAAACCAAAAAAAGAGAAAACAATTACTCCTCAACAAATAATTATAAACCCCCATGCATTAATACACTATATATCTAAAATAAAATAAGATTTTTATGTGATAATTGTTTATAATTGTCCTTTTAAAATATTGGATTATTATCATTTCAATAATTTAGTAATAATTGAAAAAAACGTTAATGATATCTCAATTCATAATTTGATCATTAAATATAACATAAATTTTTCCCATAAAATGTCACAGCCAATAGTTGAAGAGGAATAATGAAATCATCAATTACATGAAACTAGGAAAAGGTCCCAAATAACATGATGAGGGCATAAAGATAATTCAAAATGTGAATTTGTGTTTCTAAAATGTTTTAAATGGATAGTTTTTCTTGTTTAATGATTTATATGTACAATTTACTGTTATATTATTGTTTATATAGTCAAACCCATAGGGAATGTAGTGTGTTCCAAATTTATAAATAAAACAAACTATAATGTTTGGGTGAAAATCCTTTTGATTTTTTAAACTGAAAAGAAAATGATGGTGATGATGTGTTTTTTTTATAGAAATAGTCTATAAAGAAAAGTAAATTTAAACAAGTTGAAATTGAAATTACAATCTAATATTAGAAATAGAAGGTGAGAAAAAGTAATCAAGAAAGATGCACATGGAATTTAAGCTAACAAGTTTAAATGGTGTTCTTCATCTACAAAAATGTTAATTTATATCACAACAACTAAAAATAGTTGGTTTAATCTTCTACTCCAGGATAGAAATGAACCAGTTTGATGATTTTTGGAGTTCGCCACTCCAAGAACATCAATAAATAAATGGATGTTTTTTAATTGATGTTGGAATAAATACCTCTTAAATATTCCATTGTTTTAATTTTAATGTTGAAAAAAAAAATCCATGATCAACCATTCCAATTGATCTTGGATTTTGGAAGTTAAAAAAGAGTTCTTAAACAATTGTAAATGAATTCATTATTAACATGTATGATAAATTAGGATTCATTGGAAAAAGGATCTGAATACGTTATTATGAATAAACTCAGTTGTATTAAAACCACAATAAAATACAATTACCTAAGAAAAATTTCAATTCAAAGAAAATTAACAAATTCTATTACATATTAAGGAATGAAAGAAGGGGGAATAATACTACCATAAGAAAAGTAGTTGTCATCAATGGTGATACTATGCTTCTCTTAGTTTGCCTCTAGGATGTCGTATCATGCTCTCACCTTTTGTCTCAATCTCTAGTTTGATGAATGGAAAGAATTATCTCTCCAAATATTTAGGTCCATGAATTATACATTTATTCATTCTAGGTTCTTCACCAGTGTCCTTCCCCGACACAGGTTGGCCTTTATTATTTCGCTGAACATGTGGCCTCTCCTTCTCCAATTTGGAGTCTATATAAATTCTAATAATACTGAACATAAAAAACATCTTGTCATAAACCTGGATGCACTGTAAATCAAGAAATGAATTAATAAATAATTAAAAACTTAAAAATATACCTTTTTTAATTTTTACTATTATTATCTGGATTAATGAAATTATTAAATATATTTACAAAAATATTTATTATATTTGTTATTTTTATAAGAAATATATATTTTAATAATGATATAATTATTAGCATTATTTACTATGTACATAAATAAATAATATAAAATTTAATAAATATAAACTTATTATTAATGATAATAAATTTATAAAAATATAAAAACTATCATTTTAAGTATTATTATATTAAAGTATAATTTATAATATTATTCTAGTTTATTTAAATTTATTTATTCAATTTTATTATTATTATACTATTTTATATATTTATTATTATTGTTATTTTTATTTTCATTATTTATTATTATTATTATTATTTATATATTAATTTTTCTTCATAATTTATTTTATATGTTGATCCAAGGCCCATGAGAATTTTTTTCTTCTATAGGATGGCTCAGCCTTGGTTCTCTCGTTTGTGGTGCCTTCAACAGTGGTGACTGACAATACCTTCTTCTTCTGGACGACAAAGGTGTCTGAGGTCTCCATCACTAGTGGTGCATCTTCGATGGGTGGTCTCAGTTTGACGGTAGCTAAGGGGCTTCGAGAGATGTTTCCTTAATAGCTATCTTCTTCATCAATGGTGTGGTCTAGTTCAATCAGAGTTTGGTCATAATTTCTTGTGGTCTTCAGAAAGCAGAGTCCTTTAAAATGGTGGTAGATTTAGATACATAGTTTTATCTTCTTCATTCATTGTCAGGACTTTTCTAAAGCTTTGGTGGTCTCGAATCTAGTTGCATTATGTGGGTTTCAGATCTGGATCTATGTATTCTATATCAAAAAATTTGTGGTGCCTTTATCTTTGTTTGCTGGTAGTAGATTGATTTAGTAGAAACAGAAGCTCATCGACGACATATCTATGGTAATGATAATGGAATGGGATGATGCTGGTAGTAGAGGGTAGTCAAATAGTAGATAAAGAATGGTGGTGGATGACGTGTATTAGACGTAGACTTGGGTAGTTCCTCACTCTGACATAGGGTTCTCTAGCAGTGTGTTGATTTTCATGAAGGTGAGTCGAGTAATAGAAGAAGGTAGGGATGACAGATTGTCATTTGGTGGTATATTCCTTGTTTTGGGATCGTGGTTGATGATTGAGATAGGGGCTTCTAGTGGAACCACTAGAAGGTGTTGGCAGAGCCACCCCTGTTCTTGTGGTGAGTACTCTGCCCTAGGGATATATCATCAACAATAAATATTATAATATAAAATTAATAATTAACTATGTTAAAATTATTAAAAAATTAAATTTTTATATAATAAATAACATTAAATTTTTTATTTTAATTATTTTTTATGAAAATTAAAATTTGAATCAACAAAAAGTAAAATTATAAAATAATAAATAAATTCAATATCGTATAACTATGAATTGTAAAATAAACTTAAATTGAAAAAAAATTAAACATTAATTTAATTAATTATATTTAAAACTAGAATAAAAATGAAATTAAAATAGATAAATATTTTTGAAATCATATTGATTATTAAAGATATAAATTAGAGTTCAATAATATTAAATAACAAATATAATTGAAATTAATTAAATTAAATTTTTAATAAATAAAATGAATATATTATGTTGAATATTTTAAATAATAATAATAAAAAGAAATAAAATTAATATTTCTATTTCAATATGTATGAAAATTTAAAAATTAATTATAAAAATAATGTAAAGAAAAAAATTCATAAAAACATAATGATTATAAAAGATAATAATTCACAATTATGTATAAAAATTGATTAACTAAAAAATTAACATTAAAGTTATAAATATGCAATTATTTGATAATTAAGATGCAATTAATTAATGAAATGAACAAACATAAATAAAAGACAGGGAAATAATCCTCATTTGAAGGCCCCAAAAAATTCCCCCATACATAATATTTGACTTTCCTAAATTGATTAATAATAAATTTCATTTAGAAGTAATAAATCTCAAAATTGAACAATTGTTATTCTACAAAGAACTGATTAATGTTAAATGAGTTTCATCCATGAATCCTTTTTTGTAGAAAGTGAAAATTTCATCTTAAAACAAAGTGGTTTTATTTCAATAATAACTACTATTATACTAAAAATATGAATTTTAAAATTTTTTGAACTGAATTATACCAACATAAACATTAATATAATTGATAATTCTAACGTTCTATATACTTATGGGTGAGGAGAAACACATAAATATCAGTAAAATAAATTGACACAACGTATTGGGTTATTAGGTTTAATAATTACATAATGGAATTAATAACTCATAGAACATTCATAACATAATGGAAAAATAATAGAGAAATAACGGAGAAAATAACAACCAGAATTAGGATTTTCAATTAAATGCTCATGGAAATTCATTCCTTCTATGTTTTATTCCATCAAAAAGATTTCTTTTAAAGATTATTGAATAATATTTTCGTATAAATATGACCATAAAAATAATATTCCAATAGGGAATTATGTTATTTATTCAATTAAAATCTAGGGGTAATTAAGATATAACCATTTAAAAGTGGCTTCATGGATTTCAATATTATGAATAATATTCCTCCACTAAAATTGATGTGAAAAAAATGAAATTATGAAAAATCATAGAATGATTTTTTTGGGTGTACAAATTAAATTAAAAAATGTCACATATTATTAAGACCCCTTAACCCATAATTTAAATTCATCTTTGATCTCACATAAGATTTAAATGGTAGAGAAAAACAATTTGATTTTTAATGTTCAAAATAGGATTGGATATTTACATTTTGATGATATGTTCAAGAGTCAACGTGAATTTTAGTCAATTATATTATTTCTATAATAAATATTTTATATAATATTTACATGCATTATTAATGAGGTGTAGTGATAAGAATATTTTAATTAGGTTCAAATTTTAACATGTTAAATATTCGGAATACAACGAAGAGGGTGTCAGCATGTCTAAATATTTGTTTCAATTATATTTTCAAAATCAAATAAAATTTTTGTTGAACTCCCTACATTGGGAATCACATAAATTTATTGATAGATAGTAAGGGGTATCACTCCACCATACATAATCTCATATACTGAAGAGATTTAAAATCAATGAATCTTAAATTTTTAGTATAAAATCAACATGCAGTACAATAGTTAAGTAATGATCTGAAAAAGTTGATAAAACTTAATTCATGTAATCTCCTTATTAAATTTTTTCAAACAAGACTCCAGCAAAACAACATATTATGATTTGAGAAGAAATGGGAACATCTTATTCTCATAACACCTCCGTAGAAACCTTTTTTAAGATAAATTATGAAGAAGAAGGTCGTGAACTAAAACCAGGATAAAAAGAGAATGAAAAAATAGAGCAGAAAAAATACTTTATTTTTAACAAAACAAGAAGAAAAACAAAAAAAACAAAAATATCATGTGTTTACTACCATCAAGCACTAAATTTATAAAATTTAGTTAGACATTCCTAGAAACTATCCATAGTCACTAGGTTGATGTGGTTTCACTTTTATGAACTACCACATTTGTTTTTACATTTTTTAACAAATATTAAAAAAATTTGGAACCTGGACTAATGAAAACAAAATAAACACTCCGAGGTGCTCCAAAAAATCCTTATGAAACACCCTATATCTTTTAGTGACTTCTTAAATATTCCTCCCAATAGATCATTTGATTCATCCACCAAATCAAATTTCTTAGTGGTTTCAAGATATTAAGTCATAGGTGTAAAATAATTGAATCATACTAATTCTCCCACGAGACTTTTAATATCATTATCAAATAAAGAGTTATCAAAATAACTTTTTGTAGGTGTTGTTTCTAGAGCTAGAATTATTTCATATTTGGGAAATTTTGAACAATTTAGAAGGTATTGTCAAAAACTATGTGATTATTGAGGTGTAAAATTGTATTCCAATACTTATAACATACTCACAACCATATAAATTTAAATATCATGTGATATAGGGTATGATTTCTTCATAATAGTTCTAGTATAATTTATTTCAATAAAAAAATGTGTAGTTGCAAATTAATAATTACCAAGTAATCCTCTTGAAAACCACTTTCACTACCATAAATAGATTCATCACTCAATTAAATTGAGTAATATTTAAAAAATTTGAATAAATTATTTGTTTCATCTAAAAATTTATGTCACTATGTTATAAATCTCTTTCAAAATTTCCTCATCACAAAATCAAAAAATCATCATCAAATAATTCAAATAAAAAAATTCTTCTTTAAACAACTAATGTGTGTTCAACTACTACTTCATGTTCATATTCAAAAATTTAATTCTAAAAAATAGGGGGTTTTTAGTTTTTTAGTTTAGATATCCGAGGGGAATTGTTTAGTTCCGCTTTAAGGAATTCAGATTCAATAATCTTCAATTTTATTCAATTTTAACTAAGTATAAAAAAATTATTTTCCACTTCATTATTTCAATAAATTGAAGAATACTTATAATAAAGAAAATAATATTAAAAACCATCAGTAAATATTTCATCAAGGAAAACCACCTCATATTACTCATTAATAAAAATTTTAAATAGTATTGGTTTTAAGGTTTCAAAATAGGGAAGAGGATTTTTCATTACCGGTTTAAGAATTTCAGTATAATGGATTTCTAGTTTATTTTTTATTTTACAATGTATTCCCAATTTCATGTTGAGTTTTTTTAATCAATATTTTAGGAAGACAAAATGATTTTTATTTAAAATTCAAATTATCATTTTAAAAATTATCCTCAACACGATATGTAACTATTACAAGTGTCCAATAACCGTATATATTTTCAAAACTATGAAACATGACAATAACAAGACATTCCTCTTTCATATATTACAATTTATTCTTTATATTAACTATCTCAACACTATTTGTGTCCTTGATGAGATCATTAATGTTTTATTCTTCATTATAGAGTATGATATGCTCTCAATTATTTTATTATTTGATTTTTATTATTAAAATATACTGAATTTATCTTCAAAATTTCAACCTCACTATACAATTCACATTCTCATTAAATTTATTTTACATCAACTTATTCATTAACTTTTCAAATTATTATTATTTTGTTAAAGTTTTTGTAACACTAATAACATTCTCTCCATCTTTTGAAGTTGTTTTTTTATTCCTGAAATTTTTTTAAAATCACTTTCAATATATTTTTTTTCATATAGTCTAATTTTTTAGAATAATATTAGTATTTTATTAAGAACTCAAGTTCATATTAAAATTAATTTTCATTTCATTCATATTGAATTAATTTTGGTTGTTATTATATACATGCTACCATGAACTGTCTCCATGATATCCACAACTTATAAAAAATGTTCCTATATCGTGATACTAGTCCTTAATATCATCAATATTCCTTTTACTTATAACAAATTTTTGAAAGAAACAATAGAGAACAAAAAAACAAAAATAGTATAAAATTATTGAATCATATAAAACCCTAAAATTCAATAATAACAAGTATAATTTTAAAATTCATTACAAGTGAGAGTTTTTTAGCATATTTTTTAAATGAACATTTTTTTGAAACTATTTGTTTTAAAAAAAATCACACAATGTTGTTGCCAACAATGGTTCGAAAATAAAAAACGTATTCATTTAAGATGTTACAAGTTTATTTATTCAGATATCATATTTACTATTGTATAGTAGTTTATAGGGTCGAACCCATATAGAAAGACATGGGTTATAGATTTCAAAAATAACACGAATGTAAATAGTATGTGAAAATACATTTTTATTTTTTAAACTAAAAGTAAATAATGATGTGATATTTACTTTTTTTAAAACTTATTTTAATTGAAAATTTAATTTAAATATGTTTAAATAGAAATGATAAACTAACATAAGAAGTAGAAGTTGATAAGAATTGATCAAGACATATGCACAAAAAATTTAAACTAACAGGGTTCAATGGATTTTGTCATCTAAAAAATGTCAATTGATTTTGAAACCTTGTAAAATAATTTGATTAATCTGCCTCATCTGAATATTAAACAAGTATCTTGATGATTTTTCATGTTCACCACTGCAAAAAACACCAAATGTAAATGGAATATGAATATTTATTCCAAGAAAAATCCTTAACAAAATATTCCACTGTCTTGAAACATTAATTTCATTAAAGAATCCATGATCAATATCACTAATTGGTAATGGATATTTGAAGTTAAAAAAGGATCATTAAATTTTTTTTAAATACCTTCAGTATCCATCTCATCGAACAATTATTATTTCTTGGAAAAATAATGTGATGCAATTATTTTTTATAAAACCAGTTTTATTAAACCCTCATGAAAAGAAAATTACCCAATAAACATTTCAATTCAATGAAAATAAAAAAATTCATCAAATATTAATGATAGAAAAAAGAGAGAAGAATTAACCCATATGAAATGTAGTCATAATGAAGACTTTTTCTCTACCCACCTGGTCTACCTAAAATATGTCATGTCTCAATCTCCAATTTTGTCTCAATCCTAGGATCTAGGAATGTTAAGAATCATATCTCTAAATTCTAATTCCCCTTTATTTGAGCCCTTTTTTTAACTCCATCATTGGTGTCCCTCACTGAATCATGTTGGTCTTCTTTATTTTACCGATCATGTGACCTCCCCTTCTTCCATCCTGGTTACTATTGAAAATCTATTGAAACTAAAAATGATCAACATCTTGGGATAAACCTGGATGAACTACAAATAAATAAATTAATCTAAATGATAATACTATATAAAATTTATAATAATAATAATTATACTAATGATTAATCATATTATTGAATATATTTACAAAAATATTGTGTATAATTGTTTGTATTATAAAAAAATTATATATTTAGATATATATAATTATAATTATTTATTATTTACTCAAAAACTAATATAAATTTTTTAAAATATAAACATATTATTAATGTAATAATTAATTTATAACGAAATAAAAAATTCCATGTGTAATTTTATTATATATAAATATAATTGATAATATAATTTTAATTTTTTTAATTAATTAATTTATTATTATTATTATTTTACTATTTTTTAATTATTATTATTTTTAGTTATTTTTATTATTATTTTATTATTTTATTATTTTTTATTATTTATATATATCGATCAAAGCCTCATGAGGGTTTCTTCTTCTAGAAAAAGGATTATCCTTTATTCTCTCATCTGTGACTCCTCCAAAAGTGGCAGCCATTGACACCTTCTTTAGGTCTGAGCTGACGGAATCCAGTGTGTCAATCACCAGAGATGTATCTTCGATAGTTGGTCTCGGTTCGGTTATAGGAAAGGGGGATTTGAGTTGTGTAGACATCACAATGGTATTATTCCTCAAGGGTGCAGTCTAGTTCATACGGTGCATGGATAGAGGGTATATTATGCTTCGGAAACTGGTGGACTACAGAAATAGTGGAGGCTACAGATCCCTGATTCAATCATCATTCTGCATGGTATTGAAATTTCTTAAGTCTATGTTGTATTGAATCTGGTAATATCATTTGGGTTTCAGAACTAGGTCTATGGATGGAGGCTTCAAAATATTTGGGATACAAATGATATTAGTTAGTTAGTGGTATAACGATTTTGATGAACCATGAGCTCAATGGTGGAACATCTTTCACAATGATGAGGTATGGGCTGATGGTGGAAGCGAAGGGTAATACACTGATAGATAAAAAATAGTGGTGGATGATTTGAATTATAATAATACTTATGTAGTGCCTCACTCTACGGGAGGGTTCTCTGATGAAGGGATGATTTTCCTAATAGTGGGTCAAGCCACCGTGGAAGGAAGAGCTGGCAGAGGGTAATTTGGTGGATGTTCTATAATTTTAGGCTGGCGGTGGATGATGGAAACATGATCTGGTGGTGGTACCACAAAATGGCATAGGCGGAGGAATCATTTTATTGGTGATAATTACTCTTCTCCAACAATATATCAACAACAGTAAATAAAATAAAACAAAATTTACAAATTAACAATGATAAAATTATTAAAACATTAATGTTAAAAATATTAAATAAAAAACATATTTATTATAAATATTTTTTCATGAAAATTATAAAATAAATAAATAAAAAGTCAAATTATAAAAATTATAAAATTATAAATATTTTATTACTATAAATTATTTAATATATTTTTATTGAAAATAAAATTAAAAATTAATTCAATTAATTTATTAAAAACTAAAACAAAAAATAAATTTAAAAGGGTTAAATTAGTTATTAAAATAGATTCATTGTTAATATTATAAATTTGAGTAAAATTTTATGAAAAAATATAAATAAATGACTTCAAATTAAATTTAATATTCCATTCATAAAATAAAATTATAATGATGAATTGTTTAACTAATAAAAAAATTAATATTTCTAAGTCGATTGTAATTACAATATGAAATGTAAATAGAATAATTATATAATTAAAAAGGCCATAAAGAAGTAATAATTTTAAAGGATATAAAAAAATTGAATATAGAAGGATTAATTACTAAATTTAACTACAACATCACAATAGTGAAATTATTTGATAATTAAGACACAATTACTTAATAAAATAATAAAAGGAAAAAATAAAATATGTGCCAAGACAACTCATTTAAAGGCCAAATCAATTTCTTGAACAAAAAGGATATCAAAATAGCATAGTAATAAGGGTAGAGAAATTTTTTTTAGACTGGCCTTGTGAAGATTAACAGTAATGAAAACCTACAATGTAATTAACTATTTAACACATTAATCTTGTGCTTCTTAAAATAAATTTGTTTACATTAATACATAATATATTTCACGAGCTTTCTATGAGTCAATTAATTAATTCCCATAATTTATAAAAATTTTCATTCATCAAAAGTGTTACATGATCAATATTTGTAGAATAAAATACAAAAATTAGTATTCTAAATTATTTACCCTTATAAAGATCCTAGGTGACACTTAAGGGTACAGTGTTACCCTAAAAAATACATTGAAATGTGGATGTTACCCTTACACAACTCCACTATATCTAAATATAACTTTATATACCCCAATTCATCCTTCATAAACTTGGGATTACCCTTACACTGTGTATATTGTTCCCTTACGTAAAAATTTAAATTAAACGGAAACCATTATATAGGTCATGACTTACCCTTACATAGTGCATGAACCACCTCACTAAACTATACACAACAAATATTCATTAAAAATTACCCTTATTAATCGAATAGAAAATAATTTTCACTTATATAGCACTTGGAAATAAGAAGTTGACCTTAAACTTATCCTAAAACCACCTTGCATAGAGGTAGGAGGTAATTACCTTTACATAGAACCTATACTGTGCATAAATGTAAAAATTATATGAAAATATATTTACATTCAAATCATAATGCTTATAAATTATCATCAAAATATAGATTTGATAAAATTAAAAAATATATTACATTTCAATTCTACCCCTCTAATGAATTCTCATCCTCTATAATTATCTCATGGTTTCCTACACGAACAACCCAATCCATTGGGTGTGATGATCATATTGTTTAACAAATGGATCCTCCAATATCTATCCATACTACAATAGGATCTTGACACGTGGTATAGTCTTTACTCATAGAACGTTATTTCGATGGTTTATAATCTTCACCGAATGGTCCTTATAAGATACATCTAGTTCAAAATCGATGTAATAGTAGTCTAAAATATGCACTTTATTGAGTATGTACCACCAAAGTCAAGAACCATGATACAAATCATGCATGTATTAATAATGTGGAGAAATATCTATATGGTATGACTCTATCCCAACCCACATTGTGATATTCAATGGTTCAATAAACTATGCTGTCAGTTCCCCATAATTCTATAGTTAATGGTTCCCCAATTGATGTTACACCAATAAGAAAACCTAAGCACCTATAGTGAATTTAAATGTTCATATCCTCCAATATAAATATGATTGTTGTTATCTTTGAGTGTTCACCAACCACTTCTTGATCAATTGAACCCTTATTGAGGCCTCTTATAAAATAATATTCCCAAAAAATACTAACATACCGACCTTTTACTAACATAGTGGTTAGAGGGATGGACACTAATATAGAGCATCAAATGGTTCCATATGGATAGAAGCTCGTAACCTGTTTTTTATGGAAAATTCAAAAAAGTCCAGGATATTTTTTCATACTCCACAGAAGTCTAGAACACAAGCACAAATATAATCTTCATGTATATAGATCTTCTACTTTGACAATCTATATATATGAGTATGTTACACTATTATAAATATCAAATGAGTCTTTAGGGACTTCTATGAGACATGTTAAATTCCTAACATGAAATGTGCATTTTTTTAGATATAATAATCAAGGGAACTCCATTAAAATATATGATATCTCAAAAATATATCTTTTTTATTTTCCCCACTAAGTGAGTCACTCAGATCAGTAAGAATTGAGAAACCTTTGTCACCCAACACACAATCATACAAATAGTTTCAAGACAATGTGGGGTATTGGGAATACAAATAAAAACATTCATCATGACTTCCTACCACTTCTACATGGGAAATTATATTGTCTCCAACAACCCAAAAGGATTTTAGTGTTCATACTTTACCCTCTAGAAGTTAATGTATCATGAAACAAGACTAACAATTCTCCCCATCATCCTAGGACAACAGAACTATCTTTTAATTTATTAGAACATATTTTTAACACTATTATTTTATTCCTATAAAGTTGTTTAGAAGTCCATCATCATCTCCTCCCTAATGGATGTAGGTACTACCACTAGCCAATAAACAAGGATCATATTGATTTCACCCAACAACCATTTGAGTATTGATTCATCTCTGTCTATTTCTTCCTTCATCATAGAACACTATGGGATACTATCCAATATACCTTTTCCCTTTCAACTATGGAATATGTGAATACAAAGGGATTTCATTCCATAAATAATTACTCCTCTTAAACATCCATCCTCTAGTCATCCAACAAGCTTATCAAGTTCCACTTCTTTTATAAAGGCTACTCACCATTCACATAATATATCTATTTCTTATGGATAAGAGATAGTATGATGAAATTATCTTTACAAGGTGTATAAGACATATAAAATTCAACCATATATAGGTAATCAACTCTATAACACTATCCCAGATTCATTTGATGTTGTATGAATATGTAACAATGGTTCCTATGTTCATCATATATTTAAAATATGTCACTAAAGAGATAATGTTTCCAACAGATTTAAAAATATACCATTACCAAGAACTCAATAAAATAACTAGGGTAGTTCCTCTCATGATGTTGTAGTTAACATGGCCCATATGATACTACCTTGTTCCTATCCATATGTTGTCCTCCAAAAATAATTCTTGATTCATTATTGTACACAATTTATTTGATCCCTAACTCAGATACTATCAACATTGTATATTTAACCAACCTTCTCTTAAGCTCAAAAAACACCTATTCACACTAGTACAACCATTGTATCATTACTCCATTCTTTTTCATCACAATAATATGTATTGATATACTAGAAAATTCTATGATACAATATTGGTAATTACCTACTAATCCCATAAGGATTCTAATCTCAAACATTTTCCAAATATGTGTCAATGACATCACTACTACTAATTTTTTGCACCCATGGATATACTTGTCTTAGGAACCACATGCCCCATGAACATAACCTTATAAATATAGAAGTTAAACATTGACTGCTTTTCATAGAGAATATGTTTCTAAAGCATATCAAGTACTATCTAATTTTCTCTAGAATGACATTTATGTGCTGATGGGTAGATAAGGATGTCATTAATGAACACCATGATGAACAAGTCCAGTTACATGTGAACTATCATGTTCATGGGTCCATGATTACTCTTGGTGCATTTTTTAAACCTAATGGAATCATCATATACTAATACATCTCGTACTTTCTATGATTCTCCATATTTGGTTTTTCCTCTTTATAACCTAAAACTAGTGAAATCCTGATCATATATCAATCATAGAGAAGCACAGAGCTCCCCAAAATTGAATGAAAATATTATTGATGATGGAAAAAATATATTTTTTTCTTAAAATATCCTATTTCATAATTTGGAAATAAATACTGGGGATACTACTACCATCTTCCATCTTAGAGAACAACACTGGTGCAACCCATAATGAATTACACATCCTAATAAATTCTATCTACTCTAATTCATCAAACTTTACCTTAGGCTTGCTTATCTTATCTGATTCCATATGATCTGTAGGTACAGAAATGGTTGAAGGAAATGACATGAGATCTATCTCATATTAAATTCCTCTTTCAGAAGGATGTCCTATGAATTTATCAATAAATATTTATTGGTATATATCCATGATTGGAAGAAATGTTGAGGGGATTTCACTAATCCTGCTGAAAGATCCATACCCACCATCTACACCATGGTCATCCAATATATACATTATTTTATAATAACTATACCTTATCCAATATCCCAATAATCAATCACTATAAACTTCTATCACTTTATAGACTAAATGAAACATGTACTGATATAAATCTTCATTAGCTCATAAGTTGGTCAAACTTTCCATAGAAGAAATCACACCAATTATCATCGTCTCCCAATCAGGATGTTGGATAAAAGTCCATATCTAATGAAGACTAAAAAAATACTTTGAATCACTAAATATGGTATACATTTTTGAAAAATAGTGTATCTAGGTAATGTTACTCAGTGAAAAAAATATCTATAATTATTGTCTAGTAGAAACATGGGAAAATATGAAGGAATTAGAAGAACCAATATAGAACAAGGTAGAATACAATGCTTAGGTGACCAAAACCATACCTTGACATTTAGAAGTTCCCTCCCCACCATTTGTTGGGTTTTGATCCCTTGAATAGACACATTCATCCATATCTCTAAGACCATGTCCCTAACATGCATGATTAGTCTGATTCATTTTCTATGTCTAATATTGAGGTCCTCAAACATGTTCCTTGTTTTCTATACCCATATTCTCCCCCCTTATGAAATAATTATCCACATACATTATGGAAAATCTACTAGTAATGGCCCATCAATCCACATTGTTTAAATTAGATCAGAGGTGTTGATATGGCCTTGTGGTAATGTAATTTCATCTTATAGTTGTAGATCTATGGGTCACCTCATGAGGAAAAAAAATTGAACTATGGTTCACCTATATTAAAAACTCTATTACACATCCCTATTCATCTTATTCAGAATACTAGAAAACGTCCTCACTATAGTTGTAGAAGTTCCACCCATTCATGTACTGATGGGTAGAAGGAGGAAAACTGCTCGCCCCTCCCCCAAGATCCCCATAATGGTCAATACCTTCCATAGAACCTTAGGGTATGATTCTAAGTTTAAGTGATAAACCTACCACATAATGTTAGTATGAAGTTCAATCTCAAATTTTTTCCCTTGTGGGAAGCATTCCCAATAATAAGTGGTTCAAATTTATGATGTTCTGTAAAATAAGCAGAGGATCAATTCATTGTCATGAAACCCATTTATAACTCTATAAACTCTTATCCTTTATCATGCTTTGGTGTGTTATAAATCAGTCCCTAAAAAAATTCAGTTTCTCACATGTGAGACCATAAAATCAACCAGACTGTCCCATGACTCCCCAACAATTTCAATTGGGTACTTATAGTTTTAATGGTACCATCATGACCATTCAATATTTCAGTGTATCAATGAGGTTGAAGATATACTCAATGATAACCACCCAATAAAATATATTATATGTTCCACTTGAGTCCTAAAATGTTGTTGGATGATTATTATGGTATTATATGTTTTTTCCTACCTTGTAACTTGTGGAAGGACTCCAAGATAGATTGGGACTACTACTTATATTATTGGGGAAGGTGCATAAGAATACTGAAGAGCAACCTCATTCAAAACAGGTCATGGAATAAAGGCATCTAGATTACCCTTGACTATTTTTTAGTAAGTACTGCCATCCTTATATGAGGAATCATCTCTCTATCATGGATGGTGTTATATAAAAAATTGGTTGTCAACCTAACCAGTCTAAAGGACCACACATTGTTTTCCCTAGATGTATAACAAAAATCAATGGTATTACCCTCCTAGGACTAACCAAATTTCTCGTTGCTACACATTATTCACAATAATAACATATATACAATAATAATTCAGAATGCATCCCTCAACTAATTAATTCAATCAATCATATATCATAATTTTAATTTAAAATAGATATATCACACCACAGATAATCTATCCCAAACAAATAGAAAAAAATAAATGCATTAAATTAAATAAATAATATATTGCACAAAAATATGTGTGTGTATATATATAATTTGGACCTATGTCCCTAATCATGATGCATGTATGCATATGAAAATATCATAAAATTGCAATAGTAATCTCTTCAATTGTTAATCAGAGGTCTGTTATACATGATCTGTACAAGAACAAGAAAATATGCTACTCTAGTCCAATATAGCTGTTTCTCATATAACTTGCCCCAGGTTTTTCAAAATTTAATGAAAAAAATGGTTCTCTCATACCCTTTATTAACAACCCATCTAAATCTTCCAAGTACAAACTCGAGATCCACATGACGTCATGTGAACCTCATAGTATGCAAACGATTTTCAACTAGAAATAAGGGTCTATGTTCTCTAGTGGGGAGACTATACCCTTAATTTAATATCATTTAAAAAATAATGGACAAACATTAATGAAATAATATAATGATTAGAGTATCATGTGAAAACAAAATAATAAATTCATACTTTTCACACATGTAATAAACGGGCTCCCAAAGAAGAAATCCAAACCATAGAAATAAATGAAGTATATAAATAAATAAATGAAATATCATCTTCATCCAGAGTCCATCTTCACTAACTTCTTCCTCACTGATCTCATTATCATCCATTTGCTATGATCCACTTTCTCATAATCATATCCCTAAATAAAAAGTATTTATGCACATAAAAAAATGCATGTATATGGTGTGATTAATAAAACCACATAGAACACCACAGTTGTGTCCTTAATAATATTACTCAATTATAATAGGTATATTATAATAAATTCAAAAACATGAATATCAAGCGCACAATAATGTAGTGAGTGGTCATGTGGAAATCAAGCATTCACATACCATACTATGTACATGCATTGGCTCCGTGTGGGATGAAAAATGATGATATTTCATAAGTAACCAAAACTATCCATAGGGATTATGATTATATTTCATGAAAACCATATGGAATCATGGATACATGCAACTCATCTACCATATTTCTTATGTTATGCATGTTATTGAAAATAACTAGAAATTGAATGCTAGTCAAAAATCACTAGGCATCAAAAAACTAGATACTTTGATTTTAGGAAATTAGTACATCCTCAAAACGATTTTCCATGGTTTCATCACACATCCACCTTGTTCCCTTTCCCATTATACGAAGTCTTTAACCCCAAATATAGGATTTTCATGTCCTGATAGTCCCCCTATTATAATAACCAAGAATAATTAATCCAATGGTAAGGTAACATACATAAATAGGTAGAGTATGAAAGGAAATAATACAAACACAATAATAAATTTAAAATATATATACCTGTGATAATCATCAAACATAGACAAACAAGATAAAAAAACTGATGCTAATAAAAATCCTAAAAAGGTCCCACAGGACACACACACCAACATCTTGGCACAATCTTGCATGTTCATCAAGGTATGATTACACAAAAATTATACCAAGTAAAACATGTATATATAATTTCCCTAAATGGTAAAGAAATTATTACCTCAAGAAAATCTATAATATCACAATGGTTAATCAAGGAATCACCACTCAAACCACATCCATGAGTTCTTTGACTCAAAAAACAATCAAAAGATTACTAAAGATGATTCAATATTCTTATTTCCAACAAAAATAAAATACCTCATTCATTGATATATTATATCCCATTGATAATTTTCAAATTATCATTTTATCCAATAACATGTTCAATGAAAATTAGTCCTCAAAAAATAATTATAAAAACCCCAGTGAGGATACTCTATTTCTGTAAAATAATCCGAGATATACATGTGATTATTCGTTTTAAATATTCTAATATAAATTTATGTAAATATCATTTCATGAATTCATTAGCAATTTTTAGAGGGCATCAAGACATATCAATTAAAAATCTTCACATGAAAACATACCGAGAAATTATTCCCTTAAAATGCCACACCCAATAGTGGAAAGCGAAGAGAAAACTCTGGCATGCCTGGAAATAAGAAGATGGTCTTGATTCACTTGATGAGACCATTTATATCTTTTATTAGGGAACTCTTGGTTTCTAAAAATCAAAAGTATTTCCAAATTACATGGTAGAAGGGGTTTAAATAAATTTTAATAAGAGAACCCACATATAGGGTTGTAGCAATGAAGAACTCCAATTTAATTTAACATTTAATTCATTCTTCACTAGGACCATAAATATTTTGTATTTAACTTATTCTATATTGTGATTCAAGTTATTGAAATCAGTCAAGGAATTAATTCCCATAAATTTTAATATTTTAATATCTCTAAAAAATCTACAAGCACGATCTAAAAATAAGAAAAATCAAGAATAAGGTTTTTCAATTATTTCTCTCAGAAAAATAGTGTTGTGCGTGGTTAACATAGTTTTACGCTTAAGAAGATCATAGATGTTGTGTAAGGGTTTAGGGTTACCCTTAAACATCCGTTGATAATGATATGTTAAACATACATAGCCTAGCCTACTTTAACATAGTGATTTAGGTGTAGTTATGTACCCTTACTAATTTTTTACTTACCATAATGCAACGAATGTGGTAACGTTACAAAACCATTAACAATAAAAAGTTACCTTGATACAAGTCATTCCATTACCTTATTAAACACAAAAACCATCGCACTTAACCATATTTAAATGAATATACATAGGTTTATCCCCTTAAAAATCCCATATACAATCCCATTACCATTCTGAACACCATGAAAAAAGGAGTTACCACTATAAAACACTTTAAAACCCACATACATAAATTTTTTCGGTACTTACCCATATGAATACTATATACCTTGAATTAGTGTAAAAATTATGTTATAAATTAATTAACATTCATTCGAATGACTTATATACTAGAATCAAAATAGGGATTGATGAACATTTAAAGGTAGAGAATTTTATAAAATGTGTCATAGAAGCCACACTAATATTTTCATTCTAATTTAATAGATTCTATTTCCACACTATTAATTTTATCCATCAACATCAAAATTAATGATTCCTATCTGAAAATCATGATCCAAAAACTTTCCAATTTTTACTATATGTTTTTTTATTTGAACCACCCATTAATCATTAATTAATTCAACCAAGTCACTCATAATAGAATAAAATATTTAATAGATTCAATCTTTTAAAAATTCATGTACTTTACATTTTTTTGAACTAACACCCTTCATCATCAATTTATCAAATTCTAAAAAGTATGCATAACTTTGAAGAATCTAATTTAAAAATAATCAATGATTTTAGTATGATACTCCATCAATTCTAGATCATCATTACTGTTTTTTTATAATTGCTTGGTCCCTTCTTCAACATCCAGTAACATCACTACATGAAAAAGCACATCTTTGCGTGATGTTAATTAATTTTTTTTTAAAAATTATATTAATTTTCATGGACTGGTTTCAGTATCATGGTCTTAACATCAATATGTAAAGACCCGAAAAATTCAATGAATTTTTTTTCTTAATTTTCTTGGGAATTTTTCAAGAATGCATTTTCTAACGACACCTAATTTTGAGGACCGGTGTGCCCAGAATCTTTTTCAGAAGTTTAGCTCGGATACGTTCAGTGAACGAACGAGCGGGTTTTTCAAACTTTTGAACTGGTGCCCAGAATCAAATTCTGTGGGCCCCGATGGAATTGCAGTGCCGGTATTTTCTTAGAAACATCTTTTCCAGAGTTGCGTTTTCTCGGGTGTGGTTTTTAATTTTTGGCGTTAAGTTAAGAAATAAAATAAAAGAGATACACTGATTTTTATTTAATTTTAATTAAGTTAAGTTCAGGGGGTGATGTGGGACCCACAATATCCTACCCACTTGGTAGGATATTTTGTGAGGTGGGACCCACATGAGCCCCACCGTTTCTTTTCATCTTATATAACGCACCCACACCCCCTATTAATGAAGTCAAACTGTGCGTTTATTCTGGTCAAGAAATGCCTCATTAATGTGGCAGTTTAAGTATTGCAATTAATTCGCTTAACTGTTTCTTTAGTTTTTTAATTTTAAAAAACAAGGATTGTGGAATTAAAATAAGACAACTCTTATTTTTTATTATATGGGTGGTGTTGAGAGGCTAGGGAGAATTCTCAGGCACTTGAAGTTCTTCCTCCCCGATGAAGAACGCGAAGAACGCCGGATCCTCGGAGATCGATGGCACGACGTCACGTTCCTTCTTCCACGATGCTCCTTCCACAACGCGACGATCCCCCATCCTCGACACCTTATTCTGCGACGTGATTTTATGCGACGAATCCTCGCCCAACGAATTCGAAGATGTAGGGGTTTGATTCAATTAAATCTTTGTGATTTATACCCATGGCGTATGTTTAAATAATTGTCAGAAGATTTTTAAAACTGCTAACGCGGTGGATGCGGACCAATGAACAAGTCCGAATCCACCATCCCTTCGTTCATGGTTTGTGGATCAGAAGGCGACGATGAAGCAGGCCGCATGGGCATTGTGAGGTCCTCGCAGTGAGGAACCGTTCATGGGAGGCCCATTGGCGAAGACAGAAGGCAAATCCAACCACTAGAGCTCGTCCGGTGGTCCGCGGAGCAACCCGCCGGCGGCGCCCGGCGCGTCGCTGGGGAGAGCCGCCACGACTGAAGCCGCGGCGGCAGGCCAGCAGTCCCGCGACCACACCGGACTGGAGAAGGCGGGACACGGAAACCGGCCTCATCCTTTGGCAAGTGGCGGCCCCACGTGGGGCCGCGGTTTCATCCAGGTGGGGGTTCCCCCTTCTGTGCGGCCGCTTGGCCAGCACCAGCACGTCGGGCCGAGCCGCCCGGCCGGACCGCCAGGCCGGGACGCGCCCAGGCCGCGCCGCGCCGTGCCAGCCGGGCCGGGCCACTCCCACGCGGGCTGGAACCGGGTCGGGTCGACCCGTTTCGGGCCGACCCAGGGGATATCGGTCTGGGTCGGACCGGGCCCGAACCCCCTAATACCGAACCTCTTTCGTTCTATTGTCCATAACATCAGTTACGGGCCTCCGATCGACGTTCCGTCAGTTGCATAGCAATACTTGGATCGAGATGGTCGTTTCGATATTTTGTACTCCGGGTTTTAGAGAACTTTGTGTTCGGCCGTGTTGGTTCGTACACGAAACTAACGAGGCCCTGAGAGCCAAAACGCTTCTAACTTGAGCTCCGGACGTCCGATTGATGTTCCGTGAACTTTTTTGGATTCCTCTAAGTGAGATAGAAATTTTGGCTTACTAATCTTGAGGTTTGGACGCAGTTGGAGTACGGGCGGGTCGGTTTCAACTTAAAAACCAACCGGGGCCCTAGGATGAAAAAACCAATAACTCTCAGATCGGGCGTCTGATTGACGCGCCGTCAGTGACGTTGAGTTCGTGTTGACGATATGGAACTTTTGGATACATCACCTTCAGACTACGTGTCAGTTGATGTATCAGACATTCGGCTCGTGGAGTGGACCCTCCTAAACGAGCTTGCTAGGTGCAGGAACCCTACAGCTGGCTGCGACTATGACGAAAACTATGCATAAATCCTCTGTGGATTTGGCGGCGACGATTACAACACTCAGCGATCCTACATGGATCAGTGCTACCGATCCTGTGTAGGTCAGATCCCGTGTGGGTCAGCGCTCAGCAGTCCTGTGTGGGCCAATGCCTACAAATCCTGTGTGGGTCCGATCCTGTGTGGGTCATTGCGAGGGTTAGTTACCTATCAATCCTGTGTGGGTCAGATCCTTTGTGGGTCCTTGTGAGGGTTAGTACCTATCGATCCTTTGTGGGTCCGACGGCTCAGATGAATCAATGGATATTTCTGATCATCTCTATTGTCATACGAAGAACTATACCTATGTGAGCTGAATCTTGACTTGATTTCCTATGTGGATTACATTGTGCTTTCCTATGTAGAATGGGTTGTGTTTTCCTGTGTGGACTGGGTTGTACTTGGTCTCGGACGTTGCAGTGAACTAGAATTGATGACTTAGCTATATATATGGGCATATACCTAAGCAGTGTCTGATGTTACTTCGTGATTGTATCTTTCCTTTGTGGATTATCCTTTGGGGATTCTGGGAGTCCTCTGGGGTGTCGGGGTCCCTACTGAGTAGCTTATACTCACCCCTGCATGGGCTACGCCCGCACTACGTTGTGTTGGTTGCAGATGACAGACAACGCTGATCGTGGTTGAGGCTTGCGGAGCAGGTCAGTACCTGGAGGTGGACCACTGGGAGGGACGTACTCGGAGCAGACGGCTGGACTCGAGGAGTCGTGGAGGCTATCTGTACCCACCTTTCAGGTGGGAGTTATAGTAGATAGCTCGAGGCTGCAGCTTTACTTTCAGTTTTTGTTTACCCTTTCCAGTTGTACATTACTTTCAGTTTGGGTTTGTATTCTGGCCCACTTACTTTTCCACACCTACTGTTGTACCCAGTTTTTACTTAGTGTTTACTTCTGCTTGCTTGCTCTGTGGTGTTTGTTTACTTTACAAAGGTAATGCCTTCCCTTTTTACTGGTAATTACTCCTTGCTGCTAGTCGCCATCCCCTGGCCTATGGAAGGCGGGCTTGGGGTAGTCACGACACGGGCACTGAGGACGGGTCGTGACAAATTGGTATAAGAGGAGTTTGGTTCTACCACAAGCCTCAGGACTCTGATCTTTTTGTATGTGAAGCAATAGTGTTAAGAGTATTGAGTGTGGTTATTAGTCCAGGGAGTCCAGTGTTGGTGCGGCGGCCGACGTATCCATACACCAGGGCCCTGACTTCTGATTTCCGACTTAATACATGAAAACATTGATTGCATGTGTGTTACATGTTTTCTTTGTGATTAATTTGTGTCAGCTCACCAGGTATACTGTTTGACCTGGCGCACCTGTTTATTTTCAGGATGGCCCCGCGACGGTAGCCAGCTAGGGTTCCGGGAGTTGTGCATGACGACATCCCACCGAGCGACGAGGCCTCGGTACAAGGCCCTCTGACAGCAGAGGCACCAGCGGTACCACAACCCGCTGAGCCACCGATGCTACCAGCCCTAGCCGCTGACGATGCATGTCACCTTAGTGCACTGCACGAGTTTCAGCGCCAGCAACCGCCCAGGTTCCATGGGGAGATGGACCCTCAGGCCACCGAGGATTTGCTGGAGGCAGTTGTACGGGTTTTCAGGTTAGTGAGGACACCAGCAGACCTCATGGTGATCCTTACAGCGAGCCTACTACACGCGGCAGTAGGCAGATGGTGGAGCTTAATGCTCTAGGTGAACGATGATGCATCTCTCCTATGGACGGACTTTGAGAGCCTCTTCCGCTCGGAGTTCATCCCAGCCACCCTCCGTGCGGTGCACATCCAGGATCTTCTACAACTGCGGCAGGGCATCTTGATGGTCGCCCAGTACTCGGCGATATTTACCGATCTCTCGTGCTACTCGACAGACATGGTACGAGACCCATTCTTCTGGGCCCGGACCTTCGAGCAGGGATTGAGGCTGGAGATCAGGGCTTCGCTGATATGCCTCAGCATTCCGACATAGGAAGGGGTACTGGAGCGACCCCTTCTGATCGAGAGCTTCCTTGCAGAGCCTGCATCAGCAGCGAGACCTACCGCAGGGCGGCACGTAGCAGAGTCCTCAGCAGCAGGCAGTCGACGGATGATTCATGGGTCCAAGAAGACCATACACTTAGGAATATGACCTCAGGACACTGGCTCAGCAGTGCGGGGCACACAGCGCGGAGCCAGCCTTTTGAGAGGCAGATAGTGCTACGCATGCGGCGGGCAGGGCCACATGGCTCGTGACTGCCCGACCCTCCGTGCCGAGGAGTAGCAGATTGTTGAGGGGCCACTCAGGCAAAGGCATAGGGTCGACCGTGGTGGTCCACAGGGAGTAGGCGGACAAGGCAGAGGAGCTGGCCGAGCATCAGGTGGTGGACGACACTTTGAGGCTCTACCACCACCACCACCAGGAGGTCCACCCCGACCATAGGGAGCTGGCGGGAAGAGACAGGCACAACTCCATGCAGTGGAGGCCTATGACCACGTCGATCTTGAGATAATTTGAGGCACTATTTGTGTCTATTCCACCCTTGATTCAGTTCTTATAGACATAGGAGCGAGTATTTATTTCATAGCTGCAACCCTTGTTCGGAGCTCGGAGATTCCGACAGAGCCGTTAGCTCGATCCTTACGGTTAGAGACTCCTACAGGAGAAGACTCGAAGATTACGCACTGGTGCTGGCAGTGTGAACTTACTCTAAGATGTGAGAGCTTTGGATGGGATCTTCTTATAGTGGCGTTGAGGCCTTATGATGTCATCTTGGGTATGGATTTGTTATCTAGAGTCTATGCTCAGATTGACTGTATTAGGCGCAAGGTGCGGTGTGTACGCACCGACGGGAGCAGGTTCACCTTCACAGGCGAGAAGGGAGACTTCACAGCACAGGATGGACTTCCGCAGAGGAGAGGACAAACCATCACTCATCAGTTGGCTAGCCTCATCCTAGAAGTAGTTGACGTGCAGAGTCCTAGTTTTCCAGCAGTGGTGGATCAATATGCAGACGTTTTCCTCAAAGACGTTCCAAAACTACCTCATCGCAGAGAGGTAGAGTTTTATATTGATCTGTACCCTGGGAGAGCCCCGATATCCACCCCAGTATATCGGATGGCTCCCGCCGAGCTTCGGGAGATATGGGTACTGTTGGAGGACTTGCGGGGAAAGGGATTCATCTGACCCAGTGTTTCACCCTGGGCTTCCCCGATATTGTTCACCAAGAAGGCGGACGGGAGCTTGGGACTTGGTGTCGACTATCGTCGCCTGAACCAGGTTATAGTGAGGAATAAGTATCCTCTACCGAGGATTGATGACCTGTTCGATTAGCTCAAGGGAGCACGATGGTTATAAAATATAGACCTTAGGTCAGGCTGTCGTCAGCTCAGAGTTCGGGACGAGGACGTGCAGAAGACCTCCTTCAGATGTTGGTATGGCCACTATGAGTTTTTGGTTATGCCATTCGGTGTAACCAATTCTCTAGCAGTGTTCATGGGCCTCATGAATAGGATCTTTCAGCCATACCTCGATCTATTTGTCATGGTCTTCATCGATGACATTTTGATATACTCAACCACTAAAGAGGAGAACGCCTACCACTTACGGGTTGTACTAGACACACTCTGAGAGCACCAACTTTATTGAAAGCTCTTGAAGTGTCAGTTCTGGATACATGAGTTCCACTTCTTGGGACACGTCATCTCTGAGGCGGGAGTTGCGGTGGATCCTATGAAGATTGAGGCAGTACTAGCTTGGGAGACACCTAGGAGCATGACTGAGGTGCGGAGTTTCTTGGGTCTAGCTGGATACTACCGATGATTTGTGCCAGACTTCTCCAGAGTTGCGACACCACTCTCATCTTTGAAGAAGAAGGGGAAACCATTTGTGTGGTCATAAATATGTCAGCAGAGCTTCCAGAAGCTGAGACAGAGATTAACCAGCGCACCTATCTTGAGGTTTCCGGTGGAGGGAGTAGGGTACGTAGTCTACTGTGATGCATCAGGAACCGGACTCGAATGTGTCCTGATGCAGGAGCGAGTAGTGATCTCCAATGGATCACTTCAGTTGAGGCTTCATGAGTAGAACAATTCTACCCCTGACCTGGAGTTAGCAGCAGTGGTCTTCGCTCTGAAGACATGGCAACACAATCTGATGGGCGAGCAATTTACAGTCTATTCTGACCATCAGAGTCTCAGGTACATCTTATCTTATAAGGACCTGAACCTGAGATAGCGGCGATGGATCGAGTTCTTCCAGGACTACGACTTTGAGATAGTCTATACTCCGAGGAAGGGGAACGTAGTAGCTGATGCTCTCAGCAGGAGGATGGGCATTCAACTACTTGGGGAGGTGACAGAGCAGCTATCCGCTTTGCAGATATCTTTCGTGGATAAGGCGGGGGCAGCCTTTCTTCAGTCACTCACAGTCACTCCTCCAATACTGCAGTGGGTTAGAGAGGCACAACATGGGGACGCCGACTGTGAGATGCGGCGTGCATAGATATCCTCATGACATGGACCTGATGGATTCTTCGTGGGAGGAGAGAATGTCATCCTTCTCAGAGGACATACCTTGGTACCAGTTTCTTTATAAGAGGAGGTGATGAGAGAGTTTCACGCTTCTTCTTTGGCGGTAAATCCTGGAGTGGCGATGATGTAAAGGATCTCAGACGATAGCACTGGTGGCCGGGCATGAAGAAGGCTATGGCAGAATTCGTTTCTTGATGCCTCACTTGCCAGCTGGTGAGGGCATAGCACTGGGTACCAGCAGGCTTGGTAAAACCCTTGGAGGTCCTGGAGTGGAAGTGGGATGGCATATCTATGGAATTCGTGACTGGACATCGACACACTTCCAGAGGTCACAACTCCATTTGGGTGATTGTCGACCGACTCACCAAGTCGGCTCACTTCTTACCCATCAGAAAGCCGGGCTCAGTGGAGATCTTGGGTCGTCTCTACGTTCAGTAGATTCTATGGCTTCACGGTGTGCCATCATCTATCGTCTCCGGACAAGATTCTCGCAGTACTTCCTAGCTTTGGAAGGCATTGTAGGAGGCGTTCGGGACGCAACTACGTCTGAGCACCGCCTTTCACCCTCAGACGGATGGTCAGATGGAGAGGACCATTCAGAATCTCGAGGACATGCTCCGTGCATGTGTCCTCAACTTTGGTCATAGCTAGGAGGACCACCTACCCTTGGTGGAGTTCGCGTACAACAATAGCTACCACTCCACCATCGGGATGGCACCATACGAGGCGTTATAAGGCTGGCCTTGCAGATCTCCTCTGTGCTGGATAGACACAGGGGAGTCAGCACTTGTGGGACCGGAGATGGTCCAGGCCACGACAGAGAAGGTCCATGTCATCTAGGAGCGGATGAGGACATCTCAGAGCTAGCAGAAGTCTTATGCTGACAGGAGGTGGAGGCCCCTAGAGTTTGTGGATAGCGACCACGTCTTCTTGAAGGGTCTCACCTCGACGTAGATTAAAAGTATTTGGCCGAGGCGGCAAGTTATCTCCTCTCTTCATTGGACCTTTCCAGGTCCTCAGTAGGATTGGAGAGGAGGCATATCGCCGGCTCTACCACCTCAGTTGCACCGGGTGCACGACGTCTTCCACGTATCCCAGCTGAGGAGATACGTGCACGACCCGACGCATATCATTGACCATGGGGAGCTGGACGTTGATGATGGGGAGACATTTGCAGAGGTCCCGGTGGAGATTTAGGATTTATAGGAGTGGGTCCTACGTGGACGGTCTATTCCTCTAGTGCACATTATATGGCATCACGGGAACCTCCAAGAGAGAACTTGGGAGCGGGAGGCTCAAAAGCATGCTCAGTACCCACATTTGTTACCCTAGTTTATGATGTATCTTTATGGGGACATAAATTCTTGAGGTGTGAGTGATTTAAGACCCGAAAAATTCAAGGAATTTTTTTTCATAATTTTCTTGGGAATTTTTCAAGATCGTAGTTTCTGACGACACCTGATTCCAAGGCTCAGTGTGCCCGAAATATTTTTCTGAATATTAGCTCGGGTACGTTCAGTGAACGAACGAGCGGGTTTTTCAAACTTTTGAATCGGTGGTCGGAATCAAATTCCGAGGGCACCGCTGGATTCGCATCGCCAGTATTTTCTTAGAAACATCTTTTATGGAGTTGCGTTTTCTCGGGTGTGGATTTTAATTTTTGGGGTTAAGTTAACAAATAAAATAAAAGTAGTACACCAATTTTTATTTTATTTTACTTAACTTAAGTTTAGTTGGTGATGTGGGACCCACAATATCCTACCCACTTGGTAGGATATTTTGTTAGGTGGGACCCACAGGAGCCCCACCGTTTATTTTCTTCTTATGAAATGCACCCGCACCCCCTATTAATGAATTCAAACCGTGCATTTATTCTGGTTATGAAGCGCCTCTTTAATGTGGCAGTTTAAGCATTGCAATTAATTCGCTTAACTGTTTCTTTCGTTTTTGAATTTTAAAATGCAAGGCTTGAGGAATAAAAATAAGACAACTCTTATTTTTTATTAGATGGGTGGTGTTGAGAGGCTAGGGAGAATTCTTAGGAACTTGAAGTTCTTCCTCCCCGACGAAGAATGAAAAGAACGCGAAGAACGTAAAGAACGTGAAGAACGCCAGATCCTCAGATATCGACGGCGCGACATGACGTTCCTTCTTCCGCGACGCTTCTTCCGCGACGCACCTTCCACAACCGGATGATCCCCCTTCCGCGACACCTTCTTTTGTGACGTGCTTTTCCACGACGAATCCTCGCCCAATGAATTCGACGTGGTAGGGGTTTGATTCAATTAAATATTTGTGATTTACACCCACGGAGTATGTTTAAATAATTGTCGGAAGACTTTTAAAACTACTAACGCGGTGGGTGTGGACCAACAAACATGTCCGAACCCACCGTCACTTCGTTCATGGTGTGCGGATCGGCAGGTGACGATGAAGCTGGCCGCATGGGCATAGTGAGGTCTTCGCAGTGGAGAACTGGTCCCGGGAGGCCTGTTGGCGAAGATGGAAGGAAAATACGACCACCAGAGCTCGTCCGGTGGTCCGTGGAGCAACCCGCCGGGGCCGGCGGCAGGAGGCGGCGGTCGGCACCGGTCGGCCGCCAGGAGACGACGATGCCCGGCGCGCCGCCGGGGGGAGCCGCCGCGGCTGAAGCCACGACGCCAGGCCGGCAGTCCCGCGACTGCGTGGGACTGGAGAAGGCGGGACGCGACAACTGACTGCGTCTGTTGGCAAGAGGCGGCCTCCATGCGGGGCCGTGGTTTCGTCCAGGGGGGTGGTTCCCCCCTTCTGCGCGGCCGCTTGGCTAGCTCCAGTGCACAGGGCCGAGCCGCCCGACCAGACCGTCGGGCCGGGTCGTGCCCAGGTTGGACCGGGCCACGCCAACTGGGCCAGGACGCGCCCTAGTGTGCCGGACCCAGACCTGGGTCGGGTCGACTCTTTTCGAGCTGACCCAGGGTGTATCGGGCCGGGTCGGACCGGTCCCGAACCCCCTAATACCGAACCTCATTCGGTCTGTTGCCCATAACATGAGGTACGAGCCTCCGATCGACATACCGTCAGCTGCGTAGTGATACTTGGATCGAGACGGTCGTTTCGGTATTTTTCAATCCGGGTTTCGGAGAACTTTGGGTTCAGCTGGGTTGGTTCGTACATGAAACCAACTGGGCCCTCGGAGCGGAAACACTTATAACTTGAGTTTCGGACATCCGATTGATGTGCCGTCGACTTTTTTGGATTCCTATAAGTGAGACGGATCTTTTGGCTTACTCCGATTGAGGTTTGAATGCAGTTGGAGTATAGTAGGGTTGGTTTTAAATTAGAAACCAACCATGCCCCTGGGATGAAAAGGCCAATAACTCTCAGACCGAGCATCTGATTGACGCGCCGTCTGTGATGTTGAGTTCCTGTTGACGATAAAGAACTTTTGGATACAGCCACTTTGGACGACGTGTCAGTTTATGTATCAGACCTTCGGCTCGTAGATAGGACCCTCCTGAATGAGCTTGTTGTGTGTGGGAACCCTAGAGCTGGCTGCGACTATGATGACGACTGTGCATAAATCCTCCGTGGATTCGGCGACGACGACTACATCACTCAGCGATCCTATGTGGAATAGTGCTACCGATACTCTGTGGGTCAGATCCTATGTGGGTCAGCACTCAGCGGTCCTGTGTGGGCCAGTGCCTACAGATCCTGTGTGGGTCCGATCCTATGTGGGTCATTGCGGGGGTTAGTTACCTATCGATCCTCTGTGGGTCAGATCTTTTGTGGGTCATTGCGGGGGTTAGTACCTATCGATCCTTTGTGGGTCTGACATCTCAGATGAATTAGTGGCTATATCTGATCATCACTATTGTCATACGAAGAAGTATACCTATGTTAGCTGAATATTTACTTTCTTTCCTATGTGGATTACATTTTTCTTTCCTATGTGGAATGGGTTGTGTTTTCCTATGTGGACCGGGTTGTACATGGGCTCATACGTTGGAGAAAAATGGAATTTATGACTTAGGTATATATATGGGCATATAACTAAGCAGTGTCTGATGTTACTTCGTGATTGTATATTTCCTTTTTGGATTATCCTTTGTGGATTCTGGGAGACCTTCGGGGGTCTCGAGTTCCCTACTGAGTAGCTTATACTCACCCCTGCATGGGATACGTCCGCACTACGTTGTGTTGGTTGCAGACGATGGACAGTGCTGATCATGGTTGAGTCTTGCGGAGTAGGTCAGTACCTGGAGGTGGACCACTGGGCGGGACGTACTTGGAGCGGACCGCTGGACCCGAGGAGCTGTGGAGGCTATCTGTACACACCCTTTAGGTGGTAGTTCCAGTGGACGGCTCGAGGGTGCAGCTTTACTTTCAATTGTTGTTTTCCCTTTCCAGTTGTACTTTACTTTCAGTTTGGGATTGTATTCTGGCCCACTTACTTTTCTGCTCCTACTGTTGTACCCAGTTTTTACTTATTTTTTACTTCTGATTGCTTGCTCTGTGGTGTTTGTTTACTTTACAAAGTCAATTCCTTCCCTTTTTACCGAGAATTACGCCTTGGTGCTAGTCGCCAGCCCCTAGCCTATGGAAGGTGTGCATGGGGTAGTCACGACACGGGCCCTGAGGACATGTCGTGACACAATATGTGTTTTTTTATAATGACAAGATAGTATTTGTATTATATAATGATAAAATTCCATATAAAATTGATATTTGAACCACTTGTGGATTTACTCATCCCTACAGTATATGAATCACTAAACTAATAGAATTACTATTTTTTTCTGACTCATCAAATATTTTATTACATGTCATGATGTGTCATGAGTGACTGAAATTTGTCAATTTGATAACCCATGGGTGAAAAAAATTCTTAACATGTTTAAAATTTTTAAACCATAAGAATCATGAATTTATGGTGTATCCATTGAACTAGATCCATAACTCATCAAGATATCCCTTATATAGAAAGGAACATTTTTGTAACGTTATTATATTATAGTGAATAAAATATTTCAATTTTTCCATAAATCAATCATCTCTAAATATGATACTAATATGTTTCATGTTCTTATATCCCTTACAAACATGTATTTACCTATTTTATAAAATATATACAACAAGTACATTATTTTTGCGTTCATCTCAACCATCTCCAACAATATTTAGACAATCTCATCCTTCTCCAAATATCATCCAATATACCAATACATAAAATTGATACAAAATCTGACATTATAATCTATTATTACAACATTATCCCCCATTGGATTTTATTTTCAATTCTTTATATTTTTTAAAATCATTCATATGATATTTATTTTTTGTATGTACCCTATATATACCTCCAAGTTCATTATTTTTATCATTCCATCGATTCCCACTATGTATATGATTGTCCATATAAAGTCATTCTTCCCATTTAAAAATAAAATTTATAGAGATATCCTATCCTATTTCTAATCATGTCCACACATTAATGAAAATTTAATTGTGTCAAAACTATTAAAATACTTGTTAACAAATTTTGTTATCTTATATAAATAAGGTTTTAATGTAATAAATAATATAAAATGTTAATTTCAATACTTTATTTCCATATGTTTCTGTTCAAACCTCATTCTAATTATAATTATATATGGATTTCATCTCCCTTTATCATTTTTAACTAAAAAATATTTCATCATTAAAAACATACAATATTAAAGTAAAGAATTTTTAACAATGTTCGTATGGGATGTTTTCAAACCCCCTCATGCTAATGGGTGTGGTTGAGCCCCATGTTTCAATCAATGCTTCTAAAATTATTGTTTACACAATTGATTTTTGAATATTTCAACCACTTTTTTGTTGGTACTTATATGTTGCATCTTGATAATTCCTTTATCTACATTCTCAATAAATAAATAGTATTTAATATCAATATAATTTATTCATGAATATTATACATTAATATTTATCTACTTAATCACACATTGGTTGTCACAATAGACTACAATGGGTGGATTCACATCTTCTTAATTATCCTTTAATAATTGTTTCATTTATAATAGTTCTTTACATTATTGTGTAACATAACTATAATTCACTTTAGTTATGATAATATTAATTCCCTATTTATTATTATTCACCCAAATAATTAATTCTCTTCTAATCAGAATGCTCCATTAATTGGGTATTTCCTATCCACATTGCCTCTATACCAATCCACACATAAGTATGAAAAAAGTCTCCATCATTCCGTTAAAAATATACCAAACCATAATCAAGGGGTTATTAATTGTGTTTCATGATCGATACACAGACCAGGATGTTCTCTTACATAGGATAATTTTGAAGGTGTGATGTTAAGTAGGTAGTAAATAAAATACCTCATTATGTTGTTTATAGATAAAATAATCCCAACGAGCCCATACCTGAGTGGTAAGGGATCCTGCTTGGCATCCAAGAGACCGAGGTTCAAAACCTAGTAGAGGCAAAATTCTGGATACAATAGCAGGACTGTAGCAGTTACTGTTCGGAACTATAGCAGTAGGAACTATTCACTTGATCTGGGACATTGGGCCATTTGTTTGGTCCTACGGGTCTCAAGGGTCTTTAGGTCATCAAAGGCCTTCAGGACACAGACCCTTCGGGCCAAATAGACCATGGATTATACCATTTCACACAGAACATGCCCTAGAAGAGGATCAGAGCAAAATGAGTAGTAGCCACCAGAAGCAGAGCTAACTGGATTGGAAGAATGAGAGGGTATGGCAGCAGCTATCGTGACCAGGCACCGTGCAGCTTTGTACGGGGAAATTCTAGCTGATTAGAAATGAAAGGTGGGGATCTTGGTTAAATGGCATAGAAGCTGGGGAGGGGCAGTTCAAGTGGGATGGTCCTACGGGTCATGTATTTGGCATGGTATGCCTTTAGGCCTTTAGGTCATGTATTGAGGGTCATTCGGGCCTTGTACCTTGGGCCAAAAGGTCATGTACGGATTCCCCTTCAACCCTTAAAAGGGGGCTTATCCATAATAAAAAAATAATACCTTCATTCAATTCAGTCTAGATAAAAAATCATCCATTAAAATTATGATAAATAGATATATCATGGGAAACAATTTTTGGTTACTGTTTTTTAATAACTTATTTCCTAATAATAAATGTGAGTTTTATGGTAAATGATATATTAAAACATAATCTCATTAACTATAATAATTCCTCTACATTATTAATCTTTTATCCACTGAATATGATGTCATAATCATAGAAACTAAATATAAACTAATATTCCTACTTTAGTTTCACATAAATATCCTGATCAAATCTATACCTTATGAATTTCATATTCATCATGAAATTTTACAACCAATCATATCAACCAGGATGTTGTTATTTAAAATCAAAAAAGCATTTCATTAACATACACACCTTCATCTCTTCTAATAATTAATCATCCTAGTATTCCATTTAAACCTGAACCAGACCAAGATTTTCACTCTCATAAGTGGAATTATTGATCCCCATGGTCTTGAGAAAATCTCCATGGTAATAAAAATACAATGGGAATGCTTTTTCCCATAAATAAAAGTTATATAATAATGGGGTTTCAAAAAAAAAAATAAACATGACCCATTCATATGCAATATCCCCAAAATAAACTATGTAAGTAGTATAACAAAAACATATGGAATTTAATCAAATTTTAGATATAAAAGACCCAAAAATAATTACTCCAATCAACCATAAATTATCACTGTACGAATAGTACCTTAATCTAGTGCATCCTTTATAGATATAGTAGATCCACCGATAACTGTAAAAAAAGTGTTAAAATAACACTTACCATGTGAAACAAAATAAATTAACCAAAATTAAATAATGATCTATCTTAAAATCCATAATATTAACAAACATGGATTGGTGTTGAACATTCCACATGATTTAAAAAGAGATTAATAAAGAATTAAAACTGAAATGTAATATATGAGTTAGTGTTATCACACTTAGTAAGCCACCAACTCTCTTTAACAATTCCAGAATTTTAATTATTATTAAATTTCAAGGTAGTTTGAAATATGAATCTAAATAACCGTTTTCAAAAAATAAATTTGTGAAAAAACAACGTCAATACCATGACCATTTTGAGAACATTACTTTTTATTTAATTAAATTAAAAAATCACTTTAAAATATTTCTGTTAGAAAAATCCATTCAGGAAACAAATTAACCCATTTATAAATTATTTTTAGAAAATCAAGGTTCAATCATTTAATTCATACAGTTTCCAAAGCCTCAATAAAACAATTTTATATAGAAAACCCCAATAATGGTTAATCTATATCACCAAATATTCACCATAATTTATAATAAAATAATTAATGTAATTAGGTTGAAGGGTTTCGAAAAAATACAATAAAGTGTAAATACAATAAGAAGTTAGAGGAGTCTCCTATATCGAACCACTAACAAGGGAATTTATCACATGCTGTTAAACAAAAACATAAGAAATATAAAATTTAACAAGAAACAAGAACCATAGGTCCACCATAAGGAAACTATCCATCTTTGATGTCCCATTATACTATCCTGATCAAATACCATCCTAGGTGTGTGATTATTCCATGGTGAATCCTCTGATATTACTCAACAACACAATCCCACTAAATCTGGACATAAACTAAACTATTATTTTCACTTATATAAGATTCTACTTATTGAATATGTATTCCCATGACCAAAACGTCATGTGATAATGGATATGATCAAGAAATCAAATGAATAAGTTGACATAAGTGATATTCCACATCTTCACAAACACAAATCACCTCTCACATAATGTTAAAATAAGAAATTTTTGGCAATGAGAGTCACACATGCTCTGGTATTATTGGATCTATTTAAAAGTTCTATGTTGAACATAGAAAAATTTACATAGGATGTTAGTTCTCTTCAAAATAATTTTAAATTGTTTTTAAGATATTTATTAAAACTTTATATTCTAACACACTCTGGAGAACAATTTAAGAATAACTATCACCTTTTATAAAAATCCCATAATGCTTAACACAAAACTATTTAATTCATTAAATGACCCCTACAATTTGAAAAACAAATTCCATGTTTTTTTTAAAATAATCATTTAAATAAATTATTGAAACAAAATATATCAAATTCCACATGATATTCAATGTAAATTCTAGGAAACATTACTTTTAAACCCCAAACATGTTTATAATTATCAAATAAAATTTCCAATTCGTCTTTATGAATTGATAAAAATAGTTTGGGTGTACTATTAAAAGAAATAATATTTATAAATAATATAAAATAATGTTTTCCATCACTTTAGATGTAAACCATGATGAGATATAATTCCTTTTATAGAAGCCTGATAGATACATATAACAGAAAAATTGAAAATTAAATCAATAGTTTAAAAACTATGATATCAGTAGATATGAAATTAAAAATTATTGCAGGATGAAACCAACATGGAATCAATATAAGATAGTCCAATACATAGATAATAGTATTATGGAGACCCAAAATGAGATCAATAACCATAGCCACATGATATACATAAAAATTCACCCATCTGGTAACCCATGGGTTAATTAGAATTATGCTCAACATGAGGGAGGATATTATGATATTTAAATTGGAAGAAAATATGGAGGGGGTGAATTTACAAGGATATACATCGATGTATGAAAAATAAATTTTGATGAAATAACTATATATGTGATAAGTTCGTAGGATGGGAGGTGTATGAGCAAGGGAGCTCAGTTGTGGATGTCTCATGCTGGGGGAATGGAATAAGGGAAGAAATCCATAAAATAAAACCTAGGAATTTTTAGAAATTCAAGATATTTAATTCATGGTAAACTCACATATTTAACACGTATGGTTTACCAAATCATGATATTACTATGTGTCTCGTATTGGACACCTCCAAAACCCCCCATATGGTTTCCCCAAAAACCTCGAATGATATAACTGATCATTCCCTAACCATTCAAAATTGTATTGTCCAAAGAAAGACCCATCTCCACAGTTTACAGTTGTTTTGAAACATGAATATTTTCCATTTGGGTAACATTTGGACACTAAAAAAAATAAAAAAAAATTATTCCCAAAATATAGATAAACATAAAATAATATAAAAAATTTATCCATGGTAACACTGGATGTTATATCCTCCCCTCCATGACAATGTCTTCCATAAAAAATCCATTGAAACAGGAAGATGAAAACAAATAAAGAAAATTAAAAAACCCTATAAATGATGTATATATGATGTATTGCAGATATATATTAATAGAAGATATCACCAACTAAAACTATTTATCAAGATAAATAGTGCACATCCTCTTACAATGTCCAAAATCTCTAAGAGAAACCTAATGAAAAAATAATGTAAACAGGGTCTCACAACCAACAAGAACAATTTGGGTCACCCAACCATTTTGATATTTTGTATAAATATTGGTTAAAAATGCACACTCTCTCTATAAGATAGAATTCTTAGAAATTACACTACCTTGAATCACCCAAAGTATATAACAGTTTATCAATCAAACATACCAACCATCCAAAAATTAAAGATCAAAACTTCACATATATCAACATATATCAAATAAAAAATAGAAACCCCATGGAAAAAATAAACCCATAAATTTTTCTTAATGAAAATAAACCCAAAATAAAACCATACAAAAACAAATATAGTTTTTATACATGATTCACCAAACTCCAAATGAAATAACTAGGACCAAAAAAACATAAAAAAAAATACCACATAAAAACCTAAAAAAATAATATTCTCTATGAGGTGATCAATAGAGAAATTTTAGTCCAATATAACCATGAATGGATAGTTAGTTCCATCATATTCATCCCCCATGAAACAGAAATTCACCCAAGTAGAAGACCAAAATAAAGAATTCATATAGTAAGAACTCACTTATGATCTTTTAAAACTCAGTAAAGACAAAAAAACCTCAAGGATATAACAATATTCATAATAGACAAAAAAATTAAACCACTAAAACCATGAATAATCTAATTGCACAAGATCTCATACACCCAAATAGGTTTTAATAAGACACCTATGATGAACCTAGATCACCACACAATGCGGAAAACTAATTAATCGTGAAAAATTGAATTGAATTCAAAATCAAGATATATTATTTTCTTCCCACTCAATTTTGATCCTGGGTAGGGCTACTGACTAGAGAAACTACATGTTCCAATGAATATGATCTCCTGGTGGTTTATCCCTTGAAACAAATCATCCATCTTTTACAAAACTCTACTAAGATTTATAATTTATATAACTTGACATATTATCTCAAATAGATTATATATTAGCCATAAAACCAAATATTCACATCATAACAAATGTTAAATTTCCAAATACTGAATCTAATAAAAAATTGATCATAAATCACACATCACAATCCCTTAACTTTCTGTAAATTTTCAACACCCATAAAAATATATTAAAAAACTCAAGAAATTGGGAACAAGAAATGTAAAATTTTTTAAATTAAAAACTTATTTATTTTGAAACCCCGATGAAGTAACATTATGATTTATTTTTAAAATTCCTTCAGAATAAAATCAACTTCTATATAAAACACATTTTTTCAAAAAATATTATTCACTAATTTTAGTATTTAATCTGAACTCTCATTTTCAATGTTCATTTAAACATTAACTTTAAAATGAAAAAAATTATTTGAAACACATAACAATTAGTTGAAATAAAATTTAATAAAATACACAATTTCTGCTTTTGGAAATTGAACAAAAATCCCCACTAAGTTTCATTATAAATAAAACACTCAATTTATAATAAAATATTAAATATTCATTTAAAAAAATCCAAACAAACCTTTTCAAAATACAATATATTCTGAAATCTCCTCTTTTTTCTCAAAAAAATCAATAAATATATTCAAGTAAAGGCCTTGAAAAATACAAAACATATATGAAACATATCAAAAGACTCACACAATATCACCTTCTCATTTGTCTCTCTAAAAAAATATAAATGTCAAAAAAAATAGCGGAAAATCATGATTTAATTGAATACATGGTTTAATGGGCCTTGAAAGATTATGTAATCACTCTTAAGACATATCTATGATCATGAATTTGGGTTTTTTCATGGACTAAAATGTCATAAAAATTAAAATCACACCATTGATTCCATTTTTTTAACCTCAAATTTCTACTAGACCACTAAATAAACATACTCTATTATGATAATGATCAGTATATTATCAATGTTAGTGAAAATAAAAATCTAAATCCAAATACAATTCCCAAACACCCATTGAAACTGAATAATTTTTTTGATGGGTGGAGATCATGATCCAACTCACAACAAACTTCATGAGTCCTAAAGACTATTCAATTATCCATTCTTATATAACACCCCATATAAAAAAATTTCTATAACATCATATCTCATTGAGGAACCTAGTCTTTGATATCATTTTTAAGGAATTGTCCCATGCTTCCACATAAAGAATTACATTTCTCGACTCCCCATTTGTTCAAGGGGCATTTCTAATCCCCGTGGGATGGAAACAGGAATCCAGAAATCAAATTCAAGCAATAAGAATTATTTCTCACTTTAATCATACTTTACCATAATGGGACTTCCACCATAATTCTATAATGACCCATCCCATAGTCGGGAATCTATTCTAGATTAAAAAAATGTTATGAATTCAACATGATTAACTTAAAAAAACACATGGTATAATATATTAAAAAATAATCTCTTAACTCACCCTCCAATTCCAACATCAGAAATAGCCCATTTTTCTACTATAACCTCCACATATGTAGTGAATCCACAAATAATGATAACTAAAATAAGTAAATAAATACATTGTTTGTGTAAAAAAATTAGAATATATAAAACCAAATAAAAAAACATCCACAAAACCCAAATGGACACAAACTAGACATGAAGTCGGACACACCCCATGTCGAAAAAGAGATGAATAAAGGAAAAATACTAATATATATTATAGGAATGAGCATAAATATGCTCAATCATCCCCCATCCACCTTTCCAACGTCTGAAAAAATTAATAATAAATCTATAAAAATATAGTCTGAAATATAAATTAAAAATATGTTTTTCAAAAATACACTAAAAACAAAATATTATGATAACATTTCTCTATATTACGCATTAATTCAGGATTTGTTTCTTAAAATTGTGGCTAACAAAACATAGAAAATCTATAATTATTTATTCTTTGTGAATTGAGTACATTTCATAACATCTTAAACATTATATACTATAACATTACTGAAACATTCCTTAACATGATTCTAAAATTCCATGGCATTTAAAACTGCAAGGGATAACCTGGGGACGTACATAAGAAAGGGGTGATATATAAATCTCAGTAATGGAATAAAATGGGAATTTATTGAATATGTTAATATATTTTAATCAACAAGAATATGAATGAGAAAAAGAATTAGTGAGAATAAAAAACATGAACAATGAGGCAAGATATATCATGATAACATAAAGGAAACATGGGAAATTTGGAAACAATTTAAAACATTTCATCATAAACATTGGTCAAGGAGAAATGATAATAAATCATAATGAAAATGTATTATTATGGAAGAAGGTTCACTCACTATACCAACATGACTTCTCATGAGACTAATCATTAACCAATGAATTAGATCACTATATAATTATAGGTTCACCCATTACATTCATTTTTTATTCATGCCTAAGTGTGCCGCATAGATCATACAACATGGATTCATTCAAAAAAATATTTTATTCCAAAATCATGGAGGGTGGAATACATAAATGTAACTCACAAGTCCAATAACTAAATTTATATAAAATTTAACACCCATGGTAGAAATGTTTTATGGTATTCACTTAACAATTTTCTTGTCATAGGAAATAATAGTCAAATTTTAGCAGCATAATGACATCTCTTAAAAACTCATAAAAAGGGTTGATGAGAGTGAAAGGGGTCTCTAATAATGTTTTTATAAAATTAAAAGTAATGTGTGTACATAATGTTTCGTGGGAGGGAATACTGAGAGAGAACATTTTCCTTAATATTATTATAATAAATTATAAATTATGATTGATATATAAAACAATACAAAATAATAAAAAAACAAGAATTAAAAGGCATAAAAAAAGTGGTTCGTGAATAAAAATGAGAGGGGAAGATCACTTAATAAATTTCGGCATGGTAATGAGTATACATAAGGGTTTATTATAGATAATAATGACATTGAGAAAGTAATATCATCTCATTTAATTAAATATTATAGTAACATGGATTTTTCAAAAACATACTACAAACATGAAAAAATAGTAATTAATAGGCATAACATAAAATTTTTTCTTGAATAAAAATGGAAGTGGAAGATCCCTTACTAAATTTAATCATAGAATCAACTGTACATAGGGGTTTATGGGAGAGATTATTGATTATTAATGTGGTATATAATCATTTAGAAATCAAATGGAAAATAATGCGGTTGTAGAAAAACATACTCAAACAACACCAAATTTAAAATATGAATAATAAAATAAAAGAGGTTTTTGAATGGGTATAATAAGAGTGGAATACATTAGATTTGTGTATAACACAACATGCTTCGGAGGAGCTTATTCATAGCTTGTGGGCCCCTCGTGAGGACTCTAGATAGGGTAGGGTAGAGTAAGGACTTGATGTGAGTATTCTGAGTGATGATAAATGGGAGCTTGGGTGGGTTTATTTAGGAAATGAGGGGGGAACTCTTTATCATTTCTCAAATATTGTTTTTGGAATTTATATATTAAATTAATCAAAAACACAAACCCTTCAACTGGGATTCCCATGGTGTATATAAAATATTATAATTTTTATATATTTTACATGTCTATGTGATAAAAATAATAAAACAATACCCTTTATTAGGTGGAAGTGAGTCATACTCTTAAATAAATGATTTTAAAACCTTAAAATTTGTTAATGCTATTGGAGAATTCATGAAAAATTTTAAAAAATAATAAAATAAACATAAAAAATTTAGTTTGAAATAAAAAAACATATATTTTATCATGGATATCCTTAATAGAGATTATTATATCACTTTTGGGCCATCAATATGTTATAATACACATTGTATATTTATACGGTATTTAATATTTAACTGAAAATTTGACTATCTCAAGAAATTTATGAAAAAATAAGAATTGGATAATTTTACTATTATGATTCCTAAAATAATAATAATTTTACCCAAATAATTTTCTAAATATTTTATTTTTCACATTGAACATAAGAGTTACATTTATGGGAAATGTTGAGTTATTTGACAATAATGATTTTTAGTCATTTATAAAAATAAACTTTTACTTCACAAAACATTATATGATCATTTATATTCGATAAATATTATTTAATATTAATATTTTATTAAAATATTATTTATTTAAAAAGTACATTAACTCATAAAAAAAATTCCTTAGTTGGATTTGATTAATACCCAAAAATTTAATTTATGTTTTATTTCTATAAAAATAAAATCATTTATAATGTAACAATAATAGGATAATAATATATTAATTTTTCTATAAAAAATAATTTACATACTCATAATTCTAGGGTCTTGATTCATATCCCTTAAATAAATTATAATATTCCCAAATGGTAATATGTGAAATGGTGAGACATTCATGTGGTGGTTTGGAGTACATGGTTTGGGACCTGATTTCAATGATCTTTAGCTTCTAACATTAATGGTCTGAATGATGATTAAGATGTTGGATCTCATCATGGGATTGGTCAAGGGAAAATATCAATGATTATATCAACCTCCAAAGGTCTTATAAGTGGTCTTCATAGTTTATAATCTTACTAGTTGAGGCTATCACTTCATTTGTCTATGTCAATTGGATTTTTTAAAATCTTATATATTTATACTAATTATGTGACCACTATTAAATAGCTATATAATTAATGGTAATGATTCTTAGCATTTATTTAAATATTATAGTATATAATTAAAATAAAAAAGTGTATTTGTTTTCTATAAACAAATTACATTGTTATAAATTTAATGAAATCATAAGTGAAATTTTATTTATAACTATTCAGGTTGATATAATATTTCCCATTTATGAATTTCCCCATCAAATTTTTATATTCCCTTTGTATATATATAAGGGTTACTCAATTGCATCACTTCCTCTAGTTCCCATGTCACTTCTTCATAATTTTGGTTTCTCCACACCACTTGGACAATGTGTATTGTATCATTTCATAGAACATTTTCCCTATGGTCTATGATCTGCATCAAATTGTCCTCATTGAAAATTCATTATCCAATGGTACCTCTTATGGATTTAGTATATGTGAGTGTTTTTTTATTTACATTCTCAAGTGGGATACATGGAATAAATCATGTACTTGAGATAGTTTTGGTGGACGTGAAAGTTTGTAATCCACCGCTCTGACACGATCATGGATGTCAACGGGACCAATGTATCTTGAACTAAGATTTCCCTTTCTTCCCAAATATCATGAGTTTCTTCAATGTACATATGAAAATGAATACCTTATCTCAAACATCAAACTCTACATATCGTCGATAATTTTCAGCATAGATCTCTTTTCAAACTTCAGCATCCTTGATGTCTTTCTGAATGGTTTTGACATTTTCCACTATTTCCTCAATCATTTCATGAACTAGGAGTTTGAGTTCACCAACACCATCCCAACATGAAAGTGTCATGAACCTCTTACAATATAGGGCTTCAAAAGAAGCCATTTGTATGCTTGATTATAAACTATTATTGTTTGAGAACTAGACTAGAGGATGATTTTGATTATTTTTCTAGATAGTCTACTCTGATTAGACATCAGTTTGATGGTGGTAAGTTGTGATCATGTTCAACTTTTTATTTATATAATGTTATAGAGTCTTCCCTAACATAATGGTAATTCTTAGATCACGATCAAATGAAATTGATAGTGGTTTTCCATGCATCCTCGCCACTTATATAATGTATATCATTGCATGTTGATCGGGAGAAAAGTTATATTGAATTGTAATAAAGTGTGTAGTCACTAAAAAAGTATCCACTATAACCCATGTAGCGTTATTACTTCTTGATTTCTTTAGAAGTCTTTCTGAAAAAGTATAGGGTGATGTTTTCCCATTTCCGTGTAGGTATGGGAAATAGTTTCATCATCCCTATGGATTTATTACTTTCCACATTCAGTTGCTAAAATATAAGACATCTAGATGTATATTCCATGATCTCTTTATTTATATTGTCCCAACAATAGTGTTCTCATAGACTGTGATACATATTTTTCATTCTTGTGTGGATGGAGAATGTTGAGCTGTGTGTATCACACAATGACTCCTTTTTTAAACTCATTTTTTATGGTACACATATTCTGGACCCAAATATCATAACACCTTATTCATTAACACTAAACTCCAAGGATTGAACTTTTCTTATAGATTCCAATTTCTTCTAAATTCCCACATAATCTCATTGATAATTCTTTAACCACTCCAGAAGATACATTTGAGAAATCATTTTTGAAATGATTAATTAAAGTACTTCCTTTGGGAATCCGATGTCTGGAATTTTAAAATATATGAATATTGGATCCTTCTCAATTCTCATTAATGAAAAAATTGTTGGATCCTTTATACTAAGAGTATCTTCCACATTATTCACTTTCCTAGTATGATATTTCATTAAGATTTCATATTCCATGATCATATCAAACCATATTGTTTTGTATATTTCACTCTTTTTTTGTGAATATATACTTTAGTCTTTTGTTATCCATATATATTTCACCCATCTCCCCCAAAAAGATAATTTCTCTATATTTTCATTTCAAATACCACTCCAGGTAACTCCAAATCATGCATTGGGAGGATATGTTCAAATTTTCAACAAACATGATGTATATGCTATAACTTTTTCATTATTTGTTAATGAATAGCCTAAGAACATCTTCAAATCATCATTGAATACCATAAAATTTTATATACTTGTTGTTAGTGTTAGCATAGGGATAGTTATAACCCTCAAATTCAACTCCTTGAATCTCTCTTCATATTTATATTTCCTTGAAAACTGGATTGCCTTCTAAGTTATCATATTTATAGGGTTTGGAAATGATGAAACATTTCTCAAAATGTGATTATAGAACTCAACAAGTCCAAGGAAACTTCAGAGATATATCTTATATTTATTCCTCATCCACCCTTCAATTGATTTTGTTTTTAAAGGGTCCAATAATATCCCCTTTTTTGTGATGATATTCCCTAATAATGATACTTATTTAAACTAGAACTCACATTTTCTATACTTGGAATACAAGTTGTCTATTTGCAATTTCATTAGGAAAGTGATCATATGGTCCTAATACTCCTAATTATTTTTTTGATTATTAAAATATCATCTATAAATACTGTCACAATTTTTTTGACTTAATATCTAAAACTGAATTCATTAGGTACATAAATAAATCAGGATCATTATTGGGTACTAATGAAATTACTATGAACTCATAGTGCACATACCTTGTATGAAAATCACTCTTGGGGATATATTTCTTCTTCACCCAATCATGGAAATATCCTAGCCATAGATCCCCCTTAGAGAATTATTGTGCTCCATGTTGTGGATTGAATAGTCGATCGATATATGGCATAGGATATATCTTCTCAATCATGATCTTATTGATCTCATGATAATCAATGAAAACATGTACTGACCATCCTTATTCTTAACAAAAAGGAATGGTTCACCCAACAATGATGTACATGGTTATATGAAACCTTTAGTAAGATTCTGATCTATTTATTTCATCAGCTCCACAAGTTCCTAAACATCCATTCAATATAGTTTCTTGGATAATGGAAACACCCTAGGTTTATGACCTATTGAAAATTGAACATCTCCGTTATGATTAAGATCATGAAATTCCACGAAAAACACATCAGTGTATTCCATATGAATAGTAATGTATTAAAAAATGATATTTTATTTAGACTCAATAATTTCAGAGAGATATCATTTCACATGGATAAATAATATTCACTCTTGAGATGTTGGGGATCTAGATGATTCAAAATTCTCATTGAAATTTTATATAATTTTTGGTCATTTTGCAATAGGAAGAGTGATTTCTTTATCACAAAAATTTATATGGAATCTATATAGGGAAAGACAATCAATAATAATAATTCCACAAAATTCCACAAAAGGGAGCATAAAAAGGATTGTATGGAAGTTCATCCCACAAATATTGACAGGGGAGAAGTTATATACATGGGATGAAATAATTTCCATTTTTTATTTTTACCAAATTCGGAACATACATGATTTTTTGTGGCATTTTAATACTTTTAAAAATATTTCATGACATGAAGGAATGTTTAGAGCCATAATCAAAATGTACATTTTCTATTATTTAATGAATTACTACCATACCTATCTCAAATTAGTATTTGGGATCCTCCTTAGTGATTGTGATCACAAAATATATTCCTTTATTCCATGAAGGTTAATGGTTTTTCAGAAAACCCATTATCTTGGTGCATTGGATTGAAAAGTTCCATGATTCTATGTAGTTGAAGTAATAAACATTGTTCTGAGGGTTGGCCTAAAAACTTCCTTTCCTTCATTACATTGGTTGGTTTCTCCTAAAATAAATTTCAATCTTTGTTCTATTAATTCCAACACCTAAAGAATTTTTCCATCCTCCTTATGTAATTTATGTGGTACTTACTTCAAAACCATTGACATGTAGGAGGTTGAAATTTCATGGTACCATTATATTTCACCATCGGTTCACTGAAGTTAGACTCTACATTCTACATCTTATCCGCCATGAAACCCATGATATTCACCGATCTCCATTTCGACTTTGAGGGAACACTAGACAATTTCTACAAAGATATCAAAATCATAGATCACCAAGGATTTTTGTAGTCTAGTTTTTATCCCACAAAATATATAGTAACCTTACATTCAAGGATGATGACCAATTATCTGGCATATTATGCAATTCATTTGAATTTTTCATCGTATGCCCTAATAGATTCATTATATTTTTTCTAAAGGTCATGGAAATCCCTTTCCATATTAATTTAATGAGTGTTAGGAAAATATTTATTGAGAAACATTTTCTAGAAATCCTTCCACACCATATCTTTAATATCTTACTCAGGCATCACATTTTTTATCAATGACCACCACTGATCAGGTTGTCCCTCTATATGATAATGATACAGTAGAACCATCTCTTATATAGAATATTGATGTATGGAGAAGATGTTCTCAATGTATTTGATCTATTATAATGAGATTATGGGATCAGATGATCCATTGATATTCAGTGTCCTATGTCGTGTAAAAGTCGTAATTTCTACTTTTTTATTAGGGGGATTTGGATTCTCTTCTCAATCCTAGTTTATATTCTTAATATGAGTTATCTAAGAGAGAATTGTCAAAAATGTATTTATTCCTACTACCGTTGGGTTAGAAATTTCGTTGGGTTAGTCATAATATTTCCCATTACATTTTTTGTTTACATGACTCCTCATATTTCTATCCAATACCTGGAAAAAATTAAAAATATGGGAAGATTAGTAATGGCCCGTTTCTAACAAGGAACGCACTCTAAAGGGATTCAAATAAGAGATGATAATTTTTAAACTATACAACACATAAATAGTAATCCAATGGAATTAAAGGAAAACATATAAATTTCATGTTTTCCCTTAATATATGAGCTTTTAGGATTCAATATTTGTTACCCATGATCTATTTCCTAGAATAAAGTATTCAGGGAATTTTTCCCTTAATAATGGTTCATAATGTGCTTTTGAATTTATCAAAGCATATCCCCTTGTATTTTCAAACCATGTGTGTATCAAGGTCCATTTTTGTGCACAAGTTCCCAATCATGTATAGATCAATGAATTGTTTTCAGGTTTTACCCCTCTGTACATCTATTCCCAAGCCACATCCACTTTTAGTTTCAATATATGGATGTATTTAATTTATAATCCATATACTCTATAGTTACCAAAAATTTAGGGTTGTTTTAAAATACATAGTCTTATCTCAATGTATTTATCTTGAGATTTATAATCCAAATCCAAAGAAGAACTACACCTTTTCTTTGATACCAACTGTGAATCCCTCACCTCTCTTACGCATTAATTCATGATTTATTATATTAATGTACTGATAATAAAACTAGAATGATCATGAAGTCTAGTTTATTTTCAAATTTGTTACATTTAATAACATCTTGAATATGGGATACAATGACATTATTGAAAACTTCTTAAGTATGATTCTAAAATTTCATGTCATTTAAAACTGGACGATATTACCTGGGGACATACATAAAAAATGGGTGAGGTATAAAGCCCTATAAGGGAATAAACATATAATTACATGAGTAAGGTAATAACTGTTAGGAAATACGAATATAAATGAAGCAAAAATGGACTAATAAGCATAAAAATGAATAATGAGGTGTGATATTTAATCATGGCATAATGAAACACCTGAAATTTGGCAACAACTTAAATGACTACATCATAGAAATAGGACATGGATGACAACCACAAAATCATGATGGAAAATGTATCATAAATTAATCTGGTTCACCACCTCTCCTAACATGTTTTCTCATGAGACTAAATATTTTACATTTCATTGATGTTATATATAATTTTAGTTGCACCCATCAATTTCATTTCATTCTCATGATTAAGTGTACCACGTATTGTGGGGACCAAGATGATGATCAAGGTGATGAAGGTTTCAAGTGTTTTCTTTTCTTTTTGTCAAGGAATGTTTTGAAGAAAAGAAATCTCATCACTTTGTTTTGAGGAAATAATTGTTTATGGGTTTTTTTTAAATAATCAGACTCATATAAACTTTGAAGACGCATTTCTAGAATTTATTTCATATAAATCATAAGTGGATTGAGAACCTGTGTTTCCTGTTTTTTAGAAGAAAGGGGGAGTGAATGAGATATTGCCTATCAAAAAAGAATTATATTCATATTTTTTTTAAACAAATCATTAAAGAATGTAGTGGTGCCTATTATTTTTCAAAACAATCAAGAAACCACTGTATCCATACAGTATCATTTTTCTTTCAAAATAATTGTATCCAGATTGTATCAATTTTCTTTCAAAATAATATAATACCTAGTTGAAGAGAAACATGATACTCATCAAGCAGATGATGATGATTGAAAAGGGTGATGTCGATGACAAGTGGTTCCGATCAAAGTGGTGATGATAGAAGATGAGACACCGATTTTTTTCAAAAAAATCATTTTTGGGTAGAAGAAATGGAATGAGATGTTGTTGATTAAGAATGAATCATATTCAGATTGTATTGTATCATATCTAGGGAGATCATCTTTATTAGATTGTATTGTATCATATCCGGGCATATCATTATCTTCATATTGTATTTCATCATGTACATTAATCATAACTAAGATGATCGTATTAAAAAATGTTGTAAAAATAATGATCGTAATCAGAATTATTGTATACTGTATGATCAAAACCAGAATGATCATATATAGAACAATCATTTTCAGAATGATTTTATCCAGAATGATTGTCACCAGAATGATCGTATCCGGAATAATAATAACATGAATGATCATATCCAGCATGATAGTGACCTGAATGATCATATCCAGAATGATCATAATCAGAATGATCGTATTTAGAATGATCATATCCATATTGATTATAAATGGAATGATCATAACCAGAAATCATAACAAGCCATCGTAACTAGCAGTTGTATCTAGAATGATTGTATTAAGGATAATAGTATCCAGAATTTTTTTTTTTCAGAATATTTCATTTTTTTGATGAGATGAAATGAAAGAAGTATGAATGAATGGAATGTTACAATACATTCCAACTAATATCAGGCGATGATAAAGTTGGTCCTCAATGAATTCAATGTCATAAAGGTAGTCATGATTCATTCTCTGGTTTTTTAATGTTATAATGTGTGCTCTCAAGAGGTTCAAGGAAAAAGAAAATAAAGTGGAGATAAATGATTGAATTGTCAATACCGAGACTTTATTTTAAAAGCGCAGTTGTATCTCATGTGGAGAATTGAATTTCATCAAACACATTCAATTTTTATGACATCAAGCATTGTTTTGAAGAAATCAACATGGGAGAATTAAATTCAGAACCACGAATATATCCCCAATTTTATTTATATTGACAATTGAAATGGTAGTATGGAAAATAAGATATGAATATTGTAGAAGATTCGAGAATAATTGAGAAGCATTGACAAAGTCAAAATTGCACCAAGTTTTTAGGAGTAATTATAATTTGGGTGAATTTAATTGAGTGGGAATGTGTTTTGGGATTCCCGCTAAAACATTTTTTGGGTCACCTATAAAAGTTGTGAACTATATTGTATTTGTCTGACTTGTAGTAGAGAGAGAAGCTACGGTATTCCAGAGAGAAGACGAGATCAATTCCATTCATATTGAAAATTGTTTTGGTTGTTGATGATTTATTCACATTTTATTTGGCATGAAAATTATATTCGGGAATTGAAGTGGCGCCGATTAAACTCTATTGTTTTATATCTAAAAATTGGATTGGGATTTTTTTGAAATAACCATAATGGGAGCTTCATATAGAAACAAATCATACTGGGAGATTTGTTTTGAAAGAATTGTAATGGGATCCCTGTATTGGAAAAAAATCATTCAGGGTGCGTTGTTTTGGACGAATCGTAATGAGAGCTTTCTGTTGAAATTAACCATAGAGGGAGATTTGTTTCGAAGGAATCATATTAAAAGATGATTGGACTCAGTGCTTCGTATCAAAGTCATGTTGGTTCTTACTTTTCTTCTGGGTAAGGGATTGATAAATTGTATTAAATTTTATTACATCTATTTAATTAAAAGGAATAATAGGTAAAATTATTTGTTATAAAACAAATTGTTTTACCCTATTGTGCTAAAAGGGTGCACATGTACTGGAGGGATTTTTTCACAGTGCTACATGAGTTCCAGGGTGTATCCTACTCATTTTAATACAATAATTGTTTTCTTAGTGTATTTTATGGTATTGGATCATTTTCAAACCATACCTAGGACATATCAATTCTAATTGAATAATGAACCTTATAAATCATTGGGTTATTTTCTATGTGTGTTGATTTATTTCTTAGTAGGGAATTAAAATCCTTAATAGGTTGTGAAGGGTGTTTCAATTGAAAAGAATCATAAATGAAAAAAATATTATCACTAATTCACCCCTCCCCCTCTCATTGATACAGTACTCCGTCTAGGCACTTTCAATTAATATGGGAGACCGGTTTCCTTCGCTACACTTTGCTGAAGAAGAATGTGAACTGTGTGAACATAAAGATATTCCAGTTTTTGATATAATGAACTATCATATCTGTAAAGATATAATGTTTTCATATCATATGTTTATTTGTTATGATATTTTTTGAAGCTGCAACAGTTGTGTTTCCTCTCATTAATGATAGTGCTCCACTTACACTTGTTGATAAGAATTTTCTTCAGAATGATGGAAGGGCCATGAATTCTATATTATCATCACGTACTAAAATTGAGTTCTTGAGAGTGAAAGCTATTTCCCTAGATAAAGTTATTTGGGATAAATTTAAAAAAATATATGATGAAAATACAAAAGTGAAGAAGGAAAAGTTACAAATATGAAGAGTGAAGTATTAATATTTAATGATGGGTGAGCAGGAATCTGTTGGGGAATTATTGACTGGGATAATGACACTGTGAGTACTATCAGATGTCTGGGTGAAAATATAATGTATTATATACTTTTCGAAAAGATCTTGATAATCCCACCTCTCAAATTCGATGCAGAAGTTACTTATTTGGAAGATAGAGATATTGAAACATTATCTCTTGATGATTTACATAGCACTATTATGACATATAAAATGAGAATAGAGAATGATCTGAGGATCAAAAAAATGGTTGATAGGGAAATTTAATTCAAGGATAAAAAAATAAAAGTCAAAGATTATTGTTATTGAATATTACTATGGTGATTCTGACTCTGAAAATGAGGTATTTAAAAATCGTAATGAAATCCTATCCTTGATTTCTAACAATGGGAAAAGAGGTACGTGGAAATAAAAATGCAATACTCCTTTGAGATTTTATGAATGTGGAGGTGTTGGACACTTTGAGGATAATTTTCCTTTAATAAAGAATGGACATGATAGTGATATTGAAGAATGAATGACAAAAATATCATTGAAGAAAAAGGGAGACAAATTAAAGGAAATGAAATTATTCAAATCAAAAAGAAGAATTTTCTTGTCCAATGATGATGAATAACAAGAGAGTGATTTAGAATCCAAAAAATACATTGAGTATGTAAATAATAATACTTTCATTGAAACTATGAATGTTGAAGAAGTCAGAAGCAGTATTTTGAAAGAAGAATAAACTCAGCTTGAAATGTATCTAAAAGAAGAGTTGAAATAATGTCAAAGAATGATTAGACGGACTGAAAAGCCAAACAAAAAGATGGTATATGAATTCTCAAGAAACAAAGAATATATTTCAGGTGAAAAATAAAAGCTGATTAAAGATATTGATGATTTGAAAAAATCATTTTGGAGTGAAAAATTATCATAATGAGCATTTAGAGGTGAAGTTTATGGTAAAAAAAGAAGAGTTGGAACTTGTCTAACAAAAACTCAATAAAGTTAAAAATAAAATAATTTGGTTAAAAAACTCTATCACATAAGTTGGTGAATTTTCTTGTAATGATTAACTTGTGATTGTTAAAAAATTATACCTTCAAAGGACGATAAGAAGAAGAAATTTTTTTTTGAAATGAACAAAGCTGGGAATGTTATATATGTAGCCTAAAACAACAACATAGGTAATGTTTTGAAACATTTTGAATCTGGAAATGTTTCCAATAATCCGGGATCCAATAATTCAGAAAATAAAAGAAGGTATATGACTGATAATATAATGGTTGGTGAATCAGAAAAGAAAGAGAAGAAGGTGACTGGGAAACAGATTCACAATTCTGATTTCTATCGCAGTTTTAAAGGAAAATATTCATTCCAAGGGTATTGTTGGAATTGTGGGGGATTCGGGCACATAGTAATTATGTGTTGATTCAATCAATAACATTACTATAATCCCCTAGGTTATAAAATGAAGATATTTAGGGGGAGTCAATCTGCTCATTGAATTAAAAATGAAAAGGTTTTCTTGAAGAAATCTAAAAAGAATGAAGTATATATTGAAAATAGGTTTCAACCATTGGAAACTATTTGTGAAAGATGTGAACAACCTGGACACCTTGAAAATGCATTTCTTGTTTTGTTACCATCTTAGAAAAATATTCTCAATTCACAAAAGATGAAGATGAATAAGGAAAATAACGGAGAAATGATGCTTATTGTTGAAACTGAACTAAAATACATGAAAGGAGAATGACCGTGGATACTTGATAATAGGTGTTCTTGTCACATGACTGGAGACTTAAACTTTTTTAAGGATGTGAATTATTTTAAATAAGTCACAATTACATTTGGAAATAACGAATCATTGAAAATCAAAGGTGTTAGGTCAACCATTATTTGAAAACAAAATATGAAATCTAAGAAAAAATTATATGTTGTTGGGCTGAAGGACAATCATATAAGTGTTTCAAAATTGTGTGATGAAGGTAACTAGGTTATCATCAAGATAAATAGATTTTTTTAAAGAGCGATGAAGATTGTAAGATTGTTATAAGAGTCTAGAATACAAAAGGAAACTTGTTTCAGGTTGGTGATTCACAAAACTATTTTCACATTAGTATGGTGTAATAGAATTTGTTATGGAATAAAAGGCTTGGAAATATGTTTCCGAGAAACATAATAAAGATATCTAAATGAGACAGTTCTTGAGAAATTCCTAACTTTCCAAGAAGTATAGATTGGTGATTCACTATTTGATAGAACAAAATGACTACAAATGTTGTGCATAAGAATGTTGATATTTTTTCAAAAGAAACCCTAAAGATGATTTATTATGATATATGTGTGACAATGATAAAATAATAAACACATGGAGATAAATACTTCATTACTTTAATTGATGATTTTACTCACATTAATTTTTTTACATACATGAAACAAAAATCTGATGCTTTGAAAATGTTTAAAAGTTTCAGAAGAAATATGAGAAATAATGTGAGTATTCTGTGAAGATGTTGAGAATTAATAATGGTGGTGAATATAGATGTGATGAGTTTGAAAACTATCATGACAATCATGGATTTTTTCATGATTATAGCTCTCCAATAAACTCCCTATCAAAATGGGGTTTCTGAAATAACGAATATAATCCTGCTAAAAATGGAAATAACCATGTTACTTGAACATGGTATTCCTCATTAATTTTGGAGGCAAGACATGAGTACTTCTTTTTATTTTCAGAACCACTATTTCTACATACCCAAATCAGGCATGACTCCCTATAAATTGTTTTATTACAAAACTCCAAGTTTGAATCACTTTAGAGTTTTTAAGAGTCTTTTACTATAAAGATGTAAAGTATAAACTATGGTTATTTTGAGTAGAAAGGTGAGGATTGAATCATTCATTACTACTCTCTAAAAAAACTTGATACATATGTGATAAAAAAGAAACAAAAATAATTGTTGATTCAGTTGATGTTAATGTGATTGAAGTATCTGAGAAAGAGAAACATGTTCATGAAAACAATGGATTTGAGAATGATGATGAAAACAATTTTGATAAGGATACATACATCTGTATTCCTTCTCAAGAAGAAGAATCAGACCCAGCAATTTCAAGTGATGAAGACAATGAAAAATCTTATCCATAGTTGAGGATATATGTGGAAGGAAAAAATATAATTTGTGATCTGCATCAGAAGGCTCAAAAAAGAGGGAAAACCAATTGGATTACACATAATTAATTGTATTTATAAGTGGAACTGAATGATGTGAAAATAGCTTTTGAGAATCCTGAATGGGTTCAATCCATGAATGAATAATTCGATCAGATTGAAAAGAATAATACATTAGAACACATACCCAATCCTGAAGTCAAAAACATCATTGGAAAAAGGGGGTTTCAAGAAAAAGATGAATGAATAAGGTGAGGTTATAAGAAACAAAGAATGACTGGTGTGAAAAGGGTACTCACATATTAAGGGTATTGATATTGATGAAACCATTTCTCATATTGAAAGACATGAAAAAATTATAATCTTTCTTGATATTTCCATACAATGAGGCTACATGAATGTTCAAATGGATGTATAAGCTTTATTATTAAATGATAATCTTGAAGATGAGGTTCATAATGAATAAACTTGTGGCTTTGTTATTTGAAATGATGATGGTGATCTCTTCATATTGAAAAATTATTTGTATGTACTAAAAATAGATATGATAGAATGGTATTCCAAATTATATACTTTCATAATAAAGATGAATTTAACAACAGAAGAGTGGATAAAAATCTTTACATCAGAGAAATTCAAGAGTATACCCTCATTGTAATTGTTTATGTTGTTGATATTATCTTTGATGGGAGTGATGAAGGATGATGTGGAAGATTTTTTGAAGAAATGAAGAATATTTTTTAAATATACATTCTAGGAGAAATGATATACATTCTTTGATTACAAATCCAACAATATAGAGAATACATTTTTCTATACCAATAAAAGTATGTAAAATAACTTATCACCAGGTTTGGTATGGAAAATTCAAAACCAGTTTCCAAACACATATCAGTGGGATCATAGTTGATTAAAGATAGATATGGAATGGAAGTTGATCAAAAATAGTATCAGAATCTGATAGGAAGTTTATTATATTCGATTGCTTCAAGACATGACATTGTTTATATTGTAACCTTACGTGCTAGATTTCATATTTCTCTAATAGAATCACATCTTATTACTTGAAACAAAAATTATAGATACCTCAGAGGTACAACAGAATTCGGAATCAGGTATTGAAGCTCAGATAGTACTAATTTAAATGGGTATCTTTTTGAATATTTGGTAAGAAATATTGATGATAGAATATCTACATCTGGTGGAGTATTATTTTTAGGAAAGAATTTTGTTTTTTTGGCATTCTAAGAAACAAAACTCTGAAACTCTCAGTACGACTAAAGCTAAGTATGTTGAAACTTCTTTAGCCACTACCCAATTTATGTATATGAAAATACAATTATAATACTTACTCGTAGAAGTGATGTTACTCTTGCTCTTGGGTTTTGAAAATAAAAGTACAATAAATGTCACCAGAAATCTAGTGCATCATTGTTGTTCAAAACATATTGATATCAAGTATAATTTCATCAAATAGCATGTGGAGAACTATGAAATGAAGTTATATTGTGTTCTAACATAGAAACAAGTCTCTAATATCTTCACAAAACCTTCATTGATGGAATCATTCTAAAAAATGTGTCCCAACATGGGGGTTCCAGCCTCTTTATCTTCATGGTTGTAGAATGTTTTTTCTCCTCTCTCCTCTTACCTTTGGATTATATTGTCAAGGGGGAGAATTTTTTTGTTTCATAAATATATTGCACAAAAAAGAGAGTAGTGGGTAAGATATGTATTCATCATTCATTAGTGTGTGAACTAGTTTACCTATTTTTTGGATTGGTTGTAGGAAAAGAAATTGAGTTATTTCTACGAATAATGATGAAAGGAAAGTGGTGGTCATGATCACTATTTTGGTTAACATGGTTTTTATATTAATGATTCTTATTTCCTAAAATGATTTATCTTAGATATGATTAGAATGGTTGATATGTAATCCATTTCTTGAGATTAAAAATTTTAGTGATTTATGAAACTTGGTTGACACAAAAATTGAAAAGGGAGATTATTGGGACCAAGCTGATGATCATGATGATGAAGGTTTAAAGTGTTTTCTTTTGTTTTCAAGGTATGTTGCGAAAAAAGGAAATCACATCACATTGTTTTAAGGAAATAATTGTTTTGGGATTGTTTAGAAAAGAATTAGACCCATGTTAGTTGTCAAGATTCTTTTCTTGTTTTATTTTCATATAAATCATTAGTTTTAGAGGGAACTTGTGATGCTAAATTGTTGGATGAATGGGGGAGTGAAAGAGATACTTCCAATCAAAAAAAATCATATTTATATTGATTTTCAATACAACTAGAAAAGAATGTATTGGTGCTTATTGTTGTTCAAATCAATCAGAAAACAATCATATCCATATTGTATCAATTGTGTTTCAAAAGAATCTTATCTAGATTTTATTGATAGTCTTCCAAAAATATTAGATACTGAGTGGATGTGAAAAGTGATATCGATCGAATAGATGATGCTGATTAAAAGGGTGATGTCGATGGGAACGGTGATGTTGATGGTAAGTGGTGCCAATAAAAGTGGTGATGATGGAAGATGAGACATTGATTTTTTTTACAAAAGAATCATATTTGGGTACATGAAAATGAATGAGATGGTGTTGATTGAGAAAGAATCATATTCAAGTTGTTCTATATTGTATCTAAGAAGATCAACCTTATCAGATTGTATTGTATCTTATCCAGGTAGATCTTTGTCTTCATACTGTATTTGATACTGTCTAGAAATAGTAACCTGGATGATCGTATTCATAATGATCATAACCAAAACATTCATAATTAGAATGATCGTATCCTACATGATCATAACCATAATGATCATATACAGATTGATCATAATTAAAATGATCATATCTAGAATAATCATCACCAGAATGATCATATACAGAATGATTGTAATCAGAATGATCGTATCCATCATGTTCATGTCCAGAATGATCATATCCAGAATGATCATAATTAGAATGATTGTATCCAGCATGATCATATCGAGATTGATCGTAACCAGAATGATCATAACCAGTAATCATAACCAGAAACCATATCAAGAATGATTGTATTCATGAAAATTGAATCCAGGCCATTTGTATTCAGAAAAGAACCATGTTTGGGATTAGATGAAATGAAATAGGCCATAATTAATGGAAAGTTACAATACATTCCAAATGAAGATAAATGATTCTAAAGCTGATCCTTAATGAATCTGTAGTCGTGAAGGTAGTCCTAATTCAAGCACTAGTTTTTAAATGTGATGATGTGTTTCCTCAATAGGGTCAAGAGAAAATAAAATAAAGTGTAGTTAAATGATTTAATTGTAAATAAGGATACTTTATTATAAATGAGGGAATGTATCTCATGATGAGAAGTGAATTTCTTCAAACACATTCAATTTTTATGAAATCAAGCATTGTTTTTGAAGAAATTAACATGAGATAATCCGATTTAGACCCATGTATTTCTCATGAATTTTAATTTTATTGGCAATTGAAATAGGTGTTTTAAAAACAAGAGATGTAGACTGTGTAAGTTTCAAGAAGAATCGAAAAGCATAGACAAAGTCGTAATTGCTCTGAGATTTTAGAAGAAATTCAGATTTGGGTGAATTTAAGTGAGTGGGAATCTATTTTGGGTTCCCTGTCAAAACATGTTTTGTGTCACCAATAAAAGGTGTGACGTGGATCGTAATTCTGTGACTTGCATAAGAGAAAGAATATTCGGGTTTCTAGAGAGAAGAAGAGATCAATTCTGTTCAGATTAACAGTTGTTTTGGGTGGTGATGATTCATTCATATTCTATATGGCTTGACAATTGTATTTGGGAATTTAAGTGGTTCTAATTCAACTCTATTCTTTTCTATATGAATATAAGTTTGGGATATTTGTTTTGAAATAATCTTAATGGGCACTTTGTATTGAAAAAAATCATACTTGGAGTATTGTTTTGAAAGAATTGTAATGGGATCTTTGTATTGTAAACAATTAGACCAGGAGATTTATTTTAGAACAATCGTAATGGGATCTTTGTATTCAAAAAAAGTAGACTGGGATCTTTGTTTTTAAAAGAATTTTATTGAGAAAAGATTAGAATTAGTGCTTCATAATAGCGTCCAGGTGGTTCTTACCTTTCTTCTCTGTAAGGAATTGATGAATTGTATTACAATTTGAATACATTTGTTGAATTGAAAAAAAAGCATTGGTAACATGAGTTGTTACAAAACAAATTTTATTACCCTATTGTTATAAAAGGGTTCACATGCACTAGAGAAATTGTTTCATAGTTCTCCATGAGTTTAAGGGTATATCCTACTCATTCTAATCCAAGGACATCTATCTTAGTGGATTTTATGGTATTGGATCATTTCCAAACCACACCAAGGATATAAATATTCTTATTGAATAATTAACCTTGTAAATATTTGTGTTCCATTGGATGTGTGTTGATTTATTTCTCATTATATTATTTAAATCCTTAATAGGTGGATAAGGTTGTTTAAATTGAAAAAAACATAAAAGAAAAAGAGTATGACTGATTCACCCCTCCCCCTCTCAGTGATATAATACTATGTCTGGGAACTTTCACATTGATCATAAAACATGGATTCATTAAGTATCATATTTTATTCAATGATCAAGTATCAGGGAATAAATAAACATAAGTCCTATGTCAACGATGTAAAATTTAATAAATTTGGACACCCTTAATAGGAAATGGGTACGATATTCACTAGAAAATTGTTTTGGCATGAAAAGTTGTTGTCAAATTTCTACAACATAACAGTATCTTATAAAAGTTCATAAAATGGGTTGATGAGTTAGAAAGAGACTCTCATAATTTGGACATAAAATGGTAAATATTGAGGAATGGGAAAGACATATCCCAAAATTAGGAATAAAAAATAAAAGGCATAAGATAAAAAACAACCATTTATTATTAATAGAATGTGAGGTTCCATTACTACAATTCTACATGGTAATGTGGGTACATAAAGGTTAATTGGAGGGATTAATCTGAGTTAAATCGGTATCTCATATCATATAAATAAATAATATGATAATAGGGTTGTACAAAAGACATACCCCAGAGAATAAAAAAATGAATTAAGAGGTATAACATAATAGTGGATTTTGAATAAAAAGTAGAGTGGAAGATCTCATACTAATTTTTTTCTTTGTAACGAGTGTACATATGGGTTCATGAGATTTATTAATGAGATCCAATAGATTATATCATGTAATGTAAATATTTATGGTATTTAAATGGGTATAGGACAACATACACCATATTGGAAAAATAGAAATTAAGAGGCATAACATAAAAGTCATTCTTAAATAATAATGATAGTGGAAGATCCCTTACTAAATGTCAACATTATAGGAGGTGTAAATAAGGGTTCATTATATGTATTATTTAGAATGAAATAAGTTCTATAAATTAGAATGTGAAATTCATAGTAATTGTGTTTTAGTAAAACATACACAAACTACCACAAATTGAAACTAACAATCATATGGTAAAAGTGTTTCTTGAATGGAAATAAGAAGAGTGAAATCCCTTACATTACATTGTAACTCAAAATGCATGGGATGATCTAATTAAGATCATGGGACATAATAAGAGAACTCTAGAGATAGGATATAACAGTAAGTATGTTCTCCAAATATTTTCAGGGAAGATAACTTAGAGATTATGTGGTTTTATATAGGTAATTAGTGGGAATTATATATCATTTCTAAAACATAAATTATACACTCTATATAATAAAATAAAATAAAAAACCAAAAACCTTGACATGGTGTTTTCCCATGGTATCTGAAAATTGGGAGAGTTTTTAATTATTTTTTATGGAAAATATCCAAACATAATTAAATTATACCCTTTCTTATGTGGAAGTGAGTTATACTCTTAAAGAAATTATTTTAAAACGTCAAAATATACTAATGTTTTTGGACGATTCATAATGTAATTATAAATATAATATGAAAATATATTACATTAAATGAATACATGTTTTGTCTTGGTTACACTTTAGAGTATTTATTACAACATTTTTGGGTCATTATAAAGTCATAATACACACTGTATATTAATATGGTATTTAATTTTAACTAAAAAATTTATTATCTCCGATATTTATGAAATAATAATGGTTGGATAATTTTGACATTATTATTCCAAAAGATAAATTGATTTTATCCAAATAATTTTCTAAATATCTTAATTTTGAATAATAAATTATGAATCAACATTTATTGAGAAATTTTGGGTTTTTTGACAATAATAGTTTTTAAACCCCTGTCAAAAGTACATTTCACTTCCTAAAAAATCTATAATAATTTATATTTTTTCAAAATTATATAATAATAATAATTTATTAATATAATATTTATTTCAATAATCCATTAATATGACAAAATAAAACCATTAATTAAATTTTAATATTATCCTAAATTGACTATTTATGTTTTATTGTATCAAAATAATCAATATTTATTAAGTAACAATAATAAGATGAAAATATATTCATTGTTAAATAAAAAATATTATACAAACTCATATTTATAGGATCTTGATACATCATCCATTAATAAATTAGTAGATGCCCAAAGGGAATGGTGTGTTATACTGAGACATTCATTGGGGTGGGGGGGTTCGGTGTACATGGATTCAGTCCTGATTTCGATGAACTTGAACATCTGCTAAAAATGGTTTCACTCATACCTATGTTGTTGGATCTATGCTTGGTAATGGTCAATGAAAAAGAATAGGGATGTTATATCCCTTCAAATAAAGGACAAATGGGTTACTTAGGGTACGATTTTACTGGTTGAGTTCATCACAACCTTTTTCAGTGTCAACTGGATTTTTGAAACCCTTTTTTTATAGTAATCATGTGATCAAAATTAACCATAAAACTTATTCATGGTAATGATGCTTAATATTCATGTAAATATGATAGGATACAATAAAAACAAATAAGTGCATCATTATTATATAACTATATTAATTTTGAAGACATTTAATTAAATCAAAAGGGGAATTTTTTTAATAATAGTTCAGGTCATTAAAAATAGCATGTCCATTTATATTTTACAAATTTATCATTTTTTTATTAAACTAAAACAACCACATTAAAATATTTCCATCAGCTAATTCCATTTTTAAAACCATGAAACAAATTTACATATACATTTTTGAAATTCAAGGTAGAAAATTTAATTCAAATAGTTTTAAAAAATCCTATTTGAAACTAATATTAAATAAATAAAACCCAAAAATATTCATAAAATGTAGGAAAAACAAGTGAAGAATTAGATAATGAAATTAAACATGGTGAATGGTGACCCAAACAATATAATCATTTGGGTGTAAAATGGGAAGATAAAGGGGTATCCTATATTAAACCACCAACCAGAGAATGTATCATGGTCTACTAACCTTGTAAGAACACGGTTTGGATGCAATTATCAATCCTTTAAATTTTTTCCTAATTCAATTTGATTGAAAAAAGGGATTATTAATGAGTTCACGAAGGTCTCAAGGTTGTCTGTGGATCTTTCAGAGTCTATAACAAATGGTTTTTCAAAAATAAAATGGTATTGTTACATGGTTAGAGTAAACCATGTGGGGATGCCACACAGTTAGTTAAAACCATACGGATGGTCTATAATTTTAGGTAGAGCCATATCACATGGTTTTCGCATAGTTTCTCAAACTGTGAAGCCTAACAGTGTGAGTTCCCCCTCTCGCCATGTACCTGCGCATTGTCGTCAAACTATTTGGCAGACCATGCAACAAAACCATTCATATTCGAAATTGTGGGTAATTTTATTATTTTACCGTTAATGATCATAATAACCTAACCCTTCCACCCCAATAAAACATCCAGTAGTATTAACCCTCATATCTACAATTTTAGAGATCATTGAAGGACTATTAATGGGATTGAAATATATCCTTCATCTGGTATCCAAACGTGCTTCAGTTTACTACATTAGATGCACACCATAGTTTACTTGAGTCTTCTTAATCTCTTCATTATTTCTCTATATCTCAACCTATTTACCATGATTTAGGAATTTATGCCTATTTTTCCTGTCTACTTAGATCTTAGGCAAATTAGAGGCTGATATAGATAAGGAGAGCCATACGAGTATGAGGTGGGTGTTCTATAACTCATCCCTCATGTTCATTGATTTTGGATTTGAGGTTGGGGCCCAAGGATTTCATTGTGTGCCATTTATTGAATTTATATTCCATGATTATATTCATTCGAACAACATGGTTATGCTGGTTCCATAAATTGGAGTAGTTTTTTGTGGTTATATTATTTATTTTTAGCAACCTGTGTCGGTTAATAAGCCACAATTGGGTTTTTAGTGTTTTGACACTTTTTAGCCACCATTACGGTGCGTTTGAGCATATCGATATTAATGGAAAGCCTCCTTATATTAATTACATATTGAATCATGAAATATTTAATAGATTTTACTTTTTATCTTCTACTTGATCCCCCTAAGCGATGTTCCTAAATATATGTTATTAATTCAAATGATATTATTCAAGGAAAACATAAATTTATGAATTGGTTGTATTAGATGCAAAGGAATGTTCAATTTCACATATGTAGCACACCATTCAATGATCTTGGAAGGAAGAAAAGTGATCCATATAAACTGAAAATGAATTACACGGTTTTAATTAAAAAATTTCATGCCACATGGCCTTGTCAAACTAATTAAAGGAAATGATTGAACAAACTGAATTTTTTAATGGATTAGTTATCATATGATCAAATTAGTTTTAGTGAATTAAATTGAAGGTAAAACGTTATGCACATTGACCATCACTTCATTGTATGAACACTTTACTTATGACAGCTTTTGGATTCCCAAGGGAATTCACTGGGTACTCATATGTCAGTTTCCTTAGGTGAGACCTACCCAAGGACCCGATCCATATCTATATTTGGATACCCGATATGACACTATAGGATCCCTTGACTATTATTAATGTATTCCTCAGATACACTCCATTAATGTAGCATGACTTGAGGAGACATGGTTACTAAATGGGACTAACCCATGCTTATCCCAAATTTTACCATGGATTAATTCCTTGGACTCAGTTAGAAAAATTATTATGGAAATGAATTCGATGATAATTCTTGGTTTACAGTCTCACCCTTCTTGTAGATGCAATTACTTCTGAGTTAGATGCCCTTGAGGTCTAGGATTCCTTAGTGAATACCAAGGAACCACATCATATTAATTATCAATTATGGGTTCCTAGTAAAATCATGGAACATTCACTATTTATACTATCATGAGGTTATGTTAATTATAGATATACCTCATCTGGATTGATTATATAAAATAGAAATTAATTAATTGATGAAATGGTTACACGTTTAGACACCATCATATGGATGAATAAGGTACTTGGGTATTTAGTTACATTTTACAGATTTACTATATATATTCATGTCTTCTCACTATTACATTTCCATTTCACAAGCCTAATGTTAAAGACACTGTTGGTGGTGGTCCACTAATATTTATCACACACCATCTCTAGGAACCAGTTGTAGATGGGGAGAATATATGTATGAAAGTTTGGATAAAGTAAAGTGGAATGGTTCAAAAACATGCTTGATTGCTATGATAGGATAATACTGGTAATAGAGTATGGAGTTGTAACTCGAGATTCTTGTGATATATTATGTATTCTCTTTTTTATACAGTGGGGTTTTTCCTGTGTGTCTACTTATTGGTATCCATATTTTTCCAACATACTTGTGACATGAAATATATCATCATCATCTATTGTATGTTACTCTAGTTATTTCAGTTATCATTTGTCTATCTTGTTCTATTGTGAATTTATTTTACTTATATTTATTCCACTATTTAGATCATATTGTATCCTATATGTTGTGTCTTATGTCCCACTCTGGTAATTAGGGAAAAATCTCCCCACAGACACACCTTAATCCCTCACTACTAGTTAGTATCCTATATCCTTTAGAGAGATGTGCTTGAGGCCTTATGGGCCACCAATATTATGGAACCTCCTAAGATTCATTTGGGTCAAGGATGTCACAAAGTGTATTAGATCCATTTCCTTAATGCTTTAACATTTAGAAACAATAATTTAAATATTAGAAATTCATGGAACATGGTCACTAGCCATGCTGGGGAATTGTGGACCAATGTTCGAGGTAAAGGCCGAGTCCTTGATTTATAATTGTTGTTCTAATTTTTCCTATTACCATTGATATCATTTCCCAATTAGTTGTTTTACATGTTGTGAGGTTTTATTGATTTTTCTATTGATTGAGATTCAATTTTATCCTTGGCCCAATGATATGATGGAAATTATCATTGTTACTTGCATTATGTAAGCACCTAGGATTTACATTCCATGCATATCTCTATGACAAATATGTTCATTTCACTACATTCATTACTTGATATTGTTTTGATTGTTGATTGATACTTGTTTTTATATTAGTGTGCTACTTTTGGGCCATGTTTGAGTGATTTCTTGTTCAATTCATGAGGTTTTAAGGTCCCTCACGAGTTGGAAGGATTAATTTAATGAATCAAGCCTTTAAATAGAAATTAAAGTGGGTGTAAATTCCAATGATAAGGAGTGTGTTCCCTAATTCACTAAGATTAACAACTCATTTCAAATTATAATTGATATAAGTTATAAGAAAATAAAACTTAAAAGTTATACAAGGATTCTAAAAATTGATGATTGCATGTCCTTATCACACCTTATCATGTATATGAAAAGTAAGTCATGAAACTTAAAATTAGATATGAAATAAGTGAAATCGTTCTAGAAAATGGTAATGCAAGGTACTATTGAAACTTCATCAATTGATACCATTATGATTAATACTTGATAACTTAACTATACCTAGACTTCTAAGCGGGTTGTTGGGGTAGTATACCATGGGTAGTGATCCCTTAGTTATGTTAATCTTCCGTTGGTGCTGATAACTTTTTTCGTAAATCTTTTTATAAGGTAAGGGATTGGCTATAAAGATTTTCAACTGAACCATGTAGGTCAGATGGGGACTATTTCATTTTAAAGAACCTACTACATCTTTTTATGTCCTTTAGAAATAAAAAAAATAATATATCGTTACATTTTTTATGAACCCAGGTTGGCATGACATGACCCTCATAGTTCACCATATCTATTAAAAGGATTTTTTATTCAAAATTAAATTATTATGATGGTTTGTATATAAATTCATAGTGTTTGAAAATAAGTATTATATTACATTATATTTATACATTTGAAGGGAAACAAGAGCGTTTTCCATAGGACTTATATTTCTTATAAATGAAATAAATAATAGGATTTTGAGCATGGTGACTTCTTTTTCGTGTGACCTAATGATAGGGTTCATGTTGGTGCTTCATAATAGGATAGTCTTGATAGGTATGACCCTTAATGCTAAAATATCAAGCTAAATGTTTTCAATTTATGATGTTTTATGTCATTCAGGTGTCCTTTCCCCTAGTAGGACACTTAACATCTAAATTACACACTTATTCGCTAGTTTTTCATGGTATCACTGAACATTGATATGTGAGTGAGAATAGTATAATGTTAAGTTTCTACATATTAGATATACCAATGGCACAGTCAGGTGTTTTGTAGTTATGGTGACCATTTATTTTTCCTCATTAATGGGTGACTTGGTATATCCTCATCCAGGTTAAAGATCCTATGGGGATGTTTTACTCTGGTTTATATCTCTTATATGAACCACCTCATACATGGATACATAGGGCGGATAGACTATGGATAGTATTAAGGTGTTGTCCATTTTTTGGAACTCAGGGTGGTATGTGTTCAGATACACTGTAATTGTCGAGTCGATAAATAATTTAATAAAGTAGTTGGGTTCCATAAAAATCTTTGATCCTTGTACTATTGAGTATGTATTCAAGTCATCTCCATAGTAAAGTTACTTTGGAATTAATGGAAATTTGTTCATTCCATTATTTGGGATGAATTTCATGAGACGCTTCTATTTTCACATGCTAGTCAATTTTGTTTTGGCTTTTTTGACAAATGAATTAAATATGTAAGCATTACTTGAAGGTTTATCATGAAGGCGATTATTGGAACATGATCTCGCATGATTATGATCAGTATCCTATCTTTTTATTTTGATGACTATGACACTCATAAGGTGGGATCATGACGTCAGTTTTAGTAAATGTGTGCCCTTCCCGTGAGAATGTGAGCATCATAGTAGGACCATTGTTAAATAGATGGTTTTATTGAATTTCATTAAGGCATTAAAGTTGTAATTATGTATGTTCTTTCCCAACGACATGATTTTGTAACAGTTGGATATGTGTGAAACCTTTTAGAAACTCCTCTAGTCATGGATGTACTTTGAGGGTTTAACTTGATCAATGATGTGATACCTCAGGTAATGAAGGCTTCTGATTGGGTTATAATGTTGTGCCTGCAGGTGAAGCTGGGCTTCTTTCATGGGATGTTGACCAGTGGTGTTTCACTTGATCTTCTTAAAAATATTGGAATCTTTATAGATTGATCATCTTAAAGAGACGATCATGTACCCTATCTTGATGTAGTCCATCATCCACTAATATTACATCATTATTATGCCATGATATTGATTAAAATCTGTTGGTCTGTTTAGTAAACTCTCCCAGAGTTGAGAAATAGATGTGTGGTTTTGTAGAGGTTTGGTTAATCCTGAGTCATACATAGGTTCCTCAGTATGAACACCGTGGATGGAATCTTGGACACCAGCCACTTTCTCCTGACGTGACGGCTAGGTAAGTGCTTCTCTGGGCTCAACCAATTTTCTTATATGGATATTTAGGCATCTACCAATGTCTTACATAAACATGGGTTATGGAATACTGAGGGGTACTTATAATATTATTTAATGAAATCAGGGTAACATGTTCTTATTCTTGGGATCAAAAGTGATGTTTTAAAGGCATGAAGATTTTATTGGGTTGGATATAGATTATTCCTTTGTCCGTAAAAAATCTTGAATGTTTGAATGGTTAGATTATGGTTGATTAAGGAACTTAACTAGATGTTAATTATTGTATTTTGTAGATGTTGTTGGAAAAAATGCAGGATTACTCGGATAAAGAAATTACAGTTCAACCTGTGATGATCTATCTATCTAATCCAAGAATCGTCAAGGATTTTCAGTTGAAATTAGTTTTATTATTACCCTTATTTTTTATGAATATAGATGGTGCATTACCTTTTTTCACATTTATGGGTGGAGGAGAGTGTAGTTTTTTTTTCAGCCAAGTCTTTTTATGGGAAGAAAACTCGGCTTGGCTAAAGGTTTTAGTAGGTAATAGACCGTTTAATTGTATTAAAAATCATGAAATAAGTGTAATTATAATTATTCAAGAAAATATTTTTAATAAAATTTATATGGTGGAGATATTGTGGTTCAATGTTGGCCCATTTTTTTTGATAAATTTCATGGTTGGGAGCACCATAGACAAGATGTTTAAAGAGATTATGATGTGATCATGTCCATATAAAAATAGGCTCCCTATTATTGATTCACATGTTTAAAAATGGATGTAGATGATTTTTTCATGAGGTCTACCACTAATTAGCAGGTTAAGGTAGAACAACAGTGACCATCTAGATTTTGAATGTTTCAACCCATTCTTGGGTGAAATTGGAATGATGTCATGATGGATTTAATGATCGATTCACCAAGGACACCATACAGTAATGATTTTGTATGGGTAGTTATTCAAAGACTAATAATAGTATCCCACATCATTCATTATAAAGAAAATATCTCAGCTGATGATATGGGAAGACTTTAGGTCCATGAGATCATACAACTACACAAGATCCCTCATACTATCTGTTTTGATAGGGATTCTCATTGCATGTAATAATTCTAGAAATGGTTACATACGGCTATGGGTACACATGTGCTTATAAGAACCAATTTTTTCCCTCATACTGAAGGATAATTATATCATACAATACATGTTCTAGAGGAAATTATCAGATAATGTGTCCTTGATTTCAGTGGTTCTTGTGAGAATCATATCCCACGCATCAATTTCACCTATAATTACAAATTTTAGGTGACAATTCAGATGTCTAATTTTGAGGCCTTATATGGTTGGTCATGTCATTCACCCCTATGCTAGAAAAAGGTTGTTGAAGTAGTCTTAATAGGTCCTCATCTCATACAGGAGACTTCAGGGTTACTTCAGCTGATCAGAAAGTGTATGACTACAGCTCAATCTAGAAATAAATCTTCTGCCGATTTATATTGATGACCAATAGAGTTTGCGGTTGGGGATCATTTTTTCAAATGGGTATCACCCAGGGTATGGAATATATGTTTACAATGGTAATGGAATCGATAACCTCATTACATAGGTCCATTTGAGATTATAGAGAGTGTCGGGTCGATATCATATCAGTTGCTACTACCTTAGTGGTACTATGCCATGAACATCATCTTTCAAATTTCACATCTTCACTATTAAAATGATAACATAGATCATATATTTGATCCTAAGGTTGTTGATCATGATACTAATTCTTATTAATAGGAGTGTATTATACACATCATTGATAGGAGCATCAAATCTCCATAAGACTGATTTTTTAAACAATTATAGGTTCTATGGTAGAACGATCATATACAGGATGCGACATAAGAGGGGGAGGATGATGCACCAGATCAATGGCTAGAGTTATTGTTAGACATTTTTTCACCACCCTTGGATGCTGAACATGGGGATGAGTAACATTAAATGGGGAATACTGAAATAACCTAGTTTTTATTCAGATAAAAATCCTCTAAATATTGGCTCAATTCACTTTTACAGACCTAAAGTGGATTCCAAATGAGTTAATGATGGTCTAAGGGGTGATTGGGGGTCGTTCAAAGCCCGAAACCCATCATTTTGGGAAAAAATGGTCTGGTCAAGTTGTTACAGTAAACTAGGTGGGGATGATGCATGGTAAGTCTATACTATGTGGATTGTTTAAATGTTTTGTGAAATCCATATCGCACAGGTGGCGCACAGTTTCTCAAAATGTGATTAATCATTTGAGTGCCCCCTCTTGTACATATACCCATTCATGGTTTTCACACAGTTTGGAAATCCATGCGGCCAAACCTTGCATAGGATATAGTTTGGGTAATTTTACTATTTTACCCTTAGAGATCTAATTATCATAATTCTTCTACCCCAATCTGAATTCTAGCAGGATGAACTTCCATTTCTCCAATTTGGGATCTATTAGAAGGCCTGATCATGGGATTTAATGATTTAAATCAATCAGGATTCGATCAAGATTATGTTTTTCATGTTGGAAGAAAAATGGTAAGTAATCAAGTTTTCTTATCTCATTCTTCTTTTCTGTTGCTCACAACCTAGTTATCGAGGTTTAGGATTTTTTCACATTTTTCAGATCTGCTCAGATCCAGGCTGAATTAGAGGTTGATACTAGATGAGGAGAGACATATGATCACGAGGTTAGTGGTCTATAACTCATCCAACATGATCTTTGATTTTGGGTTTGATGTGTGGGGACCATTAATTTCATCGGGTTCAATTTATTGTATTTATATTCCTTGCTTATATTTACTACAACCAAATGAATATGCTCTTTTTATAAATGTTATTAGTTATTGGGGGTTATATTAATTTATCACAACACCCCATTTAGGTTAGTAGAGAAAATATTTATTTTTTAGTGTCTTGACACTTTTAAACCACACTTCTTGTGTGTTCGAGCTGTACCACTCTACTGGTAAGCCTCATTGAATTAATTACATATTAAATCAAGAAATTGTGAATATATTATACCTTGTCACTTCAACATGACCTACCTAAGGTAAGTGACCAAATGTTACTAATTCATTCAAATTATATTATAGAAAGTATACATAAATATATGACTTAGCATAATTAAATTTAAATAAATGTTTTGTTGTACATTCATAGAACACCTTTACATATTCATGGAAGGCAGATGAGTGAACCTTCTTAATTTAACTTAACATACATGGTTTTTATTAAAAGGATTCATGCTACTTGGCCCTATAAAACTAATGAAAGGAAATGCATGAACTAATTAACTTATTAATAACATAATTAACATATGTCCCAATTAATTTTAATGGATTAATTGTATGGTGACTTCTTATAATCATGGACCTTGAAATCATTATTTAATAGCATGACTCCTGTTTGTTCTTGGATTCCAAAGGTAATACCTTAGTTACTCGAGGACGTCACTCTGATTCAAGTTTTTTTGTAACCTTGGGTGAGACCTGCCCAAACACCCGATCATTTTTTACATCTAAATTCTTAGTATGACACCATAGGATACCATCAATATTAATATTAGATATCTTAGATACACTCCTTAGGTCTAGATTAACATGAGTTTCCTTGGATACATCCTTATGCCAGACCACTCCTTATCTACCATTTCACCTTAAATGGATTCCTTGGACTCGATTACAATCATTATTGTGGTAATACCTTGAATGATGCTCCTTAGATTGAACTCTCATGACTTTGATAGACTAAGTTACTACTGAGTCTGTGTCCCATAATATCTGTGTTTCCTGGGGGAATACCATGTAACCACTTCATATTAATTATCTATTATCGCTTCCTTGTCACATCTTGGAACTTTCACTATTTATACAACCATGAGGTGATGTTTTTGATAGATATGCTTCATATGACGTTTTTATATAAACTGAACATATATAAATTATAAACTGGTAACACATTTACACACTAGGTAAGGGCTGAAGTTGGTACATTGGTGTTTAGTTATATTGTAATACGTTACATTATATATTGTTGTATGCACACTGTTACATTTCCATTACCTAGAGATATTATTATAGACACCATTGGTGGTTTCCAACTAATATTTATCTCATAACTTCCCTCAGTGACATTGGTACCAATGGAAGATTACATATATGGAGGTGTTGATAAATGTAAGTTTTATTCTTTCAAACATGATTGGTTGCTATGCAAGGATGGTGCTGACAGTAAATGACTGAGCTATAGCTTACGATCCTTGGGATTGTTTATGTATTCCATTTTTACTACATTGGGGTTTAAATATATTCTTGAAACTTTGAATACACACTTTTTTAGATTTATATTTAAATGAAATATCTCATAATCACCTATTTATTGTTACTATAGTTATTTGAGTGATCATTGGTTTGTCTTATTCTATTATGCCTTCTATTTACTTATATTTCGTTTTTTTATTTACCTCCTATTGTATATTATATTTTGTTCACTTTGTTTTACTATAGTAAAGAGAGAATAGTCTCCCCAGAGAGAAACCTTAGGCCCTAGATTCTTGTTGGCTACCTCTTCCATTTGTGGAGATGTGCTTGAGGACATGTGGCCCACCAGGCTCGGGGCAGAACCTCAGTGGCATCTAGTACCAGAATGTCACCAACATAGGCACTCAAGTATTACAATCATGAAATAGAGACACGAACCTTTAGTCTATGAAAAATAACATGTCAATATCAGTATTACCATCAAACTATTTAGGGAAAATATTATCCCAGGACCGTGATTCATTATCTGGGAACTCTCCTGGCACACTCTATAACCAAACCCTACAGTAGCAAGGCGTAATTGGAAAAATATTTTTCACTCATCCATCACTCTACATATTTAAAAACAAATTCCAATGACCAAACAATAATTGTTGAAATATTGTGATCATAAATTCAAATTCATAACCAGACATAAGAAATATACCTCATATCAATATACACCAAACACCACTCACAAAAAGGGGATACAAAAAAGGGATACAGTGAGGGTTTTACGTACTCACATATTCAATAACCTATTTAAACTTGTTATGTTTTCTGTGACACCACTAGTATTTATAATTTTTTTATGAAGAAGTTATTTTTTTGATAGATTGTGTTATATACAACAATAAGTTTTAACTCACTGTGATATACTATTAATATTATTTTTAAAATACAATGATTATAACCCAGCCACTAAACATTGTGTTATGATTAAGAATAAAAAAAATTAATTAATTTATTGTAGTGGTTATATATATAATATATATATATATAATAATACAAAATATTTTATAGAGTCTTTATATTCTTCAAAAAGAAATTTTTCTCAAAAAATGATATTTATTACTTTTTGTGAACAAATGAAAATTAGACTCTCTATAATTTTAGAACATTTTTTTGAAAAATAATAACATAATTTTTTATCAATATTTTAAAATTATCTTATGGAGAATATTTTTTTATTATTCTAACAATATTAATTTTTCAAAGAACTGTTAAAAATACTTGTTTTTATTGAAGACATCATTTTTGTTTAAAGAAATTATACGATTACATTTATTTAAAAAATCGTTTTAAAAGAAAAATTAGTTAATTTTAATTACAATTATTCTAATTTTTCATTCAAATGAATTTTTTATTCAATCCTAATATAAAAGTTTTAAATAATTTTAATAATTTTTCTCTAGAAAAAAAGATTTTTTTCACTTTTAGGATTTTAATTTTTAAATTAAATTATTCCACTTATGTGAATTGAATTTGGAAAAATAGATTCCATATTTAAGATAATAATAATTAATATTATATAATAAGGTAAAAATAATTTCATTTCATAATGATTAATAATTACAATATAAATTATTTATTACGATTATAGTTAAAACATGTATTTTTTCATTACATGTTCTTATGTTATAATTAATATTCAATAGAAATAATATTTTAATTATATATTTTATATATTTTATTTATAATAACTGGGACAAAATTTCCTAATGTATCTCATTTTATTTTTAGTTATAATGGATAAATTATCTATTTTAATAAAAAGAAACAAGTTGTCATGATAAAAACAAAAAATGTAAAATTATGTAAAATTAAAAGGTTATGTAATAACATGTTTAGAACATGTTCTTCTATTTTTTATAGGAGTTTAATATAGAAGATATAATTCCTTTTATCCATTATTTTTCATATTTTGAGGCACTTGGGGTTTGATTAACTTCATGTTATTGAATAGTTTAAGATATTTACAAAAATATCACTCCTCCTCAATTATATAATTCACCTTCCTACCCTAATATATTTGAGTTTTTCTAGAAGAAAAAATATTGAAATCACTACCATGAATAATTATCCATGTTATATATCTTCTTGTAATCCCAAATTAAAAATCCTAGGGTTCTTAATATGTAACCAGTGGGTGTTGTTCTAAAAGAAGGTAATTATCTTCCCTAATAATTTCATGTTACTTATTCTATTACCACCATAATTAATGTAATATAAATTAAAATATAATAAAATAACTGTATAACATGTAACTATATTCTATTATGTTTATGTAATAACATATATTTATCCCCTATCCTGTCAAATTTAAAATTAAATATTCGATTGCGTGTATGGCAGATCATCACTTCACAAACCAATATATATTTTTTCATCTTCACTTATCATAGATTGATATAATAGAGAATTTAACATATTTAAAAAATATTTATAATGTTATAATACTTATTTAATTTTAATATAACAAATATCATTTTAATATCATTGTCTTTAGAATAGGATAATGTCGCTTGTGTGTAATATGAAGTACAATCTCCAAATGCGATGTGATTTGTTCTTCACATACGCTTTACATGGAATGTAATAAGGATAATGTAATGAAAATATGTGATATATATTAAAAAAATGACTATTCAGGGGTAATATATTATTTATCATTAATTTGTTTTATCTGTCATGAAAACAGAAATTGCATTCATGTGTAAGTATGACCTACCATCTCCATAAATTGAGTATTTCATTTTCAATATCTAACTATTATGTAACACTATAAATACTAATATTCTGAATATATATGATATTTATATCATGGATTAAATTTTTTATATTATTTTACCACATTCAATATAAAATGAACAAAAATAGAATTTAAAACGCAGCTAAAATGTAGAATGGTTACTACCAAAAACATGATTTTAACAAATAATTCCTAATATATTGGTAATAAAAGGTCATTATTAGAGTATATATGGTATGATTAAAATATTAAGGGTTTGAAATATATTAATTATGAAAAAAATTTATTATTCATGAGGTTTAGACATATATGAAGGTGAGAGTTAATATAACTAAATTTCATATCAAATTGTATTCTTTTGGACATATGTTATGTTATCCACATATAAATTTTTATGAGTTTTATGTACATCATATATTACATGTTATATAATGAATTTATTTATAATTACTTTATTAAAATTTAATATTTATTTTATTCTTCCATGGGGATTATGATTCAAAATATACACATATAGAAAAATATTTATGTTACAATGTCATATTTTATTTGGATTTTTTATTATTACGTATATAATGATGATGTATTATGATATTTTTCTAAAGACACTATTTTATTTTTTATACTCTATTTATGTCAATAAAATACCTGTTTTCTTTCCATTTTCATATATTAAAGTATTAAAAATACCAAAATATTTATTTTACAAAAAATCGACATTACTTCTCACTTCACACGAATTCACTTTTATTCCATGTCTATGTATTCTAAAAAACATTAAAAAAAATTTAATTATTTTTAAAAAAATTAATATATTTTTATCCATTATTTAATTATTCTTTATCAAATTAGAATTAATATTCATGTGGTTTTCCAAACATGGACATTTTGGATTTTATAAAAAAATCATTTTGATATGTATGACAAGAACAAAATATACCACTATCGTGACCAATCATTGTTTTAAATTAATTTTTAAATTTTCCAAATATTATTTTAATAAATAATTTTATAATATATTATGATAAATTAATTCAAAAAGTTGGTTTTCAATGTGAAAATTTTAGTTTCCTCAAAAAATATTCCAAGAGATCTTTAAAAAAATTCATATTAGAGAACATAATTTTATGTTTCTCATGATATTATGGTGATATGAAAAAAAGGATATAATTCATATTCATTATATAAATTTTTTAATTCCATGATGATAATATTTTTAGGAATATCATTCCTTTTCCACAGGATATTCTATGATGAAATAGAGAAATGTTTATGATAGCCATTTTTTCAAAGGTAGTGATATGATGAAGGTTCTATGAACATATAGAAAAAAAATATGTTTTATGTGATTGTTGGGTACTATATTTCCCTCCAATAAATTGGGTAATTAATAATTTTACTGGATCCCAATGGGTACATTTGAAGTTTCCCAATCCTAAAAAATGGTATACAGGGAGTTATCCAAATCCTGAAGTAGGGTATATGGGAAGTTATCCCAACACCAAAATAGGGTGCATGGGAGGTTTCCCAATCCCTATGTCGATTCATAGGTTTTTATCCAAAGACAAAAATGTTATAAATGTCTCAGTTGGTCACCTTTATATAAGGTTTTTTATACGTATGTGTATGCCAAAACTCATTATCTTATTCCAATGTTATACTCTCATGGAATCTATAATTTTATCAATTTATTATTCTTGTATAATGAAAATCCAAAATTAATTCCATGAATAATGTTTAAAATATATTATATATGTGGTATTCTTTTTAAATTTTATGTTCATATTCTAATTCTCGTATGATCATGTTATTATTATGTGATCGTTGATATATCTCTTATTTACCCATACTGAGAATCTAACCACATACTTTGTCATGTTTTCTTTCATAGGTTATGAAAAAAGGTTCATATATGCTATGTTTAAGATGGGTTCTAAATATAAAGACATTAGTTGAAAAATATATAATTCACCTATGAACCAGTTTTTTTTGATTCCATGTTTCCAAAGTCGATATACCAAATGAGTCTATAGCGTATCATTAAGTAATCTAATGAATATTCATATATGAATATTTAATATTTTTGTATGAGAATATTTGGTCAATATAGCTTGTGTCAGAGATAGGTTTAGTTAACTATTAGAAATTATGATAAGAAATGATTAGTGAGATCCCTATGTATATTTATAAGGATATGTCTAGGAATATGTCTAAGGATGAGTATAAGGTTGAGTAAAAGTATATGATTATTTCCTATAATTTTATAAAGGATTTAGTGAGTGGTTTCAATGAAATTACATCCATATCTGGATACTATAAGTGAATATGTCTCTCAAGAAGAGGCACCTAGTAGAAATAACTCTAAAAAGGGAACATTGAGCTTGCCTCAATTATCACTTTGTGTATGATAATGGGACTTCCTTATAACCTAGTTTTATACTACTAAGGGATATTATAATTAAATTTCTAAAATTATTATGAAAAATCAGGAAGGATTTAAGTAGATGAATACTATGAATAACCTTGGATAAACCTATACTGTCATATATTGAAATGAATGTGTCATGATTTAGAAATCCTATAAATAGTTTTTTTTAATATGTATTCTACTATTATGAATATACTTTCCCATACTATGTTTTTTGGTATCATTAATTTATTAGAACATTATGGAACCATATTAATTCTAAACCAAATAGGAAATAAAATGATTTTCTTTCCAAGTAACCAAATGATATTGGAGATGGAATGAAAAATATTGTTCTATGCTCACAAAATATTCTCAGACAACGAATCATGATGAATATCAATATGATCAAATGTGGGAACAAATTTTTTTTGATTCCTTCATGAGGAAACATGTACCTTATTTTCATGATTCTATTGAACCACTATTTTTTACAAGTGGATAAGTACAATTGAAAACATAATTTCTATTCTCCATTTTTTCAAATCATGAAAAATTATGTTTTAACATTATCATTTCAAAAATTATGTGGATAAATGGTTTACTATAATAAAGAGTATAAGGAAACCAGAGTAAATTGACTCCATGGACTTGGTTTAGTATAAGATATTCATTTTTTATAAGCACATTCCTTATATTCCTTTTATGAAAATGAAAGAGTAATTATTTGGGAAGATACATATGGAGGATGTATCTGTTGGTACTTTTGAAGAAAATTTTACTTTTCCTATTATGTATGCTTATGGTATTATCATTCAACCTGAATGTATGGTAGATTGATTTTGTAGTGGTGTAAAACAAAGTCTTCAAATCGATTAATCCATGAGGGACATCAATAGAATCAAAAATTCAATTGAGAACTATAAAAGTGGAAATGGATATTAGAGTTACCCATCAGACTTATTGTATTGATAAGAAAATAATGATTTGATTGAATAGAATCTATAAAAACCATGGAAATAATACGATTTGCTTCCCTTTAATATCAATTTTTGGTAGAAAACAAGGAGGAAAATGTGTTAAAGTGATTACTAACATTTATTAGTTTTGAGAGGAATGTATTTAGGGGTCTGAATGCTAAAGTGATAGGAATAAATTACATAATGATGGGAATATAGGGTAATCCCATGAGAATGAACTACCCTTACTCTCATTCTTTATGTGGGAGGAATTTGTGATTTATGTGAACTAATTCCATAATGAAATGCCTAATGAGATTAATAAGCCACAAAAACCTCTAAAAATATAATGAATGGAAATATTATTCAATCACAACAACATAAGTCAATCATTACTATTAGGGAACACTTATCCTTTACTCTAGAGTTTCGAAATTCATGTTGGAATTTATATGAATGAGACCTGTGAAAAAATTGTTTTGTCTATTAGTGAAATTTTATATGATTTGGAGCATTGATGGAATCCCTATACATGGAATCTAGAATAATGAAATCACATTTGTTATTTTATAAATTAATTACTGAAACTAACCACCTAATATAAATTTATATTTATTGTATCATAGATTAATTAATAAATTAATGTTGAATTATTTTTTGGAAGAATTTATGTATCCTTGTAATGTTAAATTAATAGTTTTGGATACTATCATGGGATTATGAGTTTTGGGTTCATCGCATGTTCAAATTCATAGACACCTATTTTGATTTTTTATGTAATGTGAGTTTCTCATGATTAATGATATATTGAGATATATCTATGGAAAAAAACATTTTTTCCATGTTTCAGTGAAAAAGATACTTGATAAAGAATGCACTTATATTTTTTAGAAATAATGTTAAATTTATTGGTATCATTTAGGTATATATTATCTATGATATTGAGGTAATAATTTATTATTGAATCTTCAGAATGTTTTATGAATTATTTTAATATATTTTTGGAAAAAAGGTTAAGACACCAGTTTATTGAAAACCTGTCACATCCAGAAAATCCATAGAGATCAAACACACACTCGAAAGATAAGAAGGTTATAGTGTCTACCACTGACCTATGTGAAGATTATTTATCATTGGACAACATGCAGATTTATATTTTTGAGTATTAATATCAATATAGGGTATATAATCAGGATAAGATTGAGAGAAAATATTTTAAGGGGATGATACAACCATTGTCTATAAAAGTATGTAAATGGGAAAATATAACAATGGATTTTTTGTTTGGACTCCCAAAAATGTCTATAGGGAATAATTCTCTATGGTTCATAGCTTATCAACATAAAAATGTTGTGAAAAATCATTGATATATGCAAAGAATTCCATATTTATCAACATTCTAGAATAAAAATTATAAATTTATAAGGTTTCAAGAAGAACCACACTCTATTTTATCTAATAAATAAATGAGGTTTACCATGAAGTTTTGGGGAATTATTCATCAAGCACATGATATGGATGTGTATTCTAGAACTCCGTATCTACATCAAATGAGAAAAATTAAAACCCAGATGATATATTGTTATCTTATTCTATGGATTTCAAAGTTGCATGGGTTTAACACATTCCTTCAGTTGAGTTCACTTACAACAATTTCTTTCACTTGAGCATTCAAATGGATTTTTATAAATACCTCTATATAAATATGTGTAGAAATCTAGTTTACTAGAATGATGTTAAAGAAGAAAATATAGTTTGATATGATATATCTTATTAAATTGAAGTGGGGGTTAGATGCATTCAGTAACTCATAAGTGTAGATAAATGTTGTCAAAAACATTTGGCTGAAAACTGCTGACATGATCAGAAATTTGAGGACGGTAAGAAGCTGAATCTATAAATTTCATCACCGAAGAATGTAATGAGATTTGTATTGGGGGAAAACTAATCCCTTTGTATATTTATCCCTTAGAAAGTAATGATTTTATTTTGATGGTAGATTATAATTTTCCCCCCAATGAACCTCTCTTGGGTTCTTGAGGTGTTCCATGTATCTCTCCTGGGGAAGTACTTACCTAATCCTTCACATGTATTGAACTCAAAGGTCATACTAGTAAAACCTTATATTTATTTTTAAAATCAGTTGGTAGAGTTTTTAAATTATATAGAAAATTTCTATGAAACAATTCTATTAGTATAGTCAATGTTTTATAGTGAAACAACCAGATTGGGGAAGATATGAGGGAACATGAAATGTTATGAGGTAGAAGTATAATCATTTATCTGTATTAAAGTAATGAATTTTGAGGAAAAATTTATTTTTAATTGGGATAGAATGTGAAACCATTATTTTTTATGGGATATATATTTGAAAATAAATTTAATTTCTCTAATAGAATGTGTTATATGTAACACTGATTTTAAGAAAACATTGGTATACTACTAGTATTATTATTTAAACATGGTCATAATAACCTAGTCATTAAACGTGGAAATATGAATTATAAAAAAGGAATTTTTAAAAGTATGTATATTTTTATATATGTAAGGAATACAAGTTAATAATAAAGTATCACATTATTGGTAATGTATTTATACTTTTAGAGAAAAAAAATTTCTCAACAAAACGTTTTTGTTGATTGTTGTGAATAAATAATAACATTATGTTTTTACAATTATAAAAACATTATTTAAAAAAATTAACTTCAGTTTTGGAATCAAAATTTCTAAATTTTCTTTGGGACAATTTTTATTAATTTATTAGAGAATATTAAATTTGTGAGGAATACTGAAAAATAATGGGTTTTGAATGTTCCATGCTTTTTTATAGAATTTATAATGATTAATTTTCTTATAAAATTGTACTAAAAGTAAAATTAGCTGTATTATATTATAACTAATCCAATTTTTTCATTTTAATAAATTTCATGTTGAATTCTGATAAAAATCATTTTTCAACATTTCAATAAAAAATCTTTATTACCCCACAATTTCATCGCATCTATTAGTTGAATTTTTAAAACATATTATTATACTTATATAAATAAAATTATGAAAAAAATATTAAATATTTTTAATAATATTAATATATATTATATAATATTTTTTAATTAAATTGTGTTCATAAAAATTCATAAAGTCAATAAAATCATTAACCTGATTAAGGTTAAAATGAGGTTTTTCGCATTATACACACTTATGTTAAAATTAATTTTCCACCTGAATAGAATTTTTATTTATTAAGTATTATATAATATTTATATTATATGGTTTAAAATTATCTAATATTTATCATTTTAATTGTATTCTTAAAACATAAATTATCGATGTAAATAAAAATATGCATGTTGTCATGATGAAAATAAAAGGGTAAAAGTAGGTATAAATAAAGTCTAAAGAAATAAATTTTCAATACATGTGGTCTTTTGTGGGTGTGGATAAACAATATAATCCCACCTATCCATTATTTATCAACATTTTAGGTACATGATGTGATAGTGAATTATTATTATTCAACAGGTTTGGTTATTTTTAAAATTTCCACTCCCCTTAATTATAAAAGGGAACCTCATCCCCTCATTTATTCACACCAATTATGAAATATTGATAAATAAATCCTTGAAAAAATCCCTCCACAATATACTTATCCAAATTTTATATTTTACTCGCATCCCAAAATTCTTACGCTGGTTTCTTTAATAATATATCTAATGGGGGTTATCTAAGAAAAGATAATTGCCTTCACTGAACACTTTCTTCTTTACTTCATCTCTTACAACCTTCATTCAGGTTCTATTATTTAAAATATAATAAAATAATTATCAACCATATATTAATATTTTATTATGTTTAATAAATTTCATATAACTATATCCTCTTCCATTAAATGGGAAACTAAATAGTCAGTTGCATGTGCGGGAGACTATTGCCTCGTGCAGTAAAGTAGTTTTTTCCATCACCACCTCTCAAAGTTGTACATAATGATGGGTTTAATATGTTTATATTATATTTGTGATATTATTATACCTCTTAAATTAAAATATTATAAATAAATTCATATATTTCATTCTTTGGGAATATTGTAATGTTGTTCGTGTATATAATAGACTACCGCCCCATAAAGAAATGTAATTAATTATTCACATATGAATTACATGGAAATTAATAAGGATATATATAAACAAAATATGTTATATATATTGTATAAAAATTATTCTAGAAGTTAAATATATTTTTTAACTTTATTTTATTCATCCTTGGAGAAAATGGACAAAATGCTCATCTGTACGTACGACCAACACTCTCTATGAATAGAGTATTTTATTTTCAATTTCTAACATTAATGGACTGATATAAATACATATATAATGAATATATATTATAATTAATCATTCTGAATATTATGTATATTATAAAACTATTTTCAAAATAAAATTATTTAAAATAATCAATCAAAACATTACTGCAATGAAAAGTAGTTATGACCTGAAATGTAATTTTAACAAAGAATTATTAATAAATTTGAAATAAAATGTCATAAGAAAATAATATATGGTATGATATATATAATTATTTTTATGAAATATATATGTGTGATAAATGATTATTCGTGATAAATGAGGTTTGAAGTTGTACGATGGAAGTCAATGTTTAAGGTAATAGAATTTCTTACCAAATTATCTTCCTTGGGACATCTATTTTGTTATGAGCCTATTAACTTTCTGAGGTATACGTACAAAAAAATTTACATTTTATATAATTAATATATTTATCCTCATTATATTTAGAGATTAATTTTAATTTATTATCCCATAGTTTTTATGGTTTATAAGAAACCCAAGTTGTAAAAGTTTAATGTCACAATCTCATTACTCATTGAGATTGTTTATAGATAAATTTTCGACAAAGATATATTATGATATATCATTCATGAAACTAATTTATTTTATTATCCTAAATTATTTTTGAGGGAAATATATTTTTTTCATTTAATTATCCTCTATTGTTGGATTAAAAATACAAAAAAATGTTTTAATAGAAAATTTACAATATTTATCTTTTCAGTCCAAAACACTTTTTATTCAATTTCCATGATTTTTAAAAATGTTTCAAAGAATAATTTTTTTCATACATCAAATTATTATTATTTATATTCTTACCAATTTTTTTTGTTTTCTCAAAATGTATTAAATGGAATATTAATGTTATTTATAATCAAGGAACTTTGGATTTCATGAAAATTAAAAAAGAATATTTATTTTAACCTGTATGATATGAGAAATATTTCCAATAATATTTACCTAATCTTTTGTTACATAATCATTTAAAATATTCAAAAATTATTTTTATTTAATTTTATTTTTCTAATTCTATGTGATATTTTTTTATCAAAATGTTATTTTAATGGTGAAAGGTGATTTTTCTAAATGTAAATTCCATTTGATCTTTCAAAATATTTTCTTCCTACTATAACATCATTTAATGTTACTCTTTATTTAATAGGGATATGAAACTAGGACACCATTATTATTCATTCTTTGAATTATTTCTGTCCATTATGAAATTATGTTTATAAAACCATTACATTTTCCACAGTTTATGCTATGATGAAATGATGAAATGTTTATGAATCCCAATTATCTTCTTGGGTGATGATATGATTAATGTTTTGTGATATTATAGCACATAAATTAATCATTTATGTTAATATTGTGATATATATCTCCATCTAATTCATTGGTTAATTATTAATGTTATATAATATCTAAGGTTATATAGGAAATTTTCCAATAACCAAAAAAGGTTACATGTAAAGTTATCCCAAGATCGAAATTTAGTATATAAGTATTAATTTCAATATATAAAGAGGTTACATATGAGGTTATCCATAACTTGAATGTGAATTTATACCAATACTAATATGTTGTGAATATCTTTTTGGGAAGCTGTAGAAATAAGTGTTTATATACTTATGTGTATTCCAAAACCCTAAGTATTTTGATGATTTAAAGATCTCGTGGATTATTTTCATTTATTACATTATGATTTATGTATCATTAACTATAAGGATTTTTTCCATGAAAAATTTTTATGATCAATGATATGAAGGGATTGGTTATAAAATTTTAAGCTCTTGCTATCATAACCTTATGCTCATGTTATTCGTATGTGATCATTGATATCTCCCTTGTTCACCCTTACTGAGCATCTCAGATCACACATTATTAAGTTTTCATCCCTATGTTTTTAAAAATGATTTATGTGTTATATGTCTAAGAAGGGTTCTAGAAAAAATAAATTATTTTAGGAGATGTAGTTCACCTATGAACCAATTGTTTATATTTCAATTTTTCCAATGGAATTATAGATAAATTATTCTTGTGTGGATTATTATATTATGTAATTAATATTCATCTGTTGGGACGTAATATTTATGTACAATAATTTTGGGTATTTACATGGTGATTATAATAATTCACTTTGGATTACCAATCTCTTCATAATTATTTTAAACAAATTATAATTTTCTTCTTCAATAATTTCTTTAAAACCCACAATTAAAAATATTTTATGAAAAACACTCTTTATCTATAAAAATACATTAACACTTAAAACACTCATCTTTATTACATAAATTGAAATGAATGTGTAAACACATTTTAAAATACTATTTTTTATTTACAAAATTATATAAAATATTTTATCAATATTTTTCATTTCATGTACCACATGAAATACCAAGTAAAACCATGAAAATACCATTAAAAACATATTTATAATTATCAAATTGAATTTCTAAGTGCCATTTGGTAATAAATACAGACTTCTTAGGTGAAAATAAATAATATATCAAATTTACACTATTATATAAAACAAAAAAGTTTCAATATTTATGAAAATCATGATAAAACATTATTTCATTCATTTAGGACCTATAAACACTTAAAACACCATTTTTATAAAATTAAATCAATATACTAGATCCCATATATCAATAGATATGTCATTATAAATTAGAACATGGGTAAATCCCAACTGGAATCAATGTTTAATGGTCAAGGACATCAATAAATGGATAAATGAGTCCCAATAATGGAATCAAAACCCCTCTCTATAAGAAAGACCCAAAATGTTGTTAGTCTAGTTTCCCATCAATTCAGTTGAATTCAATGCAGCGAGGGGGGGGGCGAGAATAATATAATAAAATTTTATGAAAATAGGGATTAGTTGCCTTTACATGGAGATATATCCTTGAATCATGAATCAATAATTTAAAAACCACTATGAAGGAGAGGATGCGGGTTGAGGGGAGGCGTACATTCAAGGGGTGTCTGTTAGGGGAGTAATGTAAACCAATAAAATAAAATAATGCAATTTTTTGGAAAAAGAAAAAAATAATTCAATGGAAATTATATTAGTTTACCATAATTCTTTCTATCCATATATCAAATAATAGATACCCCAAACATACAACAAACAATTTCCCCTAGGATCATACACATTTTAACTCACTATATGTTACCCCTTCCAAAATGAACTGTCTAAAGAAAGACCCAAATGAATGAATTATGTATAATTTACTAACCATATGGGATAACATTCAAACATATAATTTTTTTAAAAACATTTATACTAAAATTTATTGAAATATATAATGACCAAAAATAATATAAAAAATTATAGTAACAAAGATTATTACACAACATTGCTAATTAAAAGACCCACTAGTTGTATGATATAATATTATTTTTTTAGTAATTACATTTAATAATTCAATATTGACATCCATCAAGTAGTTTTTGAATTTACATTTAATAATTCAATAGTTACTTGTACATTACGTACATAAATATTTCATCATATTAGATTAATATTAAATACATAACAAATTGATCCATGCCAAAATCATATAGGTTTACGGTATTTGGAAACATGGATACATAAACAACTAATTCATAATAGATCAATTTCATCTCCCACTTTTTTTTACGATTATCACCCTACATATACATATCACACATAAACCCAATATTCATAGCTTGTGGAAAGTAACCATGATAAGTGGTGAGTTCATATTATCCAGTAAGAGTGAAAAGGGATAGATAAATGATCACATAAGCATAATCTGATCAGAAGGGTATGAGGATATGATCTAAATATTATAAAACCTTATTATGCATATCATACATCAAAATATTGAGTAATGGAATAAACCCTATTCATTTATAACACATTATTAAAAAGGATTAAAATAATGGGATCCAAAATAGAATAACATTGGCATAAGACTTAATATTGTGTCCTACACATGATCATATAAAATAAATTATTTAGTCATGGAAAATTTTCAAGACAACCATAGTGGATGGGATTCACACCCCACACCTAAATATAATTATACAATTCCCCCCCACAAGACTATCATATTTAATAAATTAACATAAAAACTAGGTTAACTTCCAATTCCAGTTCTTATTATATCATGAGGTATCTATCTTTACTCAATGCATTATAGGGAAAGTTAATCATTTATTCACTAGTCAAATAATTAAAATAATAATTTTTTGTACCAAAAGATCATAAAATAGTCATAATTTCAGAAACCGTGGATGTGAATTGGGTTTCATAAAAATTTCATCATAATATCATAGCATTCTATGTGGAAGAGAAATGAGTTTCATAAAGGATTAATCAAAGATTTACTGACCCGTGTGAATAAATTAGTTTCTTAGAATAATACTTCTATCATCATCATCATTTTCCATCCAAATAATAAAAGCAGGGGTATCATTTGATCATAATGCATTAAATCAAATGTAACGTAAATGAATTTTATCAAAGATTAAAAATTCCATTAAAACATTACATGAATAATTCTTGGGAAAAATATAGTTTTAAAATAAAATAACATATTCAACATCTAAAAAAATACCGAAGTAGTAAATGGGAAAAAAGTTCATTCAGAAAAATCCTAAAAAAAGTAAATAAATCTTCTAATCATTTATAATTCATGATAGTTTAAAAAAAATCATGACTTGTACATTAAAATAAGGATTTTGATAATAAATTTGGTAAATAGTGAAAACTACCCAATTAAGCAAATAAAAAAGTATTATATTAAATATTAAATAATGGATAAAATGAATTAAAAAAACAAAAGAAAATAAAAAATTATTATTGAAAATATTTTTAGAAAAAAATGAATTTTAAGAAAACAAATTTGCATCCAGATAGAGAGATAAAGTATTCATTCCTAAAAAACATCCTCTAGGTATCTAGATTAATTAATGATATGAAGATTAAAGGAACATATTAACCTTCATAAAAAACAATAGTATAAAACAATTAATTTTAATTTGGGGTTATAGGTCATAAAATCCATTTATCAAAAACATAATAACGAAATCCTTATATACAGTGAGATTGAAACATAAATCTCTAACCCCAACATAAAATTTCCTTAAAAGTGATTAAAAATAAAGAATAATAAATTTCTATTTTCTAAATTCATATAAAAAAATTAGTATCATAACTATAATATCATATATGATACACCTATATTATTTTATCACATATTTATTAATAATTCTTAAATTTAAATCATCATTTCATGGTGTTAATTTTTTAAGTTTTTCATAAAAAAAATTCAGTTATACAGTTCTAGTACTTGTAAATTGATGAAGGATAAATCATATATAGATTTTTTACCATGATATGAATATAACATAATATCATTATAAATATATAGTTATCTGTAAAAGTTATAGATAGAAAAATGAATTACACCATTTTTGGAGATAGTAAGTCGTACAAACATATGTATGTTGTTTCAATTTTATGATGCATAGTCAAAAATAAAGGTAAACATAATTAAACATTCTATAATAATTATTATACGGTGTATTTCATATATATACTTTCATTAAATTTATATTTATTATAATTGATATAAACCATAAATTAAAAAAAAATCACATCTATTTGTAGAGGTGTTTGTCCACACGTACGCATGAGCTGAATTATCATTTTCGAACTGATTGGAATTATATAGATAATGTGTGTTCTAAAATAATAAAAATAATCAAATATATATAATATAATTAATTTATTGTTTTATAATTTTTAATATAATTTTATAGGTGTTATAAGGTGAGATAAAATTGAAAATGATCATTAAAGAGTTATACCTCTTTCTAAGGAAACCCCTTTGGTCTTACATCTTAAACCATAAAAGGATTGAATTTTTAAAATAACATATGCTCTAAGATGTGGTTAAGGATGATAAAAATTTATTATGATTGTTATTGGTAGATATATAAGGAACCCACGTTGTGAAAAAAATGAAGGAGATGAGTTTCACATTTATAAGTGAGGGGATGATCGCTGTTGGAATTACATAAAGTATTAAATTAATACAAATTCAATGTAAAAATGGATCCAAATTGATATAAATGGAATATTTAGTGCATTTTATATTAAATAATATCATAACCTTTTTAAAATGTTTTGGTTATATTTTCACCCTTATCTATTAGTTTTAACCCCCGTTATCATTTTTTAACAATTTTTGTGGTATCAATGTTTCCAATAAATTAAGGGTCAATAATATTACCATAAATATGAATGTGATCAATTAATGGATTAGGGTTAATGTTTTAACTATATAATATTAATTTGGTTTAATAGTTTCCTTTATTTATTATAAAATATCACTAATTGTTTTTCAAACTATTCAATTGCATTGAGTTTTAAAGTAACACAACTCAAAAACAATTTTAATATAAATCGTTTAAATATACATAATATATTATATTTATTTATAAAATTAATGTATGGTAATAATCCACCCATCTTTTATAACATTTTATATTTTTAAAAACATTTATTTTATTTTTCTACTAATTGATTAAATACTATATTAGTGTTGTGTAAGTGTGTATAGTAATTATTAAATCACTAAATTTTTTTAAAAAAACACTATGATAAAAAATAATAACTTATCTATCAGTTAAATATTTATGACAAAATATATCCTCTTTTATCCTTGTAAAAATAGTTTACTGATATTAATGTAACGAGTGTGACATTTTTTATTTATTCTTTTTTTTAAAATAATATAATGGTCGTGATAAATAGAAATGGAAAAAGTGGGAAATTGATATAATCATTGATAATAATGGTAAAAATAATCTCATCCAATAGGATAAATACAAGTGTTGGATAAATTTTAATGCTTTATCCCAATTTTTTAGCCTTTTTACCTATTTTACTATTATAGATATGAAATATATTTACCAATGTCAAAATCCATAAGGACAAAGAAATAAAAGAGGAAAATTTACAAATTATTTAAATTATTATTAAAAATATGGTATCCATTTCTCACGGTTCAATTCCTATAATTGGAAGGTATCTAGATTAAAATAAGTTCATAATATGCCATGAACACCATTTTTAGGAAAATTAGGTTCCAAGAAAAACCTAGACTTATTCTCATCTCATTCCAAGAAAAAAACATTAGATGAATGTTAATAAATTTTATTTAATATATTATATTTTAGTTTCATAAAAATTATTCACAAATATATATTAATCTATTTTATATAAATAAATACACATTTTTCTTATAAAACTGGTTTTTAGAAAAATAACTATATTTACCTTCAAAAGAATTTATTTCCATTTCTTACCATTGTATATCCAATGAATTTATTTTATAAACATTTAAAATAAATTTATTTATTAATTTAGTTATAGTTATTTATAAATTCCAATCCAACAGTAATTTGATAACTTTCACATTAAATAATAAATTTTCAATACTATCGTGTGGTAAATATAAACTCTGTATTCTATATAGAAAAATCATTATTTTAAATAAAAATATTTAAATGGAAATATAATATAATCTAGAGGAATTAGATTATGTCCTACATAAAATTAATTTATCTATAAAAACTCTATTACCCCAATACAAACAAATGATGATATCACTCTTTCATCACATCACCAGGTTCGTATATAGAGTCTACAAATTTCATATTCCTCTAGAGAAATTTATCCTGGTGAGTAGTCTTATTCCAAAAAACATTATCTATATAATCCAAGAATTATAGTGGGTTTTTCCTTTTTTAAAATATCATGTTTTGGTGGTTTAACATATGAGTTCAATTCATGTGAATGATCAGGTATATACTTCTTTATGAGTGAAATATGGAATGTATTATGAAATTTACATAGGTTTAGTGGATTCTCCATGCAATAAGTTACTTCCCCTAATCAATGAATAACATAAAATGGGATAATATTCCTAGGTATCTGGTTTTCATTACTTCAAAATAAAATAATATTCTTATATAGATAAGTTCAGAGAAATACCATCTGGCCAATTTTATATTCCATATTTCATTGATGATCTTTAGTATAATTCTTTTTTCAAATTTGAGCTTCGTTAATTTTAATTTGAATAAATAAAAATTAATATACCATTTCCTCAACTAGATCAATTACCAATATCTTAATTTCGATAAATTTATTCCATCACATTGGATTCATACACGTCCTTCCAAATAGAGATTTATAATGAGCCATTTAAATGCTCATGTGAATGATGTTATTATAAGAATACTAATGTAATGGAAGGTGTTGATCCCAACCACCTCTAAAATCCATAGAATATTATATAAAGAGAACGTATATGGTTTTATTCATTCTATAAAATGAAACATCTATCTTTGGATGACATGTAGTATTAATACCAAACTCTAAATCTATAACATTCATAATACTTCTCCCGAACATCGAGGCAATCCTCAGATCCCGATCAGATACAAGAGTATAACACCCCAAAATTTTAAAAAATAACTTCTTGTTTGATAGAATATATAACACAAAAAAACAATATTAGAAAATATTATAAAAAAATTATACTTTACAATATATATTATTTTGTAAATAATTTCATTCTTTTTAATATCTTGGGATGCACACAATACTGTGTCTAAACAAAAAATGATACTCTATTAAAATATTAGTATTTAAATATACCCTTTATAACCATACTGTTATGCTGGAATATATGAATAGTATTTAGTAAAATAATAAAATTAAATGGTTAAAAAAATTTAAGATAAATTATATTTTAATCAATTTATTAGATATAAAATAAGAATCATTTGAAAGGCAAATAAATGTTTTTATTTCTAAAAACATTATTTTTCTACGAGGTTATTTAGTCTTTCTTTGTGCACAACATTTAAAATAAGTTTTTACCAATTTTTGAATGTATAGTTATAAAATAACAAAATAATTTTTTATCTATATTTCCACATTATCTTTTTTAATATTTTCGAAATTTTTTAGAAATTTTTTATTATTTGATTATTAGTGAAAAATGTAAATTTTTATTAAAAATAACTTTTTCTTTATATTATTTACGATGTTAAATTATATTTTCATTTTTTTACAATTAAAATTATTTAAAATAAATTAAATTTAATAATTTTTTCTAATTTTAATCAATTTCAAATTGAATAATGATATAAATTCATTTTTATCTTTTAAATATTTTCCTACAGAAAAGATGATTTTTTATTGTGTCTACTAGTTTAATTTTAAATTAAATTCTAAGACTTATATTAATTGTATTTAATAAAATTGATTACATATGTGTAATTAGTATAATTTATATAATATAATAATTTAAATTTAATTATTCATCATAACAATTTGGGGAAACGTTATAAATTAATTACCATAGTTAAGGGAAATGGGTTTAATTTGGTTTAAACTAAGATATAAAGTGTAAAAATAACCTATAAACATTCCAAAAACAAATTTAGAGGAAATATTTAAACAATAAAACCTCATTGGTTCAATAATTACCAATTTCGGAGGTTTCATCATGAAAAAACTTAGGTTTAAATGATTTTTTACAAAAATAATAAGTGTGTCATCTCCCACAATTATAAATGGCCACCCATGTCCCCCACTATTCACACATTAAAATCCATTTTATTATTACAATAACAATTTAGTTATATTCCTTAAATACCTCCCCGAATCATATATTTCTTGGATAGACCATAAATCTAATCCAGGAAGGCATTAGGTCAATCCTAAAGAGGTCTTCTAGAGAAGAGGTGAGATTCTTGATCAATCAATTTTATATTATATATTCTTCCACTACCCCCAAATATTAATCAACCATTATATAATAATAAAACCATAATATAGAATATAATTATATTTTATTATATTAAATTAATAACTTATATCCACCTCCACTTCCATCAAATGGGAAACAGAATCATTAATCATGTGTACGACATACTACCGCCTCATGAACCGATGTTACTCATTTTCCATCAACAACACTCAGGATCATATATAATGATGTATTTTATATTTACAAATTATTTTTTATAAAAATAGAAATTATATAATTATAATATCACATATACATTCTTACAATCGAATACATTTAAAATAACAAAACGCTGCTCTTGTGCACGGTGGTCTACCACCTTGTGATGTGATGTGATTCATTTTTCACCTAAGAATCACATTGATATTATTAAGGATATATTTTACTAATATAAATTATATTTATATAATAATAATTTTTAAAAGTTTAATTATTATTTATTTTCCTTTTTTTTCATCCGTAGAGGAAAATGGAAACCTAAATCTTGCATATTACATTCTACAATCTCCATATATTGTGTAATCCATTTTTTATCTCTAAAATTTATAGATTACAATTAAAATAAATGAAATAAATATATAATATATATGTATAATCAATAAAATTATTCAGATCTTGTACCCATTATAAAATTTAAATTACCAAAATCAATGAATAAAACCATACATGAAAAACAAATCAACTCTCACTAAATACTATGATTTTAACAATAAATTGTTAATAAACTGGTGGTAATAGCCTATGAGTAAGTCAAATATGATATGAGATGTTGGATTATTATACTATAATATATGTATAAAAGTCTCATAATTATTAAACTGAATATTTCGATACATTCGAAGGATGATGAACTTGGGGTATGTGTTTCTCGTCTCACATTTACTTTCATGAGAAATATTCCACATTCACCACTTATTCCATTATATAGTGTATATACATTACATTTGATATATCATATCATAATTTTTTTATATTATTTTTGTTTAATATTTTATTTTAATTAATATCTTTCATGGGTCTTATGATCCAAACATTACAAAACTAGAAAATATTTATTTCATGATCTCATCATTTTTTGAGATTGTTTATAGTTAAGTCTCCCTTGATGGAATAATTTGATATTTATATATAAAAATAATTATATTTTATTTTTAATTTTTATTCTAAAACATTTTCATGTAATATCTACATTTTCAACTTATTTTTTCTAAAAATGAATGAAAACATGCTATTAATAAAATCTAAATTTATTTATCTCTTCATTCAAAAATAATTTTTCATCGAAATCCATATTTTTTTAAAATGTTTTTAGAAATTATTTTAATCATTTTAAAATGATTATTAAATATATTTTTACCCATTTTTACATTATAAAAAATTTAATGAAATCTTTATGTCATTTTCAAAATAAGTCATGTTTGGATTTTAACGAAATTGTGTATCGAATCATTATTTTAACAATTATGGATTGAATAAAATATTCCACCATCATGACCACTCATATATTTAAATATTATTTTAAAAATATAAAAAGTTTATTTATAATGAAAAATATTTTCAAAATTCTTCATTAATAATTTTTTATAAAATTTATTTTAAAAGTGAAAAAAACAATTTTCTCTAGAATTTTTTTAATGACAATATTATTGTATTTATATTCATCTATGACATCAACCCTTTGATTTATATATGATAATATATGAATATATTTTATTTATATCAGTATTATTATTTCATTATATGATATATGATCACTTGTACTAAGGATGTGAATTATTATTACCATTCACAATTATATTCTGAATTATTTTTGAATAGGTTTATTTTCATATGGTAAGTATTAACATTTAAAATTTTACTTTTTTAATGTGAATTTTTATTTTTATAAGGTTTTACCTATTTCCAATGAATAATAAACTGAAATTTTTAAATGATAGGTGTGTCCTAGTTAAATAAATCCCTTTGATGAATCGTTTGGTCATATAATCCAATCAATATTGGGTTTTGTCCAAGGCCTTACCGGTTTATTTTTAGGTCTTGGCATAAAGTATTAACTATATGTTTTAGATATCTTGTATTATTCCGCCAGTCATTATAAATTTATTTACTAATATTCTATTTTTTTTATTCAATTATTTATAATATTTGTGTTTATGTTTTAAGATCATGTGATTAATTACATGGTACTATTTCATCATCATTTATTCCTACAAATTATTCTCAATTTATTGATTAAATTTCAAGTGATTTAGTTATTTAAATTATCATATTGATTAGTCCTTGTTTATTCATATCTTATGTTGTATGTATACAATAATTTAGAAAATGATCACACCACTTAATTATGTTTTATTTTTCCAAGGATACTATGATGTGTTTTTTGATTGATATTTAAGGTTATGATAAGGGGAATAATAGAATTTGATGATTTTTAATTTTTTGTTTAGAATATAAGGTAAATTTCAAATGTATATTTTTTACAAAGTATTCCAAGATATTTGTTCCATTAGGATCTGATAAATTGTATATATTTGAAATATAATATTTTAGACACTGGCTCTAGGTTACTGGAGTAAGGGTTATTACAATTGGTATCAAAGAAATTTTAGTAGATACCTTGGGAACTGGATTAAAGAAAAAATCGATTTGGGAACATAACCCTATGGTAGACAATGATGATATGTATATAACACCATATTAATGTTTTGGTAAAATTGAAATTTTATGGTTTTCAAAGAAATACATCACTATCTGGATACAATTAGTGGGAGTGGTTTTGGAACCGTTGTACCTAGGGGTCATAACTCCAAAAAGGGAATGTCGTGCTATAATGAAAAATCACCAAGTATAAAAATGGACATAAATGCACTACTATTTTGAACATCCATGTGAATATACATAGAATTACTATCATTTTCTTTATAAACCATTATGAAGGATTTGAAAATATTTTCATGATGTTGAATATTTATCAAATAAATCATGTTTAGGATTATGGGATTCTCCATGCTTACTGATTTCATTTTTAGTTATGTATTTCACTAGTTTTGGGATTATACATTATGATAATAAATGTTATCATATATTATAATGTATGAAATTTTTTAAAAATGGATACTAGTTGGAGGATTCAGGACTGTATCAATGTACATGATCTAAAGACAAATAATGATTCTTTTGTTAATGGTTTTATACCAATATTTCAAAGATAAATAATGTCCTAAAAATTCTCATCATATTAAAACATAATATCAATTGGTATAAAAAAATTTAAAAAGTTCACTATGTATTAATTCTAAAAGGGAATAAAGAAAAAAGGGGAATATAGAGGAAAAATTGATAAGGGAAAAATGGGAAAATGGGTTTCTTACATTCGATAATTCTTAAAAGAAACACCCTTGTTATTTCTTAAAGGGAATGAGAGTTTTCTACAAGAGTATAGAGAAATACCATCTTTATTGTAATTGTAAGGGTAATAAGGATATTGTAAAGGTTTAATTCGTAAATTGTGTAGATATTGGGCACTATGAAAATTAATTCCCAAATATTCACAGGAATATAACTCAATATAAAATAATTAGTCAATGAGAAAGTTATGTTATTACTAAATTTGATTTGGAATGATTAATGTTATTTTAATTTATTTAATAATTTTCTAATAAAATAACTTTAATCCATCATATTCTGGTTATAAAAATTATGAAATATATAAGGATTGTATAGATACACTATTTCACTAAGTATTGAAGAGCATTTATTAAATAGTACCAATTAAAGGGAAGAGTGAGTTAGTGTGAATTTGAACTTCATTAAAAACACAATTTTTTAGAGAGGATAACCATTAATATATGGTATATGTGGATATAATAATTATAAATATGTTTTAATGATGTTATTGGAAACCTTTGTTGTTTATATAATATTTCATGTAGTGATAAAGATATGATATTACAATTTTGATTCATTATAGTAATTATATTAATATGGTCATAGAAAAGGAGAACCTACATGTCTAGTGACAATAGATTGTATCTGGCAAGATTGTATTGATTGAACCCACAATTTAAGGGTGATATGAGTAAAGAACATACCACTAGACAACATGATGTTTTTGTTAAAAATTAAATATTTTTACTCAGAATATTTTATTGATAAATAGTTATATATTAGGTTATGCTAATATTTTTTGATAATATTTAGGTATATAGATTAATAAATATGGAAGGACATGGTACTCTTGTATTGATCTAATGATCCATTAAATATTGATTTTAGTGCTTCAATTAGAAAAAATAAATCATGGATATTCATTTCATAAAGTGAAAAATTAATTGGAAATTGTCTTAATCATAACAAAAAGATTAAATTACAACGTTAAATTAAAAATATATCATGTAATTATTTTCATAGTTTGGATCATAGAAGAATATCTCAACATTAAGGAAAGGATCCTGAAATGAAAATGGTGTCCTATTACCTTTATTACAATCTTATATTTATGGATTATTAGATGTTAAGATTTTCTTGATCATTCACTTTCCTATGTTAAATTATCTTTATCAGTCTCTATTAATCATTGGGCATTAGTATTTTATTCCATGTCTATATTAACACTTTCCACCAATGTAATCCTATTTGAAAACCCAATTTGTGTTATTCTAGTTAACCTTCATACATCTATTCATCTCTTATAAGTGAGATGTTATATTAACCATTTTATGATACAGGGGTTCAAGAATGGTATTTTCAAATTTCAATCCCTTGATCAATAAGATCAATATTAAATTGTAAGGACATAATATATTTAAGGAGAGAATGTTACACCAAATCTCGTAAAATATGCGTATAAGTTTTGATAGTGTATATGAAAAGACATGAATATTATATGCTCTTGTAACAAATATAGAATTTAAAAAAAATTATTGTTAAATTAATTTTATTTATTTTTTATCTTGTGATGAACACAACACACGGTTTAATCTAAATTTGATACTCTATTAAAAAATTATTATTTTAAAATTACCATTATAACCAAGAGGTTAAGTATGTGGGTATTATTAGAACTAACTAAAATATTAAAATTATATTTTGACACATGTATTAGATATATTCAATGTTTAAAAATTAATTATAAATAAATTAATATTCAAGTCATATAAAAATAATTGTTTTGAAAAACAATATTTTTATAAAATGTTATTTAGTCACTCTTTTCAAACATAGTTTATAATTAATTTTTAAGAATTTTAGAAAATTTATTTTAAAATAAAATATAATATATACATATAGAAATCATATTTGGGTAATTTTTTAATAATTTTCTCAAAATATGTTTTTTTAAAATAGTGAAAAAGACTTATTTTTATTAAATACTACTATATCATTTTAATTATTTTCAAGGATAAATTATATTTTAAATTTTTTAACATTTTATATTACTTATATTAAATTAAAATTTATCTAATTTAGGTCATGAGAATCATTTCCATACTTAATTCTGATAGTTTTTTTTACATTTGAATTTTTCATTTGGAAACCACACTTTTTTATCATCCATACAGGTTTAATTTTAAATTGAATTCTTCCACTTTGTTAAATTTAATTTCTAAACAAATATTACATTTTTAGCATAATTATAATTAATATTATATAATAATTTTAACATAATTTTTTATCATAATTAATCATGAAAATATTAAAAATAAATTATCACGGTTAAAGAAAAATGGGTTTACAGTGGGTTAAGCTAAAAAGATAAGGGCTAAAATGACCTACCAAATTATCCAAATTTCATTTTATTGAAATATTTGGACCTCATCACCCACGCACACACACAAATATATATATATATATATATATATATATCATTAATAACACTTTTTATACTCTGATGAAAATATAAGAATATTTTTTTAATTTATAGTTTTCAAAAATTTTGTATATGTCCTCTTCCCCACTTGTAAAAGGCCACCCCCAATCCTTCCATATTCACACATAAAAATCCATTCATTTTATCCAATTCCTACCCAAATATATTTCCTAAACATAATAACACAACCTAGAGTCCTTATATATGTAATAAATCCATTTTAGGATTATGTTACGTCAAACATAAAGAGGACCTATTAGGAAGATGTAACAAACTTAAACGATCGTTTCAATTTTATTTATACTTCCACCTCCTTAAAAAATTATTAAATAAGTATAGTATAATATAAATATTATCTATAATATACTGAGATATTATTATGTTAATTTTAATACATTTATTAATCTCCACATCCATCAGTTGGGAAAAGAAATTTTCTTTCATATGTATGGAGGGGAGCACCTCGTGAATTGATATAACTCATATTAAACCAACACCTATCACGATAAAATATATGTTAATTTAATATTTATATATATAATATTATTGATTTAATTATTTATATGTAATTATAATATCACATTTACCTTCCAACATTCCATTTTGTTTAAAATACTATAATGTCACATGTGTGTACGGTTGACTGCCGCCTCACCAAGCGATGTAATATGATTTTAACTTCCAATTTACATGGATGGTAATAAAGATGAAATTTATTAATATAAATGATATATTAAACATAATAATGATTGTGTAAATGTTATTTACTGTTTATTTTCCCTTAATTCCATTCATCGTGAAAAATGGAAACGGTGTTCCTGTGTTCATATTGTCTACTGTCTCTATGAATGGGATAATACATTTTTTATCTCTAAAATTTATATATTATGATAAATATTTGTATATATAATGTTTATATATGATATTAATAACAAATTTATAATTTTGGGATGATTCATCCCTAATAATATTAATAGTTCCAAAATTAAAGAAAAAAATTACTTGAAAATAATAAAATTATCACCGAAACAAGTATTTTAATAATTAATTATTAATAAATAGGTTACAAAATACATTAAGTAATTAATATATTGTATGATATATATGGTTATGGTTCTATAATAGATTTATAGAAAACCAATATTTATTATTCATGATGTTCAGACACATATGAAGGGAGTCAAACCTAAGGTAAGGGCTTCTAATCTAATATTTACTTCTGTGAGACATACTCCATATTAGCCACTTATTCTATTATCAGAACAATAAAATTACTATTTGATATGTTATATATTGATTTTTTTCATAAATGTAGTCAAATTTGCATATTATATTATCATTTATGAGGCTTATGATTGAAATGTAACCAATGTGGTAAGAGATATTTCATAATCTCATTATTATTTAAGATTGTTTATTTTTCAGTCTCTCATTGGGAAATTACTTGATATTTCTCAATTAAAAAAAATATTTTTTATCCAATGGTTAATAATGATATTTTTCAAGTAATAGTATAATTTTCCACTATTTGATACTTAAAATCCTTGATAAATGTTTTTAAATAAAATATATCTTTATAAACCTCTTTAGTCAAAAATCATGTTTCATAAAAATCCATTTTTTTCTAAAAAGGATTTCAAATTTAAAAAAAAAATCAAATGATTTATTAGATATAATGTTACCTATTTTATCATTATAAATTTTTTTAATTTATTATTTTAGTCCTCATCCAAACAGTACATGATTGGATTTTTCTGAAAATGTGAATGGAATATTTCTTTCAATTTGTATGGCATGAATAAAATTTTACAACGCCATGAACACTAAACGAATTAAATATTATTTTACATGTTTTGAACAGTTATTTTGAAATTAAATTATTTTCCTTTTTTGACATTTTGTTTTAGAAATTTTAATTTCAAAGTGAAATGTATATTTTCTCCAAGAATATTTTAAATTATATTTTTGAAGTATTTTATTCATTGCTGAAATAAACCATTTATTGTAATTATGATAAAATGTGTATATTTTGTATTGATAACATCTTTATTCTTTATTTAGATGGGTTGGGATAAGTTTTACTAAGGATGTACAATTTTATTACCATTCACCATATTTTTCAAGATGGATTATGAATATGTTTATTTGAATAGGGTAATTATTAACAATTTTTATGTTATTTTTTTCAATACAAATATCTCTGATGACTATGTTTCATAAATATCATATGAGAAATGAATTAGACTTAGTATATTATTGGTGGGGCATGATTCAAGATATTCCTTCTATGAATCTGTAGATCTCGTGAGACAAAATAGATTTTCATTAGGTTGAGTTCCTACACATTTATTAGGATTACATGTTACAAGGACTTAAAAGGTATGTTTAACATGTCTAGTATTATCCATTCCATATTTATTAACTCACATATTGATATTCCATGTTATTATAATATTATTTATAATATATATGTTTATGTTTCAAGATAATTCTATTATTTATATTGATTTATATAATAATCATTTATTCATGACACATTATTATCATGTTAATGATTAAATGTAAATTGTTTTTGTTTTTTATATTGTGATATTGATTAATCATTATTTATTCATATCTCCCACTATATGTATACCCTTAATGAGCATTAAAGATCACCGCTTTCTTATGTTTTATTATTTTCAAGTTACCTAAAAGTGTTTTCTAATTGATATTCTAGGATATTCTATAGAAAATAATTGAGTTAAAAAAGAAATTTTTTTATATTTTATATTAAAAATGTAATGTTAATTTGCAGTATGTATCTAGTTTTCCAAGACAAAAATTCTATTTTTTCATTTAGGAAACAATACCATGTATCTATTTCTTATTTAATAATATAGACACCAGCTCTGGGATACTTGATTTTAGGTTGTTATAGTTTTTTTCAAGGGAAGTTCAGTAAAATCCTTGGATATAATATTTAAGAAAACATATATTAGGGAACATAAACCCTTCATATAAAATGAGGATAAGTATAGAGGAGAATAAAAATGTTTGGGTAAGGTTTATATTATATGATTATTCCTTGAAATAAATCTCACTACGGATACTACAATTGGTTGTGGTTTCGACATTGATGTACATAGGGATAATTATATCAAAAAAGGAACACCATGATTGACTTGATTAGTACCAAGTACATGATAATATCACTTAATACGTACTTAGTTTTACACACTTAGTGTACATGATTACAATAATTCCCATTCTCTTTACAAACTATTATGATGTAATTGAAATTATTTTTATGATTTGGAAGCTTTCCAAAATAAACCATGTTTATGATTATGGAATTATCCATCAATATATTTTCAATTTATTTTAATTGTCTCACTATTTTCCTAATTAAAAAATATGATAAATAATATTATGGTATGATGTTATGTATTTTATTATTTTGAAGTTACACCTAGTGGAATTAATGGTAAATGTGTTAATTAACATTATCAAAAGAGTAAAATTGATCATTTATTTTATTGTCTTAGGGTAATATTTGAATGGGAACTAGTCTCCCAAGAATTATACTCATACAAAGACATAATATCATGTGATATCAAAGTATAGAACAAATTATCTATTTATAATGGACTGAAACGAAATAAATAGAAGAACATAATGTTGGAGAAAAAATGGATAAGGGAAATAAGGCGAAAAAGGGTTTCACCCCATGTGGTAATTGTAGAAAGAAACACTTTGGCACTTGCTCGAATATAATTTGATTTTCCTACATGTCTTTAGGGAATATCGACACAGATTATAATTTAAAGGGTAAGAACATATTTTCCCATTTTGAATTCATCTACTATAAGGGTATGGAGATATATGAAAATGAATTCCCAAATAATCAAGGGAATATACATCAAAGTAATATAAGGGATCAAGGTCAACCATATAATATTACTATATAAAAAGTGAATTGAATAATGTTCTTTTGTTTAGATTAAATAAATATTTTATAGGATAATTTTAATAAATGATATTTTGGTTATAAGAATTATTAAATGTATACATGTTACAATAAAGTGTTATTTCAATAAGTATTCAATATTATATATTCAATGGTACTAATTCCCCATAAAAGTGATTATTGGAATGTTGAACTTCATGTAAAACAAATTATTGATGGACTATTATCCTCAATATGTTCCTGATGTTGATATAATAATGATAAAGTGTTCTTTATGATGGTATTGGTTGCCTTTAATGTATAACTATTCTTTTATTTTTAGGTTATTATTTCCTATTTCAATTTAGTGAAATTAAAGGAATTATATTAATATGTTTATAGAAAAACGATAACCCTCATGTAGGGTGAAAAACCGTCACATCCAGAAAGGGTATAGGGATTTAACCCACAACTGATGTGTAATAAGGGTGAAGCACATATCACTGGCCTATGTGATGTTTTGGTTATTAATACATTGTTTTTACATAAACTATTTTATGGATAAATCTTTACTGAAAAAATTGAGTTAAATATCGGGTATTACTATTGAAGTTTAGATATTAATATATATATGGAAGGACGTTTCACTCATTTATGGATCTTTTGATCCATTAAATGTTAATTATAGTGCATCGGGAATAAGAAAATCATCTAGTAAATTCATTTCTTATATTAAAAAATGGAGTGTAAAATGATCTATGAACAACCGAAATTTGAAATTATTCCAATAAAATAAAAACAAGTCATATATGTATATTTCCTTATTTTATGTGTCTATATTGTAGAAGAATACTTTAGGATTAGGAAAAATATCATGAAATTAAAATAGTATCCTATTGGATTCATTGCCATCACATGTTTATTTCATTTTGGTTTTTAACTTTCTCATTATCAATAAATATATTTTTATCAATGATCTATATCACTATCTATTAACCCTTTGGAATTAGTATTTTCATCCATGTCAATATTGACACATTCAACCAATGTTCTCATCAATGGTAACCTAGTATGTGTTATTCAATATTAAAATCATTATTCCCTACAAATTTTATCAATGGGTGTTTTATTATCCCATTTTATGATGTGTGATTTTCAGAAATTTATTTTCAAATTTCAAAACATTGATTATTGAGATCAATATTAAATTACTAGGATGCAATTTATTAAATTGTAGAAAATATATCTCCTTTAGATTTTATAATAGGAACACCATGTTTGATAGAATATATGACATGAAACACCAATGTTATATGATAATGTAAAACCATAATACTTTACAACGTATTTATTTTTAATTAAATTCAAACACTTTAATAACTACTGATGCATGAAACATTGGGTTTAATCAAAATAATATACCCCATTAAAATATTTTTATTCAAACATTGCTATTATAACAGATCCATTAATTCGGAGGGTAAGAATAATAATTACTTACATATGAAAAATATATATTTTAATCATGTATAAAATAAATTAAATGGTAAAATATTTATTGTATATAAAATGAGAATCATTTTAAATAATGGAGTTGTTTTCTGAAAAACATTGATTTTATAAATGGGTATTTTATCACTCTTTGTGAATGAAATTTAAAATTAAATATTTTCACATTATAAAATTTATCTAACAAAAAATTTTATTTATAAATCTAAATGTGAAAATTATCATTGGAAATTTTTTATACTTCTCTAAAAATATTAATTTATTGATAAATAATGAAAATACTGATTTTTATTGAAAACTACATATTATTTTAAATTATATTCAAGGTTAAATTATATTTTAAATTGTTTTTAATATAATATTATATCAATTATTTTATACTTTAACAAATTTATTTCATCATAATAAATATCATATTGATTTATTATATGAAAACAATTTAATTCTTTTAATGTTATCAATTGAAAAATCATCTTTTTTAATCACATATGTGGTTTTAATTTCAAATATAATTATTCCACATTGGTGAATTTAATATTGAATAATGCATTCCAAATTATTAATTATAATAATTTATATTATATAATAATGGTAACATACATTTATTCCATTATTAATAGTGAATACAATAAAATATTTTGGTCAAACCTAATGAGGTTTTTGAGTCTGTGTATGGCAGATTACCGATTCACAAACATAGGTAAATCATATTCCATAAAAACCTCTCATTGGTTGATATAGTGATCGATTTAATATTTATATATAATATTTATCATAATAATATACTTATTTAATTATAATGTCATATATACCTTCTTAATTTCCATTTCTTTTAAAATACATTAATGTCACCCGTGTGTAGGAAAAACTACTGCATCATGAAGATATGTGATTAGATTTTCACTTATGATTAACAATGATGGTATTATGGATGGATTTTATTAATATTAGTGATACATATAACATAATAATGATTCTGGAAAGGTAAATTAATATTAATTTTCATTTCATTTCAACCATCTTGAAAATTGGAAACCACGCTCATGCTTACGTATGGCCTATCATCTCCCTGAATAGTGTAATCCATTTTATGTTTATAAAAATTATAGATTATAAAAATAAATAAATAATTAATATATATGATATTTATATAATTTTGAACATTAGTAATTTTTTTTAAATATGTAAAAATTAAAATTACCAAAATTAATTATACAAAATGTACATTAAAGACAAAGAAATTATCATTTGAAATAGTGATTTTAATAAACAATTATTAATAAACATATGATAAATGTCTGTAAGTAAATAATATATGTTATGATATATAGGAGTATTTTTCATTAATATATTTATAATAAATATAAATTTATTTTAAATAAGGCTCATACACATTCAAAAGAAGTTAATCATGATCTAGGGATTTATCATCTCTCTTTTACTTCGGTAATAAATTTTCCATATTAACCCCTTATCTCATTGTGTGATGTATATAAATCCCATTTAATATTTTATATATTGAATTTAGTTATTTCCTTATTATTTAAAGTTTTGGTTTATGTTATATTTTTCATGGTTCCCATTATATAAATGTTACCATAGTGGTAAAGGTTTATTTCAAAGTCTTGTTGTTATTCGAGATTGTTTTATATATAAGACTCCCTTGTTGGGTTTTATCTGATATTTATATATTAAATCAATTTATTTTATTATTCTATTAATATTTAGGATGCTTTTCAAATAATATTTCACTTTTTTCAATCTTTGGAACATAAACTAAATGAAGTGACTAGATTAGTGTGAATCACTGAGAGGGGGAGGGGGTGAATCAGTGATCCCTTAAAACTTTTTAAAAATTGATTCATTATCAATTAAACCTCTATGGCTGGTTAAAGCCTCGATCCACTCTTCTTGTATCTCTCACCTTTCCTCGAATGATGCAGTAAATGTAAAGGCACTGGACACAATGATTTACAAGGTTCGGTACCAAAGGCCTACGTCCTTGCCATGTTGGTTATACGCCCCAACATGGTTTCTTCCATTATAATCTGTTAGTATTACAATGGTCGATACAGAGTCCCACTATATCTCTCCTGAGTCCCACAGGAGGGCCTTTATACTGCGTCCCACAGTGTTACCAGAGTCCCACTGGCCTGCTCCAGAATCCCACTGAAGACTTCTTCCGCCCTGAGTCTCACAGGGGGCTTCTCCTGGCTCCTCGAGTCACACGAGTAGCTCTTCTTCACTTTAAGCTTCTTCAAGTATCTTCAGTAGTCTGGGATAAAGACTGCTGGCCTTGCTCTGTACCTCTGATCACTTGAGTTGATCAGGTCTTCTCGTCTTGCTCAGGATTTATCTCCTTCTTCTCAGGATGACCTGGCTTCTCTCCAACTACTGAATACTCAGACAACTGATATCTTTAACTTCAGTCTAGTCCAGTCTCACTTCACATCAACTTCATGCACTGAGTGCATGGAATCTCTGCATCCTCATGCACTGATTGCATGGCTTCTCAAAACTCTTCAAGAACTCCGGGTCTTGGACTCCTCAAATGCACACAACCAGATTTGGATTTGTTCACGTGTGCATGTGCATGCATGCATGCATGCACTCCCCTTCTTCTCTTCTTGGTGCAGTAAAACCTCAGAGGGTGTAGTCAACTATAGCACACACCTCCTCACTTGAACTTCACACTTTGTTCAATGTGTTTACACACTTAAATGTGTGTTATACTTTAGTGTGAGGGTCTCCTCTTTCTTCCTTCTTCTAAGTGTGTTCACTTCACTTAGTGCACACACACTAGGTTCGGACTTTTAGTTCTTTTGCAAACACAAATTCCTATGGCCTTCTTCCCTTCTTGTACTCATCCACTTTGCACACCCACTTTGTTTTTCTCTTTTAATCTTCAAGTGTGCACAACCAGAAGGCTACGGGCTTCACTTGTTCAATTTGCACACAAAGGCACTAAGCATTGGGTTCTCCCTCTTTTCACAAGCTACTGCCCGTATTAAACACACTCAAAGTGTGGTCTTCCACTTAACTTGGCACACACCACTTGGTGTTGTTCTTTGTGCACACACAAGGCCTCGGGTCTTCCTCTTGTTTTTCACACACACAAATGTGGTGGCCTTCACTATTTTTTCACACCCAATCTATCCTCGGCCTTCTTTTCAAATGTACACACACACAAATTGGGGTGGTCTTCACTCTTCAAGAATGCACACACAAATGCACTAAGGCCTCGGGTCTTCTTTGTTGCACACCCACTGCAGCCGCGCAAGTCTCGGGTGCAACCGGTGCAAGGCACGCAAGGCCTCGGGTGGCCACTGCCGTGCAAGTGATTACCGCGCAGGGGGCCGTGGTGCATAGAGGGAGCGCCCAAGTTCGCGCTGCCCAACCCTCTCTTCTTGTCACGCAAAGAGGTTGCGCGCAAGGAACTTCAGCCACTCAAGTGGTATTTGCGTGGTGGCTTCAAAACATCGCGAGGCACATATGGCACTCACGGGACTTCGAGTTTTCAACAGATCAGCAAACTCAATGAGAGCCTCGAGCTCTCCTTATATAGGCAGAGGGATGCCTCTGTCCATCCGCGTGATAAATCTTGAATCACCGAAGATTTCTGATCTTCAAGATTTTCTCCAAATCTTTTTTTCCTACGCTGTTTCATCACGGGTTTCCTTTTTATTTTCCTCCTTCACGTGCATGCATTTTCGAACGAATGCATGGCCTCTTTAATAATTTTCTATGCATACCACGAACACACGTGGCCTCGGCACCTTTGGTTTGCCTCGGCCGAACTTCGAATTCTTTCTCGATGCATGCATGAAACATTTTAATGCATGCATGAGTTCGTTATGGCCTAACGATCAAAAAGGAGGTCTCGGTTTGCTTGGAGGTGGCCGGGAACTCAAAAACTGTCGTCGGGATTCCTCTGGTTCGAACGGAGGCTGCGGGAATGCGCGGGTGGCCTTCGGCTGAGCTCGAGGAAGGAGACGGACGGGGAGCTGTCGGATCAGGCGATCAAATAACCTTGGACGGCCTGGATCAGATCACGAATGGCGCGATGCATCGGGCGGCCGAGATCTGCCGCGCGATCACTCGGACGGCCAGGATGCGCTCCCGGAGAATTTTTCCGCGTCCCACATCGAAATGCCTCGCGGAATTTCCGCGGTATAACAACCAAGCGCTGCCGGCCTCCCTTCCGTTGCACTTCTCCCCTCCCGGTGCCGCCCCGCACCGGGTTCTCTCTGCGGGAGCGCTCTTGCGCCCACCTCTGCTCCCTTCGGGCGCGCCACTGGCGCCCACTATGCACTGCTTGACACTCGCGGGTGCGCTCATGCGCCCCTACCGCGCTCCTCCGGGCGTGCCCCAGACGCCTATGCGGTGTCTTGGGTGCGTCCTGCCGCCCTGGGCTCGCCCCACGGGTTCCCCCATGTGTGTGGTGCCTAGCTCCCATTCCTTGGGGTTGAACCCTCAAGGTGTCCATGGCTGGCCAATTTTTTTGGCAAAGGAATGAGGAACTTTGTCAAATACAAAGTTCTCCTATGAGTATAAGCCATATGCCACATTCCCTTCAATCCATTCTTCTCCTTCATATTCTTCTTGAGCATTCAAACATTAATCTTCTTGATTGGAAACAACTCCTCAATTTATAATTCTTCTTCATCATCTCATTTTCTACTTAGGAGAGAATTCTCAAGGATCTTCATCAACCGGACTCCTGAATCACAAAATTCTTCAATGTTCTTCATTGATCTAATCAAAGATCAATTGTATCTTCTTCTAATTCTCATGCACTAAGTGATAGTGCATGGACTTATTTAGCTCACTTCATCCACTTAGGAGGTGTGGATGGATCACTTCAGCTCCTCATGCATTGTCAATACAATGCATGGTCTTCTAAAGCTTGTTGTGACATTGTATCCAGTTGATACAAGTTCTTGAAACTTAAAGATCAGTTCAAAATTCATCAGATATAATGATGCTCCATGATCATTCATTCTTCAAGTGTTGTAACTTAGTATCATCTTGATACAAGTATTGAAACATTAAGATCAGTTCTACAATCGTCTGATATACATAGAGAATGTTTCAACCACAACATCCTATGTCACTTAGTGAATCTCCTAAGTGACATGCATCTTAGTACCATGGCCATTCTCCATTCATCACCAACACCATGACATCCTTTTTCATTCACATATTGAACCTCCTTGACATCCATCCATTCATTCCTTGACAACATACCTCATTGACAACAAATGCAACACAGTGCACTTCAATCTCCCCCTTTGTATTTGTTGGCAATACACTAGAGCACATATGAATGGGTCAATATGTGTCCCAATATTTCTCCCCCTTATTGACAACCAAATGCAAAGGTGTGGTGTGGTTCTCTTTCAAAAATCTCTTCCTCCCTTTGAAAAGTATTTTCTTGAAAAACACTGAGAGAGGGATGATGTCACATGTTCTCTTTAGCAAAGAACCTTTAGTAAATCAACTATAAGTCTACTTGGGCTAACCCGGTGTAGAAAACAAGAGTGATGTAACCAAGGAACTCAATGCTATCCAAAATTCCCTGTACATGTGAAATCATGCTTCAGGGGTTTGAAATTTTTTAGATATAACAATGAATTGCTAAATCCTGCACATACTTCACCAAACACATTAGAAAGCTCAAGTGCAAAGATAAAGCTCCCCCTTTCAACCATTTGTCTTCAATCAATACTCCCCCTTAATTGTCATGATGAATACAATTAAGAAACAAGGGATGGAAGTATGATTGGAATACCTTCACTTTTCTCAAGATGGTATTAAATCTTAGAATCCCATCTTCTTCTGATTGGATCCCCCTCAAGGGGTGCACTCCATTCTGTCCAAACCACTCTCCAGTTGAGAATGATCATCATCTTCAATTCCCTGAAATGTTAGCACATGTAAATACAAGTGATTAGGGAATAAGATGGAACCTCCTTGGTTCATCAATGTGAACAACAAGGTTGATAAGATTCTCTCAACCGAGATGTCCCATTTTCACCATTCTTCACACTTGCACATTTGATCTTCAATGATGTTTGTGCTGGTGTGGTTCTCAAAACATCTTCATGTGAAACCTTCTTCTTCCCTTTTGCCTTAGCAATTGCCAAAACTTCATCTTCAGCTCTCTGCAGATCTTTGGCAAGTTGCAACTGATTTGGCCATATGATTAACAAGTCATTTGGAAGTGTGGCCTCAGTTCTGGAAGTTCCATATGGTTCCTTTGATGCTGTCAAGCTACCTCTCTTAGGCAACTTGTTTTCAATCAATCCCTTCTGCTTCTTCTGGATTGATTGTATGTTTGAGTCCAGTCTGCCTCTATTGAATTTCATGACTTGTTTACAAAGATCCATGATATGTCCTTTCTTTCCACAGTAGAAGCATGTTTTCTTGGTGGTCCTTATGGATGCATCACCCTTCTTGGATTTAGACTCCATGGACTTCTTTTCCTTTTTCAAAATCTTCTTGGGAGAATCTTCTACATTCTTATGCTTGCTTCCCAAGGATTCCATTTTAGCCAGGTTCAGTGATCTTCTCTTCTTTTTAGCTCTGGATACAGTTGGAGATTGACATGTATCATTTTGACCTCTTTTGCAATCATCCCAGATATTGTCAAGTAATCCAAATCTATTTGCAGTAAACAGATGTCTCTGGACCTGTGGATACTGCTTCTTTTCCTCTGGCTTGCTCCCCCTAGGCATGGGCTTCCTCTGTGCTTTGGCATTCAGTGGATTGTACAAACAATCCTTTTCACAATACCCATACTTGTTACAACACCAACATTGACCCACAAATCTTGACTTCTTCAGTCCTTCTGATTTTAGGGTACTTTTCTGGAGCTGCTGTGTTGTTTCAGGAGAGCTCTGCTTCTTCATTTTCTTCATCCATACTTGTTTGGAATTATTTTTCCATCCTGCACTTTTTGTGGAAACACAATTAGAAGCATCATTACAAGATGGTATGGATGGTACCTTCTTTCTAGAAGATGTTGCCCTTTTATTAGAGGATGTCTTTCTTTTAGAATAATCCTTCTCAAAGCTCACTTGAGTGGAAACATTTCTTCTTTTAGCTGACTGGGAGGATTCAGCTTTGGGTGATTGCAGATTTTTCAATATCACCTCTAGTTCTACGTATTTCATGTTGAGGGATTTCTTCTCATCCTCAACAGTTCTTAGCTTTCCTTCCCAATTCTCCAATAGTTGTTTCATCTGGTCTTCATGCACCTTCTTCAATTCTTGCAATGAATTGTCCAGCTCCTTCACCAATTTGACTTTTTCTTTGAGTTGAGCATCTCTGACATTCATTGACACTTTGTGCTTCTTTTCCAGTGCATGGAAAACATCTCTGACCATTATTTTAAAGAAATCTTTCTCAGAAAGGCTCCTTTGCAATTCTTCAGCAGTGTCTTCATATCTATCATTGCAAAAAGAAACTGTTTCATCTTTAGCCTTCACCATATTTCTGAGAGTGTTGGTTATGCCAACCCTTTTAGCCAATTGGACTTCCTGAGAATTGGCTTCATCTTCTAGCTGTAATTTTTCTTCTCGAAGATCAAGGAGGCATGTAGCTATACACATTGCCACTTCCTTGGGGAATGTCTTCTGAAGATATTTGATTGCATTTAGATGATCATTGTTCCTTCCATCTTCATCACAGTTAAAGCAGGCTTCATCAAAATAATGATAAAAGGAATTGTCATCTGATATGACTCTCACATTTCTTTCCATAGAAGGAGTTTCTCTGATTGCAACAACCTTCTTCCTCATCTTCTTTGCATGTTTCTTCTTTCTATTTTTCTGAGTCTTGGCAGATATCTCCATTTGAGGCTGATCACTCATTTCCTCAAATCTGCACTTCATAAAGACTCCCTTGGATCTTTTAGAGGTAACCTGTGCTCTGATACCAATTGAAGTGCACAGATCAGTGTGAATCACTGAGAGGGGGAGGGGGTGAATAAGTGATCCCTTAAAACTTTTTACTAATTGATTCTTTATCAATTAAACCTCTATGGCTGGTTAAAGCCTCGATCCACTCTTCTTGTATCTCTCACCTTTCCTCAAATGATGCAGTAAATGTAAAGGCACTGGACACAAGGATTTACAAGGTTCGGCACCAAAGGCCTACGTCCTTGCCATGTTGGTTATACGCCCCAACATGGTTTCTTCCATTATAATCTGTTAGTATTACAATGGTCGATACAGAGTCCCACTGTATCTCTCCTGAGTCCCACATGAGGGTCTTTATACTGCGTCCCACAGTGTTACCAGAGTCCCACTAGCCTGCTCTAGAATCCCACTGAAGACTTCTTCCGCCCTGAGTCTCACAGGGGGCTTCTCCTGGCTCCTCGAGTTACACGAGTAGCTCTTCTTCACTTTAAGCTTCTTCAAGTATCTTCAGCAGTCTGGGATAAAGACTGCTGGCCTTGCTCTGTACCTCTGATCACTTGAGTTGATCAGGTCTTCTCGTCTTGCTCAGGATTTATCTCCTTCTTCTCAGGATGACCTGGCTTCTCTCCAACTACTGAATACTCAGACAACTGATATCTTTAACTTCAGTCTGGTCCAGTCTCACTTCACATAAACTTCATGCACTGACTGCATGGCATCTCTGCATCCTCATGCACTGATTGCATGGCTTCTCAAAACTCTTCAAGAACTCCTGGTCTTGGACTCCTCAAATGCACACAACCAAATTTGGCTTTGTTCACGTGTGCATGTGCATGCATGCATGCATGCACTCCCCTTCTTCTCTTCTTGGTGCAGTAAACCCTCAGAGGGTGTAGTCAACTATAGCACACACCTCCTCACTTGAACTTCACACTTTGTTCAATGTGTTTACACACATAAATGTGTGTTATACTTTAGTGTGAGGGTCTCCTCATTCTTCCTTCTTCTAAGTGTGTTCACTTCACTTAGTGCACACACACTAGGTTCGGCCTTTTAGTTCTTTTGGACACACAAATGCCTATGGCCTTCTTCCCTTCTTGTACTCTTCCACTTTGCACACCCACTTTGTTTTTCTCTTTTAATCTTCACGTGTGCATAACCACAAGGCTACGAGATTCACTTGTTCAATTTGCACACAAAGGTACTAAGCCTTGGGTTCTCCCTCTTTGCACAAGCTACTGCCCGTATTAAACACACTCAAAGTGTGGTCTTCCACTTCACTTGGCACACACCACTTGGTGTTGTTCTTTGTGCACACACATGGCCTCGGGTCTTCCTCTTGTTTTGCACACACACAAATGTGGTGGCCTTCACTATTTTTGCACACCCAAGCTATCCTCGGCCTTCTTTTCAAATGTACACACACACAAAGTGTGGTGGTTTTCACTCTTCAAGAATGCACACACAAATGCACTATGGCCTTGGGTCTTCTTTGGTGCACACCCACTGCAGCCGTGCAAGTCTCGGGTGCAACCGGTGCAAGACACGCAAGGCCTCGGGTGGCCACTGCCGCGCAAGTGCTTACCGCGCAGGGGACCGCGGTGCACAGAGGGAGCGCCCAAGTTCGCGCTGCCCAACCCTCTATTCTTGTCGCGCAAAGAGGTTGCGCGCAAGGAACTTCAGCCACGCAAGTGGTATTTGCGCGGTGGCTTCAAAACTTCGCGAGGTACATACGGCACTCACAAGACTTCGAGTTTTCAACAGATCAACAAACTCAATGAGAGCCTCGAGCTCTCCTTATATAGGCAGAGGGATGCCTCTGTCCGTCCGCGTGATAAATCTCGAATCACCGAAGATTTCGGATCTTCATGATTTTCTCCAAATCTTGTTTTCCTATGCTGTTTCGTCGCGGGTTTCCTTTTTATTTTCCTCCTTCACGTGCATGCATTTTCGAACGAATGCATGGCCTCTTTAATAATTTTCTATGCATACCATGAACACACGTGGCCTCGGCACCTTTGGTTTGCCTCGGCCGAACTTCAAATTCTTTCTCGATGCATGCATGTAACATTTTAATGCATGCATGAGTTTGTTATGGCCTAACGATCAAAAAGGAGGTCTCGGTTTTCTCGGAGGTGGCCTGGAACTCAAAAACTTTCGTCGGGATGCCTCTGGTTCGAACGGAGGCTGCGGGAATGCGCGGGTGGCCTTCGGCTGAGCTCGAGGAAGGAGACGGACGGGGAGCCGTCGGATCAGGCGATCAAATAACCTTGGACGGCCTGGATCAGATTGCGAATGGCGCGATGCATCAGGCGGCCGAGATCTGCCGCGCGATCACTCGGACGGCCAGGATGCGCTCCCGGTGAATTTTTCCGCGTCCCACATCGAAACGCCTCGCGGAATTTCCGCGGTATAACAACCAAGCGTTGTCGGCCTCCCTTCAGTTGCACTTCTCCCCTCCCGGTGCCGCCCCACACCGGGTTCTCTCTGCGGGCGCGCTCCTGTGCCCACCTCTGCTCCCTTCGGGCGCGCCACTGGCGCCCACTATGCACTGCTTGACACTCGCGGGTGCGCTCATGCGCCCCTACCGCGCTCCTTCGGGCATGCCCCAGACGCCTATGCGGTGTCTTGGGTGCGTCCTACTGCCCTGGGCTCGCCCCACGGGTTCCCCCATGTGTGTGGTGCCTAGCGCCCATGCCTTGGGGTTGAACCCTAAAGGTGTCCATGGCTGGCCAATTTTTTGGAAAAGGAATGAGGAACTTTGTCAAATACAAAGTTCTCCTATGAGTATAAGCCATATGCCACATGCCCTTCAATCCATTCTTCTCCTTCATCTTCTTCTTGAGAATTCAAACATTATTCTTCTTGATTGGAAACAACTCCTCAATTTATAATTCTTCTTCATCATCTCATTTTCTACTTAGGAGAGAATTCTCATGGATCTTCATCAACTGAACTCCTGAATCACATAATTCTTCAATGTTCTTCATTGATCTAATCAGAGATCAATTGGATCTTCTTCTAATTCTCATGCACTAAGTGATAGTGCATGAACTTCTTCAGCTCACTTCATCCACTTAGGAGGTGTGGATGGATCACTTCAGCTCCTCATGCATTGTCAATACAATGCATGGTCTTCTAAAGCTTGTTGTGACATTGTATCCAGTTGATAGAAGTTCTTGAAACTTAAAGATCAGGTCAACAATCATCAGATATAATGATGCCCCATCATCATTCATTCTTCAAGTGGTGTAACTTAGTATCATCTTGATATAAGTATTGAAACATTAAGATCAGTTCTACAATCGTCTGATATACATAGAGAATGTTTCAACCACAACATCCTATGTCACTTAGTGAATCTCCTATGTGACATGCATCTTAGTACCATGGCCATTCTCCATTCATCACCAACACCATCACATCCTTTGTCATTCACATATTGAACCTCATTGACATCCATCCATTCATTCCTTGACAACATACCTCATTGACAACAAATGCAACACAGTGCACTTCACTAAATAAACACATTTTTTTTAAGAAAATATGAATTTAATTCCCTCTTTAGTCCAAAATCACTTTTCATCAAAATAATTATCTATAAAAATGTTTTTAAATATACTCAAATCCATTCCACTCCTTGTTTACCATAGAGTTATTCTTTGTTATATTAAAGGATTCTTCCATTTGGATCATGATCTCACTTTTCTTCTCATGGTTTAGGGTGTTTCTGTTGGATATTGGGATTATTCCTATAGGAGTGGGTTCACATGCTGTTGTGGTGGGATACATTTAGTGCTTCTATGAAATGTGGAATCAGTATTGTATCATCTCTGTATCAATATACTATTTCAATCGTACTCTTCCAACCTATTCCTATACGTATGGCCGTAACCTGGTAGTTTGTGTATGTTTTTCTTTGGGATTGTGGTGGAGGAAGGTGTGGTTGCGTGGGCTTCTTCGTGAGAGTGGTTGATGGATTTTTCAGTTTTTCTTCTATTATGATGATGATATTTATTAGAATTATTAACGTAGTGGTCGATCCATTAGCAGGTTTTATTGGTCATGATGTTGATTGTGATTAATTTTATGGTCGAACACTTCTCCTCACCCTACTCTTTCTCCTTGATTCCACCACAGTTTTCCCATACGGATTTGTGTGGTGGTTTTTCAATGTTCCAGGGGATTTGATGTTCAAGTGGTTGATAATTATAGATGATGTGTATCTCATGGTGGCTTCATCTCTATATTTATGTTCTCATTTTTCTTGTTCTTATTGGTGGTTATGGATCATCTTAAACTTCATAGTTCCTCAACATGACTTCATGATTCTGAGGTCCAAGGGATGTTTTTCATCTATTTGTGTATCAATGTGGTTAACAGCATCATCGATGATTCAGTGTTACTAGAATGGTATTAAAATTCTAGTGATAATTATGTCTATATTTATAAGGATTAGTGATGATGATGACTAGGGCGTAGTACAACCTCGATTCAAGTAAGACATGGGGCTTGATGTGTTTTTTTTTGAATTATGGGAACTGAATATTGAATAATGGGATGTTATTTAATTTTGGTGACCATCTTTCATGGTGGTTTTTCTTGTAAGGGTTTCCACTTAACCATAAATTGTGTATTTCTTAAATTAAAAAATAGATTTTTACATCATCAACTCTTTTATTGAACTTATGATCCAGTGTGGATATTTTATATTGATACCACAATTTTTATTTATTTGGATATTTTATGATCAATTTGACTTATGAAGTATAATTTTATTACCACTCAATATTTAATTCTTGATGTTTTAAAAATATGTTTATTATATTAGGGTATGTTTTAAAATTTATAAAGGATTTTTTTTCAATATGAATGTTCATTTTGATTATGTTTCATCTCATTAATATTAGTAATAATTTTAAAAAAGTAATTGACTAGTGGGGAATGATTATATATATTTCCTTGGTGCATAGATATGTATCATTAGACAAAATATATTGGGATTAGGTAGAGGCCTAACCAATTTATTTATATGTCTGGGAATAAGTCATTGAAATAGTATTTTAGATTTCTGGAATTATTCATTCAATTATTATGAATTTGATTATTAACATTCTTTGTGAATATTAGATTACATAAAATATACTTAGTTAATAATAAATCTAATGTGATTATCTATGTGGAATTAATTTATCATTTATTCATTAGATATTATGTTCAAGTTATTAATTAAACGGATTTTTTTAGTAATTTACATTATCACATTGACTATTTATTATTTATTCATATCTTCAACAGTTAACGTATCGTTACTCAGAGTCTAAACTGAGGGATATAATTTTTTAATTGTTACCGGAATACAAGGATGTGTTTTGTGATTTATATGTAGTAATATGCTAATGAGAATAATAGAGTTCAAAAATAAAACAATGTTTTCATTTTATATTTAAAATTTAATCTAAAATACCAATATGTATATAATTTACCCAAATCACTAAACAATTTGGACCTTTGGGATATGATACCTTCTATCTATAGCCAATGTTATATAGTAGATACTGGATCTAGGTTATAGGAGTTGGGTTCATTAAAGTATTAATTAATTTAAGTTTAGTAGATTCATTAGGAACTATATTTAAGAAAACACAGATTATATAACATAAAACTTATACTAAAATTGAATATAAATATAGATGATCAACCAATTTTTTGGTAAAATATTTATTCTTTGGTTTTCCATTGAAATACATCCAAGTTTTGATACTACAAGTGGTTGTGGTTTTGACTCAGATGTTCCAAGGGGAAATAGCTCAAAAAAGGTAGGTGAAAGAAGACCCGCACTTTTCCTAGTACATGAAAATGTGCTTTACTTTGCACCTGGATTAACGCTCGTGGGGGATATGCAAAGGATAACTAAAATTCTGATTATAAACCATTATTAATGATTTGAAAATATTTTTATCAATTTTAAACATTCCCGAAGAATCCATGATTATGATTATAGGATTATACATGTATAATGTTTTCAATTTTGGTTAACTATTTCACTAGTTCTGGGATTATACATTGAAATATATAATTTCATGATATAATATTGTTTATTAAATAGTTTATAAATGAAACATATTAAAAATAATGGGAACTATATTAATGAATTTGATCTCAAGAGTAAGAATGATTATTTCATTGATGGGGTTAAGACAATATTTTCAAGGGAACTAGTATCCAAAAAATTCCCATAATATAAGGACATAATATAATATTCTATAAAAATAGAGAAATAATTCCCTATGTATAATGAATTCTAAGAGAATAATGATATGAAAAGGATGGCAGTGAAAAATATGATAAGGGACTAAGGGAGAGAAGGGTTTTACAATATGTTTTAATTGTTGAAACAAACACCCTTGAACTTTATTGAAGAGAATGTGAGTTTTCAACAAGTGTGGAGTGAAAGGACCCATGATTTTAATTTAAAGGGTAACAAAGTAATTTCAAATGACCAAGGCTTCCCCTATATGTAGACAGGGAATGGTACAAATGAATTCCATATGTTTTAAGATATTATATCTCAAAATAAACTAAGTTCTCAAGGTAAAATAGTGGAATTACTAAAATCTAAATGGAATGATTACATTAATTGTGTTTAGATTACCTGTTTATGGTATATAAATATATTAATTAATGATATTATGTTTATAATAATTAGAAAATGTATAATGATTTTATTTTAGTACTATTTATTTAATCATTTTATAGAATATGTTGAAGGGTAATAAGGACTAGGAAAATTGATTCATTGGAATGTTGAACATCATGATAAACACATGATTGAGGGGTTATAACCCACAATATGTTTTGAATGGTCAAATTATAATGATAAAGAAAAATTTATAGAGGTATTAATAGTCTTTATGGATTTTCTAATCTTTGAAGTTAATGTAATTATTGGCGATTACAATTTGGTGACATTATAAAAATTATATTAATATGGCTTTAGAAAAAGGACAACATATAAACTGGGCTACAACTCATCGCATACGGAAAGGCCATGGGTCTTAAACCCCCAACAAAAGTGTGATAAAGGTGAAGCACATACCAATGGTCTACATGATGTTTTAGTTAATAAGGAATTATTTTTACAAAAAACAATTGATGGATTAATACATATTGAATTGATTTAGTTAAATGTTATTTACTATTGTTGAGTTTTTGAGAATATTATATAAAAAATGGATTGTCTGTCTTTTATGGAACATATGAACTGTTAACAGTTAATTAAATTGATACAAAAAATATAAAATATTTTTGGATATTCATTTAATGTACTAACAAATGATGTGGAAAATGATCTAAGAGGAACAAAAATATAAAAATTTTCCTATGGTATAAAAATATTTTAGGTATGTATATTTCCTTGTGTTAACAGTATAGATCATATAATAATCCCTCTACTATATGAATAAGATATAAAAATGAAAATGGAATCCTATTAACATCATTCTCATCATAAATTTATGGTATTTTGGTTGTCAAATTTCTCTGTATCATTTTACTTTTTTTATCAATGATCTATGTCCCTCTTGATTAATCCTTGGCTATTATTTTTTTCAATGTTTTTATCCTCACATTCAACCAATGTCATCATATTTGAAAACTAGGTATCTTTTATTCAAAATAACCTTCATATTTCCCTTCCATTCTTATAAAGGCGGTGTTCTATTAAATCTTATAATGATTTGGTGTTTCAAAAAGTCTGTTTTAAAAATTCAAACACTTTATTACCAAGATCATGAAAAATTTGGAGGATTCAATTTATTTAAGTAGGGTATAATGTAATGCCCCAGAATTTGATAAGAGGAACTTCACATTCTATATCATATATGACATGTAAAACCATCATTTCAATACCATATAAAACCTAAAGAATATATAATGTATTTTTTTTAAAATAAACTCAATATCTTTAATATCTTGGGATGCACACAATTCCAGGTTAAATAAACACAATACTCTACTAAAATATTAATATTCAACCATAAACATTATAACCTATCCATTTAGTTATTGAGTAATAATAGTACTAAATAAATTAGGAAAAATATATGATTTACCCATTTATAACTTAAATTCAATGGTAACATATCTATTACAAATGAAGTAATTATGACATGAATGAAAAAAAAGAAATGTTTTCTAAATTTTTTTTTCCAAAATGTAATTTATTTTCAAAATACAAACATAAATTAAATTTCATTTTTTTAATGTTTTATAAAATATATTTTAAAAAATAAAATATATTTTTAAATAGACATGTATCAATTATCTTTTTTTGTAATATTTTGATAATTTTTTGAAAATATAAATATTCTATGAATAGTAAACAATTATAGATTTTTATAGAAAACTAAATTTTCATTAAAATTAATTACAAAGTTAAATTATATTAAAATTGTAGTTTATTGAAAAATTAGTAAAATTATATTCAATTGTAACTATTTTATTTTATTTGAATCAAATATCTATTGAATTTTGATTTTAAAACTTTTTTATCTTTTGAATGTTTTTGTTTGGAATGCCCCATTTTTGAAAAACTTTTCGGATTTAATTTTAAATAAAATTCTACCACTAATATTGAATGAATTTTATATTTTGGATTCCATATTTGAAATAAGTATATTTTATATTATATCATATGGTCAAAATGTTTTTTTACAATAATTAATTTGGGAAATAGTAAAAAATAATTAAAATGATTATTGTAAAAACGGGTTTACCATGGGGTTAAACAAAAAATATAAGTTCTAAAAAGACCATAAAAATTGTAAAAAATCATTTTAAGTACATAATTAGAACTTATATCTTCTATGTTTCAATAATTACACATTTTGGAGGCTTTTATCATGATAAAAATATGAGTGCCATTGAATCTTTTGAAAAATATCAAACATGTCATATCCCCCACATATAAAAGTTTACCACCAATCCTCCCCTATTCAAATTTCCAAATCAATTTCATTCATCCGAGACCTAAAAATATATCTTCCTTACATACCTACCCACATTATCTATAAATTGTATATATTATTAATCCAATCAAAAAAGTCATTAGGTCAAACCAAATGAGGTCGTCTGAAAAAGAGTTAACAATAATAAATAACCAATTTTGTTTAATTTTTTTATAAACCTACATTAAATGTTATTAAAAAATTATATTATAATAAAACCAGTATATACCATATATTTATATGTTATTATGTTAATTTCACAACCAAGACCATTTCAACATCCATCAAATTGAAAATGAAATCCTCAATCGTGTGTGTGATGACCTACCACCACACGAACTGATGTAAATAATTTCACATAAACAAATATCACAATAGAATATAATGATAGATTTAGAATTTAAAAAAATTATTTATTATATAATTATAATAATAAATTATAATTTAAAATATACATTCATAGTGTTCTATGGATTTAAAAATAATAATTTCGCTAGTTTCTATAGTGGACTACCGCCTCGCGAAGCGATGTGATTTTCGTTTTTACAAACGCTTGACATGGATGGTCCTAGGATTCTATTATATTAGAATAAGTGATATATATAACAGAATAATTAATATATGAATGTTAATTGATATTTATTTAGTTTTATCATCCCATGAGAAAAAATGAAACAACATTCATGTTTAGGAATGACCTACTATCTACATAAATATTGTAATCCATTTTATATCTATAAAATTTAAAGATTACAGAAAATAAAAAAAATAATAAATATATTTGATATTTATATAATTTTTAAAATTTTATAGAAGAGTTTACAATATTAAATAATATGCATTAAAATTAATGATAAAAACACACATGAAAAATGAATCAATTATCACCTGTAACAGTGATTTTAATAAATATTTGTCAATAAATGATGATAAAAGACTTTAAATAAACAAAATATGGTATTATATATTATTATTATTATATAATATATTTTTAATAAACCTATATTTAGTATATATTATGTTTTAAAACATATGAAGTAAGATGATCTATAGCTAGGGGTTTCTTGTCTCACTTTTACTTTGGTGTGTCATATACCATGTTAACCACTTGTTCCACTCGGTGGTGTATATATATCCCATTAAATATGTAATATCATTAATTTATTTAAATTTATGTTATTTAATGTTTTATTTAATGTTTTATATTCCATGGGTCCTATAATTTTAATGTAATCAAAGTGTTAAAGGTTTAGTTTACAATCCCATCATTTTTTAATATTATTTAGACATAAGTCATAAATATGAGAATTATTTAATATTTTTATATTATTATAAATATATTTTGATATCCTATTATTATTCATAAAAATATTTACGTAATATTACCTTTCCCACTCTTTTTTAGTAATAATTGTTGTGTAATTGTTTTTCATAAAATATGACCTTATTTCCCTCTTTGATCAAAAATCTATTTTCATAAAATTCATTGTTTTATAAAAATCATCGAAAAATATTTTCAACCTTTTAAAAATTATTTAATGAATACATATTTAATTATATTTTCTTTATACGATTTTTTATAAGTAATCTTCTTGTAAAATTAAAAAATGTCATTTTTTCTTTATAAAAAACATGAAACGAATGTTTGTTTTAACGTTTACGACATGATGGTATTTTAGGTTGTCATGTGAAATCAAGGATTTTTTTGTTATTTCAAAAGTTTTCAAATGTTATTTTCAAAAACAAATTCCCAAATGTGTTTGTGAACATTTTTATAAATGTTTATTTTCAATGGGAAAAGGGTATTTTCCTCATTAATGTTTTTAATTTCATTTTTATGGTATTTAAATTCATTGATGGCATCAAAAAAAATTTATACTTATGATCTACTAGGGAAATTTTTTGTTGATATTATCTTTATTATTTAATTGGGTGGTTTATGATCCTTTTTACTAATGTTGTATAATTTTACTACCATTCACTATATTTTTCTAGATGGTTTATAAATATATTTATTTGATTAGGGTAAGTATTAAAATTTCATTTACTGGTTTTTTAAATAAAATTTTTTATGTTCATTTTGTTTCACACCATTCATAGGAGGAATGAATTAGCCTTAATATGTGAGAGGTGGTATCAATTATGCATAACTCATTGATGTATTGGTAGTTCTAATAAGAAAAACTTTATTGGGTTTTTCTAAGACCTTACCAATTTATTTAGATTAATTTTCACAAGGTCTCAACAATATTTTTCAGATGCTCAACATTATGCATTCCATGATTATAAATTTATTTATTGATATTCCATGTTATTATTAAAATATTAATAATATTTATAGTTCATATTTATGATAATATGATTATTTATTTTTAATAATTTGATCACACTTTATTCCAACCATACTAGGATATAGTTATTTATTAAATCGAATGTTTTTTAGTTATTAACAATTAATTGTTTCTTTTTCCGTATTTATTCATATCTTTAATTTTAAGCATTCCTTTACTGATCATTTTATCACACATGTTTTTTAGTTTATCTTCCCTATGATACTTGGAAGTGTCTTTTGATTGAAATGTTGGGATATACTATGGGGAATAATAGAGTTAAAAGGGAAAAAGGTTTTCTATATTATGCCTAACCATAAATATGAATTTTATTTATGTATATAGTTCATTGATATTAATAAACTATTATTTACGTCATGATTTGGTAACATGAATCCAATTCCAATGTAATAAAATATACATCAGCTTCGGGTTACTAGTGTTTGGGTTTTTACTTTTTGTATCAATGGTGGGTTTTTAGAATCCTTGGGAACAAGATTTAAAAAAAATATAAATTTTGAAACATACCCCTAGGATAGGAATTGAATATAAGTACAGAAGAACATAATGTGGCTTTTTAAGATATAGATTATGTTGGTTTTGTCCAATCAATAAATACATTTTTGATATGATATGTAAATCAGGATCAGACATTGATGTAAATTGGGTTAATAACCATGAAAAAGGAACATTGGGCTTGACATGAGAATTACCAGTTACACGAGAAGGGTCCATACTACACACCTGGTTTGACCCAGTTGGGGGATGTTCTTATGGTAATTCACATTGTCATTAAAACCCATTATAATGTATTTAAAAATACTATTATTATATGAAAACATTCTAAATGAAACAACATTTACGATCATGGGATTTTACACACATAAATTTTTAAATTAATTAAACGTTTTTCACATATTTTGGGTTTATATATTATTATATATAATATTAGGGTTTAATATACTATATGGTATTTTTTAGACATGGAATGTAATAGAAGGAACGGGAATAGTATCATTGCATGTGCTTCAAAGAGTTAGAATGATCGTTTCTTTGATGTGATTAAGCTAATATTTTGAAGGGAACTATTCACCCAAACATTTTCATCATATAAGGATATAATTTTAGGTTCATTAAAATAAGAGAAATAATTGTAAAATTTTTATATCTTCTAAGGGAATAAGGATGTAACGCCCCGATTTTGGAAGCCACCCAGAGGTTCCCCATACTCGGTTAGTCACAGGGCCTTAAGTGCATTTCCCCGAACGCCAGAGGCTGCTGGCAAGCAGTGAGGGACTTTGGTGTGATAGTGGGGAAACTATACCTTCATTGGTATAGTACACATCAGAAGTAAATAAAACATGCAATAGAGGAAGTAGTAAATATATAACAATCGTAAACATCAAGAGAATAAAATAGTAAACAACTGGAGCACAAACATATATATGAAATGATGCATGATACATATATGTTTAGGAAAACATACAAAAAAGTCACAATTCTAAATATAGTAACAAATGAAAGTGCTAAATAAAACTAAATAGATAAGAAAAACTTCAGCATCGCAAGCCTCAACTTGGTCCCATGCTCTCCTACTCCACAGCAAGTCATGTACCAGAAGTAGAAGGGTGCTTGCCCGTATCTATACCCGCAACAATATAATCTGTATGGGCCCAAAATCATGACCCAAACAGGGTGTGAGACTAAATCCTAGTGGGAAACCACTCGAAGATCTATGCCTAACTGTCAGTGAGTATATGGCAGGTAAAGTACAGTAAATAGTAAACAGTAAGCACTATGTAGGATAATAAACAGCAGTAAACAATCCGTATATCAAACAAGAAACAAGGAAGCAAATAGATAACCACAAATAGGAAACCCTCTGGGAAGTACTCACAACCATCCCCTATGGTCCGAAACAAGAACTACCAACAACCCTCTATGCAGTACACTTAGCCTAACCCCTCTGGTTAGATCATACAAAATTATATACTCTCTGAAGAAGCACACTCAGTCAATTCCTCTTATAGTCTAGGGTAGTTAGGGACTCTCTGTGGAAGATCCTGTGGATGTTTCCCCTTATATCCCCAAGGTCTAGAGACTCTGTAAGGAATCTCACTCAGTCAATTCCTCTTATAGCCTTAGCTTGATCACAGACTCTCTGACGATGCTCACTTAGTCAATGCCTCCAATAGCCTGTAGTTTTTTAAGAAAATTCAATCAAACAAAGACTCTTTGAGGAAGCTCACTCGGTCTATCCCCTTATTGTATATAAATCTAAAGACTCTATGAGAAAGATCCCTCGATATATCCTCCTGTAGTCTGTAATATCCACGATTCTCTGGAAAGCTCACTCTGTCTATCCCTATAGTCTATAATGTCCAAGACTCTCTAGGGTATCTCACTCGGTCTATCCCCTTATTATCAATAGAAATAGTTTCTCATGGCCCCGTTCCAGTTAGTGCATAATAATGCTATATTGCCATATTATCTTTTAGAACTACTTGGCTAACTAGTCTACAACATCACAAACATGTCAGGAAACAACACTACATCCTACGGTCACAAGGAATGGAAAACATGTATAATGACCAAAGGCTGAACAAGACCAAAGATCATAAACAGAAAAAAGCATGGGAAAAACATCCAAGCCTCACAATTATCCTTATAAATAACCAAATTACCTCTACACAAGCATACAATCAAGGTAGAAAAACAATAAGCATAAAACATTAAACACACAATACCCCGTTCAAGGGTATTAGTGTAATTTTCACATAAAACTCACAAATTTGAACAGAAAGGCACAAACCACCTACATTGATGCTAGGAGATTGATATTCTTGATCCAAGAGGCTTGAATCTCTTTAAAAAGTCATATATCTATGAAAATGCATAAAATGTTTAACTCACGATAACTTTTAAAAGAGGAGGAATTTGAAAAAATTGCACTAGAAGAAGGAAGATCTTATCGCTGCAGTTACAACACACGTTATGGCAGTTTATTCGGAGAATGGATGGGGGTTCAGGGGATAAAAGATGTTCTGTGGTTTTACATCGTCTCTTGGTCGAACGGGACCTAGAAATAGATGATTCAGGTGGTCAGACATGACCCCGGTGCGTTTAATGAAAAAAAAAACAAAGTACACGGTGTGTACTTTTGGAGTGCATGGAGTGTACTAGCATTTCCATACTCAGCTTTAAGCGCCCTCTACATCACCCCTAGATGGTCATGTGTGTGGAAAAGACACAGCTAGAACACGGCCTTGCGTGACAAGGGAGTACATAGCGTGTTCTCATAATGTACAAGGCATGAACTTCAAAAATAACCAGAAACTCGTCTTTTTTCAGAAACATTAGAAAAAGGAAAAACATACATGAGAATAAGGATCAGGGCTCTTACAATATTCCCCCCTTAGATAAATTCACCCCCGAATTTCCTTAGTGAGGCATAGTATATGAAACTCTGAATAGCTCTGGCCACTGTGATTGTACATTGGCCTTCGTCTCCCAAGTCTTATCCTTTACTCACATGTGTTGTTAGAGAACCCATACCAAAGGAACAGACTAGCCACAGAGAACCTTCGTACACTGATCGACAATCAGGATAGAATGCTCATCAAATGATGCATCCACTTCGAGCTCAACCTCATCTGGTTTGAATGACATGAGATGGGACTGAAAAGTAACATGAGAGCTGAGAAACTTGGAAGACGTCATTCATAGCCTGGTACCTCAGAGGTAACTGCAACCGATAGGCAACCAGCCCAACTCTCTCCAACTCCTCCAACGGCCCGACATAACTCGGTGAATGCTTACCGTGTCTCTGAATCCATTTGTGTCCCATCCTCGGCGCGACAAGCTAGAAAACCTGATCCCCAACCTCGAACCCCAGAGGTCATCTCCACTGATCATCATAAGAATTCTGTCGAGACTGTGTTGTAGCCATCCTCATTAGAATCAACTCAATCTGCTCTGAGGTTCCTTGAACAAGACGAGGTCCCAGTAAAGCTTCCTCTCCTGCCTCCAGCCAGTATAAAGCTGATCGGCATGGCTGACCGTTAAAAGCCTCGTAAAGTGTCATCTGAATAGTTTTCTAAAAACTATTGTTGTAAGAAAACTCCACAAGAGGTATATGCTTCTCCCAAGAACCTCCAAAATCCATAATGCATGCTCGGACTGTGTTCTCAAGCAACTGAATCATATGCTCGGACTGGTCGTTAGTCTATGGATGGTAAGCTGTACTGAAAAGTACCTATTTACCCAAAGCCTTCTGAAGTCCCTGCTAGAACTAAGAAGTAAAACGTGCATCCCTGTCTGAAACAATTGAGTGTGAAACCCCATGTATACGTAAATTATCGCATATGTACAACTGCCCTAGATCATCAACACTAAATATATCCTGGATCAGCAATAAGTGAGAATCCTTTGTGAGTCTGTTAATGACAACCTATACTACGTCGTTCCCTTGATGATTCTTCGGCAAACCGGTCACGAAGTCCATCGCAAAGTCATTCCACTTCCACTCGGGGATGGGTAACTTCTGTAAAAGCCCTGATGGTCGCTGATGCTCCTCCTTCACCTTCTTACAAGTGGAACATCTCAATACAAAAACAACAATTTCCCTCTTCATACCTAGCCAACAATACTGACGGTGTAGATCATGGTAAATCATGGTGACACCAGGATGAACTGCCCAAACTGAGGAATGAAATTCCCGAATCAGCACCTTGCGTATGTCTGTTGGCACCCATAGGCATCCCTGGAAATGCAATCTCTCATCCTCGCCTATGGTCCACCCAGTAATAGGGTCCTCTCCTAACATGCTTTCCCGTATAAATGGGCCTTCAGAATCCAATTGCAGCCTCATTCGTACCAAATCAATAATTGTAGGGGTAACTGTTACAAAAGAAAGAAAAGTCTGCCCCTGACTGTCATATACCTATTGATGCATCTCAGAAAATAGAGCCATAAGCTACCACTCACTACTAGCCTCCTGAACTACCTATATCTAAATCCTCTTTCTTAGTGCATAAGCCACAACATTGCCTTTCTTAGGCATGTAGCCAAGATCAAAGTCAAAAGACTAAAGGTACACAACCAACCTTCACTGTCTCAAATTCAAATCATGCTGAGTGAATATGTACTTGAGACTCTTATGGTCTGTGAACACCACAAAGTGATCTCCTAAAATATATTTTTTCCAACAACATAGGGCATGAGCAATAGCTAGGAACTCCAGATCATGCGTCGAGTATTTCCTCTCATGTGGCCTTAAGTGATGAGACCCATAGGAAAAGACTCCATCACCCTACATAATAACCACTCCTACCTTGATCCATGAGGCATCACATAAAACGGTATAGCACTTTCCTGGATCTAGAATGACTAGTATCAGTGCTAAATTCAACCTCCCTTTCAGCTCCTAAAAGGTTGACTCACAAATATCTGACTATGAGAACTTATCCCAATTCGTGGTCAGACCTATCAGTGGTGCTTCTAGCATGAAAAGTCCTATACAAAATTCCTATAGTATCCAGACATCCCTATAAAACTCTGCACCTCAAATACATTCTTTGGCTACTCCCAAGAAACTACAGCTCTAACTTTCTCTAGGTCTACTGATACTCCTGCCTCTGAGATAACATTTCCCAAGAAATGAATCTGGTCAATCTGAAAGTGTCATTTCGAGAGCATAGAATACAACTGATGCTCCCTCGATGTACTCAAAATGATCTCAAGATGGGTAGCATGGTTGTTTAGAGTGTGAGAGTACACCAAGATATCATCCACAAAAACAACCACCCAGGAATTCAATTATGTATGGAATACTCGGTTCGTCTGGGCCATGAAAACTGCAGGCGCGTTTGTGTTACCAAATGGTATAACCATATACTCATTTAGACCATACCTGCTTCTGAAGGTTGTAAGAGGTATATCAGATGGTCAAATGCACAACTGATGATAACCAGATCACAAATCAATCTTCTAGGATACCCAGGCTCCTCAAAGCTGATCAAAGAGACAATCGATCCTCAGTGAGGGATATCATCTCTTGACTGTAAAATGGTTCAACTTCCGATGGTCCACACAAATCCTTAGGATATCATCTACCTTATTTGAAATCAGGACAGACGAACCCCAAGGAGATGTATTGGGTCAGATGAAACCATTTTCCTGCAACTCCTACAACTGCTTCTTGAGCTCCTTCAACTCAGGTGTAGCCATTCTATAAGGAGGAATGGACACCAGTGCCACACCAGGCATGAGCTCAATTGAGAAGTCTTCCCCACACTCAAGAGGAAAACCTAAATAGTCCTCTAGAAATAAATCTTTGAAATGATCCACTACTGATGGTACATCTAAATTTGAAGTCCACTGGTCATCCAGATAAGGGATAGCAATCTGGGATGTAACTCCTCCCAACCTAAGATGCTCTGGACCCTCTCTGCTCACCTGGACATCCCACTCGCCTCTAAAAAAAGGATCCACCCTCTAGTGATACAAAGATCACTCTGTGGTGATAACTGTCGACGACTACCTGGAAAGTAACTAACCAGTCTATTTCAAGAATGACATAATAGCTCATCACTCTAGGAAATAGCGGTCCCATAAGAAGTGACACCCTACAACCTCATGTGGGAACTCTCTGAACTGACGTACACTAACCCCTCTAGTCCCGAACAGTTTTTCTAGAGTCAATGTATCAGCAGAAGAAAAGATACAAATCCCAAGGCTCTCCACAACAGCAACAGAGATACAAATATCCATAGAACCAATATCGAAATGAGTTGAAGATATAACTGAGGCTACTAAGATCATTCTTATAACTATAATGGGGTCGAGATCCTATTCTTGATGGGTCTGCTCCACTGTAAAATTCCGGCCTGTACCGTTACCCTATGACCCTGCCTGACCACTCTGAGCTGATCTACTCTACTGTCGATGGTAGCCTGGTGACTGACCACCCCGTCCGCGACCTCCACCTCAGCCTGAATGGCCGAATGAACTCCAATTCCTAGACTTGTGAGAAACTGGTGATGCTGCTCCGAAATGAGGAGTCATAGAAGAACTCCTTTCACCAGCGGCTGGTGAGAATAACTGAAAAAAGCACTGAAGGTGACCCATCTTGCTGCAAGATCAACACTCCACTAGGTTCCTCTGTCAACATGGAATCGTATACCCGCTTCTCCCACACTAGTATTACACCACCTGGATACTAGATGGTGCATCCTGCCTACTATAATCTCTTTAAAAGGTCTGCATGAACCATATGAAACACTCTCGGAATTGTGCATCAGCACCTGTGCCCTGAATGACAGCTGGTTCCAAGACTGGAATAATAGGAGGATGTCTCGGTGGCTTGACTCCCCAAGGTAAACTGCACAACATAGATCATGATTATCAAAGACTGAGAACACAAGAGAAACATTAGGGAAAATGAGAAAGAAACATTCATTTTTTACCAAACATGACTACAAGGAATGTATAAAAACTACATGATGTGTACTTTTGTGCCATTCACATGGGCGTGTACTTCTACCATGACTGGTCATGTAACGCCCCAGCCACATGGCGTGTTATCCCCACACACGATGTGTAATTGAACTCTATTCCCCTGCTTGAGTCTCCTACTATGGATAACCCACACAGTCCTCTTAATCCTAGACTGCACGACATGTATTACCACCACACGGCGTGTAGTAGACAAGGTTTCAATGACCCATGTTGTTAGTTACATGGCAGGTTACACAGTTCACTCTACATGGCATCCTCCAAGGGCACAAAACATGTACTAGAAGGTTTTCCCCGATCTGTGTTGTTCATGAAACGAATAGGTAATTAATTTACATGGCACGAAATGTATAAAAAGGACAAAGTGTGTATAGTCAAAGTTTCATCCATCCGTGTTGTTAGTAACACGAGTAGACACACAGTCACTACAACACGGCATGTACGTACACTACACAATATGTTCCAAATGATCTTTCACAACCCAGTGTTTCTGCCCACATAGCTAGTGACATGGTTTAAAAAGTACACGACATGTATTCTGAAAGTACACATCCTGTATTCAAGGTTCTTTTGAGTAGTTGTCCCAGAATCTGCTCTGGAGCCCAGAAAACATAGAAAACAAGTGTTAAGGAGCCAAATTCCGATCTGTGGGGTACCATAATCCCCAAAATTCAAAGCTTGTCATCACTTACATATCATATAAAAAGAAAACTAGTCAATGATCCACCATTTTCAGATTCATGAGGGCCCATAACTCCTCAAGAATCAAAATTTGGCATTCATTCCAATAAATCTCTACACAAACAATACCCTATCAAACAGTAGGTATTTCTATCAAGGTAACAATGAAAACAGCATGCATATTTTACACATCATCCATCATAACAGCATGAAATCACTAATGCATCCTAGATGGAATGGGAAAAATTCATGACATGTGATTTCTAGCAAGTGTCTATATGATGCATGAGATGGAATACCCTCATCTCATCAGGTTGCAACAGAAATTGAACCTCAACAATATCAACAGGAATAACACATATCATGTGAGTCACTCAAGGTGTAATAATATCAACTGTAAAAATCGCAAAACTAGAAGAAATTGAAAAAAATGAGGTAGATTGGATTTTCCCTATACATAGGTTAGCTAATCCCGTGAACAACTTATTACCAAGTACCTATTTCGTCATATCCCTTACTATAGGATTCAAATAGTTTGTCAAGAGAAATGAATTCCTCTAATACCGCATTGTAACGCCCCGGTTCCAGAATCCACCCAGAGGTGCCCCGTACCTGGTTGGTCACATGGACTCAAGTGAATTTACCTGAATGCAAGAGGCTACCGACTAGTAGCGAGGGTCTTGGGTTTGATGGTGGGGAAACTATGACCCCATTAGCATAGTACACAACGGAAGTAAATAACACATGCAATAGCAGGACAAATAAATATCCAATAATAGTAAACAGTAGAAGACAAAAACACTATACAACTGGAGCAGACATTTATATATGAAATGATTCATTATATATATATATGTCTTGGAAAGCATCCAAACAAGTCACAATGCTGAATATATTACCAAAACAAAGTACAAAAGAAAAGTAAATTGATAAGAAACTCCTCAGCATCGCAAGCCTCAGAATGGTTCCACGATCTCCTGCTCCTCAACAAGTCAAGTACCAGAAGTAAAAGGGATCTTACCATTATCTATACATGTGACAATATAATCTATTTGGGCCCAAAAGTATGACCCAAATAGGGTGTGAGACTAAATCACACTAGGAATCCACCCAAAGATCTGTTCCTAATCGTCAATGAGTATATGGCAGGTAAAGTACACTAAACAGTAAACATTAACCAGTAATCAGGATAATACACAGTAGTAAATAATCCATATGTCAAACAAGAAACAAGGAAGAAAACAAATAACCACAAACAATAAACCCTATAGGAAGTACTCATAGCCATCCCCTCTAGTACTAAACAACAAGTAACAATAACCCTCTAGTAAATACACTCATCTTAACCCCTCTGGTTTGGTCATACAAAATTATATACTCTTTTAGGAAGCGCACTCAGTAAATTCCCCTTATAGTCTAGGGTAGTCAGGGACTCTCTATGGAAGATCACAAGGTCAATTATCCTTATAGCCCCATGTTCTAGAGACTCTCTGAGGATTCTCACTCGGTCTATTCCTCTTATAGCCTCATGTCGATCACAGACTCTCAGAGGAAGCTCACTCGATGAATTCCTCCTATAGCCTTGTGTGGTTTATGGAAATTCAATCAAACAAAGACTCTAAGAAGAAGCTCACTCGGTCTATCCCTGTATAGTCTATAATGCTCAAGACTCTCTGAGAAATATCACTCATTATATCCTCTTGTAGTCTATAATATCCAAGACTCTCTAAGAAGCTCCCTTGGTCTATTCCATATAGTCTATAATGTTCATGACTCTCAGAGGAAGCTCACTCGGTTTATCCCCTTATAGTCTATAGAACCATGTTCTCACAGCCCCATGGAAGTTAGTGAATAATAATTCTATATGGCCAAATAATCCTATAGAACTACTTGGATAACTAGTCTAAAGCATCACAAACATTTTAGGGAATAACACTCCATCCTACAGTCACATAGAATCAAAAACAGGTATAATGGCCAAAGGCTGTACATGTTAAAAGGTTGTAAACAGAACAATGAATTGGAAAAACATCCAAGTATAGAAATTATCCTTATACATAACCAAATTACCTATACACAAGCATACAAGCATGGTATGAAAAAAATAGGGGTAAAACAGTAAACACACAATACCTCGTTCAAGGGTATTGGTGGAATTTTCACATAAAACTCAACAACGTTGAACTAAAAGGAACAGAACACATAACTTGATGCTAGGAGATCAATATACTTGAACCATGATTCTTGAATCTCTTTATAACGTTGTAGATCTAAGAAAAAACACAAAAAATTAAACCCACGATAACATGAAAAAGTGGAGGAATTGGAGAACGATGCTCTAAAAGAAGGAAGAGATTGTTGTTGCGGTTCCAATGAAATCGACAGCAGTCGATTCGGAGAACAGACGGGGGTTGAGGGGCTCGAAGAAGTTCCATGGTCATTCGACGTCTCTCGATCAAATGGGACCTAGAAGAAGATGATTCTAGAGGTCAGACGCGACCCCAGTCCGTTTACTGATAAAAAAAGTACTGGTGTGTACTTTTGGAGTACACGGAGTATACTAGCCTTTTTTGTACTTCTCTTTATGTGAAATCCACATCACCCCTATATGGCCTTGTGTGTGGCCCAGACACATCCAACACACTGCCTTGCATGGAAAGGGAGTACACGGCGTGTACTCATAATGTACATGGTGTGTACTTCAAAAATTTCTAGAAACTCCTCTTTTCTAAAAACCTACAAAAAAAGGAAAAACATACATGAAAAGAATGTCCAAGTTCGTACAATGGAGAATATGAGGATGATAGAGAAAAATAGATACGTATTCAAGGGAATAAAGGGTTTTCTCACATGTGATAATATTAGAAAAAACACCCCGATATATTCTTGACGAGAATTGTAGTTTTCTATAAGTTTGGAGAAAAAATAAAATGATGATTATATTTGTAATGGTCAAAAATACATTTATAATGTTTATTTATTTAAATATTAGGAAATGGGGAAAAAAATTAATTCCACAAGAATAATTTGAATATATCTCAGAATGTCTTAAGGGGTCATCATAAATCTTATGTTTTTACTACAGAAAATGTGGAATGGTTAAGGACATTGTGTTTGGATTCAAGATTTATGTTAAAATATTATTTTAGTAAATGATATTATAATTATAGGAATTAGGAAATTTTTCAGTATTTTATTGTAGTTCTATTATATTAATTATTTGATATAATACGGTCAATGTTACTAATTACCTAAAAAATTGATTAAGTGGAATCTTGAACTTCATTAAAAAAAATTATTGAGAGAGGATTACACATAATATGTTCCAGATGTCTAGATAATGATGATAAGTTTTTTTTGATATTATTGGTAACCATTAATAATTATCTTATATTTTAGGTTGAAGTAATTATTGTCTATTAAAATTCAGTTTCATTGTTATGATTATATTAATATGGATTAAGATAATACAAAACCTATATACAAGTTGAAAACCCCTTGCATTCAGAAAGGATCCGGGGCTTGAACTGAAAACTGATGGAAGATATGTGTGAACCGTCTGCAACTAGACTATGTGATGTCAAAGATAATAATAACTTTTTTCTAATTAAACTGTTTTATTGATAAATACATTATGAATGAGTTAAGTTAATCTTTGGGTGTTACTATTGAAGTTTATTGATTAATATATACGAAAGTACTTGTCACTCTTTTATAGATCTTATGATCCATTACATCTTTATTTAAGTTCTTCAAATATAAATAATTAGTCTTTGATATTAATTTCATATAGTAATAAATGAATTGAAAAATGTTTTATGAAAAACAAATATATTAAATTATTTTGGTAAAATGAAAATATATTAAGTAGGTATATGTCCAAATGTTCTACTTCTAGATCATAAAACAATCCCTCAACATTAGTAAAAGGATCTTCAAATGAAAATGGTTTACTATAACCTTTATTTTGATCATTGTTTTATAAATTATTTTGTTAAAATTATCCTAATAATTCAATTTCCTATAATCAATGATTTCCATCACACTTTAGTAATCATTGGGAATTAGTATTTTTTATGCCCATATCTTCACTTTCCAACAATTCTCTCCAATTTAGAAACCAAGAATGTGTTATTATAAATGAACTTTATACTTCCCTTCCTCTATAATGAAGTGGATGATTTATTGACCATTTATAAAATTTGGAATTTAATAAGTTTATTTCAAAATGTCAAACCCTTTTAACCAAGATCAACATTAAATTGTCACCATGCTATTTATTTAAGGGAGAGAATGATGCATTCCATGATTTTAACAATATAATATCATATTGAAGAGAATATATGACACACACATATAATATTATAAGTAAATATAACACCCAAAGACATTAAAATATATTTATTTCTATATAAATTAAATCTCTTTGATATATTAGGAAGCACTCAACCTCAGGCTTAATTTAAACGTGAAATTATATTAAAATATCATTCGTTAAACATGACTATTATAACAAAGTCAATAGGTTTGAGGGTAAGAACATTAAAAACTATATGATGATATTTATATGGATTTCACATGTATAGTATAACTTCGATTTTTATATATTTACTATAAATAAAAAAACTAAAAGAAGAATAAATACTTTTCATAAAAAAATGTACTCCTCTAAAAAAAGATTTAGTCATTATATGAACACATAATTTAGAATTACATTATTACACATTTATATAATTTATTTTATAAAATAAAATTATTTTGTTAAATCTATGTTTCAAATTTATCATTTTGTAATATTTTTTATTTTTTTTAAATGCAATTTTTTGACGAAATGAGAAAATACAGATTTTTATTGAAAAATGCATTTTTTTGGTTGAATTGGTTGAATGGAAAAATTATATATTAAACTTTTGTAAGTAAAACTTTGTTCAGTTTTATTAAAAAATAACAAATTTAGGTAATTTTAATCAATTTCTTTTTTAAATCTGTTATAAAAATGTTTAAACTCTTCAATGATTTCTTTCAAAAAACTTCTTTTTAATCCCGTCTACGTGATTAATTTTAAATTTAACTATTCCACTAATGTAAATTTAATTTGGAGAAATTGATTCCATATTCTGAATAATAATAATTTATATTATTTGATAGGTTCAAATTATATTTTCTACCACAAGGAATTATAAAAATACAAGAAATTAATTATCATGATTTTGGTAGTAATTGGTTTGTTTGGTTTTTAAAATAAACAAATAAGGGTTAAAATGACCTAAAAATTTCTAACAAAACTAAATAAAAGTCCATATATATACAATTAAACATATATTGTGGATGATTTTCCAATTTTAGAGGCTTCTTTCAGGATATAAATTAGTATTTAGTTGATTCGTTTCAAATGTACCAACTATGTCATCTCCCCCAATTATAAATGGAATCCTCATCTCCTCCCATCTCCAAACATAAAATTCTATTTTTTTATTTTTTTTAAAACTATATAAATTAAATACCTCCCAAAATCATTGAGTTATTTTATGTATCATAAATCCAATATAGGATGACATAATGTCAAACCTAACAAGGTCATCTGATTAATAGATAATGTTCTTAAATGAATGTTTTTATATTATTTATTCATCCACCCCATTAAAATATTATACAATAATTATAGTATTATAAAAACATTTTAAACCATACATATAAATTTTATTAAATTAATTTTTTTACCTCTATCCATCTCCAAATCCATCAAACGGCAATGGAAATCTCCGATTGTGGGTACGACAGACAACCACATCATGAACTAATGTAACCTATCTTCGATCAACACCTCTCAGGGACAGATATGATGATATATTTAATATTTTAATGAAATATTTATAATATAATTATACTTATTAAATTATAATATAATATATAACTTCTTAATTTCCATTAATCTTTTTGTATGATAACATAGCTCATCTATACTATATACTAAAGCCTCGTGAAGTGATGTGATTGATTTTTCACTTATGCTTTACATGGATGACAATAAGGATGGTTTTTTTAATTTAAATGATAGATATAAAATTTTAATGATTATATAAATTTGTATTAATTTTATTTTGCTTTTATTCTATCAATTAAGAAAAATGGAAATAACATTCATCCATACGTATAATCTACCATCATTGTGAACGATATAATCTTTTTTCTATCTATAACATTTGTAGATTAAAAAATATTTCATGAATTTTTATTATATTCACATAGTGTCTAAAATTATTTATATTTTGGAACCATTATCAAATTATATGGCCCAAAATTATGGAATAAAAACATTCCTAAAAAATGATACAATTAACAATCAAAATAGTGATTTTAAAAAAGAATTTTTGTTAAAAGGGTTATAAATACTATATGTTACAAAAATATGGTATGAGATAGAGGTTTATGGTTTATCAATATATTTATAATTAACCTATGTTTATTATACATGTTTTTCATACACTTACTAAGGAATTTAAACATGAGGTAAGGGTTTCTCGTCTCACTTTTACTAATTTGAGACACATGTCATATTTACCATTTATTCCATTATACGGTGTATATACTACCCATTTGATATGTTATATCATGAAATGAATTTAATAATGGTATTTAAGTTTTAATTTTATTTTATTATTTTCATTTGACTGAATATTAAATCATTTCTTTAGTGGTAAGGAATTATTTCACAATGTCATCATTAGTTTTGATTGTTTATGTTTATGTCTCCCAAGGGGAAATTATTTTATATTTATATTATAAAATCAATTTATATTTTTCTCTTGTGGTTATTAATTAAAATTTTCAAGTAATAGTACCATTTTACCAAATCTATTGTTCTTAAAATTAATGGGAAAATGTTTTTATGAAAATCTGAAGTTATTTATTTCTTTAGTAGAAAATAATTTTTAATCAAGATTTATGTTTTTAAAAAATTGTATTCGAAATTATTTTTAAAAATTTAAAAATTTTCTTTTAATTATAATTTTCCATTTTTTTATTTTTCTAAATAAAATTTTAATATAATTTTCATGTTTTTTTTTCAAAACAAGGTTCTTCGGACTTTTACCGAAAATGTGAACGGAATCGTTCTTTTAACATGTGCGACATAAACAGAATATTGTGCCATCGTGTCCACTGAATTGTTTATAAATTATTTGGATATTTATCAAATTATATATTATAATAAATTTATAAATCAAAATTTTTTGCAAACATTTTATTTTAAAAGGTGATTTTCAATGTTTTGATCATATTTTCATCAAAAAAAAATTTATTGAATTTTTTTTTGTATTTCTATTCATCAGCAATATCAATCCTTTATTGTACTTGTAATGCAATGGGATTATGTTGTATTTATATTATAATTATAATTTATTTTTATGGTTTATGACTTGTTTGATTGAGGATGTGCATATTTATTACCATTCACAATATTATTCCGGATGGTTTGTGAATGTTTTTATTTAATTGGGGTAAGTATTAATATTTCATATGTTATTTTTTTCAATACACATTTTTATGTTCATTATATTTCACTCCTTTTATATGAATAATTCATTGGACTTTCTATGTGATGGGTGAGTTTTGATTATATATTGAACCTCAATTCATCGGTATTTGTCATGAGACAAACATTATTGGGTGTTATTGAAGGCTATTGTAATTTATTTAAATTTAATGGAATAAGGCCTCGATGAATGGATTCAGTTTACTAGCACTATGAATTTAATCATTATGTACTATTTTTTTATATTATCTATGATTAGTTTATTAGTTATAATATTCATTATTATGTTTCATGGCCATGTGTTTATTTATATGGAATAATTTGATCATAATTTATTCATGCCATATTATAGTAAAGATATTGATTAAATATTTTTTAGTTATTTAAATTTCAATATTTATTATGCTTCATTTATTCATATAATTCACTATACACATAACCAAACTAAGAATCTGAGTTTGCCCCTTTATTTTGTTTTATTTTCCAATATATATGATAACGTTATTTCGGATTGATATTCTAGGATATGCTACGGGGAAAATGGTGTTCACAATGAAAATTATTTTCATATTTTTTGATTAAAATTTAATTTGGATTTCAATTATATATCTAGTTTACCAATAATACTAAACTATTCAATCCTTTAGGATTTGATACCATATATCTAGTAACAATATAATAATGTATAAAACCTAATATGGGTCACTAGATTCATGTGCGTTACAAAAATTAATGTGGTGCTCCATGAATTCTTACCTCTCTCATAATTTATATTCTTTAATTTTGATCAAGATAGAAATATTATCTGTTGTTAATGGATTTTTCTTACCTCAATAGGGGATCAACTATAACCCAAATAACATTATTCCCTTTTGAAATTTTGATATTTATAATGATAAACTCTATGCTAATGTTTTACAATTTCCATTATGGTGTGGTTAGTAATTGTAACATCCCATTAGACTTATGAATCTCAACCTTAACTTGATGACATACCATGAAATGATATACATACTCAGTAATATATTTTTTCTTATTATCTCACAATAAATACTATTTCACATACCTTTAAATATTTATACTTCAAAAATATAAAGTGAACATTGAACAATTAGATTCATCCAAAATATCTTTATTCAAATCTGCTGTGGAATGAATACAAACATTGAAACTAAACCTTATCCTTCCATCATTATCATGGTTGAACATAGAAACATTTCTCACATTCTTATGGAAGTTATATTAATTCCTTAACTACCTCTTCAATTATCACAATGATATGTGGTTGAAAATTAGTTTGATAAATATAATATTTCTCTCCTTTTATCAAGATTTATAATTTTATATATTGAAAATCTATAAATAATAGATATTTTGTGATGCTCATCAATAGTAAAATTGCATTACTCTTTCTACTTAGAGATTCTACCACCATGTTCACCTTCCAAAGGTGGTAATGTATTGGGTTGTCATAATCATTAATAACATCCAACTAACTTATCTAGTTAATATTGAACCCCTTTTATTTGAATATATTCTTTTAAATTTTATTATCAATATATTTATGTCAAATATTTCTATAAATATAATTTCTCCATATCATTAATGTAAAAATTAACATAGCTAACACTAAATAATGAGTTTGTTTACTTGAAAAGGAGTCATGTTTATTTTGATATTAGAATGTGAATAGATTTTAATGGTACTAAATACATGGTTAGATAGTGAGTTTGTTATCACACTACACTATAGTGTAGATTTGTTTTTGATCTATTTTTATGCATTGAAGAAGGGAAGGTGATGCCATTTTATAAGTAACGTAAGGTAAACTCTTGGAATTACCTAAATTACAAAATTTATAAAAATAAAATTTCCTGAAAATGGATACAAATTTATATAATTCATAGAGAAGATGAGGAGGGATCAAAAGAATCCATTCTAAAAAAATGCAGAAAATGTTTTTGTTATATTATCACCGTTATCTCTTATCTTTAACCCCCAATAATTCCATTAGAAAATTATTTTGATAACAATGTTTTATAATATTTTAGGGTTAATAAATTTACCATAAAAGGGAAAGTGAAACATAAATAGAAAAAATTTGATATATTCTACCATATTCCATTCATTTGGAAAAAGATATCATTTTTATACATTTTAAATCATGTAATAAAATATTGTTATTTTTATTTTTTGAACTATTCATTTATTTTGAATTTGAAAACAACATTAAAGTAAAAAAGTTCAAATATAAACTTTTAAACATCCTTAATTTGTAATATTTTTCTATAATTGTTTTTCAAAACAATAATTCACCCAATTATTATTACTCATAATATATTTAAAATAATTTATTTAATTTTTAAACTAAATGAATATATAATGTGTTGGAATTGAGTAAGTATTTAAATTAATTATTTAATAAATAAATAATAATAAAAAATTACTATAATAAAAAATTATCTTTCAAAAAAATATTTAAAACCGAAAATAACCTTTTTTATCCTTATAAAAATATTTTGAGATATTAATGTCAAGAGAATGACATATGTTATTTATTATTTTCATAAAATAACTTAATGGCCATAATCAAATAAAAATGTCACAATATATCCATATTTTCTAGAAATTGATGAAAATTGTCAAAATATACTAATATAATAGTATAATGTTCTGTTTTATGTAAATTATAATTCTTTAACATAAATAGTTTACCATATATTACTCATTTAACCCATTATTACATTTTCAAGTTTATGAAAATTTATCAAGGTTACTATTCATAATGATAAAAATAAAAGGTATATATTTTAAAAAAATTAACCTTTTGATTCAAAATATTTGATCCATTTTTCCTGATTTAATTCTTCTAATTATTATAAGTCCTTTTTAAAATAATCATGTAAAACAAAACAAAATCATTTTTTTGGAAGATGTGTTTTTTAAAAAATTATTTTTATTCTATCCTTATCCCTAGAAAAAAATATTAGAGAATATATACCCATTTTATTGGTTATATTATCTTGTAATTTAAAAACAATTTTAAACTATAGATAATATTCTAATTTATATAAATCTAAACACATTGTGTCGTAAAAACTATTTTTCAAATAAACATTTCTCTATACCTTCAAAAACTTTTATTTTAATTTTGAACCATTTAACATCCAATTAATTTATTATATATATATATATATAATTTCTGTAATTTAGTTATCCTTATTCATACCCAATAAATTAAATTATTAATAGATATTATTCATATTTAATTATATCATTTCAATAGTATAACATGATTCAATTTAACTCATTGTTTTATGTAAAAACAGATATCAAAGAAATAAAAATTATTCTACGAGATGTATCATAAAATATCATGGTGTTACATTGTACCCCCTTAAATTGGACATTCACATAAAAATTACATTACCATAATATAATAAAATAAACATATCTATGTTTCATCAATTCCTCAGATTTAGAAGTAGCATCCTCAAATTTCTTATTCATCGTGGGAATCTTAACAAGGTGATTAGTCTTATTTCAAAACACATTATCTTTATGATCCATGATTTAATCCTTTTTTCATCATAGTAATGGCAATTATCTAGTGAAATAACCTCTATGTTTATTTCATGTGAATGATTAGTTGTGTACTTCCTCAAGAGAGATAAATGAAACACATTTTGAACTTGAGAGAGGTTCGATGGAAATGCCAAGCTATAAGTTCCCATACCTACATAATAATGAATTTCAAAAGGGATAATATATCTTGGGATCAGGTAACACCACTAGTTTTTTATTTAAATATTTTAGAATAAATTAAATTATGTTATATATTTTATTACATGAAAATATAAGTTAATATTACGTTATATGTAACATTGGGTAAACTTTCATTATACACCACACTAATTTTTATCAAAACCATGAAATATTATTAAAATACTTATTTAAATGTGACCATTATAACCTAGCCATTAAACTTAATGATATAAAAATTAATAAAATATTTTTAAATATTAATTATAGTGGTTTTATAAAAATAAATCATATAGATAAAAAAGTACATAGTTTTCAGTGAAGTCATCAAAGGTTTAAAAAATACTATTTTTTAAAAAATTGATATTAATTTAGTTTTTTTAACAGTGATAAAATAAATTTTTGGCACTATTATAAAAATAATTAGATAAAATAAACATAATTTTTGAAATCATATTTTTAAATTTATCTTGGGATTATTATTAATGACAATTTTTATGTTATGATGAATGTTGAAAAATACTAAATTTTAATTGAAAATTACAATTTTATTTTATTTATTTATATTTTTAAATTATATTTTAAAAATATTATAAAGTAAAATTAGTTCAACTATACATACATTAATCAAATTTAGGTCATTTTATTCAATTTTATATTATATTTTTATACAAAAAACATTTCAAATTTTTAGCACTTTATATTTAATACCCCACTATCTTATCACATCTACAATATTAATTTTAAATTAAATATTGAAAATTATGTGATTGGAATTTAGAAAAAGTTTAATTCATTTTTTGAATCAGATTTATATTTAGTATCTAATAATATAAACATTGTTTACTCCTAATTTAATAATAAAAATAGTAATAATTATTTATTTATGTTACAAAAAAATGGATTTACTAAGGAGGTACAACTAAAAGGACATGGGTTAAAAACCCCAATACTTTTCCAAAACCAATTTTTTAGACACATGTCTTCCCTATCGAGTCTCAGTATCTATAATAATATTTTTGGGAGTCTTTGGGCATGTGGAAAACTTGGTTACAAATTGTTCTTTTTAAAATACTTCAAATGGGCCACTCAACTAACTTATAAAAAGGCATCTCCTCTACTATCTTCATCATGCAATAAAACAATTTTCGTTTGGTAAATTCATACCAAAACCACTTACCATCATAAAGACTTTCATTATATAAGACCTATTTTGGAAATAAATCTAACCTAGGTTGGATTTCTATGTAAACCAAAGGAGGATACCTGAATAAGAGGTAACATCCATCAACAATCATTCTTCCTAAACCTCCTTAAATTATTATTTTACCATGAAAATATTAATGAAATAGTATCATACATATATTTATATATTTTCATTTTATTTTCATGAACTAAAACTATCCTTAATTCCATTAAATGGTGTAGAAAATCATCATTTGTGTGTACAGCAGACTACCGCCTCAAGAAATGATGTCATTCATTTTTCCAATAACGCCTATAATGACTGTACATAATAAAGAATGTATTGTGTAATTATTATATTATTATTATTTTTAAATTATTATATATTACATACCTACATTATTTCACTTTTTTGGAATACAATAACATTGCTCCTGTGTACAGTGGACTACCACCTCGCGAAGAGATGTGATTCATTCATGAAATAAATTGAATGTAATAAGAATGTTTATTATGAAAATAATTTATATATCTAACATTTATTTTATTAAACTATTATTATATATCATTTAACCTTATTTCTTTCAATAGAACCTGAAAATTTAGACAATAATAATGTTTACTTATGACCTACCATCTACATGAACGATATATTTCATTTTCATTCACTAAATGTTATATACTAATACACTTACATACATACATAATATATATTATATTTCTACCATGTTTAAAATTATAGATATTATGGAACCATGATTAAATTAATTTTCCCATAAATATCCAATCAAAACATATTTGATCAACAATTGGGTTTTTACCCGAACCAAAACCCTAACAATGTATATTCAATTAAAGGGTAATAAAAGGTTAGAAGAAAATAATATATGTTATGATATATATATATCTATATATATATTGTTTAATAATATTTTTATAATAAAATTATATTTATAATACTGGAGGTTGGAATATGTACAACAGAAATCAAGAATTTAGGTATGGGTTTCTCGTCCCAACTTTTTTCTTCTCTACTTCACATGCAATATTCACCAACAATTTCTTCTATGTGGTTTATATGATACCCATTATTGTATTTTATGATTCTTATCTTTAAAATTATTTATATTTAAATATTCATTTTAGGATCTCTCTTTCATGGGGTTTACGATTCAATAGTTACCAAAGAGATAAGAAATCTTTGTCCCAATTTTCATTCATTGAGATGTAAATTATGTTATGAACCTATTTTTTATTATGATGGGTATATATATACCAATTGATATGTAATATCATAAATTTATTTAATATTATTATATTTTATAATTTATTTTTTGTTATTTCTTCATGGTGTTTTTGATTTAGAGATACCAAAGTGATACTGATTTTTTGGAACAATATCGTTGTTTAAGGGGATTAATAATGATCATGATTCCAATGATAATATATTTTCATCTACCTCTCAATAATCACATGAAATTTATTATACTATGGTTATTAAATATATTTTCAAATAAAATTACTATTTCTTCACTCTTTGGTACACAAAATAATTATTAAATAGTTTCTAATAAAATTTGACATTATTTACCTCTACGTTTAGAATTTTAATTTCTTCCATTACCATGTTTAATAAAAATGTTTTGAATATTTATTTACTAGTCTCCCCTGACTGTGAAAAGAAACTATTTAATCATGTATTATTTTTTTAAAAAAATAAAGGAATATTCATGTCATTTTCCAAGCAATTCATGTCTATCTTATTCAGAAAATGTGAATGTAATCATTATTTTACAGTGTAGGACATGAAAAAAAACTATCTACAATAATAAAAATTATATTATTTTATTATTCCATCGAATTTTTGTATTTTTATTTTCAAAAATAATGTTTTTTGAATTTTATTATGTTTTAAAATTGGTGATTTGAAGTGAAATGATATTTTCCAAAATAATTTCATTAAATTATTAATCAAAATCATTTTCCCTATATGATGATATATGTTAATTTAAACTATGCCTTACTAGGGATTTAATCCAATGATGAAATTCTTATTGTTTCTATGAATAGTTTATTTTTTTGATGACATTATGTTTTTAAAACTTGTTTCTCTTTCATGGGTTATACCATGATAGAATACCTCTAAAACCTATTACATTTATAGGGGTTATACTATGATGATAAGATAATATGGTTATGAATCTTATCTCCTATACAAAAATTATAATTACATTATGTATTAATAAAATCCATTTCATTTCTTGGGTTATGACTTGATGGATAGTTTTTTATCATGTGTAACACATATGTATGAATTTTTTTATATGATGGGTGGTACATATATCTCCCTATAATTCAATCAGTAATGATTAACATTTTATTAGGCCATCGGTTACATGAGTGACTATCCTAATCCTGAACAAGATGATGAACGGTTGGTTAGACCAAGCCCAAAATAGGTTACATGGGTGGTTATCACATTACCAAAGTTGGTTAATGAGTGTTTAGACCAATCCTAACATGTTATGACTTTCATGGTGGGTAACCTTGGTACAATATTTTTTATTCTTATGTGTATACCAAAAATAAATGTCTTATTCTAATGTTATACCCTCATAGACCATGTTTATTTATCACCATATGATTCAGGTCTTATGACCTACCAATATTTCAGTCATGACTTGTTTGGAAAAAATCACTCTGGGTAACACTACATCATTTTTCGGTTGATTGTGTTTGTTGAAAAAGAGAGTTTCCATTATGAATTGTTGAGTTCCAGAGATGTTTTTGACAATCCATATTTTCAAAGAACCATGAAAATGGAATGGATGATCTGGAGGCAGTACAAAAAGAACAAATACAATGTGGTGCTGATTTACAGTGTTTGCAAAATTTTGGGGGTCCAAAATTTTAGAGTTTGGATAGAATCACTAAAAGTGGATATCCTTGAAGATCTCATCAAAATATTGAAAAGGTATGAATTTTTCAAAGATAGGATTCATTTATTTTATTTCTTAAAGACTAGAAGAAATGTTGATGGTGATGCTTTATGATTACATCATGCTTCACGAAAGTGAGAGTTGAAGTGCATTGTGGTGGAGTTGGGAATTATGAGTGGAACTTCACGACATGTTGGTGGAGCTTCCTAGAAAAGGTGCAAAGTAAATGATGGAACACTCTGTGATTATGATGAGCTCTACAATAGAAAATTACTGGGGTGAATTGCAATTTTGAGATAATTTCAGCGGGAACATCGGAGCTTCACGATTTGAGATGATGTGGCATTAATTTCACACGGAAGGTTCGAGGGTCAGTGGAATCACCTATAAATAGAACATGACCCTCTCGGGAGAAGCAAAGTGTTTTTTATGAAAATTCTTTTCCCTTTACTCGCGAAGGTTGTTCATAAAGGCATTGAGCTTCGCGAAAGATTAACATCGCGACGACTAATCAAGCTCCTCAAAAATCATGTGCTCTCTATTGGCTCAGTGATCTTCACGAGGTAAGTTACATTGGAACAACTTCAACTTTTCGAGAGTGCTACGTGAGAGTGCTTCGGGAGAGTGCTTCGCCAAAAAGAATGATTTTTGTGAAGGATTGTATGAGCTTTGGGAAATTGGGAGCTTGGTGAAGTAGGGTGCTTTGAAATGGTTTTTCCAAAGGAATTTCCTAGTGTTTAGGGGAAAATGGGTATTCATCAGTGGATATAAGTTGGACTTCAACAGAGAATATATATATAGTAGAGGATGCAATTAATAATGATAATGAAGAGACCTATAGGTATATAAACATTGTGTGGATCTTTTGAAGAAGAAGTGAGCTCACATAAGTTGGGATAGTAGTGAGCTCTCAAATTTTGAGTGGTTGTAATCCAGAAGGGATAGTGAGTCTGCTTCAAACATTTAAATAGAAGTGCACTTATACTGGAATTGGTACATTGAAACACTATCGGTTTATGCTACTTAGACATAGCCCAGTGAGGGTGAAAGAAGTAAAAATATTTGATTCATGTGCATGATTTAAGGTTTATTCATACTCTGTATCGGGAAGGAGAGAGAATAGGGTTCTTTCTGACAGTATAACGAGATAAAAAATGGGCAATTGTTTTAATCTGTCATACCCTGATTCACCCCCGCTCAGGGTATCTATCCTAGAGGACCTAACATGACTCCATAGATTGAACTATAATATGTTGGGTATGGTTTTAATATTTTATTATCATGTTCTACGTCGTTTATGCTCATATTATGACTATATATCTCCCTATTTACCCTTACTGAGTATCTGAGCTCTCACTTTCATGTGTTTCCTTCCCTCTGGATATAATGAAATATTTTAGGTAAGGTATTATTGTAAGGAGTAATAAAGGGTAACATATTTATGGTAGGTGTTAAAGATATTTCCTGAATTACATAGACCGTGTCCCATGTTTCCAAATACATGAAAACTATTATGGTCCTCATGCATGTGTTTGTGTAATATAATGAATATTCATAAAAAATAAGGCAATATCAATATATGATAATACATGGTCTCTATAGTATGTATCAAATTAAATAAAAGTAATCGAATAATTGGGAACTCTCAGGTGTTTCCCTTGGACAAAGCATGGGTCTACACTAAAGGGCATCATGACGAAGGGGTTTCCACTAGTAATAATGGTGTGTCCCGCCCAAGAGGTGTAGCCACCCATGGAGTGCCTTGATATGTATCAATTATAATCCACTAAAATGACACCAAATGACAATAATTGGTATCAATTGATAGATATAGTAGCCATTATAAACTAGTATTAGAGAAATATGTTGAGATACCTATGGACTTGTTTAAGTATAAGACTAAGGATGAGTCAAAGTATAGTAAAATATCATTCAATTTTGTTAATGGATGGAGTGAGTGGATTCTGAGAAATTAAATAACCATATGGATACTACATGTGGATGTGGATCTGGAAAAAAGGTAACTAGGGCTAATGAGTCTAAAAATATCATATTTAACTAGGTTTGATCATGACCTAGTGCATGAAAATTGGTTTACTAAAAACCTACATTGACACTCTTGGGGGATATCCTTTGACAATTTAAAAACTCTTTATAATAAATCATAAATATTTAAATACAGGATGACTAAGAATGACATATGATAAAACTAAGGTCTCATAGATAACATAATGTGTCATGATTTGGACATCCTATATGTTATTTATCATGGAAATGTGGTTCTCGTCAATATTATTCTTTCTTGTAATATTTTTTTAGGTTTTGTCAATGGATAAAACCCATAGGAACCATGTTAATGGTTACTAATACGAAATTTACTAATTTTCATAATGAGAAACCAAATTTTATTAGATATACAAATAAAAACCACATTATTATTCTTATTAAACTTTCTCAATTCATGAATCATGTTGTACGTCCAAATGAAAAAATTAGGGAACAACATTATGTTGAGTCCTTCCTAAGGTAACATTTTCCTTCTATCAAGGGGTATTTTAATCCAATAGTTATTGAAAAATGAAGATGCACCACTGAAAATAAATTTCCCTTTATCTAGTGTTTGGAACATGGGAAATTCATTTGGGTTGTATACCATTAGGATGGTAAAGCAGATAAATGTTGGAATCATATAATGAATTTGGGGTTCTAGGATGAAATTGACTGTATATATTTAGAAGACTTAAAAAATTATTTTATTAATAAATACATTCCTCATATTATTTATACGAATCTGGCAGAGATTATTATGATAAATAAATATTATTATGAATATGTTCATACATATGTGGAAAATTTAAAAGACTTACACGGTATGATTATAGTATTATCATCCAACCTAAAAGTACAGTTGATAATTTATTCTATGGGTCAAAACCAATTCTATAAATATCATACCTATAAAGGGAATATAGTAGCAATGAATATATTTTCCAATCTAGTATCATGGTGTAAATGGAGGTTCAAGATAAAAAAAATCACATGGTTTTGATAAGAAAAGAAAAATGGAATTCTAATAAAAAATAAAAACTATGGATAGAATAAGATTACCGTTCAATTAAGATCAATTTTTATAAATAAAAATAGGTGAAATTTTCATAATGGGACTTTTAAATGTATAATTTTTGAAGGGAAGGTCGTCTGGAAATTTATTATCTATGTGATGGAGAGAAGATAGATTACTATTTTACTAGAGATAATGTTGAACAAAATGAATCACCCACACTCCTGTGTTTGAAATGTATGGAGTATGGACACCATACTAACAGGTTCCCAAATTAAAATGTTAATGATGATGATTGGTGTCAACAACCTATTAAACTAATAAGAAAATGTAAATCTCATGTAATCACTATTTCTGATGAGGGGTGTCATGAAGATGTAGTGAAAGGTATACTTACCACCCACTCTAGAACATTAATGTATTATATTTACTATGTATATACCCAATAATTCAAGTAGAAATAATTTTATAAGGATATAAATATTCCACCCAAATGATTATATATATAATTTTCACTGAAAACCCTTAATTATATGATGATAAAAACTCCAAAATATTATTCCTTTCTAGCTGATGTTTGTGGGATTGTGCTTCCTAAAAATATTATCATTTTTCCTCTCGTTGAATTTGATTTTATCTTAAGCATGGATTAGATTTCTATAAATAAATTCCACATTAATTATCAAGGAAGGGAATTTATATTTGAATTTCAAATGAAACCTATGGTCTTTTATCAATTTGATTATATATATGATCATCTAATAAAGATTACATGCATTGTTTGGATACTAATTTTCACTCAGAAGGGGATTTTATCAGAATTGGTTGTATAGAAACTTGACATTAATGACATTCCAATTGTGAGAGAATTTTATGTAGTATTTTCATATGTGGTTCCTTACAGTACACCATAATGTGATGTTGTGATCTAAATATGACTCATACTTGGTACTGTACTAATTGAAAATACTCTTAATTGAATGACCCTGATTGAGTTTCCGGAATTGAAGAAGAATCTCCATGAAAAACATGAAAATTGATTCATTCATCCATGTGTGTCATCTAGGGGTACTGCTGTTATTTTTTATAAAAAGTAATATTGATTAATGTAACTCTATATTGACTATCTGAGCTGAACAAGATCATAATTGATAACAAGTACCATATTCCTTGTATTTATGACTTATTTGATCATATTTTTAGAGATCAATAATTTTTTAATATTGACCTTTGTTTTGGATATCATCAATTAAAGGTCCATAAAGATGATATACCCTATAAAACATTCCCATTAAGGTATTGAAACAATGAATACATATTGATTTTATTCAATCATGCTAATACCCCCTTTATCATCATCAATTTAATTAATATAGTCTTTAGATATTGACTTGATCAGTTTGTTGTAGTATTTATAGATGTTATTATTATATGTTAAAAGAGAAATAATGTTAATGAATACTACTTAAGAATTATACTAAAGTTCCAATTGATGGAGAAACTATATGAAAAATTTATAAATTGTGGATTTTGGATGAAAAAATGTATCATTTTTAGATCATATAACATTAAGAGGGGGTATATTGGTAGATCCTTCAAAGATGGAGTCTATTTAATGTTATCCCAAACTAACCATGATGAATGAGATCTATAGTTTTCTAGGTTTAGTTAGATATTTTAAATTTTTTTGGTTAATTTCTCAAAAATTTCTATTCCAATGACCATGTTAACTTGGAAATGATAGAAGTTTCTCTAGATAGATGAATGTGAGGAATATTTCATGGAAACAAAAAGAAGATTAATCTGAACACATGTTCTTACCTTAACCTATAATAGATAAGGGATTGTAATATATGGTTATTCATCCAATAAGTGATGGGGATTTTTTTCTTTTGTAAAATTACAAGATTCAATATTATATATCATGATAATTGATGGTTTATGAATAAAATTATACAAATCCCAATTTATAGTTAACCCTGGTAATTTTATCATTAATGATATAGAGATTTTATCATTGTGTAGAAAAGTGTTGTATATATAAAAATCATAAAAAATTTATGTATATATTTACATTGAATTATTTTAATATTCACTAATGAACATGGTTGGAGATAATTAAAGATTATGAAGGCTCAATAAATTTCAACTGTAGAAGGAAAACATATTGGACAATTCTTTAAGTTATAAGGATCATGTTAGATTATCCATGATAAGGAATAATTAAGTTATTATATTTATAGATTTTAAAATTATGGATCTAGAAATCCTTATGGAATGGGTAAAATATTTTCATTCTCAATTGAATGTTCAATTATCTATCAATGTGATTGAAGAGGCATATAAGGGGGATGTATAGCTACAAAACAAGGATATAAATGCTCCTGAGTTTATCATTGATCATGATTAAATTATCTGGTTCAGGGGTAGTGTATGCATACCATCCATAACATATTTTAAGGAGTTATTAGAGTAATCGTTCAGTCTATCACTATATATTCATCCATGAAGTACAAAAATGAATCTATATTTGAAAGAGTATTCGGTTTACATTGAATTAAGAGTGATATCATAGTGGTTGTATGTTTTTTCATATATGTCAAAAACGTAAGTCAAAAATAAAATATTCAAAGGGTATATAACATCCATTAACCTTACTATAATGGAAATGGCGAAACATGACATTTTATTTTGTTATTGGACACCCCAAAATATTTAAATGGTATAATGTTATTTGGGTTGTAGTCTATCCCTTTACAAAGTCAACACACTTCATCACTATCAGCGAATAGTTATTTTTGGATTAGATTTCTAGGATATATAAAATGTAAGTGTTATTATTTCATGGAGTACCACATTCAACTATGTTGGGTCAATATTTGAGGTTTACCATAGTGTTCTGAAGTATTATTAAAAAAGATCTTGGCATAGTAATTATTTTCAGCATTGAGTTTCGTCCTCAGAAGTATGGGCACTCTGAGAGAAAAATTGAAACCCTATAGGATGTGTTGAGATCTTCTTGTTTGGGTTTCAAAGGTTGTTGTGATCAGAATAATCCTCTAGTTGATTCTTCTTACCAAAATATAGTTCACTCAAGAATTCATATGTCTTCTTATTAAACCCTTCAATGGATAGAAATGTATACCAATAATCTTTTAGAATATAGTTTGATAAAGAAAGATATTGGTGTCTAAGATAGTTTCTGAAATGGAATAGATGTTTAACTTTATTTATAATTATATCAAGGCAACCCAGAGTGGTTAAAAAGGTTATGCTGACAAACACCAGCGTCATATATAATTTCAATCTAGTTGAAGGGTATTTTTAATAATATCTTCATGGAAGAACGTTTTGAGATTTGGGAAAAAAGGGAAAATAATTCCTAATTGTATTGATCCCTTTGAAATTATTGATCATGTCAGGATTGAATCCGATCATTTGGGGATCCCACCAACCCGCTATCAAGTCCATGATGTCTTCTGTGTATCTCTCCTAAGTATGTACATACCTATCCCTTCACATGTATTCAACATAGAGGTCCTACGAATTGAGAAATATCATTCTTATGAAAAAAACATGATAAAGATCCTGAATCATATATTGATATTTATATGAAACAAGACCACTCAATTTGTAAATGTATTATGGAGAAACCACTAGTTTGAAGAAACTATGTTACAACTAAAGTATATAATGAAGAAAAAGTATCCTCATTTATTTTTTTCATAAAGATTAATTTCTTGGGAGAAATTAAATTTAAGGGGGGTAAAATAAAAAACCACAACTTTTTTAATTTATTACATATTGAATAAATTAAATTTATTTGATTTCATGAATTATCAGAAAAAATAGTTTAATGTTTCACTACAAGAAACATTTATTCAACTTACATTATATATAACACCGAGTTTTAATAAAACCATGATATATTATTAATATAGTAATTTAAATATAAATTTTATTACATTTCCCTTAAACATAGTGATTTGAATATTACATTAATTTTAAATATTTATTATAATGTTTTTACAGGGAGAAAACATATTGATTAATTTTTGAAACATTTTTTTGTACGAAAATACAATTTTCTCAAAAATTGATTTTTTTTCTTTTTATTTATAGAAATAATATTATTTTATTTGAAATTTTAGAAAATTAATATGATATAATTAACTTCATTTTTTGGATAATAATATTAAATTTTATTTCTGGTGAATATTTGGGATTTTTCTGAAAATTTCAATTTTTTTAAATTGTGCAAAATATAGAAATTTTAAATTAATACTACATTTTTGTATAATTTATATAAAAAGTAAATTTATATATCAAATTGGTTTTAATGTAAAATTAGTTCAACTATAAATCTATTATTCCAATTTTCGTTATTTTTATCAAATTGATATTGAATACTGACATAAAAATATTTCATACTTTTAACCATTTTCTCATTGAAACGCTTCTTTCTCATCGTGTGTGTGGGATTATTTTTTAATAAATTTTTTTTACATATACGAATAGAATTTTAAAAAATTGATTCCATTTTAATAAGAATTATTTATATTTTCTAACATGTTCCACATAACCTTTAATATTAATTAAAAGTAAAAATAGAAAAAAATGATAGCGGTTAATGATAAATTTGATTTTCCGTGGGTTAAACTAAAATGATAGGGGTTAAAAATAAACCCTGACATGTCCAACGCCTATTGGAATACCCTTTTTTCTTATTATGTATTTTTATCAATAATACATTATTTTATATCCTTTTTTTATGTGAGAAATGGTGGTACACCTTTTTGTTATCAAAAAAATTACAAATGTTCCAGCCACCTCACTTATAAAATGCAACCTTATCTCCTCTATTATTAAGAGAATAAAAATATTGTTTTCCAATACCTACCCAAAAAAATTCTCAAATTCCATCTTTCCATCCTAGAATAATTATTTTTGAAACAAATCCCACTTAAAATTGTTTTTGGTGTTAACCTACAAAGGATTCACAGAAAATAAATGTTTATCAACGAGCGTTTTGGTTTTATTTCATCCTCAAAACTATTCAATTATTAATACAACATGATGATTTGATAACATAAGTATCTTTAATATAATATATTTTTATTTATGGGGTTTTTAACAACTTTATCCACATCTATCAAATGGGTTATGAAGTCATGGTTCTTGTGTACAACGGACTACCACCTTGTGAATCGATGTCATTAGTTATTCCATTACCAACTCAGAAGGATCGAAATATAGATGGATTAATTTTTTATATAATATATTTATGATATTAATATTATTATGTAATTATTATATCACACATGACATTATTATTTTTATTTTTTGAGAATACAATAACGTCATTTGAATATACGGTAGGCTACCACCATGTGAAGAAATGTGATTAATTCACTCATTATAAGGAAGGTAGTAAGGATGAGTTAAATGAATATATGTGGAATTTATGAAAACAAATGATATTTTAATTATAATATATCATTTACCATTATTTGATTCAATCCTAATGGAAAATGGAAACAACGTTCATGCCTATGTATGGAATCTCATCTACATGACTGGTGTATTTCATTTTATATCACAAAATTTAAAAAAATTCTATAAATATAAATAAGGAGTATACTGTAGAATTATATAATGGATAAAATTATGGAGATTATAGAATTAATATTTATGTAAGAGTACTAAAAATATATAATCAAGACATACATGATGAATAAAGAATTTATTACCCAAAACGTATCTTTGACATGTAATTTTTAAATAACTGGTTATAAAATCGAATATCAAATAATATATGGCAACATATATTTATATATAAATGTTTTATAATAAACTTTTATTTGTTATACGTGTTGTTTAAATATGTAAAATGGAATTCAATACAAAATTTATGGGATTTTCATCTCACTTTTTACATCGGTGAGACACATTCCATATTTAACCCCTATTTATATTATGTAGTGTATATAAAAAGCGTTAATTTATATAATTATTTTTATACTAATAATTATTGAAATTTTAATTTCCATTTTTGCATCTCTATTTAATTTATTTTACAATTCAAATTTTACCAAAGTTGTATGGGATTTTTTCACAATATTTCTTTTTTGAGACAAATGGTATGTTATGCACTGATATTATCGCATGAAGGGTATATAAATCCCACTTGACATGTAATATAATGAATTTATTTATCCTCGTGATATTTTAATTTTAATTTTATTTTATTTTTTCATGGGGATTATGATTCAAAGTTCCAAAATGTGTAGTGATTTAAAATTACAATCACATAATTTAGTAGGATTATTCATGATTTTGTTTCAGATGATAATGTTTAATAATATATACCTCACGAATCTAATTAATTTTTTTCTTCTTTATTTAATCATTTCATTTTAATAAAAAACTACCATTTTTCACTCATTTATAGTTAAAATTATAGATAAAATATTTTTTAATGAATTTATAATTTATTTATCTGTGTAAAAAAAAATATGTTGTTTCCCAAACCTATATTTTCTAAAATTATTTCCAATTGTTTATTACTATTCGTATAGGGTTTCTAAAAGAATGTTTTACCCATTGTTCACTTTTTTTAAAAAAATATTATTGTAATCTATATATAATTTTCCAAACAATGGTATTTTGGTTTTAACATCAAATATGAAAGGAATCATTATTTTTAACATGTACGACATGAAATAAACTTCATGTTTTCATGACCATTATTTTCTAGGAACCTTAATATTAAATTTATTGAGGTTATTTTCAAAGATAAGGATTGTCAAAAATATTTTGTAATAAAATGGGTTTTCTAAAAGGGTAAATGATATTTTCCTCAAAAAATGTTTTAAATTATCATTAAAATTAATTTTCCATATAAGATGATATTTATTGATGTCACTGATGCTTTATTGGGGATATGATCCAATGATATCATTCTTATTAATTATTTGAATGGGTTGTGTTTATGATGAAATTATTTTTATGAAAGTTATTTCTCTTCCTCAATAATTACCATGATAGAAATATTATGATACCCATTTCTTTTCCATAGATTATTCTATAATGAAATGATTAAATGATTATGAAACACATATCGTTTCCAATGGTTATGATAGGATGAGATTTTTATGAAAAACATTTTATTTCTTTGTTTATGATATGATAAATGTTTTATGATCTAGTGGAACACATCCAACCAACGGCCCAAAGGCATTAACTATTTTTTATTAATGAAACCCCTTTAAAAAGAAATAAGGGGAACCCACAAATCATAGTCATTAGAAAAATCACAACCTAAAGGTGGGAAAATATACCTGGACTGACAACTTGTATATTCCCCTCCCCAGTTTATCAATCATGATGAAGCTCTCCAGTGTTATAAGGTTATTCACCAAGCCAGTGTCATATGTCAAAGCACATTCCCGATCTGATGGTTGTCATCATACCCTCTCAAGAATACAAATCCAAACAACTATTCATAGGTGAACTACAAACTATAAACCTTATTTGAGACCTTCTCCAAGTGATCGAGTCCAACAATTGCACTAAATCATCAAAAAGCAGTGCCACTAAATATTGCCTTGCACATACCCACCCCATAGTTTCCATGAAACACTCTTGACATAGTAGCAGCAAGAAACCAAAGGGAAGACACCCCATATTTTAGGATACCATGACAGTGCCTCCTAAGGATAGGAGGCCCAAAAACTGCCCTAAATAAGCATCGCCAAGGAGGGGAACCATGATGACCGGACCAGTAGCGCCACACTAGGAAGAAACCGATAAGATCATAGGAAACATTTAACCCTCACCGGATGCCAAACCATATGAACTCACTGCTAGAGGTAATAGAGGAGACCACATAACCAAGATCATGGCTTTTCAATCACCATCAACACCATAGACCACCCACATCAATCCAAATTCTAAAACATCACAGAGCCACACAATACATCCATCACACCAAAATTGAAAATCCTCCACCAAGACACAATAAATGGAAATACCCCTCCCCTGAGCCACATTGGAACCTAAAATAAAACCCACTGGAAACATCAGGGCCACCGTAGAGCAACACTAACCTCACCGCATCAACATCCTGGCCTGAACTGAAATCTGAAGCACTGATCCTCAACAGACATAGAAATATGGCTGACGATAATCCATGCCATGCTCCCGAGGTAAATGTCACTGAATACAGAAGAAATTTGACCCACCATCGACAAGTGAGGAATGAGACTCATCGATCCACTGAAGTTTCCAGGATGTCAAGAACTAGGGCTGATGACGTACCACACCGAGCTCCCGAGGAATGCGCTGTTGAGGACCGAATCATGTTAGGGGAGAGAAGAATGAAAATCGGGACGGAACCCTAGTCGCCTCGAGGAAAAAGGAACCAACCACTCACAGTTAATAAATTATATGATATTGTGACTCACATATATATTATTTTCTTTATGTTATGGGGGTAACATATATCTATCTCAAATACATTGGGTAATGGGTAATTTTCTACTAGCTCAGTGGGTACATGGGTGGTTATCCCAAGCCTAAAAAATAGGGTGCATGGGTAGTTATCCAATTCCAGAAAACATATGGTACATTAGTGGTTATCGATATCAAAATGTAGGTACATAGGTGGTTATCCAAATATTAACTGGTTATGAATGTCATGGTGGGTATCCTTGATATATTATTTTCTATTTTTATTTATATGCCCAAAATCTATGTCATATGCTTATAATATTCCATCATGGATGAATTTCATTGATTTCCTTATGATTCATATTATATAACCATCCAATATTTATCCCATGGCTCAATATTGTGATTCTTGATAAACTAGGTATGGTTATCAGATTTCTTTCTTATGTTCTCCAACATTTATTCTCATGTTATGCTTACATATCTCAATTTGTTGACCATACTAAGCATCTCAGCACACCCTTTCTTATATTTCCATTCACCAGGTTAGGAAGAAAGGTTTTAAGTAGGTTATAATCTATAGAGTAATAATCAAAAAAATAATTATAAGAGGCATTGAAGATCAATCATGATTTAAGAATATTATTTTCCAAGATTCCAAATTCACTAAACTATTACAGTCCCAATTCATGTGTTTGTGTGATATAATCAATATTCATAAAATAATGAGGTAATATGTATTTATGATAAGAGTTAGTTTTTTTATCAACTTTCCATTATTTTTGAATCTTATAACATTCTTATATAGAGAAAATATCATAAATACCTTCTCACTAAGTACAAATTATGGATTTTTATGATGATTTTCATCAAAAAAAATTATTTTTGAATTTGAGCTAACTTGATGTACTATAGAATAGACCTATAATCCTATATCATTTAATCATATTACTTGGGTCCCAATATATTTCCCACTACAAAATCATCCTAATAAATTTTTGATATATACTTTATTTCATATAAATAATTATAAGGATCTATAGGAATGCTCGATTGAAATAAATTTTTGTTTGAAAAATATACATGAGGAATGTTTCGATCCTAACCATTTTTTAAATATATTGAACAATATATCAAAATATCATCTAGTAATTGTGTTATTATTAATGAATTAACATCAATTTAAAGTTGATAATATGTATAGGAACATAACTCTAAATCCATATCTTGCTAAAGACATCACCAGAACATCCAGATAAACTTCAGATCATGATCAGGTGAAACAAAATTTCATACTTCTTACACACTTATCTCTTAATTAATGAAAATTACATAAAGTTGATCATTATATAAATCTCTTCTCATAGTAATGAAGTTTTATTACATTATAAATAGATAGAATGTATCCCAAATAGTGTAATGGCCATTAGAGATTTTGGTGGTCTGATGATAAAAGAAAGTGTGATGATTTCTAATTTCCATTAGGGTGTGGGTAATGGTTGTACCATAACCTTAAAATTATTTATATCTTAATTAACATATTGACATACCAAGCACCAAGATATATATTATTTCAATTAATCTATTCATGTTTTATAATAAGAAATACTCAATCTGATCTATGAACATCTTTTATCTTCCCAGATGAATAGAGAACATTGAGCATTTACATCCATTAAATATCTCCATATTAAAATATTTTAATGATGAAACACATTCACATTACATAAACATCATCATTCCAATAAATCATGATTGAAATCAAGAAATTTTTAAACATTTTTTATATTACTATATCTTTATTCCTTGACACTTTGATACTAACATGGATAGATGGTTCAAAATTCATTTCATCAATATAATATGTTCCCCCATCCTCTAATATTTCTATTTCTACCTTTTCGAAATCCAAAAATATTGGATCTTGTTTTATCCTCATTATGGATAAGCTAGCATGATCCTTTTAATTAAGAATATATTCTACCATGTCTACCTTCTCAGGGCGGTATTGTATTGGTGATTCATAATCCTTTATCAACTATAACTAACTTCTTTGGAACATATTAAACACTTTATATATGAATATATAATTTAAATATTTATGATCAGTATATATATCATTCCATTATCCATATTGATAAATCATACGTATCATTAATATAAAAAACACATTGAACAATATATAATATGTTTGGTAATTTTAAACATTAAACTTCAATTAGCATGAGTCGTTAGTTGTCACCATAACATTATATATGAGAAAAAATCATAGTCCCTTATTTGATCAAACTCTATAGGTCACAAACCTTTTCTCCGTAGTAGGGTACTATGGGAATTGGTGCACATATTAACCCTCTCATTAGTTCATTGAATTTTTTTAAAGATTCACATAAAAAATCTTGGTATCCCTTTCATGTTAAAATTTATATTGTATTAGATATCCTTTTTAAATTATCCACTAATCATTGATAATATCCATAGAAACCAATGAAACTATATGTCTCAATTATGGTGGGTAGTCTATTCCAATGTTAAATAACTTCCATCATTTATGGATCACCAGATATACCATCGTTTTAGGTCATATGGCCCAAAATTGAATTTTTATGTAGAAAAAAGTCAATCTTTGTACATTTTTTTGAAATATATCATTATTTAATCTCTATAGTACAATACTTAAGTGATCTTCATGCTATTATTTATTATTTAAATATATAATTATATCATCTAAAAACATTCTTGCAAACTTATCAAGGTAAACTCTATGCACATATTTCATTAAATCTCCAAATATAGAGGGGGGATTAGTAAGATAAGATTTAATTACTATAAATTCATAGTTTCATTACCTTATACGTATGGATTTTTGGGTTTGAATTCGCTTTTAACCATAAAATAATAGTGTATAGATCAAAGATAAATCTAAGAAGAGTATTGAGCTCTTTATAATTTATTAAACAATTCATTAATACATTTCTAATAATCAATGAAAAATTGCATTTTTACATCATTATTCTTAATAAAAATAATAGGTGTGCCCCATGGTGATGCACTCGGATGAATAAATCTCTTATAAATATTATCATGAATTTTCATATTCAATTCCTACATGTCAATATGAGACATTCTATATGGTGTCATTGAAATAGGCATAGAACTTGGTATGAGTTATATTTAAAAATGAACTTCATGACTAGGTAGAAGGCTATGGAACCATCTTATAAAAACATCAACTAACTCTCATACAACAGAAAAATATTAAAAGTTAATTTCATTACCGACCACTTGAGATAAAAATCCCATTATACTAAGATTTAAGACCCAAATAATGGGTTTAATGTCCACCGTAACTTCATATTTATCCACACACTAGTAGACGGTCATAGGCTAGTATAGAATATTAAATATGGATTCCATTCCTTATAAATTGTTGTGGGTTTATGTAAATAAATCTAATATATTCCTAATATAACATCAAATTCTACTGGGGTAGAATAATGAGATTTTTAAGAAGAAAAATCCATTAAAATTCAATCGAACCAGAATTATAGAATTGATATGAGATCAGTGTATCATTGTTATTTTTCACTGTTAATTAAAAATAAAATCATTGGGGTTGATTTTTGATACCCTCGTGAAATCCTTTAAATGTAAAAGAGTGGTTAGATCTAGAATAAAATAAGACATTATCAGTTAAAGAGATGATGTTATGTGAACCTTTCACCAATTTTATATCTATATCAGTAATAGTGATCACATGAGATTACCCATTTGTCTCCTAATATAAGAGTATTACCAAATCAATCATCATTATTAAACATTACATTTGAAGAATGGTTAACATAATGATCATACTCCTTGAATTAAAAACACTAGAGTGATTGTGGTGAATTATATGTTTCATTATCTCCATAATTATCTAACTTCTTATTCCCATTACTTTATAATTTTATTTATTTATATACTTTACTCCATGTTTGAAACATTTAATAGTTATCTTATGAAAATTTCATCCTTGTTTTTATCTATGATTTGATTATAATGTAAATCTCATCTTATTATCTACATATTTTTTATAATTTCATTTGAATTCAATATTTCATTTCTTATCAAAACCATAATATTTATATGTAACACCAATAAAAATTTTCACCATGATATCTCATAGATGGATTTCTTCACTGTTACTAAATAATATTATTGTTAATTCTATTAGAATACTTCAATTTAATCCATGGATGAATATATTAATTTTACTTTCATGTTGACTGATAATATTGTTATTTTACCTTGAAATTATTGTAATATTTTCGTCAAAGGTTCCAATAGATTCCCCATCTTTTAACATTAGTTTATGTAATTCCTTCTCCATTTTTGAGTGAATAATACAAGGAAGGTAATAATTACAAAATAATCACCGAAACATATCCCACTCTATTGGGTAAATTTCATTCCATTTCCTATTTTTATTGATATTAGTATATAATTGATCTATTTTTCCTCTAAAATAAAAAAATATAACCTAACATTTCATGTTATGGACACTAGAAAATGGAAAAATTCATTTCAGTGTTACTGATCCATTGTTTATAATGTAATGAATCAATGAATACACTAATAGAAGGTGAATGTTTTCTTAAAAAGCTATAAATATAATTTTGTTCCCACCTTCTCTCATTTGGATGATCATCATGATTCATAGATGGATAATATTTCTAAGGATAATAATAATGTTTTACATTACATATCCCTTAACATTTAGTTTCTCTAGAGATATGTCAATGGAATTTCTATCACATCCATTATTAATAGAGTTCAATATAGTTACATCTATTTACTAAAAACAAAAAGCATAGTGTGAGGAACAATAATCATAGTAGGAAACCACATATTTATAAAAAATCTACTATAGGATGTCCCAATCAAGACACCTTATTTTAAATCTATGAAACCATATGTTAATCCTTGGATATCCATGATGATTCCCAAAACATTGAGATATTATCCTATACTTAGACTTATCCCCACGAATTTCAATAAATTATTCTCATCCTACATCCCAAAAGTAACTAATCTTTTCATTGATAACAAGTTATAGTTAACCATACATTTCATAAAAAAATTAAATCATGTTAGATTAATATTCAGTATATAACATAATTATTCATGCTATAATGAAATAGGTTTAGTGTCAATAAAATCATGGATACATAAAAAACTAGTTCAAAATTGATTTACATCATCTTCTACTAAGTTCACCACAACCATAATCCTTATCAGAAATATCATACCTAACACACTTCATTATAACCTATAGAAATAAAAAATAATAAAGGGTGATATCATATTCTCAGTAAGGGAAAACAATATATATATATATGATAGAATAAGAATTTCATGAGAATAATGGTATGAGGGCATGAGTTTAAAATTTTAAAATTGTAACATGCATATCATAGATCAAGTTTTTGATTCATGGTATTGATATTAACAGTTAAAAAAAGATAAATTTGAATGGAATCAAAGAGTGTGAGCATTGGGAGCATAACATTAACAAAAGTCATCAGTTAAGGGAATAAAAGTCAGTATATATAATAATTTTTTTAGTAATGGATAAACACAACAATTATCATTATTGATTGATTTCACCCACAACTCTATTATATCAGCATTCAATATTAACTCGAATGACTATCATAGTTGACAAAGTATCATATGGAACTACTTTCATCCCCCATTTTACTCTGTATTATATCATGAGATATCTATCATTTTCCAATATATTATAGGCACATATAATTTTGGTCTCACCCACCACATAATGATAAAAAAATAAATTTGTGCCATAATATCATGAAACATTCATCATTTCATAACCAATGTAAAGGAAAATGGGTTTCATAAGCATTACCTTATATTAACATATCAAAACCCATGGAAAATAGAAAGTATCTATAATGTTTTCATCATAACATACTTAATACAAGGGAAAGAAACAAGATTTATAGAATCATAATTATATATTCATCATTAATATCCATCCAAAAAATGAATATAGATGTATCATTGGATTATAAATACATTAAATAATTAGTAACATCAAGGGATAATCATAGATGAAAAATTATTTTAAAAGGTCACTATAAAATAATTGAGGAAAATACCCTTTGCACTTTGAAATATATTATCTAAAATATAAACTTTTTCAAAATATTAATTATACGCAATTTTTGGAAATAAACATTTAAGCATTTAAAGTAATATTTATGTCATTGGGTGGTCAAGGAATCATGAATTTTTTTTCAGGTTGTGTATGATAAAAAAACATTTGTTTCATAGTTTCAATAAAAAGTAAAAATTACCTCATTTATAAAAAAATAAGAAGGCAGTTTTTAAACCATATGGTAAAAATTACCACATGGGTAAAATTAAAATTAAATAATCATAAGATAATATTAAAAAAATTATTGAAATTATTTTTTGAAGACATGGATATCGATGAAAAATGATTTTCAACAAAAGTGATAAATAACTTCGGCCTTCCATAAAAAATTTCTTTAGGTCTCCTGAGTTATTAAAGAGGTCAAAATAAAAAAAAATATTAAATATCCAGTAACAACCATATAATAAAATAATTCATGGAATTATTTAATGACATGTTATAATATTCATTAATGAGAAACATAATCCTAATAAATTTTAAAAAACAAACATATTTTTATACAAATCTCGTACCCCAAGTTCCACTATCCTCAAAAGTGCTCATTCCACTATTTCAATAAAATTAAATTTATTATAAATCTATAAAAGTTAGATAATTTCTTATTAAATTATATATGATCCACCTATAACATTTTGACACCCTTTTATTAATGATTATCTATTAAAATCTTCATTTCTATGTGTTAAATATTTCATTTTAATGGATGTTTTGGATCTACAATTTTGGTCCTCGCCATTTGATCATAGATAAATCATCTCGATAATGTTTACCATCATATAATATCTGATATATTAATTATATATATATATATATTCATTTTTATCTATAAAATTTATAGAAACAAAAATGATTTACATCGTTCCTATATATAGAAGGCCATACGTACTCGTTAATGTTTTTTTCCATTTTTCTATGAATGGAATGAAATATAATTAAATAATAATTCACCTTTAAAAATAATTATTATATCATATATATAATTAGTATTAATTAAATATTTCATTATTAAAATTCATTTAAATGAAAAATGAAAAATGAATCACATTTGTTCATGAAGATGTTAGTTTACACGTATGCATGAGTGACATTTTTAATTTCCAACAGTTTAGAAAGTAATAGATAACAGTAATTTTATCTTAATAAAAAGAATTAAGTATATTTAAAATAATTATGTAATTATTTTTTATTTGATACAATTTAATTATATGAGTTATATAATTAAATTAAATTGATAACGCTCAGTTAAGAGTTATACCTCTTCATTAAGAAACTAGATATTTCTTACACCTTATTCAATGAAAGGATGGTATTGTGGAAAAAAATTTAATAGGATGTGTTTAATGAATATATATTTATATTATTGTAGGGATTGGCTGGTTTTGAAGAATCAAACATTTTAAATAATTTAGGGTAGGAGGTACCTTTTAATAAGTGAGGGGAGGGGAATTGTAAGAGTTGAAAAATGTATTAAATTAATATAAATCAATTTTCATGTATAAATTTATCTACAATTGTAGAATTATAAAATAATATGAGGATGAGTATAAATAATCTTGGAATAATAATTTTATACATTTTTTTATGTTTTCTCCATTGTCTCAGGCTTTTATCCCATGTAATTTTTTTTGGAAACAACAATGTTAATAAACTTTATACTTTTTCATGGACTATAATGTTACCATAAAAGTAAATGTGGCCCATAAATCTACCATGGTTGATATTTTAAACCATAAGAAATTAATTTTAATAAATAATGATTTTTTTTGAATTTTAAATCATTTAATAAATATTTTTTTATTATAAAATATAATCAATACCATTTTTTAACTATTCATTTACTTTTACATTGAAAAAAATATGATAGAAAATGAATTATAATACTAACCATTAACCCATGAATAATATGTTATATTAATCTATACAATACATGAAATAAAATAATAAACCAATATTTTATTACTTTTAAAATGTTCAAAATCATATATTTTATCATTAAATTAATTTTAATAATATTATGTTGACATTATGTAAGCGTTTAAAGTAATTATTCATTCATTTGAAAAAATAAATTACTATGATAAAATACTAATTTACAATTTAAATAAATATTTAAAAATAAATACATCCTTTTTTCATCCTTATGGAAAAATTATATATATATTAATATTATGGGAGTGAAATTTTGTATTTTTATTTTCTTAAATAAACATAGACTACATAATAAATGAAAAATAGAACTAAGGGGTCACAGTTTAAAGAATTTGATGAGACTGGGGGAAAAGAAGGCATCCAATCAGATAAAAGAAAGTTTAAAAAAAATAATTCTATAAATGTTTTGAACTTGTTTTACCTGTTTTATCCTCACCAAGGTGATACAATATATAATAAAAGGGGCATATTTACCAAATTTTAACCTCATGATTCAAAATATATAATACATTTTTTAATAAAATTTATAAAAGGTTAATATTTACCAAATTTTAACATCATCATTCAAAATATATAATAAATTTTTCAAGATTAAATATCCTAAATCAGAAGAAATATATTTTATTATAAATTTGTAAAACACAAATAAACTGTTTTTTAGAAAAAAAATCATTTTTTAAAGAAAACACTTATTTTATTCTTATACCTTTACTAGAAAAAACATACAATATGAATATTAAAATTTTTTATTAAGTAAATTATATTTTCATTTCATTAAAATCCTTATTCAATATTGATCAATAATGTTTCTGAAATAAAAAACTATTTTCACATAAAAACAAATTTTAGAAAAAAAACCTTCTTTACCTTCACACACATTTATTTTCATATATAATATTTTAATGAACAATGAATTTATTTTACATATATGTGAAAAAATAGTTCTTTTCCTAATTTGGTTATCATTTTTTATACACACCAATTCAATGGATAGGTAACAACATTCATATTAAACAATTGTATTTCAATAGTATAGAAAAATTCGTCAACAGTGTAGCACATCTAGAGCATGATGTTAAATAAATAAAATTTATTTGAAGGGAAATATCATAAAATGTTAGGGTGTCATAATAGTCATATTTATTTTGAACTTTGACATCATTCTTATGATATGGTGATACACTAGGCACTTTAAAATCACACAAGTTTATTCATTATCTACTGTATTTAACTCTACATTCATGGACTTGAACCACAGTTAATCTTTCACATATTCATAAAATAAGTATTGATTCACTTGAGGTAATTAAGTATTCTAATATATACTTATCTTTGTTCATGTTTTTTAATATTATATTTATCATAGATAAATTTAACTTATCAATCTCAATTTCTCTCATTCTCCATTGATTCAATGATTAACCCCCATCAGAATATTCATCATCCAATGATCATGTCTAATAGTCTTCTTCAAATGAAGACTATATATTAAATTATAGTTTTTATATATTTATTCATCTTCACCACATAAATCTATCATGTTGGGAATTCTATATCTATTCATAACATTATTTTCAACAATATTAACCTTAATACTTTTCAAGATATTGTTCAACCTTTTTATAATACACTTATAATACAATATTTTAAGGTATTACCCTAAATGTATTCATTCATCTACTAGATCACTGTGATATCATATGTTCCCCTCCAATTTATAATGAAAAACATACTACTAAAAGTGATTCAATTATGGATTTATTCTATCGCACATAAGATATAAAGTATTCGTCAATCATGTACATCAAAAATCATACTTATTTATGTACACTACTACTTTTATAGATACCTTCCAATAGTGATGATAGATATAAATTTCAATGATTAATAACTTCTCCATATTTTTTACAATTTTATTTAAAATTTCTACAATATTGCTATGTTTTTGTGTCCTCGCTGAGGATACTTAATGGAAAATTCCATACTTCTCTAAGTTATTTTTTACATTATGAGAGATGTACTCTATGTCATTTTCAAATAATAAAATAATTATTTTTTTCTGGGTTTCATATCAATTGTTCTAGAAAACAAGTTAATACAACAAATCACATCAATATTTATCTATATGAAAAATATTTCCCACTATACTATAATCAAAGATATAAATATGAATTATTTTCTCATGATATGTTCCAAAAACATTTATGGGACCACACACAGCACTGTGAATCATATCTAAAATATTTGATGATCTCTAATTATATGGTTGGTATGTGTTTCAGTCCATTTTACCTCTTACATTGGTATCAAAAGTCACCTCCTCATTTCATATTTTATTTGTAATATCAATTATAGATTTAAACTTTGATACATTTTTAATGATTTTTTATGAATATTATTTATCATTTAATATCAAAAGATATTTTATAATTATACCAAAAAATATAGGATTTATCCTTTCAATCTACATGAAATATATTCTTATTGATTTTCAATCCCTTTATAAATGATTTTGTATATTTTTCACTGATAAAATTCTCTTTTGGATTGTGTGTGACATCGAGCCTAAAATCAAAATGTTTCTTAAGCTCCATTGGTTATGTCAAATACCATCCACATAAATTATTTTCTATTCCATTGATTCTTTTTATATGACCATCTCATTTTTCATACTATAATTTTTCGGAACCATAATAGATGAATATAATAGTATCATCAACATGAAACTTTATATTTTTCCATATATTCAAGTTTATTTTAATATGATATGAACACCAACAATCAAGAATCCAACTGTTATTGTTTATAGATTATATGATCAAATTTAAACAAAGATAGCCTTCTCATTTTTTTCTCATTTACTTCAATGATATTTTTAGTTGAGTTTAGAAAAAATATATTCCCTCCTTATTCACTTCATTATAGGAAATGAACTCACACTATTCCTCCAATAGATAATAACTATTTTTCTAGGGGATATAATTCAGAATTCAATATACTCCTAACTTTATCTTCTAAAATATTAATTTTTGACTCCTTCATTGCAAATAATATGTAGATATATCATAAAATATATTACAATTTTAACAATATTCATTAAAATAGTTTTTCATTAATATTGTGTTATATGTTCTCATAATATATAATTGGATCCCCGGTGTTTCACATCATACGTAGATCTCTATCATTATAAAATAGTTCATTATTTTAACAAGATATAAAAAATAGAATTTCATCAATGGAAATATTTTGTCATTAATTCTCCACATATTTTTATCCTCTGGGTAACTTCATGATTATTAAAGAAATATTTGTGATTTAGAGTAATCACATATTTTATTCTTTAAATTTACCATTATAAGAAATTATCGTAAAATAGATGTCTTTTCTTCCCAATAGTGACCCTTAGTCCTCATAGACATGGGTAAGTTTAATATATGATTTTCTAAAATGACCTTATTATTTTTATTTCTCCTTCTATGAATTCTTGATATGAGTCTATTTTTAATAGTAGATTTTTCTGTCACCATCATATATATTTCTATACTGAATATTCCATTAAAAATACAAAACGTTGAGAGAGATATAGATTAAACCATATTTGTTTCACATTCATATGTTTATTAATATAAGAAATAATTCATTACATTATATTTGATAATGACTTATAAATAATATACTTTTCTAGATGTTACTTGTGAAACAATAAACACTACCATCAGTTTTTTGACTAATATGTATTGTAATAAATTTTATCAATGTATTCGAAATATTTATTTAGTAAGCGATTAATATTTTATTTTTTCATGAACTAAAACTAAAATTATTCTAATGATCTTTAGGGGTTGATATATATCTTAAAATATCCTTTAGGTTTTTCTTTTTCGTCAATTTTAGATTTTTTTCTCAATGAAATATGTTATATAGCCTTTTGTATTTGAAACAAATTAAACCATATCTTTTTCAATGAAAATTTCATAATCATCTTCTTCATAACATAAATTTTTTTTATTGAAAACAATTTCTACATGGATTTTTTTATTTAATTTCTTTTCTCAGGGGAAACATTCTTGGTTGTATTGATACAACATCAACCTCACCTAAAATATCATCCTTCATTAGAAATCTTATTATAATATTTAAAACCATTATATAATTAATGAAATCCAATGATATATCACCTACAAACCTATTATTTCCTTTTTTAAATTTACATTATACTAGTGATATAAATTCATAATTGATATCTTCATCATTGATTTTTGCTTAAGGTATCTCTATATTATCCTTGGATATAAAATAAATCACATATAATTACTGGTTGGATGTGATTTCTAGTTTAACGTTAATTTTTTTATACAACATATTATTATGAATACCTCCAAGAGAAATATCTTTGAAATATTGTTCTCCATGATTTGAAACCGTAGAATCATTAAAATGTGATTATATTATTAAATTTTTGTTCATAATTTTAACATATTCTTTTTCATCACCATGTATAAAGATAGCTCCCATGAATTCAATAAGATGATTGAATATACCATCAATATTATCATTATATCTCATCATTAAATCATTATACTTTCTAATTAGTTCTTGTAATTTTTCTTGTTTTATAATTTTTCACCATGATACATTTGAGTCAATTTTTTTCAATATGGATTTTGGGGATATATAGATAACCAACATCTTATATATTTGGTTTTTCCAAACACTATATAAGGAATAGTTTTCATTTGAATCGATATAATAGAGTTTCATATCTAATTTAGAGAATGAAAATTCTAAAAAAAATGGAGTTATACTCCATGAATTCCATAAATAAAAATAATGAGTCAACATGTTAATAATTGATATCTCATCAAATCAATTTTTTAATTAAAATCAAAAAAGAAAGTATCACTTTATCATTAACCATGTTTTATATGGAAAAAATCTTCTAACATAAGATTCATCATGTAAAAAGAGTGTATATAAGGCCCCATCCATAAACATTATAGAATCATGAGTTATATCAAAAATTCACATTGAGGATCTTTTCAGGATTAGAATTTTATAGAATTAGGCCATAACTATTACATTACGTCACAAATATTACAAAGTAAACACTTTTACTCGATCTAATATTTTGGTAATAAAAAACTCTTTAAATAAAACAAGAATCCGTTTCATGATAAAATTTTTCTTGAATTATTAATTTCTCTTACCATTTCATAATAATGTATTAAAAACATTTCAGAAATAATGGACGAGTATAAATATCTTAGCAAGGGATATAAAATAATAAATAAAAACATTAGTCCATGAATACATAAAATCAATGAAATCATCACTTTCAATGACAAAACATAAGCTCTTAAAAATAAATCATGAAATCATAATATTTATGAATAACACATAGAAATCATAAATCCTAAAGGTAACTTGTGGCATCCATAACATGGTTACATTGTATCTTTCACAGCTATATAGGGAGTAACCTTCATGGTTACATTTGAAAAAAAAAATCTTAGTATATTCCCTAAACCTCATAGGAGAAAAATTACATTTACCCTTATCATGTTACACAATGGAATGGAGATCTATCTTGGTCTCACCCACACTCATTTTAACATGGAACAACCAATATATGTAAACAATTCCTAATAACTATAACATAATCTTGACTCATAAAACTAGCATAAATGGATGATAAAATTTCCACATTGCACTCACAAGATGTCTTCTGAAGATATTGAAATAATTGATAAATTATCAAAACCATTTTCAATACCATAGTACCCTAAATAGGATTATAGTATTTAGTTGTTTTAAAACATTATGGATTGTAGAGGAAGCCAAATATCAAATAATTTTGATGGCGGTGGAAAGGTTGTTTCCACCACATAAGTTTAAAAGAAACATTCAAATTTTAATTTAGTAAATAAATTCTTAAAACAAAATATTCCTTTTTAAAATAGTTTAGTTAATTTAAAATTCAAAGGTATTGATTATACACCACAAAAAATAAGGTCATGTTTAAAACAAAATATGCCTCAATGAATGGAGATTGATACAAAGTCCCTTACCTTGAGTCCAACTTGTCTCGTTCTTTATTTATATTCCTAAATAATAAAAATTGGTTACCTTATACTTTATTTAGAACCTTTTTTTTGTTTTTTATCCACTGTATATTACTTATCATCATGTTAATGAAATTATATAATTTTTTGAGTTCGTGTCAGTCTTTTTGTCGATATTATGAACTTGAGTTAAAAATGAAATTGTTTTGATGTAAATTGTCCATGTAGTCAAAATTCCATCTTCAAAGGAATATTATTAATGACATAAATAACATATATATTTCTTATATATGTATTTAGAGTATTTCATAACACTTAGATATAATAAATGATATGCACTGTTCATGGAGACGGTAGGTCGTACGTACGCATGAACACTACTTTCATTTAATTTTTTATATTAAAGGAATGAAAACTAAATAAAACAAAGATATATTATAATTATAGTATGATAACATATTTTATATATTTTACATAATTTCATTTATTACATCATTTATATGTTCCATGTATGGCATGAATGAGTTATATCACATTGAGGGGGTAGTAGTCCGCACTTCCTCAAATTAAATTGTCATATTTATAGATTATGGAAAGAATAATGATATGCAATAAATAAAAATAAAGAAGCATAAATATAGAATTGATATAATATATATCATATATAAATACATTTCCATCATAATTTCCACCATGAGAGGTGGTAGTAAAAAATTGTGCAACCATAGTTTCATGAGGTAGTAGTTCACCGTACACATAAATAGTTTGTTTGTATCCATTATATAGAGGTTTGTGTATGTGTAGTTAGAATACCTATAATAAAAAATTCATATTATATTTAGGAAACTAGTTTATTTATGTAATGAAATAATAATAATATCATAATATGTGGAGAAGGAAAATAAAAAATGATCTTTATAGAAGACACTACCTCTAAAACAGGTAACTCATTTTGATTTGAGGCAAAATGAATTCTTTAATTTCATTTTTCACTAGGTAAGGATTAAAAGATGAAGAGAGTTATATTTAAAGATTATTTTAATATAATTTTCATGAGACAAGGGGATTGAGAGGTGTGATTAAGTGGGTAGAGGTGATTCCCTTTTATAAGAGGGAGGTGGGGCACTTTAGGAATGTTTTAAAATCTTATTTTATTATAAATTGATTTTCTATTTCAAAAGGTACTAAACTCATTTATTTTAAATAAAATATTTTTTGGGTTTAAAACCTATCAATAAAAAGGTTTTATACAATCATAAATCACAAAACTAACATTATCTTTTAGCTTTGAACCTTAGTTAAAAACATTAACCCTTACTATGTCTTGTTGTATTTTCATAATATATTGTAACTATAGATAAAATAAACTGGAATGAGAACAAAAAGTGGATAATTATTGAAATTTTTAAAATTATATAAGTCATTTTTTCAAATCTTATAAATTTAGGAGTATTATGTCATTTAATAAAATTGTATTTTTTTAACTCATTTATGTCAATTTTAATACTATTTAGTAACTGATTTTTTATTAAATCCATAAAAACAATATTCCATAAAACCAAAAGCATTAAATCAAAAATAAAATGTCAATATAATATATAAAATTAGTTAATGGAATAATAATAATTAAATTAGTTTTATTTTAATATTTATAATTTCATTTATTTTAATTATCTATTAATAAGGTAATCATTGTATCGTCGTTGTGTCATAAATAAATTATTTAATTTTATGTCTAAAAATTATAAATTAAATTTTGTGATGTAGGAAATTGTTATAGGATTTTAATAAATATTTATATTAAAAATACCATTTATATATATCCCCATATGAAAAATGTTTTATTAAAAGATACATGTTAATGTTATATTTCTCTTTTCTTTGAATTAAAATTTATAAAATGACATTTTTCACACCCAAGTGGCTCCCAAATGCCAATTTATTGTCCTAAAGATGAAAATAATCGAATTTAACTCATCAAAATTAATATGACAAGTTTTAGTATATTTTTATATTATTATTGTTTACCCTTATTCACCTAATTTACCCTTTAACCATAGTAAATAAAAATAATTACTAAAGTTACTATTCATAATTTCAATATGTAAAAGGTACCTATTTACACAATTTAAATAATATAATTCCAAATATAGAAGAAAATTTTCCAAATTCAAAACAAATAAATTATAGAAATAAATTTAGAATTAATTCTCATTGTCAAAACCAAAAAACATGTTTTTAAGAAGTAAAAACTACCAAAATATTCTCATGTGTTTATGTACAATTTCAATGTAAAATTACATTCAGTGAAAAAAAATTATATTAAATAATAAAATTATAATCTAATTACACATCAAAGCCAATTAAAATGAAAATATAACTATATAAATAAATTAGATGAGAAGGAAATTTTTAATTAAAATGCAGTATTTTTCACTATTCATTAAAAAAAATAACATTATCAGAAAAATACCACGAAATAAACCAAAGTCAATTTAAATGTACTTATTATAAATAAGTAGTTTATGTTGTCAAATAAAAAATACAAAAGTGAAGAAAAAACTATATTTAAAAAAGGTTCACCTTTCAAAGGCAGTAAAACGACATTTTAAAAATATTTGAGTAATTTATGCTTAAAATCAAATTCATTCTTATTTTAAGACTCTAAAATGTATTTGATAAATGTAAAAACATTTAACAAATATTAATAATAATATTTTAGTTAGTTCAATTCATTCTTTCCAATACAATTACTTTGAGTTAACTACCATTTAAAATAATAATATTATAATATTTTTTCGATATAATTCATTTTTTTGTGCAGCGTAAGATATCAATGAAACCCGATGTAGCTTTTGAGTATGCTATAATGAAAATAGTCCCATTTAATGTAAAATTAATATCTTATTCATAAAAATTAATATACATAAAAAGGTATAATTTTATAAATACCGGTGATCCTACAATGTAGTTATTGTACCTCTCTTTACAACCATATACCCAATACAAATTTATTGGTGGCTAAATTAGGAAGATAAATTTTATTTTCTTCCATTAAGTATTGTTCTCATTTTAGAAAGAACATAACAAACCTATCAGTAATTTTGAAAGAGAAATATCTAAATATTGAAATAAAATATCGGGATATGAATATTTTTAATTTCATCACTGTAAAGGGATAATCAAAATTTAATACATCAATTGTGTGTTAATATACATTGGGATAACACTACTCAATATATGTGTTACAAAGGTTCCTAAAATAAACATTATAATCATAGGTAAAGTCCCCCATGATCTCTACTTGGGATGTTCTTTGTGATAATGTGGTACAATTATCACTCAAAATTATTCATTATAATAGATAAATGATAGAACAATAAAGTTGTTTTCATTGTATTTTTCCTTCATTCACATCATGGTTAATAGTGTAACTTCGCATTGCATCCAAAATTACCTTTAGCAATCTAGGAATTTATATTATATTATCTATCCATAATATATATCCACCCTCTTCTAAATAAATTATTTATCTCTCAAAATCATTATCTAGTAGTTTTATTCTTCTTAACCCCTGATTGATACTTCAAAAGTTTTATTAATTAAAAATTAATCCATCCATGTAAACTATAATACCAAAAAATATGAATCAGATTGGAACCACTAAATATTTCTAGATTTTCTCTATTCATGGAATGACACCCTTAATCATTTTTTTATCTGATTGACTAACAAGATCTAAAAAATGGTAAAATATCATTGAAATATCCTTCAAAGGTCATATCATGATACTCCAAATCTTCTTGATCAATATACATAATACAACATGGCATTATTTACCCTTCTTTAATAAATATATTCATCACATCATGATATAATACTTCCCATATGGTTCTTGATTAATGTTTCTAAATATTATAAACCAATATTTTTTTGGCAGTACTCTTATCATCATGGTATAAACAGCATGTCTTGGATCTTATAATCATAACATGACATTTTTTATAATAGTGTGACAAAATTTTAAATATAATCAATATATAAACCTATTTTGGAGTGACTTAATTCCATAATATTGGTGACTCTAAATATATGTAATCATATACATCCATCTATGTCACTTCATGGATTTGTTGATATATCAAGGTGTGTAAATAGTGAATAAAATTTAGTTAATTAAGAACATAGAATAAAAGTGTTTATAAAATTTGGAATGCTTGGAAACCATGTGTATCAAGTATTTGTGATGTGACCCTTGTACATAATCTATGAATAATACAGAAGACCTTTATATTTTAGAGAAGGTTTTAGAAACCCTTTTATATTGTACTGTAGATAACATCCAAATTTCTAAAATGAGATATTATTATCCTAGGTAACCTTATATATCATGTTATTATGTACCTTATCTATGGTACCTTACCATTTTTGAGAATTTTAAAATATAAAAACAATAGAAAACTATTAATATATGAATTTTCAAACTATATTAAAATTATTTCATCCTTATAAAAACATAATTAAATCTACTCAAACATCTAATTGAGAAAATATACAACATTACATTATGTGGTACCAATATTGTCCCTGACCAAATTTTGTGATGTCATGTATCATTACCACCTCACAATACATGTTCAAATAGTATAACATGTTTGTATAAGTAAAAATAACTCACATTGTAACATAACCTAGAACCTAACCCTAATATATATGGTACACAATTAATTTATAAACTGTGTAACACCGTTGATGAATTTTTTGTATGATCCCAGGTTAATTTTTTCTGAACTAATTTGAATTTTATCTTGATGTCATGAATTTGGTTATTTATAATTATTATAATTTTTATTAGTGGAAAAATAATTGAGTTATATGGGTTATCACAGGTTTGGGTGGGAAATATATTGTATTTGGATCATTAATCCATGGACAAATAGAGGTTGTTTTGTGAAAAATGACTACATAAGAATAATTTTCCATGATTCCAGGGTTTCTCACATAAAATTCTATTGAATTATGGAATGTTCAAGAATGTGTGTGGTTAAATTATTATGGTTTCTCATGGACAACAGTACATCCAATATCTTTGTGGTGTGGAGGGTGTTATGTAGAAGTAAACAATACTTATGTAAGGGTTATCCTTATAATGGGTGTGACGATCACACCATTGTGGAAAAAAATGACACTATGATAATAAAAATTTCTCATTATGTTATATATATTTCAAACATTATGTGTCATAAATACTTACATATTAAACCCTTAAGTGTTTAAGCTTTAACTATCATTCATATATGAGGGTGTCATGTCGTAATAATCACATTTACATATTAAACACTTACATATCTTCAAGAAATAGTTATATATTTTCTTTTTATGATTTTATACAGGAGAGGGATAGTCACTCCATGGACCCTGGTGTAAAACTATAATGTTTAACAAGGTTATACACCATAATTAGGGTAGGTGCATCCTGAAGAAATGATGTGATAGAAATTTTCTCTATCAAGGTGTAATTATTTGTTACAGTGACATATAGATTGAAAATTAATTTCTACCTTGGAGAAAATTACCATATCATGGTCATAAGGTCCATTCCATGAAGAGGACCTTGAATATTAGTTTAATCATAACATGTATGGTCAATTTATAATGCATTACCTATATTGTTTAATAAATTGGTTAATTAAAAGATAAAATAATAAAATTATAAAATAAATTGTATATTCATCATTTTCTCAGGTAACATTATTGATCCCTCCGCTTCCTTATGTTATCGTCTTCCTTATGTAAGATCTCACATAGTTATTAATTTATTTTCATGTGTTATATTCAATTTGATAACTATTAGTGAGTCTTTCTCTCCTCATGTGGTATTCCTCTATTTCCCTCAATTATTCTGATACATATACAGATTATGTCCATCAATCTTTGTTTTTTGGTCCTTTATATTATTTCTTAATTATTTCCATTTGGGACTAAATAATCCATTAATATTTAATGGGAATATGTGTATAGTCATAATGTATATGGTCCCTAAAATATCACTAATTTATAGTCTTATTTATGTGTGTGTGTTATGTTTAGTAACACCAACCTAATGTGCATTGGTCCCAGAACATAATTAAATTTTTTATTAAATTTTTAAGTGTGAATCACCTTGTTTAAGTGAATATAAATCTCTTGATAAATGTAGATCCTAAAACCTTTTTCCACCAAGGGTGGTCTTCCTTGAGAAAATAAATAAGAAAACTTTTGTAGGTAACTAAAGGGGTTACCTTAATGGAATTATGACATATTAAATTGAATGTTGATCCTCTCTAATGATCTATGGGATTAAATTATTTAGTAAATTTGGGATACCATCTTGGTATCCCTATATGAATATGGTTTAGAACTTTGGTTTATTGATTGAAACCTCTTGAGAAATATAATGTTAAACTTTTGAATTTATATAACTTATATTATTAGTTAATTGGAAAAGGAATATTCTTGGATATTTAAAAATTGTGAATGTTTGATTGATATATCATATTAAATAATCAAAACTCTATGTCTTTTATAATGTAACAATGGTTTCGGTTCTTATTTATCTAGTGCTATATATGATGGTATTTGGCTAGGATCTTTATCACCCAAATCAGCTATGATATATTGAGATATATATGTAAGATTCATCTTCCCTTGGGGATGTATTATATTTTGTAATATATAAGTGGTATTTTATCCCCTAAATAATTTACCATATATGGATATATCCATGTGCGTTGTTATTCCCCCTAAGAACTTATTATTTATGGTGATATTAATGAAACTCACATATCCCCCGATATTATGATATATGATGAATATATGCAGGTAAATTTTTATCTTATTGGACTATGACACATGATAATAGTATAGAGAGGCACATTTTTTACTTTTTTCTTGAATATATTCTTTTATCAAAGATACCATGTAGTTTACAATTTAGATATTTTTAATCTAGAGTGTCTCCATAAAATAGAAGGAGAATGATAATTTATTATTTATGATATAGTTATTGATTATATCACATCATATTGAACACAGTTTTGACAGAATATATTTATTTACATCATTGGTGGTGTCCAAATATATTATACTCACACCCTACATGGTTACTTTGGGTACCCAATAGGACTTCATTGTTTTAGTTATGGGTAAGGAAAATGTTAATAGGCTTAAAATTTTCGTTATATTTCTAAGATGATATTAGTAGATGGGATCAAGATATAAAGCAGAAAAATTTTTAAAGATATCCCTTGTTTTGCATATATTTTGGTTTATTTTGGACCTTGATTTATATGATCCGCCCAAATTTAATCATGATTATGATTTTGTGACATTTGTTTCATGTATTATGGTTCATGTTGTTAAATCATGTGTTGATGTATTTATTTATTTTCATTTACCTATGATTTCTATTTATTTTGGTTCTATTTTGGATTGATTTTACTATTATTCACTCTATTTGTTTTATTGTTTATCTAATACATGTGTATATTCTCCATAAGATATTATCAAAACTCACCACAAGTTGGTAACCACTCGCATATGGAGAGGTGTTATTGAGGTATGTGGTGGCCTAATATAATCACAAATAAGGTGAAATGGGTTGGAGATGTTATAATATGGTATCAAAGAGTTTTTATTTTCATATATTTTAGTTCTTGATCAATGTAGACATATTATATTCTATTATGATTGGGAGTAGCCAACCCATGCAAGAGATAAGTCTAACATACTAGGGATAGGACTGCTATTTTTATTTTTCAACCTTATAAGTGGGTTACATTATAAAAATGGTGCACTTCATTTTTTTATTAATATTATTTGATAATATAATCTTTTCCAATTGGGGGAAGTGGGTGTGATGTTTTTCAGCATATCTGGTATATAGGATTCGTATTATATTTATGTTCTTTCCTGTGATTAGTTACTCTAGTTATGATTTTGTTATATACTATTGAATGTGTTTATAGAAAAATATATAGTGTTTTATTATTTAACGTGATGGTGGAATATTATCTAATAGATTCCTTGTTTAAATATTGTTAATTTCACCTCAAAAATTCATTTTTCTAATTATATTGTATTTGATGAAGAAAATTTATATGGAAACTTATAATGTATCCCCCTCTATAACATATTATTCGAATATTATTTAATTAAATTTTATTAATATTATCTTGTAAATTGAAAAACAAAATTAAAAATAATATAATGTCGATCGTATATATATTCTTGACCATAAATGTGGTTAGATGGGGAAAGAGTGAGAACTATTGTTGGGATATCATTATGATAAATGGTATTTCTAGGATAGTGGGATGTTATTCATGTAACTGCTAACCCTAAATATGATATATTGTAACTATTAAGATATCTTTATGGTATTATACATAACCCAATAATGGGTGGGTTAAGTTAGACTCAAGACTATATATTATATCCTTATGTTATAGGGTTCACGTGATGTGGTGAAACATGTTGTCTTCCACTACCTCTCCACCTTTATTTAATAATATGATTTCGTGATGGATTTTTAATTTGTAACAAAGGTTTGAGAATACCGGATATTTATGAGGGACTAATGATGGGTGACACAATATTAATTTCCTTGATATCTATAGGAAGATGCATTGTCAGTGATTTATGAGTGGTTACCTATAATTTTACAGTCTATAAATCCATTGTAGGTCCTAGAGATGATAACATATGAATCAAATTATGGAGATTCAATCATATTAGTGGATTAATAAGGAATCGTGACTATTTTATTTATAAATGAGAATGGTATGATGGTATCACATAATATTGGTGGTTATCCCACGAACATAGATGCCTTAGAAATATAAAGAATAAGTAGATGCTTCTTGTATGGAATCATTTAATGGGATATGAGATCAATTATATGACATAGGTATGTGGGGAGTGACTTATTTATGTATTAGAAATGAATGAACCTGTAGTTATTCAATTGAGGGTTGGTTCTAACAAGAACAGGAGGCACAATCACTTCTAAATTAGGCTTGTTTTCCATATAATGATGTATTAAGACTCGTGATGGAATGAGTCAAGTGGAATGACCCCAACCTAGCTTTTTATAGAGGATTTACTGATTTTAGTATACTTACTAGTTTAGAGTAATGTGAGGGATAGATTAATGAGATGGAATGTTTATTTGTGGATGTCACATGAGTCTTAGGGTTAAGGATATAATGGTGATTTCAATTCATGGTAATTACATTTGAAACTATTCTAGTATTTTTTTTTTATGGGGTTTAGTAATCCACAGTTACCTAACCAAGAGGATTCCAGTCTTGGGTTATTGATGGACCTATGGGATGATCATGTGTGGTAGGTCATCAGATATGAGAAAATAGTAGGAAGGTATAGAACACCTTATTGATATATTGAAATAAAAAATGGTGATGAACCATAATGTTATTAAATGTGTTTGTTATATTATGGGATTCAAAGGGGGTTGGTTAGGTGGATTTGACATGTGGTATTGGTGTATTGATATATAACCTGTAATACCCCATTATTTCTTAATATATTTTCTTTTAAAAAACATTGTGTAGATAGATATTTCACACACAACAATAAACTAAAAAGATCCATCACATATTTGTTGAATATTATTATGAAATTATAAGAATAAAAAATCCTCAGGTAAATAAAAAGACACCAATCAACTTAAAATTTCCTTATTTTTTGGATAAATAATTAAGATGATTTCTATTCAAAAGGATTACTATTTATCAAATTAATATATTTTATCCCACTAAATAAAATTAGAAAATTTTAAAATATTATTATTTATGAACTAATATAGTTACTTTATAATAATTATAAATTGATATTGAATAATATGATGAATAATTAATGTTTAAAATTTTATTTTTCAATATAATTTATTATTCATTATATGTTGTATTTTCATTTAAAATATAAATTTTATAATTTTATAATTTTAGTTTCATAAAATTATCATTAGTTTTTAATCCACCTGGTCAATATTATCTTAGTGGTTATTTTTGAGATTTTTATTAAAAGGGTAATTTTTAGTTGAATATTGAAAAATACAGTTTTTAATAATACTTTTAGAGTTTAGCTATATATCAAGATGTAACAGTTAAAAAAATATTGTGAAATTTCATGATAAAAAAATTATTTATGTAGTGAGATGACAGAAATAAAAAAAAATTGTTTTATTTGCAATACCAATGTTTGACATTTTAAAAATTAATCAAAATATTTATAAAAAAACTACTTTTAGACTTTTTATTATATTTATGTTTTCAATTGGTGAAATTAGGTCTTGGATTTGTTATAAAGTTAAAAACCATTATTTTTCATTATAAACCTATTAATTTTATTAAAATAAAAAACATTGTTAATTTTTCCATAAATATAACATTTATTCTTAAAATACACATTTTCTAAAAATGAGTTTTTACACATTACATGCACTAATTTTAAAATTAAATTTTCATACACATAGAATTATTATTTTATAAAATTTGTTTCCATTTTTTAAAATAAATGTTTGTAAATTATGTGTTATTTAAAATTTAATTTTTATACATTAAAAGTAAATTACAAATTTAAAACATAATTACCATAGTAAATACCAACAAAGGTAAAAGTTAAAATAATCATAAAGTAAGAGACATGAAAACATTTTAAAATACTATGTTTAGATGAATAGTTGAGGTATTATGTACCTTACCTCATACATTAGTCAATTATTGACCACTTTTACTCTACATGACATGTTAAACATGTCCTCTTATGATATTTTGATGTTTTATTATCAAACATGTCATTCTCTTCACCTATTAAAAGAGTTCACATCCACCCAATTTATCTAATCATTACAAAGGATTATTTACACAAATAAATATTCCTATTATCTCCTCCACTCTCTCACCACTTTATAGAATCTTGTTTCTTTTCAAAATTCAAAGTTAATGTTTCATATGATATTACCCATTGGAGAACATCCAAGGGGAGAGGTAATGTTATTTATTGAGATCACTTGCGTTTTTCTTATAATACCACCCAAATAATGTATCTCCAAAAAGTATGATAATATAATTATTAAAAAATTTAAATAAATATTTTACTAATTTAATATACATTTTATATTTTCCTCCGAAACCAATTTATGAATACGATATCATACGTACACGTGGACTTACACATCCATGAATGGTATGATTGATTTTTCATCGGTAGCTTGCACGAAGTGTTTTAAAATACCATTCAATGGACAAATATAATATAGATAAAATTATTATTATTATTAAATTATGACTCATTCCCCATCTTCTTTCTACTATATGGAAAATAAATGTGCCACTCATGCGTATATGTGGAATACTACCTATATGAAAGTGGCCTATATTGTATCTCCTAATTATATTTTCTCATATATGGGCATCTCTCAAAATATAGGTCCCCACTTCAAAAAAATAAAATTAATACAAATATGATTTTTTAATAATGATATTATTATAAAATTATCACTTTCTTAACCATACTCAACATTCAATTATAGCATGTTCTTGTATAGGCCTGTTTGACAACCAATATTAAAATTAAATTAAATTTATATCATGTTTAAATGAGGAAAATAATTTCTATTGATATTGGATAATAAAAAGTAAAAATCATTTGTAATATTTATGGACTATTAATTTTAATATTTAAACTTTTTTAAGATACCTCCCCTGGTTCGTGAAAAATACCCAAATAAGATCACCAGAAAATTTGTTTTCACAAATCATAACTAAAATACATATTAAATGTAATAATAAAATTATTAAATATTATTTATATATTCTATATACCTTGAATGGTCTTTTAATGGTGAAAATTGAATATATAAAAAATAATATACTCCATCATAATTAAACTATTACTAAACAAAAAAATGGATTCTAAAAAATATTCAGTGAAGAAAGTAAAATATAAATAATTTATATATATATAATGGATAGAATAAAAAAAATATATAGTTAGAAATATTGTTCTTATATTGGTTATTTGGATAGTTATTTTTCATTTAAGATATTTTAAAATTATATTTTGGAGCTCATGAATTAAGGTATGGGTTTTTCATCTCAATTTTTTATCATTGATATGTGAGGTTTACTCAACACTTGTTTCCTTTTTGTGGTTTAAATACTAACCATGGATTTATTTTATCAAATATGTTAATTCAATTTATTTCATTTAAAGAATTATCACATGGTACACCATTAATTGGTTGTCAATTTGAAATCTAATGGCTCTGTAAATGTTTTGTTTTTATAATTTTCATATCGATGAGAATTATTTGATATTGTGAACAATGTTCTATTTTATGTCGTGTATAAAATTATCATTCAAAATTGTATTATTATATAAATTTAGTTCATGTTATTTTAATTGTAATTTTATTCTCTCTATTTAAAGGGGGTCTATTTAAAATATACTCAACACATAAAGGATTCATACGAAATCTTATTTAAAAAAAGAGACTAGTTTTTAAAGATAACCCATAATGTTAATTTGTACCTCTTTCACTATAACCACCAATTATTTATTCTCCTCAGGTATTATATAGGTATATACTTCCCTTTAGACTATTTTGTTTTCTCCTTGGTTCATCGTTTACCTATTGTAAGAGAATCCACTTGCACCTCTTCTTCTCAAATGTTTAACATTTTCTTCAATGTATATATTCATTAAATAATTATTCAGATGTCTTAATTTATACCTCAATTATAGAATAATTTAATTTTAAAAAATATTAAACTTCATTACATATTTTCTTAAGAAATATTTACTTCTTTCATCGTGGTTCTATATCGACAAATTTTCAAAAGATTCTATTTTGAACATTTCATTTTGAACACGTATTTCAATCATTTTATAGTTTTTAGTTAAACATTATATATATGTTTTCATGGATTATTTAAGATAATATTATATTATTGACTTTATAAAAAAGTTTCTATTTAACAAATTTTTTCAAAAGTTTAAGGCTACTTCATATTTCCAAATTCATTTTCATAATGCTCTAAAATGTTGTTTTCCATTTATGTTTTCAAGTTTTTTGAAAATTTTATACCTAATCAAGTATATTATTCAAATAATATCATATATATTCTTTGTTCAGTTTTCTTAATGATTTTTACTATGTATCAGAATAAAGATACATCGCTTTTTTTGTATTTCCCAATCATTCGTCATTTATGATAATGAATTTATTCAAAAGTCTTTCCCCTATGAATAACCTATATTATAATTCCATGTTTGATTGTTGCTCACATAGATACCCATACATCAATTAATTTTGGAAATTATTGACTAAATAAATACTTTTAACTCTATAGTTTAAATATTATATAACTTATAATCTTAATTGAAGGGTATATACATAAAAAGTTAATAAATATGATTACACATCCATTTATTTTCTGTGGTTTTATCATATTATGATTATGAATTGAATTATGAATGATTTCATTAAGTGAATAAAATTTAAAAGGATATAAAATTTATTTTAACCCCATGAGTTCATTATGATATAAATAATGATTGAATTCAAGTAGAAATTATATATATGGATGATTATGGGTGAGGTCAGATATCATCCTCCAATGTATTGGATTAAAATTTAATCCTCATGAGATATGTATATCTCAGTGAAATTAATTTTTTTTTGTATTCAGTGAAAGTGTGTGTCTTGGAAAAGTGAAGTTTCCCTATACTAATTTATATGAAAATTTTCTATGATATTCTGTTGTTACTCTCTCGTGAGTTATATCTATTATATATTTTTTCTACACACTTTTGATTAATGTTTTATGTTATGAAAATATTTATTTCCTGACTCTGGATTTGTGAGATATGATATTTTCATATGATTTTATTATATTTTGTTTATTATACTTGATTATAACCATATGATCATATTATGGTAATTTATAATATTTAATTATTATCTCATAGTATTTCCCTTACTGATCTTTTTAGTTCACCCCTTGTCTTATGTTTCTAGTTCCCTGTGTTATGAGGATAAGTGTAAGTCTAGAAGGGTATCTATTGTTATTCTATTATAGATAAATGTTTAAAAGTATTGTAAAATTAAAATTATTATGTAACTGATCTTCAAGGACAGTAATCATTAATTTATTAATATTTAGATATTATTTGGGAAATTTAATGTCAAACATATTTGAATGTTTTAAATTAAAAATATTTATATCTTGTGTCACCTAACTTGGTATCATAGCCTATGTGTAATGTATTTGTTTTTAGAACCAAACCGTGGAGTGAAAGTATGTGAAACCTTAGTTGGTATCGTATAATGATTTAAATATTTCCCAATGTTATTTAGGTTATTTTTTGGATTTGGATGATAAAATATAGTAAAAACCCTATGGATAAGATTAAGGTATATGTATAAGTATATGATCCCATCTTGAAATTTTAGTTATGATTTTAGTATATAGTCATCCAAGCTATTACATCCCAATATGTATACTTATATATGGATGGTTCTATGAAAAGAATTTTCCTATGGTTAATCACCCTAAGAAAGTCTGGTTGATTATTAACATGATTGTCACCTGGTACACGATGAGTTGGAATAATACTACACACCTGGTTAGACATTCAATGGGGATATTCTTTAGATTATAAAATTCACAAAATGATTCATTAAGTTGGATTTATTATGTTAATAAATTTTTATAATAAGTATATGAGAACACAATATACAAAAACTTTTATTGAACCAATTACAATTTAGGGATAACAAAACTATAGACTAATATGATGGTGACAATGTTGTAGACATTTTATGGTTGAGATTTTCAGGTAATTATCAAGAAATAGTTCTATTATAGTGTTAATTTTTCATCACTAATATTAAATTCTATTGGTTTTAGTTTTGTTGGAAGTCTGAAGGAATCAAGTTAATAGTGGGTTCCATAGACAATACAGATATTTCCTCAATTAGAAAGTCGATGACATTATATATAGAGTAAAAAATGTTGTGATAATTTCTAACAATAATAATGAAATATGATTAACAACTAGAATTTAGTTGAATTCCCAATAACACCAAAAAAGAGAATTATGTATTCTCATTGTAATGTGTGTAGAAATTATGATTATGTAATGAAAATTCAATTTCCATCATGTTAAAATTAACAAAAAAACAAAGTAAAATGTATCAAAAGAATGTGTAGATGGTTTGTGTGTGTAATAAGTGGGAATATAGAAAGTAATAGAACAAGAAAAAAGAATATTTTATTAGACATGATGAAAGGAAATATAATTTATCCCAAAATAAAACTAACATTTCATGTATTTAATGTTGGAAACATGGGAGATAGCCAAATAAATTACCTAAAATAATCTCAAATAATGATGATATCTATTAAAAAAACATGGTTAAGGGAACAAGGGAAAACATATGAAATTGAAAATATTGAAGTGGGTTATCAAGATGACATATAGTGAGGAACACTGATCATCCACTCAAGAACTATGAGTGTTGTATTTTTTTATCGTTCTATCTAATCCTTTGTTCCTAGGTTGATTTTAAAAAAACATAAAATCACTATACCAGTTACTAGATGATTAATTTTTATCCAAAACATTATGTCGTATTTTTATTATGTTCAAAATCTATAACTCTTACTTAATAGATTTTATATGAATTTGATCACTATAAAACTGTATTATCCATCCTTTAATAAAAATTAAAGTGGTTTTGGTCATCGATTGGTTCTTTTTACATTATGGCCTTTATAATTTACGTGATAGAAAAATAATATTTAAAATATTATATCCACCCATGATCACCTATTGATTAATGGTTGATTATAAACACCATATGAAAAATAACTCACAATATATAAGTCTTCACATTGAGTCATTGCGGGTGCATAAGTCAAACCATTATAGAGAATGTTGATATCAATGATATTATTACTATAAGGTAAATGACGAGTTCACTAGTCATATTTATGATTGTGTGGAAAAAACCACATTAAATATATAATTTCTCTTGCAAATACTTAAAATTCTAATAGTAAGTGATACTTTAAAATTACGAGGACATAATTTATTTTAGGGGAAGAATGTAATGCTCAAAAAAATTTCTTTATATTTTTTATCAAATAAAATCCATGTTTGTGGATTGTTTCACATTATACATCAATACAACATTATTCATGGAATATCAAATTGATATTCTAAAGAAATTATAGGAATAATAAAACCTATTGTAAATAAAAATGCATCAATCGACTAAAAAAATCATAAAACTATATGATAAAAAATTTATATTATTTGATACTAAAAAAGATTTTTCTTTCTCAAATAAATATTTTTAATTATTTATATTATATCCTAATAAAATTAATTGAAAAATTTGAAAATGTTATTATATCTGTACTAATATATTAATAATATTTAAACTAAAAATTAGTATGAATTAATCTAAAGTACCCTTATTGTATGAAAATGTCATTATTCAATATGATCATTCCTTAATTACGTTTTTTCTTTTTATTTATTTTATTAATTTTTATTATTTTAATTTTTAATTTTATAAAATAAAGTAAATTTTTTAATTCATCGTTTAAAAATTATCGGAGGGAAAATTTTATAGCTTTTTCAAAAAAGAATTACTTTTTAGAGAATAATTAAAAATAGAGTTTTTACTAAAATCATAGCATTTATTACTATATTAAGAAATAAATATAAATTAAAAAAAATAAAAAACACTTTTTAGGGTAAAAAATTAATTCTTTGACTGAAATAATGCATTAAAACCTGCAATATTTAATTTATAAAACACATTTAAAACATTTTAAAAACTAAATAATATTTTTTCTCTTAAAGACTATTTTCAGTCTAATCCTTTTAATTAAATATTAAATTGGTGAAATTAGGTACTGTATTTATTTTATGGTTATATTACTCTCATTGGTTAATAATAAACCCACTATTTCCACTAAAATAAATTAAATTTAGAATTTTTTTCCTAAAAATAAAATTTATGCTTAGAAATATACTTTTAAAAAAATGAGTTCCCATGTGTTGTATGTAGAAGTCAAAAAATTTATTTTTCATACAAATACATTATATTATAAAATTTATTTCATATTTTTAATAATTATTTCAATGTTTTGTAATGGGGTTCATTTTATTTTATTTTTCATAAAATAAAAATTAATTAGAAAACAATTAATTATTATACTAAAAACCAATAACAATAAAAGTAAAAAAAATATTAGGTAAAATATATAAAAATGATTGAAAATAATGATATTTAATGGTTGAAGGAACCTAGCCCTTATATCATGCCCCAATCTATTATTCTCAACATTAGCTCGACATGACATGTGAAACATGTGATCTCTTTAAATAAGAAGTTACATTTAAAACAATTTCATTATTTTTAAGTATAAAAGGAGCTCAACCCCACCCAATTAATCCACATATTATAAATCATTATATTGACCAAAAATTTATCTTGTTATGTCATCCATTATATTCATGTATCCTATAAGCCTTGGTCTTTCCAGAAGACCATTCTATTGATCCTTATGGTGTTTCACAAAGAAGAACATCCAAAGGGAGAGGTACAGGTCTCAACCAATCACCCTTGATTATTTTCCTCTCCTACCAAAAATATCTAATTATATAAATGAGAGTATGATAAGATCATAATTAATAATTTAATGATGTGTTTCTAATTTGTTGTGCATAAAAATATCTTAAAATATATTTCACCACATTAATAACATATGAATAATATAATTTTTCTTGTGTAGTAATTATTTTGATTCAAAATATTCACTTTCTAATCCATACCCTCACAAAAATTATAGTGTGTTATTATTTGGTTCTGTTTAACTACCCAAATAAACAATGCCACAAATTTATATCATGGGTAACTAAAGAAAGATAATTATTGAGGATATTGCTCAATATTTTGTAAGTAATAATTTTTTTGATAATGATAATGGTAATATCTAACACAATCTCAAGATACCACCCCTTATTCATAAAAATTAATCAAGAAAGCTTGTCATTAACTACATTTTCACAAATCATAAATATTATACTTATCATATGAAATTAGAAAAAATTGAATTAATATAATAAATTTATTCTAATCTATTTAATGATAATGGAATAATTAAATTTCATTATATAAATAATTATTAACACCACTGTTATGAAATTATGACTAAAAAATTGTTACTAATAAATATCTGATGATAATAATTAAAAATAACTAAATAATATATTTATAATAAATATTTTTAAATTATTTTTTATAAAATATTATATTCATGAATATGGTTTTTAATTAAGTGATTCGTTTATTTTTTTCATATAAATTTGATTAATGTGGATTCATTTAATTTAAAAATTAATGTCAGGGTTTTTGCAAATCTAAATTTATTCATTGAGTTATAATGTGAATTCACCCATTGTTTTATTTTTTTGGTATATATATTGAGCATTGATTTATTTTATCACAATTTTTCATTAAATATATGGAATTTACAAATCTATCTTGTATTATACCTTTCATAAATTATCAATTTGAATGATAATAATTATCTAAGGGTTTATTTTTCTCAATTTCAAATTATATGGGACATATTTGATATTATGCACCATGTTTTTTATGTGGTCTATACACATCAAATTTGATATATTGTATCCTGAATTATTTTTAATTCTGTTATTTTTAAGATAAATTTCAAACACTTTATTTAAAAAAAATTTATTTAAATGTACTCAAGTCGTAATGGTTTTATCACAAATCTCATTTGAAAAATGATATTTTTATTAAAAGATATTCCTTTTGAGGAATTTGTATAATTTTCTCTCTAAAATCCCTATAAATTTATTCAAATCTATTCATTCTATGAATTTTACATTTCTTTTTATTATTTTATTTTCCCAGTAATCATATTTTACATGTTTTAAGATAAAATGGCCTGACCACTTATTTTCCATGGGGTTTCTTTCTCTTTTATATCTATATTCATTGGATTATTTTGGTAATATAGGTATTTATATATCAATTATTGAAAAAGGTAAATGTTTAATTTATTTCTTATTTTTTTCATTACAATAGTTTAAAATTTTCTATTTTAATCATTTATGTGTGAACAAAACGTTCAATATTTTTCTTTTTTTCAATAATATCCACCATTAGTGTTTTCATGTTGTCCAAAATAATATCATATTCTATTGAATTTATTAAATATTTGAATCTTAATAAATGTTTTTAAATGGTTTACATTATTTCTTATTTCCAACTAAATTTTCTTAATACTCCTAATTTTTTCATCTATTTATACATATTTTGACATATATTATTCATGTTCAAGTTTATTTTTCAAATGATAAAATTCTCCTTTCACATGATAGATTATGAAATTTATCTTCTATTAGAAGAAAGGTCCATCACAACTTTTGACTTTACCAATCATCCAATTTTTATAAAAATATTTGTATTCATTTTCCTTTCTACTGAGAATACAACATTTTATATTTCTTTGATTTAGTGGTGTTCACTTATGTACCCATATATCAATTGATTTTTGAAATTATTTATTAATGCATTACGTTTTATCAATGTGTTTTAAATACTGTATACCTCATCAAACTAGTTGAATGATATTTATCGATAAAGTCACAATATATCATTGTATAACCATTTATTTTACATGGGTTTATCATCTTATGATTAATGATGAAATTGTAAATGATTCATTTATGTGATTTTATTTGAATCAGATATGAAACAATTTATATTCTCATGGGTTATTTATTTTTTTTAAGCATATTTTCAAGTGGTACTCATATGTATAGTTGATGGTCGGTAGGTTCTTATATTTCCATCCAATTTATTGGTTAACAGTTTAACTCTCCTGATATATGTATCCATGGGTCAAATTAAATATTCTCATAATAGTTTAAATAATTATGTTGCTCAAAAAGGTGATTTTTTCAAATTTTAGTGTCTGTGACACATTTCTAAGGTTTCCTCATGTTATTCTCTATTGTATCGCATTTATTCACTATTTTTTCCACACTGTTTTTATTAATGTATTACTTTCTTACAAGAAATATTCAATGACTCATGATTGGTGATCAATACAGAGTTAGGTATGATTCTATTATGATGCATCCAAGTACCTTAATTATACCCATATGATCATCTTATGATCATTTAATGTATTTAATTATTATTTCTTATGTTTACCTTATTGATAATTTGAGCTATCCCCTTTTGTTAGGTTTCTATTACTCAAGGTTGTGAAGATGATTATATGTCTAGAAGAGAATGTAGTTTGGTATGATTATATAGAAATCATTACATGTTTTGTAACTCAATTTTCTAAAATATTTGTTCAAAAAGGAATTAAACCTTAATTTAATTGTATTGTGAGATTATTTGGGTATTGAAGTGGTTAATTTATGGAAATTTGTTAAAAATATACATATTTATCATGGGTCACCATAGTTGGTATCAATACCTATGTGTACTGTTTTTGTTTTTTTAATCAAACCCATGGGTATGGGTTAAGGGAGCCTTATTACCTATATATATGAGACAAGATATTTTCACTTAAATCAGGGATTGAGTAAGGGTTAATGTTACTATGAATATATAGAAAAAATTAACTCATGTGATTGAAGAGTTCTAATCTTTATAGAATGTGACACATACTATCAATATTTTTGGGTCATATGAATCACCAAGAGGCTAAGTGTATTGAAATGATGGACAAGGGATCAGATGAGTGTATTAACTATGAAAAATTGGGCACTAAGATGATTGTGAGTTTCTAGTTGGGCTGGGTGGGGCCCATTGTGAGATGTAATGTGAAATTATATTAGTAATGAGAATGGTAAAGTACTATGATTTAGATCTATATAGATGTGGTTTATGATGGAGATTATCCAGTACTTTGGGTATCATTTTTGTGGGGGTGTCATGGAATTTTTGAACTCTGGAGTGGGTATTAATGTGTAAACCCATTAAAGAAATATTAGTAAGGATTGTGACTCTTAGTATTTTTATGATGGATAATTTAATGTATTATTTTTCATATAGAGTGCTTATATGAAAATATTGTGGTAGATATTTCATTATTTCAATATTTTTCTTAGTTACTTATTTTAGGTTAGATATGGTTTAGCATCAAGTGTGGCACATTTTGAAAATGTCAACTCATTGTGGTTATGGTTAAGTGTTGAATCAAGGAGGAAAATCATTGGAATATATTTGGTAAATAGAAAATTCCTAAACATGGGTATTGATCAAGGATTATTGGGGGAGTTAGAATGTTTAGTAGTATATGTGCATGTGTTCTGGGATCTTATCAAATGGAATGAATTTCAATTCTAATAAATGCACTGATCGGGTGACTTGGTCTATGTAATTTCAGTACGCAAGGGAGGCATGGTGAATTATTTAATATAGGTAGGATGCATGAGTTTTATCGATTATAATAGGGTATGGTTTATGATTTCAGTCATGGGGGGTGTTTTAGGTGCTCATGTGTATCTCAAAGTTGGTGATGGGGTATATTTGACCAGATACATCTACTGTTGGTATGTGGTGTTAGTAAATCGATAATTCTTGAATTAATATAGGAATAAAGAATAATTTTGGATTTATAAGAATTTTTTATTGTTTTAGTTCATGAGTCATCATTTTTCAAGAGATATCATGTGCAGTGGTGTATAAGGTTGTGCAACAAGAAAACATTTGAATAGGATGACTCAAATGTTTGGTTGATGAGAAACTCTATACAAATAGTGTTTATCTACTACTATATTGGTTCTTGGATACTGATGAGTCCCTTTATATTCATTTTTTTGGTTCCTATAATAATGTTCTTGGATTTGATGAGTGTATTTCATTTCATGAAGTGGGACATTCACCTAGATTTAACAAAGATGTTCTATGATATATTTAGAATGTATTGGAGACCCAGGGTAATCCAATATATATTGTGATTTTTACATAGTTCTCCACCTTCCAATGGTATAAGTATGGAAGTGAGAAAAAAATACATGAACCAAACCAAACATCAAACAAAATGGAACCAAACCGAAATAGTGGTTTTTTCTTATGGTTGTGATTGTGGTGTATATTGAATAGTCCCTTGTAGTTTTTAGTTTGATTAAAGTTCTAACCAAATTCAAAACTGTTAAAATAAACTACACATATTTAAAAATATAATATGTTTTATTTTATCCCATAACATCTCTCCATCCCAAATTTCCAGTCTTCTTTAATCACCTTTCGGCCCCCTCCCATCCCCTCTCAGTATTTCCTTTCCTTTGAACCCCCATTCTGATCCCTCTTTATACAAAAATATTTCTCCACATCATCTAAATCACATCCCAATTTTTTAATATGCCGTGTCAATTCATATACATAACTATTTTTAGTCCCCTAATCCTCCCCCATTAGTCCCAACTAGTTATTGATTACTTCTTGAGTCATGTTTTTTATGAATAAATATTTTAGGTAAAGATCATAGAGAAAAATCTCTAACCAAGTTGCAATGCAACTCAAAACTGATAGTAGATATACCTACTCTACAATTAAAACATCCCTAACCAAATCTTCTAGTTATGGTACACCACATCTCTAGTATATCACTATTTTTGAAATATACCTTGGGGTACTGAATCAAAAAGTTTCATATCAAATTCTCTTTCATTTGTTATGAATAAATTTAGAGATGATTTTGATAACCAAAGCATAAATGGGTTTCAATATTTATTATTCCCTCTACATGTTTCTTGGACTTTTATCACATCTGTTTGTTTCTTATCTTATTATTCTTTCCTAAAGGTGGTGTTTGGGGTTTATTGTTTCCACTATTTAGGGATCCATATTTTTTATTTCAATGTTATCCTCTTATTTTGATCTAAAATAATTAATAGAGTATCTAAATGAAGGTCATGGAGGATTATTATAGATTTAATTATTTTTTATTAAAAACATGTTTTATGATTCACCACGACTTGAAAATTTTGTGGCAATCAATATCTGCTAGTTTTTTCTTCGAAGTCCCACCAAAATCATCAAAAATAAAGTGTTTCCTATTATTAGACATGATTATTTAATAAAAATAATGGTTATTATAACACCATGGTAATGGTAACCATGGGAACTTTAGACACATCATAAGAACATAAATATAATGGTGAGAGTACTTCTTTTTAGAAAACTAAAATAAAAAAATTCACATCCTGAAGAATCTCAAGTTTATCCTACTGATGGGTTTTATGTGATCATATAATGATCTTTGAAAGTAGATTCAATTTATATTAATAAAAGAATCTATCTCATAGATGTAGATGTTAAAATATATTAAAAAAATAAATCATGTAAATGATGTACTTTAAATGTATGAATTCATGTATAAACCATAATGTTATTCACTGCATTCAGCAAAATGATGCTCATGATGAATGTCAAAAAATTCCTCTTACCTCCAAGGTTATAAAGTGGAAAATGGATCCAAGAATTCTATGGGAAGACTCTTGGATTCTTGTAGTGGTTTTATTTGTTGCATGATTAATAATCATTGGAAAAGGAAAGTGTTTTAGATCACATGAAATCTTCATAAAAACCAACCCCATAAGCCACTAAAAATAAGAGAAGGATCAAATCTCGTTTTATATCCTTGATTGATGATCAGCATTTCTTTATGGGATTCCATTTATGCATCACACTTCAAGAGAAAAATGTTGAATGGGATTCATAAAAAAGTGCATTTCAGAACTAATTATCATCCATAGATTTATAAGATGTCAAATTGTGGTATTAAAATACTAGAGGATGTGATCGAATCATGTTTCATGGATTTTAGTGATTCATGGGAGATCTATTTAGAGGTTTTAGAGTTTCAGAATAACAATATTTATCATGATTTTATTTAAACGGTACCTTTTGGGGATTTGTAACATATTCTTTGACCATCACATCTATATTGTATGGAGATCATAGATTATATGATTACTATGGTAAGGATACTGTAATGTGCATTATAAAATATTTAACTAATCAATATATGGTTGGAGACTTCTCAATGATGGTAGAGAACATGTGTTGAACAACGTGTTGAACCTCTGTAGTTTGAGGTCAATGACCATGTATTAGTATGAAAATCAACTTGATTGTGAAATTATTATATTACATAGTAGGGGGAATTGGTTCCCATGTTTATAGTGATATTTTATATTAGGGATATAATTGGTATGGTAGTATAGTAATTATCTCTACATTTTTGTTTAATTTTTATAAATAACATGATTCATCTATTGTAACATGAAATACAACATATTTATCCTTCCTATATAATTATTAAATATGATGTTGTTCTTAAACATGGTGGGTTATTTTAGGGAAATATGAATATTATAGTGCACTGGAGTGAGAATAATCAACATGGGATGATGGTCTTGTTAGTGTGAGAGTAGTGGGAGAACAATAAAATATTTAATGAGATGTGTGAGAGGAATTATTTTATGTGGTAATTATTGGGAATGTTGTTAGCTAATGTGGACTAATGGTGAACATAACTCTTGGATGACCAACTATATGTTGGGGAGGTTGTATCACCCTAGATTATTTCAAGGTACAAACCCACCTTAATTTTATTCATACTGATTTGACTATTTTCATAACTTTAATATATATCTTTACATTTTAGTGTTTGATTTGTTAGAGGGGCCCCTGAATAATATTCTAGAATTTATCCTAGGTTCAGGTGAGAAATATATTATTGGTTTCGCATTAAATCCTAGCCTCAAGTATACATCATTATAGGATCATGTGTGTGATTAATTTTTTTTATACCAAGGGAAGTAACATTATAGCTTTGTGCATTACAATAAGGTGAGGATTGTGTGTGATTAAACAATTACATCATCTTGATAATAACATTAGAACCAACTGCTTTACTTCAGGGTGAGTGTTTAATATGATTAAACTACTCTTACATATGGATAAAACATCCATGTTATGTGGGGATAGCATTGTTGTAGAGGAATAACACAATTTAAATAACCATTATCTATTGTGTTTCATAGTTTAGAGAATATTTTATATCATTAACCATTAGGAATTTAACCCATACATATCAAAACATAAGGTATCGTTAAACCTTACATATCTTATTATAATAGTGGGAATCACATAATGATGATATCCCTTTCATATTTAACACATTATTATTAAAACATAATATATCATCATGAAACCCATATGTATTGTGAATTCATAATTTTTAATAGTACAAGATTAGTCATTCAATATCCCCTCTGGTTTTACCATGATTATTAGTAAGGGATTGTACCATAGTTTGGAGAGTTATGTTGTCACTCCAATATTCAAGGAAATATATACCATATAGGGGGAATTCCATTCTATAATGGGATAGAGTACAAGTATTTTGTTCGACCTAGGAGAGTAGTTACATGCCAATAATAAAAGGGACACATCATGAGGGGGACCCTGAAGGATGATTCCATCATTGTATTTAAGGTGTTTTCTGTAATGCATTTCTTCTCTTGTATCTTAATTAAATTGATTAATTAAATGATAATATATTAAAGTGGGTAAATAAGTGAGGTATTCCACATTTTCTAAAGTAGGACGACCAAACCCTCTCTTCTCTAATGTTCTACACTTTATTGAGTGATTTAAAACTTATAATCCAATGGATTCACATTTTTCTCATTTGATTGGAATAACATTTTTTATAATATATCTCCTCATTTTGAATTTCTCTTTTTCTCTCACATTTTATTAGAAATATATTATTTATGTTTTTTATACCTAGTTTGAGGTCTTTTCTATAATTTCATGTTTTTGGGAATTTCAGACCAAATCTGTTGTCAATATTCAAATTGAAACATTCTACGCGAATTTTTTAAGTGGCCCTTAATCTATTACTCTAATATATTCTTATTACCTAAACCTTTAACCTCTATGTGAGTCCTACCATGACCAAATGAAATGGTAAATTTTGGAGTCAACCCAAGAGGATCCCTTGATGGAATTATGACCTAGTAAAGTGAATAAAGATTATTTAGGATGATGCCTAATGTGATCTAATTTTGTAAATGTGGGATAGCGTGGGGGTATCCCAAGATGAATATGGTTTACATCTTTTGATGGGAGAGTTCCATCCCTAAAATAAGTATATAGTAAAACATGTGAATATATATGACCTATCTTAATATTTATGTGGAAAATGAATATGTTGGGTTGGGTTTAATTTGTGAAAGTGTGATTAATATTTCATGATGAACAATGAATAAAAGTTATTTTTAATAAAATGATTATTGGTTAGGTTTTTATCCACCCCATGATATATATGATGGTATCAGGGTGGTCCATTTATTCCCCAAAGGATTCATGATATATGGTGATGTTAAAGAAATCTAATTATCACCTTGAGGATATATTATATGTGGTGATATCTAGAATTGATAGTTATCAATCCATTATAATGAATAAATGCATACAAGGATATCTAGGTGGTTAGTTATACCCTTATCTTAATGAAATATAATATATGGTAATATCAGTTTGGGTTTCTTATCCTCTAAGGACTAATTATTTATATTGATAACTTGGTAGTTTTATTATTACTGAGAGGGATTATGATATATGATTTTTTGTGATAATATTGTGAGTGGGTTCTGTAGAAACCCATCATTTTAGTTATGTACCATGTTCGAAGAAACCTATAAACTAGGAAGTGCATTTATGATCGATGATCAATGTTATTATTGAACCATAGGATCTACTATAATTTATTTTATTGGGATTCAGTTTTTGATTAAAGAACATCTTCATGCACACTAATTAGACTGAATATATTTAGGGACACCATTGGTAGTGGCATTTTTATTCTAGTTACAAATTGATCTGGTGTCTAGGGTATCTAATAAGAATTTATTGTTACAGGATAGTACATTGGAAATGTCTATATACTTGATTGTTGATTTGAATAGATCGGTTTGAGTTTGGAGGTATGATCAGGGAAGGACTTGACACCAATTTTTAATATATCTCTAGTTTCTATTATTATTTAGTTTATTTTGGAACTTGATGCATATAATCCACCCATAGGGAATCTTAATTATGTCTGTGTGACTTGTGTGTCATGTATTATAGTTCTTATTGTCATTGTATGGGTTGATGTAATTATTCATCCGAATATAGAAGTGATGAAAATTTATTTTGATTAATTTTTTGATATATAATAATATTTTTGTTTCATCAATTATTTATGGCTAATATGTCCCTATGATATTCTCTCCCAACTTTAATATAAGGCAATACCACTATTTAGAATCATTTAGTTTAAGGGGATGCACATTTGAGGAATGTCATGACATAGAATAGTCATTAAAGAGGTTATCTAGGTTAGGGATGTTACACCATGAGTTTATAAACCATAACTCTATCCTATTTAATAACTATTACATAAAAAGACTTCATTATCCCAAGACACTATGCATAGATCATGTCCACCCCTTGAATAACTCACACACTCATAATCATTTCTCAGATGAATCATATTTCTTGTAGGTCATGGATTATCAAACCATACCACACAACTTAAGTATTATTGATGTGGAACCCTATGTTATACTGCCTTATCTTTGGTAGTTTATCAATTTTTTCATATACTAAGAAACACTGTTCTCACAGAATGCATCTGAAATCCTTTAAGGGAATCCATAATCCCTTGGGTATCATCTCTACCCTTTTTATACATGAATAGTTTTTGGAAAACAACTTATTAGAAGAAACCCCCACCAATGAACTCTAATTAAAAAATTATATGGATATCTAGTAACATTCCTAGTATATTAAAATTAATTTCCTACACTACAATACAATATTCATTCATAAAAACCATTGGTTTTTAGCCTCCATCTTATCACTTTTTAATCATTAACATTCAAGTCAAATATATTATAAAACATCCTATCACATATTTTATACACATTAAAACCATAGACACTGTAATAAGTTAGCAACCTCATACCCATACATTTTATCCCATTTCTCAAAATTATTTGGTTTACCTCTCACACCACTACCCACTAATCACAAACTCACGGTTTCCAGAAAATGTTAATTTTTTTCTATCACATATAGAATACTTATTTCAAACCAAATATGCATTATTTTCTCTATCAAAATACACTAAAAGAAGTTGGTATCAACTATAGTCACCATTACTTAACTAATTTTACTATATAACACATTGTATATGAAAAGTACAATGTATAAAATTACCAAAAATTCAATGGGGGTATTATATAAATTATCATTTTGATCATTTTATAAAATTACCAAAAATTCACATCTATATTTTTCTAAAATATTTTTCCAAATATAAAAACATCATTTAAACATCCCATACAAATAAAAAAGTATTCACATACTGTTCCATGTTCAAAAAATCAAATTCAACCCACATCTAGTTATACTAGATTCTGTTCCTCTTCTAGATACACTAACACTTGATGGTGTGGGTTTTTATAATATCTCAACCATTCAATTTTTCATCATTAATAAAATTATTCATGTATCAAACTTGAATAGATATATCCTATATTATTTTATACATTATTCTCTTTATAAGGATCCAGCCTATATACCACATGGCTACCATCAAACTAAATCTAATGGATTTATTCATACTTTAGAAGTATTTCAATCCTTTATATAATCCAAATAATTAATTTCCTAAATGAATTATGCAATTAAAATTGAACCCTATTTCAAAAAAATCTATCATGAAAAGTATCATTCGATACTCCAATGCATCAGCTTCATCCCAAAAATTATTAACCACATATTTTGTGGCACAAGAAATATATGCCTCCAGAAACTATAGTGTCTCGTCGAAGAAAAAATCCTTAATATACTAGATCACTAATTATAACATATAATAATTATATTAAATTTTATATAGAATAAAATCATCCACTTTTACATACACTCAATTATTTTACTATTCTACTACCCCAAATTACGGGCAATTTATTCATGACTTGGTCAACTATACAATCTCTCAATTTAGAATATCTATCAATATACACACCATATGATTATATAAATTATATATAAAGAGTTTTAACATGACTATTTACTAAAATATACACTTCATCACTTGAAAAAGAATTGACATTACCTGAAAACAGTATATTCATCATGGAATCTAGTATTTTCCTACTAACCAAATATACTCACTCACTTATATTATTTCATTTAAATTTCAAACCTCAATCACTACATTCTAGTTCACAAATCACAACTCTATTGACATTCACCACACTCTCCCAAATAAATTTCATAACACTAATTGATAGATTTGATAACCTCCATGAAATAATTGATTACTCATATCTTAACCCCCATATCAAATTCATGATATATTTTTAATATCATTCTAAAACCACCACTCCTGATCTTATATTTGTGTAACTCAACCATCATAACTAAAAATCATTCTATGTCCAACTAATACAATAGTCTCTCGCTGCCAATTTTTATCATTTTCAACTATTTTTCATAAAAAAATATGAGTCCCTTCAAACATGTCTCATATAACTCATACAGAACAATTCCTCTTTTTTTCTCTAAGTTAACTAATTAAATTGAATCAGAACCCAAATAAGTATTCTCTAATGTATTCCACTTGATAAGTGTATGAAAACATACTGAAAACTCTATTCCTCCCTATACTAATTCTTAATAAACATATATTTTTTTTCAAAACTTACCATAGTTGTGACACTCCATCATTATTTATTTTCAACACAATAGTCCTCCACTTCATAAAATTATAACTTTCTATAATCATTTTACCTAATTTAATTTTAATATATTTTTAAGACAAACATTTAAATTACATGATTCTTCATGGATGACTTCCATTAAAAAATTAAACTTAGTAAAAAAATATACTTATTAAATTTTTATTACATAATGATACATCAATGATATTTATCCCAAGAACTCAGGACCCAATTAAATTCACTATTCACTTGTATCATGCAGGTCACTTACTATACATACAAATAAGCATAATCAAAAAACTTATCTTAAGACTCATTATATCATCCACATGTCATAACAATTGAATCATACTAATTTCTATTTACATTTTCAAGAACCACATTTAACAATTACTGTTACACCTATCTTTAATTTCATAATTAAAATCTCAATATAGATGTTACATCTAAATCTTCTATTTTAGCAGTCTATAAAACCCTTAACACTAAGATAGACATACGTTGAATATGAATCATTAACCGCTAAAAATTGCACATTATTAACTCTATCATGATACACAACTTCCCAAATTTATTATATCCAAATAAAATCATTTAGAACACCGTCACATAGTCAAACGCATTCCACACCATTCTATGTACCTTGTTAATCACCTGAATCCACCATATCTTTCCTTTATTGGAGGATAGAGGCAATCAAAACATAAACCTCACAATTATTCCATCAGTATCAATCCATACATAAATCTAGCTCTATAAATAAGAATTAATATTTTAACACCCTTTTATTTTAATATATTAATACCATTAAATAATTAAATTAGATTGATAAATTATTCCCCAAAAAATAGAAATTAAAATATACAATGATATATTTTGATAAAATATCAGTATTTATGTATGATCATTAAAACGATTCCATTGAATTATCAATAATTAATAGGAGTAACCTCTATGTGGGATATTTTTATAAATAAAATAAATGCAAGTTTTAATACAAATAAAATCATACTATTAAGGATAAAATGAATAATATGATCATTCTTAATTTAGAGTTATATTTTTCTGAAAAATACTTTTATGCACGAAATTGTTTATCATAAGAAACTTATGATTAATTCATGGAAATAGATATTGATATGAATAATTGGTTAACATTAATTGGGTAATGGGGTGAAAAGAGAAGAAGGATAACTTCTATTTTGAAGAATCATTTTGAAGATAAAAATAGTTTTCATTACATTTTATAATTTTATTTAGAAGTTCAATTTATTAGTTAAATAATTTTCATTTGAAAAGTAACATTAATTTTTTATTCATAAAATTAAATTTTTATTAAGAGGAATTTTTGTTATTTTTCTTAAATAAACAATTTTAAGGTGAATAGTACAGTATATTGTTTTTAAAAATACCATTATTTAATGGATATATTTGTATGTTAGTATGTCTGTGACGTCTCGAGTCTGGAGCCCATACACTGGTGCCCCGTACCTGGTTCGCCACATGACCTCAAGTGTGTTTCCCCGAACACCAGAGGCTACTGACTAGCAGCGAGGGCCTTGGTGACTTGGTGGGTAAACTCTTCCCTAATTTGGTAAGGTATACAAGGTAAGAAAATAACAATAAACAATAGAATCATTAAACAACATGCATAACAATAGAAACTAAACAGCGGAAACAATGTAGATATATAACTATGACGATAATGATGCAGCTGGTACAAGTATCTAAGGAAAATAGAAAACCCAACAACGTGCTGAAATAAAACTGAAACCAAGTGCAAAAGAAAAACAAAGTAAGATCCTAAGCATCACGAGCCACGGCTCGGTCCCATGCTCCCCATCTCCTGGTGCAGTCAAGATCCTGAAGAAGAAGGTCACATTCACTTGTCTATACCTACAGCAACATATTCTTCTTGGGCTGAAAAGTATGGCCCAAACAGGGTGTGAGATATAATCCCAGTAGGAAATCACCCAAAGATTTGTGCCTAATAGTCAATGAATACATGGTAGTAATAAAACAAGAAGCAGTAAATATAAAAGCACAAGTAGCTACAATCCACAGTTCTAACAAGTAAAGCACACAAGCAAGTAGTCAGCAACAAGAAGAAAACAGGTATCCCTAAGGGTAGCTCTCACAGTCTAACCCCTATGGTTTAACCTCTACGTACTAGCAACCCTTTAGGAGGCACACACAGTCCAACCCCTCTGGTTCAGCTACGTAATTAAGCAGACTCTCTGGAGAAGCACTCATCGTCAATTCCCCCTATAGTCTCGTATCGTGCTAAAGGATCTCTAGGGAAGCACTCAATGTCAATTCCCCCTGTGGTCTCACATTGTAATTAAAATACACTCTGGATAAGCCCTTCCATCAATTCACCATTTGGTCTACTACTCTAGTTTCTCACAGTCCTAAGTATAACTAAACATTCTCAGTGCACGTGTAATGTCCAAGTAAACCTCAAGAACTACTTGGCTATCAACTAAGGCTCAACAGCATAATAAAACAATAGTTCCACTATCCTAAAACTAGGCATGGAACTAGAAAAACATCTAATAAGAAAAACATGCAAGGAAAAGCACAAGAACATAGTATAAATTATCCAAATTTACAAGCAATGATCTCTACTCAAGCAATCAAGAATGCAGACAAATAAAAAGAGAAAAACATGAAACACGCAATACCCGGTCAAGGGTATTGGTGGAAATTTCACATAATATTCATCAACTTTCTACAGAAAGTAACAAACCACATACCTCGATCCGAGGAGATCTATATACGTGAACCTCGACAATAGATTCATCTTAGAACAACGTAGATCTGAGAAAACGCACAAAACTTTCATCCCACAATTACATGGAAACAAAACGGAATCAAGAAACAAGGCTCAAGAAGAAGGAAGAACTCACCGTTGTGATTCCAACGCAATCGACCGTGCTCGAATCAGAGAACGGACGGTGAAACGGGATCTCGGGGAAGATTCGGCTATATGGTCACACTCGGACGGACGAAAACTGGAGAAGAAGATGGTTTTCGGGTTAGGCACGATCCCAGTCCGTTTAATGTAAAAAAGTACACTGCATTTATTCTTGAGTACACGACGTGTACTTTAATGTTTCTGTACTCCAAATTAATCGGCCTCCACCTCAGCCTTAAACACCGTGTGTGCGGCCCGGACACAGCCATCACACGACTTTGAACCGAAGAAGAGTACAGGGAATGTACTCCGAAATTACATGGCGTGTACTTCTGAAATTTCCAGAAAATTCATTTTTCTCAAAAGCTCCAGAAAAAAAGAAAAACGTACCTGAACGAAGTTTCGGGTTCATACAAACTTCCACCCTTAAAGAAATTCGTCCCCGAATTTCCCTAATGAGTCGGAGAAGAAGAAACCCCGAACATTTCCAGCCACTGCGATTGTAGATCGGCCTCCCTCTCCCAGGTCTCATCCTATACTCACCCGTGCTGCCATAGCACTCATACCAGAGGAATAGACCGCCTACGGAGAACCTTCGTACTGCGATCGAAAATCTGGATAGGATGCTCCTCGAATGATTCATCCTCTTCAAGATTGACTTCCTCAGGCTGAAAGATGTGAGATGGGTCTGAAAAGTACATTCAGAGCTGAGATACGTGGAAGACGTCATGCATGGACCGATACCTATGACGTAGCTGCAACCGATAGGTAACCGGCCCCACTCTCTCCAAGATCTCAAACGGCCCGACGTACCACGGTGAAATCTTACCCTATCTCTGAATCCTTTTTTGCCCCAAAATCAGTGCTACATGTAGGAAAACCTGATCACCAACCTCAAAATCCAGAGGTCATCTCCGTTGATCATCATAAGACTTCTCTCAAGACTGCACTGTATCCATCCTCTTCCGAATCAGCTCTATCTGCTCTGTAGTCTCCTGAACAAGACGAGGTCCCAGAAAAGCTGCCTCTCCTGCCTCCAGCCAGCATAAGGGTGATCAGCATGGCCTATCATACAAAGCCTCGTATGGCGCCATCTGAATGGTCACCTGGAAACTGTTGTTGTAGGCGAACTCCACAAGAGGAATATGATTCTCCCAAGAACCGCCAAAATCAAGGATGAATGATCGGAGCACATCCTCAAGCACCTGGATCGTGCGGTCGGACTGGCCATCAGTCTAGGGATGGTATGTTGTACTCAAAATTACATGTGTACCCAAGGCCTTCTGAAGTCCCTACTAGAACCAAGAGGTAAAGCGCGAATCTCTGTCTGAAACAATAGAGCGCGAAACTCCATGCAGATGAACGATCTATCTAATGTAAAGTCATCCCAGATCATCAACACTGAAGGTCTCCTTGATTGGAAAGAAGTGAGCGACCTTCGTAAGTCTATCAACGACAACCCAAATAGCATCGCTCCCTCGAGGTGATCTCGGCATCCCGGTCACGATGTCCATCGCAACATTTTTTCACTCCCACTTAATAATGGGTAACTGTTGTAAGAGCCCCGCTGGTAGCTGATGCTCTTATTTCACCTGCTGACAAGTAGAACATCTCATGAAAAAACTAGAAACATCCTTCTTCATACCTGGCCACCGGTACTGGCGATGAAGATCCCGATACATCTTGGTGATGCCATGATGAACTTCCCAAACAGAGGAATAGAAAACCCGCATCAGCTCCTCTTGTATGTCTGCTGGCACCCATACGCATTCTTGGAAATGCATGATCTCATCCTCACCCACTGTCCATCCAGGAAGAGGGTCCTCTCTTGACACACTCTCCCGTAGGACTAAGCCTTCTGAGTCTGATAGCTGCCTCATCTGTACCTGATCAAGTAGCGTGGAGGTAACAGCTACAGAATATAGGAAGGTATGTCCATGTCTATCGTGCACCTCCAGATGCATATCAGAGAACAGATCCATAAGCTGCCACTCACTGCTGGCCTCCTGAACTGCATGATCCTATGTTCTCCTGCTCAACGCATAAGCCACTACGTTGCCCTTACCCGGTGTAATGGCGAGATCGAAGTCGAAAGACTGTATATACTCAACCCAACTGCGCTACCTCGGATTCAGATCACGCTGAGTGAAGATATATTTGAGACTCTTTTGGTTAGTGAAGGCCAAAAAGTGCTCTCCCAGAAGATAGTTTCTCTAATAGTGCAAGGCATTAACAATATCTGCCAACTCCAGATCGTGTGTAAGGTAGTTCCTCTCAGGTGGCCTCAACTACTGAGACCCGTACGGAACGACTCCATCTCCCTATATAAGCACAGCTCCTAGCCCGACACCGGAAGTATCATAGTAAACAGTGTAGCACTTTCCTGGCTCTAGAAAGACTAGTATCGGTGCTGACGTCAACCTCCCTATCAGCTCCTGAAAGGATGACTCATAAGAATCTGACCACAAGAACTTCGCCGCCTTCTTGGTCAGACCATTCAAAGGTGCTGCTAGACGTGAAAAGTCCAGAATGAAGCGTCTGTAGTATCCAGCCACCCCTAGGAAGCTCTGTACCTAAAAAACATTCTTCGTCTGCTCCTAGGAAACTATAGCTTTCACTTTCTCTAGGTCCACAGATACTCCTACCTCTGAGATGATGTGACCCATGAAGTGAATCTGATCCATCCAGAAGTGGCACTTCGAGAGTTTAGCATAAAGTCGATGCTCTCTCAGTGTACTCAGAACGATCTTAAGATGGGTGGCATGGTCGTGTCAATTGTGAGAGTACACCAAGATATCATCCATGAAGACCATGATGAAGGAGTCCAAAAAAGGATGGAACACTCGGTTCATCAGTTCCATGAAAACTGCAGGTGAATTCGTGAGACCGAACAACATGACGATATACTTGTATAGACCATACCTGTTCCTAATGGCTTTCAGAGGTATATATGATGGTCAAACGCACAACTGTTGGTAACCGGACCTTACGTTGATCATCGAGAGCACCCGGGCTCCTTGAAGATGATCGAAAAGGTCATCGATCCTCGGTAAAGGATATTGGTTCTTGACTGTCAACTGGTTCAGCCTCCGATAACCTACGCAAAGACGAAGGTTACCGTCTACCTTCTTCACAAACAGAATAGTCGAACCCCAAGGAGAAGTACTGGGTCAGATAAAACCCTTATCTTGTAGCTCCTCCAACTGCTTCTTGAGCTCCTGAAACTCAGGTGTGTTCATCCTATTGGGATGGATAGACACCGGTGCCGCTCCTGGCATGAGCTCAATAGAAAATTCTATTTCATGCTCTAGAGGAAAACTAGAAAAGTCCTCTATAAAGACATCCCTTAAGAGATACACCACTGGATAAAAGTCCAACTATGGAGTCCCCTGATCATCCAGATAAAGACTAGCAATCTGGGATGTCACCCCTCCTAGCCCAAGCTACTCGAGTCCCACCCGACTCGCCCGAACGTCTCATTCGCCTCTATGAAGGAAAGATTCACCCTCTAGTGAAATGAAACTGACTCTGTGGTGATAACCGTCAACGACTTCATGGAAGGGAATGAACCAGTCCATGCCGAGAATAAGACCATAGCCCGTCATCTCTAGGACATAGAGATCCCATAAGAAGTGATACCCTGCAACCTCGAGAGGGCACTCTCTACACTGTCGTACACTAGATGTCCTCATTCCCAAAGGTGTGTCTAGTGTCAACAAGTCGGCAGATGAAAATATGCAGAGTCCAAGGCTCTCCACAACAGAAACAGAGATAAAACTATGCGTAGAACCAGTATCGAGAAGGGCTAAAGATAAAACTGAGGCTACTAAAATCATACCTCGAACAGTAGAAGGGTCAGGATCCTGCTCATGATAAGTCTGCTCCAAAGCGAAAGACTGGCATGCACCGCGGCCCTGCGCCCCTGACTGACCACTCTGAGCTGAACCTCCCTGCTGGTGCTGAGGAACTAGTGGCTAACTGTCATGGCCTTGACCTCCACCTCAGCCCGAATGTCTCGAAGAACTCCAGTTCACTGACTGGTGAGAGACTGGTGGGGATTCTCTTGAATGAGGAGTCATGGAAGAACCCCGATCACCTACTGCTGGTGAGAATACCTGGAAGAAATGATGAAGGTGACCCATCTTGCCGCATGATCGGCATGCCACGGGGTCCCTCTGGAACTGCGGCCTCCTGTGCCCTGTCCGGCCACATTGATAGCATGTCACCTGGCTGCCTGAAGATGCATCTCGCTTCCTCGAATAACTGTGTGTAGGCTCCATACGGTGCTTCTTGCTGTCATCTGAAAAAAAAAACTAGCTCTGGAAGCAGAACCGCCCTGAATCGCAGCTCAAGATTCTCTCAGATTGTGCTTCGCAATCAGTGCTTGGTCGACGATGAAAGTAATGGAGGTCAGCTGGAAGAGTTTCACCTGCGAGCGAATATCCCATCTGAGTTCATCCTCAAACTTCCTCGCCAAGAACACCCCAATCCCATCCCGAAGGGGTGTAAAATGATGTAGCACAGTGAAACGAGAGGAGTACTCCATGACAGAAAGAGTACCCTACTCTAAGCTCAGGAACTCCCAGGCTCGATCGGCCCTCAGGGTCTCCGGGTAGAAGTAGTGTAGAACACGCGCTGGAACTGCTCCCAAGTCATAGCCTACTGCTGACCCACATGTGAGATCACGTCCCACCACCTCTTTGTTGAGTCTCGAAGCTGTAGGTGGCGAGATTGACCTACCTCTCTGGAGGTGTCTCCAGATGCTCGAACATAGTCCTCATGTCTTCCAGCCATGACTCTACAGCCTGAGGTCCTCCCTCCCCCGAGAACGTGGTAGGATGCTGCTACTGAAAGACTCGCGTCAAGTCTTCCATAGACGAGGTAGGAGGCGGTGCTCCCTTGAAGGCCTGCATCATCCTCATGAAACCTCCCCTGAACTGCGCATCAGCGCCCGCAACTAGTTCAACAATCAGTGCCAACACTGGTTCGGCTGGGGGATCGATAGGAAGTCCTTGATCATCCCTGTCTGGCGTCTGATCACTGCCTAACGACAGACGTACGACTGGAGGATGTCTAGAAGGCATAGCTCTGAAAGATCAAAAGCACACCTTAGATTAGGAAAACAAGGACAGAGAACACAATAGTAAAAAACTGGAAAAGGGGAAGAAAAACACACAAGATTTCAAAACACGTCTACACGGTGTGTATAAAACCACATGGCATGTCTTCTTAAACCACTAACATGGGCGTGTACTCTCAGCCTACAAGTCATGTACACTTCAAACTACACGGTGTGTTGACCCCCACACACAGCGTATACTAAGAAAACTATTCCCCTGCCCACGTCTCCTTACACAGCTAACCCACACGGTCCGACTCAACCCGAGACTACACAGCGTGTTCGAAACAAACACGACGTGAACTAGACAGGGCTTCGACGGTCCCTGTTGTTAAGCACATGTCCTTCTACACGGCTGAACCTTACACGGCATTCTCCGAACAAACACGTCGTGTATAGGTGAAGGTGACATCGTCCCGTGTTGTTCGTGACATGGCCGGGTACCTAGGCAAGACTACACGGCGTGTTCCGAACAAACACAGCGTGTGGAAAAGAATGTCACGACGACCCGTGTTGTTCGTGACACGGCCGGGTACTAGGACAGGACTACACGACATGTTCCCTAAGGACACAACATGTTCTATCCGAGCTTTCCCAGCCTGTGTTGTTAGTGACACAGCCGGGTACACGGCTCTGAACTCACACAGTGGGTACCAATGGTACACGGCGTGTTCCTGAAGTTACTCCTATGACCCCATGTTCTGCTCACACGTTCAGTGACACTGCCTGAAAACTACACGGTGTGTATCTAAAAAGTACACGCCGTGTATTCTAGGTTTTTCTGGGAAGTAGCTCAGAAACTGCATAGAATTCCAGAAACACTAAAAACAAGGAAAAATATGCCAAATTCCGATCCGTGAGGGCCCATAACACCCCAAGAACCATAATTCAGTGTTAATTTTTAAGCAAGGAACAAAACAAATAGTTTTCTAACATAACAGTAGATAATATATCAATCATTTATCACAACTGCTTGCATAATCTACACAGATCCTATCACAACAGCATGCAATCGCTAATGCACCCTAGATTGCATGGCAAGAATTCATGACATGTGATTTCTACAAGTGCCTATATGATGCATGAGATGGAATACCCTCATCTCATCGGGTTGCGATAGAAATAGAATCGAAATATCAAAAAAATAACCGCACAAGTCATACTAATCACTCTAGGTGAAAACATACCAACCATAAAATCTCAAAACCAGAAAAACTGCAATTAACGAGGTGGTATGGATTTTCCCCATACATGGGTTAGCTACTCCCGAGCACAGCTTAATGCCAAGTACCGAATCTGTCTTATCCCTTGATGGAGTCTCCAAACAGTAAACCAAGAGAAAAGAACCCCTCTAATACAACTTTGTAACGTCCCGATTCTGGAGCCCATCCACTGGTTCCCCGTACCTGGTCGCCACATGACCTCAAGCGCGTTTCCCCGAACGCCAGAGGCTGCCGACTAGCAGCGAGGACCTTGGTGAGTCGGTGGGGAAACTATGCCCTCATTCGGTAAGGTATACAAGGTAAGACAACAACAATAAACAGTAGAAGCATTAAACAACATGCATAACAATAAAAACCAAACAGCAGAAACAATGTTGATATATAACTATGATGATAATGATGAAGCAGGTACAAGTATCTAAGGAAAGTAGCAAACACAACAACGCGCTGAAATACAACTGAAACCAAGTGCAAAAGAAAAACAAAGTAAGCTACTCAGCATCGCGAGCCACGACTCGGTCCCATGCTCCCCAGCTCCTGGTGTAGTCAAGATCCAGAAGAAGAAGGGCGCTTTCCCTTTTCTATACCTGCAGTAACATAGTCTGCTTGGGCCCAAAAGCATGTCCCAAATAGTGTGTGAGATATAATCCCAGTAGGCAACCACCCAAAGATTTGTGCCTAAAAGTCAATGAATATATGGCAGTAATAAAACAAGAAGCAGTAAATAGAAAAGCAAACGAAGCTACAATCCACAGTTCTAACAAGTAAAGAACACAAGTAAGCAGTCAACAATAAGAAGAAAACAAGTAACCCTCTTGGTAGCTCTCACAATCTAACCCCTATGGTTTAACCTCTACATACTAGCAACCCTCTGGGAGGCACACACAGTCTCACCCTTCTGGTTCAACTACGTAATTAAGCAGAATCTCTGGGGAAGAGCTCACTGTCAATTCCCCCTATAGTCTCATATCGTGCTAAAGGATCTCTAGGGAAGCACTCAACGTCAATTCCCCCTATGGATCACGTTGTGGATCTACAGACTCTCTGGGGAAGCAGTCAACATCAATTCCCCCTGTGGTCTCTCATTGTAATTAAAAGACACTCTGGAGAAGCCCTTCCGTCAATGCTCCCTTTGGTCTACTACTCTAGGTTCTCACAGTCTTGTATATAACTAAACATGCTCAGCGCGCGTGTAACGTCTAAGTAAACCTCAAGATCTTCTTGGCTATCAACTAAGGCTCAACAGCATAATAAAACAACAGTTCCACCATCCTACATCTAGACATGGAAACTGGAAAAAACACCTAATAATCAAAACATTCAAGGCAAAGGACAATACATAGTATAAATTATCCAAACATACAAGCAATGATCTCTACTCAAGCAATCAAGAAAGCAGACAAATAACAAGGTGAAAATAGGAAACACGCAATACCCCGTTCAAGGGTATTGATGGAAATTGCACATAATATTCATCAACATTCTACAGAAAGGCAGAAACCACCTACCTCGATCCGAGGAGATCGATATATGCAAACCTCGACAATAGATTACTCTTATAACAACGTAGATTTGAGAAAACATACAAAACATTCATCCCACGATAACTTGGAAACAAGAAGGAATCAAGAAACAAGGCTCAAGCAGAAGGAAGAACTCACCACTGCAATTCTCACGCAATCGATCGTGCTAGAATTAGAGAACGGACAACGAGGAGGGAGCTCGGGGAAGATTCGGTCATATGGTCACTCTTGGACAAACAAAAACTGGAGAAGAAGATGGTTTTGGGGGTTAGGTGCGACCCTGGCCCATTTAATAAAAAAAGGTACACAGCGTGTACTTCTTGAGTACATAGTGTGTACATCAATTTTCCCATACTCCGAATTAATCGGCCTCCACCTCAGCCTTATACACCTTGTGTGTGGCCCGGACATGGCCAACACACAGCTTTGAGCCGGAGAAGAGTACATAGCGTGTACTCAGAAAGTACACGGCGTGTACTTCTGAAATTTCCAGAAAATTCATTTTTCTCAAAAGCTCCAAAAAAGGAAAAACGTACCTGAATGAAGATTCAGGTTCTTACAATGTCATAGAATTTTTTTAAACCATTTTTTTTGAAAAAATATGTATTTTATAATTGAAACTATAAGTATATAAAAATTTATTCCCGTTTAGAAACCTAAATCCAATATTTTAGTACTTGAGTAATATTTTTGTAAATAAATTTCTCTTTATACATTATAAATTTATTTTTCAAAATGTAATTTTTATCCTTGTTTTGAATGTAATAATATAAAATAGATTAAATGTTTGAAATTAGTTGGTAATAATAATGTAATGAAGTATATTTTATTTTTATGAATAGGATAATGTACTAAGGTAAAAAATAGATATTGCAGTAAGAGTATACATAAATTAAACGGGTTTATCCAGGTGAAAAGGTTAGAAAATATTAGAAAAATGTTTTATAATTCCTTTTCAGGACTTTATTGACCTTATATATTATTTACTACATTAATTTATAATTATGGATCCACTTTCCATGATATTAGATTCCCATTACTAAAATTTTTGAAGGTATTTACAAAAATATCGTCCTTTCTCACATAAAAAGGGGCCTCTCACCACCACATACATACCACTCAAAAAAATTCATTTAAATCATCAAATGATAAAATTTTACCATAAAAGGAATCCTTTTCTCACTACTTGAGTTTATAAATACTTTCTATTAGACAAATCTATCTTTTTCAAAGGAATTCGCTACATAAAAATCAATGTTTTCAACATTAGTAGTCATTTTTCATTAAAATTGTTCAATTCTATCTTTCATTTACAATTATAATTTTCAAATACCTATATAACAAGATCATTATTGGTTATATATTTAATATTATTATGCTAATGGAATAATCAATAACCACCTTCCCTTTTCCTTTAAAATACTTAATGGCATTCATGTAAGTGTTCTGGTTATCACCCCCAAATATAGTGATATTTTTTTCATTAACTATCATATATATCTAGTCATAATGATTCTTTTAATAAATAATACTTATAGTAAAAAAATATTGTATATTCTCAAATGATAAATTATACAATAAATTTTTCTTAATCTATGGAAATTGAAATCATCCACTATTTAAATGTGTGGACTACCACATCCATGAAATGATTGATTTCCATTTTTCATTTCATCACCTCATTTTAGGGATGGTAATGGGAATCAGTCTAATGGGTAAATATTATATTTAAAATTACATTATGTTCATATTATGAAAAAATTGATAGACTATTAATGATATGGTCATCAAATGATCAGGATCATTCCAATCCATTAAAATAAGTGTATCAAGAGGAAAATAATTGTATTAATATTGTGTAACATTTTTTATATATTCTTGTTTATATTTAAATTAAGTAATATTCATAAAAAAACTAATCAATAATAAATAATATCATTATTCATCTAGAATAATATTATTATACTTAAACCACCACAAAATCATCCATTAATCTTGGTATATTCATTTTTAGATCATTTTAGCCACCAAATTGAACAATTATTTTAATTTACACCATGGATGACTATGAGAATGTAATTATTTGAATAATATGATATAAATATGTAAATGGTGATTTTTCTGTTTCTATATTTTGGTAAAATTATTATTCAACTTGTTAATTAATAAAACCCTTTTTTCGTTATTGAATCACCCATGAATTGGACACACTTCACAATGGAGTATATATAAAACACCTAAAATTTGTGTGAAATGAAGGAGACCACCTACCTTAGGCGATTAATTGATAGCTCGTCTGGTATCATCTTTTTATTCATCTCAAATCAGGTAAAAATTGAAGAACGGATTAATAAACGAATAATAGGTCATATTATCTTCCACATAAATAGTAAATGATATATTATTAAGAATAGAATAATATTATAAATATATTGTGATCATACCATCATGAGTCAAATGAAATAATCATCTCTTAAATTGGTGATTGGATGATGGATCTATCTCAAATTCATGAATATAATTGAAATAGGGTTTCCAAAAGAGAGAATAGTTGTTCATAAAAGAAATGAATATTTTCATTTAATTTATTAAATTGGGGAAATTGGAATTTCACTCAAAACTAGGCACCACATGGTTTGGCTGAACAGTTTGGAAAAATCATGCACCAACCATGCACGAGTATCTGTATGAAGGGGAATAGAAGAGGGTTTACCCACATAGTTTGACTAACCATATGAAAATTGTGCCAAATTCCAATTTCAGAACTATGGAGAAATATGAAAGGTCATGTGCTTCATATCTCATTATTTTGTTGAACCGTATGGGCTCCTCCTACTCTCTTTCTAGGCATCACGTAGTTTTTCAGACCATCTGACATTCCATGAATGGTTTTCACTAGCTATGTGCCAGAAATTTTTTACTAAAAAATTAGTGTTATAGGATTTTAACAATCCATGAACACCCATATTTCTTTTATTACCATTAAATAAATTAATAATAAACCTTTTTTAAAACATTTAAAATGATACTTGATAGAAAATAAAATATTCATTACTAAATGAAGAACCAGTTTCCTAAAAAATTCTCCCTTAAATAAATTTACCCCTGAATTTCCATTCCAATGGTGGTGAAGCATGATATTTGAATAAAACATGCCACTGTGATTGTATATTAGCCCCTAGCTCCAGTGTCTCGTCCTACACTCAGCCGTGATGGAATCACATCAATATTAATGGAACTTGCTAGCCTTGGAGAATATTCATGATACTATACACAATTCAAATAAGATTCTCCTTAAAGAATGTATCCACCTGTAACTCAACCTCATCAGGATGAAAGGAATGAGATTGTTATTAATAACAATTTTGAATTAGAAAAATGTGGAAGACATCAGGCATGGCATGGTACCTCGGAGGTAACTACAATAGATAGGCTACCACCCTATATCTCTCCGAAAACATGAATGACCCAACATAATGTGGTGAATGATTACCAGATCTATGGATCCTACTATGTACTAGACTTAGTGAGATATGTATGAAAACTTTATCCCTGACCTCAAACTCTAAAGGTCATATGTGGAAATCGGCATATTATTTCAGAAGACTCAATAAAGTAACTATAAACTTAAGAATCAAGTGCACCTAGTTTATGGTTTCATCAAAAAGATGATGTTTATGAATAGTTATCTATCCTACGTATAAAAAATACAATAGTTATCATCATGTCTAACTGTATAAGTCCTTATAAGGTGACATTTTTATACTATTCAAAAAACTATTTTTGTTGGAGAATTCAACTAGGGGTATACACCTCTCCCGAGAGCCCCTGAAATTGAGGACGCATCAATAAAGCATGCCTTTATGAACCTAAATTATGTACTCTAACTAGACACATGGATAGGGGTGTCATTATATGCTTATAAGAATAGGTGTACCCAACTAACTCTATATCCCTTTCCAGAAACATGATGTAAGCTACGAATCCCTATAGGAATCGATAGTATACAGGACTCCATTATGTGATACTATCTCACAGATATATAACCTTCAAATTTCATCTAATGAATAGGTCTCCTTGATAGGTAGGAAATGAAAGACCATATTCATCATGTCAACAACAACCCATATATAATCATCACCTCAAGGATATCATAGTAAACCTATCATGCAACCAATCACTACGTCATTCCACTACCACTAAGGGATGAGTAACTTCTCTATAAGTCTATATTATTGTTTGTGTCCCACCATTACCTACTAATAGGTGGAAACGACCATGACAAAAACTTATAAATATCTTTTCTTGAATGGCCACTAGTACATTTGATGTAAATCATGATAAATCATGGTGACACCAAGATGCACCGCAAAAGATGAAGCATGAAAGTCTCACAACATCTTCTCAGGAATGTTGGAAGAGACCCATACATGACCATGTACTTTAGGATCTCATCCTATCCTATATTCTAACGAGGAGGAAGGTCCTCACCTACCACACTCTATCATAATACTAGGTACTCAGAATCTGATAGCTATCTCTTTCTTACTCTATAAGGGTATAGGTAACATCGTGGGATTATAGAATATTCTGCCCCAAACTATCATGCACCTCCCAGTGCATCCAATGTAACAAATCCAAAAGTTGGCTTCTATTACTGGAATGTTTCACCACATGTATCTATGTACTCCTACTCAATGCATCAGCCCCGACATTTCCTTTACTAGTCATGTAGAAATGATGGAAATATAAATACTATAGGTATGCCACCAAACTCATATAGCTTAGATTTAGATCAAACTATTTAAATATTTACTTCAGCCTTTTTTTTCTGTCTACACCACAACACGCCCTCCATGTTAGTAATTTGTCCAATATCATAATTCATGAACAACTGCAGTTAACTTGATATCATGCATCGGGTAATTCGTCCCAAGAGTCCTCAACTTACAAGACCCATCCACCACAAATCTATCACTCTGTATAAAAACTAACACTAGACTAATACCTGATGCATCAAATTACATAGTGTAACTTCAACCTAGCTCTAGAAAGACCATTATCCACTCTGAAGTCAATCTACCTTTTAGTTCCTAAAAGTTAATCTCATAGGAATCAGTCTATATATACTTCACACCCTTCATATTCAATCCCTTCAATAGTTCTGATAAGATTGATAAGTCCTATATGAAATGCTTATAATTACAAGAAATCCATAAGAAACTCTACATCTCAATGATGTTCTTGGGATACTCCCCAGAAACAACATCTTTTACCTTCTCAATGTCAACTGATACTCCTATCTATGAGATACTTTGACCCAATATGTGAATCTAATCCATATAGAAGAGGTGCTTCATGAGATTAGGATATAACCAAATTTATTTCATTTAATTCAATATAACCTCAAGATGTTTGGAATGGTCATGTTGATGGTAAGAATCCACCAAGATATAATCCATAAAAAACACAATATAAATCAAGATAAGGATGTAACTCTAGTTTAGTCAGTATCATGAAGACTTCTGGCTTGTTTTGAGACTGAAAAAAAAACCAAATACTTTTATAGACCATACCTTACAGGAATGGTTGTGAATGGTATGCCTAATTTTCTAATATTAACTCTTGTGATCACTGTATCTCAAATAAATATTTGATAATACCTAAGATTCATATAGATAGTAAATTATATCATATATCCATGTAAGATTATACCGATACATAACTATCAACTGGACTGATTTCTGTTAATCCACACATTGCCTAAATTATTTTCAACCTATTTCGTAAAAAGGACCAGAAAAACCCTGGTATACGTATTGTGTCAGATGAAACCCTTTTCCTATAAATCCTCTAGCTGCCTCTAGAGCTCTTGAAACATTTTATTATCCATCCTTTAAGGAATAATGGAAATTGGTGGAAATCCTGGAACATTCTTGATCAAGAACTCCACCTATCTCACTGGTGGTAATAAAAAATATTTATTTGTGGAAATATCTCTGAAATGATCAATCACTTGAGGGAAATCAATCTAACTTGTTCCCTAGTCATCCAGATATAAACTCTCAATTTGGGTTATCATCCCACCCAAAAAACGATGCTATTGTCTATCTCATATCACCTAAACATCCCATTCACCCTTGTGAATGAACTCAATGCCCTATGGTGATGTAAAGGTCACACTTAGGTGACTGAAATAAATTTAATAGTCAAATAGAACCATCTAGTCCATGCTTATAATGATTTCAAATCCTATAATCCCATGGATTAAGAGGTCCCATAAAAAGTCACACCCACAAATCTCAAGGGGGAACTCCTTGAACAGATGTACTTCATCCATTATAATCCCCAATAGAGATTCAATCATCATAGAACCATCATTGGAATGAACATTATCCCAAGGCACTCCACAATGAGAACATATATAATGCTATGGGAAGCCTCTGTATAAATATTTGAATAAGCTAATGTTCATGGTATTAAAATAATACCACAGATATTAGAAGGTCTGGGATCCTCCTCCTCTAGGATATGTTGCAATGTCTATATATGGCCTCAATCGTGGCCCTATGATACTTCTTAGATAACCTAAAAAGATATACCATGTTTTATTTATAAAACATAGGTCTAGATACCACAGCCATAAATACCACATAGGCTTAATCGACCAGATACACTCTAACTCCCTGCCTGATGAGAAGTTGTTGACCCTAGTCCTATACCTGCAGTTGGTGCAGATCCTCTCTCACTTGCTTTAGGTGGATAAATTATTTAGAGGTGTTGTATATTGGCCATCTTGCAATGTGATCAGTACTCAAATGGGTCCCAATTACATTGAGACATTGTATATCCCGGCATACCGTACTGTTAGTTACTCACCTGAATACCTTAATGTGTTTCATACATTCTAATATCATTGCATGGAAACTCCAAACATTGAATCCTACTACCGGTAGATGTATTAACATATCAATAATTCAAACTACATGAGATCCTCTAAGGAGGCATCTCAAGATTCTTAATGATAGAAATCATGAACACTAGCCATGAATTTGTAGCTTGTGGTATGGCATCCCCCGAAAATGTGGGTGGATTATTTTGTTGTAACACACGTGTTAGATCCGCCATAGATGTGGTAGGTTCTAATGCTACCTCAATGGTCAACATAAAACATAATAACACATCATGAAACTGTGCCTTAACACCTGTATCCAGAAATACTATTACGGTCACAACATACACAAATTGAGGATCCACATGTTTCCCATGGCCAACCACCACTTTATTATGACCAACATCGCTATCATGGAGTAACATTGGAGTTTAGTAGTGTGGAATGACTCTACAATGTCAAACACATGCATCTATTCAATATCATTAACAAGGATCATAGATCAATAGTTCATAAATATCTCTAGGATAGGTAAAAACCTTTTTCTATAAGAATACATTCATCTTTCTCATTTATTTGTTTTCATTTTAATCCATATTAATTTTATTATATAAAAGTTCAATTTAAATGTTTAAACTGATTGTTCTATAAATTCCAATCAATGAGGGCCCATACTCCCCAAGGACCAATTTCCTTTATCAGAAAAATCCACACAATAAACCATATTAATATACCAATCAAAAAAATAATCATAACAATCATGAAACATATCAAAAAACCATTAAATAATTTATTCAAACTAAATTCCATAGAAAAATTCATGGCATGTGATTTCTATAAAGTACCTAATTTGATTCATGAGATAGAATAACCTCATATAATTGGGTTTCAACAAAATATAACCCACAATCATATCAGTAATTACATCAAAATTCAAGTGTGTCACCTTATAATTAAATCAAATCAACTATAATATCCAAAATACAAGAAAGAGAAATTCATTTCAAAGAAATAAGGATTTTTCCTACAAATATGATAACTAATCTCGAGCAAAGATCATTACCAAATTCCATTCCCTTTATATCCCTTTATATTGTATACAAATAAAAAATTATAAAAATAATTTCTCTAATACCACTTTGTAGTGTCCTGATCCCCAATTCCACTCCATAGTGTCCCATGACGGGTGGGTTATAAGGCCTCAAGTTCATCTTCCCAAATACCGGAGTATTCTGACTAGAATTAAGGGACTACCTGATTCTATGTGTATAAAATACCCTATTATTAGAGTGTTACACAGAGAAATATGTAACATACAAGAAGAGGAAGAAATAAAATAATTACAAAATATGTAAACATTGTATGATTGGTAAATAAATAATGCCCTAAGAAATTTCATATACAAAATGATGATCACAATACTTGAAATATCTCTATAGGAAAGTATCAAAAACAAGTATTCAAAAAAATATAATTAATTTACCAAAAATATAATTATCAAAAAATTATCCACTAGCATTGTGAACCTTAGTTCGATACCATGCTCCTACTTTAAGAAGCAATCTAGATCCTATAGCAGGGCCCTTTCCCTTATCATTACCTATAATCATATAGACTTTTTTGGTCCCCTATGATGGCCAAAATAGTGTTTCAGATATAATCCCAATACACAACAACCCAAGGTCAGTTTCCAATCAGTTAGTGAATATATATAACAACATTGTGCATGAAAAATATGACAAGTAATGAATTTAATCAAAAGTAAGCATACTATAATTCATGGTTCCCATTTACTAAACAATTTATTTAGTGATTTCCATTGAATAAATAATTCTTTTACATAACAGTCAGGCCTGTAAAAATTATAACACACGTATTTATCAAAATAATTCATTTAATCAGTAAGTCTCGAGATCTGAAAATAATCATAGTTTCCCCCACAATCACATGTATCCAATGATTCCTAAACAATCCATCCATAATTGCATGTCAAGACTGAATTTGACCTTGTGTTGTGTCTTGTCATATATGTCATATATATCATTTCATTCAGCAATTTATTTAGAACCTGAGCCCATCCATTTCACTCATAAGTTGGAATCCAAGTCTCACACTATGTTTAATATGAACCAACATCCCATCCATGGTGTACCTTAAGATCCCATGTATTTTTCGAGGTGCAGTATAATGTCATAGCCACTCGAGTTTCACCTTGTTGTTCCACTAAGGGAGCCCATGAATCACCCATGTATTATATAATAAAATGACCATGAGTCTATCCTTGGAATTCCATAAGAAATTGATGTTTTACTAGAAATATATTAGTCAAATCCCCTATGATCTCATCCTTTTAAAACCAATTATCACTCGAGAATTAAATTCAATAGAAAAATGAGTTCATCTATACAATTTTCATGTGAATCCATGTGTTTTCCACAGATAATAAGAATTTAACAAATTAAAAATATTTTTATAAATTTTGTTAAATAATTTTATTTAACATGTCATGGAAAAAGTCAAGAACATTGTAATTAAAACATAACTCTAAGGGTGGATAAAGGAAAAATCAAACATTTAAGGGAATGGTTCTCAAATATTCACATGTGAAAAACTTTAGATCAAACCTATCATGATAAAAAACTAATTACCTAGAATAAACCCAATTTAAATCACTTGGAAATTTCAATAATAAGAAAAATTCAATATTAACGAAGAAATATAATAACAAGTACCAAGGGTCTAGTTCATCCCATCCCTTACCATTGAACAATTAAACTACATTTGATTTCAAAATTCCAATTATAACTCATTCTAATTACAATATTACATTACACATTAAACATCCCTTAATATGCGGTAAATGGAATAACACAAAGGGTTCCAATTCTATATTCCATCAAATGGTATATTCATAGAATCCAACATAACCAAAGGGATGGTTTCATTCAATATTCTCAACCAATAAGTATTCAATGATGTACTCTTTAATTACATAAGCAATTACTATCAATTTAGTTCAAAGATAAAATTCCAATTTATGTCATCATTCTAGAATTGGGTTCATGGCGCACCGATTTATATATTAATCCCGTCAACTTTTAGTGAAATGCATGATACCTCTTAAAATAGGTCCATTGTAGATAGCTCATCCAGTATTATTTCATTATTCAGCTTTGATTGAGCGAAATAACGAAGATCAGACCAAGAACCTAATAACATAGAATATTATCATTCACCTAAATAGAACATCTGATATCCCTAATAATGGAATTATATTAAAAATTAATTGATATATTACCTGATCAGATCTAATTAGATAAGTGATAGTTTAATTGAAGATCATATGGATGATCTATCTCAAATACATGAATAGCCAGTCAATAAGGATTACAAAAGAGGGATTGTTTGTCTATATGAAGAAATAATAAATTTATGTTCCATTTAATTTATTGAAAAGTGTAAATTTTATAATTTCAACCAAATTTCGAAATCACTTTATTTATCCACAATGTTTGGACAAGCATTACACCAACCGTGCACTGGAATCTCTAGGATGGGGCATAGCTCATGATCTACCTACATGGATTGACTAACCATATTCAAACTGTTCCAAAACCAACAATTAAAATTGAATATTGACCTATACTTTCATGTACCTCATTTTTCATGGTTTCCTAAAACTTTTCATGCTCCTCCCACTCTCAACCTAGGCATCAAAGGGTTTTTCATATTATGTGTTCTACCCTATATGGTTTTTACTAACAATGTTCCATGCATTTTCACCCACAAAATATGGGTTCTTGGCTTTGATCTAGCCTTAGACACCTTCTATACCATTATGACATCCAAGGAAATTCATAATAGTCCATTTATAAAGAATTTAATAGATAAATGATGGAAAATAAAGGATTTGTAACTCAACGATAAACTTAGTGGTTACATACACATAATGTTTCCTTTATAAGGTGTTGTACTAATTTATTATCCCATAAATATTATATACATTATTTACCTTCAATTATTTTTATATTCAATGAAAAATAAAGTTATTTTCTTTTAAAATCATTAAAATAAAGTGTTACCTAGACATAGGTGTTCTTTTAATTGTATTCATATTCATTTAGTTGGGATAATTATATAGATCTTATTTCCTATAACATGGATAAATTCAAAATTTTATTCTATTATATGTTATCCCCACAAATTTTATGTGGATTTACATTACTATCACTTAAACTCTTATTAAATATTTATTTACTTATGAATTATGCTTCCCATATGGGATTAAAGTATCTCACACATCCTTTCATTGATTTATATGTTTTTTATCCTGAAGATTATTCTTCCCTGATAGGGTTCTCCCACACTAATATTTTATTATATATTATTTTTTAATCCTATTTGGAAAAATGATGTTTTAATTAAAATAATTCTTTATTTATATTTTTACTATGATGGTTACAAACAATGGCAGTTTTCAATGTATTAAAAAATATCATTTCCTAATAAAATGTTTTCCCTTTAGATCACCATTTCCTATAAAAAAGAATATTTCATTTTCAATGATAATTTATTGGATATTATTTTCAAGAGTAAATTTATAACATATTCCATATTAACAATTCAAATTTTACTTATGAAAGTGACATGTAAGTATGTATTTTACATCAATATTAATATTTTTTTCAAATAACACTATTTATTTTCAGCATCCATTTTTATTTTTAATATTCATAAGGATTTATAATAATTTTATATCTATTACAAATTTTTTTCTATAATAAATCAGTTTTTATAATTTGAGGGATTCAACTCATGATATAAAAAAACTGATTCTTGATCCCTACTTGTGTGATACCATTTAAAGTATTAATCTACAAGGATGTTCTCTGTCTATGTCAACATCTTTCTGAGTTTCCTTTTTTATACTAGGGATATGTTCACTTACAACCATAAATCTTCTTTTCTCTAGATGAGTTATGTAACCTTTTGTTATCACTAAAATCATCCATCACTACCTATGTCTTTCAGTATAATCATCTTATATAGAAAATAATTTACATATAATGCCTTTCCAATATGGACTGTCAATTTTTAGTTCCTTTGATTGAATAATATTCATGAAGATGTTATACATAGATTGGTTGAATAAATTTTTGAATAAAACATAAACCCATTTCTCTATATGGTGTTATTTTGAGGGATGCTTATATAGAAAGAAATTACATTTATTTATTATGGAATTATAGAAAAGCTTCATATTTATTATTATAATATGAAAGTTTATTGATTAATCTGGAATGTTGACTATCTATTGTTTAACAATAGACCTTATTTATCTAGATGGGTTATGATCATAGTCTTCATTTTGTTGAAATGGATAAAAATATTTTTTCATTATATTGTTATTCTTATATGGATGGTTATTTTCCATGTATATTATTCATTTTTAACACATTTTCTGTTATGAAAAATGAATTGGACCTAAAAATTGACTGGTGGGGTTCATTATGATATAACCCCTAAATTCATTAGTAAGTCTCATGAGAAAAACAGGTTTGGGTATTTTTCTGTATAATTTCCCTGAAAACATATTTCATATATGCAATGATCATGATGTCAAAGATCATATGGTAGTAGAATATAGTATACAATTTTTTTCCAACATTATGAATTTCATCTCTAAGGAACCAATTATTATTATTCATATGATATTTTCATTTCCATTTTTTCGAGGGTATATTATTCTTCAGTTTCATTATATTATGGAATTATTCTTATTATCTATTATCTCATTAAAATTTATGATCTTTTTATTTTCACTTCTGTTTTTTTTCATCACTTATGATTACCCTTACTGAGAATTTGATCTCACCCCTTCTTATCTTTTCATTTCCCAAGGTTATGAAGAAAATTATTTCACATTAGATGTTGAACAAGGAAAATTTTTTGGAGAATATTTAGATTATTTTGAATAAATATTATGGACAATGTATTATCTTTTATAGTAAATAAATATTCGATATTTTAGAATTATATAGGCTTTATTAGTTCATATTTTTTCTTAATTATGTATAGATCTAAATCTAAAAAGATCTTGGAATGTATAAAATGAAATATTTTCTTTATGTCAGGTAATTATAAGATGTTTATGTGTGGGAATATATAGTTTGATTCATAGGCAATATACAATGTAAGTGTTTTAGTTTCCAGATCCCGAAGTGTGGGTCTAGGTCTCTATAGTTGGGATTGTAGTAGGGATTATATAAAATTAGATTACATAGTATTATTTGATAATAATTTAAAGGTTAATAAGTTAACAATAATCATAATTTCTTATGTATATATATTTCTTAAGGTTGTTTGAGGTAATATTTAATATTTTAAGTATTACTATGAGATAACATTAGTGAAAATCCTATGAATAATTATATGTATATGATGAAATCATGTAGTTTTTTTGTAATGTTATCAGTATTTTTTAACAATATATAATATACTTATATCAATATTTCTAACTACATCTGGGAATGGAATATATGTAACTAGAGGTAATTACATTGAAATTTGATAATTGATAATTGACTAGATCTTCACTCTAGTTCATCGTGAATGGTTCTAAGACAATACACCTGGATAAAAAGTCTAATGGGATATTCATTAGATGATAATATTATTTTTATGAACCACTATGAATAATTGATTTCATGGTTACATCATTGGATTATATTAAGGTGTATGAAGAAACCAAAAGAAATATTAACATTGTCTGAAACTAGAATGATATAGGTTATATTGTGGATGATATTGGTTAAGTTAATAGTGATATAGGTTAAAATAAAATACATATTGGATAACATTATATTGTGATAAATATGTATTCTTTAGGTTAAAGGTTTTATAATTCTCTTATAATCATAATTTTTTATCACTTATGTTAATCCCTTTTGGTTTAAATAATAGATGGAGATATAAGAAACCATGTTAACAATGGGTGTCAAGGAAATGTTGCGATTTAATGAATGATAAACCCATATAAATTTTATTTTTAATAAGAAATTTAGGATTATTATGAACAAAGTTTCACCAAATACGGTAAATAATGTGAACATAGTCAAAATATTAAAAAAACCACATGTAGAGAAAGAATGAGAAACTTGTAATATTTGGGAATTGAGATGGAAAAGGAAAGAAGTTTCGATTTCTTTCCTATGAAAACATCAGATACAATAAAGTGGTAAATTCACATAAATGGATAGATATATGATCAATATATATAGAGGAATCCCATTAGACACGCAACTGTATAAGAAAGAGGGAAGCTGCAAAAAAATTTGTTTCAATTTTAATGGTGTTGGGAATTATTTGACTCATTTTCCCCATCCAAGGGCTAATGAAGGAAATAGTCTCCAATAATCAAGAAGATACAGAAACCCCTATGAAACTACTTTAGATATAGAATATAGTGATTTTTCACTCTATATTTCATAATATCTTATGTTGTGATTTTTTTTACCAACCACTGTATAATGACTTATAAATAAAACCACATTGTGGTATAATCATTATTAAATCATTTGCATGGTTTGTGGGATGTTATTCTTTATAGACCTAAATAATCTTAATATAGTATAATTTTCAATGAAATTATAATTGGATATATTCTTTAAAAAAGAGATTATATTAATTTTTCATATGGATAAATCTCACTCCACTTCATAAAAACCCATTATCATCTAGAAATTTATATTTAAATAAGTGATCATCATATACATTACTCTAATATTATTAGTCAAAGTATGAGGATGTAATTTATTTAATATGTAATAATGTAACACTCTAATATTTTAATATATGGTTACCATTAAATACGTCAACGGGTTTGATATCTTTCTCTAAACATAACACTAAACATAAATGAAACAATGCTATATTTCTATAAAATATAAATATTTACGTGTGACATTTGAAAAAAAATCCTAAAAATATATAGAATTAATAGGAGTCCCCACTTAATTAATTATTTATATAATGAAAAATAAATTCTGCTTATAAAATAAACTAAATTCAGTTGTTACAGATAAAATGAATAAAAAAATCATTTTAATCCTAAAGGTCTCTTTTTCAAAAAAATTCTATTTATACACTATGATTTTTTATCACAAGAAACATATTATTAATTTATGGTAATATTTAATTATATGAATAACTCTTTATGAATAATTATTAAATGATATGAAATAAGAATAATAATAGATTATTTTTTAAGAAGTAATTTACCACATAAAAATTATTTTTCTTTATATTTTATAATTTTTTTAAAAGTAATATTTCAAAATTTTATAATTTGAAATTGGGAAAAGAGAAATTATTTTTTGATTTATCATAGTATTATTTTATTAAGATGAATTTCTCATATTTTTATAAAAATATTCACTTCATGGTGAATAATGTAATGTATTTTTGTATAACTACTACAATTTAATGAATGTATTAGTATATATGTATAGAAATTTTTGTAAACCATTTTCTACAAAAATATATGTATTTTATAATTGAAAATATATATATATAATATTCATTCTAGTTTACAAACCTCTATATTATATTTAAAAATTAATGTAATATCTTTCTCAAAAAGGGTGTTTAATAAATTGTACATTTATTATTTTCAAATTAATTTTTATCACTTTTATAATTTGAATCAAATAAAATATAATTTTAATATTGAATTGTGAGGTTAAAATTATTTAATATGTAACATTGTATTATTTTAATATAAAGATTAATTAATTATGTAAATACTAGTTACAGTTGAAAGAGTTAATTAAGTTGAAATGGCATCAACCTAGTGAAAAAGGAGAAAAAATGTTTAAAACATTTGTGATACTATATTTTTTTGGAATTTATTAAACTTATAACTTCATCGGTGAATTATTTCTCAATTTTAGTGCCACATTCCTTAATAGTGAATTCCCATTATTAGAATTTAATGGGTATTTATAAAAATGATAGCCCATATCACTTATAATGGGGTATTTAACCACCCCTTGAATACAAAAAATTAAATCCATTTTTCTCCTAAATCCAATTAATTTTTCCATTCCCTAGAATAATCTTACTCTTATGTTAGAATCTATTCATATGCTATTTTCTTAATCATTCCTTTTATAAGGAATTGTACATAAAAATGTCAAAGTTCTCAACATGAGTAATCCTTTTTCATTAACATCATTCATTTCTATCATACCATTATGATTACAATTTAAAAATACATATATAATTTCATATTTTTTATATAATTAATTTTATTAGGATATTTGTATAACAATTAACCTCCTTTCTATTTTCCCATAAGGAAAACAGTAACTCTATATGTTCATGTGTGCTGAGTACTGCCTCCTTGAAGCATCATGATTCATATTCTTTAACAACCTAATATGCATCATTCTATTGTTTCATATAAAAAATAATTTTGATTTTTATAACATATTTTTTTGTAAATGGATAAAAATATAATTCATTTCTCTTATTCAATGGAATATGAAATCATCTACCATGTATATGTGTGGACAACCACCTCCTTTCAATAATTGATTTCCATTTTTCATCTCGTAAAAACCATATATGGCATGTCCTGAGAATTTTTTTAGAATATAAATATGATTTCAATGATACAATTAATGTTATTTAAAGGAAACTTGGAATACCTATTAATTATATGATCAATAAATGATCATCGATAATTAAATTGTTTTAAATAAGAATCTATGATGAAAATATATTTATTGATATTATATAATATTTTTATATCCATTAATTCGTATTAAAATTACTTAATGTAATGATATATAATAGTATTAAAAACTAAATAATATCGTTATCCTTTTTAGATAATGAAATTTAAACTAAACTAGTATATTATCACCCACTAATCATGTTTTGTTCCTCACTGGGTAAGTTTAACTACCTTTCTAAACGATGATTTAAATTTATATCATGGTTGACTATGTTAACTAAATTAATGTTATAATAAGACATAAATATGTACATAACAATTATTTTTTTCTTGTAATGGTAAAAATATTTTAAACGGATTAATTTAGAAAGCACTTTTCACTCATTATGAATCATTGAAAAATGATCATCATTGATTTCATCTTCATGAATTGTAATAAAAAATACCATGGAATAAAATTATAACTTTATAAATGTCATTTAACATATATTATATTATATTTAATGGTCTTTTATTGATAAAAATTTTAACAATAATGAATACCAATTCCATTTTTATGAAACTAATTCAAAACAATCAAGGTTACTTACACCCAATATTGAAAATAGGTAACATATAACAAGATTTCATATATAAAAGAATTATAATGGAAGTGTATTAATGTATATTTATATGAGTGTTGTTATTATTTAGGAAATTAAAATGGTTCTGTTTTTGAAATAAAAATTTAAAGTTCTTTCATGTATTCCAAAATAAAATGTTGCAGTTTCATGCCTTAGATTTTCATTCATGGAGAACCATTTCTTATTATACACTATATTTTATATACAATGGTGCATATAATAATCCATAAATATTTAGTATCATGATCCTATAATTTTTAAAAATATCTAGGTTTCATTTTAAATCATATCCTCTAATGGTTTATTGACTCTAATATCTCTAAATTCATAAGGTTTTTGTTGGTCCAAATTTATATTCTTTGAGACATGTTACAAGTTATGCACCATGTTTCCTTTGTATGGTTTTTGATTTATTTTGTATCCCATAAATGTTTTATACTTTATTACCATATATTTATTATTATTTAATAATCCAAATAATGTTATTTTCTTTTAATTTCATTTCACTCAAATGTTATCCCTGCTCTAAGAGTTTTTGGAAACTCAATTTTTATTCATTCATTAATGATAATTCTCTTAAACTTATTTCACATAGTTCGTGTAAATTACACCCTCAATTTTGATATATGGTACTTATTCCTTTTATATGTCTATTTATATTCGTTACACACAAATCCCTATTGAGAATTGCTAACCTAATGATGTAAGTTTCTTGTAAGGTATTTTGAAAGCTTAAATAGACTTCTTTTAATTTGTAATGTTTTATCTTGCGTATTATTCTTACATGATTGGGATATACCACCAAAATATATTATTATATAATATTTTATGAACCAATTTAGTAAAATTAATTTTTAATATAGAGAAAATTTTATTAATCTCTTTTACTATGTGGTTTTTGAAAAACATAATTTCAATGTATTAAAAAGGTTACATTAATAATAAATTTTTTTATTATTGGCTACAAGTTTCCTTTATAAAAAATTAATCCATTTCCAATGATCCATTATTAGAGATTCATTTTAAATGTAAATATTCTAAAAATCAATCACTTTACCTTTTTAAAATTTATATTTCAAGGTGACATGTAAGTTTTACTTTTATATTACGGTTAAAAAAGTTTCGTAAAAGATCCTTTAAGTTTTCACCACTATTTTCTTTTTCATATTAAAAAATATTTACACTCGTGGGAATTATTTTAATTCATTTATTCTCTAATTAATATATATTTATACTTTTGTGGAATGAACTCATGGTATCGAACAATTCAATTTTTTATCTCTAACTCTGTGATATTTTTTAAAGGATTCTTCTACAAGGTTTATTTTCATATATGTCAACTTATTTTTTATTTTTCTTTGTTAAACTGGGGATATGGTGTTTTTTGACCATCCAGATATATCTACATAGCTTTTGTAATGTTCTTTTCTATTATAAAAATGATCCAGCATGAACATTTTTTTAAAAAACTATTCTCTTTTATATGGATGACTTTCCTCCCAATTCTTTTCATCTAAGAAAACATTATATTTCCTTCATTTGATTGAATGGTATTAACCTATATTATAAAAATACATTAATTTTTTACAATATATATATTTATATATACCCATTTCTCTATATGGTGCTATTTTTTGGGATTCTTACATAGAAATATATTCAATTTATAAATTAGTGAACTATTGGAAATATATATATATATATTAATATTTATGTATATTGATTACTCATGAATGTTGATTATGTATTGTTCAGCCAACATCCTTCTTTCATCATATAGGGTATGATCATGTTATTTATTTTTATGAAATGGAGAAATCTATTAGTGTTATGTATGTTTTCATTTTGATATAGTCTATTATTGTCCAAGATTATTCTATATTTTTTACTTATTATATAATATAATGAATGAATTGGACTTAAATAGGGAAGGGGTGGGGCCCATAAAGATATAGTCCCTCAATTCATTAGTAGGAATCATTAAACAAACATGTTTTTTTATTTCTTTGTATTCCCATCCAGAAAATGATATTTCCTTGATATTAATATCTTAATGTTTATGGTGGTGATTTACTGAATTATGGTATGAAATTTGATTTCTGGCATTATGAATTTCATTTATATTGAAGCAGTTATTATTATCGATGAAATATTTTCATTTCCATTTTTATCCATGTATATGTTATTATTTAAATCCCATTATGCAATGGAATTATATTTAATTATATATTATTTCAATAAAATTTATGGTAAAATTATTCCAAATTATGATATTTGATTTTAATCACTTATGTTTACCATTACAATGTATTTGAGATCTCTAGTTTTTGTGTTTTTATTTTTCCATCTTATGAAGAAAAGTATTACACATGATATGACTAACAACATTTCTTGTGCACATAATTTTTAAGATATATTGAATACTTTTTATGGATTATGTAGTTTCTTATATAGCGGGAAAACATATCTATTAGTTGAGAAAGACATGAGTTTTATTAGTTTCTTATTTTTCCTATTTCTATAAATATAATATCCTAAAAGTTATTAGGAATATATATTTAATGAAAAAATATCCCTACCACATGTAATTGTGGGATAATTATGTCTATTAAAATATAGTTTCTATCGAATCTTCTATATAAGACATTTGTTTTAGACATCTAATCTAGGAGTTTGTTCTATGGAACTACACATACACAATCATAATACCTTACTACCATGGCCAAATAATGTTATTATGAGTCTCATATTACCATAGATATGCTCATATTAAAATTATATAATATAAGAAATCAAATTGATCCTACACATTACATACCGCAAATGTATCTCAGAAATTATTATTTAGGATTTCATTACCAAATGTATACAATGAAATTCACAGGAATTAATGTACCCACTATATGGTCTTCATTTAAACCCTAAGTATCAAATAAATATACTAAATCAAACTCATGGAATAAAATTATTTTATTATCCCCTCAGTATTATCATCACATGAAAATTATTGTGAGACAATATTTTTACATGTATTATTACATTTTACTTAATATAAACATCTAATAAACATAACTCATATATCTTAAGGCCTAGTGTCTTTGGAAGACTGTGTTCATAATACATCACAATGACAGTAAAACACAAAACCATAATTTTTATTCTACATAATTAGAAAATAAATCCCTTTTTATCCTAAAACATCATTATATAACTTGGGGAATACATAAAATAATGGGGTGAGCTATGAATCCTAGAAAAAGGATAAACATGACTACAAATCATAACAATTGATTCAATTGAAATAACATCATATCATAATATATACGTCTCAAGAATAGTCAAATGAGATCATAACAGAAAAAATATAATATCATAAGTTTCTTGAAATATAGGAATGTGTTCAAAAAATAACCATGGAATAAGCATATGTTAAGGTTAACTTCCCAAGCAATATCATATAGTGTATGGAGTCTCATCATGGATTTGGATTTCTACCTATTCCCATATATATCATCTCATGAGGAAACAAAATTATCGAATAAATTTAAGTGTTATATATGTGAACACATCATAACATGTGCATGTGTATGTGTGTCATAAAAGTAAAATCAATAATAAGTCATAAAGATAAGTATTAATCATGCAAATAAATTCGTTGCGTAATCTTTCATCATACCATAATCCAAGGGCATTTCTTAATGATTCCAAATGTCCTAAAGAATTAAATATTTTGGGTGTTAAAATTTGATTACATGAGTATAGGACTCAAAATATTCTATTCATTTGGATTGAATTTCTAGAGAAAGTGCAGATAATTGGTTATAAAAATTAACTTTCAAAACGGTGATTTATGGAACTAGTTAAAGTCTTTTGGAGAAATAATTGTTATGGAATTTTATTCATAACCTATAGGTACACCATAATGGTTACACATAAAATAGTAATTTCTTATTGAAGTCATTAATGGGAATAAATACATTAAATTGATTTAACATTAAAGGATTATGGTATACAAAATTTTCCCTTAGTCAGGTATGATTTTATTGAATGAATTTGAGGACTGGTATTAAGGAATGTATAACCCTTTAAAAAGATTGGATAATGGGAAAAGAATATATTTAAGATAATTATATAAATAATTGAGATGAATTTAATAACATAAAATAGTTATATAATGTGATTTAGAGATAGAAAGATTATAATCCAGAGAAAAGGAGTCGTTTAGAGAAATCCCTTTACATACATTACAAAATCATTTGGCCCTTTCAATTAATATCTCAAATAATAAAATTAAATTTGTTAATTGCTTAATTAAAATCATTTTTAATATATTTTTTTAATTAAAATTTTATTATATTTATTCATAACCATTTCCATGATATTTAGAGTTTTATTTACCTTTTCTAAGAACATTTGTTTTAGGGTTCCTTGGTCAGATCACGTTTGTGTAATTATTGATGTTCTTGTCAAATTGAAATAAAAATATTAATTTGAAATGAAATGAAATTAATGTACATCCACAAATTTAAATAGTCTCAGGTGTCCTTTTTTGTTCTTATATTGGGGATACTCGTTTACTAACAATGCTGATATTATACGGTGAGATCATTTAGGCAATTTTTCAACCAACACAAATTGTAATATTTTTATTTAATATTTTTTCTATATTTAAATTCCATTTCAGTAAATAATTTAAAATATAGTTATTGTAATATTATATTTTTCTATAATAATATTTTTACGGCCATCTGTATAGGCGGTATTGGAAAATTAAAAATCACCATCCTCATAGGTAGTGAATTGACATAATATGGAAAATGGTTTAATTTTTAGAATAATAGGAGAAGATAAGAATATTAATGATATATATTCTATTATAAATATAAAATTATAGTATACATATGATAATATAGTAATTATGTCATGTTTAATGTGGTATATGAGGAGAATGTAAAAGAAGAAGATAATTGAAAAGGTGTAGTTTGAGAATATTTCCTCTTGAATGTCATCTTGTTGAATAAATCCTTAAGGTAATTGGAATTTTTATTATGGTGATACTAGTAGTACTATGATTTCGTTATAAGAATTGAAAGATATTTGGATAGAAGTTGTTCAGGATAAGAGTTTTATAAGGTGTGAGAAGAATTAGTTGTCAAGGGTGGTATCATTAAGGGGAGGAGGGGGTGTCTTGAAAATAATATTCTTCAGTTTATTATTATGGATTAAGAATACCAATAGTGTTGATTATTGTAAATATATACAATAAATGGTTTACTTTAGTTCTTAATAATGGGGTTTTTATCTTCAATTACTCAAATTTTCATATATTTTTCTTATAATGTAAAATAACATATTTTTCCATATTTCACTATTCATCAAAAACTAAATTATTTTAGAAAAATAAAAAATATAACCCTAACAATTTTTGGAAATGTGGATTTCAAGAAAATATATTATATGAAAAAAAATATAAATAATATAAATTTAATTTTTAAATAAAATCATATTTTATTATGAAATTTCCAATTTTAATATTGTGATCAATATCCCAACCCTTTGAAAAAATTACATAAAATCTCATAAAATTTAATTAAAATTATAATAAATCGTAATTTAATTATATAAAATTAATTTATGAAGAAAATAATTCTAAATAATTATATTTTTTATAAAATTATCATAAAATATATATGTTTTATAGAAATAAGAACACTTGTTTTTGTATTTTTAAAAACATTCAATTATTGTATTATGACATAAAAATCTCATATTCTCATTTTATATGTTTCCTAAAAAATATTTTACACTTCAATATGAGATGATAGTATTCTAACATTTAAATTACGATTCCAAATGGGTTCGTTACTATTCCAATGGTCAGGTTAATTTTTCAACTATCGTGTTTAAATTCTAATGGTCTGATTTGTAAAGGTAGTATAGGATAACTACATTATATAAATACCGCATATTTCATTCTATATTCATTCACTTATATTTTTACTCAATGTTATATTTATTTTAATATTCAGAATTCATATTACATTAATAATCTTCTCCTGAACTTCTATATTGTTGTCATGAGTGTGATTATTCTAAGAGATCAGACATATCCAAATTTTCCAATTATTGTTATATTATTTTATATTTTTAATCCCATTATAATACTTCAAATTCACATGGAAATATTTTTTCTTTAAATTTAATGTTCATAAAATAAATTTTTGTTTGTTTTATTATGTGGTGTATGTGTTTAACTAAATATGAAATTTTTGTATAATCTGAAGGGAAATCCCATTAATATAATTCCAAGTTATTACATTATTCCCCCTTAATAATTTTCTCCATTAATATTTTTTACATACTAAGGAGGAAATAGGTCTGGATAATTCTATTAATATTTTTTCAATTCCTATATCACCTCTTTATGCTTATAGATTATCCTCAGTACATTAACTATTAGAGTTGTCTTGTTCTGTTGAAATTTATCTCTACAGTCCGAGATCATCACCAATTGTACCTCATAAGAGAGTTAATTTTCCAATATCACCACCCTAAATTATGTAAATTTTAGGAATTTTTTATTTACAGCCTTAATAGGGATACATGGAATACATCATATACTTGATAAAGGGATGGTGGGAGTTTAAGTTAAACAGCCACAACACTAATGTGGCTGAGAATCTCAAAGAGGTCAATGTATATGGGACATAGCATTCCCTTATTCCAAAATATCATGGATACCTTTAATGGATATATGTGTAAGAACACATTTTCTCCAACCTCTAACTTTATGTCTCATCTCAAATTACTAAAATAGATCTTCCATTGAATTTGAACTTCCTTGACGTATAATTGAATTCTCAAGGCCTTTTCAACAATTTTTGTAACTATTCAAGGACCCTGCAACAAGTGTTAACTAACTTCATATTATCATACATGATTAATAAATATATTACCATTAAGTAATTCATATGTATCCATTTGGTTTCTTGAGTGAAAACTCATATTATTTGAGAACATGTCTAGAAAAAGATGTGGATCCCATTGTCCTTTGAAATCCATCAAGTATGATCCAAACATGACTTCCAGTATCAATATAGTCCACCTAGATTTCCCATTATTTTGGGGATCATAATACCTAAAAAATTTCAATTTAGTTTTTATATAATTTTGAAGGCTAGTCTAGAACATATAGTTGAATATAGAAATACCAGTAACAAACAATCGGTAGTGGTGTTCCATGTGCTCTTGCCAATTCTCTAATATGTATCCTAACATGTTGATTGAGTGAGAAGGTATATAAAATTGAAATGAAATAAATAATCTACATAATAAGATCTATTATAACCCATATAGATTAATTTTATCTTTATGTTTTTGTAATACCAATGACATTGTCCATGGTGATGTTTTTCGATTTCTATATAGGTTTGGGTAATGGTTTCATCATCGCATTGTTATATTTATTCTCATCCTTAACCTATCGACATAATTGGAATGTTGATGTATATTATATGATATCTATCTCCATATTGTACCACCAATAGTGAACATAGATATATTAATACATATTCATACTTTATAGGTGGATTGAAAATGATAAGCTATGTTCATAGTTCAATAGAATATTTTTTATATTGAGATTTTATGGAACATATAGTAAAGTCCTAAATATTAAAAAGAATTCTACATCATTTTTATACACTAAATATTTCAATTCACTTATAGATTCCACCATATTCAATAAATATATATCATCTCTCTTATAATCATTTATCATATCTAGAAGGGATGGCTGAGCAATAAATTGAGAAATGAATGATGACATTCCTAACTTTTTGATTCACAGGTCCACCCTTTTCAAGTATAATAAGTGTGTATATTTATTAATTCACATCATTAATATGTTTAAATGATTCTTACTACATAGATTATATTGCACTTTATTTTCTATTCTAGGATAGTACTTGCTTAATAAATCATATTCCTCGATTAGCTATTTTCATCTTCACTGGCACATATTCAGCTTCTTCTTTTTGAATGTGTACATGAGGCTTTTATTGTCCAAATATATTCCACACTTCTCACCATAAAGATATTGATGTTGCATTTTCAACATCAATATTTCAATATCCAAACTAAAATCATGCATTGGATAGTTATGTTCAATAAATTCAACTAAATGGGTTTAATGATATCACATTACCAGGATGTGTTAGTACAGAAATCAAGTCCTTCTTAGAATCATCTTTATATACAAAAACAGTTCCCCACATATAGATAGTGAATGTATTGGTGTAGGAAAAATACTTATTTGAAATTATATGAATAACTCTTCGCATTCCCAGTATAGAAAAGCATTAATCCATCCCATGTCAACATGGTTAGTGGGTTTAGTAATCATGAGTAGTTTCTAACAAATTATTAGTAATACCTAGTTTGTCCAAGGAAACTATATATCTTAATTACATATGTTGTTATATAACATTGATCAATTTTCATTGTCTAATAAGGGTTAATATATATCCCTTTTCTGGTGATAATATGGCCCATGAATGAAAATTCCTTAATCCAGAGCTCAAATTTATTATTATTTTCATGGATCTTATCCTTTCACAATGTATTAAGAACAATATAACAATGATATTCATGTTCCACCATACACATTGTGTATAAATATAAATAATTCTAATTTATTGAGTTAGTCTCTAAATACACTATTAATTACATCAAGCGGGATTTTTGGAGTATTTGTGTGTCTGAAACACATCACTATGAACTCAGAGTGTTCATATGTCATTCAAAAGGTAGTCTTTGGAATATCTTCATTCTCCATCTTCAATTGATGATATATCATCCAATGTTCTAACATATAGAAATGTTTGGATTCAAGCAATTGATCGAAAAATTTATCTATCCCTTTCAGGGGATAAATGTTTTTTATCATTATTTTATTGACATGACAATAATCAATGTCGGGGATAATGACTCATCCTTCTTCTCATCAAATATGATCGGTCAACCACATAGTAATGATCTAGGACATATTAACACCGTATTCATATTAAATTGTGAATTCTTCATTATTTCCCCCTACTCAATTATGGAGATAATATAATTATTCTTGAATATAGAAAGAGATCCATGAATAATTTTGATTGAGATATTAACCTATAAATCGTGATGAATTTTATAAAATTATTTAAGGAATCAATAATTATACTCCCTCAAAATGGGCGTGTCTTTGAGAATTATTCTATCTTTTGAATCAATCATTTTTTATTTATATTATTTATTATAAGTAAATAATATCCTTACATTATAAAAAGATTCCAACATATATTAATTATCCTCCTTAAACTTGAATAGAAATATAGGATGATCGGGGATGTGATGAGTGATCTCCCTTTCGTAACAGTTGATATTGGATTTATATAAAGAAAAAAATACATTATGAATATTGTGTCAAACTCCAGTAAACAAATTAGGGAAAACAATTATGTGGTTTCATTCTATAGAAATTGACTATGGAATTGTTATATACTAATGATGCCATAATTTCTTCATATATTGTTCACATATGTTTCTTAACCCCCATGTTTTGAGGTTGTTCTTGAGTAGTTCTACTAAACATTAATGATATTAATAAATTAAGATAACTATAATTTAAAAGTATTTTTATATCCTTTAATGAATAATGAGTTATCTTATCACAACATTATTTTTGAGATCCACATTAGAAGTTGTTATAGAATATTCCCTTCCTTGATCATTTGGAATTAGAGGTTATTATCATTAATTATTTATGAAAACCTTTAATTAAGAAATTGGATATCATAATTCATGCTTTCCTCGTAGTTTAATGACTACACCATAAGTTTATAATTTAATATACTATTTCATTATTTGATCGCATTAGTAGCTTTATTCATCTCTCTTCATCATTTATTATCTTGATTCACCTCTTTTATCAATTTGAAGAATCTAAAAATTCACTTGTTACAGTTTTGAGAATGCTTCTTCTAAAAATTTTCACATGTGGATATTTTTATTTACATTACTCCATGATATTTATCTTTTTCTCCTACCAAAAAATCAATTTTATGATTTTTGTCTTCAATAAAACAATACTACTAAGATTTTCCAATATCAATCTCAAACTTAATGTAACAATATAGAATCTCTCCATAGCTAACAAAATTCATAGACTACAAAATATTTTTATAAAATGACATTAAACCACTTAAGATATTGTCAATCTTAATATCACTATTAATGAAAAAGCCTAAGGCATACGGTGTAACCCTTGTGAATTTTCCTCACATTCTTCAATATACCTATATAACGTTTTCATTGATCCATGGAACTTCCTCTGCATTTTTAAATAGATATTTTGAGGAATATATTTTGTAAAATATTTGCATGAATCCTACTCATTCCCTAAATTTTTTTTCCATCAATGATCTTCATATTCTTGATCATTTTCCACCACTGACCATCTTTCCCATCAAGATAATAGATATCCAATGTGACATTCTATTGTTTCGATCATTGGAGGGCATAGAGTTTATTTTAAAGAGATTCAATCCATTTTTATATGACGACATTCTCATAAAATCTAATAAATATAGGAGTAATTTTCCACATAAAAGTCTTGACATCAAATTTATATTTCTTTAAAGGAGGTAATTCTACATAATCCAGGTTATTATTAATAGCACAATTCATGTAATATATTACTTCCCTAAGGATCCAAGATTTAAATATCATAAAGTTGGGTATATTATAAGGTAAATCATCACATTTCCTATCACATTATTTTGTATACAAATCCTCTTATTGGCTTCCACTAGCTAAAATAAAAAATTATGAGAATACACAAACTAAAAATTTAGTAAAAAGATAAGCTATAAACATAGAAGGAATAAATTATAATTAACAAATAAATCCTAACTTATTCCTCTTTAGGTTTTAATTTTGGATATTCAAAATAATATTTCTTATTAGTTTTTCTATCCTAACAATCTATTTAAACCCATCACAATCAGTCATAACAATTTTTGGAATTTTCCAAAATATATCCCCCTAGAGTGTTAAACTAGGTGTATAACAAGTCCTATTTGTTGTGCACCTGGTGAATATCAATTTAATATCCTCATCTCCCTTCTCTTAGTTATTAAATTTTGGTTCAGTTTTTCTAGATCCACATCCACTGGTAGTATCAAGACAAGAATGTAATTTCTTGTTAATAACTCTCTCTATGTGTTAACAATATTTCAAGATATTATTATATTCTAAGACCTGTGGTGGGGGTTCAAACTAAGTTATTCTATCCATAATACCCAAATATAATTCGGCCTTTCTCTAATACCAGCTATAGAAACTCAGTCTATTTACACATACTATTTTATAATTTTTATCATAAACATCATATAATTACCACCCAAAGATTGTGAGGCCAAGTGCCATTGGAAGAAAATGTTCATTATATATCAAAAAGAAACTAAAATAAAAAACATTATTTTTATTCATCATAATGATCTCTTAAATAGATTTTAAATCCAAAAACTGTATTGTATAACCTAAATGATACATAAAAGAAACATGTGATCTATAAAGACTAGTGACAAAATTAACATGATAATGAACCATAACATGTTATTCAAATGACATAACATTATATCACAAAAGATATAGATCATGAATAATCACATGGGTTAATAATAATAAAACAGGATATTATAATATCATGGACTCATAAGAAAGTGGTAGAAATATTAAACATTACAAAAGAACATGTTAAGGAAAACCACTAAAATAACATCACATTGTGCATAGAGTCCCACCATGGATTGGGTTCACTCCATAATTCCATACATACCATCTCATGATATAAAATAAATTACCCAATGAATGTGATTCATATATGGTTTTACACATTATAAAAACTACATTCTTATGTGTTCCACAAAATGAAATTTATAATAAGGAATAAACATAAGAATAACCCATAGAAAGAAATGGGTTGCATAATCTATCCTCATATCATAATAAAAAGTATATTCCATAATGATTTCCAATAGAATAAGGAATTAAATAATTTCTAAATTCATTTATAATAAAATAAAAATAGTTCACAAAATGTTATTTTAATTTAGAATTAACTTCATGACAAAGGGTAGAGAATTTGGTATATAAATGAACATTTAAAAGAAATATTTAAAAACAATTCTACAAAATCTTTAACCAATTAATTCAAAAAATGTTTAGAAGAGAGATTTAGATAGATTTAAATGTAACAGACATATATATAGAATTTGGTATCATTTCATTACATAATATATATATTGAAATTGAGTGGGAAACATAAAGTTCGTAACATAATGAAAAATGGTCATTTGGAGTTATCTCATACCATATGTTCCAAAAAAAATTATACATTAACTTAATGTACAGAATAATAAAATTAAATTCATTCATTACTTTTTTAATTAGTATTTTATTACATATTTTATTTATTAATATTTTATTATTTTTATATATAAAAATTTCAATGAGATGCAAAGTTTAATTTATTTTTTTCGATACCATTAATTTGGTTCTTCTAAGGATATATCCCTCATGGATAATAATTAATGTTCTTAAAAAACTATTTTTTAACTAAAAAAGAAAAACGAAATGGAATTCATGAAATTCAAAAAATTTAGATGGTGAAAAATATAGTTTTGTTGTTAAAATATATGGGTAATTCATTTATTAAAAATGTTAATGTTATAAAGTTGGTTCATTTAAGTGGTTTCACTAACCACTACGAACATGTTTTTTAAAATTAATATTATGTTTATATATTATTTTCATAACATAAAAAATGTTACAATGATATAATTATCCTATTTTAAACTATAATAATATTTCAATGACCAGCATTTAATGTGGTAACGGAAAAAACTCATCATCCACGAAGTAAGTGAATAGACATAATATGGATAATAGTTTCTCTTTTATAATTAGAGGAGAATAGAATATTATAAAAGGATGAGATTCTATTATTAATATATAATTACAATATTTATAAAATACTATACTTGTTATTCTATTTTGTATGAGTTAAAAGGAGAAGGTTGAAAAAAGTACAGAATTTAAAAGATGTAGTTTTAGATTAATTCTTCTAGAATTCCATCACATGAAAAAAATCCGTATAGAACTTAAAATTGGTCTTTTGGTGAAATTGGAATCACTAATGAATGGAGGACATGATTGGAAATAGATTTGGGTGGAAAACCATCAAGATATATGGAGTAAAATTTATGAGAAAAAGGTGTTGTGGGGTGGTATTTATAAGGAGAGGAGAGGGGTGTTTTTGAATATTATAATCATTAGATAATTATTTTGGATCAAGGATACTAATAGTGTTTATTATTATAAAGGTATATATTAAATTGTGAATGTGATTTCTAAATAATGGGTTCCTACATCATCAATTTCTAAAAAATTCATGTATTTATCTTTTAATGTTAACTACTATATTTTACCATATTTTATTATTCAACAAAAAATAAATTACTTTAGAAAAATAATCACCCAAACCTTTTTTAACTTTTAGATTTTAAAAATGAATTGATTTCTTTGAAAATAATTTTCTAAATATGTGAAATAAATTTTTTAGATAAATTTTTTTGTTATTGTGAAAATATAAATTTTAATATTATTATCAATATTCTTACCCATTTAAAAATTAAATACTATCAAAAAAATTATATTATCATTATTATATAATATAATATTAATTTATAAACCCATTTTATGAAAATATATTTTCACTACATTCATTTTATTTTTTTAAATAGAAATAAAACAAATATATTATAAAAATATATGAAGTATAATTTTATAATTTTAAAAACCATTATTTAATTGAAATGAGATTTAAATATATCATATTCACATTTTATAATACACTTAAATATTATTTTACACTTTTGTGGGAGGGGATGCAATTCTAACTATCATGTTAAAATTTTTACAGTTTTCTTTCATTACATGAAATAGAGGTTTTCCCAACAACTTTATACCAATGGTTTAAAGAAACTGTTGGTAAACTATAAAAAAGGTAGCGTTTTCAAACGGTATTTTCAAACCATTGGCAATGTGTTATTATAATTAATATTTCCAAAAACATTACTCAAACTGTTGGAAAATAAATAATTTAACTAATATATACCAATAGTTTTAATAATCCATTGGTAAAAAGAATATTTCCCAACAATTTTTAAAAACCATTGGGATTGTTTTCCCCCAAATATATAGCAGCCCATCTTCCACTCGGCCTGATTGTATACCCAAATCCAAGGATCCTCTAGAAGGTCTCTCTTTACCATAGGCTGTGAAAGTCCTTTCACCCATATAACCATCTTCAATCAAGAAAATTTTTATTTCTACAATTAAAATTAGTAAGTGTTACCATAGTTTTAATGTATTTTATATATTTGTTTTTATGTTTTCTATTTTGATTTGTGGTAAATCAGAGTTCATGTAGTTTGTGTCATACTAAACACTTTGATTTTTTTATATTTTTTTGTTCTACACTTCAAATATAGTAAAGGGTTTGTTTAATTATATAGGTTCGAGGTGGGTAATGGATTTAATGATGGTCCATGTGAAGGGATTGGGGATTGTTGGGGTAGTGGTGTAGGTGGTTTTCCATTTTTTATTGGGGTGATATTGTAGTTTATATGGACTTTAAATTATTTGAAAATTCGATTTTGATTTTGTATTAAAAGTTTTTGTTCAAATAATATTGTGAATGGTACGGATATTGAAGATGAATTGGTTATTGGTTGGGGGATGTATTTTAATTGTGATGTTTTTTGGATTGGGTATAGGTAATTTTTAAGGTATTATATGGGTATTTCCACCCCTGAACCCCACCCCACCCCACCCTGGGTGACACCCGCCCCCACCGGGACACCCCCATTGGACAGCCCCCACCCCATGCACCCCCACCCCCTGGACACCCCACCCCCTTGGAGATCCCCCTCCCCACACCCCTAGAAACCCCTCACCCCCATGGAAAACTCCCCACCCCAACCACCACCTGGAACCCCCCCCCCCATACAGCCCACCCCCTGGACACCCCCACCACCTTAGACATCCCCCATGGACAACAATGCACATCTTGAACACCATCACACCACCTAAGTGCATCGATGAGTTTTTAAATTTGAATTAACAATGTAGGTGATTTACCCTTTCCCAAATTACATTTTCTAAGTGACCCATAGATCCTTTATAAATTTATTTTGTCATGTTTTGATAAATTGCATTTTTTCTGTTTTGATAAATTGAATTTTTCATGTTTTTATAAATTGAATGGGTTGTTCGGAATGAAATAGCTCATGCATGATGGTTTTCCATTATTAATAAATAAAATGGTTTAAAATAAAATTACCCTGGGGGCTGTAGGGGGGTGGGGGATATCCAGGTGTGGGTAGCTATCCAGGTGGGGGTGGGTTGTCCAGGGTGTAGGGGGTTGTAGGGGGTAGGGGCTACAGGGGTGTGGGGGAGGGGGTATGGGTTGCCCAAGGAGGGGTGTGGGATGTCTAGGGGTTGGGGTGGGGTTTCAAGGAGGGGGTGGGGGTGTGAGCTGTCTTTGGGTCTGTTTAGGGGGGTGGGGAGGGTTGTCCAGGTGGGGGAGGGTGTGTGTGCTATCCAGGGGGTTGTCTGTCCAGGGGGTTGGGTGGGATGTCCAAGTGGGGGAGGGGTGTGTGGGATGTCTAGGTGGGGGGGGGATTTCGAGGTGGGGTGGGGGCTGTTCAGGTCGGGGGTGGGGGTGTCCAGGTGGGGTGGGGGGATGTCGCGTTGGGGGTGGGGGTGGGGGCAGTCTAGGTGGGGGGGGGGGGGTAGTCCAGGTGGGGGGGCAGTCCAGGTGGGGGAGTCCAAGGGGAAGGGGGCTGTATTAGAGGGGGTGTGGGCTTCCTAGGGAGGGGGTGTGCTATCCAGGGGGTGGTGGGTGGGGTATCCATGTGGGGGAGGGTTATGGGTAGTCCACGGAGGGGGAGGGGGAGGTTGTACAAGTGGGGTGGGGGATGTCTAGATGGGGGTGGGGGTGGGTAGTCCAGTGGGGGGGGGTTATTCAGGGGGTTGTTGGGGGTAGGGGGATTCATGGGAGGTTTGTTTAGGATGTCTAGGGTGGAGTAGTGTGGTCTAGGGGGTGGTGGGTGGGATATCCCGGTGGGGGAGGGGGTGTGTGCTATCAAGGGGGGAGGGGGCTGTCCTAGGGGAGTGGGGGTGGGATGACCATGTGGGGTGGGGGCTATCTTAGTGGGGGGGGGGCTATCCAGGTTGGAGGGGGATATAAGGGTGGGGGGAGGGTGTGGGCTGTATAGAGAGGGGGTGGGTTGTCCTCTCCAATACTCTACAAAAAAATGGGAATCACATATAACCATTGTGTAGTTTCTTTCACACATTAAGACGTTTCATGAAGTAACATAACAACACTCACTCTTACACTTCCTAGAAGAAGTGATCTCTGAAATGAAATCTCACTGAGGTTTTTATCCTCTATCTATATTGATATCATACAAATTTAACAATCTTAATAATCCATATCATTTAATTATATAATAAGGATCATACTCCAATAAGTAGTGTAGCATAGAAACATGGCTCATATTCCTATAAAATATACATAGGATTATATTTGACACACAGAAAATATTTTGTAAACATACACCTTGTACCACAACATGGAATTTTATCTCAACTAGCCTCTCAAGGCATCAATAATCCACATACCTAGCCCAAAATTTGGAGGTTTGTTTAAAATTAGGTGTGTTTTGGAGAATTCATGTATGATATTTAGAGTGGAAGATAAAATCTGACCAATGTATGATATTTGTAGGTGTGTTTACAATTATATGTGTTGTTGATTATATATATGATATTCATTTTTTACAACAACAATCTTCTGGTTCATCTATAATAGGCTTGAAATCTTGCTACATTTTGATTGATATTGGATTCTACGTCCCCAATTTGGAGGTGGACACCCCCACCCTCTTGGAAACCCCCCCTAGAAACCTCCACCCCCTGGTCACCCCTCTAACCCCAAGAACAACTCCCATCCCCCTGGATAGCCCCCCACCACTCTTGGACACCCCCATCCACCCTCTAGGACAACCCCCCTAGACCCCAACCCCTTGGACACCCCCACCCCCATTGGGAATCCCCCATCCCCTAGATAGCCCCACCCCCTGGATACCCCCACCCCCTTTGAAATCCAACCGAGACACCACCCCACCCCCTGGACACCACCCACCCCCTGGACACCCCCAACACCAAGATAGTCCCCCAGCCCCTGGACACCCCCAACCCCCTTGGTTAGTGTATGTGATCACTCAAATAATCTACTAAAATATAAAATTTATTAGATATAAAATATATTCAACTTCTGAATAATTTTCGTCCACATGTGTACATGATCTTGTACACTCATGTATAGTTCTTCAAAGTTATTTTGTTATAAATATAGTATTTTTTTGTCTTTTATATTATGATTCTCATATAGAGTAGTGTTTCAATTATGGTTTCATATAATGTGAAAAATTCTTATTTAAATAAATATATTTTTTATGAAACATCAACATTATTGAATTTATTTTGATGAAATGACTTATAAATTTTTTTTACAGAATGGATAGAATTTGGATGTATGAAAACGATCAAATCTTAATAAATTTTCAAAACAATTTGGATAGATTTTTAGATTTATCATTTCATAATGCTATAGATAGTGGTAACACACACATCCATTTTTGAAATTGTGTTGGAAGACCATGGTTGAGCCATGAAGAAGTCAAATACCACATAAAAAATATGGTTTTCATGAAAACTACTCTGCGTGGTATCACAATGGAGAAAAAATGAAATATCAAATTTCTGATGATCCAAATGAGAGGATTGGAATGGAGAATTTTTTATATGATTAGTTTATATTTCTTCTTCATCATGAAAAAGAAAGGATTATGAACCAAGAAGGCTTAGATATGAGAACACATGATGCATCTAATGAAATTGATGATGTTTTTATGGTGAAAAAATTGAATGATTTTTCTCCAACTAAAGTATATCGACAATGCAGTAAAATGAAAATGATGGAATTTTTAATCTTATTTTTTCATGGGAATACTATGTAAGTGATTTCTAATACTTCCATAAATTATATTTTTACCTTCTTAATGGACATACTTCTAGATGTTTTAGATATTACCTCAAAACACTATTTTAAATGGAATTTAGTTGGGGACCATAGATTTTCAAGAAACAGAATTCATGCTTTCCCAAAAGATTGCAGTTTATTCTGGGAAGAAATTACTAAATGAAATGATTGTATAAAATGTGCCACTTCCTGCTGGAAGTCAAAAGCTAAAGGACCACTATCTCGTGTGCCACAGAAAGTAATGTCCACTTCCATTGATACCCACACCCCATAATATTTTTATGTCTGATGAAATGTAAATAAAAATGTAATAGCAAGATACCGAGTTAAAGAAGACTAATGATGAGTTGGTTCACCCTGTAGATGGATTTTCATGGCCGAGATTTGATGCTCGATATCATGATTTTGCAGCTGATGTGCGTAATGTGAGTTTGGGTATTTCATGTGATAGTTTTAATCTGTTTCGGTAGATTCTTACTTCACACAGCACGTGGCCGGTTTTTATAAACATTTATAACATTCCCCTATGGTTTTGTATGAAAAAACATTTCACATTCATGAGTATACTCATATTTGGGCATTCTGATCCAGGAAATGATATTGACATATACATGCAGCCTTTAATAAAAGAGTTGAAACTTCATTTTTATGTGCATGTGTGCACATATGATGCAAGTTTGAAAGACATATTTTAGATGCGTGATGTGCTTATGTGGAAAATCAATGATTTTTCTTCTTAAGAAATTATATCTAGATAGTGCACAAATGGAAAACTATCATGAGTTTTTATGAACAATACAAGACCCATAATACTAAACCATCATTGTAGATTCAGTTTTATGAGACATAGATGATTATTTCCAAAAGACCAACCATATATAGATAATCCTAGAATATATGAAAATACCATGGAGACTAATGATCCACCTATGAGTATGTATAGAACTGATATTCTTAATGAATTGAAAGAATTCAGTTTTTTCATTCAGGAAGGGTTAAATGAAATCTAGAAAGAGAAAAAATGTTTTCACTGAAACCAATTACAATTGGAAGAAGAGAAATATCTTCTTTGATTTTCTTTACTGGCCACCAAGTTTTTTATGTCATTTCATAGATGTAATGCACATTGAAATAAATATATGTGAAATGTGGATTTTGATTCTTCTAAATGCTAAGGGAAATACAAAAGATGATTTAGAGTCTTGGTGTGACTTTGTGGATTGGGACATCAGACCAAAGTTTCATCATGTGCATATCAGTGAAAATAAATGGCATGTTTCATGTGCTTCTTATGTGATGAATCCTACAGAAAAAACCATTTCTAGACGTACTAGATATTATTAATGTTCTTGATGGCTATTCAACCAACATATCTAAATGGGTCAATATAAGATAGTTGAAGCTAAATTTTTTAAGACTTAGGAATTTCACATCCTTCTGCATGAGTTGATTCCAATAGAAATCCTTAATCTTTTGTCAAATAATGTAAGGGTGAGATGTTATTCGGTTGTTATATTTGTTTATAGATATTTTTTGAAAGAATTTTTCAAGGTTTTTCTTGAAAAGAAATTTGGCATATGCACTATTAATTTTTTGTCAGTTACATAAAATCATTCCTCCATCATTATTCACATTCATGTTGCATCTGACTGTCCATATGTCAACTAAAATACTTCTCGAAGGACATATTTCTTTTCATTGGATGTATCCAACAGAAATAAATGCCTACACATTAATGTCTTATGTTTGAAATAGAATCATCCATCGATGTTCTCAATTATTTTGGTTTTACTCGACTTTGGTTGTTATGGTTGGTAACATTCAAATTGATTTAACATTTATTACAAATATATTGTATCCAAATTTACCATTATTTCAATTTTCAATATATATTAGTTCCAATGTTATTTGAATTTTATTTACTAATTTGGAATTGAATTGTATTCAACCCTATAAAACCAACATTTCTATCTTGGTGAATATTTTAATGCTTTATTGAGCATGTATAAAATTAATATAACTCTAAGACTTCCAATTAACATTTCACCATATAATTAACATGATCGTTTTCCTTCTTCTACAAAACCTGTATAGAAAGCTACATCATCTACCTGGGCTAAAGGGATTATATTTTTTCTTAATTTTGACATGTTTTTAAAGCTTATGAATCTGATAGATATATAATCCTTATTTATATGTTTATATCATCACTTTAAACTATCTTAAGGGTTCAATCGCTAATAATATATAGACTGATGAAACTTAGTAAATAACCATCATACTCAAAATTAAAATTTCTAATCACATTTTTTATGATTTATTGAATTCATTATATACCCATTCAAGATCACCTAAAACAATGGATAGTTAAATTATCCATGAATCCCCATATTCCCTCTCATATATTTTGTTTTTTGGGTTACCCATTATTTATCTTTTTCTTATTACTTCTATATTTATTTTGAAATGAATGAAATTAGTCAAATTGAAGAGAGGCGATAGAAAAAGATGATGGAAAAAAATCGTTGCATGGCTAAGATGGGAATTCCACCAGTAGTGCCTATAGTGAGTATTTTAATTCAAATATATATTTAAATTAAATATAATGTCATTTGATTAATTTTGTTTTAAATATTTTTGCAGGATCCCCCTCTTAGGTGAAAATTATTTGATGAGAAACCTAGTAGTGGTCCCAGTACTCATGGTGTTTGTATGCTGGGGGTGGTGTGAAAGCTAGCCGATCTGGTCAGCATACCTGATTAGTCCAAGGACCTCCCACTGACATACCATCTATCCTAAATTATGATCCCGGTGTGTCATTAGGGACACACAAGATTTTTAGGCCTCCCATTTTTTTCTCCACCATTTACATATGAGCCTCCTCACCCATATTTACCATATCCGATGATGATTCTCACTCCCCATCTAGCATTCGGCCAGCCATCCATGTCATATTCTTTTACTTATGCTTCCTTCTCTCTAAGATTTTATATTGCATATTATTCGACTCCTTCTCCACCAGAGTGTTTTCCTGTGGAGCATATAGTGGGACCTAATCAACCTGTACATTATGTTTCTTCTATTTAGGTGGATCTAGTAGTGCCCATTGATCAGACTACTGCGGGTATCTTTATACAAACCAAACAAATTTTTATACCATTATTTATTTTCATTATAATATGTATGGTTAAAATATTTGTTTTTAATTCATAATAGCTTCATCTACGGATAAGAGGCGGGGGCGGGGGCATACACGCATGCGTGCAGTGTGGAACCGCCTCACGCAGTTGATGGTGGACTATAATGAAGACACTCAAATGATTGAAAAATGGTGCAACAACATCGGAGTTTTTGGTGACTCTTGAAAAATAGTCCTAAATCATTCTTGTCAGCCCACTCTCAAGGAGGTAGCTACCAAATGAAGTCAAAGATAATTCTTGGTTAGAGATATGGGTAAAAAATCTGTTGAATTTAATGCAATATATTATTATTTTTATTTATATGAATTAATATTTTGGTGTTCACTTTGGTTTAATTTTACCAATGGGGAGGGTGCACGGACAACACGTCTAAAGGAATTATGTGATATTTGGAGAGCCTATAAGCATGATTTGTATAATGGTTGGCATGCTAGAGTTGGCATAGAGTTAGAGGCGGTCCCTGTCATTGATTATTTTCTATTAGAACAATATCAACCAATGATTACTCATTGGATGACTACCCAGTTCAAGGTATCAATCACATTTGAGTTATTTGAATGAATGTTTTCAAGTTTGAGTTAATACTATATTTATAATAATTGAATATTATTTAGGAATCATCCAAAAGAAATATAACAACATTGATTCTAAAAATTACCTCCACACATTGGGACGTACTACGATGCCGGATCATGAGAGAAATCTAGTCTGATAGTTGTTTATATAATTTTAGTTATGAAATTAGTTATTTCTAAACTTTGTTTAATAATTCTTTCTTACTTTCAATGTCATTATAGAGACAAATGGTGATTACTAAAGGATTTGTGCCTCAAGAAAAACTGTTTTTCTTCAATAGAAGGATTAAATATTGAAGCACGGTTAATTATTCGACATAACAGCAGATTGTAAGTTTCACATTGTTGATTTAAAAATTTAATATATTTTTTCTTAACATAATTATCTATTTATATTTGTAACAGGATGCTTTAGAGGTCCTTGATGCCCCAGAAGATGACAATTTTTGGCCAAATGATCATTTACATTTGGTGTTGGGAGATGAGGACCCCGGTAGAGTACATTGCAGACCTGGTAAGAGTATAGGTCTGAAGAGGTGTTGGCCCACCTTAGGTATGAGTTTTTGTGAAACAGAGTCCCAAAAGGTTAAGTCACAGAAGGAAAATACTTAAAAAGGGCCACAGAGACAGTAGAACAATTTACTAGGGCTAACGCTGAATTTATAAAACTGATGGAAGTGTTATGTCTAACACATACACGAAATTCCATCACATTTTGCGATGAATATATGTCATCGATATGTTCTATATATGGTGCACCAGGTGGCAGTTCTAGTGGTAGTCAAGAATATGTTGGGGAGGAGGGAGAGGCGGAGGTGGATCTGGGTGAGGAGGAGGGTGAGGAGGAGGAGGAGGTGGGCGAGGAGGAGGAGGAGGGTGACGAGGAGGCCGAGGCGGAGTATGAGGGTGAGTAAGAGGGCATTGAGGAGGTCGGGGATGATGATGTGGATGACGATGAGGACGTGGGTGAGGCTGATGATGATGGTCATGATAGTGATGGTGAAGAAGGAAAACATGATCCGTTACATTTTTTAGTAATATTACTGACATTTGATTTTTTAGGATTTGTTGTGCCTAAATGTATGTGTGATTAGGTTAGTCACATTATCTATATTTCTTTATATGTACATAATAAAACATGACTTGATGATTTTCTTTGATTGATTCACCCCTCCCCTAGACACCCCACCCACCGAGACCCCCCAACCCCAAGACACACCCTACCCTATGACATCCCCAACACCCCTGGACATCCCCCAACCCCATAGATACCCCCACCCCCTACACACTCCTTTATACCTTTGGAAATCTCCATAACCCCCTGGACAACCCCCACCCCCTAGAATAACCTCCCTCCCACCCCCTGGACACCCATACCCCTGGAAACCCCCAACCCATGGACTGCCCTCACCTCCCTGGACAGCCCCCAAACCACCCGGACACCTCGTTCCCCATTTGACACCCAGAACCCCCCTGATACCCCCCCAGCAAGACACCCCCCATTAGGACACACCATTCCCCCTTGGACTTCCCCTTATCCCCCTAGATACCCCCCATCCACCCTGGACACCACCCCACCACTGGACACCCCCACTCCCTTGAACAAGGACCCACCTCTTGGACACCCCCATCCCTGAAAACCCCTACACCTTGGAAACACCCCCCCCCCCCACACACACCCCTGGGCATCCCCTCCTTTCTTTCTGGACAACCCCACCCCTAGATACCCCCCCCCCACCCCACCCCCTGGACACCCCCACCCTCATGGAACCCCCCCCCCCCCCCAACCCCCACCTCCAGACACCCTCTTTATCCTTGGACAATCCCCCCAACCCCATGGACATTCCCCCAAACCCTAGACAACCCCACCCCCTTGGACAACCCAACCCCCCCCCCCCACCCCACCCCCAAGAAATCCCCACCCGCTTGGACACCCCCACCCTCGGGACACCAGCCAACCCCTAGGACACCCTCACCCTTGGAAACCCCCTACCCACTTCGATCAACCCACACCCATGTGGAAAGCCCGCCCACCCCACCTGGACACCCCCACCCTTGGACACCCCCACCACATGGTCTCCCCCAACAACCTAGATAGGCCCCCACCACCTTGATAGCCCCAACCCCCAAGGATATCCCCACTACGCCTTGGGCACCACCCCACCCCCTACACACACCCACCCCACCCCCATGGACACCCCACCCCCATTGGCATCCCCCTGGATACCCCCCACCCCCCCAACCACAAACACCCCCTAACCCCATGGACACCCCCAACCCCTAGATAGCCCCTACATCCCCCTGGGAAACACCCCACCCACTGGACACCCCCACCCCTAGACACCCCCACCCCCTGGATACCCCCCCCCCCCCAACACCCTAGACACCAACCCACCCCCTAGAACCCTTCACCCTCCCCCCCCCAAACACCCCTTCCACCTTCGACACCCCCCAACCCTTGAAACCCCCACACCCATTGACAGGCCCCCAACCCCCTGGACAACCCTCAGCCCCCGAAACCCGCACCCCTTGGACACCAACCTCAACCCCCTCGGACAGGCCCCCACCCCTTAGACACCACCACACTGCTAAACACCCCCACCACGATGGACAGCCCCCCCCCCACCACCACCCTGGACAGCTCCCCCCCCCCACCCACTGGACTCCCCAATCCCACTAGACTGGCCCTACCCCCTTGGACAGCCCCCCCCCCCCAAAACCCCTGTACATGCCCCCTGGACTGCCACCCCCCCCCCCCCCAAACCCCCTAGAAAACCCCACCCTGCATGTCACATTACCCCGAACTATAACATGGTATAACACATTATCTGAAAATTCAATTCTCTTATGAATTCACCCATTCTTATGATCAACAATTCCATATTCAAAACCTAAAATATGATTTACGTAAATCAGGGTTATTATATTCTAAATTATGAATTAAATTATGTATGTGTTATAGATAATTCAATTTTGTATCTATTCAATTCAGATTTTTATTATTGCATAGGGTAATTGACTTTTGAATTCTGAATTGGATTTTGTATGTGTTAATTGTTAAGTAACTAATGAATTATGAAATAGGAATTCTGTATGTGTGTAATTAAATAAATAATTGAAGTTATTTAGAATTATTTTTTGTATGAATCCTGTATGAATTCATACATAATTATGTATGTATTCTACAGGTATTGATAATAATATATTAATTCTGTAGAAGGGGAGGTGGACCTGCTGGTGGAAGTACTACAGGTGCACAGGGGGTAGGATTACTGGAGGTGTATAAATCCAATTCTAATGGTTGGAAACCACTGTCATATGAGTCTAAAAAGAACTTATTCCATTGGTTTCATGTAAACCATTGGAAAAAGTATTTACCAACAGTTTACAAACCATTGGTATAGAACATTTTTCATGACTTTTACCAACAGTTTGAGGGGAACCATTGGTAAAATTATATACAAATGGTTTGAAAATCATTTTTATAGACATGATGTTGGATATTTCTCATGGTTTTAAACTATTGGCAATGATTTATACAAATGGTTACATAAAACCGTTTGTATATAATCAATTTTCCTGCAATATCCCTGGGGTTCTTATAGAATTGTTTTGACATATCTATCTGCACGGCTCTACAGCCAATGGTTTGGACAACCGTTGATATAGTTTATACCAAAAATTGGCATGTCATTACCAAAGGTTTGAAATTTATTTGTAAAGGATAAGTTTCCAGTAGTGTTTCTATTCAAATGATCATATTTTTAATGGTGATATGCATTCCCTACATTCTATAAATACTTAATTTTTAATAGTTTTTCATTTACTTATATTTTATCTCAAATTTATAGATATTTTCATTTTCAAAATAAATATTTCATTAATACGATTCTACTTCATTTTCTTAAATGTTGTTTGTGAGTAATTTTATTCTGGGGGATCTAAAAGATCCAATTTTTTCTAATATTGTTATCTTATTTTTTATTTTTTCACATTATAATAATTTCAATTCGAATTCTTGTATTATTTCTCTATATTTAATATTAATATAATAAAATGTATTTCGTTTTATAATATGGTATATGTGATTTACATATATGAAACATTTATATAATCAAAAGTGAAATTACATTAATAAATTTTAGGATATTGAAAAACATGTATGTCCACACCATCATCATTATCATCTTAAAAACTATCTCCATTGGTTCATATAATTAAAATTCCTCACATAATATATTTATAAAAAAACATTATTATTCATATTCCAATTATCCAAAAAACATATTATCTGAATCATTTTTTATTAATCACATACAAAAATAATATTTTATGAGAACATCATTAACATGTATGATTCATATACTCACACAATATATCTATTTTGAACCTATAGTAGAATAATAATCCAATAAAAATCATAGTATTATGAAAAAATAACACAACCATGATTGAAAAAAATTAAAATTATATCCCATTACCATAGTAACATATGATTCCATATTAATTGTATATGATAGGAACATGAACAACTTCCTTCAAGTGTTCGGTTTTATCAACTAACACCTAAATCACAATCCTTTTTAAAAAAATGTTACAATTCCATTTTCATATCCATAAATAATTTTTAAAAATTAATTAAGAATTCCACTATCCTTAGGCACACCGCTCTATATGTCAAAAGTTATTAACTAATGGTGTGAGTTTATAACCATTATTCTCGATACTATAGATAAAATATCCAAACCATGACAAAAATAAAATAAAGATGTCAAAAAATAATAGAAATCAACGTGAAACTATGTATTTAATAGGAAAATCCAATCGTAACAAAATTTCTAGTATTAAAAATATTTTTCACCACATTCCATTATACATGATCATATATATAATAGATTCCCCTTAGTCGTCCTATCATATACATGGTTGGATGTACATATTAATAAATTAAAAAATATGAAACTCCATCCCTAATGGGGCCTCATACTCACCTCCAAAAAATCTATAAACCCCTCACAAGATACTATCCACAACCCTTTATTATTCCTCCCTTTCATTGACCTACATATAAATTATAATGTTTAAACATCTATCATGGATCACATATAGGGTATGAGAATGAAACAAGGTAGGATACCACTAATATAACCCTAAAGTATTCTATAATACACACACTCACTCACACACACACATAAATGTGTGTGTGTGTGTGTGTTTCATGTCATAAGAAATCCATAACACTCAATTTAAACACCCAATTCATGTCATTATGGGATTACAGATTCACCATAGAGGTAATCCATGCCAAATTTTCCCTATGAATGTAACCAATACTGGCCAATGGGCCTTCCATGAAATAGAGTTCCATGATATACATATTTGTCTCCAAATCATACTAAAATTTAACACCATGTGTTTCCATATAACATGTGTTAGTATCATGTTATGGTAATTATCCACATTGAACTTTGACATAGAATACATGTTAGTCCCATTTTAATCATTACCATCAACACCATGGAGTGCCATAGTACAAATTCCAACCCCTTTTTATGGTAACCATCCACAAAACTTAATATCATATATCATAACCTCAAAATGATTCATATGCATCATCAATTTCATGATATATTATAGCTAAAAACACCTCACTTTTAATGATCACAACACATTATAATTTGGGATAAGTAAATGGAAAATTACTGGATCACATAACCCATAACATATCCCTCAACTAAATAATAAAATATCTCATTTTTTCATTTTATGAAATACCATACCAAGCATTAAAATAACACCCATCACATTTGAAGTATCACATACCCCAGGAATTTATACAAAAAACTCAATTATCAAATACATAGCTTTTATAATAATGAGCATATCTTAGATTAGCGACCAAGTCATGGTTTATGAACCATCATTCTACAAGAATCCGTTAAATTAATTCTAGTCTTGAACTATAAGCTAAAAAACCATACCCTTCAATGGCTTTCAAACTGGATCACTAATAACTAGACATAGTTCCCACTCCCTCTATTCAATCACCACCAAGGTAATCCAAAATCTATTAGGCCTTATCTCTACCCCTTTTACACAACATATATATTAACAAACCACTCATCGAATTGAAACCCCACCATATCACTCAAATTAAACTAAATACTATGACCAGATTACCCTTTCCTGGTCTCTTATAATTTATTACTTACACCACTAACCAATCAACCATCGAGAAAACCCAGTGTTTATAAATAATGTATTATCCCATTCCTATCATCAACTAATAATTAAAATTTATTATTTGAAATCATATATTATATTCTATGCTTGTTAAATATGTTGTGATTTCTATATGGGTAAAACTGACTCCACTTATGTTATTTCACTTTCTGTACATCTATACCGAATCAAAATTAACCATCTAGTCACTGCACATATTCTTATGGTAACTAATAAATCCTAAAATTCATCCATAATATATATAATTCATGTTCTGGTATAATGGCATGAACATTATTTCATTTATAATATCATTTTTAAACAAGATTTATTTTTATTTAATTTCCAAATATCTTTTAAATTTTATAATTTTGTATGATTATATTATAAATCATACATAAAAATCCATATTTTATAAGTTGGAAACAACCCCTTAGTGTCCATTTTTCATGCAATATAGTACTTTTAAAATAAAAATATATATTTTCACGAAAGATCGTTAATATTTTATTCCTTAATTTTTCTTGGTTCCAACACATATATAAAAAATTGAAAAACATTTTAAAACATGGTATAAACACAATGATCTTAGAAAGGAACACCAAAAAATAAACTCGTTAGTCCATTTTAAATAAATGAGATGATAAATATCAATTTTTCATTACTATAGTAAACTTTGAGCTCAAATAATCAGTTAATTAGACACAAAATCTGATTAAATGCCCAAAGTGTTTCATAATAAACAATATAATAAATCAAAATGTATAATTTTTAATCATACAGGTTTCTTAAAAATAATGTTAAACCAAAAAAAAATCCTAAAAACATACATTTTACCCTAAAAGTTAATCATCATTTTTAAAAATATATTTATCTATCTTAAATATAGAAAATGATTTCAATGAAAACCTATTAGCAAGATTAGAAAATTCATATAGGTGCCATGTGAAATCATCTTCATAGAACCCTAAAAATAGTCCTTACAATTATAATAACCATTATGGTTAAAATCCGACATTATTCTCCATATAATATACTAATTACACAAAGAATTGAAGATCTATATTGGGCTCACCCATCATCATGAACTATATTAGGATCACCTTTAATAATGAGGTATATGATAAAACCTATCATCATGAGAAATATGAGGTTCAGTCAACATCCAAAAGAATTTCAAAGCATATAACTTGTATTAAACTTAAAAAATCCATTATATTCATTTTTAAACTCATAAAAATGTCCTTTTAAAACCATAATTAAAACATTTTCATATATTGATCTACTCCTTTATTTTTTAACCCATTTTCAAAATAAAACTAATCAGACCAAATGGAATTAATTTTTTTAATAAAATATTGAAGATTATAAAGGAACTAAAAAATTAATAATGGTTACAGTGATGTGAAAATCATTTGACAACTTATACATTAAAATAGGATATTCATTTTTCCTTTTATAAAAAATTCAAAACATTCTAGATAATATATGTAAAAATATTGATTTTAAAAACCAATAAAACAAAGTAAAAAAGGAGAAATAATATATCTTTTATAATTAATTTATTTTCATATAATACGTATATATAAAAATTTTAATAATATTTACATGAAATAAAAATAGTTATAATAGAATATCATTAGGAACATTTAATATGGGTTTTTATGGTAAAGTATCCCTTACCTCGAGTCTGAATATTCTTGTACGTTATTCATCTACCTAAATTATAAAATTATTTAAATTATTTAATTTCATATTAAAATTTTTCATGTTTATTATTCATTTCATTTAATTTATTAATGTGTTATATTTTATTACTTTAAAAATTATGTTCATGTTTGACATTTTAATGGTATTCATCTCATTTATCCACAATGAATTTAGTAGGTTCAATATAGTTTAGGTGGTTATAATTAAATGTTATCCATAATAATAATCATAAAATACTTGTCAATATAATTTAGAAATATTAATTATAACCCCATTAATTAAATATGGATATGAAAAATAACTATGTTACACTCATGATGAGAATAGGTCGTACATATTGATGAGTAACATTTCCATTGTTCCATGAATATGATGAAAATAAGTTAAGAACTCTTTTATCATTACATATTTATCTTTATATAATAAATATAAAATTACTTACATAAATATACTTATATATAATCAATTTTATGTGGTCATTAAAAATGAATCACATCGCTTCATGGTGCTGGTGATCCACACATATCCACGATAAAATTTATCATTATTTAATTGATGGGAAGGTATAGAATTTTTTGATATATTCTATTTATACGATGATAAATATGTCATGTATATAATATATATTACTTAAATCCCTCATTATATAAATATATAAGTGTTTTTGTTTGAAAATGGGTTATATCGGTCTGTGAGACAGTAGTTCACTATACACATGATTGATCAATTCATTTCCCATTCGAGAGATAATGTAGATGGATATAGGTTATGTCATTAACATAACAACATATTATTATATTTACATTATTGGTTTCATTATTACATAATTTTATAATAATATTTTATGGAGGTAGAATAATATATATAACTAAAACATTCGGTTAAATGATATACCTATTTTAAGAAAACCTCTTTTTCATTACACCTTAATCTATATAAGGATGGTATTATTACAAAAAATAATTCTTATAGAATGTAGGAATGGGTTTTAAGTAGGTATTTAAGAAATTATTTTCTATGATTGTGAGCTTATATTTTCTGAGTAAGAGAAGAGAAGAGGTTTTCTTTTATAAGTTAGGGGAGGGGTATTCTTAAAATTTATTAAAATATTAAATTAATATAAATTATTTTCCATGATACAGGGTATAAAAATTAATATAATTATAATATAGTAATATTATGGGCCAAAGTAATCCTATATATTAAATTTTTTAGAATTTTATGTTATTTTTTTACCATTATTTATTTTTTTAACTGTCATTAACCCTTTCAACAATTAGAGAGATATCAGTGGTGTTTACTCTTTATATGTCAATAAATTTACTATAAAAGATATAATTACCCATAAATGGTACAATTTTTATATTTTACAACATATAAGATTATCTTTGATGAGGATATGTTTTTTTATTAATTTTAAAACATTTAATTAGATAATTTTTCTTATAGAATATCAGTAATGTCATTTTTGGAACTATTCATTTTATTTTAATTTTATGACATCAAGAAAGTAAATTATTTTCCGTATAAAAATTTCAAAAATCTCTTGCATGGTATATTTATCTTAAAAATTATTGGGACACATTATATAACATAAAAATATTACATTTGTTGTTTTTAATATTTTTTACCTGATATTAATATTGTTTACACAATCACTATGTCAGTGTTGCGTATGTATTTAAGGTTATTATTTAATCACTAAAATTATAAATGAAGTACAATCGAAAAATATATTAAATAATATTATGATAAATTATAATATTAATTAAATATATATATTTAAACACATTTATAACCTTTATACTTATTTAATATGATGTTTTATCTTTTTTAGCATGGCACAAGCATTTCACGAGCATTTGGATTAGTCCTTTGTCATATAACTCCAAAATTAATATATAAAAATAAAATTAATTAATAATAATTCATATTTTAAAAAATTTATGTAAAATAACTATTTAGTCTCTAATATAATATTTATGAATCAAAATTATACTTTTCTAATGTTGTGCACACATTACGTCAGCACTAAAAATGATTTTTATATTTATAATGGAATTAATTATAAATTATATGTTTTAAATTATTTTATTATAATATTTATAGTATATTATCATAAATTAATTATAACATAGGTTTAGTAATTTTTTATAACATATTTATGTATTTTATATATCTTTAAAGATACGGTATTTTTTAAAATATGTATTTTTTTACTATTCACTAAAAAATCAATTGCATCATAATAATCACAAAAATTCATCCTAAGATAATTTTAAAATGAATAATTAGAAAAAATAAAAAGATTTATTTTTTTCAAATTAAAATTATCTAATTTTTTTATTTATATGTAAAATAAATCCACTTAATGCATGAAAACGCAATTTTGTTTCAAAATAAAGATTTCTCCCTTTTGACTTAAAACATACCTAATATTATTATAATTAATATTACTTCATTAAATCTAATTAATTTTGTTTATAATAAATGATATTCATTAAAATTACAAAATGTTTTACATTCTTCTTTCATTTTAGAAATTTCTTCTCCATAATTTTATTTACTATTTAAATAATTTGGTATATCTTTCCATCATTGAATTTTATGATTCCACGGTTACTTCTTCAATAATATGGTTTTCAAAAAAATATTAACATGTTTAATCACCTTATTCCATAACACATACTCTCTTGGGACAAGAATCAAAAAACTTTATTCCTCTACTGAAATTATTTCTTCCAACGGAAATAAGTTAGGGCTTAAAAGATGAGATGCATCTGTAACATATTGTCATAATAAAGAAACATGAAATACGTCATGAACCAAATATAAAATCAGAGTTAGGGTTACTTAATAAGAAACTTAACCAATATTATCCATTATGTCATACATCCAATTATCCATAAACCCCCTGTTTACCAAAATTCATAACACATTTCCTTGGAGATACTTTAAGAAATACCTAATAAGCTACCTCAAATAAAAGATATTTTCTCTGGGTATCTATATAAATTTTCATCGATCCTAGAGCCTTCCTAGTATAATGTGGAGTCTTATTCATCTTCACAAACATTTATTCTAACAATTCTGGTCCTACTGACTTTCTTTCACCTACATCATCACATCAAAGCTAGATTCTGACATTATCTTTCATTTAATTCCTCAAAAAGAGCCATATGTAAACTAGAATGAAAAGTATAATTATAAGAAAATTTAACTATTGGGAGATGGTGATCCCAAATCCACCAGTAATTCATTGAACAAGAACTAATAATTCCATCTATGTTGGGAATCATTCTATCAAAATGTCACTCATATAGAAGATGAAACGATGTAATGAAACTTTATTCAGTACCCAATTATATCTGAAATCCTATATAAAAATTACATTAAAATTTAGGAAAAAAGTCATATAAAATAGGTAGAGGGACTCCAAAATAATTTAATATCTCTTTAACATCCAATAAGGATATCTGATATAAAGACATAGTATCTCAAATGGGAAATACATGTGTAGATTTAGGAAATTGTTCAACAATAACCCAAAAGAATTTTTACATTTTGATCCCTTCTGAATACCACCCTGAAATAAATTGATATATTATACTATTTCAATTTTGGTTATGGATAAGGCTGAGTCATCTCCTTTAGAAACTTTAATTCTATTTTAACCTTTTAATAAGTCAAACATTTCATGGGAATGTAAAAAAATACTATTTTCATTACATTACACTTATAATACACTCTAAGGTATCTATATATATTAGTTCTTCATAGATGAATTTAAAATGGAGAACTATAAGATTTAATCAATAATTATATCTTCAACTTGGAATCATAAGGCACACATAATATTTTTCCAAATCTAATAATTTCTTCCTTTTCAAAATTAAACATGTTAATCTTAATCTTCTAACTAGATTATACCTTTAACTATAAAACAAGACCATCCATATAAATATGATTAATTATTAATGACATAGATGATTTTACTAAAAGCTAAATCCAAATAGGGGTTGTTCTTGCTTACCAATGGTCTTAAAATCATTAACTAAAAAATTAGGATCCAAACGTGACATAGTTAATGTATCGTTATGATTATGAAACAAAGAACCATCTATATTGTTTTATTTTATATGATGGTACTAAATCATAAAGTCATAATCCTCAATTTGTTCCATTCTTCTTCCATGCATCATGTTCAACTATTTCCGAGTGAATATATAGTTAGAAACATTTTGATCATTATATATTTCATAAATTACATCATATAAATTATTTTCACATGTTTTTTAAGTAAAAATTAGGACAATTAAGTATAGATCATTTGCTGGATAATTTACCTCATATGGTTTCAGTTGATTTGAATCCTAATCAATTACCAAATCATTCTGCCTTAGAAAGCAACCATGTTCATTCAATGAATTAGTGTTGTATATAAAAATGCACCATTTTTTGAGGTAAGGTTCAAGACTAGAGTATTAACAAATATTATTTTTATTTCTTTGAAATAATAATCACACACTTTTTTCTTTAATAATTTTACTCCTATTCATGTTAACTAAGTCATTCGGTTAGATAATCGATTTTTTTCAACAAACAGTCAATAGTGACCCAATAATCCAAGAAAACTATGAATATTTGTAAAAATTGTAGTTGTTTTCCACTCTTAAAAAACATTAGTCTTATGAGGGTCATTAGTCATTCTATATTTATAAACATTATCCTATAGGAAATATATATATAATAACTAAAATTCAAAATTACTAAAAATTTTATATAGCTTCTTTTCTTTCATTGTCTTCTGAAAAACATCAAACCTTTCTTATAGTCATCATAATGTTTATGATCCATCATGATGTAATTAATAAATACAACCAAACATTTATCCAAGAACTCCTTGCAAAATGTATTGATAATTTTCATAAAAATATCTAGGGAATTTGTTAACCCAAAGGGATTAACCACAAACTAATAACTTTTATGTGTCATAAACCATGAGAGAGTTCCATCCAACCTAACATATAACCCAATCCAAAACATGGCCTAAATGGAGTTCCCAAGACCCTTGGGTTGGAAACTAGTTCTGGGAGTCAATGAAAGCACTATGAGAATAATTTTTTCCCAATTAACCATGCTCAAATAGAATAAATTGATCAAGTGAAAGAACTAATGATAACTAAATTTCTATATTCATTTACAAACAATTCAAGATACAATAGTTTAATAAGAATGAAACTAAAAAATAGAAAACACAACTTAAAATAGACTACAAAAAATATCTCCATGTATCCTCTTGTTCCCCACAAACCACAAGACCAACCTACTCCATGTTCAAGCACATGAACCAGAAACCCGAACCAATAAAATATCTTAGGTCTACCGACACTGAATGGTATATGTAGTGTGTGAGCATAATAACATGGTTGGAAACCACACATGAATCCATACATTTCCCTTCCTGAAAAGAGTCTATATATGGATGTTTCGAAATAAAATTTAAGGAAATATGTTCTTCAATTTTTAATAACCAAAATATATTTTCTTTTTTAAAACACTACACACCACATCACTCTTTTTCAAAGGGAATTTATATTTTACAAACCAAATCAAAACAAGTTGATACCAAGCTATGATGAAAATAAACAATTAGTTTAAACAGAAAACCAAATGAAACTGAATATAAATGAAAAAATACATAGAGTAACCATGGGAATTTTTTAATCATTTGTAGAGTGATCCTCGGACATAATAGTGTCATACTCACCTACCAGCAGATGGTGAAGCTCCATAGTCTATAACCAACTGGTCATTCTAAATATCTATTCCAATGACACATCCCACCAGGCCTTATATATTTAAGGGGTACCAACCCATCTAATCTGGGAAGGCAGTCAACCATGACTCGACCCTCTTAAAGACACTGAGGAAACCCATGGCAACAGTACACTGTGTAAGTGGGAGGCCCTTGTATGTGGGACTCACCATACCTACCACCACCATACTTGCCTACCCCAAACGTTGACACAACTCACATGATAACCACATTAGGGAAATCCTCTATAGGTGTTCCCACATCATTAAATTACTTTTGAGTTTCTAACTAAAACATCATATCACATAAACATTCAAATCATTAATCAAAACATGCTAAGCTTCCAAAAGTATAATTATATTTTCAAACCAACTTAATTTTACCAGACATTAAAAGGTTCCAATGACTCCTTACATCATGTTCATTTTGAATACATTTATAAAGTATTTTACAATCATTTCCAATTTTAATACTATTTTAAATCCAAACTAAAAACTTGCATCTCACATCATGTTTCCAAATAGGCCTTCAAACCATTCAGAGACCAATCATGTCCCAAAATTCCAAATTATCCATGTTTTAAAGGAAACATTTGAAACCACTTTTAAAACCACATAATTTACCACACACACACCTTTTAGAAATCAATGTACTATTTGAGAATCTGAGGTTCAAGGAAAACATTTTATTAAGGTTCCATCTTCATTTGAATGATCATCCCTGTGTAAACCTAACACCCACATGGATGTGAAAACATCTAATGGAACACCGAAAACCATTTTCATTTCCAAATTCGCAACATGATTTCAAACCAACCCAAACCCAACATTTACACATAATCTCAAAATTTCGAACAAACTCTTAAAAATAGAGATAACCCTTCCAAAATATTTCACTAAAAGTATCCAAATTAAAAATTGGGATCTAAATCGTGAATCATGTCATACATAAATTCCTAACTGTACAATCCACAAAAATACTCACATAATTTCAAATTATTTATCCCACAATGCTATCATAACACAAAGAAGTTTAAGCACTATTCAAAACACACAATTTCATTTTAAAAATAATAATTTATATTTTAAAAAACACATTATGTTCTTATATATATAAAATACTTAAATAAATACCTTTAAAAACAGTTTAAATAATTTTTTCTCAACAAAACAAATTCCACAATAATACAAGAAAACACACAATAATCAAGTGAAATACATTTATATATTATTTAAAAATATCAAATAATCAAATGGAATGTATTTGAAAGGAAATTGGTGGAGACACTGATGTGGCTCTCTTTTTAAATTTTTTTTGTCACATCTTTTTTACTTGATTTTTATGATTTAATTAATTATTTAATCACATTATACTAAATAATTGTAATTTTGAATTTTTAAAATTAAATTTTTTAATTAAAAAAAATTAATTTATTAAGTATTTTTAGTCTTTAAAATATTGATTTTAATCTTACTTATCTTATCGAAATTAATTTTTTATAAATTTTTTTTTGTTAATTCTAATATTCTCACTTTTTAATAATTTGATATTAATAATAAATTGTCACTTAATATCCTTATTTTTGTTATTATTTACATAGACATAAGATCAATATTTTATCCTTTAATTTAGTTTTATTAGAATAGATTAGCAATGTTAAATAATATGTCAAATCATCCTGCTAACTAATTAAGTTAATAATCTTAGTTTAAATTCCATAAAATTGATTGCTTTTAACTTTATGTATTCACATATTTATTTAATTAATTAATTTAGAGTTTTAATATAATAATTGATTAATTTTATGTATACAATTATATTATTTATTCATTACCTTTTGTTTTATTCTATAGGTGAGGTAAGAAAGAGCCATCAGTGACTTATTAAGTCACTGATGCTACCTTATTTTTATTTACTGCTTACCCTGTAAATAGTTTAAATAGTATTTTTAATTTAAGTCTTTTAAAATTTTTGTTTATCAATTATCCAGTTCATAATTTAACTATTATCAATTAAAATTTTTAATTGCGAGATTAGTGTTTTATGTTTAATATTAATCCTATTTTAAATTTATGGTGTTTATCTTTATTGTAATTAATTATTTTTAATAATTTTTTTAAATAACATAAGTTTTAATTTTTAAGTTCAATTTGTGTTTTTTGGAGGTCATAGTTAGTTTTTTATTTTTGTTTTTTCGGTGACCCTTTTATTTTAATGAAATGGTGAGCTTTTATTTTAATTACCTGAATCCTTTTATAACAGTGAACCTCTTTATGCATTGGTGACTCTTTTATTTTTATTTTTTTCTTTCTAATAGTGATCTCTATGCCACTGATCCTCACTATTTTTTTCTTTCAACTATCGATAACGATATCAATAATCAATGGTGACCTCTCTTTCTATTTTTGTATCTGTGACCGCATTTCTCAATGGTGAGATTTTATTCTCATCAGTGACCTTCTCCCTTGTTTTCTTTACTATCGGTAACCTCCCTCACCGATAGACATCCATTGCTTCTCCTTTCTCCCCTGCACCTCACTATTAGCTTCATTGATCGCACCTCCCCTACTTCAATCCATTCACGCACTCACCATAGTTCACTTACTTCGATACCCTTTTCAAAGTTTTACCATCCTACCAGTCACCGACTTGGCCAAACAAGATTAAACTTACATTCTTATCAATTTCCACATTCCACAAAAGAATGAAATTAACCCAAATGTAGATCGTAATTTTAGAATCTAACATCACCGTAGCTTGAAATGGAACCTCCAAAAAGGATTTCTTCATCGCCTTCAATTTGAGTCTCTTTAAACATGAGATCAGTCACCACCCCATGCAGAGAGATGACCTTATTGGCATATTGAGCCACCATCATATCTCCAGATTTGGAGAGGAACCCGTTGTCCACCGCAATGAGAATCATGTGAATCCCAACAAGCCGCCGCACCGGAAGGCTGAGTCTCATCACTTCTGGAGTTGTTGTCATGAGTTGAGCAGAAGACACCACCAGATCTGCACTTTTTGAATCCATCGTATGTCACCATGGAATAAGGATGTCATTGATGTCTGAATCTCACACCGTGCTAACCATTACCACGCTGGATCTGGAGAGCCATAATATTATCCTACATGCTGAAGAGTTTTGTCACTTGTGAAGGAGGAACCGAGCTGCTTGAGTCCTCGTTGTCGTAGAGAAGAAGAACACCCCCCACTATTGCACCGTGATTTAGTGGGATAAGAAGCTAGCTATAGTAAAAATAAATTGAAATAAAAACTAAATTAACAACATAAACTAAAAATAACTAAATAAAAATATAAAACTATTGTATTTTTAATTAATAATCAATACAAGATAATCAATTTCTAAAATATAATTAATAATTTAACTAACTAAATTAAAACTTTAATTAAACTAAATTAATTAATAATAAATTATAAATTGAAATGAACAAATTATTAACTTATTGTTGCATTTTAAATTTTTATAATTATTTTAAAATATATAAAATAAAAATACCAATAATAATTTATAAATAAAATTAGAATAAAATAAAATATTTAATAAGATAATAATTAAATATTAAAAATAATAATTAATTTAATAATTAATATTGAATTTATTAGTTAATAAACTAAACTAATTAATATATTGTTTAGAATTAAAATTTTAACAATTTATAAATTTAGATTGGGAAACTTAATTTAATTCATTAATGAACTAATAGATATATTTTTTCGCAACTAAAGATAACATTAATTAATATATTAAATTGAATAGGTTAATTGATTTAATTACTTAATCATAATATTTAATAAATAATAATTTTAGTTTTAGATTAAATTAAATTTACATCTAATAACTGTTAAGGGATTTATCTATTTTTATAAATTATTTTATTATCATGTTTTAATAGTTTTTAACTTTCATTTAGTTGTTCATTAATGTTCAGGTTCAAACCAAAGTCAAAAAAACGTCTAGGTTCAGTCAACTAACTCAACGAAAGTTTGTTATGTGAGAAAAACTAGTAAGATGTGACAGTCCCGAAAAAACACACGTGTGCGGTGCACATGTGAAAGACATTTAAAGTTGGTGGAAAGATACGGAAACATGTAGTAGATGACGGAGTGTGTTTAAAATATATAAAGGATGAGATTCATAAATTCATTCTATGAATATTCATTCATGGAGGGCACCATTGGAGATCTAAGAGCTTCTCTCTCATTAGGTGCATATGGAGTCTGTAGGGCGACTCTAAAACCACTTCCTAGAGCTGGAGGAGTTAGAGAGCAGAGCATCATGTCAGGAGTTTATCATTCATATTTAATATATATTTTTACTTTTTCTAGTATGATTCAATTAATGTTCTAATAATATTAATGTTTTCTAGATAAATTTTTTGTTCAGGGATAATTTGAAGTTGCACTGGTTATCTGTAAATGCTTTTTTCATTTCATCATTATATGTATTCAGTATTGATTGGCGAGGTCAATACTGAATTCATTAAATTGAATTGTTCCAATAAAATTTAATTTTGAAATTTCACAATCATTTGGAAGATTTATTGTGAATACATAATTTAAAATATAATAAATTATTAATACTACATGACTTACGGTGAGTTTGTCTTTTGTCATTTTTCAAACGGTTCACAGTTGATTTATTTTAGAGTGGAAAACTATAGAATAGACTGGCTAGTATGATATATCTCCTGGAGAGGGAGGTAATTCATACTCTTATGGTGGCACTTTGTGATATCTTTTATGTGAATTGAATTGCTTTTAGAACCCGTAGAATGAAGATTTTTCTCTAAGGATTTAAATAGATTGTTTATTTATCAGTGATTTTATATCTTTGTTCCCCATTGTTTTCAACTATTTCTCACTTAAACATAGTCTAGATACATGATCTGTAGTGTTCTATCACTTCACTACATAATAAATGATATAAAAAAATAAAAAGTGAAAAAAATAGAAAATTCACTCCGCTGCAGACAATCGTGCAGTTTTAGAAGGTTTTTAGAAGAATAGTGGTCAGAATTGCCTTCCCTATGGGTTCGCCACTGCTTGCTACCTATATATTAGTTAGTAGGAATATAAATTTAAAACATTGACTAGCCTCAATTATGGTTCAGGTCAGGTTTTTGGCACCATTTCCAGGGAAGGCACGTGCCATTACTCATAAAAAAACTAAAAAAACACATATATAAAAATCTAAAAAATTGAAAAACTTGGAAATTAAAAAAAATGTTTCACTTCATCCTGAACTATAAATATTTTATTTATATTTGTGCAATTTTAATTGTTGATCTTGTTTGTATGAGCACAAGAAACTCTAATATAATTCTAGAGCCACTAAACATTGAAATAGACAAACATTTAAGTTCTCTTAGAATAATGAAGAACAAAACAGAAATGGAAAACATAGAGAGTAGAGTTCCTGATAACAACATTCAAAACCATACAAAACTCATAAAATTAAATGAAAAGCCTATAATGAGGGAGTTTTAACTTCCTCAAGTTTCAAGATATCCATCATCCATCAGACATAGTCCTAAGGCTCGAAATTATGAACATAAACAATCACTCATCTCATTGTTTCCTACTTTAAATGGGATCTCTAATGAGGACTCTATTTCTTTCATTAGAGACATCTATAATATGGTGCAACAACTACCTCTTCTAGGACTCACAAAAAATGAACTTGTAATGAGAGTATTTCCCTTTTACCTTAAAGGGAATTCTAGAAATTGATTTCTGAGTCTAGATGAGAACATTTTGGAAAACTGGGATCAAGTGTACAACTATTTTATTATGAAATTAAATCCCCAAAGACTTTGAGGAAAACTCGGAACAAAAAATCACTAGTTTTTATCACGAGGATGGAGATGATTTTCATGAACCTTAGGATAGATTTATGGATCTTCTTAGGTAGTGTCCCCATCATCAACTCCCATATCACATTCTTATGGATACCTTTTATGAAGGGCTATCATCCTCAAGATAGAATCTATAGACCAAGAAGCTGGGGGAAATTACAATGACAAACTAAATGAAGAACATAGAAAATTTAATAATAATCATGCTCTAAACTCACAACATAAAAATTCAAGAATGAAAATAGTTAATAGAAATGTTAATTAAAGCACTGGTTCAATGAATGAAACTCAAGCTCAACTTGTTGAAATCACAAATTGACTTCAATCCTTAATGAACCAGAATTCAAAATAAACTGTTAACCAACATGGATGTCAAAAAACCATCCAATATTTAAGGGAACAGTGTGTCCAGTGTGTTTTGTTTTGGCATACTGAAATCTTCTGTACTAATTTTGATATACCATCCTAAAAACAAGAAAACACAAACTTTGTAAAATATATTCCTAGGATTCCTTCCTAAGAAGTTCTATTTTCAAAAAATTACATCCATGTCTATATAAACCATCCAAATTTTTCCTGGAAAGATAAAGGCTTAATTAAACAATCCACTACCCATAATTCCCCTAATAAACCTAGTCTAAATTTTCTAAATCTACAAAGGGGTGAGTCTTCAAATATAAAAGAAAACAATGATAATAAAATGTCTTTTAATCTTGATATCATCTCGAATAATCTATCCAAATATAAAAATCTATATGATTCTGATAAAATTCAAACAGATTTTGGAATGCAAAACATGGAAATAGATCATGGTCAACTTGTTAGGGATTTTTCATCTTGGAAAAAAGTAGACTTCATAATATCACTGAACTTAATCTTAGAGATAATGTTATGTCTATTGTCACTATAAGTGGGATTAATAGTCAAGATTTTTCTGAAAATCTCAATAAAAATGCCCACAATTAAAATTTGATTCAATCTAGAAATAAAACATTTCTTTGTTCACATGATGGATATACATAGAATAGTAATGAAATGATCAAAATTTTAATTTTTCACCTCAATCTCAAGCTAAAACTTCATTTAAAATTCAAAGGAATAAATTAAAATAAAAAGTTAATGAAGAGGTGATGGATATACCTACTTTTCTTAAAAAAAATTCCCCACCCATCCCTTTCCTTGAGAAGTTGAAACCACAAAGTAACACAAAGGATGAACTTATTCAGTTCCTTAGTCTTCTTTCCAAACATCAAGTGAACATTCAATTCATTCAAGCTTTAATTCAAATTCCAGTTTACATGAAATCTTTTAATAAAATTGTTTCAAAAAAACACAAGAAGATTTTTTTACATACAGCCTCACTGAAGAGTGCTTTATTGGGATTCAAAAGAAAATCCCACATAAACTAAAATAACCTGGTAGTTTTTTCAAGCCTTTCACACTAAGAAACTATGATAAGATTATCTGCTTATATGATTTAGGTGATAGAAATAATCTGATTCCATACTCACTATTTCCACAGTTGAGGATCAGTGATCTTCAACCCACCACAGTCATATTTTAGTTTGCTGATAGATGTTTCACTCACCATGTGGGTAAGGCAGATGACTTTCTAGTTAGGGTTGGGAAGTTGTTTCTTCCAGCAAACTTTATAGACCTAGACATGGAGTGTGATCAACAGGTCCCCATCAACATGGGTAGGCCCATCTTGGCCACTGGTGGTGGTATCATTGATATTTCTAAGGGTCAGTTATTTTTGAAAAGTGGATAACAACAAGAAGAGTTCAATGTGCTTAAAAATGTTAAAGGACCAACTTTTTCTGAAAACTGTTCAATGGTAGAGTCCTTAAAGAATGAGAAATCAATTAATAATTCTGATGAATTTGAAAATCAATTCTTTAATGAAGAAAATAATTATGAATGAGAAAATACTTTCGAATCTATTCTATAAGTTAAAAATACTGCACGCATTCTAAATTCTAAATTTTTTTATGAACTAGTCAACTATCTAGTTTCTACTATAGAAGGGTCCTCTGTTTCCGAACATAGGAATTTTATGAGTGAATTATAGGTTGTTTCTATTAACACCAACCTTTCTGAAAACATTTAGGATGTCGAGGGAGATTTTTTAAAATAATTAGATGATTATTCTTTGATTAAGTTGTGAAAATCTGATCTGGAAATGCGGGACAGTGTGTTTCCCACTTTGGAAAGCATCACATTTACTTCTAAATATGAGCATGAAATTGAAAATATTTCCAAATTTTAAACTCATTACAATAAATATGTTTAATATCTTGGACCACCCAGGCCTAAGAGTCTTCCTTCGAGTGTTAAACCACCCAGTCTTGAACTGAAACCAATCCTTGCTCTTCTTAAATATTCATTTTTGGGTGAGAACACCACTTTTCCTATTATAATTTCTTCTGAACTAAATAATAATTAAGTGGAAATATTGTTGAATTTTTTTAAGAGGTTTAAATCTTCCATAGGCTGGACAATAGTTAATATCAGTGGTATTATTCCATCATTTTGTATGCATAAAATACCAATCAAACATGACCATAAACCTAGGGTAGAGTGTTATATAAGGTTGAATCCAAACATTATAGAATTTGTGAGAGAGTAATTGATTATGTTATTAGACACTAGAAAGATATATCCCATTTTCGATAGTGTTTGGGTCAGCCTTGTTTGGGTTTTCCCCATGAAGGGAGTTTCACTATTGTTAAAAATGAAAAGAATGAAGAAATCCATGTTTGGAAAGCCACAAAATGGAGAGTCTGTATAGATTATAGGAAGCTTAATGTAGCCACTAGGAAGGACCATTTTCCAATGCCCTTCTTGGATAAAATTCATGAGAGGCTTACAGGGAATGAGTTTTTCAATTTTCTGGATGGGTATTCTGGTTACAACCAGATTCTTGTTTCTCTAGAGGATCATGAAAATGCCACTTTCACATGCCCTTTTGGGACTTTTTCTTATAGGTGGATGCCCTTTGGGTTGTGAGGATCTCCAGCCACCTTTCAAAAGTGTATGACGGATATCTTTTCAGATTTGATTAAAAGAATCATTGATGTTTTTATGGATTATTTCTCTATTGTGGGTATTACTTTTGATACTTGTCTTGGAAATATTGAGTTATTATTAGAGAGATGAATTGAAACCAACCTTGTTCGTAATTGGAAATAGTTACAATTCATGGTCACAAAAGGTATAGTGCTTGGTCATAAGGTTTATTAAAGAGTTTTTTATGTTGATACTTCTAAGGATGAAGTTATTCAAAAATTGAAACCTCCTGTAAATGTTTAATGGATTAGAAGTTTCCTAGGACATGTTGGTTTTTTCTAGAGATTAATAAAATATTTTTCTAAAATAACTAAGCTCGTATGTTATTTGTTGGTAAAGGATGCACATTTCAATTTTGATGAAAATTGTTTGAAATCTTTTAATCTGATTAAAGAGAAACTCACTATATCACCTATTATCAATGCACCTGACTAGAAACTACCTTTTAAACATATGTGTGATGCTAGTGACATGTTTGTATGTGTTTTCCTTGGACATAAGAAAGATAGGATGTTACATGTGGTGTATTATGCTAGTATATTGCTAGATGAATCCCAAAACAATTTCACCACAACTGAAAGTGATTTATTAGATGTCGTGTTTACTTTAGAGATGTTTAGACTGTACTTGTTAGGTTAAAAAGTCATTTTTTTCACTGATCATTCTTCTTTAAAATACCTACTATCTAAGAATTAATCTAAACCCATGCTTATTAGATAGATTATATTGCTACAAGAGTTTGATTTAGAGATTATATATAAGAAGGGAGCTAGAAATTAAGTTCCTGAACACCTTTCTAGGATTCCTCTTATTCATTTTGAATCTGATGATTCTAGGGAGATTCACTCTTCCTTTCCTGATGAAAAGCTGCTTATTGTGTCAATTAGGGAATCTTCTTGGTTTGCAGATTTTCCCATCTTCCTGGATGTAGGTGTCTTCTCCAAAAATATGTCCAATAACTAAAGATAGAAGTCCATTTATGAGCTTAAATATTATCTTTAGGATGATCCTCTATTGTTTATGAGATATTCTGATGGTATTTTTAGAAGGTGTGTACCTGAAAAAGAGATGATACCTATCTTAGAGAGTTTTCACTCCTCACCTTGGGGAGGTCACCATGGTGGTGAAAGAACATCTCAAAAAGATTTACAATCTGGTTTTTATTGGCCTACACTTTTTATGGATGCGAGAATCTTTGTGGTTGGTTGTGATAAATGTCAGAGGCTATGCAATGTTGGTAGGATGTAGGAGTTACCCCAAAAATGAATTCTGGAAGTTGAAATTTTTTATGTTTGGGTTATTGATTTTATGGGTCCATTTCCATCATCTCTTGTGAATGAGTATATTCTTGTGGCAGTTGACTATGTTTAAAAATGTGTTGAGGCAGTTTCACTTCACAACAATCATGCCAATTCTGTAAAAAATTTGTGAAGAAGAAAATCATTACAATATTTGGAGTTAAAAAATATTTTATCAACGATAATAGAAAACACATTATGATCTCTATGTTTAAAGAATTTTTGGAGAAATATGGTTTTGTTCATAAAATATGTACTCCTTATAATCCATAGTCTAGTAGACAGGTGAAAATTTCTAAGAGGGAACATAAACAGATACATGAGAAAACTGTGTCAACTTCTAGGAAAGTCTGGTCTCTTAAATTCGAGGAATCTTTATGGTCAAATAAAACTTCTTTAAAGACCCCAATAAGTTTTTATCCTTACAGGATGTTTTTTTTGGAAATTCTTTCATTTAGCTATGGAGTTGCAACACAAGTCTTAGTGGACAGTTAAGGCTCTTAACATTTATTTTAAGAGTGCTGCTGGTGAGAGGAGATTACTTGAGCTGGGTGAACATGATGAGATTAAGAGAGAGAGTTATGAAAATTCAAGGATTTATAAATATAGGACTAAAATATTTCATGATTATATCCTTCAAAACAAAGAATTCAAACTTGGATAGAAGGTTCTTATTTTAAACTCTAGGCTCAAACTCTTTCCTAAAATGTTGAATTCAACGTGGTCCGGACCTTTTACAATTGTGAGGGTGTTGAATAATGGAACTGTGGAAATTATAGGTGAAGAGAACAAACCCATGTTGGTTACTGGGATGAGGTTGAAACATTATTTTGAGGGACCACCAAAGGGCTTGGCTTCCTTCATAGTGTTTGAAACCTGATCTTGAAGAAAGTCCGGCTAAGGAATCTAAAACATAGCACTGCATGAGAGGCAACCCATTTTTCTTGTTTCGTTTACTATGTTTCATTATTAACATTGAATAAAGTGCTTCTTCTGTGTTATGGTTTCATGAAATTCCTATTACTACTCATTCTTGGTTTTTTGTTTTGTTTCTGAGTTATCAAGAAGCTACTACTTTGTCATATATAGAGTGGAATTCCCTGCAGCTTTAATGATAAACTTTGGTTCATCGATGTTTTTTATTCTTTAGTTTGTACTCAATTTTTTGATCCTTTCCAATATAATAAAAAAATTTAGTCACGGTAATTACTATCAGTGAGATTGTGATTGATTCCTTAAAAATTATTCTTGTATAAAATTCTGCTACATGTGTACAAAAATTTATGTTTCATGGATTGAAAAGTATAAAATTCCACTACATGCATTGCTACTAAAATATAAAAAAATCTTATGTTTTAAATTCTGCTTGTATTGCAATGAATGTCTTCTTGTATAAAAATCTACATGTGCCTGTTGGTTTGACCTGAAATTCATTGTTCATAAAATCTTCACTGTTACAAATTAAGTGGGGGGTACATGCTTGTTGGTTGTTGTGTTTTTCATTAAAATTGATTTGATAAGGGGTGTTAACATGAATTTTCCTGTTATACTGAACATTAATTTGAATCAAAAATTTCTGATTGCTACACCCTATCCACTCTGCAGCCACAAGTAACATTATTGGTTTCTACTTTAATGGAAACTTTGTGTCACTGGACTTAAATGTTAGTTCAGGTCCATTCATCTGAACTTGTTGTAAGTTAATTTTTTGTGAAAAAAAAATTCATTGCGAACATCAAATAGAACTTTTATACATGTATTAAATCATCTATTTTCAAAATTTCTTTTGAACATAAAATGTCAAATTGTTATTATACATGTTTAGAAGTCAACTTTAGGGATATAGTTGGGTTTTAAGTGTGGGGGAGGGGGTCAATTATTCACTATGCTAAATTGTGCTTAAGTGAAATCCCATCAATTCCCACTACAACATAAATATTTTTTAAAAAATGGTTAATTTTTTTCAAAATTCAATCATAATTTTAGGCTTTACACTTTACTCTAATGATTCTTGCCTAAGTAAAATTCTTTTCTAGTAGTTAAGGACTACTTTGAATCTTTTGTTAATGAGGTTGGATGATTGATGAGTGATCTATCTTAGTGGTTTTATGGAAATCTGGTTTAGGAACTACTTTTGAGATTGTTTTGGGTGATCTATTTTTGGAGTTATGATCATAACCCTTGGAACTAGAAGTTTGATCTTGATTCTAGTGAAATTATTTTGGTTTAATTGTTAATTTAATTTCAATAATGAGACATTGTAAATTTTTTTCATACAAATATTTTGAAACTGTAGTAGTCTTGGCATATGGGATCCCACGGTGAGTCTCTGAGACCCTAGATGATGGGTTCATTTCTGCTAACATTAAGCCCTCTCTTCAACTTGAATAAGTGCATTACTTAGTTCTTAGCACAGTGATACATGGCTTAAAATAAAATAAATTTTCTAGGTTCAAAACCGAGTTCATTAAGGTGAGGGGAATAATGAATTCCAAATGAAGAAGGGGTCAATTGGTTTATATGTGAGTCATTTAGGTTGTTTCATTAAGGTGGTTCACAAAGAATATATATATATTTGGACCTTAACATTGAGTCAATGTACATGGTTCCTCTTGTAAATTTTTAATACCACATAAATTTTACATCATTTCACCCTCAGACTTTGGACAAAAACTTGGATTGAAATTAGTCTCTACTTATTATCACTTATGAGGCATGACACTTTCATTGCTTGATGATTCATTTCTCTCCTAACTACCAATTAGAATTTGATTATTAGAAAGGATTCATTTGATTTGTTCATTTTCTAAAATACTATTGACACTTTTGGCATCTGTTTTTATGTGATGGACATGTTACAGTTTGATCTGAATCATAAATACTACAGTATGTCTTTCATTAATAATAAAATATGGGATTTTTTGAGGTAAAACAATGCCTAATTGTGGGGGAATTTTTTGTGGCTCTATTTTTGCGTAGTTTTTTCACAAATTGTTACTTAATTTTTATGATTTAATTAATTATTTAAGAACTTCATACTAAATAATTTTACTTTTGTATTTTTATAATTAAATTTGTTCATTAAACCATTTTTATAATTAATAATTTATTTTTAGTCTTTAAATTAATAATTTTAATCTTACTTATCTTATCTATATTAATTTTTTGTTTATTTTTTTGTTAATTCTAATATTCTCAATTTTTAATAATTTTATATTAATAATAAATAGTCATTTAATATCCTTATTTCTGTTTTTATTAACAAAGAATTAATTTTAATATTTAATCCATTAATTTAGTTTCATTAGAATAGGTTAACAATCATAAATAATATTTCCAATCATCCTGTTATGTAATTAAGTTGTAAATTTTATTTTAAATTAAATAAAATAGTTTACTTTTAACTTTAATTATTCACTTAGTTATTTAATTAATTAATTTAGTGTTTTAAAATAATACTTGTTTAATTTTATGTATGCAGTTAGATTATTTAATCATTACCCTTTGTATTTAGTCTGCTAGTGAGGTAGGCAAGATCCATCGGTGACATGTTGGGTCACTGATGCTACATTTTATTAATTACTACTTACCTAGTAAATAGTTTATATAGTATTTTTAATTTAAGTCATTTAGCATTTTGGTTTATTAATTATCCAGTTCTTAATTTAAGTATTATCAATTAAAATTTTTAATTACAACTTTAATGTTTTAAGTGTAATAACAATCCTATTTTAAATTTATGGTATTTATCTTTCTTTAAATTAATTAATTTTAATATTTGATTTAAATAACTTAAGTATTCATTTTTATTTTTAATTTTTCTTTTTTTATGGTCACCTTTAGTTTTCTATTTTTGTTTTATCGAGGACCCTTTTATTTTTTGGCAACAGTTCGCTTTTATTTTAATTACTGCTAAACTTTTATAACGGTGAACCTCTTTATGCACTGGTGACTCTTTTATTTTTATTTTTTTCTTTCTAATGGGGATCCCTATGCCGCTGCTCCTCACATATTTTTTTCTTTCGACTATCTGTAACCTTATCATTTAGAAATGGTGACCTTTATTTCTATTTTTGTATTGGTTACCTCTTTTCTCAACAGTGAGATTTTATTCTCATCAGTGACCTTCTCCATTTTTTCCTATTGGTAACCTCCCTCACTAATAGACATCCATTGGTTCTCCTTTCTCCCATGCACCTCTCCGTTAGCTTCTTCGACCGAACCTCCCCTACTTCAACCCATTCAAGAACTACCATATTTCACTTCTTTTCTATACCCTTTTAATAGTACCACCATCCTACCAGTCACTGACTTAACCAAACTAAATTAAACCAACACACTCTTCAATTTCTCGATTCAACAACAGAATGAAATTTACCCAAATGTAGATCTTAATTTTAGAATCTAACATCACAGTAGCAGGAAATGGAACCTTCGCAATGGACTCCTTCATCCCCTTCAATTCGAGTCTCTTTAATCTAGTTTTCTATCACCACCCTGTACATAGAGTCGATTCGGTTGGCATTTTGAGCCATCATCGCATCACCATATTTGTAGAGGAACTCACTGTCCACCGCTGTAGGGATCAAGCGAATCCCAACCAGCTGCTACACCAGAAGGTCGGGTATCTTTATTGATGGAGTTTTGGTCATGAGTTGAGAAGAATCCACCACCATATCTGTACTGATTGAAGCTTATGTAAGTCACTATGGAAGAAGGATTCTGCTGAGGCTTGAAGCTCACACCACGCAATCCCTTGGCGCGCTGGATCTGGAGAGTCGTGATGTCATCCTACTAGCTGAAGAGTTTTGTCGCTGGTGAAAGAGGAGACGAGCGGTTAGAGTCCTCACTATCGCAGATAAGAAGACCACACCCCCCCCCACACACACATCTACACCGCGATTTGGGGGAGAAGAAGAGATCTTTAATAAAAATAAATTAAAATAAAACTAAATTAAAAACATAAACTAAAGATAACTAAATAAAAATATAAAACAATTTTATTTTTAAATAAATATTAAATAAAATATAATTAATTTATAAAACTGAATAAATAATTTAATTAACTAAATTAAAGCATTAATTAAACTAAATTATTTAATAATAACTTCTAAATTAAACTGAATAAATTATTAATTTAATGTTTCATTTTAAATATTTATAATTATTTTATAATATATAAAATAATAATAATAATAATAATTTATAAATAAAATTAGAATAAAATAAAATATTTAATACGTTAATAATTTAATATTCAAAAAATAATTACTTTAATAATTAATATTGAATTTCCTAGTCAATCAACTAAACTAATTAATATAATATTTAGAACTAAAATGTTAACAATATATTAATTTTGATTGAGAAAATTAATTTAATTCATTAATTAACTAATACATATCATTTTTTCAAATAATGTTAACATTAATTAACATATTAATTTAATAATTTAATTGCTTAAATTACTTAATAATATTATTTAATAATTAAAAAATTTAGTTTTAGATTTATTTAAATTTCCAACTAATAACTGTTAAGTGATTTATCTATTTTTATCAATTGTTTTATTATCATGTTTTTACATTTTTTAACATTTTTTTAGTTGGTCTATAATGTGATGGTTCATACCAATGTCAAACACACGTCTAGGTTCACTAAACTAACTCAGCAGGAGATAGTTACGTGAGAAAAAACAGTGTGACATGTCAGTCACGAAAAAACGCTTGTGTGCGGTGCACATGTGAAGGACATTTAAAGTTGGTGGAAAGATGCGGTGACATGAAGTAGATGACAGAGGGTATTTAAAATAGGGAAAGGTGGAGATTCATGGGGAGTCATTTGAGGGATATTCATTGAAGAAGGGATCCATTAGAGATCTGAGATCTTCTCTTTCATCAAGAGCATAGGGAGTCCGAAGGGCAACTCTGGAACCACTTCTTGGAGTTGGGCGAGTTCGAGGGAAGGGAATCAGCTTGGGAGTTTATCATTCATATTCAATCTAGTTTTGTAAATTTTTCTAGTATGTTTCAATTACTGTTATAAAAATATATATGTTTTCCAGCTAAATATTTAGTTCAGGGATAATTGGATGTTCCATTGGTTATATTTAAATGTTCTTTTTCACTTCATCATTAGATGTATTCGATATTGATCAGTGAGATAAATACTAAATTAATTAAATTCCATTGTTCCACAAATATTTTATTTAAACATTTCACAATCATTTGGCGAGATTGATTGTGAAATCATATTTTAACAGATAATTAATTCTGAAGATTACATGACTTACGGCGAGTTTGTTATGTTTTCATTTTTCAAACTGTTCAGAATTGATTTATTATGGAGTGGGGAACTCAAGAATATATTGGAATGTATGCCTTAACTCCTGGAGAGGGAGGTAATTCATACTCTTATGGTGGCACTTTACTATATCATTTATGTGAATTGAATTTCATTTAGAACCAGTATAATTGATATTTTTCTCCGAGTGTTTAACTTGATTGTTCGTTTATCAGTGCTATTATATCTCTATTCCCCTTTGTTTTCAACTATTTCTCACTTTAATAATGTTTAGATAAAATATTTGTAGTGTTCTGTTGCTTTAATTTTTAATAAAGAATATAAATAAAGTATAAAAGTGAAAAATCGAAAATTAACTCTACTGTAGAGAACAGTGGAGTTTTATAAGGTTTTTAGAGGAATAGTGGTCGTAATTACCTTCAATGTCGGTTTGAACCTTCTTTCCCTATATACAGTAGTTAGTAGGAATATCAATTTTAAACATTGACTAGCTTCAATGATGATTCAAGTCAGACACCAACCTCATTATAGTTTGGATGCAACAAAACATTGGTAGAAGGGAGATCTAATCCAGAGACATGATCCACAAACCCTCACATCCATGAAATCTACCAAAATCTTCCAACTATAACTCTAGGGTTTTCCTAGAGATAAATCCACCAAAAAACAACAAAAAACTATTCGAGAAGATAGAGAGGATTGGTATATCAACTAAAAACCATAATATTTTTACCAAGGAAGCTTGGTGAAGCATCAAAGGATAGAGGATAACAAAAGAGAGAGGGATTTAGGTCTCCCTTAATGTCCCAATAAAAACTAAGGGTTGGAAATCTCGAAAGGGTCTAAAAATAGGGCATGGTAGTTTATGGAATTTAAGACATTAAAAATACGTGCTAACTGCATAGTTTTGACGCATAGTTTGATAATCATTATGCCAACTGTGAGCCCTCTACAGGTAAAAGGGGAACCTTGTACGGGTTGGACGCACAGTTTCTAAACCGTGAGCCTACCATTACGAATTCCTATGTCTAATTCCAAAACAAAATAGTAAAATTGATTCCTATTTTCCCTAACATGACATAACATGTTCTCACCACCACTAGACACAAAAATTAAGATGCACAGTTATGTGATTGAAGTCCCATGATTTACCTAAACTATGATCTAACCTTGCACAGGACATAGAATCACCCAGGACTTACAAATTTCAAAAAATTAAATAAGGGATCACCCTAAACCTCAACCAAAAACATCCAAAGAGGATGAAATAAAATAATAAAATAATTTCTAATTTTGGGGTGTGACAATTATCCCCACCAAAAACACTTTCTACCCCCCATAATGCCAACCAGCCAAAATATAACCAAACTCAATCCCAAATTCATAACAAGCTGAACAAAACCATGAACCTTGGCATGAACATTATCTTCACAAGTCACACCTGACTGACTATAGAGGAAACCACATAAAAATAACAATATACAAATAGAAGAGGGTTTTCCCCACCAAAATAACTCAACTAACATGAAACCATTAAAACTCTCAACACCACTGGGAACTCCAAACTATATCCAACAACCCCAAGCACAAGGTAAAACCAAAAAAGACATCTATGATTAATATAAAACTAAAACACAATCCATCATTTCCCAATCCAAAAAATTTCAAAAAATATAACAAATGAAAACTAAAACTGAGACTCTCCCACACAATGGATAAATAAACTCAATGTACAAAATACAATTTAAATACTCATATTAAGAGAAACATAACCACTTGAATATCAAAGGAATCAAAAGGTAAAACATTCATAATAGTGAGATATTATAAAACAACAAAAAAAACATAAACAAGAAAACATCAAATGTCCCCACCATACATAGAAGAAAATATGGACAAGGTACCCCCACTCACATGGTGATTCCTGTCTATGTGAAAAGCATCAGTCTAAGGCATATGGTTGGTGACCTGGTGTTTGAATCATCATCAACCCACAATCAAGAGATGAAATTTTCATATCAAGACTTAGTATTTGGGTATCACTTCTTTCAAAACATCCCTATGTTACCCAAAGGGCCACAACAATGATATCGCTTTGGGTGATTATGACAAGAAGGGTTTGAATGCCCAAACCAACCACACCTAAAACACCCAAGAAAATGGTCTGATGAACTTGAGTCTAGAACCAACTATGGACTCTATAAAAGGATTGGTTCCTCTAGTATGCACTACTCACCAGATTAGGAAACTTCATGAGAAATAGTAGAAACAAGATAACCAACATGATCTATGGAAACCAACTCGGCTAAGAAGGTTTTATCCACCAACTTCTCCAAAATAATATCCATGGTGGATAGATCACTCTCATTGGTCTCTATACAAAGACCCAAAATGAAAAATGAAGGTATCATTAGATCATGTGACACTATATCAGATGGGAATGAAACCACCTCCTTGAAAAGATCTACAAAATCCTTCACTAGCAGATAGAATTTCCAAAAATTCAGGAGCTCTACTTATTTCATTTTATTCACCTCCTCATGTATAATCCATCTAAAAAAAATGGATATAAAAATATCCCATGTCATACCAAATTGAATTTATGGTTGAGTGAACAACTTCCATTCATCCAAATCAAGACCTTCCAACATAACCATAACAGCTTGGACTCTAATAGCTTCTAGAGTTCTTAATGGTCTAAAGATGCTCTATACATTCTAAAGCCACTCCACTACATCTAACGGACCTCGATCATCATGATAGACAGGTAGCACTATAGAATAACTAGAAACTAGGAATGAATCATTAAGATATTTGGGGACATTTCTAGGTAGAATATTCAGAACAATATGAGGAATGGAAATCTAGAATCAACATTAACCCAAAACATAACAGAAAATAAAATCTCAAGAAAAAACAAAATGATCAGAAGACAAAAAAGATATATGAAAAATAAAAAAATATTTTTTAAAAACAACAATTTTTTAGTTCAAAACCACCTTATTCCTTGGAAACATTCCAATGCGAAAAGATAAATTCCACAAAGAACATATCTAAAAGAAAAACCAATTTCAGATATCACATTACTATTTTAAAACCATTTTTGAAAAAAAATTAACCTTTTAATTAAAATACTCACCAATGGAATCCTGTAAACCATTACATATACATCCATCCAATTACACTTGTATCATCCATTAACATGTTCCAACATCCACTTCACATACACCCTCAAATATATGGGAATGTTCATTAGGAGTTCCGAGGGTCACACAATCCATGTCATTATAAAAACCAAGCAGTTAAAATTCTCAATTTATATCATTATCAATTTTGAAACAATAATCTAATTTTTCAAAGCTACTTGGATGAAATAAATTCAATTACAGAAACTATTTTCATTTTTTATGACCACTCTCAACAACCAAACTCATAATAGAACTCAACTCACCCTATCCTACTGATGTGGGGAACCAATGTTCATGCATAACTGAGGGACATGGTTATTGGTCCATTACCCACGTAATAAATGGCCACTAAGAAGACTGTAAACCATGTAGGTGGACTCCACATGTGTAACAACTCCATCTGTTATCCCAACATGACACTAGATCGCTTCCATTTTCATTCCATAATCCAAATACAAAAGGCTGAAACCTTGAACAACTCCTGGAAACTAAAGGATCCAAATGAAGAAGGGTTCATGTTGTCCCTCCCATACCTACCTCCCAAGTCCTGACAGTCCTAGTCTCCAATCTACCTGACACCCAAAATAATAACTCGACTCATATAATATCATTTTTTCATGAACCAAGCTGGATTTCCATCCAACCAAACATCTGAACCAATCTGAGACAAGGCCTAAAGGGCTTTTCCGACCCCCATGCGCAAGTATCTAGTGTGAGACATTAAATTAATAATCATTGGAATGATTTTTCCCTAATAATCTAGGATAAAAAAGTAAAACTAATAAAGGTGAAGAAAAAATGGTAGATGAATCTCAATATAGATGTAAGAATATATCCATGAATAATAGTTGTACAAGACAGAAACAAAAAACCAAATAAAAAACTAAAATTGGACCATTCCAAAAGATCTTTGCATGTCCTCTTAGTCACCACCATCAACAAGATCAACCTGATCCTCTTACGAGCACACGAACTAGAATCCTAAACCAATAAAAGAGGTCGATTCTACTGACATCGAATGGTAAAATTATAGTGTGAGTATAATACCTTAGTAGGATACCACCATAGAATCCCTAAACTTATTTCAAAAAAATAGTATGTAAACACTTTTTAGTAAATATATAAAAAAATTGGTTTTTCTAATTTTAATAATCAACACATATTTTCCTTTATAAAACACTACACCCTATGTCAAATATTTTTAAAATTGACTTACTTTTTTAAAAATCAAATCCAAACAAGATGATACCAATCTATAATAAAAATTAATAAGAAATATAAATAAAAAACCAAGTATAGTAGAATATAAAAAAATACATATAGAGACCATGGAAATTTCATAAATATCTGTTGATCAATACCTAGAAATACTCAAGTCAAATCACCTTTCTGCACATTGTGCATCTCCAGAGTCTATAACGAACTGAAAATTCTAACTATCCAATCCAATGGAACATCTCACCAAGCCCCATATCGTAATGGGGGTATCATCCCGTCTAATCATGGTTGGAAAGAAACCATCATATGAGCCTCTAAAAGTCACCTTAGAAACCCATGGTAAAATTACACTATGTAAGTGGGAGGCCCCATATGTGTAACTCACCTTACCAATACCCACCATGCTTTCCGAACTACAAAACTAAAACCACACACGTGATAACCCACTTATGGTAAATCTTCCTTAGGTGTTCCCACCTTACAACAATATATTCATAGGTTCTAACCAGTCTGTTCCATAATATAAGCCTTCAAACCATTTCTCAAAACATGATAATATGCCTACCATACATTTCAATTTCTAAACCACCTTCATTTTACAAAACAATAATAGATTTCAACATGCCTTACATCATGTCCATTTCAAATTCATTTATAAATAATTCTTCAATATTTTCCAATTTCAATACTATTTCAAATCCAAACTGAATATGTACAACTAACTTCATGTTTCCAAAAAGACAACAAAACATTTAGAGACCAATATTGTCCCAAAATTCCAAATGGGACATGTTTAAAAGGACAAATTCAATACCACATTCAAAACTACATACCGTAGAACACACAAAACATTTAGAAATAAAAGTAAAATTTTAGAAACTGATGTTCAAGGGAAAAAATTTATTGTTCTATTTTCATTTGAATTCTCATCTGTGTGTGTACCTCATTCACACTTGGATGGGCCGTAATCCAATGGAACACTCTAAATATATATAGAAACACCCAAAACCATTTTCATTTCCAAAATCACCACTTTATTCCAAACTAACCCAAACCCAAAATTTAAAAAAAAATAAATATTTATGAAAAATAATTTAAAAACATAGAGAATCCTTCCAAAACATTTCACCACAAGTCATAAAATTATAAAGAGGCATATAAATCAAGTAAATAGTATCTAATTACCAACCATAAAATACACCAAACTACACATACAATTTCAAATTCATGATCCTATAATGATATCATAACACAAACAAGGTTAGTGACTACTGAAAACACACAATTTGATTTTTAAAAGAACATTTTACATTTTAACAAAAACATTATGTACATAAATATATAACATAATTAATAAAACCCCTTCAAAACCACTTTTTCTTATAATTTCCAACACAAAAACATCATACTAATCAATGAAATCACAGAAAAATCATCTAAAATAATTTAGTATATTTTTTTAAAATACCCAATCATCAAATGGAATATATCAAAAAGAAAATAGATAGAGGCCCCTACCTCAACATAGTGTGGATGTGATGCTACTTTAGTAGAAGGGAGATCCAAGCCTCACACATAATCCTCACAACCTAATATCCAAGAAATTACCCAAAATTTGAAAACCCAAACCCTAGAGTTCGTCCAATAGAGAAACCCACAAAAAATGAAAAATAAATAAGAGATAAGAGAGATAGGAAGGGGAAATCTACCAAAAACCCTAACAATCATACGTTGGAAGCATGGAGGAGAATCAAAGGACGGATTAGAACTAAAGGTAGGGCATGGGGCTACCTTGGTGAGCCAAAAATGACCAAATGGGAGGAAAACCAAAAAGGTTCTAAAAAGAGAGGAGGGTAGATTATGGATTTTAAGATATTAAAAATATGGGTTGATCACAAAGTTTGACAAATCATGATGCATACATAATGAACAACTTTGTTCGAATCTAGAACAAAACTGAAATGTTGATGCATGGTGTTCCAAATGGTGTACAACCAATTCACCTTACCACTAGACACCAAAATCAATGCGCAAAATTACCTAAGAGAAGCTGTATGGTTTACCCAAACTATGCTCTAACTGTTCATAGAATAAAAACCCACCCATGAAATATAGATTTTAAAATTTTAAACTAAGTCTCAACCCAAACATCATCCTAAAAGATAAAAAGCCAAATAAAGTATAATGCAAAGGTATTTATCAGTTTAGAGTGTGACACTAATTATATTCTAAAATTATTTATTGAGAATATATTATTCATTCACCAATAAGTTATGGTTTCCTAACCTAACATCACTCTTATAAAAATATGGTTTTTTTGGTAGTATATCAAAAAAATAATTGATATGAGCAAAATTATTCTTGATCTTAAAATTGATTATGTTCAAGGATCTATAATAAATTCTATCTAGAATTTGAAAATGGCCTTATTTTATTTATTTATTTTTGGATAATCCCCTTTTAGCTCTGTTGAGAGGGATCCCTTACATGTCTTATTGACCTAGAGGCACAATTCAAAGTTCATAAGTAGAAAGCCTAAAGACCCAACTACACTAGAACTACCCCTCCATATTATCTTATTTGTTGATGGTGCCATGCTACCCACCTCATAGGATTTATTGTCTTGCATTTCCCAATACAATGATTCATAGGTCCAAATATATATGGGCATGTTGGCATACTATATCTTCATTCCAAATATATTTATCTCTTCTTTGGTGGATGTTACTTGGTTTGATTCCACATATGGTGCCTACTCATATGTTTTTCTGACCTTACTACTTTAGCTCAAAGAGGAATGGGGCCTAAAATCCAATTTACCTAAGACATGCAGTGTCATAGAGGCCTTGTAGTCTAAAGGCCTAACGTTGAAAAAAATGTTATATGGAACGAATTCCAAAATCAGTGTCCCACAGGAACAAATTTTGTGAATAGTTATGATTCTTCAACAACTACTACAACACATGTTGTTGTAACTCAGAAATTCACCCCTGAATGGTTTTCAAACCTGGTAATTTTAGATACAGGATTACAAGGTTTACCCCTCAGAAATCACCTAAACCGCAACTCTATAATCAATAAAAAGTCTCATTGAACAGTATTTATTTTTAATAAAACAAACATAAGAACCCCATGGTGAGGTTCTAAAATGAATTAATCCTTTATATAGAAACTCATTCATATTCATTTTTAATTAAAAATGTTAAACTTAATTCATTAAATAATAGGGTTTTGGAATTATATTAGAATTAAGAACTAATTAAATAGTAATCTCAAAATCTAGATTATATATAATACCAAGAAAATCATCATGAAATATATCCATATATCGAATAACTATTGGGAAATAAAATATATGAATAGTCTCCCAATTCTAAACTATATTTGAAAGCTAAAATTTATTTCCAACATTTAATAGTTTCATAGATTATTTATATTTTATCATTGGTGTAAATTCATTCTTATTTAAAAACTGAAAATCATTATAAAAAAAAATTCTTTGGTTATATAATTTATTTTAGTGTGGTAAATATAAATCCAATCTCTAACTATAATAACAAAAAACTCTATAAGGTAAAGACAAAAAATTAGGTAAATCCATTACACGTACAACAATACGAAGATAATTATAATTTATATTTTCATTAATAATTACTCTAGGATATTTTTGAAAAATATCTTGCTTCATTTCATGAGATGATATATCCAATTTATCAAAAACATGATTGAAAATGAAATAATGTGTAGAACCAATATCAATCATGTCTTTATCATAATCTTAAAAAATATGTAATGTTATTAACACCTCATCTGTGGATGGTACAAAATATATCAAAGTTATCATAAAGGATTTGTCCACACCTTTCTAGGTGTGATCTTGATGATTTTAATTCTCTATTACTATATTTCAATAAGGTTTCACATAATTACCTATATCATTATAATTGAAGAAAATTACCATTTCATATGAGCCTCATCCTAGTTGGTGAGGACTCTTCAAGTTCAATCAAGAGATCCGAGATTAAATCCAGGCAGAGGCATATTTCTGGCACTGTAGGAAAACTATAGTAGGTACTGTAGAAGTACTATAGGGTGTATTGTAGAAGGTACTGGTCAGTAATATAGTAGCCATAACTATTCACCTCTTTGGTTCTAAGGTCCTTCAAGACCATTGTTCCACCCAAGGACTTTATGCCTATTAGGATTTTGGGCCACCTCATGGCCTTTGGTCCAACCATGGCCTTCGGGCCAGTAAGGATTTTATGCAACCTAAAGGCCTTTGGGCCACATGAAATGTTATTGAAACTAGGATTATTTCCAAGGAACAAGGTTCTAGATGGGGATTAAAATCCGGATAATTAATCAGAATAGAGCTAATTGGAAATTTAATAATGAGAGGGTATTGAATTTTCATCGGTACTAGGCATCTGTTACTCTGCATTGGGAAGCTAGCTGAACAACCTTGCGATGGTGGAGAGATGGAATTAATATATATGATGCGTAGGGGAAATTCCATGTAGCCTATTTTCAATGAATTCCCTTAAGGCCCTCAAGACATGTAATGTGATGCTAACCCTACAGGCCATGTAAGGGTTCCCCTTCAGCCCTGAAAAGGAGGATGATCAAAAATAAATAAAATTATGAAGGCCTTAGGACCATTGAGGAAGCAAGTATCTTAACATCTACTATTCATTATTTGATTAATAATTTCCATTTTATTCAATATTCAAATTTCCGAACTTTATACATCTGAAATAATTACAATATTTTATAATACATAATATTTTCTTCTTTTACAATCCTTTTCAGATGATGGAAACATTTTTTTCTCACCTTTTAATTTCTTTGATGGATGGTTCACCATTTCATGTCATATAGGCCATTTATTTTTATTATTATCATGGAATACATGATCATCAATTAAATAAATTTTTACCTTATATGTATATGAAAAATTATTCTCATCATATATTAATTTATAGGAATCAATTCTCTTTAATATCAAGGATTAAATCCTAAGTCAAATCAATTAATTTTACTATCAAATCCCAGAAATAAATTTTTTTGCGCCATGCCAATCACTTGATGTATTATTCATGCATAGAAAATTATTCTCCCATATTATACATCAATTTGAAGAATTTATTTTTAGTCATAAGTTGAAAACTCAAAGGAAAACATTTATCAATGAAACTATCCTTAAATGTGTCTTATTCCATAACATCGATATCTTTGCGTTATATATAATTCATATCCATTGGCTACCATTGAGAGGTTTCACCATAAAATGGTTAAATATAAAGAGTTAAAATTAGATGATATGAAAAACCCATGAATTTTAATATACTCTATTAGGATTTAACCCATCCATCAGCTATAATAGGGTAAGTTGATCCATTGAATATAGGAGGGTGTTTTTAGGAAATTATCTAATGAATTTCTCATCTTTGATGAAAATATTTTATCTCTCACATGGATATGATCACAATTTATATCCAATTTCAACTGATCCATTGTTGAAAAAAACATATCTATTTTAATTCCAATCATTCCATGTTATGGATTTTGAAGGAAATTGTCCTCATGGTGCCTTCTCAATTCATCTTTCTTATTTACTCTTTGGAGAAAAATTACAAGTAGTCATAGTTTAGATAAATCAACATGGTAATATTTAAATCATATATCATGATAACAATAAAGTAGAATCTCTTAAGGGTACTTATGTTAAACTAACCTCAAAATGTTTCTAAAAAATTTATCGGATACCAAAAATAATAGACTGGGATTATAATCAAGGGGATATAATTGATACCTATTAGAGTACTCCATGGGTGGATACACCTATTAGGGGTGACTCTTACCACCATCCCCAATGGTATATCTTCCCCCAGGAAGCCCTTGGGAAGAGAGTCAAGAATCACCAAATGTTTACATTTGATACATCCTAAGGATCAGATCCCTTATTTTTCATTGATACAAACTATAAAGTCCTTGAAATTACTCAATCTATAATTTAATTTTTAAAAAAAAATATATTTTATTCCATTATTGAAGATATTTTTAGGTTTATAGTTTTAGGTAACTATGTCATAACTCTTAAATAAAAAACTCATGTCTTGCATGTTGTAAAATTCCTATTAATATATATTTTTTACCACAATAAATGAATTTAATAATAAATTATGTTTTATTTTGAAGAAAAATATTTTGAACTTTTAACTTTTTATCTTCATTATTCTAACACATCCTTATAACCTATGATGAAAATTTAAAAATGTGGGATGTTTAAAAAAATCCATATAAGGGACAAAAAAAATATACGTGTTCATCCATTTTAAAAATATTATATTATAAATGAGTGTATTTCTTTTAATATAATAATATTTTAGATCAAATAATAATTTACATACATATAGAATCATATTTTCATCCCAATGTTTTATGTAAGAAACATTATAATAAAACATAAAGGGATAAAATAAAATAATAAGGTTTTATTTGAAAATATGAGCTCCATTGAATAATTTTTTCTTCAAATAATACCTTTTAACATATAAGTTCAAAATACTTAATTAAAAAAATATCATTTTATTAACTTTTGAAGTCAAATTATTTCAATGAAATCTCATTAGATATCATTGAAAATTCATGTAAGTTCTCTGGGACATCATATTCATATAACACATAATGTAACCCTTACAATTGAGATAAAAATTATTGTCAACTTCCAATATAATTATCCAAATAAAAAAATCATTACCAAATACATTGGAGAGCTATATCAGGCTCACCTATCATTAGGATCTATATTAGTCCCACTCGTCATTATGAGCTATATTAGCCTCACCCTCATCATGAGCTATGTTAGGCTAACTATTCATCATAAACAGTGTCTACAAACTATAAAATGCCTGAAAAATATAAAATCCTTTATTTTCAACATCAAAATCAGGATAAAAACATTTTAAACCCTTATGTAAATAACTTTTGGATATTGATATATCTCATTCCTTTAATAATCATTATTTACATCTAAAAATCTCAAGAAAAAGAGAAAATATATTTTTTATTTGATAAAACATATAATATTATAATGGAATTTAAAAAATAAAATACTTTTTTATGTAATAAAAAAATATTTTGACACCAAATATACTAGAATAGAACATTTTTCTCCATTCATAAATAAAGTCAAAAAACTCTGTATAAAATATATAAATAATTTCATTTTCAATTTTTTTGAAATAAATTTAAAAGAAAAATAAAATTTACCATATAAATAATATATATCTTGGTAATATATATAAAAATATAATTTTAATAATATGTACAAAGAAGAAAAATATTTACAAAAATAGATATTTAGAAACATTTAAAAAGGGTTTTAAAGGAAAAGTGTCCCTTACCTTGAGTCGAATCATTACGTATGTTATTTTTCTTAATAAAAAGTAAACTTATGTTCATTATTTACATTCATAATATCCTTTTTCATGATTATTATTACATATATATTATTTATTACTATGTTATATTTATTTACATTATCAATAAAGTTCACATTAGTCGTTTGGATGATTTTCTGTTCAAATGTCCTAAATGACATCAGTAGGTTGACTATAGTCAAAGAGGTCATAATTCCATCAACTAAAGAATAATAATAATGACATAATAATAATTTTAATATATTTATTTTAATTTTAAACCCATTAAATAAATATGGTTCGGAAAAATTAATTATGTCACAATCATGTACAACGTTAGTCACACCTATGCATGAGTAATGATTTCATTTTCTAATAAGCATGAAGGAATAAGGTAAGTTTAGTTATATCATTAAAAAATTAATATAATATCATAAATATCATATTATTTCTTTAAATATACTTATATATAGTATCTATGTTCTTGGTTCATGAAAAATGAATCACGCCACTACCAGGACGTGGTGATCCACACGTGCACACAAACGACAATATCATTATTAAATATATGAAAAGTTAATAAATTAGATGATATATTAACTATAAATAATTATAAATATGTTATAAATATCATATATTTATGTTGAATATATTATTATATATATCCATAAGATATTGTGATGGAAAAGAAATTATATTCGGTTGTAAGGTGGTAGTCCTCTATGCACATGAATAGTGGATTCATTTCCAATTTCATGAAAGAGGGATATAGATATAGATTATTTCATTAAAATGATAAAATATTATTATATATAAGATATATGAGTTTTTATTTCAAATATTTTATGAATATTTTAAGGATCTATAATTACAAAAAAAAATTAAAGCATTCAGTTAAAGGTTATACCCCTTCTTTGGAAAACCTCCTTTTCTTTATACATTAATTCCTCAAAAGTTGTTATTATACCAGAAATAACACATATAGAATGTGGGGATTTAATTTATAGTGTTATTTGGGTATTTATTGTCTGAGATATAGTTCATAAATTTTGTGAGGAAGAGGGGACGAGAGGATAAGTTTTATAAGGGAGGGGAGGGTCCTTAATAAAATTTAAAAATGTATTAAATTAATATACTTTATTTTTCATGATAAAGTGTCTAAAAAATTATATAATTATTTTATATCATGATTATGTGACATGATATTATAATAATATAAAATTTTTACAAGTTTTTACTTTATTTTTACTATCATCCATTTTTTCTAACCGCTCAGTGACCCTTTTTACCATTACGGTGATATCAATGTTTTTACTATGTTTGGGTCAAGAAACTTAATATAAAAAAATGACCCATAAATGTCCTATTTATTATAATTTCAACCATATACCATTAAATTGGATGAATTTAGTATTTATTATTTAATTTAAACCATTTAATAAAATATTATTTATTATAATATTTCTTTAATGTCATTTTTAGAACAATTCATTTAATTTGTCTTTTTTAACAATAAGATTTCTATAGAATTGGAATATAAAACACTAAGGGATATTTCATATTTCATATTTATCAAAACAACAAGTGAAGTTTTAAATATATCAAAATATAGTACTTTTATATTTTTTAAAGTAGTTTACACGATTTTAATACTACATGCACAAATATTGTGTTTTTGTTGTTTAATCATTTAAGATAACTATTGAAACACTAAAAATTTAAATAATAAAGTTGAAAAAATTAATTTATTGACCTCAATATAAAATTTTATATTCATTGAATATTTTTATTTAATCACGAATATTTCTTTAAAACATATTGGATATGTTAATTTAACTTATTTATCCATACGTAAGAATTGCATAAGAATTTGGATAAATAACTTTCTATATAACTCAAAAATTAATATATATCATTAAAAATATACAATAATAACACATATTTTTTATCGAAGTCTATAAAATAGTTCTTAATTCTCAAAAATTGTCTTTACCAAACCGAATTTGTTTTTTCTAATGCTACACAAGAACTACATGAGAACGGAAAATGATTTTCATATTTTTCGTGAAATATATTATAATTCATATTTTTTTTAATTATTTTGGAATTTTTTTATAGTATAATATCATAAATTTTCCTTCTAAAAGTTAATAAATTTTATATCATTTTTATTTCAAGGATATACCACTAAGGATACCGTGTGTCATAAGAATAGTATTTTTAACAATTAACTGAAAAATCAACCATTGTTGACAAATCCAGAAAATTTAACCTAATATAATTTTGATATGCAGAATTTAAAAATTATTTTCATATTTTTCAAATTAAATTTATTTAATTTTTGAATATATCTTTTAAATAAAATAATTTAAAACATGAAAACCAAATATTGGTGGAAATAACTTTTCACTTTTAACTAAAAAATATCTAATATTATTATAATGAATATAAATCTATAAAATCTACATAATTTATGTTAATAAGACATTAAAGGATTAAAATTACCTATTTTGTTACCTCTATTACTAATAATATATACCTATTTTATCATTCTATGTTGAATATTATTAGTATTCACTAATTTCTCATTTTCTTGACAATTGAATCCTCACACCACAACAAATGAAAACATAAAAAATTATTGGTATAATAATTCAAAAAACATATATATTTTTTTTCCAAGATTAAATACCTCAAATTATGTTTTTTAAATAACTTACAATCCTATATTGATCATACTTTATGTAAAAAACATTACAATATGTCACATTGACTCTATTATGATAAGATGATAATTTTATAATCAAATATATAAATCATATAATATATGAAATCTCAATGTGGAGTATTGAGATGATTAAATTGTATCCAATGGAATATAATTATTATATTTAATCATCACATTACACTTATAAGATAAATCTTAGTGATCCATAACTAAATAGATAATCAATTTTATGCAGTATTACTGAAATCACTAGGAGAAATCAGTATGAAGATGACCTTAATAAAAAATGAGAACAAAACCATTTTTTATTCCTTCCGGATATTTTTCTAACCACCCTTACTAACTAATATCATTTTTATAGTATTTAAACATGATTTAGTTAAATCTAAATTTAAAACCCAATCTTGGAGTAACTAAATTAGTTAAATAATAAAATGAAGAATAATAAAATAAAAATGAGGGATATCATACTAAATTTGTTCTCAGAAAGTAACACTAAAATAATATAGAGATATGGGGAAAAAATAAGAAGGATAGTGTAAGGTAGAAACCCCCTCTTATTTTAAGGTAGCTAGATCGTGAAGTGGAAAATACGTTTCTGGAATAGAAATCCCAAGAATAACCAAATGTCCCACTTTTAAAAGGGTTTAGGGGATTACAACTATAGTATTAGTGAACCCCCACTAGAAATCTATTTCTGAACTACTTTCCCAATGGATATTACGTGGAAAATTTCAACTTCCAGATCCAAAATTATTTCATTCAATACCCAATAGACTTTTAGTGGGTCATTATGTAAGTAAAATTTTTCTATATTTGCTAAAATTTCTAGAAATTTATTTTAGGTCTTTCATTCACCACATTAAATATTTGAAACATAAATTTAATCATAAATTACACATCAACAACATCATAACCCTAATTCTAAAATTAAAATTTTAAAATCATACTTGATCTTGTTCAACAGTATTCTTGCCCATTTCTAGTTCCACTAACACATGAACACATGGGTTATAAAATTTTCCAGCATTCGTTTAATTAAATTATTATATATCTTAATATTTTTTATTTTTTATTGTAACCCTATATTTATTTTCATATTTATAATACTATTATTGTCACTCATAGTTAATATAAATGAGTGAGGATTCTTATCATGCACACTATCAATGATTTTATAATTTTGAACTAAGTGAAACACATGGGATTAAATAGGTCATTATCTTGAGTAATAAGTTATTCAAATATCCCTTAAGTTTTTAAATATTAAATGAAAATAATTGAAAATGGGTGACATATATTGGGGTTTTATTTAATTTATTTTTAAATAAAATGAACATACATGAAAATAATTATTTGAAAAAAATAACAATATCATTGATTGTAATCTATCTAACATACACCATTAGTAGTAATTAATAATTATCCCTTCAGATTAAATTCATTTATTTATGTATCCCAAATTAGTTAACCCCAAACCCTATGGAAGATAACATGACCAAAAAACCTAATCTAACATTGGGATTTCCAATAGTGGCACCCTAATTTGATTTTCATCCCAACATTAAATTATTATTAGTGTAAAACTATAAAAACACTTAAAATACCTAAATTTTAATTTATTGACCATGAATATCTGATTCAAACTCAATTAATCAATCCCAAGATGATTATATTTGTAAACTATAGCATAACCCCCATGATTTACACAAGCTCAGACTTATGGTCTATGTGCCAACTGTATGAGTTATTTAAAATTCAAACTCACTATATTAAACCTAATTTTACAAATTCAAATGATTTCATATATTCAAATCATCAAATGAAGGAGTTAAGAACTAGATCAACCATGAAATGAATTATTCACCCATTATTTTATTTTTTATCACGGAGACGACATAGATAATAAAATGTTAGAATGGGTATAAACCAATATCAACTCCAATTTTGTTTTACAAAAGGTGAAAATTATAGGAAAATATAAGATCTATTATTGATTTAAACATATTATAAGCACAAAAGAAAATAAAATCAATGTATATGGGGATAGGAATTCCTTATTGGAGGAAATATTTGTACAACTTCTAACATTAGAAATACATTTAGAGACGTATTATGGAGCCATACATTATTAGAACTCCCTCAAATACAACAAAACACTCCAAAAATAATGAAAATTCTATTAAATTTAGTTTGGGAGGGTTAGATTTTTGAATTCCAATAAGTGTATATGTGTCATTCCATCTTCAAAATTTTATTTTTGTTCATATGCATTATTGATTGAGTTTACACTATAACATGTTTTTCCTCTATTTAAAATATATTTTATAAAATTATATCTATAACATATATCAAAATTAAATCCCAATATATAATCTTTTTAAAAAGATATTACCCAAATTATTAGGCAACATCCAATCTGTCAAATCTATACAATCTCTTTATTATTTTCAATTTTTATCCACAAAAATTTGGATCTGTCATTCAGGGTAAAAATAAAATCATTAAATAATTTTATGAAGAATTTTTATGTTAAATCATTATTAAAAATTACTACCACATAATATTTAATGAAAAAAATTAATATAGAGTAATTAAATGTCCAATTTTTTTCAATTTATAATTCCAATCTCCAAATAAAATATTCAATTAATCTTTAAAAAAGGATCAATTTGTTAAAACTATTTCAATTTTTATTAAAAACATAATAAAATAAATCATGGATTTCCTTCTTCCCCAAAAAAACATTTTTCAGTCTTGGGGAAATTTTTATGTCATGCAATCCAAAAAATGGGGCATATTATGATTTTTCCATCCATGAAGGAAATATGTGAATAGAAAGAATAAATAAAAAATAATTCAATTTCAAATAATTATGAATTGATTGTCTCATAAATTATATCAAAATGAAATCTAGTGATTTCATTGGCACTAATCATGTCGAACCACATTAAGAGTCAATTGTGCCAGAAATTCACAATGTGTGTGTGTTCTAACAATTTTAAACCTTCATATCCACCATTTATCCATTATATTTAGATGAATTAAAAAATTTCTTTTTACCAGGTTCTATTCAACAAAAACTCTAATATCATTTGTAAAAAATTTAAAAATATACTCATTTAAGAATTCCTGAAAGTCCAACCTTTAGATCATGACCAATATGTCCTCATATATTTCACATTCTACCTCCCAAATCATTATCTTTATTTCAATATTTATTATTGAGGGAGTAAAATTGAAATATATTAGGTATACAATGATATTTCAATCTTATAGAATAGTGGAAATTATTAGAAGATAAATTTTCATATGATATGATCATGTTATAAGATGTAAAAATAAATGACTTGAATATACCATCAATAATGAAACATAAACTCACAAGTATAAATTGTTCATAAAGTTGGGTAGATATATCATATGAAAAAAATTATAAAAATTACTTGAAAGTAATGCATTCAAATTCTCAACGATTTCATAAAGACACAGTTAATCATATCATTGTCTATTTTCCATTTTCACTAAAATCAACAACCAATGGTGAAAATTATTCAATGATTAACATGCTTCCTATAAGATTGAATAAAATAAAACATTTATTTTGAAAAGGTTCCAAGGATGTAAGTATCATCTAAAATATTTATTTTTTTATTTTTGGAACTTTTTTTTGGAAAACAATGATAATTTATATAAGAATCAAAAAAAGGAAAAAAGATAATTCCTAAAAAATATTCCCCAAATTTCATCTCCACCCCCACTCATAAAATATTAAATTTTCATAAATGTGACCCCGTTAAATTTTATATTCACAAGAAAAATAAATATAAAATTAGGAAGAATAACTGGAAATTTATAGGGTAAGGGACATGTTGATTTTCTCAAGTGGTGACAGGTTCATTTAGAGTGATGAAATCAACTTCATATGTGGGTAATCATTCGATGTACCACCTAAACTATTATCAATTGACTATAAATCTCCTTAATTTAACATATTTTGTGACCTCCTCTATTATATAATAAAATTATATATACAATATAAGGTCCTAAACCACTAGAACACAAATTACCTAGCATCAACTTTAATCAGGAGATATAGAAATTGAATTTTTCTCTAACACGAAACATCATTTGTTTTTCATTTTATCATGGTCTACATATAATCATTCTTTTAAATCATTGAGTTATCACATAATAAAAATATGATATTCTCAAGAAATTAAATATTTTTTTAATCACCAACTTTGGATAAATAAGTGTTTCATTTATTTATAACCAAATAAGCTCAATTGTTGACATCCATGGGAAAATTAAAATGATTTCCAAAAAATATATATTGTATGGGAGATTACGATGGGATTTTTGAAGGTCATCCTATAAGACCATAGATCCTCATCAATGAACTTTATCCAATCCTTCCTATTTAGATGCACCATTTTCTATATTATATAACTCAAATCCTTATTTGAAACTTCATCCTAATCATTTTTTGGTGTTGTATGGGGTTTCTGTTTTTTATATCACCACATACATTAGACCAGGAGAATAAAAATTTATATTTTAAATTTTTTACCCTTGGTAACTGATGATATATTTTGGTACTGAAAACCTCTATAAAATTTAATCTATGACAAAATACACTACAACATAAGAATCATTAGTCCAGGTGGCCTTGGCCTCCCCCCACTTGATAACATAATCAATATAAAAAATAACTCAAAAGAAAAAAATGAAGTTGAAAATGAACTCATAAAACAAATTTCTTATACAAATGCATCTCACATAATAATATGGTATTTTGGGATATCATGTGTCTCAATGAAATGATTCTAGTGTATTTGAAACATAAGAATGACAAACAAAACACATGGGAGTATTGTAATAATTTATAAATAAATAACCCAGATTCTAATAAATTCATAGATATCCTTTCAATTATAAATTTAGGATCAAAATAACGATGTAGATGCTCAATATACAAGATGGGGGTGAATTGTATACTTTAAAATTTTCATTAAACAAGAAAAGATCACAGTTTAACAATGTTAAAGTAAGAAAATTCATGACCCCTCTAATCAACAATGAATGATTGGGACAAAGTATGAAGTTACAAACTTCTAGTTATATGCACTTGCTTGAATCCGGAAAGTGATTCCGAAAAACAGTTTTCAGAAATATGGTTTCGGAAATTGAAACTTAACCAAAGTTTACAAAATGAGATTCTACCTTAAATAATATAGAATCTAAATGAATTAGAGTAAAAGTGTAAGTAAATATAAGAAGGTTATACATTCATTACAATAAAAAAATACAGCAGAAAAACAAGTAGTAAAACTACAAGTAACAAGATATAACTCTTTTAACCCAAGGAGAAGGTTATCCAACAACTTTGGATAAAGGTCCCTTGATTTATACATTCAAGAAATTATGTATTACCCACACCAGGGTAATCCCTTGATACGAAGATATGTGTCTCTGTCTTTCTATCCCCGCAATCCCTCAACATCAATGTAGTTGGAACCTATGTCTTCCTCAGCAAGGAAGCCTTGAAACTTCAAGGTAGTTGGCACCTCTGTCTTCTTATCCCCAGAATCCCTCGAATGTAATCACCAACATTCAGAGTCGCACAATGCAATCTGAACGAGCGGTTCAGTACGGACAAAGCATGAAAAGCTTCCCTCTCTAGAAATCACCTTAACAGTGTGTTGAATCTAGAGTGATCAACTTGTTGTTGAGATCTTTCAAATGAGATCCTATTTATAGGATAGGTTGGAATGGTTAGCTCCCTCCTCCAATGGTCAAATTTTCCTTGAATGTTGGAGGGACATGAACACGTGTCACTCAACCAATGGTTAGTTAGAAACAGAATGGACGACATTGTTTTATAACAATACATGTGTACCTGAATGCACAATATCATTTTGTAATGAAACGAGTGTAAGTATAATCAAAACTATAATTTGGAATGTAAGAAAATAAATGTTTGGAGTCTATCCAAAAATTAAATTCGGAGTCTATAATAAAAATATGTTTGAAGTCTGTTTTATAGAAATTCGGAACCTGAATTCTGTTGAAATTCGGAGCCCGAATTTCTAAGGAAATTCGGAGTCTGGCTTCATCAGAGTTCATAATCTGAACTTGAAATGTTCTTAGTAGAACTTGTAGTATTTAGGAGTCGACCTAGTTAAAAGTTTGGAGTCGAACTATTAAAATTTCGGAGTTGAACTAATAAAAGTTAAGAGTCAAACTAATAAAGGTTCGGAGTCAAACTAATAAAAGTTCAGAGTCGAACTAATATATATTCGGAGTTTAACTAATAAAATATCGGAGTCAAACTAATAAATGATCATAGTCAAACTAATAAAATTTTGGAGTCGAACTAATAAAAGTTTGGAGTCCATAATTCGGAGTTAAAATTTGTCAGAGTTTGTATCCAGAATTTGGAGTGGAACTTTATCAGGGTTTATATCCAGAATTCGGATCCTAAAATAGAATGCTTCATAGTAATTCATTATATGATTCTGAGGTTTTGGGTATGAATTTTATTTTTATACTTAAAAAAATATTTCTATGTATAAGAAAAATCTAGGTTAGGGTAAATTTCTTTAAGGTAGTAAATTATCCTTATAGAAGTAAAATATAGATTTTCTTATGTATAAGGTGTTTATGATTTTCAAAACAAGTATGAATGGAAAAGTCATAAGGAAAAATTTATTGACTCAACATTCTCCCCATTTTTGGAAAGCACAAACATCCTTACGAAAAAGAATATAAGGAATTTGAAAATTTTCATTATACTTTGAAATTAAAACTTATCTCCCTTTGTTCATGGATGATAATGAATATAACTAACTCTGTATTAGGCATTGAAACTTCTATGGATTGTATTCAGAATTCCTGGATAATAGTTTTCATTATCATGGGAATGAAAAACTTCGTAATGAGAAACTCCACCTTACTTTAAGGATATCTTCACTTAGAAATATTTCTTCTTCATTTTAAATTTTTCCTTCTCCTCTTTTTAGTGGTTCTTTTTCCTTCTCCCCCTTAGTGATTTTAAAAAATAAGTTAAGGGAATGGAAAAGAAAATATGGTATCGGAATCATTAGTATATAACAAGACAACAAACCAAATATTTCATTTGAGTTGAGAAAATTTTACAAGGAAAGACAAATACAACAACAGATCAGAGTGGGATTGTTTTTCCTCCTTTTCATTCGGAATCAGCTTCTTCAACAAGGTTTTCAGTTTATTAAAATCTCTTTGGTCTTCCTCAGCTTGCCTCTCCAAGTCTTTTATATTTTCATCTTGGGATTTCAAAGCTTTTACCTGAGCCTTCATGGCCTCTTCATGAATCTATAGTAACTCATCTTAGTTTTCCAGCTTCTCCTAAAACTCAATCCGGAAATATCTTTTCCCTTTCCAGTTCTGAGATACCGAGTTAAGCATCCCATTAAGATCTATGAACTATTGATTCCATGTACTTTGCTCAATGATTATCTCTTCTTGATGATTCTTGATCTTTTTATCCTCAGTGTCAAAGGCATCATTCACCTCATTCTGAAAATTATCATACTCAGCCATGTCTTCTTCAACATTCATAGACCACAAAGTTATTTTGCTGCATGATTTCCTATGCACATCATAATTGATAAGAAAAATTATATGGTCGGCCTCAATCTTTATACACTTGTCCATCACCATAGATAAGGCTTCCAATTTCTGATTCAAACTATGCTGCATTATCTGGCATCTGGAGTATATAATTGGAAAAATCAGAATGATGTCAACCAACTTCTTTAGAGAGCCAACCACAAAATCATGACCATGTGTTGATGACTCTGAATCCGATAAATTGCTTGGAGATTTCTCTTCCTCAGCTTAGACTAGTTTCCTTCTAGAAGAACCACCAACCTCATTCTTCCTGAAAATCTCTTTTGTTGGAGTATCCATCGGAAATTGCTTCCCCTTATCATCTTTCGGAATGGGTTGATCATCTGGATATTCTTCCTCACTTTCTGATAATTGAACAATCAGGTCTTCAACTAGTTTCTCTTTTTCTACCCCTTCTCCAAGGAAATTCTTCTCATAAGATTCTTCCTCATCATACATAACATTTTCCTTCTCTTCCTCTTGATGATCATTATCCTTCCCACATTCTTTCTTAACTTCTTTTCTGGGAGGGGGTGATTTTGCGGATTCATCCTTTTCTTGAAACTATTCTACTTGTTTGATCAGATCATCAAGATCATCAGTTCCTTATTCTTCTTCTTATTCTTCTTCTTCTTCTTCTTCTTGAACAACCTCTTCCACTTATTTTTCAGTAGCTTCTTTTTCTACTTCTTCAACTACCTCTTTAACCTTGTATTTTTTTGGAGTGATATAGTTCTTTTATGGAGTCTCTAGTATATATGGTTGGACATAAAAGATTTCCAGAATGGGAATCTACTCAGAAGCTATTTCGGTATCTCTCAACAAAGATTGCACCACTTCGTCTTCAGACAACTTCTTTTTCAACTTCTTTTCTTTTGCCTCCTTTTCTAATTCATCTAAAGATCTCTATTTTAAGGCCTTAGACTCTATAGGGTCCAATCCGAACTACGGATCCCCTTCTTCCCTCTTCTCCATGTCTACCCTCCACTTCACAGCAACTTCATCAGGATATGTTTTCTGCTTCTTGGGCTTGGGGGGAGCAGACTGAGTTTCCTTAGCTTTGAGAGTTTTATCTTCATCATCTACTTCCTTAAGCTTTCTCTTCTTCCTTAACTTTTTATATGGATCTAGAGTTTGTGAATATTTCTGAGCTGCCTCAACCTCTTCCACAGATGAAGGACAGAATTCTCTGGATTCACTAGAGAAACTCATCTTCATCCTCTTCAATGTATCATCACTAACTAGTATAAGCTTAAAATTCTGAACTTTTGACTTGCAAGAAACTTCTAAAGAATCTAAACACAAAACAATCAGATTTAATAGTAAGGCAGGGTACATAATTATTTGGGCTATCAAGTTACCTTCTTTTATATTCCAAACTGTAATCAAAACATGACTCATCAAATTTATCTTCCTTAGATTTACCAGGAAATCTAGGATGTAAATGTCACTCTTCTTTAGATTATCCGTGTCACCTCTTCTTGGTACGATAAAACCTTGTACCCACAGCTGCAGAATCTGATTATTTGAAGAGAGATGAGCAATCTTAGAAGTCTTGGTATCTTTAAGTCCAAGACATTTCAATGCCTTCACCTTGTTGAAACTTCCTTGCTTATTCGGAAGCTTATATGAGAAAAACTCATCTTCCCCTTCATAAGATAAACCTACCAAGCTTGCAGCCTTGGTGTAAGATAAGTTTAAAGTCTTACCATAAGACTTTAAAGAAAATAGCTCTCTGCCATCTTCCAGCTGGAAGGAAACAGACTCGTAGAACTCGACAAGTACATCTGTATAAACCGGATCCTGTGTCTCTAACTTATACCAGCAAACATCTTCCCAGCCATTAAATCTGATATTATTAGATATAAGATAATCAAACTTGTAGAAATCCGGATTCACTGACTATTCCCTAAAGAATAACCATTTTTATATTGGCTTTGAGGTAGACATATCTTGAGATGTAGCTTCAACAGACATTCGGAGTAGAGTGTTCTGGAAGATTTGGAACGGCTTTGTCAAAGATTGGAACGGTCCTTAAGAAGAGATTTGGGGATTCGGGACGTGAATGCTTTGAAAAACAGATGTGGGACGACCCTCAGCGGTCCCCTTTATATAGGCGTTTAGACGACGGTTCAGATTCCATAATTGATCGAATGGTTGAAAAACATTGAGATTTGATCTAACGGTTGAGATATAAACCACAAGGAAAACATGACTCCAATCTTTTGAGGTTTTTTAAGAAAAACATTCTGATTTAAGGAAAACTATAATCGGAATAATTTTAAAACTCATAGAAAAATATCTGCAATAAAAATATGACTACGAAAACTTAAGTAAGGAAATCATACCTTTCGGATTGGCTAGAAAGATTGTTCGTAATTAGTAATATTCTTCTTGAAGAAAACAAAATTAACTATGAAAAACATACAATGACAAGCATGAGTATGAAAAAGGTCATTACGAAGGTTCTAGTATGAAAATATCATTATGAAAGTTTCATTACGAAAATCTCAATACCAAAGTTCCAGTTCAAAATTTTCATTACGAAAGTTCCATTTCAGGAAATTTCAGTTCTGAAAATTTCCATTCTGTGAATTTCCATTCTGAGAATTTCCACTCTGAGAATTTCCATTCCGAAATTTCTATTTCGCAAATTTTAAAAAAAAATTACGAAAAATTTTAGTTACAAAAGATAGAAAAGAAATATAACTATGAAAATTTTGATTAAACTAACATGAAAATGTACTCCCCCTATGAAAATTATTTTATTACTGTAAGGAGAATTATTCAACAATAATTCAGATAAAGAAGGATTACCTCACAGTTATCATTCCTAACTTCTATTTAATTTATTCAAATCTGTCAGCGGGTAATGATTTTGTGAAAATATTAGCAAGTTGATCTTGTGTTCCGATAAACTGATGAATTATATCTCTTTCAACTGTGTGATCCCGAAGAAAGTGATGTCTAATATATATGTGCTTTGCACGAGAGTTATGTTCATGGTTTTTACTAAGGGAAATGGCACTTGTGTTATCACACAAAATTTGAGTCTTAGTAAAACTCAAGCCATAATCTGTGAGTGTGTGTTGCATCCACAACACTTGAGCACAATAACTTCTAGCTACTACATATTCAACTTTATCAGTGGAGAGTGATACTGAGTGTTGATTCTTGCAAGACCAAGAAACTAATGAATCTCCTAAGAAATGACATGTTCCAGATGTAATCTTTCTATCCATTCTACATCTGCCAAAGTCAGCATCTAAAAAGCTTTTAAAAACAAAATCATTTCTAGAAGTATAAAATAATCCTAGATCCATGGTTCCCTTTAAGTAGCGAAAAATTATTCTCACTACCTTTAAATGAGATTCCTTAGGATTGGATTGATATCTTACACATAAGCATACTGAAAACATTAAGTCTGGACGACTATCTCTCAAGTATAGTAGACTTCCTATCATTCCTCTAAAATATGTTTGATCTACTGGTTTCCCAGCTTCATCAAGATCTAAAGAGTTTGAGGTACCGATGGGAGTACTTATACTCATAGTGTTGTCATATACATACTTTTTAAGAATATCTTAAATATACTTATGTTGTGATATATAGGTTCCTTCTAGTTTTTGAGAAATTTGAAAACCAAGGAAGAATGCTAACTCACCCATCATACTCATTTCAAACTCAGACTTCATTAGACATGCAAAAGAATCAGTTAAAGATTGCTAAGTTGAACCTAATATGATGTCATCAACATAAATTTGGACAATCAAAAAAAATTATTATCATTCTTTATAAAAATAGTTGGATCTAAATATCCCTTAATATAGTTATTTTGAAGAAAAAAATCATGTAATTCTATCATACCAGGCTCGTGGGGCTTGTTTAAGTCCATACAGTGATTTGGTTAGTCTGAAAACATGATCAGGATGTTTTTTATCTTCAAATCCAGGAGGTTGTTTAACAAAAACTTCCTCTTGAAAATAACCATTAAGAAAAGAACATTTCACATCCATTTAAAAATGTTTAAAATTGAAGAATGTTGTAAAGTCAAGTAAGATGAGAATAGATTAAAGTCTAGCTATTGGAGCATATGATTCTTCATAGTCTATTCCCTCATGCTGATTATGGCCTTTAGCAACTAGTCTAGCTTTGTTTCTAACAATGACTCCATTTTCATCACACTTATTTCTGAAAACCCACATTACTCCAATAACAGATTTTTCCTTAGGTCTTTCCACCATGGTCCAGACTTTAATCCTTTCGAATTCATTTAGTTCATCTTGCATGGCTTTGATCTAGTCATCATCACCTAAAGCTTCATCAGTGATTTTTTGTTCTAATTGGGAAAGAAATGCTAGATGTTCTACATCATTCCTTAAGGAACTTCTAGTCCTTACAGGATGATTGACATCACCAATGATACAATCACAGGGATGATTTTTTAGAAACACCTGACTTGGATTTTGTAAAACCCGTTCATCAACATAGGGTTGAAAGTCTTCTGGGGTAAATGTTTCAGAAATATCTTCTTTAACATTTTCCTTTTTAGAAGGATCTTCTAACAAAGTTTGATAATCAGTTTTTGAAAACACATCTGAAGATGTTGGTTGAGGTTGTTTGAAAACAAAGGGATCAGCTTCATCAAATTTTACATGCACTATTTCCTCAACAGTACACGTGTTTTTATTAAAAACTCTATAAGCGATAGAAGTATTGGAGTAGCCTAAGAAAATTCTTTCATCATATTTTGGTGCGAATTTGTGTTGTATATCTTTACTATTCAAGATGAATACCTTTCAACCAAAAACCTTGAAGTAGGAAAGCCTTGGTTTTCTACCATTCCATAACTCATAAAGAGTTTTATTAAGAAAGGGTCTAATCAAAACTCGCTTTATAGTATAACAAGTAGTACTTACAGCTTCAGCCCAAAAATGTCTAGCTATAGAATATTCACTCATCATGGTTCTAGTTATCTCTTGAAATATTCTATTTCGTCTTTCAACTACACCATTTTGATGAGGAGTTCTAGGTGCTGACAAGTTGCCAGTAAACCTTTTTTAATATAAAAAGTTTCTACATTAGAATTTTGAAATTCTCCTCCATGATCACTATGAATAGTTTTCAGTGGAAGGTTTTTCTCATTTTTAACTTGGGCTATAAAACTTTTGAAATAATTAAAAGCTTCAGCATTCTTTGCTAGAAAATAAACACATGTAAATCTAGTGTAATCATCAACTAGAACAAACACATAGTATTTGCCTCCAATGCGTCCAGTTTGTGTTGGACCAAAAAGATCCATGTGCGCTAACATTAATGCATACGTTTTTGGGACTTCACCGATCGATTTAAAACTAGATTTATGTTTCATTCCATATTGTCAACGATCACAAACTTTAGAAGAATCGAATCTAGGCTCTGGTAGATCCTTAACTAGTTTCTTCTTAGAGAGTTTACATAAGTTCCTAAGGTTACAGTGACCTAGTATTCTATGTCGTAACCAAGAGTAATCTTCTATTGCACTTAGTAAAGGTAAATATTGGCTCATAAGGTCATCTATGTTCAAAGTGTAAACATTCTCTTTCTTGTTGGCAGAAAGAATAAACTATTCCTTGGAATTATTTTCTAGGCACTTATCATTCCTAAAATTCACAAGGTATACTTCATCACATAATTGACTTATGCTAATGAGATTGTGCTTAAGACCCTTAACAAATAAAACGTTTGAAATCAATGTTTTACCAAGAATAAAAATATTACCTATACCAACAATTTCTCTCTGAGCATTATCTCCGAAAGTTAACTTTCCACTTTTTGTCTTCATAATCATTTTGAAATAGTTTTTTTTACCAGTCATGTGCTGGGAACATCCACTATCCATGTACCAAGCATTGTTGTTGACATTCTCCCTATTTTCCTGAAAATGAGAAAATATTTCGAATTTCGGAATCCAAACATGTTTGGATCCGAGATTTTCAAATAACAAAATTTTGGGCACCCACATCTTCTTAAGAAAAATAAGCCTTATAAAAACCTAAAGACTGGGGTTTGTTTAATGAACAATTCTTTGCCCAGTGACCACCACATTGACACTTATTACAAAATGGTCACATTGTGGAACAAAATAGTTGTTACTAAAAATTGGTTTTGCATGGGTATAACCAAATCCTGATTTGTTTCCTAAAGGTCATATTTGTGAATACATCATATCAAAATTTTCTTTACCACGAGTTAAGATTGACAAACACTTCTTTAAGGAAAAAATTTCAGACTTGAGTTTTATAACCATGTTTTTATCTTCAAAATCATTATGTATGGAACTAGATCTAGGCACAAAAACACTTTTAATAGAAATTACATTTTCTAGCTCTTTAGAAAGTTTATTCTTCTCATAATTTAATTCCTAAAGATTTTTTAAAATAATTATGATATCAGCATTTTTCCTATAAAGATATTTAGAAACATCTAATATTTCTTTTGTAAGAATAGTATTCCTAGATTTTACCTTATCAAGCATTTTATTGAGTTTAGAATTATCAATCTCAAGATGTTTTTCAAACCTAGAAACTTCTTCATAGGTAGGTAAAGTATTTTCTTCATCAGAAGAGGATTCTTCATCTAAAGAGTTATAATATTTACTATCATTAGAATTTAAAGAAACATTGTTCAATGATTCAGTATTGTGTACCTTAGCCATGACACAATGATTGTTAATAGGTAGTCTGGCTATACGATAAAGATTCTTTTGTCCTGAAGATTCATAATCAGAAGAGTCATCTGAAGAGTCACCACCGTTGGAACTCCAAGTATCATTAGATTTCAGAACATTCTTAGCTATGGATTTATAATAATTATTTATATTCCTTTCATAATGCCTCTCTTTTCTTAATTTCTTATTGAGTAAAGGACAATCTGGTCGTATGTGTCCATCTCTCTTACATTCATAGCATGTATCTTCAGAATCATTCCTATCCTTCCTTTCTTTTTTTCTTATACTTGGATTGGAAATTTCTTTGACCAGCTATCTTGATCATCCTTCGAGCAAGATTTTCTAACTCATTCTCTAAGACTTCACTCTCACTAGATTCGGAATGGATAACAACTTTGTTATACTTATATCTAGTAAATATTTATGGAGTCTTGGATTTCATAATATTTGTAGTTGTAGTAAAAGCAACTCCACCATTCCCATTCTTCATCTTGATGTTTTCAGCATCTCTCTTCATTCTAGTCTCATGTTGTATAAGAGTTCTAAACATCTCATCTAAGGAAATTTGAGTTAACTTATGGTTCTCATCAATTGATGTTCTCTTTGATTCCCACTCATTGGCATAATATCAATAATCTTGTCAGCAAGGGATTCATCATATAACCCTTTTTCTCCCATAGACTGAAGACTGTTCAGAATTGTCATAAACCTCTGTTGTACTTTACAAATGGGGTCTCCATACGGAAAATTGAATCCATGGTATTCTACTCTCAGCATAGCTCTTCTTGTCTCAATCACTTTGGATGTACCAAAATGAGTAACATCAAGTTTCTTCCATATACAGCTAGCTGTTTCACATGAAGAAATTTGGCTATATATATTCCTAGTCCTTGAACATAGTAGAGTATTGTGTACCTTATAGTTTAATTGATAATCTTTCTTATCTTGGTTTGTGAAGGCACTAACTTCCTTATCAGGAATTTTATAACTTCCAGTAAGCATAACAAAATTATCTACCCTAGTATTGATAACGAAAGACTTCATTTGATCTCTCCAATACTCATAGTCATTACCATCAAAGATCGGTGGTCCTGTAGGATTTATGTTGTCAATATATCCAACATTTAAACCTACCATATTAATAAAAACTTGGGCAACCAAACTTGTTAGTATGAAAATTTCGTAATCACAAATTTCGGAATGAAAAAGTTCGGAATGAACATGTTCAAAATGAAAAAGTTCAGAATGAAAAAGTGAGAAAGAAAAACTTATATGTGAGTATAATTATTTTAGAGACCTGCTCTAATACCAATTGTTGGATCAAAATAACGATGTAGAGTCTCAATATACAAGAGGGGGTGAATTGTATACTTTAAAAATTTTCTTTAAACAAGGAAATATATATGTTTAAAAAATTTAATCTAAGAAAATTCACGACACCTCTAATCACCAATGAAATACTGGGACAAAGTATGAAGTTAAAAACTTCTAGTTCTATGAACGTCCTTGAATCAGGAAAGTGATTCTGAAAAATAGGTTCCAAAAATATAGATCTGGAAATTGAAACTTAACCAAAGTTTATAAAATAAGATTCTACCTTAAAGCATATATAATCTAAATGAATTAGATTACAACTGTAAGGAAATATAAAAAGGTTATACTTTCCTTACAATAAAAAAATAGAGTTGAAAAACAAGTAGTAAAACTAAATGTAACAAGATATAGCTCTTTTAACCCAAAGAGAAGGGTATCCAAGAACTTGGATAAAGGTCCCTGGATTTATAGTTTCAACCAAGACTATCTCACCCACACTAGGGTAATCCCTCGATATGAAGATAGGTGTCTCTGTCTTTCTATCCCCGCAAGCCCTCAACATCAAGGTATTTGGAACCTCTGTCTTCCTCAACAAAGAAGCCCTCGAACTTCAAGGTAGTCAGCACCACTGTCTTCCAATCCCTGGAATCCCTTGAATGTAATCACCAACATTCGGAGTCACACGAAGCAATCTGAACGAGCGGTTTAGTATGAACAAAACATGAAAAGCTTCTCCCTCTAGAAATCACCTTAACAGCGTGTGGTATCTAGATTGATCAACTTGTTGTTGATCTCTTTCAAATGAGCTCCTATTTATAGGCCTGGTTGGAATGGTTGGTTCCCTCCTCCAATGGTCAAATTTTCCTTGAATCTCGGAGGGACCAACACACATATAACTCAACCAAAAGTTAGTTAGAAATAGAATGGACAACATTGTTTTATAACAAAACATGTGTAACTGAATGCAAGACATCGTTTTGTAATGAAATGACTGTAAGTATAAGCAAAACTAAAATTCAGAATGTATGCAAATAAAATTTCGGAGTCTAACCAAAAATGAAATTCGGATTCTATAATAAAAAGATGTTCAAATTCTATTTTATAGGAATCCGAACCTAAATTCTATAGAAATATAGAGTCTGAATTTCTAAGGAAATTCAGAGTCTAGTTTCATTAGAGTTCAGAATCTGAACATGAAATGTTCGGAGTTGAACTTGTAGTAGTTCGGAGTCAATCTAGTAAAAATTTCAGAGTCGAACTAATAAAAGTTTGGAGTGGAACTAATAAATGTTCAAAGTCGAACTAATAAAAGTTCAGAGTCGAACTAATAAAAGTTCGGAGTCGAACTAATAAAAGTTCAGAGTTGAACTAATAAAAGTTCGAAGTAGAACTAATAAATGTTGGGAGTCGAACTAATAAAAGTTCGGAGTCGAACTAATAAAATTTTGGAGTCAAACTAATAAAATTTCTGAGTTCAGAATTCAGAGTTGAACTTTGTTAGAGTTTGTATCCAGAATTTGGAGTGGAACTTTATCAGGGTTCATATCTATAATTCGGATCCTAAGACAGAATTCTTCATAGCTTAGCATTATATGATTCCAAGGTTTTGGGTATGAATCCTATTTTTATACTTAATAAAATTATTTCTATGTATAAGAAAAATCAAGGTTAGGGAAATTTTTCATAAGGTAGGAAATTTTCTTTATAGAAGTAAAATATTGATTTGCTTAGGTATAAGGTGTTTGTGATTTTCAAAACAAGAAGGAATTGAAAAGTCATAAGGAAAACCTTATTGACTCAACACTAAAGTGTCCACAACCAAAATGTGTATAAAAAAAATAAAAAATATATAATCAAACTTCTGATCAGTCACATATCTCCTAATTATGTGGTCTCTATAAATGTTACAAATCAAAGGTCCATCCCACACATTAAAACCTAAACTCGCTCCTTAATTTTTGAACATGGTGTTACTTTTTGATTGAGATATTTTTAAAGGAGACAATGTAATTCTCTAAATCAGAAAACCAAGGATGTGTACATAATATGGAATTGACATGATCACTAAGAAATGTGACCTGAATTGGTAAATAGTATGGGATATCATGCTCTAATATGTGTGTTATTCTTCTCTGGTGTTCATCTACAATGTTATATATCCCCTTTGTATCCCATTTCATGATGATAAATTCTTTATTTATGAGCCTATAATGAATAATTCTCATCTTCACATTCCACTTCATAATGGGGTACCTCATTATTTCATGATCTAAAAAAACATGAAATACCATTAAATAATAATGAAATTCTTCTTAATAAAATATGATATTAAAAAATACATTTTACATTATGGTGTAAATCTTGTGGTTGAATATAAATTCCTTGAATTAGAATAAATAAAATGTTTCCACCCTTCAAAAAAATGAGATAAAACTGCTCTAACAATAAATTTTGAATCATAGAACATAATATCAAATGAGAGATCCCACTATGGGTGATAAATTATCATTGGTGTGGTGAGGATTTTATTTTTCTCACCAATGGATAACATTTAATGATGATGAAATAAAAAATTAGAATCCTTTTGAAGTAACCCAAACAAGGGTAGTGTAATAATAATGAAATATATGATGAAGCATTGATAAAATACTAAAATTTCTAAAAAAGATATACCATCACACACATATATAAAAATGGAAATAATGAAATAATATCTAACTTTGATATATAAACCTCTATTCCATGTTGTGACACTGCATTCCCTAAAAACGTACATTCACTGCCATGAAATGAGTTTTCTCAATATTCAAAACTATATTTTTCTCAATAAAATGAGGCAACAACATAACCATACTAAAAATAAATTCCTGAAATAAATAACCATACACATTAAAATATTCCTTAAGTACCACAATGAAGGTATCAAAAAAATTCAAAAAAATAACTATAAATATATGGAAGTTACTTATGGTGTTAAAAAGTGAAAATAACATCCTTAACGAGTAAAATGTATCAAATATGCTAGTGAATTTCATATTATCTTGATTATTTAGACCTATAGGTTCCTAAAAATAACATTATATGAAATCCATGATATAATAGTGTGTCCAAAAATTAATTCAATCAAGGATTTTATCAATTAATATGTATGGGAAATGGTTATTGTGAGGGGATCAAATTAGTTTCCTATAATTATAACACAAATTCAATAAATTTTAAACCCAGTTAAAAAAAATCTCCTCTCTCTCATTTTATAAAATAGTAAAAAAATTAATAAAAAACATAATTGTAATTGTCCACATATAATATGAAATGGGGTTAGTGATTCAAACATCACGAAATTTGTCAACTTATTTTTTAATAACATTCAAAAGAGTGGGATTGTATAGCCTTTGTGGCTACCTTACCAACATAGCCCCATCATCCAAGAGAATATTATGCATGAAAATGAAAGGGATAATACATAATATTTCAAACATGTTCCACCCAATTTCAATAATTTACCCTATCAAAATATTCAAAAAATATCATCATGTTCAATAAGAATCTGTTAGAAATGATAACATGCAACCTCTCACCACTCAAAAGAAATGAGTATTTTTTATTTAGAGGAAATGGATTATGTTCTAATGTGTGTTAGTGATGTATTGAAGGATACATCAATGAAATGAAATATCTGTACAATAAAAATCATTTTAATAATAATAAATCCAAAAAATATAAAATAATTTTTTAAATCAATTAGTGAACTCAGATATCATATAGTAATCAAAAATAAAACTCTCAAAATCAGAATATTAGTCCAAATAAAAAAATCAAATATAAGAGATGTATAATTATTAGAAACAGGTGTGGAAATTATCATAGATATAAAAATCGACCCAATTCCCATAAGCGCTTTAATAATATGAAAGTGAAAATCAATAGGCTTTTTAATAGTTAGTTCAAAATGGGTGAGAAAAATCATAATGATCCTATGAGGGGTACTTTTGAAGTCTATAAATTTTAATCTCACAAATTCTTCACTAAACACCATGTAAAGTATACCCTCAAATATATTTATGATCAATTATATTGTTTTTAGGTAGGGCCTAATTAAGATAATGGGAGAATGAGAATTAACCAGATCTTTCTTCATGTTAAGAATGTAGAAATATATAGGAAACATAATGAATCTTACATAAACAATTAAATACTCAAGGATTCATTCAGGATATGTTTTAGTTCAATTTTAAAATTTCACCACCACTCTTTTTGGATTCAACTCTCTAAACCATTAATAAGATAAAAAAGCGCGAGGCATTACATTTAAGTACACTCCCCAATCACATAAATAATTAGAATAGTTTCATTCCCTTTTGTTGTACGGGATAGTGAAAGTACCATGATCCTTACCTTTATTTGAATTTCATATGTTAGTTTAATTGGTGTCCATAAATTCCATCAAATATTTATCCACAAATTTCCCTTAAGACCTCTTCATTTTGTACAAATTACTTTTAATAATTTATCATACCTTTTTATTGAGTTAATTCCCTTAAAGAAGTGTGATGTTTATCTAATCACTTTCTGAATGTATAAAAAAACTCTTTTAAAATCACCAATTCAACCATATTTTGGGTTTTCAATAAAAATGGGAATAGATGGGGTATGGGGGTAATATAATCAGTACTATTATTTCCTTTTATTTTTCCATTAGTTTCTTAGTGACCTATGGTGATGGTTAAATCTCACTATTTTTGGTCATATCTCAATCAAATTCTAATGAAACTTCACTAGCCTTTTTTCTTACACTCCTTAATATGATGGAAATAAAATTCCCTGTGAGATTTTGAATGTTTTTTGAGGAATTATAAAAATGATTTTTTATTTACCATTTCATGGTTGAAGGTTTCAATATAGATTGTTTTCTCCTTCACCACCCTGAACTCATTACCATGACAATTCAACTGATTTTATTTATGAAGAATAATTTTTTTGGAAATACCATTAGTTATAATATCTTACGTTTTTTGGTAAATCAATTTTTGTAGACTTTTTTATAATTGGGATTCAAATATATTTTGTGTTTTTTATAACCCTATTGATAAGTTGAAGGTTTTTGGAATTTTTAATGAAAAGGATCCCACAATTTTAATCATAATACACACCTCATGTTAGAGTTATATTTACATACTTGTTGTTTATTTTATGTGAATGAATCGTACTTATTTTTTGTGGGTTCTTTTAATTTTTACAGAAATTTAATCACTATGAAAAAACTGCATAATCAATAGTAACTTATAGTATTGGGAAACAACATATTAGATGATGTGGTGTAGTACAATTTCCAGACAGATTAACTATAGTGTTTTTGAAAGGTTTTTTTATCCAAATTTATCTATTTCAACATATTTGTAAATTCATATACATATATATATATATATATATTAAATTATTTTCATCATAGTAATTAGTTATATAATATAATCCAATTATTATAATTCTACATCAATCAGTAAATTACTAGAAGTTTGTTCCCATAATTCTAATAAATGATTGAGAAGACATGGGTGTTTCCTCAACTAATGCTCCTCCACTCACAACATACACCATGCTCCAATCCATGGGAGTAAAAACTTTTTAGAATTACGGTTTGAGGATTTTCTCACTGATTTGGGGATTTGGTATGTTTGAACATAAATTTTGGAACCACTCCTTGTACTCATACATTGGATATATTTGTTCTTATTTTGATTTAGATGTATCATTTTAAATGTTTTTGTTTCGTAATGGAGGAAATAATATCTATAAGAAAAGTCATTTAAAATCATTCCAAAATGTATCATATTCTTTTTATAAGGAATAAATTCAATATTTTTCTATTAAATTAATTTGTAATTTCAATTATCTTAATATACAATTTTCTTATAATAAATTTTTGGTTTAGAGGTTGAGTAAACCGTATTGAAATATTTTAGATGTTTGTTTGGATCTACATAAGATATGACATGAAATCTTGGGAGAAGGTGAATTAACCTATACATTATATCAATGTGTAATTCTAGATTTTGATATGAAATATTTATTTTTTGATAATTAACATCAGGATTATCCAACTCTCTAATGGTTCTTTTGGGTTCATTATTTGTATCCATTTTGTGGATATCAGATTTTTTTTATTTTTGACATTAGGTACTAGGATCACTATAATAAAAATGTTGGAAATTTTGAAATTGTGAGATTTTAACACTTCTTGAATTTTGATATTTTTTGATTTGATCCTTAACACTTCATTCACCCTTGGATTTTATATAAAAATTAAAATTAGGGTTGGATAATGTTATCAAATATATAGGAAAAATGAATCCTACAATGTGAACCACAATTTCATAAAATGAGGTTTCAATTGAACATACAGAAAAGAATATGTAAGGAAGTAAGAATAGAAAATAAGTGAGGGGGAAAAAATTAAATAAATAAATAAATAAATAACTTTACCAACGAGGGTTGATGAAAAAAAATTCCTCGTGGGAAATTACAAAAATTAGATGTGTTTTTCATTTGTTCGTTAAAAACATTACAATTTTACCTAATTGCACAATAGGGTATAACCTAGACATTTTCTTGGTGACTAAGTGAATTAAATATAAACTAATTTTTAGGAAGGAAAAAAGAAAAAAATGATAAATGAGAAAAAGATATGGGGGTGTTTTTTGAGTAATTTTTAATAAAAATTAACAAATATCATAATAATTACTTTTGAATAAATACTATATTAATGATTTTGGTTAATATAACCTACCCGTAAATTAATAATTATTCAGAATCCATTGTTATTAAATTTATTAAATTATGGAGCCTTATTTTTTAACCATGAACCCAACAGAAGAAAACACAACCATAAACCATAAACTGACTTCTGGATTTCCAATCAATGTACCCTTATTTGATTCTCATTCCATGGATACATTATAACTAAGAAATAACTGGGAATCCATTTAAACTCAATAAATATTAATTTCATGATCATGGGGATTATAATCTAACCAAAAAAATCACTCCTATGTTGATTGGATTATAAAAGTTTTTCGTCCCTCCCATGATTCAAAAAACCTCGATCTCACAGTGAATTCGAAAATCATTAAATAAATTTAAACATCACTAAATAATATTACTGACCATAATTTTTTGAATTTAAGATATTACATGGATTAAAAATAAAAAAATTAATATTGGATAATTATATCATCCAGAAAAAACTAATGCTCCCAAGATACGACTTTTCAGGGTTAAGACGATATGCATAAGTAATGGTTTGAATGGGTATAAAAAAATATTGATATAAACTTTTATTTGTAGGCCAAATAATTAAAATAAAATTGGGAAATGATATGATGAACCAAATTCTATTGAATATTAAACGAGATTATAAGCACTAAATCTAATAAACACGGAGTAGAAGGGGGAGATAAACTCCTTGGATGAGATCATTGTATAAAGACTGAAATATTATAAATAGTTAGAGTGTTATAATGGAACCATCCCATCGGAAAAACCTTCACAAATCCCCAACAAACACCCCAAATGTTTGATAAAATCAACTAAATATTGTGTGTGTGGGTTAGAATTTCATATGTCAACAATGGTGTATGTTTCATTCGGTTTTGAAAGTTTTCTTCATCTTGTGATACCTTTTTGAAAACAACTCTACATAAAAACATGTAAAAATAAAAAACATATTTTAAAAGAATAGTAATCTTGATATATTTCTTAATATGTAAAACATAGTTTTAACCAAATTGAGATATATTATAAAAATATTATTATTTAGATGTAATAATGATAACATACCCAATAAATTGGTGGGTATGAATATGAGTGACCAAATTATGAAATAAGTGTATAATGGTATTAATAAATATATTTTTTGATTATATTTTTATAAATAAGCACATAATTTATTGTAAAATCATTTTATGCTTCAAAATGGGATTAATTGAAAAAATGTTTTTATTTTATTTTGCGTGTGGAAATTATAATTAATTTTTTTAATTTTTAGAGAAAAAAATATTTTATAAAAGAAAAATAAATAAATGACAATATCAAAAATAACAATAGGGTAAATTTTACAAAATTTCAAAAAAAAAAATTGTGTTATCGTTGAATTCCGAAATATACTAATCTTTTCAATATTTTTATTACATTTCATTAAATAATGTAATTTAAAAGTCCTGATATTTCTTTTATAAAGTGGCATGTGATCTATTTGATATATAATAATCTTATCTATTATAATTGAATCCTAAATATCCATGATTTTGATATAATATATTTTTTATGCTTTAAACATTTTTTTCTAAAATCTATTATTATTGAATTTTATACGTTTATATTAAAAAATTTCTCAAAAATATAGACATTAAATATTAATAAATTGATACCATATTTTGAATAAATAGGTTTTTTTTAAATAGTTAATTTTATATTTTTTGGAAATTTTAAATAGTAATAGGGGAAAATAGTTTTCACCTTAATAAGGGTAAACTAGGTGAAACAGGGCTAAAACAATGAATTGAGGTCTCAAAATCAACCAAAAACTTATCTATATTTCATTATATGGGATAAATTAGGCCCTATTCATATGAAATTTAAATATATATAATGTTGGTGACATTTACCCTTGATAATTTCTTTTGAATTATTTTAAGTAATGAGAATTATAAAATATCTATCTCTTGACATTAATATCACTAATATTTTTATATTAGGATGAAAATAGAATATGTTCAATATGAATTAAATTTTTTTCATGATAATATTTTTAAAACAAAAGAATTAATGTATATGATTACACAATTTCGATATAATGTTTATTCAATTAATATACAAATAAAATAATTGATTTTAGAAATACAAAAAGTAATAAAAATTTGATGAATTATTAAGTTAGATGAATCTTTTAAATAAATATAAAAAATTAAGAATTTATTAAAGAATTACATTCTTTTTTAATATTTTTATTGGTGTCTTTAATGTCAAATTAAATGAATAGTGTCAATAATAAAAATAATGATATTTTTTATTAAATAATAATTTATTAATTTTTTTAGAAATCATAAAAATTGAAAAATATAAAAATTAGGATAATAAATAATCTAAAACATCATCCCATTGCCTTTTATGATATAATTTTTACCTTATAAGAAATATTATAACCCTCTAATTGTGAGAAGGTCATTACACCATTTAAGGTTAAAATTAGTAACTAAGGGGTAAAACCAAAAACTATTTTTATGAATTCCACTTAAATATTTTAAATTTTTTTAGTTGATGGTATTCAAACCTAATATTACCTTAACTTTTTATATCTATACATTTGGAATCATTTTCCAAGTGACTTTATTAAATTTTAATGTTTTCAGAATTTCCAAGAGTGCCCCTTCCCTCACTTATAAATGGGTACCCCTATTTTCCCTTATTTAAAACACATTAAGATTTATAAATATACCAAAAATTTAAAATATATCTTATGAAAAACCCTTTAAATGAAATATATGTGATTTTATTCTTAAAATTCCAATCCATAGGTTTTTAAATGGATTTAAAGGAGGCCAATCGACGATGAAGTAATCATCTTACTCAACATAATTCAATTTTATTCTTGTTCTTCTTATATATATACCATATTATTTATAAAATAATAGGTTATTCATAATTAATATATATTTAAATGTGATTATTATTATAAAAAAACTTCTATTCACTCACTATTTTATAAAATGGGAAGTGAAACTATCAGTCATGCATACATATGGCCTCACATCTCCTTGTAGCAATACAATTCATTTTCCATCACCTTATTTCAGGGATGGTAATTATGATTGGATTAATGTTTATATATAATATTAATTATAGAATTATTATTTTTTTAATTATAATATCATATCTACCATTTTAACGTCCAATCCATTATAATACGATAACATTGCATGTACGTACTTGTGGACTACCACTTCCACGAAGCGATGTGATTTGTTTTTCATTTTCATTTTACTTATATTATAATAAATACATATTTAGTGACTATATATTATATCTATTATTTAATAATTATTACTTATGGATTAGTTATTATTTATATTCATTTCATTCCTTCTTTTAGAAACTGAAAATAATATTCATGTGTGTGTACGGTCTACGGTCTCTATGAATGGTGTAATTCATTTTTCAATATCAATATTTTATAGATGACTATAAAATATATATATAATAAATATATATGATATTAATATCATTATTAAACCATTATCAAATTATAAGTATCGCATATAGAAAACAAAAATTCTCATAAAACAGAACATTTAACACCAAGAAACAATTATTTTTATTAGAAAATATTAATAAATTGATTTTGAAATATTATAAGTGTATCATATTTGATATTATAAATATTTAAATGAATAAAGGGTATAAATATAATAAATTTAAATTTATTATATAGGAGGATAAATCACTTTTAAAGAAAGTCATGCTCAAGGTAAAAGATTTTAGTATCACTTTTTTTTCTTTGAGACACACGTCAATTCACCACTTTTATCTTTTATGTAGTGTATATACTTCCAATAAAGGTATTATATTATTATTATCATGAACGTAATGGGGATTTACATTTCCATATAAAGTTCTATCATTCATTATGTTTTTATTTGAAATTTACCAAAGTTGTAATTGGTTTAAGTAACAATCTCATTGCTTATCGAAATTTTTTATGATTAAGTTTCTGAGGATGAAATTTCATGATCTACCTCTCATTAATAAAATTATTTTCAATCCCCCATGGATAATTATGTATAATACATATTTTCCTTTCATTTTCCACTATTAAAAACTCAATAGAGAAAAATATTGTATTTATGGAAAACATAAATTATTTCTCACTTTGGTCAAAAATATATTTTCTTCTATATACACATATTCTAAATGTGTTTTCAATTTTTTTTAAATTGCCATTTTATTTTTTAAATTCAATTTTACAAATATATTAATTTTCAAAAAAATAAATGGAATATGTTTATTATTTTTCTGATGAGTTTGTAAAGAATTTTTTATGAAAAATGAGAAAATAATAATTTTTAATGTAAAAAAGAATAGAATTTCTATACATCATAACCCCTCAATGCTAGGAATATTACATTACATGTTTCCAAGGTTTTTTTCAAAGAAATATTTTCTAATAATATTTTTTATATTTTTACATTTTAAATTTACATATACAACGTTAAAGGGTTATTTTCCTCATGAAACTTCCCAGTGTTCTTTTAAAGATATTTTTTATTTATGATAACAACCTGTGATATTAGTTCTTATTTATTAAGGTTATTATTCCATTTTATCATCCAATTTGATTATGTTTTTATATTATTATGATGTTATAAAGAAAATTTGATGATACATTTTTCTTTTCTGTGGGTTATATGACGATGCTATAATGCAAGGTTTATGAAACCAATTTTCTTTTCCACAGGTTATGATATAATTAATATTTTTTGATCTTGTGGAACACATATATATTATTTTTATTATGTGATTGTTTAGAATATAATTATATATTCCTAAAATTCAGTGGCTAATAATTAATATCTGAAGAGAAGAAAAGAATTGGAATGGGGAGTAAACCCAATTCTCTAATAGACTCTATTGACTATGATACTTTTGTAAGTAAACTATGTCTAAGTATACAATTTATTGGGGGGTAAACCCAATCTACTATAATAGTATTTGTAGTGGTACTTGACTAAGTAAATTTATTTTCAGGATTATTTGTACGAATAAACTTATTCTGTATTCAAATGTTATTCTCTAATAGATCATGTTATTTTATGCTTTTATTATTTATGTCTACCAATATTAATTATATGACTCAAGATGATAATATATACTCTAATTTTATGGTTTCAAAATGTTAATCACAAGTTATTATAATGTTATGATCATGTTTTTTAAATGATCATTAATATCTCTCTTTTCCCTGTATTATGTATTAGATATCAACATTTTTATGTATCTTTTCCCCAAGTAATAGATAATGTTTTTAAGTATGATGTGTCTATGAAGGGTGATAGTTGTGAAAATCTAAGTGGGATATTATTTAAATCTCTTATAAATAATTCTTTATGTATCCATATTTCCAAATACACTAAACCATTACGGATCTTACATTGATCATAATGTTATGTAATGAATATTAATATAATAATATGTAATATTTGGTTATTAAATATATGAATTGCTGTAGAATTTATCAAAGTATTTTTTAGTTAATATTTATATATTAGGATTAGTGGACATTTTGAAAACCCTAGTGATAAGTCTCTGTATTTTATAATATCCAAATGTTTTGGTAGGGATGATATTGTGTGTCTTTACTATAAATATATCCTTATATAGTAACTTCATGTGGGAGTCTATCTGGTATAGATTCATCTAGGCGTAATAACATTGAAAAGATATTTTTCAGTATATATTTCTTATCATTATGGTGAACTTTGAGTGCTTCCATTCTATTCATATTTTTTTAAACTCCTAAGTATTTTATTTGGTTATTTCAAAATTTCTTTATAAAACATTATGAAGGATTTGAATAGATTATGATCTTGTATGACCTAGGATAAACCTATGTTTTCATATATTGAAAATAACGTCCAATAATTTATACATTCTATAAGGATTAAAACTAAAATTAAAAATTTCAAAATTTAATCTTTTGATGATATTTTAGAAAAAGAAATCTTTATATTTTAATATCTTACCATTTTGATGCATTTTTTTGAGAATGACTCTTTTATATTTTATTCTTTTATGAAATTTAAAGAGGACCCCTCCCATCAATTATAAAAGGACACTCATCCTTTATATTATTTGAAAAAAATGACCATATATCTCTACCAAAACCTTACCAAATATCTTATAAAATAATTATACTTGATTTAGAGGTTCTTTTTGTTTTAAAACAGTTTTCCAAGGGACCTTAATATGGGATCTAAAAGTGTTCTACTAAAGAATAGAAAATCATCTTACCCAGTTGCTTCCAATTTATTTCTTCTAATAACTCATCTAAAATAATGATATTATTCATAAAATAATAAATTAAGTATTATAAATAAATATAAATTTTTTTATTAATTTTAATCCAGTTTTATAATCTCTTTTCCCATCAAATGGGAAGTAAATGTATCGCTCGTGTATACGTACGACATACCATCTCCATGTAGTGATACAATTTATTTTCCATCACCTTATTTCATAGAAGGTTATAATGATGTATTTTATTTTTATATATTATATTTATGATATAATAAATTTTATTCAATTTTAATATCATATATATATTTACCTCACAATCCACTGGAAAAAATTAATGGCACTCATGATTATGTGTGGACTTCCACCTCCACGAATCAACATGATTTTATTTTAATTTTTTTATTATCTGGATGATAATAAATATTTATTTAATGAATATATATGATATATAAGATGTAATAATGATTATAGAAAGGATATTATTATTTAATTTTTTTATTCCGTCTAAACAATGTTCATACGTACGTACAACCTACCATCTCCATGAATGGTGTAATTTATTTTTCTATATCCACATTTTATAGATAAATATAAATATATATTTATATATATTTAATATATATTATATTTATGTCATTATTAATATTTTCAATATTATGGAACCACTTTCAATGTAAATGAATCGGAACTACAAACTGAAATTCTCATGAAAAATGAAATAGTTAACACAAGTAAATAATGATTTTTATAAGGAATTATTAATAAATATATGATGAAATTTTCTTAAGTGGATATTACATGACATATTAAGTATGTAAATGAAAATTTTATAGATTTATAATAAATTAAAATTTATTATAGAGTAGGTTAATTCACAATCAAGGTATGTCGAACTCGGGGTAAGATATATTCATCTCCCTTTGATTTCTATGAGACACAAGTCATATACAACACTAGTTTCTTTTATATGGTTTATATACTAAACAGGAATATATTATAAGATTATAATCATGAAAATTATGGTTATTTATATATCCATATATGGTTTTCTATTTTTTATGTTAATATTTCAAATCTAACAATGTTATAAGGGTAATATATCGTGATCTCCTTGTTTACCAAGATTGTTTATGATTAATTTTCAAATGATAAAACTTTATGATATTACTCTCAAGATTCTCATGACATTTATTATTAGCTAGTAATTTCTAGATAATAAATTTTTTTCTTTTCATTTAATTTATTTATGAAATCTGGAGACCAAAATAATGTTTTTTAGGAAAACAATCTTAATTTATCTCTTCAGTCAAAAATATTTTTTCATCCATATCAATTTTCCATTAATTATTTCAAGAATGTTTTTACTATCATCCTACAATTATTTAATTTCATTTTTAACAATGTAGTATTTTTTTAAAAATTGTTTCAATGAATTTTTTTTAAAGGATTTAATTTTTACTTTTTATCAAAAATGTAAAAGGAATGTTTATTTGAACGTAAATATAATGACATAAAATTTCCAATATCATGATTGCACAAATATTTTAACCTCTATTTATACTTTTTAAGGGAAGTTTGTTTCTCAATATTTGGGAAATGTTTATATTTTTAATAAGTGAATTCAATGTAAATGGGTTATTTTGCACAAGAATTGTTTCAATTATATTTTAAATATATTTATCATTTTTGATATTATCCATTGATGTTAATTATTAAATTTTGGGGTTATGATCCAATGATACCATATTATTTTATGCTTTTGATATTTTATAACGATGATATAAGAGTTATAATGATGCCCACTTTTAATACATTGATATTTCTTAAAATATGAAGAATATTTATTACAAAATATAACAAATCCATGATAGGGACTTATATGTATAATGTCTTTAGAAACTGGGAATCATAAACAACTAGTTCATAATACATATTCCTTGTCTCCAACTTATTTTTCCATAACTAGACCCCTTTTTGACATATCTTACATAATACCCTTCTTCACGACCTGCATAAAATAAACATATGAAAGGGTCAGTTTAGGTTCTCCTTAAGGGTAAATAAGCGATATATCAATAATATAATAATCATAAGACATTAATAGATGACATTTGAAAATATTATCTTGGATATGATGGATTGTGATATCATGCCATTGGATAATTCATAATCATTCATAAGAATCAATGAACTTAATAATAAGAGTCATAACATAATACGTGAAGTTTTTTGGCATACACATAAACATATAAAATCATTTCATATTAGTCATGTATTATTTCTATGTCCGTCATAGCGAATAAACTCCATTACTGAATTGAGTTCACTCTTTATTACATTCCATCATTACCGAACCAAGCTCATATCCCATTCCATACATGTATATATCATGAGATATAAATTTTTAACCAATTCATTGGAGGGATATATAGGTACCACCTATCTCAAAATGAAATAATTCTTATGTGTTCCACAAAAACAGAAATCATTAGCATAGCATAACCGAATGAATAAAATAGATTTCTTAAACTCATTACATCATAATTCATATAAAGATAATAGAATTCATAAATATAATTCCATCATAAAAAACCAAAATAAAGAAATAATAGGTATAGAAACATAACCCTATTTGAATAATGTCATTTTGATGGAAAATAATTTTGATAAACACTTGATATTAATTCTTGAGGAAAATATCCATTCTTTATCAAAAATGTTTTCTTTTCTTAAAATGATTGAAAATTTTAAATGAAATGAATTTATTTGATGATAATTTTTAAATTAGGTAATGTATGAATCATTTAAATAATAAGTTTGGAAAAAAAGAAAAAAAATCACACCATATAAGTTAAAAAACATTATCCTTGTACTTTTATCGAAAAAGTCAATATAATTCCTCGTGTTGAATAACGAAGAATGATTTCATTCATACCATTTGATAAAAATTCACCAAAGGGTAAAATTTACATTAAAATATTGTATAAGAATAGAAATAACATTTCATATTTAGAAACCAAGGATGTGAATCATAAATATACCCCAGTAAATACTTACATTTAAACAATGTTGAATAATAACGAGTTTGCAAAATTTTCCATTTCCATAGGCCCGATTTCCTTTTTATGTATCCAAAACACTAGTATAATGATTTAAATAAAATCATTGAATAATTTCAGATTCATGTTAATTTTTATGATATAATATATGATCATATTATCATCCATTTTTAACAACATTTCATCATTACTTGTTATCCGGGTACTAACTGTTTCATTTTCTAATGTGTGTTTGTATAATAAGATCTGGTTCTCCTTTATAAGTCATAGTTATATCATTAAAAATTATATTAAAAAAATATATACCATATTTACTAATTCTTTACATTTTTATAATCATTCTGTAATGAATATTATGTAGAATGAATCACAACGCATCGTGGAGACGGTATGTTGTATGTATGCTAGAGCGATGATATCATTCACATATTTTTTGAATGGTATTCAATTATATAGTGTGTGATATTTGATAATTAATATACTATTATAATAATAATATATAGTTATTATTTCCATCATTATACCCATCCAAGTAAGGTGGTCGTGAAAACATATTACACCACAGTTTGAAGATGATAAGTTGTACATACGCACACAAGATGATTTTGTTTTTCATAGGAAGGATAAAAGGTGAAATAAGGTTTTTTCATAATTATAATAACATATACATATATAATAGATATTTTATTTAATAATTTACAATGATACAACTCATGAAGAGATAGTAGAAGATGAATGATTTTTGAAAGAATCAGTAGAGCATATTACCTCTTCTTCGACGTGCTTCCTCTAAATCTCTTATTAGAGCACTAACGTTCATATATGACGATGTCCAGAACCACTATAATGTAAATAGGGAATTTTACAAGATAAAATGGTTGTGGATGGATTAGATTTAATGCTCAAAGTGAATTGGACATGTGAGGGAGTAGGTTCCCTATTATAATTGAGGTGAGAGTCACTTTTGAGATCTCTAGAAATATTAATTTATAATAAAATAAAACCACATAAAAAACCACCAAAATTCCCCAATTTAATAGATGAGATGAAATATGGTCGTAATTAAATCATCAAATATATTTTAAATGTGTTTTTCTATTAATTTCAACATTACATTTTTAATTTATACTTAGTTATTCTATTTAATTTTTAGCTGACGTAACAAATTATTCAATATTAAAAGGGAAAAATATTTATATAATTGATTTAAATTAGACCACAAATAAATAACATAGAAACAAATTTACAATATCATAATTATTTTATATTTTTAAAAAAGTTTTTTTATTTTTAAATAATTTAATGAATCGTTATTTTGATAAACAATCAAAAGTGTCGATTTTGACACTATTCCATTCATTGATTTTTAAAAAATTTATGATAACAAGTTAAAATCAAAAAAACAAAATTATTATATTACTTAGTGGACAAGTACATCTAAAAAATTCATTATAAATATTAATAAATCCAAATTATATTTATTTTAATACTTTTAATAATATTTAATTGTTATCTCTCTGAATAAAATAATTAATATATCAATTTTGTGTAATTATTTAATATACTTATTTAATGAATAAAAATTTAAAATAAAATATTATGATGAATATAAATATACTATATTTTAGTTGAATATTATTTTTAAAATTTATATTTGGAAAACTATAACATTTAAAATGTTTAACTTATTAAATTATAAATGTCACAACATTATCATGCCTTTAAATAAAATAATAAAAGTGTCACAATATCTTCTATAAAGTTACATATGGTAACTAACATGGATATTGGATTTTTATGGTCAATCCATACTCAAAAAATAGATTTTTTCAAGTGTTGGGGCCCTTTTATGCTTATTATAATTTTAATAAAAATATTTTTATTGATTTCTCATCAATTAATTAATTTTTTACATCATCAAAGTATAAGACATTAAGATAATTATTTATTTTCCAAAAACTAAAGAGAAATATTCATGATAAGTAAAAAAATTATCTTTAAATTTATTATTTATAATTGGATTTATCTATTTTATATCCAAATATAAAAAATGATGTAGTTATTAAAATTTGAGTAACACATATTTAGTTCTTCTTTAAATAAACTAAATTAAATGTCTTAATATCATCCAAGTGGATTCTACAGGACACCATTTCAACCTGATGATAATTTAGGTTGAAAATTCTCATCCAATTGTATTAAGACAAGTGTTAGGGTAATTTTATAATAGCATTTTTCCCTTGTTTACCAGATTTACCCTGTTATCATATTAATAAGAATTATCGAAGTTACTTTTAATAAAGCTCATAAACAAAATAAATTTATTTACATAATTTGGACATAATGATTAAAAATATGGAATCCATTTTTCAAAATTCCAAATACTGAAATTTTAGTTATTAATTTAAAATTCTTCCCGTTGTTTGAAAGATAGAATGGGTTTTTAAATGTTAATACTTTACAAAAGATTAAAATGTTTTTACATTTAAATCCAATGTCAAATTAATTCTAATGTAATAAATTATATTTAATTATAAAAATATATTCTATTTATAACATAATATCATTCAATATTATAATTTAACCATATAAATTTCTTCTATGAAAAAAAGCTGTTTTCAATTAAAATTTAGAGTATTTTTACTATTCATCAATATTTGAAAGTTATTGGAAAAAAATTAAAAATTAATTAAAAGTAAATTTTTATATCCCTATTACAAATAACAAGTTTTTTTATATAGAACTTGTTAATGTGTGAATATATTAATTTAAAAATTGATTTACATTAAAAGTCTATAAAAATCCACTTTAAAAAATATTGATTTTTATACATAAAATAGGGTTTATTCATACCTTATGAAAAATATATTTATTAAATGAATATAAAAAAATATTAAATAAATAATATATATATATATTTAACTATTTTCATTTACTAATCGTAATTCATTAATTTATTAATAAAAAAATAAAAAATATATAAATGATTTATATTTTTCAAAAATGATTTGTAGCAAATAACGTCACCATACATTTTCATATGTTAGTTATATTGATTCCCACTAACATAATGATAAGATTAAAATGGTATTTTATTTTATGGGAATCTCACTATTCATTTAAACTCACAATTGTGTGCAATTCCAGATATTTAAAAATTAAAATTATTTAGAGAAAATTTCATAAAAACATTTTGATGTCATATTCTTCCCCCCTTAAACTAAATTTTTTCCTTGAAATTCACAACTTAGATACTAACATTTTTGGATATCACTATTTCACTATATCATTAAGTTCCCACATAGATTCCTAAAATTGCTGGTTTGGTCACAAAACATTGACAAAGCGAATGGTCTTGTTTCAAAGTACTTTTTAGCTACGATTTAGAATCATTATTTGTTGTGCTTCATAAGAATGATCATTCTCCAACGGTATGACTTCTGAGTTTAGTAAATATGATGAATCAGGTATGTACTTTATCAAGAGGGATACATGGAACACATCATTAACTTGAGAGAGATTCGTTGGAATCACCAATTTGTATGCTACCTTTCCAACATGATCTATAATTGCAAAAGGACAGATATACATCAGGATCAACTTTTCCTTCTTTCCTAATCTCATTACTATATTCTATGGAGATATTCATCGAAAAAACTTTTCACCCACTTCATACTCTAGCTATTTTTTTCAATTATCAGTATTTCTTTATAGTTAACACTGAGATTCTATTATATATTGTTGAATAGATCAGACCTTTTCTTCTATTTCAACAACAATATCAAGTCGTAATAGCTTTCATTCCCCAATTTCATCCCATATAGATATATTTTTTCACTTATTTTCATAGTGGGATTCATAAGGATCTATTTGATACTAGAGTGAAATAAATTGTTGTAAAAAAATCCACCAAAGGTAGGAGTGGATCCCAAAAACCATTGAAAATCATAGAAAAAGATCTTAGAACGTCTTGAAGTGTTTGTATTGTCCTCTCAGATTGACAATCTGTATGAGGATGATAAGAAATATTGAAACATAACTATATATCCAAATCGTGGTACAGACTTTCCAATAACATTGAGGTAAACCATAGATCCCAACCAGATATAATTAAATGTGGTACTCCGTGTAATCTTTCCACTTACTTCGCATAGATCATGGCAAGATGATCAAAAGAAAAATCCTCTCTAATTTCAATGATGTGTACCGACTTTGTATGGTGATCAACAAAAATATATATATAATATTGGCCTTTATATGTTTTGGTAAGTCTGATAAAAAATTTCATACTAATGATTTCCCATATCCATTCTGGTATGGGTAATGGTTATAACATCCTCTTAGACTTCTTCTCTGAGACTTAACTTGCTAACAACCCAATCCACAAGAGACATATTCTGTAATATCTCTTTCTATACCATCCTAAAAGAAATACTCTTTCAGGTCCCTGTATATCTCTATGCTTCCAAAATTTATAGAGAATGAATAAATATAAGCCTCATCTAATATCTCTTTCTTTAATAATGGTATGGTAGGAATATAGACTCTATTATTGAACCTTATTATTCCATCACAATCAAGGTTGAATGCGGTAACATTTTTCACCTACTTTTGTATCTCTACATCTTTCTCATGTGCCTCCTTAATCATCAATTTTATTTATGGTTGAACATTCATTTGATAAAGATAATATTTCTCCCATTCCTTTAAAATTTTAAGAACCATCCATTTCAAATTCGTAAATATTTTATCTTTTTAGATTATCATCATGGAATGGCGAGCATGGTCATTTCGACTCAAAGCATCTACTACCTTCTTCACTTTCCTAAGGTGGAAATGTATTGAGAAGTTTTAATCTTTAATACACTCCAACTATCTTATTTTGTGCATATTCAACTAATTTTGTTTGAAAATATACAAAAAAAGATTATGACCATTATATATATCACACCTTTAAATAAAAATATAGTTCTTCTATATAATTAGTGAAAATACTACCGCATCTTACTCCAAGTCATGAGATGGGTAATTTTTCTCATGGATTTTAAATTTTCACAATGCATAAGCTATCACTATATCATTTATAAATGAGAACACATCTCATCCCCTCTTTGGATGCATCATTGTAAATCAAAAAACATTCTCTGCTAAAAGGAACTGTTATCATAGGTTCACTTTCTATAAATATTTTTAGCTCTTTGAATTTCTCTTTACATTTACTTATCAAAATTAACTTCACTCATTTCCGAGTCAACTTGTTGAGTGTATTAGATAATATTGAAATATAATTCACAAAACATCTATAATATCCAGCCACACTAAGAAAACATTGGATCTCAGTTACAATTATTGGTCTCATCCAACTTTAAATAGCTTATTTTTTAGTGGATCCACTGATATCACCTCTTTTGAGCTAATTTGTCCAAAAAATGTAACTTTATGGAGAAAAAATTTACACTTGGTAAATTTTTCTTAAATTTTATCCTTTCTCAGGGACTTCAGTATAATTTTCAAGTGACCTTCATTTTATTAATTTATATATAAATAGACAATAATTTATTCTATAAATACTATCACAAACTGATCATGATAATATCTAAAGACACTATTCATTATATCCATGAAGATAGTGGGGGAATTAGTTAAACCAAAAGGCATCATTATAAATTCATAGTGTCCATACCTTTTATGGAATTCCATTATTGGTATTTAAACCTTCATGAACCTTAATTGATGATATCATAACCTAAGATCAGTCTTTTAAAGGTTTCAGCTATGTATTGTTGGCTGAATAAGTCATCAATTCAGGGAAGAGGTTATTGGGTCTTGATAGTGATATTGTTATGTTCTCGATAATTACATAAGAGTCTCATTGCTCAATCTTTCTTCTTACAAAATAGAACATGTGCACCCCAAGTTGACATTATAGGGAGTTTTAATCCCATTTCAATATTCTCTCAGAGTTTCATCTTCACTTCTTTTAACTCAATTAGGGTCATTCTATATAGTTTATTTGAAATAGTCATAGCACTTGATATGAGTTCTATTGAAAACTAAACCTCACAAATCGGTTGAATTCCAGGAAATATTTCCAGAAAGTCATCATAAAACTCTCGTATAATGGGTTTATTCTAAATTGTGAGTTTCTCCCCAACCATTTGAGAAAGATAACCTTCATTTATATGGATTAGCGCCCATAATATGGAATAAATATTCATTGTAAGTTCATAATCATCCTTGCATCGATAGATTAACATAAATTGATCTGGAATATGAAATGTGACTTCCCTTCCTTGGAAATTGATATAAGATATATATAGAGAAATACAATACATGCCATGAAACACATAAAATTACACTATAGGTAGGATCACATGATCTGTAGGATGTACTTTCCAACAAGCATCAACTAAAGAATAATTATAATATTTTCGTGGAACCTTCTTTCCTTTATAATTTTTATCATATAACTCAACATCTAATTTTTAGATAATTCAATGATTCCCTTATAAAATTCGACATAAATAAACGAGTGGGTGGTTCTATTATCAAATAAAACATTTACTACATCATAGTGTATGGTAAGTTTACTTTTGACCACTTCATTTTCATACTCGACATCATCAATAGTGATCGCATTTGACTATATTTTTTCTTTGTCCTTTAGTGTTTTGTTATATCGATCATCACCAATAACCCTTGGATTTGAGAATTGATTAGCATAATGCCCCATTTCCTATCACATGTAACATTTAAGTGTAGGAGGTGCATTCTGTGTAGTATTTTCTCTATTCCCATCATTAGACATCTTTTTCCTATCACATTGGTATTCAACTACCTGATGACTATCTTTTCCACACATTAAACATTTAATAGTTCCTTTAAGACATTTTACTACTTTTTTCTTTCCACACATGGAGCATAAGGGAAAAATCGTCATCTTTTCAGTGTGGTCTTTATATTTTCCCTTTAATTCCATTTTTATATTATTATAAAACCCATACCACTAATGGTTTACACCAATCTCTGTATCAACCTTGATATCTTTTTGAACAATTTCCATGTATTTTTTAAATTCCCTTATGTCTAATTCCATTTAGCTAATTTGTTTACGCAACTCAAGAATACATCAATTTTACGCTTATGTTAGATAATAATTCCATAAGTATACCTTTAAAGTATTGTAAAAAAAATTGTAGATACCAACAGATTCATCATCCTTTTTCTTAAGTTCAAGGAACTCCTTATGTATCATTTTTCAAAAAATATAAGGAAATTACTTACTGAAAATAAATGTTCTTGAACTCCTCTCATTACATGGATTCAATTTCATCTCTTTGTCTAATATTATTGATTATCTTCCACCATTTATCAACTTCACCTTCCAAATGATAGACATATTAGATGAATTTATCTTATTATGAACATTAGAGAATTGAAAATATATTTTCAATGGTACTAATCCATTTTTCAACCACTAATGTATTATAAGGCCTACTGAAAGAAGTTGTGTGCTTCCTTATGATGCACTCAACAGAATGTTATTCCCTAATTTACTCATTTGGAATTCCATCATGATTTATAGACTGATAATGTTTTATGAGCATAGTTACATGATTTTTCATTCCATCTCCCATAACATTTGGTTTCTTAGGAGGTCAGTCATTGCATTTTCCATTGCATTAAGAATTAACATGGTTTTTTAGGGTCCTATCCATTGACTAAAACTGATAAAAATATTGTGAGAAACACTAATCATAATGGGAAAACCACATAATAAAAAAATAAAATTTCAATTTAGTACACTTTAGTATTTATCTTTTGTTATTCGTGATCATTTCTGAAACACTTGGATTGTAACCTATACTTCAACGTATCCTTTGTGTTCTTACTAAGGATTTATCATCCTAGTTTCCTAAGGTTAATTGTAACTTTACCCTAATACCAAATATAACGACCCAAACATTACATACGTTGACATTACTTCAATGTTGAATAATATTTATTACAAAAAATAAAAAATCCATGGTAGGGCTGTATAGGTATATATTTTTTAAAACTGTTAAACATAAAAAAATTGTTCATAAGACATCATCAATGTATCCCATTTATTTCACCATAAATAGACCCTTTCTATCATACCATACTTAATACAGTTCTTCATGACCTGGGGAAAATTATAATATAAACGGGGGATCTTAGATTCTTAGTATGGGTAAAAAAGGAGATATCAATCATATCATAATCATAAGAGATAAGAACACGACATTTAAAAATATTATCTTTCATATGAGAGATCGTGATATCATGTCATTGGATAAATTATAAAATTTTATAAGATTCAATGAACAGAATCCCAAAATCCTTAACATGTGTCATTATGTTTTGTGTAATACACATATGCATAGGAAAGTATTTCATATTATTGAAGTCTTATTTATAATAAAATCATAGCTGACAAAGTCCAATACTAAACCAAGTTTAGTCCTCGTTCCAGCCTTGTATTGCTTAACAAAGATCATTTCCCATTCCATCCATGTCTATCTCATGAGATATAAATATTTACCCAATACATTTTAGGTATATATAGGTCCCACCATTCTTATAATGAAATCATTATTTTGTGTACCACAAAAACATAAATCATTCATTATAGAATGTCTCAAGGAATAAAATGGGTTTACTAAAGATTATACCATCATAATCCATATAAATAAGATGGATTTCATAAATAAAAGCCAATCATCAAAATAAATAAACAATATAATTAATAGGTATAGAAACATAACCTTGTTTAAATAATTTCATATTAGATGGAAAATAATTTTGATAAAACACTTGTTATTGATTCTTGAGGAGAATATCCTTCTTCTTTAAAAATATTTTGTTTCGACCAAATGATGGGAAATTTTAAACTAAAAGTATTTATATAAAAATAAACTTGATTTTTTTAATGAATATGCATGTAAATAATGATTTATGAAAACATAAAAATCTATTCATGTTGTATAAGTTAAAAAATCATTTCCTCAAACTTTTTCTGGAAAAGTCAAAATATACATATTTTCAAATAACGAAAAAATATTCCTTTAATAACATATATAAACATTCATAAAAATTTAAAATTGACTTTAAAAAAATATATAATAATAGAAACAATATTAAATACTTAGGAAAAATATACATGGATGATAAATTTACCATAGTAAATACATATGTATAAACAATATCAAATAATAATGAGATTGTGAAACTATCCCTTACCTTAGGTCCAATTTTTATTTTATGTATCTAAACCTCATGTATAATGATTTAAATAATGTTATTGAATTATTTCTAAATCATAGATATTTTTATGATATCATAAATGATCATATTATCTTCTTTTTGTTAGAAACATTTCATTATTACTAATTATTCTCATATTAATTGCTTTATTTCCTTATATATGTTTTGTAGAATAATTTTCAGTTATACTTACTAGGTAATAGTGATATCATTATAAAATGATATTAAAATAATATATACCATATTTATTCATTATTTACATTTATATAATCATTCTTCAATAAAGATTTTGTAGAATGAATCACATCACGTCGTGGAGATCGTAGTTTGTACTTATGCACGAGTTATGATATCATTTAAATAGTTGTTGAATGGTATTGAATTGGATGGAGTATAATATTTAATAATTAATATAATGTTATAAAATTCTAATATAGTTTTTATTTCAATCATTATACCCATACCAATATGGTGGGGGTGAAATACACCACGGCGTTGAGACGGTAAGTCGTACGTACGTGCGCGTGGTGATTTCATTTATCATATGATGGATAAAATATGTACAATAGTTGTTTCATAATTATAAAAACATATTATTATATAAGTGATACTATAGTTATTACATTATATTGAAACAAATCATGAAGAGGAAATAGATGAAGAAAGAAGTTTGAAAGAACCGGTAGAGGAGACTACCTCTTCTTCGATGTGCTTCCTCTAAATCTCTTCTTAGAGCACTAGAGTTAGACATTTAAGAATACTAGATCCTCTATAATGTTACTATGGATGTTGAGAAGATAAAATGGTTCTGTATGGATAATCTTGAAGTCCCAATGTGAAGTGAATATGTTAGAGAGGAGGTGCCCTTTATAATTGAGGTGAGGGGCAATTTTTGGATCTCAAAATATATTAATTTATACTAGAATAAAACCCCATCCAAAAACATCAAAAATGTTCTTATTTCAAAGTTGAAATGATATTGGGTTGTAATATAATCGAAAATATATTTTAGACAAGTTTTTTCATAAATTTAAACATTATTTGTGTAATCAACACTTAGTCATTCTGTTTAAAGTTTAACTACGATAACAATTAATTCAATATTAAAAGTGTGAAATATTTAATTATATGATGTAACATAGAAAATGAATACAATATTTATAACATTTTATAAAATATCATAATTAATATATATTTTTAAAAATGTTTTTTGATTATAAATATTTTAATAGAACATTATTTTTTTTAACAATCAATAGTGTCAATTTTGACAATATTCAATTCATTGATTTTTTAAAATATTAAGATAAAATGTTAACTTGGAACCAACTATTTTATTATATTATTAAGAGTTCAAGTTCATCTATTTATTTTACATATTAATAATCTAGAATTATAGATATTTTAATATTTTTAATAACATTTATTTTTTATCTCAATTAATAAAATAATTAATACATCAATTTTTCTTAATTATTTAGTATAATTATATTTTAAATAAAAATTAAAAATAAAATATTATATTGAATATAAACATACTATATTTTTTATAATATTTTTTTCTAATTTATCTTCTATAAAATCAATCATTTTAAATTTTATTCTTATTAAATTATGAATGTGACAACGTTAACTTCACTTTTATTAAAATATTATAAGCATCCCAATCTCTTATTTAAGGTTCTAAATGGTCACTAACTCATCCCTTGGATGGTTATGGTCGAGATATACTCAAAAAATAAATTTAGTTCAAGGTTTGGGGTCCTTTTATGGTTATTATAATTTTAATAATAATTTTTTTATTGATTTTTCATTAATTAATTAATTTTTTTAAATAATCAATGTATATTACTTTAAGGTAATTTTATATTTCGTAAAAATCATAAAATATATTACAATGATAAGAAAATTATCTTTCAAATGAGTATTTCTACTCTAAGTTATCTTTTTTATAACCTAGTAGAAAAAATGATATATTTATTAAAATTTGAGTAAGACATATTTAATTTTTCAATAAATTAAATAAATTAAATGTCATAATCTAATATATGTTGCTTCCAAAGGCAAAATATTTGATCTAAGGATGATTTAGTTTGAAACATATTCATCAATTTATGATAATACAAGTGTTATGGTAATTTTATAATAGCATTCTTACCTTTAATTACCATGTTTACCCTTTCATCATATTATTAAAAATTACCGAATTTATTATTCACAAAGTAAAAAAAATAAAGATATTTACCCAATTTAGACCAAAGGATTACAAATATAGAATAAATTTTGAAAAATTCAAAATAAAAAGTTTCAGTAATTAATATAAAATTACTTCCTATTGTCAAAAAAAGAGAACATGTTTTTAAAAGTAAAAATAGTTCAAAAAATTGAAATGTTTTAAATATGATTTCAATGTGAAATTAATGAAAATTACATTTATTATATAAAATGTTAAAAAAATATTCAATTTATAATTTTAAACCATACAATATTATAATTTAACCATATAAATGTTTTCGTTCAAAAAATATGTTTTCGATTAAAATTTAGAGTATTTTTACTATTTATCAAAATCTGAAAGTTGTCATAAAATATTAAAAATAAATAAAATTTAAATTTAATGTCTGAATAAAAAGATAAAGTTTTTATGGTCATATAATTTTTTTAATGTTTCAAAATCATAATTTAAAATGGGTTCACCTTTAAAATGAGGTAAAATTTATGTTTTAAAAAATATAGCATTTTATATATAACATAAGGTTTATTCATACCCTAAGAAAAAAATATATGTAGATGAATATAAATGATATTTCATTGAATATGTAAAATAAATATTTCATTAATTTTAGTTACTAATAGTAATTCATCCAATTTATTAATACAAAAATACAAATATAGAAATGATTTATATTGTTTCATAAATAATTTATAGTGAATGACTTCACCATAAATTTTCATATGTTAGTTATATTTATTCCGTATAACCTGACAACTTGGTTAAAATCACCTCTTAATACTAAGAGAATATTTTTCTTTGTTTAAAATCACGATTTTGTGGAATTCATTCTGTTGAATAATTAAAATTATTTATGGAAAATATTTCATAAAAACATCTAAGTGTTACAAGGATGATTTTATGAAACCTGTTTCTTTTTCATGGGTTATTTCATGATTCTATTATGAAAAGTTTATCAAACCAATTTTATTTCCATCGTTTATGATATGATTATTGTTTAATGATTTTTTAGAACAAATATGTTTGCTTTTAATTATGTGATGGGCAGTCTAAGAATTATATATCACCCAAATTCATTGAGTAATGATAGATATGTCAGGAGATAGTAAGGAATTGAATAGGGAGTGAACCCAGCTTATTGTGATTCTTTGCCTACTATGATAGTATTTGGAGTAAACCTAAACTAATGATATGATGTAAAGGGGAGTGAAACCAGTCCACTATGATCGTTCTGTCATTGATCCTTGACAAGGAAAATGATTTTCCATTCTTATGTGTATTCCAAAAACATATGTTTTATGCTAATGTTTAGAAATAATGGCTCACCACCTTTTATTACATTATGATTCATCACTTATGAACATCTAATATTTATTCCTGGACCCTAGATTATGATCTATGATATGTATGTCATGGATTCAAAATGATAATCTCATGTTATCATACAATTATTCACTTGTCCGGTTTAAATAATGATTATTATATCTCTTGTTTACACTTACTAGGTATCAGATATCATCCTTCTTTATGATTACATTCCACATGTTATAAAGAATGGTTTTAATTATGATGTTTCTAAGAAGGTTGATACTTGTAAAGAATCATGGGGGAGATGATGTATGTCTATTATGAATAAGTTAATTATATATCCATGTTTTTAAAGACATTAAACCTTTATGGTTCATTCAGGGGTCATAATTTCCTATAAATAATATTACTCTAAGAAATTTAATATTTATGTATGAAAACTATGGTGCACTATAAAATAGTTGTCCCTCCTGTTGGAGGAAATTATCTAAAATTTAAACTCTAAAATCTGCCAAATTTTATTCCCAATCCATGATTGAAAGAAATTGTTATGGCCCAAATGGGGAGGCAAGGTCCAATCTATCAAATCCATCTTATATATATATAATAATTTATTTTTCCCACTATAAAATATGAGATCTATCATTCATGTTCTCAAAAAAAATTATATAAATGTGGAAATAATATTTATGTAAAATTTTATGTCATAATTCAGTAAAAATATAATTTTATAATGAAATTACTAGTGTGTAATAAACATTAAAAAATATAAGTTTTGTGGAATTTCAAAATTTAAGCTCCAAATACGTATTTCTATTGAATAATTAAATACTAATAAATCTTGGGAAATTATATTAATTATTATAAATAAAATATTGAACAAAAATATGGCCTATCGATGGGGATGAAACTTATTATACTTATTGTTACTTCTTTTTCATTCAAATCAATTTAGTATATTATGGTATTATAACCATGAATTCATATTACATTTTACTTAATGATATATAATCTTATAATATAATTTGACATGAAATATACTTTTTTTAATGATAATAAATACATTTGGATGTGGAATTTTTATCATAAAACAAACTATACTAATATTTTTTGGTAAAATAAAACACATTTTCTTATTTATCATGGAATAAAATAAGTGATAGTCATCAATATCATTAATGTAGAAAATTTTATTTTTCACATCCACAAAATGAATTAATTTTTAAAAAAATTGTTTCCAATATTCTTGAAATATTCCAAAAGCAATATCTAATTATTTATTCATAAAATATAATATCCCCTTAATGAATTTTCCATATAAGGTTACATTCACCAAATTTTCTCCTTCACACATTCAAAGAGTCATGATTTTTTGTTATGTATAATATCATAAGATTACCACCATTAATATAAACTAACCTTAATAGATAATTATGATATTTAAACTTATAAATAAAATTTCTAATACACCTTTAAATACTTTTAACCCAATAAATATTTTTATACCTCCAATCTTGGAAAATTCAAAATCTTTCATTATTTCTTAATAAAACTCATTGAAAATATATTACTTTTATCTAGAGAATATAGTGTTTTCAATATACACTAATAATATAAGTATACCTTCATAAATAATATTGATATAGAGCTAATCAAAAAATCATTTTTTTTGAAATGAAATCTTCTTCAAAAATATTTCATGTTATGAATACCATTTTATAGAAACTTGAATCAATCCATATAGGACCTAATTTAGTTTAAACAATTTTATTTTACTATTTCAGAGAAAAAATAATATTATTTCCTAATCTATATGAAATGCCTGGATCGGTTGTGATCACTGAGAGGGGAGGGGTGAATCAGTGATAACTTTTTCTTTTTATGAATTGTTCCCTTTTGATTTATCAATTCAACCTCTGCAGCTGGTTAAAGCCTAGATCTACTCTTTTAGTGGTGCAGTAATAATGAGAGCACAGAACACAGAGATTTACAAGGTTCGGTACAAAGACCTACTCCTTGCCGTGTTGGTTACACCCCCCAACACGGATTCTTCACTATGCCAAAAGATGATTACACAGTAATTGGTTATACCCCCCAATTACAAGTTGGTTAAACCCCCCAACTCCACAACATCATCTTCATCATGGCTCCACTTCACTTCTTCAAAGGTGTTGATCAAAACTTCAAGTAGCTTCAACAGTCTTCAAAAGATCTCGTTGGTCTTGCTCACCAAAAACCAATCACTTAGAATGATCAGTTCTTTTGCATTCACACACTTAGGTGTGTACTCCTCTTCTTCTTATGTGTTGTCACTCTTTTTTTTTACTTGTGCACACATGCACAACTCATTTTGAATGTACTCAAATGGGTACAAGCCGAACCTCGGCCTCTTCCTTTCTTTGCACAGTCACAAGCCTCGGGCTCTTCACTTCACACACACTCAAGGTGTGTTCTTCTTCACTTGTGCACACACAAGGGATAAGCCTTGGCCTTTTCTTCACATCTCACACACACAAGATATGGTATGGCATCGGGTCTTCTTTGGTGCACACCCACTGCCCACAAAAGAGGCGCGCTAGGTGCAAGCCGCGCAAGTCCAATGAAATACAAAGTGGCGCGCAAGGTCTTTGCAAGGGGCAGCCGCGTAAGCCTTGGTGCAAAGCACCTCAACCGCGGGCGCGCAAATCTTCTTCTTGTCACGCAGATGAGTTGCGCGCAAGGGTCTCCTTCGGGACCTCGGGTGGTCCCGAGAACTTCAGCCACGCAAGAGGTATTTGCGCGGAGGCTTCAAAACTTCATGAGGCAGAGAGATGCGCTCACGGGACAGCAAATTTCCAAAGGATCAGCAGCAAATCCAGAGGTCTCGGCCTCTCTTTATATAGGCAGAGGAATCCTCAAAACATCCGCGGGATATAAAAATCGATCCACCGAGATTTCCGGTTCTTTGAAAACTTCAAACGCGGGCCGAGAATCTCGTTCTTTCTCTCTGCAAAACGCGGACTTCTTCTCCTTCTCCTTTATCCACGTGCATGCATTTTAAAACGCATGCAAGCCTCTGTTTAATCCAAACACATGCAAAGCATAATCCTCATGGCCTCGGCAACGTTGTTTGCCTCGGCCGAATCTCCAATTCTTCTTCTCATCGCATGCATGGTCATTTTTTGGCATGAATGTGTTCAGTAGGTCCAGACGATTCCAATGGACGTCTCGGTTTCGAAAATGGTGGCCGGATGCTCGAAAACGGGTGCTCGGGAGGCCTCTGGTTCAGCGGCGTCGCGGGAGATGCCTCGGCCGAGCTCGAGGTTGAGGACGAAGCGGGAGCCGTCGGATCGGGCATTTGAGATTCATCGGACGGCCGCGATCTGGTTGGGCCGCGGCGGATTAGATGAACGGCGGAGATCTGGCGCGCGATGAATCGAGCGGCCGAGATTTGCTCCCGGTGAAAATCCCGCGTCCCACATCGAATCGGGGCGCGGTTTTTCCGCAGCTTATTAACTAAGCGCTGGGTGAAAGCGCTCAGTTGAATTCTCTCCCCTCCCGGTGCCGCCCCGCACCGGGTTCTCTCTGCGGGCGCGCTCTGCGCCCACTCTGCCTCCTGCGGGCGCGCTTCAAGCGCCCACTATGCTCCCTGCGCTCCTCCGGGGCGTGCCCCTGGCGCCCTTGCGGTGTCCTTGGGTGCGCCCTGCCGCCCTGGCTCGCCCCACGGGGTTCCCCCGGGCGTGGTGCCCTAGTGCCCATGCCTTGGGGTTGAACCCCCCAAGGTGCCTCGGCTGGCCTAATTTTTTTGGCAAAGGATAGAATAAAGACTTTGTTAAAAACAAAGTATTCCATATAAGTTCAAGCCAAATGCCACATTCCAAGCCATCTTCTTCCCATCTCTATTCTTCTTCTTCTTAGAATTCCTCCATACTTCTTAAACAAATGTTCATCACTTAGGAATGGAAATTCTTGAAGGTTCTTCATCTTCAACCGAACTCCTAAATCACATAACTTCTTCAATTGTGTTTGTTGATCTAATCAGAGATCAAATTGGGGCTTCTTCTAATTCTCATGCACTAAGTAATGGTGCATGGGCTTCTTTAGCTCACTTCATCCACTTAGAGATTGTGGATGGATCTTCTTCACCTCCTCATGCATTGTCAATACAATGCATGGTCTTCAAACAATGTTGTGACATTGTATCCAGTTGATACAAGTTCTTGGAACTCAAAGATCAGCTCAACAATCGTCAGATTTAATGCTTCTGAAATCATCAATCTTCAAGATGTACTTCATCAGATGGCACACCATGACAAGTTATTGACAACAAATGCAATTACTTCACTTGGGCACAACAATCTCCCCCTTTGTATTTGGTTGTCAATACTCCGAAGCACACTAATAGAATGTCGTGTGCCTTGTGCCTGATGATTTCTCCCCCTTATTGGCCAACAAATGCAAAGGGATGAATGAAAGCCATACTCATAGTATAGAGCTTGTGGAACCTGCACATCTTCAACCACCAATGCTCCCCCTCAGGGGATGCACTCATCTCCTTCAATTCCCTGCATGTAAGGACAAGAATATAAAAAAAATTTAGGGAATAAGGAGGGACCTTCTTCTTCCTCAAGTGAGAGTAGAAGGCTGAACATGAAGTTTCAGCCTCAATTCAACAAATCTTTCTGTAGGCATAGCTTTGGTGAAAATGTCTGCCACCTGATCTTGAGTAGGAATGTAGTCTAGCTTGATGTCTCCATTGGCGACCCTTTCTTTGATGAAATGATATTTTATATCAATGTGCTTGGATCTGGAGTGTTGGATAGGATTCTTAGACAACCCAATTGCACTTTGATTATCACATAAGATCCTCAATGGTTTTTCAGCTTTAATCCTCAAATCTGCTAGCTGCACCTGCATCCAAATCATTTGAGTACATGCATGTGTAGCGGCCACATACTCTGCTTCAGCTGTGCTCAATGTTACAGAATTTTGTTTCTTGCTGTACCAGCTAACACATCCTTCTCCCAGAAAGAAGGTTCCACCAGATGTGGATCTTCTATCAGTGCAATCACCAGCCCAATCAGCATCTGTGAATCCCAACAACTGTATGTTTGCACTGTGTTTGTATAAGAGTCCATAGTTGAGGGTTCCTTTAACATATCTCAGGATTCTTTTGGCTGCAGTTAAATGAGATTCTTTTGGGTCACTTTGGAATCTGGCACACAAAGTCACTGCATATGCTATATCTGGCCTTGAAGCCGTGAGATAAAGTAGACTGCCAATAATTCTTCTGAACTCTTTCTGATCAACATTGTTGCCTTCTTCATCCTTACATAGCTTGGTTCCGACAGAAATGGGTGTGGAGACTTCCTTTGAACTTTCCATTCCAAACCTTTTCACTAAGTCCCTTGCGTACTTTTCTTGTGAAAGAAATATGGAGTTTTGTCTTTGTTCCACCTGAAATCCTAGAAAATATGTCATTTGACCAAGCATCGACATTTCAAAAGTTCTTTTCATCTGCTCAGCAAATTCTTCACATAGTCCTTCCTTGTTACCAGCAAAAATGATATCATCCACATAGATAATGACTATGAGGGTACCATTGGCCATTTCTCTGACATAGAGGTTACTGTCAACTGTTCCTTTGACAAATTTCATGTCTTTAAGACAACCATCCAATTTTGAGTACCAGGCTCTAGGGGCCTGCTTCAATCCATACAAGGCTTTTCTCAATCTGCACACCATACTGCCATCTTTGTCTAGCAAAAATCCCTCTGGTTGTTCAATATACACCTCTTCTTCAAGATCTCCATTTAGAAATGCAGATTTCACATCCATCTGATAGACCTTGTACTGCTTGTGTGCTGCAACTGCTAAGAACATTCTGATAGTTTCCAGTCTTGCAACTGGTGCAAAGGTTTCCTCAAAGTTGATTCCTTCCATTTGTGAATATCCTTTGCATACAAGTCTGGCCTTGTTTCTGGAAACTTCTCCCTTTTCATTGAGTTTGTTTCTAAACACCCACTTTGTCCCAATAACATTTTTATTTTTGGGCCTTGGCACAAGATCCCAGGTGGAATTCTTTTCAATTTGATTGAGTTCCTCATGCATAGCTTGTATCCATTCCTCATGTACAACTGCTTCAGCCACCGTGTGAGGTTCAACTTGAGAAACCAGTGCAGTCTGATCTTCCAATCTCAATCTTCTTCTAGTTCTTACTGAGGACTGTAGGTCTCCAAGGACATTTTCTGTGTCAACATGCTTCTTCAATTTGTTGTATCTTCTTCTTCCATTTTCATTACCTTCATCTTCATCACTGGTATATTCAGAGTTGATCTCACCAGCAGTTGGTGTTGGCTCAGGTAATTCTGCATTCTTCTGTTCCAAGGCTGTGTCATTCTTTGAGTCATCATCATCCACAGTGTATGGTTTGGTGTTGTTTTCAATTATTATGACATCGCTGCAGTCAATCATTTTATTCAACCTCTTATTCCAGCATCTGTAGCCTTTTCCATTAGGTAGGTAACCCATAAAGATTCCTTCCTCAGCTTTTTCGTCAAACTTTCCCAGATTGATGTTTTTAATCTTGATGATGCAGGGACTGCCAAAGACTTTGAAATATTTCACAGTTGGTTTTCTGTTAAACCACATTTCATAGGCTGTCGTTTGTGTTTCTGGTCTCAGGAGACATCTGTTCTGTATGTGTATAGCAGTGCATACTGCTTCTCTCCAGAAAAACTTAGAGATATCATGCTCAGCTAACATAGTCCTCCCCATTTCAACTATGCTTCGATTCTTTCGTTCAGCCACTCCATTCTGTTGTGGAGTATATGGTGTACTATATTGATGTTTGATTCCATGCTTGACCAGATAGCTTTCAAAGACATCACCGGTATATTCTTTTCCGTTGTCTGATCTTACTTTCTTGATGCAGAGCTCTAGTTCCTTCTCAGCCTGCCTTCTGAAAGTCTTGAACATCGTGATTGCCTCTGACTTGTGTTTCATGAACATGACATTGGTCATCCGAGTGTAATCATCAATGAAGGTTATAAAATAGAAATCTCCTCTTGTAGACTTCTGTCTCATCGGTCCACATATGTCTGTATGGATGAGTTCAAGAGGCCTAGTAGTCATGATATCAACTCCTTTGTGTGACCTATGGGTCAGTTTTCCCATCTGACATGTGTCGCAGACTTCATCTCTTTCTCTCTTTAATTTGGGTAGATCTCGTACAACATTGTACTTCAGAAGTTTACTCATACTCCTTTGGCCAAGATGGCCAAGTCTTCTATGCCAGAGGTTGTTTTCATCTTTAGAGCTGAGAAAACAAGAATTGATGGGATCACCAATTTGAAATAGATTTCCAGTGGTTCTTCTTCCTTGAGTGATTATTTTTCCATCCTTTGAGCTCTTGATGATGCATGAGTCCTTCTGGAACAACACCTCATGTCCATCATCACATAATTGACTTACACTGAGTAGGTTGTGCTTTAATCCTTCAACAAACAACACATCATTGGATTTAAGATTTGTTGTTGCAATCATAGCCTTTCCAACTCCCTTGATTTTCAGAGAACGATCATTTCCAAACACCACGGTTCCTCCCTCATGACTTTCAATGTTGCTTAGAATTTTTGTATCACCAGTCATGTGGGATGAGCATCCACTATCAAGAATCCATGACTTGGTTTTACTGCTGGCTTTTAGAGCCACTTCAGCAAAGCATGTGATTTCATCATTGGTTTCTTGAATGCCTTTCCCTTTCATGTCTTTGACTTTTTGTTTAGGAAGAGTTGTCAGACATTTATCAGCTCTATGACCTTGTTGGTCACATCTTCCACAAGCTTCACTCAGGCAGTCAAATGTGTTCTGAGTTGGTGGTTTTGATGCTTTCTGCAAAACACTCTGGGTTTCAGGATGTCTCCCCCTTGACTCATGCCTCATGTTTGGACGAGACATGTTATACCAGCATGCATAGGCCTTATGTCCAAACACACCACAACACCAGCAGTAGCCTCTGAACCTTGACCTTCTTTGTTGATAAGAGTCATGTTGTAATTTTCTGTCCAAGATTTGAGAAGTCCTTCCTGAGGATTTCCTTTCTTCCATTGAAGATGATTTTACATAGGTTGGTTCATGCCATGTTTGTCTCAATTTTATCTTTGAGCCTGCATTGTTAGAAATAACAGATGTATTTAGAGATTTACTTGGCGGCAAATTGACCTGCCTCTGAGCACCAGCATGAGATGATTCTGCCTTGACCTCAACAGCCTTGTTGAAGTCTTCTCTCATCTTTGTCAAGCTATTCTGTGCTTCAATCCACTTGGAATGTGTCAGTGATTGCTCTTCTTCTTTGAGGTGAAGTTTCTCCTCAAGATCTTTTGCTATCTTGTCAAGCTCAGCTACCTTCAGTTTGTGTCTCTTGATTTCATCAATGTACATTGTCTCTTTCTTCATACATTCTTCCAACTCCTCAGTCATCCTTTTGGTTTCCTTTTGTAACAATCTCTTCTCTTTCTTGAGTCCAGTGTTCTGTTCAAGGCAAGCCACTAATTCATCTTTCAATCTGTATTCAAGCTCTGTTCGTTCACTTTCATCATCTTCACTGCTGCAGGTATCAAACCCTTTTTCTACATGAGCCATAAAATTCGTTTCTTCTTCTGATTGACTGGCTGAAGTAGAGTCTGATTCTTCCTCTTTGCTTACATAGCTTCTTCTTTCACCTGGAACGAACCTTTTCTTTCTTACACCTGATTTGTTTCCTTCTCTTGGGTATCTACTCCATTTCTTCTTTTGTGACTTCTCATCTTCAACTTCTGGAGCACTATATCTCTTCTTGGGGCAGTTTACAGCAAAGTGTCTGATGTTATTGCAATTGAAACATCTCGATGGTGATTTCCCTTTTCCCTTGAATTTAGCTTTTCCAAACCTTTTAGAAAAAAGAGAAATAATCGTGTTGAGATCTTCATCCTTTTCTTCATTGTCAGTATCACTTGATTCTAGGACTTCGTCATCTTTTATCTTGAGTTGTCTCATGGCCTCAAAAGCCATCTCATCCTTGATCTTCTTCTTGAATACTGGGATCTTCCTCATTTCATATGCAATGAGAATGTTGTGTAGTTCATCAAGAGAGAGATCATCTTTGTCTTCTAATGCTGAGACTTTGGGGTCAAACCTGTCAGGAAAATTTCTCATAAGCTTTTTAACAATAGTGGAGTCCTCCAACTTTTCTCCAAAGCCCCGAATGTTACTGACAATTTCATTGACTCTTGTGAAATAATCATCAATATTTTCTTCTTCTCCCATCTTGACATCTTCAAACTTGCTTCTCCAAATCTGTAATTTGGCTTCCTTGACTTTCATGTTGCCTTCATAACTACTTTCCAATTTGTCCCAAATTTCTTTAGCATTCTTGAGTCCCATGACTTTTGTGTATACCTTTTCTGAGAGTGACATAAGAATGGCATTTTGAGCTTTACCATCAACTTCCATATTTCTTTTCTCTTCGAGTGTCATAGCAGCTTCATTAGCAAGAGGAGGGAATCCAAATAAGGCTGCATTTCTAACTTCAAGGCCGAGAGATAGAAGGTAGGGTAACATCCGATTCTTCCAGCTGTGGTAATTCTTTCCATCGAATGTAGGAACACCCCTACTATTAACAGAATTCAGATTGTCCATCTTCTCAGAAGTAGATCCTTACAGAGGCAACCTCCCTCTGATACCACTTGAAATGCCTGGATCGGTTGTGATCACTGAGAGGGGAGGGGTGAATCAGTGATAACTTTTTCTTTTTATGAATTGTTCCCTTTTGATTTATCAATTCAACCTCTGCAGCTGGTTAAAGCCTAGATCTACTCTTTTAGTGGTGCAGTAATAATGAGAGCACAGAACACAGAGATTTACAAGGTTCGGTACAAAGACCTACTCCTTGCCGTGTTGGTTACACCCCCCAACACGGATTCTTCACTATGCCAAAAGATGATTACACAGTAATTGGTTATACCCCCCAATTACAAGTTGGTTAAACCCCCCAACTCCACAACATCATCTTCATCATGGCTCCACTTCACTTCTTCAAAGGTGTTGATCAAAACTTCAAGTAGCTTCAACAGTCTTCAAAAGATCTCGTTGGTCTTGCTCACCAAAAACCAATCACTTAGAATGATCAGTTCTTTTGCATTCACACACTTAGGTGTGTACTCCTCTTCTTCTTATGTGTTGTCACTTTTTTTTTTACTTGTGCACACATGCACAACTCATTTTGAATGTACTCAAATGGGTACAAGCCGAACCTCGGCCTCTTCCTTTCTTTGCACAGTCACAAGCCTCGGGCTCTTCACTTCACACACACTCAAGGTGTGTTCTTCTTCACTTGTGCACACACAAGGGATAAGCCTTGGCCTTTTCTTCACATCTCACACACACAAGATATGGTATGGCCTCGGGTCTTCTTCGGTGCACACCCACTGCCCACAAAAGAGGCGCGCTAGGTGCAAGCCGCGCAAGTCCAATGAAATACAAAGTGGCGCGCAAGGTCTTTGCAAGGGGCAGCCGCGTAAGCCTTGGTGCAAAGCACCTCAACCGCGGGCGCGCAAATCTTCTTCTTGTCACGCAGATGAGTTGCGCGCAAGGGTCTCCTTCGGGACCTCGGGTGGTCCCGAGAACTTCAGCCACGCAAGAGGTATTTGCGCGGAGGCTTCAAAACTTCGTGAGGCAGAGAGATGCGCTCACGGGACAGCAAATTTTCAAAGGATCAGCAGCAAATCCAGAGGTCTCGGCCTCTCTTTATATAGGCAGAGGAATCCTCAAAACATCCGCGGGATATAAAAATCGATCCACCGAGATTTCCGGTTCTTTGAAAACTTCAAACGCGGGCCGAGAATCTCGTTCTTTCTCTCTGCAAAACGCGGACTTCTTCTCCTTCTCCTTTATCCACGTGCATGCATTTTAAAACGCATGCAAGCCTCTGTTTAATCCAAACACATGCAAAGCATAATCCTCATGGCCTCGGCAACGTTGTTTGCCTCGGCCGAATCTCCAATTCTTCTTCTCATCGCATGCATGGTCATTTTTTGGCATGAATGTGTTCAGTAGGTCCAGACGATTCCAATGGACGTCTCGGTTTCGAAAATGGTGGCCGGATGCTCGAAAACGGGTGCTCGGGAGGCCTCTGGTTCAGCGGCGTCGCGGGAGATGCCTCGGCCGAGCTCGAGGTTGAGGACGAAGCGGGAGCCGTCGGATCGGGCATTTGAGATTCATCGGACGGCCGCGATCTGGTTGGGCCGCGGCGGATTAGATGAACGGCGGAGATCTGGCGCGCGATGAATCGAGCGGCCGAGATTTGCTCCCGGTGAAAATCCCGCGTCCCACATCGAATCGGGGCGCGGTTTTTCCGCAGCTTATTAACTAAGCGCTGGGTGAAAGCGCTCAGTTGAATTCTCTCCCCTCCCGGTGCCGCCCCGCACCGGGTTCTCTCTGCGGGCGCGCTCTGCGCCCACTCTGCCTCCTGCGGGCGCGCTTCAAGCGCCCACTATGCTCCCTGCGCTCCTCCGGGGCGTGCCCCTGGCGCCCTTGCGGTGTCCTTGGGTGCGCCCTGCCGCCCTGGCTCGCCCCACGGGGTTCCCCCGGGCGTGGTGCCCTAGTGCCCATGCCTTGGGGTTGAACCCCCCAAGGTGCCTCGGCTGGCCTAATTTTTTTGGCAAAGGATAGAATAAAGACTTTGTTAAAAACAAAGTATTCCATATAAGTTCAAGCCAAATGCCACATTCCAAGCCATCTTCTTCCCATCTCTATTCTTCTTCTTCTTAGAATTCCTCCATACTTCTTAAACAAATGTTCATCACTTAGGAATGGAAATTCTTGAAGGTTCTTCATCTTCAACCGAACTCCTAAATCACATAACTTCTTCAATTGTGTTTGTTGATCTAATCAGAGATCAAATTGGGGCTTCTTCTAATTCTCATGCACTAAGTAATAGTGCATGGGCTTCTTTAGCTCACTTCATCCACTTAGAGATTGTGGATGGATCTTCTTCACCTCCTCATGCATTGTCAATACAATGCATGGTCTTCAAACAATGTTGTGACATTGTATCCAGTTGATACAAGTTCTTGGAACTCAAAGATCAGCTCAACAATCGTCAGATTTAATGCTTCTGAAATCATCAATCTTCAAGATGTACTTCATCAGATGGCACACCATGACAAGTTATTGACAACAAATGCAATTACTTCACTTGGGCACAACACTATACTCTTTATTTTAATATATCATTGAGAAAGTATGATTTCACATCCATTTTAAATATTTTAAACATCATTTTGAAATTTAAAATTATTACTTATTCTGAAATTTATATGATTTAAAATGTCTCATCAAACTCTAAAAATTTATTTTTATAATAACCCATATAAACTATTCTTATTTTATTTGTAATTATATTTTTCATATTTATTCAATTTATATGGGAAACCATTATTTTTTATGATGAAATTTCAATCATTGGACTTAGAGAGAGATCATGTATATAATTATTCTGAATATTTTCATTAACTTTTTTCATTACATTTAACCAATATTATCTCTTGGTTTTTTATTCATTGTTCCTTAATTCAAAAATTGATTCAAACTTCAGTAATTTAAGACTCTTCATTATCTTTTATAAATTTTAAATATCATTCCAATCCCCTTTTTGTAATATCTATGCAACTTTTTTGAATCAATAACCATGAAAAATGATTTTATCACCATTAAATTCAGCCTTGTCTCCCTTTCCATATTTATTAAAAATATAAAAAACAATTTAAAAAATTACTTCAATGTGGCCTTTTCTTTTAACAATGTATCATATTGTGTGTTTCCTTCACCAAATCTCAATAATTCTTAGTTTAATATTTAAGAAGCTTATGTAATATGTTCTTTTCATAATAATTTTGAAAAGTCGTTTTTAATTAATATAATTCACTTAATCTTTTTTTGGTTTAATTTATTCTTTTAAAAACATTACATTTTTTGTGTGTCCAATAGTATAAAATTGATAAACAAATCCCATGTTCCTCATTATCTTTGTTCACTATGTGATTTAAGAATATTAATTCATTATAATATCTAAATTACATAATATATTTAAAATAAATCCTCTTAAGAGTTCTTTTATGTCTCTTTAGAAAATCCAAAACTATTCATCTATGATGTATCAAAGATACTAAATCCATATTAATTTATTATTTAATAAGTATATAATAATTATTATGACCTTGATAATCATTAAAGTTGATTGTAACACACATATCTATAATAATTTTCTCTTAAACTTCTGTACACTAATTTTTTAAAGAATTTCAAATCCTCCTTATGATATTTCATAATTGGAAGGAACTAATAGTGTTACATAAATTTATATTCATCATGGGGACCATTTTTTGTATCATAATGTGATAATATTTTTATTTATTGTTCATTAATATGGCTAGGTACATAATTCTAGAATCGATTTTCTTTCTAATTTGATAGTAAATAAAAATACATTTCACCGTTGACTTCAAAAATTTACATATAATGATTTTTTCATACATAAAAATTTATTTTTATCTACCTTTGATCATGAAATTCTAATAGTGATGTGAGTTTCATGATTGGAATAGAAAATCTGACTTACACATAACAGAATGTTCTATAATCCTTCAATATAAGTAATGTCATTTCCCTATATATTCTTGAGATCAATTTTTCACTCCTCGATTCCTTTTATTTTTATATGATAATTATTTAATAAAAATATTTTTTGATTCAACATTTCATTATATATCTATAAAAAAGTAACTTTTTCATATCATGTATGATGACCACCCACTTTCAAGAATTGATATTCCATCCCTATCACCTACCTTTAGATATGTATTCAATAATATAAATTTCTTATAATTCCACCCCCCCCCCCATCACCCATGATTTCTAACAAATAATTAAATGTATTTTTTTAAAATAATTAGATTATAAGATATTTTCCTAAAATAGATTATATCAATTCTTAATTGTAAGTTCATTCCTTGAGTCTCCTCATTAATTTCGTCTAAGAATTAATCTCTTATTATCAAGGGTACTAATCTTAATCTTTTTGATGAAAAATATATTTCATTATTAAAATAACATTTCCAAAAAAATATATAGAATGCATTAAAAATATAAGGAATTCATTTTAGGATATTATTGATCGTTAAAAAAATTTTGTAATAGAAAATTTATTAAAAGTGTCTCTTCTATTCTTCTTATATTCCTTATTACCTATTTATTAATTTCTAGTCTGGATGGTACTGGGGGTTTTAGTGCTTTAGACCCTTCAGCTCGACCCTGCCATATGCATACCAATAGGTTTGAAGGGCTCTCGGAAGAAACTCTTTGTGTTGGCTTGGATTCGGGTCCTGTGTGTAGCGGTGCTGCTAAGGGGGCCTATGTGGAAGGGCACATTTCAGTCAGCTTGGGTCATGAAGACGTCCCTAAGAATGTAGAGGAGGATGCTACAAAAATTAAGTGTCTTTCCTCGACTGATATTAACACACTGATGACAAGGAGGGGGATTCCTTCTGGTTGAAGGGATAATAATCCAAAGTCCAAAAAGAAAAATGATTCTGGGGGAAATAAGGAAAATATGAGTGGTCCATCATTTCTTTCCTTCAGTGACGTTGTTCAGAAGGGAACTGGTAGGACGACTTAGTGCGCAGAACCTATATCTGCTACACCAAGAATACGAGCAAGGAAATACTACTCTTACCTTCCATGACCGATGTGTACTAGATATTCCCTTAAGCGGGACAAAGGTGTGATTCTTGCCTTTAAAAAAGACAGTTTGATCAAAACACCATGCCCAGTGCAGCCTTTACTGGACCAGTCAAGGTGCTTTGAGCAAAGAAACTATTTCTTGAGGCAATATAAATCAGCCTCTGAGTGGGAATCGGCTATGGATATGGCAGAAAGGGGACTCCTGTGTGGGATCCAGAGATGATTACAGTTATTATGATTTGTTGTCTCATGGTGTGATGGTTGGATTGTGGTTTTCCTTCATATGTCCTTTTTGATCTTTTCAAGTCATGTCCTGGTTGTTGTTTAGGGATGTTCAGTTCTCACTTTTCCTAAAGTGTTTGGAAATAAAAAATTAATTTTCAGTGATATTTTATGATTCCTCTTCTATCTTATTTTCTATCGTATTAAATATGCCTTAAAGTTGTATTTGAAAAAAAATCAAAACCTATACTGGGCATTGAGAGTCTCATGTGATCCTAATTTTTTTCTAGATTAATCTACTTAAACTTATATCACTTTAATGAGTTTATCGATTATTACATTTAGGATTTAATCATTTTCATAATTATTTATTATTCATCAGCTCTAATATATATCTCCAAAACCTAATCTAGATTTTTAAATTCTACATATTAAATTTTCTAATCTCACATTCTATTACATCAATCTCTTTTTGTTCTTATTCTATTGAAATATTCTAATAATTAAAAACAATTGAACTTACTTTCGTGACTCATTTACATTTTCCTTTTTCCATGAATTCCATGAGTTTAAACATGAATCCAAAACCTCCATTACACTCTTATTCATTAGACTTACTATTTTGAGGTAGTTAATTAATTGAAACATTGGATAAATTTTTACAATCAAAAATATCATTCATTTTATAATCAAAATAAGATTCATTATCATTGGAGACAATACATTGATTCTTGTAGTTTCCTTTGTTTTTTTTCTAATTTTTCACCTATATAGATAGTATTTTTGGAATTTTCTAAACCATTTCTTCCATTTTAATCTTCATTGAGAACATTCAATTGGGATTCCAATGTTTTCCATATTGGTAATAAGTAAGTATAACATTTCCTTTGAATTTTTATATTTTTGGACCAACTTGGATGGATGTTTTTTTGGATGTTGAATGAAGTTTATAATAAAACTTTTTTCTTTTTTTTGTAATGAAAATAATTCACCTTACATTGTTTGTTTGGATGATCAGATAGAAGGAGTATCATACTTAGATGAACAGACCTATAATGACTAAGAAATTCTCTTGGTTGTTGAAGAATTTTTCAGGTTGAAGTTGTTTTTCATACTCACATTGGGTTCGGAAAGAAAATTTTAATTATAATGAAGAAATGTATTAGAGTCTGAATATATCCATACTAAATATGATGATGCTGGTTTGATCAGGGAGATCTCATAAATCAGAATTAATCGGGTATAAACATAATCCAATCATTATGAAAACAAATGGGTTTCCAATCATTTTGAGTACTGGTTTGAAAGAAAAAAATATGACGGAATACGTAGAATTCATAATACATTCCAATGTAATTTTGAAAATTGGTTGATGATCCTATCTTTCTAAAATTCATTAATAACTAATGATATAGTATTTTTTTAAAATGGTGAATTTTTGTGGAGTTTTAAATTTACTGAAAAGACGATTTGATGATTAACTAATTGAATGATCCATCAAACTATCCAATATAATTGATATTCTGGATAACTAAATTAACCATTTAAAAGGATCATTCATATGTTTTAATGTTTTGAATAATGTAGTTACTACTGATTCTGGTCCATAAGACATAGTATTTCACCAATTTATCAGAATAAGAATAGTTTGGAAAGTGATAATTATTGAGACCAATGAATTATACTACATGTGATTTGTTGGGATTGATGAAAGGGATAAGCGTAGAGATTTATCGATGAGATTAAGATAAATAATTTAGTCAATCATATTATAAAACAAAAATGATATGTTGTTTTTATTCATTTGGGTCCAAAGAAATAAGAATTAATTTTTTGTTTCATTTAAATTAGGTTATGAGAAAAAATGTTTTTTTCTTCTCTAGTGAATCAATAATCAACATACTTGTGATAAAACAATTTCATCAGACTAATCCACAGACAAATAAATCATACATAGGTTAATACTAACAAAATTCATCAAGTGATGGATTTTATTGGATTCAGAATCACTTTTCAGAGTGTTTATTGAATAATTTAAAGAAATGATAATTGCTTCAGATACATTGTGGTAGTGTTGTAAAATATATGCTTTATTCCAATTTATTTATCATGGGGGTTTCCAAATTCATCATAATTTTCAATTGTGTTTATGGAAGAATTCCGTCAATGTATTAATTGGTAGATAACACTGTAATATGATGTTTTAGTTCAAATGTGTTTTCAATTGGTTCTTGACAATTAGAGTGATCAAAGGTTTTCATCATAATGAAGAAACATACAAATGACTTTAGTTATCAAAATAAAGTATTTTTTTATTGGTGTGAGAACATTTGAGAAGATTTGAGAAGAATTAAGATGGGTTGAGAAGCTCTAAATATTTCTAATATATATTCCAAATGGAAATGAAATTCAAATTTAAGGGAATTTGGTTGAGCATAAAAATGAAAGTATGTTCCCACCCATTCCACCTTTTTCATGCCTACAAATTGAATGAAATACATTGTACATTATGATGATGAAGTATTTCTTATGTTTCATGAAATAAAAATATATGAAATTATTCAAATTGAGATTAATTTTCTAAAAAGATTTTTCTTGAGGATTTTTTCTAGTCAATAGAAGAAGAAGAAAGTGTTACCAGATCGGATAGAGAAATTAGACAAAACTTATCCTGGAATATTTTTATTGGTTTATAATTATTTATAGGGTATCTTTTTTTATCTATTATCTAGACATTATTTGTAATGCCCTGACCCCTTTTAACCATAGTCGGTACATTATTACATAACATTGGCATGATCACAAAAGATCAAGTCTCGAAAGACAGATTAGTTTAGTAGCCTTGGAATCAATCGATGTATTCATAAGTATTACATTACATAATAAAGATAAAAAAACTACAACAACATCTTGTCTTAAAATCCCCTCATACTATCCCTGCAGGTCATTCATAAAATACTTCTTCACATCCTGGAAAAAATAAAACATTGAAAGGGGTGAGCTCATATTCTCATTAAGGATATCAATATAGCGAAAACTTTCATAAATGAGCATAAACATTTAAGGAAATATTTAACTAAAAATTCCTTTTAAACATAAATTTTAGCATAAAATAGCAAAGATAAAATGAAAAAATTCCATATTCTTATTCAGATGGATATTCTTATATTATGATAATCACAAACAATATCAGTAACCACTTTCATAATGATTGAATGCATAATGCTATACTTTCATAACCACATAGTCAAGGAATTGTGCCAAGACTACAAATAATATTTTTTCAAGGCCTTGTGCTAAGACACTAGTTTGTCTCATCAGACCAACCTATGCATCGAGGAGCTATAGCGGGCTCCACCCATCACTTATTATGTCCAATTTATTCCTCAAATGAACATGTTTGAACATAACATAAACATTCTTATTAAAAACTTGCATATGAAATGTCAATACTTTCTCTATCAACCATGAATGGTATAAAAATAACACATCCACAGTCAAACATATCATAAAACCTTCAATACAATATGGACGTTTTGTATCATAATAAATCAACTTTAAATAAGCATTAAATCTATTAAAGGATGTTTACATAGACGAAGTCAAAAATATTTGAGAGAAATATCTATCTTTTTTTATCATTTAAAAGACACGTAATAATAAAAGAAGACATTTAATTTGAAAATATTATTATAATCTTGTAATTTAAGCTCTGATGATTTTATAACGGCGGAAAATAGCCTCACTCACCATATAAGTTAAAAAATACACTCTTACCCTAATTTTATCGAAAAGGTTAAAAAGGACCTTGTTTGGAAAATGACGGAAAGATTCCTTTATAAAAAGTCAAAAAATGGTATAAATGACATTAACCCATGTTATATAAAATAGTACGATTTATTTTAAATACATTTTTCTGATACATGGATATGGATTATAAAGAGGTCCCAGTAGATAATTACGTATAAAGAACCTCGGATAATGAAGAGATTGTGATATAAACCCTTACCTTGTACTTTTCCTTTGGTTGATTGTTGGTTGACATCCCTTATAATGGTGAAATAATTTTCCTTAAATTATACATGAATCATATACATTAATATGATATTATATATGATCTTTTATCATTGCTTTATTAATAATATCTTAGTATTATCGTTGTTTTGGGTGTTAACTTACTCATTTTATTTTATATGTTTTGTTAGATAATCCATGTTTTTTATGGATGGGTCGTATCTTATTCATATCCATAATGATATAAAGTCCTTAAAAATTATTTTTAATCATCAAATGATAAGTAGAATTGAATGAATATGATGGAGAATGAATCTCATCGTGTTCACGGAAACAGTAGTCTGTACGTACGCATGAGCGACAATATCATTATTTTGATTTTAAAATATTATATAATTGGATGGTATATCATATATAAAGAATAATTATAATGATATATTTATTATTTAGTTAAATTACAAATCATTATCATACCCATCCATATAATATTGTTTTGAATAACAATTACACCACGACGTGGAGTAGGTAAGTCGTACGTACACACGTATGGTGACATGTCATTAAATGGATGGATAGAATACTGAATATGCTTGTACCATATTTATAATAACATCATAGTATATAGAAGATATTGGAGTTATTATTTTATAATTTAAATAACAAATAATGATGATATTTGAGAAGAAAGGAACTTGAAAGAGGGTAGTGAAAACATTACCTCTTCATTGGGTTCTTTCTTTTTATTTGATCAAAAGGGCTACTTAGGTTGAATTTATAATCAAACTAAGGCCTCTAGGTTGAAATGAGGGAAGTTTAGAGGATATTTGGTAAGGGGTAGGCTGAGCTAAAATGCTTTGAAGTTGTGAATTAGTGAGAAAGGGGAGTTCCCTTTTATAAGAGGGGTGAGGGGGACCTTATGTAAAACTAGAAAAATTATTTTATAATAAATTTCAATTCTATTTATAATGGCCCCAAACTGATTTATTTAGAGGATAAGGTGGGACGGGGTCGAAAAAAACACAAAAAATAGGTTTTACATAGGTTTGGGTCAAATTTTAACCTTATCTTTTAGTTTTAACTCTTAATTATTTAGTTTGACATTTACCATGTCTCTTTGTATTTTTATATTATATATTTAATAAACATACTATATACATCAAAGAGTACCCCATGTGGTCCATTAATGATACACCTATCATGATATATGTCTTTTTTCTGGTCCTTATATTTTTAGTAATAGAAAATGAATTAATAATATAATATTTGTCTTAAAAACTCATTTCTGTCAATTTTGACAATATTTAATATTTGATTTTTGTTAAAGTATTAAAAACTTTATTAATTCGAAAAAAAATGATTTAATAAATCCTATCATGTCATATTAACCAATATAATTCCTGGATGTCATAATAACTTTAAAATTATATTTATTTTAACATTTTTAATACCAATTATTTTATTCTTTCATTAATAAGTAAAATACTGCATCATTATTTTGTCATAAATAAATTTAATTATTCAATATCTAAAAATTATAAATTAAATACCATTATGTAGGAAATATTTTTAGCTTTCCAATGAATATTTATAGTCGAACATATATAACCTTATGTAAAAATTGTTTTTCTAAATTATATAAGCTTCTGTCATTTTTGTATTCACTTTAACTTTATTAATATAAAGTGTCATTATCACTTACAAGTGGATCCATAGGGTCCCAAAATGGACCCAAATATTCCCATGGTTGGAAACATATCAACCAATATGGTTCAGACTAATTTTAGGGTAATTTATTATTATTATCATATTAATTTTACCCTTATTTACCGGATTTACACTTTAACCATGGTAAATAAAATATTTAATGATGTAATTATTCAAAATGTCTAAAAATAAAAGTTTCCCATTTACAAAATTTGGTCCACCTAATTATAAATATGGAATCTATTTTTTTAAATTCAAAACACATAAGTGGAATAAATTAATTTAAAATTAATTACTATTTTCAAAACAAAAAGTGTGTTTTTACGAAATAATAACTATCAAAATATTTATACTTACCTATTTCCAGTTTAAATGTGAAATTATGTCCAATGACCATCAATGGATTAAATGTTAAAATATTATCTAATTATACTCTAAAATACCTCAAATTCATAATTTATCACAATTTATTATTTCAAATAAAAATGTTGTTTTTAATTAAAATTTAGTAATTTTCTGTATTAATCAAAAAATGAAAGTTATCTGAAAAGTACCAAAAATTCACCCGAATCTAATTTCGATATTCTAAATCCAAAAATGAAATCCAATTTATATGATAAAATGTATACAATTTCAAAAGGTTGGTTTTACTATTCATAACGTCTAGTTTGATTAGTTGTGTTGTGTGTTAGAACTCGAAGTTGCGTACAACACACGCTACTTTATTATTCAAAGAGAAGCATACCGTGGAAGTTTGCGGTGTTATATTCTTCCATCCTTAAATAAATTGTGTCCTCCCAATTAGTAATTTTTTTTCAAAAATAAAGGGTTGAAAATAGAAAATATCTTTGTGGGAAAACCCACATCGGAAATTAGGTTTATAAAATTTAGTCTTAATAAGAGGAAAAGAGAAATGAAAGGGTCGCCACCAAATTATGATATCGATTAGGAGAAAATTGTTGGAAATTAGAGACATATAATTGGAGTAAAACGTAAATATTTATAGGTAGTGATTAAGGTTATCAATCACAAACAAGTGTAAAATTGAGGTCCTTAAATTCATCAATCTATGATGATTTAAAATACCACCAGTTCAACAAAACATAAGGTATTAGGATAACACATTTTTGGTTTTAAGATCCCTTCAATAAAGTATATGAATTAATTTCTTCCTAGAATATGAGAAGAAGAAAAATATATACTTGAAAAGTAGAGTTCCATCCTTTAACTAATTTCTACCACAAACTCATCTTTCACTCTAAAAGATAATAGAACTTAAAAAATATTCTATTAATTCTATTCGTTTAGGGTAAAAAATGATATTATAATTCATATACCAGACCATATTAAAAAAATACATTATTCAATCCAGTACATCTCATGGGCATGTGGTAGGTGATACACCCTTGTTATCCAAAATACATTTTTGCAAACTCACAGTCCAAAATTTGTAAGGAAGGTAAACACAATTAAGATCCCTTTTTCCACGTAATAACATTTGAACACCTTCATCGTGTATTCTTTTAAAACACTGCACATCCTAATTTACCACAAAACATTATTAATTACATTCATGCTCCTGTCTTCCATATAGAATACTGGATATACTTCTCCTATACAAAAATGTTGTAATCTCTAACAATGATAGGATATATAAATCATTAATCAGTTAGAAGGTATTCAAGAATATCCCATATAATTTATTCAAATCTACCATCTCTTATTCCAAAATCACTACCTCATTATCGGGACCACATTAAGAATTACCATTCCTTCAACCATGTATTTTACAAAAGGTGTAGCTTACTATTAAGTCACTTTTCTTAGAACCATATAATCTCAAGTCCTGGATAAAATAGTACTGTAGTACAATCCTTATATATATCACATTATTCTTATAACCAGAATATAGTTCTTGAATACAAAAACCCAAATACAATAATTATTCATCTTCAACTATAGTAATAACATAATCTTGGCCTTTCTGTCTTGGCCTTTTCTAAGGTAATTTTCCTTGGTGCTTAGAACATTCATTTGCATAATGTCCCATCTCCCAGAAGTTGTAGCATTGAACATCGATAGCTTCATTCTTCCCCTTTCAATCACGAGCTTGGTGGCCTTTTTAACCACACATGTAATAGACTCCCATTCCCTTAAAGCAAGTACTAGGGTGTCTCTTCCTACATTTTATGTAGGATGGATATTCAACTTTTCTCTTCTACCCCTTATTTCATTTCCTAGAGTGATCAGGAGATCTCTTCATCTCTTTATTTTCTTTAAAGTCATATGACTTAGAGAATTCCTTTTCCATCTTTATAGCACATGAGACGATATCATCGTAGAAAGAGAAGGATTGTGACACTAATGCTCGATGAAGAAATGGTTTTAACCCATAAAATAAACGATCAATCTTACTTCTTGGGTTATGTATATAATCTGTAGCATACCTTGCTAACCTTGTAAAGTTTGCCACATACTTTGTGACATTCTCATCCTCCTTTTGTCTCAGACTCAGAAATTGTCTTTCCATATCTGCTCGATGGTCACAAAGAAAGTATTTTTCTAATAAAATATCTTTGAAGTCCCTCCATTCCATATTTGATAATTCATAATCTTCCTTTGTGTTTTGAATAAAGGACCATCATTAGTCAGCATCTCCAGTGAGGCAGTAAACTTCGATGATAACATTTTACCTTTCACTACTCCCCAAGGCATGAAATATTTTCTCTATGGAATTTATCCATTGCTAAGCTACTAAGGGATTTGTACTCCTAGTGAATGTTGGTGGTTGTGGCCTCATGAAGCGATCTAACATTTGTCCTCCACACTGTGGATCTGGGTGATTCATATGGGTAAGGTTATTATTCATAACCTGAGTGAGTTGTCCCAGTATGGTGATAAGCTGATCAGCACCAGTTGTATCACCGACTCCATTATAATTTTAATGAGTAAGAGGGAAATCACTACATAGATTGCATGCATTGATATGCTTTCCATTCCTTCCACTAGGTGCCATTTCTAAAAAATGGCATAAACTAGATTAGTTTATGAATCAAAATATATAATTCAAAACATGTAAAATACCTAACATAAATTGAACAGTTTATGGATATAATTCATAATCATATAAATGTTTTCTTTGAGGAAGTATATATGGATAAACCCATCATAATGGTCTGTAAAGAAAATCAGAATTATCATAATCATATCCCTTGGGTGTGTCGTAACCAAGAGTGCCGAGAGGCCCATTGTCGTGCACCAGTTCCCGTTTGAGTCTAGCTCAAAGAGGTGTTTTCAGGTTTTACCCCTAGGTACATCTATGTCAGAGCCGCCTCTACCTGCTCATATTCAAACAAAGATGTATTGCTCGAGAAACTCACAAAATCTATATAATACCAAAATTCTAGGAAGTTCATCAATACTAATCCTCAAAGTCCATCTTAGTTATATGTGCTCTAAACAAAGTTTATCTAAATCTAGCTTCCATGGTTTGTACTAAAATTTCTCTGATACCAACTGTAACACCCCGACCCCAGTTACCCAATGTCGGTGCATTATTACATAACATTGGAATGATCACAAAAGATCATGTCTCGAAAGAACAATTAGTTTAGTAGCCTTTGGATTCACTAGATATATTCATAAGTCTTACATTACATCATAAAGTTTAAAAAATTACAACAACATCTTGTCTAAATATCCCCTCAAACTATCCCTACAGGTCATTCATAAAATACTTCTTCACATCTAGGGTAAAATAAAACATTGAAAGGGGATATCTTATACGCTCAATAAGGATAACAATATAGTGGAAACATTCATAAATAAGAATAAACATTTAAGGAAATGTATAAAAAATCCTTTTAAACTTGAACATTAGCATAAAATGGAAAAGATAAAATGAAATAATTCCATTTACTTATTCAAATAGATATTCTACTAGTAGAATAATCACATGCAATATCAATAACCACATTCATTATGATAGAATGCATAATTCTAGACTATCATAACCACATAGTCAAGGCCTTTTGCCAAGACTACGAATAAGATTTTGTCAAGACCTTGTGCCAAGACACTAGTTTGTATCATGAGACCTACCGATGCATTGAGGAGCTATAGTGGGCTCCACCCGTCACTTATTAAGTCCAATGCATTCCTCATATGAACAAGTTTAAACATAACAGAAACATTCGTATTAAAACTAGCATACGAAATGTAAATATTATCTCCATAAACCATGAATGATATAAAATTAAATCATCTACAGTCAAACATATCACAAAACCATCAATAAAATATGGATGTTTTGTATCATAATAAATCAACATCAAATATGCTTAAAATCTATCAAAGAATGTTGACATAGATGAAATCAAAACTATTTGAATGAAATATATATTTTTTAAATAATTTAAAATACACATAATTATAAAATAAAAAAGTTTCTTTGAAAATATTCTTATAAGCTAGTAAGTGAAGCTTAGATGATTTTATAATGGAGGAAAATAGTTGCACTCACCGTATAAGTTAAAAAAGACATTCTTACCTTAATTCTGTCGAAAAGGATAAAAAGGACCTTGTTTGGAAAACGATGGAAAGATTTCTATTATAAAATTAAAAAAAGGGTATAAATGAATTCAACCCATATTATATAAAATAGTAATATTGATTTTAAATACATTTTTACAAAATATGGATGTGGATGATAAAGAGGTCTCAGTAGATAATTACGTATAAACAACCTCGGATAATGAAGAGATTGTGAAATAAAGCCTTACCTTGTACATTTCCTTGGACGAGGGTTGGTTAACCTACTATATAATGGTTAAATATTTTTTATTAAATTATACAAGAATCATATACATTAATATGATATCATATATAATTTTTTATCATTGATTTGTTAATAATATCTTATTATTATCATTGTTTCAGATGTTAACTTACTCATTTTCTTTTATATGTTTTGTTACATAAGCCATGTTTATTATGGATGGGTTGTATATTATTCATATCCATAATGATATCAAGTACATAAACATTATTTTAAATCATCAAATTAGAATTATACTTGAATGGATACGATGGGGAATGAATCTCATCGCGTTGGTCGAGACGGTAGTCCGTACGTACGCACGAGCGACAATATCATTCTTTTCATATTAAAATATTATATAATTGGATGGTATATCATATATACAGAATATTAATAATGTTATATGTTTTATTTAATTCAATTACACATCATTATCATACCCATCCAAATAATAATGTTTTTAATAACAATTACACCACGACGTGGAGACGGTAGGCCGTACGTACGCACGTATGGTGACATGTCATTAAAAGGATGGATAGAATACTGAATATGGTTATACCATATTTATAATAACATCACTATATATATAATATACTGGAGTTATTATTTTAGAATGTAAATAACAAAGAATGAAGAAGTTGAAGAAGAAAGGAACTTGGAAGAGGGTGGTGAGAACATTACCTCTTCTTCGGGTTCTTCCTTTTTATTTCACCAAAATGGCTCCTTAGGTTGCCTTTATGATTAAAATAAGGCCTCTTGGTTGATATGAGGGAATTTGGGAGGATATTTGGGTAGGGTTTGGCCGATCCAAAAGGCTTTGAAGGTGTGAATTTCTGAGAAGGGGGAGTGCCCTTTTATAAGAAGGGTGAGGGGCACCTTAGGAAATCCTAGAAATATTATTTTATAATAAATTTATATCCAGTTTTTAATGGATCAAAACTATTTTATTTTGAGGCTAAGGTGTGTATGGGTCGAAAATAACTCAACCAATCTTTTTTAGATAGGTTTTGGTTACTTTATTAACCTTATATGTTTTTTAACTCTTAGTTAATTAGTTTGACATTTACCATGTCTCTTTGTATTTTTATATTATATAGTTAATAAACATACTATATACTTCCAAGATACCCCCAAGTGGTAAATTAATGATACACATGACATGATATAAGTCTTTTGGCCGATCCATAGATTTTTAGGAATAGAATATGAATTAATAATATAATATTTGTTTTAAAAACTCTATTTTTTCAATTTTGAGACTATTTAATATTTGATATTTGTTAAAGTCCTAAAAACATTATTAATTCTAACCAAATTCATTTAAGCAATAAAATCATGTCATATTGACCAATAAAATTATTTTATGTCATCAAAACTATCAAATTGTATTTCTTTTAACATTTATAATACTAATTATTTGATTCTCTCATTAATAAAGAAAATACTACATCATTATTGTGTCATAAATAAATTTAATTATTCAAAGTCTAAAAATTATAAATAAAATACCATTATGTAGGAAATATTTTTATATTTCTAATTAATATTTATAGTCGAAACTATAACATATATAACCCTATGTAAAAAATGTTTTTCTAAAAGTTATAAACTTATGTCATTTTTGTATTCACTTTAACTTAATTAATATAAAGTGTCATTGTCATTTACTAGTGGATCCATGGGGTCCCAAAATAGACCCAAAGATTCCCATGGTCATACATGTTTCAACCAATAGGGTTATGACACGTTTTAGAATAATTTATTATTATTATAATATTATTTTTTACCTTTATTTATCGGATTTACCCTTTAACCATGGTAAATAAAAATTTACCGAAGTAATTATTCAAAATCTCTAAAAATAAAAGATACCTATTTAAAAAATTTGGAACTCTGGATTATAAATATGGAATACATTTTTCTAAACTCAAAAAATAGAAGTGACAGAAATTAATTTAAAATTAATTCCCGTCGTCAAAACAGAAAAAAGTGTTTTTAAGAAATAATAACTATCAAAAGATTGGTACATGCTTATGTTCATTTTAAATGTGAAATTATATCCAATGACCAATATTGGATTAAATGTAAAAATCTAATCTAATTATACTCTAAAATCCCACAAATTCATAGTTTATCACTACTAATTATTTCGATTAAAAAAATTGTTTTTAATTAAAATTTAGCAATTTTCACTATTTATCAAAATATGAAATTTATCTGAAAAGTACCAAAAATTCACCCTAAGCTAATTTCGATATTCTGAATCCAAAAATGAAGTCCATTTTGAATGATAAAATGTATAAAATTTCAAAAATCGGGTATTACTATTCATAACGGCTAGTTTGATTGGTTGTGGTGTGTTTTAGAACTCGAAGTTGCATACAACACACGCTACTGTATTATTCAAAGAGAAGCATACCATGGAAGCTTGGGGTGTTATATTATTATAAAAAATAGAAATCAGACTGATCCATCAAAATATTTTTTTTATGAAGTACAAAAGTGATGTTCTTACCTATTGTTTGGTAGGAATGTGAAGATTTTATTTTGAATAATTAAATAAAGGATGTGGATAAGGTATCATGGTAACATGTATTGAATAAACTGGTAAAGGTTTCTTAAATTTTAACGCAACTATGTTTTACATTATTCACTCTAAGTGAATTTATTTCATTATTGTATTCATCCTAGTGCCATAAAAGTGTAAGGGTATATCTTAATTGTTCAATCCACACAAAAGGATTGTTTTATAGTATATTGGGTTGAATTAGATTCTTTCCAAACCATTCTGAGATTGAATCTTCTATTAGTGAGTATCATAGTTTCTAAATATTTCTTTTCTTCTGTATTTGTACATGTTTTTTTAGAAAAGTGATGTATCTTTAATATTTGTAGAAGTTTGTTATAAAATATACATATGATATAGTAAAACAACAAAACTGATTCACCACCACCCCGTATTAGTGTTACATTAATTTGGGTTGGGCCTTTATAAGATGTATCAAATGGAAGGTTCCATTAATTTACTCTTAGATAAAATTTTTGAAGGAAATTTGTGGTGGAAAATCTGAATAATGTGAATAGTAATGAAATTTTTATCAACTATGGGATGAGCTATCAGATATGGACAGAAATAATGTTTCGATATCTTATGTCTCTTGGGTATGATTTTTTGGAATCTTCTATAGAAGGATTTTCGCATCGTATTATAAATAATAATATTACATCTATGCAAAGGAATAATATTGAGAATGATGGAAGAGCTACGAATTCTTTATTCTCATCACTTTTAAAAAGTATGTTTATTAGAGTGAAGTAAGATTTCACTGCAAAAGGTATCTAGGACAAGTTGGAACACATTTATGAATTCAATAAGAAGGTGAAGAAGGAAATAAATGAAATTTTTAGTTTGATGTTTGGAGATCTAGAAATGGGTGATTTTGAATATATTGGTGACTTATGTATGAGGGTGAATAATATTTTTATCATTGTAAAATTTCATAGTGAAAGTTGGATGAATAAAATGTTGTTGAAAAAATCATACAAAACCTTCTAGATAAGTGTGATGCTAAGGATTCATAATTGGATGATGGAGATTTTGAAACCCTATCTATGGATTATCTTCATAGTACTCTCATTTCGTAATAAATTAGAAGAGAGAATGATAATAAATTAAAAAAATGATGATCAATAAATTTTATTCAGTGCTACTAAGAAAGGAATGACTAAGATGATTCTGGAAGAATCAGAAGCATGTGACTCTAAGTTCGAAACTGAGGTATGTAACAATCTTGTTGAATTTTTATTCTAAAAATTTGAAAAGAGGAAGATGAAATTAGAAATGGAATCATCCCATTAAATGTTTTAAATGTGGATCGATTAGGAAATTGTTTGTGAATTTATCACAAAGAAATAATGAAAATGATATTGGAGAAGATGAAAGAAGGTCGAGAAGATATTAGAAGAATTCAGGTGATAAGTCAAAATAGTATTCCATTGGAAAATATAGATTGTTCACTAAATTCAAAAGAATAATATTTCTGTATAAAGTCGATGAAATGGAAGATAGTCATGTTGATATTGAAAAGTTTATTGTCATTTTTAGGAAAAAATACTTTTATTTCAATAGATAATTATGAAATTTTTGGAAGAAGTTTTTTTGTAGAAGAAGAGACTGAAATAGTGTCTAACATGAAGAAGTAATTGAATGAATTTCATAGAATTATTTTTATACCTGAAAGAGAAATCAAGAAATAGAAGATGGAAAATCCTACAAAAACTAATCAAGAATGTCCTCATGGGGATAAATCTATGTTTTTGGAAGAATTTTATGTCCTAAACAAGTATATTCATAATGAAAATAATTTGAATGGGTATATTGTTGTAAATTTGATGTAAATAGAAGTGGATTTGGAATGTTTTCAATAAAAATTATAATTCCGTGTAGGGGTTTTTTAGGACCCAATAATTCTATATCTAAATTTCATGAATGTTATTGAAAGGGTAAACCTAAAAAGGTTTATATGTTACCATCAATGGTTGGAAATAAATATGAAATTTTTCTTAAGAACAAGACATGTTAGAATGTGTTGTATGTGCCCAAAATCAACAATGTATCAAATTCATAATCATATAAATATGTTGAGTTTGAAACAATAGTTTTTGTTTCTTTCATTTCTGATAAGGATGATATGAAATCCAAATTTAATAAATATATTTAGGGTGATCACTAAAATTTTTGGGCTCAAAAATGTTCTGATGATAAATCTATGAATGTATTTGATAAATGTGTTCACAATTCCAGATTGTGTGGAATTTATAGAACAAATTATTCTATCCAATGATACTATTTGAATTTTTGTGGATTTTTACATATAGAAAATATGTATTGGTTTAATAAACAAAATTTAAACTATTCCATGAATTATAGAAGGAAATGTATGAGGGGGAGTTAATCCTATCAAATGATGAAATATGAGAAGATTTTTTTGAAGAATTATGAGGAAGATGTTTGGAAATTTGAAAATGGATTCCAATCTTTGAAAACTATTTGTAAATGATGTGAAAAAACTAGACATCATGAAAAATGTTATCTAGTTTTATTATCAGAACAAAATAAAAAATTAATACCATTTCTAAGAATCCATATATAAATAAAAATAAAGGGGAAAATATATTTTCATAAAAACCACTCAAAAGGATAAAAAATGATAAAAAACATATATTTTTTATAGTTGTTGTTCTTATCATATGACAACATACTTGATATTTCCTATGAATGTGAAAGATTTCCAATAGAGAATAGTAAAATTTAGGAATGATTTATCCCTCACAATGAAAGTAGTTAGATCTACTATTATTGGAGAATTAATGTTTGAATCCAAGAAATCCTTGATTATTAATGGGTTGATACACAATCTATTTATGGTTTTAAAACATTTTGATAATGGATTTTTTTGGGAAATATCGTTTCATTTTTAAAATATAGGAAGTTGAAAATGTTTTGACATGAGGCCAATGGACAAAAGGTAACTTATTTCCAGTTGGTTAAGTTAAAAACCCATGGCACATGAGCATGATGGGAGAAAATAAGTTGTGGAATAAAACATTAGGACATATATTTTAGATGAACATGATAATGATATCCAAGAGATATTTTCTTCATGTTTTTCCTAATATATAGTTAACAATAGACTGGTGTTTAATAATTTTTTAGAAATGTAATATTACAAGACATTTACCTAATAATATTGATATTTTTTCAACTTGACCCTTGGAACATATAAATTCTGATATTTGTTGGAAAATGGTAAAAATTTTATATTTTGGAGACAACTACATAATTTATTTCAATGATCATTTTTCCTACATTACTTTTGTTATGAATTTTTAACACAATTCAGATGATCTTCATATATTTAAATGTTTTAGAATATAAAATAATAAGGAATGTGGGTATTATATGATGAAATTTAGTATTCATAATAGTGAATTATACATGAATAATGAGTTTTGAAGTTATATTGATAATCATGGAATTCAGTATGAGTTTAGTACACCATATACACCTCAAAGAAATGGCATTGTTGGAAGAGAGTATAGATGTTTGGTTGAAACTCAATGTACCATGTTACTTTAATGTGGTATTTCCCATTACATTGGGAGGAATTATATAAGAATAACTATTTCGATTTATTAGTGGTGTTTCTATAGGGAAAATTATGATATGAATCCTTAAAAACTATTTTATGATAAAAATATAATCTTTAAACACTTAAGAGTTTTCGGGATTCTCTGTATCATAAATAACAATGATAGAATCCTTGGAATTTTTGGTGAGAGAGATTAGGATGGAATATTTCTCAGTAATGCTCTGAATGGAAGATGACACCGAATTTTAAACAAAGATAAAGAAATGTTTCATTATTATTTCGATGTAAAATTTATTAAGGAAGATGATAAATATACTATAAAAACACATGAAGGTGAATAAGATGAAGTAGATGAAATAATTATTGTAAAACCCAATGAGAAGGATGTAAGAAATTATGATGACACACAGGTGGAAGTATTAGACTCAACTATTTCTAATGATGATGAAGAATTTTGAATGTCTCATCATAGGATGAGGAAGAATGTGGATGATAAAAACATAATTCGAGATCAACATCAAAAGCATCAAATAATAACAACTACAAAAAAATTACATAGAATTTATTATATGCAAAAGTTGATCCAAAATATATAAATGAATATTTTGAGCATCCAGAATGGATTCGAGCTATGATTAATGCTTTTGATCAGATTAAGAAGAATGATAATTGGGAAATAATACCTAAACCAAATTATAAAAATATTAATAGTACACAATGGATTTAATGGAACAAGTTTAATTAATATGGTTATGTGATTAGAAACAAAGTAATATTGGTGTGAAATAGTTTCTCAAAGATTAAATGTATTGATATTGGTAATATTGTTCCTCCAGACTTAGGTTTATAAACAATCATAATATTTCTTGATATTCCAAAACAAGAAAGATATAACATTTTTCATATGGATGTGAAGTCAACATTTCTAAATGGAGAACCTGATTTATAGGTTTATATTGAACAACCATGTAGTTTTTTATAAGAAATAATGAGAGTTATGTTTTCATGTTGAAGAAATATGTATATAGGATAAATTAAGCTCTTAGACCATCGAATTCGAAACTGGATAACTGATGTAGGAATTTAGATATTAAGAAATTAAGGTTTTTTAGTAATATATACATTAATTAATGTTATGATATTTCCCTAATTGTTATTGATTATATTGATGACATTATATTTGATAAGAATGAAGAAAGAACTTATGAAAGGTTTCTTAAAGAATTGAAAGACTTGTTTGAAATTTTCATGTTTAGTGAAATGAAATACATTCTTGGGTTAAAAATCTCACAAAATAATAAATAGATATTTATTTCTCTAGAAAATTATAATAAGGAAATTATTATTAATTATTTAATGGAAAAATAAAAACCTATTTACACATTAATTTTAGTGGGAACCAAGTTGACCAAATATGGAGAAGGTAAGGAAGTTGAATCTAAATAGTTTTGAAAGATAATTGGATGTTTATAAACATTTCTACCATAAGGCCAAATGTTGTTTATGTTGTTCCATTATGTGTAGGATTCCAAAGTGCTCCAAAACAATCACACCTATTGGCTGGAAAAAATAATTCCAGATATATCAAAGGTGATATTGATTTTAGAATCAGGTATGCTATCTCAAAAATAATTTATTTTTTGGTTATATAGATTTTGATTGGGCATTATATTTTAATGGTTAGAGATCCAAATCCACGATAGTTTTGTTTCTAGAGAAAATTTCTGTTTGTTGGAATACTAAGAAACAAAATTTACTAACTCTTAGAAGGGATGAAGCTAAGTATATTTTAATCACTCAATCATCCACATAACTTATTGGGATGAAGGCTTACATAGAAGACTTTCTTGTTGAAATTAAGTTACATATGCTCTCACGCTGTGATAATAATAGTGACATAAAATTACAATAAATCCATTACAATGGTCCCATTCAAACAATATTGATATAAAATATCACTTCATCAAAGAGAATGTAGAGAAAAATAACCTAATTTTTGAGTATGTTCCTACATCCTAATAAGATACTTACTTGTTTATAAAACATTTACCAAAGGAATAATTTAACATTTTGTGGATGAATATTGGTTTCTAACCTATTTATATCTAGGTTCGAGGTATGTATTTCTATCCTCTATCTCATCCTGTCTTGGGATGGTGTTTTCAAGGGGGATAATGTTTTCATAAAGATATCCATTGATATGTGCTAAACCTTTTATGGAAGAATGTATGTAGAGGAGAGGTGTGTAAGGTATGAAATCAGCATGTATTTGTGTTAAATATTCTAAATTTTTTTTCTTTAGTTGTATGAAACGTTTTTTAAGGGTATGTGAAGTAAGTGAATAGAGAATTGAAGAAAGATGTGGAGGAATGTTGCAAAACTGCAGTGAAGAAGATTCATGAGTCACTACATTTGGATAACATATTTTTTCAATCAATAATTATTATTCCCTAAAAATATTTTACTCATGTAGGATTAGAATTTTTAATATGTGATCTATTGATAGAGGATATAAATTTCAGTTATTTATAAACCATGGTTGCAAAAAAAAATCCAACAGGGTATATTTTTGGGACCAAGTTTGATGAAAGTGTTTTTTGGATTCTAAAAGAAGTTTATGACGAATGTTTTGTCTTTTTTCAATAAAATAAATTATCTTGCTCTTTAAGATTTCATGATATGGTGGAAGTAGTAGTATACTCATAAGATCAGACAAAAAAACCTATGAAATTATATCAATTTATGATGATGTTTTCTAATTGAAGTTGTTTTTTTAGAATGACCTTGGTTATGGAAGGAAAGTTTTAATCAGTGTGAGGAAATGAATCTTAGTTTTAATTTATTTATACTATATCTAACAATGATTTTATGATGTTTCAATTCTCATAAATCAAATTTAAAATGATATACTTGTGATCCAAAATATTTGAATGAAATAGAGAAAATGTTTTCCAATTCTTTTGTGTACTGTTTGTCAAGAATGAAGATGTCGGAATATTGGGAAGTCTAAATGATTTTATGCTTATGTCAGACAATGTTATATAAATTTTAAAGTTCTAAAATCCTTGATTAATGTATGATAAATGTATAATTATGTGAAGTAATAAAGGATTGTGTGTTTTATAGTTTTTAAAGATGATGTCATGTTGAAGCACTTATTGACTAGTCTATGGGACTATCTAATCCAATGGATTGTTTATTTGATCGAATGAAACATTTTATAGGACCATTCATTGGGTGAAATGTTTATAATAATGTATTTGTTTCTGACACTGGTCCATCAGACACGGTATTCCACAGATTTTTCTGAAGAATAATGGTTAATAATGTGATAATTTTTTGGACCAATGAATTGTTCTAAATGGTATTTGTTGGGACTGATTAATGTTATATGTTCAGAGATCGATCAATATGGTGAAGATAAAAACTTTTGGAAAAAAAATCATAAAATATATAATAAATCATGTTTTTATTCATTTGGGTCAATATAAAAAGAAGTAATTTTTTGTTTTGTTTGAAATGGGTAAAGGGAAAGACAACAAATGTGTTGTTTACTTATCATGTGAGTAATGACTCCTCAGATTGGTGCCAACACTATTTAATTAGAGTGAATCAGATATCATTTCATCTTAAGTATCCTGACATCAATAAATTCATCAGACATTGAATTTCTTCGGATGTACAATCACCGATTTTATTTATTGTTATACAATTGAAGGAATTTAGAATTGCTTCAAAAAAATTTAGTTTTTTGTTTTCAAAGAGATGATTTCTACCAAATTATTTTCAATAACATTTTTCATATGAAACAAAAGTTTCAACCATTTTTGTGGAATAATACCTTCAAATAATATGTTTGTACAGAGAAACATAATACAAAGTCTTCAGTTCTATTTTTTAGGATGTACAAGACAATTAGACTGATCATATGTTTTCATCGTAATGAAGAAACATTAGCATGACCTTAGATATTGGGATAAAATTGATAGAAATATGAAATAAATATGAACATATGAGAATATTTGAGAGGGTTCGATATAAATCAATAGGATTTCAGATGTTCTGAAAAATTCAAAGATGTAGTCGAAATGGTAATGAAATTTAATTTTAAGGAAATTTTGTAGAGTATGAAAACAAAATCAAATTTATGCCCATTCCAATTGTGGTGAACCTATATACTAAAGGAGTTACATTATATTTTTTGATAATGTAGTACTATTCCCATTTGAAGAAAGAGAAATAAATTAATTTTTTGGAAGAGGTAATAATTGTAGAGACCCGAAGCTTGACGTACATAGACAATACATTAATTTTGCGGAATACTTAGTACATAACAAAAACAGACACACGAGGACCGTAATAGTTTAGTGTCTTTGAAAACATGGAACGTAATCTTCTAATCGTGGTGAAAGATCTTCAACATATCCCATAATGATCTTCCCATTTTTGTTTCCTTACCTAAAATCTTTCTTTTATTCCTGGGGGAAAAGAAAACATAAAAAGTGTGAGCTCAAATGCTCAGTAATGGTAAGCATGGATAAAATAAAACATACCATATACATTTTATCTAAAAAAAACATGAACATTAAAAATCTTGAGCAACGACATAAAACATGGAAGTACATAAGGCATAGATCATAATGGAACATAAATCATGATAAAATTTCATGGGAATAAAAAATGTAATTTTGGAATCCATTAAGCACATGTGATGATTTCCATAGTATCCAAGGCATTGATTCCAAGATGATATTAGTGGACAAAGTCCCTTTCGGAATCGAGTTCACTCCTCGTTTCAGTCCTGTTTTACTGAATTGGTTTAACCAGCCGTTCCAGCCATGTCTATCTCATGAGATATAAATCATTACCCAATGCATTGGAGGGAGATATAGGTCTCACACATCTTATAATGAAATCATTCTTACTTGTGCCACAAAATAAACATACATCATTCATAAAAAACCAATAAATAAAATGGGTTTCATAAACATCATCCCAACATCACATAATACATATAAAAGAAATTGATATCATTTCATAATAAGAAAATTGAAACCATGTAAATCATAGATACATTGTACTTGAAACATAAACATATGAAATAATGATATCTTCGATGAAAAATGGTTTTTATAAAACACTTGAAATGAATTCTTGAGGAAAATATCCTTTCTTCTTCAAAATCATTTTCTTTTCACAAAATTCCATGCAATTTTAAAAGAATAGAATTTTGTTTAAAATATTCATGAAATCTTTTGAAGGAAGATTCATAAAAATAAGGTTTTATAAAACTGTAAAAATCCTTTCATTGCGTATATGTTAAAAAACATTCTTCTCATGCTTTTGTCAGAAAAGTCAAAACGTACCTCATACGAAAAATGTCAAAATATTCCTTTCATATCTTTTACTAAAAACTCACCGAAGTGTAAAATAGGATTTAAAAAATTGTATGTGGATGGAAATAATATTACATATTGAGGAAACATGGATGTGGATGATAAAATACACCCCAGTAAATACCAAAGTATAAACAATCTCGGATAAAAATGAGATTGTGATATTTTCCCTTACCTTAGGTCTGATTTGCTTCATAAGTGTCTGAACCTCCTGTATAATGATTTAAATAATTTCATTGACTTATTCCAGAATCATACACATTTTTATGATATCATATATGGTTCACTTATGGCTTTATATTACCCGTTCTTTTGTAAATTCCATGTTAAAGAGCATTTTGGATAAAATTGTTTCATTTTTCATCCGTGTTTTGACTTGTAATTATTCATATGATTACTTAGATCATGATTACATAATTACAGAATATAAAACAAGATTTATATATAATATATATTCAGAATATATATATATATAATAGATCAGTAAATGGAAAGAAATACACCGTTCATGGACACGGTAGACCGTACGTACGCATGAACGCTGTTTTCTTTTCCTTATTGAGTTGAATGGAATTAAGTATATTACATACATATATATACACATAAATCTAGTATCATTATTATGTCATATATTTCAAGATTACTTATTATATATACTTTATAATCATTCATGAATTGTTAACGTGGAGAATGAATCTCATCGCGTCGTGGAGACGGTAGTCCGTACGTACGCACGAGCGATAATATCGTTCTCATGATCGTAAAATTATATTGGAGTTTATTTGTACTATTTAAGAATAAATATCACTTTACAATAATCATATATAGTTATTATGTACACCATTATACCCATCCAAGTAAGGTGGTGGTGGAAAATAGATTACACCACGGCGTGGAGAGGGTATTCCGTACGTACACACGCGTGGTGATTTCATTTTCTGTAGGATGGATAGAGGGTGAAATATGGTTGTTTCATACTTATAATAACATATCAGTATATGATTGATACTGATGTTATTAATTCATAATGAATCATCCAAAGAAGAAGAAGTGTAAGAAGAAATAAAGTTCAAAGAATTGGTAAGTGACATTACCTCTTCTTTGAAGCGCCTCTTTGAGATCTCCTTTTAGGGAAATAAAATTGGTGTTTGAGGAAGACCAAAACATCTAGGATGTTTATATGGAAGTGGAGAAGATAATTTGGAAGGGGTTGTCCGAGCCTGAAGGCTCAAAGTGGTGTGAGGAAGAGAGGGAGGAGGTTCCCTTTTATAAGGGAGGAGAGGGGCACCTTTGGAATAACAAAATATATTATTTTATTATAAAGCCAAATTCGATGTTAAATATCTCCAAATTGATTTATTTCGAAGATAACGTGCGGATGGGTCGAAATCCTCTCATCCAATAGAATTTAGACAAGTTTAGGTTCCTATTTTAACCTTATCATTTATATTTAACTTTAAGCTCGATAATTTAACTTTTACCGTGTCTTTTTGTGTTCTTACACTATAAGGTTAATAAACTTACTATAACAAGCCAAATTACCCCCATGTTGTTTATTATTAATATATATAACTGTATCTAAGTCCTTTGGCCGAACCTTAGATTTTTAGGAATAAAATAACAATTAATAATATTATATTTGTTTTAAAAACAATTTTATGTCAATTTTGACACTATTTAGTAATTGATTTTTGTGAAAATCATAACATACTTATTAGTTCTAAAAACGTTAATTATATCAATAATAACATGTCATATTAACCTTGAAAATTAGTGGAATTCATAAAAAATCTCAAATTACATTTATTTTGGTATTTATGACATCAATTATGTCAATATTTCATTAATAAGATAATTATTGCATCATCTTTGTGTCATAAATAAATTACATTATGTAATGTCTAAAAATTACAAATAAAATACCATTATGTAAGAAGTCTTTTTATATTTCTAATGAATATTTATAGTCAAATTGATCTTATGTATAACCCTATATTAAAAATGATATACTTATTAAAATTTGATTTTAACTATTTTAACCCTTCTTTAAATAAATTAATAATAAATGTCCTAATCTAAACCAAGTGGGCCTAAATGGTAATATTTTATTCCTAAGGTTGTTTTTGGACTAATTACACTTATCCAATAGAATTAGGACATGTGTTTGGGTAATAATAATACCATTTTACCCATAATTACCCTATTTACTTTTAACCGTGGTAAAAAAAATAAAAAGTTACTATTCACCAAAAATTATTTTCATCTTATTGAACCACATTTTACTTACAGAAATCAACCATGTCTCTCAGATTTTTGAAATTCCACTCACAAAAGGGGTAAAATTATGTTTTATGAAATGTTCATTTTTTTAACTACCACTTAGTGGTTTCACTATTCATCAAAAAATCAATGTTTCCAGAAAAATACCAAAAATTAGGCCTAAGATATATTTGATATTATGAACGGAAAAATGATGTCTATTTTACCAAATTAAAAACATATCAGTTGCATTACTTAATTTAAAAATAAATTCCCATCGTCAAAACAAATAGCGTGTTCTTAAGAGATAATAACTATCAAAAGATTGACATTTGTTTATGTCTGGTTTAAATGTGAAATTACATCCAATGACCAACATTGTATTAAATTGTAAAAAATATTCTAAATATACTTTAAAACCACTCAAATTAATAATTTATCACAATTAATTATTTCGATTAAAAATGTTTTTTTTAATTAAAATTTAGTAATTTTCTCTATTCATCAGAAAATGAAAGTTATCCGAAAAGTACCAAAATTTCACCCTAAGCTAATTTCGATATTGCGAATCCAAAAATGAACTCCATTTTGAAAAATAAAATTTAAAAATTCTCAAAAAGTGGTTATTACTATTCATAACGGCTAGTTTTAATAATATTTTAATAGCATATCATTGTTTAGCAAAACTCAGTATTGCGTACAACACACGCTATTGCGGAAGGTCACGCTTGCATGTAATGCAAGCCAAGTCAGGGTTGCGCGTTGTGCAAGAATCCTTCGTTTTTTCCTATAACATAATCCAACCTTATTTCATTTATACATTGAATATATATATATATATATACACTCAATGTTGTGTAGAATAACTATTATCAAAATTGTTGTAACGCGATCCAAGAATAGTGTTGTGTATACTGCAAGCTAATACGGTGTTGCGTATAGCACAAGGTAATATTGGTGTAGTATACAACACAAGACATTAATGAAATTAAAAGAATATTTTTCATAAAATCTAGGGGTGTTACATTCTACCCCCCTTAAAATGAATTTCTCCCTCAAAATTCGTCCGGGTTATAAATGGTTTACTACTCGAAAGTTTTTTTAATAGAAACCCACATAGTAAAAAGGAATACCCAAACTTGGCTTTAAAAACTAAAGTATAAAATGTAACGGTTACCCAAATTAACTCATCACTGGGTTTCCACGTAGGAGAACATAGGTGAAAATATGGATATGGAAGAAAAATCTAACCATCAAGTTCTGATGGAGAGTGGTAGAGAACATGGCTATGAAATAGCCAACAATCACAAAGCCATAGATTTGCGATGATCTAAGGTACCATATGATTCATCAGATATAAGGGAAATAGGACAACATTTTTGGTTTTCAAGATCATTTCCCTATAGTTGGTGAATTAAAAGAAATACTTTCATGATTTTGGTACAATTTCACTATTGTTCGTGCTTTGAACAATTTCCACTTCATCTCTTAAAGAAATGAAGTTGAATTTGTTATTCATGAAGTGTTAATAGATCATGTGATAGAATGATGGGTCATTCCATCTATTTCAAACAAAAGGTTAGCCAAAGATATCAAATATATATAAGTCCATCTATGGTGAGGTTGATCGTATATGATTCCAAAAATGAACTTATACTTCATATATCATACCGCGTAATAAAATAAAACTAGTTTCTACTAATCAGGGACTTCCTGTAGGCCAGTGGTATGCGATAAAGGCCAGTCGCACTTCCCTTGTGGGTTCGATTCCCACTGCCTTGTCCAACGTGATGGGCTGTCGCCCGACCTATAGGTTGTCCTTTTTCAAAAGCTATATTACTATAACATCCCATCAATAATATCAAAAAAAAAGTTCTATCCTAACTTATGTCCAACATAATCCATTCCAATCATTAGGCTTATCTAAAAAACTTCGGTCCAAGCTTATAGTATAAAGAAAATGATTATTTGAAATGTCGCATAACAATCACATGAATGCCATCATTTATCCCCCATATATCATAAGATATATCTTTTTGGTCAAATTACAAACATGTGAATACCTTAATCATGTATTTTCTTGAAGAATGAATACCCATTAATTGAACCATAGTGAAAACATGAATGCAGTCAAAAGTTAACTCTTTCCACATACCAAAATCCAAAAATTCTATATACTCAAACCATGATATAACCTTCTCCTTATATCAGTCATGAGCTCATGAATATGGTCAAACATTTCATTTTCTCATTTTCCTTTCATTATGCGCAGATCAACTTTTTTCCAATAATATCTCAATCACATTCTATGGTTACCGGTACCATTGAAAACCACAATAGACCAATACAAAAATATTCTAATATTCCACGATACTATATACAACATTATTTTGGAATCCCATTACATAAACACATAATCATTCCACTACTTTTCATATTCAACATCACCAATAGTGATCACATGTGACTTCCCTTTGTCCTTTGACTTAAGTGGTTTCTCATGTCGATCATCACTAACCCTTGGATTAGGGCATTTATTAGCATAATGCCCCATTTTCTTTCACTTGAAGCATTGAAGTGTTGGTGGTGCATTCTCTGCAGTCTTTTCTTTATTCACATTATTATAAACCCTTTTTCCATTACTTCGACACTCAGCTGCTTGATGACCTTCTTTTCCACACTTAAAACATTTTCTAGTCCCTTTAAGATAATCTCCACCATGCTTCTTTCCACACTTTGAGCATAAGGAAACATTCATCTTCTTTTCACCATTATTCTGAGATTTCTCCTTGAACTCCATCTTTTGTTTCTTTTCAAAACTATGAGATGGATAAGTAACACCAACTTCTATTTCTACCTTGATAGCACAACGCACAATTTCTTCATAGCTACTGAAGTCTCTTATAGCTAATTCCCTTCGAAGATTTGGTTTTAAGCCACTAAAGAATCGATCAAAATTACATTCAGGTTGGATGATAAATCCAGATGCATACCTTGAAAGCCTGGTAAAATTCGCTTCGTATATACCAACAGAGTCATCATCCTTTTGCTTTAGTTCAAGAAACTTCTTCTTCATCGTTGGTTGAAGAATACAAGGGATGTACTTATTGAAAAATAAGTTCTTGAACTCGTCCCATTCTATGGACTCAATTTCATCTCTTGGCCTCATATTCTTGATAAGATTCCACCATTGATCCGCATCACCTTCCAAACGATACAATCTTAAGATGACATTATCATGTTCAAAACATTGAAGAACTGAAAATATCTTTTCAGTAGTACTGATCCATTGTTCAGCAACAAGTGGATCAGAAGACCCACTAAAAGAAGGTGGATGTTGCCTCATGAAAGACTCAATAGAATATTGTTCCCTTCTCTGCTCATTTGGAAGTCCAGAATGATTCATAGCATGTGTAAGTATAGCAATAAGATTTTCAACTCCATCTCCCATAACATTTTTTTGTTCAGGAGGAAAATCATTGCATTATCCATTACATTGATCAACACGGTTCCTTCGGGTTCTATCCATCGTCTAAAACCCCAAAAGAATAGAGTGAGAGGTAAAAATCACACTAGGGAAAACAATATAATAAAGGGGGAGTACCTTCAATATATAACATCTTAGGTTTAATTCTAAGATGGTTAGAATAATTCTAGGACTATAACGTATACTTAACCTTAGGGACATCCCGAGACATACCTTAGAAATATCTCTAGGGATCTCACTAAAGTTCTCGCATCCTAGTTTCCAAAGGTTGACTAAACCATTCCTTTGATACCAACAGTAGAGACCCGAAGCTTGACGTACATATACAATACATTACTTTTGCGCAATAATTAGTACATAACAAAAACAGACACACAAGGACCGTAGTATTTTAGTGTCTTTGGAAACTTGGAACGTAATCTTCTAATCGTGGTGAAAGATCTTCAACATCTCCCATAAAGATCTTCCCATTTTTGTTTCCTTACCTAAAATCATTATTTTAATCATGGGGGAAAAGAAAACATAAAAAAGGGGAGCTCAAATGCTCAGTAAGGGTAAGCATGGATAAAATAAAACATACCATATACATTTGAACTTAAAAAAACATGAACATTAAAAATCTTGAGCAACGACATAAAACATGGATGTACATAAGGCATAGATCATAATGGAACATAAATCATGATAAAATAGCATGGGAATAAAACATGTAATTGTGGCATCCATTAAGCACATGTAATGATTTCCATAGTAGCCAAGGAATTGCTGCCAAGACCATCTTAGTGGACAAAGTCCCTTTCTGAATCGAGTTCACTCCTCGTTTTAGTCCTATTTTACTAAACTTGTTTAACCTACTGTTCCAGCCATGTCTATCTCATGAGATATAAATCTTTACCCAATGCATTGGAGGGAGATATAGGTCCCACCCATCTCATAATGAAATCATTCTTACTTGTGCCACAAAATAAACATACATCATTAATAAAAACCAAATAAATAAAATGGGTTTCATAAACATCATCCCATCATCACATAATCCATATAAAAAAATTGATATCATTTTATAATAAGAAAATTGAAACCATGTAAATCATAGAGTAATTATACTTGAAACATACACATATTAAATAATGTTATCTTAGATTAAAAATGGTTTTGATAAATCACTTGAAATGAATTCTTGAGGAAAATATCCTTTCTTCTTCAAAATCATTTTCTTTTCACAAAATTCCATGCAATTTTAAAAGAATAGAATTTTGTTTAAAATAGTCATGAAATATTTTGGAGGAAGCTTCATAAAAATAAGGCTTTATAAAACAGTAAAATCCTTTCATGCCGTATACGTTAAAAAACATTCTTCTCGTACTTTTGTCAGAAAAGTCAAAAAGTACCTCGTATGAAAAACGTCAAAATATTCTTTTCATATCTTTAACTAAAAACTCACCGAAGTGTAAAATAGTATTTAAACAACTGTAGGTGGATGGAAATAATATTAAATATTGAGGAAACATGGATGTGTATGATAAAATACACCCTAGTAATACCAAAGTATAAACAATCTCGAATAAAAATGAGATTGTGATATTGTCCCTTACCTTAGGTCTGATTTGCTTCGTAAGTGTCCGAACCTCCTGTATAATGATTTAAATAATGTCATTGACTTATTCCAGAATCATACTCATTGTTATGATATCATATATGGTTCACTTATGGCTTTATATTACCCGTTCTTTTGTAAATTCCATGTTAAAGAGCATTTTGGGTAAAATCGTTTCATTTGTCATCTGTGTTTTGACTTGTAATTATTCATATGATTACTTAGATCATGATTACTTAATTCCAGAATATAAAACATGATTTATATATAATATATATTCAGAATATATATATATATATATATATAATAGATTAGTAAATGGAATGAAATACACCGTTCATGGAGACGGTAGACCGTACGTACGCATGAACGTTGTTTTCTTTTCCTTATTGAGTTGAATGGAATTTAGTAGATGAAATACATATATATAAACATAAATCCAGTATCATTATTATGTCATATATTTCATGATTACTTATTATATATACTTTATAATCATTCACGAATGGTTAACGTGGAGAATGAATCTCATCGCGTTGTGGAGACGGTAGTCTGTACGTACGAACGAGCGATGATATCATTCTTATGATCGTGGAATTGTATTGGAGTGTATTTATACTATTTCAGAATCAATACCACTTTACAATAATCATATATAGTTATTATTTACACCATTATACCTATCCAAGTAAGGTGGTGGTGGAAAATAGATTACACCACGGCGTGGAGACGGTATTCTGTACTTACGCACGTGCGGTGATTTCATTTTCCGTAGGATGGATAGATGGTGAAATAAGGTTGTTTCATACTTATAATAACATAATAGTATATTATTGATACTAGTATTGTTACTTCATAATGAAACAACCTAAGAAGAAGAAGTGGAAGAAGAAATAAAGTTGAAAGAATTGGTAACAGACATTACCTCTTCTTTGAAGCGCCTCTTTGAGATCTCCTTTTAGGGCACTAAAATTAGTCTTTAAGAAAGACCAGAACCTCTAGGATGTTTCTAAGGAAGTGGAGAAGAGAACTTGGAAGGGTTTGGCCGAGCTTGAAGGATCAAAGTGGTGTGAGGTAGATAGGGAGGAGGTGCCCTTTTATAAGGGAGGAGAGGGGAACCTTTGTAATAACAAAAAATATTATTTTATTATAAAGCCAAATTCGGTTTTAAATAGCTAAAAATTGATTTATTTAAAAGCTAAGGTGGGTATGGGTCTAAATCCTCTCATCCAATTGAATTTAGATAAGTTTAGGTTCCTATTTTAACCTTATCATTTATATATAACCATAAGTTAGATAATTTTACTTTTATTGTGTCTATTTGTGTTCTTACACTATAAGGTTAATGAACTTACTATAACAAGACAAACGAACCACAAGTTGTTTATTATTAATATATATAACCTTATCTAAGTCATTTGGCTGAACCTTATATTTTTAGTAATAAAATAACAATTAATAATATAATATTTGTTATAAAAACTATTTTATGTCAATTTTGAAACTATTTAGTAATTGATTTTTGTGAAAATCATAACAGACTGATTAGTTCGAACAAAGGTAATTATATCAATGCTAACATGTCATAGTAACCTAGAAATTAGTGTAATTCATAAAAAGTCTCAAATTACATTTATTTTTGTATTTAGAACATCAATTATGTCAATATTTCATTAATAAGATAATTACTCCATCATCTTTGTGTCATAAATAAATTAGATTATTTAATGTCTAAAAATTACAAATAAAATACCATTATATAGGAAATCTTTTTAGATTTCTAATGAATATTTATAGTCAAATTTATCTTCTGTATAACCCTATATTAAAAATGTTATACTTATTAAACATTGATTTTAACTATTTTAACCCTTCTTTAAATAAATTAATAATAAATGTCCTAATCTAATCCAAGTGGGCCTAAATGGTCATATTGTATTCCTATGGTTGTTTTTGGTCGAATTACACTTATCCAATAGAATTAGGACATGTTTTAGGGTAATAATAATATCATTGTTACCCTTAATTACACTATTTACTTTTAACCATGGTAAAAAAAAGTAAAAAGTTATTATTCACCAAAAATTATTTTCATTTCATTGAACCACATTTTACTTACTGACATCAACCGTGTCTCTTGGATTTTTGAAATTCCACTCACAGAAGCGGTAAAATTAAGTTTTATGAAAAATTCATTTTTTTAACTACCACTTAGTGGTTTCACTATTCATCAAAAAATGAAAGTTTCCAGAAAAATACCAAAAATTAGGCCTAAGCTATATTTGATATTATGAACTGAAAAATGATGTCTAATTTACCAAATTCAAAACATATCAGTTTCATTACTTAATTTAAAAATTAATTCACGTCGTCAAAACAAATAGTGTGTTCTTAAGAGATAATAACTATCAAAAGATTGACATTTGTTTATGTATGGTTTAAATGTGAAATTACATCCAATGACCAACATTGTATTAAATTGTAAAAATATATTCTAAATATACTTTAAAACCTCTCAAATTAATAATTTATTACTATTAATTATTTCGATTAAAAAGGTTGTTTTTAATTAAAATTTAGTAATTTTCACTATTCGTCAGAAAATGAAAGTTATCCGAAAAGTACCAAAATTTCACCCTAAGCTAATTTCGATATTCCGAATCCAAAAATGAAGTCCATTTTGAAAAATAAAATTTACAAAATTTCAAAAAGTGGTTATTACAATTCATAACAGCTAGTTTTAATAATATTTTAATAGCATATCATTGTTTAGCGAAACTCGGTATTGCGTACAACACACGCTATCGCGGAAGGTCGCGCTTGCGTGTAATGCAAACCAAGTCAGGGTTGCGTGTTGTGCAAGAATCCTTCTTTGTTTCATATAACATAATCCAACCATATTTCATTTATACAATGAATATATATATATACTCAATGTTGCGTAGAATAACTATTATCAAAATTGTGTGTAACACGATCCAAGAATAGTGTTGCGTATACTGCAAGCTAATATGGTGTTGTGTATAGAACAAGGTAATCTTGGTGTATCATAAAATACAAGACATTAATGAAATTAAAAGAATATTTTTCATAAAATCTCAGGGTGTTACAATAATGTTATGTATAGAGTTTTATTGGAGATGTTTTCAGAATAGAAGAATAAGAATAAATGGGTTTTGGATTGGACTGAGAAATCATATGTAGCTTTTCAAGAAATTTTTAAAGTGGTTTGACATAGTTTCTAGGGTATATTTTTTTTATATGTTTTCTTTATTGGTGGATCAAACAATGGAATTGGACTGATCCATTTGATGTGTTTTTATACGAAGTCCAAAAGTGAAGTTCTTACCTACTGTTGCGTATGAATATAAAGAATCATTCTTGGAAAATTTACAATGTGAAAGTTTATAGGGAAGCACAATAATATGTTTTTAAAAAACTACTAATGGTTTCTTAACCTGTTATACAATCATGTTCTACATCATTCTTTCTAGATGAATCACTTTCACTTTTGTATTTATCATAGTGATACACAAGTGTAAGTGTATATTCTATATTTTGTATCCACACTAAAGGATTATTTTTGAGTGGATTGTGTGGTATTTGATTGTTTTAAAACCATGTTAATGACACATCTACTCATATTGAGTAGTCAATAGTGTAAATACTTGCATTATTGTGCATGCATGTTTTTTCCCGTAAAGTGATATATCATTAACTAGAGTTTAGGGTTGTTACAAAATAAAGATAACATTAAAGAAAAAGACATCAGTAATCCACCCCCCCTATTAGTGATACATTTATAATAGTTGGGCCTTTTTATCATTCACTTATTTTGATATTAGAGAATATTGAATATATTACCTCATCAACTATTTCATACTCTAAATAACATTACATAGAATGTTTCTTCATTGCTTTAAAATTCATTTATTTCATATATTTTTTCCTTGATAGGTACATATTCATTCATTTTTACATAATATTTCATGGGAGTACATTGAAGATCAAGGGATACCATTTTGACATAAAATTAATAATTGCAAACATTTTATTAAAGAATAAGGGTAGAATTTTGGGGACTAAACTTAAAATTTTTACATCTTCAATGAGAACACCTAGTTAATGAACATATCCAAATATGATAATCAACCGATTGAATAATTTACCATTGAACATTAAAATAATAATATTTAAATATTTTTTTTTAAAATTACATAAAGTTTTCATCAATTTATTTTTGAATCACTATTATAAATGTTTAATAACTTCTTATATGGAACCTTGGAATATGATTTCCATAACCGTTACATAAATTGTATTTTAAAATTCTCCCCCTAGTGAATTGAATCCCTTCTTGTTTACATCCCACTAATTGAAGTCATTTTTAATGATTTCCCTGCCTATAATATCATCAATATTTATTCTATACACAATAATGATTTATAAATCCATGTAGATGAATTATAAATTGTGGAATAACTTCCATTTATATGATTATAAATATTTCCATAGAGGATTGGTATAACCTTTTGATTCATCAAATATCCCAGGTGATAAATTCTGAGGAATATTACTTAACCATAATATATAAATATTTAATTTAAAATTTTAATCCCATATGGTAATATATTCAGATATGGTATGAATTGGGTTATGAAAATTTATTCTTTTTTCATATTGTTCCCTTTCATAAGTTATTCTTATTATTAGTTATAATATATGTATATATTTTATTTACTCCATTCTCATAAAAGAAACTATAATAATGAAAAAACACATCAAATTTATTGGTTTTATCACAAAGTGGTGAATTTAACAATTGAAAAATATTGATTCATTTTCTTCTAGAATAGACAACTATAAACAAAACTTAATTACAAAATGATTATATTAGATTGATTTAACTCCATGAATCACCTTCCTAAATATGAGTCCACTTTTAATAAATAATTGGATCACTTATATTAAAATGAATCTATTTAAATGAAAAATAAATAAATATAAAACATTTTAGTATAAATGAGAAATGATGTACTTGGTATTATTTATATTACATGATTTGATAACTCCACTTTTTCATGGACATGTAATACATTATCTTCTTTTAGAGAACATCCAACAATAACTTTCTTTTCTTTTACCTAGAAATAATATTCTTTCTCACCCCTTTACTCCCAATTATTGATAAATTCATCTACTATTTTAATATTGTTTTATATCTTAGTATTGAATTTCCAAGATATCTACTTTATCATTCCCCATTTAATTGACGTAAAATACTTTCTAAAATACTTTTTAAAATTATAGTGGAAACATCCCGTTATTCCATAATTATTTTCATATCAAGTAAAAATAGAAAAACAATATATCTTTATTCTATGTTGAAGAAAAATATGATGTTTTACTCTATATTTTGGAAATGTTTTTCTTTGTTAAACTCTATCAAAATATCAAGGATGAATTCATATTTTTCATGAAAACCTTTATATTTCCCTTCAACTTTCTGTTTTTGAATTATTTATCTATATATATGATTTTGCAATGAAATAAATATTTTATTCTATACATATTACTCGATAAAAATGAAATCGATATTCATTTCACAATATAATCACTTATCAAATGATTAAATTGAATAATTTAATTTTTTTTCTGAATATCTCCATCAAAAATGATGTTTCTCATTTTCTTTTTATTCTTCCTTCTTTATCAGTAAAATAACATCCATGAAAAAAATAATCCAATATTTATTTTATCATCACATATAGTAGTTCTATCAAATTACATTGCAACCACACCAACTACAACATCATTTCATATTCCATGAAAGTTGGATACTCAATGATGATTCAAATATCTTATCATTAAATTCTCAAATTCATTATCTCTTTATCAAAAGTTCTTTTGCATGAAATGAAATGGTGTATAAATATATGAAATTGAAATTTAATATTCTTCTACTAAACATACATTGAAATATTATTATATATATCCCCACACCATTCATGATAATACTATTTTGAAATTTCTATTCACCTCACCTTCTTTTTACTCATTAAAACATATTCTATAATATTATACATCTTAACGTTCACTTTTTTTTTCAAAAATACACAACCAAAAACATTGATTAATTTATGATCATCTCATATAAATTGAAAAAAATAGAAAATGTTTCAAATAGTTCAATATAAAACCTTTTTAGTAATCATAGAAGATTTTTTTTAAATTATTCAATTTTTAAATTAATATTCAATAGTTTTTCAACTAGTTGTATGTTTTTTATGTCATAAATAAAGTATTATTAATTAAAATTAGTTATTTTCATCTACAGTTTACATGTCATGTAATGAGTAATATTTTTTCTGTGTTGGTGATTAATTTTGTTAGCATTTTCTTTTTGAGAGTTTTCATTGATTTTTAGATATTGATATATACATTTGAAATAAAGAAGGAAACCCAACTAACACATAGATATATATTCCATCATTTTAAATGAATAATTAAAAAATATAATAATAAATAACACCTAAAAACATTAGGTATAGTTATTAATTATAATATGTCCTAGAGGGGTTGATTAGTATCTTTAATTTTTTAGAATAAATTTAAAAAAATTCATAGTATTATTTTTGTAAAAACAATAGTAAATGGATGTGAGTGCATTGCTCAAATTGATAGGATGTCAATTCAAAATTAATAATACGAACACCATGATTTTTATAGGAGTTTGGTTCATAATGTTCCTTGAATACTCTTCAATCCCCTATAAATTATTGAGAGATATAGTACTCTCTAAAATAATTAAAGATTTCATGTATTGGAGTAGAATCAACCTATTCAATATTATGATAGGTAAAACATATCCTAACTTTTTCATGAATAGGAAGAACCCAGTGTATTCTAAGGAAGAACTAAACATTTACTTCTATTTATGATATCATAAAGAAACCAGTATATTCTAAAGATATACTAAACTTATCAATGCCTTTTAAAAATGTAAATAATAACTTATGTCATCTATATTTTTTAGGTGAGAATTACCAAACAACACCCTTTGACGGGAGGTGTAAATGTGGGTTTATTATGAAATATAAACACTTATTTAGAAAAATAAAAAACCGTTCAACATGAATATATTTATGAAGAAGGATGGTGTAGATGAAGTGATATTCATCCCTTTACTAATTTATGCATAATAATGAAATATTGGGAAACTAGTAATATATCAAAAAACAGTGTAAAATTTTATAATGTTGTGTCTTTTTTTTCTTATTCACCTACTTTTCCTAATCATTTATTTAAATATAGTACCATAATTTCTTATCATATATATAAATAAATCCAATGAATCTTCTCCATGTAGATTTTTTTATTTTTCTTAATCATATATTTCAAACCAATGATTAGAAACAAAAAATGGAAACATATTACCATTATCGGTATTTTGAATATAATGAAAAAATTAAACAATTAATCCATGTTATTCATTCATGGTATCATTTCTACAAGGACAGTATATTACCAGAACATAGGAGAAACAATTATCTTTAAGAGGTTTTTATTTAAAGTTACTTCATATAGCTTATGTAAGGGTAAAATTATTTTTTCATAGGGTATGTAAGGGTAAGATTTAGGATGCATATAGGTAGTATATATTTTATAAATCATCATTAAATGTAAATTAGAAACTATTATAATGAAATATAGAAACGTATATAATGGTAAACATGGTATTTACAAGGATTCATATAGGCATGCTTATATAATGGTAAACATGAGCAATATTAGGGTAAGAAGCAACTATAAATAAAGGAAATCTCTTATTTCAAAAATTTATCTATGTTTAATAGTGTATTTTTGTTTTTTAATAAGGGTAAACTAAATTACCATTACACAGATGGTGATCACAACATACTATTATCTTCATCTATTTATTATTTAAGGGTTAATAAATTGTTGTGTAAGGGTTGGACTTCATATTACATTGTTATGTAAGGGTATTGTAAATCTCATGTAAGGGTACTTGACCATGTAATTATCATCTATATAAGAGTAAATATGGATTTTCATTACATGTGTAATGGTATGAAAAGAATATGTAAGGGTAAATATTGTAATATTTCATAGGGTTAAGATAACTGTTATGTAATGGTAAACGCTATAGTACATAATGAAATATCATGTTTTGTAAAGAAAATAAAATGTTAGAAAAAATATTTATATAAGGGTATAATAGAATATATAAATCTTTCATTAGGGTAAACTAACACTTATTAAAGGTCACAACATGTTTTTAAAGGGTAAAGAAACTTATTTAATAGTAATACTAAAATTACAAATCTTACGAAATGGTAAATAAGATAATTATAAAATTTATTTTTCACAACATTTAAACAAAAAAATTTATAAAGAATATTAATAGTAATAATAGTAAATGATGAAAAATTATATAATAATTAAAATCAATAAATTTATTATTATAATAATTAATAAATCATGTCTAAAATAAAACAATTAACACATGTAACAAGATGCCTCTATAAAAAAATACCTGTCATAAAAACATTAAATTTAATAATCATGTAATAAAATGATACTAGTGATATTAGAAACTTAATAGGATTATTCCAAAAAAAATCATGTAATGAAATTAAAATGTCTAATTTATAATGTACTAAATAACAAGATGGATATTAAATTTTGAAAAATAATATTTAAATACCATAATAAATTTAAACAATATTTAATAAAAATTTAAAAATAACATGATAGAGGGATTTTAATTTATCAGGATAGTAAAACTCAATTTTGAAAAAATCCCAATATCTCAAGACTAATAAAAATATACAGATTTAGTGTATATGAATAATATATATATAACCAACTTATTTTACAAACATTATTCAAAATTTCTCACAAATAATAATCAAACATAGTACCTTTCTAGATATATCATGAATAATACTCATATTCATTATCTGAGGATTATAAATATTAGAAATGTTGAGGTAAAATTCTTAGTAAGGTTAAACATAATATATATAAATCAAAAACCATAAATAATCATAATATGAACATTTGTCTAAAAGAACATGATTTACGTATACAAAAATCTCATAAATAAATCACACCTAAAAAACAAGGACCATAAATTGTGACTCGTAAAATAGATATTTTAGAAAAATAATAAAAAGTGTGTCTTAGATTTATTGAAGCAAGTGTAAATAATCATGAGCCATGAAAAAATATCATAGTAATGTAGAATAACATAGAAATGTGGCAGAAACATAAGTATATAAAATCATTTCTTACATTAATAAACAATGGAAATGCGGTCATATAATAATGGATTGATCCCCATAACATATTTGATTGGGTTCACTCCCCATTAATGTAAAAATCCTGGATTGGATTCACTCCCAAGTACCATATTGGAAATATCATGATATATAAAGATTTGGAAAATACATTTTCATTTAATAAACATATGATCCTACCTTCCACATAACAAAAAACCACACATTTGTGAGACACATGAACAGGAAAACATTTGTAATTCCAACATATATTAATTAACCCATGAGAGAGAAATGTCTTCCATGAAAATTTAAAAAATACATAATGATAAGCCTTTTCGTGAATGGAGTTTTATTTTATAATTATATAATATCCCCAGTGAATCATAAGAATAAATAAAGGATATAAATATTGATGAAAAACACTTTGTAAAAAAAATTAAAAATTCTATTGAAAAATAAGATATAATAACCATTTATTTTTTATAAAATTATTTTAAAATGATATAATTTATACAATACGTTTGTTAAAAAATAAAGTTAAATTAAATAATAAATAATTTAAATAATTTGGAAATTATGGAAATGAAATTTTATAAATAAATCAAAGAAAATGGTTGGAGAAAGTTAAAATGAGTAATATATAAAAAAATATTCATTTCACAATTTTGTAAAAGATAGTTTAATTAAATATAAAGTATCATTAAGAAATGATAAAATTAGTTATTATGACATCCATAAATATATATTAGAAAAAACCAAGGACAAGTATGAAAACTATACCTGGTAGAAAAAAGAGGTTTGGTCAGTTCCACTAAAACGCATCAGTTTTTGTGAATTATAAAACAATGAGAGGGGAGATGGAGAGAATACATGTAAAATAAATAACCATTTTAGAATAAAATATATGTTTTTTATTGATAAGTAACATAAAATTTTTCTTAATAGGAATTTATACATAAACAGCTTTCAATTCAAAGTGATATTTGAAAAGAAACTAGTTTGACATGGCTATTATTTAAATAAAAATCCCTTAAAATAACAAACATGTTATGGATTTCTAAATCCCATTAGTTACATGAAAAGTATTATAAAATACATCCATGGTTTAGTATATACATTACATTAAGTAAACTATGTTCTTAATATGGTATATATCTCAATGAAACGAAATTGATATGAGAATCCCTTTCCTTTATTCCTCATTTTTGAAGAGGTTCATTAAAATATTTAACCCTTTTTAGATACATATTAATATCTATTACCATTAATAATAATTAGTTATGAATATTTATTACACATATGTTAGTTAGTTATAGTTAATTTAGAATACTAGATATTATTAGTTTTGATTGCTTCCTATAAGATCTATAAGGGTGATATGAGTCCTCTTAATTTGATAACTAGTTCATCATTCCAAATTAGTCAAATTTGTTGAATCATTTTGTTTCAAATATTTACAAAATCCCATAAATTGTATGTATGGTTTCGATAATGATCGAAATAATGGAATCCATGATAAGTATGATTTGGATTATTTACAAACACCAACTAGTTACATTATAATGAACATTGATTTTTGTGTCACCCTTATAGAACATATTAATAATATATATTATTATTTAAAAACATATATCACCAATTTTAATTTATAAATACTCATTTTGGTCATAAATAGTGAATATAGTATAGCATCGTATATGTGGGTGGTTGAACCACCCCAAACATGAACCTGATATACTAATGAATTAATTTCTTTGTAGAGTTATGTTATGATAATATCATTTTCACATAATTATAATGAAGATAATATAATTAAAATAAATTGAAAAGTTAATTATCTCAGATGAGACAACATTAAATTTGGTTAATATTCCCTGTAGATGAATTAATATCCAGTGAAAAGTAACCACATCACAATAGTTTTTGATATTTCAAGATGATGATGATGAATGAAAGAGTTTATCCAAAGTTATAATATTTTTCCAAGGAGTTAACCTAACTTTATAAAAGATTTCAACTTATATAAGAAGCATTTTAGTATATCTGTATGGTTATCACCATGACCATTCACCTAAGAATTTCTATAAATTCTACTACAATATGAAGACTCAACTAGGAGATATTGATGTTAGGATAGTTTAGGAACCAAATTATCCAACACTATGAGATAATGATTCACATTGCAATGTTTTTTTAATTGAAAAATTCCATGATGTAGTAATAGAAACTATGTCACTACAACTTGGGTAACTGAGTCTTGTGGATTTTTTTTTCCTGGATATTTTTGTAATACATTGTTGTGATACCTATTTCACACCAGAATTAGAACTTCTACAAAATATTGGTTTTTCTGTTCTATAAAAAGTTTATATTATATAATAAAATATAGTTGTCACATTTCAGATCCAATAAAATATATTATGATATTGTTTAAGATATTTCAAATTTGGTCTCCCAGATCATTCAAAATCATAAGATCATGCAACAGCTGGGAGAATTTCACCATAATGAAGGTTATATATATAAATATAGGGTGTACTGAATAGATATAGGTGCATGGGAAGAAAAGGGGAGACTCTATGAGAATCAAAAAAACATCCCATGGAGTATTTAGTAGGCTTTATGGAGAAGAAGACGGGTTCACACCATATCAAAATTTTAGGTGAACCTAATGTATGATAAGTTAATATCATTCAAATTTTTTATGCTCATTGTTCATAATTTAATATGATTTTAATAAAATATTCATTATAATTTCCTTATTAATTTAATCATAAATTAGACTATGGTTAAAGGAATCACAACTTCTCCACACTAAGGATTGGCCACCTAATAATATGGGTGAGTGATAATTCTAAAAACCATAATGCCCATGTGTTTTTTCTTTCACAATAAATATATCATCATAAAATAATCTCTATTGAGATATATTAACACTATTCACTGATATGAATCATATATTTTGAGAGTATTTATTATCATGATCAACTAATTCACCCCCTCCGTGATGCAATTCTCTCTCCTCACCTAACACATTTCAACATCTAAATAGTAGAATAAGGGAGGAAAATGAATAATATTATTATATAAACTCTTAATCCCTGCCCAATGCATTCAAATGAGAAAATTATAACTATATACAGTCTATAGAAGACTAGGGTTGCATATTTATTTTTTGTGAATTGTAAATCTTACCTAAATGTTTTACTCCAACTTGATCCAACTTGTTGACCAATTTATTGCTTACATTTTTTTATCAATATAAAATTAAAAAACACTATTAAATGTACATTCAAGAATTGGTTAAAATAATATCTAAATCTAAGACCGTATTATGAATATAATTTCAAAATGGTGTGATTGTGTTTTTGATGAAGTATAAAACCCATATTTGACTTCAATTTCAAATTAATCCTTTAAAACATGTTATCAAATAATGGGTATTGAAATGAAATTTATGGAACAATGTTTAAAAAATATTTTCACACAATTTTAAATGAAAACAAGTATGAATTTTTATATAGGTTTTATACTAGAGTGTAATAAAAAGTATAAAACTATGATTTTTATGAGATTTTAAAATAAAATCCCTAACTATGAAATTTAGTTCATTGTAATATGTTTATATCAATAAAAGGAATAATTTACATTAATTATCAATATGATATTTACTACAATATTTTTATCAATTCCCTCCATAATTAACCTTATTTTCTTATGAGATAAAATATGAAATTGAGTTATGTGAAGAAATTAGTGTGTTTTAACCCTGAAAGCAACTACCGTTACTTATTTTAACTTGATGTAAATAATATGTTGAGTAAGATAGAATGAAAATGTGTTAAAAACATTATTTATATTTCAATTTTTTTAATAAAAATCTATCAGTGCTAAAACTAATCAACTATTTAAAGTAATTCTAATTGTAATATTCAACAAATAAGAACTCTTTCGTTTTTTAGTGTGTGGGTGAAAACTACCACAACCATTTCACTTAAAAATTTATTTTCAATACATGTATATCATTATAACGTTTTTATAATAAAATGTTATAAAAATAACTATAATTTTTTAATATCATTTTATATGACATAAATCCCCCACCCTTTTATTTTTTGAGAGTAATGATCTACACTATTCATGTAGTGGGTTCCAATTTGATAGATCCTAAGCCACAAACTACCCAAGTGTAAGAACCCGGTTCTTATTTTTGATGTACGAGTATCTTCTTTTTCCTTTTACTTAGGTTTTTTTTTGAAAAAATAAGGAGGGAGGGGAAACATTCCAAATTTTTTTACTACACGACGTGTACTTTTCCACATGTCGTGTACTTTGGATATATAGGATGAGTACACAGGGCGTGTAGGCCTGTCGTCAATGAAGGGTATAAAAACAGACTAAAATCTCTATATAGGGTATTTACACACTGTGTATTCAGTCGGCATGTGAATAGTATGGCGGTGTAGGCAGCTGCGAGCGGAGCGACAGTACAAGCCGTGTAATCAGGACATCACATCGTGTACTCATGTCGACAGATGAACAGTGCTGTGGTGGAATGAAGCCACCAGAGGAACAGTAAAAAATATGAGAAGTACACGCCGCGTACTTGATTGTACACACCTTGTAGTTTTTTTTCTCATAAAATGGGTAGTAGCCACCTATGTTCAAAGAGGAAGCTAAGAATTCCAGAGGAGAGCTGGAGAGACGGTCGGAGCTTGGAGGATCTCCCAACCGCACACCGGGAACCCAAATCCTATGTCGTTGATCTCCTTGGAACCACACGGGTAAGCTCTTCCTTCTCCCATAGCCTTTATTACCAATTCTTTTCTAAGATTATTTTATTTTATTTTGAACGAGATTATTTTAATCACAAATCTGCTTGGTTCTCATTTGTTTTGGGAGGCGTCGTTCACCTATACCGATCAGAGACGATCGATGTAGGTGTTCTGGTGTTTATCTCCAACTGTTGAGTTGAATTTGTGTACCATTGTGCTATGAACCCATTTTTGGGGTTTTGTATGGCTATTGACTTTGCTGAAAATTATCTAGAACTACATAGATAAACATTTGATATGTTAAAACTGTTGTTTGGGATCACTGCTTGGATCCAGGACCATCTCAGGGGTGCATTCCTCTATTTAGCCATTTTCCCAGGATGCCCGAGGGTATTCCAGGATTATATTTTTCATTGTAGTTTCTTGGGATAATGTTATATAAATTGATGTCATGCTTTGGGCTTGGACCGGTTCCTTTACCCTGAGGGAAGTATTCTATTAGCCAGAGGGAAGTGTTTTACTTCGCCTGAGGACAGTGTTGCTTAGCCTGAGGAAGTTTTTTGGTTGGACTGGGGGAAACGTTTTTTTATGCATGAGGGTAGTGGTTTTTGTGCCTGAGGGGAATATCAGGTAAGCCTGAGGGCACTGATCATTATGCCTGAGGGAAATCATCGGTGGGTATTGATTCTGCTACCAGAGGGTAAGGATAGAATGTATGAGGACACGACTATTTAAAATGTTTTCCTATGTTGTCCCTACCAATCCAAATCACAATATTCGAGGTGATAAAGATAATTAAAATGACAATGAAACTGGTATTGATAGTTACTTTTGAGTATATACTAGTTTACTGCATTTACTTTTGCACACTATTGTTGCACATTTTCACTGACAGTTGGAAACGGGCCTTCGGTGGGTACCTAATGGGATTTATTTCTCACACCTTGTTTGGGTCTTGTCTTCAGACCAGACAAACTATATTTTTGCAGGTTTCGATAATGTAAAGGGTCCCTATATATGTATATGATTGTAGTAGAGAAGTAGAAGAGAATGGGACTGAGCTTAGGCTTGCGATACTGTTGCGTTCTGTTTACTCTGCTTTGTTTTGTCTGGTTATACCCTTTACTTTGAGTTGTATTGTATTGTATTGCAGTATTTTTTATTCTGGCTGCTTTTATAGAATTAGTGACATGTTTCACCTTTATATATCTAACTACTGGTTCTCTTTACTTCAGTTGTCCATTTCAGTTGTATATAGTTTACTGCTTCGGTTTTTTATGTTATTTATTTTTCCATTGCGCTACACATTGATAAATGAGGGCATAGTTTCCCCACTATCAGACCTGGGACCTCACTACTGGTTGGAATCCTCTGGAATTTGGGGAAATGTGTGTGAGGTCATGTGACCAACCAGGTTTGGGGAACCTGTTGTGTGGATTCCGGATGTAGGATGTTACAAGGTGGTATCAAAAGAGTTCTTTTCTTTGACATACTTTTTGGAGCATTAGTCATGGATAGGAACGACATGGTAGTTGGTAATAATCTTTGCTCGGGAATAGCTAACTCGTTTACAAGGAAAATCCAGTCCACCTTGTTATTGTGATTATTACTAGTTTCAATTTTACAGTTAATTTGATTTTCATTGTTGGGTGACGCACTTGTGATTGTGATTTTTATATGTTATACATGATTTCTATTTAGTTGTAACCCGATGAGATGAGGGTATACCATCTCATGCATCATTTAGGCACATGCTAGAAATCACATGTCATGCATTCCTCCCATGCCATTTAGGTGCATTAGAAATTTCCTGATATTGTGATAGTTGATTTAATAGAAGAGCAAGCTATTGTGATAGATGCTTCGACAAATACCTACTTTATTTAGGGTATTTTGGTGTGATGTTTTGATCGAATGAATTCCAAACATTGGTTCTTGAAGAGTATGCGCCCTCAATGACTGGAATTTAGTGGATCATTGAGGTTTTTTCCTTATTATAACATGTATAAGATGCCATGATTTGATTCGCGGGGAGTATGGGCCCTCACGGATTGGAATTTGGAACATAGTTGTTAGTTTAAATGTTTTTCTGGGTTCCGGGGTAGTTTCTGAGGCATACTTTCTGGAAAAACCCAGAATACACATCGTGTAGTCCTATAGACACACACTGTGTGTTCTTGTGTTCGGGAAGCAATGAAAAAATTTTATGTACATGTCGTGTACCCTAAGTACACGTCGTGTAGTCTCTTCCCATGTCATTGGCCATGTTGTAGAGGACACGGGGTAAGGAATGGCTTGGGGAAACACGTCGTGTACCGGTTGTACATGTCGTGTAGTGTTGAACCGGTGTCTTCCTATGTAACTAACAACACGGACAGAAGAAACCTTAAGAAATACACTTCGTGTCTACCTTGAACACATAGTGTAGTCTGACCCAAGTACCTAGTCGTGTCACGAACAACACGGGTCAATGTTATCTTTCCTAGTACAAGCCATGTCCTCCAGGAACATGACGTGTAGTGTCAACCATGTATCCAACCATGTAGTGAGCAACACGGGTCGGTATGTGGAGTCTTTAAACACGCCGTGTCTTTTTGGAACACATTGTGTAGTGTGACCTGGGTACACAGTCTTTGTGACGAACAACACAGGTCGATGAAAGCTTGTAGATTACACACTGTGTACCTGTGGGACATGCCATGTAGGCTGGTTTTAGAAGACCCGTGTGGCCTAGCAGTGTAGAAGGACTCAGGCAGGGAAAAAGAATTCAAGTACAGGCTGTGTGTTGGGACAACACACCGTGTAGTTGGGGTGTTACATGGCCAGTTTTAGCTAGAGTACACACCCATGTGGTTGGCCTGTGAAAACATGTCGTATAGTATTTTTACACGCTATGTAGTCAAGTTCTATAAAACATGAATTCTTTTCTTCTCTTGTTCCCTTCTTACACTCCTTGTTTCCGGTTTTTGATAAGCTTGATCTAAGGTATGTGTTTGACCTTGTAGATTCATGTAGCTGAGACAACCACAAGTTGTTCTCCAGGAGAGCGGTGACGATTATACTCCTGAGATGGTAGGCCATGGGATACCTGTGGATCCCCTAGTAGTGTCAGATGTGGAGACAGCCATTATACCGGACACAAGCGTAGAGGTTCAGTTCTGTGAAGGCTTCGTGCGGTTCATGAAGACCTTCCAGGGAGCATCGCATGTTGCCACATCTATGGCAGAGCTAACACGTATCTTCCAGCAATAGCATCCGCCTATTTTTTCAGGGGATGGCGGACCACATGCTGCATAGTCTTGGCTGGATTCAATATATATGATATTCAAGAATATAGAGATGCCTCCTGGGAGGAGGGTCAATCTCGCTATATACATGATGTGTGATTCTTCCAAAAGGTTTTGGGAAGTTACCACCCAGTCTGAGCATCACCGAGACATGGCGTGCGATGATTTTCAGGTAGCCTTCTATGACTTATTCTTCCTAGAGATGCTGTTGGAAGATTGAGAATGAGAGTTCATGAATCTTTAGTAGGGTGCCATGTCAGTGATGGATTATTCAGCTCGCTTCACCGAGCATCATAATTTTTCACCCTTTCTGGTGGGTGATGAGGAATTGAGGGCTAGACGCTTTTAAGATGGTCTTCAATTTGACATCCGAGAACTGGTGAATGTTTTCAGGCTACCTACCATACATGCTATTGTGAACTAGGCACTGATTACCGAGCAGAACCTGTGAGAAGCTAGTGGTGTGGGCCAGGGCGGTTCGACACCAGTTACGGTAACTATTTATACTAGCAAGAGAAAGAGGCAGATGAGTTTCTATCATGGTGGAAGTGTTAATCAGAAGAATTATTCTAGTGGGCAGGTCATTTTCTACTAGTGTGGTAGAGAGGGGCATAGGAGACCTCAATGTCCCTATGAACCAGTGGAGTGTTGAGCTTGCGGTAAGATAGGTCATGTCCAATGCTTTTGCAGGGAATTTCTACCAGTGGCTAGTGAGAGGGGCTCTATGTAGACTCTACATGCAGGAGTAGGATTAGAAGCTTCTTACCAGTCAGGGAACTAGAATACATTAGGGAATGCAGGCCGAGATGGTGGTTGTGGCCGTGGTAGCCAGACACCAGGATCTCAGAGTTAGTAGGACGGGATAGTTCAGTGTAGCCTAGCTGTGTCACAGGGCCGCAGCACTGGGCAGGCATATGCAGTGCAACAGAGCCGGCAGGAGCAGGATCCCGGACCTTCTACTGTCATAGGTACTATTCTAGTAGCTTCTGTTTTATCTTTAGTACTTTTAGATATGGGTTCCACTCATAGATTTATATCTGTGCCCGTTGTGGAGAGCCTTGGTCTCTGTATTTCTTCTTCTTCCAATATCATGATGCTAGATACTCTGTTGGGGACTAGAATGGTTATTCAGTGTTAGTATAGGGAGTTCCCCCTAGAGGTTGGTTGGTGTCACATTCTATGGGACCTATATGTCTTAGAGATGACGAACAATGATTTCATTATCAGGATGGACTGGTTGGTTCCCTTTCGAGCCTTTTTAGATTGATATCACTGTAGGGTGAGTTTCATGTCACCAGAGAGAGGATAGTTTCTATACAAGGGAGAATGGGATGTCTAGGCTAGCCAAGAAGGACCCAAGCACCGTGGGAGAGGTGGTGTGACAGCCCAGATTCTGAGCATATACCTAGATTATCAGGGAACCTATCAGAAGGATTTCTCTCTAGTGGTTGATCATTCCAGGGATGTCTTTCCGGATGACTTTTCAGATCTACTTCTAGAGAGTGAGGTGGATTTCTCTATTGAGCTTGGGCCAGGAGTGGCACCAGTGTCCATTTCTCCTTATAGGATTCCCACACCTGTGTTGCAGGAGCTCAAGAGTCATTTGGAGGAGTTGTAGGAAACGGGTTTCATCTGACCCAATACTTCTCTTTGGAGTTCGCCTATCCTGTTTTCTAAGAAGGCGGACGGTACCCACAGATTCTACATGGTTTATCGGAATCTAAACCACTTGACGGTCAAAAACTGATATCCCTTACCTAGTATTGATGATATTTTTGATCAACTTCTAGGATCACGAGTGTTCTTGAAGATTGACTTTAGATATGGATATAATCTGTTACTCGTTAGACCATCCGACATACCGCTTATAGCTTTTCAGAGCAGATATGGTCTATACTAGTACATGGTGATTCCATTTGGACTTAAAAACACACCAGAAGTTTTCATGGCTCTGATGAATTGTGTGTTCCATCCCTATTTGGATTCTTTCGTGGTAGTCTTCGTGGACGACATCTTGGTGTACTCTCACACTCGGCATGACAATACCACCAATCTTGAGATCGTACAGATTACACTGAGAGAGCATCATCTATATGCTAAGCTCTCAAAGTGCCACTTTTGGATAGACTAAATTCACTTCCTCGGTCATATTATCTCAAAGGCATGAGTTACGGTAGACCTAGAAAAGGTGAGGGTAGTAGTTTCCTAAGAGTATCCTAAGAACGTGTTTGAGATACGAAGTTTTTTGGGGATGGCTGGTTACTACAAGAGTTTTATACAGGACTTCTCCTGCTTACTAGATCCATTTATGTGTTTGACTTTTAAGGGTGTGAAGTTCTTTGGTCAAAATCTTGTGAGACAGCCTTTCAGGAGATAAAGGGAATGTTGACATCAGCACCAGTCCTGATACTTAAATAGCAAGGGAAGAGCAATACAGTTTACTGTGATGCATCAAGTATCGGACTGGGGGAAGTGTTGATATAGGGAAATCGATTTGTTGCATACGAGTCTCAGCAGTTGAGGCCACATGAGAGGAATTACCTAATGCATGACCTCGAGTTGGCTGCAGTTGTTCATGTGTTTCTCTATTTGAGAAATTATCTCTTGGGAGAGAATTTTGTGATTTTCACCGACCACAAAAGTCTCAAATACATCTTTACATAGTGTGACTTTAACCTGAGGTACTGAAGGTGGGTCAAATACCTTCATTACATCGATTTTGAACTTTACTATAAACCTGGTAAGGGTAATGTAGTAGTTGATTCTTTGAGTAGGAAGACACAAACACAAGCAGTGCAGGAGGCCAATATTGAGTGGCAGCTTATGGCTTTGTTCTCTGTTATACATTTGGAGGTGCATGATAGTTAGAGGCCCACATTTCATTCCTGCATAGCTGTGACCTCTACCATTCTAGATAGAGTTAGGACGAGACATCTATCAGATTCTGAAGGCCTAGTTCTACAAGAGTCGGTGGCAAGTGAAGACCCTCCTTCTGGTTGGATGATAGGTGATTATGAGGTATTTCATTTCCATGGACGTGTATGGATTCTAATGGATATTTGCGAGGGGATGATTTTGTAGTTTCATTCTTCTGCTTGTGAAGTGCATCCCCAAGTTACCAAAATGTACCATGACTTGAGATATCTGTATTGGTGGCAGGGTATGAACAGAGAGGTAGCCAGTTTTGTTATAAGATGTTCCACCTATCAATAGGTGAAGGAGGAGCATCAAAGGCCAGCTAGGTTGTTACAGCAGTTATCCATTCCGGAGTGGACATGGGGTGATGTCACGATAGATTTCATGACTGGGTTGCTGAGGTCACCTCAAGGCAGTGATGTCGTGTCGGTTGTTGTAGACAGACTTACGAAGGTAGCTCACTTTTTTCCGATCAAGGAGACCTTCGGTGTTGACGAGCTCAGAAAGTTATATATCCGAGAGGTAGTACGTCTTCATGGGGTCCCTCGTTATATTGTTACTGATAGGGACACCCGATTTACGTCTCATTTCTATAAGGGTTTTTAGAGGGCACTGGGTACACAGGTGCTTCTAAGCACAACTTACCACCCTCAGACCGATGGCCTGTCAGAGTGTACGATACATGTGCTTGAGGACATTCTACGTGCGTGCGTCCTAGACTTTGGGGGATCTTGGGAGAAGCATATACCCCTGGTCGAGTTTGTATATAATAACAGTTTTCAGGCAATGGTTGAGATGGAACCTTACAAGGCTTTATATTAAAGGCCATTCTGATCACCCTTGTGCTGGTTGGAGGTAGGTGAGGTAGCTTTACTAGGGACACCTCTCATATAAAAGTCTTTTCAATAGGTATAGTTGATTCAGAAGCAGATGGTTACTGCATAGTCTCGTCAAAAATCTTATGTTGATCGCCGCAGAAAACCCTTGGAGTTCGTGGTCGGGGATTAGGTTTTATTACATGTTACTCTGGGGTTGGGACCCAAGTGAATCAGGAGATAGGGTAAACTTTCACTGAGGTATGTGGGGCCGTTTCAGATTTTGGAGTGAGTCAGGCCAGTTGCCTACCAGTTGTAGTTACCACAGAGGTATCGGGCCATGCACGATGTCTTCCATGTATCTCAGTTTTGCTGTTATCATTCAGAATCATCTCAAATTTTTCAGCCTGAGGAGGTTGAGCTTCAGGTCGATGAATACTTTGAGGAGAATCTGATTCGTATTGTTGATAGGAACATGAAGGTTTTCCGAGGCCAGTCAGTTCTTCTCATTCGGGTGCAGTGGCAGCATGGCCGAGTGTAGGATGAAACCTGGGAGCGGGAGACCGACATACATGCTCAGTGGCCAAAACTATTCTGAGATTATCTTCGCCACCCTTGGAAGGGAAATTTGGGGATGAATTCCTTTATGGGGGGGAGTTTGTAAGATCCCAGTTCTTCTTTTTGAGGTACGAGTCTCTTATTTTTCCTTTTTCATTAAATGTTTTTGTGAAAATAAGGAGAGTGGGGAAACATCCCAAATTGTTTGACTACACACCGTGTACTTTGGATGTGTGTTAGGAGTATACAGGGCATGTAGGCCTTTCAGCAATGAATGGGGTAAAAACTGGCTACACACCATGTACAGTGTATTTACACCTCGTGTATTCAGTCGGCATGTGAATAGTAAGGCAGTGGAGGTAGTTGCCAGCAGAAAGACAGTACACGCTATGTAATAAGGACTACACTCCATGTACTCATGTTGATTGACGAACAGTTCCACTATGGAAAGAAGCCACCAGAGGAATAGTTAAAAAAATAAGAAGTACACGTCATGTACTTGAGAGTACATGTCGTGTAGTTTTTTTTGCGCTTAAAATGGGAAATAGCCCCCTCTGTTCACAAAGGAAGCAAAAAACTCTGGAGGAGAGTGGGAGAGATAGCGGAGCTTGGAGGATCTCCTGACCACACACTATGAACCTGATTCTTACACCATCAATCTCCTTGGAACCACGCGGGTAATCTCTTCCTTCTCCTAGAGACTTTTATACTAATTATCTTCTAAGGGAAATTTATTTGAGATTGAAAGAGATTATATTCATCTCATATCTACTCTATTTTCATATCTTTAGGGAGGCGTAGTTCACGTATTCCAATCAGACACAATCGAGGAAAGAAGTCTGGTGTTTATTTCCAACTGTTGAGTTGAATTTTTGTACCATTTTGCTACGAACCCATGTTTGGGGTGTCATATGGTTGTGGCCTTTGCTGAATGTTATCAAGAACTGCATAGATAATCTTTTAATAAGTTAAAACTGTTGTTTGGGATAACTTCTTGGATCTAGGACCATCCCGGGGGTGCGTTCCTCTGTTTAGATGTTTGGATAGGATACTCGAGTGTATTCCATGATAATATTGTGCATTTTAGTTTCTTAAGAGAAAGTTATATAAATTGATGTTATGCTTTGGGCTCAGCCCTGTTCCTTTAGCCTTAGGGAAGTGTTCTATTTTCCTGAGGGAAGTGTTTTACTTAGCCAGAGAGTAATGTTTCTTAGCCTGAGGGAAGTGTTTGGTTGGTGTGAGGGTAACCTTTGTTTGTGCCTGAGGGCTGTGGTTTTTTTTCCTAAGGGTAATATCACGTATTCCTGAGGGAAATGACCGTTATGCCTGAGATCAATCACATGTGGGTATTGATTCTGTTACCAGAGGGTAAGGATAGAATGTCTGAGGACACAACTATTTAAAATGTTTTCCTCTGTTTTACCTTCCAAGATGAAGCACATGCTTGGAGGTGATAACGATAATTAAAATGACAATGAAAATGGTAGTGATAGTTAATTTTGAGTACTTACTAGTTTATTGTATTCACTTTTACACAATGTTGTTGCACATTTTCACTGATAGTTGGGAACGGGCCTTCGGTGGGTACCTAATGAGATTTATTTCTCACACCCTGTTTGGGGCATGTCTTCGGCCTAAATAGACTATATTGTAGCAGGTTTTGATAAGGGAAAGGGTCCCTCTATAGGTACATGATTGTAGCAGAGGAGTAGGAGACCATGGGACCGAGCTTAGGCTTGCAATGTTGTTGTGTTTTGTTTACTCTACTTTGTTTTGTCTGGTTGTACCATGTACTTTGTGTTGTATTGTATTTTATTGTAGTATATCAAGTTCTACCTACTTTCATAGAATTAGTGACATTTTTCATCTTTATATATATGACTACTGGTTCTCTTTACCTTGTTTTTTCATTTCATTTGTATATGTTTTACTGCTTCTAATGTTGTATGTTATTTATTTTTCCACTGCGCTACACTTTGATAAATGAGGGCATAGTTTCCCAACTATCAAACATGGGCCCTCGCTGCTATTCGGCAGCCTCTGGCATTAGGGGAAATGCACTAGAGGTCATGTGACAAACCGGGTTCGGGGCACTAGTTGTGTGGATTTCGGATGAGGGACGTTACACCAAGGGTACTGAGTTTGTACAATAGACATTGTGGAGTGGCCCCTTATGATTGATTTTCTAACAACCTAAACATTATTAGACTAATACATTGTGCATTTTAAATTTTGGAGTTTTAGAAAAAAGGATAGAGGAAGGGAGAAGTAGTATCAAAACATTAGGCCAAAAATAATGTGTCCTAGTGTGTCTTATTACATTATTCTATGTATAGTTTTCATGAAAGGATTGACAGTCTATAGACTGGTGGTACACACCATGAGAATTTTTGTAGTGGTGTGGGTATTTTATTGTAGTTTGGGGATCTATATGAGAGATTTTGGTTCCCTTCTATCTTTACTGGTGTTTCGGTGCGGATGTGCGTCGGGTTTCTGTTCCGACGCTGTTCCGCCAGGACGCGTTCGCGCGTGCGCCCATCGACCCGAGGGGATGGGCGTGCGGCTTGTGGCCCCACAGTCCCGCTTTCCAAAGGTGGGCGGCATCCGTCCCTTTTTCACGGGCGTCTGCTCCTTGATCGAAACCGGGATGATGGGATGTCGGCTCCTCCTTCCGTGGACGTCTCCTCGGAACTCGTTGCCTAATCCGGGTCTCCCTCATAGATTTAAGACGTGCTCGTGAATCTCGTTCCCGGCCCCATGTCTCCATGTACACCGGTTAATTACGCTACTTCCGCCCAGACGCTCCAAGGAGTCTGGTCGGGACAGCAACCTGCGGTGAGGAGACCGGGTAGCTCTGGGTGTTGGGGGCGTGTCTTAACACTGCGGCTCTGCATGTCTGCCTTCCGTCCCTAATAGGGCTTCTCGAAGGCGTGATGGCCTGAGGCATCCCGCGCTGGGTGCGGGGAACTGTGTTACCTGAGGTTTTCCTCAGCTTCCCATGTTTAACACGGGGTATGCCGCGAGTTTAACGTCCAGCGGGGATGGCATCGGACTGATCAACACGAGAAGTGGATCAGATGACAGAACCCCTTGCGGGGAACCTCCGATGCTGGGGCCAGCACATGGGCGTCTTCCCGAGTGAAGTGGAGTGTAATGAAATGGCATGACCTCACCGGGATGTGGCGGCCCGGGTTAGGATCAGGATGGATGATGGAGTGAAGATCTTGGACCCCGTAGGGGCTTCCTACGTACCGCGCGTTAGCGCGGATCAAAGTCAACGTAGTTCGGGTATACAGTTTAACGTCATGTTGGACGTCGGCAAGCCGACTCACGAAGAGGTCTAGTTGCCGGGAGGAGGATTGAACCGAACCACCTCACACAGAGGGGGATGGAACGGCCGGGTGGATCACAGTTTCACGTCATGCTAGACGCTGAAAGGAGAAAAAGGCAGTGGGGAAGCACAATGGAGATACACATGTGCAGTCTCCCACAAGGGCGGATTCATATGTGAATCGACGCAAGTGTGAACCCGGGAGAGGTCCACTGATGGACGAACCGACGTGAATACGACCGGGACGACCAGGTGGTGGGCTTGAACCTCGGAGAGGCTTCCTACGTACCCTGTTTAGGGGACAGGGATCAAAGTCCACGAAGTTCATTCTGTCAGGACTTACGCACTGAGGCAGCCCGGATGCGGCAAAGCTCAGTTGGAGAGGGACTTGGGCCAAAGGTGAGAGACCTCGATCCCTGTCACGCCCTCCACTGGCTTCGGCAGTGGGGAAGCACAATGGAGATACACACGTGCAGTCTCCCACAAGGGCGGATTCATAGGTGAATCGACGCAAGTTTGAACCCGGGAGGGGTCCACTGATGGACGAACCGACGTGAATACGACCGGGACGACCAGGTGGTGGGCTTGAACCTCGGAGAGGCTTCCTACGTACCATGTTTAGGGCACAGGGATCAAAGTCCACGTAGTTCGTTCCGTCTGTAATACTCTACCCCCCGTGGGCGAAGGCCACTCCAATCCCGACATCCCTGCAGAGACAAGCGGGTGGGAGCCACATCCAAACCGGGAGGGGGACCCTGCGTGCAAGGCACGGGATTGGGCGACGCGGATGGTTTAACGTCTTGCCGGACGAAGTACAGTTTAACGTCGTGTGTTGAGGACGAAGCGGATGGTTTAATGTCTTTCTGGACGAAGTACAGTTTAACGTCATGTGTCGAGGACGAAGGTTCTTGGCAGTTTAACGTCTTGCAGCGCGGACGTGGTGCAGTTTAGCGTCATGCACGACGAATGCTGAATAGTTTAACGTCTTGTAGCTTGGACGATATGCTAGGCAGTTTAACGTCGTGCAGCTTGGACGTGGTACAATTTAACATCATGTTGGAAGAAACACTTGGCAGTTTTAACGTCTTGCAGCGCGGACGACATGATAGGCAGTTTAACGTCGTGCAGCTTGGACGTGGTACAGTTTAACGTCATGTTGGACGAAACACTTGGCAGTTTTAACGTCTTGCAGCGTGGACAAAGTGGTGCCGCCAATGGTTCTGTGTCACTTCGCGCGAACCTGGAGGGCCGCACGGGAAGACAACGCACGGTGCGGGAACCCGGGATGAAGATCATCGGGCGCCACGCTGGCGGGTACCCTCAGGGGGTCAAAGGGGGCGACCCTGGCGGTTTTCGCGCAAAAGAGGGACTTGGCGCGCAATACCGCGGGTCGGCGCGCAAATGGGCAGGCTGGCGCGCAATTGGGCCAGCGCTTTGCGCGCGGATGATTGAGATTGCGCACACCGGGATTCGGATAGCGCGCGGGGGCAACGGCTCATTCTTTAACGAATGGCCACTTTGAAAATGGGGGGTGCGCGCAATCGGGCTGGATTGCGCGCACCCGGGGGGGCAATTGCGCGCAAGAGGCTTCTTTTGCGCGCGAATGCCTTTGGGTGAAGGGTTATTCAAAGGAAAGGAGCCAAAGGGATTGCGCCCGAAGGCGAACCCCGAGGCTTTCTTGCGCGAAAGAAAGGTGGTTACCTGAAGATCGGCATTGCACGCGGAGGGGGTTGGATTGCGCGAACGAGCGACTCTTCGAATTCCGGCAACCTCCAAAACGTTGGGGGTCGCCTTATATTTATAGACAACCCCGGGCGCGGAATCCGGTTCGCGGGCGCGGAATTTCCTTCGCGGGCACGGAATCGGGCCCGGCGCGCAAGGGAGTCGCGCGGGCCATGGGCGCGCAAAATTGCGCGCCGGCCCAGCGCATTGCGCGCATCCCGGGAGGTTTGCGCGCCTGACTACAACTTTGCGCGCGGGTCTCCAAAATTCCGCACAAGGCCTCCGGGCCCTCCGAAACATGCTTCTGACTCCAAATATGACCACGCTTTCCGCATCCGGAGCTTCGTTTGGGAACAACGGGCTTTTCCGGCATCTACAGAAGCCCCCCCTCGGAATCTGATCGGCGAGAGGTCGCAACGATCGGGTTCTGAGGGAGACGCCGGAATGCCGAAGTCCTGGGTGGCGCGGGACTGTGGCACGCAAAAAGGGTGTCGGGCGCGAAATTCGCTGTCGCGGTCGTGCAAAGCGCTTTCCGCACGGCGCGGACACCCGGCCTCGCCTATAAATAGGGGCCCTGGGTCCCCCCGTACCGTACACTGGCCTTCCGCGTGATAAGCTTTCAAGCTCTCGTGCGCGAAATTGCCCTTTCTGGCGCGGAATTCACCCGTTCGTCGCGCAAACCCTTCCGGATTTCGGCATGTTTTTGCGCGAACACCCGTGGTTTTACGCGACAGAATTCCCAATTGCGCGCCGTCCACTAGGATTGCGCGCCAACTCTCAAACTTCTCTACCAGCCTCTTCTGATTCCGCACGCCTCATCCCTTAACCTACATGACTCCCGGAGCTTCTGAGATGGCCGCGAATCAAGGGAATGAGGGGGATGCCGCCATTCGCAGAGCAGAGATGGCGGCGAACGGGGAGGTCTACAGAGCCAAGGATATTGTTTCCAACAATCAATCCTTGTTCGACTTGCTGACGCCGGCCTAGAAGACATATCCGCTATCGGACAACCTGCCGCTCTGGAACTACGGCATCCTGGATGAGGTTCCGGTGCCAGGGTTCAAGGTTGATGCGCCACGGACCTGGGTGACTCGGGAGGACGAGCTGCCCCGCTATAACATCACCAACAATGGGCATCCTGCCAGGGAGACCAGGCACTTAGATGTCTACGTCCTGAACCCGAGGACGCGAACCATTGTCGGGAGTGAGCCTACTGCGGAGAACTCTCCAGCCCTCTACTCGAGCAGATACTGCCAGAGTGTCACTGATGACACCAAGGGCTGGCTGAAGGACTGGGACGTGCGGTCTGGGGGAAATTTCACTAGTGAGTGGGCCTGGGCGTTCTGGGTACGCCATAACTGTGATCACTTCGCGGAGGAGCTGCGGTACATCGGCCTGTTTGAGGCGGTGTGGACGTCGCAGTTCCACTTCTACCAGCAGTCCGAGCTCGGGCCGGAGCTGTTCACCCGCTGGTCCCCGGATACCAACACCTTCCATCTTCACCATGGGGAGGTTAGCATCGGTCTCTGGGACATCCACTGCATCAAAGGTATCCCGCTAGAGGGTTACCAATACGATGAGTTCCTGCCTCCGAGGAGCACCTGGGGCGACAGGTCATGGACTCCCATCCTGACTTGGCATCTACTAGAACTGGCTACGGAGCGGCTCGGGGTCAAGGACTTTCACAAGGACATAGCCTACAAGGAGTGGTTCAGCCAGTTCATGGAGCATGACCCCGCGGTCAAGATGCCAGGCAGGGGGAAGCAGTGCCCGACCGCGGCTCAGAGGAGCCGGAACGGGTCGTACTGGCGGGTCCTGGAGACGGGCGACTACCGCTCATGGGGGTACCGCGTCATCGAGGCCCGGGACCCAAATGTCCGGTACGCGGCGTTCCTGGCCGCCTTTCTGAGTGGGTGGCTCCTGCCAGTGCGGGACGCGAGGATGGGCGTCCGCCCGGCGACACTGGCGATGGCGGGCGCCATGGCCGCCAACAAGAGATACAGCCTCGGGGTCCCAGTGCTGGCTAAGCTGTACGCCATCCTGGGATGCATCTCGCGAGGGGGGTCTCCACGAAGGGTCTGTGGGCCCTTTCAATTCTTCCACGGCTGGGTGGCTGCTCACCTTGGTGGGTACACGTTTCCAAACGCCGTCATTCCTCCGGGCAACGGCCTGAGACCCTCCCTGCTGAACATCGCGGGGGTCGCTCCGATGACACTAAATGAGGAGGGCGTGAGGATTCGGATTGGAAATCATGCCAATTTCAACTTCAGCCTGTTCCCCACTCCCGTCGTCCAGATGATCGACTATGGACAGGGTCCGCTGGAGCAGCACGAATACTTCCTGAGCATGCGGGGCGGGGTGCTCGTGGCTCAGATCGACGGGAAGGTGATCTTCGAGCCTTACGTCACAACCCGGTTCGCCAGGCATTTCGGGTGCCTTCAACGGATGCTGAAGAGGGTATTCACTGCTGTTCGGGAGGAAACGAACCCTTGCGTCCTTCACCAAATGTGGCTGATGTTCGCCGCTTTCGGCTCCGGCGACGTCATCACTCTCCCTCCTACCGGGGTCGACGCAGGCTTGGAAACCGAGTACGCCGAACACTGGGCCATCGCGTACCCCGAGGGGCTTCTACGGAAGCCAGTTCGGCGGCTCGAGGTCACCCGTGCGGAGACCGGGCGTCAAGGAAAGAGGCGAGGCGCCGTCACGCGGGGGAGAACAGAGGCGCGCCAAGCAGCGGAGCCGGCGCGGGCAGGGACTTCGGCGGCGGGCACATCGCAGGCTGCCACCACGACTTCAGCGCCCAGAGAGGGGGCACATGCGGTGGTCGGGGAGCGGCCCGGGAAGCAGGTAAGGCGTCTGCTCGAACCCTCCCACGATGCAGTCTTCACGGCGCTGTGGTCGGCCTGGATGACCCTGCGGCAGTCGCTGGGGACCGAAATCATCTGGCAGAAGATAACCAGTGAAGGAATCCATCTGCCAGAGGTCGGGCGCCTTCAGGTCGCCGACAGGGTGAACTTCCACCGGCGGTATGCATATCTGACGGCCATGGACGAGTAAGCGCGCCAGCGTGGCAGCGTGCGGAGCCGTCCCTTCTGGTGAAGGTGATGATCGGTCTAGAGCCTGCTCCAGAACAGATGACGCCGGAGGAAGATGATAGAAACGATGACTCCGAGGAAGAGGAGGAGACGGGGGAGGATGAAGGCTCGGAGGGAAGGTCCCATCCGGGGAGCCCGCGGGAGCGCGGCGAGGTGGCCGGCTCTGACAATGTCGATATCACCGAGCTCCTCGAGGTCCGCTTCTATCCCTACTCAACCTGCTTCGTCCATTCTCTTATGCAGCTTCTAACCAATTTTTCCACCTTTCTCAGGAGTGCACGGATGTTGGTCAGGCGTCCTCAGTAGGAGTAGGAGAGGCGCCAGCAAGACAAGGCGGGGGCCAGACACCCATCATTGAATTGACAAGCGCTGAGGGGTCCCCTGCCGCAATTGCTCCTGCGGCGGCCGTGATAGCGGAAGATGACGCTTTGGATTCCCGTAAGTCTCCTTACCTTACTGTCGGTGCTTTCCGTTGACGATCTGTGACTAACCACGGCATGCCCTGCGCAGTGATCTCAATACTGGAGGCTCGTCGGGCTGCCGAACCCGGGCCATCCATGAGTGGACCAGTGGCAGACATGTCTCCTGCTCCGGAACAGACTTCTCACACCGAGCCGGCCCCACCAACTGTTGATCAGGGGGCAGCGGACACCGGCGGTGCTGCCATCGGAGAGAGGTCGGGGGCTGACGAGGGTGTCAACGCCGCTGGGGCGGGAGAAGAAGGTCGCCCTGATGTTGGGGAACCTATCCCCCGTGAGGACACCCCAGGGGCGGACCCTGCAGCAGACCTACTGGCTGCCTTCCCTGCCTACCGGCCTGCCGACCCCGAGGAGATGGACGACTCGGATGCGGAGGCGGTCGAGGAGAGTCGGATAACGTGACGAAGGGGGTGGAAGTGCATCCAGCGCTTCCTCAAGCGAGACCCATCAGAGTGGCTGGGGCGCATGGGATCACTTCAAACCTGGCTGCGCTTCCTGTGTGCCGGGGGAGCTGATGCTCAACGCCTCCATCTGACGGTCCGTGATTTCATGGCCGAAAAGATGCGTGAGAGCCGTCGGCATGCCGACGTCGCACAACGTTGGGACGTGTCGGAGAACACGCGGGCGCTCCTCGTGGCAGAGCAGAATGTCTGGCGCCTCGAAGGGCATGCGGCAGAGAAGGAGGCCTTCGTCGCAACGTGCACTGAGCTTGTGGGGCAACTAACGGCCCAGCTGGTTGACGCCCAGGTACAGCTGACAGAGGCGGGCCAACAGATGGTCACACTTCAAGTCGAGCGAGAGCGTGCACAGGCCAGGATCGACGAACTGCGTGCTGCGACCGCCGACGAAGAGAGGGCATGTAGAGAGCGAGAAGCAGCCCTGGAGGCCGCCAGCCAAAGGGTAGCGGCGTTAGAAAGACTCATTCAGCACGCTAATCCCTAGGGGCTTTGTTTTTTGCCATTCCCAGAACATTTTTCTTCCGCTACTCAATACTTCGATCCATTTGTACGAATCACCATATTTATCTGCATCTTTTGGCTTAACATGCTCAACCACAATTCATTGTCTCGCGGGAGCGTTAACCAAGCTTCAGGCATCCACAATTGGGCCTGGATTTCTAAAGAAAAGAGGGAGATCATTCCTAGGAAAGGAGACCTCAGACCTAATCAATGTATCATCCCCCCAACTTGTTCCGACACACGAGCGGGACAATGCTAGGGGCGTTAAGATTTTATCCGAACATAGGGAAATGAGAAGGGGTGAATCGCGTGTCCCGAATTCAGAAATCCACGACGGTCGGCCTTCCGGGAAATGCCCAAGACGGCAAGCGGACAATGGATCAATCGACCATACTACTGCAATAGACGGACCGAAGGTCATCATTCATATTGCAGGAGGCGGATCACATGTCATCATCAATGCCGATTTGGGGGTTCCTTCAGGCACAAGGGTGGAAATCCGGATCAACAGGGCATGCGAAGCATGGGGCGAAGTGATGATTTGTTCAGAAAGAATCTAACACTCCCAAAATTGCGCCACTGTGGGGAAAGTGTATTAGGTGGATGCACTAATCTGGCCGTGAATCACCCCAATTCTCAGACAGAACCTCTTTGACGAGGAAACTGTCGCTTCCCATCATTGCAACAGGGCATCCTAAACTGAATCGGGGAGAATATCACAACTGCACCACTCTACCAGAAGCCAGGCCAGATGGTCAGCGACGAGGAGGGGCGGGACTTAGCGATCCCTGAGGCTGGACCCGAGTCGAGATGCCCGGGCGTTCCTACGTACTCCATCGGGCTGGAGATCAAGACACACGTAGTTCTGAAAGTGCAGTTTTAACGTCATGCGGGACGTAGAACCCCGTTTGGGGAGATCTTAGTTTAAGGTCGTAGAGCTTGGACCAAAGGGGAAGATCTTAGTTTAAGGTCTTAGAGCTCGGACCATAAGAACCTCAAAGCACGCCACATCGTGGTCCTATCCCCTGGATATGCAAAGATGCACTGAGGGATAGTGTCAAGAGTGTCGAGGTTTCGCCTGGACAGAATGGGAGGTGGAAAATGTAATGTGAATCATGCGGCCATTCACTCAAGGACTGGGTGCACCGGCGTAACAATATGGGAGTACTGCCGACCGTGGCGGAAAAGCAGCATCAATATCGCACTGACCGTTGATGGAATGAGGCATCAAACGAGCATCAACCGCTCAAGCGCAGGATTCATATCGATTTGCTGCCCGAGGCCCTTGGGGGCACCAGCCCGAGTCGGTGGGAGAGCACTGAGGCATTGTGTCCAGACCGCTCACGGGGGCTCCACCCAGGGCGTAGGCGATGGGTCCGAATGAAAGGGAGCACGAAGCCTGAAAAGTGGAAGGAACCTGACCAAGATGAACCTGACCCTCTTGGCAATAAACCAGAGTACTCTTGACACCGGTGGACCACTGCAAGGGGTCAAGGGACACGCCATGAGGGTGACCCGAAGGCGGCAGATTCCCCAGAGAAGGGGGAATCTCTAAGAGGTGGGGGGCTGGACCCGAAGTTTCAAACATCCGGGCATTCCTACGTATCCCATAAGGATGGGAATCAAGCCACACGTAGTTCTGGAAGCGCGGCGCAACACAATCGGGCACCAGCGCGGGGAAGGGTGCGGGTCTGACCCTCGCACACAGAAGAAGCGGTATTTGATATTTCTTGTTTGTCCTTAACGGTGGATGGTTTTTCTTTGTGTAGCGACATGCCTGTGATTAAGAAATCTCTGGTGTCGCCACAATAATCTAGCCATGAAAGGCATTGATAAATGGCGTGGTTATTAACCAGCGCCCATCGTGAGTGTCCTCTGAGGAGAACATCACGACGCAGTGCCGTTTATCATCGGGCGGCCAAGACGATCACAGTTTACGGTCGTGTGGTAGGACCAGACAACACAGTTTAAGGTCGTGTGGTTCGGACCATGGAGGAATCCGCTTATTGCGATATGGCGGACCCAGCGGAGGTGGGAATATACCCCAGCCCTGCGGTCACGCACAATTCCAGGAGAAAGATCCTGGGATAGGGGCCTGCATATGTCCATCACCCGAGGGGCAGAGATGCTAGCCTCTAGCTATACTGGGCCTAGAACGCGATTGTTCGGGCAACTCCTTCCTCCTTATGGGGACGAGGGTCCAGCTACACATGGCCCTTAGGGAGGACATCAGCATATATCCTTGGTGCTCAGATCGTGGGAGCCTCGAAAGACACCATTACCCTGGTTGGCCTGCCTAACGTGTAAAGGTGTACTGAAGGTCAGTATGAAGAGAGTGTCGAGATTCCACTACAACGCACAAAGGCGGAGTGTGATGAGGACTGCGCAACCAATGTTCAGAGCCTGAAAGAGCCGACATGGCGATCAAGGATGTCGCTGACCATATTCGCAACACAACATCCGATCGCGTCAGCCTAGGATGGGGCAAGCAAACAAGCATCAACCGCTCAAGCGCAGGATTCATATCGATTTGCGGCCCAGGACCCGCCGGTAAATCGACCTGGAGCGGTAGGAGAGTACTGAGGCATCGTACCCAAACCGCTAACGAGGATCCCTTTGAGTGAAGGCTCGAACAAGAGGAAGCGTGAGGCCCGACAAGCAACACAGGACTTGTCGGGATTGAATCTGACACTACGGGTCATAGACCTGAGTACCCAAAACATGTTAACAGATCACCGGAAAGGGTCGGAGGACTCACCCTGAGAGCAACCAAAAGACAGAAGATCCCCGTGATCAACCAAGAGACGGGGCTGGGCCTGAAACACAAGCGTCCAAGCGGTCCTACGTATCCCATAAGGATGGGAATCAAGCCGCACGTAGTTCTTGAGAGGCAGTTTAACGTCATGCAGGACGATGAGGGGTGTGAGGTAGTCCCACACACGGGGGAGGAGTACGGCGCGGCCAGTAGACCAGCGTGAATGAGGGCATAGCCCCTCGTCCACGCCATACGCCTCGCACAAAAAGGAGGGGAACTGGGGCCAGAGGCCCAACGCGGGAAAGAGATTCCCAAGAAATGGGGCTGGGCCTGAAACATGAATGTCCAGACGGTCCTATGTATCCCATTAGGATGGGAATCAAGCTGCACGTAGTTCTTGAAGTGCAGTTTAACGCCATGCAGGACGAAAAAAGAAAGGGGGGAGCGGAATGCATCCCAAACGTGGGGGCGTATAGCGTGGCGAGCAAACCGACGTGAATGAGGGCATAGCCCCGCGTTCACACCATACGCCGCATACCCAGAGGCAACTGGGCCAAGGGCCCGAGATGGGATGGAAATTCCCGAAGGATGGGGCTGGGCCTGAAACATGAATGTTCAGGCGGTCCTACGTATCCCATAAGGATGTGAATCAAGCCGCACGTAGTTCTTGAGGGGCAGTTTAACGTCATGCAGGACGAAGACGCTTTGCAGTTTAACGTCTTGCAGCGCGGATGTGGTACAGTTTAACGTCATGTTGGACGAATGCTGAACAGTTTAACGTCTTGTAGCTTGGACGATATGCTAGGCAGTTTAACGTCGTGCAGCTTGGACGTGGTACAGTTTAACGTCATGTTGGACGAAACACGTGGCAGTTTAACGTCTTGCAGCGCAGACGATATGCTAGGCAGTTTAACGTCATGCAGCTTGGACGTGGTACAGTTTAACGTCATGTTGGACGAAACACTTGGCAGTTTAACGTCTTGCAGCGTGGACGATATGCTAGGCAGTTTAACGTCGTGCATCTTGGACGATATGCACTCAGGCAAAGTACTGCTTGAAGAACCTAGCGTTGGTGGGAGGAGTGACACGCTCACCATCCATAGTCGCTAGGGAGTACGCGCCATTGGGATAGACCTTGTGGATGAAAAAAGGTCCCTCCCACTTGGGCTCCAACTTGGGTGGCTTCCTGCCGGGGATCATTGGCGCTCTTAGGGCCAGTACTAGGTCACCCTGCAGGAAGGAGCGGAGGCGAACCTTCTTATTGAAAGCTCGAGCCATTCTGCTTTGATGCCTCTCCAAGTTGTGCAAAGCGCGAAGCCTATTCTCATCCAGTGCTTCCAACTCGACTAGACGGGCTTCAGCAGCTATGTCTGGCGCTTGCTGGTCCTAGACCGCAGTGCGCAAGGATGGTAACTGGATCTCGATGGGCAGGACGACCTCAGCTCCATACACCAGGGAATTAGGGGTCATCTGGGTGGAATTGCGAGTCGTCGTCCGATAAGCCCAGAGGGCGTTGGGGAGCTTGTCCGGCCAACTCTTCTTGTTCTGACCAACCATCTTTTGTATAATGTTAGAGAGGGTCTTGTTAATCGCTTCAATATGTCCATTCGCCTGCGTATGATAGCGAGATGTATGGTTCGAGCGAATGTTGTACTTGGCGTACAACTTCTTCAACTCGGCTGCTCGGAAATTGGCTCTGTTATCCGTGAGGATAGCGTGAGGCACTCCAAATAGAGTAATGATGTTGGAGGTCACGAAGTCAGCGATCGAACAGGATTTGACCTCTCTGAGAGGAATCGCCTCTTCCCATTTGGAGAAGAAGTCTGTGGTGGTCAGAATGAACCGGCACTGGCGAGCCATCGCCGGCGGGTAAGGTCCCACAATGTCCAGACCCCAGACTGCAAAGGGCCAAGAATACCTAGTGGTATGGAGAGGCTCCGGCGGCCGGTGCACAAAGTTCGCATGAACCTGGCACGCATGGAACTTCCTAGCATACTCGATGCAGTCGTGGATCATGGAGGGCCAGAAGTATCCCATCCTCCGAATCTGGTGGGACAGCTTCGGCCCAGTCTGGTGGGCACCACATGAACCAGCATGATCCTTCTGCATGACTCGTGGGATCTCAACTCCTTGAAGGCAACGGAGGAGAACACCATCAAATCCGCGCCTATAGAGTATTTGCTCCAGGCCGGGACTGCTCTGGAGGACAAACTGCGATGCGCGGCGTCGAACTCGCTCGCGCTCGGCCCGATCCGACGGGAGAATGCCATGTTGGAGGTACTCAACCAAAGGCGCCCTCCAATCAGAGGCTGATTCGACTGCCATATCTGGGGTACTTGGGGCTCCGGGCACAGGGGCAACCGTGGTGAGATTACTTACCGACGGGCCGTGATCTCCTTCCGGGATAATGGGAGCGATGAGCCTGCGGTGCGTCACGCGGATGATCAGGTTGTCCTGTTCAGGCTCTGCGAGTGATGCAGCAAGGCTGGCCAAAGAATCTGCTCGACCATTCTGCGACCGGGGAATATGGACAATTTCTGGCCGAGAAGGGAACTGGGCCATCAGAAGGAGGGTGCACTCCAACAATGGCACAAGTTCCGGCTTCCTGACAACATAGTCTCCATTGATCTGCTTAACGACCAGCTCGGAGTCCCCTTTCACACACAGATGGGGCACGTCGATCTCGAGAGCTAACTCGAGGCCAGTGATGAGGGCATGGTATTCCGCCTCATTGTTGGTACAACCCTCTGACAATAGGAAAGAGTATGGCAGCACGGCTTGCTCCGGGGTAATGAAGACGATACCCAAGACCACTCTGTTGAGCTTAGGATTATCGAGTCTTCTACCGGTGGGGCTCTGGGAGGCACCGTCAAAGTGCATCTGCCAGCATGGATCGGCATGATCGACCGAGAGAATGGCCTCATCAGGAAAGCCTAGATCCAGTGGCTGATCCGCGGAGGTCGGGTGAGCAGCCAGAAAGTCTGCCAATGCTTGCCATTTTTTGGCCTTCTGAGACACATACCTGATGTCGAACTGCTAGAGAATCACAGCCCACCGCGCTAGACGGCCAGTCAACATAGGCCGGCTCAGGATATACTTCAACGGGTCTACCCGAGAAACCAACTGTACCTCATGGTGCTGCAAGTAGTGCCGTAATTTCTGTATGGAAAATACGAGCGCCAGGCAGCTCTTCTCGATGGGGGAATACCTAACTTCCGCATCGAGGAGCGTGCGACTGAGGTAATAGAGGCTATTCTCTGTTCCCTCGTTGTTCTTCTGGGCGAGAAGGGCACCAAGGGACCGTTCCAGGGCGGTCACATAAAGGACCAGTGGCTTCCCGGATACAGGCGGCATCAGAACCGGAGGTTGAAGAAGGTACTGCTTGATTTCCTCGAAAGCATTCTGACACTCTTTATCCCATACATAGGTGGCACCTTTCTTCATGAGCCGAGAAAAGGGCTTACACTTGCCGGCCAGATTCGCGATGAATCGGCGTATATAGGCTAAGTGGCCTTGGAACCCTTGCAGTTCCCGGATGTTACCTGGGGGAGGCATCTGGCTAATCGCCCTGATCTTCTCCGGGTCGATCTCAATACCCCGGTACCTTACCACAAATCCAAGAAACTTCCCGGAGGTGACCCCGAAGGCACACTTCAACGGGTTCATCTTCAGGCAGCGAGACCGGAGGAAGCCGAACACTTTCTCAAGATCTTTGAGATGGTCCTGACGCTGGCGCGATTTGACCACCAAGTCATCGACGTAGCATTCCACCAGTGTGCCGAGGATTGGATTGAATATGCGGTGCATCGCCCGTTGATAGGTGGCACCTGCATTCTTCAGGACGAAGGGAATGACCTGGTAATAAAAGATACCTTGGGGGGCCCTGAAGGCAGTGAACTCCTCATCCTCAGGGGCCATCCGGATTTGGTTGTATCCAGAGTATCCATCCATGAAGGAGAGGGCTTGGAACCCTGCCATGGAGTCAATCAACAGCTCTGTCACCGGAAGGGGAAAATCATCCTTCGGACAGTGGCGGTTGAGATCGCGGAAGTCGATGCAGACTCTGATCTGCCCGTTCTTCTTCCTGACCGGCACAATGTTGGCCAGCCATTTGGGGTACTGAACTTCCCTCACGAAGTTGGCTTTGATAAGCTTGTCAACTTCGGCCTCAACCATGCCACCGTGGAATGGGTGCATCTTCCTGGGAGGCTTCTTGAACCCGCGATGGTTCGCCGGGAGACCAAGGCGGTGGACGGCTACCTGAGGATCTAGCCCCGGCATCTCGTCATAGCCCCAAGCGAACACATCACGGTGCTGCCTGAGGAAGTCCACGTACTGCTGCCGCTCCTCAGAGGGCATGGCGGCACTGACCAATGTGGGTCTTGGATCTTCCTCGGTTCCAAGGTTCACCTGTACTAACTCATCGACCATGGCGGAGACGCCCTCCTCAAAATCTGGGGGTGCATCTTCCACGTCCTCTCCACTTGGGGAGGGATCATCCACAGGAGAGACTGCGCTGAGAACTGCATTGGGGCTACCAGATCCTACTGGGCCGCTGGTGCTGGCACGGGCGGTCGCGGTCATCTCATCAGGAGACTCACAGGCCGTCGAGACCATGGCTACGTCCAACCGATGGATCGGGAGGACGTAAGCGTCATCCAAACTTGCCCAGGGATCACCTGCAACAGCGACAGGCTCAACCTCACATGCCAGGATCTGCTTATCCTTGCTCTTGTAATAGTATGCGTCTAGATAGTGGGCTTCACATGAGGAAAAAGGAGAGGCATCCCCCTGAAGCACGCCTACTCGACCATTAAGGGAGTATTTCAGGCATTGGTGGTATGACGAGGGAACCGCCGCATGAAGGTGGAGCCATGGCCTGCCCATCAATGCGTTATACGCAGTGTCTTGAGAGACTACCATGAATTCGGTGTTGGCAACCAGGTCACCGAACTGGGTCTTCAAACGTATCTTGCCGACCGGAGTTTGCTCGGTGCGGTCGTACCTCTGGATCCTGAGGTCGGAGGGAATCAAGTCATCCTTAGACAACCCCAATCTCTGGAGCGTCTGAGTGGGAATCAGGTTAATCCCGGACCCCGTGTCGACAAGACAGCGCCGGACTTCAAGGCCATTGAACTGGCCAGTAACATACAGCGGACGAATGTGCCCCTGTATAGGAGGGTCTTCATCCTTACCAGAGAACGAGATAACAGCCTGACATTCGGCGTCCCCAATCGTTTCGGCGTGAAAGGCCTCTGCAGCCGCAACCTCCGTCTCAAACTGGAGGGGGCTCTTCAGGGCTTCAGCGAGCGCCTCGCGCATCCCAGATGACATGCGCAGAGCCTCAAGGATGGAGAGCCTTGCTGGGATTTCGGCCAAGTGCTTCAGGACATCATACTTTTTGGCCAAGCGCGAGCCCCTGGTTGCAGGAGGTTGCTATGCGGTTGGAGGCATGACGGGCCTTGCCGATTGGACCGACGGCCGACTGGTGCTTGGCGCATCTCGTTGTTCATCGGTTGAAGCCCGGGAAGTAGTCACCGTACTGGGGTCAGGAGGCCGGGATGGACTCGTGGCAGGACGGAGCTGGTCGCGGCGCGGCTGAGGCGGTTCTGCCTGGTCCCACACCACAAACAGTGGCGGAGGCGAATCCGTCATCCCCGGATGGGGGGGCTGCGCGCGCTGAGCTCGGTTTTGAGCCTGCTGCCTAGTCTCAGTGGCGTGCACGGCCTGGCTGGAGGTACCAACTGTCGTGCCCCAGCGACTCCTGTTGTTGCGGTTCCTCCGACGGTGGGGACGACCGGGGACACTAGGGAGGTCCACCTGGTGTTCTTCAACGTCGGGAACTGAAAAGGGATTTACCAGCTCGACGATATTAACCGAAGCGTACCCAACACTGTCATCGGATGAATCATTTATCACCGGGCGAATCCGGGGAGGGACCCCCAGGCCATCGACGTCATGAGACGGAGTGCCCGATTTCCCTTCCCCAGCCCCTGGCGGGTTCCGTGCCCTGGTGCTGAATGCTCGGTCGGGCAACAAGCTAGTCTTCCAAAACCTCTGAAAGCTATCGGTCTTCGTATTGAGGAGAAGAGATTCACGTCGGGTTCACCATTTTTCTGTTTCGGTGCGGATGTGCGTCGGGTTTCTGTTCCGACGCTGTTCCGCCAGGACGCGTTCGCGCGTGGGCCCGTCGACCCGAGGGGATGGGCGCGCGGCTTGTGGCCCCGCAGTCCCGCTTTCCAAAGGCGTGCGGCATCCGTCCCTTATTCTGGGGCGTCTTCTCCTTGATCGAAACCGGGATGATGGGATGTCGGCTCCTCCTTCCGTGGACGTCTCCTCGGAACTCGTTGCCTAATCCGGGTCTCCCTCATAGATTTAGGACGTGCTCGTGAATCCCGTTCCCGGCGCCATGTCTCCATGGACACCGGTTAATTACGCTGCTTTCACCCAGACGCTCCAAGGAGTCTGGTCGGGGCAGCAACCTGCGGTGAGGAGACCGGGTAGCTCTGGGTGTTGGGGGAGTGTCTTAACACTGCGGCTCTGCATGTCTGCCTTCCGTCCCTAATAGGGCTTCTCGAAGGCGTGATGGCCTGAGGCATCCCGCGCTAGGTGCGGGGAACTGTGTTACCTGAGGTTTTCCTCAGCTTCCCATGTTTAACATGGGGTATGCCGTGAGTTTAACGTCCAGCGGGGACGGCATCGGACTGATCAACACGAGAAGTGGATCAGATGCCAGAACCCCTTTCGGGGAACCTCCGATGCTGGGGCCCGCACATGGGCGGCTTCCCGAGTGAAGTGGAGTGGAATGAAATGGCATGACCTCACCGGGATGTGGCGGCCCGGGTAAGGATCAGGATGGATGATGGAGTGAAGAGCTTGGACCCCGTAGGGGCTTCCTACGTACCGCGCGTTAGCGCGGATCAAAGTCAGTGTAGTTCGGATATACAGTTTAACGTCATGTTGGACGTCGGCAAGCCGACTCACGAAGAGGTCTAGTTGCCGGGCGGAGGATTGAACCGAACCACCTCGCACAGAGGGGGATGGAATGGCCGGGTGGATCACAGTTTCACGTCATGCTGGACGTTGAAAGGAGAAAAAGGCAGTGGGGAAGCACAATGGAGATACACATGTGAAGTCTCCCACAAGGGCGGATTCATAGGTGAATCGACGCAAGTGTGAACCTGGGAGGGGTCCACTGATGGACGAACCGACGTGAATACGACCGGGATGACCAGGTGGTGGGCTTGAACCTCGGAGAGGCTTCCTACGTACCCTGTTTAGGGGACAGGGATCAAAGTCCACGTAGTTCATTCTGTCAGGACTTACGCACTGAGGCAGCCCGGATGCGGCAAAGCTCAGTTGGAGAGGGACTTGGGCCGAAGGTGAGAGACCTCGATCCCTATCATGCCCTCCACTGGCTTCGGCAGTGGGGAAGCACAATGGAGATACACACGTGCAGTCTCCCACAAGGGCAAATTCATAGGTGAATCGACGCAAGTTTGAACCCGGGAGGGGTCCACTGATGGATGAACCGACGTGAATACGACCGGGACGACCAGGTGGTGGGCTTGGACCTCGGAGAGGCTTCCTACGTACCCTGTTTAGGGGACATGGATCAAAGTCCACGTAGTTTGTTCCGTCTGTAATACTCTACCCCCCGTGGGCGAAGGCCACTCCAATCCCGACATCCCTGCAGAGACAAGCGGGTGGGGGCCACATCCAAACCGGGAGGGGGACCCTGCGTGCAAGGCACGGGATCGGGCGACGCGGATGGTTTAACGTCTTTCTGGACGAAGTACAGTTTAACGTCGTGTGTTGAGGACGAAGCGGATGGTTTAACGTCTTGCCGGACGAAGTACAGTTTAACGTCGTGTGTCGAGGACGAAGGTTCTTGGCAGTTTAACGTCTTGCAGCGCGGACGTGGTGCAGTTTAGCGTCATGCAGGACGAATGCTGAACAGTTTAACATCTTGTAGCTTGGACGATATGCTAGGCAGTTTAACGTCGTGCAGCTTGGACGTGGTACAGTTTAACGTCATGTTGGACGAAACACTTGGCAGTTTTAACGTCTTGCAGCGCGGACGACATGCTAGGCAGTTTAACATCGTGCAGCTTGGACGTGGTACAGTTTAACGTCATGTTGGACGAAACACTTGGCAGTTTTAACGTCTTGAAGCGCGGACGAAGTGGTGCCGCCAATGGGTCCGTGTCACTTCGCGCGAACCTGGAGGGCCGCACAGGAAGACAACGCACGGTGCGGGCACCCGGGATGAAGATCATCGGGCGCCACGCAGGCGGGTACCCTCAGGGGGTCAAAGAGGGCGACCCTGGCGGTTTGCGCGCAAAAGAGGGACTTGGCGCGCAATACCACGGGTCGGCGCACAAATGGGCAGGCTGGCGCGCAATTGGGCCAGCGCTTTGCGCGCGGATGATTGAGATTGCGCACACCGGGCTTCAGATAGCGCTCGGGGGCAACGGCTCATTCTTTAACGAATGGCCACTTTTAAAATGGGGGGTGCGCGCAATCGGGCTAGATTGCGCGCACCGGGGGGAAATTGCGCGCAAGAGGCTTCTTTTGCGCGTGAATGCCTTTGGGTGAAGGGTTATTCAATGGAAAGGAGCCAAAGGGATTGCGCGCGAAGGCGAACCCTGAGGCTTTCTTGCGCGAAAGAAAGGAGGTTACCTGAAGATCGGCATTGCGCGCGGAGGGGGTTGGATTGCGCGAACGAGCGACTCTTCGAATTCCGGCAACCTCCAAAACGATGGGGGTCGCCTTATATTTATAGGCAACCCCGGGCGCGGAATCCGGTTCGCGGGCGCGGAATTTCCTTCGCGGGCGCAGAATCGGGCCCGGCGCGCAAGGGAGTCGCGCGGGCCACGGGCGCGCAAAATTGCGCGCCGGCCCAGCGCATTGCGCGCATCCCGGGAGGTTTGCGCGCCTGACTGCAACTTTGCGCGCGGGTCTCCAAAATTCCGCGCAAGGCCTCCGGGCCCTCCGAAACATGCTTCTGACTCCAAATATGACCTCACTTTCAGCATCCGGAGCTTCGTTTGGGAACAACGGACTTTTCCGGCGTCTACAACTGGGAATTTTGGTTATAGCATGAGGAGGTTTGGTTTACACAAGGTAGTCTCTAGATTATTCTTATAAAGGTATTCAGTTTGACCTAAAGTGTTCCCTCTTGAATTAATCATATGTGACCTTGTTTTAGAGGTGTACCATTGTAGCATAATAGTCTCAGGGTGATTTGAGAAAATCCTACACATGTTGGGTTTTATGTGAGATCATTATTGTTACCCTTAAGTGATACCCTAATTAATATCATGTTAGTGAAATTGGGAGATGGTCCTACCATCTATGGTATGATTTCACGGGAATTCCAATTTTTTATTATGTTTATTTGAGTTCAATTGCACTGCAATTCCTTCCATTTCATCGTGATCTCCTAAAGGGTTCTTTAGGTTTATTGTGAAAAGGTTAGAGTGTGCAATTTTTTTCTCAAAGGATATAGTACTATAGCATGTTCACCAAGTTTTGTTTATGTCCTTTATAAATTTATTTTAGTTTAGGTGATTTTGATTGTGAGATTCAAGGTGAGATAAGAAGATATTGCAACATTATTTTTTTATGTGTTATGGAGTTAGAAATGTTGTAGCTTGATTATAACTCATCACACCTTGATTCCATAAATTTATAGTAATTTTATAAATTTAGGCATTATATCAAATTATTACAAATTTCTATAACTTTATTCAAACACTAGAAACTTATATGTTTGTTTTTAGATATCCCTATATATCGTTGTACTGAATTTTTTTGTCATCATGAGGATATCAAAACCTTGAGATCCAAGGTAAATTTCTATTTTATTCTTATTGATTCTACTCTTATATTTATTTCATGGGGGGGTTTTGATAGTGGTTCTTATTTTGGTTTTTTGATGTTGTGACATGGATCCTATGGGGAATGGTCAATCATAGTCCTTGGGGTTGATCCATATGTGATGGGTGGATTAAAATAGGAGTTTCCTTATGTAGTGGTTTTTAAAGATTCATATAAGGTAAAATATTCAAAAATTATGTTTCTTATGTATGTCAAAATTGTGGAATTATCGTGATTTTTTATTCTTTGGTAGTATGGTATGATGTAACCTAAATAAGATAATTAACTAGACTTAATGAAATTAATGGTGGAAATGGAATGTCAAAAGTGATTTATTATTAACCATGTTATTACTTATATGTTTATGGTTTCGTGATTTTGATTCTATAAGATATTTTATTTTATTTCAAGAGAACCTTTCTTAATATTACTAATTTTTTGAAATCTCCTTTCATAATGGTTTTATCACAAAATTTTGGTAGTGAATATCATGTTTGAAAATTTGGAATTACTATGTTGTTGATGAAATAATAAATTGTATAGTAATATGAAAGTATGATTAAATGGGACCAATAAAATATAAACTTATATTGTGTTTCCCTTTATTGTTTACATATTTTTGGGTATTAATCAATGTTGTGATGGTGGTTCTTTCTAGTTATTATGGATAGTTATGGTTATATAGTTTTTTTGTGGTAGTGGTTGATGGGTAATTTTGTGATTACGGTTTTTGTGGTATGGATGGTTATATGTAAAATAAGGGGTTTTAGGGTTGGTGTGGGGTGTTTCATTTGGTAATGTACTTTATTTATATGGTGTTTCCATTATAGCTTTTTTGGTAGCATGGATTATGTCTTTAATTAATGAAATTGGTTAATGGTAAAGGAATGAAATTGATAATTGATGGGTTGTTAAATAGTAAATGATTATAGATGTTCGGGTTATATATAATAAACTAAAAAAATTAATGTATTAATTTTGTGGGTGTAAATTTATATTATTTAATACTCAAATAAATGTTATCAATGTGACTGATGAATAATTAAAGTGAAAAGTGGTTTAGTGAAGGGATTGAACATAAATATTGATGAATGAATAACATAATGAATGTAATGGGATATGTAAATTTAAAATCTAGAAGGCTATAATAGTAATATTATTAAATAGATAGTTAATAAGGACAATGATGGTTGTATTGTGTAAATATTTGGGGTTATTTTTTGGTATAGTATTGTAACCACTTGTTAGAGTGTGTTATTAGTAATGTAATGGTTATTATGGGTGATGTCAGTGTTGGTTTTGTGTAAACCCTTTGGTTGGGATTGTGTGTCTAATTCATATTCATTATATTTTATTAATATTTATTATACACTACCACCTAGTTGGATAACCTTACTGATTCAAATATAGTTTTGGATACTGAGTGTTTTCTCCAATATCTTTGTTGGTAAGAGAAGGGATGACTGATTACTCCCTCATAATTACTCTATCATCTACACATAGAATAGGTTATGATGGAATTATATTATGTTTCAAGGTTCATGATAGATTACTGTTATAGATTATATTTCATGATGAGGATTATATAGAGGTTGTGAAGAATCACAAGGTTCATGTATAGGAGGTAGTGGTTATGAGGTATATGTCATCAATTTTTGTGATACCCTATTGTGATGAGACTATGATTTGTAGTTTTTGTTTTGTATGTAGTGATTATATGGATAGTGATGTTCAGTGATATGTGGAATTCTATATGTTATAATGTTTTTATTGTGGATGTGACATGTGGTATACATATTTGATACTCGATGTGAAGTGTGATGGCATGGTTTCAGAAGGGATGGAAGCATCAAGAAAATTATCATTGGGGTTTGAGAGTGGTATGGTTATAGAGTACCTTCTTGAAATAAATTCTTTTAATAATTTACTAGTTTACTTATATTTGGTATTGGTAATGTTTTCTTTAGTGGGTTTGGGTGATAATTGACCTAATGTTGGTGTGTATTGGTTATGTTATTTATTTACTACAGAATTAGTATGTTTTTCGAAATTTACATGGGATTTTTTGTGAGAATCATGGTTTGTATCTTTTTATTCTAACCCCTATATGTTAATATATTTATTAGATTTCTAGGATAGAGTTAGTCAATGAGCTAGATATTACTAGCTTAAGGATTTTACTTTCTAATAAGGTCTCTTTCATAGGAGTTAATTTTTAGTATTTCATTTTGGATACTTTTATCTATACCGATGTTTCATGTCTTATGGAATGGATTTTATCTTATATTGTTGGGATTGTGTTGGGGTTTTATCTAATGTTCCTATGATTTAGGAGGGTAATTCCCCCCATTTATTTTTCTACACCATCAGTGTTAGTCTACAACACATGTCATATTGGATGAGAGATTTTGGGGGTCACATTCATCTTCATTTCTAACCTGGTCAGCGTTCCTAGTGGTAGTGGGTTGTGGTTGAGACTTATGAAATGTGACATATTAAAGATGATATCCTACCCTAAATAATTAATCTAATTTTCTGATAACCTGGATGGATCCTAGAGTGTACGTAATCTACAATGTCAAAACTATGTCATGAGATCGAAGTGGGTTTGATAAATGTAAAATAATTCAAAATGGGCCGAGAATTGTTTATTAAGTGATTTATTGGTAGTGAAAATGTGTGAAAGGTATATATATACTCATTATGTTGTAATAATATAGATTGACGAGAAACAAGATTAATTTCAAAAAATATTAATGAAATTTCAAAAATTTAACAAGTCTTTATGATCAACTAGAAGTTTATTACTATAAATATTATTCATAAAAAAATAAATATTTTACAAATTAATCTCTAATATTCCAAATAAATAAAATTTCATATGAAAACAGTTTAAAAAAAATAATTATAATCTAATCAATTACATTAATTAGAAAAATATAATTAATGTGAAAAATCCTTTAAAATTTGTTTTTTTAATTTTATCAACACACGAACACTAAAAATATAAATAACTAAACAAGTTTAGATATCATACCCTCCACTTAAAATGTATAATTTCCCTTAATTAGACCCTAATATATATTATGTGAACACAAAATTTAAAAATTTAAATGGATGAATAATATAATTGTAAGAGGGTAAGAAACAACTTGCTAATCACAAGTGCCGATGGGGTCATGTTGTTTGATCATAATAATTTCATATGTGGGGAAACATTAAAAGTATTTCCTTAATAATTTCTTATTGTTTTGAAATATCCCTCTTTTGAATTTTTGTTTGATACCAACTATACTATAGGTAAAAATATGAGATAAAAATATATCCCCATCCATTTTGAATATTACTTGTTAAGCATTAAAATCACTTATTAATTGTAAAGAATGGTAGTTTTCTCTTGATAATCCTCAAGCGTATTAACATCAAAAATAAAAATAATCACATGGATTTATTAAAATTATCCTTAATTGAAATTGATATAATATTTTTTATAAGGATAGGAACTAGTGGTGGATTATATGGGTAAAATGATCAGGGTGAGTGAGATACCAAAGAGGATGATACAACTATTATGGAGTATTCATCAAAATAGTTTTTTAAATAAAATGATTTTATTTGTAGGGTTGGGATGTATTAATACATTTTCAATGTGTTATCTCATGAAATATAAATATATAAAACTCTTTGAATGCACCCTAGTGGTCCGACCTGGGTCATCTTTAAGGAACCTTTCCAATCACTCTCTATCCTCTTCTTATTTTCTTTATTATTATTATTATTTTTGTTGTTGTTGTTATTATTATTATTATTATGATTATGATTATTATTATTGTTATTATTATTGTTATTAATATTATTATTTTTGTTGTTGTTTTTGTTATTATTGTTATTATTATTATTATTATTTATGTTATTATTATTATTATTATTATTATTATTATTATTATTATTATTATGGTGAAAAGCCTCTTTTTCACCGGTTATCTATTTAGGTTGAATGAGGATTCCATATCGTATGTTTTCTCATGAGGATCACAAAGGTGTGTTCCATATAATTAATTTTATAATCAATATTTATTCCCTAAAAGATACCTTTCGAGTATAATTAGGCATTGTAAAACTTTTTCATCAGATGTCTACTTGGTGCAAGTGGATAGTGTACCTCACATGTTCCTCTACAAAGATCCAAATGGTGTTATCTATTTGGATGAGAGGATCCTTGTTTGTGATCTCATTAATTTTGGAAACATTAAAGGAATATTTGTGGAATATCCTTTTCAATAATTTCTGAACATGATTCCCATCTTGTGGTGTTCGATGATGACAGTAATGAATGGGGTTTTTCAGAATCCCTATGTTAGAACCAACTTACCCTCCAACAAATCACCCTTCAGTGGGGCTAGGTAGTGGGGTTCACCGATGAATTTTCAGGTCTTACCCTCCAATGTATCACCCTTCAACAGAGATGGTTAGTGGTGTTCACTGAGGACTCTAAAGTGATTACACTCTAACATATTACCCTTCCTCGGGGCTAAGACATGGAATTTGTTGTTTACTCTTTGGGGAGTACCCTCTTGCATGGCTGGTTAGTGGTTCTCGTCATTTACTCTTCTGGGCTTCCCCTCCAGTTGGGATGGGTAGTGGTGTTCACCATGAAATCATGAAAAGACTTGTTTTGACGTACCTTTGGACTCATGAGAATATGGGAGGGTTTTTAAACCATGACCCATCCTTGGGATGCAGCCTAAAACTATGGGGGCGATATAGTGCCTCCCAAAGAAGATAGTATCAAGGTGTGGTGATTGAGTCACTTTGAATTGCAATTCAGAGCAGACATGTGGGATTCTAGGCATCAATGGTTACTTTTGGAACTGTTGCCTACTCAGTTTCCTGGATTGAGCTATGAGATTGAGATCCCCTTACTCTCTAATTTGGGTTTCTTTGATTGTGAAAATATATATTATATTTCTAGTGACCACTACTTGGGTTTTTGTTAATCTCCTTCTTGGAGTGGAGAAGACGTATAAGGTATTCCACGTGCTTCCTGTTTCTATATTATCATGGTTGGATGAGTTTACTCTCTAAATATATGGAGTAAATACTCAATGAGAAGTTAATCTTCTCACCATTTCTATCTCCATATGTTTGGATTATATTACGTCACTCTATTACTGGGTTGAGATGCACTCCTATTACAATACCTTATCATATCTATTGCTTTCCTTTTTAGAGTTTCTCTTACAGCTCCCCCTTTTTCTTTTTGGAGTGTCCTACTGAGTATTTTTATACTCACCCCTATATGGGCTTTGCCCACACATGCCATTATCTATACAGACGAAGAATATATTGATTGTGACTTTAGAGGACATTTGGGTTACAGGTTCATTGACTACATATGATTGTCTTAGCTTAGGTTCTAGGAGTGGGGATCTCCCAGCTATTTAACTTTTTAGTTACTGCCATGTAGTGGCACATTTCTGGTTGGGAATGTATATTTCTTATATTCCCTATTCAGTTTATTGTATCGTACTTGTACTATGTAGTGGTTCATGGATGTTTGGTTTATCTATAGTAGTGTCTCCCCTCTTTTTATTTTCCCTCTATACTTTTCCATTTATTTGGTTGCATGTGTGTTTACAGGCTCATAGAAAAATGCCACCCCAAGATTATTGTTTCTTTGATGTTAGTCGGCTTTTCCTAGCCTATGGAGGTGGGATTGGGGTAGTTAATGATCGATCCTTGACATGGTTTGGGTCATGAAAATGTGATATCATAGGTGGTTCAACCCTTGGGACATCATTCAAACGTTTCCCTAAGAAGGTATTGGTTTGGTATAGGGAAACAATGTTGAAGTTTCTCGAGAATGGCTCTCCATCCAGGCATTCCAGTGATGGTACAGATGACTGAAGTATCCATTCCCTAGGACCTTGATTACACACTATTCAACTTGGCCCCATGAGATACTTGTTTTTGGGAAAAATGGTATAGATATCATATAAGATTGAGCCTTTAAATATCCTTCTTGAGTTGGATCCCTAGTATTGTTGATATATATATATATATATATATCTATATATATATATATACTAATCTGACCATGGTACTCCTTGATAACATTTAGGATGTCTCCATCTTGACAGCCATCCAAGATACCAACTCTAGTTCATGATGATGATCCAATTATCTATGAGGGATCAGTTCAGGACTGATCATGTGGTCTATAACAACCCTGCTCTTTATTACACACATAAACATGATTTATTACATGAAATTCACTTGATAAAACAAAGAATATTGAGAGGTATAGTGTCTTTAGGGATTAGGTTTATTACATTACAACTTAAAACATAAAACAAAACATCTTATTAAAAACTTCATTTACATGACCACTATGTTCCCTTGTACTTTACATTGCATGGGATAACCTGAGGACATACATGTAGAACGGTGAGCTATAAAGCCTAGTAAGGGAGTAAACAAGGAATACCATGAAAAATGAAATTCATGTTAGGAAATATTCATATCAATGGGGAATAAAATAATATGAACATAAAGTCATGATACAACATGATTATCATAACCTGGAAATGTGGAAACAACACTTAACATGGAATTAGCTTGAAAAAATCCTCATACCACATAGAGCATGAGTAAACCCTCATTTCACATGAAGCATGAGTAAACCCTCATTGCACTTGATTTATAATGATTCAACACTGATTGCACAAGAAGTATCATGATACTATACTTTACCCAATGCATTGGAGCACTGTCATGGCGCACCGTTCATAAAAATTTCATTTCATGCATAAGTGTTCCACATGGATCATGGAACATGGAATCATTAAACAACATAATTTATTCCACAATAATGAAATGTGGAATACATACATGAAACTCTATAACCTATAATTATATTAGTGTAAAGGGGAATACCCTTGATAGAGAAATGGGCATGGTATTCACTACACAATAACATAGGCTAGGAAAATCGAGGTGCAATTTCGGCAGCCTAACGACGTGACATAGGAATTCATAAAAAATATTGATGACAAGTAAATGGGTGTATCAACATATTTACATGAAATGGATAGTATGGAATTTATATAGATACATGTCCCTACAAATTTAATGGAATTTACATTCAAAATACAGAATAATTTCATGAATGTAAATGAGTATAGAGAAATTCCTTACGGAATTTCGGCATGGTAACAGGTGTACATGGGAGGAATTTAATGAGATAGAAAGAGGTATATCATCATTCATTGATAAAGAGGGAGGTTTGGGGGAGGTTTTAAGTCATATATCAATATTTTTAAAAGAAAATAACTTTGCATAAAAATATTAATAAATTTGGATACAAATAGAATGGTTGAAATCCCTAACTTTGAAATGTGGTCCCAAATGCTTCGGAGGGTCTTGAGATAGGATTCTTGGGAGAATGGGGTGAATTGGGAGGATTATAAAGAGAGGATGTAAGATGTCAGAACAACTTCAAAGGCTTTGATTGTAGAGGAAGTGAGAGCTTGGGTGGGTTTATATAGGAAAGGAGAGAGAATTCGTTATTATTTAGGTTTGTGACATCACACATTATACTAATACAAACCATAGACCAGACCATTGTTTTTTCCCATATTTTTTTCAATGGGAGTGTAAACCAATATTTTATAATTCCAATGGCCTAACATTTTAAAATAATATTGTTGCTTATGTGTAGGTGATTCACTATCTCAAGGAAAATAATTTAAAAAGCTAAAATGTATTATAAGTCGTGAAGGGTCCACTAATGCTTTGTAAAACAAATAAAAAAACAAAAAACACATTATTTTAGTGGAAAACATATATTTTCCTACCATAATTTTTATAGTGTTTTATTACTTCACAATCGGGTCGTTATGATGTCATAAAACACACTATATATTTAAACGGTATTTAATTTTTCACCAAAAATTCGACTGTCTAAGAAAATTATGAAGAATTCACCATTGGATAATTTTGAAATCCTGATTCAGAAAATAATATTCATTTTATCTATATAATTTTCTAAATATGTTAATTTTCACTTTTAAAACAAAAATCAACATTTATAAAAAATTCATGGGTTTTGAAAAAAATAGCTTTTAAACCTTAATATAAATTAAAATTGTATTCATAAAAATTATACAATCATTTAAACATAATAAAAAGTAATTTAATAATACTAATATTTTATTAAAATATTATTTAATTCAAAATATCTATTAATTTATCAAAATAGATTCCTTAAAATAATATTAACTAAAAATACTATTTCTACTTTAAAAAAATATTTACAGATTAACAATAATAAAATGAATGTATATTATTTATTATATACAAAAATAATGTACAAAATCATAGTGTTAGGGTCTTGTTACATAAACCATTGTATCTTCCACATAAGATTGAAGGGTATGGTGTGTGATGGTGACAGACTCTTACGGTAGCTCGGATAACATCGCTCAGGTGATAATCTCTATCAACTATGACTTCTCTCATAGAAGGTTCCATTCTAGATTAACATGTTGAAGCTCATCTTGGGCTTGGTCAAGAGTGAAGACCAATGACACCACCTCCATTATGAGCTCTAGCAAATGGGATTCATATGGGAAAAGTCTACTGGATGAGGCCATCACTTCCTTTCTCTGAGTAAATTGGATATGTTAAAGCCATATATTTTTACTAATCATGTGATCCCTCTTCAATGGATATATTATAAACAATCACAATTCCTAAAGGTATTTTAAAATCCAAAACATAGAACCAAATAAGTGCAAACATTTTACATAACCATAAGAAGACATTTAATTAGACCAAGAGGAATTCTCATTAATGAATTTTTGGGTCATTATATTCTTCCCCCATTTTGATATTTTTCCCAAAAATTTTAATTTTCCTACACTATAAAAGATTAAGGTAACTCTTCTTCCTCACTTCCTCCGATTCCCACATTTCTTCTTCAAACTTTTGGTTTTTCCACAACACCTACACGAGGGGAATTGTCTTATTTCATAGGACTTTTTCCCTATGATCTAAGATCTTCACTGGTTTCTCCTCATAAGAAAAAACATCCTATAATTTTAAATACATTGAAAAGAGTACAACTGAAGTGTCTGGTAATTAATTCTTTAAGAGGGATACATGAAAGACATCATGTACTTTGGTCATAGTAGGTGTATGTGCCAATCGGTAGGCCCCAACCCCAACATGATCAAGAATCTCGAAGGGGGAAATGTACCTAAGACATAACTTACATTTGTTTACAAACCTCATGACCTTCTTCCATGGATATATGTGTAGATATACCATGTCTCCAACTTTAAACTCAATGTATCTCCAACGGTTATCTGCATAACTCTTCTATCGACTCGGGGATGCCTTGATATGCTGCTAAATGGTTTTCACCTTCTCCATCATTTCATCAACTATTTTTGGTCTTAGGAGCTTATGCTTACTAACTTCATCCCATCTTTCCAGTGTTCTGCACCTCTTCCCATATAGGGTTTCATAAAGATCCATTCAGATTCTTTAGTGGAAACAATTATTATAGTAGAATTCAACAAGAGGAATATTTTGATCCCATCCTCCATTAAAGTCCATTGAACATGATCTTAGAATATCTTCCAGTGTCTGAATAGTTCGCTCAGATTTTCCATCACTTTTATGATGATAGACTATACTAAAGTCCAATTCAGTATCCAGAGCATATTTAGGAATCTTCAAAAACATAGAGGTGGATCTTGGATATCGATCGAATACAATAGATAGGGGTACTCCATGCAGCCTTATCACTTACCTGATATATATCTGTGCACGTTGATCCAATGAGAAATTTTCTTGAATTTATTGAAGTGTTCAAACTTTCTAATATGATCCACAGAAACCCAGATTTCATTGTTGCCTTTGGATGTCTTCAGATGTCCAGTGACAATTTCTATAGTGATGTTCTCCCATTTCCATGATGGTATGTGAAATTTTTGCATCATCCCCTTAGACATCTTCCTTTATGCATTTTCCTTCTGACAGACTAGGAACATTGATGTATACTCAGAGATCTCCTTCTTCATATTATCCCACCAATAGTGCTCTTGGAGATCTCGATACATCTTTGTGTTTCCTTGGTGAATAGTGAAATTTAAACTATATGCATCATCTAGAAGTTCCTTATTCAGCTTCAGACATGATGGAATACATAGTCTTTTCCCAAATCTCACAATCCTATCTTTTTCAACCACAAACTCTAACTATTTACCATTTCTGATAGATTCCTCCCTTTTCAGAATTTCCACATCCTTTCTTTGAGCATCCTTTATTTTCTACATGAGGGATGGTTGAGCAATCATTTGAGAAAGTATTAATGATGTTCCTCCCTTATTGATTCCCATGTTTTTCCTCTTCAAATATAAGAAGATTGGTTCCTTTTCAATTATAATCATTGATAAATATGCATGATCTTTTCTTATAAGAGCATCTTCCACCTTGTTCACTTTCTCAGGGTGGTAATGTATTGAGTAGTCATAATCCATGATGAGTTCCATCCATCTTCATTGGTTTATATTAAGATTATTCTGTGTGAATAAATATTTGAGGCTCTGGTGATCATTATATATCTCACACTTCTCTCCATGGAGATAATGCCGCCAGATTTTCAATGCAAAGATCTCAACCTCCAACTCCAGATCATGTGTGGGATGATTTTTCTCATTGATTTTCAGTAGCCTTTAGGCGTAGGCTATCACATTATCATTCTTCATCAACACACAACCCATTCCATTTTTTGAAGAATCACTAAATACCACAAAAGGTTCTCCACTCATGGGTAATGTGAGCACAAGAACTGTGATAGGCCTCCTTTTTGACTACTAGAAGCTTTTTTCACATTCATCACTCCAAGAAATATTTACTCCCTTATAAGTTATCTTGGTAAAAGGGATGGGAAATCGTGATAAATTTCACACAAATCGGCGATAATATCTCGCTAACCCCATGAAACTACAGATATCAGTTACCGATGTTGTCCTCGGCCATCCCTCAAATATAGCTATCTTGGAGGGATCTAGAGATATCCCATTGCTTGTGATGATCTGACCTAATAATGAGACCTCTTTCAACCAGAACTCACACTTTTTGTACTTTTCATAGAGCTTCTCCTTTCACAAGGTCTCTAGTACAGTTCATAGATTCTCCTCATGATCCTCCTTGGTTTTGGATTATATTAGAATATGATATTTAAAGACTACCAACAATTTGTTGAGGTAATCTCTAAAGACTCTATTCATTAATTCCATGATTATTTCTACAGCATTAGTGAGTCCAAAATGAATTACTATTAATTCATAGTGCTCTTACATTGTACAGAAAGCAGTCTTGGGGATATATTCCTTCTCCACCCTTACTTGATAATATCTCAACTGCAAATCTACCTTGTAGATGTATTGTGCTCCACGTAGCTAATTGAACAAGTCATAAAATCATGGAAGTTTATACTTGTTCTTTATAGTGGTTTTGTTTAGATCATGATAATCAATACAAAGGTGGATTGTCCTATTTTTATTCTTGATGAAGAGGATCGGTGCACCCTATGGTGAAGTACTTGGGAATATAAACCCTTTATCTAGATTCTCTTGTAGTTGATTCTTCAGCTCCTCAAACTCCACAAAAACCATTCTATATAGAGTCTTCAATATTGGCAATTCCCTAGCTATAAGATCAATTGAGAAATCAAAATATATTCTAGGAGTAAGACCAAGAAATCCCTCAAGAAACACTTCACCAAATTCATTCACAATATGCTTGTCTTCAAGGATGGTGTCCTCCTTTGAATCAATCATATGAGCTAGATACGCATGCTCAAAGGGAAGTAATATCCGCAGTTGAGATGATGTTGGTAAAGTAGATTCATCCTCCTCCTAGCACTTCTACAGAATCGAGGGTTGATTCTCCACATGGAGAGTGATTTCCCACTAATGATAATTAATGCTGGATCTATATAAGGAAAGCTAATACATGCCAATAATTGCATCAAATATCACCTGAGTGTGTATGAAGAGGTTTGCTGGGAAGTTCAATTCCTGATTATGATAGGGGAGGAATTATATTCATGGGATTCAATGGTTTCCCCATTTTTTGTACTCATCAAAATATTTACTTCCATGATTTTTGGTGGTGCTGAGATTTTTTCTACTAAATAGTTATGATTTAAAAGAATTAGTAGAACCTAAATAAAAAATTATGTTCTCTATTCTTGAATTAATAACTAGAGTACTTGTCACAAAATTGTTTTTGGGGTTCACTTCGGCAGTAATGATAGAAAAATATTTCCCTTGCTGTCTTGGAGGTTGTTGGTTTCCACTGAAAACCCTTTTATTAGGGAACTGATTTGAAAGATGACCTAGTTCATTGAAGTTGATGTAATGAACAATGCATTTATAGTTGAAAAAATCATTCATCTCCTCTTTCGTAGTTGCGGGTTTCTCTTGTCGGCAGTTAATAGCTAGGTGCCCTTCTATTCAACCCCTAAAGCATTTCCCCATACCATTCTGGAAATTTATGAGATGCTTCTTTCCACACCTTTGGAAAGTGGGGTGCAGAAATATCTTAGCACCATTGTATTTATCCATCAGACCACCATAATTGATGTCCACCTTACGATTCTTGTCCCCATGATACCCCTGAGATTATCCTAACACCAGTTCAACCTCGAGGGCACATCAGACAATTTCTTCATAGTTTTCGTAGTCATGGATCACAGGACTTTCCATAGGCTAGGTTTCATCCCACCAAAAAAGTGGTCAACCTTGAATTTGGGGTTAAAAACAAAACTGAAGGCATATCGTGCAAGCGTAGTGAATTTTTCCACGTACGCTATGGCGGATTCCTCTTCTTTTTGTTTTAGGGAAAGGAAGTGACTTTCCATCTTAAGTCGAAGGGTGCACAGAAAATATTTAACAAAAAAACATCTTCTGGAAATCCTTCCATTCCAATGCCTCGATCTCCTCCTCAGGCTTCAAATTTTTATCAATATCCACCATTGATCAGCTTCACCATCCAAATGATAAGTATCTCGGAGAACCTTCTCTTGTTTAGATCATTGAAGAATGGAGAAGATCTTTTCAATGGATTTGATCTATTGTTCGGTGATTGAGGGATCGAATAATCCATTAAAATTAGGAGGTATTCGTCTCATGAAGCTCTCAATAGCGATTTGTTCTTTCTTGGGGGGGGGGGGGGGTTAACATTTCTCTTGACCCATGTTTCTATTCAATGCTTGAGATAATTGAGAAAGTATCTTGACAATGTTTGTGATTCCCACTCCCCTCGGATTGGTGATCTCATTAGAACAGTCATCTCATTGATCTTCACATCGGTTGTTAGCCTGAGTCCTCCAATTACCGACCACTGGATAGAATAAAAGGAAAGTTAGGGGTAACACATAAAGGTTAATCCATGGAAAAAACGAATGACTTATAAATTACTTTTGTTCCATAAATTATTAATCTATAGGGTTCAACATATGTTATTCATGGCACACATTCTTACATATATTCTTAGGGGAATTTTTTAAATTCTCTTAATAAGAGTTCGTACTATGATTTTGAATTTACTAAAGCATATCCCCCAATAGGCTCATAACCAAGAGTGAAGCAAGGCACATTGTCATGTACCAAGATACCCTACGTCAAACCCAAAACTCCTTGTTGGGGATTTAACTCCTAGGTACATCTATGCCAGATATGCCTCTACCTTCTCATATCGAGACGATGATGTATTTTCTTGATAAACCACTTATTCAATACCCACCAAAACTTATGGATTTTTTTTATTATACTTAGTCTTGTCTCTAAGGCTTCTCTGGGGGTTTCTAATATTAATCCCAAAAAGAACTAAACCTCTCCTTTGATACCAACTATGAAAACCATGCTCTCTATTACACTCTTATAAATGATTTATTACATAAACATCACATGATAAAACAAAGAAAATATAGAGGTCTAGATTCTTTGGTAATTAGGATCATTAAATAACAACTTAAAACATAAAACACAACATCTTATTGGAAACATCCTTTACAGGACCACTACGGTCCCTCATACATTGCATTGCATGGGATAACCTGAGGACATACATGTAAAAAGGGTTCTCTATAAAGCCCATTAAGGGAGTAAAAAAGGAATATCATGAAGAATAAAACACATTTTAGGAAATATGAATATCAATAGAGAATAAAAGAACATGAACATAAAGGCATGATATAACATGATTATCATAACATGGAAATTTAGAAACAACACTTAACATGGAATTTGCATGAGCCAAGGATCATTGCACATGGAGGACAAGTAAACCCTCATTTCACATGAATTACCATGACTTGGCACTTATTTCACATGGTGTTTTATGAAAATATACTTTACCCAATGCATTGGAACACTATCAGGGAACACCCTTCTTAAACACTTCATTTCATTCATATGTGTGCCACATGGATCATACCACATGGAATCATTTAACATCATAATATATTTGAAGATAAAGAAATGTGGAATACATATATGAAACACTATAATCAATAAGTATATGTGTGTAATGGTGAATACCCTTTATAGGAAAATGGGCATGGCATTCACTACACACTAACATTGGCTTGGAAAATTGCAGTGCAATTTCGGTAGAATAACAGTGTGAAATAGGAATTCCTAAAAAAGGTTGATGAGAGATAAATGGGTGTCTCATCATATTTAAATGAAATAAAAAGAATTCAGTTCATATAGATACATGTCCAAATAAATGTAATGGAATTTAGATTCATAATACAAATGAATAGCTTTAATGTAAATGAGGAGAGAGAAATTCATACAGAATTTTAAAATTGTAATGGGTGTACATGGGAGGAATTTAATGAGAGAGAATGGGGTGTCTCACCATTAATACATAAATAGGGAAGTATGGGGGAAGTTTGAAATCATACCCCAATATTTAAAATTGAAAATAAAAGGGAATAACAATATTAACAAACGTGGATAGAAAGATAAAGGTAAGAATCCCTTAGTTAGAAGTGTGATGCCAAAGGCTTGGAAGAGGCTTGAAAGTGGATTATTATGAGATTGGGGTGCCTTGTGAGGATTCTATAGAGATGAGGTCAGATTTTGGACGAACTACAAAGGCTTTGAGTGAAGAGACTGTGAGATCTTGTGTGGGTTTACATAGGAAAGGAGAAGGAATTATTTATTATTTAGGTTTGGGACACCACACATTAAACTAATCAAACCAAAAACCATGGTTTTTTACCATGGTTTTTTCGAAAGGAGAGTGGAGATCAATATTATATAATTCCAATAGCCTAACTTCTTAAAATAATAGGGTTGCTTATGTGGTGGTGAGTCACACTCTCAAGGAAAACAATTTAAATGGCTAAAATGGTTTATAAGTCATGGAGGGTCTACTAATGCTTTAAAAAATTAATCAAACAAACCCAAATAACATTATTTGGACAGAAAAAACATATATTTTCTTAAAATAATGTTTATAGTATTTTATTATATAACTAATATGTCATTATGATGACATAAATCACATTATATATTTAAACAGTATTTAATTTTTAACCAAAAAATCGACTCTCTCAGAAAATTAAAAAAATTCATCGTTGGATAGTTTCAACTTCCTAATTCCAAATATAATATTCATTTTATCTAAATAATTTTCTAAATATGTGAATTTTCACTTTTAAAATAAAAACTGAAATTTATCGAAAATTCATTGGTTTTGACAAAAAAGAATTTCTAACCTTAATAAAAATTACAATTGCATTCATAAACTTTTACGATAATTTATACATAAGAAAAATTAATTTAATAATAATAATAATATATTAAATTATTATTTAATTAAAAAATCAATTAATTGATGAAAATCGATTTCTTAGTTGAATATTAACTAAAAATACTATTTGTGCTTTAAAAACAATTTACAAAGTAACAATAATAAAATGAATGTGTATTTACTGTACAATAATAATGTACATAATTGTAGTACTATAGTATTGTTACATAACCCCATATAACACCTGTATAAGACCGAAGGGGAAGGTGTCCGATGCTGACAGACTCTTTGGGTGGAAAGAATAACACCGTTCTATAGATAATCTCTATCATCTTCTGCTTCTCTAGAAAATGGTTCAATTTGAGCTTAACATGTGGATGCTCTGATTGGGATTGGCCAATTGAAAATCCCAATGACACCACCTCCTTTCCGAGATCTGACAAATGGGATTCATATGGGGCAAGTCTACTGAATGAGGCCATCACTTCTTTTGTCTGAGTGAATTGGATTTGTTATAGCCGTATATTTATACTAATCATGTGATCACTATTCCACGGCTATATTAGCAATAGTCACAATTCATTAAACTATTTTAAAATCCAAACCATAGAACCAAATAAGTAAAGAATTTTTACTTAACCATAAGAAGACATTATATAGACCAATAATAATTTTCATTAACGAATTTTTGGGTCGTTACGTGATCCTGCTTCTCTAGGTAAGTAGGTAGAAGAACCTCCACTTATTGAGTAGCATCCAGCCCTAGCAGTGCAAGATGACGACATGTGTGGGCTGAGCAGACTTCAAAAGTTCCAGTTATAGGGACGACTAAAGTTTCGTGGTGATACATACCCTCAAGCATCATATGTTTAGTTATATTCCTTGGTATACCTCTTCAATCTTGAACAGACAATATTTGATCTAATGGTAGCTTTGGTAACTATCCTTTTCCACAGAGCAGGTGGGCATTGGTGGAGCTTGGTCACACAGATACTCGATGAGTCATCACTCTTGTGAGAAGGCTTTCAATATCTTTTTCATGGGAAGTAGTACCCCTACTGCTAGTACTCCATTTTACATTAGCAGATCCTCTATTTTTAGCATGAAGGGATGAAGGTGATTGAGTACACACCTAGGTTCACAAACATTTCACACTACTCTCAGGACATGATCCATGATGGCTACATCTGAGATCGGTTGTTTGAGAAGGGAATCTATAGATATTTTTTTGATATAATAGCATCCTTATGCCTCTCCACCTATGTCAGGGTTCTATAGAAGAATCTTGTGACTGAGAGTTTTCTTTCAGAGAGATTCAATGTGGTTGGAGTTGGTAGTAGGTTCAACAAGGATGAGTCATCTTCAGTAATGGTCAAGCGCTAGAGATCTATGAACATGATATCCTTCTGTGAGAAGGATCATGCATCTGGTCCTATAAAGTGGGGACCGTACATAGCACCAAGGCTGGCTGGAGAGGTTCATCCACATGCTCGTGATGGAAAGAGTCGCATGGCATGAGACAGCCCCATGAGACATGCTGAGAACACCAGTAAGTTAGTAGGTGGACCACCATGGTAGAGATAGTACCGTGATTATGGTGGTCCCCAAGGAGGAGGTTTTGGTAGAGGAGTGTGAGGATCTAGTGGTTGGGATGACTTTTTGAGGTCTTTCCACCACCACTAGGTGGCCCACGTCAGGCTCAAGAAGCTGGTAGCTAGGTCCACATAAAGCAGCAAGCATTGGATCTCTACGATCCTAAAAAGGATGAGATGATAAGAAATACAACATAAATCCCTTATACTTTTTGTAGTATAACTTTTTATGCACTATGAGATGTAATATTTTCTCCTTGATCCTTGTATGAGGTTTTACAAAGGTGACATGGGGGATCGACATTTCCCTATATTGGGGTTGTTTGATGTAACATTAGATGCATAAAGAATATGGGTCCTTCCTCCCAATGAGCTGTGTTTTTATGATTCACACAAAACCATGAGTGCGATTACGTACCAACCAAACCAGATTGTATCGAGGTGTGGTGGATGATTCCATCTGACTTGCATAATCTGGGTGAGATTGTGTGATGGAGTGTCAGAGTACATCCTCACATTTCCAGTGGAGTTTTTCCGCTTGAAACTTTTTTCTCATAATTCCACAAGTGGGTGTGGTAGAGAGGATGTTTTAAATTCACTCTCCTTATAAGAGGGTCGAATACACATAGGGTATGCCACATTTTTTTCATGTCTATCTTCTTGTGGTTGGATGAGTTTAGTCACCTTCTTTGTTCATTGGTTCCGTTGCATGATCAACTTCAACCTTGGTACAACATATTATCAAGTACATGTCGAGGTGAGGATACCCCATGAACAGAATGATATAGATCACTATATAGTTCTAACAATGGTAGTATTTCCCCTGAGAATGTGGAGAAAATATCTTTTGGAAGAGTCCATTGTGGTTTTATTAGACAACTAGAGTCACATGTACGTCCCTACTCGGGGAGACTTGAACCTAAGATAGCAATGCTGGTTTAACATCATGAAGAACTAGAACATAGAGATGGTCTATACTCTATGAAAGGGAAATGTTGTAGCATATTCCATTAGATGGAAATCCTAGTCTCACCTAGTGTGGGGATTGTAAGGGTAATTAACTTCCCTGTATCTAACCCTGATGGAGTGGGAGGATATATTTTTCTTCAGTTTATGGTATTGGCACATTCTCTTCCCAAGCATATAATAGAGTCTCAGTTGCGATACATCAACTATTAAATCTGATGTGGTTGGATATCCATATTTTTTTACCAAATGGATATTTTGAAGGAGGGAATCATGAGACATTATTCTAGGGACAAGCAGTTATTCTAGCCATGATGAGAGATATATAGGTTTGTCGGGGGAAATATTCCATGAGTTTCATTAGATCGTTCGGGACTGTGAAAAGGGATGGTGAGGTTTCCTACCTCTTATTCCTACCCCCAATAGTTAGATTGAGTGAAAAATGTCTCCCACATGTCGTATCTAGGGAGATTCATTCATGTTACTATGCACATCATCAAGATGAGCATACCTTATATGGAGGGACCAGCCCTTTGATTCACATGTTGTCCCAGCACGGAAAACGTGTGGGTGTTCTTGAGAGTGGGAGATCTTGGTGTGAGGTCAGTATTCAGAGTTGTTTGTTTAGTTTTTCTTTTCAGGGATGGAAATATTGATAGAAAAAATGATGTAGAGACATGCTTCTTTCCAAATAATACCGTAAAATATTTCTAAATATTATTCAAGAGTGACGTATTGAGATGATGTGCTATTACGAGTCCTGTTGTGCCTGGAAGTAATTATATAAAAATATTAAATATGTTTTATATGAAAAACACACAATTAATCATATAAAATAGGATACCTCTTAAACTGTTGATCAAATCGAAAATTTGATACCACGGTTGGGTTTGGAATGCAGTGTTTACCCTAGGCATGACATAAAATAAGTCAGCGTTGGACGTCTAGATCCCTCACTTGTTGACGGTATGTTAAATGATTGATTAAACTATTAATTTAATAATTTAACCACACAAACATGAATAACACATGGACAGGGACTCAGATGAGAAATTTGAGACCACTGTTGAGTTCAAAATGTTGTTTTTACCCTAGGCTGGGTATAAACATTGTTGGAATCGGGAGTTCCGATTATGTGCCATTATTGATGTATAATTAAATAATTAAATAATTAATAATTAAATTATTTCATAAAAAATCCTATAACATAATTTATGGATATAAATCAAATTTTAGATTAATTCCAAAATAATCCTATTTTTTCAATAAAGACAAACCCCTCTTCTCTCCTCTCCTCTCCTTTTCGTGTATGAATGACGAATGATGAAGAAAAATGACGAAAGCCTTGGATCCAGACGGATTAAAGCGCAATGAATGCAACAACTCCTTCCAATGATTTCACAATAACAATCTTCATCAAAAATGGTCAATATGATCTTAGTCAGAATATTGATTGGTGTTTTTATGCCCTTGATTAAACATTGACCATGTTGATAATTGATTCTTCAATATTCACCCCCCATGCACCTATCAAATTGTGCAAAACGTGTTGTTTCATGATTTTCCATCTTACCCAAATGCTCGTTCTTGATCATTGGTCCAGGAACTATTGGAAAAATTCCAAAACAATGCTCATGTGCCCCCCCCCCAAATTCTCTACATTCTTCGTCGGCGGAACCCTACGGTTCCTGGCTCGACAATTGTCACGCGATCTGAGCGTGATCGGGAGCCCATATTTGGGGAGGATTCATGGAATGGTGGCGAAATTATTAGTGGATCGTAGATCTGGGATCATCACAAAAATGGATGATGAATCCCCATGTTTTATACTGGAACGGGTTTGAGAAATGGTGTGACACCATATAGAACAAATGGTGAGGCCGAGCAGTTCGGCCGGTGCGATCAGGATATGCCGCAGCATAGTTCGATGAGGTCGAGCTGGTCTGACAGATCGCGAGCGACTGCGGCATCTAGGAAAGGCAGTTTGGCATAGTGGAGCTGGTGGACTCTGGTAGTTTGTGGCGGTGCAACATTGGAGGTTCATGGTGGCGTTGTAGGGCGTGGCTTTAGAGAGCGGGATAGTTCGGAGAGGCGGTCGGGAGTAGCTCCAACAAGGAGGCTAGTGGGAGAAAGCTGAGTGTACTGGGTGGTAGGACCACATGACAGGAGAATGAATGGGGGGAGGGGAAACCCTTGAGGATGAAAAAAATTGAAAATAAAATAAACTAAAAAGGAAAATAATAATAACATTATTATTATTATTATTATTAATCTTTAAAAACCCTTTAGTTACGTTTGGGGAGTTTGACTAATTCTTTGTTAGTGAAGGTGAGCCCCCGATGACAATACGATCATTTTATGACCATTTCATCTGATTTTATCTGACTCTCATCCTGGGCCCACAAAATGCTCGAGAACTAATACATTTAATATTATTATTAAATATCTGACCCTCCATAACTCCAACGCTCGAAGTCCAAATGACTCACCATCAGTCGTGGCATAACTCTTTCATTAAGATGGTTAATTAAAGACCAATTTTGGACATTAAATTTGGTTCCATGGCTTGGGCCTATGAAACACCTAATATTATTATTATTATTATAGATACAGATTCTTGCATTTGTCATAACTATTCTATATGAAATTTAATTAGCATGCCGTTTCTGGAGTTTTGAACCTGGAAATGAGGATACTTTTCAAGGAAACTTTCAGGTACTCCACACAAAGGCGAGTTGTGGGATCTATTTTCTCTGTTCATGTGTGTTACGGTTAAATAGAGATTTTTCACCATGTATCCGTTTTGGACAAATGAGTAGTCCATATCTTGTGTTTTTTCAAGAGGATCGCAATGGTGTGAACCATTTAATTAATTTTGGAATTGATATGTGTGACCTATGAGATACATTTTGAGCATAATGTGGTATTGTAAAACATTTTCAATGGATGTTCATTTGGATTTGGTGGATAGTATTCCTCACATGTATTTCCATAAGGATAAAAATAGTGTGATCTCTTTGTATTTGTGGAGCCTTATTCGTGATATCATTAATTGTGGAAATGTGAAAGGAATATCGGTGGAAGATCCTTTTCAATGTGTTTCAAGCTAGATTCTTGTCTAGTAGTGTTCGATGATGGCATTAATTGTAGTGATGTATTTAGAATCACATGGTTTGTACTGTCTTACCCCCTAATGTGTCACCCATACGTGAGGCTGGGCAGTGGTGTTTTCCAATGACTCTTCAGGGCATACCCTCAAGTATATCGCCCTTAAGTAGGGATGGGCTATGACATTCACTGATGAATCTTCAAGGCATACAATTCATCCTATCACTCATTAGTAGGTTTGGGTAGTGGTGTTCAATGTTACCTCTTTAGGTCTTACCCTCCATTGGGGTTGGGCATTGGAATTCATTATTTACACTTCTAGGGTTACCCTGTAGTGGAGTTGGGCAGTGGTGTTCAATAACAAATCATGATGAGACATATTTTTACATACCATTGGACTCATGAGAAAGAGGGACACTTTTCCCACCAAGATGAGTCCTTGTGATAGGATCTAAAACCGTGCGGGTGAGTCAGTGCCGCCCAAAGAAGATAATATCAAGGTGTGGTGATTGAGTCCCTTTGTCTTGTAGTTCATAGTAGATATGTTGTCTTATAGGCATCTATGGTTTCTTTTGAGAATGTTGGATACTCTCATTCTTGGAATGAGCAGTGAGATGAATTTCCCCTTACTCTCTCCTTTGGGTTTCTTTGACTGAGAAAATATATATTCTATTTTCAGTTCTCACTCATTTGGTTTTGGTTACTCTTATTCTAGGAGGGGTGAATATGTGATATTTATGCCACACTCTTTATGTGTCTATCTTATCATGGTTAGATGAGTTTACTATAGCATCCCGCCTTTTTATCACATAAACTTTCATTTCATTTTACAAAACCGAGGATCTTTAAGGTTTAGTGTCTTGGAAACCATGAACTTTAAACATGAAAACATAAAACATTCTTCTAAAATACTTGAAAGGCTTCTCCTCATGTTCATCCTAGGTTCATTACTACATCACATAACCTGGGGACATACATCAAAAGAAAGGATGAGCAAAAAATCCCAGTAAGGGAACAAGAGAAACATTTTACATGTGAACTTGAGATACTTCAATAAGGTCATGAAAAGAACTTTAAGGCATGAGAATGAAATCACGAGGCATATCATAATAAAAATAAATTTTCATAACATGAAGATGTGGCTGAAACATTTAATATTGACAATCGTTTCGTTTCACCATGGTCCATCCCCAAGGTGTCGTTAAAAATTACCAAGGTTATTCACCAAGGCGTCGTTAAAATGGTCATCTCTAGAGATTAAGTCTTTACCCAATGCATTGGAGCGCTATCAGGGCGCACCCTTAAATTTTCCTTTATTATCATGTGAGACACATATATCATCATCAAACATTTCATAAATAACCCGTATAGAAAAAAATAAATGGGTTTCATTTCATAATAATAACGTTTTAAAAACTTCTTTAAAGACATGATCTTTACGTTACTTTAAAACCCAGAGAAAAGGAAGGTGGGTCTCATGTATGTAAATCCCATAATTTAAAATAGAACATTTTGGTATATATATGAATACCCCATTAGAAGAAAGATCTTTGAGTATTCACTTAATAATATAAAAGAACTTTAGAAAAAGAGAGAGACATTTTGAGATGGAAATTCTGCGGCATAATGGCTATGTTACGAGGTTTTAGAAGACATTAAAAAGAGAGGGAAAATGGGTAAAACATTCATAAATGACCCATAAAATAGTATATGGACAGAATAAGAAGGATACATGATAATGGTAATGAAATTTCAAGGACATACCATTTGAAATGAAAAACATGGAAGAAAGACAAAAATTAGATTTCTCTTATCAAAGTTCGGCAGCCTAACGACGTTACTTAAACTTCAAACACAATGATTTGAAAAGATCAAATAGGGTCTCTCATCATGTGAACATAAGAGTTCAGTATGATAGATATATAGATAATGCCCCAAAATAATTAAAAAGGAACTTGAAAGACTTGACATGAAAGTAGAACATTGAAAAGAATGAGAAGGGTGAAAGAATCCCCTAAAAAAAATCGGCAGCCTAATGGCGCCACTTAAAACATCAAAATACTGAATTGAAGAGATCAAATGGGGTCTCTCATCATATGAACATAAGAGTCCAGTATGATAGATATAGAGATCATACCCCAACATAACAAAAAGAAACTTGAAAAAATTGACACGAAAGTAGAACTTCAAAACGAGAAGGGTGAAGAACCACTTAAAAATTCGGCAGCCTAACGGCGCCACTTAAAACATCAAAATACTGAATTGAAGAGATCAAATGGGGTCTCTCATCATATGGAAATAAGAGTCCAGTATTATAGATATAGAGATCATACCCCAACATAACAAAAAGGAACTTGAAAGAATTGACATGAAAGTAGAACTTCAAAACGAGAAGGGTGAAGAACCACTTAAAAATTCAGCAGCCTAACGGCGCCACTTAAAACATCAAAATACTGAATTGAAGAGATAAAATGGGGTCTCTCATCATATGATCATAAAAGATAAGTATGATAAATTTAGAGGTCATACCCCAACATAATAAAAATGAACTTGAAATACATTACATGAAAATAGATCATGAAAAATGAGAAGGGAGAAAGAATCCATTACAAAAAATTTGGCAGCCTAACGGCACCACTTAAAACTTCATAAAAAGAAATAATGAGAGTCAGAGGGGATCTCTCATTATATGAACATGAAAAGGGCAGTAAGAGTAGTATAGAAGAACATCCTCCAACATAATAACATGGATCATAAAAGGAATGACATAAAAGAGGTTACTTGAAATAAAAGAGAGAGGTCGGATCCCTTACCTTAAAATGTAACTCTTAAACCTCAAAGGATGGGACCTTGAGGGCTTGGGGGCACCTTGGGAGGACTCCTTGGGAGGTAATGAGACCAGAAATTCGTTGGGGAAGAGTGGGGAGTCGAATGGATGAGAGGAGGGCTTGATATTTATAGGGAAAGTGGGGGGACAAGGCATTAATGGCCAAGGGACACCTCAAAAGTTGTTTTCTCAAAAGCATGGGCCCTCCCATGGTACTTCCCATAAAGTTAGGCCACATGGGGACCCCCACACAATAATTCATCACCCTTGGCCGGACAACCCTTACCAAAACTCATGAAATCATCATGACACAGTTATGATGTCATTAAATATACCGAAACCCTAAAACTGTATTTTCACTATTCACTGAAAATTCAACTTTCTCAGAAAAATCCCAAAATTTCACCTTAACCAAATATCAACGCTCTGATTAAAAATATGAACTCTATTTTATAAAAATAATTTTCTAAATATTTTTAATTTAATTTTTAAATAAAAATACTATTCACCGAAAATTCATTTTTTCAGAAAAAACCCAAAAATTACCATAACATAATATCGGTGCTCTGAGTTCAAAAATGAAATCCGTTTTATAAAAATAATTTTCTAAATATTTTTTAATTAAATTTTTAATTAAAAAACACTATTCACCTGAAAAAAACTAATACTTGAATAATAATTTATGAAACTGTTATTTAACCATTTTATTGAATCACATTACTTAATCAAGGTGCCTAGATTATATTAATACTTTCTTTAAGTGATATTACTAATCCGTTTGGTCATATTACTAATCCTAATCATAAAATCACTATTCATAATTTACTATTCATCAAAAATCAAGTTGATCTTATTAGACTCCAAATTTTGTACTGAACATAATTGTAGAAGACCATTTTTCGAAAATCATTACACATTTTTAATTATTTAAGGTTTACATAAACATTTTTAAAATATCCTTTTTCTAAAATTCATCAAAAATATGCATACTATATTTATCCGGTCATTTGAAAATTCATAAACTTCATCATAAGAAGAAATCCCAATTTTTATTTAAAACAAAGTATTACACAAGGCAGTTACGGTCTCCTTACATAGCCCCTTATCACACCAGCATAGGACCTAAGTGTAAGGTGTGCTAAGGTGAGAGAGTCCGAGGGAGGCTCGGCCAACATTTCCCGAGTAATAATTTCTATCAGTTTGAACTTCTCGCGAAGGAAATTCTGTTCTACTTCACATGATGAAGTTCGGCTTGGGTTTGGTCCAGAGCAAAGCCCAATGGTGCTACCTCCTTCCCAAGTTCTATTAGATGGGCTTCGATCGGTCCAAGACTACTAGGTGAGGCCATAGAATCTTCTTTCTATAATAATTAACCAAGATTACTTGTATTTAGAGACAATAATCAAAACATTTTGTTCAAAGCGGTCATATTGACCAATGGTCATATAACAGTCAGAACCCAATGGTCTCATTTTAATTATAATCATGTTTATCAAATAAAACATTTTTGTTGAGTATAAAAATAAAATAAAATAACACATGAAATTAGGAAACAAGATTTATTCAAAATTTCGGGTCGTTACAATCTTCCCCCCTTAAGAAATTGCGTCCTCGCAATTTTAAAAATTGGGTTTTGAAATTTCATTGAAAGTCCCACATCGAAAAAAGAGTCTGTGACACCATTACTTTAAATGAAAGAAAAGGAAGTACAAAGTCCACCATAGTTTACTCATACTAGGATTCCATGTAGGAAACATGGACATGGAGGAGAAAACAACGGGTCACGTCCTAAAGGAGAGTGATAGAAAACATGATTAGGAGGAAGTTAACCACCAGAAAATCCCAAAATTATGATGTGTGCAAGCAGTCTTTGATTACCTAGTAGGAAACGTAAACCAACAACGTTTTTGTTTTACGTTCCTTTTCATTACTTTGAAGAATTCATTTACAACATAGAACAAAAACATAAGGAAATATATCTACCTTCATGTAGAGTTTCATCCTTTAATAAGTTTCTACCCAAAACTAATATTTTCTATAAACTAAAAACTACTTGGTCTCATCAAAACAGAAGAATCATCTTCTAGAAAATCTCATAATCCACAAAAGATTAACTATATATTTCTTTCATCTTTAAACATTATCCCAAAAACCGAAAGGGTACGGTAAAACAACTCTTCAAAAAGAAATAATCCCATAGGAATGGAAACTACTTTTAAATCTTCAAAGTTCCATGGTACTACCCAAATTTCATCATAGTCCATTCCATAAATAACGGTCCTTAAAATTCCTCAAAATAAACCAAACTAAGATTGAAACCCAAATACAAGAAGGATTTGATAACATAGTCTTCCAAAATAAACTTCATTGTTCATCTCCAAACAACATCAACCACTCCTAACATCTTATAACAAAAGTATCTAACCTAAACATATTTAACCCAAGATAGGTTAATCATTCCCATAAGTAACCTAAATTACTATAAGTCCACCTTAAATTCATAGATTCTTCAAATATAAGTCATCCTTACTCCTCAATGAAAATACCGTTGTAATCTATTTACCTCGATCATATAGGGTCCCCAAAATAGTGAACGTCTTCCAAAATAAAAATCATATTTTAATCCCCTAATCATCTCTGTCATATTAATACGGCAATCATAGCATTTCTTATCACATTGGTTGTTGAGACATGTTCTTCCATTTCCCGCCATTAACTAAGAAAAGAACTATAATTAGGGGCTTAAATACTTAGCCAATAATCATGAAAAGAAACTTAAAGCATATAAGGATAACTTTTAGTTGAAAAGTATACCCTAACATGTGATCCCCTAGGTTCCCATCTAGGTTATACATGATCATATATTCTTATGTGAATCTTTATTTTATTTTATCTTTGTTCCTTTAACAATGGTTCATACTAAGCTTATGAATTTACCAAAGCATATCCCTCGGGAGTGTCGTAACCAAGAGTGCAGCAAGACCCGTTGTCATGTACCAGTTCCCATTCGAGTCTAGCTCAAAGCGGTGTTTTCGGGTTTTACCCCTATGTACATCTGTTCCAAATCCACCTCTACCTGCTCGTATCCAGACAGGGATGTATTTGCTTGGAAACCCCTTACTCAATACTCACCAAAATACCAAGAAGATTTCCAATATTTTAACTTTTTTATAGGCTTCTTCCTAAAGTTTTCATATCCTAATTTCCACAAATAACTAAACCATCCTTTGATACCAACTATAGCATCCCGCCTTTTTATCACATAAACTTTCATTTCATTTTACAAAACCGAGGGTCTTTAAGGTTTAGTGTCTTGGAAACCAGGAACTTTAAACATGAAAACATAAAACATTCTTCTAAAACACTTGAAAGGATTCTCCTAATGTTCATCCTAGGTTCATTACTGCATCACATAACCTGGGGACATACATCAAAAGAAAGGATGAGCAAAAAATCCCAGTAAGGGAACAAGAGAAACATTTTACATGTGAACTTGAGATACTTCAATAAGGTCATGAAAAGAACTTTAAGGCATGAGAATGAAATCACGAGGCATATCATAATAAAAATAAATTTTCATAACATGAATATGTGGCTGCAACATTTAATATTGACAATTGTTTCGTTTCACCATGGTCCATCCCCAAGGTGTCGTTAAAAATTACCAAGGTTATTCACCAAGGCGTCGTTAAAATGGTCATCTCTAGAGATTAAGTCTTTACCCAATGCATTGGAGCGCTATCAGGGCGCACCCTTAAATTTGCCTTTATTATCATGTGTGCCACATATATCATCGTCAAACATTTCATAAATAACCCATATAGCATAAAATAAATGGGTTTCATTTCTTAATAATAACGTTTTAAAAACTGCTTTAAAGACATGATCTTTACGTTACTTTAAAACCCACAGAAAAGGAAGGTGGGTCTCATGTATGTAAATCCCATAATTTAAAATAGAACATTTTGGTATATATGTGAATACCCCATTAAAAGAAAGATATATGAGTATTCACTTAATAATATAAAAGAACTTTAGAAAAAGAGAGAGACATTTTGAGATGGAAATTCTGCAGCATAACGACTATGTTACGAGGTTTTAGAAGACATTAAAAAGAGAGGGAAAATGGGTCAAACATTCATAAATGACCCATAAAATAGTATATGGACAGAATAAGAAGGATACATGATAATGGTAATGAAATTTCAAGGACATACCATTTGAAATTAAAAACATGGAAATAAGACAAAAATTAGATTTCTCTTATGAAAGTTCGGCAGCCTAACGACGTTACTTAAACTTCAAACACAATGATTTGAAAAGATCAAATAGAGTATCTCATCATGTGAAAATAAGAGTTCAGTATGGTAGATATATAGATAATGCCCCAACATAATTAAAAAGGAACTTGAAATACTTGACATGAAAGTAGAACTTTGAAAAGAATGAGAAGGGTGAAAGAATCCCCTAAAAAAAATCGGCAGCCTAACGGCGCCACTTAAAACATCAAAATACTGAATTGAAGAGATCAAATGGGGTCTCTAATCATATGAACATAATATTCCAGTATGATAGATAAAGAGATAATACCCCAACGTAACAAAAAGAAACTTGAAATAATTGACATGAAAGTAGAACATCAAAACGAGAAGGGTGAAGAACCACTTAAAAATTCGGCAGCCTAACGGCGCCACTTAAAACTTCAAAATACTGAATTAAAGAGATCAAATGGGGTCTCTCATCATATGAACATAAGAGTCCAGTATTATAGATATAGAGATCATACCCCAACATAACAAAATGGAACTTGAAAGAATTGACATGAAAGTAGAACTTCAAAACGAGAAGGGTGAAGAACCACTTAAAAATTCGGCAGCCTAACAGCGCCACTTAAAACTTCAAAATACTGAATTGAAGAGATAAAATGGGGTCTCTCATCATATGATCATAAAAGATCAGTATGATAAATTTAGAGATCATACCCCAACATAATAAATATGAACTTGAAATACATTACATGAAAATAGATCATGAAAAATGAGAAGGGAGAAAGAATCCATTACAAAAATTTCAGCAGCCTAACGACACCACTTAAAACTTCATAAAACGAAATAATGAGAGTAAGAGGGGATCTCTCATTATATGAACATGAAAAGGGCAGTAATAGTAGTATAGAAAAACATCCTCCAACATAAGAAGATGGATCATAAAAGGAATGACATAAAAGAGGTTACTTGAAATAAAAGAGAGAGGTCGGATCCCTTACCTTAAAATGTAACTCTTAAACCTCAAAGGATGGGACCTTGAGGGCTTGGGGGCACCTTGGGAGGACTCCTTGGGAGGTAATGAGACCAGAAATTCATTGGCGAAGAGTGGGGAGTCGAATGGATGAGAGGAGGGCTTGGTATTTATAGGGAAAGTGAGGGGACAAGGCATTAATGGCCAAGGGACACCTCAAAAGTGGTTTTCTCAAAAGCATGGGCCCTCCCATGGTACTTCCCATAAAGTTAGGCCACATGGGGACCCCCACACAATAATTCATCACCCTTGGCCGGCCAGCCCTTAAAAAAACTCATGAAATCATCATGACACAGTTATGATGTCATTAAATATACCGAAACCCTAAAACTGTATTTTCACTATTCACTGAAAATTCAACTTTCTCAGAAAAATCCCAAAATTTCACCTTAACCAAATATCAACGCTCTGATTACAAATATGGACTCTATTTTATAAAAATAATTTTCGAAATATTTTTAATTTAATTTTTAAATAAAAATACTATTCACCGAAAATTCATTTTTTCAGAAAAAACCCAAAAATTCCCATAACATAATATCGGTGCTCTGAGTTCAAAAATGAAATCCGTTTTATAAAAATAATTTTCTAAATAATTTTTAATTATATTTTTAATTAAAAAACACTATTCACATGAAAAAACTAATAGTTGAATAATAATTTATGAAACTGTTATTTAACCATTTTATTGAATCACATTACTTAATCAAGGTGCCTAAATTATATTAATACTTTCTTTAAGTGATATTACTAATCCGTTTGGTCATATTACTAATCCTAATAATAAAATTACTATTCATAATTTACTATTCATCAAAAATCAAGTTGATCTTATTAGACTCCAAATTTTGTACTGAACATAATTGTAGAAGACCATTTTTTGAAAATCATTACACATTTTTAATTATTTAAGGTTTACATAAACATTTTTAAAATATCCTTTTTCTAAAATTCATCAAAAATATGCATACTATATTTATCCGGTCATTTGAAAATTCATAAACTTCATCATAAGAAGAAATCCCAATTTTTATTTAAAACAAAGTATTACACAAGGCAGTTACGGTCTCCTTACATAGCCCCTTATCACACCAGCATAGGACCTAAGTGTAAGGTGTGCTAAGGTGAGAGAGTCTGAGGGAGGTTCGACCAACATTGCCCGAGTAATAATTTCTATCAGTTTGAACTTCTCGCGAAGGAAATTCTGTTCTAGCTTCACATGATGAAGTTCGGCTTGGGTTTGGTCCAGAGCAAAGCCCAATGGTGCTACCTCCTTCCCAAGTTCTATTAGATGGGCTTTGATCGGTCCAAGACTACTAGGTGAGGCCATCGAATCTTCTTTCTATAATAATTAACCAAGATTACTTGTATTTAGAGACAATAATCAAAACATTTTGTTCAAAGCGGTCATATTGACCAATGGTCATATAACAGTCGGAACCCAATGGTCTCATTTTAATTATAATCATTTTTATCAAATAAAACATTTTTTTTGAGTATAAAAATAAAATAAAATAACACATGAAATTAGGAAACAAGATTTATTCAAAATTTCGGGCCGTTACATTTACTCTCTTATTATAGGTAAAAATACTCTATGATAAGTTCATATTCTCACATTTTTCTGCTCCTTTTGTTTGTATGAGATCACTTCACTCTCTTATGATGTTTACTCCACTCCTTTTACTGTACCATGTCATATCTACTACTTTCATTTTCAATGTATCGATTATGGCTCCCCAATCTTTTTTTGGGGAGTCCTACTAAGTATTTTTACACTCTCCCCTGCTTGGGATTTTCCCAGCATTTGTCATACATTACAAACAATAGACAGGTTGATCGGGAATCCAAATGGGATTAGGAATATGGGTGCTTATGTCGTGTATAATGGTCGAATCTTAGGTTCCTTGAGTGGGGATCTCTAAACTATTTTACTTTTTAGTTACTTCTAGGTAGTGTCATTTTTCTGGTTCAGCATGTATTTTATCCTTTTCCCCCTTTTAGTTTTTTGTATTGTGCTTGTATTATTTCGTGGTTCATACGAGTTTGGTTTTCCAATAGGAGTGTTGCACCCTTTTTTCATTTCCCTCTACACATTTTCATTATGTTGGTTGCATGTGTGTATATTGGTTCATAAGAAAAGGCCTCCCCAAGTTTGGTGTTCCTTCAGTGCTAGTTTCCATCCCATTGCCTATAGAGCTAGGCTTGGGGTAGTTGCGGCTTGATCCCCAGCTTTGGTAGGGTCATGATAATACACACTATTAATGGGTGTCATTATAGTAGGATTGATAGGTTCTTTTAGTTCAATGAATATAACAACACCCCTATACAAATATTTGTATATACTCTCTCAATATTAGAATTGAGCAACATTCTTCTTGTGGTTTCTATCAATCTAAATTCCATGATATAATATACATTATCTTCTCAAATTAATAATTCTTATATTACTCTCCCTAATTGTGGGGAAATTGTTAAGAAAGAATGGAAAGTGTAGAGTTATATCACCCAACTCAATATTTTATAAAAAAACTAAAAAAGGGTAAATATATTTTTTAATAATATAGAAAGACATTATTCTCTAAATTAGATGATATAATCAAATATATTGAATTGGATATTATTTAATGTTAAATAATTCATTATATTAATAACATTCCCTGCCATAAGGGTGGATAAATCCCCTCTAAATTAGATTCCATATCATTCACAAGGAACTGATTAGAACGAACCAATATATTGTAAAATGGTTTAATTATGGTGATTGGTGGGGAAAAATCCCACAAAGTTATATTGCATAATTTCATGGTTGAAAATGTTTGTTAAAAAAGAGGCTTTTAAGGAAATTTGGGTATTCCTGAGATATTTTTAACATGGTATGTTGAAAAAGATCTATTACAAAGGAATAGATTCCTTGGAATCCATATAGAAAATTGTGTACACAAGCTGATGTTGTTTCCCAATGTTTACCATATTTTTGGGGTGTAAAATTTGGAGTATGAATATCATCACAAAAAGTTTCTTTCCTTGAAGGAATTATGAAAATACCAAAAATACTTGACATTAAATAATAATGATATTTGAGAAGTTTTTATACAATGGCATGAAGATTATAATGGTGTGATTTATGATTATAATGAGCATCATGAATGGTGAAGGTTAGGATCTTTTTGAGTGGAGCATCGTGGCAAAGCGAATAGTTTGTTGGTAATCTCATTGATTATGACAAGAATCGTGAATGGGAAATTTCCATGGAGATTTTTGAAAAAGGGAACATCATGGATGAATAGAGGGAGAATCCAGAAATGGTAATGATGTGGCTCAAAAGGATCTGGAATCAGTGGAAAAGGCAACATGTAGGCCTCTACCCCCTTCAGTAGTGCAGTGAGATTTAATGGATATTTTGAGCCTCTAGAATTGTGAAGGGGGTTTCCAATGATGGTTTGAAAAGTAGTTTCATGTGAATAAGTTTTTTAAAGATATATATCCAACCAAATGTATTGATCATTGAGAATGTAAAGGAATTCATGAAGGCCAAGTAGGCTTTTCAAAAGGAAGGAGATTCGTGAACGCTAGTTGAGTTTCCAAAAAGATGTGTTCTTCATGAAGGCTAAGTGAGATTTGTGAAAGGAAGGTGTAATTCACAAATTCTAAGTGAGCCTTGTGAAAGGTAGTAGCTTTGAAAAGTCTATTTGAGCTTTGTAAAAGAGGATCTTCATGAAGGTAGTGAGCATTGTGAATGTTTTTCAAAAGGCATTTATCGATACATCTATTATAAAAGTGGTATTCATCAGTAGATAAATGTGGGGAATCAATTGAACATCCATATAAAACAGAGGACATATCAATTAAAGATAGTTAAAGGACCTACAAGTGTATAAACTATGACTAGTTCTCTTCCAAGAGCAGTGATCGAAGGAAGAGGAAGAAAGTGATCAGTTCCACTGGAAGTGATCTTGAGAAAGAGACATAAGAAGTGATCCTTGGGAATGCTAATAAACACTGTAAAGATAGTGAGCCTTGGTATAAATGAGATATAGCCAGAACCATCATTATTGGAATTGAGCCTTAGTGAATTTTGTACAATCGGCATATCATCATTGTATTCTACATGGATGTAGCCTAGTGATGGTGAGCCAAGAAAAAATTGTGGCATCCTATGCATACTTTCCTACATTACATTCAAAGAGTCATCATTTGATAAAGAACGCAATAAAAAAAATCATTAAATAATAAGTGAAAACAAAGTGGACCTTATAATAAATAGGTCAAGATATAGTAGGGAGGGAATAACTTCTAAAAAAATATACATAACCTGATTCACTCACCACCCCCTCTGGATATCTAGTCCTCTTTTAGACCTAATAATGTTTATCATATGGTTGATTTATTTTATCATAGTTGTTTTCTACAACATTATTCAGCTGATTATTGAAGTTAAATATTAAGTCTTCTCTTATCTTGGTGTGACATGGAAATGGGAAGAACTTCAAAGAAGAAGAATAAATCTAGTGGAATTCCCCAGGGTGTAAGTGTTTATGGAAATAATGTGATTCAGTTGAATTAAAAAAGTATTCAACTAATGATTGATTTTTTAAGAATCAGACAGTTCAACTGTTTACTCACACAATAATGCTGCGAGAATGAGTGGACAACCGGATATTCCAAGTGACACTAGAATAAATAATGAAGAATAAATTGCAACAATACCATTAGTAGAAGTTCACTATGTGATAAATGAATTGGAACAGAAATTGGATTATGAAATTAAATCTATGAATATCATAATCCAAGTGTTGGAATTTTAGATCAAAGATCTAAAAGGATTAAATAAAAGGCTTATCGATGTGGCTATTTATCTAAGGGATAAGAATGATTCCCAATCTGAAGAACTGAAAAATATGTCTAAAAATATAGAAACACTTAAATCTAATGATAAGGGAAAGAAAATGAACTTTGATGGATTTCAGAATCTAAAAACCAAAAATGTTGATATTGTTACACAGCTATCAAAACAAGTTTCGGAGATTCATAGGATAAAATAAAAGAATTTATGCTGTAATGATTCTATTACTCAGTTGATTTCTAAAATAATTAATAAATCTAACATGATGGATAACCTCTCGCGAGAACTAGAAGATGATATGACTAATGGGAATAATGTCAAGAGATAACATAATTCTTATATTGAATCAAGTGATTATAATATCCCACAATTGAGAGAAGATAGAGAATAAAGAAAGAAAGAAGTGTAGCAATCGAATGCCAAATGAAAAACCATATTGAAATATTATTTTTACTTACTAATATACATTCGATTGGCTGGTGATAATGAAATGAAAATAAAATATTCTATTTATAATGAGAAAAATGAAAGGATTCTCTCATCTCAAAGCCCATGTAGTTTGTTAAAATATAGTGTTTCATATGATGAACCCTCTCCCTTGCTTGATAAGAAGTGAGCTATGAACAGTTCTAGGAATATGAAAAGTCATATAGGTGATGAACACAAACCTAAAAAAACTTTTACAATAAGTGATGACATCATGAGCTATTTTGTTGGGATTCATGGTCATACGTTATGTTTTTTATAAATCCTTTGACTATATTTTAAATTGTAAAGGCATAAATGTTCTCAAATCTAAGAATAAGAAGAAGAATATTGATAAGTTTGAAATAATAGTCTCTTAGAAGAAAGTATACATTAAATGATACTACTTTAGAAGAATGGGACACACCATGAATATGCTTTAAGAAGCCTAGAAGATTAATCATAGAAGAAGAAATCATGTTATATCAATATCATATCCACGAAATGATTACACGAGGTATGTTTTAATGGGATATGTTTCATATATTCTAGTCATGGGTATTTGGAAAGATATTGAATATGGAAGAAATTGAAGAAGTAAATGGTACTTGGAAGGAGGTCCATGACTCTAGTGGTGTATAACGAGAAAGCCTATAATGGAATACAACAAGATAGGTTGAAAAATAGCTTTACATCCTAAGACTATACACAAGGAGGAAAACAGAAGGTTTGTCAATAATCTCCTTTACTATACTCACAACAAGACTCGGGGAAATAATTTGAATGAAAATGGAAGAAAAAGGGAGGAGCTACTCTAGTTTTGACTAAGAAGAATGTAGGTTTAGTTAATAACCCACCAGTAATAACAAATAATGTGGAGAATTAAATATATGATAAAATAAAAATTAATAAATATTTTCTCCACAATCTCAAATGTGTCATAAGGAAATAATTAAAAGATTTTTAAATATCCCTCCAATTTTGGAATAAGTAAGAGAAGAAGACCAGTGGAGATATTATTTCTCAAAAAGAGAATCATCAAAAATGGCATTAGTGTGGAGCCTCAAGGAAGGAAATTTCTATTGGGAGGTATAAAGCTACAATTATGAAAAAGATCAAACCCACAGAACACAAACATCAGAAGAAGACTCAGAATGTGGGTAATGAATGTTTACCTGTATGGCCAGAATAGTGGAGGTTGGCTGGGAAGGTGGAACTAGCACAGAAGGAGTATAGTACATTGTAAGAAAGTGTCAAATGGGAGATCCATCAGGATCGACCAAAACCCTCTTCTTGTGCATTTTAGATAATCCCCTCACTCTCTGTTTATAAATGTTATTAACTAAGGTTCACGTGTTTTATGTTTATGGGGAGATATGATCCAAGGGAAAGTGTCATCAAAACATAAAAAATTGTTATGTGATATAATCTAGAATTTTGACTAATTCAAATTAGTTGTAAGAGATGACAAATTAATCTGGATGATTTCCTTGGAAAGATTTAATAGATTAGAGGTTATTTTGATGGATCATTGAAAAGTTCAATATGATAATAAGTTATGTAGGATAATAAAAATGATTATGAGACTAAACATTGGGCACAAAAATAAGAGGAGTTTCAAATCATAGGGTGGAATAAATCTCCTAATCAGATTCAAGATCTCAGTGGGATATAAAGAATGAAAACTTTATATCATATGAAAATGGATGATTGATGGGGGAGAAGCAGAAAAACTCATGTTTTTCATGATTATATATTTTTCTCTAACTATATGGTATCAGATAAAAATTTTCATGATACCAAGAAGAAATGAGAGAATGTAAAAAATTTCTCAATATGAGGTTAAAAAGTTATTTTAAATCAATGATGTCACTACACTAGATAATTTACAGAATATTTAATGGAATAGTTAATAGTTTCTATATTTCAGCAACAATGAGGTATAAACATAGGGTGAGTAGAAGTATAAAATAATGATTCAGATGAAGATAACAATGATTAGAATGAGGAATTTAAATCTATATATGCATAAAAACTAAATAGTCGAGATGAAAATTTTAGGAACAGTATCATTGGTGATCTGATAGTTCTAGTTCCAGCATAATGAACTATGTCATTACTATAGGAATCCATCCTATCATAGGAATAGACTAAATTTTTTCATAAAGGAGTAGTATTTGAGAACTTGGATTAGGCTATCAGCAAAGCGCTTAACCAAATAGAAAAGAATCATGCACGGGAGATTTTTTAGACCTTCAAACTATAATGTCATTTGAACTAAATGGGTCTTTTGTATCACGATCACTAATGATTGTATGGTGATTAAAAAAAAATCAGGGCTAGTTTTCAAAGGGTATATGCAGATAAAAGATATCAATGTTGATGATAAATTTTCACCTGTTTCAAGGCCAGAAACAATCTGATCATTTTTGTCTATTCTAGTGCAATGAATGTTCAATAACTACTGGAAATTAACCATTTACCAATGGTTCCAAACCGTTGGTAAAGTCTGGATAACCATGGGTATAATATATTCCACTGGTTATCCAAACTGTAGGTAAGTAAGCTGTTGGGAAAACAAATGGTAACAGTTTTTGGAAAACCATTGGTATATGATAGGAAATATACATTATACCAATGATTATGTCAAACCGTTGGTATAAATTTTCACCAAATGTTTGAAACCGTTGGTAAACATACTATTCCAATGGTTTCAAACCATTGGAAAATATATTTGTAAATATATTTACAAATGGTTTACACAAATATTTGTTATATATAAACATTTCACCTATATCTCAATGGTTTATAAAACATTGGAAATGTTTTTACCAACATTTCTCTTACAACCATTGGTATAAAACACATTCACAACCCTATGAAGATAGTTGTAAACTATAGGCATAGGCTTTCTTATGTAATTCAGGCCGCAGCCTGCTGCTTTGTATTACACTGTGATTTCCATTAGCAGGCTTCCCTTTCTACATTTCCATCTTCCCCAACTCAAATTACCTACAACAAACAACTTTAACACACATATATACACAATTAATTCTTATTAATTTAACATATAATGCACCCTTAAACTATACGCATACCGAATTAAAACAAAATTCATAAGGTAATTATAAATATAAATAATTGATTTAGAATTCAATTCAGAATTAGGATGACAATTTCATGTGCAATCTAGAATTCAATTCATAATTGAATACTGAATTGAATACATACATAATTTAATTATCAATTATGAATACAATACATAAAAACAGAAAACATAATTATATGTGTTATACAGAATTAAGAATACATACAAAATTTCATTTTGTATAACACATACATGATTGAATTGAGAAATTAGAATTTAATAACCCCAAAATAAGGAAATGGATAAATGACTTCAACCAAACACAAATATATTGTCCCATGGTTGGCGGTGTCTTTGAACATAGAGATGTTGATAATGGGTGTGTATTAATGAGTTTGTGTGACTTAGGGAATGTAGTTGTCCTTGCCATACTAAATTCCATGTTTTTTAGAATTTTGGTAGGAGTTCGGCACTTGAGAAGTGGATTGTGTGAGGATATACCATGGATCCGTGTGCTAAAGTATAAACACAATCTGAATACATTTGTATGGTTTTCAGTATGCCAGTTGTTTTTACTTAAAATGATGTCCATTTGAAACAATAGTCATGCACTTAGAATGATACGGGCCCCACTGTGCCTCTGATTAAGGTGGGGTTAACTCGTACACGTTACATATGACCCATGGGTCATTGTCCTAAAGTATCAACACAATATGAATGTGTTTGGTCGGTTTTCTGTATTCCAGTTGTTGTTTTCACTTAAAATTTTGTCCATTTAAAATAAAAGTGAGACACTTTGAGTGGTACCGGCCACACTATTCCTTGGATGTAGGCGGGTTTGACTCTTAGATGTCACAAATGACCCATGTATCATTGTGCTAAAGTATCAACACAATCCTAATACGTTTGGTTGGTATTCCATATTCCAGTTGTTTTTACTTAAAATGATGTCAATTTAAAAAAAAAGAGATACACTTTGAGTGATACTAGCCACACCGTGCCTTGGATTTAGCTGGGGTTGACTCGTGCATATCACAAATTACTCATGGATCGTTGTCTAGAAGTATCAATACAGTCTAAAAGTGATTGGTCGATCTTCTGTATGCAAGTTGTTTTCACATAAAATCTTGTCCATTTTAAATGAAAGTAAGACAGTTTGAGTGGTACCAGGAACAGCGTGCCTCATATTGAGGTGGGGTTGACTCATACACGTCATAAAATGACCCATGGATCGTTTTCCTAAAGTATCAAAAGAATCCGAATGTGTTTGGTCAGTTTTCGGTATTCCAGTTGTTTTTTCTCACTTAAAATGTTGTCCATTCAAATAAAAGTGAAACACTTTAAGTGGTACTGACCACACAATGCCTCGGATTGAGGTGGAGTTGACACGTACATGTCACAAATGAACCATGTATATTTGTTCTAATGTATCTACACAATCCGAATATGTTTGGTTGGTTTTCAATATTCCTATTGTTTTTACGTAAAAGGGTGTCCATTTTAATCAAATAAAAGACAATTCGATTGATACTAGCCACACCATGCCTTGGATTGATATGGTTTTTACTCATACACATCATATATGACCAATGGATCATTTTCCAAAAGTACCAACCCAATCCAAATTCGTTTGGTCGATTTTCTGTATGCTAGTTGTTGTTTTCACTTAAAATGTTTTCCATTTCATATAAAAGTGAGACACTTAGAGTGGTACTGGACACACCATACCTCATATTGATGTGGTTTTGACTTGTACAAGTCCAAAATGACCCATGGATCCTTTTGAAAAAGTATCAACACAATCTGAATATGTTTGGTCTGTTTTCCGTATGCTAGTTATTTTTACATAAAATGCTGTCCATTTTAAACAAAAGACATAAATACACATCGAGTGATACCAGCCACACTATGCCTGATATGGAGGCGGAGTTGACATGTACACATCACAAATGACCCATGGATCATTTTTAAAGTATCAATAAAATCCTAATGTGTTTGGTCAGTTTTCTGTATTCTAGTTGTTGTTTTCAGTTAAAATGTTGTCAATTTCAAATAACATTGAGACACTTTGAGTGGTACCGGCCACTCCGTGCATTGGATTATTTTGGGGTTGACTCGCACACGTCATAAATGAATCATGGATCCTTGTTCTAAAGTATGAACACAATCCGAATATGTTTGTTTGGTTTTCTATATGCCAGTTGTTTTTTCTTAAATGGGTGTCCATTTTAAACAAAAGAAAGACACTTCGAGTGATACCAGCCACACCATGCCTCATATTGAGGAAAGGTTGGATTTTACATGTCACATATAACCCATGGATCATTTTCGTAAAGTATCAACACTATAAAAATGTGTTTGGTTGGTTTCCCTTATACCAGTTGTTGTTTTCACCTATAATGATGTCCATTTGAAATAAAGGTGAGACACTTTGAGTGGTACAGGCCACACCGTGCCTCGGATTGATGCGGGGTTGACTAATATATGTCACAAATGACCCATGGATCTTTTTGATAGAGTATCAACACAATATGGATATGTTTGGTCAGTTTTTTCTATGTCTGTTGTTTTTACTTAAAACAGTGTCCATTTTAAACAAAAGAGAGACACTTTGAGTGATACCGGCCTCACCGTACCTCAGATTGAATCGGGGTTGACTCGTACAAGTCAAAAATGTCCCATGTATCGTTTTCCTGAAGTATCAATACAATATGAAATAATATGACCAGTTTTCCGTATGTATGTTTTTTTCACTTAAAATTGTGTCCATTTAAAATAAAAGTGAGACATTTTGAGTAGTACCGGCCACACCATGCCTCTAAGTGAGGAGGAGTTGACTCGTACACATATGAAATGACCCATGGATTGTTTTTCCTAAAGTATCAACAGAATATGAATGCATTTGGTCGGTTTTCCATATGTCAGTTGTTGTTTTAACTTAAAATGTTCCCCATTTTAAATTAAAGTTAGACACTTTGAGTGGTACCGGCCACACCGTGCCTCAGATTGAGGCGGGTTTGACTCATAGACATCAAAAATTACCCATATATCATTTTTCTAAAGTATCAGCACAATAAAAGGCTCCCAAAATCTCTTAAAAGTTGATCTCCATCAATCCTTGGGCGTTTTGAGTATCGTCAAGTGCAGATTAAATATCATTGTGAGTCTAATCCCCACCTTTCTTCCACTTTTTGATTAAGGTTTTCACTCTTCTCTCGTCTTATTATAAAGTTATAAACCCTTGTTTTCCATTGGGGTTTAGGGTGAATATTGAAGATATATTAGATCGGGATCCGAGACACCAAATTAAGAGTTTTATTGTCTCCGAAATCAAGGTGGGTGGTCCTAAGCCTTTGGTGAATTGTCATGATGTTTTATATATGATGAATAGTCGATCTCCCATTGTTGGGATGTCGGGTCTGGGGGTTGTCCGGTGTCCAGGGAGGGGGGGCTGTCCGAGGGGGTTGTCCAGGGTCCAGGAAGGAGGGTGGGGGTTGTCCAGGGTCCAGGGAGGAGGGCGGGCTGTTTAGGGTCCATGAAGGTGGGGGGCTGTCCAGGGAGTTCCCAATCACAAAAAAACTCTACAAACATCATCAATATAAACCTTCATAAAAAATAACACATAAAAACATCCTAGCTTGCATAATACACTGCTTACACCTGCATAAAAAATACACAAAAAAAGAGCACAAAAAACAGACACACTGAATAACACACTACATATCACACTGCATAATACACTGCATACACCTCACTGCATATACCAGCATAAAAATAGCACAAAAAACATATAAAAACATACATCAAACACCACAAAAACACCTTCAATATCCCCAAAAACACATATGTCCAAAGAGAGTGGAGGGGGTTTTCCGGGGTCTAGGGAGGAGGGAGGGGGATTTCTAGTGTCCAGGGAGGAGGGTAGGGGTTTTCCAGGGTCCAGGAAGGAGGGGGATGTCCGGGGTCCAGGGAAGAGGGTGGGGGATGTCCGGGGGGATGTCTGGGGGGATATTCGGGGTCCAATATGGAGGGTGGGGAGGCTGTCTGGGGGGGGGGCTCTCTAAGGGGCTCTCTGGGGTCCAGGGAGGAGGGTGGAGTTGCTATCCGGGGGCTATCTATGGGGCTCTCAGGGGGCTATTCGGGGGGATATTTGGGGTCATGGGAGGTGGGTGGGGGCTGTTCGGGGGGCTGTCTAGGGTCAAGGGGGGAGGGTGGGGGCTGTCGGGGGGCTATTCGGGGGGCTTTCCTGGGTTCATGGGAAGGTATTTACATATTTTCTGAGAAATTTATTTCAATTTTAAAAAGAATTATTTTATTATATCAACTTATAATCAGACCACGAATTCTCTAAGTTCCAATAAAAATTTACAATTTCATTAAATTAGGGGGATTTCACAACATCAATTCTTTTTAAAAACAAATAATTCATAGTATATAAATAATCATTTAAATCATTTAGTATCTCATTTTTTATCAATAATTAAATTTAAAGTTTCATTTATGGAAAAAAATAGTATGGAACTGCGAATGTTTTATCAATGTTCAAATAAACACCCACAATTGGAAAATCCATGAATATAGGGTGGGTGGGCTGTCCAAGGGGGTGGTCAGGCTATCCACGGAGGTGGCGAGGCTGTCTAGCGGGTACGGGTTGTCCTGGGGGTGGGGGAATCCAGGGGGTGGGGGCTATCTAGGGGAGGGGTGAATCAATAACATCAAATCATCAAGACATGTTTTATTATTTATAGATAGGAAAATAAAGACATTATGACCTACCTAATCACACATATATTCAGGAACAAAAATCAATAAACATAAAAGGTTAGTAATATTAGTCAAAAATGTAACTGATCAATCTGTCCCTCATCACCATCACTATCTTCACCATCATCATCACCCTCACCCTCATCCTCTTCGGCATCCCCATCATAGTCCCTGCCCTCCTCCCCACACTCGGCCTCAGCCTCGGCCTCCTCATCGTCATTGTCTCAACCAGCAATATAACTGCCACCTGGTGCACCATATATAGAACGCATCGATGACATATATTCATCACAAGCAGTGCTGGCCTCTCGTGGAAGTGTTGGACATAAAACTTCCATCAGTTTCATAGATGTAGTGTTTTCCCTAGTAGACTGTTCTGTCATCTCTGTGGCCCTTCTTTCAGCCTGTTCTGCCTATGACTTAACCTACAGCAACTTGTCGTCACCAAAACTTGTACCTGAGGAGGGCCAATACCTCGTCGGAACTATACTCTTCCCAGGTCAGCAGTGTACTCTACCAGGGTGCTCATCTCCCAACACCTGATGTAAGTGATCATTTGGCACACAATTTCCAGGTTCCTAGGCATAAAGGTCCTCTAAAGTAGATTGTTACACATATAAATAGATTATTAAGTTAAAAATAGAGTTTAAATTATAAATCTATAAAGTAAAACTTACAATCTTCTACTGAGTCGGTTCACTAACCGTGTAACGACCCAAAGTTTCATTAATGGAAAATCCCTCTTGATCCAGTTAAATGTTTCTTTATGAAAAATGTTTTTATAAGATATCAACTTTTTAGTTTTACTTTATGATTTGTGACTGTTACTTTTATAGACGTTGAACAGTGATCATCTGGGTAGTTTAAATATAAGGCTTTAACGAACCAATTTTCTACTCAGACAAAGGAAGCGATGGCCACATCCAGTAGAATTGCCCCTTACGATGCCCATTTGTCGGAGCTCGGAAAGGAGGTGGCGTCTTTGGGCTTTGCCCTTGACCAAGCCCAAGCTGAGCTTCATCAAGTCAAGCTCGAACGTGATCGTCTACGGGAAAAATGGAAGTTGATAGAGATTACCACTCGAGCGATGTTATCCGAGCAACCCCAAGAGTCTGTCACCATCGCACACCTTACCCTTAGGTCTTATGCGGATATTTTAAGGGGTTATGTAACAAATAAGTAGCACCATGTTCACGTACATTATTTTTGTATATAATAATTAATATAATTTCTAGTCATTTTTGATGCATTGTAATTAGTTTTTAAAGTACAAATGATGTTTTTAGTTATTATTTAATTAAGAATTATATTTTATTAAATTAAAGGATTTTTGAATTAAATAATATTTTAATAAAATATTATTATTAATATTAAATTAATTTTTATTAAATATAAATTATCTTATAAGTTTAGGAATGCAATTAAATTTTTTATTAAGGTTTGAAAGCCATTTCTGTCAAAACCCGTGAATTTTTTATAAATGTCGGTTTTTATATTAAAAGTAAAAATTCACATATTTAGAAAATTATTTAGATAAAATAAATATTATTTTTGGAATCAGGACGTCGAAATTATCCAACGGTGAATTTTTCATAATTTTCTGAGACAGTCAAATTTTTGGGTAAAAATTAAATACCATTTAAATATATAATGTGTTTTATGACATCATAATGACCCAATGGTGATGTAATAAAATACCATAATCCCTATGTTCGGCCAATATATATTTTATCATTAAAATAATGAGGTTTTGGGTTGGTTTGACTCACTTTTCAAAGCATTAATGGAGCCCTCAAGACTTATTCAACACTTTGTCTTTTTAAATTAATTTCCATGGGAGTGTGACTCACCTACACATAAGCAACCCTAATTTTTTAATAAGTTCGGAACTTGGACTTGTAAAATATTGTTTTCCTCTTTCCTTTTCCAGAAACCATGGGCAAATACCATGGGATGGTTTGTGGTTTGGATTATTTTAATATAAGGGGTCCCAAACCTAAATAATAAAGAATTCTCTCACCTTCCCTATATAAACCCACCCAAGCTCCCACTTCCTCCTCACCCAAATCCCTTGAAGTTCGTCCAACCTCTGCCGTACTCTCTCTAGAATCCTCTCAAGGTGCCCCAAGCTCCCAAGAAGCCTCTCACAAGCCTCTCTCTAGCCTTTGGAAGCACACTTCCATGTAAGGGGTTTTCTTCCTTTCTCATTTTTTGTCAATTTTCTTTAAGTTGTATTGCCCTTTTTATTTCAATTATGAATGTTGGGGTATGGTTTTGCACCTCCCCCATACTGTCCTCTTATTGTTTGAATGATGGGAGAACCCTTTCTCTCTCATTAAATGCCTCCCATGTACACCCGTTACTATGCCGAAATTCCGAAAGGAACTTCTCTCTCTTCTTTTACATTCAAGCAATACTTTTGTATCATGAATCTAAATTCCATTTCTATTGTTGGGACATGTATATATATGATCTACTTACTGTCCATTACATGTAAATATGATGAGTAACCCCTTTCTCTCTCATCAACCTTTTTTATGAATTCTTATGTCACGCCGTTACGCTGCCGAAATCGCACCGATTTTCTAAGCCAATGTCTTTGTGTAGTGAATACCATGCCCATTTCTCCATCAAGGGTATTCACCTTTATGCACATATACATATTGATTGTAAAGTTTCATGTATGAATTCCACATTCCTTTATCGTGGAAGAAATGATTATGTTTTATGAATCCATGTTTTATGATCCATGTGGCACACTTATGCATGAAATGAAATGTTTAAGAAGGGTGCGCCCTTTATAGCTGTAACGCCCCGACCCCAGCTACCCAGAGCCGGTGCGTTACTTCGTAACATTGGCATGATCACAAAAGATCAAGTCTCGAAAGACCGATTAGTTTAGTAGCCTTGGAAACACTAGATACATTTGTACACGTTACATTACATCATAAACTGAAAAACTACAATAACAAAGTCTCCATAGTCCACACTCATATCCTCTTCTGACTATCCCTGCAGGTCATTCATAAAATACTTCTTCACATCCTGGAAAATATTAAAACATTGAAAGGGGTGAGCTCAGATGCTCAGTAAGGATAACAATAATGCGGAAGCTTTCATAAATAATCATTAACAATTAAGGCAATGTATAAATAAAAAAAAGCCTTTTAAACATGAACTTCAACATAATATGGCAAAAGTAAAATGAGATAATGCCATTCACTTCTTCACATGGATATTCTACTGGTCGAATAATCACATGCAATAACAATAACCACTTTCATAATGAGGGAATGTATAATGCCAGACATTCTGAAACACTTTGTCAAGGCCTCGGCCAGGACGTCTAAAATGATTAAGGCCTCGGCCAAAACCATAAATCAAATTGGGAAAGGGCCTCGGCCAATTCCACGTCTAGTTGTCTCATGAGACCTACCGATGCATCGAGGAGCTATAGCGGGCTCCACCCGTCACATATTAAGTCCAATACATTCCTCATATGAATAGGTTTAAACATATCATAAACCATAACATAATCGTATCACATAAAACATGCATAAAGGAAACATAACATTTCCACATTTCAATCACAAGATATCAATACAACACATTGATATAATAAAAACGCTTTCAAAACCATTTTCAATACCAAAATAAAAGAATGTTAAAACTTTGTATTTATTTTTCGTTAAAAAAATGATGGCTTGTAGAGGAAGCCGAAACTCAAATAATGGTCACGGCGGCGGAGAAGTCGTTGTCTCCGCATAAGTACGGAAAGAAAAACATTCCCTTTTGTCGTTTAGCAAAACGCTTTGTATAAAAAGATTCCTTTTGAATAACCGTAAAAGTCAAAGGGGTTTATACACCGTATAAAAGAAATTTGTGTATAAAACCAAATATGCCTCAATGAAAGGAGATTGAGACGAAGTACTTTAAAAGATAATTTTTAAATAAAATATATCTATTATGTGTATTCACTATAGGTACACATAAATAATGTAAAAATACAAGATAGGACATAATAATATCATGACATAATTTGAAAGTAGGAGATTAACCCAAAGAATGGAAGTTGGGTTAAGAAGTTCCCTTACAAAGAGAATTTTTAAAATAAAATAGATCTATTATGTGTATTCACTACAAGTACACATAAATAATGTACAAATACAGGATATGACATAATAATATCATGACATAATTTGAAAGTAGGATATTAACCCAAAGAATAGAAATTGGGTTAAGAAGTTCCCTTACCTCGTGTCTGACTTGACTCAACCGTTCTTTAACCTCCTGAATAATAAACTAGAGTTAATATATACCTTATTAAGAACCATTTTCAACTTCATTATCCTTATTATATCACTTATTACAATGATATGAACATTATGTAATTATTTAAGTTAATAATGTTCATTTTGTCGGTATTTGGTTCTTAAGTCAAAAATAGGCTTCTTACACTTACATGTTGTTAATTTGGTCAAAGGTTCATTATATCCAGAATGGTATTCATGATGTAGATATCATATATGTCATATATATCCAGTACATACATTCATTTATAATATTACATCACATTTAGAGGTAAGAAATGAAATGCACCGTTCATGGAGACGGTAAGCCGTACGTACGCATGAACGCTACTTCCATTTCTATTTCATATTTTCTGGAATGGAATCATAATGATATGAGAGTATATTATAATTCCAGTATAATAACATATATAATATCATTAACTTTATCCTTCACACATCCCACATATGGTATTAACGAATCAAATCATTTTCAGGGGGCGGTAGTCCGCGCTTCCTAAAATGAAGATATCGTGTTTTACCCATAATGGAAACCATAAAGGTATGCCCAAAATGAAAAAAAACAGAAGCTTAAGGAAAACATAAACATATTATATATCATATATAAAAATAGTGACATCATAATGGCCACCTTTGAAGGTGTTAAATGAGTGTTGAACAATCATCGTTTCGGGAGGCAGAATTTCGCCATCCACGGAAACCTTATGTTCTTTTACCATTTGATGTAGTTGTGTGGAAGTGTAGCTCAAATAAATCTTATAACAACATCCTAGTATATTTAAGATACTGGTGTTGTTACAAAAGAAGTAAATAAAAAGAGTTTAGGGGGTTGGAGAAGCAAAATAAAACAAAAGAACATGAGAGAATGAATTACCTTAAAAAGTGTAACTCCTTTTGAGTTGAGCCTAAAGGCTTCCTTTGAAAGGATTCTGCCCAAAGGGAATCCTCTAGGATGAGGAGAGGGATGTGGAGAGAGCAAATGGGCAGGGGTTGGCCGAGCCAATGGCTTGAAGAGTGTGTGAAATGAGGTAGAGGTGGGGGCCTTTTATAAGAGGAGAGGAGGGGCACTTTTGGAAAGTAAAGGAACATTACATTATTTGAAAATGTGTTTCGGTTTTAAAAGGTCCCACATTGATAGAATTCGTGGATAAGGTGATAAGGCATCGAAATCCACTCATCCAATTGGCTTTGGCCATGTGTAGTTCATAGATTTTATATTATCTTTCCATTTTATTTAAATCGTCAAATAATGATGTCATCGCTGCATCATTATTATGTCATAAATAATTAAATTTATTTAATGTCTAAAAATTATAAAAAAAATACTATGATATAGGAAATCTTTTTATCTTTCCAATGACTATTTATAATCAAAATTTGGACTTGTGTAACCCTACTTAAAAATTGTTTTAGTAAAACACTTTATGTTAGTGTCATTTTCACTTTAACATTAAATAAAAAGTAATTTATGTTATTTCCCAACAAAAGTGGATCCATGGGGTCCCCAAGTTAGGCCATGGCTTGTCTTGGTCGGCCATGACACAACCAATGAGGTTGGGACATGTTTCTAGGTCATTTAATATTATTAAAGTATTATTTATACCTTAAACTACCCTAATTACCACTAATCGCGATTAAGAACTTAATAAGTTACTATTCACCGAAAAATTATTTTTATCCCATTGAACCACATTTTACTTCTTAATGACAACCATGTATGTCGGATTTTTGAAAATCAAATCACAGAAGTGGTAATATTTCATTTAAACGAAAAATCAGTTATTTAACAACCACTTAGTGGTTTCACTATTCATCAAAAATTGAAGTTTTTCAGAATAAGGCCAAAATTTCACCCTAAGCTATAATTGATATTCCGAATTGAAAAATGATGTCTATTTTACAAAATTCCAAACATATTAGTTGCATTAATTAATTTTATAATTAATTCCCGCTGTCACAACAAATAGCGTGTTTTTAAGAAACAATTTATATCAAAAGATTGGCAATTGTTTATGTCCAATTTCAATGTTAAATTAATTCTAATGACCACCATTGGATAAAATGGTAAAAATATATTCTAATTATACTTTAAAACCATCAAATATTATAATTTATCACTATAAATTATTTTGATTAAAAAAGTTGTTTTAAGTATTTTTCACTATTTATAAAATTTTAGAAGTTCTCAGAAAAATACCAAAAATTCAACATAGGCTAATTTCGATATTACGAATACAAAAATGAAGTCCATTTTGACATATAAAATTTATATAATTTTAAAAAGTGGTTATTACTATTCATAACGGCTACTTTGATTAGTCGCGGTGTTTTAGAACTCGAAGTTGCGTTCAATGCAAGCTATTTCATTATTGAATGAGAAGCGTATCGTGGAATCTCGGGGTGTTACATTCTCCCCTCCTTCAATAAATTGCGTCCTCGCAATTTGAAATTTTTCTTGGAAAATAAAAGGTTGAAAAGAGAAAATACCTTTGAGGAAAACCCACATCGGAAATAAGGTTAATAAATACATAACATTAAAAGAAAGCAGGATAAGTACAAAGGTCACCCGATATAGCCCACTCTAGGATTATATGAAAATATGGATATGGAGGAGAAACAAACCATCAAGGTCTGATGGAGAGTTATAGAAAACAGGATTAGGAGAATGTTTAACCACAAGAAAATCACAAACTTGTGATTGGTTAAACGGTCATTGAATCCCCAGTTGGAAAAGTTAACCGACAACATTTTTGTTTTAAGTTACCTTTTATAATGTTGAGGAATTTATTTAGGAGATTTACTAAGAACGTAAGGGAATATACATACTTGTTATGTATACTTTCATTCGTTAATAAATTTTTGCCACAAACCCATCTTTTACTCCAAATGGTAACGGAACTCAAAAAAAATATTCTTTTTATCCTAATTGTATAAGGTTCCAAATATTAACACATACCATTTAGATTAGTAAAATTATTTTTTAATAACCAGGGACTTCCTGTAGGCTAGTGGTAGGAAATAAAGGCATGTCGCACTTTGATTGTGGGTTCGATTCCTACAGCTTTGTCCGACGCGACGGGTTATGCCCCACCCTGCAGGTTGTCCTTTTCCTAAAACTATAGTATTATAATACTCCAAAAACAATCTTCATTAATTTTTTTAACCTTAAACCATACTATCCAAAGATCAACTTAATCCACTCCAAAATAACTCTGTCCAGACTTTCTCTAAAATGTCTCTTAATTCCAAAATCAATTGTAGCATCAGATTCCCCATAAAAAGAAAAGTTTCTCTTATTGTCACATACTAAAAATATGATTACCTTAATCATATTAAAACCTTACTGAAATCAAAAAGTACTGCAGTACAATCCTTATATAGATCACATTATTCTAATAACCAGAATATAATCCATGAGTCCAAAAGCACCAATACATTAGTTATTCTGCTTCAACTGTAGTAATAGCATAAGATTTTCCTTGATCCCTTGGCCTTTTCTGAGGTAAGTTTCCTTGACGCTTAGGACATTCATTTGCATAATGACCCATTTCTCTACAATTGTAGCATTCAACTTTGACAGCCTCTTTCTTTCCCTTGCAATCACGAGCCTGGTGACCCTTTTCTCCACATTTATAACAAACTCCCATTCCTTTTAGGCATGTACCAGGGTGATTCTTCCCACAATTATCACATAATGGAAAATCCTTCTTTCCCTTTTTCCCTTTATCTGTCTCTTGTTCCACCGTTCTCTTCTTCTCTTGCTTTACTTTGTTGTCATAAGACTTAGAGAATTCCTTTTCTGTCTTGATAGCACACGAGACAATATCTTCGTATGATGAGAAGGATTGTGATACCAAAGCTCGACGGAGAAATGGTTTTAACCCATCAAAGAAACGATCAATCTTACTCCTTGGGTTACGTATGTAATCTGCAGCATACCTTGCTAACCTTGTAAAGTTAGCCTCATACTTTGCGACATTCTCATCCTCCTTCTGCCTCAGACTCAGAAATTGCCTTTCCATATCTGCTCGATGGTCACGAGGAAAGTATTTTTCTAAGAAAAGCTCTTTGAACTCCCTCCATTCCATATTCGATATGTCATCATCTTCCTTTGTGTTTTGAATCAGCGACCACCACTGATCGGCATCTCCAGTGAGGCGGTAAACTGCCATGACAACCTTCTCCCTTTCACTACTCCCCAAGGCATGGAATATTTTCTCTAAGGAATTTATCCATTGCTCAGCTACTATAGGATTTGTACTCCCATTAAAGGTTGGTGGTTGTTGCCTCATGAAACGATCTAGCATTGATCCTCCACGTTGCGGATCAGGGTGCTCCATACGAGTAAGGTTGTTATTCATAACCTGCGTGAGTTGTCCCAGTATGGTAATAAGTTGATCAGCACCAGTTGTATCTCCAGGTCCACAATAATTATCTTGAGCCGGAGGGCAATCCCTACACGGAGTTCGTGCATTGATACAGTTTCCATTCCTTCTACTAGGCGCCATTTCTAAACAATGGCATAAACTAGATTAGTTTATGAATCAAAATACATAATCACATACTTATAAAACACTTAACTTAAATTGAACTATTTATGGATATAATCCATAATCATAAAAAGAAATGTTTTCTTTGAGAAAGTATATACTCATAACCCTTCATAGCGGTTTGTAAAGAAAATGAGAATTATCTTAAGCATATCCCCCGGGAGTGTCGTAACCAAGAGTGCAGCAAGGCCCGTTGTCGTGCACCAGTTCCCGTTTGAGTCTAGCTCAAAGCGGTGTTTTCAGGTTTTACCCCTAGGTACATCTGTGCCAGAGCCACCTCTACCTGCTCGTATCCAGACAGGGATGTATTGCTCGGAAAACTCACAACATCTCTACAATACTAAAATTCTAGGAAGTTCTTCTATACTAATCCTCAAAGTCTATCTTTTGGCTATGTGCTCTAATCAGAGTTTATCTAAATCTAGCTTCCAAGGTTAGTACTAAACTGCCTCTGATACCAACTGTAACGCCCCGACCCCAGCTACCCAGAGCCGGTGCGTTACTTCGTAACATTGGCATGATCACAAAAGATCAAGTCTCGAAAGACCGATTAGTTTAGTAGCCTTGGAAACACTAGATACATTTGTACACGTTACATTACATCATAAAGTGAAAAACTACAATAACAAAGTCTCCATAGTCCACACTCATATCCTCTTCTGACTATCCCTGCAGGTCATTCATAAAATACTTCTTCACATCCTGGAAAATATTAAAACATTGAAAGGGGTGAGCTCAGATGCTCAGTAAGGATAACAATAATGCGGAAGCTTTCATAAATAATCATTAACAATTAAGGCAATGTATAAATAAAAAAAAAGCCTTTTAAACATGAACTTCAACATAATATGGCAAAAGTAAAATGAGATAATGCCATTCACTTCTTCACATGGATATTCTACTGGTCGAATAATCACATGCAATAACAATAACCACTTTCATAATGAGGGAATGTATAATGCCAGACATTCTGAAACACTTTGTCAAGGCCTCGGCCAGGACGTCTAAAATGATTAAGGCCTCGGCCAAAACCATAAATCAAATTGGGAAAGGGCCTCGGCCAATTCCACGTCTAGTTGTCTCATGAGACCTACCGATGCATCGAGGAGCTATAGCGGGCTCCACCCGTCACATATTAAGTCCAATACATTCCTCATATGAATAGGTTTAAACATATCATAAACCATAACATAATCGTATCACATAAAACATGCATAAAGGAAACATAACATTTCCACATTTCAATCACATGATATCAATACAACACATTGATATAATAAAAACGCTTTCAAAACCATTTTCAATACCAAAATAAAAGAATGTTAAAACTTTGTATTTATTTTTCGTTAAAAAAATGATGGCTTGTAGAGGAAGCCGAAACTCAAATAATGGTCACGGCGGCGGAGAAGTCGTTGTCGCCGCATAAGTACGGAAAGAAAAACATTCCCTTTTGTCGTTTATCAAAACGCTTTGTATAAAAAGATTCCTTTTGAATAACCGTAAAAGTCAAAGGGGTTTATACACCGTATAAAAGAAATTTGTGTATAAAACCAAATATGCCTCAATGAAAGGAGATTGAGACGAAGTACTTTAAAAGATAATTTTTAAATAAAATATATCTATTATGTGTATTCACTATAGGTACACATAAATAATGTAAAAATACAAGATAGGACATAATAATATCATGACATAATTTGAAAGTAGGAGATTAACCCAAAGAATGGAAGTTGGGTTAAGAAGTTCCCTTACAAAGAGCATTTTTAAAATAAAATAGATCTATTATGTGTATTCACTACAAGTACACATAAATAATGTACAAATACAGGATATGACATAATAATATCATGACATAATTTGAAAGTAGGATATTAACCCAAAGAATAGAAATTGGGTTAAGAAGTTCCCTTACCTCGTGTCTGACTTGACTCAACCGTTCTTTAACCTCCTGAATAATAAACTAGAGTTAATATATACCTTATTAAGAACCATTTTCAACTTCATTATCCTTATTATATCACTTATTACAATGATATGAACATTATGTAATTATTTAAGTTAATAATGTTCATTTTGTCGGTATTTGGTTCTTAAGTCAAAAATAGGCTTCTTACACTTACATGTTGTTAATTTGGTCAAAGGTTCATTATATCCAGAATGGTATTCATGATGTAGATATCATATATGTCATATATATCCAGTACATACATTCATTTATAATATTACATCACATTTAGAGGTAAGAAATGAAATGCACCGTTCATGGAGACGGTAAGCCGTACGTACGCATGAACGCTACTTCCATTTCTATTTCATATTTTCTGGAATGGAATCATAATGATATGAGAGTATATTATAATTCCAGTATAATAACATATATAATATCATTAACTTTATCCTTCACACATCCCACATATGGTATTAACGAATCAAATCACTTTCAGGGGGCGGTAGTCCGCGCTTCCTAAAATGAAGATATCGTGTTTTACCCATAATGGAAACCATAAAGGTATGCCCAAAATGAAAAAAAACAGAAGCTTAAGGAAAACATAAACATATTATATATCATATATAAAAATAGTGACATCATAATGGCCACCTTTGAAGGTGTTAAATGAGTGTTGAACAATCATCGTTTCGGGAGGCAGAATTTCGCCATCCACGGAAACCTTATGTTCTTTAACCATTTGATGTAGTTGTGTGGAAGTGTAGCTCAAATAAATCTTATAACAACATCCTAGTATATTTAAGATACTGGTGTTGTTACAAAAGAAGTAAATAAAAAGAGTTTAGGGGGTTGGAGAAGCAAAATAAAACAAAAGAACATGAGAGAATGAATTACCTTAAAAAGTGTAACTCCTTTTGAGTTGAGCCTAAAGGCTTCCTTTGAAAGGATTCTGCCCAAAGGGAATCCTCTAGGATGAGGAGAGGGATGTGGAGAGAGCAAATGGGCAGGGGTTGGCCGAGCCAATGGCTTGAAGAGTGTGTGAAATGAGGTAGAGGTGGGGGCCTTTTATAAGAGGAGAGGAGGGGCACTTTTGGAAAGTAAAGGAACATTACATTATTTGAAAATGTGTTTCGGTTTTAAAAGGTCCCACATTGATAGAATTCGTGGATAAGGTGATAAGGCATCGAAATCCACTCATCCAATTGGTTTTGGCCATGTGTAGTTCATAGATTTTATATTATCTTTCCATTTTATTTAAATCGTCAAATAATGATGTCATCGCTGCATCATTATTATGTCATAAATAATTAAATTTATTTAATGTCTAAAAATTATAAAAAAAATACTATGATATAGGAAATCTTTTTATCTTTCCAATGACTATTTATAATCAAAATTTGGACTTGTGTAACCCTACTTAAAAATTGTTTTAGTAAAACACTTTATGTTAGTGTCATTTTCACTTTAACATTAAATAAAAAGTAATTTATGTTATTTCCCAACAAAAGTGGATCCATGGGGTCCCCAAGTTAGGCCATGGCTTGTCTTGGTCGGCCATGACACAACCAATGAGGTTGGGACATGTGTCTAGGTCATTTAATATTATTAAAGTATTATTTATACCTTAAACTACCCTAATTACCACTAATCGCGATTAAGAACTTAATAAGTTACTATTCACCGAAAAATTATTTTTATCCCATTGAACCACATTTTACTTCTTAATGACAACCATGTATGTCGGATTTTTGAAAATCAAATCACAGAAGTGGTAATATTTCATTTAAACGAAAAATCAGTTATTTAACAACCACTTAGTGGTTTCACTATTCATCAAAAATTGAAGTTTTTCAGAATAAGGCCAAAATTTCACCCTAAGCTATAATTGATATTCCGAATTGAAAAATGATGTCTATTTTACAAAATTCCAAACATATTAGTTGCATTAATTAATTTTATAATTAATTCCCGCTGTCACAACAAATAGCGTGTTTTTAAGAAACAATTTATATCAAAAGATTGGCAATTGTTTATGTCCAATTTCAATGTTAAATTAATTCTAATGACCACCATTGGATAAAATGGTAAAAATATATTCTAATTATACTTTAAAACCATCAAATATTATAATTTATCACTATAAATTATTTTGATTAAAAAAGTTGTTTTAAGTATTTTTCACTATTTATAAAATTTTAGAAGTTCTCAGAAAAATACCAAAAATTCAACATAGGCTAATTTCGATATTACGAATACAAAAATGAAGTCCATTTTGACATATAAAATTTATATAATTTTAAAAAGTGGTTATTACTATTCATAACGGCTACTTTGATTAGTCGCGGTGTTTTAGAACTCGAAGTTGCGTTCAATGCAAGCTATTTCATTATTGAATGAGAAGCGTATCGTGGAAGCTCGGGGTGTTACAATAGCGCTCCAATGCATTGGGTAAAGTATAGTATCATGATACGTCATGTGCAATGAGTGTTGACTCATGCTAATTCAAGTGCAACGAGGGTTTACTCGTGCTTCAAGTGCAATGAGGGTTTACTCATGATCCATGTGCAATGAGCCTTGGATCATGCTAATTCAATGTTAAGTGTTGTTGCCACATTTCCATGTTATGATTATCATGCTTTATCATGCCTTTATGTTCATGTATCTATTAGGATCTATTGATATTCCAATTGCCTAACATGTATTGTACTCCTCATGTTAATCATTGTGTACTCCCTTACTGGGCCTTATAGCTCACCCTTTTCTTATGCATGTCCTCAGGTTATCCCATGCAATGCTAAGTACGAAGGAATGTAGTGGTCATGTAAAAGAAGTTTTCAATAAGGATGTTGTATTTCAAGTTTAATGTTTTTATGTAATGATCCTAAGCCCCAAAGACACTAAACCTCTCGATCTTCTTTGTTGTATCAAGTGAAGTTTTATGTAATAAAGCATGTTTAAGTTGTAATAAAAAGCAGGGTTTTCATAGTTGGTATCAGAGGATAGGTTTAGTTATTTTTGGGATTAGGAAACCCTAGTAGAGCCTTAGATACAAGACTAAGCATAATAAAAACATCCCTAAGTTTTGGTAAATACTAAGTAAGTGGTTTATCAAACAAATACATCCCTGTCTGGATACGAGCAGGTAGAGGCGGCTCTGGCACAGATGTATCCTTGGGGTAAAACCCGAAAACACCGCTTTGAGCTAGACTCGAACGGGAACTGGTGCACGACAACGGGCCTTTCTGAACTCTTGGTTACGACACTCCCGGGGGATATGTTTTGATAAATTCACAATCTTAGTATGAACCCTTATTAAGGGAAAAAATGCCCCTAAGAATATATGTTAGAAGGAAGATCATGAAAAGCCTGGATTGAATCCTATAGACTCATGAGTTAAAGAGATTAAAGTTTATTTATAAGTCATCAAACTTTTTTCTTTCGATTACCCTTTATGTGTTACCCCTAACTTTACTTTTATTCCAGCCAATGGCCGGTAATAGGAGAACTCGGGCTAACAACCGTTGTGAAGATCCGTGTGATGATTGTACTTATGATATGCCCAATCCAATGGGAGCGGGAATCGCGAACTTTGTCACGCTTCTCTCTCAGCTAACTCAAGTTTTGAATAGAAACACTGGTCAAGAGGAACGTTCAACCCCCCCTAAGAAAGAACAAGTCGCTATTGAAAGCTTCATGAGACAAAGGCCTCCTACTTTTAGTGGATCATTCGATCCCACGATTGCTGAACAATGGATCAACTCCATTGAAAAGATATTCTCCATCCTCCAATGCTCTGAAAAAGAGAAGGTTCTCCTGGCGGCTTATCATATGGAGGGTGAAGCTGATCAATGGTGGACGTTGATCAAAAATACGAAGCCTGAGGAGGAGATCAAGGCTTTGGAATGGAAGGTATTCCGGAAGATGTTTTTCGATAAATATTTTCCACGCACCCTCCGTCTTAAGATGGAAAGGGGATTCCTTTCCCTCAAGCAGAAAGATGAGGAATCTGTGGGAGCGTACGAGGAAAACTTCACAAGGCTTGCACGATACGCTTCCGGCTTTGTCGTTACCCCCGAATGCAAGGTTGATCGCTTCTTTGGTGGGCTGAAGCCTAGCTTGCGGAAAGCATTAGCGATCCGTGACTTCGACAGCTATGAGGAAATTCTCCGATGTGCCCTCAAGGTTGAAATGGAGATTAGAGAATCACAGGGGTATCATGGGGACAATAAGCGGAAGGTGGACTTCAATGCTGGTGTTCCGATGGATAAATCCAACGGCGCTAAGAAATTCCAGCACCCCACTTGCCAAAAGTGTGGAAAAAAGCACCCTGGAAATTGCCTTAGGGGGACAAGAAAATGCTTTAAGTGTGGAAGAGAAGGGCACCTAGCTGTTAACTGTCAGCAAGAAGGACCCGTGGCTGCGACAGAGGGGAGGAACGCTCCGTTCGAACCTCAACGCGTGGTTCAATGCTTCAAATGCAAAGAACCGGGTCATTTTGCGAATCAGTGCCCTAATCCAAGGGTTATCGGAGGCAATCAACAACCTCCAAGACAGCAAGGAAGAGCTTTTGCCATCACTTCTGCTGAAGTGAACCCCGACAACGAAGTGGTGACAGGTACGCTAGTTATTCATTCAAGAATAGAGAACGTACTTTTTGATTCAGGTTCTACGCATTCTTTTATATCTCAAAGGTTTAGTAGAACAATCCCTGCACCACCACAAATCATGGAAGTAAAGATGTCGGTGAGTACGACAAATGGGGAAATCATTGCATCCCATGAGTATAAGTCCTCCCCTGTTATAATCTGTGGATTGAATTTCCCGGCGAACCTCGTCATACTCCCTTTGGTGGAATTTTATGCAATTCTTGGCATGGATTGGATTTCCTTATAAAGAGACAACATAAATTGTCGGGAGAGGGAAATCACACTCCATATGGAGAATCGACCCCCGATTCTTTACAAGTGTCAGGAGGAAGATGAATCTCCTTTAGCTCCATCATCTCAAGCATGGATATTACTACCTTATGAGCACGCATATCTGGCTCAGATTATTGAGTCCAAGGAAGAAACCACCCTTGAAGAAATGCCTATTGTGAGGGAATTCGCTGAAGTATTTCCCGAGGAACTTCCTGGTCTTCCTCCAAGAAGAGATGTTGAGTTCTCAATTGAACTTATACCTGGGGAGCTACCAATATCCAAGACTCCATATAGAATGGCTGTGGTTGAGCTTGAAGAACTGAAGAAACAACTACAGGAGAATCTGGATAAAGGGTTTATACACCCAAGTGCATCACCATGGGGTGCACCAGTCCTCTTCGTCAAGAAGAAGGATGGGTCAATGCGGCTTTGCATCGATTACCGTGAACTTAACAAAATCACGATAAAGAACAAGTATCCTCTCCCAAGAATCGATGACTTGTTTGATCAGCTGCGTGGAGCACAATACTTCTCCAAGGTCGACTTGCGGTCGGGATATTATCAAGTAAGGGTGAAGAAGGAAGATATCCCCAAGACTGCTTTTCGTACAAGGTACGGGCACTATGAATTCATAGTAATGCCTTTTGGACTCACCAATGCTCCAGCAATATTCATGGACTTGATGAATAGAGTATTTAGAGATTACCTAGATAAATTTGTGGTAGTCTTTATAGATGATATTCTAATATACTCCAAAACCAAGGAGGACCATGAGGATCATTTAAAAACTATACTGGAGACTTTGCGCAAGGAGAAGCTCTATGCCAAGTACAGCAAGTGTGAGTTCTGGTTGAAGGAGGTCTCATTCTTGGGCCATATCATCACAAGCAATGGGATATCTGTGGACCCCTCCAAAACAGATGCAATTGAGGGATGGCCGAGGCCAACATCGGTAACTGATATCCGTAGCTTCTTGGGGTTAGCTGGATATTATCGACGATTTGTGAGAAACTTCTCACGATTTTACAACCCTCTTACCAAGATAACTCGAAAGGGAGTAAAGTTTTCTTGGAGTGATGAATGCGAAGAAAGCTTCAAGGAGTTGAAAAGGAGGCTTATCACTGCACCTATGCTCACTTTACCCACAAGTGGGGAGCTTTTTGTGGTATTCAGTGATGCTTCGAAGAAGGGCTTAGGATGTGTGCTGATGCAGAATGATAAAGTGATATCCTATGCCTCAAGACAGTTGAAAATCCATGAGCGAAACTATCCAATGCATGATCTGTAGTTGGCGGCGGTGATCTTTGCCTTGAAAATCTGGCGGCATTATCTCTATGGAGAGAAATGTGAGATATATAATGACCACAAGAGTCTTAAATATATATTCACACAGAAAGATCTTAATATGCGCCAGAGAAGATGGATAGAGCTCATAAAGGATTATGACTGTTCAATACATTACCACCCTGGGAAGGCGAACAAGGTGGCGGATGCCCTAAGTAGAAAGGATCCAATAATTCTATCAATGATGAGAATTGAGAAGGATCCAATCTTCTTAGACTTGATGAAGATGGACGTGGGAATCATAAAGAAGGGAACATCATCAATCCTTTCACAAATGATTGCTCAACCATCTCTTTTGGAAAGGTTAAAGGATGCTCAAAAGGATGATGCGAGAATCCAAGAAAAAGTGGAAGATATCAAAAAGGGAAAATCCTCAGAGTTTAATGTTAATGAAGAAGGAATTGTGAAGTTTGGGAAAAGACTATGTGTCCCATTAAGTTCAGAGCTGAAGAAGGAACTTTTGGATGATGCACATAGTTCAAATTTCTCTATTCACCCAGGGATCACAAAGATGTATCGAGATCTCCGAGAAAACTTTTGGTGGGATAATATGAAGAAGGAGATCGCCGAATATACATCAAAGTGCCTGGTGTGTCAGCAAGTGAAGGCAGAGAGGCAGAAGTCTAAGGGGATGATGCAACCATTGCCCATACCAGAATGGAAATGGGAGAACATCAACATGGACTTCGTCACTGGACATCCAAGGACATCCAAAACAAACAATGCAATCTGGGTTATTGTGGATCGTCTTACAAAGACTGCACACTTAATTGCTATTCGAGAGGATTTCTCTTTGGATCAACTGGCACAGATATATATCAGGGAAGTGGTACGGTTTCATGGAGTACCACTATCTATTATGTCTGACCGAGATCCAAGATTTACCTCTATGTTTTGGAAGAGTCTTCAACATGCTCTGAATACTGAACTGAACTTCAGTACGGCCTATCATCCTCAAACTGATGGCCAATCCGAGCGGACTATCCAAACACTTGAGGATATGTTGAGAGCGTGCTAAATGGACTTTAAAGGAGGATGGGATCAACATCTTCCTATAGTTGAGTTCTCTTATAATAATAGTTTCCACTCGAGCATCCAAATGGCACCATATGAAGCCCTGTATGGGAAAAGGTGTAGAACACTGGCATGTTGGGATGAGGTCGGTGAACGTAAGCTGCTTGGACCAGAAATGGTCGAAGAAATGGTGGAGAAGGTGAAAACCATTCAGCAGCATATCAAGGCAGCCCAAAGTCGACAGAAGAGTTATGCAGATAATCGTCGACGAGACCTTGAGTTTAAAGTCGGAGACATGGTGTTTTTACGCATATCTCCGTGGAAGAAGGTCATGAGGTTTGGAAAGAAAGGGAAGTTAAGTCCAAGGTACATCGGCCCCTTCGAGATTCTTGATCGTGTTGGGGTTGTGGCCTATCGACTAGCACTTCCACCTACTATGGCCAAGGTGCATGATGTCTTCCATGTATCCCTCTTAAGGAAGTACATACCAGACCCTTCACATGTACTCTCTTCTGAGGTGGTACAATTAGAAGACGATCTTTCTTATGAGGAGCAACCAGTAAAGATCTTGGATCGTAGAGAAAAAGTTCTACGAAATAAGATAATGCCCCTCGTCACGGTGTTGTGGAGAAACCACATGTTTGAATAAGCAACTTGGGAGTCGGAGGATATGATGAAGCTAAGTTACCCACATTTGTTTTAGTGTGGGAAAAAGGAAAATTTCGAGGGCGAAATTTCTTAAGGGGGGAATGTTGTAACGACCCGAAGTTTCATTAATGGAAAATCCCTCTTGATCCAGTTAAATGTTTCTTTATGAAAAATGTTTTTATAGGATATCAACTTTTTAGTTTTACTTTAAGATTTGTGATCGTTACTTTTATAGCCGTTGAACAGTGATCATCTGGGTAGTTTAAATATAAGGCTTTAACGAACCAATTTTCTACTCAGACAAAGGAAGCGATGGCCTCATCCAGTAGAATTTCCCCTTACGAAGCCCATTTGTCGGAGCTCGGAAAGGAGGTGGCGTCTTTGGGCTTTGCCCTTGACCAAGCCCAAGCTGAGCTTCATCAAGTCAAGCTCGAACGTGATCGTCTACGGGAAAAATGGAAGTTGATAGAGATTACCACTCGAGCGATGTTATCCGAACAACCCCAAGAGTCTGTCACCATCGCACACCTTACCCTTAGGTCTTATGCGGCTATTTTAAGGGGTTATGTAACAAATAAGTAGCACCATGTTCACGTACATTATTTTTGTATATAATAATGAATATAATTTCTAGTCATTTTTGATGCATTGTAATTAGTTTTTAAAGTACAAATGATGTTTTTAGTTATTATTTAATTAAGAATTATATTTTATTAAATTAAAGGATTTTTGAATTAAATAATATTTTAATAAAATATTATTATTAATATTAAATTAATTTTTATTAAATATAAATGATCTTATAAGTTTATGAATGCAATTAAATTTTTTATTAAGGTTTGAAAGCCATTTCTGTCAAAACCCGTGAATTTTTTATAAATGTCGGTTTTTATATTAAAAGTAAAAATTCACATATTTAGAAAATTATTTAGATAAAATAAATATTATTTTTGGAATCAGGACGTCGAAATTATCCAATGGTGAATTTTTCATAATTTTCTGAGACAGTCAAATTTTTGGGTAAAAATTAAATACCATTTAAATATATAATTTGTTTTATGACATCATAATGACCCAATGGTGATGTAATAAAATACCATAATCCCTATGTTCGGCCAATATATGTTTTATCATTAAAATAATGAGGTTTTGGGTTGGTTTGACTCACTTTTCAAGGCATTAATGGAGCCCTCAAGACTTATTCAACACTTTGCCTTTTTAAATTAATTTCCATGGGAGTGTGACTCACCTCCACATAAGCAACCCTAATTTTTTAATACGTTCGGACCTTGGCATTGTAAAATATTGTTTTCCTCTTTCCTTTTCCAGAAACCATGGGCAAATACCATGGGATGGTTTGTGGTTTGGATTATTTTAATATAAGGGGTCCCAAACCTAAATAATAAAGAATTCTCTCACCTTTCCTATATAAACCCACCCAAGCTCCCACTTCCTCCTCACCCAAAGCCCTTGAAGTTCGTCCAACCTCTGCCCTACTCTCTCTAGAATCCTCTCAATGTGCCCCAAGCTCCCAAGAAGCCTCTCACAAGCCTCTCTCTAGCCTTTGGAAGCACACTTCCAAGTAAGGGGTTTTCTTCCTTTCTCATTTTTTGTCAATTTTCTTTAAGTTGTATTGCCCTTTTTATTTCAATTATGAATGTTGGGGTATGGTTTCTCACCTCCCCCATACTGTCCTATTATTGTTTTAATGATGGGAGAACCCTTTCTCTCTCATTAAATGCCTCCCATGTACACCCGTTACTATGCCGAAATTCCGAAAGGAACTTCTCTCTCTTCTTTTACATTCAAGCAATACTTTTGTATCATGAATCTAAATTCCATTTCTATTGTTGGGAAATGTATATATATGATCTCCTTACTGTCCATTACATGTAAATATGATGAGTAACCCCTTTCTATCTCATCAACCTTTTTTATGAATTCTTATGTCACGCCGTTACGCTGCCGAAATCGCACCGATTTTCTAAGCCAATGTCTCTGTGTAGTGAATACCATGCCCATTTCTCCATCAAGGGTATTCACCTTTATGCACATATACATATTGATTGTAAAGTTTCATGTATGAATTCCACATTCCTTTATCGTGGAAGAAATGATTATGTTTTATGAATCCATGTTTTATGATCCATGTGGCACACTTATGCATGAAATGAAATGTTTAAGAAGGGTGAGCCCTTTATAGCGCTCCAATGCATTGGGTAAAGTATAGTATCATGATACGTCATGTGCAATGAGTGTTGACTCATGCTAATTCAAGTGTAATGAGGGTTTACTCATGCTTCAAGTGCAATGAGGGTTTACTCATGCTCCATGTGCAATGAGCCTTGGCTCATGCTAATTCAATGTTAAGTGTTGTTTCCACATTTACATGTTATGATTATCATGCTTTATCATGCCTTTATGTTCATGTATATATTATGCTCTATTGATATTCCTATTTCCTAACATGTATTGTACTCCTCATGTTATTCATTGTGTACTCCCTTACTGGGCCTTATAGCTCACCCTTTTCTTATGCATGTCCTCAGGTTATCCCATTCAATGCTAAGTACGAAGGAATGTAGTGGTCATGTAAAGGAAGTTTTAAATAAGGATGTTGTATTTCAAGTTTAAAGTTTTTATGTAATGATCCTATTCCCCAAAGACACTAAACCTCTCGATCTTCTTTGTTGTATCAAGTGAAGTTTTATGTAATAAAGCATGATTAAGTTGTAATAAAAAGCAGGGTTGTCATAAACCGCACTTCCATCTTTCTTCTTTCAAATCAAGAAAAATAGTTTTTCACGAGGAACATATCCTTCAATATTCAATTTATGCCTCTATAATTACATTGAATGTATGAAACCATAATTAAAAACAGGATACCAAAAAAATAGTTTTTTTTACTAAAATTATATAACAACTTTAGAAATCGAATAAATTATGGAGGAAGAAATAGAATGTGTGTGTCCTAAAGAAAGATTATAAAATATCATACCTGTTGTCTCTCATGATCTGGCATCGTAGTACGTCCCAATATGTGGGTGCATTTCTTAGAATCAATGTTTTTTTATTTCTTTCAGATTCATCAAAAATAAAATTCAATAATTAGTATTAATGAAAAACATAAAAATTTTAATTTAAATAACTCTAATTTGATTAATACCATAAATTATCTTGTCATCCAATGTGTAATGATCTGTCAATACTATTCTAATGGAAAATAATCCACGACAAGGACCGCCTTTAACTTTGTTCCCACTCAAGCACAACAGCCAATGTACAACTCATACTTATAATCTCTCCAAAGCTCACCTAAATTCTTTTGATGTGCGGGCCATGCACCCTCACCATTGGGGAAATTAAACCGCAGCTGACACCAAAATATTAATTCATATAAATAAAAAAATAATATATTGTATTAAATAAAATATATGTTTTTACACATATTTATGCCCAGGCTTTATCATTGAATTCATTTGGCAGATGTCTCCCAAAGAGCAGGCTGATAGGAATGATGTTAGAGTATTTGGCATCTGTCGCCAAAAAACTACGACATTGTTGCCCTAATTTTTCATTCATCTGACAATCTTCATTGTAGTCCACCATCAACTGCGTGGGGCAGTTTGACACCACCCACATGTGTGTACGCCCCCACCCCACCTCCAACCAGTAGATGTATCTGTTATCAAAGAAAAAAAATATTTTATAAATAAATTTCATAATGAAAATAAATAATTGTGTAACAATTTGTTAGTGTTGTATAAGTATACATGTGGAAGTCAGATCAATGGGCGCCGATGGATCTGCAAAAACTGAAGGAACACCCTATACTGATGGAGTGGGTCCCAATATATGCTTCGTTGGGATAGACTCTAGTGGATCAAGAGTCGAAGAAGATGTAATATAATATCCTGGAGAGAAGGAAGTTGATGTAAAAGAAGATGACAGGGATGGCTGGCCAAATGCTGGATGGGGAGTGGGAATCATCCTTAGATATGGAACATACGGGTGAGGAAGCTCAGATGTAAAGGGTGGTGAAAACATAGGAGACCTAAATATCCCATGTTTCCCTAACGACACACTAGGATCAGAATGTGAGATGGACGGTATGTCAGTTGGAGGGGCAGGGTCTAATGGGTATACCGACCAGATCATCTAGCTCCTATACCACCCACTCGTACGAACACCCCGAGTTCTGGGACCACTACTAGGATGCTCATCAAATAACTGTCTCTTAATATATGGATCCTAAAAACATGTTTAAAAAAATTAATCACATGACATTATATATTATTTAAATGAATATGTTTGAAATAAAATACTCACTACAGGAACTAGTGGTGGAATTCCCAGCTTAGTCATGTGACGATTGTTGTCTGTAATATGTTTTCTCCACCTCTCTCAAATTGGATTCATTTCCTGAATTTGAAAAAAAATATGGAGGTAAATAGAAAAAGATAACTAATGTGTAACCTAAAAAACAAAATAAATGATAGGTAATAGGGGGATTCTTGGATAATTTAACTAACCAATATTTTATGTGACATTGAACCAATATATAATGAAGTCAATAAATCGTACAATATGTAATAATGATATTTAATTTTTAGTAGGATGATTATTTACTAAGAGTTTTCAGTATATTAAAATCATGGAACATAGATTCTACCAGATTCGTAAGTGGTAAATCGGTTGTCAAAATTAAAGAAAAATTTAATATCTTTAGCTTAGGTAGATGATGCATGTTTAAATACATGTTTTGTAGAAGAATACAAACTATCATGTTCATTACCTATTAAAATGTTAAAGAGATGTCTTAGAGTCATACAAATTGTATACAAATCACAGTTGAAGCATTGAAATGTTCACCAAGTTAAAAATGTTGGTTTCTTAGGTTTAATTATAGTTCAATTCCAAATTAGAAAATGCAATTCAAATAAAAATTCCAACCAAAAAACATTTAAAATTCACTTAACGGTCAAGTTAGATACAATATATTCGTAATCAATATTAAATCAATTTGAATAGTAATAACCTTAACAACCCAACTCGAGGTAAACCAAAAGAATTGAGATAAAGGACGAATGATTCTATATATTTTCAACCACAACTTCAGGTTCACAATCAACTCTGACTATTGAGCTATTAGATTCATCAAAAGAAATAAATAGATTGGTTCCAATTAAAGTAGGCAATGTGTCAATTCCATCATCACCATCATCAAAATTATGTCTTGGTATTACTTCAACTATAACACTAAATTCCGGTCGAAGTTGGCCTTTGACATAAAAAACTTGTCTATCCATTGATGCCAATACATATGGTTCTTCAGTAGCAATATTGAGAGTCATATTAATTACTTGAAATCCAAAATCATCAATAAATGTGCCATGTCTTGTCATCAAATCAAACTAATGGCATTTCATCATAATGACTCATCCAAGAGAGTAATAATCAAATATTATTATTTTTTCAATGACTCCATAATAACCAACATTTTCAAATCGCAGTCTATTATCTGATGCACTGAAATAACAATCTATTGTGGTAGTTACCATAACCCCATCATGTTGTGTTCTCATGTTCATTGCTCGTTTAGCGACAATAAATTTTTACCCAATGGTAACAATTGATTTATAGTCACGATCGGTGGTATTAAGACCAAAATCTAAAGCTCTTATTTCCTCAGAGATAGAGTCAATAGGAAAAATCAATACCTACAATATAAATAAATATTAAACATAATTAAATATTTATTTAATTATTTTTAATAGTAATATTTATACCTTCAATTTTAACCAAGAAAAAAACAATTTGCTATGAAAAATGTTCCTTCTTATTAAATATAAATAACGATTCTTTCTATTTATCACTGTTTTATGTTCCCTCTAGATAAAAAATATGAATAGTTTTACAGATATATTTGTAAGATATACATATTCAATTTAGTCACCTGATGTAGTCATCGATCAAATCATAGTTGAACAAAACTGTGTGATGTTCCATCTCCCACTCTTCGAGGATTAATGTATTCAATGAATATGATCCAAGAATTCCTCTTATTTGAGGAAGTGATGGAATAATAGGTTTAATTTTCTCATACTATTCTTCTTCATTTCTCATTGGTCTGTTCATTCTTGTAGTAAGATCTGACAAATACATTGAGAAGAAATCCATACATTCTTGATCCAAGTACTTGTTCATGATAGAACCTTCAGGATGATTCTTGTTTTGGATGTAAGACGTTAATGTGTACATATTTATTTCAGTTGGATACATCCAATGAAAATAAATAGGTTCTCCCAGAAGTATTTCAATGGGAATATGGATAGTCAGATGCATCATGCATGTGAAAAATGATGGATGAAATATGTTCTCCAACTCACACAAAATTAATGTGGCATCTATCGACATTTTTTCAAGAAACACTTGGACAAATTCTTAGCACAAAGATATATAATCAAATCTCACAACCGAATAACAGCCACCCATACATTATTGGACAAGAGATGATGGATTTATATTGGAATCAACTCATGCAGAAGAACTTAATAATCATGAGTCATCAAAGATTTTATCTTCAACTCTCTTCTATTGACTTGTTCAGATATGTTTCATGAATATCCATCATGTACTATAATAGTCACAAATACTTCCATAAATTGTTTTTTAGGTTTCATCACATAAGAAGCACATAGAACTTGCCATTTATTTTCACAGATACACACAGGATGCAATTCTAGTCTGATGCCCCCAATCCACCAAGTCCCGCTGAGACAGAAAATCATCTTTTATCATCACCAAAACATTTAGTAGTATCAAAAGAGACATTTCACATATATTCTTTTCAATGTGAATTACGTTTAAGTAATGATATAACAAATTGTTTGACCAATAAGGCAAATCCAAAAAGATTCTCATCTTCCTCCAATTGTAACAGGTTTCAGTGGAAACATTATTTCTCTTTCCATATTTCATTTGACCCTTCCCAAATGAAAAATTGAAGTCTTTCAATTCATTATTCACATTAGTTCAAGAGATACACTGAGGTGGATCATTGGTCTCTTTTGTATTATCAAATATTCGACGATTATTTCTATATCGATGGTCCATTGTCAAGAATCGTCGATGTCCCATAATTTTGAAACCACAATGATGTTTTAGAATTCTATATCGTGTATTATTTATACAAACATGACATGATATTTTTCCCTTCGTGCTCCATCTAGACATCATTTCATAAGACAGAAAATCATTGATCGTCCACATAAGCACAGCACGCATCTGAAATATGTCTTTCGAATATGCATTGTATGTGCATGCACCCACATACCAAAGATGTTTCAACTATTTTATTAAAGGATTAATGTATATGTCAATATCAATGCCAAGATCAGAAGGGCCAGATATGAGTATACTCATGAAAGTCAAAGGTTTTTTCATACACATCCATGTGGGAAGATTATAAATGTGTATAAAACAGTCCATGTGTTGTGGGAAGTAAGCATCTACCCAAATGGATTAACATTGTCACATGAGATGCCCAACATCACATTACGCACGTCAGCTACAAAATCAGGATACCAAGCATCAAATATCTGCCATAAAAATCCATCTACAGGGTGAACCAACTCATCATTAGTATTCTTTCTCTCAGTATCATGCCATCTCATTTTTATTGATATTTCATCAGACCTAAGATGATTTTGGAGTCTGTGGATCAATGGAAAGTGCAACATTACTTTTTGTGGCTTGCAAGATGGTGTTCCATATGATTTTGAATTCCAGCGGGATGTGCCACATTTTATATAATCATTTCATTCAACAGTTTCCTCCCAGAAGAAACTGCATCTTTCGGGAAACCATGAATTATCAAATAAGTACAAAAAAGAGACCCTTAAAATAAATAGGTCAAGATCTAATAGGGAAGAAATAATTTCTAAAAGAATATCCATACCCTATGTCACCCCACATCATGGTATCTAGGTCCCTTTTGGGCTTAAAAGTGAAATAAATTCAAAAAACATTCATTATCATCATATATATAAGAAAATTATGTTGGATATTACTTCCCTATGTATTAATTTGAGCCTCTTTGACTCTGATGATGAGATTTTCAATACAGTTGTTTGATTTTTATCATAGTCTATGTGGTCCTAAAGAAAATGATAGATTACCTCATGTAATTGATAAACTTCAATGTTTTATTGAATATCACAATAATTAGTAATTTTTAATTATCAATATTTAATGAGAAATCAAGGATACTTTGTTTTCTCTAAATATCGATGGTATTATTGGGCCAGAATTCATTACTATAAAGTTTTTCATGTTCTGTTGGGAAAACATATATGCTAAAATCACTAATTATGTTATGTATTTATTCATCACTTTTTCAATTCCTCATCATATTAATTATCATTTCATTTCATTTGTTTCTAGGAATTATAATGAAATTGAAATCAAAGAATTCAAGAAAGTTTCTATTTGGAAGATCATGCAGAAGATTATTAGTAAAATTATGGCATTAAGACTGGCTAAATTCATTGGAAATATAATTTACCCTAAATAGTTTAACATTAACTATATAAAAAGATTTAAAATTTGTTTTTCCACTAAATCAAAATCTATTAACACCCATAAGAAACAAAACCAAGGATGGAATCAATACTTTAAATCTTGGTATTTTCAAGGCATATATCAAAAGGGAATTCATCATGATTTTACAAGAGAAATATATATTCTCCAAAGGGTTTATTTAAATGATAAACAAAATTCTAATGAGTTTTAAATTATCAATTTTTATCAATGGTTTTCCAATTTGTTGTTTTGGTTGTTTTTGGAAAGGAGACAATGTTTCTAACTTTCTCTCTTCACTTGAAATAGAATACATGAGTTAGTGCCTTATTGATCTCATGAATATTGGTCTTTATAAAGATATTTTAGTGTGATGAAATTTATTTACACCCTAACACTTATTTTATACTGATTATATACTCCTATTTGGATAACATTCCAATAATATTATCGATTAAATTAAATTGGTATCCCACAACTATGAGAAGGTTGTAGGGTAATCTATAATTTTTTAAAAAATAATTCATTTATAAATGAAAAAATAATCTTAACATCCATCAATAATATAATTTCAATGTTTCTTAGTTTTAGGAGAGGATTTTTACCCTTTGATTATTTGTTTGTTCCTCTTTTTTAGGGGGAAAATAATGTGAAACCACTTTGTGAATATTTGTTCTATAATAATTGGCTATATATAAATTGAAAAGGTGAAGAGTATATCATATTTATATAGAGTCTATATTGTAATATATGTTATCAATTTGATGTTTTTTATGAATTCATTGTGTATAAACAGCCTTGCACATTTATTAATAAGACCCAATGTATGATCAGAAATTTCAAATGGAGAAGACGTATTCAAGAGGATAAATTAGTCATCATCTCTTGGAAATAATTCACTAAGCCTATAAATGTGGGTTGTCTTGGCATGAAGTATCTCCACATAATCAATGAAGATTTTCTAAAAAATTACTCTGAATCACCTTACATCTAATGATGATGTTAAGGTATTCCTTATGTATAGATTCACTTCTAAACTATAAAATAGATATAATCACTATCGTACCTCATCTATATGTCTAGATACCATGTTCTATAACCATGATATAAAAAATCATTCAAAGTAGTTATTATGTATGATATCAGAGATAAATCGTTGGACTATATCTAGTCTTTACATGAAACTATTGAAGTTTCATCGCACTTCCAATAGATGACGTTATTTAAGTAGCCTAGACCATTTCTTGACTACCTGTACCTACCGAGGTTATTCTATTAATTTAGGACTACAAATAAATGGATCGAGAAAATATTTTATGGACTATAACCAAATCTATAATATTTAGTGTCTGGGACTACTACACAAGTAAATTTAAAATGTAAGTAGGTATATATTTGTGGATGTAGCCTTTCTAAAGGCCTTTCATTTCCCTAGCTAGATTTCTCCTTTTGTGAGAGAATGGAGTAATATCCTTCCCTTTGTTATGAAACTACATCCTACTAGTATTCATTTAGTTTTAGATTTTTATTTACCAGTGGTGTTGGATTATAATTCCCAAAACCTCTTCATTAACTATACCTTTACCTCTTCTCTATGGGAATATATTTATGGTAATTTTTTCACTAACATATGAATGTAATTTATTTTCACAGATCTAATGACATTCATCACTAAAGATGTGTTTAGAAAAATGATTCTCACCTACCTTATTACAACATTATTGGAAATCATTTATTTTTCATAGAGGGTGAGAGATGGAGTTCTCTTTGACTAGATGGTACCAATATAAATTCTATAATTATTCATACTCATAGGGAAATACATGCTTCCTCCAAAATTAAAATGGGAACAATTCAAAGTGATATAATTAACCTATCAACATTTTGGTTTCATGGTATTTCTGATAGGTTAAATAAGCATGTCCACAAGAATTCCATTTGTTGGATTCCACCCCTTGCATCATGGATCACAGTGAAAATCGATGACATGTACTCTGTAAGGGATCGGTCCATGTGGATCAACCCATTGCATGTTTTGAATGATCAATGTGCTCTAAGGTGGCTCAAAAAGACAATTTTAGAAGATAGTTAATGTAAAAGTTGGAAGGAGGCTATTACACGTTGAGTAACAGTACTACACAACATGACATCCAATTTCAAGGGTTTTCCTACAATGCTTCATGACATGCATACTTTTACATGACATGAAAGAGGGATTCAAGGCGTGAAATACTTCAGGTTTTGAAAAATAAAATAATAAATTGTGGTGATGTATTTTTTAGAGGAATTCAACCTCGAGGTATTACACATCATTAAAGGGGATTACACATCATGTAATTCCCTAACATTTTATTTCATAACTATTTTTCTAGCCACTTGGGTGTTTCCAAACCTATAGCTACAGTGGATCTCTCTCCACCCCAGGTAACCCGACGACCCTCTCTTTAGTGTTTTGGGGATTCCTTCATCATGAAAATATACCTTTCTCCCGCCTTTGATTCATAATGATATGTCTTCCATCAAAGGAATGATCTACCTCTGTTCTGGTGTTTTCTTCGATTTTTTTCCTTCAGTTTCTACTTTACATTGGATGGAGAAAGATACATATGTTTCTAATGGAGTTTTCATAGTTGTTGGTTGGTGGGTTTGTGTCGTGGCATCCTCGGGTGGTTGCAGTTGTTGCAGGAGAGGTGATCGTGATCTATTCCTTTAATCAATTCCCTAGCAAAGAACATAAATTAACTTCTGTGTTAGGGGATTCAATGCTTTTATATTGACTTATGTAATATTTTAGAGCTATAATGATTTATCCCTTTGGATCACAATGAAATTTACCTAATAATTATATGAAATGGAGTAATTAAATTGGTATCAATTGTATGTTGTTTCTTTATACCATGGTAACGATATTCCTCTTGATTTTCTTGATCATGTGATATCTATGCTTTTATTTTTTAAAATTTAGTTCTTCATGGTAATTGGTAAGGAACATAAATCTAAGATTAATTATAAATTAATTGGCTAAAGATAAAGAGGCATCTTTAGGGAATATGATTTCTCTTATTACAATTTGATGATACTAAAATTGATCTAAGTGATCATGATTAATTGAATTGGTTGAAAAACCTAATGCATCTTTACTATTGTTGGTAAAAGATTTAAACGCATGATAAGTTAATTCTTTACATAACATGGTGATTTCTTGTGATGTCATGTTTCATAGGTTACGCATAGTTGAATACTATGAATACTGAATCGGTTAATTCAATAGGGAATATGAACTGGTTGTGTGATAAAGTTAATTCCTTTATTAGGCCTAAGTTTCCCCCTTTCTTGTAAAGGTCGAGTTCCAAATGCATTGTATCCATGAGTTCTCATTGGGTGTGGATGTTGGATGCACTGTTTTAGGGAAGTGATCCTATTAATGTTTCTTCTTAGTACTTGTGATGTGATTTGGCTCTGAGACTTGTGGTTGTGGGGCCAGGGAGGCCTAGATGTAGAGTGATCCTATGATGTCTAATCCTAAAGGGTTGTTTTGATGTGTGGGGAAGTGAGGCCCAGTGGTTGTGGAAGCAGTTGACCCCTAGAGTAGCACGATGCATTGATTTATGTATATGGGTGTCAAGGAGGACAGTAGAGATGATGGAACAGTTTTTAGTTGGGGTTACCTGTTGATTTGAAGGTGGTTTCTGTTGAATATTTTTTATCTCTTAAACATTTCCCACTTCTTGAGGAATATGGTATTTCTTACCCCCCCCCCCCCCTCCAAAATAGGTGAAGACGCATGGGGTATGCCACAAGATCTATGTGTTTATCTTCTCTAGGATGGATGGGACTACTCTCTTGCTATAGGTGGAAAGGACTTGATAGGTAACTCATCTATTCACCTTGTTGATCCAATTTCATTTGGTATCTTAGAATGGTTTTCTATAATGCATGGGAAGGTGGAATATGGGAAATTTTTTAAATAAATGAATAAAATATGTTTGACCCAAGGGGTTGGAGACTGATTGGAAGAAATGTTGAGGTTGTGATTCTGAGAATCTGTAGACTCGGTTTTGTTTATTCTGGGAGGAAATGGCTTTGTTGGAATGCTAATGAAATGTTATTTGGAAATGATACTAGTCAAATAATTAATTAACAAAAATTAAAACTAATAAAAGTGGATAAATTATTCCCATGTAGCTATTTAAATGGTTGTGTTATTATAGGATACCTAGTCTTAATAGTGGTAGTTGAATGTCTAAGAGAAATTAGCTATAGTTGAGTCTAATACTAGGTTATACCCATAGTGTGGTTGTGAGCTATATCATATTCTATAATTTTTGTGTTTCTATATGATACTCCACCCTGTCGGTTAGGGAAACAAACACCCTGGGGATTCTGAGCCCTAGGGGTGTTTTTCCAAACATCCTGAAATAATGATGGATGGATGAATACCCCCTTTGGCCTCTCTCTTTTCACTTGGTAGTTACTAGTGCTAGTATTTATGGTGGTTATTTTTCCACATATATATGTGTGTAGAGGGATGCAATGGCATGTGGTTATTTCACACACATATATTCTGGATATAGTTTCCTATGGACTACTATAGGTGCAATGTGTATAGGTTGTGATGGCTTGAGGATCCTTACTTGGTGTATGGGTTGTAATGCAATGGTCGGAGTGGATACTCATGAGGGGGGGGGGGAATTGAGATCAAATTAAAATTTTTGTTAATAATATTTCTATTAAAATCCAGCAAATTAAAAAAGAATTTAAACTATAGTGAATTTATAAATCTTGAAAGGATTCAATTAGTTTCTCAAAAATTGATTATTTCTCAGTTAACTTAATCTAGTGATTAATTAACTTTTGAAACTAACTTACTGGCTAACAAAAATTATAAACCCTTGCTTGATTAACTATGAGAGTAATCTTTAAAAATATATTTGTATTTAAAGTACATAGCATCGGAATATTCAATGTAGTTTAAAACAAAAATAAATAAGCACAACAGGATTGACCAAGAGGATCAGTATCAAGCCGAGACTTAGTCCTCTCAAACAGTTTATTTAAACTTTGATCCACATACTGGATCAGAGTTTAGAACAGTACTCATACTATCCAGGTACTAAGACCTCTACCACAGTTCTACATGGGAAAGCAACAATAACAACATCTCACAGGATGTCCAGGTCTTCTGACCTCTACCACTATCCACAGTGGGATACAAGAGTATAGGGAAAAGATTGTGTGATTATTTAGAAATCCTCCAGTTCAGCACAGGAGATAGTGTGTGTCTAAAAATACAGAGCACACACACTGCTCAAAATGTAAATTAATGAAACACAATAGATATAAAAAAATATTGATGAGTGTAGAATTCTATATGTGTTTTGAGTGAAGCTATGGACTCCATGAATTGATGCAGATGAAGCTTTGAGTCCTTTTATGGTTTTAGTCAAGAAAACAAAGTGTCGTTTTTGTATTTGACTTCCAGGTCCAGATTGATCAGTCTAATCAGCTTGAGTGTAGATAAAATCATTGAATCTCTTTACTACTTGAATGTAAAGGTTCTACAGATTCAGTATGTATCCTTCCTTCTTATTCTATGCATGTAATTATCTTTGAATCTCAGAATATTGTCTCGTATGTTCATGAAAGGACTGATCTTATGAACACCCCCTTTTTCATTAGCAGTTCGAGGTTCCCTTATATATCTTTTAGCTCTAGAAATTGGAATGATTACCTTTTTACATGTATGAGGTACAATTCCTGAAATACCATCAACTATCATTAATTACTATAAAGTTCATTAAAAGCATCAAATATGACCGTTATTAATAAACAAACATAAGTAGGGTTCAAAGAGATGGTGACTGGTTTCCATCGGTAGCTCTATCCATCACTGAGCTTGAAACTGTGGACTTGAGTCTGTATATCTTGTGTCTGTAGCTGTTACTCTTTATTACAGTATCTCTATGTATCAGTAGCTCTTTCCATCAGTATCTCCTTTAATCGGTAGCTCTTTTGTACTGGTGGAATTCTTGTATCGGTAGTCATTGTAGTGGTAGCCGTCTGTCTGTATCAGCAGACTTGTATCGGTAGCTGTCTCTCAGAATATGTCTGTATTGGAAAACTTGATCTATTTGTATCAGTGGACTTCATATCGGTAGTTGTGTATGTCTGTATCAGTGGGTCTATATGTTTTTCTGTATTAGTAGCTCTTGATTATAACAGTAGGTTTGTCTACCGGTGATCATTGTTTATCGGTAGACTATGTCTGTAACAGTGACTATGTGCATACAGGTAGACTTAAAATATCGGTGGGTCTGTATCAGTGACTCACAAACTTAATACTTATATGTACTATGCCAATCATATTTAGATTGAGTTTGAAACGTTTCTAAACAAGTATAAACCTAGATAACCATTTATTAACAAATTCCAATGATCATTTTGATATTTTATCAACTCAATAGTAGGATGTCTTATTGATTGAATGAATTAATATATAGATAAACATTATCTAGGATTATCAAAGCATATTGAAACATAATTGAGATTATCAAAACAGGTGAGGTCAAAAATCTCCCCCTTTTTGATAATCACAAATTATGATATTATAATCCAAAATAATTAGTAATGTATCAGTATAAAATACAATGGTTTTTACTCCTCAGTGTGACTAATGACATTTTCAAATGTGAGATTTTATATGTATTAGAGGATATAGTATTAAATGCAATTGTATCAGAGATAACAATTGTACTAGAAATGTAAAACAAATGTATTAGAGGATAAATATAAAGGTTCTTCAGATTATAGTTCTACCCCTTTGTTCTCCCATATTCTGAGGTTAAATATAATGATTCTTCATATTATAGTTTTCCCCCTTTGTGATAATAAAAAACAAGTAAAAAATGATTAGAAAAGTAACAGAAAGTTGGAGAGAATGAAATCATGTATATATTACTTGAAGAAAATATACATAGAAAGACAGCATTGAACCAAAAATAATATAAGTGATTCCTATCAAAGGTCCTAGCCACTAATAAATCCACCTCTTTAGCATGTGATTTGGATTTTCCTTTGGAATCAGAAGAGGATGCAGGTTGGGTAGATGTAGGTGGAGGCTTGGGAACACTAGTGATAATTAGGGGAGGCTGAGCCACTGATATAGTGTCGGGCCTATAATGGGAACTCCTCGGAGTAATTAAATGTTTCAATCTTTTGATAGCTTGAGCTGGTGTCATCTGAGGAATGGAGGTAGACTGAGCAGAGGCCGGTAGAGCTAGAGGTGCCTTGATTGGAGTACTATCCACATTAAAAAATGGTAGCAACAGATTCCTAAAGTCCATAATTATTCTCCTCCTCTTTCCATAGTAGAGATAAAGTCATCATTGTTCTCTATAAATTTATTTATAGTAGGAGTCAACTCCTTCAACTTGATCACTTGTTCTCTAAAATATTGACTGACTGGAGGAAGTTTTATGTTTTCTAACATAAGCTTGAAATGGTTGTTCAACTTATGTTTGGTGTAGAACCTTTGGAAATAGTAATCCACTTTAAATTTTACCTCTTTCTGAGAAGAAGTGGCTTCTCTCATAATGTTCTGAACAATTTTCCCTATATCCCTAGTGGTATTCACCACTTGAGTCAAGGCAGTAGAGTCTACAGAGCCACTGGAGGAATACTGTCCAATATCTTCTCTCATCAGAGCTTGAATCTGATCAATATCCAAAGATGGCATGGTAGAACTCAAAGGTGAAATATTAAAGTATACTGTTTCGTTTAAATATTTAGTCAGCCAACTTTTTAGAATTTTTACAAGAGAGTCCTGGGTGCTGACATTATGCTCCATGGACTTCTTAAACTCCACAAAAACTGATATCATTTGGCCTACCACACTTTTTAAAAATGTTAAATCCTTGTCTACTTGAGATTTAGAGCTCATATAAAATTCCATAGAGACAATGGATTTCTTTAGAGAATCAGCATCCTCTGCCAAGCTTGAGACATGATTCTAGAAGGTCTTGACTTCATTCACCATCTTCGCCACAGTGTTTGACACAACACATCTATGAGAGAGTTCAAATGATTGTTCCATTTTTCATAGCTCTTTAAAAAAAATTATCTTTATGTCTGCAATAGTTGCATTCTGAGATTCCTTTAACTCATCCTTTAAAGATTCAACATCATCCTTAGCATCCAGATTTACAGGCAGAACTATAGGTGCTCTTTTTGACACAATACTTGACACAGAGTCATTCATAACAGATTGAATGGATGATATTAATGAGGTTTCCATTATTCTTATCTCTTCTACAAACGAGGTCTTAAGATCAGACTTCAACTGGTCTAGATTAGATTTTCATACCACATCCTCTAGTAAAACCTCAAAAAAGTTATTATAGTTAACTTGTTGTCTATCGATGGGTGTCTCATATTCAGAATAAGGATAGTCCAACCTACAAACTACAAAACCTAGGTCTTATACCCAGTCTACAATTTCGTTATCTACTGAAGCATTGCCAAGTCTAGTTGGATGCTCCCCCTAAATTTTTGATTTCTAATATTTATGTATAACAATTTCACCCTCAGCAGCATGGTATTCCTTAGAAGAATTATCCACAACTATTTTCATTTCTACAGCAGAAGGCTCCTTAGGAATGGGTGCAGGTTCTGCTATCTCAACCAGAACAGCCTCTTCAGTCATAACAGTATTCCCAATCAATGGACTTAAACTCAAGGTGTTTTCATCTGAGCTATCAAAATCATGTTCTCTACTTTCATTTACTTCTTCCATATTCTCTGGAGCAGACTATTCTTCCTCATCAATAAGGGCTTTCTCAGCTACTCCCTTCACTTTGATCATAATCGAAGTTAACTTGGAAAAAAATAAATCATTGGACATTGATTTGGGCCTGGTCACATCCTCAATATGAATCATTAAGATTCTACACAGATTCACCTTAACACCATGTCATAACATATGCAAAAAATATATATCGTGACACTTCATATTTGAAGAGTCCCCTCTTCTTGGACATAGAACATGTTGGATGAACTTGAAAAGGAGTCTATTTTCTCCATCCATCTCTGCTGCCACTACTCTCCTTTGTTTTCCTCTATCGGTGAGCTCTTCCAACGCAATCTCATAATAAAAAATGTCACTGGTAGGAGTAATTGTCTTCGAGCAATACCCAAAAATGCCTTCCTATGGGACTTACAAACATTCAGCCCATTCAGCAGAGGACAAAGATATTTACTTTCCATTCACAACTAAAACCATTCTATTATCCTCTTCAGATTTCTCAAAGTGCACAAATGCATTGAACTCTTTTACCAACATGGGATAATATGGGAAATTGTTGTTTGCGAAGCATTTGACCCATCCCTGCTCCTACAATAAATTTAGGGTCAGTGATTTACTTGGCATAATCCATTATACACATAGCTCCTTCTTGATTAAAATTTCTCTATTCTGCAAATGCAGGTTCACTGTGTTCTTACCTGAACTTGTTATACTGCCAATACTACTAGCTTCAGGTTCTGTTTTATTCTTCTTCGCACTCGGCTCATCGCTATCATCTTTGACTGTCGGGAGTTTTTCTCTTTCCATCTCCAATCAAGGTACATAGGGTTACGTGTAATGCGGGGTTTCCAGAAGTGAGGATTGAAGAGGGGAGAGTTTGCAGTGGATTAAAATGAGGTCAAGACTTATGTTTTATCATTTAAGAATCACAAAATAAATAAATAAAACATAATAAGTAAAATACAGATGATGCATATTCTAGTGGATAAAGATACAATGTTTTAAAAACGGCGCAACCTAATGGTAACACATACTGATGAGGATTACTAACGGTGAGGTATTTTTATCGGTGAGGCCCACTAACAGTGAGGTATAGTGGTGAGGTTCATACTAGTGAGGTATAACAGTGAGGTTCATACCAGTGGGGTTTTGAATAACGGTGAGGATTTGGCTAATGGTGAGGATTTGGATAATGGTGAGGATTTTTCTAATGGTGATGATTAGGAAAACTGTGAGGATTTGGCTAACGGTGAGGATTTGGATAGTGGTGAGTATTTGGCTAATGGTGAGGATTTGGCTAATGGTGAGGATTTGGATAATGGTGAGGATTTGGATAAACAATGTCTTCTTTACTAACTCATGTCTAATATAACTTAACCTATCTGAACATAATGGTTTGGTGAAAATTTCAGCTAATTGATGTTTAGTACCTATAAATTCAAGAGTAATATCACCCTTTTGGTAATGATCACTCAAAAATTGGTGTATTACATCAATGTGTTTGGTCCTAGAGTGAGACACGGGATTTGTAGAGATGTTAATAGCATTATTGTTATCACAGTTTATAGATACATGCCTAAACTGATATCCTTAGTCCCATAATGTATGTTTCATCCACAGAATTTGTGCATAGCAACAACCAGCAGCAATATATTTTGCTTCAGCAGTAGAAAATGCAATAGATTTCTGCTTTTTACTACACTAAGATATCAGGGACATACCTAGAATATGACATGTTCCAGAAGTGCTCTTCCTATATAACTCGCAACCAGAAAAGTTATCATCTAAATAACTTATTAAATCAAATGATTGTCCTTTTAGATAAAATAATCCTAAGTTAGTTTTATGTTTAAGATATTTGAAAATTCTTTTAACATCAAGAAAGTGTGACTCTTTTGGATTATCTTGAAATCTTTCACACATACACACACTAAACATAATATCTGTTCAACTAGAAGTAAGATAAAGAAGACTCCATATCATACCTCTGTAGTTGGTTTGATCCACTGGTTTTCTAGTTTTATCAGCATCAAACTTACCACTAGTACCCATAAGTGTATCAATTTCCTTAATATTATCTAAACCAAAACGTTTTAAAATATCCTTTGTATATTTATTTGGATTTAAAATAATACCATTTTCATTTTGGAAAACATAAAATCCAAGAAAATATTTTAGTTCTCCCATTAAACTCATTTCAAATTCATTTTACATACTCTTTGAAAAATCAATAAACAAATTATTTTTAGAAGATCCAAAAATAATATCATCAACATAGATTTGTACTATCAAAACATCTTCGTGAAATATTTTAATAAAGAGAGTTGGATCAGAAATCCCTTTATAAAAACCTTTTGGAATAAGAAAACTACTAATTTTATCATACTAAGATCTTAGGGATTGTTTTAAACCATATAAAACTTTAGAAAGCTTAAAAACTAGATTTGGAAAATGAGGATTAGTAAATCTAGGTGTTTTTTCAACAAAAACATCTTCAATTATAAAACCATTTAGAAAATCACTTTTAACATCCATTTGATATTACTTGAAATTCAGATGAGCAGCATAGGCAAGTAAAATCCTAATATCTTCTTATCTAGAAACAGGTGAAATGGTTTACTCATATTATATTCCTTCCTCTTAACTATATCCATGTGCAACTAGTCTTTACTTATTTCTAATGATATTTCCTAATTCATCAACTTTATTTCTAAAAACCCATTTAGTGTCTATGGTCAAATTTTCCATTGGTCTGTCAACTAATTCTCAGACTTTGTTTCTTTCAAATTGATTTAATTCTTCTTGCATAGCCATTACCCAAAATTCATCATTGATTGCATGATTGATATTTAAAGGTTCTAACTGTTAAAGAAAGGTTTGATGTTCATCCTGGTTTCTTAGAGAATCTCTATTTTGTGTCCCTCTATCAAGATTACCTACAAGAGCATCTAAATGATGATTCATTAGAATCCTAGTTGATCTAGAAAAGGTATGACTAGAAATTATAGGTTCTTCTCTATGTTCATATTCACTAGAAGCATATTCCGGAATATATCTAGAACTGGTTGTCTTTACAATAGGTTCATTGAATTTATCATTACGGTCCAGAACAGAAAAATCCTCTCCAATATTTTCAAGAGAAGACTAAGGTTCATACGGATTAGTGTCATCAAATTTGATGTGAACTGATTCTTCCACACATTTTGTTCTTTTGTTAAAGACTATATAAGATTTACTAGTTATAGAGTATCCTAGAAAGATTCCCTCATCACTTCTCGAATAAAACTTGTCAATATTATCTTTAGTATTGAGAATAAACACTTTTCAACCAAAAACTCTATAGTAACTAACTTTAGACATCCTATTATTCCACAGTTCATAAGGGGTCTTCTTAAGAATAGGTCTAATCAAGACATTATTTATAATATAAAAAGCTGTATTCACAACTTCAACCAAAAAATAAACAGGTAGGTCATATTCATTAAGAATATTTCTTGTAATTTTCTGAAGGCTTCTATTTCTTCTTTCTACTACACCATTCTACTGAGGTGTCCAAGGGGAATAAAAGTTGTGACTGTAACCATTGTGTGAGTAGTAAGATTCAAACTCAAGATTTTCAAACTCACGACCATGGTCACTTCTCAAGGTTTTAATTTTAATTCCACTTAGGTTTTCTATAGACTTTGATTATTTCATAAAATAAGAGCAAGCATCAATTTTTTGAGCTAAAAAGTATACCCATGTATATCTAGAAAAGTCATCTTCTAGAACATAAACATAGTGCTTCCCATTTAAACTAGAAAGTCTAGAAGGTCCAAAAAAGTCCATGTGAACCAACTCGAGAGGTTGATAAGTTGAAACTTCTTTCTTTGAGTTAAAATAAACTTTATGTTGCTTTCCCTTTGGGCAGGGAGAACAAACATTGTCAGCTGGAAATTTTAGTTGAGGTAGGTATCTAACTATGTTATTTTTAGTCAGTTCGTTAAGTGAATTAACATTGTAGTTTCCTAATATTCTATTCCATAGCCAAGATTCTTTATGAATATCATTTAAACAATTAAACTTTGGTTTTTCTAAAGAATTTAAATCTACATTATAAAAATTTTCATTTCTTAAGGCAGAAAATACTAAAACATTTTTAGAGTTAAAAACATTACAAGAATCATTTTCAAATTTAACATTGAAACCATCATCACACAACTATGAAATTCTTAATAAGTTGTATTTTAATCCATCAACAAATAATACATTTGAAATTAAAACTGAATTACTGTTACCAATCTGGCCTAAGCCGATGATTTTTCCTTTTGAATTATCACCAAAGGTGACATGCCCTCCATCAACCTTGATTAATCTTTTGAAACATGAGTAATCTCCAATCATATTACTTGAACATACACTATCCAAGTACCATATCTTCTTATAGGAACTCTTTAGGCAAGTCTCCTACAAAACAGTTTTAAACGGAAAATGATTTTGTTACCCATATTTTCTTGGGTCCAGATAGGTTAGCAAGAAAAAACATTCGTACCCATATTTGTCTAATGGGTCTCATACAATCAATTTATTCAAAAGATTTTGAAATATTAACTTTGTTTGATCTATAAATATGTGAATAGATAGTTGAAGCATTAGAATTTCCAAAACATGAAGTAGTAGCATATTGTCCGTATTTAGGAATAATTATATTCTTAACTAGCTATCTCTGTCCAGGTTGATAGCCTAAACCAGTAGTATACATTGGTGTAACTTCTTTTCCAAGCATTTGAGTTAGAGTATTCTTCCCATTTCTGAACTTCTCTAAATCTATTATATGTTTTTCATTGGACAATTTAAGTTGAGTATTCTCCTTTAATAGTTTAGCATTATTTTCCTTTTCTACCTCTAATGCAGATTTCACAATGCAAGTTAAAGCATACTGTTTCCTTAAGGTTTTATACTTATCTTTCAACTTATTAAAGGTATATTCTAGAATGTTACCATATTCAAAAAACTCTTCAATAGACATGTTTTTAGAATCAGAATCATCTCCAAAATAATAAGAATTTAATGTAGGAGTATCCAATGTTACCTGAGATGTGTTTTCCATGAAACACATATTAGATTTTTAAGATTTTTCATCCTAAGTGGAGTCAGAATCACTTGAGGTGTCTTCTGAAGAACTCTAGGTTACTTTCATATAATTCTTATATTTGTTATCCTTGTAGTCATATTTCTTCTTGTACTTTAACTTTGGACAGTCAGCATTCACATGTCCTTTCCTCTGGCATTCGTAGCAGACTATGTCATCACTTTTATCAGTCCTTCTCCAATCATTCATCTAATGAGATTTATTTTCATACTTTCCCTTATAATTGGATTTTCTGAAAAACTTCCTAAATCATCTGTCTATCTAAGCCATTTCTAGATCGCTGTCAAATAGACACTCTTAAAGGCTACTGATTTCTTTCTTGGTTCATCATCTTCTTCCTTATTTACCTTTAGTTCTTCTTTATACATCATTAACTTAACAATCATCTCTTTAACAGGTAGTGAACTTATATCACGTGATTCTCTTATTGAAACTGATGTGCCTCTCCATCTGTCTGTCAGACATCTGAGTAACCTCATGATTTTCTCCTTTGTTGGAACAACCTTTCCTAGTGAGCTCATTGTATTTACAATTTTGTTGAACCTGAGATACATGTTAGAAATAGGTTCATCAGGTTTCATTTTAAAGTTATCATATTTAATGGTATATGTGTTTAGTCTCGTTTCCTTAACATTGGTTGTTCCCTAATGAGAAATACCCAAAGTATCCCAAATTTCATAAGCAGTTTTACAAGCATATATTTGATTAAATTCATCATCTCCTAAACCACAATACAGGGAATTCATTTCATTACAATTATTCTTATAAGAAGCTTTAGTAGGTTCATCCCAAGTAATTCTTTCAGTTTCTAGAATCTTATACTGAGTCTCTATAGTCGTCTAGATGTCAAATACCATACTTTCTAAATGAATTTTCATTTTCAGTTTACATTGGGCATAATTAACACCATTAAAGAAAGGTGTCATGTTTGTAGCAAAAACTTGTAATCTATTATCTATAATTAGATTTTAAAAAATATATTTAATGATATAAAATTTAGAACTAACAGAAATTTAAGATCTTTAAGATACAAATAAAATCACAGTTGAAAAATAGAGTGTTTAGAAATCCATTAAGAATAACAACCTCTGATACCAAATGTTGGTTGGAGTGGATACACAAGAGGGGGGGGGGAATTGAGTTCCAATTAAAATTTATGTTAAAAATATTTCTATTAAAATCACCCAAATTAAATAAGAAATTAAACTGTAGTGAATTTATAAATCATCAAATGTTTCAATTAGTTTCTCAAAGATTGATTATTTCTCAGTTAACTCAATCTGAAGATTAATTAACTTTTGAAACTAACATACTAGCTAACAGAAAATTATAAACACTTTCTAGTTTAACTATCAATGTAATATTTAAAAATAGATTTGTGTTTATAGTACTTAGTAGAGGAATATTAAATATAGGTTAAAACAAAAATAAATAAGCACAACATGATTAACCAAGAGGTTCAGTCTCAAGATGAGAATTAGTCCTCTCAAAAAGTGTATTTAATTTCTGATCCATAGCCTGGATCAGGTTTTACAATAGTAATCAGACTGTCCAGGTACTAAGACTTCTACCATAGTTCTACATGGAAAAGCAAAAATAAAAATAGCTCACAGGGTGTCCAGGTCTTCAGACCTCTACCACTATCCACAGTGAGATACAAGAGTATAGGGAAAAGATTGTGTGAGGATTTATAAATCCTCCAGTTCAGCATGGGAGACAGTGTGTGTCTAAAAATACAGAGCACACACACTTCTCAAAATGTAAATAAATGAAACACAATAGTGATAAACTAATAGGGATGAGTTTATAATGATCTTTGTGTTTTGAGTGAAGTTGTAGATGCCTTTAATTGATGTATATGAAGCTTTGAGTCCTTCTCTGGTTTTAGTCAAGAAAACAGAGTGTCATTTTTTTATTTGACTTCCAGGTCAAGGTTAATCAGTCTGATCAGCTTGAGTGTAGTTAAAATCGTTGAATCTCTTTACTCCATGAATGTTATGTTCTATTGATTCAGTATGTATCATTCCCTCTTATTCTATTCATGTAAGTCTCTTTGTATCTTAGAATATTGTCTCATATGTTCATGGAAGGACTGATCTCCCGAACACCCCCTTTTTCCATAGCAGTTCGAGATTCCCTTATATAGCTTTTAGCTCCAACAATGAGAATGATTACCTTTTTACAGATAAGAGGTACGGTTCCTGAAATACAAACAACTATCATTAATTACTAGTAGGTGCATTAAAAGCATCAAATAAGACTGTTATTAATAAAAAAACATAAGTAGGGTTTATGGAGATGGTGATTGGTTTCCCTTGATATATCTCTCCATCATTGAGCTTTTAATAGTGGACTTGAGTTAGTATTTCTTGTGTCGGTAGCGGTTACTCTTTATAAATGTATCAATATCTCTTTCCATCAGTAGCTCCTTTTATCGGGAGATCTTTTGTATTGGGGGAATTCTTGTATCAGTAGACTTTTTAGAGGTAGCCTCCAGTCAGTATTAGCAGACTTGTATTGGTAGTTGTCTATCGGTATCTATCTGTATCAGCAGACTTGATCTGTCTGTATCAGTGGACTTCATATCAGTAGCTGGGTATGTCTGTATCAGTGGGTCTGTCTGTTTTTCTGTACCAGTAGCTCCAGATTATAACAGTAGGTCTGTCTACCAATGATCTTTTTCTTATCGGTAGACTATGTATGCAACATTGACTATGTGCATATAGGTGGACTTACCCTATCGGTGGGTCTATATCAGTGACACAAAAACTTAATACTTATTTCTATTATGCCAGTCATATTCAGATTGAGTTAGAAACATTTATAAACAAGTATAAACACAGATAACCATTTATTAACAAATTCCAATGATCATTTTGATATTTTATCAACTCAACAGTATGATGTCATATAGATTGAAATAATTAATATATAGATAAACATTATCCAGGATTATCAAAGCATATTGAAACATAGTTTAGATTATCAAAACAGGTGAGGTCAACATAATGGTTTGACGTATAATACTCAATGTGTGATACACACTATGTAAGAATTGGTGGATCCCATAATATACAATGTTACTTTTTGTTTTTAATTTTTGGTGGTGTGTTTCATGAGGTGCTTGCTGTGGTGCTTTGCCCAAGTGTCTGCAGGAAATCCTTTTTGGAGAGAGATTCTAAGGATGTGCGATGTTGAGACTAGCAAACAACTAGTGGGGAAGATTTAGTGGGGTACCAATGATATTCTTTATTATATTATATACTCTTGTATGCGATACTTGGAGAGAGTAGACATGGTGATGATGGGAACATAGTATACTTGGTTCGGTGATGAGTTAGTTTGACTTGTTGTTCACTATGCTTTAGCATGCTTTCTTTACTTTTGCAGGAGTGGCTTCTGGGAGAATCCTACAGAGTATACTGTTATACAAATACTATGTTATATAAACTATTTTTTAGGTCACATAGGGAAAGTTAGATATTAGGCAGGTTACTACTATCTTGAGGGTTTGCAGAAGTTGTTTGGGCTTCATGGTCGCTATTGTTTTACTATCATTTGGTACTTGTATTTTTCACCTTTTTTTGTAGTATTCTTTGCATGAAATTACATTTCTATACTTGGGTTTATTTTATATTGTATTTTGAGAAGGAATTTGTTTGTTTTTATCTAATCTCTCTTTTCAATATGTTTTCTCTATGAGGGTAATGACACCCATCAGTGTGTTTATTATAAACACGGTGCTAGTCACCAACCCAGGGCCTACAAGAGGCAAGAATAGGGAGTTATTATCTGTCTTATGACATTGAAAACTATTAAGTGGTAATCTTTTTTGGGACGGGGTCATGACAATGTGGTATAAGAGGTCTGGTTGAGGAATAGGATGGATTTTGTAGTTAGGCACATGTGAGGTTGCATGGGCTGGTTGGGAGATAGTGTCAGCTAAGTTGAGAAAGCACTGTAAACATGGGAGACCAGTGGAGACACAGATATTTAGGGCCCCCTGTGATATGATTCAAGGACCATTAATTTTAATGTTTCTACTAAATTAGGGTATACTTTTTCAGGGTAGAGACCTATGAAAGGATCGTGTATCATTCTTCTTCGTGCTTGTGTTTGAATGGGTATACCTTGGGATATGAGAAATGAAAATGAATAAAAGAAATTATGTAACTAATTTTATGTATTCCATAATCCAGTTTTAGGAGATCTAACTATATTTTCTTATTCAGGTATGGATCTAGGTTGACCTCCTCTTCAAGTTCATGTAGAAGATGTTCAGCAGGATGTTCCAGCTGTTCATCATAGAGTTTAGATTGATGACGACGACCCATGGAGGAGGACACTCCAAGAATTTCAGATCCAATGACTATGTAAGTATGAGGGATATATTTCATATGTATTTATAGAAGACTAGTTGGATGAGGTTGATATTTCATTCCATTTTATTTGTTCTAAGAAAGAGCACTGGGTATCTTTGGTTGTGATGATGCTATGTGGGATAATTATGTAGTGGTGGTTCTTGTTACTCATGAATTGTGAGGAGTCAGAAGTCTTGTTAGAGGAGTTTCGAGACTGGTTTTGAGTCGAGTTTCTCTCTTTGACGATGAAGGTGGCTCGTCTCTAGAAACTATTTACCATTTGATATGGGATCTCTAGGGTGCGATAGTTTTTCGTTCATTTCAAGAACCTTCTTTAATATTCATTATAACTATTTCTAGATGAGGATGTTATGTAAAGGAATTTTTATGAGGATTACCATCCATAGATCATGTCCCAGGTCACCTCGTTTATACTAAAGACATATCTTTAGTTTCTGGATAGAGCAAAGGTCATTAAGAAGGCTTTTTACAGGATATGATCATCATGAGAGTGGACGAATAAATATTCCTCATGAAGTAGAGCTATGTTCCAGGGTTCTAGGTTTTTAGAGAGAATGAGTTTCAATTATGCTGGGGGTTTGTCCCAGCCCTTAGTATCTCTTTTATCTTGGGGCAGTATATCTCATACCTATTTTAAGAGATTAAGCATTTTATTTATTGTGAGGTCTTAGGTCATAAGTAGATAGAGTGACCGACCTTTCATATCAGTTTGTGTGCTCTTGGTGTTTCGCTTCATGTTCCTCTATTCAGACAGTCTCAGCTGTGGAAGCAGTAGGGGTTGCATGAGCATAGTATTAACATAGAATAGATGGTCCATGTAGTGGATAGCCCTAGGATGCTCCCTGTCCTTAGAGTGAAGAGTACGACTATGGTGGTGGTTGTCATCAGGGCCAGAGTGGCCCTGGAGCAGGATATGGTCAGCTTTATGCTTTAGCATTTCTAGTGTCAGGCGAGCTAGACATCCTTCTAGGTACCATTTAATTGTTTTATACTTGGTTTCATTCTATTTTTGATTTAGGAGTGACACCCTCTTTCATATAACCTTCCCTTCTCCATGCTTTGGGACTTGATATAGAGAGTCTTCCAATTCCCTCGGCATTGACTATGCTAGTTGGAGTTCGAGATGACTTGTTTGAATTGTATAGGGAAGGTGAGCTAGTTTTGGGGAAGCACCACTCTTAGGGAGATTTTTTATGTTTATGAATATAACAATATGATTTCATTCTCACCATGTATTGGTTGTATTAGATGTAGGATATCATGGATTTCTTTTGGAGGCAGGTTGTGTTCTTTGATGTTGTTGGAGATCCAGTGGTGTTTGTTAGCGATTGAGACCCTCATATGGGTCAGAGGAATGTTACAACCTTGTCATCCTTCATGACTGAGATGATGTGGAGTTCATCAAGGGTTTTGCAGTTGGTGTTTTCCAGGGTCATAAAAGAGTACCCGGATGTCATTCCAATAGAGGTTGTAGTGTTACCCCCTCGATGAGAGATCATGTTTGAGATCAAGCTACATCCATTCATGTCTCCAATCATGGTGTCTCTATATAGAAAGGTGCCTTTTTGACTTTTGGGAGCTACGTATAGAGCTAGATGGTCTGTTACAATGTCATTTTGTTTGGCTGAGTGTGTCTCTTTGCGGTGCACCAGTTGTTTCATGAAGAATGTTGATGACAGTTTACAGTTGTGTATCGATATTCATCACATGAAACAAGTGACAGTGAAGAACCATCATCCACTTACACAGATTGATTATTTATTTTATCAAATTAGGGGTTATAGTTGGTTCTGGAATATTTATTACTGTCAGGATATCATCATATGCATTTGAAGGCTGAGTATATCATGAAGAATACTTGCCATTATTGTCAGGGGCAATATGAGTTCATTGTGATGTTGTTCGGTGTGATTAATGCTCTAGTTGTGTTCATGGGGTAGATGAATTTGATGTTTGATGAATTCCTAGATAATATCATGGTGGTCTTCATAGATTACATCCATGTGTACTATGTGTTTAAGGTAGAGCTTGCAGAGAACATGCATGATTTTGGGGAGTTCTTTGACAAAAGCTATTTGGGAAGTTATTGTACTTTATATTTTGGGATCGATATGTCCATTTCATGGGGAATTTTGTATCCTATTAGGGATTAAATGTGGATACATAGAATATAGAATCTTGTTTTTATTTGGAATCCCCCCAGATAGTGGCAGAGGTGTCAAGGTTCCTTGGTCTTACAGTTTATTAGAGGAGGTTCATTGCTGATTTCTTTCAGGATATGAATCCTCTAAGAGAATTTAACAGAAACGATCAGGTGTTCCTATGAAATAATCAGTCTCATGAAGCATTTTATTAGATGATGTGGAATTTTTTTAGTTCTCTGGTTCTTTTTATATAGACATAAGGAGTTAATTTTGAGGTCTTCGGTGATGCTTTGCTTCTGGAGTTAGAATGTGTTCTTATGCAGTAGAGATCTATCATTTCTTATGGGTATTAGTAGTTTTTTCTACATGAATTTTATTATTCCACCCATGATCTTGATTTAGTAGAAGTGGTTTTTTCCCAGAATTTGTAGAGAAATTACCTCATTGTAGATCACTTTGTGGTGTTCACTTATCATAAAATTATGTGGTATGCTTTCTCTCAGCATGAAATGAACTTGTGACAACATATGTGGATGAAGTTCTTACAGAATTATGACTTAGAAATATAATATACACCTAGTAAGGGTAATGTTGTGTCTGATGCACTGAGCAAGAAGTCATGTAGTGATTTAGTGCATGAGTAAGATGATTCTTGAAGATTAATGGATGAAAATTCAACATTACATCTGGATATCGGAAAAGATTAGGGTAGAGGATGTCTTTTTTAGATGAATGTGAAGTTGTATTTGATGAAATATTTGAAATATTCCAAGTGGGGGATCTTGAGGAAGTGGTATGGAGAGACAAAGTTGTGTATGGATAGGCCCATATTGGTTGGTCTAAGGATAAACAACATTAGGTTTTGTTTTAGGGAAGAGTTTTTATTCCTTTTGAAATGTATGATATGGTTCTCATAGAGTTCCATAGTTCTCCCTTAGCGGTACATCCTAGAGTTATAAAGATGTACCATGCTTTGAGGATTTAGTTTTGGTGTTCTAGGTTGATGTATATTGTTGTAGAGTTTTTGTCTCGATGTTTGGTACACCAGAAGGTGAAGGATGAGCACCATGTTCCCAGTGGGTAGCTCTAGATATTATATGTTTCTCAGTGGAAGTGGGAGGACATCTCGATTGAATTTTTTACCAGTTTACCTCGATCATATGGAGGCTATGATTCTATATGGGTAGTATTGGATCATTTGAAGAAATCATCCCACTTCATAGAAATCAAGGATTTGAGATCATTGGAGGTTTTGTCAAGGTAGTTTCTGGAAGAGATGGTGAGACTCCACGGAGTCCCGAGGACAGTTCTTTTCTATCAATATCCTTATTTTACCTCTAGGGTATGGAGAGGTCTCCAGCATGCTTTTGGTTCCTAGATATTCCTTAGCACAACTTTTCATATGCTTTGGGAGGATTAGATAGAGCGGACCATCCAAACTCTTTAATACATGTTTCTCCAATGTGTCCAATATTTTGGAGGTTCGTGGATGAGGCACCTTCCCTTGTTAGGGTTTTCATACAACAATAGCTTCCACTCCACCATCGGTATGGTGTTGTTTGAAGCCTTATATGGTAAACCATTCAGTTCTCCGTTGTGATGGACTGGGTCATAGAGTCAGCAATTCTTGAGAAAGAACTAGTACAGAATACAGTAGAGACAGTTCAAGTGATTCTCGAGTGGATGGAGACAGCGCAAGATCATTAGAAATCCTATGTCCATAACAGGAGGAGACCTATGGAGTTTGATTTTGGGGATCCTATGTATTTAAAATTGACTCCCCATAATGGGAAATGAAGTTTTGGTCATGGGATTAAGCTTTCTCCCCCATTTTTTGGACCCTTCGATGTGTTGGATTTCATTGGATCCATGGAATATCGGAAAGAACATCGCCCATAGATAAAACTGATACACACTGTTTTTCACATGTCATAGTTCTGTCATTATCTTCACGATGACTCTCATGTGATTGATGGGGGTTAGATCGATGATGATGATGATGTGACCTTCATGGAGTGGCATGTAGAGATCCAAGACCTCCAGAGGAAGGTGTTGTGAAGGAATGTTATACCCTTAGTTCATGTCTTGTTAAAGCATGGTGACAATGAGGAGAGTTCTTGGAAACATGAGTGGCATATACATGATCAATACCCGGAGTAGTTTGATGTTTAACTCTTCTCTTGTAATTTTTTTTGTTTGGTGGTTGTAGGCCCTTTCTGTTTATGAGATGGATTTCTCTTGTTTCATGTTGTGTCTTACTCAAATTTAAGAGCAATCTCCACTATAATAGTGTTTAGCAGCAGATAGTTATTGTTTCCTAGTTTTGTGCCTATTCCTCTAGTGAGGTGGTGAGATCCTGTGGTGGTTAAACATTTTAGTGGTATCCCGCAGGGTGATTGTTCAAATAAAATATTTATGTTTCCTCTTTAGGTTGGTTTTGGATTCTTGAGGATGATAATGTTTTTAGATGTATCTAATTAAAAGGGCATGGATCCGTGCCGATCGACACTTTTCATGTTTTCTAAAATTTATTTTCTCAAAGTTGGATCATAATATGTTTGGATAATTTCAGTTATGTAAATGCTGGGAGGAGGGGATTACACATAGTGTAACAAAATTACATGACAAGACATCCAGTTTCATGGGTTTTCCATGAAATCTTCATGATGTGCATACTATTACATGGCATGAAAGAGGGATTCGCATCATGAAATAATTCTAGGTTTGAAAAATAAAATAAATATTTGAGGCGATATTTGTTTCATTGAACGTGACCTCAAGTAATTACATGACGTGAAAGGGGATTACACATTGTGTAATACCCAAATGTTTTATGTTCTATGCGTTTTTTCAGATTCCCAGATTTTATCAAACCTATGGCCGCAACGGCTCACCCTCAAACCCAGGAAACCCGATGACCCTATCTTCAACATTTTTTGGATTCCTTCATCATAGAATGATCACATTCCCCCTCTTTCAATCTGTAGAAATATGTCTTTCATCTGAGGTATGATCTACCACAGTTCATCTAGTTTATTTTATCCATTTCTTTTAGTTTCTCCATTACATGCGATGAAACATGATATCGATGATTCTATTGCATTTTTCATGGTTGTCAGTTGGTTTGGTTGTATGGAAGCATCCTCGGGTGGATGTAGTTGTTGCAGGAGAAGTGATATTGATCATTTTCATTGATCTATTCTCCTAAAAATTCCATTAACAACCTTTTGAAGTAGGGGATTTAATGATTCCATATTTAGTTAGATTAAATTGTATAGATGGAAGGATTTATCTAGTTGGATCACAATTAAATTGATATAAAAACAATATGAACTAGATTAAAGAAATTTCCATTGATCGTATTTTATTCCTTTATAACGTGATATCAGTTTTCCCCTTGATTTTATAGATCATGCGATATCAATTATTTTCATGTTTAGCATGTTTTTCTTGAAGGAAATTGGTAAATAATATAAATCTAGGATTATTTATGAATTAATTCTCTAAAAATAAAGAGTCATGTTTGAGGAATCTTTTTGTAGTAGCTACAATTTGATGATAATCAAATTGATGCATGTGAGCATGTTTAATTGAATCGGTTGATGAAACTGAAGCATGGTGATGTTTGCTGATAAAAGAGTTAAAGGCATGATAAATTAATTGTTATATTAATTTGTTTATATATTATTATAGCTTGTTTCTTAGGTTTCTCGTAGTTGAAACCTATGAATAACGAATCGGTTAATTCAAGATGGAATAAGAACCAGTTGCATGATAATGTTAATGCCTTTATCGAGATGGATTTTCCCACCTGAATGTAAAGTTCGAGTTCCTTATTCTTTGGTGTCAGGAGGTCTCATTATGTTTGAAATCTATATTAATTGGTTTAGGGAAGAGAGACCATTTCTATTTGTTCCTACTACTTCTGATGTTCTTTGTATAAGAGACTTGTGGTTGTGGGGGTAGGGAGGCCCAGATGTGACTTGATCCTAGGATGGATGATCCTGGGGGCCTATTGTGGTGTGTGGGGGCTAGGAGGCTGAGTGGTTATGGTATTATTTAATTACTATAGTTAATATATGCATCAATGTATCTCTATGGGTGTTAGGGAGGGCACCGGGGATGACAGAACACAATGTAGTTGGGATTACCAATTGATATAATGGTTGTTGATGTTGAATATATTGTTTGTTTATCTAGTTTTCTTTCACCACTACATGTGGTAGATGGTCTTTCTTACACTCCTTCAAAAAGAGGTGATGACTCATGGGGTATGCCACGTTTTATTTGTGTTTTTCTTCTCGATGATGGATGGGTCTACGCTTCTACAATTGGGGGAAAAGACTCGACAGTTTTCTCATCTAATCATCATGTTGAGCCCCTTGGGTTTTGTAGCATAGAATTATTTTCTAGAATGAATGGGAATAGGAAAAATGTGAATGTTTTTAAATAAATTAGTACATGATTTTTAACCCATGGGGTTGGAGCCTGCTTTGATGAAATACTGAGGTTGTGATTTTGAGAAGCCGTGGACACGATTTTAGTTATTCCTTGAGGGAATGGATCATTTTTTGAATGATAATGAAATGTAATGTGGAACTACTAATGGTTAATTAATGGTTAAATAATAAATTACCTTAATTTAAAATTGGTTCAAATTGATAAAGTAATCTAATGTAGCACTTCAAATGGTTGTGTGATTATAGGATATATAGTCTTAAAAGTGAATGCCAGGAATCGTATAGACATTAACTATAGTTGAGTCTAAGACTAGGTTGTTCCCATAGTGTTATTATGAGCTATACTATATTATTTACTTCTTTTCTATACACTACTCAACCTTGTTAGTTAGGGAAACTGAGAACCCTAGGATTCTAAGCCATGTGGGTGTTTCTCCCAATATCTTGGTGGGGGGTGGATGAGTGACTACCCCCTTCAGCCCCACTCTCTTGTCTTTATAGTTACTAGTGATAGTATGCACGACGGTTTTTCCCCATCTATGTGTGCATATGGATGTAATGTCTTGTGTTTATTTTCCAAACATATATTTGTGATATGGTTTTTTATGGACTACTATAGGCGTAACTTATATAAGTTGTGATAGTATGAGGATCCTTACATGGTTTATGGGTTGTAATGGCTTGAGGTGTAATATCATATGTATGATACATGCTATACAAGTTGTGGTGGATACCAAAAACTACCTGGTTACTTTTGGTTGTGTGGTTTTGGTAGTGAGTTTCACAAGGTACATGTTGTGGTGCTTTGCCTATGTTTTTGTGGGAAATCCTTTTTGAGAGAGATTATTAGGACGAGCAATATTGGGGAAAAGTATAAAACCAGTGGGTAAGTGGTGGTGGGGTACCCTTGATATTATTTATTATATTATATACTCTTTTAAGTGGTACTTGGTTAGAGTATCTGTGGTGAGTCTGGGAACATAGTATACCTATTTAGGTGATGATTTAGATTCAATTTTTGTTTACTGTGCTTTAACATTCTTTAATTATTTTTTCATGAGAGGATCCAGGGAGTATCCTACTGAGTAAACATTCATACCCACACTAAGTTATATAAAATATTTTTTTATGTCACATGGATCTTGTTGTAGATCATGTTGGTCACTACTGGCTCGAGGTTTTGTAGGAGAAATTTGAGTTTTGTGGTCGCTGCTGTTTTTATTTCCTTTGGTACATTCTTTTATCTGCTTTCAGTTGTATTAGTCGTTGCATGACATTACATTTGTGTACATGGGATTATTTTATATTTTTTTTCTGAGTAAGTGTTCTTTGGTTTCTATAATTTCTCTCTATTCTATATGTTTTCTCTAAGAGGTTAATGCCTCATATATATGTGTTTTTAATACCCTGGGTGCTAGTCACTATCCTGGAACCTACTAGAGGTGGGACTCAGGGGGTCATTATGTTTCTTCGGACATTGCTGGCCTAGGAGGTGAACACATTGTGGGGAGAGGGTCATGACATACTCTCATACATTAGGCCCATCAGGGTGCGGAGGTGTGTTTAAAACCCCACATAGGGTTCCTCAAAGGATTTTTTTCCACTGCATTAGGAATGGGCTAACATATGAAGTAGAATTATGGTTTATGATTTATTCTATAAAATATTCCTCATGTTTTTACTGAAACTCCATTTTTTTAATATGAAGAAACCCTTTCTCTTGATTCTCTAATTACTAAGTCCATAAAAATATTTTTTATGCTTATTTTAGAGAAAATGCAATAACTTCATGATGTTTCTCTTCTCTAGATTCATGTGGCACATATCTATAGGTAGTCCAGTTATGATGCAGAAGCACTATATATGAAAGATATTAAAGATTATTTCTCAATTTGGTCTCTTTTAATTCAAAGTGACGATAAAACTATATGCAATTATATGTGATGGATGGTTCTATACAAGACTCTATAATCCCCCTTTGTAGCTCATATAATTAATATTTTTCTTAATAAATAATTGGGGGTAAGTGATCCTGAATAATAATCCTTTATGATAATTATTATTACTATAACAACAACCACCACCACTACTACTACTATTGAACACATATAAGTTATTGAGGATTTTATATATACATGGACTTGTTTCATACCCCCTCTTTCCAAACTATTATAATAACTCTCTGTTAATTTAATCTAATTATTATATTTTTCTATTAGAGTATTTTAGGGAATTCCCCCCCAAAGTCTCTACATGAAGTGCCTAATCATTTCACTTGGCCTAAACTGGAAACCACCATATGGAAATCCACCATCATGCACCTCTAATTTAATGACATTTATTTTAGTAATTACATTTCATTAACTAAATATTATGTGATTATCTTTTATTACATGAAAATTTGAACTAAAATGAATACAATGTTAGATTAAAAAATTTAAATATTAACATTTTATTATTGTTATTTAATTGACGGGTATCAGTAGAAGCAACCACCTTATAAATACTCTATGGTAAGGACTAATAAAAAAAATATTCATTTTATTATTATAATATATGTGCTTCTTAAAATGTATTTTATGTGTTTTACGTTCTTAGGGTACAAATATTTTTTAGTATTTTTATAAAATGAATCAGATAAAATGATTTTCATATTTTTAATTAGAATGATAAAATTAATGTATGTGTTATATTTTTTTAGACAAACATTTTCCATTCCAAGGTAAATATTATTTTTCACTGTAAAGTGATATTTGTTTTTCAATGAATGTTTCCTTATTAAATATTGTATATTTTTGTAAGATTAAATTGATATATTTTAAATAAATATTATAATATTATATTTAAAAATATAAAAAAATAAATTAATAATCATTTAATTGGTAATCATTATTAAATACGATTAACAACACACACTGATTAAAATGACATCTTTCTAAAAAAATAGTTTATCAACACATTATATGTTTTAATTTAAATTTTAATTTAATAATATATAGAAATATAGTTATCTTAAATGTAGTTTATATACAAATTCGTCTTGTCAAAATTTGGTATGAAGGGATATCTTGTAGTTTTAGTGATAAAATAATTACCATGATAAATCTTAGTCATTTTCAATAAGTGTTAAAATGGGTATTCTAATGTTTCTTGATTTTAATAAATAATTTTTTTACATAAAAATTATATTATACCTTTTATGATTGGAAATAGAAACAAACATGTCTCTCTAATAATTCCTCACATAACTCACCTAACTCTTATACAATTTCATTCTTACCCTTTACCCAATATTCAGTTCCCAATATTTATCCCACTTTTCCAGATATAATAGGATCTCACATGCAACCTTTTAAATACATACCTATATCTGAATATTCTCATGATAATAATCCCATATTAATTCTTATAGATCCCCTCTAAACATTTTGCAACCCCTGTCCTCAAAAAGTGCTCCACGTCCTTCATTTCTATAGGATACTTTTAGAGAATATTTCAATCAACAACATAAGTATTACATACCCTTTTAGTTCTATTCATTATAATTTTCATCCACACTTCTCCAAAAAATTCTAAAAATATTTATCTATGAACTAATATTTTATTGTAATATTTTTATATATATGTTCAATTCTACTGGCATTTTGTCAAAAAATGAAGGCATTGCTCATATGCCTTTGGGGACTACAACCTCCATGAATGATATATTTATTTTTCCTTCACCAAATTTTTAAGGATGGTTATATATATGGGTTTAGTGAATAGATATGGTATTTATTTCTTTATATATATTTCTTAATTTAAACAAGGTACTCTATAAGGAACATTAGAAATAAATGATCATTGTAAAACTAATTTCCTAAATTGAATATACATAGATGAAAAAGGATTATTTATAAGTGGAAAAGTCTTTTTAATTTGACTTATTATTATAAATCTTCCAGATTTTGATTTTTAATCATAATATCAAAAAAAATCATTATACTTTTTGATATAGATATTATAACAATAAAATCTCTTCAATTTCTTTACTCACAAGTAGATTGATGTTTCTTTTTGTTGGGATCTTTTAACCACTAATATGAAAAAATTTATTAATTTATACCATTTCTATAATTTTAAAAATAATATTTCATATTAAAAAGTAAATAATTTAATTTGGGTTATATATTGTTAGTATAAACTTTTTACTCATAAATTAAGAAATAACCATTCATTTTTTAAATCCCCAACACATGTGTGTCGCTAATTTCATCTGCAAGAACAGTTACTATAACTCTCATATAAAGAGTTCATTACTTTTTAAAATATCCTAAACATAATTTAATGTTCCTTATAATATATTTTAATTATAAAACTTGGGATAAGAGGGAACAAAATCACCATGATTATCAAACGCGTCCAAAATGAGAAAGTTTGGTCACACCAGATGTAAACAATAGATAATAAATGGATAATATATTAATAATAAGTTTTCATAAATGAAGTAAATAAATGGGTAAAGTATATGAATAATTTTATTAAAGATATTATTAATATAGTTATATTTTATTTATTGAATTTTATAGCACATTTTACTAATTATAAAAAAAGTTAAGGGGTTTTGTTAAGTCTAATTATTTTTCTGAGTCATAATGAGTCCACATCGATTATAATCATTGAATATAAAATTATCCTATCTGATGATTATTTTATGTTATATTGAAATATTATTTTATAGTAAAATCATGTTTCATGATGAACTATTATTCCATGATAAATCTATTGCTTCACAAGAAACAAAATATTGTTAAGAATAAGCCTCATCTCTTTAAAAGATTTTTTTTCCATTCCCATATTTTTACTTTCCTCCAATGTTATCATTTACCTATTAGAAAATAATATTTATTTTAAATAAAATGATACTTATTTTAATTTATATTAACATAAAAAACATTCCATAACCTTTTATTGATTTGGGTTTTCCATAAAGGATTTTAAAATATTTAAAAATATTTTCTATACCATGATATTATATTCTTTCCTCTTACATTACATTTTTTAAAAAAATATTTTCTATCAGGGTATCTCTATTAGAATTTTTTTGAAGTTATGTTTTAATAAGATTTCTCCTCTTCTTAAAAAATTCCTTTTAGAATGTGACTTGAAAATTATGTCTTTTAAGATGATATTATGAAAAAAAATTAAGTAAAATCTGTTTAATATTTCTCTTAAATTTATAAAGGATTATTCACCAATAAATTAATAATTCATAAATCACCTTATATGTTCTATTGTTAAATAATAAGTTTGGGTGATCATGTTTTAGTATCAAATGATAATGTTTTTATGCGATATTGTTTGAAAATTTTATCAAATACATTTTCTTTTCATGTATTATTTATGATAATATGAATGACTTGATTTTGAGTGGCACTCATATATATGGATGATGATTGATTGGTACATATATTATCTTTAAATTAATTTTTTATGGTTTTATAGCTCATGATATAACAATTAGAATCTATTATGGAATGATCTCTCCACTATAAAAAGTTATTAAGGAATTATTTCTTTCCTATGGAAATCGGGGAGGGATGCCTACACCAAAATATTATGAGAATCCAATCGTGGTGTCTTTTCTGATATAATATTTTTACATATACCTTTGTTTATGCCACTTATTTTCCCTAAGATATCCTTTATGTACTAGTTATGTTAAATATTTATGATATTATATTTTCTAAAGATATTCCTCTTTATTATTTTATGATTTAGTTTTTTGATTCATTTTTATTGTATACTCCTAGTCCATTATTTTTTTGAAAATTATATGGTCTTATGTATTTATGACATGCTCTATAATAATATATAATGATTTATGATTTTTACATATGATCCCTTTATTATTTTATATGGTATTTCTACATTACATATGTTTTCCCTCATGTTGATGATTTAAAGGTTATGACTAGTTTCTAATTATTCTTACCGAGAATTTGAGCTCTCCCATTTCCAATGTTCCTATTTAATAGGTTATAATTATTATTATATCATATGAGGTGTCTAGAAAAAATGTTTAGAGGATAAATTTTAAGGAGAAATATAAAAATGTTTTGTAAACTGATATGTTTATATAGCTAGTCTCTAAGACAGTGAACTTTTAGGTTCACGGGTTCTGAGATTATTTGTGAGATATATTATCTAAAATATAGAATCAATGTAATATTTATAGATATTTATCATATATCACAGTATACAGGAAAACCCCATCATCTAATCATTTTCTTACTACAACCACATATCACAGTGATCATCATCACTTGATCCATATCATACCATCATGTGAGGCACTACCCTCTAACCCATATCTCACACGAGTCTCCTAGTCAATAGAAACCTATGATTAAACCAGAATTGGCCCTTCACCACTAATTCAAACATCAAAAAAAACATTCAAGGACTTTGGTCATTCTACCAACACTCATCCAATCATCATTTACATAAACCAAAAAACATAGGGAATGAGAATAAATGAAATCTGAAAAAAAAAATTAATGATGAATAGAACAAAAATAAAATAATGATTCCTACGTCAAAGAATGTTTTTTAAGATTTTAGGTTTGGTTCCATGATTGATCGATGGTACTTCGTAATCCATATCTCATCATCACCCTCAGTTAAAGCTCCTCCACCATCTCCCTCTTTTCTCCTCGATCATTCAATCGAGGAGGTTATTCCAAAGTAGAGTTCCCATGAATTATCTTATGTAAGGACCATAATTAATTAGGTAGACCTAGTATTTAGGTGCCTAATTGTTGTAATTTTATTTAGGTTACACTTTATTAATAAACCCTTATATAGGCTAACAGAATAATAGTGTTTTGATTCTCCATATTATGGATTAAGAAAAGTGTATTTAGAATAACCATACAAGAGAAATATATGATGTGATTAACATGATTACCTACCTAAATATACAATTGGTGAGATTAATTAAAAATAGTACTCATTTATTAGTAAAATATAGATCTTTCCTAGTAATAAAAATTCTTTATTTAAAAGGAAACATCATTTTAGTGGAACCATGTTTTATAAGAGTCCTCAGAAAATTATTATAGCACATAATATTAATCATATATAAGATTTTATTATAGATAAAATGGAATCATAATCATAAAATTTAACACCACTAGTTTATTTGAAATATATTCTAAAATAATTTAATTTCATTTATAGTTTATGTTAAACACACCACTGAGTTTTAATGAACCATGATAAACTATTAATATTATTATTAAAAAAAAGACCATTATTACCCAGATGATGGACTAGTAAAAATGAATATGAATGACCAAGATAAAAAAAATTATTGTAATGCTTTTATATAAATAAATAATATTGATAAAAATTACTTAATTTTTAATGAATAATTTAAATTCTTTAGAGAGTACTTTTTTCGGAAAAATGATTTTTATTGCTATTTGTGAAAAAATAAAAAAAAATTACTTTTTGAAACCATGAGAAAATTAATTTTAAATAATGAAATATTTTTTTAATAAACATTTCAAAATTATAATACGGTGAATTTATTGGATTTTTCTAAAATGAATATTTTTTTGACGAATAGAGAAAAATACTAGTACTTGTTGAGAGTTTCATTTTCATTTAAATAATTTATTAGTTTTTATATTTTAAAATGGTTTTAAAAGTAAATTGGTTCAATAATATTATAATTAATCCAATATAGGTCATTTTAAATAATTTTACATTTATTTTTTTAATAAAATTAAACTTTTGAACGTTTTCCCTTTGGAAAATCGTTTTTCCATCACATTTATAAGTTTAAATATAAATTAAATTCTTCTAATTCTATGAATTTACTTTTAAAAATGATTTAATATTATTAATTATCATAATTAATATTTTATATTAATTTTAACTTAATTTTTTACCAAAATGATAAGTAAAAATAGTAAAAATTAATTATTGTGGTTAAGGTAAAAAGGACTTTTCTTGTGTTAAACTAAAAAGATCTGTGTTAAAAATTACCCATTAATTTTATAATTCATATTTTCTGAAAATAATTCTACCTTATAGATAATAAAATTTTATAATTACCCATTTTTTCCCATATTCATGTGACTAACGTGGGTACAATTTATTCCTTTCCAAAATTCAAGTTGTGTCATCTCACCTATGTATAAAGGGCCACATCCTCTCTTATACCCTTCACACATACAAAAACCTTTGGATAATAAAAAACCTACCCAAATATATTATTTATTTATGAGATAAAATACTTGATTCCTTATTTGAATTAGTAATACCTCCTAATAATGCTTTAGGTATAAACATAAAGAGGCTCTCTGAAGAAGAGGTAAAATTCTTGAACATGTGTTTTTCTATTATTTCTTATTCTACCTCCATCAAATGTTATTAAAATATGATATATAATGAAAAAATTATCTCACATATATTGTTATTTTATCATGTTATTATAATTTTCTACATCTATCTCATCTTCAATCAAATAGGAAACAAAACTGTCGATCATGTGTAAGGCGGAATACCGCCTCATGAACCGATGTAATTTTCTTTCCAACACAAATTATAGAAAACTGATATAATGATGGATTTAAAGTATAAATATTAAATTTATGAAAATATTATAAATCTGGATTTATAATATCACAATTATTTTTTTTCAAATCAGCCCATTGGGAAATAATAATGTTACTCATGTGTCCAATGTACTACCGCCTTACGAATTGATGTTATGTGTTTTCCATTTTTTTATATGGATGGAAAAGAAATATGGATTAAATATATATATGATTTTTCTAAAATAATTATAGTTGACGAATTATTAAATGACATAAACATTTCTAATTTCTGTTTTTATGAGGATATATTATCATCGCTTATTTGTACGGTAGATTACCTCCTAACGAAGCGATTTGACTCATTCTTGATAAATGATTTACATGGATGTTAATAATGAAAAACTTAATAAATATATGTGATATATGAGACATAAATAACATTCTATAATTATAGAATATTTTTTACCTTTCGTTATTATCATCTATTAATAAAATGGAAACAACTTCCATGCATACATACGTTTTACCATCTCCATGAATGGTGCAATTAATTTTCTTTCTCTAACATTAAAGGATTATAATAAATACTCATATAATGTTTATATATTACATTTATATAATGGTATAAAATTATAAAGATGATATAACCACAGTGAAAAGGAATGGAATAAGGATACCAAACCAAAACATACATGAACAACAAAGTAGTTATTTCTTAAAATGTTATTATAATAATAATTTATTGATAAATTGGTAATAAAAGATTATAAATAAATAATATATAGTATGATAAATTTAATTATGTAAATTTAATATATTTATAATGAAAAAATATTCACTATATAGGAATTTATAATGTTTATGAAGGATATTGAGACTTATGTTAAGGTATTTTGTCTAAATTTGAATTCTTTAAGACATATGTTATATTGTGCACCTATCTTCTTATATAAGATTTATATAGATCCCCTTTCACATGTAATAACATAAATTTAATTATTCTCATGAATACTTATTTTTCATTTAATTATTTTCTTTCATGGGGCTTATGATTCAATATTACCAAATTTGGAAGGGTTTTATGATACGATATCATCATTTATTGGGATTATTTATGTTTATGTTTCCAATGATGATATATTACGATATATCTATCAAGAAATATTGTAAATTTATTACCCTATATTTATTTTATGAAAAGTTATATTTTCCTTTCATTTTACACTTTTTATTTACTCAAGAGTTTAAAATAATTGTTTTTAGAAAAATTGACTTTATTTCAGTCTTTAGTAGATAATCTTAATAATTAACCATTGTTACTTTTTAAAAAAATAAATAGGTAGAGTCTTAATTCCTTATTCCAAATAAGGATAATTTTTATTTTATCATAAATGTAAAAGGAATCGTTATTTTAACATGTACAACATGAATATAATTTCCCACCATAATAAACAAAAAAATTTGAAATCATCTATTATAGGTTTCAAATTATATTTTAAAATAAAATTATTTGAAATTTTTTTAATGATTTTTATATTTAGAAAAAGTTGTTTTTGAAGTGAAAAGGTTATTTTCATTATGAAATGTTTTAAGTGAACTTTCAAATTCATTTTCCATCTAATATGATGTCTTTTGGAGTAAATTAAGATTCTATTGGGATATAATCCAATTATTCTATATATAATATTTCTCAAGATGTTTTTAGTCTATAAAGACATTATGTTTAAGAATCCTTGTCCTTTTCAAAAGGATATACTATAAGGAAATATTTTATGAAACCCATTTATTTTCATGGAATCTCGTATGATGAAGGTTTTATAATCTTATTTCATAAAAATGTATGTATTGAGTGATGGGTGGGGCATATATATCCCTTTAATTCATTTTGTATTGATTAGAGTTATAAGAGCTCAAATGGTACATAGTGGTCATTCAAATCCAAAAATACAGTACATAGGATGTTCTCCAAGACTAAAAGAGGGGACATGGATGGTTATCCTAAGCAAGAAGCAGGTACATAGGTTGTTTGCCCAATCCAACATGTTATGATTATGTTGGTGGGGATAGACTTGGCATAATATTTTCATTAATTTTTTTATTTCAAATATCTATATCATATCAAATATTATGATCACTTGACTCTTGTTATTTTATTTTTTATGATTGATTTCTTAATAATTTCCATGATTTATTCCACAAATCTTGTTTATGATTTATGATTGTAAGGTTATAGTTTTTCAAAAATTTCTCATCTTCTAATACAATTATTCTCATGTTATGTTGATATATCTCTTTTTAACCTTAATAAGAATTTCAGTTCACCCTTTCTCATGATTCCTTTCTCTAGTATATAATGAAATGTATTATTTATGATATGTCTATGAAGGGTTGTAGTTATGAAGAACATAGTGGGAGATGAGGTATCTTACTTATGGACCAATTGATTATGTGTCTATGTTTTAAAAATAAGTAGACATAAATTATTCTATATTAGATCATTTTTTTCTAATGAATATTTTTATTAAAATATAGTATTTATGTATAATATTTTTTTTCTTCAAATTCATATCAAAAAAAGGTTTATATGTTATTTAAAAACAATTATGAGAACACATTAGTGAGATACCAAGGGATATGTGTAAGGATATTTCTTAGGATGATTCTAAGTATAGGAAAATATCGTTGAATCTTGATGAAGGTTGGTGCTAGTGTTTTCCAGGTAATTATATCCCTATATAGATACTATAAGAGGATGTCATTCTTGCACCGATGTACCTAGGTGTAAAAACTCTCTAAAAGGCGTAGTAGGCTTGACTCGAGGGGTACAAAATATATGGAAAGGGGCTTAAATGTGAATATAGATTGACAATACTATGGGATATTCATTGAGAATTCGTAAACTATTTATGAACCATCATGGAGGATTTAAATAATAACCTAGGTTAAGCATAAGGTGTCATATATTGAAAAGAATATGTCATGATTTAGACATCCTATATGAGATTTTCCATGATTATATGGTTTCCAAATATGATGAATATTTCTTAATATACGATTTCTGGTTTTATTCATTGTTTGGAACTGGATAGAACCATGTTAATATTGGGTGTGATATATAGTGAAGTAATTTTCCTCCTATGTAACAAAATTTTATCGGTGCTAGAATAAAACATCTATCTAAAATGATCACACTACATTATCAAAATATGAATACTTATAAATGGACAAATCATCAAAAGAGTAAATAAAATTATGTTGAGTTCTTTAGAAGTCAGTGTCAACTATCTTTTAGAAATTTTTTGATCCACAGTTTTTTGAATAATGGATCATTACTGTTAAAATGACTTTTATCATTATCCATTATTTAGAGAAGGAAAAATTCATTCAGTTTTTCAATAATTTGGATGGAGAAGAAGATAAATGGTGGTATATTATCATGAATAATAAGAAATGATGAAAAATAAACTAATTATATTTATATGATATTATGATATTATTTTATCAATAAGTACATTCCTTGTATTCTTCATATGTAAATGGAGAAGGAATTTATTAATCTAAAATATAAGGATGATGAATATTTTGGTAGCGATGAGGAAAAGATTAAAAGACTTTCATGGTACACTTTTGGTATTATCATCCAACAAAAATGTGTGGTTGATCAATTCTATTATTTCTTAAAACCAAGTCTCTGATGGTTATTATCCAGAACTAACTTCAGTGACTATGAAGAAATATTTATTTTATTCTATTAAGTTATAAATTGATATTAGTGTTACCTATAAATCGTATGGTTTTGAAAATAAAATAAAAATGGAATTCAAATAAAATCTAAAAAATATGGAAAAATAATATGAGCTTCTCATTATTCTTGATGTGTGGAAGGAAACATGGAAGAAATTTTATTAATAGACTGCTAATTATTTAATGTATGGAAATTAAGGTCATCAAGTGGTTTAATTTCTAAGTAAGGGCAATAATTTAGCTAGTTATGAAAATAGAAAGGAGCTCCAAATAATTCACCACCCATACTCTAGTGATTCTTGTGTAAAGAGTTTGTGAATTATATTAATCAATTCCTAGATACATGGGCTAATAAGGAATATAATCCACAACAAACATTGAAGAAAAATGAACATAGGTAAATCATATGAAAATAAAATATTTGAATTGAATCAGGATAATTAGGGTAAACTTATCTTCTACTCCTTAGTTAGTAATTTCATTTCTGATATTTTATGAAATAACCTATAAAAGTATTATTATTCTTACTTTATTTGAACTTCATTTTAAACTATGCATTAATTATCCCCATTTATATATATTTTGTAATAATAAAATCACATTTGATATTCTATTATTGTAAGCATTAACCCAAGATTACAATATAATTGTTTTGTATAAGATACAAATGTTTTTAAGGAATAAATTATAAGTTTTCATTTATGGGCATACAAGTCTCAATTTAAGAATAACTTTAGAGTTATGGATATCATCATGAGTTTATTATTTTATGGATGATCCTTAGTTCAAATACATAGAAACTCCTTTTTCGAGTTTTATGGGATTGGTGTTTATGAATATTAATCCTATTTTTTGGAGAAATTTATAACTATACAACCATTTGGTTTTGTTTATGGTTTTGTGAAAATGTTTTTTTTAGGAGGAACTCCTTTATATTTTTCTGACATAAGATTAAAGGTATTTGTAACTTTTAGGGGTTATATTATATTTTATGTTGAGTTAAGTATGGGTTACATTAATATTTTATTTTTTTAGGAATTGTAATAATATTGTTTTGGAAATTTATAACCTGCATGTTGTTAGACAACCTATTTCATTTGGCATGGTCAGAGGGACTTAACCCAAAATCAAAAGGTAATAAGGGTATGGCACAAACCACTAACCTCAACGAAATAGTATTTATTGTTGGAAAACATGAAGAGAGATATTATTTTGTATTTATATCAATGAATATTATGTTAGAAAAGTAATTCTCATAGAAAAAACTCCAAAGGGATGTTACAAACATTTCCTATAGCAGAATAAAAAGGGTGAAAATCACTCCTGGTTTTTTCATTAAACTCCAAAAAATATATAGAGGGAAATATTATATATTGGTTATAGTTGATCACCATATATAATAAGTGCACTTAATCAGTTTTAGGGAAGATCTTTCTCTATATAAAATTTATATGATAAAAAATAATTATGTTATAATGTTATATAGAGTACAATATTCCACTATATCTAAATGGGATCCAAGGATGATCTCAAAGTTCAAGTGAAATATTCAACAAAATTATAATATATATTAGAGCTTCATAATTGAAAATCATTTTAATAAAGATGGTAAAATTGTGTTAATAACTGAAACCCTATAGGACAGGCTAAGAATTTTTTCTGTGGATTTCAAAGGTATTTGGGATCAAAACCTTCCTCTAGTTGAGTTTTCTAAGAATAATAGTATTCACATGTAGCATTCATATTGATCAATATGATTCCTTCTATAGATAGAAGTGCATAAATACCATGTAATGGGATGAATTTTGATACATAAAGCTATTATAACCTCATATTGATGAAGAAATGGAATTTAAGGTTATATACATTCAACAACCCTTAAAGGAATCACTAAGTTGGTAGAAAAATTATCATGACGATTGTGGATGTTATCTAGAATTATAATTTGGTGGAAATTTAATTTTAATAATTTATACATGGAAGAAGTTAATGATATTTTGACATAACGGTAAACTATGACCTATGTATATTGGTCCCTCTTAAATTCTTGACTATATTGGGATGATAACATATCGATTGGTTCTTACACCAAACCTCTCTCAAACCCTTGATATGTTCTATGAATATATCCTGAGAAAGTATATACCCAATCAATGCCATTTAATAAATTCCATGTTTGTACCACTAGAATATGAAATTTATTATGATGAAAAAAAATTATATTCTAGATCGTAAAGAGAAACTACTAGGAAATTATACTACGCACCTAATTAATGTATTCTAGAAAAATGATTATCTCGAGGATGCAACTTCGGAATGTGATGATGTAATGAGGTAGAAATATCAAAATTTTATTTTTTTAGAGTGATAAATTTTATGTTGTAAATTTATTTAATAGTGGGATAGAATGTTACACTTTGAGTTGTTATAGTATTGGTTTTTGAATATTTTAATGTATTTATTATCTTGTGGTAAATTCAAGATCGAGTTTTAACAAACCATGAAAACCTTTAATTTTATTATTTAAAAAAATGTTTTTACATAGTAATTTAACTTAGTTGAATAAATTGTAATAATTACATTTTATGTATTAATTGGTTTTATATAAATAAATCACTTTGATAAAAAAGAAATTAATATTTAGTAAAGTCTTTGTACACTTTAAAAAAATTCTTTTTTCTCGAAAAAAGATTTGTATTTATTTTCATGAAAAAAATAATATAATTAATTTCTAAAACATTGGAAAATGTATTTTAAAAAATAAAAATTATTTTTATAATAAATATTTCAAAATTACGTTAGGGTTAATTTTTTTTTTATTTCAAAGAAGATTATTTTTTCATTGACCTGTGAAAAAAATATTTTTTATTGACAAATATCATCTCATTTAATGGATTTATAAGGTTCCATTTTATTTTAAAATTATTTTAAATATATAATAAGATAAATTATATTATAATTAATCTAATTTATGTCATTTCAATATATTTAATATTGAATTTTAATATAAAATGTTTTAAGGTTTTGAAGGATTTCTCTTTGCCAAATTGTTTCTTCATCTCCTCTGTGGGATTAACATTAAAATAAATTCTATCACCTCTATGAATTTAATTTATAAAAATATATTACATGTTTTTATTTGAAATAAATTAATTTTATTAAATAATTTAATATTTATTTTTTTACCTTAATTAATAATAAAAACCGTAAAAAAATAATTATTGAAGTTAAGGTAAAACTAGTTTACTACAGGTTAAAATACAAAGATAAAGGTTTAAAATGACAAAATAAATATTTTTTATATTTCATGGAAATATTTAGATCTTTCAACCTATAAGTATTGATAATGGACCATTTTTGGAGTGTTTTTAAATGTATAAAATGTGTGTATACTTTACTCTTGTTGAAAACTTCAAATGCATCCTTTCACCACTTATATAAGGCCACAACCTCTCCTCTCATATTTAAGCATCAAACCCCATTTTATTCAATTAATACTCTCTAAATATCTTCCATAATTCTATAACAACATAATATACTCAATTTTGTATTATGAACCCATCCTAATATGGCATTGGGTATTATCCTAAAGAGGATCTCAGAAGATGAGGTAAAATTCGTAAAACTTTTGTTTTTGTATTATTTCATCTCCCACCTCCATAAAATCATATTCAGATATTATAACATAATAAATGGTGTATATTACTTCAATATATTCTTCCATTAAATGGGAAACCAAACCATTGATTGGGTGTATGGTGGACTACCACAACATGAACTGATGTAACTTGTTTTCTGTCACCACTAATCACAGATTGATAAAATAATGGATTTAAAATATATATATGATATTAAAGACATAAAAATGCCTATATAATTATAATATCACATCAAAATTATTACCTACTAACCCATTGAAAAATAATAAAATTACTCATGTGTACGTTGGACTATTGCCTCCCGAACCGATGTGATGCGTTCTTCATTTAAATTTAATTTGGATAGTAATATGGATTGAATAAATTAATATATATGATAATTTTTACAATATTGTACTTCTAAAATTAATATATCAGATATTCCTTCATAATTTGCCTTTTTTTGTGGGATATGATAACGTTTCTCAGGTGTATCAAAGACTATAACCTCATTAATCGAGGTAAATCCTTCTTCACTAATGCTTTACATAGAAGATAGTAAGGGTAAAGATAATGAATATATGCGACATATATTGTATAAAACTTATTATTTAAAGGTTATATATTTATACCTTTATTAAAATTTATACATTATGAAAATGGAAATAGCATTTGTGCACACATGCGACATATTATCTCCCGAAATTGTTTTATTAAATTTCTATATCTAACTTTAATGGATTACTCTAAATACATATATAATGATTATATATAACTTTTATAACATTTTTTGAAAAATATATGATGGAAAAATTAAAAACTTTATGTAAAGAAGATACCAATCTAAAATTTACATGAGAAACGAAGTAATTATTACCCAAAATGCGATTTTATCAAGGAATTATTAATAAACTGGTAATAAACTTTTATGAGGAAAGAATATATAGTATGATACATATGAGTATGGTTCTGCAATTTTTTTATAATAAATTTATATTTACTCTATATTATATTCAAATGTGTACAAAGGAATTCTAGACTTAAAGAAATGAATTTTTATCTCAATTTGACTTCTTTACAACATATGTTATAGTGTGAACTAATATTCTTTTATGAGGTACATATAAAACCCCATTGACATTCTATATTATGAATTTATTTAATTTCATGACATTTTATGTGGGACTGTTTACTTTTGAGTACTTCCTTGTTTATTACTTCTTTTTCATATTGTCTTCCATATATATTCACTGACTATTAGGCACAGATCTTTGGGTGGTTGCCTATGGGGATTCATCTCCCACCCTGTTTGGGTCATTCTTTTGGGTCCAAATAGATTATATTGATACAGGTATAGATACGAGATAATTCTATTCTACTTTAGGTACTTGATTGTTGTGGAGCTGGAGAGCAAGGGACCAAGGTGAGTCTTGGGATGCTGCTAGAGTTTATTTGTTTTCTTTTGGTACTTTGGTTTAGTATTGTATTCTAGAATTGTGACTTTTTTGGTTGTTTCCTAGACATATGTGACATGCATAATTTATATATGTGCTCGAGTTGTTATTATTTTCAGTCTTCTATTGTTTTATTATTGTATGGTATTACTACCTCCACTATTGAATATTATTGTTATTATACTATTGTACTCTGCCAATGAGGGCATTGTTTCCCCACTATCACACCCAAGACACTTGCTACAAGTTGGAAGCCTCTGGCGTTTGGGGAAATTTCCCTGAGGCCATGCGACCAACTGGCTACGGGGCACCTCTGGCCGACACCCGGAACCAGGACGTTACAAAGTTGTATCAGAGGGAATAATTTTCTTCTTGACTTACTCTTTAGAGCCTATATCCATGGATATCAAATAATAGGTAGTTAGTAATAAGATGTACCTGAGAGTAGATAACTCGTGCATATGGAAAATCTAAATTACCTCCTTATTTAAATTTGTATGGTTTTACAATTATTATAGTTGATTCGATTTCATTGTTGGGTGATTCACATGTTTTGAACTATTATCATTGATAATACTGAGGTTTTATTTCTATTTCTACCCAATGAGATTAGGGTATTCTATCTCATGCATCATATAGGCACTTGCTAGAAATCACATGTCTTGCATTTTTATCATGCCATTTAGGATGCATTGTCGATTTCATGTTGTTGTTATATGTGTTGTGATAGATATGAATGTTGTTGTGATAGATTCTATGAAGAATATCTCTTATTTTATAGGGTATTGTATTTTTTAGGGTTTCATTTTAATGAACATCAAACTTTGGTTCTTGAGGTGTTATGGCCCCTCATGGATCGGAATTTGGTGGATCCTTACATTATTAATATTTGTATATAACATGTAGAAGATTCCATGATTTTATTGGCAGGGAGTATTGTCCCTCGCGGATCAGAATTTGGAACTTTGATGTTATTTTCCAAAAATTATGGGGTTTTGGAGTAGTTTTTGAGGCTTACTGTTCGGAGAAACCTAGAATACATAGTGTGTATTGCAGAATACACGCCACATGTCCTTCTGTTCGGGGAGGAACTGTTTTTCTTAAGTACATGTTGTGTACTTATGTACACTTTATGTGGTTTCTAACAGTGTCAATGGCTGTTTGGGTAGAGACACAAGGTTGTGAAATCTTTTAGGGGAAACGTCGTTTACCAGTTGTACATGCCATGTTTTAAAGGCCATGAGTTCAGGTGTGTGAATAACGAAACGGGTGGATAATGGGTATCTAGTACACACCGTGTCTAGAGAAAACATGCCTTGTATAGTCATCCATGTAACTAGCTGGGTAACTAAAAAAATGTTTTAGTGAAATTTGTCTAGTTCACTCCGTGTCTGGCACTAACATGTCGTGTCGTCATTTTCTAGGAGAACTGTGTGTCTTAGCCGCATAAGGGAACTCGAGCAGGGTAACACTATTCAAGTACATCTCGTACCTTGGGAGAACACAATGTGTGTGGGGGGTTTTACATGTCCAAGGTTGGTAGGGCTATGCACCCATGTGAATGCTTAAGGTTATATACAGTGTAAGAGTTGTACACGAAGTGTATCCACCTTTTAGAAATCTTAAATTCATTATTTCTCCAATTCCATTCTTGCACTTCTATGTTTTAATCCATGTTAATCATGATCTAAGGTGTGCATTCGACCTTGAAGAGCCATGAAACTACGATGTCCTACAGTTGTACGCCAGATTCAGGGTAGTGACTAAACACCAGACATGGTTGATCAGGGACTTCCAATGGATCCTCCTGTAGTGACAGTATTGGCACCAGCCGTCTTTCTGGACACATGTGCTAACACACAGTCACAAGAGGACTTTATGAGGATGATGCAGACCTTCCATAGAGCACTAACTCTTACATCCATTGATGGTAGAATTGACGACTGTTCTCCAGCAGCAGTAACATCCCACCTTTAAAGGGGACCGAGGACCTCGGGTTGTAGAGTCATGATTAGAATTCATGCTATCTATCTTCGAGCATCTGGATATGCCTCCAGAGAGGAGGGTCACACTCGCTATGTATATGATTTGGGATTTTTTCCATTAGATGATGGGATGTGATCTCATAGGAGGGACACCAGCAGGGTATGACTTGGGATGATTTTGACGTACCTTCTACGATTACTTCTACTCGGATACTTTGAGGGCCGATCGAGCCCGAGAGTTCACATGTTTCGAAAATGGTACTCTTTTAGTCATGTTGTATGCTTCTCACTTCAAAGATTTGTCGTTATTTATAACCTTTCTAGGGTTACATGAGTTATTCCTAGTGATCAAGTATGAGGGTGGCCTCAGGTAAGACATTCAGACTCAGGTGAACATCTTCATATTGACTTCTATATCTTCTATTGTTAATCAGGCATTGATCAAGGAGTGCAACCTGATGGATTCTGGAGTTATGGGCCAAGGCGATTCAGCATCCAGAGTTGGTACATCTTCGGATGATAGTAGGAAGCGTTGTAGGGAGTCAACATTTAGATATATGAGTAGGAAGGATGCACCTTTAGGTAGCCAGGTGGTATGAAACTACTGTGGTAATGTCAAATATAGGAGGCCACATTTCACAAGAGACCCAGTGGAGTGTCGATATTGTGGAATGATGGGCCATCATTAGCGGTTCTGTTGGTTTTTCTCACTAGAATCTAGTTACATGGGTTCTTCTATAACTACATGTTCAGAAGCAGGACCACCAGTTTCTCATCAGTATGAGAACTGGAGTTCTTCTGGCCGTTCAGGTCGAGGTGGATGTCATGGCCATGGTAATGAGTCACCATGCATACAATGACAACAAGGTGGATCATCGCAGGGCGGTTAGGCAGGGTCCTAGGGTCACAGTACAGGTTTGACATTTGTAGTGGAGAAGAACCAGTAGGAGTAGGATACCAACTTCTCTATAGTTATAGGTACTATTCTTATTGCCTCATTTTTAGATTCTTCACTTTTCGATATAGGGGATTCCCATAGCATTATATCTATTACTGTTGTGGAGAGACTTGGGATCTATAACTTTTCTTCTACTGATATCTTGATGTTAGACACTCCGTTAGGGAAAGGAACGGCTAGTGTACGTTAGTGAAAGGAGTGACCTCTTGAGGTTGGTGGGTGTCACTTCTTTTGGGACTTCAATGTATTAGAGATGACAGGATATGATGTCATCCTTATAATGGACTAGTTAGTTCCCTTCAAGGATGTTGTTGATTCCTATCACCGCAAGGTGAGTTTTACGTCACTAGAGGGAGGTATGTTTCTATATATGGGTGAGTGGGATGTCTAAAATAGTATAGTAGGACCCAAGCATCAAGGGTTGGTAAGAGTTACAACCCAGATTGCAAGTCTATATCTGTATGACCATGGGACTTCAAAGTTATACTTTCCTTCAGTGGCAGATCGTTTCAGGGATGCCTTTCTAGATGACTTTTTAGGTTTTCCTCGAGAGAAAGTGGTGTAAGTTTTTATTTATCATGTCCTAGGAGTGACATCTGTGTCCAATACTAATTATAGGATGGCTACACAAGAGTTATAGGAGCTCATGAAGCAGTTGGAGGAGTTGCAGGAAAAGGGTTTCATCTGAACTAGTACTTCTCCTTGGGGTTTTCTTGTCCTATTTGAGAAGAAGGAAGACGGTACCCTCAAAAATTGCATGGATTATTGGAATCTAAGCTAGTTGATGGTCAAGAACCAATATCCCTTGTCGAGGATTGGTGATCTCTTTTATCAGCTTCGTGGAGCCTGAGTGTTTTTGAAAATTGGCATGAGATCTGGTTACAATCACTTTCATGTTATACCTTCATATATACGTCTTACATCCTTTCAAAGTAGGTATCGTCTATACGAGTATGTGGTTATGTAGTTCGATCTCATGAATGCACCTTCAGTTTTCATGGAACTTATGAAAAGATTTTTCCATCCATACCTAGATTATTTTCTAGTAGTCTTCGTGGACAATATCATGGTGCACTCTCACACTCGACCCAACCATTCCACCCATCTTGAGATCGTTTTCGGTACACTAATATAACTTCAGTTTTATACTAATCTTTCAAAATTCCACTTCTGGATAGACAAGATTCACTTATTAGTCCATGTTATCTCAGAGATAGGAGTATTTGTAGACCTATAGAAAGTGAGAGCAGTAGCTTCCTGGGAGGATCCGAAGAACTTATTTCAGGTTTGGAGATGTATTGGGCTTTCTATTTACTGAAAATGTATCATTCAATACATTTCACACATAGAAGCACCACTGACGAGCTTGACTAGGAATGGTGTAAAGTACATGTGGTCATATTCTTGTGAGTCAACCTTTGAGGAGCTAAAAGTGAAGTTGACTTCAGCACCGATACTAGCTTTTCTAGATCTAGGAAAGAGCTATACTTTTTACTATGATTCTCCATGTCTCGGACTTGGAGCAGTGCTTATACAGGGAGAAGGAGTCGTTGTGTTTGGTTCTCGGCAGCTGAGGCCACATGAGAGGAACTATCTGATGCATGATCTTGAGTTAGCGGCAGTTGTTCATGCTTTATGCTATTGGAGACATTATCTTCTGGGAGAGCATTTTTTGGTTTTCACTGACCAAAAAAGTCTCATGTATATTTTCACTCAACATGTCCTAATCTTAAGACAGAGAAGGTGGGTTGAGTACCTTCAATCTTTTGACATTGAGCATTCCTACAGTCCTGGGAAAGGAAATGGTGTGGTTGATGTTCTTATTAGGAGAATGCAAATATAGGATGTTCAAGAGTCCCACTTGGAGTGGCTACTTATAGCTCTATTCTCTAAGATGTATTTAGAGTTGCATTACAGATAGGGGCAGACATTTCTTTCATCTATATTTGTTACCTCTACTCTTCTAGATCGAGTGTCAATGAGCTAGCTATTAGATTTAGAAGGCCTACTCATATGGGAGAGTGTCATAAAAGAGGACCTTATTTTGGGATGGATCGTAGGTGATGATGAGATTTTTAATTTTCATGGGTGTGTATGAGTGTCAGCGGACATATGTGAGGAGCTAATTCAGGACTTTCATTCCTCAGTTTTGGAAGTTCATCCTAGTTTCATGAATATATATCATGATCTACACCATCAATATTGGTGTTTAGGTATGAAGAGATATGTTGCTAGTTTCAAGATGAAGTCTTCCACCTGTTAGTAGGTGAAGGTGGAGCATGAGTGACCAGAAGGGATTTTGCAGTAGTTACCCATTCCTAAGTGGAAGTGGAATGATGTCATGAGGGATTTCGTGACAAGTTTTTCCAAGGTCACCTCGAGGGAATGACATAGTTAGGTTTGTCCTTGATAAGCTCCCAAAGGTTTCTCACTTATTTCCATTAAAGGAGACTTTTAGTCTTGATGAGATGAAGAGGCTTTACATTCAAGAGATTTAACATTTATATGGTGTTCTGTACTCCATTGTTTCTAAAAAAACACATTTTAAACTTATCAGGTCTGGTAGGGGCTATAGAAGGATTTGGGTACACAGGTACTTCTGAGTACAGCATACCATCCCCAGACAAATGGCCAGTCCAAGCGTATGATATTGGTGTTGGAGGTCATGCTTCGATCCTGCGTCCTAGATTTTGGAGGTTCTTGGGAGACGCATATACCTCTTGTGTACGTTTCCTACAATAATAGTTTTCAAGAAACTATTCATATGGAACCTTGGGGGGAGATTTACGGTAGGTCATGTTGATCACCCCTATGTTGGCTAGAAGTTGGAGAGAATGTTATGCTAGGACCTCGTCTTGTCCAGGAGACCACATAGTAGATAGAGTTGATTCAAAAGAGGAAGGCTACTATATAGTCACATCAGAAGTCCTATGTTGATCGAGAGAGATGACCTTTGGAGTTCGAGGTTGGAGATCAGGTTTTCTTCCATGTCACACTGAGGTTGGGACATAGAGGTTTAGGAGACATGGTAATCTTTCACCAAGAAACATCGGGCCATTTAGGATTTTGGAGAGAGTTGGACTAGTTGCCTATTAGATGTAGTTAACTTAGAGGTACCAGTCAATGCACGACATCTTCCACGATTCTCATCTCTGATGTTACTTCTTAGACTCATCTCATGTTTTCCAACCCAAAGAGGTTGAGTTAGAGGTGGACACATCATTCAAGGAGAATCCTACCTGGAATGTTATTCACAGTGAAAAAGTTATTTGTGGTCGGTCTGTTCCTCTGGTATGAGTGCTATGACATCACGGGCGAGTATAAGATGAGACTTGGGAAAGGGAGTCCGATATATGATCGCAGTGGCCGGAGCTGTTCGAGGATTCTTCTTCCAAGACACCATTTTAGAGAAATTCTGGGATGAGTTTATTTAAGGGGGGATGTTTTTAATATCCCAGATCTTACTTCCATGTATAAATATTCTTTTTTGGCATTTCTGAGAAAAATATGTGAATCTAGAAATTTATAGAGTACACACCATTTACATTGGAGTACACACCGTGTACCCGGTTGCTACTGGTGACTGTGTATTGGCCGTGTAATGGCCGATTAAATAGTTGTTTGGGTGACTTGGAGACCGCCTAAAACGGGTCCTGGTAAAGGAAAGTACGCGTCACATCCTTTTAAAAGACACGCCATGTACTTTTATTTTTTATTATTAAATCAGACTGGGGTCGTGTCTAATTGGAAGAAACACCTTATTTTGGTTTCGTCTCATCCAGGAGAGACCAAAGATCATTGATTCTTCCCAGAGCCCACGATCGGGCATCTGCTCTCCAAATCAAACTATGTCGATGGCATTGGAATTTCATTTTTTAGTTATTCCCTCTTCTTGAACCTCATATCTTGATTTTTCTTCTCTTGTGAGATATCCATGGTTGATCCTTTTAGACGCTTTTGTCTATCTACGATGTTCTAGGGTGATTCAAGTCTTGAGATTCACATATATCATTCATACAATGCCTAGGTATGTGGTTTGTTCCTTTCTATAGTTATTCTTTGAGTTATATGTGCAAAAGATCCTAATAACCTCAATTGGTGTATTGCGTGTTTAGTTATTTTAACCATGTTAATGCCTTCTATGCTTTGTATGTTTGAATAGTGGTTGTTTGATTGTGAATAAGGTTAATTTTTATGCTATAGATGTGTTTTCCCATGCTTGTTGTTTTTTACCAATTGGTCTAGATTTTCTTGTTAGGCTATTTTTATTCCATACCTTGTGTTGTTAGGATGAAGTAATTATTTATCTGATTTGTTGTGTCAGGATTTGTATCTAATTAGCCAATTAGAACTTTGATGTTTACTTTAGCTGATGATTATCATTTTTGTACAATTTCTTTACACGGGGTTACAGGAACCTCGTGTAGTGAGACCTTTAGGGAAATGGACATTGAGGGATTTCCCAGAGTGTTTGTTATAATTATCACATTGTGAGACCCTAAGGAGGATTGATGTTGAGTACTCCCTTCGAGTGTCTATAGATACATTACGAGACCACATGAGGAATGGGTGTTTAGTGCTTCCTCCTAGTGTTTGTAGTTTACCAATAAAATACTATAGGGGGAATTGATGTTGAGTGCTTCCTTAGAGAGTCTTTGACTACACAAAACCATATGGGGAATTGACTGTGAGTTCTTCCTCAGAGAGTCTTTACTATATCCTTTTTTTTAAATTAAACCAATGGGGTTAGGCTGTGAGAACTACTCATAGGGTTATATGAGATTTATGGTTAAACTAGAGTGGATATATTGTGATAACTTTCCTAGAAGGTAGATTGTATTTACAATTGGTGGGTTAAATTGTTAAATGTAAATGATTTTAATTGAAACTTTAGGACTGTTCACTATTGATTAGTTATTTGTTTATTAAGTCTTTTGCATATTTACTTCAATATATATTCACTGACTATTAGTCACAGATATATGGTTGGTTCCCTAATGGGATTTTCCTTACACCCAGTTTGGGTCATGCTTTTGGTCCCAAACAGAATATATTTCTACAGGTATAAATAAGGGCAAGCACCCTTATATTTTAGGTACATGATTTCTATGGAGCTTGAGAGCATGAGACCAAGATGAGGCTTGCGATGCTACTGGAGTTTATTGTTTTTCTTTTAGTACTTTGGTTTATAACTTCATTCTAGATTTTTTTTTGTTTGGCCGCTTCCCTAGAAATATGTGACTTGCAAAATTTATTTTTGTGCTCTAGTTGTTATTACTTTCTATCTTCCATTGTTTTTCTTATTGTATGGTATTACTGCTTACAATCTTTCATATTATAGTTATTCCATAGTGTTACTCTTCCAATGAGGGAATAGTTTCCCCACAATCACATCCCAATGCCCTCGCTACTAGTCACCTACCTCTGGAATTTGGGGAAATGTGCTTGAGGCCATGGGACCAACTTGGCATGGGGCACCTCTAGGCGGCACCCAGAATTAGGAAATTACAATAGATGTCAGGATTTCTACTTGTCTCACAATCCAATATATATGGTCAAGTTTTTGGATTGTATAACAATATTGTAATGGATCACTATTAATGCATTCATGGTTATAGGTCTTTTAGTTATTTCATTACTAAAACTAAGGTTTGTGATCTCTTATTCATTATCCACTCACTATTTCAAGAAAAGGATCACTTAAGAATTTTCATGTGATCCAAAATATGATAATATCTATGTTAAAATACCAATACAATAATTTTTTTCTTTTAGGGATGCACGTCAATATAAAATAATTTTTTATCATTACATGTTTCTAAATCATCAATTCAATGCATGTAGTAATATCTCTAATAATTTCTCTTCCAAGTTATCTATATATTTTCTATTGTAATCTTCTCATTATTCTTTAAACAATGCATTTTATATTCTATAGTGGGCTACTAATCCTTTAATTATAATAAAATATCACTTTATTAAATCAAGATATTCATTATTGATCAGTGTTTGATGACCAACGGATAATTAATAAAAATATCTCAAATGATTTAAGTAAAACAATTCTTTAAAGTCCCAAAATTACACTAGATAGGTAGGGATAAAAATAATAAATTTGCATAATATAACACATAAACAAAAAGTTTTATGAACTAACATGACTTGGTTTATATAGTAAAACATTGAATTCTAATATTTAATTGTATTAAATAAATCAATATATTAATATTTCTACCTTTTCTATTCTTATTTTAATTTGGAAATATGTATCACAAAAAGTGTGGTTTTTGAATCATGATTTGATTTCTCCATTCTACTATGGTATAGATTATATTCCAAAATAATGACCAAATAGACACCATGGTTCACATATTTATATCATTTTATCATCTAAATCGTGGTTATTTAAACTGATCAAAGTATGCTTTACTGACACAATATATGGTTCCTTCTTCACTAATAGAACACCATTTATTAAATTATTTTATCTCTTAATTTTTTATAATTCTAAGGAAATTTATTGAATAAAATGGATTATTAATCCTGATAACCCCAATGAATCTAACGATAACATCTATCTCATATAAAATGAAAATAATACACAATATTTTTTCATTCAACTCATCACATTAAGAAAATGGATTTTTAATCTTATTCATGAATAGATATCTCATTCATGGCATGAATCTTAATCATTTTAATACCTATATTTTTAAATCCAAAAACATTCTCACCTAAATTACTTACCTATTTGAAATGTATTTCTCAACATGATTTGTTCCTTATGTAATGAAATAATAAACCACCAGAACACAACTTAAAACCGTGACATCGGTTGATATTTTTATTTACTATTTATCTTTTTTCATCTACTAAGAATCAATCCATTTCAAAATCAACATATAATCCTTTTTTCATCAATTTCCAATGAATACAACACTAGTGAATTTATATGAAATCTTAAATTTAACATTCTATAATTTTACAATGTTTCCAACATATATCTTATTTTGGTTTAAAAATAATTATTCATGGTTGAAGAATCTAGGTCACCACAAAAAAAATTATATGGATATAAATATATTATAAAATAACTTCTATAAACTATAAAATTATCATATTCATGATTGATTTACGAAAAATGAGTGATTATTAATATTTTTTAACATATTAGAAATTATTTTAAATAAAAAACATAACATTATTTATAAATCATTTTATATTATAGAACCAACATACCATGAAGAGTGAATAAAATCCATACTCCCCATAAATGTTTATTCCCTGTGGATAATATATCTCTATTTATAATATATTCTTTCTTAATTTATTACAAGTATATGACTTTTTATTCCCCCTTTAACAGTAAGCGCTAAGTTAATTTTAATTATATATTTCTATGAAGGGATTTAGGTTGTATCCAATCATGTCTTGTGTTTTTCATGAAATGTTTAGTGATTTTATGGTGGTTTTACTACTTCTCATAGATTTATTAATAATAAATTAATATGAAGAATCCATTCCTATATTTTAACTCATTAAAGGTATAATTTTAAATATGATTCATTTAGAACTAATTCATTTAAGTTTTAATATGTTTTGGTGCATGAAAGAAGGTGTTTTATGATTATATGGAAGAATGAAAAATCTAAATAATATTAAAATTAGAAGGCTTAAATTTAATTATGGTCTAATTTATTTTCAACCCTGAGTTTACAAGAGGGTTACTTAATAAAATTTTCTTAATATAAGTTCTTATGATGGAATTATACAGTCAATGTAGTGTGTATCTATCCTTAAGAGAACCTTATATTCAATGATATTTCAGATATAGTATGAAGATTACATTTGGGTCTTAGTGATATCTTTCATTCATTTCCATGAAAATACATCAATTCAGTAATGGAGTATGCATTTACATTCTGTGATAGGGTCAAACTCAATATAGTGTTTCAAAACATTTGAGATTATGTCAGAACCAACATGATATGTGTTGAGAATTACAACTATAAACTTCACTCAACATAATTATATCTCTATACTATACATATAATTTTCATGATCATGTTATATACATTGTAATTATTTATTTTTATGTAATTTGAAATGTCCCTCAATTATGGTTATTTCACCCATACCAATTCAATAATTTCAGGCCTTATGGAAATGTTGTAATGGATGTATTATTCATCGAACCTTGAGACATCATCTTTATGATAGTTTTCTATAGTCCACCAATATATAATAAACACCTATAAAAATTTATTCTGATTGGATAAAACTTAATATTCTATCACCACTCTAAAATAATCTAAGATAACAGTGCAACATACATTATCCTCAATGAAGTATCTGAGGTTTTATTTTAAAAATTCTATATTTTGACTTGTTTTCATAATCGAAATGTTATATAAGAGTTTGTGAAACCAAGAAAACTAAATAATAAACTCAATGTATAAATTTGAAACAAAGGGGGATAACTATAAATGATATTCATTAATTAATTTCAAAGACGTATAGAACACATGAATTGATTATAGGGACTAAATAAAACCTTTTATAAACCTATCTTAATAAATTTGATAATTTATTTAAAATCTACAAAAAATAGGAAAAAAATAAATGGAGATATAATCTCATCAATATTAAAAAAATTAGTGGAACCCAAATGAGTTAATTTCTTGTTTTGATCCATATAGAGTGATCTAAATTTTGGACTTCTTATGTAGATTGATCATTAAAATAAAGAATAATTACAAGAGGTATATCCAATATATGAATGAGGATTATATTTATTAGGCTTATATTACAAACTTTTAGAGTTGTTGGGATTATATATTTGGCCATTAGTGGAAATGTGCATCCAGGTATTATCACATAGAAGTATTTTCTTTCTCAATCTAATTTTTCTAGTATATGCATGTGTGGTTAAACTTATTGTGAGGTTAGGATGAGGTGTTGTTGTGGATTATTATTGATTCTTAAATGAATCATTATTTTTCTATATTCTCATCTTATTCCTAATGACTCACTAACCAAATCAAATATTATATGATTAAGTAGGTTTGGTTGAATGGGAAAAAGTTAAATAATACTTTTTCACTAGTGGATAGGCTTAGTTATCTAATAAATAGACGTATATTAAGGGGATTATGTACTATTAAATCATAAAATTATATTAGAACTCTATACTTATATCATGAATAAGAAATATTACAGGGTAATGCAGTTATTCATAGGTTATTGAGATTGTATTGAGAGAGGATTTAAAGGATTGATTTGTGGTATTTTTGAATTGAATATGAATACAAGAGTATAGATTATGAAAAAACAAAATAGATCTAAACACCCCTATAGTTTATTGGTTTATTACTAAACTAACTTTCATTACTTTAGTGATATTATTCTATTCAAATCACAATACTGTTTAAATTCATGATAATAACTGAACATACACCACACATATTTCAATCATGTTTACCATAAGTATAATTGATTTTGAAAGGTGCCAAAATTATTTCCCTGAGGAAATTACCTAGGAATATCTAAGTTAATGTTCTAAAATTTCCTATGGACTTATAGAGTAAAATATAACGTCACTTCACTATTACATAATTTTAAAAAATTAACTACTATCAATGATAGAAATGGTTTCATTTCAAATTGTTTGATACATTTTGTATAGAAAATCACAAAAATAGTGTATAAATTTAAAATATTTTTCATAGATTCATGAATCCATTTATACATTACAATTATTGATAAATTTTTCTTTTTTATTAGTGTATACACAAAATTGTATCCCTTATTGTATACTAAATACCTCTCAAACTATGGATTTGATGACACTTTCATTGAATCAGATACAAAACAACTGAGAAAATTTAAGAAGTTGATCCTATCGAAGTGCCCCATGCTTGAGACAAGCCATATATTCTTGAAGAAATTATATAAAATAAAAAATTCATATCATGGTCGAGTACTTTCAAGTTTCCAAGATCATTGGACACCAATCATTCATCATAATGACTTGAAATTCAATATAATATGACCATAAGAAAAAAACCAATATCAACCAATATTTAATGAGACACAATCATAAGACACATTGGATTTTTTAAAGGATTTCCTAACCATAACCTAATATTTTCCACTCAACATCGTAACCAAATATTAGATTAAAACAAGGTATTTACCCTACTTCATGAAGGTAAAAGGTCAAAATTTGATTCTTCAACCAGAATAAAACTCATCCAATGCATGGGATTACTTTTACAATACTTTTATAGATTTATTTTATCCCCCATATATAGAATAATGGGTTTTAGGGATAGAATCTCTATAATTTTATATAGGGATAAAGTATCTTTTTATAAGTTATGGTAAAGACATAAACACTACTATCATAGTTTCCTCATCATAAATTTCTATATTAAGGATTGATGTAATTTTTTCTGAATGACATGATGTTATGACACATACATTGGTTGATTTTATAGTAGGTGACCATTTTGGTGACATGATAGAAGAGGTGACCAAATAGTCATAAAATAAACTAGATTCTAACTCACAATAAAATGAAATAAAAGGTAGATTATATTTTATTAATGAATTAAAATTTCATGATTATGTCAATACACTGATTATAGTCTTACAAAAGAAAATGAAAATATTATTACAAATAAATAATACAATAAAACGAAATATAAATACGAAATAATATTTAAACATCTATCCCTATATTTCATAAAATTCAATATGATATATTAATAATCATATCCATATAGAGTTCAAGAATCTCATTACATGGTAAATTATGGGAGAAATCCTTTGAGAGGATACTCATTCTCGAAAACATACAATATAGAATGGAAGAACTACCCAAACCTCTCTAAGAATGAAAATGGAAATGTTAAATAATATGAAAATTCATTTTTTCATGGGAATCAATTTGTTATATATCAATCAAAAAATAAAAATGGTTATTTTTTGTGTTATCCTTCCACATCAAAAACATATTTAAGAATTAAAAATGTTCTAGAATAGAAAATTGAGATGAAGGGATATAAAATTTAGATTAGTGAATTTTTAGTAACATAAATTCAAATATTTCAAGGCTAGACATGTTAAATATAATTAATTAGGAAACAATTCAAAAAATAGATAAACACATATGATAAAATATATATATAAACACCATTAGAGAAAATTAAAATAAATTATTACAATAAAGACAAATTCAATAGAATGTCTCATGAAAATTATAACCGTAGGAGGTGAAATGGTTAAATGAAGATATGAGGAGGGGAGTGATAAATATGAAGTTAAAATTAATTATAAATAGACAGATCATTTCTAAGGTAAGATAAAGGATAATTAATCTAAATAAAATAAATCTATTGAATTTATTAATAAAAAGATGAAAAAATAAATAAATAATGGGAAAGTAATTCCCACGTTAGCTAATAGTGGAATCAAAGATTATAAACCGGATGAAATATTTCATAAAATATACAAGGATACCAATAATCATATACATGAGTACATCAATATTTTAATACATACGTTTTTTAATTTTAAAGATGAAATTATTTATATAAAAGCACTTTCCATTATCCTTCTCACAAAAAAATCAAAAAAAATCATTTCTAATAAGAAGTGGTTAGATAAGTTTCTAGTGTACTATTAATTAGGAATCAATCAGTTTAACTCAAATTAAGATACCATAAATACTCAAGTGTTAATATATTTTCAAAATTCCTTATTTATTTAAATGAAAGTTATATTTTTATTTGGTAGATGTGGAAGCAAGTACAAACTAGATTCCATTAAAAACATACAGTGAGATGGAAATGAGAGAGCTAAAAAATGAAAAATTATTATGGGGAGAAAAACCATCTCATATTCATCAATATTAGTTGAATATATACTGTTGAGAGTTGGAAAATATATTTATACAAATAAATTTCTTAGTTCTAGATAATGAGAGTTACAAATAAGTTGTAAGTATTTTGTATAGACTATTTTTAGAAAAGTGATGGATCTTAATAAATGTGTCCCAATAAAAAATTAGTGAATAAAATGATCTTATAAATGTATTTAAATATTTAAAACATCCAATGAGTTTGGATGAATTATTTTTAATGGATTTCATTGATCAAGTAGTTATATACTTGATATATATTTCACTAACCACTTAACTGACCAAAAAATATAATATAACTAATATGATGGTAGACCAACCTAAAGAATTGGAATATAGACATAAAACATTAAAAATAGGTCATATTAAAGAGTTATTGGTGGTATTATGATTAGATATATGAGAATCTATTAAAAAATTACCCAAACTATAATTAAAGACACTGCCACTCTTGTTAAAATATGTTTATTTTTCTGAAACTCGCTATTTGTGACTATGTTGGTAGATTTGAAAAATTAATAGTAATAAATATTTATTTAGTTCTTAAAGAGACACACAACATCAATTTTATTTATAACCTCATACATTGAGGGAATCAATGAATCAAACAACATGCATAATATACTCATAATATATAAGATAAATCAAGTTCTTTAATTACAAAGAAGTCTCAACCTCTATATAAAAGGATTTTCAAGGCTGAATTCATAAATATTATTAATGGATGTATAATATATCCTATCTCATATAGTTCATGGTTTAGTCCCATACATATTCTTACCAAGAAAGGTGGAATTATAGGTGTGAAAATTGAGATAGGTAGATAGATATCAAAAGGGATCATTATAGGATGGAGAGTCTATATTGATTACATAAAGCTCAATGAGGTAATGATAAAAGAACAACTTCCTAAAATATTCACCAATATAATGTTTTAAAATAATATTTGTTACTCAAAAGTTTTCATTTTTATGTGTAGTTAATAAATAATAATGTATCCATTGATTTATATAATTAATAGAAACCAATATTTATAAGTACTTATATGAATTTATCATATAAAATAATGTCATTAGGATTGTGTGGTTTTCAAAACACATTTAAAATATGTGTAATTTTCAAATACCAAAATATATTTTAGATGATTATTTAAGTATTCAGGAATTATTTTTTAATCATTGGAATTAAATTTGAATAATTCCGTAACAATTTTGTTAAATTTTATTTACTTGTATGAAGAAACTAATTTAGTGCATAATTGGGAGAAATGTTAGTTTATTGAAAAACAAGGAATAGTTCTTGGAAAAAGTAAATCTAATGATGTAATAAAGGTTTAAAAATCCAAAATTGGCTCTATTTCAACACTTATGTCACAATCTTTAGTAAGGTTAGTAAGAAGATTCCTTAGACATCATTGATTTTATATATGATATTTAAAGGATTTCTGAAAAAATGTTAAGCCATTTCCTTTTCAAATTATGATGTATATGAAGTTAAATTTTGAAAATTAATTTTGGTATACTAATAGTAGACTAATGAAGGAATTGATTTCAAACCCAATCATCATTTCCCTATATTGGACTCAGAATTTTAAGATCATGTGTCATCATAGTAACTTTTTTATTGGATTAGATATTATATATATATATATATAATAAATGATAAATTATGTTATTTATGTTGTGGTTCAGTTATATGTACTAAATAACAAGTAATTTATAGAGCTCTCCGTGCATCATGATCACTAACTACGGTCGTCACCCATGTATGTTATTGTGTTTATTGGAGATTTAAGTCCTACGATAGGCCTCAAATGAATTTCATGGTTTTATAATCATGTGAGAAATGAATATTATACTACATAATGAAGATCTTTTATTGTATTGATGTGATATGTATTTTGTCATGATGCAATAATGGATAGGTTTCATGAACATAGTTGGATAGAAATATGAAATTGAGGTGTGGACATTGTCCCATCTAGTTAGAATAACATATGTTAGATGATTTGTAGTCTCAAGTTTTTGTGGTTGGTAGAGTTAAAATTGGTATGCCTTATAAGTGGTTTTTAAAATGTTTCATTACCAAGGTATCACATTACTATGTAATTTCATGTGCTGAACATTGACTGGGATTTTTATGTAGAGTATATTGGGTAAAGGATGTAGGATTCACTAATAAGAATAATTCATTAGTGAATTTAGGATTTCCAATATTTATATGTATTTTCAAATCCCCATCTTATATGATAGAATCATAATACATAAATTTTTGTAATTTTCATGGTAATAATTTTAAAAATGTCGAATCAATGATTAAATTCTTGATTCTAAGTCATATTAATATTTAGATCTAAATTATCTGTGTATACTAAATATGTATTGAATTCCATTGTTTTATGAATTTTTTGTGGGTATTATCAATGAATTATAGAATAAAAATATAAAAATTATGGGATAAATCTATTAATTGGGAAATTAATGTGTAAAATGAATGATAGCTCAATTATGAAATAGTAAATAATGAATGGTTAGTAGTTGTGTATTCAAAGGAGAAATTTGTACCATAACTCATTGGATGTAAAGTAACCATTTTTAAAAGCTCATCTACATTGAAGTATTTTTTATTTAAAAAGGATTAAAATTCAATCCTTATCAAATGGATATTACTATGGTATGTTTTTTACATTGAAATAAAATATAATAATATGGAACAAAAAAAGGGTTATAGATCACTTATCAAAGATAGGGGATTTAAAAAATGATAATACTCATTATATTAAAGGATAACATATAGATGTTCATTTTTACCGCTACAACCAGAGGTGTTCTTTGGAAATATAAAATTATAAATTACATTTTCACAATGAAAACTCTACAAGGAATGACTTGGAATATGAATGAAAAAAATAAATGAAGATGTTAGATGCTATCTTTGGAAAGAACCTTAATTTTTTAAGTGATGAGAAGATTGGATAATTAAGAGGTGTGTGTCTAAGTAATATTTTTTTTAAATATTAAACCATTGCAACAAATTTCTTTATATAGTTCATTATGTAAGTTTAAAACTATAGAAAAAGTGTTATAATGTTGTCTCTACTTAACAATTTTTATGGATGTTAAATAATTTTTTAGGAGTTGTGATACTAGATGTTGAATAAGAAATACTATAAAAAAGAAAGGAAATTACACAAACATAGGCTCTAGAAGATGATATTTTTTATGTTTGAGAATAGTCTTTATGGGACCAATCTCAAAATCACATGGAAATATATATATCTTTGTAAATGTTGACTATATATAAAAATAGTTAGAATCTGTTATTTTTATGAACAATATGGGATCATTTGTTGTGAATTTTTTTGTAGATATAGTATTATATTAGAAATCTATAGCACCCCATCTAAAATCTCCAAAATATCACCCGGTTTAGAGCACCAAAACATAATAGGCATTCCTTCACATATTTCATATGCTTCTGACTTGTAGAAAGAGTCTATAAATAGTGGTGGGGAGACAATACTCTCAATATCATCTAAAAAACTTCATATATATAACAGAATTAATAAATATTAGATTATATTCTAAGAAATATAGTGGTAAATGATTCTTCTTGGAATCCAAAAGATTCAGGATCGAATACGGGCATGGTTGAATTTTCTGTACTATAGTAGTACTATAGCAGGGCACTGTAGTAGTCCTGTAGCAGCGGTGGGATAATCACAGTGGTGACACTGTAGCAGCGAATTCATTATAGTAGGAACAATTGCTATGGTGGTACTATAGTAGGTACTCTAGTAGCCCAAGTACTGCAGAATTACTATTCACCAAAGTCCCCTTTGGCCCAAAAATGTGCATTCAAGCCTTGTATTCAGGCCACTTGGTCTTGGGCCTTCAGGCTATGTAATGGGTCTCCCTCTACCCATACAAAAATGATGTATTTTATTTAATAATAAAATTTTGCTTTGACAAGAACCTTTAAAAAAATAACCATCCATCAATTATTTATAACATCAATATTCTATAATGATATAGTACCCATTCTCTACATATACATATAAACAAAAGAATCACATACTAGGTTGTTCAAATACAAAATAATTTAAAAACCCAAATAGTGGGAGTCACTATATTATGACCCTAGGTCCCTCCTTGTATTATTATCTCAAATCCCCATCCTTCTACTCCATATGAATCTCCTATAAAACATTCTACATGAAATTTAAATATGATGATCTACATGTTCCCTAGGGTTATCCTGTAGGGTTTCAGAAATAAATCTCTTTAGGGAACCACCAATGGGTTTCTTTTGACATACCACAACATATATATATATATATATTGTGTGTGAGAGAGAATGGGAAAAACATACAATACACGGGAATACAAGTTTGGTATTTGTGTACTTACCAGGACACCACAACACCTAAACTTTCTCATTCCAACCAATTCTGGTGGATGAAGACTCCTTGCAATATAACCATTCTGTGGTCCAGCCACCCAAAATTTTATACATCAATAAAGTATTGAAAACTACCCTTGTAATTAGGTTAGGGTAATTTACCTTTTCATTGTCTCATGTCAGGTCACATACACCACCCTCTCACTGGGGGTGAGGTCTAATACCACATCTCATCTCAAATACCACACTAAAACTTTAGGGGGGTCACACATCACATCTCAACCTCCACCATATAACTAAATGTATGGTAACATATCACATCTAGGTATCCAAACTATCATTTAGGGTGAGGTCACACATATCATATTGACCACCACCCTATAAATTAAAGTTATTTCATACTTTATATCTCAAACACCACCCTATTACTCAGGTTGATATCATGCATAACATCTTGAACATGACCGTATCACTTGGGGTGACGTCACATTTCTCATCTTAACCACCTCCTATAACTCTGAGTGAGGTCACACATCACATATTTTCTCCATCAATCAGGTCATAAATATGATATATGCATATATATATATAAGTTTAGAAGCCTATATTTGTCATATAACAACTTCACTAAGACTCATGAAGGAGTTTATTTGAGTTCTTAAAATTTTATTCAGTTAAACAACCCTCTTTTATGGTAAGAAATAATATGATATTCTAATAATATAATAAATCAATGATAATAAAATATATAAAAATATATAAAATATATTTTATTTATAGTGGGTAGGGGGATATAAATTCCCTAGTCCACTCCATTAGTGCCCAATTACAAGATCTCAATGATTTCAAAAGCACTATCCCTTTTCCTAGGAACACCTTGACTGAGTGGAAGTATCCATCATAAAGTAGGAATAAAATATCCTTTTTAATACTCTAGTATTGAGTTAATAAAATAATATACTTCAAAACTCAATACAAAGAATTTTAAATTCCTAAATTGATAGAGAATAATGAAATATTAAAAACAAATCACATAGTTGAAAGATATAACTAGCATAAGGGAAGAGATATACAAGGGAAATAATGAGACTGAAATATTGTATGAGAAGGGTCTTCAAAATAAGGTAGGATTGAACTTTCAAGAACAATTATTTAAAACTTGAATCTTGTTCTGCTTTTTCTTATGATATATATGAATTATATAAAACTTTTAGAGAAAGAGAGAGTGAAAGTGAACATTCTTACTTCTATTCTTGTTACTTCAGTTATATTTTCTCTTATTAAAATAATAATGATTATATTTTTAGTTAATATTAAATATAATAATATCTAAAAAACTCTAATGTTAAAATATCATATTTTTCTCCCAATGTGTGTAATCTCCTTATCATATTTGTCTTGAAACTCTGAATCTCATTGATTGTATCCACTGAAATGTCTAAGTGAACTATTATAAAATATTGAATTATATACTTTTGAGGTACCAAACCCATTACAATATAAGTTTCCTAAAACATGGTAGAAAAAATCCCTCCAAGATCATTCACATAAGCACTCACCATCTCATCATCCTTAGTATTCACACTAGAATTAACATGTTGCACAGACTAGAGTTTCATGATCATATTGATTTGATAAACTATCACACAAACCATCTTATCAAAATCTAATTTATAAACTAAACATTACCTTATCTATCTAATATAATATTTTGAATATATCAGCGCATTGTTCAAAATATCATAATATCCTTCGATATTATAAAACTTTTTCAAAACAGTTGAGGAAAAATTATGCATGTGTTTCTCAACATCTAATCCCTCATGATGTTTTCTCAAAGAGTTCATATTTTTACGCATTGGAAGTAGATGGAATATGATCTAGGGTATATAGAAGGACTATGTTATTCTCTATAATCACATTCATAGTTATATTTGTGTAATAATAATGTGATCCATGGATTAGATCAAAAAATGTGTGCTCAATCCCATTAGCAGGAACACTAGGAATAGTCTCTACTCGCCTTTCCTCTAGATATCTAGCAACCATCTCAACCACTATAAGAACTTGATGAATAGACCTATAAACAGTAATAACTATATATTTATGACTCAGGACTACTTCCACAATAGGATTAAATTTCCACACTACAAGATTTTATGTTCTTGTAATATTCTTATACACTTCCCTAGAAGGCACCATCTCATAAAGTATTTTATCAATAAAAGGTGAGGTGCTGGATGACATCCCATGAGTTGGTTATAGAGGTGGTGTAACCACTTGAGCACTATCATAATATCCAATAGGACTTAAATAATTATATTTTTCATCGAAATTGTAAAAAAATTATTTAGAAGAACTATTGAAAGAGTTTTTCTCTTACGAAATATAAGACATTCCCCTTTATTTTAGTCTATTTATTTATTATTTAGAACTAAATATTAAATCCATACATAAGGGTAATAATTCAAATTCCATTTAACTTGTATGAAATGGTTCACAAACATCATCATTAATCCTATAAAATTCAACCTCAAATTATTGATCTTCACATATAAAAAGATACATATCCTAAAAAACCATTTCATCCCCATGACTCTCTCAACAATGCTATTTTGAATAAAATTTCAGGAAACCATACATCCTACTTGTTAATCCTTCACATATTTATTTTAAAATGTGGATGACCCAAATAGAATATTCAAGACATCAGTGGGTCCAATAGAGTTTGTACCAACTAAAGTTTAACTAAAACTATACTCACCTTCATGTGGATAATGTGTAATCTCCGACATCTCTACAGAAAAATGTAACAATACATTCCCATGTAAATTCATTGACATTATATCCTCTAACTCTTCAAACTAAAATTAGCCATTCCTTATAAAATTATTAAACACATATTTAAATATGAATCTACATTTATTCTCCTCAACCAAAAACTCCCAACATTGGAAATAGAAAACCTTATTTAATATAATATATATTATATTCAACAAATCCATATATATAGCCCTTCCTACAAACACATGGTAGGACATGCCCCAAGAATTGGATTTCATAGATGATTTTGATCCACATTCATATCTGTATTCTAACTTCCACATCTCAATAAAATCTATTATAGGTCATGATGTTTAAAGGATGAGTGTTTGGTTTCATACTAGAAGGGACATCAGTGAATGGAATGGGAGGAGAGTGATGATTATAGAATTAGGTCATATATCACATTTGGAGAAATTCTATGTATCCAATTTAGGGATGGGGGTTGATCTAACATAAAAATAAACAAAAAAGAAAATAGAAGGAAATAAAACATAAAAAATACTTTCCTTTTAATATTAATTGAAATTATTCTTCTAAAAATAAATTTGGAAAAAATAAATATAAAATAAATGTAAATTTTTATAACTTCCACACTTCATTAAAAATATAAAAAAATTAAATATAAATGTAAAAAAATTAAATATAAATAAAATAAGAAAAGTATGTTAATATGACTTTGATTCAAAAACCACTATCTCTCCGTTATAAAATCAAAAAAATCACAATAAAGGAGATAAATAAAAATAAAATATAACTGATTCTCAATGGAGATTAATTGAGAGATATATATTATTTCAGATCATGATCAATCCAGAAATGATTCTATAGAACTATAAGATTTATTATTAAATGATTCGTTGGATTACATGAAATATTTATATCCCTATTGTTATCAAATTTAATTAAAACTTCATTAAAATTAAATTAAAAATCGAAAACGGTGTGTTCTATCCAAAACAGTAATGCACAACAACTATATTTATTATTATATTCAACTTTAGGGAAACAAATTAATACAACGTCGTGCTTTTTTCTATTGGACTAGGGTATCATAGACTTGCATAAAAAGTAATATGTTCCTGAGGTTATCTATATATATAAAATACACCAACTAAATTCAACATGAGAATATTAACTCAAATTAAATCCAAATGTTCTTAAAAAAGTAGGAAAATTGAAATTTTTCTTTTTAAGTATCATAAAATTAATGAGGTAGATTTTAAATGAGACACCTTAGTATTATCTTGGAATATATAACATAATTATAGAAAAATAATGATGTTTATTCTATTATTATTTAAATACACTAAACTAGCATTTTTTTTACTATACAACCTTTTGTCAACTCCTTTACCAACTTAATCCAAATTGGTTTTTACATTATAACTCATTAAAGTTTCAGGTACTTTAAAATATTCATGCCCAAACCTCTTATATAAGTATAGTATGTAATTTATTTGATTTAACTCATTCCCAAATTCTTTTTTATATATCTAAAAAATATAAAATAAATTTATCTCACCCATCTTTTTCATTTCGAATTATTTTTCATGAGTTTGGAAAATTCATTGCATAATTTTTTGTTTATAGAACAAAAAATTACATCATAGAAAATTATTTTAACTAGTAATATATATGAATAAGATATATTCTTGAAAATATTAGGCTCTTAATATCATTCTAAAAATCCATTTGATAAAATAACTGATCTCAAATAATCTTATCAAGCTCTAGGTGCTTATTTAAGGAAATAAAGATATTTGGTATATTTAAAAATATAATTTTGAAAATGAATATGTTAAAAACTAGGATTTTTTTTAACATAAAAATACTCTAAAATAAAGTGGTTTCAAAAAATCATATTTAATATATAAATAATATAATTTGAAATTCTAATGTGATGCATAGGTCAGAAGAATTCTAATAGCTTCTTAATCTAGACACGGTGCAAAGGTTTATTCAAAGTCTATTAATTCTTCCTAGATATACCCTTTTCCAACAATATGGATTTATTCCAATTGATCATAACATGATCATCTTGTTAGTTTCTAAAACCTCACTTTATTCATATATTAGGGTAATCATGGGGCTTATCAACTAATTCTCATACAATGGTCCCCTTTCTTTTTTTATCTATTGTTGTATAGATAATACCCAAATTTCATTCAAAATATTGTTTTATGGTTTTATTTTATAGTTGAGATAAAATGATAAATAATTATACATGTTCTCTTAAAATTCTTCTATTCTAAATTCTTTTATCTAAGCTTCCTATGAGAATACCTAAGGGATGTTTTTAATGGATCTAGGATATATAGGAAGTAAATGTTTCTGTTCATTAGTGTCTACCCTTTCTAGATTTGTTTCACTAAAATAATGTTCCAAATTAAAATTATTTATATTTTAAAAAAGAGTTATATTTACCATTCTTTCAAAATAATTTCTTAACTCATCAACTTGAGTGAACTTCTGGTCAAACATATCACTTTAATCAAATTTCACATGAGTTGTTTTTTCAAAAATATGTTAACATTTTTTAAAACTCTATAAGACATGGAAGTATTAGAATATACCATAAGGGTTCCATTTTCATAATTTGGATCAAATTTGACATGATTTTTTTGTTGTTTAAAATGTAAACTTTTAATACATACACTTTTAAGTATCTAAATTTTAGTTTTATAGTTTGTCATGAATCATGGGATTTTTCTTCTAACTAGGAATAATTAGAAATATTTTAATTATGTAACATGTTATATTTATAATATCATCCCAAAATTGAGTGGGTAGGTTATATTTACATAAAATAGTCTTAGACTTTTCATTCAAGGTCCTATTTCTCCTTTAAAAAACATAGTTATGTTAAGATGTCTTAGGGAAAGAAAGAAAATTTTTTATACCATGTTTTCAAAAATAAAAATTGATCACATGGATTTAAAATTCTCCTACATGTTCACTTATCAAGGAAATTATTTTATAATTTAATTTTTTTGAAACAGTTTAAAAAAATTTATAAAAATTATACAAGAATATATTTTAAAACTCAAAAACAAAACCCATGTAAAACTAGAAATATCATCAAAAAACATATAAAGATAAAATTTTTCATCCTTGGATTGATATTCTAGGTGGTCTAATAAATCCATGTGGATAAGTACTAGAGTATCGAATTCATAAAATTATTTAATTATCATTAAATAGGAATCATTTTTATTTCCCATTTGGCGTGTATCACATGATTTCTATTTTTTCAATTTATGTTTAGGTAAATATAAAATTAACTTTCTCTTAGATAATTTTCTCCATGAATAATTATTACAATTTTTAAATATTCTATTCCAAATAAAAGATTCAAATTTTTAATCATTTAAACAATTCACTTTTTATCTATATAAATAATTAATATCTAAAGAAACTGCATTCTCAATTCTATGTTTTGTAAAAATGTGAAGTTTTTATTTAGAAAAACATACATTATTTGGAAAGTATAGAGAATAAACATCATAAAAATATGTGAGATACTTATCAAGTTGGGATTCAATTTATACATATAAATAAGTTCAATGATGAGGACTAAGCCAAGATTGAAAATTGATCTAACTCCAATATTTTTTCATGTTACACTATCACTGAATGTGATATGGCCTCCATCAATTTTGGATAAGGAATTCAAATTTGAGAAGTATCCCCTAATATTACTTGAGAATCCACTATCTATAAAAATTATTTCATTGATTCTCCTAGAAATATTTCCCTATAAATATAAATCAAATAATAAATTTTTTTGTTACCCATATTCTCCTGGGTCATAAAATTCTTGTAGCCATAGATTTTGGAATACAAATATTCATGGGGTATTCAGACATCCATCAATTAATTTTGATAAATTTATTAAAATAAAAGCAACTGTAACCCCATATAACAAATATTTCTTAAACTGGAACCATTAGAATAGTTTTCAGGTTATCTTCAATGAGAAAAATAATTTTAGATATGTTTCCTTCTATGAACATAGCACAAAATAATTTCTTTATATTTTTTTGTTTTTCAACTTTTATTCTAATTCCAAAAATTATATTTTTGACTTTCTTAAATACGCTTATTTGGTTTACATAATTTTAACCTCTTATAAAAACATTGTTTTTATATTTTAGGTTTTTAATTACTTTTTTCAATCTTCTGGTTCTATTATTATGTTTCTAATAATAAGAAAAATAATTTAAAAATTATATTTGAAGTATAAATTTTATTTTTGTCTAATGTTTTACTAGAAAAAATATCATAATAAATTTTTAGGAATTTATCTTTCTTTTTCATGCTTTAATATTTTTTTATCATTGTAGAATACTTATTTTTACTTAAAAATATCTGTTTTTAGTTTCATAATCATATTAATGATAAGAATAATAAAATGTGAATACTTATTTATGTTGTATCATAAATCAAATCTTTTCCTTTAGATTTGAAATTTAATATGATGATTCAAAAGATTTATAATCACTAAAATATGTAAAGGAACTCTCTATGATATTCGTATCTCTTTTTCTCTTTTTTTATTTTATATTTTATTTATCTTTTTTTCATATATTTTTCTTCAAAGCATTGGAAAATCTAGTTTGATGTGTACAATATTCTTGCACCCATAAAACCTTACTTATTTATAAATTCCATCATAATTACTATTATTGTTGAAGTAGTAATTAAATCCTCTTACCTTATTAAAGATATTTTTTAACATTATTAAATATTGTGAAATCTCACCATTAGAGGTGAAAATGTCTATAGTATCTCCAGAAGAAGATTCAAAAACTTGTTTTAATTTTATCTTCTTATCATATTTTGATGTAGATAATTTCAAAGAATCATTTTCATTTTTAATCATTCTATGATAACCAACATTATCTTCCATTTATTCCTCATACATTATTACTATTCCTATGTTGTTTTCTATAATGAAATATTTATCCTTAGTGGATTTCCTAATAGAATCTAAGATTCAACTTCCCTTGGATGATATAACTATGATAATTTTTATTTCTTGATTATATTCATGAATTAGTACTCCATGATAATCAACATTATTCCCAAAAAAATATTAATTATCCATTCATATATGTTAGGATTTCTCTGTCAACCATTCAGAATGTCTCAAAATTCATCTTTGTAATATTGTACCAAAGATATCTCACATTATCAATACCTTAATAATAAAATGATATTGTTTTCCACATATCATTGGTAGAATTTCATTGAGAAACTATCTTGAATTAATCTAGATGAAGTATACATATTATATCATTAATGGATTTTGAGTTCATATAATATTATCCTTTTGTATTAGTATCCCATTTATCTAGATCTTTTTCTAGAATAGTGAAAGGATTAATGAATTTCAAGAAAACCGTTACACTGAGGATATTTAAGTAGATAATCATATGTTTGTTCCAAACCATAATTTTATCCATTTAAATAAGGAGATCTTACTATAGACATAACTTATCTATATCAATCCATAGCATCCATTTGAAGATGATCTTTAAGACTTAAACCTATTAAAGTTGAGAACATAAATGTCACTACCCATTAATAAAAAATTGTGTTCATAGAATAATGGCAGTAATAATCAAGAGGGGTGAATTCAGTTAGTAAAATTTTCTTCACTTAAAACCATCCTCTCTTAAGGTATGAAACATTTTGATCATATTTTACACATGAAAATTACAGAAATATAATTAGTAATAAAAAAAATAAAATTTTCTATCTTTATTGTGGTTTGGGTAATATAAATCTCTTAGATAACTCCATTAATGGTAAAATATTATTTCTTGTTGATTTTAATAGTACTAGTCCATTTTCTCTGGATTTCCTGGCTGAGTGAAAGTATCAGTCACTTGGTACAAGACTAGAATATTTATTTGGGTTCCTACAAGGATTTATAAAAAATATCCTTAAAAACTAGTTATATGTATTTATCACATCCAATAATGAATGATAATAATGTAAGATTAAAAATTAAGTAGAGATTTACAAGATACAACTAGAAAAACATAAGAGATCTAAAATAGAGATAATAAGAATGAAGTATAGATCGAGGAGAGTCTTAAAAACAAATAAGGATAAAACATTGAATCATGGCTATAGAATAATTGAATCTTCTAATTTATTTTCTTATAATAGAGAAGAATTATAGAAAACATTGATAGAGAGTGAGAGGGAAAATTCATGTGAAAGATATTTCTAATGTTCTTATTAATTATTTTATATATTATATTGTTTGAATATTATTAATTTTGTTATCACTTACTATTGTATGGAATAATATCCCATAAAATCTATACTTAAGGTGAAATTCAAAATTTCCTTTTCTAAAAATTACATTCATAAATGTCACTGGGTATTCATTGTTCTTCATAATTTTCTCTTCAAATTAATTGTAACCCTTTAGAAATTGAATTTACCATAAATAGGTATTATAATTTTTAATGACTTGAGATTAGTATTAATTTCAACATCAATATACTTTGATGGTAATAAATTCTCAATTAGTATAACATTGTATCAAATTTAATATCACTAAATATGTGAATTCAATATGTTTTAATTCATGTAGTTGAATTGTTCCATGTAGTCATTCTTAACATAGTTATTTTTCTAAAATAGCTAAATCACATAGCCATATTACTCATGTATCCAAATTTCTTAAACCCCACTTTATCGAAAAATAAAATCTGAAGTATGTATCCAAATATGTGATAGTTCCAAATAATATAGTCAGTTACTACACATACCTAATTTTCATAGTTGTTTCATTGATGTATATATTTTCTCAAATAGTCAATTCATCGACGTTTGTGATTTTCCCATAACTAATTCTATGACACATCTAATTTATCATGAAAATTCCTTCACATAGCTAATTAACATATTTTATTTCTTAATGTACCCAAATATCCACATAACCAAATTCCTCATGTTGGAAAATATTCCAGACTTATGAAAGTCTCATCAAAATTTTAGAATTGTATAATTATAGAATAATTGACTATATATGATCAAAACCTAATGAACACACTTAAAGAAAATAAATAAAAAATATGATGGGTTTTTTTAATAATAAAAAGCTAATGTACATGGGATATGTTGGAAAAACATCAGTAGTTTAATAGGTGATCCCCCATCCAAGTATTTGGATATCCACTATCATGCATCTTGTACATGGCTAGAGATTTTAACATAACATGTATCCTCATCATACACTATGAACCTTTATATTATTCTCGGTTATCAAATTCATGTTTGGAGCTATATAAAATCCTATAATTATCTTAAGGCCCTATTTTTATAATCTATCTATAATGAATCTTATTGATTTCACTCTTCCATTCCAATTCACGTCACCCCCCTTAGGAATCACATGACTTAAAAGGTTAAAGGAATTAGTATCATAAAACCAACATACCTTATTATTCATACAACATCGCCCAAATATTTCACCAATCCCTCAAGACCCTACCCATTCATGGTGCCTATAAGGTATCTAAATTATTTTCACTCTTTCACTATTAGAAGGTGTCACATCCCAAATCCTAACTATACCATACCAAGAAGTACCCATGTTCTAAGAATTTTGAATCCCAAAAATATCTCAATAGAGCAGCCATAGAGGGTCATACCATAACTAGAAATAATAAATAATACTCAATATCACAATAGACAGAAAAACCCTTCATGAATAATACATTAAACAAAAAAACCTCTCATAGAATAGGGTCTTTAAACTAAATAACACACATCTCCATCACTTATCCCCAATAAATGGGTTTTATGTTCCTTAATTTACACACAACCCACATCCCATACAATACCTGAAGCATTTCACATGTACAAACACTATCCAAGGCCCCATCCACACAAGAGACCTTAAACCATCCCATTCATCCTCAATCTAGTCCATTCATCACTGAATATATAATTAAAAATCCTCGTAGGGTTTTTTTGGACCCATGTAGAGGATGAAACCCTTGGTAATGTATCCTCTAATCCACTCTAGAATCACAGAACCATGCATAGAACACTTAATTCATACTAAGGAATCCCTTCCCTAGCCTATGTCACTCTCCAAAACTCACATAGGAGCTTTCTAGAATTCCCAACCATAGAACCCCTGGAAAATACAAACACATAAAAGAATTAAAAAAATTTTAAAATATAAAAAAACAATTTAACTAAAGTTCATAGGAGTTAAATCATCCAATATAGTGCTTTAGTTAATCTTAATTCACATTAAATTGATAAATCGTACAAGCATGCCCAAAATAGGGTTAGTGTTAAAAAAACATTGAGAAGAAACAAAATGGGGGAGGATATATGTATTACCATACCCTTATCAAAAGAATATTCTATCTTCATACAAAACATTGATCTATTTATAGTGGGTGATCTGAAAGCCCAAAATTTGAAGAGGGAGTTGAAATTATTAGGGGGGGTTTGGGGGTGCTGGGGGAAATCATCTCTAATAAGGGGTTGAAATACACTTTTAATTTGAATAAAAAAATTTGGGATCATTTATAGCATGACCCATAGAACCATGTCATGAAACCCCCTCTACACATTATGGAATGATACATTGGATTTAGGCAGCAATTACATTCTCTAGGGACCACCTAGTAAATCCTAACCATACATTAGGCATGAAAAAGCGATTCGAGTTGCAATCACATGCTCTAAACAAATATCGTAATGAAACATGCACTGCTTTTACTATGTTGTGCCCCTACAATAATATTCTTCATTCTTTTTCATTGGGAAAAACTCCTCCACCCTGCACCTGATACCCCATAAAAACCTAAAAACACTCAGGAATCTATAAAAACAACCCCTAAGGATTTCCCAACTACTGTATTTTTAATCTGAATATCATTTATAAAAAAATCCCCCCGAACCTAAGATTAAATATTAAATTTCATTAAAATTCTCAAAATCATAATGACACATGTTATTAAAAATACCATACCATGGTTCTTATCATCTTATAGAAGATTATTATATTAACTTCGGAAACATTGTCCATCCATCAAATCCTAATTCGACCACCCGTTTCAATCTTCATACTAGATTACCTCAAACCATCTAATAACCTGGATTTATTTGAAATGGCCAGTATGTTCATTAATATGAATTAGTAGTTTCCTAAACAATACATATAAACAAAATCGATCTCACCATTCCCAAAGACACAAAAAACATTAGGTATCACTCTAATGAACATAAATACCTAAAACCACATTGACCTACCAAGATATCAACACACATAACAAACACGATGTATCAACTTGGGTGGTATTATGAAAACCCACAGGCTCTACCAAGACTATTCATTATAATAGCTACCAGTTAATTAAATCCACGGAACCTGATCCTAATCTTGGCTCATAGTTGATTCCAGTTCAACTTCTTGATCCACGATAGTAACAGCATTATCTCTCTTATGTACTAACATTCTAAATTCATGGTCCACACACTGCATAACCAACATATCCTAACACTCCTTAATATATAAACACATTTACCATATTAGTAATCATAATTTAATCTTCAATGTATTATTCATTTGTAACTAGTTATGATTTATCATAACTTTATTTATTAACCAAACATATAGAAACCAATTGGATACTCCCCACCATGGGATTATTCATACCAACATCCAACAGAAAAAAATGTTCTCAAAATACTGAAATGAGATCATTATTTTCAACACATAAGTCTAGGTCATCAAAACCCATCAACCTTATCGCATGTAACCATATTCTAGGAAATATGATACTATAATACCCTGAATAAGCCTTATTTTATTTGGTTAACTTCTGGTCATCATTGTCAAATTTAATCATTCTCTAGTTAATATGGACATGTCACACATCATCCATGGCACCCTTTAAATCTCTTTACCATGGCCTCTAGCCACTCTCTTACAATTATCAAGTACACTCAGTGATATTTCACATTCCTCCATTGGTATCTGAAGGATATTTTCTAAATTCTAAAGCTCCTTTGGTTGATACATCTCTTTCAACTATGATCTATGGAACTATACCACATATAATTCTAATCCTCCTCTTAATAATTCATATGGGACCTCTATATTAGCCACACACCTCATTATTGAACATACACTAAACATCCTTCAATATCCCACTATTTAAGACTTTTAAGAACTGAAACAATAACTCTATTAGGGTATTTTCACAAGGCACCACCCATAGAAGATTATCTATTACTACAATATCCATCCCAAGATATACTACCTACCAGAAATTACTCATCCTTTCCAAGATACTCAGTTGATGGTCATACCTTAAGGAATAATTTATCATATAGATAATTATCAAATATTTCAATCCAAAATATGTGGTGAATATTTTTTAAAATGTGTTATAATATCTTTTTTTATCGATTTTCATTTAATAGAAAATATTCACTCATTACATAAAAATATATTAATATAGGAAATTTCATTAATATTAATAATTTCATAGAAAAAATTAGTTCAATATTCATGTCGTCACATTCATTGCACTAGTTAAAATTTATAACTGACTTTTTTAGTTTCCATGTTCTTTTGGATTCATTTAATTCAACTATTGTAAATGATGAGTCCAATCCTTTCAATCCCAAATCCAGATCCAATATGGAAAAATATTTGCGAGAATAGAATTAATCAACCATTAGTTTATTTCTCATAAATCAAAATACATGAATTTAAATTTAATAATTCAATTTTAAAATGAAATATAACTATAATTTACATATCATTATAAAATACCAAATCAATATTCTCTAATTAATTATATAGGATAGATTGTTAAAGTGGAAAAAAGAGTCTCTCATTACTAAATACTTTACATTAGTAATTCAGATCCAAAATTATATAAATATTGGAAATGGATCTGAAATTTTGGGGGAGAATAGTAAATACATATTTGAAAAATCTAATTGATAACAACATTCTATGATTTATCTATATATGTAGTTAAAGATTAATTCCAAATCGAAGGATAAAATTATGGAGAAAATATACCACAATTCATTCCTATAAATATGGTTTTTATGATTATATTCAAGTGGTTATAAATCATTAATATGTACAATATGATGTTATGAATGTCCAATGGAAGATAAAATTGATACCTCGATGTATTATTTTTCAATTTTATTCATCCCTCTCACATAATACTTCTAAACCCTTATTGTGATCAATATAAGTTGTTTCTTTTGATGTAATATTGATCTTCATGATTTAGCCTTTGTTAACTTGATAGAAGTTAATGGATTCTATTTTATTTTTCATTTTTTTTAATTTTTTATATATTAAACACTACTATACACACCTATGAATCAAGATCATACAAATCCTCGTGTTTTCATGCATAAAATGGATTGTGTGATGATTTGAGTTATTTTTTATCTTCTCTCACATTTATTTTCTATGACAGTTATTTTATATTGTATCATTTGATTAAATATATATTTTTATGATAATGATAATTAATATTTTATTGTGAAAACATTTATTTTATAGACACAAGCCTATACCACACATTGATTTGGTAATCTGTTTCCCTGATAATTTTAGACAATGATGTTGAAGAAAAATTGATTGATTCCTAATAGATGTTAGTGAATTAAATCATTTGTCCAAGTAAATTATTGGATGTATTATATTAATAGTTTACATTTAGTTTTGTGTTAAACATAGTATAACTAAATATATATTTGATATATACCATATCCTTTGAGGAATATTATGGCTGAGAATCAAGGGATATATACCAATGATGTTTGTGATTTCTCATCAAAATATCTTTCAATTCCATAACATAGATTCAATTATGGGTTTCATTTCAAAAAACCCACATATTTACTCAAATATCATTTTTTATATGGAAATTTTATTCGGTTTCCAATTCATGATCTAACTATTTTTTTTAGATTGTTTAAGATTAATCTTTATTGTTGTTTTTCTAGTCACAAAGAATAATATAATTTAATGAGTATGGTATCATGAAATGATTTTTTGTATCATTTATGGGGAGGGTAAAAAACTTTTACCTACTATTTTTTATAAAACACACACATAATCATAAATTTTAAAAACATAAAAATAAATTCATTACATATATTTTATTTCATGCATGAAATATGAACATAAATTGTAATTTTTCATATTATTGGACAGGTAACAATCCTTATGTGTCTTGTATGGAATAGTCTTTAAAAATTAAAGTAGAATATAAATATAAAATTATTTATTAAGTGAGTAACCAAATAAATATATTTTTCAATTTATTATAGGAAGTAAAATCATTATTGTTGGAACAATATTGAAAATTAGAAGAATAATAATTAAATCATTCACCACCTATATTATTTGTTGCAAAACAAGAGGAGGCTAAGAGGGAACTACGTGAAGATATATCATCTGAACATTATTAGGCATGAATATAAGTGGTTATTATAGTACACATGCCTAATTATTCTCATGTGGAAGAGAAAGATTATTTTGATTAATATAGGACTAATTTATTATGAACTAAATTTCAAGTTAATTTTCCAATCATTTATAATGAATAAAGTTCACTTATCAACCATTCCTTACTTTTGAGAAAGACACCAATTAAGTGGTATAAATTTTAGAAGTGTTATAGTATATTGAATAAATACCACCAACTTCAATAACTTTACTCCATGTGGATCAAAAAAAAGTAAAATAAACTCTAGATAATCTATATCTGGTAGATACTATTTTCTTAAACTAGTTTCTATAAAATTTTATTGAAAATTAATAAAGTATTTCCTCTTACTTCATTGATTTTTTATATCTGATCAACACTTGAATTTCCCTATAGGTTGAAGAATAAAAAGAAGATATAACTACTGAGATAGTTTTTTCAGTATCCTTTCTTAATGAAATAATGTTCCAAACTAACATACATGAAGGGGGAATTTTATATTGATTCAAAAGGATTTAATTCTATCCAAATATATTTTTTAACTACAGATCCCCTTTTGAAATTAGGAATAAAAACACATGGTGAACCTTTTTTTTATTTAATAAGGGGAAAATAATATTTTAGATGATGTAAAAGTTATAGAATGTATCCTTTTCCTTCTCCCAACATAAACATTCAACTATATTACTATAGATTAATATCATCATTACTATGTACATGGGATTCTCTATAAATAAATCATGTTGGGGAGAATTGGAAGTATAATTGATTAGTGTTTCATGAAAAGAAACCACACCCACCATTATATTGGGTATAACCCAATATAATATCAAACTGGAGGTAGTCAAAAACTAGAACCCATTTGGGGATTCAAACCCAAATTCAATCCCCACTTCTCTTTATTTTTCTCTATTTTTTATTCCATAAATTTATTATATTTTGATATTAATTTATTTTAGGTTAAAAGTGGGTAAAAAGGATCATAACTAATGGATTGAATTACCTAAAAAATAGGTTTTTATTTCTCTTTATATTTATTTTTTGTTACCCTGTAATTTTAATTTAGTATTAGCTGAAATAAGAGGCATTTTGACCTCATGTGTGGGGGAATGTCAACACGGATAGAATTTTGTATTTTTCTTTTTCTTTTCTTCAATGAACTCTAAGATTAAATGAATATTTTATTTATCACACTAAAAATTTTTTGGTGTAATTTTCTTTATTTTTTAATTAATACATTTCAAATTATTATAGAAATGGAAATTTTTCCTAAAATTTTATTTCATACATTTTTATGAGTTTAACTAATTTTAGAAATCTATAACCATGAGAATCTAACACAAATTATTTTTCCAGTAATGTGAGGTATTTTCAACCCATTTCACATATTATTATTAATACCCTCATTGTCATGAGTGAAATATAAATTTTATATTAGACTTAGAACTTATGATTATTTATATTTTAAATGTTTGGATTTCATGAAATGTTTATACCATGATTGAGGAACTTCTTTCGTTACCCTATATTTTTCACTATATACCGTCCATTTATATAAACCCTTATTAATATCTTATAATACCTACATTTTATTATAGTTTTTGGACAAATTAAATGGTAATATATATTTATATACCTTCACTCTTAATAATTATTCATGGATGTTACAATTTTGAGTGTGGTGGAAATGTATTTAGTGTGTGTTCATTGTGAATAAATTCATTGTAGTGTGATGTGGATGTGTTTCACTGTTTTATTATGTGTATATAGAGTAGTAAGTATGATTCATTATTCATTATAATTTATTAATATCGTGATATTCTCCTAAAAATAGAAAATTCAAAGAAAAATTGATTTGGGATTGAGTTATTCATTGTGTATATTTTCATGAATCATATATCAAGGGAATGAATTTTTATTCATTCATTAAATTAATTATTCATGTGATATCCCAATGAAAAAATGAAAAAAAAATACGAAAATTAAGATGGAATTTTCCATTTCATTCATTATTTGACTCATGATTAATCCCAGTAAAGGTGGTGTGGTGTTTTTTATTTTTAATCGGAATTTAATGAGGTATATTTGCAATTTTCTCACAAAAATATTCATAAAATTTTATTTCAGAGTATTACCTCCTCTATTAAGTCTTTTAGTTTTCTAAATGATTTTACCCGCAAATCTTTAGCCACCAAATCAACTTTAAAAGGACACATGATTGAAAACATTTTTTGCCTCATTATGTGGAGAGATGAAAATTTTTACAATTATATAGAGAGAGAATCATTTTCTAAGTATAAAAATAACTATAGATTAAATTTCTATATAGTGGATAGTGGTAGGAACATTCTTGTGATGTTATTTATGATTGGGTCATAAATGGATTTTTTAGAATGAAAAAGTTTAAATGTGGGATAAAAATGAAAAGGAATTTTTATTCATTTATGGGACATTATAAAAATCTATTTTTTAAAATATCTTATGAATTTTACCAATTTTTATTTATGTGTGGGTTTTAATTTTGATACATTATTTTTTCTGAGTGAAAATTCTTAAATATGGTAGTTTGATTGTATAGTTTATTAGTCAACATTTCTACTCAAAAACTTTTGATTTACATTTTTTTATGAATTAAATTACATAATTTGATCCATTCTCATAAAACCCAAAATTTTCACTCATCATTTAAATGGGAATTAAAAATACAAATTAACTATTCTTTATATTTTAATGGAAAAATACTTTTCGGTATATCACATTTACTACACTTATCTAAAATTTGAAATTAATTTTTTTTTGGATCACAAGATTATTTGGATTCATTTCATTAAACTGTACTAAGTGTTGAATCTAATCATTTGCATCCCAAATAAAGCATGTTAATTGGAAAATATTTGGGAAGACATAATTTATAAAGCTTAAGTAAATGGGTCATAACATGGGCTATGTGACTCTAAATGGTATGTTTATAGTTTTAAATGAAATATAAGTCGAGGTACAATATATGAATAAAATATTGACTCAATATTAATAAAATATATTATTTGTTGCATGAAATTGGTGATCAAAAAATATCCTATCATTACTTGAAAATATTTCTTTTTAATTCATATATAAAATTTTATAAACATATCTATTAGGCCATTAATTATATATAAATATTTAAGAAATATCTAAAAAAATCATAATTTGATACCTTTTGATATTCAGTAGTTAAGGGGTGAAATTGAAATTCAAAATTAAAGGATAGAATATGAGGGAAAATATATCATGCAATTTCGATATAATTATGTGCCACCTATTACATTTAAGGGGTTATGAACATTCACAAATAAAATTAAGAGGCTATAAAAGTCAAATAGATAAGATTTTAGAGCCTTTTATGTCTTCTTTTTCTTTTTTTTTTCTTCCTTATCACTTGGTACTTCTAAACCCTACTTTTGATCAAACTAGGGAGTGTCTTTTGATGTAATATCAAGATCTTTATTTTTAATACTTTTGAAGTTGATATAAGTTATCTATTTTTTTATATTTTTATTTTTTTCAATATTATAGTATAGAATATTCAAATTTGAATCAGTAGAACAAAAAATATCATTATTTAATTCATAAAAAGAATTGTGTTCTAATTTGAGTTCATTGTTTTTTTCACTTAACATTATTCATTGTGAGTTTTGTTAAGGATTGGGTCAGTTCATTAAATACATAATAAAAAACTCACGATAAAACTTATTTTAGAGTGAGAAATTTTAATTTATATATACAAACCTAGAAAACACATCAATTTAATCAAGCCTTTCCCTGATGAGTCTGGATAATGATATTGTAGAGAAAAAGATCAATTCATGATAGTTTTTGTGAATTTAATCTTGTTTCCAATTGAAACATAGGAGTAATCCTATGTTTCATTCACATATCATATATAGTTCAAATTGGTATATTTAAAGTAATATATGATCTATCTGAAATCATCTGAGAGAGATGATGGTTAGGCATTGAGGGATACTTACCCAGGTTGGTCATGATTTCTCTACAAAACACCATTCATTTAAATAAATTAGGTTCAGTTATTATTTTCATATAAAAACCCATTTACATTTTCAAATATTATTTCTTATCTTGGAGTTTTCTTCTATTTTTAGTTCATGAACTAAGCCTTAGTTGGAAGGTGATGTAGGGTTACCACTTCAATGATGTTTTTCTAGTGAAACCTTAAAAAGTAATTTGACATATTCTACAATATGCTAAAATTTTAGCACCATTTTATATTTTAATAAAAAACACACAAAAATTTAAAAATATAAAAATAACTCATAGTTATAAAATTATTTCATAACATCCATTTCTTAGGTCAAATATGGAGTTTCATAATGATTTTTCATGTAATTAGTCAATTAATTCTTTTTATGAGTTAGTTATGTAAGATTCATTTATAATTAAAGAGAAAAATCATTTTAAAATGCTTAATGAAGTGAGAAAACAAATTAATATCTTTTACACTTCATTGGATTAAATCAAAACGTTATGGTTGGAATTAAAAAAATGAATAATAAGTAGAAAATCTTCTACCATCTACATTTCTAGTTTAAGAACCTATGAATTATAAGAGTGAACTACTTGAAGATCTACCATAAAAAGTTTATCAACTATTTATATAAAAGTCACTTCAATTCGACATTACAATTTATGCACATGTGGGAGATAAAAATGATTTGGATGAATATTTGTTTTATTTTATAAGAAATAAAATTCTAGGTAATTCACTAATCATTGATAATCAATAATCATATCCTTTCTTCCACTCCATTTATTTTGAATAAGAATACATTGAGGTGGTTGAGTTTTATAAAATTTTATAGGAGGTTTACTACCTTCCTACAACTCTAACAACCTAATACATGTGTCACTAATCAATGAAGAAGAAAATATATTCCAAAAATAAATAGTGGGATTATTTTTTCTTGAAATCATTTCCTTTTTATTTCATTGAAATTAATAGAGTATTACATCCCACTAATTTTAAATTTTAAAATTTTTCCAAAACATTAATTTATTTGTTGTGTGTTGAATCATAATATTTAATAATCTACTAAGACTTATTTCCCAATGCCCTTTCATAAGGAAATAACATTAAAGGATAACCTACTAATATGGGAATATTTTTATATTGATTAATCATGCTTTAATTATATTCAGATGAATCTTTTCATAGACTTTCCCAATTAAATTTTTTTCGATTAATTGAACAAAGATAATTTCGTGGATTTTGAATCTATGGCCAAGGAGTCTCTAGACAAAGAAAAATAAGAAGACTAATAATTTTCACTTACCCAACCTTTAATGATATACTAAATAACTATAGTTAATGATAATTATTTCTCTTTTCATGTGATTCTCTAAAACTAGTTCCAGATAAAGAGAACTTGAAGGAAAAATGGTTTGGTTGTTTATGATAAAAAACAATACCCACCATTAGATTTGGGATTTTTAACTTGAATAGATAAATATAGGTGGTAAAAACCCAATACCCACTTGGGGTTTCAAACCAATAATATCTCCTAGTTTCTCCTTATTTTTAATTTTTTCAATAAATTTATCATTTTTTATTACTTCCTATTATATTTATATATGTAACATCGAGAATCATAAATAGTTGATACCATTACCTGAATATATAGGGTTTTATTTCACCTACTAATTAGTTTTAGTTATACATTACTTTTAATTATGTTTGAGATAAAATGAGGGGTAGTTTGAACATAGACTTAGGTTAATTTCAACCTACTGAGAAGATTGTGTTTTCTTTTTTTATTTTTTCATTTTTTTAAAATTTATTTTCATTGAATATTATTTATCATTATTCACTCTTGAATTAATTTTAAGAAAGAATTATTTATTTTTTATATATTATATTTTAAATTATTACTAATGTGAAACTTTTTCCTATAATATTATTTTTAATCATTTTTATAAGTTTGACCATTTTTTGAAATCCATGTCCATGAAACACTAACTCAAATTAATTATCCAATTCTATGATTTATTATAAATATATTATAAATATTATTTATAATACCCTTAATTTCATGATATAAAATTTTATTTTTTGTATTACTAGAACAGAGGATTATTTTTCTTTCTAATATTTGGATTTGATGGATGTTTTTTAACATAATTGAGGTACTTCTTGGATATACCACTTTTTTAAATTTAGACCTACCATTAAATCAATCCTTGTTTATCCCATATAATCTATGAGTTTACATATAGTTTAATGGAACATTACAAGGTAGTTTATCTTATCCAACCTTCACTCATAATATTTTTTCATTTATATTTTATGGTTCAATATAGGGGAAGGGAGTTTTTAGTGTGTTATTTCAGAAGAAATTCATCACATGATTTTGTGATGTGTGTGTAAATATTATGGATAATGAAGGGAGATAAATGGTAACATGTCATTTTTTTTGTAATTCATTCATATAATCTTAATGTAATAACAAAAAAATAAAATAAATAATGATGTGATTTTCCATAGTTTCATAGAATTTATCATTCTTGAAAAAATACCATAAATTATCATACATTAATTACATTCCTTTTTCATCTCATCTCTAAATCAAAAAAAAAACCTCTAATAAAGATAAGAATTTTCATTGTATTGACTTTTCATCTCATTATCAACACCATTAAATGGGTAGTGTAGTGTTTTGTATTTTTAATAAGAATTATGCAAGGTATATTTTTTGTTTTTTATCTTAAATAATAATGTAATTATGTTAAGTGTCCTTACCCCTATATTCTTAAATTTATTTTTTAAAATTATTAAAAAACCAACCTTCAGCCACCAAATCACCTTGAAAATACCTCATGTCTATAAATAGGAATTTTCACATGACTATAGTGACGTATGAATATTCAATGTATGAGCATAACACCAGGTTAAATTTTTCTTAAGTAAAGAGTGGAATGAACTATTATGTGAGGTAAGTTATTATTTTATCATATATCATTTTTTGAGGTTGAATAAATTAAAATATGATAGAATAAAATTAAAATTACTTGTTTTTTTATATATGATACATGATGAAAATAAATTTTATAAAATTTTTTCTAAATTTTTTCACTTTTCAATTACGTGTGTATATTAATTCTAATATATGATATTAACTGAGTGGTAAAACTTTCTAGGTTTTGGGATGTGTCCTCATAGAAAATTATAAAATATTTTCTCTACTAAACATGTTATTTATAACGTTTTTAAGGTCTTTTATTCTATAAATTAATCATGTTTCATTTAACTCACATTTTATACAAATTATTTCAAAATACATTAAAAGGGAAATTTCACTATTTTTGATATTTTCATTGAAAAAAATCAGTTTATAGTTATTTTCATAACATTAACGACACTATTACAAATTTTCAAATTATTTTTTTAGGATTACATGATTATTTATCTTCATTTAATTCAATTTAACAAGGTGTTCAAACCAACCATTTTTTTCCCAAATCAAGTACAAAAAGTTAAAATCATAGGATGACTTGGATTTAACATCCTTCGAAAGGTTCTTCATAAGCCCAGGTACATGACAAAAAATAGGTTTCTTATAGTGGTAAATGAAATATAACATGAATTTCCCTATAAAAATAAAATAAAAAATAATAATCATTCTTCAAACTCATTTGTTGGAACATAAAATTTGAGAGGATAGTATATCTTTTCTTGATAATAAATTTTATTTAGTAAAATTGACATAAAATTTTATAAACATCATCAATATACATGGGATTTTATTTAAGAACATTGAATAAATATCTGAATTACTTCATAATTGACTATTTCCAATATTTTGTAGTATAGGCGTAAAATATGCATTAAAAATTTAAGGATAGAATTAGTGGTAAATTATCCAAAATTATTTATGATAAATTGTTCCTCATATACTTCTAAAGGGGTTAAAAATTTTAAAAGTAAAAATAGGAAGCTACGAAATTCCAAGGTAAGAGATTTTAGAGACATTTAGGTCTTATTCTTTTTACTTTTTCCTCACCTTTAATTTCTAAACCCTTCATGTGATCAATCTAGGGTGTTTTATTTTGTGTTATTTCATTATCCATGTTTTTACTCTTTGGGAAGTTGATATGATTTATAATATTATCTAATTTTTTTCTCCTATTTTTATTTTCAATTATAGTATTCTCTCATATGAATCAAGGGAACAAAAATCCTCATTATTTCTTGTATAAAATTGATTTTGGGATGATTTGATTAGGTTGGGCTCTTCTCTCACCTTTCTTTCTTGAGAGTTTCATCTGTTGATTAAATAAATAATATTATAATGATGAAAATTCGTTTTTTATTGTTATTTAATTTAATTTATAAACACAAAGATATAAAACATGTTTATTTGATCAAGTATTTTCTATATAAGATTGAAAAATTATATTAAAGAAAAGCCGATTTATTCCCAATGGTTTTCGGTTAATTATATTAGGTTTAAAATTGAATCATTGGAGGTACCCTATTAATATTTTACATATATTATATGTTTCAACTTGTTATAAGTTAAAAATTATATGATTAATTTCACATCCTTTCAAAATTATTATGTTTGAACATTATGGTTCACATAGATAGATTGGTCATGATTTCTCTACATAGTAGTATTTATTTTAAAAACATAGATTAAATTAATTTTTTCTAATCAAGTATCTCATATTTTCTCAAATATCATATGTTATATTCAAATTTTATTTTATTTTTCTATTTCAAGAGTTGATGTTTCATTATAAGATTACCAAATGTTTCCCCTTTTTTACAATTTTTAATTCAAAACAAACAATCTAATTTCACACATTCAGCACTACGATAAAATATTGGTTTTCTTTTTGTGTAGGTGTAAACACTAGCACCCACTTTTTTCGAAAAAAAAATTATAAATTTAAAAATATTAAAAATATAACATAATTAAAAATAGTTCATTTATTGGATCAATGAAGACTTTAATTTTGATTTTTCATATTCTTAGTCAATTAACTATTTTAATGAGTCTAGTAGGGAATAATATTTAAAGATTCAAGTGAAATAAAATTTTAATGTTACTGAATAATTGAGAAACCAGATGAATTTAATTTACACATCATTGGTAGAAATCAATGTTTTTATGTTTGATCAATAATAAAATAAAAAATAAGATGAAGAATAAGAAAATATTTTTCCAAATAAATTCCTAGTTAAAGAACCTAAGATGGATGAGAGGGAACTACTTTAAGATGTATCATCTGGCTTTCTCATACATTTCGATAAGAGGTTCTTTTGTTAAAATTCCACTTACTGCACATGTGATATATTAAGATTATTTTGAAGAATATTGGACTCATTTTGTAGGAAATGAAACTCCTGGTATCTCTCCCATCATTGAAATGAAAAATCGAAACCCTTTTAAACCAAAATTGATTTGTAATAAGAAGCCACTAATTTTTTGAATTTAAAAAAACATGGATGATATTGGTTGTTGTTCTCTAACTCCAAAAAATCAACTCTATGTGGAAGCAATTAAACAAAAATTAACTCTATCCAAACAAAATTTGGAAAATAATCTTTCCTTATATATTTTTGTTTCAAATTTTATTGAAAATGAATTTTTTTACATGAAACCTATTTTAGTTTTTATATTCAACCGACACTTAGATTTCCTTGTAGGGTGATAAAGAAGAATAATATCTCTCTTCTAAGATTGAGTTCCCAGATACCTTTCAAGAATAAATAATGTTCTAAGATGACATGATTAAAGTGGAATATAGTTATATTGATTCATGATTCTATAATTATATTCAAATAGACCATCTAACTAACTTTATTCTTTGTATAATTATGAATATAGCACACTTGAAGTATTACTAAATATTTAAGAAGTGGAAAAAGATTTCATGGCTCCAGGAAAATTATAGGACCCTTGTTTTTTATTTCCCATTCCCAAAAATATGTACCCCATTTATATAGGTAATGAGAAACATTGAGAAGCCTATGGTATTATTTACAACCAGTTCAAGTAGAAGAGAACAAAAAGAAAACAAGTTATGTGTCTTATGAGTAATAAACCACACCCACATTCATATTAGGGAAAACCACTATAACTTATAACTAGATAAAGTCAAATAATATTACACACTTGTGTTTTCATACTGACATTAGATCCCCTACTATATTTCTAATTATTTAGTTTGGTTCTAATAAATTTATTTTATTTTTTATTTTTTTCTTATACCTTTAAATTTGTATCATCTAATATCTTAAAGCAATTATAACATAGGACAAATAAACCATGTTGTATTTTCATTATCTATAGTTTTAAATACCGTATCATTTTAATTAAATTTGAGATTAAATTTAGTTTATTTTGAACTTAGTTTTGCGAGAATGTCAACCTTCTTAGGACACTATGTTTTCTTTTTGTGATTGTTTTTCATTTATATGGACATTTGTATTTAAAGAAAATTATTTATTATATTTCACTAATGAATTTGTTTTTATATATTTTTGATGATTTTTTAAAGAATATTTTTTCAATGATTGTTTACATGAAACTTTATCATATAATTTTATTTTTAAAAAAATTATGGGTTTGAAAATTATTTGAAATCATTGACTATGAAACAATAGATAAAATTTTTATTCCATATATTGGTGTTATTATCAGTCCCTTTGACATATTATTCAAAATACCCTCTCTTTATTTTGATAATAATGTATTTTGATTAATAACTAGGGCTTGTGATTATTTATCTTTTAAAAAAATTTATTTCTTGAAATATATTTAGCATGTTTTAGGAACTTCTTTTTCTAGAATTCATTTTTAAATTGAAAACTAACCTTTACATCAACCACTCTTTCACCCTCATAATTAAAAAAAAATCATTATAGATTCAATCCACATTTATGACCAATTTAACCTTACCAACAGTCACCCTTAATATGTTTTTTATACGTATTCCATTTTTGAGTATGGAGGAAGGGTAATTCATGTGTGTTCCTTTAGAATAAATTCATCTCAAAGTGTTGAGAGGTGTGTGTTAGTATTCAAGGAAATATAGAAATAAAAATAATTATGATTCATTATTCATTATAATTATTTCATATCATCATATTATACAAAAAACCTAGAAAAAAATTTGATGAGACAAAATTATTAATTTTCATACTTTATGACTCATATACCTCTCAAAAATCAATACAATGGATTTTCATTCGTTCATTACATTCCTTTTTCATCTCATCTAAAAAAATGAAACATAAATACAGAATTATGCTCAGATCATTCATTGCATTCATTTCTGGAGAAATGGTATATGTCATTGAAAGGGGAATGTTGTGTTTCAAATTTATTAGGTGAATTGGGTTAGGTATATATTTGGTATTTTTAATTGAATATTCATGAAATTGTATTTTATATTCCTAACACCTCTATTAAAACTATAGGTTTTAAAAAAACTTTTTCCCACCAACCCTTATCCAAATAATCATCTTTTAAAGACCTCAAAATTGAAATAAAAATATTTATCATTGTGTGAAAATATGATATGTTTCAAAATGATATGGTGATAAGTGAATTATTCAAGTATGTGTGTAACACATAATTAAATTTCTCTTGATTAAACAGTTCCCTAAACTTCCATGTGTTGTAAGTTGGGATTGCTTCATGGATAAAATATTTAGGTTTATAAATTTTAAATTTGGGAGAATAATATTTAACTATATTAATTTTAATAAATTAAACAAGATGCAATTATATTTTAGAAAATATCTTGATAATTTCCACAATTTTTATTTAGGTGTGGATTTTAATTCTAATATATGATGTTTTCCAAAGAGTGAAAATGATTAGCCATGTGGGTGTGATCAAAAATAAAATTATCTCAAATTTTTACTACTAAAATATGTATATAAATTGTTTTTTAGGTATTATATTCCATGATTTTATCACTTTACATTCAAATAAAATTTTTCACTAGTTATTTAAAAATACATTAAGATATTAATTTTAACTATTTTAGATATTTTCTTTGAAAAATATCAGCTCTGTATTCTTATAATAAAATTCCACAAATGAAAATAAATTTATAAATTATTTTTCTTTAAGATTTCATGATTATTTGGATTCATTTAATTCACATGGACTAAGTGGTTAATCAAACCATTTAGATCCTAGATCAAGCATTAAAATTTAAAAATATTTGGGTATATGTAATTGAACAACCTCAAGTAATTGTATCGTAACATGGGGTATATGAATCCAAATGGGATAAATCTATATTTAAATTAATGATAAATTAATTTCCCATATCTTGATAATATATAGAGTCAATATTCTTTCAATGAAGATATTTTTTGTGTGAAACTGTATAAGATTAAATATTCTCTAATGACCAAAATTTTTTACCCTAATAATTAGTACCTAAATTTTAGTAATTTAGATAGGAAATTTTTACTTAAGTTATTCAAAACAATTTATAGTTTATAATCTTTTGAGATTTTGACATCTATGGGTCAAATGTGTAATCAAAATCAAATGAAATAATTTGTGGGAAAATTTTTCAAACCTGTTTCTTAAAAAGGTCACTCTCATTATATTAAAGGGTTAATAAAATTTAAAGAATAAAATAAAGAGTTTAGGAATTTCCTATGGAAGATAGGTCAGATCCATTGATGTATTATATTTTTATTTTATTCTTCCCTCTCACTTTTGAGTTTTAAACCCTCATTGTGATTGGAAAAATGAGTGTATTTTTATTTAGTATCGATATATGTGTTTTACATTTATGTAAGTTGATATATGATCCAGGATTATATTATAATATTCTTCATTTTTTATTTTATTTATATTTTCATGTTTAGTATATCGACATATGTAATAACAGAAAATCTAACCCCATAAAATCATGCATAAAATGGATTATATGATGATTTATCTTAGTTGGTATATTCTTTAACCTTTATCTATTATGATTTTTATTATGGTTTGGTTAGGTTGATTAAATCTATAATCCTTTACCCATGATAATTAAATTTTAGTGATAGAAAATTTTATTTATATACCCAAAAATGAACAACACATCGATTTCATCATGTGTTACCCTGACAAGTTTAGATTGTGATATTTAATATAAATTGAACTATTATCAATAGTTTTTTGTTAATTACATCATGTTTCATATTTAATCATAGGTTTTATCCTATTTATAATTCAAAAAAATGTATATGTAGATTAATATTTGACCTATCATGTGTCTTTTGAGAGAAATGATGGTTGAAAATCAGGAGAAACTTACCCAGGTTGGTCATGATTTCTCTAAATAACATATTCCATTTTAATAACATAGTTACAATTATTGTTTACAAATATAAACACTCTTATTTAATCGAATATAATTTCTTATTTTGAAATTTATTTATTTTCCATTTCATAATCCATGACTATATTAGAAAATTCTAAAGGTTTATCATTTTACTAATGTTTTTATAGTTAAAAAATAACAAACTAGTATTATGCATTAAATAGCATGATCAATTATACTTTTATTTCTAGGGTGGTAAAAATGATTTCCATAACTATTTCTTATAAAAAAATTAAAAATATATATTTTACAAACTAAAATATATAACCATATTGGATTTCTTTCATTTCATGGGTGAAATATGATCTTTCATAGTGATATTTAATATTCTTGTTCAATTAACCATTTTATGAGTCTAGTATGGATGATTCTATAAAGATTAAAGTGGAATAGAATTTTTTAATGATTAAAGAAGAGAGAAAACAATTGATGATAATTTCAACTTATTTATAGTAAAATGAATCTTTGAGGATACAACAAAAAAACAAGAAGTAAAGATTATTAAAACTAAAATTCTAGAAGATGAAATCCAGTTAGTCAAGAAGTGATTTCATGAATCTCTAACGTCTGGCCTCTATCAACCATTTCTATAGTTGTTTTTTAATCATACTTGTTAGTTGATGTAGATGTTTGATATTATAATTTTTTAGATAAATATTGAACTGCATTTGTAAGAAGTGAAATGATAGGTAATTCTACCATATTTGAAAATGAAAAATGAGTACAATTCTCCCACTATCCTACTTTGGATAAACTCTCTATTGAATTGGTAGAATATCAACAAATATATGGGGTTATTGAGTGTATTCATATAACACCAAAAAAATGAAATCTAAGTGGCAATAAGAGAATAAAAATAAACTATAGTCAATTCAACTCAAAGATATAATGTTTTTATAAAACCATTTAATTATAATTTTATTGGAATTGGCATTAGTATTACCACCCCATAATTGGACTTTTTAAATTTATACAACACATGGATTCACTTTTGGGGTGATGAAGAAGAATATGATCCACTTATTGAGGCAGAGTTCCCAATGGCATTACCTTAATAAATAATTCTTTATGTTGACCTATATAAAGGGGATATTCTTATATTGATTCATAATGTTTTAAATCTATTAAAAAGGAGTATTGTAATGACAATTTCTATTTTGAAATTTTGAGGAAAATACATATGGATCATACCATCTATGTTGAATAAGTATCCAAAGAATCCATAACTAAATGAAAATCAGAGGACCCATACATTTTCCATTCCCCACCTTACATGTTGTACGACATATCTATAGGGAAGGAGAAAAATTACTCTATACCTTGGATTTTATATAACTAATTCAATATAAATAACATTCAAGGAAAAATATTTTGGTTGTTTATTAGAAATAAATCATTCCCAACATTAGATTTTGGATAACTCACTAGAACTCCCAATTGGAAGCAATCAAAAACAAGTACTCACTTTTGGGGTTAAAACTAATATTTTCCCCCTCTTATGTTTTATTAAATAAATTACATTCAATAAATTTCTTATATTTCATTAATAATTTCTTATTGGTTTAAATTTTAGGTTGATATGAGATTAACCTAGGACTTCCACTACCAAAATAAATTGGGATTTTTCTCATTATATTTGGTTTTAGTTTATCTTTTATTTTATTTTTTATCTAAAATGAGGGATTATTTGAACCTAGATGTGGAGGAATGTTAACATGATTATGTGTTTGTTGTTAGTTTTTATCCATTTTTATGAAATTTGAGAATCAATAAATATTATTTTTCAATTTTCACTCTTGAATTTATTTGGAGGGAGTTTTATTGATTTTTTATATATCAGATTTTAAAAGATAGTTTATTTTGAAATTTCTCTTAGAATTTATTTCTCAATAATTTTTATTATTTTAATAAAATTTTGAAATCTATGACAATGAAACACTATCTGAAATTATCTTTTGAGTATTGTGATGTATTCTCAACCAATTTAACATTTTATTCCTATTACCATCACATTCTTAAGGGAAGCTAGGATTTATTTTGTAACTTTAACATGTTATTATTTCCCTTTTGTAAATTTAGAGTATGTAAAAAAAATTTACATGATATAGAAATTTATTTGAATTGAACAAATTTTTTACTTTGGACCTACCCATTACATAAACACTATTTTATCCATTATAATCAAAATATTTTTCTTATATATTTAATCAAAAATCTTAAGAAATATATCTTTTCTTACCTTCAATCGGAATATTTTTCAAGGATATTTCATGTTTTTGTGTAGGGGGAGGACCTTTATTGAGTTTATTTTAGAAATAAATTCATCACAGGGAGGTGTGACGTGTATGTCACTATTCTTATATAGTGGATAGAGGTAAATGGGAATGATTTAGTATTAAATTTAATTCATATATATCATTATATTCCTCTAAAAAGAGAAAAAAATGATGATTATATAAAATTAGTAATTGTGCATATTTCATGACATATATTCCTCCCAAAAATCATGGAAATTAATTTTCATCCATTCATTAAATTCCTTTGTATTATCATATTTAAATAAAAATGAAAAAATGGGGAATATGAATGAAATTTTTTATTGTATTCATTTTTTAACTCATTGTTCATTCCATTTAAGTGAAACAGTGGTGTCCCATATACATAATTGGAAATGAGTGAGGTGTATTTTTTAATGATTTAAATTATCTATTTATTATTTTTGGATGTTATATGAATAATTTTGGAGACCATGCACTGAGATTACATGAGATTCTGAGGCCCTATGTGCTTGGAATAAATTTTTTAAATATATTAAATAGAACTCACGTGCATTTTTTTAGAAAAAGTTGAATGTATTCTAAATGGGGGTCCCATATTAGAAATATAAGGGCACTGTTGAGTTTAGAAGTTTTTTTTAACCTAGAAATAACATAACCTTTTTTAGAGTGGGATATTTGTGAAAAAGTTATCACAGGCAAGAAATTAATAAAATAAAATAACTAAAAATTTATATTTATTTTTTCTATTCAATAACTTGCTTCTTATTTAAATAAACTACTATGTATTTTGACTCAGGTTTGGCCACTAAACCCTAGAGTCCTTGTCGATATTGAAGGATATCATTCTTAGTGAATGATAATGGATCTGGATCATACTGTGGATTGTTATGCCAATGGCGTTTGGGGTCTCATCAATGATGGAAATAAAGAACCATTATTCATCAATGATCAATTCAAACTATAGGTATGATTTTTGATTATTATTTTTCCATCTTTTTTATTAGTCCCAGAGGAATTTGAATCAATTAAATTAATGTAATTGATATGGGCATTATTAGTAGATTTCATTTTATTGAATTCTTATTTATTCATTATGTTTATTCTTATTTGTTTTTCTTTTACTATGATAACAAATTCAGGTCAACTAAATAAAGTTAGAATATAATTTATCACATATTTTGGTTTATTGTTTTACTCCCTAGTTATTTTAATTATCATCACAGGTGTTTCCTTTTGGCCTATATTTTGATGAAATACCTATTTTTGGTCATTCTGCAACCGTTCTCCAGTGCTACATATTCATATTGCAGGTTCGATTCATGAAAGATTGTGTGATCGAAGTGAGAAAAATGAGGTGGATGATTGAGGGTGGATCAGAACAGATTTTTATTTTATGTTCTTCTCATTATTATTTTGATTCAAGGTAATGGTGTCTTAATGAGGATATTTTTTAAAAGATTTGAGTTAGGATTTCCCTCGATTGATGTTGGAATGTACCCTCCAAACCAAAATATATTGGTTCTAGAAAAGTTTATGGATCTAGTGATGTGTATTGTGATGTGGAATATATCCTAATGGATCTAAAAAATATTGATATACATGGAATGTATTTCAACAGTACACATCCTGTGATCACTCTTGGCTATGATACTAGGGTATTATATGGAGTTAATTATCACATGTCATATGAACTATCCGTGATGGATTGTTGTGTACCTTGGAAATTATATGGGAATATCCAAGAAGTACATAGATATAGGAATTTCATGTAATAAAACCTAGAAATTGTCACCTATACATGGGATGGTACATAGAAAAGTCCACCTATACATGGACACGGCCAACAAAACATGGGTATGTGTCAGATGATCTCTACACATTGTGTATTTTGATAATTACATGTTGTGTGAGGCATTACCCCATGTCCAAAATAGGGGATAGCTGGACACACATTGTACAACCTTCAAGAGAATTTATTTCTCTTCATTTCTTTAGTATGGACCAGTCATGATTTATTGTGTTCTCATGGAACATTCCTTTAAGGATACAGTGTGTTAATATATCCACATAACAAGATTGTGATACCCTCTAGAGTTCAAGTCTCTAATAGAGTTTTGGTGTCCCTTCATGAGAATGGAGTGAAATACTCTATAATAATTTTCCCTTGGTGGGTTTCATGGACATTTAATGACCTCCCTGAGTAGGGTGTTGATCCCCCATATCCCATTTTGTATCTGTAGTGTTTGTGGTAATTTTGGAATATAATCCCTTACGTAGCAGGTTGATCTAGATTTGGCTCATGGTGTCCACTAGTGGTTTTAAGAATTACCCCTTATTTTATTATTATGGTATTATTATGCCAGGGAGCTTTATTGAGTGGGGCCCAATGATCTAGGCAACTTCCACAGGTGTCTTCTGTGATAGCTTGGCTTGTCGAGTGTGTTCTCTTGGAACAAGAATTTCATTGATAATAATTATGTGTCTAGCAGTTGGTTATGACCATCTAATGGTGTGGTACCTTTCCTAAGTATATATTAGTGTTTCTATTCTATATTGATTGTTATATCTTACATTAAGAGGAATAAAATTGGGTCTTCATTTTTAGTGTTTTCATGGTGTATAACTGTGTATTGATATACTCACCCCCACATGGGCTTTGCCTGCATGAGTCATGTCTTATAAAGATGGAGACCATTTTGATGGTGTCCTAGGAGGATAGGGAGCGGGTGGAGTGTAACTTGAACTTGAATGACTACGGGGTTTACTGCGAGCTTGAATATTACTTTATTCATCTCCTTTGGAGTAGGTTAGACTTTTTACAATATCTGGTTGGGATGGTATGTGGACCCATATTCCACTTTCAATACATTATAATCATACTCTATTGTAGAATAAAAGAAGTATGTGTGCACTATTTTCATTTTTTTACATTTCATCATTGTGTGGGATTAGAGATGTGTTTGTGTGTGTGTGTGTAATTTAGGCTAATGTATCCCATTTGTGGGATATGTCTACTCAATGATGGTCACCAACCCCATCCTATTGGAGCCAGTCTTGGAGAAGTCGCGGGTAAGACCCTGGTGGGATAGGTCATTAAAAGAGTGATATCAGAGGATTCGGTTCTACCATAGGGACAGAGTCAGTGATATTGGTTTGGGGTAACAGTAATTAGTGTTTTGATTTTGGATTTCATGCCAGGGACTCCAGTGTTGGTGTGGCGGCCGACATATCCATACACTAGGACTGTAATCACCTTCTGTTCAACTTGGTACATATAGACATTCGTTGTAGGGAATATTTTGGTACATAAATCATATAGGAATGGGTTGTGTATTCAAAATATTACTTGAGTCATGTCTCTATATGTAACAACCCGAGATTTTATAAGATACATTATTTTTAATTTCATTCATATCTTCTATTGTACGACACACCAAGATTACCCTGCACTATACACAACACCGTATTAGCTTGCAGTATACGCAACACTATTCTTGGATCGTGTTTCTCACAATTTTGATAATAGTTATTCTACGCAACATTGAGTATATATATATATATATTCAATGTATAAATGAAATATTGTTGGATTCCATTATACGAAACAACGAAGGATTCTTGCACAACACGCAACCCTGACTTGGCTTGCATTACACGCAATCGCGACCTTCCTCGATAGTGTGTGGTGTACGCAATACCGGGTTTTACTAAACAACGATATATTATTATAATATTTTCATGAACTAGCCGTTATGAATAGTATTAAATAAATTTTTAATTTTATAACATTATTATGCATCTTACACATTTTCTAGAACATGGTATAAGAACAAAATAAATTTTTTGGGTAAAATTAGTATTTTTCAAAAAATCCAGTTTTGCCGCTTTTTAATGGCGCACCCACTTTAAATATAGTTTTTGACATGTTTATAAGTTAAATTTGACAAAATAAAATTCTTCTTTGGAATCAAGAAATAAAAATTTACTTTGGATAAATTTTTCATATTATTCTGGTAACTTTCACATTTTAATGAATAGTAAAAACACGCTATATTTTAATTAAAAACAACTTTTTTCATCATAATATATTATGTGGTTAAATTATAATATTTAATGGTTTTAAAGTATAAATAGAATATATTTTTACCATTTAATATAATTTATTCCATTAGAATTGATTTTACCTTGAATTCATAGGTTAAATCAATTCAATCTTTTGCAATGTTTTAAATAAAAACCCGTTTTCATTCGACAACGAGATTAATTTTAATTTAATTTCTGCAACTTCTGTGTATTGAATTTGAAAAAATGGATTCCATATTTGGAATCAGTGGGTCAAAATTATGTTAATAGGATACTTTTTATTTTTTGTAATTTTGAATAGTAACTACGGTAAATTTTATTTACCATAGTTAAAGGTAAATCAAGTAATTAAGGGTAAATATAATATTATAAAATTACCCTAACACATGCAAAAATTCTATTTTATGGCTAAAAGTAAACCCATATCAACTAAGGGTCAGATTAGATTCATTTTATGGACTTTTTACCATGAAAATAATTTAATTATTATTAAAACCAAAGAAAGTGACAACATGTCACTCTCTTAAATCTTATAAGTATAATAATTTTCACTTAGTGATAAACATCATAAACCGTCGAACATTAATAGTCTCCAGAAATCTAACAAAATTATCTACATCATGAGAATTTATTTAGAATTTTTTGGGATTAAATAATTATCATTAATTGTGACACAATAGTGATGGAGAAATTATTTATCTAGTGAAAAATCAAGAATATAGTTTTTATTAAACTAATAGTGACCATAAAAGGCACAAAACCCTGACCAAAACTTATTTTTCATGCCCATTTAAACTATAATCATCCAATGGTAGAATATTTGACCATTTTGAGTCTTATAAAAGCAATTATGACACTTATATTATTTTATTTTAAATGATGCCAAAGTTGTCACCATCATAATTTAATAAATATAAAAATTAAAATATTGTGATTTTAAGATGATAAATTCGATTAAGAGTATTATTGTGAAAGTTAATAGATTCATATTCATCATATGATTTTATTTTAAATTTTTATGCAACATATCAGTATATTAAATAATTATACAAAAATGTTGTGGTAATTATTTTATTAAGAGATAAACCAAATAAATGGTTTTAAAAATAATAAAATAAATAATATATGAACTATTTAATGTGATCCAAAACTTTTATAGATACATATGACATTTTATGAATCTATTAATGCTTTTATTTCTAACATATCTTCTGTATATATTTTATTTAAATTCAAATAAATAAATAGTGTCAAAATTGACTCTATTGTTATTTTATAAAAATAACATATTATAAAATTTTTTAAAAATCACAAAAATATTTAAAAATTTATAAATTTAAATTTATATGGTCTATAATGTTATAAAGTAAAAAATTATGGAAAATTCACAACAAATAAGTAATTATTTGTTATAATTTAAAATTTAGAAATTTATTACCACAAATAAACTTAAATAGATTAAATAAGGATAAATCAAAATGATAAGGTTTAAAATAAGATCCAAACATGTATAAATTTGAATTTTTGATGAGATTACAACCCTAGATCATCTAATATTCGAATATGAGACATTTTTGGAGGATTTTAATTGGGTTTAGATTTATTATAAATTAATATTTTTAAGAATTCCAAAGGTGCCCCTCTCCTCCCTTATAAAACGGCACCACCTCCCTCTCCTCCTCACACCAATTTGAGCCTTAAATCTCGTCCAAACCCTACCAAATTATCTTCTACACTTCCCTAGAAACATCCTTGAGGTTCTGGTCTACTTTAAAGACCAATCTTAGTACCCTAAGGGGAGGTTTCAAAGAGGCGCTTCAAAGAAGAGGTAATTTCCGTTACCGATTCTTTCACCTTTATTTCTTCTTCAACTTCTTCTTATTAGTTTGTTTCATTATGAAGTAATAACATCAGTATCAATCATATAATTATATGTTATTATAATTACGAAACAACCCTATTTCACCATCTATCCATCATACAGAAAACGAAATCACCGTGCGTGCGTACGTACGGAATACCGTCTCCACGCCGTGGTGAAATCTATTTTCCACCACCACCTTACTTGGATGGGTATAATGGTGTAAATAATAACTATATATGATTATTTTAAAGTGATATTGATTCTGAAATAGTATACATACACTCCAATACAGTCCCATGATCATGAGAACGATATCATCGCTCGTGCGTATGTACGGACTACCGTCTCCACGACGCGATGAGATTCATTCTCCACTTTAACCATTCATGAATGATTATAAAGTATATATAATAAGTAATAATGAAATATATGACATAATAATGATACTGGATTTATGTGTATATATATGTATTTCATTTACTTAATTCCATTCAACTCAATAAGGAAACGAAAACAACGTTCATGCGTACGTACGGCCTACCGTCTCCATGAACGTTGTATTTCTTTCCATTTACTGATTTATTATATATATATATATATATATATTCTGAATATATATTATATATAAATCATGTTTTATATTCTTGAATTATGTAATCATGATCTAAGTAATCATATGAATAATTAAAAGTCAAAACACGGACGACAAATGAAACAATTTTACCCAAAACGCTCTTTAACATGGAATTTACAAAAGAACGGGTAATATAAATTCATAAGTGAACCATATATGATATCATAACAATGAATATGATTCTTTAATAAGTCAATGACATTATTTAAATCATTATACTGGAGGTTCGGACACTTATGAAGCAAATCGGACCTAAGGTAAGGGAAATATCACAATCTCATTTTTATCCGAGATTGTTTATACTTTAGTATTTACTGGGGTATATTTTATCATCCAAATCCATGTTTAATAAATATTTAATATTATTTACATTCACCTACAATTGTTTAAATCCTATTTTGCCCTTCGGTGAGTTATTAGTAAAAGATATGAAAGGAATCTTTTGTCGTTTTTCGTACGAGGTACTTTTTTGACTTTTCCGACAAAAGTACGAGAAGAATGTTTTTTTAACTTCTACGGCATGAATGGATTTTTAAAACATTATTTCCAAGAATCTTACTTTACAAGTTTTCAAGTTTATTTTTAATCAAATTCTTTTAGTTTAGAATTGTACGACATGTTATGAAAGGAAAAGTGTTTTTGAAGTAGAAAGGATATTTTCCTCAAGAATGGAGTAGAAGTGTTTTATCAAAATTACTTTCCATCTAAGATAATAAAGAGTTCTGTTTCTATCCCTATTACTATTATTACATGGATTTGATTATGTTGTGATGGAAATATTTTTATGAATTCCTTTGTCTTATATGAATTTTTTTATGATGTCATGATGTTTAAGAATCCCATTTTTATTACATGGGTTATGGAATGATGTATGGTTTATGATTTTGTGGCATACATAAAAATGGTATCATTATGAGATGGGTGGGACCTATATCTCCCTCCAATTCATTGGGTAAAGATTTTATATCTCATGAGATAGACATGGCTGGATTGGTAGGTTATAACGGTTCAGTGAAATAGGACTGAAACGAGGGTGACTCGGTTCAGAAATGGACTTTGTCCACAAAGATAGTCTTGGTAAAGAGCCTTGACTAATAAGATATGATTCTCTATGATTATGTATGTATGACACAAAGTTTCCTGTTTGAAGTTATGATTATTGGGATTTCATTTCACTACTATGATTTATCCCATGTTATGAAATTATGCTCTCTTTTGCAGGTTAAGATTTCCAAAATGTTATGTTCTTATGAATGTGTTGTGATTGATATTTCTTTTGTTTACCCTTACTGAGCATTTAGGCTCACCCTTTTATGTTTTCTTTTCCCCAGGATTTAAAGAAAGGTTTTAGGTATTAAAAAAAAGAAGATCTTTATGGGAGATGTTGAAGATCTTTCACCACGATTAGAAGATTACATTCCGAGTTTCCAAAGACACTAAACTATTACGATCCATGTGTGTGTGTTTTTGTTATGTACTAAGTATTCAGAAAAAGTAATGTCATGTCCATGTACGTCAAGCTTCGGGTCTCTACAGTTGGTATCAAAGGAAAGGTTTAGTCAAACTTTGGAAACTAGTATGCGAGAACTTTAGTGAGATCCCTAGAGATATTTCTAAGGTATGTCTAGGGATGCCTCTAAGGTTAAGTATATGTATAGGTTATAGTCCTAGAATTACGCTAACAATCATAGAATTTAACCTAAGATGTTAGATATTGAGGGTACTTCCCCTTTACTATGTTGTTTTCTCTAGAAAGATTTTTTCCTCTCACATAATTATTTTTGTGTTTTAGTTAATGGAGGGAACCAAAAGGAATTAGGTTAACATTGAATCCAATGGAAAAATTGGTTACTATGAGCAACAAAATTGTGTAATGCCTAGAGGGAAAGATATTGTGATTATGCCGAATCAGTCATTGCGATATATGATTAACAAGGTGAAATTTAGTGGTATGCCTAATTCATCAAAGAAGAGTAAGATAGAATATTATGCATGCTCGCATGTTGAGGAGCATAAAGAAAGGAAGATTGATATTTCTAAAGAAGGGAAGAAGAACCTTGAGGAATACCTCAAATGGAGGGACCGATGTTATCTGTGTGGAGAAAAGGGTCATAGAGTGACAGACTGTTATGGAGTTCAATGTATTATTTGTGGATAACATGGCCATTACCCAACTCAATACCCTGACCTAAAAAGTTACTTCTAAACCAAGGAAGGACTTATTCGAGGACAATAATTGAAGAGGTTGGATTGAAGTGTTTATGTATTGGTATTCAAGAATAATGTTGTTGAAGTACTTTTATTGTGTATTATAATATTGTTGTATTATTCTATTGTGGTTTTCAATAATTTTAAGGTACTGGTAACCATGAAAAGTGATTCAAATATTTATTTTAAAGCAGATGATATGCGCATAATAAAGGGATAAGGAGAAAATGAAATGTTTGACAGTATTCACGAGCTCATGATTGATATAAGGACTAAGTGATATCATTGTTTGAGTATATAGAATTTTGAGGATTTTGGTATGTGGAAAGAGTTAACTTTTGACAACATTCAAGTTTTCACTAAGGTTTAATGGGTATTCATTTTTCAAGAGAATACATGATTACGATATTCACATGATTGGAATGTGACCAACAAGATAATGGGAGATAAATGATGGTTTGTTGATGACATTTCAAGTAATCATTTTCTTTATACTATGAGCTTGGACCGAAGTATTTTAGATAAGACAAATATTGGAATGGATTATGTTGGACATAGGTTAGGATAGAACTTTTTTCGATATTATTGACGGGATGTTATAGTAATATAGCTTTAGAAAAAGGACAACCTAGAGGACGGGCGACAACCCATCGCGTCAGACAAGGCTGTGGGAATCGAACCCACAACCGAAGTACGACTGGCCTTTATCGCCTACCACTGGCCTACAAGAAGTCCCTGTTTAGTAGAAACTAGTTTTATTTTATAATGCGGTATGATATATGAAGTATAGGTTCATTCTTGGAATCATATATGATTAACCTCAACATAGATGGACTTATGTATATTTGATAACTTTTGCTAAACTTTTGTTTGAAACAGATGGACTGACCCATTATTCTATCACATGATCAATTAACACTTCATGAATAACAAATTCAACTTCATTTCTTTAGGAGATGAAGTGGAAATTGTTCAAAGTACGAACAACAGTGAGATTGTACAAAAATAAAGTAAGTATTTATTCTAATTCAAATTCTTCAACTTTAGGGAAATGATTTTGAAAACCAAAAATGTTTTCCTAGTGATCTTATATCTGATGAATCAGATGGTACCCTAGATCATCACAAATTTATGGCTTTGCGATTGTTGGCTTTTTCATAGCCATGTCCTCTACCACTCTCCATCAGAACTTGATGGTTAGATTTTTCTTCCATATCCATATTTTCACCTATGTCCTCCTACGTGGAAACCCAGTAATTAGTTTATTTGGGTAACCATTACGTTTCAAACTTTTGTTTTTAAATATTGGTTTTGGTATTCCTTTTTACGATGTGGGTTTCTATTAAAGAAACTTTTGAATAGTAAACCATTTATAACCCCGACAAATTTCGAAGGCGAAATTTATTTTAAGGGGGGTAGAATGTAACAACCCGAGATTTTATAAGATACATTATTTTTAATTTCATTCATATCTTCTATTGTACGACACACCATGATTACCCTACGCTATACGCAACACCGTATTAGCTTACAGAATACGCAACACTATTCTTGGATCGTGTTACTCACAATTTTGATAATAGTTATTCAACGCAACATTGAGTATATATATATATATATTCAATGTATAAATGAAATATTGTTGGATTCCATTATAAGAAACAACGAAGGATTCTTGCACAACACGCAACTCTGACTTGGCTTGCATTACACGCAATCACGACCTTCCTCGATAGCATGTGTTGTACGCAATACTGGGTCTTACTAAACAACGATATATTAGTATAATATTTTCATGAACTAGCCGTTAGGAATAGTATTAACTAAATTTTTAATTTTATAACATTATTATTCATCTTACACATTTTCTAGAACATGGTATAAGAACAAAATAATTTTTTTGGGTAAAATTAGTATTTTTCAAAAAATCCAGTTTTGCCGCCTTTTGATGGCGCACCCACTTTAAATCTAGTTTTTGACATGTTTATAAGTTCAATTTGACAAAATAAAATTCTTCTTTGGAATCAAGAAATAAAAATTTACTTTGGATAAATTTTTCATATTATTCTGGTAACTTTCACATTTTAATGAATAGTAAAAACACGCTATATTTTAATTAAAAACAACTTTTTTCATCATAATATCTTATGTGGTTAAATTATAATATTGAACGGTTTTAAAGTATAAATAGAATATATTTTTACCATTTAATATAATTTATTTCATTAGCATTGATTTTACCTTGAATTCGTAGGTTAAATCAATTCAATCTTTTGCAATGTTTTAAACAAAAACTCGTTTTCATTCGACAACGAGATTAATTTTAATTTAATTTCTGCAACTTCTGTGTATTGGATTTGAAAAAATGTATTCTATATTTGGAATCATTGGGTCCAAATTATGTTAATAGGATAATTTTTATTTTTGGGAATTTTGAATAGTAACTACGGTAAATTTTATTTACCATAGTTAAAGGTAAATCAGGTAATTAAGGGTAAATATAATATTATAAAATTACCCTACCACATGCCAAAATTCTATTTGATGGATAAAAGAAAACCCATATCAACTAAGGGTCGGATTAGATTCATTTTATGGACTTTTGACCATGAAAATAATTTAATTATTATTAAAACCAAAGAAAGTGACAACATGTCACTCTCTTAAATCTTATAATTATAATAATTTTAACTTAGTGATAAACATCATAATCCTTCGAACATGAATAGTCTCCAGAAATCTAACAAAATTATCTACATCATGAGAATTTATTTAGAATTTTTTGGGATTAAATAATTATCATTAATTGTGACACAATAGTGATGGATAATTATTTATCTAGTGAAAAATCAAGAATATAGTTTTTATTAAACTAATAGTGACCATAAAAGGCACAAAACCCTGCCCAAAACTTATTGGTCATGTACATTTAAACTATAATCATCCAATGGTCGAATATGTGACCATTTTGAGTCTTATACAAGCAATTATGACACTTATATTATTTTATTTTAAATGATGCCAAAGTTGTCACCATCATAATTTAATAAATATAACAATTTAAATATTGTGATTTTAAGATGATAAATTTGAGTAAGAGTATTATTGTGAAAGGTAATATATTTATATTCATCATAGGATTTTATTTTAAATTTTTATGCAAGAAATCAGTATATTAAATAATTATACAAAAATGTTGTGGTAATTATTTTATTAAGAGATAAACCAAATAAATGGTTTTAAAAATAATAAAATAAATATTATATGAACTATTTAATGTGATACACAAATTTTATAGATACATATGACATTTTATGAATCTATTAAAGCTTTTATTTTGAACATATCTTCTGTATATATTTTATTTAAATTCAAATAATTGAAGAGTGTCAAAATTGACACTATTGTTATTTTATAAAAATAACATATTATAAAATTGTTTAAAAATCACAAATTTTTAAAAAAATTAAAAATTTAAATTTATATGGTCTATAATGTTATAAAGTAAACAATTATGGAAAATTAACAACAAATAAGTAATTATTTGTTATAATTTAAAATTTACAATTTTATTACCACAAATAAACTTAAATAGATTAAATAATGATAAATCAAAATGATAAGGTTTAAAATAAGATCCAAACATGTCTAAATTTGATTTTTTGATGAGATTACAACCCTAGATCATCTAATATTCGAATATGAGTCATTTTTGGAGGATTTTAAGTGGGTTTAGATTTATTATAAATTAATATTTTTATGAATTCCAAAGGTGCCCCTCTCCTCCTTTATAAAAGGGCACCACCTCCCTCTCCTCCTCACACCAATTTGAGGCTTAAATCTCGTCCAAACCCGGCCAAAGTATCTTCTACACTTCCCTAGAAACAATTTTGAGGTCCTGGTCTACTTTAAAGACCAATATTAGTACCCTAAGAGGAGGTTTCAAAGAGGCTCTTCAAAGAAGAGGTAATTTCCGTTACCGATTCTTTCACATTTATTTCTTCTTCCACTTCTTCTTCTTAGGTTGTTTCATTATGAAGTAATAACATCAGTATCACTAATATACTGATATGTTATTATAATTATGAAAGAACCCTATTTCACCATCTATCCATCACACAGAAAACGAAATCACCGTGCGTGCGTATGTACGGAATACCGTCTCCACGCCGTGGTGAAATCTATTTTCCACCACCACCTTACTTGGATGGGTATAATGGTGTCAATAATAACTATATATGATTATTTTAAAGTGATATTTATTCTGAAATATTATAAATACACTCCAATACAGTCCCACGATCATGAGAACGATATCATCGCTCGTGTGTACGTACGGACTACCGTCTCCACGACGCGATGAGATTCATTCTCCACTTTAACCATTCATGAATGATTATAAAGTATATATAATAAGTAATCATGAAATATATGACATAATAATGATACTGGATTTATGTGTATATATATGTATGTCATTTAGTTAATTCCATTCAACTCAATAAGGAAACGAAAACAACGTTAATGTGTACGTACGGCCTACCGTCTCCATGAACGGTGTATTTCTTTCCATTTACTGATTTATTATATATATATATATATATTCTGAATATATATTATATATAAATCATTTTTTATATTCTGGAATTAAGTAATCATGATCTAAGTAATCATATGAATAATTAAAAGTCAAAACACGGACAACAAATGAAACAATTTTACCCAAAACGCTCTTTAACATGGAATTTACAAAAGAACGGGTAATATAAAGTCATAAGTGAACCATATATGATATCATAACAATAAATATGATTCTGTAATAAGTCAATGACATTATTTAAATCATTATACAGGAGGTTCTGACACTTACGAAGCAAATCGGACCTAAGGTAAGGGAAATATCACAATCTCATTTTTATCCGAGATTGTTTATACTTTAGTATTTACTAGGGTGTATTTTATCATCCACATCCATGTTTACTCAATATTTAATATTATTTCCATTAACCTACAATTGTTTAAATCCTATATTACCTTTCGGTGAGTTATTATTAAAAGATATAAAAGGAATCTTTTGTCGTTTTTCGTACGAGGTACTTTTTAGACTTTTTCGTCAAAAGTACGAGAAGAATGTTTTTTTTAACTTATACGGCACGAATGGATTTTTAAAACATTATTTCAAAGAAGCTTCCTTTAAAAGTTTTCAAGTTTATTTTTAATCAAATTCTTTTAGTTTAGAATTGTACGACATGTTAAGAAAGGAAAAGAGTTTTTGAAGTAGAAAGGATATTTTCCTCAAGAATGGAGTTCAAGTGTTTTATCAAAATTATTTTCCATCTAAGATAATAAAGGGTTATGTTTATATCCCTATTACTATTATTACAAGGATTTGATTATGTTGTGATGGAAATATTTTTATGAATTCCTTTGTCTTATATGAATTGTTTCATGATGTCATGTTGTTTAAGAATCCCATTTTTATTACATGGGTTATGCTATGATGTATGGTTTATGATTTTGTGGAACACATAAGAATGGTATCATTATGAGATGGGTGGGACCTATATCTCCCTCCAATGCATTGGGTAAATATTTTATATCTCATGAGATAGACATAGCTGGAATGGTAGGTTATACCGGTTCAGTGAAACAGGACTGAAATGAGGGTGACTCGGTTCAGAAATGGACTTTGTCCACAAAGATAGTCTTGGCAAAGAGACTTGACTAATAAGATCTGATTCTCTGTGATTATGTGTGTATGCCACAAAGTTTCATGTTTTAAGTTATGATTATTGGGATTTTATTTCAATACTATGATTTATCCCATGTTATGAAATTATGCTCTCTTTTGCAGGTTAAGATTTCCAAAATGTTATGTTCTTATGAATATGATGTGATTGATATTTCTTTTGTTTACCGTTACTGAGCATTTGAGCTCACCCTTTTATGTTTTCTTTTACCCGGGATATAATGAAAGTTTTTAGGTATAAAAAAAAATCTTTATGGGAGATTTTGAAGATCTTTTACCACGATTAGAAGATTATGTTCCAAGTTTCCAAAGACACTAAACTATTACGATCCTTGTGTGTGTGTTTTTGTTATGTACTAAGTATTCCGCAAAAGTAATGTAATGTTCATGTACATCAAGCTTCGGGTCTCTACAGTTGGTATCAGAGGAAAGGTTTAGTCAACCTTTGGAAACTAGTATGCGAGAACTTTAGTGAGATCCCTAGAGAAATTTCTAAGGTATATCTAGGGATGCCTCTAAGGTTAAGTATACGTATAGGTTATAGTACTTGAATTACGCTAACGATCATAGAATTTAACCTAAGATGTTAGATATTGAGGGTACTTCCCCTTTACTATGTTGTTTTCTCTAGTATGATTTTTGCCTCTCACATAATTATTTTTGTGTTTTAGTTAATGGAGGGAACCAAAAGGAATTCGGTTAACATTGAATCCAATGGACAAATTGGTGACTATGAGCAACAAAATTGTGTAATGCCTAGATGGAAAGATATTGTGATTATGTCGAATCAGTCATCACGATATAAGATTAATAAGGTGAAATTTAGTGGTATTCCTAATTCATCAAAGAAGAGGAAGATAGAATATTATGCATGTTCACATGTTGAGGAGCATAAAGAAAGGAAGATTGAGATTTCTAAAGAAGGGAAGAAGAACCTTGAGGAATACCTCAAATGGTGGGACCGATGTTATCTGTGTGGAGAAAAGGGTCATAGAGTGACAGACTGTTATGGAGTTCAATGTATTATTTGTGGAGAACATGGGCATTACCCAACTCAATGCCCTGACCTAAAAAGTTACTTCTAAATCAAGGAAGGACTTATTCGAGGACAATAATTGAAGAGGATGGATTGAAGTGTTTATGTATTGGTATTCAAGAATAATGTTGTTGAGGTACTTTTGTTGTGTATTATAATATTGTTGTATTATTCTATTGTGGTTTTCAATATTTTTAAGGTACTGGTAACCATGAAAAGTGATTCAAATATATTTGAAAGCAGATGATATGCGCATAATAAAGGGATAAGGAGAAAATGAAATGTTTGACAGTATTCACGAGCTCATGATTGATATAAGGAATAAGTGATATCATGGTTTGAGTATATATAATTTTGAGGATTTTGGTATGTGGAAAGAGTTAACTTTTGACAGCATTCATGTTTTCACTAAGGTTTAATGGGTATTCATTTTTCAAGAGAATACATGATTACGGTATTCACATGATTGGAATGTGACCAACAAGATAATGGGAGATAAATGATGGTTTGTTGATGACATTTCAAGTAATCATTTTCTTTATACTATGAGCTTGGACCGAAGTATTTTAGATAAGACAAAATATTGGAATGGATTATGTTGGACATAAGTTAGGATAGAACTTTTTTCGATATTATTGATGGGATGTTATAGTAATATAGCTTTAGAAAAAGGACAACCTACAGGACGGGCGACAGCCCATTGCGTCGGACAAGGCTGTGGGAATCGAACCCACAACCGAAGTGCGACTGGCCTTTATCGCCTACCACTGGCATACAGGAAGTCCATGTTTAGTAGAAACTAGTTTTGTTTTATTATGCGGTATGATATATGAAGTATAGGTTCATTCTTGGAATCGTATACGATTAACCTCACAATAGATGGACTTATGTATATTTGATAACTTTTGCTAACCTTTTGTTTGAAACAGATGGACTGACCCATTATTCTATCACATGATCAATTAACACTTCATTAATAACAAATTCAACTTCATTTCTTTAAGAGATGAAGTGGAAATTGTTCAAAGTTCGAACAACAGTGAGATTGTACAAAAATAAAGTAAGTATTTTTTCTAATTCAAATTCTTCAACATTAGGGAAATGATTTTGAAAACCAAAAATGTTTTCCTAGTGATCTTATATCTGATGAATCAGATGTTACCCTAGATAATCACAAATTTATGGCTTTGTGATTATTGGCTTTTTCATAGCCATGTTCTCTACCACTCTCCATCAGAATTTGATGGTTAGATTTTTCTTCCATATCCATATTTTCACGTATGTCCTCCTACGTGGAAACCCAGTAATTAGTTTATTTGGGTAACCATTACGTTTCAAACTTTTGTTTTTAAATATTGGTTTTGGTATTCCTTTTTACGATGTGGGTTTTTATTAAAGAAACTTTTGAAAAGTAAACCATTTATAACCCCGACGAATTTCGAGGGTGAAATTCATTTTAAGGGGGGTAGAATGTAACAACCCAAGATTTTATAAGATAAATTATTTTTAATTTCGTTCATATCTTCTATTGTACGACACACCAAGATTACCCTGCGCTATACGCAACACCGTATTAGCTTACAATATACGCAACACTATTCTTGGATCGTGTTACTCACAATTTTGATAATCGTTATTCTACGCAAAATTGAGTATATATATATATATATTAAATGTATAAATGAAATATTGTTGGATTCCATTATATGAAACAATTAAGGATTCTTGCACAACACGCAACCCTGACTTGGCTTGCATTACATGCAATCGCGACCTTCCTCGATAGCGTGTATTGTACGCAATACCGGGTTTTACTAAACAACGATATATTATTATAATATTTTCATGAACTAGCCGTTATGAATAGTATTAACTTAATTTTGAATTTTATAACATTATTATTCATCTTACACATTTTCTAGAACATGGTATAAGAAAAAAAAATTTGGGTAAAATTAGTATTTTTCAAAAAATCCAGTTTTGCCGCCTTTTGATGGCGCACCCACTTTAAATCTAGTTTTTGACATGTTTATAAGGTCAATTTGACAAAATAAAATTCTTCTTTGGAATCATGAAATAAAAATTTACTTTGGATAATGTTTTCATATTATTCTGGTAACTTTCACATTTTAATGAATAGTAAAAACACGTTATATTTTAATTAAAAACAACTTTTTTCATCGTAATATCTTATGTGGTTAAATTATAATATTGAATGGTTTTAAAGTATAAATAGAATATATTTTTACCATTTAATATAATTTATTTCATTAGAATTGATTTTACCTTGAATTCGTAGGTTAAATCAATTCAATCTTTTGTAATGTTTTAAACAAAAACCCGTTTTCATTCGACAACGAGATTAATTTTAATTTAATTTCTGAAACTTCTGTGTATTGAATTTGAAAAAAGGGATTCCATATTTGGAATCAGTGGGTCCAAATTATGTTATTAGGATACGTTTTATTTTTGGGAATTTTGAATAGTAACTACGGTAAATTTTATTTACCATAGTTAAAGGTAAATCGGGTAATTAAGGGTAAATATAATATTATAAAATTACCCTAACACATGAAAAAATTATATTTTATAGCTAAAATTAATCCCATATCAACTAAGGGTCGGATTAGATTCATTTTATGGACTTTTGACCATGAAAATAATTTAATTATTATTAAAACCAAAGAAAGTGACAACATGGCACTCTCTTAAATCTTATAAGTATAATAATTTTAACGTAGTGATAAACATCATAAACCTTCGAACATGAATAGTCTCCACAAATCTAACAAACGTATCTACATCATGAGAATTTATTTAGTATTTTTTGGGATTAAATAATTATCATTAATTATGACACAATAGTGATGGAGAAATTATTTATCTAGTGAAAAATCAAGACTATAGTTTTTATTAAACTAATAGTGACCATAAAAGGCACAAAACCCTGACCAAAACTTATTAGTCATGTCCATTTAAACTATAATAATCCAATGGTATAATGTTTGACCATTTTTAGTCTTATACAAGCAATTATAACACTTATATTATTTTATTTTAAATGATGCCAAAGTTGTCACCATCATAATTTAATAAATATAACAATTTAAATATTGTGATTTTAAGATGATAAATTCTAGTAAGAGTATTATTGTGAAAGGTAATCGATTTATCTTCATCATAGGATTTTATTTTAAATTTTTATGCAAAAAATCAGTATATTAAATAATTATACAAAAAATGTTGTGGTAATTATTTTATTAAGAGATAAACCAAATAAATGGTTTTAAAAATAATAAAATAAATATTATATGAACTATTTAATGTGATCCACAAATTTTATAGACAAATATGACATTTTATGAATCTATTAAATCTTTTAGTTCGAACATATCTTCTGTATATATTTTATTTAAATTCAAATAAATGAATAGTGTCAAAATTGACACTATTGTTATTTTATAAAAATAACATGTTATAAAATTGTTTAAAAATCACAAAAATATTTAAAAAATTATATATTAAAATTTATATGGTCTATAATGTTATAAAGTAAACAATTATGGAAAATTCACAACAAATAAGTAATTATTGGTTATAATTTAAAATTTAGAATTTTATTACCACAAATAAACTTAAATAGATTAAATAAGGATAAATCAAAATGATAATGTTTAAAATAAGATCCGAAAATGTCTAAATTTGATTTGTTGATGAGATTACAACCCTAGCTCATCTAATATTCAAATATGAGTCATTTTTGGAGGATTTTAAGTGGGTTTAGATTTATTATAAATTAATATTTTTAAGAATTCCAAATGTGCCCCTCTCCTCCTTTATAAAAGGGCACCACCTCCCTCTCCTCCTCACACCAATTTGAGCCTTAAATCTCGTCCAAACCCTGCCAAATTATCTTCTACACTTCCCTAGAAACATCCTAGAGGTTCTGGTCTACTTTAAAGACCAATCTTAGTACCCTAAGAGGAGGTTTCAAAGAGGCGCTTCAAAGAAGAGGTAATTTCCGTTACCGATTCTTTCACCTTTATTTCTTCTTCCACTTATTCTTCTTAGGTTGTTTCATTATTAAGCAATAACATAAATATAACTAATATACTGATATGTTATTATAATTATTAAACAACCCTATTTCACCATCTATCCATCATACAAAAAATGAAATCACCGTGCGTGCGTACGTACGGAATACCGTCTCCACGCCGTGGTGAAATCTATTTTCCACCACCACCTTACTTGGATGGGTATAATGGTGTAAATAATAACTATATATGATTATTGTAAATTGATATTGATTCTGAAATAGTATATATACACTCCAATACAGTCCCACGATCATGAGAACGATATCATCGCTCGTGCGTACGTACGGACTACCGTCTCCACGACGCGATGAGATTCATTATCCACTTTAACCATTCATGAATGATTATAAAGTATATATAATAAGTAATCATGAAATATATGACATAATAATGATACTGGATTTTTGTGTATATATATTTATGTCATTTACTTAATTCCATTCAACTCAATAAGGAAACGAAAACAATGTTCATGCGTACGTATGGCCTACCGTCTCCATGAACGGTGTATTTCTTTCCATTTACTGATTTATTATATATATATATATATTATGAATATATATTATATATAAATCATGTTTTATATTCTGGAATTAAGTAATCATTATCTAAGTAATCATATGAATAATTAAAAGCCAAAACACGGACGACAAATGAAACAATTTTACCCAAAACGCTCTTTAACATAGAATTTACAAAAGAATGGGTAATATAAAGTCATAAGTGAACCATATATGATATCATAACAATGAATATGATTCTGTAATAAGTCAATGACAATATTTAAATCATTATACAGGAGTTTCGGGCACTTACGAAGCAAATCAGACCTAAGGTAAGGGAAATATCACAATCTCATTTTTATCCGAGATTGTTTATACTTTAGTATTTACTGGGGTGTATTTTATCATCCAAATCCATGTTTACTCAATATTTAATATTATTTCCATTCACCTACAATTTTTTAAATCCTATTTTACCCTTAGGTGAGTTATTATTAAAAGATATGAAAGGAATCTTTTGTCATTTTTCGTACGAGGTATTTTTTTGACTTTTCCGAAAAAAGTACGAGAAGAATGTTTTTTTAACTTATACGACATGAATGGATTTTTAAAACATTATTTCCAAGAAGCTTACTTTACAAGTTTTTAAGTTTATTTTTAATCAAATTCTTTTAGTTTAGAATCGTACGACATGTTAAGAAAGGAAAAGTGTTTTTGAAGTAGAAAAGATATTTTCCTCAAGAATGGAGTTCAAGTGTTTTATCAAACTTATTTTCCATATAAGATAATAAAGGGTTCTGTTTCTATCCCTATTACTATTATTACATGGATTTGATTATGTTGTGATGGAAATATTTTTATGAATTCCTTTATCTTATATGAATTGTTTTATGATGTCATGTTGTTTAAGAATCCCATTTTTATTACATGGGTTATGCTATGATGTATGGTTTATGATTTGGTGGAACACATAAGAATGGTATCATTATGAGATGGGTGGGACCTATATCTCCCTCTAATGCATTGGGTAAAGATTTTATATCTCATGAGATAGACTTGTCTGGAATGGTAGGTTATACCGGTTCAGTGAAACAGGACTGAAACGAGGGTGACTCGGTTCAGAAATGGACTTTGTCCACAAAGATAGTCTTGGAAAAGAGCCTTGACTAATAAGATATGATTCTCTATGATTATGTGTGTATGCCACAAAGTTTCATGTTTTAAGTTATGATTATTGGGATTTCATTTCACTACTATGATTTATCCCATGTTATGAAATTATGCTCTCTTTTGCAGGTTAGGATTTCCAAAATGTTATGTTCTTATGAATATGATGTGATTGATATTTATTTTGTTTACCCTTAATGAGAATTTGAGCTCACCCTTTTATGTTTTCTTTTCCCCAAGATATAAAGAAAGGTTTTAGCTATAAAAAAAATAAGATCTTTATGGGAGATGTTTAAGATCTTTCACCACGATTAGAAGATTACGTTCCGAGTTTCCAAAGACACTAATCTATTGCGATCCTTGTGTGTGTGTTTTTGTTATGTAATAAGTTTTCCGCAAAAGTAATGTAATGTCCATGTACGTCAAGATTTGGGTATCTACACTATATATACACTTTTGACCATGGTACATCTTGTATTTTGTAGGATTCATCCTTGTAGACAACCGTCTTGGATTCCACTTCATTATCACAAGGACGATTCTCATAGTGAAAAGGAATTGGTACTAGTGCATGTACCAGATATAGAACCTCTAGGTGTTTTACCAGTTATACCAGCACCCATTGATCATTAGATAGCACTGGAAACACCAACTAATTATGTGCAGAGGTTGATTGTATTGCATGATTTTTAGAGGAGTGACCTCCTTAGTTTTAGGGCGAGCAAGATCCCTAGGTGGCTGAGGACTTGCTAAAGGTGGCCACTCACGTTTTTCTCCTTGTGAGGATGCCTATATATCAAATGGTGGTCATCATGGTGATTCTTCCCTAGGGATCTTCTAGTTGATAGTAGCTCATAGTGACTAATTCACATGAAGAGATAGCTCTCTCGTGGTCAAACATTGAGTTCCACTTCGTGTATGAGTTCTATCTAGCCAAATTATTATTGTTACACATATAGGATCTCCAGCATTTGAAATATGGTAGTTTTACCATGGTGGAGTACTCAGTGAAGTTCACTGATCTCTTGTTCAACTCCTTGGATATGGTGCATGATAAGTTCTTCAAAGATCAAACCTTTGGGGAATTATTACACCAATACATCATAGAATAAGTTCTATCCCTTTGTATTATTACTGATGTTATGGTGCTTGAGTGAGCCTTGGTAGGGGAGATCTTTCTAGAGGTGAGGAAACCAATAGTGGGTGATAGTAGTTGAAACCCAGTAGCTGAGACCTGAGGAGAAGGCATATAGAGAAATTCAGAGGGATCCATGTGTGTGACATGCTTTAGGAGGTGATACTGTTACACTACGTTAGTGATGGAGAGAACATATGGTGGATCTAATCATCCGAGGGAGCGATGGTGTTTCTCTTGAATTGATCGGTGACACCTGTTTTGGGATTTTCCAACCCGTCATTCAGCTAATTGTGAGATGGTCGATGGACCCCTAAGGTAGAGACAGAGGTTAGATCAGATTGGTCTGTAGGGTGGGATATTTGGTATAGGGGTCATCAGGGAATATAGATGTGGTAGATGGTTCGACCTATTACCACAACTGACCCCATGTGGTCTATGCTAGGCTCAGGTAGCTGGTGGATAGGGACGAGACTAGCTACAAGATATGGAGGCATATGACCCCAAGGATTTAGGAATGATATGTTGTACGATTTTTATCTTTTATACTTTAGATGTACGACTTATAAGCACGGTTGAAAGTTATTTATTCCTTAACACTTCTATGGTTTGACACATAGAGATTCAAGTTGAGTCATTGGCTCAACCCTTATTGTTGGAGACTCTGACATGAGGTGACACAGTGATTTCACACTTCTGACTACAGTGTGATATGACACTTGGAGGAGAGAGTTTTCTATCGGATCCCATTATATTATAAATGATTCCTTATTATCTCATCTTATGTATATACTGGATATTCATAGTTCATTCCCAAATTTACAATTTTAATTTGAGTATGCAGTGTGTGTAGCGAAATGAAGTTTTCATTTGTGGGTGATAAGGAAACCATAGAAGAGTAATATCACCTTGGTCATAGGAGAGTGCATCTGATATATCACTTATTGTATAGAATGAATCTTGTATTAGTGCATGATTTAAGCTATCAGTTTCCGGCATTGGTGGTGGAGTATGTGGATTTCTTTACTAAGGTCATATTAGCTTTACTTACTCATTTAGAGCTAGACTTCTATATTGAATTGCATCCCTATATGGAACTGATATCTAAATCATCATATAGTACATATCCCATAGAGCTTTGATAGTTGAGGGAGTAGTGAAAGGACATGCAAGAGAAGGGATTTGTGAGACCCCGTGTTTCCCCCTAGGAAACCCTAGTGTTGTTTTCCAAGATGATGGATGGGAGATGTTGGTTATGTGTAGATTACTAGTTCTTGAATCTGGTGACTATGAAGAATAAATATCCACTACCAATGATCAATAGCCAATTTGATCAGTTAAGAGGGGTGATATGGGTCACAAACATTGACCTCAGATCAGGTTATCCATAGTTGTGAGTATAGGATGGGGATTTAATGAAGAGAGCATTCAGATGCCACTGTAGTCAGTATGAGTACCTGGTGATGCCATTAGGTATGAAGAATGCATACACTATGTTCATGGGAATCATGAATTGGATCTTTTATTATTTTTTCGAAATTTTTGTAGTGGTCTTAATTGATATTATCTAGGTGTATTTACATTCTAAGTAGGAGCACACTAGACACATGAGGATTTTCTAACAGACCCATTGAGGGAACTATATTTATGGGAATCTCTTGGAGTGTCAAATTTGAATTCGAGAGGTCCACATCCTAGGAAACATTATCTTAGATTCAATAGTAGGAGTGTACTTGGAAAAGGTTGAGGTTTTTCTTTCTTAATAACCATCCAAGACTGTTACTAATGTATAGATTTTCCTTTGGTTGACAGGATACAATCCGAGGTTTGTACCCAATTTCTATATAGTTGAATCACCCTTTAAATCTTTGACCCAAAAGGGGTATCCTTTTGTCTAGATAGAAATTTTATAGTAGTGATATCAAGAGTTGAAGATGAGGTTGATAAGTGCTCCCTTATTGAGATTTCCATTAGAGGATATCAATTATATAGTGTTATACGATGCATTGGGGAATGAGCTTGGTTGTGTTCTGATGTAGAGGAAAAATGTAATTGTATATGCTTCACAAAAGTTGAGACCACGTCAGAAGAACTATGTGACCCAATATCTTGAGATAGAAGTAGTAGTATTTACACTAGAAATGTGGCCAAATACCTGATGGGTGAGAAGTTTATCATTTACTGCAACTATAAGAGTATCATGTATATCTTCTAATATAATGATCCTTACATGACACATATGAAATGTCTAGAGATCCTCTACGACTATAACAATAAGATTATTTATACTCTTGCGAAGGGGAATGTGGTGGTATAAATTATAAGTTGGACATATTTTCTCAGTTTTTAGTCAATCCATCATAGTAATGAGATTCATTGTAGTTTTCCTTAATAGAAAATGATTTTTCTTCATATATTAATCTATTGGTTTTTACCCCATCAATTTTATAGTGTGTCAAGAATTCTCAGTGTAGAGATGTCTATAATGATACCTTGTGTACTTTGATATCAACTATACCTTATCTTGATGGGTATTCTAAAGGTTGGGTGTATAGAATCCTTTTCATATGATGTACAATAGTACCATTGATGTTTTAGAAGGAGGTTATGTGATATTTTCATTCATCCCCATTGGTGGCATATCAAGGTGTTTAAAATATGTATCAGGACCTCTAATTTCTGTTTTTTTGTTCATACATGTAGAATGGAGTTTTATAATTTTTCCCTTGATGCCTTACATGTGACTAGGTGAATATTGTGCACCATGTTTTAGTGGGTTCATCTCATCCCCTTGAGGTCCCATTGTGAAAGTGGAATGGTATATTCCAGGAATATTTGATGGTCTTACCATGTACATCTAGTGAAATTATTCTATCTGGGTGATCATAGTCTGACTCTCCAATTCATCCCACTTCTTTATCATTCAAGAGTACAGTCCGGTAAAGTTTTTGAGATGCCTCTACGTGCAAGAGGTAGTCTGAATCCATGGATTCCCTTGATGGTCATCTATAAATGTGATTCTCATTTAAAATATTGTTTATGGAGAGGGTTTCCGGAGAATTTTGGGACGTAGTTACTCTTATTCATGGTGTTTCACCCTATATTGATGTTTAGATAAAGCGGACCATGAAAGTCATAGAGGACATGTTGCAGGCTTGCATGTTAGAATTTGTCCATAGTTGGGAGGATCACCAACCCTTGGTGGACTGATCCTAGTGAGTCAACACTCATGGGCCCAAAATTATTCTGATATACTACATAGAATGTACAGATGAACAAGAATTGGTTGAGGTCTATACAAATCTATCAAAAGTCTTATGTGGTCTAACGATGGAGGTCTCTAGAGTTCATAGAGGGAGACAATACATTCTTGAGAGTATCACCAGGACTTGGATTGAGGATATTTGGTATCGTAATCAATTTATCTATGAGATTCATTAGTAACTTCCAAATAATACATGGAGTTAGTGATGCAGTGTACCGCTTAGCTCTACCACTGTAGTTGGATTGGATGCATGCGTTATTCCATGTGTCGCAGCTGAGGAGGTATATGCATTACCTGTCACATGTTATTAACTAAGGAGATCTAAACATCGAGGATAGAGAAACCTTTGAAAAGTAACCAATGGAGATCAGGAATCGGCATGAGAGAATCCTTCATGGGTGATCGACTCTCCTTGTGCATGTCTGATGGTAGCATAGGAATCATTTGGAGTATACATGGGAGTAGGATAACTAGATGTGGCCTAGTAATGTAATCTTTTTGAGTAGTTTTTTCTCTTTTCGGGATGAAAATCCCTGAGGTGGGTAGAATTTAATGACATATATTTTCCATATACTATTTTTTGATATTATGAAGAATAATTTGATGACCATACACTGATAAAACATGCAATTCTACGTCCTAGTGTGAATTGAATAAATATTTGATATATATTAAATAGAAAGGACACACAATTTTCCAGTAAAATTGGTATAACAATTGAATGGGTCCTGGATCAAAAATCTGATGTCATCATTGAGTTCCGAATGTGTTTTTTAACTAATTCATGAAATATAAATTTTTAAAGGGGCATTTTGTGAAAAAGTTGTCACATGCGCGAAATTAATAAGTAAATTTAACTAAAGAATTTATTATTATTTTTTTCAACATAGTGACTTTATAATTCATTAAATATATAGATATTAATTTTGTATCAGTGTTAGAAACTAAAACCTAGAGACCTATTAGCAGTTTGAGGAGAGCATTCTTGGCGAATGAAGAAGGATTGGGACTAGATCATGGATCATTGCACCAACAGAGTTTGTGGATCTCATCAACTACGGAAACATGGAATCATTCTTCATCAACAATCAATCGAAATTACAAGTAGTATCTTTTATTATATTTTTTCCATTTTATTTCATTATCATAGTCAAGTGGTAATAAATTCTATAAATAAAATTGATATGCACTTCGTAGGTAGATTTAATTTTAAGGATTTATTATTTTTTTCGTCATGTTTATTCCACTTCATTCACCTTCTTCTAAGATAATGAATATGGGCCAAATGAATAAAGTTAGAGTTTCATTCCTTGTATATTTTATATATTGGTTCTCTTCCCCCATTCATCATATATTCATCAATTGTGTTTCTGTTTGACCCATGCTTCCACAAAATACCTGGTGTTGGATCATTGTGTGACTGTTCCTTAGCGCAATGGATCAACACTTCAGGTTAGGATCATTATTGATCATGTTGTCTACATGAGATGAATGAATCATAAAATCATAGGTGAATCAAAATGGAGTTTTAGGTTTCGTTATTCTATTTTTTGACACATGGTATTGGTTCATTGATGAGTCAATTTTCGAGAAAATTTGATTTCAGATTTCCATCGATCAACATTGGAATGGACTAGTGGAACCCCAATCTATAGGTTCTAAAAATGGGGACATCTCCAATGAAACACAAGATGGTGTGTAATATATCTTGAAAGATCTAGAATATCACAAGAAACGCTGCATATATTTCAGGATTACATGTCATTTGGTCCCCCTGGCTACGATGCTATGGTTTTGGCTGTAGTTAATATTACACGTCGTCTTACTTTGTCTCACATCATATAAACCCTCTATGATGGCAGGCTGTGTACTTTAGAAATTAAATGGGCATTTCCAAGCGGTATATAGCCAAGTGGTTCATAGCTAGAGGCACACCATGTACTTAGAAATAGACACAACCAACTATATACAAGTTGACCCTTGGATATGGCCACGCGAACACAGCCAGCAGCACACATGAAAGTTTCTGGGTATCTCTACACATTGTGTGCTTTTTTTAGACGTAGTATATTTTGAGACTTACATGTCATGTGAGGACTTACCACATGTTAAGACTCAAGGATTGTTGTAAACGTCTTGTACCCCTAGTATACAAAATATACCCTCCTCAACAATGTTTTTAAATCATTATTTCCTTAGTTTGGACCAGTATGGGTTGAGCGTGTTTCCTTGGACAATTACATTGAGTTTTTAATGAAATAGCACATCCACATCAAAGGATTGTTATCCCCTATAGAGTTCGAGTCCCAAATAGATTTTCGGTGTCCCTCTATGAGACTAGAGTTTGATCCTCTATCATCTTTATTACCTAGGTGTGGTTTGTGGAATTGGTGTGACCTACATGATTTAGGCATTATTCCTCCATCTTGAATGTTATATCTGTAGGGTTTCTAGAATCATTGGAATATAATCCCTTACATAGTGGGTTGATACAAATGGGTTTGAGGTGTCTTATAAGGGTTCTGGGTGTGACCCCCTATCTGAGTATTTGGGTCTTCTTAGACCAATGAGCTTTTTTGGGTGGGGTATAATGATCTAGACCTCTTTATAGGTTTTCTCCAGTGACATCATGTCTCATGGAGTGGGTTCTCCTATAACAATAATTTCTTCGAGAAGTGTCTTGTGGTTGGTATTTGGTTATGAATTCCAAGTAGAATGGGGAATTTCCTTTGTATATCCAAGAATTTCTATTAAACATTGAATGATATTTGTTTTATTTTTATGACTATGATTTTTTCTTCATGTTTAGTGTTTCCATGATATCCTACTAGGAATTTTTGTACTCACCCATGCATGGGATTTTCCCACACTTGTCATGTATTATGCATACAACATATTTCTTCATGATGTATTAGGGGGATAGGGAGCGGTTGGATCCTAGGTGAATCTTTATAGACCATTGTGTATATGGGTAGCTTGCATGTGACTTTAGTCCACTCTGTTATAGTAGGTTATACTTTTTACAGTTTCAGGTTGGGCATGTATTTAGACCATTTTTACAATTTTCATACTTTAATATCGTACTCTATTGTGGGATCTTATATGTATGCATTCTTTTTTTCAATTGGGTTATATTTCAGTACTGTGTGGCCTTGGAGATGTGTGTGTTTGTGTAGGTACTTTAGGTTAATGCCTCAAATTTGTGGGAAATTTCTACTCGGAACTAGTTTCATGCCCCTGGCCTACTGGAGGCAGGATTAGGGTAGTCATGTGTTGAACCCGATGGGTAAATTCAAGATATATATCCAATTTTTAATAGTATAATAAAAACACTACTTAATTTTTCATAAGTAAATAGTCGCATGATGTTCAATGTGATGTAAGTTCGGATTAGGTCATGGATGCATTTTTGAAGTTTCAGAAATTTAAATTTGATAGAAAAAAAATTAATTTTAATTATTTTTACTAGATTATAAATGATGAATTATTTTTAGAAAAGATCTTTGTAATTTTATCACTTCTTATTTTGGAATGTATTTTGATTCTCACATATGGTTTTTTCTAAGAAGTTCAAATTCCTAGTTTATGGGGGCTTCATCACAAAAAAAATATCCAATATTTTCAATCATGAACTTCCGATTTATATTTTTTAATGTGTTATATTTTATAATTTTATCAAATTATCACATTATATTTAACTCTCATTTCCTACTTACTATTTAAAATTACATTAAAAGAGGAAATTTAAATATTTTATTATTTTCATGGAAAGACATCATTTGTTTTACCTTTAATAATATTCCATGCACTAAAAAATTAAAATATTAAATTATTTTATGATCTTATGATTATTTGGATTCATTTCATTCAACTAGACAGTGTGATCAATCCATCATTTTTTTCTAAAAACAAGCATGAAAATTTGAAAATATTTGGGAAAATGGAATTGAAAAACTTTTTATAATGGTTAATAACACAGGATACATTATTAAAAATGGTATTATTTCAGATTTAAAATATATTTAACTCAAATTTATAATCCTCATAAAATATATTATCAATATTTGTTCATTAAGTCCATTCATTGGTGAGTAAAATTAGAGAGGATAGAATATCTTTTCATGACCAAAAAATATTACTTTAGTAATTTGGAGCTAACATTTTATACACATCTATAATGACTCTATAATTTTTTAAATAACAATAGATACATATTAAAAAATATAATTCTTTAAGAAATTATGATATTTAGCTATCTAGGTGTTAAATATGCATTCAAAATTGGAGAAATGAATTTGAGAGAAAATATTCAACACCAATTTCATAGATAATGCTTCTTAAACATCCATTTATGGAGTTAGAATCATTCTAGAGGAAAAATAGAAGCCTGTTAAATTCTTACGTAACAGTGTGAATTATTCTTGATGATTTATTTTTTTATTTTCTTTTTTACTTATCACCTTATACTTATAAACACTTCTTATGATCAATCAAGGTAGTATAATTTAATATAATCATAATATTCATTTCTTTACTCTTTTGATATTTGGAAAAGTCTTATGAATCTATTATATTATTCTTTATTTTGTTTTTTCTATGTTATAGGATGGTATTCTCACATATGAATTAGGGTAACAATATTCCTTCTCTTTTAAGAAAAATAGATTGTGTGATGATTTCAGTTAGTTATCCTCTTCTCTAAACATTATTTCTTATCGGAATTCCTGTGGGTTTCATCATTAGATTAAATATGAAAAATTAGTAATGAGAATTCATGTTTTGGTGTGAGAACATTTGATTTATGAAAAAACATGGACAACATATCTATTTCAACATGTGTCATCTTGACACTTTAAAATAATTATATTGGATACAAGTTGATAATTTCCCAATGCTTCCAGTAAATTACATCATGTTTATAATTTAATAATAGAAATTATATTATTAGTAATTCACATATATTTTTTAACTAGGTATAAGTCAAGTAATCTATGATCTATATCAAATCATATTATATAGAAAATAGTTGAGCATCAAGGGACACTAACCCATGATGGTTTTGATTTCTTTATATAACATCATTCATTATAATGACTAAGTATTAATTATTGTTTTTATATCAAAAACTACCCTATTTTATCAATTCTCATTTCATATTCATAAATATTTTAATTTTTTTATTTAATAATCTATGAAATTTTTGGTGATGATGATAGGATACCACATTACATCCATTTTTCTTGAAAAAAACTAACTAATTTGATTTATTCAATAGTACGATAGAATTTTTACATCATTATCGCAGAGGTGAAAAAACATTCACCCACTATTTTTCTTAAAAAAACACAGAAGAACAACAAATTTTAAAAACTAAAAAATAATAATAATTTCATTACATTTTTTCATTTCTTGAGTCGAAGATAGACATCTGTCATGATATTTTATATATTTGAACATTTAAACTTTTTTAGGAGACTTGATGGGAAAATAATTTTAAGATTAATGTGGAATAAAATTTTAATATTCTTGAAGAAGTGAGAGAATAATTGAAAGACATTTCCCCTACCATGGAGAAACTCAAATCTTTGATATTGGAATAATAAGAAAAACATGAAGGAGAAGAAGATAAAGTAAATTTATTTCCACCTAAATTCATAGTTTAACATACCAATGAGGTAGGTAGATAATTACTCAAAAATATACCATTTAACCTCTCTCATCCATTAATAGAAGATATTCTTGAAGTAGACATTTCAATTGATGCGCATATGGGACATTAAATTGATTTTGATAAAAATAGGACTAATTTTGTAATAACTGAAATGCCTATTAAATATCTTATCATTGAAAACAAAAAAACAACACCAATATACCACTACCTTACTTTATAATAATAACCCACTAAAGTGGTGGTATTTTATGGAACATTTGAGAATATTGACTACCTACATCCCAAATCAATAAACTAACTATAAGTGGCACTATGTAAAGATGAAATAACACTATCTCGGAAAAATTAGTGAGGCAATATTTCCTTAAACACATTTATTTCTAAGTTTATTTAAAATTAATTTATTATTACCTCTCAATTATTTAAATTTTTTGTTTTTTTTCAACATTTGGATTTCTTTAGGGGAGATAAATAAGAACAAGATGCACCTATTGAGATTGATTTCCCAGTATCCTTTCCAAAATAAATAATGTCCCATGATGACATACTTGAAAGAGTGAATTGTATATTGATTCATTATTCTTAAATTCTAATAAAATAAATGTTTCCATAGAATTTACACATACTTAAATTCTAATTAAAACACACATAGAGTAGGCACTAGATATTGAAAAAAAATGCATTGGATTTGTGGCAGGAGGGAAAGTAAATGATCCAATATTTTTCTTTCTCCCGCCCAACAATTTATAATTAATTTATATGTGTAAGGAGAAACATTAACCTTTATATGGGAATATCAATAGAAAAAACATATAAATATACATTTTAAATACATTAATATCTTGGTTTAATTACTAATTTCCACAAATAGTCACGGAAAACATGCACCAAAAGGTTCAGTGACTTCGATATTAGATACCCACTCATCTTATTTTACAACATTTAATAAAATTTCTCAATAACCATTCTCTTCAGACCCTCTTCTAGATATTCCATATGAAATAATAATATTCATAACCTATGGAAAGAAAAATAAAAAGAGGGGATCTGGAATTCTTTTTAATGGAATCATATCAACTAACCATCATATTATGATCTTAAATATGAGGGAAAGTGTGAGAAAGTGAGTAATACGAGATAAAATGATGAAAAGGTCATAATTGAAAAAAAAACAGGATTGATCATTATGTATTACAGTACATGAACATAAGACCAAATAAATGTTATACAAAACATGGCTTAGAAAAATATAATGAAAATTAAATCAATACATAAGAAACCAAAATATTTTTAGAACATGGAATATCATAGAGAAATGATTTTTTTTGAAAATAAGGCAAAGTTTATAGAATTGGTGGCACATACATAATCATATGAAAACACTGTGAACAAATCTATTTTTTCACCCATTAATTTTGTGAATAAATCAAAGTCGGTATACCCTTTTGTTTCAATTATGTACACACATAATTATTTCATGTGATATAAAACCCTAACCAATGCATTTCAGGGAGAAATAGTACACCACCATTCATTATCTATATATATGAGTTTAACAAAAAAACTAATCATTCATTTTATCATAAATAACATGTGGGAAAAAAATAAGTATCATGAATTTTTTAAATTGTGTCACATAAAATATATGAAAATTCAATACGAAAAAACATGATCACTCAAAAATATATATATAACTGATTCATTATACATTAGGTTATGGGATAAACATACTTTGAAAATTAAAGATATAAAAATTCTAATTTTTTTTCTTAATATTGATTTAAAAAGATATGATTTTTGAGTCAAATTCTATTAGTCTTTATTTAAAAAAAATATTAAATATCGTAAATAATTATTTTTAAAAAAATTACAATAAAATTATCTTTATAATAAATAAATAATATGTTAAAATATGACTTATATGGGTAAAATATATGATAATTCAAAGGAAAAGACATTGAAATTTTAGAAAATGAATTCATTGAAAACCCACATTGTTGAAAGGATGTTAAAAACATGGTTTTAAATTAAATGGGAATATAAGGGTCATCCAAATAAAAAAAATTATTTTTCCCTAGGGAAGTTATAACATTTTTGGGAAGTAAAAACATTGATATAGAGGGAAAACAATTAAACGATTCATAGATTATTCTCTATAAAATTTCATTTCTGTGAAATAATAGACTCATTAAAGAAGAATGTTTTTGTGTGAAGCATTATTTATCAATAAAATAAACTATAAATACAACATATATTTATTATGAGATAGATAATATTTTAAATAATAACGTTTTAGACAAAGAGAAGTGAATATTACCCAATTAAAGGACTCGTGTCACGGAAACCCCTTGACATTTCTCTCACTTAGTCGAATGCACTCTAACTAATGTACCAAAAATATAATCATACAAATTAAATATTAAAGGAACTTATTTATTTCAATAAAATTTTGAAAAATTACATTATAAATATTCAATACATGTTTATTAATTAGTTATCATCTAGTTTCAAAAAATCAGGTGTTTCAAAACATGATCGTTTTGAACAAATTTTGAAATTGTGGTGTTGCACTTCGTTATTATCCCAATGTTAATCATTTATAGGTAATATAAGGTACTATAATATATTTTTAAAAAATAAATTATAATCTATTATTTCATTTTACATTTTTAGGTAATGTTTTGTGATGATTAAAAAAGATGGTCTTGTTTTGGTGGGTTTAAGGAATAAAAGGTGATGAATTAATAAAATCATTAGATAATGTAATTATGAATGTAGAATAATTTTTAAAAAATTAATTAATAATTATTACATAGTTTTACTAAAATATAACATTCAATATTCACCTATGATATAAAAACTAAAACATCACTCTTGTAGGTGGTAAAAACAACCTAAACAAGAGTGTGTTATAATGATTGAACTAGTAAGTGAACGTTATGGTATAAAGTTAAAATAAAATTTTCAGAATATTAATCATATCAAATTTATATAATATATTCATTAAAATAATTCTTATAATTATACAATGTGGTTGGCTATTACAAATGAAATTCTTTTTTCGTGGAGGCGGAATTCCGCACGTAAACATAATTAATGATCTCATCTCCAAATGAATAGATTGAATTATTTTATATGAAAAAACCCATTTAATAATTGTATTTGTGTAATATCAAACAAATTTATTCATAAACTCCATCCATGATACAAGTATTTATAGGTGGTGATGAGAAAAATGCATCACATCATTGAGGAGGTAGTCTACAAGTACGCACTATCGATGTAATTTTATATTCTTAGTAGATGGAAAGGATTGAATATATATTGTTTAACTAAAATAATTAAATTTTATTATCTTAATGATACTTATTTAATTATATCAACAAGGTTATCAATTATTTTTGGAAGGAGTGTAATAAAATAATATACTAAGAGAAGGTAATACACACATTGGATGAATATGTTTTCTCTTTGAAATATCCTTGGATGTTATGGCATTATGAAAACTTAAGGTGACCAAAAGTTTATATATGTGGGAGAGGGTTGTAGTATAATAAAAAAAATTCATATTTTAATGATTTCATTAAATGTTAAATTATAAATTTAATGGATGGAAGAGGTATCCTTTTGTAAGAGAAAAAAGGACACTTTTGGAAATACACATGATTTTTAATGAAGTCGCGACACTATTCAAGAATGAGTGGCTCAAAAGTGGAGAAAGGGGGTTGGAGAAGAAAATGTTGGATCTTCTCTATTCCATTAATTTTTAGACATTTTAAGAGTGATTTAAGGCTTTTTCTACTTTTATACTTATAACCAAATTAACTTTTACCGTGGTAATTATTTTTTAACCTCACTAATTCACATTATTTAAAAAAAGTAATATTGGATATTTTTATTTAATTTGATCGCTTTTATTCAAAATTTGAATGTCATTTTAATAGATAACGTTTTTAAAGGAGAGAAAAAATAATTTTAAAATAAACACACTTAATCACCAAATTAATGTTTTTAGAAAAAATTTTTTTTATGTATTTAAATTTACATAAAAGATAAAAAAATTGGATACTAATATTAATAATAAAAATTAATTTTTTTTTAAAAATAAATTTTATTATGATTTAAAGGAAATAAAAAACCTAAATTTCACCATCTAAATAATTAATTAATGAAAATGAAAAAGAAATTATTAATGCAACATTTTAATTTAGTTTTATAAATATTTGACATTGGATTATGAATAATTTTATTCTATGAATTTACATTTTAGTAATTAATTGTTTTTTAATATTTTAGGATAATCTAAAAAAATGATAAAATTCTAAAAATTATAATTTTCACAAAAACCATATTTTCTAAAAAAATATCTACCTTTTTGGAAAAAAACTCAAAAATTATTTCTATATAATTTTTAATGTGATGAATCCAAAAATAAAATTTATATTATAAAATTTAAATTCTAAAATTTTTAAATTTATCTTTCAAAATAAATTATATAATAAAAGGAAAATGATGTTTATTGAAAATAACCATTTTCAATATTAACTCATATTAATTATTTACCTTATAAACATTTAATTGTATACCATCTTACTATTTTGATTATATATTTTTTAATGATTTTATCTTAATATGTTGTGGTTTTTTATTATTAGTTGTATCTTCTATTTGAAGTTATCAAACAGAAAATTATTTTTAAAAAGTCGAGAACTTTTTGTCATTACATTCTACTCCCTTAATAGAATTTCATCCTCAAAATTTTATTACACAAAGAAAAATAACATAGGGTGATTTTCAATCCTCACTTCCTCAAGTTCCCATATAGATTCCTAAAACTTACCATTCCTCTATATAAATTTTATAAGATGAGAGGTATTTTTCCACAGCATCCTATTTGTTGAATATAGAATATTCATTGGTTGTTCAACATATGAGAGATCATGATCCAATTTCACTAATTCTTAAAATAGTACATGTGATGGGTTAGGTATGTATTTCTCAAAAATGATACATGGAATATATCTTTTACTTTAGATAGGTCAGTAAGTAGTGTGAATCCATATTATCCTACACTATCATTTTTAATGATCTCGAAGGGACCGATGTAACTAGGGCTCAACATCCCATTCATCCCAAATCTCACAACCCACTTCCATAGAGATATATATAGAAATAACTTATCCTTAACTAAAACCACTAGATCACATCAATTATTATCTTCATAGCTCTTCTATTAAATTTTTTCTACATTCCCAATCCACTATATGGTTGGACCCTTCTCTATCAATTCTTAGAAAAGGTCACACCCTATTATCTTACTCTCTCCAACTTCATCCCAGCTTGTTGGAGTTCTACACAGCTTCCTATATTGAGACATATATGGTTGTATATCAATTATAAAATGAAATTTATATTCATATAATAACAATACCAGGGGTAGGTATGGATCCCAACATCCCTGGAATTATAATAAGTAATTTCTCAACATATCCTCAAAACTAGACTAAAAATTTATCTGATGGTGATAAACAGTACTGAAAATTAAATTTGTCTCTAGTTATTTCTTATTACTTTTTCATAATCTTATGGTAAACCTTTGATTTTAAAAAGTTATAATTAAAATTAGATTCCCATACAGTCTTACCACTTCTCTTATATATATCATGGATATTTGTTCATAAGTGAAATATTCTTTTATAGTGTTAAAATACACTAAATTTTTAATGAAATAAACTAAAAACCAAATATCGTCATGTCCCTTAGATGTTTTGTGGATTCCCCTAAAAAAATACCAGAAAATGTTTTCCTATTTTGATAATGGTATGGGTAATGGTTGAAACATACCCTTAGAGTTTTTTCATTTATCCTTAAATTGATTAAAATCGACGAAGCAAGATGTGTATTCCAGGATTTCCCTCTTTATGTTATCTCCCCAAAAAAAATTAGATCACTATAAACATATGTTCTACCTAGATAAATAGATATGGATTATCAATGAGAATCATCCAAAATATCCTTCTATAATTATGGTTTTGATGGGACGCATATCTAGGTTAAAAACATTTATGATTGATCACATTGAGGATAATATCTAGAATACCGATGAAATTTTTCTATAGTTGTGCATCATCTTTTAGAGTTATTTGACCTTCTCATGAATTGATGGTTGATAAATCATTTGGGAAATATAGGATTTGTATCCATCACGTATGATTTCAGGACTCATCCATTGTAAATATATAAGTATTGAGTAATTTTCACTCTGTATCATCGATTATATATAATGATTCTTCCTACTCATGGCATCACCACCATTTTTCCTTCATAGGGTTGTAATGTATTGAGAATTCACAGTCCTTAATCAGTTCTAACCATCCCATTTTGTGAATTTTTAGCTCATTTTTTATGATTATATACTTTTTCCACTTCTTTTATTCTTCAAATAAGCATCAATATTTATTAAAAACCCTTCTACGCTATAGGGTAGTGTATGTATAGGCAAAATGACCAATCTCTTCATAATCTCTTTGAAGCTTTCATTAACATCTTTTTTCTAAAGTAAATTCACTCCCTTCTAGTTGTAATTGGTTATTGTATTGAATAATCATGATATTTTTCTTATAAAATGATTATAGTAACCATATAATCCAATAAAACATAATATTTTAGTAATACAGGTTGGCCGTTACCATTTTACGATTACAAATATCATTGATGTGTCCATAGATATACCCTCACTAGTGATAACATAACCTAGATATGACCATAATTGAAAACTCAACCACATTATATGGGGAATTGATATTCATTTAACATTGAAATACATTAGTGAAGTCATGTGTAGTAGTCATGCCATTAATAGTCACTTCATCCCCAATAATTTGAGCTAAGAGTCCCTAATTTATTGGTATTATAACCCATATTATAGATTTTTATTATTAATGGAGCTCATAACCGTACTTTAATTTATATTTGATCACATAATGGTTGAGTAAATAAAATTACATCTCCTTATTTTGAAAATTGATATGTTCTCTATATAGGGATAGCCAATCCATAACCAAAATTGCATAAAATTTAACTAAGGTTGGAGGCACTAGATCCAAAGGGACTATCATCCCAAAAAATTATATTAATAAATATTTATATAAATGATATGATATAATTTTACTTTTAGGTGTTTTCACATATATTTTATTACACATGTTTTGAGGTGTTAAGTCAATATTATTAGAAAACTTGTGTAATATAAATGAATTAGACTAAAGTGAACCAAACTAATAAATTTCATATTTATAGTGAATAATGAGTTCACCTTCACCTACTTTGTTTTCATGCTCCACCTTAGTAGCACTGATAGAATTTTCTATCACTTGTTCTATTGGTATATGAGGATTCTAATGTATATCCTCTTTAATATATCTACTGTTATGGCAGTTATTTTCATAATGTCAAAAATCTTTGAACATGAAGTATTGAATTTTGGGAGTTACATTGTTTGGATACTTATTCTACTCTAATATGTTAATTGTAATCTTGGCGCAATTTTTATGTGTTTTTATAATATATCTTTCCCTACCATGAAATTAAATTTGGAATAGTTTATAAATAATAATCATTTAGATAAGTAGTGGAAAAAATATAATCATAACAAAATAATGTGAACAAATCCAAGTATGTACACCATTTAATTTTTTGAACAAATCAATGTATGTTCACCCTCTAGTTTTGTGGGAAAAAATCCAAGTATGTCCACACATAATTATATCATGAGATATAAAACCATAATCTTTTTATTAGAGGGTGATATAGGACCCCACACATAACTATCCATACATATGAGCGCCACTTAAAATCTATACATTAATCATATCATAAATATCCCATGGGAATAAAACTGGGTTTCATAACTTTTCTAAATGGCATCAAATAAAAAATGTTATTATTTAATACCAAAAAACAAAATCACCCCAAAATTTTATATATCATATTATTTTGGAACCATCTCTTTAATGTAGAAGAATCCATTTGAAATTAAAAGATAAATCACAAAAAGAATTTCTCTAAAAATGCTTCTTAATATCATCTTAAAATGGCATGATTTTTTAGTTGCATTCTAAAAACCGATTTTTAAAATAAAAGAAAGAATATTAATAAATTTCTATAAAAAAGTTCCAATAAATATAACTTGAAAATAAATAAATTATATTTCTAAATTTGATGTAAAAAATGCATAATATATGATCATAAAAAGTAAAAAACCCAAAAAAACGTTTGAAAATGGACTTATTAAAAAAAATGGAAACATTAAAAGTATATAATTTTTTTTTAAAATAAATGATATTATAAGGGTAATTATAGATTAAAAAAAATTATTTTCCACATGTTGAAGGATAAAATTTGTGGGAAGTAAAATTGTGGATATTTAGGGAAAAGCCATTAAAATATATGGGAATTATTCTCAAAGAAAATCATTTCCATAGAAAAATAGATTCATCATGAATAATTTTGAGTAAAAAAATATTTCCCTAAAAAATTTTTAAATAAAATATAACATTAACATAGGTTTCATAAGATCTTACTAGAAAATGATTTAGATAAATAAGAGTCATTATGACCCAAGGGAATTATTTGAGTCATGAAACCCCCTTACGTTTACTCCTACATAGTTGAATGTTCTCTAACGTACAGTATCAAAAAATACCTTAATCCCTTGTTTTATAAAATTATTCATTTCTATATCCTCTTATAAAATTTATTTGTAAAAATTCAATTCATATATATTTTTTAGTTATAATCAATTTTTAAAATAGAGTGTTTAAAATCTTGATCATTTCAAACTAGTTTTGTAATGTTGGTGGTGTTCTTCATTCTTCTCCAAAATTACATTATTCCTAAATCATACATGGAACATTAATAGATGTTTTAAAATAATTTGAAATTTTATAATTTAATTTATTAAGTGTTTTTGGAATATTTTGTGATGATGAAAATGAAAATGAGCTCTTTTTAGTGATTTGAATGATTAAAAGTTGATATATTAAAAACATTATTAAATATTTATATTATGACTTCATAATAATATAAAAATATTTAATAAATTGTTAGTACATTCTTTGACCATAATATAACATTCCTAAATAATCAATTACATAACCATTACATTGTCACTCATGTTGGTGGTAAAAATAACCTAAACAAGAGTGTGTTATAATGATTGACTAAGTAAGAAACTGTTATTATATAATGTTAATATAAATTTTATAGAATATTTAACATGTAATAATTATCAAATATATTCATCAAAATAATTCTTATTACAATAAAATGTGTGTGGTTATGAAAAATTAAATTCATTGTTCATGGTGCCAGTTTTCTGTACATACGCGTGATTAATGATCTGATTTCCCTATGAATGGATGAATAATTGTATATAGAAATGAGAATTTAATAATTTTATTTTTATAGAGAAAATATATTTACTAGTTAAATTCATCCTTTATTACAACATTTACAGGTAGTTAAGGAAAACAAATTGCACCATGTCATGGAGGTGGTACATTGTACATACGCATGATTGATGTTCTTTTGTTTTCATAGTGGAAGTAATGGTTTGAATATTTCTTTTGTAATTAATATAATTACAGTTAATTACAGTAATTATATTGATTTAATTATATTAACAATGTTATAAAGTACTTTAGGATGGATTAGAATAAAATAAAAGACTAAAAGAAGGTAATACTCTTGTTAGAATATTGAGTTTTCTCCTAGAGAACTCCATGGATGTGATGTCCTTAAGAAAACTTAAGGTGAACAGAATGTTTTTAGGTGGGGGAGGATCATAGGAGGAGACAATTTTATAGTTTGAAGGGGTAATTTAAATGTTATATGCAACTTCAAAGTGTGGAATTTGTATCCTTCTATAAGAAAAGAAAATGGAAATTTTGGAATCATAGATCATTTTTAACAATTCCATGACACTATTCAAGGATAAATGGATCAAAAGTAGAAAAATAGGGGTGTGGGAAAAGATACAGTCTAAGATCCTCCCATAAATTCATTTTGAGACATGTTTAGAGATATTTAAGGCTCTTTTTATTTTTAACCATTTAAATTAGTTAACTTTTACATTGGTAATTAATTTTTTACCTTAATAATTAACATTAATGAAAAAATTAAGATTACATCCTTTTAAATATTTTGTGTTTTTATTTCAAATTTGGATGTTTTTTTAAAACTAATTTTTTTTAACATGAGAAAAATTAATATAAAAAAGAACACGCTACATTTAATAAAAATATTTTTTATAAAAATAATATTGTTATGATTTTAGATATTAATATATGATAAAATTATATCTACTAATAATTTTAATAATATAAATTCATATATAATAAAATAAAAAAAATATATGAAGATTTAAAGGCAATCCGAAACTAAATTTCACCATCTAAAAAATTCATTAGAGGAAAATATCGTAACCAATTTTTATTAAATTAACATTTAAATTTAGTTTTTAGAAAATTTGACATGGTATTTAAAGTTTAAAGGATCTTCAACCATGAATAATTTTATTCCTTAAATATATATTATATTACCTAAAATGTTTTTTTAATATTATAGGATAAACTTACATAATCATAAATCATAAAAATTATAATTTTCACAAAAATAATGTTTTTTGACAAAAAATTAACCATTTTATAAAAAAAACTCAAAAAGATATAATAAGTAAATTTTAATGTGAGAAAATAAAAAAATTAATTTTATTAAATAAAATTTGAATTCTTAATTTTTTTTAATTTATCTTTTAAAATAAATTATATAGTACAAAAAATATGGATTTTATATAAAATAATATTTTCCAATGTTAACTCATAATAATTATTTAGCTGGTAAATATTTAATGGTTTACCATATTAGTTTTCATTATATATTTATTAATAATTTTATATTAATACGTAGTGTTTTTTCATTGGGTGCATCATGTAATGAAAGTTATCAAACATAACATAAATTTTACACTATCAAAAATATCAGGTTATTACATTTTCTACAAATAGTTCAAGCTGAATATAACTACAAGGATAATATTTTAGTATTTTAGGATAATTAAGCCACATCCACCTTAATATTCAAAAAAATACCACTAGAAATTACAACCTGTGGTATTTAAAAACCAGTACCAAGTTGGGGTTCAACCCAAGAATCTTTCCCCTCATTTTTTTTTAATTTAAATACATTTATTTTGTTATATACTTTTTTCTTGTAGAATTAATTTTGAATCATATTTGAACTTAACTCTGGGTTCCCACTTCCCAAATAAACAAGGTTTTATATACCCTTTTCATTATTGTTAGTTTCCCCATCATTTTAATTATACTTGATCTAAAAGTATTTATTGTTTAAACATAGGTGTGTGGGAATGTAAACCTTATTCAAAACATTGCCCTAGAATATTTTGTTCAGGCATTTTTATGAAACATGGATATTTGAAAAAATTGGTGAACTGATAGATATTTTATAATAATCTATCATGTATTACACATGCTTACATTAGTCCACATTTTTTATATCCCTATGAAAATTTCTCACATATAAACCCCAAGTGTAGTAATTAGATTATATCCAATAAAGAATTAATATCACTTATATATATTATAGAAAAAACTCACTCATTACTTTTTATGTTTGATAATAAATCATGTTAAAATCATTATCAACAAACCAAATTAACAAACTTTTATTAATGGATAGAAGGCCTTGAAGTAATTATTTTCAATCTATTATAGAACGCATGGTATATATTATAAAGGGGAAAATCTCTAGAAGCTTACATTTGATATTAATGTTAATGTATTAGAAATAATGTTTCTTTAATACCACCAACACACATTCCATATATAAAAATAATGTGTTCATTTGAAAAGAGAAGCAAGAAAAAATGATTATTATGAATTAATTTTATTAAGGACAAATATAGTGTTATTAGTGATTTAGTTTAAATATTCCTACTAAATAAATATATAATGTTATTACCACATTTTTAAATAGATAAAATTATGTTGGAAATTCGATTCCCCAATAATTTTATATAATAAAGTAAATCATAATTAAGATTTATCATTCTAAATGATAATTATATGGTAACACTATTGATAAGATAGGTTGTTTCTATCTCATTTTAAATAATTACTCAATGATACTTGTAGAAACACCCATAGATAGAGCAGCACCATCATACTTAATTATCAATGTCACAATCACCTTCTTTTTCTTATTAGGGTGTCCTTAGAATGACTAAAGAGTTGTAGGCACATCCTCCACCTTCTATCCTAGCTAATTAAAAGGATTCAATATATGAAATTGAAAGGAAAATGTATGCCTACCATTTTTTTCTTCATATCATCATTCTATAGATGGGCTAGCATAGACTTTTCAATACTTATAAAAACAATAATATCACCATTAAAACTAAAAATATTAAGAGTTTCATGGATTTTGGGAACTGATTAATTAGGGGGAATAGTTATAGGTTAGGAAAAGGTGACCACTTTATTAAGATGATCAAAGTGGTTTGTGAATTTGTCCATCTTCCCACTAACACATTCAGTGGTGGTTCAACTAACCCCACCACCCCATTTCATACTTCAACATTATCAAGTACACATTTTTATTATTAAAAATTTTTCAAAGAAAAAATGTTGGAATTCATTGGGTGTAGGTGGTGTAGTAGTGATAGGAAAGAGTTGTGTCAAACATAGAATCCACAAACCATGTTTATAAGAGGAGGATATGGTATTTTACATCATTTATTAAACCAATTTAGAGAGTACATTACATCTAGTGTGAGTGTGTATTGAGATATCTATTTATATAGAGAGTGTTTTAGAGAGGAGTTTTTGTACAAATTTATTCATGATAAATAAATTATGGATTTGATTTATAATTTAATTCCAATATTTAATTTATTTGTGATCATAAAATATAAATAAGTGGTTTCAAATCCACTAGTTTCAAAATTATCGTGATTAGGGGAGGTTTTCAAGGGACAAAAAAAATTCAAGTTTCTTGAATTTTTGTTTTGATTGAATATTCTAAAATATTTTGTTGAGATGATTAAAATGGTAAAAATGAAATAAAAATGGAGAAAAAATATTATATATAAAGTTTGTAAATACTATAGTCAACCCCATGGTGCTATATTACCCTCTTTCTAAAGAACAAGGGATTTTTTTGGCATCGAATCATTTTTGATGACTTTTCATCCATATGATATGGTGTTCCATGTAAATATCACTTCATCATCACTTCATTGGAAAATCTCAAAGGTTGAATTTAAATTGATCATATCGTGTTCAATGGAATTCTATTTTTTGATCTAGATATAAATTCCCCCCATTATTTATTGTTACATACACATCGGTACACTTTTTTAAATGATGCTCATATTTTATTGAATATATATTAAATAGAGGGATCATCCATGGAAGGGATGATAATTTTGACTTCCTCAAATAATAACATTTATAAATATTTATTATAATATCTAGTTAGTGTTAAGGATCTCTTTTACCCCAATTTGAATAAGAATTTTAATCCTGATGCCACTAAGTAAGATGAGTATAAAAAGCCAAACCAAAAGATGATTGGTCAAATCTACCAATGGATCAATCACATAATATACCATCATGTTTCCCAAGATATTATCACTTTTGAACTCTAAATTAAGTAAGTTAATACAAAATAGTAAAATAATCATCAAAATAATATCATCTTGTGAAAGATGTTGATGAATCTTCAACTACAAAGTAGAAGCTCAGAAGATTAACACGCTAGTGGGTTTCAAAGTCTAGTTAATCACATAGTAATTGCTTGTAAGACTCAATATGATAATTATTAGGTTCAACATTTAACATAATGATATTTTATTATTTATTTATCTTTAAATAAATTTAAATTCAATGATATCCTTCTTTACATGCAACACCAGGATTAAACGAACCATGATATACTATTGAATTGTTATTTAATGTTATAGTTGTCATCTAGAAATTATATTGGAGAGTATGAATATGACTGAATAAATTATTAAAAATTATTTTTTATAAATGTATAAAATTAATTCATTGGTTATCAATTTGTTTATAATTAAAAATAAAAACTTTTGAATGTAAATAGAGATGTTTTTCTAAAAAAATTCTTATACACACAATGAGTTTCTATTTTATTAAATTGGATTAATCTATATTAATGAAGTATTTTAAAGAAATTTATATATTATATGTTCAATAATATGATTCATAATTAATATATTATTATTTACTATGCATATAATAAAAATAAATCTAGTTTTATGCTTAAAAATTCATTTTAATAAAAATAGTTTTCAGTGAATTTTTCATGGTTATTTTAAACAGAATTTATTCTACTTATAGAATATGAATATTATAAAATATAAAATATATTTTGAGTCATCAGAATTATTATAATTTAATATTTTCAGTTTAATTTTTATTCATAGTGAATAATAATTATATTAAAATTTTATTATCATGGCTAGGGTTAAAAAAAGGTTTACCAGAGGTGAATCTAAGAGATTTTTTAAAAAATATAACAAAAACTTGATTTAATTTAATTAATTGATATTATTTTTAATTAATAATTATTATATTAGATTAAATTTCATTTTTAGGCACTTTTCATGAGTTATACATTAATATGTTATTTAATCTTGTAAGTAATTTTGAGTGTGTCATTTCCCTCAATTATAAAATGGAACCTCATATCCTCCCTTATTCACTATATTTGTGCCTTATGTCTCAAAAAATGACTTCCTTAAAATCATAATATTTTATTTACCCACATAATAGATCCTATTTTATATTTATAATACCATCCTTTCATGTTATAATTTGTTAGCCAAATATTGTTTGTTAATTGAGTTATAACTCTTAACTGAGTACTTTCAATTTTATCTCTCATTATACCACCAATGAATCTATGGAATCCATTATAAAATAATTATGTTAGTATATTAATTATAATGAATTTTTATTTTTATGAAGTAAAAAACCATTATCTACTTACTTTTTAGCCTATGGGAAAAAACATCACTCCTGTGTACATATAGACTACCAACTCAATGAAGAGATGTGTTTCTTTTTTCATTATTTATTCACATTGATGGTTATAATGATGGATTTACTAAATATATATAATATTTATGGTATAGTTATAGTTATAAAAAGTTTAATTTTTAATTACATTTCTTTCCCTCCACACATCAAAAATTGGATGCATCACTCATGCATACATATGAACTATCAAAAAAGATGAGGACCCGGACAAAGAAGGTCCTAATAATTATTAATAAAAATAAAAAAATAATAATTGTAAGAGGATTTAAAAATGATGGAATGGATCCACCCCAATTGTATGAATCAACAAATTATGAATAGTAATCATGGATCTAGAAGGACCACATATATCTCATATCCATGATGGCCCTCTTTGAAAAAGAATCTATAATGTAGTTAGATTCTCTGTAAGCATGTGAAAACTTCCTATTGATTTGGCTAATAAAAATACTAAATTTGATACATTGAGGTAGAAAACTGAATGTTACATCAGTGATATGGTCCTTAAGAACATTAAAATACTACTGAGAATCAAATTTGATCTATATGTGATTTCAATTATGGTGTACAAAATGTTTTATAGCACAGATAAAAGACAATAGTTAAACTTCATAAATAGTTTCATTTCCAATATAACACACAAAAATAACCTTTAATGAAACCATTGTTGGTGTAGAAGACACTACCACAACTCAATGGACCTGTTGATCCAAAGTCTATACCATCAATATTCACATTGATCCATGGCCTGATTGAAAAATTCAAGTGGATGAATTTCATAACAACTCGTCATCTTTCCCTACCATATACACTACATTTTTTAAGAGTATGGAAGTCATAAATAGAGTTATTAATAGAACTAGTTAGAATATAATATGCAGTGAAAACATCTATTTGAATTTCCATTTTCATTACATGAACATAGGTGGTTTTAATTTGAAATGCCAGTGTATTACAGGTTGTATAGTTTATTGAAACATCATATTCCACAGCTAAAAATAGCACATTGTACACATGTATCCTATGTATAGAATCAGTAATGGAGATCCTAAGGTGATCCACCTGGTTACCCTACTTATTATCATTCCAAATAAACCATGGGCGCACCCCCATTACCTAGATATGAAATTATAGTAAACCAAAACATGTTGTATATCTTTCATATCTCTCTTGCATATGTGGTAGAGTGGATCCATTTGAATTATAGCCCACTATAATTGGTAATATTTGGGTAGTTGTTTTCACAAAATTTTTTATAGGATAAAATATCTTGAAGTGTTGGGATATTTATGTGTCATATACTTAGGTCACCTCAAACCACCTATTTTGAAAAATTTTGGATAGCTGGGGTATATCAGTGATCTCCTTCATCAACTCTTTGTCTGGGGGAAAACATTCTATGATAATGATAAATGATTCACTTTTCAATGAGGATGAAAAAAAGAAGTGTAAAAGTAAAAATGAGCCACAATATTAGATAGGAAAAAAGAGGGTGGTTTTGGTATAGTAAGAAGTGGATAAATAAAGAGAATAGGAAGGTCTATAAATTGAAGGATAGTGATTTTAAAAAATTATCATTTTGGAATATAGGTACAGATGAAGAATAACTAACAAAATTTACAATTAGGCAATGACCAAGTTAATCATAATCATAAAATAAATAAAGATGTGTATATAAAAATTAATATAGAAGTTTTTATTTTATCTAAAAATGAATAAAAGACAAGTGTTAGCACAACAGGATAAGAAATAGAATGTGTTTTAAATATATTATCATCATACCATTTCACTTTACATAATGAGTATTTCATGAATTATCAAGCTAATGACTTTTGAGAAATCAAGATATGGAATTCCATTTCAGAAGAGATCATTAGTATGTCTAATATCCAAGTAAATATTAATATTTGATATATAATAATCCTAAATGATATTTAGAACACTCTAGTTCTTTTACTCAACCTATTATCAATGATATCCTTTTACAGATAAGGCTATAAAAATATCTTCATAAATTTTAAAATGAAATTTATAAAAGTATTCATCCTCAATACTTGAGGATATATATGTTGTATGTTGTAAAAATACTCATTTGAAGATATGTGATGAAATCCATAATATCATGGAGATATTTTTAATCGAATCTATATAATAAGAGACTCTTCCACATTATTTCAAGAGGGTTATCCACCAAAATGAATAATAAGTACATCAATTTTGATAAGGATGAATAACTAGGTCCTTTTAAATAATACTAGTATAAGAAGTATCTAGGATTATAAATTATCATTTATTTATTGATTATATCATAATTTTTTAAACCAGTTTACTTTAATGTATATGGATATATGTAGGTATAACCACTAAGGTATTCAATTAAATATTTATTATGAAGGGTCTGGGTATTCTTATTATGAATAAGGACCACGTTCAAGAGTAATTAAATATTTTACATTCCATGGTCGATCATGATATTAAGAATAAACTAAAGTGTCCTCATTTATAAAATCGGCGATATTACACATCTAAGGAGTTTTATTCCAATTGAAGAAGTTTAGAAATTTGACATGAGAGGATAGTACCGCATACCCCACAACACAATAGCGTTAAAAAAATAATTAATAGAATAATCATGGATAGGTTCAAGAACATGATGAGTTATACTAAGATAAATAATCTATTTTTTAACACACCATATATTTTAAAAATGGATATTATGTTTGATAACATTTATGAAACCCAACACTGAGCTTAAAAGAACCATGAAATATTATTATTTAAATGCAATTTTTATAACCTATCTCTTACATTTGTTGTTATGAATAGGATTAAACACATTTTGAAACATGCATAATGGAACAAATAAATATAAACAAATTGATTTATTATTTGTGAATAACCCTTTAATTTTTTAGAAAAGCCAATTTATTCTTCAAATTTTTGTTTTCTTGAAAAATGGTATTTATTGATTTTTGTGAGAAAATATTATAGTTAATTTAAAGAAATTTTAGAAAAATTATTTGGTAAAATTAAATTCATTTTTTAAATCATAATATCAAAATTATATTAAGGGTAAATTTTATGAATTTTCTAAAAAGTTTTATTTTTCAGTGAATATTTAGATATGTTAATTTTTATTGACAACAATATTTTATTTTAAATTATTTACATGTAAAAAATTATATATTTTATTAGGTTTATCATTAAATTAATTAAATTTATTTAAAATAATCCAATTATTATTTTAAAAATTAATTTCATACTTTAATTTAGTATAAAACACTATATAATTAAAAATGCATTTCTCTGAAAAACTATTTTTCATCGCATTTTATAATTTTCAATTTAAATTAAATTCTTCCAATTAAGTGTATTGAATATTAAAAAATAGATTCTATATATTTAGTCAATGATCCCAAATTTTGTTAATAGTTCACTTTTATTTTTTAACATTATGAATAGTTACATTAATATTTTTTATTACCATGGTAATGGGTAAATCAGATAATTAAGGTTAAAATAAAATTTATAAGGACTAAAAAAGGACACTGACACTAGAATTAATTTAATTTTAAAAGTTTATGTAATCCATAATCATCCCAATGTATAATAAATTTCCTTTTTTCCAATTGTGCATGATTTTTTCCATTATATTATTTTAGATAATGAAAAGTCAAAAATTTTGTTTTCATTGTTTTATTATATCTAAATATTTGACATAGGGATAAAAATAGGATATTTTTTTATTAAAAATAGCAATTTAAAATAAAATTATTTATTTCATTATTTTAATTAAATTATTATTTTTAGGGATGAAATAATTACTTTAAAATTTTACGCAACAGTGACATAGTAATTATTCAATTATTCGAAAAATAAAATAAATTATATTAAAAAATAATAATTTTCAATAAGTATAATGATACATGAATTTTTTTGACATATATAACGTTTTATGAGAGTTTTAAATTAATATATTTGAATTATTTTTTTGTATTGATGTTGTTAAATTCAATGTAAATGAATAGTTCTTAAATTGACATTAACGATATTTTCATAGTAAATAATATTTTACTAAATGATTTAAAATCCTAAAAATCCTATCATAATCTATGTGAATAAGATGTGGTTTAAAATATCAACCATGGTAAATTTATGGGATGTTTTTTCATTTATTGTAACTATCTCAACCTTCAAAAATTAAGAAAGCATTATTATCGTGACACGTGTGAAATGGGTTAATGGGGGTTAAAAGAAAAAGACAAGGGTAAAAACATAGTCTAAACTTATAAAAAAAATTTTATGGAATTATTAAGAATAATATTCATATTATATTGTAATATTAACCATTTTTAGCTATTTTGACATAAAAATTAATTTATATTAATTTAATATTATAAGAAATTCTAATAGTGTCCCTCTCCTCTCTTAGAAAATGGCACCTCTTATCCTTTTTTCATTACAATTAAAAAATAATTTTTCAACTAATAACTACTAAAATACATTAATAACTTCCCTTTAAAAGTTATAGTGAACATAATTTAGGTGTAATACCATCTTTATAAGTCTTAAGTTATACAGAAAAGGTGGTTGTCTAAAGAAGAGGTATAGTTCATATGTGAATGTTTTTTGTTTGTTTTCCATAATTACCCTTAAAGGCTGGTTATAATGGTGGTTTTAATGTATATATATGATATTAATTAAATATTTATCATTCTTGAAATATAATATAACACCGATTTTTTTTGTTTTTTATTCAATTAAAAATAATAGCGTTGTTTGTGTGTACGTGTGGACTACCACCTCCTTGAAGTGATGTGATTTTGTTTTTAATCACCAAAAAACATAGAGTTTATATATAAGTATATTTAAATAAATAATATAGTATTTATGATTTTATGATAATTCTATGAAGTCCCAAAATAATAATTACCATGTTTCCAAATGATCATTGAAAAATAGAAATTCTACTCGTGCATACGCATGACCTATCGTCTCCATGAATATAACGTACTTCATTTTTCATGATCATATTTCATGGTTAGTTTTAAAAGTATTATTGATGTATAAAAAAGATAATTATATCATGATTATTATTTTGTAAATTATTATTTTTTAGATTATTTTATAATAACCACATTGACCATAGTCAATCTTCCAAATTCATTTTGGAAAGATCAGCAGAATATCATCAAAACAACCGACATGAACTTAATAGATTATGTAATTTTATATAACATAGTAACAATTTAAATTAAAGGAATAATAAATATTTTTATGAAAAACCAAATGATCTTCTGGTATACCTCTTTTAAAATTTTCTATCATTGATAATGTATGATTCACGCAACAATGAGTTTAAAACTGTAATATATTATTAAGTATGACTATTGGAATAGTAATGTGACCATTATGAATAGTAATATGACCAATATATTAGTAACCAAACCAATGAAATTGTAATTAAAATTTATGTATTTTATGAATGAAAATATAATATATTTATATCATGGAATCGGTAAATAAATGTTTTAAAAATGAAAAATTAAGTTTTGGTATTTTTGTAAAACATAAATTTTAATTCATAATTTTATAATTAAAATTATTATATAAAATAAAATTTATTTTTATGAAATATGTTCATAAATTAATAATTTTTTTCTTATGATTTTATGAAAATTGTATGAGAGCTTAATTAATTTGTGAAAGTGTCATAAAATCAGTTGTAATATTAGAATCAATATTTTATGAGTAAATGATTATTTTATTTAAAAATTAAATTTCTCATAATGATAAAAAAATCATAAAATAAACTAAATTTTAAAACACTATAAATTAAAAATAGTAAGGATGATTTTTTTGTATTTTTCTAAAATAGTCTATTTTTTATTGTAAAATATGGTAATTTATAGTATATATAATTATAAGTTAAATACATTATTCCTTCAGTAATTTATGTTGTAATAACCATAATCTCAAAATTCCATTCATTATTTTAATATATTTAGTTTTAATGATCAAACTATTCCTAGTCTTTATCCAAAATAATAAAAACAATGATAAAATATTCAAAAAATACCCCTCCCTCTACTATAAATACCACCCCTCACCACCCCTTCTCCTCACACCTCTAAAGCCATGAATCTTTTTAAATTATATCAAATACATATAAAAAACCTTTCCCATGTATTATTTCTTTCTAGTGTCATGAAAATACTATTTCAATGATCCTTAAAGAAGTTTTCAAGGTGATTAATTCAATTGGTAAAATCCACATTCATTCTTATAATTTTAATTTTATTTATTTTTTTCCTATCCTTTCCGAACCTTTTATGTAAAAACATTTATGATAATTCCAATATCTTATATATTCTAAAATTTTATTATGATAATTGGATATCTATCATCAATTCTTTTATCTTCCCCACTTTGTTCTAAAAATAAAAACACTACATGTGAGGTGTAGATTCACCACCTTCATGGATGATGATTCATTATTTTTATAATATTACCATAAAGGTATGTAATAAAACAATTTTTATAGTCACAACAAATTATAATATGTGCATTAAAACTTATTAAATGTTCCGTAACCATTATATATATATATAATTAAAACTAGTTCATTATTATAATAAAAACATCAAAATAATCCAAAAGGTTATCATAAATATATTATCTAATGAATCATCCTCATATATGAAAAAATATATATATATATATATAAACATTAAATATTCTATAATTTCATTAATAAAATATTGTTTCAATTTTGGATAATTATTCAAATTTCACATGATCTTTCATTCATGTATACAAGTGAACCAAACATTAAAACCAAGGAAACGAACACTTCTGAATGATGAAATTTAACAATATAACTCATAAAAAAGACAATAAATGAACTAAATAAAATTATAAAAAAAAATTAATGTTTAATTATATTTGAACTAAATTATTAATGAATCTAATTTCATTATTCTGGATGATAAGTAAAAGTTCATAATGCTTTCAATCATAAGGTAAGGGTTTCCTAATCCCACCTTTACTTCTCTAAGATATGCCTTATTCATAACTATTTCTTCTATATGGTGTATTTATTCTACCCTTTTATCAATAATATAATTAATATTTTTATATTCAATGTATTCAATGTTTCATTTTATTATTTTTAATTTTATGGGGCGTACGGTTCGACTGTTTCCAAAGAGGTAAGGGATTCTACCTGAAACTCCATTTTTTCCTTTAGTTTGTGCTTTCTCTATATTTAACCCAATATAATTATTATCCATTTTTATATAATTATTATAAATTTTGTTTATATGTTCCCAACTCATGTTTTTAGATAATTTCATCTTTCTTTTATGGTAAAAAACTATTTTTATAACGTTTCCCTTTCAATTCCTCTCGTTAAGCAAGCTCAACTAAAGGATACTTCCTAATTTCTTAACCATTTTCAAGTTCACACCATAATCTATATTAAGACACCAATATATTAATAAAATCAATATTTTTATAATGAAAAAATATCTTATCTCTTTTCTAGTTTTATATAAACAATTAATCTTTGTCTTCTTAAAATAGTCTTCAATATTTTCCCTTAAACTGCACTAAAGTAGCCCAATTCTAAAGTTTCATAAAAAAAATTTACATGTTTTCACTTAAGTTGGAAATATTTTATGCCTCATATATAATATCATCACACTTCCCTTTTCTTTATGTGATATACATGTTTATAATCTGATTTTACAAAAAATACAAATAATTTTCTAAAAACCACTTCTTTGCCAAGAGGGTATTCCCCTAAACAATTCATTGATTATTTTATTAGAGTATTTTCATCTATTTCAACAACCTATGTTGAGTATTATTCTTAATTTTTGTTAATATTTAATGATATCATATACCATACTTTATTAAATGGTTTATGATTAGTTTGACTGTGGATGTGCTATCATGATATCATTCACTATATTACTCAAAATGGTTAGTATTTACGATTATTGTTTGGGGAAAGTTTTTAAAATTTTATATGTATATGTTGTTTAGGTTTCAACCCATTCATATGAGGAATGAATTTGAAATAGTAAGTGATAGAAATGGCCCTCTACAAAATCCTGATGCATCGATAAGTCTCATGAGACAAACCAGATATGGACTTATTTGTGTCCTTGACCATTTATTTTTAAATATGGGTTTTGCTGAGGCCTTAACAATTTATTTTCATATGCCTTGGTCGAGGCCTCGACAGTACGTTCCAAATGTCCAAACCTGCAAATTCCATCATTATGATATTATTAATTCATATTCCATGTTATTATTCGACTAGTATAATATTCATGGTTAAGTTTTGATATTAGTAATTCATATTCATGGTTATGATATTAGTAATTCATATTCAATGTTATTTTGATCATCTTTTTTCACTACAGTATTATGTTCATGTTTATGTTTTAAAATCTTGTTTTTTAAGTTATTAACCTTTCCTTCTTTTTTATTTCTATATTATCTTCTTTTGTAATTCATAACCTCACTTATCATTTGATCTCACCCATTTCTGATGTTTTAATTTCAACAGGATGTGAAGATGTGTATTAATAATGACCTGTATATATAATCTATAATTTTATGGGTGTTTCCAAATGTGTCGCAATTTTGTTTTTTCATTCAATGTTATAATGTAAAAATAATGTTTGTATTTCGTTTTATATACATACTAAACTATTAATTCATTTTGGATTCAAATTCCTTATTTATTATACCAAATTAATAAAGTAGGGAATCCGCTCCAAGCTACTAGGGTTGGGGTCTTTACAGTTGATATCAAAGGGATATTATTAGAATCCTTGAAAACAATATTTTTAAAAAAATTATTATACCGAAAAACTAAGATATACATTGAGGATAATCATAGAATAACATCCTAGAATTTGGGTAAGGTTTAAACTGTGTGTGTATTCCTCATAATACATCCATGTTTGGATACAACAAGTAGATGTGGTTCTTACACTAATGTACCTTGGGGTAAAAACTCGGATAAGGTGTATTGAGCCTGACTTGGTGTAACCTGGTACATGAAAATGGGCCTTACTTCAAACCTAGTTTGAAACTCTTGGGGGTATGATTAGGATAATTAGAATTTTCTTTACAACCCATTAAGAGGGATTTCAATATATAATTAAAATTAATAACCTAGGTTAAGCCTATAGTGTTTACAGTTGAAAATAAGGTGACATGGTATTCTGTAAATGATTATACATTTTTATCACTATGAATATTGTTACTCACACTATAAGTTTTGGTTTTATTTAATGGATGGAACCCAAAGGAGGAATGATAACGTTGAACATGGTATACAATGTTGTGGTGATGAGGAACCAAATGGTATGTTGATATAGATGAAAGATATTATGTTCATGCCTAATAATTTTTCCTGAAATAATATTAACAACATATACCTTAACCAACTGTTTAACCCACAAAATAAGAGAATGATGGAGTTTTCTAAGAGCTCCATTGTTGGAGACCATGGATAAAAAAGGATTTATTACCATCATTCTAGATATATGTACGGAGAAATCCAAAAACATGTCTCAAAAATTAGATAAAAGAATTAATGTGGGAAAGAAGTACATAAATCAAAGAATTGCCATGGAAAATTGAATGGTATTATGAAATTAAATAAAATAAATCCCAAGAATCAATTTTTATTTATTTGACTTAAATTTGGGGAATATGGGAATTACCAGAGTCAACTCCCACTTCTGTAGGATAAACTCTAGTCCAAGGAAGTGCCTATGTGGAAATAAATGGATGAGGTATTTTTGTATTGGGGTTGTATTGATAATAGTAGTGATTATCCTTATTTCAATAATGTCCATAGTATCTATTTTAGAATTTATATTAGTTTATTTTTTAAAAAATAGACAACAAGGAGGATGGGTGACAACTCATCTTGTATGGAAAGGACATGGGGTTTGAACCTACAACCGATGGGAAATAAGGTTGAAACACTTACCAGTAGTCTATATGAAGTCCTGATTATCATGTCCTTTTTTATATTATAGATAAAGGTTATTTTTAATTTAGGGACATTTTTTTATCGAATAGATAACCCTGGGATTAAAATATGATTTCATATTTAAGATATTATTTTTTTTTCAGTAGAAATAAAATATTTTAAGGTATAAAAGTTGAATTGTATTTTGGAGGGAAATATGATTTTATTATGGACTTCTAGTGATTCATTTTATTTATGGAAATGCTTATCATATCTTGGTAATTTAGTGACCTTTTTGGACTATGAATTTGGATAGATGTGTTTTGGATGAGTTTCAAGGTTGTAAGGGATTAAGTAGAACTTTGTATATTATTTTTTCATGTGAAAGTATGATTTATTAGATTCTTTGTGCTATAAATATAGGTTTAATTAAAAATTTAAAGTTTGAATGAATGACTAGTGGATCTTATGATATATAAAACTGATTCTGGCACGAAAAAATCAATTTTTATCATTCATTTCCATGTGTGAGGGATGATTTGAAAATAGATCAAAGTACAACCAAGGGGTGAGACTATGAATATGAAATAAAAATTAAACAAGTATGTTTATTTTATCAAGTGCTTATCTAAATATTAAAATAATCCCTTAACTCTATGAAAAAATATTTTTGAATAAAAACATTATCTATTTACTTTTATTTTTTAAAATTCAATGATCTTTTAATATATCACATGATTTATGTTTTTATAATGATAAAAATTCTAATGATCATGTTTTCTATCACTCTCTATTAGAAAATGGTAGTTATATTTATCTTCCATGTCCATATTTTCATGAATTGTTTCTTATTTTGAAATTCTAGTCTTGTGGGGACTTTGAATTTATCTTTACCTCTTTTAAGAGGAAGTTTTATAAACCCTTTTCATGATAAGAGATTTTCAAAAATGAATTTTTGAGCATCAACCGTTAACTTTCTAATTGAAATTTCCAATTGGGAGGATGAAATTTATTAAAGGATGGGAGAATTTAACACCCCATGATTTTATGTTTTTCCTCTTTTAAAATTTAATATCTTTAATAGTTTATGATTTGTGTAACATTGAGTTTGAAACTGTAATATATTATTATTTATGGCCATCGGAATTGCAATGTCACCATTAGAGATAGTAAAATGACCAATAGAATAGTGAATTCACCAATATAAGTATATATAAAATTCTTGTACCTTATGAATGAAAATAAAATTTATTTATATCATGGAATCAGTGAAGAATTTTTTTAAATTGATAAATTAAGTATTGGTATTTTAGTGAAGCATAACTATTAATTTAAAATTTTATAATTAAATTAATTATTTAAAATAAATTTTAGTTACCTAAAAATAAATTCATTTTTTTAATAATTGTTTTATTATGATTATAATTTAATATTATGAGACCTTAAATAAATTTTTAAAGTGTTATAAAATTGATTATAATATTAAAATCCGTATTTTTTAGTAAATGACGCTTTTACTTAAAAATTAATCATCTCATAATTAAAAAATTATTTTCATAAAAAGGATTATATTTTTTTAATTATACATGTCCAAAAATGGTTAGGGTGAATTTGTTTTATTTTTCTAAAATAGTTGAATTTTTGTGAATAGTAAAATACGGCAATTTATGGTTTTTATACATTATGAGTTAAATACACTATTAATTAAGTCATTTCTGATGTAATCACTATAATATAGAACTAAACTTTGTTATTTGAATATATTTAGTAATAATTCTAAAACTATTCGTAGTCTTTATCCAAAATAATAAATTCATGAATAAAATATTCAAAAATCACCAATCTCCTCCACTATAAATGCAACCCCTTCTTAACACACCTCCAATGCCTTTAATATTGTCCAATTATTTCCCAATACCTTTCCTAAACATCTCCCCTATGTTTTTATCTTGATTTTCTCACCCAAAATACCATTTTAACATTCCTTAATTAGGTTCTCAAGGAGAGGAATTCAAGAGATAAAATTCCCTTTCGTTCATTTAATTTTCATTAAATTTATTTTATTTTCTTATACTTTCCTTACCTCGTATTTCCAAAAATTCTTAATAAGTCATCTATATTATATATAATGTAATTTTATTATGATAATGGGATATCAAACATCAATTATTTTCTCATCCACTTTTTTACTTAAAAATGAAAACGTCGTCTTTGAGGTGGTGATTCACCATCTTTGTTGATGATCATTATTTAGTTTTCTAAAACCAATATCAATTTTGGTCATAAAACCATTTTTATTTTTAAACTATATTATAATATGTATGTTAAAACATATTTATTATTTTGGATTTAGAATAAATTTATATTTAATATTAAAACTAGTTTGTGATTATTATAAAAATAAAAAAAATCTAAACGGTTATCATTAATATTTTATCTAATAAATCATCCTCAAAAATGAAAAAACAAGATATATAAGACCATAAAATCTTATTTAATTTCATTAATAAAAAATAATTTTAATCTTGGATAACTATTCCAATTTAACATGATCTTTCATACATGTATACAAGTGAACCAATCATGAAAACCAAGGAAACAAACACTTCCAAATGAAGCAATTTAAACTTATAACTCATCAAAATGACAACAAATGAACATAATAAAATTATAATAAATAAAATACATGTTTTATTGGTTATTAATTAAATTATTAATCATTATAGTTTTATTATCAATGATGTTATGTAAATTTTCATAATACTTTCAGACATAAGGTAAGGGTTTTCTCATCTAACCTTTTTTCTGTGAGATATACCTTATTCACAATTATTTCTTATGTGTGGTGTATGTATACATACCATTGATATATAATAAAAATAATCTATTTATATTCATTTTATTAAATGTTTCATTTTATAATAATTAACTTTATATGGAATATGGTACGAATATTTGCAATGTGGTAGGGGATTCTACCCGATTATCCATTTTTTCCTTCGCATTAAACATTCTCTCTCATTAAACCAATGTAATTAAACTTTATTTTTATATTATTATTATTAATTATATTTATATGTTCCAAAATTATGTATCCATATCAGTTAATCTTTCTTTTGTGGGGAAATACATGTTTTATAAGGTTTCATTTTCATTTCCTCCTAATAAGCAATCCGATTAAAGGGAACTTTCCGATTTCTTACACATTTTCATGTACAATTCATATTATATTTTAACATGGCAATAGTTTTTCTAAAATCACTCTTTTTATTAGGAAAAAATATCTTAGATATTTTCAGGTTTTATGTAAACAATTAATCCTTGTCCTATTAAAATACACTTATAATTTCTCTTAAACTACACTTAAGTGGCCCTTTTTTAAAGTTTCTTAAAAACTTTTTTTACATGTTTTCAATTAAATTAGAAATATTTTATGCCTCAAACTTATTTTCATTTAAATTTCCTTTTTATTCCAACATATACATGTTTATTATCTTATTTTATCATAAATACAAATTATTTTTCAAAAAAATCCTCTTTAGGAAGAGGGTATTTCCCTCAAGAATTCTTCGATGATTTTATTATATTATTTTAATCAATTTAAAAATATATTTTGAGTCATATTATTTATTGGGATTGAGATTTTATGATATCATATATCATATTTTATTATTTTTTATGATCATTTTTAATATGGATGTGTTATATTGATAAAATTAACCATATTACTCAAAATGGTTAGTTATTATGTTTAATAATTGGAGAAATTTATTTACATTTTATATGTATATATTATTTATGTTTCACCCCATTCATATGAGGAATATGTTAGACTTATTAATTGGTGGGCGGGGATCTTTGTATCCCCTCGATGTATCGGAAGGTCTCATGATACAAACTAGATATGAACATGGCCAAGGCCTTGGCCATTTATTTTCAAATATAGGTTTGACTGAGACCTTAACAATTTATTTTTAGATTCCTTGGTTGAGGCCATGATGGTATGTTTTATATATCCAACCTTATTCATTTAATCATTATGATACAACTAATTGATAGTCTATATTATTATTCCACTATTATAATATCCATGGTTTGGTTTTATCCTCATGTGATTATTTATATGGATTTATTTTCATCAGATTTCATTCCAGCCATATTATGTTAAAGTTTATGTTTTAAATGCTTGTGCTTTTAGTTATTCACCTTGAAATATTATTTAGGTTTATTTTCGATCTTTTTTATTTCTTACCCTTACTGGTCATTTGAGCTCAACCTTTTCTTATGTTTTATTTTCCCTAGGATGCAAAGACGTAAATTAAGATTGAAATGAAGAGATAATCTATGATTTTATGGTTGTTTCCAATGGAGTTTATATATTGTTTTTAATTTGAAAGTTTTAATGTAAAATTTATGTTTATATTTGGTTTTTCAATTCTCCCAAACAATTCATTCCATTAAGATGTGACTTCTAATTTTATTAAAATGATTTAATAATATAAGGCAATAACTATTGGATATTGGGGTAGGTGTATTTATATCTTAATAAAGTAACTAATTAACATAAGTTTATTATTAAGGAATATGAATAATGTGCGCGATGAATCAGATCCAAGGTAAGGTAATTTCATTTAAGAATCCTCTTTCAATGTTTCCCTTTCAACTATTTTACATCCATTCCTATATTTATTAAAATTATTTTGTAAATTTATTTATATAGAAATAAAATAACTCTAAAATAGATTTTATTTCAATTTTTAATTTCAATCAAAAGTTTTTAGAAGGAATAATTTTACATGTTTTATATAGAACATTTTGAAAAAATTCAAAAGTAATGTTCTATTTTAACATTTACATTGACAATAGCTTCTCTTCCATCATAAACATTATTTGATATTGGTCTTCCTTTATAAGATTACAGGTTTTTTATAAATAAAAACCCTCTTTCCATTTTTTGTGTGGTTTATGTTTGGAAAATTTGTTTTTAAAATGATAGGGTATTTTAATATCTGAAAATTATTTTTCATATGGGTTCAAATGAGTTTTCAAGGGTTTTATAATGAAAATGTATAAGATTAAAACGTTTTATTGATGATATAGTCCATGTGAAGTTCTTATAATAATGTTTTGTCCTGATAATGCTAATAAAATGGATTTAGAATCATTATATCTCTTGATATGATGGGTTGATCCCCATTAGAGATCATAACAAAATGACTGATCCCCATTATTGATTAACAATTCCTTGGGTAATGAATATGTTCTATGGATAGTTGTGTTAAAAGTCAACTATATGGTTCTTCTAATTGTAAGGGTTCTATAAGCATTATATGAAGATGACTTCACAAGGAACCTATATGAATTTTATTTTTTTATTATAATTTTGCCTAGAAATAATTGATTTCAAAAGGTAATGGAAAGATAATTTATTTTAAAGAAATGATTATACCTTTTTTGGGTAAAAAATGTATGTTTTAATAAAAAAAATTCATTAGTTTTCATGTTTTCAAATAAACCCTAATTTTTATGATTTTACCTCTTGTTTTCTAAAAAAGTGGTTTCTAAAATACTTCTGGAAGAAAATTTGATTTCATTGATCTCAATTTTTAAATGAAAATACTTTTTATGATCTCATGGTTTTAAAATAGAATAACATGTTTCATTCTTTTTCTTTTTATATCCCTTAATGATATTTTTCTTCTTGTATAATTTGTTAAAACAAAATTCATAGGTTTTAAGGATGTTTAAGGGTAAATAATAATTCAATAATAATGTGATGAATATATTTCAAAAAAACAAATTTATTTTTATTTAAATGATTTATATTGTGAGAAAATGGATACTCATTAAAATGTCCAATTTGTAAAATATGGGTATGTTCTGTATGTGTTATGACATAATTATCTAGAACAATCATCCAGAATATGAACTATAAATTAAATAAAATTAATACTAGTCTAAATTCACTATTTTATGTTATGTTTAAGGTTAGGTATTTATAGTTATTATCATAGGAGTCTTTAGAAACCATTTTAGATTTTTATGTTTTTATGAGAGTTTATCCTGAGAGTTGTGGATATCATCATTGGTTTATGAGTTTAAGTATAATAATGAGTTAAAATTAATATAAACCCCTTTTTATGTTTTAAGTGATAGTAGTTTAAGGTTATTAATATTATTTTGGATGTAATTTCATTGGTTCGAAGTACATGTAACCCTTAGGTTTTACATGAAAGTTTATTTCAGATGAATGTATTTTTATTTTTTAGAGATGTAAGTTTAAAGGTATGATATAATATTTTAGGTTAACACATCATTTTATTTTGAATTTATTATGGTTATTTTTATGGATTTAGATATTAAAGTATTATGGAGTTTATATGGGTATTTTCCTTATAAAGACCAATATTATTTTAAAATGAATTAATTAATTTCATGATTTAATGATATTATTAGCTATAGAGTAGAGATTATTTATCAAGATGGAAGTAAAAGGATCTCACATAACCTTATTATCCCTTCCAGGATATTTAATTATCAATATTGTTTCAAAAGATTGCTCAAATGACTTTGAAATATTTTTGAACATCCAAATCACCTACAAGAAACTATTTTATCCCTTTAAATCCTTTTCATTTCATCAAAATATATGTGGATCATGAATTTTTTGTATTTTTCTCAAAACATCAACTCATCCATATCATTGAAAAAAAATTAATTTTTTTATTATCATAAACTCTTTTTAAGTTCTAAGGATGAACCAAATACATCAATGACATAAGACAATAAACCATGCCCCAACGGTCCAAAATCACTAAAGACCAGATCAAATCAACAAATGAAAGTCCATACCTAGCATCAATAGAAGAATTAGGTCTATATTCCATCTTCACACCACTAGTCAGCTAGCTATCCCGTGTAGCAATTCTGCACGGGCCTGGAACCGATGATAAAATCCATACCCTCTCAACTTTTCAATTTTGATTAGCAAGGATCTGATGGAAACTTGCATCTCAAAAACATATCTAGAGAAATCCCTAAAGGAGATCTGGAAACAAGACCCTTGAGCTAAAGGTCACATAGCAACACTCTGCCAAAAAACTAAAACTCAAACCATTAAAGCAAGCATACCATTTCGAAACCAATTCATAAATTCAACCAACATTAAGGATTAATATCCATCACCACAAAACAGCCTCCCAAATCAAGAAGAAAGCATCTATGCTAATTGAACCAAACCAGAATTGCAACAGCAGGTACTGCCATCAATCCTTTTTAAGGAGACAACACAATCCATCCCAAATATCACAGTAGTCTTCAACCGTTGGATCTTCGTCGTGCTAACTAGGAGCCCGAGCACACAAACCCATGCTATATCACACCCTCAACACTGTAGGAAGAAAAACCCCAACCTCCCCTCCGTCGATCATATATAACATCCTAGTTTCAGAAGCTGCATAGAGGCACCCCATACTCAGTTAGTCACTTGGCCCCATGCACATTTCCTCCAATTCCAGAGGCTTCTTAATAGCAATGAGGGCCTTGGGTGTGACAGTGGGGAAACTATTCTCTCATTGGAAGAGTAACACAGTGGAAGTAAATGGGTATACATTAGAGGAAGCAGTAATAATACCATAAAATAGTACACAACGAAAGACTGAAAGAAGGAAACAACTGAAGCACATATATAAAGGATGCATGATATATATATATATATATATGTCTAGGAAAGAAGCCAAACATGTCACAATGATGAATATAGAAATAACCTGAGTACAAAATAAAATAGATAAACTCCTCAGCATTGAAAGCCTCATCTTGGTCCCATGCTCTCCAGCTCCATGGAAATCAAGTACCTGATGTAGAAGGGTGATTTCCCTTATATATACCTAGATAAATATAATCTTTTTGTGCCCAAAAGTATGACCCAAACAGGGTGTCAGACAAATCCCAGTAGAAAACCTCCAAATTATTTGTTCCTAACTATCAGTGAATATATATATAGAAGGAAATAAGTAAAAAAGAAGTTGTAAACAAGGAAGTACTTAGTAGTAAATCTTCCTATAGTTCAATTTCATTCAATTACATATATCATTATGCAGCTAATCAAAGTATGTAACCCTCTAAGAATTAATCTCAACCTAACCCCTCTGGTTCAACCAAAACAACACAAGTAACCCTCTGGGAAGTACACACAGTCTAACCCCTCTTGTTCAGCTTTTGCATAGACTCTTTGAGGAAGCACTCACCGTCAATTCCCCCTCTATTCTGGTATCGGTAACTAAAATGCGTTATGGGGTAGCACTCAACATTTCATTCCCCCTATGGCCCGCATCGAGGAACTACATACACTCTGAGATAGAACATACGTGAATTCCCCCTATGGTCTCATATCGTAATAGTAAACAGACACTCTGGAGAAGCCCTCAACGTCCTTTCTCCCTATGGTCTACTAAACCAGGTTCTCAAGGCCCTGTGTAATTCAATCGAGCACATAAATTCATATCATACAAAGTTAACCTCAATAACTACTTTTCTAAATATTCTACAACATAACAACATGTCAGATAAAATCACACAAGCCTATAATACTAGGAATGTAAATCGAAGAGCCTAACAGGAAAACTGGACCAAATGGTTAAAACATACTAACATGGGTAAACACATCCATTGCAAGGTAAATAAACCTATTCACAATCAACAAACCTCTACTCAAGAAAACAAGTCATAATAGGAAAATAACAGGGCTAAAACCCTAAACAATCAATGCCCCGTTCATGGTTATTGGGTAATTTTTTACATATAACTCAAATTCTTTCTACGTAAAGGCACAAACCACCTACCTCAGTGTTTTAGGATTGCTATACATGAACCTCGATCCTTGAATCTCCCCATAACACCATAGATCTACAAAAACGTAAGAAATTCTCAACCAAGGATAACTCTTGAAAGAATTGTAATTGGTAAAATGAATCTCTAGAAGAAGGAATATATTACAGTGGCGATCCCAATGCAATCGACAGAGGTCGAATCAGGGAACGGATGCTCGATCGGGGGCTTGGGGAAGAATCAGCGCATGTGGATTCTCTTAGTTGAAGAAGCCAAAGAAGAATATGCTTCTTCAAATTAAACGTGACCTGGATCCATTTAATGAAAAAAAAGTGCACAATATGTTCTTTAGACGTACACAGCATGTACTTTCCCTTACCGACCCCCGCATTTGGTGGTCTCTATGTCACCACACACGGTCGTGTCCATGGCCAATACATGGCCAGAACATAGCTACCTGCAGTAACTGGGTACACGGCGTGTACTTAAGAAACTTCTAGAAACTACTCTTCTCTCAAAAACACCAGAAAAATGAAAACATACCTAAAAATAAGATCTGGGTTCTTATAATCTTTCCTCCTTAAAGAAGTACATCCCTGAATTTCTGTTAAAAGTAAACATAGAAGAATAATCCTCGAAAATCTCTACCCACTATGATCGTATATCATACTCTCTCTCCCATGTGTCATCATGTACTCGCTCGTGTTGTCATAGCACTCGTACCCGTGGAACAGACCTCCCATTTAGAACCTTCACACTTCGATCAACAATCCAGATAGAATTCTCCTCGAATGATGTATCCACCTCTAACTCAACCACCTTGGGATGAAATACATGAGATGGGTCTGAGAATTAATGCTAATGTTGAGAAACGTGGAATACGTCATGAATAACCCAGTACCTCTGAGGTAACTTCAACTAATAGGCAACCTCCCCAACTCTCTCCAAATCATCAAACAAACTGAGGTTCCTCGGTGAAAGATTACCCTACATCTTAATCCTTCTATGTCCCAAAATCGGTGTGACATGTAGGAAAACTTGATCCCCGACCTTGAACTCTAGAGGTCTTCTCTGTTGATCAGAATAAGACTTCTGTTATGACTGTGCAGTATCCATTTTCTTCTGAATCAACTCTATCTGCTCTGGGGTCTCCTGGAAAAGTCGAGGACCCAGCATAGCTTCATCTCCTACCTCCAGCTATCATAAGGGTGATCAGAATTGCCTATCATACAAATCCCTATAATGTGCCATATGAATAGTTTCTTGAAAACTATTATTGTAGGAATACTCTACAAGAGGTATGTGCTTCTCCCAAGAACCTCCAAAATCAAAGATGCATGCTTGAAGCATGTCCACAAGCACCAGAATCGTACACTAGGACTGACCATTTGTCTGGGGATTGTAATATGTACTCAAAAGAACAAATATACCTAAAGCCTTCTAAATCCCCTTCCATACCTGATAAGTAAAACGTACATCCCTATCAGAATCAATGGAGTGTGAAACTCCATGTAGATGTACAATCTATTGGATGTACAATCTTCCTAGATCATCATCATTGATGGTCTCCTTGATTGGAAAAAAGTGAGAAACCATCATTAGTCTATCAACTATGACACGTACTACATCATTCCCTCAGGGAAACCTCGACAATCCTATCACAAAATCCATCGCAATGTCATTCCACTTCCACTCAGGAATGGATAACTGTTGTAAAATCCTTGCTAGTTGCTGATGCTCTGCCTTAACTTTGTAACAGGTAGAACACCTCATGACGAAACCAACAACATCTATCTTTATACCTAGCCACCAAAACTGACAGTTTAGATCACGATACATCTTCGTGACACCCGGATGAACTTCCCAAACTAAGGAATGAAAGTCCTGCATCAGCTCCTCACATATTTCTACTAACACCCATACGCAGCCTTGAAAACACAAGATCTCATCCTTGCCTACTGTCTATCCAGGAATAAATTACTATCCTAACATGCGTTCCTTTAAGAGTAGGCCTTCAGAATCTAATACCTGCCTCATTTACACATGATCAATAAGAGTATTGGTAATAGAAAAAGACGATAGAAACGTCTTCCCCTGTCTGTCGTGCACCTCCAAATGCATCTTAGAGAACATAGTCATAAGCTGCCACTCACTGCGGGCCACCTGAACTGCATGTGTCTATGTCCTCTTGCTCAGCGCATTATCTAATGCATTTCATTCGCCAGGCATATAGACAATCTCAATTTCAAAGGACTGAAGGTACTCAACCCACCATCTCTCTCTCAAATTATGGTCATGCTAAGTGAAGATGTACTTGAGACTTTTATGGTCGATGAAAGTCACGAAATGCACTCCCTGAAGATAATGTCTCCAAAAAGATAAAGCATGAACAACTTCAGCCAACTTAAGATCATGTGTCGGGTAATTTCTCCCATGTATCCTCAACAGCAGATACCTGTATGAAATGACTCCTTCTACATGCATAAGTATAGCTCCAAGACCGATACCTAAAGCATCACAGTAAAAAGTATAGATCTTTCCTACCTCTAGGAGTACTAGTATCGATGCTGAAGTCAACCTTCCTTTCTGCTCCTGAAATGCTGACTCATAATAAACTGCCCATAAGAATTTTTTACCCTTCTTAGTCATGCCCGTAAGTGGCACTTCTATGCATGAAAACTCTTGTATCAAACATCTGTCATATCCAGGCAGCCCTAAACAATTTCATACCTCAAATAAATTCTTTGGATGCTCCCAGAAAACTACTACTCTCACTTTCTCTAGGCCTACTAACACTCTTGTCTCTAAGATAACATGACCCAAGAAGTGAATATGGTCCATACAAAAGTGGCATTTTGAGAGAATAGAAAATAACTGATGATCTCTCAGTGTACTCCAAACGATCTAAAAATGTGTAGCATGGTCTTGTTGAGTGTAGGAGTACACCATGATATCATCCATAAAGACTACCATGGATGAATCCAAGTATAGATGGAACACTCGATTCATCAGTTCCATGAATACTATTGGTGTGTTCGTGAGACCGAACGGCATTTCCAAATAATTTTATAGACCGTACCTTCTCTGGAAGGCTGTAAGAGGTATATCATATAGAATAACATGAAACTGATGGTAACCAGACCTCAATTAAATCTTCAAGAACACCCGGGCTCCTCGAAGCTGATCAAATAGATCGTCAATCATCGGCAAGTGATATTGGTTCTTGAATGTCAACTAGTTCAACATCCGATAATCCACACAAAGTATGGGGATACCACCCACCTTCTTCGCAAAAAGGACAGGCGAACCCTAAGGAGAAGTACTGGGTCTGATGAAACCCTTTTCCTCCAACTCCTCCAAATTCTTCTTGATCTTCTGCAACTCATGTGTAGCCATCCTATAAGGATGGATGGATACCAATGATGCTGTTGGGACAAAATCAATAAAAAAGTCCACCTCTTGCTCCAAAATAATGCCTGAAAATCCCTCTAGAAAGATGTCCTGGAAATGATCCACCGCTAGAGTAAATTTTTTCTGTGATTTCCCCTAGTCATCGAGATATAAACTAGAAATATGGGCTATAACTCCTCCCAACCCATGATGCTCGGGTCCCGTTCTTCTTTCCTGGACCTCCCATTGGCCCTTATAATGAAACGATCTTCCCTCTGTTGATGTGGAACTCACCCTACGGAGATAGCATTCAATAACATCCTATAAGGGAACCAACCGGTCCATTTAGAGAATTAATTAATAGTCTATAATCTATAAGACATATTGGTGTTATAAGAAGTGAACCCACCAACCTCATGAGGGATCTCCTTGCACTGAAATACACTAGTCATTCTTGTCCCCAACTGTGTGTTTAGCTTCAAGATATCGGTAGAAGAAAAGATATAGAACCTAAGGATATCCACAACAGCAACTGATATAATGATTTGGAAATCCCCCATATCGAAAAGAACAGAAGATAAATCTAAGATAACTAGGATCATACCTCGAAATGTAGAGGGTTCAGGATCCTAATCCTGCTGGGTCTGCTCCAATGAAAAAGTATGACTTGCACTACAGCCTTGTGGCCCTGCATGAACACTCAGAGCTGATCCACCCTATTGATGCTGAAAGCCTGGTAACAGGATACCATGACCATGACCTCCACCTTGGCCTGAACAGCTTAAAGAACTCCAGTTCCTAGACTGGTGAGAAGCTAGTGGTGATGCTCCTAAATTAGGAGCCATAGAAGAAACTCTATCAGTAGTAGTAGGTGAGAAAAAATGATATAAACACTGAAGATTTCCCATCTTGCCGCATCATCGGAACTCCACTAGGTATATCAGGAAAATTGGCCTCGTATGCCCGCTCTTTCCGCACTAGTATAACACCACATGGCTACTAGGAGAAGTGTCCCGCCTCCTCGGATCTATGTATGTAGACTCCATGTGGCGCTTCCTGCTATCAGCAGAAGCGATACCAACTCTGGATGTTGAGCAGCCCTGACTCACAACTCCATAATCCCTCAGATTGTGCTTCATGATCAGCACTTGGTTGATGATATAAGTGATAGAGTACAACCTAAATATTTTCACCTGAGTTCAGATGTCATGCCTGAGACCATCCTCAAACTTCCTTGCTAGGAATAACTCATCACCTCCTAGGATGGGCCTGACGCACTGCAGCTCTATGAAGCGAGAGGAATACCCTATAACAGAAAGAGTACCCTACTCCAGACTCATGAACTATCAAGATCAATCGGTACTCAAAGTCTCTAGGTTGATGTATTAATAGAAGGCATGCTAGAATTTATCCCACACCATAACCTTCTAGAGTCCCGCCTGTGAGATCAAGTCACACCATATCATGGTAGAATCCTGAAACATGTAGGTTGCGAGCTTCACCCTCCTCTCTGGAGGCATCTCCAGATGCACGAAGATAGAAATCATGGTTTCTAACCATGACTCTGCAGCTAGAGGTCCTCCTTCACCTGTGAAGGTGGGAGGATGTTGCTGCAGAAAAACTCGTGTCAACTCTTCCATAGAATGGGCAGGATGTGGTACTCCTTTTAAGGTCTTCATGTACCTCCTAAATCCCACTTGGTACTATGCGTTAGCACCTGTGTCAGGAATGACGGTTGGTTCCAAGACTGGCACAACTGGAGGATCTTCTGGTAGTCCCCAATCAGCCATATCTGGTGTCTGATCACTGCCATGTAACTAGCGGACAATCGGAGGACGTCTCAATGGCATGACTCTGCAAGGTCAAGAAAACACCATAGATCAAGATTGTCAGAGACTGAAAACTAGAAGTATAAGAAGGGAACAAGAGAAAGAAAGCATTATAGTTTTTTAAAACATGGATACATGGTGTGTGTAATTCCTACATGTCTTATACTTGAATCCTCTTCCCCTACACGAGTTCGTCTACATGACTAACCCACGTGGTTCTCCTAAAACAAGACTACAGGACATGTTTTTTCCAAACATGGAATTTACTAGATGATCTTCACTGACACATGTTGTTAGTGACATGGTCGGTTACACGAATGACTCTACACCGCGTGTTTGTCCCAGACATGACATGTACTAAAATATTTCACTGTCACGTGTTGTTATTCACATAGCAGGTTATATGGCTCTACAACACGGTGTGTCCAACCAGAGATTTCCCAACCCCATGTATCTGCCCACACAGTCTATGACACGGTAAGATACTACACGATGTGTACATACCGTACAACACATGTACTTAAGAAAAATGGTTTCTTCACATACAGAAGAACACATGGAGTGTATTCATCATTACACATCATTTATTCTGGGTTTTTCTAGATAGTAACCCTCAGAAACATCTCCAAAACCCATAAAAGTTTAAAACAAACATTAAAGTTCCAAATTCTTATCCATGAGGGCCCATACTCCCTGCGAATCAAAGATTGGCATCTTATACATGTCATATACAAGGAAAATAAGGTAATGATCCACCAAATTCCGATCCATGAGCGCCCATAACACCTCAAGAACCAAAGTTTTGTGTTCATTCAAACAAAACATTACACAAACCAATACCCTATCAAAAGTAGGTATTCTATCAAGGCATATATCACAAAAACATTCTTATCTAGTACAAAATCTATCACGACAACATTCAATCATTAATGCACCCTAAATATCATGGTAAGAATGCATGACATTTGAATTCTAGCAAGTTCCTATATAATGCATGAGATGGAATACCCTCATATCATTGGGCTGCAATAGAAATAGAACCTTAATAACATCAACAATAACAACACAATACATTTGAATCACTCAATGGTGAAAATAAAATCAAATGTAAAATTTCAAAACCAGAAAAATTGAAATAATGAGATAGATTGGTTTTTCCCTGTACATGGGTTAGCTACTCCTGGGCACAGATTATTACCAAGTACCTATTCCTTACTATCCCTAGATATAGAATCCAAAAAGTAATTCAAGAAGAAATGAAACCCTCTGATACCACTTTGTAATGTCTTGGTTCCAGAAGCCGTCCAGAGGCACCCCGTACCCGGTTGGTCACATGGCCTCAAGCGCATTTCGCCGACTTTCATAGGCTACCAACTAGCAATGAGGGCCTTGGGTGTGATAGTGGGGAAACTATGCCTTCATTAGAAGAGTAACACAGCAGAAGTAAATGGGTATAAAATAACATAAGCATTAATAATACCATACAACAGTAAACAGCGGATGACTAAAAGAAGGAAACAACTGGAGCACATATATAAATTATGCATGATATATATATGTCTAGGAAAGAAGATTATCATGTAACATTGCTGAATACCGAAATAACCCATGTACAAATAAAAATAGATAAACTCCTCAGAATCACAAGACTCATCTTGGTCTGATACTCTCCATCTTCACAACAATCAAGTATTTGAAGTACAAAGGAAATTTCCCTTATCTATACATATAGCAATATAATCTGTTTGGGCCCAAAATCATGACCCAAATAGGTTGTGTTACTAATCCTAGTAGGAACCACAATAACATCAGTTCCTAATTGTCAATGAATATATATGGAAGGAAATAAGTAAAAAGAAGCAGTAAACAAGGAATTACTCAGTTATAAACAATCCTACAATTCAATTGCAATCAATTCCATATATCAAGTAAGAAGCTAATCAAACTAGGTAACCCTCTCAAAAGTACTCTGATCCTAACCCCTCTGATTCAGCCAAAACTACACAAGAAACCCTTTGTGAAGTACCCACTGTCTAACCCCTCTGGTTCATCTTAAGAATATACTCTCTGAAGAATCACTCACCATCAATTTAACCTCTAGTCTTGTATCGGTAAATAAAAGGTTCTCTGGTGAAGCAATAAAAATTTCATTCCCCCTATGGCCCACATCGAGGAACTACATACACTCTAATGAAGAACTTACATCAATTACCCCAATGGTCTCACATCGTAACAGTAAACAAACACTCTAGAGAAGCCCTCAAAATACATTCTCTCTATAGTCTACTACACCAGGTTCTTATGGCCCTGTGTAAGTCAATTGAGCATAGAGATGCATATCGGACAAAATAAACCTCAAGAACTACTTGGATAAAGAGTCTACATCATAAAAAATGTCCGATAAAATCACTCCATCCTACAATACTAGGCATGATAAGAAAACATCCTAACATGAAAACTGGACCAAATGGTCAAAATATGCAGACATGGGTAAACACATCTAGTTCATGGTAAATAACCCTATTCAAAATCAACAATACTATACTTAAGCACAAAAGGAATAACAGGAAAATAATAGGGCTAAAACTGTAAACACACAATACCCTATTCATGGGTATTGGGCACTTTTGCACATATAACTTAATGACTTTATATAGAAAGGCATAAAACACCTACCTCTGTGTTGTAGGATCAATATACATGAACCTCAAGACTTGAATCCCCAAGGACACCATAGATCTACAAAAATGCCAAAAATTCACAATCGAGGATTACTCTTAAAAGAAGAGGAATCAGGAAACAAAGCTCTAGAAAAAGGAAGATCTTACAGTGGTGATCCCTACGCAATTGATGGCGGTCGAGTTAGAGAATGGATACTCGATCAGAGGCTCGGGGAAGAATCAATGTCGTACAGATGATCTCTGTCGAAGAAGGCATAGAAGAAGATGCTTATGTCAATTAGATGTGACCTCGATCCATTTAATGAACAACAAGTACGCGACTTGTGATTTAAAAGTACATGGTGTGTGCTTTCCCTTACCGGCCCCCGCATTAGGTGGTCTACAGGTCACCACATGCGGCTGTGTGCACGACCGTTACACTGGTAAAACATGGCTACCCACAGTAACTTAGTACACGAAATGTACTTATAAAGCACACAACATGTATTTAAGAAATTTCTAGAAACTCCTATTTTATCAAAAACACTAGAAAATGGAAAACATACCTGAAAAGAAGATCCAGTTTCTTATAGCACCCGCAAGCACATGGACACCCCAGAGCAAGGAAAGTAGAGCAGCACCACCTTTGGATATAAGTATTACCACTAAACCCTGAGAAGACCTCTTAGGACGACCCCTGAGAAAACCCAACACAGAAGCTTCCATCATGTTCTTGCCAATGAGCTATGAAAGAGACAAAGGGTTGAAGATGGATGGAGATCGAAATAATGACATTGTAGGAAATCAAGAGAAACCTCAACCTAGACACAAGGATAGGATGCAGTGGGACAGATATGAACCCTCGAAGCCTCCATAGACCACATGTCGAGCTGGAATGGAAGAAACACAAGGGCGGGAGGCCCACAGACTACCGAATCTGAGGAGAGGATGGTGGCGGCTGGGGGAAACCGTAGATTAATTCGCACTCATTAGAGACCCAAACCATCTCATTGGCAAGGGAAATACCACCAAGTACTTGTAAATTTATTTACAAGAGATATAAACTTCAATATAGAAGATAAATGGGATATAAACAACATAAAGGAAGACCTTTATATATAGATTTAAGGTATGAATTATTTTCTTATGTTATACATATGAATCCTAAATAATAATGACATATTTAATATCACTTAATAATATGGAAAAAATGGTTAATGGTTTAAAAAAATAATTTTATTGAAGGATGTGATTATCAATTATATTCTGATATATTCTAAATATTATGAGAATTATGAAACCTTATATAGTAGTTTTTTTCAAAATTTGGACACATTTATTATATCTAATTAATACCTCTGAAATAAATGCAATGAAATGGTGATATTTTTTAGTGAAACTCACTTAATTTTATGTAGTAAAGGGATAAATAAACATTTAAGCTAATATCTGCATGATGATATTCAATTAATATTATTTTATTTCTTGGAAAAATGATAAGTACATAAAACCTTTGGTGTTAAAATATTGTTTTATGATTAATGATATTTTTTAGGATTCACATCATATTTCAAGGAATGTTATAAGAATTATATTAGTATATTATTAGTAAAAGTAAAATCAATAGGCCCCATGACATCCAATCACATTGGTGAGGTCATGGGGTTTGAACCCACAACCAAAGGGAGGAAAGAGTGTACCACCAAACATTGGCCTACTTGATGTCCATGTTTTAATGAAATTAAAAAAATATTGAGTTGATATTCATAACCAAGGTACTGAAAAGTGATTCAGTGTTTAAGTGGACTTTAGAAGAATATCACTATATTTTTTGGAACATTATAGGATTAAGGTAAATAGAATCTCATGGGATTTTATTTGAATATTAACGGTTGAATTATATTTTGGAATCATATATGATTTTATATTGGCTTTATTGTTAAACATTTTATTTATGGAAATGATTAGAATATTTTGTAGATTATATGATTAGGGCAAATGCATTTGGGATATGATACTTTAAAATTTATTGGTGTTATTTGTAGATAAATGTTAGAAGAATATATGATAAAATCATACTAATCTCTTTCTATCAATATTAGTCATAGAAATATTGAATAATTAAAAAATTATATATTTATAGTGTGATTTTGTTTAAACTTTGGGTATTACATTTAAATTTTGGAGATTAAAATATTATTTATTCATATAATGGTTTATTAATTTAGAGAATTATCTTATATTTTTCTAAACCTTTTGGTTTTTATTAATTTATAAAGATGGTATAAATATATTATTATCCAATTTTAAATGTGTGTGATCTGATGGAATTTGATTTTAGTGTGTCAAGCATAAGAAATTCATTATGAATACTTATCGTTTGGAAAAAGATGAGAATGTGGTCAATATTGAATAAAAGATGAAATTATACTTCTCATGTAACTATATTTCCTAATTTAATTTTTCTATATGGTAATATATTTCCACAAATATAGGAAAATAATATTGAAACAAAAATTGTATCATATTACCTTCATTTCTAAGGATTCTATATTCTTTTTTCCTCCTCTTTGGTTTATGGTTTTGTGGTCATTGGCTTTGTTGTGATTATTCACTTTTATACCATGAACGATATCTATCATTATCCATAATTATTCTTAAATTATCCTTTTTATAAATGACCATATTTTCAATTCCAACTAATGTTTTCTTATTTGGAACCTATTTATGTGTTATTCTAGATGTCCTTCGTCTTTACAATTACCTCTTTTCAAGAAGAAGCTTTTTTAACCCATTTAATGAAGTGGGGTTTCAAAGAAGGTATTTTCAGATGGAAAACCACTGATTACGAACATCAGTGAAAATTTAAAAGACTATATTTCTTGAGGGGGTAAATTTTAACACCTTGAGATTTACAAAAAATACATTATGCTCAATAGCGTTTATGAAATACAACACCAAACTTAAACGAACGATGAAATATTATTATTTAAATATGAATATTATAACCTAGTAATTGAATTGGTGGGTATGAATAGTATTAAACACAATATTAATCATATATAGGGTTCGTGATTAATATAAATTTATTTATTGATGATTTGGAAATAATAACTCATTTTTAAAAAAAAAATCATTTTATGCTTAAAAAATGTGTTTTCATCAGAAATGATATTTATTGCTTTTTATAAGAAAATGTTATAATAAGTTTCTATAAATTTTAGAAATTTTATATGATAAAAATTAACTTAATTTAATATATAAATATGTTAATATTATTTTAAGGTTGAATTTACATATTTTTTAGAAATTATCGACTTTTCAATGAATAGTGAAAAATGCTGCTTTTTATTAAAAACTATATTTTATTTTAAAGTATTTTGAAATTGACATTCTATTTTGGATTTAATTTAAAATTTTATTCATTAATTTTAATTTTAATTACTCAAATTATGGTTTTTGAAATTAATTTTTTACTATGATTTAGTATAAAAAAATCATACATAAAAAGGCATTTTCTGAAAACATGTTCTTCATCTTGTTTTATCAATTTAATTTTAAATAAAACTATTCATTTTTTTAATCCTAAAAAGTGGATTCTATATTTTAAATTACTGGGAAGAAATATTTTATATAGTAACCTTTTATTTTTCAATACGACTAATAGTAACCTTAGTAATTTCTGTTACCCTAGTAAAGGGTAAATTAGATAATTAAGGTTAAAAATAAAATGATAAGGACTAAAACATAACCCTAAAACTTGAATTAATTTAATTATATGATTATAAATTGTCTATAATCTTACATAATTCTAATATATGGACTTTATTTTTTAGTTTCCTATTTTATACTATTATATAATTTTATATAAAGAAAATTGAAAAATTGTCATTCTTTTGGTTTTATTATATATAAAGTTATAAAATATATATAAATAGATGATATATTAATTTATATATAAATTTTTTAAATATAAATTATTTTTTTCATCATAATAATTTTATTATAATTTTTAGGGATAGAATAATTACCTTAAATGTGTACACAATCCTAACGATTTGATTATTCAATTAACAGAACAATAAAATAAATGAATTTAAAAATATTTAAAATAATATAATTTCTAATAATTTTTATGACACATTAATTTTTTGGATAAATATAATATTATATGCAAGTTTGAACATATTTTATTCAAATTCCTTTTTTTTTCTTCATGTAATTAATGTCAATGTAATTGAATAGTTCTAAATTTTAAATTTGTGATGTTTTATAACAAATAATTTTCAATTAAATTATTTAAAATCATAAAAACCTTATATTCATAAAAAATTTTCAAACAAACTTTAAAATAAAAATGGTTTTATATTTATGTTATGTTTTTCTATAGTAACTATCTTCACCCACAATGTGTTAAAAAACCTTGTTATCATGGTAAGTGTGAAAAGGGTTAAAGGGGGGTTAAAACCAAAAGATAATGGTAAAACAATATTATAATGTTCTAAAAAAATTATCTTATGAGAGTATTTAGAATGATATTCATATAATATTTTAATATTATCTATTTTTATCCTTTTTTAAATGAAAATTAATCTATATTAATATAATATTTTTATGAATTCAAAGAGTGCCCCTCTCTTCTCTAATAAAAGGACATCTGGAATCTTATTTTATTCTCACCTAAAAGCCTTTTCTTTTGGAAAAACACATCCAAATTACCTTCCAAAAATCCCTCCCCATATTCTAGAGCCCTTATATTTTTCATAATAACAACCTTAGAGGTCCTAATTTGTAATTAAAAAGTGGTTGTTTGAAGAATAAGTATAGTTCTCAATGGACCATTTTGGATTCATTTCTTTTTCCATATCATTAAAATCTTCCTTAACTATGATGACATAATAAAAATAGTATATCTTATAAATTTATTAATTATTATTTTAATTTAATAACCTATATCCACCACCAATTCCCATCAAATTGGAATGGAATCCATCTTTTGTGTGTACGATGAACTATCACCTCATGGAACGATGTAATTTATCTTTCATCACCACCTCTCAAGGATGGTTATAATGATGGATTTAAAGTATATATATATAATATTAATGACATGTTTATAATTCTTTAAATATACTTTAACACCTATTTTATTATCATTTCATTATCTAAAAAATGATAATGTCATTATTACGAAGTGTGGACTAACACCTCCACGAAGTGATGTGATTTGTTTTTCATCTGCACATCCCATGGATTATATATATTAGTGTATTTAAATAAAAATTATGGTATTTTTAATTTAATTATCATTATTAAAGAAAAAATATAATAATTACCTTCTTTACAAAATGATCGTTGAAAAATGGAAACATTATTCATGCATATGTATGACCCATCATCTCCATGATTGTAATGTACTTCATTTTTCATTACCAAATTTCACTATTAGTTTTGAAATTATAATTTAGGTATAAAAAGTATAATTGTTTAAGGATTTTTATTTTTTATATGATATAATAAATAACTCTTTTACCCTATTCAACCTACTGAAGTCATTTTAGGAATATGAGTCGAATATCATCAAAACACATGATGTGAAATTAATTGATTATGTGATTGTATATAACAAGGTAATAAATGAAATAAAATTCAAAAAAAGTTGAAAATATTTATTAAATGATAAATAATTAACATAATTGTATTACACTAGAAGAAAATTAATCTACATGACAAGTTAGACTCAAGGTATGGTTTTTTATATAAAAATCTCATTTTGAAGATTCACATTCAAATATTTTACGTACATGTTCATATTTCTTAAAAAAATATGAGTTTTTTTATATAGACATAAAATAATTATAAATTAAATAATATATTGTTTTTAATTTATTACAATGGTTTTCAAATGTAATCTTATTATGTTTTTTATATGGAACATTTTGGAAAAAGAGAGAAGAAATTTTCGATTTTAATGTGTATGGAAACAATAATTTTTCTAGAACCATAACTGTTATTTGATATTTGACTTCCATTGAAATATTCTATGTTTTATTTAAATAAAAACCATATTTCATTTTTTCTTGTGCATTTATGTTTTTAAAATGAGTTTTTAAAATTAAAGGGTATTTCAATATATTAAAATGTTTTACATATTGGTTCAAAAGAGTGTTCGTGGGATTTATAAAGAAGAGGTGAATAATTCAAATGTTTAATTCATGATATGGTCCTTAAAATTTTTTATGATAATGGGTGCGCCTTATACATCTTATTTAATGGTTTTATCCCCATTGTAGGTCATGATAAGACATGTTCATCCCCATTATAGATCATAATACGATGGGTGAGCCCCATTATAGCTCTCCAATAGATTTGGTAATGATTATATTATCTAGATAATTATGTTGGAAGTCAAATGTATGGTTATCATAATTTTAAAGGTTTTATAAGGTTTTTATTAAGATGATTTCTCTCGGTGCCTACATGAACTGTATACACTTTTTTACGATTTTTCATGGAAATCATTGATTAAAAATGTTTAGCTCAACATAGTTTTTTTAAGAAATTATTATACCGTTTTTGGGTAAAAATATATTATTTAAGAAAAAAATCATATGTTTTAATTTTTTTATATGATACAATTTTGGTTATGATTTTACCCTCCTATTTTGTTATAAATTGTTTAATGAAAAAATTTGGTTATTAATGTTGGTTTCAATGAGCCCATGGTTTAAATGAAAAAACATTTTTAATGTATTATCATTTCAAACTAGACTAATTTGTTTCATTATTTTTTTTCATGTCCCTTATTAAGATTTTTTCTCATAAAATGATTTAAAATGTTTTTCATAGTGTTTAAGGATGGGTAATGATGAATAAAAATAAAAGAAAAAATTCATGAATATTTTTCATGAAAATAAATCTTACAATTCTTTAAAAAAATTATATTGTGGGAAATGGATACTGAGTAGAAGTGTCCAATTTGTAAAATATGAGTTTTTTATATAATATTTTTTACCCAATTATATAAAATTATATAATTTAAAAGGTCCAAAAAATAAAATGAAAATAAATATAGTCTAGAGACATTTGATTATATAATTTTTAAGGGTGGTTCATTAAATATTCTAGTACTGTTTGTTTGAGTTCTATATTAACTCATAAATAGATCACCATCAATCATTCTAAATTTCATGGTTCTATATAATGGGTGGTTTGGTAAAAATACCTATTTCTATCATTTATGGTCATTTGGATGATTATAATTTTGACATGTATCTAATGATATGAGAGAAATACATAATGTGAGATTTAATATATATATCCTTATTAGAAATTGATATGAAGTGTTTAAATTAAATCTTTGGGACCCAAAGGAGAATAAGGTGATCATGAGTATATATGTCATATTATACATGAACAAGATGATCAAGGACATTCAAAATACCATAGTTTATTGAAGATAGTGTTTTAGGGAATCTATTCTTAATCCAACAACTATAATAGTACCACTAGACACTAAAGAGGAGGAGGATTTAGAAGACACATTAATTGTGAAATAAGAGAAAATGTATTAGGATATTAAGAAAAGGGTGAACCAGTCCTCTATTCCAGAGGATGAAGAACGTTCAGATGATGTAAGTGATTTTCTGCCTCTTGAACCTATCATTTCACGGGTTCAATGACCTGAGTAAGGAAGGACTCCATAAAAATGATATCTAGACTCTATGAACTAAATATAGAATTATGACGAAAATAAAAAAGTATATCAAGAAGAAATATGTCATCCCAAAAAACTCTTTTAGATTCATGATATAAATAATATGATGGTTTTATTAAATTATATTAACACATATGATTTATTGGAACTATCCAAAGGTAAAAACTCACTAAAAACCAATGGGTGTTCAGGATAAAGAATGATGGTTGTGGAAAAGAGGAAAATAACAAACTCAATTAGTGGTCAAAGGACTCCATCAAATGAAAGTAATTGACTTTCCAGATATCTTTTAATATATATTGGATATGTATTTGATCTGGGTCATTTTAGGATGGTTGTATATCTTAGACCTATTATTTATAAAATGTATGTAAAGATATATTTTCATTACTACAAACTCACTACGGAAATTTAAATTAAGCATCATTAATGTTTTAAGGTTTTTGGGAAATAAAACCACATGTAAAAATTAAAGAATATTTTGTATGAAAATAACTGGTTCATAGATAGTGGTATAAAATGTTTGAATCATTCATGGTGATACATGTATATATATAGATATAGTAGGACTATGGTATGAACATTTAGATATTTTAGGATTGTGACTTTTCCAATCTACTACATAATATTGAAGACATGTTTATCATTATAAAAGATTCATGAATGATGAGTTATTTGAATAAAGAGTTATCCAAGCCTTTTTATATGAAATATTTGGGTGAATATCAATAGATATTAGTTATTTAGATCATTAATTATAGGGAGAATAGGTAATTGTGTCCGTCTCAAGAGAAGTATATTCAATTTCTTCTAGAATGTTTCATTATGTATAGATCCAAACCTATAACAATTCTACTTATTAGTCATATAATGTTGATAAATGGTTTGAGTTTATTTTAAAAGCAATAAAACAAGGTAATTAATATATTAATATACTATTTATTGGTTGGAATATTGATATATACATTAGTTTGTATGAGACTAGGCATATCCCATGTAGTGGAAATCATGAATTGATTTATCTCTAATCCCAAGAAGTAGCACTAGTATAATGTTAAACATATTTTAGGTATCATTAAGGTACATAAAAGTTATTTTTATGTTTTCTAGGAGCTAATATACTCATGTATAGATATAAATATACATATATTACTAGGGATCCAAAAAATAGAAAATCTAAATTATGATAAATCAATAATATTTTATAAAAAGTTTTATCATGGTAGTCGGGGTGATTAAGTACATTGCTTATTTGTGTATGAAGTAAATTAAATTTTTCTATAGATATTAGTAAGGAGATGTTGTGGTTAAATAATTTTCTTCAAGATACTAGATTAGTTCATAAGGACTGCATAGTTCATTGCGATATCTAATGTTATTTGGACTTGAGAATGAAATCAATGTGTAATTATTGTATGAAACATAAAAAAATTATCTATCATTGGTTATGTGAGGTGATAAATTCAAAACTAATGATACTAGTGAAGATTCACACAAACTAGAAATCATAGGACATGCAGAAATAGTTGGTCTCCTGGGAGAAGCTAAACATTTAAAAATACTTCAGAATATTGTTGGTGGATGGGGAGAATTAAATATTTCAACATTATTTCCACCACTATTAAATGGAGGTTTTACCAACCTAACAATAAAATTAGATACATAAAACATGGTTTTTTACTTTTTTTATTGTGTTGAAGTCACTACAGTTATCTATGGTAGAAGTCCTTGGGTGTAAGTGAGTGTTAGTGGGATGAGTGAGAGTTCTCTAAAAAATGAACTCCTCCCAAATTTCTTAGAAAGAGAGGATGTTTGATTTTATATAATTCATACATAAAATCTAGATATATCATTGAATATATAGAGAAAAATTCATAATAGAACTATGTATAGAGAGGTAACTGTAGAGTGGGGGGTTTTTTTATAACTTTGTTCTTCAGAAATAAAGCCCAGATTTTCATCCAAATTTTATTCCGCCATTTTTTTCTCTATGATCAAATAATAAAAATATATTATAGAGGAAAATTCTTTTTCAAAATACTCCTTGATATTTAAATCCATGGTATGACCATAAACTAGATTTTTGGAGGTAACTCTACTATAAAAAATAATAGTTTTGAGAAAATTCAACGGTAGTCACATGTTTTTTATATTGAGAAATTTTAGACTTTCATATGATTAAATAATAATAAATATATTTATTGTAGAAATACTAAATGGTAAAATACTAAATAAAAACATTATCCTTGAAAAAACATTAATCATATAAAACATTTCTCATTCTAGGGATACCACCAAAGGAATACGAAGTTTCCTGATGAACTCCATTTTCTAGGGGAGAAGATAAAACATTTCCTAGACCAACTTCTATAATTTGAACCTTATTAGCATTAACCTTAAAATAAATTTATCAGAATACATTATTTATTCTCTTATCATATTATAATGAGTTTCCACATTCCCTTGAAGATGTAATAAGGTAAAATATCTAATTCTAGTATCATAGTTATATTTTTTTCAGAAGGATTATTCAGCATCGAATTGTAAAAGTATTTATGTAAGAAGAAGCTACAAAAAACCCATTTATACACAAATATGTAAAATCACAATATATATTATATATAGGGTATTTTTTTAATCATATAATAACCTAAATATGTCATATACCAATTTTTTCACAAAGATCATTAGGGGAAGTATAAGTACAGGGAGGATAATCCACACTACCACTAACCATGACTATTTTTCTTTTTTAAAATCCATTGTATATAAAATAAATACGAATAAATTATTGTTGTGGATATAGTATTATTAAGACTAGGACTTGATAAATTGATCATTTGACATTATATGTATGCTGAGGTGATAAGGATTTAGTAATCTGACCACCACATGGGAGGTTATCTACCAAGTGAAATTCATGAACCTTTTTAAGATTTACACCAATGTTAAATCTATTATAAAAATTTAAATATGTATATAGTTTTGATAAATATATATATTATAATTTATTTATAATTAATTATAATCCAAGATCACTATTAACAAGAGTTAGAACCTTAGGGGGGGAGATCATCGATGTAGTAGAGAATGAGAATATTGAGAAAAGTATAGATAATAGGGGAAAAAGAAGTCCGATTTGAAACAAAATAGAGGAAGGATGGGGAAATAAATTGAATTAATTGATGGGAAATGTCATTAAAATCCATCCCTAAAATGGAAGGTGGAGTTATCTTCATCATCATCCATGGATAGTGTAAAAACTATTATGGGAAGATTTCAAATACCATGTCAAATGTTTTAGATTTGTTTTATCTTCATGTCACTTATCATATGAATTTACCTTATCTTTTAGACTATGTAAAAAAATTTAAAATATACAAAAAAATTATTCTCCTCATTTCAATGGTGTCTTAAAAGAACACATTGATCAATCAACATTTGTTTATATATTATTTATCACTCATTTTCATCTTCAAACATCTATATTTTTATAGATTTCATTATTATGAGTTTTCATGACTTCTTTTCTTATTTATCCAAATAATTATTTTCCTAAATGAAAGTATACACTATTCCATTATTCTATTGTAAACAATGATCATCAGTTTTCACTCATTTTAATCCTATCTCCATTATATATCGATTTATTTAATCACCCCCTTATTTTAATACATGAACGTGATACATGTCCTTTGAAGATAATAATAAATAAAAAATATATAATTTGGTTCACCTATTAATCCCTTTTTTATCACGGTCCCAAATAAAATCATTTTAATCACATTAAGAAACTTTGAAGTTCTCTTAATATTTTATTTTTTTATGATTTTGAACAATTTTTTCCTTCAGGAAAGTATCACATGTATTATCTCGTTATCTCTTGAAAATTAGTTTGACATTCATTTGATTAAGCTAAGAGATATTCTATATGTTTTTAGTGAATGTATCAATTTTGACAATTCCACGAGTTATTTTTTCTTCAAATATAAAAAATAAGTATCTTACTTGTTATCTACATAATATATATTTTAATTTTTTATCATTAATTGAACCAAATAACATAAATTTTTTACTTTTGATAATTCATCTAATCTTGTTTAATGATACATCAAATTACATGTAAAATAATTTAATCTCTCAATTGGTTGTAACAAATTCCTTCTAAAAAATCATATTTTCATTATTCAAATATTTTTTAAACATATTCATATTAAATCGACCATTCATATTTTAATATTATTCATTTAAAAAAATTAACCATATAATCTACATGATTCTCCATGTTGCTTTTCATATAAGACAAAACTCCTCCATCAAGGATAAAAATAAAATTTTTCTATACATGTCTTCAAAGATAGATAAATAGTTTTTTATTTATCATATTTTAACTTTATTTCTTTAAATTTCTTTAGTGATTTGATATATTTTTTATCCTCAATTCCTTATTCACAACATCTATAACAATATCTTATTTTCCCTCTTCAAGTATAGAAAACATATTTTCAAAGGTATTTCATTTATGGGATCCCTTTCAAACTTTCTTTGAGAATGTTTTACTTTTCTTATATCTCTTATAAACCTACAATAGAACGTATTATGACCATAATTATAATAAAACCCAATATTCTTGAAATGTGTTTCTCTTTTATTCTGGATTATATAATTTTTCCTTCTTTATTTGCATAAAATCGCATCACTAATTGAATAAGTTTTTATCAATTTTCAATATGTTTGTAGTAACCCTAAGTATTCATGGAATTGAAAATTCATTAGTGAAAAAACCTTATTGGGTGTATTCTCAATTTCAGTTATGTAGTTTTCTTATTTTTGAGACACTCACAAAATTTTTATTTGATAGATTCCATTAATATTTTGTTTACATTTCACTATTTATCTTATTATTTTATCACTAATATAGGGTTTTGTAAATGAATCTATTTAAAATCTAATTCCACATTATTATATAGAAAATGGATGTTACATTTCCATGAATTCTCTATGTTTTTGTAATTATTTTTCATATTTTTATTTATTCATATTAAAAATGAAATTTTCGAACATTATGTACTTTCAGACCTTTCTGTATTTGAATTAAGTTCTTACATTTCCATTAATTTTGAACATTTATTATTAAAAGAATTTAATATTTATGTCTTTTTGTTTAATGAAAACATTAATATAATTAATTTTATTTTTATTGTAATCAATTTTAAGATTTAATACATTCACTTCATTAAAATTTTATTATGCTACTAAACGGGAATTATCTTCTTGTTGAAGTATGATAATTTCAAATTACAACAATTTAGAATATCTATATTAATCTTTTATCACTCTAACTATTATATTTTTTTTACTTTCCAAAAATTTCTAGCTCCTCAAGATCACCTTTAAGATCAACCTTTACATTAATGTTTCCTTCTTATTAATATTTATATTCAATTCTAATTTTTTATTTATATAGTATAATTATAATAACATCTTTAAAGCTATATTTAAATTAAATAGATGTATCATAAATATCCTATTTACTCACATATTTTCTCCTATAAAATTCTCTTCATCATAATTTCTTATCAAAATTTAATTTATTACTCTTATTAAAAAGGAACATCTTTTTCCTTATTTGTAAAAAATTAGCAATCGGGAACAAGCCTTAAGCATTAAATAATATTGAGCTTTATCAAGAACATACTTTATTTCATAATGAGGATCCTTTCAGGATTATAGTTTTATATAATTAGGTCATAATTCATAAATAAGATGATATATTCATACAAGTGGATACTACTAAAATTATATCCATTTTTTCTCAAATATAAAACTTTTGAAATAAAATATGATTTCATTTTCATAAAAAATATTCATAACTTTTAACATGAAATTATTATTTCTCTAACCCATGATTGTTCCCTATGAAAAACATTTTAAAACTTGAATGAACACAAGAAGTTTATTTAGGGCCCTAAAGAAATAAAATCATTAATCCTGTGAAAACATGAAAATGCATTGAATAACTTTTTTGAAAATTCATAAGCATGCATAGAAAAATCATGAAGGTGACTTGGGAAATAATTAACATATTACTATTAAATTCTCCCTTAAAATGTAATAACATAAGATTCAAATTCCATCTCTGGATTACCTAATGCATTAAAGAGCTATAATGGGGCTCACTCGTCATATCTTGAGCTATAATGGGGCTCAACACATCATATATTGAGCTATAATAAAGATAAACCCATCATATCTTGAGTTTTTATGAAATAAAACATTAAAAAACAATTTTGGAGGAACATATCATTTATAAAACCTTTGTAAACCTCATTAAACACACGATGAAAACATTTTTAGATATCAAAATACCCTTTTACGGTAAAAATCACATCAAAATATTAAAACTGCACACATAATAGTGAAAAAAATTTATTCTAAAAGAAATATTAAAACTTATAAATGAAAAATTAAATTAATAAATCTTCTTAATAGTGGGAGAACCAATCATGCCGTATAATTTAAGAAAACATTCCCATTACCATTTTTAAAAGGAACAATAAATGATTGTTTTTAAAAGAAAGCCCCTTAACTTGAGTTTGACTCATCAAGTGAAATTTTTATCATCATAGATAATAAACTTAGTTTAATTATTTACTTTATTGAGGCCATTTAAAAGTTTATTATTCCCTTTATATCACTTATTATCATGTTATGACAATTACTTAATTATTGAATTTAATGGTAGATGTTATGTCGATATTCAGTACCTGAGTCCAAAATGACTTTGTTATGATGTTAATAGTCCAAGTGGAAATTAGTCCATCATCTCAATAATAATATTAATTAAATTATTATAATTTTTTATACTTCAATTATAATTTTAAATCAGACCCTTATGTATGGTTATGATAAAAGAACAACATTATAATTATGGAGATGGTACGTCAGAAGTACGCATGAGTAACGTTTCCATTTTTCAATAATCATTTTGAGAAAGATGTAAATTGTATTTAATATATATATAATTATAATAATATAATTAATATAATATTAAATATTAAAGAATACTTGTACATGTCATCCATGTAATGTGGTGATGAAAAATGACTCACAATGCTTCGTGGAGGTGATAGTTCACATGTATGCATGAACGTCATTATAATTTTTTTGTGTATGGAAATGTAAGAAAATAAATGATATATTTTTATTTGATAATGAAAAATATATCATTAATATCATATATAAAAATTAAATACATCAATATAACTACTCTTTAGAGATTGTGATGGAAAATGATTTATATCTACTTCTGAGGTGGTAATACACTGTACAAATGAATGATTAATTATTTTCTCATTTTATGGTAATGGAGATAAATTAAGTGATGATATTAACATAATAACATATCATTATGTTGAGAATATTGTAGTTATTATTTCATCTAGGTAAAATAAGTTTTAAATGATTTGGAAGACAAAATAAAATAGAAACACTTAATTAAAAATGATACCTCTCCTTTGGATGGCCTCCATTGATTAATAACTTATCACATCTAAGGAAAGAATTATGGATAAAATGAGGATAATATAATGTTTTTGGGGATTGTTTTAATGTATTTTAGTATATATTTTATGAGAAAAATATGATTTTATGTGTGAATAAAATATAAGAATGGGTTACCTTTTATAAGAGATGGGAGGGGCACTTTTGGAATTATTCAAAATATAAAATTAATATAAATTAATTTCTATTATTAATGGATCCAAATGAATCTATTTAAAATATAGTGTTATAATGGGTCTAAATACATTCATAAAATTAAAATTAGACATGTTTTGATTATTTTTTAATCCTTATCTTTTTGTGTTACCCTTATTGAACCCCTTTAACTCTTATGATGATATTTTATTATTTACACTTTGAGGGTTAATATAAATACAATAAAATTACAAGAGACAAATAAATGAGTCATTTATGAAATTTTAGGTCATAACTCAATCATTTGGAAAAAAAATTATTTTTAAAAATTTTATATCATTAATTAAAAAATGATTTATTTTAAAATAGCACTAATATAAACTTTGAAAATATTCATTAATTACATTTTTAAAAATATCATTACAACAAAAAAGATTCTAAAAAATACTTATAAAACATAAATAAAATTAAAAAATCATATAAAAACACTTTTATGAAATTTATCATCAAAAAAGTATATTCATTTTAGTATTTTTAATATCATTTATTTAATATTTACATTAATTAATCAATTACAGCATCACCGTTTTTCAAAGCCTTTATTTAATTATTTATTCATTTAAAATTAAAATTAATTTATCATGCTAAATATAAACATGTTATCTTTCAAATACTATTTTTAGTCGAATATATCCCCAATATAACCCCATATTAAGAATATTTTACTTGTTAAAGACAAAAGTGTAAAACAATTTACTTTTCATTGAATATAATATTATAATTTTCATACTATAATTAGAGTGTCTTCCAAATGTTATAATTTAATCCCAAGGATTATTTTTTTTAGACTCAATATAATCCAATGAAATTAGGAAAAGTTTAGGGTAATTTTTTAATATTTAAAATATTTTTTTACCCTTAATTATCTGATTTACCTTTAATCACGTTAATAAAAAATTACTAATATTACAATTCATATTTTCAAATAAACATTGACCTATTTACATAATTTGGATCTTATAATTACAAATATGAAATCTATTTTTTAAAATTCAAAATACATAATTTGATATAATTAACATAAAACTAATATTATTGGTGGAAAAATAAAGTGGGTATTTAAAATAAATATGTTCAAAAGATTGAGATGTTTTTTTATATACAATTATTGTGAAATTGATTCCAATTTTCATAATTTTATTAAATGATGAAATATTTATAGAAATATACTTTAAAACAAATTATAAATATACTTTAACAATATAAATTATTTATTTGAAAAAAACTTTTTTCAATCAAAAATGAAATAGTTTTTCACTATTCATAAAAACATGAAACCTATCAAAAACCCCAAAACACAACCAGTGTAAATTTTGACATGAAATTTTAATAGAAAAAGTTTAATTTTTCAAATATAATTAAAATAGTTACAAAAACAATATTTAAATCAAGTACACCATTAAAAGGTGGTAAAACTTATTTTTAGAAAAACACAATTTTTAAGTGTAAAACTAGATTTATTCTTATATTATTCCAATAAAATGTATTTGATGAATGTAAAAAATTATAAATTAGTGTAATATTAGTATATCATTAGCTGGTATGTTATATTATTTCTTCATTTGTTAAAATTCATCATCGTAATTTTATTCACTTATTAAATAAATGGGTATATTTTTTCCTCATAGAATTTTAAGATTCACATTTACCTCTTTAACCATATAGTTATTATATAAAACCTTAACCTAATGAATAATAATATTACAAAGAAAATTCTCTCGATGATCAAGAACCTGAACTGGTTGTTCCTCATGAGAATGATTCTCTTCCAACTGAACTACTTTAGGGCTCAAAAGATGAGATGAATCAAGAACATATTTTCTTAACATTAAAATATGAAATATATTGTGTACCTGGAATAAACCTAGATTTAAGGACACATGGTAGGAAAATAATCCAAATTTATCTAAGATTTCATAGGGTCCAATGAATTGTGGACTCATCTTGTCCTTCTAACCAAAACTAATCACACTTTTCCATGGAGAAACTTTGAGAAAGACATGATCACCTACCTAGAAAGAAAGATCCTTCCTCCAGTTATGTAGAAATATTTTATGCCTACTCTGAGATATTATCATGTATCACTGAATCAAATAGACATTCCCTATTTCTTCTTCTACTAACTCTAGTCCCATAAACATCCTTTCTCTAACATCATCCCAAAAATCGAGTGTTTGAAACCATTTATCATATAATGCCTCAATGGTGATATCTATATACTAGAATGAAAAAATTATTATAATAAAAATCAACTAAATAAATTCATTGGTGCCAACATTCCAGTAAATTCATTTAATATTCAAGTATAATATCCTCCCATGTTTGAATTATTCATTTAGATTGTCCATCAGACTAGGAATGAAACATTGTTCTGAAATTTAAATCAATTCCCAATGACTTTAGAAGTCCTTTATAAAAGTCACAAGTGAACCTAGGATAATGATCAGGTAACATTGAGAGATTAAATCCATGTAACCTAAAAATATTATTTAGATACGTATGTTAAAATTTATCTAGAGACAGGGTGTCTCGAAAAGTAATAAAATGTATGGATTTATTCATTCGATCAATAATAACCTAAATTTCATTATTACCCGGAGATGTATTTGGTAATCCCATAATGAAATCCATGGAAATACTTTCTCATTTACACTTTCACATTGGAAAATGATGAAGCATCCCCTTCAGTAAATATTTATCTACTTTAACCTATTAACAAGTCAAACATATCAGGGTAAATTTAACAAAATCTCTTTTCATTCCATCCTAATAGTAATACTTTTGAAGTCCTATGTACATTTTAGTTCCACCAAGATGAACTAAAAATGGAGAACTACAATCTTCACATAAAAACTCATTATTCAATAATGAATTACCATGAACACAAAATCACTTCCCAAATCTCAAAAACACAATCTTTATCAATGTTTAATCTAGGAAACATATCATTTTTAAACAATTCTACCTTTTTATCTAACTCAAAATCTTCCTTCTATTATTAATTAATTCTATCTGATATAGATGATTTCACTGATACCTAAAAAAAAGAGATGAATTTCTTGTACCAATAAATTCTAATACTAAATTATTCAAATTATTAACCAAATGGTCACATTACAAATGTAAAATGGTTAATCTATCATTAATTTTTTGACTCAAAGAATCAACCAAATTATTTTATTTTTCAGGATGGTAATGAATCATGAAATGGTAATCCTTGATTATTTTTAGCCATCTTCTCTATTTCATATTCAATTATTTCTGATTGAATGTATTCTTCAAACTTTTATGATCAGTATGTAATTCACATTTTACTCCATACAAATAGTGCCTCCAAATTGTTAATACAAAAATAACAGCAGCTAATTCCAAATCAAGTATAGGTTAAATTAATTCACGAGGTTTCAACTGACATGAAGCATAATCAATTACCTATTCATTTTACATTAGGAAACAACCAAGACCTTTCAATGAAGTGTCATTTTAGATGAAAATTTTCCATTTTTAGAAGGTAGGTCCAATATTGGTGAACTCACAAATCTTCTTTTCAATTCTTAAAAACAATGATCATAATTTTTTGTTTGGATATACATAACTCCTTTTTAAGTTAACTAATATAGTGGGCCAGATATGTATGAAAATTTTTCAACAACCCTCTATTAGTATCCTACTAAACCAAGAAATCTATGAATCTTGGTTATATTTATGGGTAAATTTTATTCATCAACAAATTTAATATTCGCAAGATCAATGATTCTCCCATATTTATAAACAATGTGACCAAGGAATATAATTTATTGCAATAAAATAAAGCGTTAAAAATTTCCAATAAATTTACATTCTTTTTAAGGTTTTAAAAACAACTCTTAGATATCTCTTATGAACCTATTCAGTTTAGAATAAACCATATTTTCATCAATAAACTCAACCTAATACTTATCTAAGAACTCATGAAATATTTTATTAATAAGATATATGCATACAGTATGTGCATTTGATTACCCAAACAATATAACAAAAAATTCATAATTCCCATGTCTATTTCGAAATATATAAATTATAATGTCTTTATACTTTACTTTTAACTGATTGTACCCAAACCTCCGGTCAACCATCAAAAAACAATTTGTCCCTATAACTGATCAAAAAATCATCAATATGAGGAAAATGATATCTTTTCTTACTATTGATTTTATTTAAGGATCTATAATCAATTAAAAGTACCATTTAACCATCATTATTTTTAACAAATAATATAGGATAACCCCATAGTGAATTGTAAGGTGAGATAAAAGCTTTATCTAACAACTCTTGTAACAGCTTTTTCAATTCCAAAAGTTCTACTTTATCCATTCAATAAGGGGATTTAGAAATAGGATTATAATCAAGAAATATGTTAATATTAAATTCATCTTCTTTGATAGTAATAACAAGAAGAAAATCATTAGGTAAAACATCAAGATACTCGTTTACCACTATAACAACATTAATCTGAAATTTTTATTTATTTTAAACAATATGTGAAAAATAGCTTTCATTTACATATTTTAATAGTTTCTCAACATCTTGATATTTTATCAATGTTATGGGTTTATTCATATGCACAAACTGTAACTCTTTCTAAAATAAAACTTCTTTAGCTCTACAATCTATGCTATGATAGTAGAATGAAATTCAATCCATAGCTACAATAACATAAAAATAAACTAGAGTAAAAACGACATGGTTTTCAAGTATATTAATTCAATAAATAATTATGGTAAGATTATTAGAATTTATTTTTCCCTTAATATTTCCCCTATATTTTTTACCATAAGATATGGTTTCATTTCTTGAGGTGTAATTCCCAATTTACCAGAAACTTTCTCATAAATAAATTAATGTGTAGACCTTGATTCAAAAAACATAGTGGAATAATTTTTAAAAAGAATAAATATATCTGATTCTACTACATTTAATTTCTCAACATTATCTAAAGTTGTTGCAAAGGATTTATCCACATCATTTTTCTTCTAATCTTGTTGATTCCCCCCCTCAATTGACTAACATTGGACACACATTAGAAAAATAACCTTGCTCTGTATAGTTGAATCATCTTACCATTAGTTTCTCATTATTTTTCTGGTATTTTTACATTAAAATCATGATCCATGTGTCTCAAATTCCCCATCGTCAGCACTTCTCATAATTTACAAGACATTCTCCTAGATTATTTTTACCCCACTTTTTATAAGAAGGAAATTTTATTTTCTTACCTCCAAATTTCATTAACGAATTCTTCCCAAAATCCTTCCAACCTAATCACTTATTATTCTTATCATCATGAGGCACATATGTGTTAGAAAACTCCATCTCAACTTTTTCATCACAACAATAAAGATTCTCATAGCTTTTAAACTCTTGATAATCCAAATCTCTTAATAAAATTTGATTCAAACTAGGTTAAAATCATTTAATTTTAATAACAACATCTTGGATAAAATATGGTACATACCTGGCTAGTCTTATAAAATTTTCTTCATACATAGCCACATAATCATCATATTCTACCTTAATTCTAGGAATTATATATCCATTATGAGATGAAAAATTTTAGGAAAATAGATTTCAATAAAAATACTCATAAAATCATATCATTCTAGAGTATCAATGTCATCTTTCTCTCTGGTATTATTAACTACAAACCAACATTGATCATCTTCACTTTAAAAATGATTAATGTTTAAGGTTATCTTATGGTGTTCTAGACATCCCGTTTCTTCAAATATCTTTTCTAGAGTGCTTATCCATCCTTCGGCTACCACATGATGTGAGGTTCTATTGAAATATAGAGGTTGTTTCCCCATAAAATGATCTATTACTATCATATTATTATATGGTTGATTAGGTAGCACTCATTCATGGATACCACTACCATTTATTACCTAATTAAACTATGGAATCACTAAAACAAATTGTTCTATTCCATTTCCAATCATCACGAGATGCTGATTTGGAAGGGTATCTCCCTCTTGGTTTCGTTCCACTGTAGCTTCTATGTGTCCTCTATAGAAAACCATTCTGAATGTAAATATTTTATGTAAAGAAACATGGTAATCTTCAAATTACATAAAATTTTAACTTTTCAATAATGTAATTTCATTCAAGGGATATTTATTAATATTACTCTAGCCTCTACTATTTTCTAAACCTACCTTTAATACCAAATATAAGTACCCCTCTATAAACATTACATTATCTTGAGTTTTACTAAAAAATTAACTTTATTTCACATTAATTATCTTTTTAGGTTTTCATTTTTAGAGAATTATATCATCATCCATACATAACATCCCACATTTATACAAGTAGATACAACTAAAACAACATTCATTTTTTTTCAAAATATCAATGTTTTGAAATCAAACTTGATTTTATATTGATAAAAAATATTCATAATATTCAACTGGACTTCTTTATTTCTTTTACCAATCATTATAACCTTGGAAAAAAAATTATAAATTCAAATGTGTGAGAAAACATCAATAAGATACAATAAAAAATAAAATCATTATTCCATTGAAAACCAAAAAAACACATTAGAACACTTTTACTAAAAACACGTAAGCATGAATAAAAAAATAATGTTGGTGACTTGGTAAATCATTACCATATAAATCATACATTCACCCTTATAAATGGAATAACTTTAAATTCAAATATTATCTTAGGAGTAACTAATGTATTTGAGAGTTATAATGGGCTTCACCTATCATATCTTGAGCTATGATGGGGCTCAACCTGTCATATCCTAAGCTATAATGGGGATCCACCTGTAATATGTTGATCTATAATAGGATAAACCAATATAAAAAATTCAACGAACATATCATGAATAAAACCCTTCAAAATTCTTTAAACACATGAGAAAATCATTTTCACATATCAAAATACCGTTTTGTTGTAAAAAATAATTTTAAAATATAAAAACGCATACATAATAATGAAACCATTTTTTCAGAAGGAACAATGAGAAAGTATAAATAAAAAATTAAGGAAATAAATCTTTATAAAATTAGTAGAAACTACTCAATCCTTATAAGTTGAAAAATCATTCCCTTTGACTTTTGTAAAAGGAACATTAAATGAATATTTTTTAAAGAAAGTCTCTTACTCTGAGTCTGACTCATCACATATAATATTTGTCCTCATGGTTAATAAAAATAGGTTAATTATATATTTTATTTATAATATTTAAATTTTTATTCATTTTTGGTAACTTATTATCATGTTATAACAATTACATAATTATTTATGTTAAAGTCGGATATTTTGACGATATTCGATACTTGAGTCCAAAATGACTTTGGTATGAAGTCTATATTCAAAGTAGTCATTATTATATCATATCTGTAAGAATAATCATGAAATGATTATAATATGAATAAATCAATTATACTTTTAAATCAAACCATTATGTATGTTTATGAAAAATGAACAACACTATAATCATGGAGACGGTAGGACGTATGTACGCATGAGTAACATTTCAATATTTCAATGATGATTTTGGAAAGAATGTAATTATTACTTTAAATTTACATAATGATAAAAATATTACTAATATAATAATAATATTTTAAATAAACTTATATATATCATCCATGTTATGTACTGATGAAAAAAAAATCACATCTTTTTGTGGTGGTGATAGTTCACAGGTACGCACAAATGATGTAATCATTTTTATGTGCATGGAAATGTAGGAACATATATGATATATTATTCATAAATAATGATAAATATTTCATTAATATAATATATAAATATTAATTAAATCATTATATCCAGTCTTGAGATATAGTAATGGAAAATTAATTATATTGGTTTGTGAGGTGGTAGTTCGTCGTATGCACAAACGATTAATTATTTTCCAATTTTAATGAAGTAGAGAAATATTTAGGTGATGATATTAAAATTATGACATCTCAGTACATTAAGGATACTGTATTTATTATTTCATAATGTTTTAAGATGATTTTAAGGAAGTGTAAGAAGAAATAAAACATAAAAACTTAATTACAAATGATACATCTTCTTCAGACGACCACTGTTGATTAGCAACTTAACACCACCCAAAATGTTTTTATGACTAAAATAAGGCCTCTAGAATGTGATTATGGATTCTAGTAAGGTAATTTGGTATACCATGAATAAACTAAATACGTTTTTATGTTTTAATAAAAGAGAATAATGAGTGTAATTTTATAAGAGAGGGGAGAGAACCTCTTTGAATTTTTCAAAATATTAAATTCATATAAATGAATTTTCGATTAAAAATGGCTCAAAACTGATTTATTTAGAATATAGGGTGATTATGGGTATAAATTAATACATAAATCTAAAATTAATCGAGTGTTTATTATTTTTTCAATCCTTATCTTTTTTATTTAACCCTTATTTAACCCTTTTAACTATTACCATGATATCATGTAATTTACACTTTAATGATTAATAAAATTACTATAAAATGGTAAAAGACTAATAAATGTGTAATTTTTGAAATATTTTGACTTATTCTAATAATTTGGATAAAATTGTGATTTTTATAAATTTCATACCATTTAATAAAATATTATTTTTTCTAAAATGTCAATAATGTCAATTTTTTACAGTATCAATTACTTTACTTTTTAAAAATATCATAAAAACAAGATAAATTAGAAACAAAATACTTATATAACATCATTAAAATTTTAAATGAATATGAAAAATTATTTTATTATGTTTATTTTCTCAAATTATTTTTATTTTAGTATTTTTAAAAGCATTTATTTGATATTTCCTTTAATTGAACAATTATTGAATCATCATTGTGAAAACCTTTTATTTATTTATTCCTTCTATTAAAATTAAGAATAAATTATCATAAAAAAGATACCTATTTTATATTTAAAAATACTATTTATAGTTGAATATATTCTCTATATAACCCCATATTAAAAATATTTCACTTCATAAAAACAAATGTGTGGCAAAATTTTCTTTTCGTTGAATATAATATTATAAATTTCATACTCTCATCTAAGTGGATTCCAAAGGTTATAATTTCGTCACAATGATGATTTTGGTCTACATACACTTATCTAATTAAATTAGGACATGTTTTAGGGTAATTTTATAATATTTATAATATCATTCTTACCCTTAATTACCTGATTTACCTTTTACCGTGTTAGAAAAACAAATTCTAAAGTTACTATTCATATTGTCCAAAAATAAAGATACTTTTTTAAATAATTTGGATCTTATAATTAAAAATATAGAATATATTTTTTAAAATGAAAAACACAAAATTGGATTAAATTAATTTAAAATGAATCTCATTGTAAGAATGAGAAAGTGGGTTTTAAAATTAAAAAAATTCAAAAGATTGAAATGTTTATATATGCAAATTCAATGTGAAATAGATTCCAAAGACCTAAATTGTATTAAAGGATAAAATATTGATGTAATTTTACTTTAAAACCAATTATAAATATAATTTAACTATATAAATTATTTAGGCAAAAAAATCAATTTTCAATTAAAATGCAATATTTTTTCACTATACCTTAAAATATGAAACTTATCAGAAAAATACCAAAAACTCAACCAAAGTAAATTTTTATATTATGATTTCAAAAATAATTTTATTTTTTAAACTATAATTATAAAGGTGAAAAAAACTATATTTTAATATATTGAATCATTAAAAGGTGGTAAAAATTCTTTTCATAAAAATACAATTTTAAGCATAAAACTAGATTTATTCTTATATTATGTATATAAAATCCATTGGATTAAATTAAAAAATATATAAAAGAGTGTAATATTATTATATAATTATGTGGATTGTTACATTATCCTTATAATCTTTTACTTTTTCCACTAGAACATCTAATATTGATGTGGATAACTTTTTCACATTTAAAACATGTCAATCGTAGGTTTCCTTAAAACCTACACTTTCTAAGAATTAACCTATTTTCCATAATTAATTTTAAATAATCACTTACATTTTAATTATAAATAAATTTATTATTCAATTTTAAATTCTTTATTACATTTAATGATGACTCTTTTGATGAAAAGTTTTATATCCCTTCTATATTTGCTCACATCTCTTAGGCCATTAAGCTACTTTACAATTCATAAAACTTGAATTAGATTTCATTATTCGATTTCTAAAACTTTATTATAGAAAAGATATAGAAATATTATTGATATTTGTTTTATAATTTCAATATAAATGATATTCTCATCAATTTCATTCATTTATACAACATCATTAATGATTCATTTAAATAATATTTTAGTACTTTTATTTAGGTACATCTTTAATTCCTTAAATTTATTCTATAAGACTTGTATCTTAGATAATTTTTCATTGAAACCTCCATCAAATACATTGGAAAAATTATCCCATTTATCAAATGAATTATATAAACTCCTGACCTTCATTTATATTGTGTTGGAAATAGCTCTAGATAAATAAGTTTGAGACGTCGCATCTATGATCGATAATTTATTATTTGTTTCTGTTTAAGTGATCGATTTTGTATCACTTACATTAATTTCATGAATTTATGTGGTGAAATATTCATATTAAGGGGTCATTTATGTGATCTCATTTGATTATTCTATATAAGATAATTAATCCCATCAAATATTGGTACACTTTTTACATTTATAACATTGAATATATTAAGAAAATTTTATATTTGAATCTTTTTAAGTAATTTTTTTCCATTATAGAACCATTTTCGGAATGGATACTACTTGTTACCATGAATATATATTGATAAAAATCAAAACTTTTTTAGTGAAAAGAATAATAAAATAATGTTTTATTAACTAAAATAGTGTGGTTTCTATAATAAATAACTGAATTTAAAATATATTATAAATAAACATTATCATATCATGAGATTTTAGTCAATTTTTCATTTTGAAATTCAACCATATATACTCACCATAAGAATTTTTTGGTCCCTATTGAGTGGTACATAATTTTAGTAACTTAGAACATTTAGTCCAATACCCTGACCACCTATAACACACCATTATTTATTTATTTTTTTCATTTAAAATTATTTTATATTATTTTTATTCTATGATAGATCCTGTGATTTTTCACATGGGTTGTGCATGGATATGAGTAACCATGAAAAAATCTTGTGTTTGGTTCTAGTAAGTGGATAGTTCCATTGGGAATGTTTATTGTATTACTAGATCAATTTCACATGGTCCTATTAATGACATTTAATCATTTATTTGTTTGACTAGTGAATTCCACATGGTTACTATATGGTTTGAAAAATAGTTTGGGTAAAGAATTTGGGTTACCTATAAATTATTATTTATTTTAAATTTTGGTTTCCCCATATTTTTTTATAAACACATAATATAATATTTTCCCTCACTATATTTCCCCATGGTATATCCCATATCTATCACGCACTCCTCCCTCTTATGGTCTCCCTCTGCACTAGATATTTCATAATTTCCTCTTCATTATTCATGGTTAAATCCCCATGGAAGTGTCTCGCATCCCTTTATTTCTCTATTTTCTCATGGTTTCTCCCTCCACACTTATTTCATGTGGTTCCAGAAAACACTATTTATGTAATTTTGGCCTATTAATGATGTTTTTTATGTTTAGGATTTTCAATACCATTTTATGGTCTTCTTTTTCCTATTATCGATGTTTTTGACCCTCTATCACCATTTTTTAGTAGGTTTCCCACTATTTAAGGATTTAAATTCAATAACCTTTATCAATTTACCTTTAAAATCTTATTTTAGATACCCATTGATATTATTATATTTTTTTATAAATTATTATTATGGGAAACCTATTTTCACTTGGTTTACTTTGAATGAAATGAACCATCATTTTTAATGAATTCGGTTTAGATTTATTTAACAAATTCCTTGGACACCTAATATTTAATATAATTTTTAAATTAAATTTACATATAAGAAACTATATTATATAAATTTTTTTGTTTCATTATTTAATTGATCATTTGAATAATAAATTTTTCTTTTCATTTCAACTAATACTAAAAATTACTAGTATTGATAAAGTGTTATAATATTTGTTTTGGAATAGAATTGTGAGAATTTAAAAATATATTTTGATATATTTAGAAGTTTTTTATATATACATGGGTGTAAATATGTATATCTATATGTGAAAATTGACTTGAGAGTTTTTGAATATTAAAATTTTGATATATATTTTTGTGTGTGTAAATGTATACCAGTTTAATGGAAAAAAATGAACATTAAAATTTAAGCTTCATATTAGACTTCTATTTTCAAAATGAATTTACAAATGGGGCTATATTAATACATTCTAAAAAATAATTTTAAGGATGTTTGGTATTTTTAAAATAAATCAACGGATGATGTTTTATTACAATTACCTTTTAGATTCCATTATGTTTGGAGGATAATTGCATGTTCCATTTTGAAATTTAAACATCTTATGATTTTTTTAAAAGAAATGATATGTTTAATAATTAAATTGGCATTTTTTTAAGACATCATAAAAGTAATGTGTAATTTTATATGATAGTATATATCTAATTGGTTTCATCCCACTACTTCTGGGGACTTCCTGACTAGTGTTATAGTTTTATATACATTATATTGGTCGATGATGTCCATATTCTCCCCAAACAGTGTAGTATTTTTCATTAAATAATTGAAGGTTTTTGAGATTAATGATTTAGTAGATTGAGTGCACCTACCCTTAATGAACTTAGGTTGTATTTCCTATGTTTTATTTTTTAAAACATCATCTACATGATCCATAATACACATGTTTTATTATGGTATTATGAGATTTTTTTATTTATGTTTTTGAATTATTATGTTTTATCCCTCTCTTCTTATATAATTTATCTTTATTTTATAAAATTATATTCTTGATGTGAATTTCATAGCATATTTTTAAATTCTGGTTTAAAAAGTTGTTTTCACATGGGTATTTTAATTAAATAGGTTACATTCAGTAAATTGTTTTTCTCATTTATTTTTTCTCATTAATAAAGTAAAAAAGGTTAGTTTTTAAAATGTTTATAGAAATTAATTGGATTTATATAATTTGTAATATAAATGTGTCATTAAATAATATAATTCAAACCAGTAATAAAATGATCTATTATTTAAATATTTTAATTAGGAACTGGTTATTGTCACACATATGAAGCTATTTTCTATTGTTTATCTATATTTTAAATAAAAGTTTCAGTACATCTCATGAACACTCTTAGAGCATTGATTGACTTGGGATTTAGTGGTATTTGTTTGTTTATTTATATAATTGTTTTTTGTTCCTTTTAAATGATATGGTAGGTTGATCAACAGGTCATAAAGTGTACTTTCACATAATATTTTCCTAGTTTATCCATTTAAATTATTTATTTACTGCATTCAGTTATTATTATTGGTGAATTTCACTATATATGAGAGTCTAGGAAAGGCAATCGAGTTGATGAATTTGTAGAAGCTATAAAGTGAGTTGAGAGTTTAATTTTGTACCTATATAGGTCTCTATGATTTTTTTATATCTTCTTTATACTTATTTTGTTTATATAATTTTATACTATTTTTTAATCGTGGACATCTGATGTATGTATGTGTCACACCATATTTTTGAGAGAAAACCTATTATGAGTTTACTCTAATTTATTAGATAAAATGTTCCCATTATTTATATACAATTTCTTGGAACTTTTATTCAGCCCTTGGGGATCAATAACACCTCTCAGGTTAGTTGTGAGATGGGTTATGTTCCAAAATACTTGAATCCCGGGCTAGTTCATTACAAATGGTATTAGACCCCAGGTTTTGTGATTGGAGCCTAGTTGTTTTAGTATCACTTTTATTATTTAGGGTGTTTCATTGTATAACTGAGTAATATTTTGTTTTAAATACTTAAGACGGTGGTCATGAATAGGTGTGTAATTACAACTTATCATTAAGATGCTTGAGTTTTAACAGGTTGTTTGGATTTTGTTTTTTGAGTATGAAATGTTATTTAATTGTTATTTATGTTTGTTTTGATGATCACTACATGGAATGAGATTCCTTATTGATTTATTGAATTTTGGGATGTAATAGAATGAATAATGGTGGCATAACTTTGGTTTTCATGTCCTAATAAACCGGGTTGTGACCAAGAGATTGATGTTGAAGATGTATTAGTTATTTTTTCATGATTGGTCTATGGACCAACAAACCATGTGGTTTAATCACGCACGGTTCTACATCCCAATAGGTTTTTATATTTAGACAACCCATGATAATCACTCAATGAATGGGGTGAGTTCATGTGAGTCATATTATATGTTGATGATTTGGATTTTATTTTTGTGTGTCATTGCTTGTCTGAATTTTTGGAAACATTTTTTCGGTTAGAAAAAGGATATTTCATAAAATGTTGGATTCAAAAAAACTGGATAGTTTTTAAAAAGGTGGATTTGTTTTTATTGAAAAATGTTTATTGTAAAATATAATGGTTTTAAAAGTGGTGGTCTAAAATTATTCAAAAAACTAAATATTAGCTTTTATTTTAAAATTAATGTTTAAAATTTTGGGGAAACGAAAATTTTCAAGAAGTGTTAATTTTTTTATGGAATGGTTATTAGAAAAAAAATTGAATTAAAGTGGGTTATATATGGAAATAATTTTCAGTGAATCGGTTTAATTTATAAAATGACTTCATTTGGATTTCAAAGAATATGGAGGTTTAATTTAAAAAATAAATTTTAATTATATGTGTTTCAAAAAATGTGTTTTAAAATATTATAATAGTAATTTGTTAATTTTAATTGAAATATAATTTTCATGATATGTGATTGATGTGCCATGTTTTATCACATTCGGTATTTTAGTTTTTCCCTTAGTTCTATGAACATTTTTGGTTTATGTGTGAAACATGAAATACTTGATTTCATATTTCATGTTATTTGAATTCCACCTCTATAAAATCTTATAAAATGAATGAATTATTTGTTTCAATGTATGAACCTTAAGGTAACTATATTTCTTGTTAGGTGTATCTCTTCTAGTCATTGACCCTACCTGGACTCAATATCAAGTTGTAAGGTTAGGTTATTTATTTCTCTTCAATTTATTTTAAGGTTTCTAGTATCATGTTCTACCTAATTGTTTGAGGATTTAGGTTCATAATATGTGTATTGGAAGATACTAGTTTAGTGCTATAGGAGTTTGTTGATCTTTTATTCTTACTATGATTCTTGGTTTTAATAGTTCCACTTTTAGTGGATTGGGTGTTGATGATATCTTTTTAGGTGTTTTTATACAGTGCTACTTAAGTGGATGAATTTGGGTACTTGTGGGATGTTAGTCATTTTGGGGACCTTTTTCCTCAGTGGAGATCATATTTCTTTGGAGTTTGGTTTTGGTACGTTGAAATTTGGATACCTAGGGATATATTCCTAAGTAACTAGGAATGGTTTTATTTTCATTGAGAATATAAGAGTGATTATTATTTTAGGGGATATTGTGAGATGGTTCATATGTGTATGAGGTCTTATTTTTTCATATGGAGCATGGTGATATTTGTTTAAAAACCACATTGGTTTATGGTTTCAACAGTTCATGGATTTTCTCCTCTTTTTACTATTATTTTTTCCTCACATTTTGATTGTAGGTTTGATTAATATATTAATTTTGGTTCCATTGGGTGTTTTTGTAAGTTTTTCTCTCTTTATTTTGTTTTTTTTATAGTGGGTGTTGTTAAAACCCCATTTTAGATGAAGTCTAAATAGTGGGGAGACTCTTATAGGCCTCATTATTAATGAGTCATGATTTCCATTTAAGGTTACTTGAATTATATATGGAGATGTTAAGTGTTTAATAAAGATATTCTCTATTGATATTTGGGGCTTGGGTTGGTGGTCTCACCCATTAGGATTCATTCTAATTTATTCCTACATATTTCCTCATTCTTGAGGTATTATAATTTTAAGTTCCTTACTATCTATCAACCTTTCTCAATGCATTTATAAGGAAGAGAAAGTTATATTGGGGATATTTTAACACCCTATAATTTATTTATCTATTTTTTTAATATTATTTTATATTATTTTGAGTCATTTTGAGATTTAGATTGTTTTATACTTCAATTTTTTTAAAAAAAATTAATGATTTTGGGAGTCACATGGGTTGTGCATGATAATGAGTAACCATGAAAAAATGATATGAATGGGCTTGTTAAGTGTAAATTTATTTTTTATGTGGTTAGTAAATGGATTTCTATAATTTCTAGCGTCTTAGGAGTAACTATGAACAATATATTTGTGTAACCATTGAGTATCACATAGTCACCATACAATTTGGAAAACTATATTTTTTTTTTAATATCCCAATCTACCTTCTTAAACCCCTCCATTCATTGAAAACCCCCTTGGATGAGCCCCTTACCATTATAGAATCCACCCTCATTTTGTCTCCCACTCTTATAGAGATTGTATCATGCTCAATTTATAATTCTTGGTTGTATCCCCATGATAGAGTCTTCTCTCCCTTTATTTCTCTATTTCCTCATGATTTCTCCCTCCCCTCTTATTATACATGGTTCGTCTGAAAAATAGGGGTGAAGGGTTGAATAATTTTTTATTTTCTCCCTATATATAGGGTTGATGTCTGATATTATGGTCATCTTGATCCAGTTATTGAATTCTTAGACCTTCCTCTATTTATTATTGGTATGTTTTCCCATGTTTAAGGTTTTAAATTTTGGAATATTTATTGATTTCTGTTTAAACATAAATTTTAGCTACCCATTGATATTATTTTATGTTTTCATGAATTATATTAAAATTAAAAAAAAGTCTCCCTTGGTTTCCATTGAATGTGATGGACCTTTATTTTGAAAAAAATGATTTAGATTTATCTGAAAACTACCTTGGACACCTAATGTTTAATAAAATTATGTAATGGTTATTACATATAAGTTTTGATATTATAACATTTTTTAAGTCATTAAATTAAATTCTCAATCGTAAAGAAAATTTTACATGGAAAATCAAGTAATACTTGAAATTTTATGTAACAATAAATTGTTTTAAGATTTGTTTTGAATAAAAATGTTGGAATTTCAAATTGTATTTTGATATATCTAGTGGTTTAACACATATACATGGGTATAAATATATATATCTATATGTAAAAATTCACTTAAAAATATGTGAATTTTTGTAATGAGATACATGTCTCTGTGTGTGTAGATGTACGTGAGTATAATAAGAAAAATGGAATTTTCATATTTACTCCTGATGTTTGACATTAGTTTTAAAAAAAATTCAATATGGGACTCTAGTACTGGTTTATGTAATATAATTTAAATGAAATTTTTAATTTTTGAAATAAATATAAGGAATTTTATATATTATTTTTTGAGTTATTGTCTTTTAAATGTCCCTTGTGATTAAAAGGGTAAATTTCATGTTTCATTTCAATGTTTAAACTGCTTAAGTATTTTTTTTGAAAGAAACATTATGTTTAGTGATTAAAGTGGAACTATTTTCAAAACTCATTGGAACCCTAAGTACATTGGTAGTTTTCCTATATAATATTAGGCTCATCCCACTAGTTCTTCTATCATTCTAACTATTGCAATAGTTGTGTACCCATTCCACCGGCTGAGGATGTGAATATTCCATCAGGTCGATGTAGCAGTTTCATTCCCTAATTGATGGTATCCCAAATTATTTTTGTATAAGTTTTAGTTACCCTATACATAGTTGAATTAGGTTTATTTCACATGTTTCATATTCTAAATTATCACCCATATGATCTTTTCTACACCAATTTTAATATAGTACTATCAGTATCATTTATTTCTATTTTAGTTTTACTATGTTTTCTCCCACTCTTCAATGAGATTTTATCATTATATAATAAAATTTCTCTTTTAAATGTAATTGTGTAAAATATTTTTAATAGTTAGTTTAAAAAATTATTTTACAAAATAATCATATTAGTTAAGCATGCTACGATATGTATTTTTTCATAGCGATTATTTTCATTTATGGAAAATAAAAAAAGAAAAGTTTATTAAAGGGTTCAGAATAATGATTTGGATTTATTTGGTTTATAATAAAAACATATATTCAAAAAAATTAGTTCAAAATAGAACTAAATGTATCTTTTATTTAAATATTATTATTGGGGATTAGTTATTCACATGCTTATAGATCTATTTATTCGTTCCTATGTATCGTTTTAGTTGAGGTTTGATTTCAATTTATGACTACTCTTAGATCATTTATTGACAAATATTAAAATATTAGTTATTCATTATATTTATCACGTCATCTAGTTATGAATATTAAATTATTTTTTAGGATGTTTGACCATCTGTATCCCTTTAAATCATTTCTTTACTGATTTCAATTCTCGTTATTGATGGATTTCACTATATATGGGTGGCCATAAAATGTATTGGAGTTTCTATATGTATAATAACCTAATATTATTAGAAATGGATATTACAACCTTCTAAATAAATATTTATTACATTATACAAGAACATTTTTTAGGAAAATAATATTTTAGTGAATTTGGAATCATGGAACACAAACATCTACTATAGTAAAAGATCTTTAATGTTTCTCACAAATTTCATCGCCTTTGGTACCCCTACTTAATAAATTTCCTCATAACCTATGGAAATGAAAAATAATAAAGGTTTATCTCATATTCATAGTAATAGTAAACATGGAATATATCAATTTATTATGTTATGAAAGCATAATATAAGAAATATGGGTATGTGATCAGGATTAATGTTTATACCCAACCTGTCATGGATCATAAACATGATTCATGTCATAAAACAATAACATTTTAAAAGACAGGAATCATAAGAATGAAACTTCATCATCAAGCCGTCATAAACCATACGTTATAGTCATAAGTGAGTTTGGAATCATCATAACTATAAAAAACATTTTCAATTTTCAATTTTAACTTCCAAGACTCTCAGATCAAGCCTTATCACCTGTTTACCAAAATTAATCAATCTCATTGACCTGTTTCTCTTAAATATTTCAAGAGATATAATTCATTACCTAATTTATTGGAGATAGATATAGGTGCCACTTTTCAATTAATGAATACTATATATATGTGTTCTATAGGACAAAAAATCATTCGTCACATCAGAATTCGTAAAAAGAAATGAGTTACATAAAGACATCATCATAACATAATTCATGGAAAAGAAATATGTTCCATAAATATCATAACATCCTAAACATAAACCATTTATAAAAAGAATAAGAATTTTATCATTGGTTAATATCCCTATAAAATAATTAGTAAAATAAATATAAGTTATCATAGATGAGAAAAAAATGGAAAGATCACATGAAATATTTATTGAGGAAAATATCCTTTCCCATATGAAATTTTATTTTTTAAGAGTCGTTAAATTATAAAGGAAAAAATATTATTTGAAAAAAAACCTTGTAATATTTTATATGAATCATAAAATAATAAATTTTTTAGGATGGTGAAAAATCCACTCATGTCATCTGATTTAATAAAACATTCTTCCAGTGATTTTGTTGAAAAATTAATAAAGATCCTTATTTAGAAAGTGACAAAAATATTATTCTCAAAACATTTAATAAGAACACAAATATAGGTCAAAATAAATTTATAAATTCATATGAGAATAGTAAAACCTAGTTCTAATATCATTTTACAAAACATATTATGGAAGATAACTATTCCCCAATAAAGATTTAAAATGAAACAATCCTGAATATTGATGAGATTGTGAAAGAAACCCTTACCAATTTATAATCATTATAATTGTATTCCCCATAAAATAAAGAAAATTATATTGATATGAAAATACCATAATATTAAGAATAATACTCATAATATACATTCAAGGTAATTATATACACCACACGTAAGAAACAAGCAGTGTATAAGGCATGTGTCCCATAGAAATAAATGTTTGGAAAAAATATCATACCTCGAGTCTTGAATTTATTTTTTCAAGTTGAAACCGATATTATAATAAATATTTATTTATTATAAATTTATTTCATAACCATATATCTATTATATCATTTATTATTTATTTACAACATCTTATCACCTATTTATTAATAATTTGTTATTAAAATCACTGTTCAAGGTGATAACTGCTTTGTTTTCAAGTCATGTTTCGGTTTGGAAGTCCCAGTCATTATACATTAATCATGGTTTCATTATTACAATGTTTTTAATCATTTAATAAAAATAATATATAATAATTACATAAATATTTATAATAATTCATAAAATTAGATATAGAAAAATGAATTATATCTTTCATGAAGATGGTCGGTCATATGTATGCATGAACACTGTTTCCATTTGTAATGTAATGAAATGAAAAAAAAGTTAAAAAAATAATAAACCTTTATATAATAATTATTATGTTATATATATATATTATATTTTCATAAAAACATATTTCCTTCCATCTATGGAAAATATAGATGTAAAAATTACATCACATCGTGGAGATGGTAATCCATATGTATGCACGAGCTATGTTATCATTTCCCAAAAGATTAGGTGGTAAAAATTAGATATTATATTATAATTAAATAAGAATAAATATTTCATAAATATCACATATAAGCATTAAACCTATAATAATTATAACTCATAAAATCTGGTGATGGAAAATGAATTGTATCACTACATGGAGACTATAAGACGTATGTACGGATTAGTAATACTTTCACTTCTTATTTCATAGGAAAGGGGTTGTATAATGGTGTGTTAATAATCAAAATAGAATTTAATAATATTTAGGATTATGTATATATTTTATTATGATATATATCATAGATTAATAGTATGTATAGAAAAGTATAAAAAGTAAATGATTGGTTAGAGTGATTACCTCTTCTTTGGAACGTCTCCCTTAGATCTTTTCAAAAGAACACTATAGTTGGTCATTTGGGAATAAAATTAACTCTAGAATGTGTATATGAATGTTTAGAATATAATTGTTAAGAGTTTGGTCGATATATACAACTTAAATAGGTTAAATGAGATGATGGTGGAGGTTTTCTTTTATAATGAAGGTGAGGGGAAATTTTGGAATTTCTCAAAAGATTAAATTATAATAAATTTAATGTCAATGAAAATACATTAAAAGGGAAATTTATTGGAAGTAAATTTGGGATAGGGTGGTAATATCATCAAAAACGATATTTTAAAAAAAAATTGGTGTAATTTTAAACCTTATCATTTTGATTAAGCCTTAGTTAACCAATTTTAATTTTCACTATGGTAACAAATTTCCCAATATTAAAAGGTTTCTATTTTTACCTATAAGATGACATTTGAAAAATAAATGGTTAATTTATGATATTTTAGACCACAATTTATCCAATTTGTCCATATTTTTCATTTTTATGTTGTTTTACTAATTTAATAAAATATTATTTTCATAAAATATCATTAGTGTCAATTTTAAAACTATTCATTACATTAACTTTAAAAAAAATAAATACACAAATATAAATAAGAAAAAATTATTTTAATAGAGTCATAATATGTCATATTTATCTATAAAATTATTTTATCACCTTAATTAATTCAAATTATATCTCATTCAATATTTTTTTAATGTTAATTAATTGATTTTTTCATTAATTGAATAATTATTTCAATATCATTATGTAATTATTTATGATAATTTTTTTTCTCTAAAAATTAAAAATAAATTTTCATGATGAAGATAAACCAATTATATTTCATAATAATATATAAATTCTATAATACCTTCTATTTAGCATTATATTCAAATTGTTATACTTATTAAAAGTAAGAGTTTGACATTTTGTCACCCCTCTTTATTTTAATAATATCTAAGTCATTTTCATAGTCAAGTGTCCATTAAAAAATTAAATTTCAAACCTTTAGTTTTAAGGGTCTCTTTTAATTAATAAAATAATATTTGGGAATGTTTTGGGGTAGTTGTCTAATATTTATAATATTATTTTTACCCTTAACTACACGATTTACCCTTAACCATGGTAATAAAAATTAATAAAGTTACTGTTCGTATTATCAAGAAATAAAAAAGACCAATTTAATAAATTTATAACTTTTGATTCAAAATTAGGAATAAATTTTTAAAAATTGAAAATAAATAAATATATAAAATTAAATTATAATTAATTTCATATATGGGGTGGGAAAATAGTTTTTTAATGTGAAAATGTTCAAAAGATTGAAATGTTTTTATATCCAGATTCAAAGTGAAATAAATTAAAATGACCGAAATTATATTAACTAATAAAAAATTGGTATAAATATTATTAAAACCAATAATATAATATAATTTAACACCAAAAATTATTTAGACAAAAAAAATTGTTTTAAACTAATATTTTGAATTTTATATTATTAATCAAAACACGAAACTTATCAGAAAAACACCAAAAATTCAACTATAATAAATTTTGATTTACCACATACAAATAATAAATTTATTTTATTTTTGAATATAATTTATAAAATTTTCAATATTTTTTTTAAAATAAGTATTCCATTGAAATGTGGTTATAATAATTTTAGAAAAAAATATTGTTTTTAAGCATAAAATTTGATGTATTTTTATATTATGTATAGAAAAAACATATAATGGATGTTAAAAATTATACTGAATATTATATATATATATATATATATCATTAATATAATCCAAAAAGATTAATTTTTTTATTTTATTGGTAAAAACACACTATTGTTCATTTGAATAGTTTTTTAGAAAAACATTTCCTTTTATTTTAAAAATGGTTTTATTTTCATTTATAATTAATTTATCACAAAATAATTAATTATATATACCTTTAAAAACAATATTTTGTTAATTTATTTAATCATTTTCATTCACATAATTATATCATCTAGTTTATAATTATTTTCATAAAATAATTGCAATAAATAAATGATGTTTCTTTGAAACACAGTGTGGCTTGTAACTCAAGCTAAGATGGTATTCTATATAACCCAAGACATCATAGAAATAAAATAATTTTGAAATAAGATATTTCATAAACAATTCTGGTTGTTACATTCTACCCCTTATAATTAATTTCTCCCTCCAAATTTTTAAGATTATCATATGTAAAAGTTTCTTTCATAGAAACAAACATTGTAAAAAATGAATAACAAAAAACCATTTAAAAAGGGAAAGATAGAAACATAATAGTTACCAAAAGTAACTCATCACTATGTTTCCACATTGGATAATATATGAGGAATGTAAAAACATGGACATGGAATTGAAATCTGACTATCATGTTTTGAATGAGAGTAATAGAGTACATGGCTAAGATAATGTTAATAATAAAAAATACATAACCCAAAGAGTCTTGAAAATAGTCATTGATATCATCGAGAATGATGATAACAGGTCCAAATTTTATTTCAAGAACCTTTTCCAAAAGTTGAATAATTTTCATGTCAAGATATACTTACTTGATTTCATCTCAATCTTTTCCTTTTTATACGCCTTCATTAATTTCCAGTTCATCTATTTCCCCAAAAAAATGAAGGTGAGTTTTTCATTCCTAAGATATTAACATATCATGAGATCCATAAATATGTTTATAGCTCATTCCATATATCTTTATCACAATAAAATTGTTCTCACAAGTTATCTAATATGAATAAATCCTCATATGGTGGAATATAAATAATCTCAAATACATTCAATGTTTAACATAAAAGTGTTTAACACAAATCATTTCATAATTGGATAACCCTGTAACCATATCTAAAAATTAATGGTAAAAATTTTAGAAATAAGGTCACTAAATTTCCAAAAATCAGATTATCATTAATCCCCCAAACAACATGATGGAGCTCTTAATGTTTAACCACTAAACATGTGAAGACCGTTATCATGTATTCTATTAAAATATTTCAATATCCTGAATTTCCAAAAAACCTTACTGAGACATGCATTATTTCAAAAAATTAACACATTACTCATACCATAAATTTAAAAATTCTATAAACAAAATCCATGATATCATAAATCACCTTTTAATAATATTACTGGTCAATCCCAAAATAAATAATACTATATTGTTTATTTTATCATAATCAAACATATATTTATCTTATTATCCCAATATAATGCACAGATTAAGTGTTATAATTCCCTTCTAATATCACCTTACCATCTTATTCACTTTTCATGGTTATCAGTACCATTCAAAAATATTCGTTAAAATCCTTAATAAATACAATTGTGGACTAATTCTTAAATATATCATTATTACATAACACCGTAGAAGTTTTTCTATAGAATATTTACTGAATTCTATTACTTTAATACTCAATCATCCCACCACTTCATTAGAATACTTCAAATCAAAAATATTAAGAGTAGGAGATTTCCAATTGTCTTTGGCTTTAAGAGGTTTTTGGTGTAGATTTCCTATTGTCGTTGCATTAACCATCATATTCACTGCCTTTCGATATTCAATTGCTTTATTTCATACCTTTCCACATTTAAATAACCACATAGTTATATTCAAACACTTTCCTTGATGTGTCTTCCCATATTTCTAGAATGTATATGGATGCAATTTCTTCCCACATGTGATTTATTCAAGTTTTCATGAAACTTGATCTTTATTTTATTATCAAACTCATGGTAATTGTGGGTATCTCAAATTTTTGTTTCCAATTTGAGTGAACACTGAACAATTTATTCATAGGTACTAAAGTCTCTTATGGATAATTCCTTTTTGAGACTTGGTTTTAAGACCTATAAGAATCAATCATCCTTACTCTCTAGTTGGATGATAATTCCCAAAGCATACCTTGAAAGTATTGTATAATTTTCTTCATAGGTTCCAACCTATTCATCGTCCTTTTGATCTTAAATTAAGGAATTTATTTTCCATTTTTTTATGAGTAATTAAATGAAATTACTTATTAAAAAATAATTTCTTGAACTCATCCCATTACATGTATTCAATTTTACCCTATTTAATAGAAATTTTGATAATATTCCACCATTTATATATTTCACCTTTGAACCAATAGATATCTAAAATGAATTTCTCTTGTTCTGAACATTGGAGAATGGAAAATGACTTTTCCTTCATTATAATCCATTTATTATCCACTATAGGATCTTAAGACCCACTCAAATAAGGTTGATGTTACCTTATAAAGGACTCAATAGAGTGGTGTTCCCTTGTTTTCTCATTTGAAAGTCTAGCATGGTATATATCTTAAAAAAGTTCTCTGAGAATAGCACTATGATTTTTCATTCCTAATCCCATAATATTTGGTTGATTAGGATGAAAATCATTACATTTCCCATCACATTCATTATTAACATGATTCTTTTGGGTTACATCCACTAACTAAAACTATAAATTATAGTGTGATAAACACTAATCATAATGGTAAAACCATATAATCAAGGGAAATTACTTATAAAATTTCAATATATGATACCTTAGTGTTAATACTAGGTTATTCATGATCATTAAAAAACTATAGTATTGTAACATATATTTAGACATATCCTTATAGATCTTTTGAAGGTTTTATCATCCTAGTTTCTAAAGGATGACAAACCTTTTCTTGGATACCAACTATAAAAATACAAGCCTTTCATACATGGATATTAAATCTTTTTAGTTGAATATTAATTAAATTAAATAAACAAATTTATTATGACTATAATATTTAAGTTCCTTTAGAAACATGGAACACAAACTTCTAGTATAGTGAAATAACTTTAATTTTTCCCACAAATATCATCCCCTTTAGTACCCGTACATAAAACCTTATTTCATAACCTGTGGAAATGAAACATAAGAAGAGGGTGATCTTAGATTATCCGAAAGTGTAAAAATGGAAGATATCAATTTATTAACTTATGAAACCATAATATGTTAAATATGTGTATGTTATAAGGATAAAAGTTTATACCCATCCTATCATGAATTATAAACATGATTCATGGAATAAAACATTGATATTTCAAAAACATGAATCATAAGAATGAAACATCATCATAAATCTGTAATGAACCATAATTTAAAGTCATAAATGGCTGTGGAATAATAATTAGTAAAGAAAACAATAATAAGTATAGAAATTTTTTTTGGAAAGATCACTTGAAATAATTCTTGAGGAAAATATCATTCCCCATATGAAATCATTTACTTAACATCCACACAATTATATAGGAAGAAATTTTCTTTTAAAATAAACTATTAAGATTCTAAATGAAGATTAAATGATTTAATATTTCTTGATATAAGAAAATACACTCATTTTGTATAATTATAAAAACATTTCTTCTGTATTTTTATCAAAAAAACAAAAAGAGCCTTGTTTAGATGACAACAAAAATTTTATTTAAAAAAAATTAAAAAAATTAAAATATAAGTAAATATATGTTTAAATATTCATATAATAATATAAAAAACTTTTAGAAAACATTTTTAGAAAATATGTATGTGTAATATAAATATTCTCTAAAGGAGATTTAAAATGAAACAATCTTGAATATTGATGAGATTGTAAAATAATTCCTTACCAATTTATAATCAGTAAAATCGTATACCCCATGAAAGAAATGAAATTATGTTGGTATTAAAATAACATAATATTAATAATAATACTCATAAAATATATTCATTGGTATTATATACACCACATAGAAGAAATAAGTAGTGTATAACATATGTGTCCCACAAAAATAAGTGAGACAAAAATACCTTACCTCAAGTCTTCAATTTATTTGTTCCTACTGAAACCAACTATATAATAAATATGAATTTATTATACATTTATTCCATAAACATATATATAATATCAATTATTATTTTCTTTAAGTGTATTGTCACCTATTTATTAATATTTGTTTTTTATTAAAATCACTATTTGATGCGATAACAACTTCGTTTTCCAAACATGTTTCAGTTTGGTAGTCTTGATCCTTCTGATTTAATCATGGATTCATTATTACCCTAATTATAATCATGGTAGAAACATAATATATAATAATTAAATACATATTTTTAATTATTCATAAAATTAGAGATAGAAAAACAAATTACAATGTTCATGGAGATGGTAGGTCATACGTACGAATGAGCATTAATTCATTTTTTCATCTAATGAAATGGAAGAAGGTAAAAAATAATTCACATTTACATAATAATTATTATGTTAAATATATAATATATGTTTATAAAAACATCCTTATTACCATCTATGTAATATATAGATGAAAAATGAATCGCATCGCATCGTAGAGATGGTAAGCCACAGGTAACCACGAGCAATTTTATCATTTCCCAAATGATAAATTGGTAAAAATATAGATATGGGATTATAATTAAATAATTATAATTATACCCTAAATATAATATAATAATATTAAACCCATAATAATTCATATTCATAAAATATGTTGATGGAAAATGAATTTTATCACTATGTAGAGATGGTAATTCGTACGTATGCACAAGCGATACTTTCACTTAATGTTCTATGTGAAAGGGGGTGTATAATGGTTTGTTCATAATCATAATAAAATTTCATCATATTTAAGACTATTAATTTATTATTTTATTATATATATCTTATATTTAGTGGTTGTGTAGAAGAGTAGAAAAAGTGAGTGATCTGTTAGAGTGATTACCTCTTCTTTGAAATGGATTCTTAATATATAATCTAAAGGACTCTAGGGTTGGTATTTTGGGAAGCATATCACCTCTATAATGTGTATAGGTAAGTGTAGGAGAAAATGTTCCGAATTTGGTTTGAGATATAAGAATAAAATAGGCGAAATGAGATGAGGTAGTAGGTTTCCCATTATAATGAAGGTGAGGGGCACTTTTGAAATTTCTCCGAAGATTAATTTATAACAAAGTAAATATCAATACAAATACCTAAAAATATAAATTGATTCAAATATAATATGGTATATGGTGTAAATAGTTTAAAATAATATATTTTAGACAATTTTTGTTTTTATTTTAAACCTTATCATTTTGATTGACCCTAATTTAACCTATTTTAATATTAAATATGGTAACAAATTTTTCAATATTAAAGGATTGATATTTTAACTTATAAAGAGTAAATTGAGTGATAAATAGTAACTATATGATATTTTAAACAATAATTTATCTAATTTATCTTTATTTTGAATTTTTATTATTTTAAACTATTTTAATAAAATATTATTTTCATAAAATATCAGTACTGTTAATTTTGATATTATTTATTACATTGACTTTAAAAAAATAAATCCAGTAATATAACTTCAAAAAATCATTTCAGACACACCTAATCGTTTATATTAATCTATAAAATTCTTCTAGAATATTAATTAATTCAAAATATATCTATTTTAATATTTTTTAATGTCACTTAATTGAGTTTTCATTTATTGGATAATTACTCCATCATCATTCTATAATTATTTATGATAATTATTTTTTCAGTAAAAAATAATATAAAATCTTGATATATATGAAAATTTTATCTTTCATAATAATATATAAATTCATTAACATATTATATTTAACCACATATTATTATTTTATACTTATTAAATGAAAGATTGTGACATTCTGTCACTCTTTTGGATTTTAATAATATCTAAGTCGGTTTCATGGACAAGTATCCATTAAAAATATTAAAATTATAACCCTAGGTGTTAAGTGTTTAATTAAATTCATCCAATAAAATTTATTAATGTTTTAGGTTAGTTTAATAATATTTATATTTTTTACCATTAGTTACCTGATTTACAATTAACGGTGGTAATAAAATTACTAAAGTTACTATTTATATTGTCCAGAAATAAAAGGACATATTTAATAAATTTTGACCTTATTATTCCACATATGTAATCCATTTTAAAAAATTTAAAACACATAAATTGATAAAAATAATTTAAAATTAATCATGTAGATGGGTTGAGAAAATTGTTTTTAAAGATAAAAACGTTCAAAATGTTGAAATTTTTATATCCAAATTCAATGTAACAATAATTTAAAAAGAATAAATTATATTAACTGATATATAATTTAGATAATTATACTTTATTACAATAAAAAATATAATTTAACACTATAAAATGTTTAGATGAAAAATTCATTTTCAATTTAAATTCATTAATTTTCACTATTCATCAAAACATGAAACTTATCATAAAAATAAAAAAATACAACCAAAGAAAATTTTGATACAAAAATTTCAAAGATAAAGTTTTGTTTTTCAAATATAATTTATAAAAGTGTTAAAATTTAGTTTTAAAATAAGTTTTCCATTGAAAGGTGATTATACTTCTTTTAGAAAACAATCATTTTTAAGTATAAAAATTATTTTAGTTTTATATTTTGACTATAAAATACATAATATGAATGTTAAAAATTATATTTAATATTATATGTATATATATATATCAATAATATAATCCAAAAATATTAATTTTTTTTATTTTATGTTTATAAAACACATTTGTGCGCTTTTAAATAGTTTTCATAAAAAACATTTCCTTTTAAAAAGGGTTTTATTTTCATTTATAATTAATTGGCCCTAAAACAAATAATTATATATACATTTATAAACCATAATTTCATAATTCAATTAATCTTATTCATACATGTCATTCTAACGACTGGGTTATAATTATCTTCTGTAAATCATTAGTATAATAAAATGATTTTTCATAGAAACTCTATGTTATTTGAAATGAAAGATATGATGGTGTTTCATGTAACGCAATACATGAAAGAAATAAAATTATTTTAAAAAATATCTATTCCATGAAAATGTTGATGTGTTGCAACATGAGAGAGAGATATAATGTGAGATTATAGTGTATTTTTTTACATGTTTTTTCTGCTTTTCTTTGGATATATTTTCTTTATTCTACTCATATTTATATTGTATTTTATTGTTTGTTTTTATCATATATTCTTGACTTATAGGTAGGTCATTCCATATTTTTGAGAGATAATACGTTGTGCATTAATTATGATTTAATTGTGGAATCATTCACATTATTTTTATTTGATTCCTTGGTTCTTGTCACCAACCCATGGGGATCAAGAATTCCCCTCATGTTTGTAGTGAGTTAGTTTGGGTGTTGGTTTAGGTAGAAACTCATGCTAATTCGTTAACAATATTAATACCTAAGACCACATATCTCATTTATCTTTAACATTACATCCCATGGTGATTTTATTTCACTATGGTGTGGTTTCTTAAGATAATAACCAATTATTTCAACTCGTGTAAAACAACATATGTGAAATTATTTCATCTCTTTGCATTAGTTACTACTCTAAAAATTATTTAAAGAAAACAACATGGTTATCTTAATGAACATGTCACATCTATTGATGTTCCATCCCTAATCTTTTTCTCCTCCATTGTGACCAAAATGGGTTGCACATACCTCAAGCATGCCTCCCTATATTCTAGAGATTATCGACAAGTAATTAGTGTCTATGCAAAAAGTGGGTAGACTATACCCAATTTGAAATAGATATCCATAAATCCCACTGAAAAAAATAAATTAAATATAATCACATAAAAATATAAACGTAAGAAACCATAGATAAATTTCAATAATAAGAAAATAATAACACAAATTCTATAGTAGAATGAGTTGCAGTAATTCCATGCATGCATACAAAGGAAAATAAGATCTCATGCAAGAATATCACATACTGAGCACCCTAAAAATACATAAGAGTCTAGATATAACAACAAAACCTTTCCTTACTTTATTCCTAATCCTATCTCCATGATCCTTTCTATCTCCATAACTTAACCATCCGAATTCGGTCCATGCCCTTAGATTTTACTTTAGACATGAGGTCTTCTCAAGTACAAAATTTTTATGGATGCTTGGGAAGGGTATGAGTATAAATCAGTAGTCCATTACCAACACTCTCCCTAAATATATATATTATATGAAAGACCATGTTCAATTTGATATGCTTGAAAATATAATAAAAATTTATGGCTATGAAAAGAAAACATGTCATGCCTATGAGATCTCCTTGGACACCCGGTGTCATGAATACCTACTTCATCCAGTGTCAGAGTGTCTCTAAACATATCACATAACCATCGAATGGGAATATTGTCCCATGTCATAGTCAATGGGTATGATTCTCTATCATTATATTGTGACCAATAAAATTAAATTACATCCCAATGGAATATCCATTTGAGTTCATATCATCTTTATAGTAATGTAATCTTCAATATATGGGAAACACATCCTAATAAAACAAATACAACTATCGGCATAGTATTACTAGGAAATCCCATTCAAGAAGAAGTCCAACATCAACCACATCACTAAAATATTTTATAACATCCCCTTGAAATCGGAATCATTAATACATGAGTTTTATATCTTGATAAAATATTCACAAGTATGGGAATAGAGTCTTAAATAAAATATATAAATATGAATTCACTTACTGATCAAAACATTAAGATAGGGAATAACATACTTATCCTTGTGTATAATCATATTAGGGAAGATTTTCCCTATTATCGAGCCACAACGTATGATAGCGAACATAATGTCCCACAACAATCCACTATTCTATGAGTATCTCTCTCATTTCCTCTAAAGCCTCACATCATGTGTCATACATTCCACTTTCAAGTGAAATAATTAACAGTTTGGCATTAAATCTTGATCATCTCACCCCCTTCCTAGGAAGTAGCACCTAATGGTAAGTCTATACAACTTCTAATGTAAATATTATATCATAGGGAATTTGGTCCTAAGAATCTCATCCCTTTCCATGGAAATATCACAACATGGTTACTACATCCAACTTCCAATGGAAATAACAAAATGTTAGGAATTCTATCCCATTCTAAATGTCATCTAAACTGTATGGGTAATGAATTCCACATCTTGGTAGGTATTATGCCCCAACACTATCAAAAAATGTCCATGGTCAGTGATCTTATCACATAATAATCATAGAATCTATGGAAACAAAACAAACTCATATATGTGAAAGGAATCCCTAGTTCTAGGCCATAACATGAGTGGAAAGGGGATGAACACCCACCCCTTGCTCCATTCATATAATCAAAAATGGATAATAAGGTATCACTAATAATCCATTAAGGTCCAGATTAACACTAACCTCAAATAGATAACACATATCCTATATAAGAAAGGCTATGGGAACCTATTTTAGGTGTTCTATATCATAATATTTGAAGGCAACATCACTTTTAGTCTAAGATTCCATAATACACATTACTTTAATATCACACCAAGGCCTTCAGTTACCATGGAATCAAATCACCTTAAAAGGGAAATCCAAAAAATATCTATCTTAGCAAAAAATCTCTCTTAAACAATGGAAGGAATATTCCAAGTCATTGCATACATAGAAAATTAGAATTTACAAACCTATCCTATGACTAAGGAGGAAAACGGTACCCATGAAAGAACTTAATAATCATTCCATTACTCAAAGGAAGACCCAATTTGTAAGAATCTGGTTCTACTTCTTGAGGTACGAGTTTCTTCTATTCCTTTTTCCTTAAGTGTTATTGATAAAATAAGGAAAATAGGGAAAAATCCCAAATTTTGTGGGTACATGTCGTGTACTTTTCTACACACCGTGTAGTTTAGTTGTGTGGGAAGAGTACATAGGGAGTGTAGGCCTGTCAGTGATGAAGGGTGTAAAACTGATTACACGCCATGTACATAGTATATATACACCGTCAAATAAGTCGACAAGTGAATAGTAAGGCAATGGGAGTAGCCGCCAGTGGAGCAACAATACACACCGTGTATTTAAAAATACACAGCGTGTAATCATGTCGACAGATGAACAGTGAGGCGGTATAAAGTGGCCGCCAGAGAAACAGTTAAAAATGAAAAGTTCATGTCGTGTAGTTATTTTTTTCGCTTAAAACTGGATTTAGCCTCCTCTTTCAATAGAGGAAGCTTAGAACTCATTTGGAGCGTGGGAGAGGAGGCCGGAGCTTGGAGGAGATCCCGACCACACACCGGAACTCAGATTCCTTCGTTGATGGTCTTGTTTGAACCGTGCGGGTGAGTTCTTCACTCTTCTTGAACCATTCCATCCAATTATTTCCCGAGGGGAAGTTATTTGAGTTTTAAATGGTGAAATTTTATCCCAGATCTACGCCGTTATCGGGTGTTTCGGGAGGCTTCATTCGCGTATACTGATCAGAGGATATCAATGTAGGTAGTCTGGTGTTTAATCCCAACTGTCATTTTGTTTTTGTGTGCCGTTGTACTACGCGCACATGTTTGGTGTGTCGTATGGATGAGGCATTGACTGATAAAATGCCTAGAATTGCATAGGTAATTTAATTAATATGTATAAACAGCTATGTTAGATCATTTCTTTGATCCAGGGCCACCCCGTGGGTGCTGTGCCCTTTTTTAGCTGTTTGGCTATGATACCGGAGGGTATGCCATGATTATAACATGCTTTGAGTTTTTTGAGAGGAAACATATGTGAAATGCTAGTTTATGCTTTCGTATCGGCCTGATTACTTGCTTTTTTTTCTATTCACCTGAGGGAATGGCCTGAGGGAAAGGTTTTATTTTCCTGAGGGCAAGGTTCTATTATCTTGAGGTAAAGGCCTGAGGGAAAGGTTTTATTTGCTTGAGGACAAGGCCTGAGGGAAAGGATCTAATAAGCCTGAGGGCTTGGTTCTAATTCGCCTGAGGGTGTGGTTTTCATTATCCTGAGGTTGTGGTTCTGATTAACCTGAGGGTGTTTTTCTATTTTGCTTGAGGGTGTGGTTCTAATTAGCCTGAGGGCGTGGTTCTGATTAGCCTAAGGGAATGGTTCTGTTAGCCTGAGAGCAACATTTCTTATGCTTGAGGACACTGTTTACTTTGAATATTCACTATGGTGATTTCTGATGTTATACCAACCAAGCTAAAGAATAGGCTTAGAATTGTTTAAATAATAATTAAATGTAAATAGAACTGGTTGGAGTAGCTGATTTTGAGTACTTCCTAGTTTACTGCATTTCATTACTACACACTACTGTTGCACCTTTTCACTGACAGTTGGGAACGGTCCTTTGGTGGTTGCCTACTGGGACTTATTTATCACACCCTATTTGGGTCATGTATTAGTCCCAAACAGATTATATTGTTGCAGGTGTTGATAAGGGAAAGAGTCCCTATACTGGTACTTGATGTTGCAGAGGAGTAGGATAGCATGGGACCATACTTAACCTTGCGATGCTGCGGAGTTCCTGTTGCGCTGTTTTGTTTTTCTTTTTTATATTTTTCCATTGTACTGTATTGTTTCAGATTGTAGTGTTCCTATTTTGGATACTTTCTTAGACTTAGATACATACTGCATCATCGTATTTATATGATTGTTGTTATCTTTTACTTCTGTATTGTTTTCCATTTCATCTTGGTATTGTTTACTGCTTCCTCTTTTTGTATGCTTATATTTTGTTCTACTAAACTACACTTTGAAAAATGAGGGCATAGTTTCCCCACTATCATACATCGGCCCTCGCTTCTAGTCGGAAGCCTCTGGAGTTTGGGAAAATGTTCTTGAGGTCATGTGACCATCCGGGTTTGGGGACCCATTGAGTGTCACCCGGATCCGGGATGTAACAAAGTGGTATCAGAGGACTTTTCTTTTCACTAAGTTATTTTATTATTTGGCGATGATATAAATATATTGACTGTTAAGGATTTAGTAATAACTGTGCCAGGGAGTATCTACCCCATGTAGAGGTAAAGGCAGGATTTCCTCGAGTTAAATTTTGATTTTATGTTTATGATTATTATAGTTGATTTGATTTTCACTATTTGGTGATGCACTTGTGGTGTGATATTTATATTTTTATACTTGGATTCTATTTAGTTGAAACCTGATGAGATGAGGGTATTCCATCCCATTCATCATTTAGGCACATGTTAGAATCACATGTCATGCATAGTTTTCATGTCATGAAGGTGCATTAGAAATTCCATATTGTTGTGATAGTCGTTGTGCTAGAATTGCATGAAGTTGTGATAAATGCCTTGATAAAATTCCTAGTATTTAATAGGGTATTGTTATGTAAGGTCTTGAAAATGGATTCCAAACATTGATTAATGAGGAGTATGGGCCCTCATCAACCAGAATTTGGTGGATCATCGACTTGTTTAGTTTTTTATTACATGAATAAGATGTCAATATCTTATTCTTAGGGAGTATGGGCCCTCATGAATAGTAATTTGGCACTTAGGTGTTGGTTTCAGTGTTTTCTGGGCTCCTGAGTAGTTTCTAAGGATTACTTTCCAGAAAAACCAAGAATACACGTCGTGAAGTTTTAAATGCAGGCCATGTACTCTTCTGTTCGAGAAGAAAAGAAAAAAATTTAAGTACACACTGTGTAGTTTCAAACTATTTCATAGGCCATGTAGGTAGAAACACAAGATGGGTAAACTCTAGAGGGAACACGCCGTGTAATAGTTGTACATGTCGTTTCATGTTGACCCTATTTCCGCCATCTAACTAACAACACGGGTGGTGAAAACTTCGCTTAAACATGACGTGTCACTTTTAAACATGCCGTGTAGCGTAACTTGAGAACCCATCCATGTAACTAACAACACGGTTCAGTGTTATCCTTTGAAGTATATTCCATGTCTATATGGGACACACCGTGTAATGTGATTTGTGTATTCGGTCGTGTCTCAAACAACACGGTTCGGTAAAGCGCATCTAGTACAAGTCGTGTACTTGAGGGACATGATGTGTAGTCTTGAACGATGAGAGGCTGTGTAGAAATGGCTGTGTGGATGGGGAGAGAGGGTGGTGTACACGTTGTGTGCATGTGTAACACGCCATGTAGTTTCATCTGAGTAGCCATGTGTTTCATTAACAACACGGGTAGTTTGAATCTAAGATGTACACGCATTGTCTATATAGAGCACGCCATGTAGTCTGAGTTGTGTACCTGGCCGTGCCGCGAACAACATGGGTTGGTGAAGCTCATCTAGTACATACCATGTAGACCTTATACACTTCATGTAGTCTAGTTAAAAAGATAGTAATGTGGCTAAGATGTGTAGAAGCACTCGTGTAGGGGAAGAAAATTCAAGTACACGTTGTGTGTGGGGAGAACATGTTGTGTGTTTGCGGTGTTACATGACTAGTTTTGGAAGAATTTCACGCCCATGTAAAAGACATAAGGGAACACGATGTGTAGTTATTATACACGCCATGTAATATTGTTTGGTAAAACTTGAATGTTTTCTTTTCCTTGTTCCCTCCTTACGCTTTCAGTTCTTAGTCCTTGATGGTCTTGATTTATGGCGTGTTTTGACCTTGTTGAGTCATGCTGTCGAGATGACCTCGGTTTGTTCTCCAAGAGATCAGAAACGATTATACTCCATAGATGGTAGGACATAGGCAATTGAGGGATCCTCTAGCAGAAACAGATACGGTGCCAGCCATTATACCACACACAGACGTGGATGTGCTGTTCTGTGAAGGCTTGATGTGGTTTATGCAGACCTTCCAGGGAGCACCGACAGCTACCACATCTATGGCAGAGCTGACATGTATAATTCATCAGCAGCATCCACCTATGTTTTTAGGAGATGGAGGGCCATAGGCTGCGGAGTCTTGAATGGGTTCGATTCGAACTATCTTCTATCATTTAGAGATGCCTCCTGGGCAGAGGTTCAAGCTCGCTGCTTATATGATGCGTGAATCCGCCAAGAGAACGTGGGATGTTTCCACCCAGACAGAGCATCACAGAGACATGGCATGGGAAGATTTTCCGGAAGTATTCTATGACTTCTTCTTTTCGAAGATCCTAAGGGAAGATAGAGCTCAAGAGTTCATGAATCTGCAGTAGGGAGCCCTGTCTGTGATGGATTAATCTGCCTGCTTCACCGAGCTACAGCTCATTGCACCTATTCTAGTGGGAGATGATATGTTGAGGCTCGCCGCTTTAAGGATGGTCTTTGATATGAAATTTGAGTGCTGGTAAACGTTTTCAGGTTGCCTACAGTGCATGCTATTGTGAACCAAGCACTGATTACTGAGTGGAACCTGCGAGAAGCTAGTGGTGTAGGCCAGGGTGGTTCAGCACAAGTTTATGGTACTATTTCTACTGGTAAGAGGAATAGGCAGATTGTTTTCTCTCATGATGGAAGTAATAGCTAGAAATATTTCATTAGGTGGCCAAGTGATGTGTCACTAGTGTGGTAAAGAGGGTAACAAGAGACCTCAGTGTCCACATGACCTAGTGGGGTGATGAGCTTTCGGCAAGATGGGTCATCTTCAGTGTTATTGTAGGGTGTTTCCACTAGTGGCTAGTGATAGGGGTTCTGTGCAAACTATGTGTGCAGGATTAAGGTCGGAAGCTTCTTACCAGTCAGGGAATTGGAACACGTCAGGACGTACCAGGTGAGGTGGTGGTCGTGGCCATGTTATCCAGACACTAGGATCTCAGAGACAGCATGGCGGGTCAGCTCATGGTATCTAGGCTGTGTCATAGGGTCATGGAACTGTGCAGGAATATGTAGTGCAACAGACCCAACAGGAGTAGGATCTCGGACCTTCCACTATCATAGGAACTATTCTAGTTGCTTCTATTTTGTCTTTAGTAAATTTAGATACTGGTGATACACGTAGCTTTATATATGTTCCCATTGTGGAGAGATTTGGGCTCTGTGTTTTTTCTTCTTCCGATATCATGATTCTGGACACTCTTTTGGGGATTAGAATGGCCGGTGTGTGTCAGTATAGGGAGTTCCCCCTCGAGGTTTGTGGGTGAAACTTTTTATGGGACCTCTATGTCTTAGAGATGAAGAGCTATGACGTTATTCTCTGGATGAACTGGTTGGTACCCTTTCAAGACTTTGTATATTACTATCATCGTAGGGTTATTTTCACGTCACCAGAGGGTGGAGAGTTTTAATACAAGGGAGAATGGGATGTCCAGGTGAGTCGATCTGGACCTAAGAATTGTGGGTGAGGTGGATTGAGAGCCAAGATTGTGAGTTTATATCTAGATGATGAGGGAACGTGTTAGAAGGATTTCCCTCCAGTAGTTTATTTTTTTAGGGATGTCTTCCCGGATGACTTTTCAGGTCTAACTCCAGAGGGAGAGGTGGATTTCTCTATTGAGCTTGTTCCAAGAGCGGCACCGGTTTCTATTCCTCCTTATATGATGGCTACATCAGAATTTTAGTAGCTTAAGAGGCAGTTGGAGGAGTTGCAGGAAAAGGGTTTCATCCGACCAGTACATCTCTTTGGGGTTCACCTGTCCTATTTTCAAAGAAGGCGGAAGGTACCCTCCGACTTTGTGTGGATTATCGGAAGCTGAACTAGTAGACAGTTAAGAACCAATATCCCTTGCCAAATATTGATGATATTTTTGTATCAACGTTGAGGAGGACGAGTGTTCTTGAAGATTGACTTGATATACGGAAATAATCAGTTGCATGTTATACCATTGGACATACCTATTACTGCTTTTCAAAGAAGATATGGTCTATACGAGTACTTGGATATTCCATTCGGACTCATGAATGTGCCAACAGTTTTCATGGATCTGATGAATCATGTGTTCCATCCTTATCTAGATTATTTTTTGGTAGTCTTCATGGACGATATCATGGTGTACTCTCACACTCGACACGAACATTCTATCCATATTGGGATCGTATTGAGTACACTGAGAGAGAATCACTTATATGATAAGCTCTCAAAGTGCCACTTTTGGATGGGCCAGATTCACTTCATTAGTCATATCATCTCAAAGGGAGGATCTGCGGTATACCCAGAGAAGGTGAGAGCAGTAGTTTTCTAGTAGCATCCTAAGAACATGTTTGAAATAAGGACTTTCTTGGTTCTGGATAGTTACTAAAGGCACTTTATATAGGATTTCTCCCACTTAGAAGCATCATTGACATGTTTAACTAAGAAGGGCATGAAGTTCATTTGGTCAGAAGCTTACGAGTCAGCCTTTCAGAACTGAAGGGAAGGTTTACATCATCACCAATCCCGAAACTTACAGAGCTAGGGAAGAGCTATACAGTTTACTATGATGCATTAAGTATTGCACTGGGAGTCATGCTAATGCAGGGAGATCGAGTAGTTCCATACATGGCTTAGCAGTTGAGGCCACGTGAGAGGAATTACACGAAGCATGATCTTGAGTTGGTTGTTGTTGTTCATGTGTTATGCTGTTGGAGACATTATCTCTTGAAAGAAAATTTTGTGGTGTATACGGACCAAAAAATTCTGAAATATATGTTTACACAGTGTGACCTAAATCTGATAGAACAAAGGTGGGTTGAATACCTTCAGTCCTTCGACATTGATCTTGCTTATACACCTGGTAAGGGTAACGAAGTTGCTGATGCACTGAGTAGGAGGACTCGGATACAGGAATTGCAGGAGGCCAGTGGTGAGTGGAAGCTTATGTCTTTGTTCTCTGAGATGCATTTGGAGGTGCATGATAGTCAGGGGCGAGCCTATCTTTCATCATTAACATTCTCTTATACCTTCCTGGATAGAGTTAGGATGAGACAACTATCAGATTCAGAAGGCCTAGTTCTACAGGAGTCGGTGGAAAGTGAGGACCCTCCTCCCAGTTGGATGATAAGAAATTATGAGGTATTTCGTATCCATGGACGAGTGTGGTTTCTAGGAGATATACATGAGTAGTTGATGCGGGAGTTTCATGCTTTAGCTTGGACAGTGCGTCCAAGAGTTACCAAAATGGACTGTGACTCGAGACGTTAGTATTTGTGCCAGGTATGAAACGAGAGGTAGATGGTTTTGTTATGAGATGTTCCACCTGTCAACAGGTGAAGGTGGAGAATCATATTACAATAGAACTATTAGAATAGTTACTCATTCTAGAGTGGAAATGGGATGATTTTGCGATGGACTTTTTGACTGGGTTGTCGAGGTCACCTCGAGGCATTGATGTTGCATGGGTTTTTTTTGGACTGACTTACGAAGGTTGCTCACTTTTTGCCGATCAAGGAGACCTTCAGTGTTGATGATCTTGAGAATTTTTATATCCTAGAGGTGGTATGTCTTCATGGGGTCCCTCATTTTATCATTTTATATAGAGATGCCCACTTTATGTCTCATTTCTGGCAGAGTATTTAGAGGGCACTGGGTATATAGGTGCATTTGAGAACATCTTACCACCCTCAGATTGATGGCCAGTCAGAGCATGCGATACAGGTGCTTGAGGACATGTTGTGTGCAAGCATCCTAGACTTTGGGGGATATTAGAAGATTCACATACCCCTATTAGAGTTTCCATACAATAATTGTTTTCAAGAAACTATTGAGATGGCACCTTAAATGTCTTTATATTGTAGGCAATGCCGATCACCTTTGTTCTAGTTGGAGGCAGGTAAGGTAGCTTTACTGAGACCACGTCTCATGCAGGAGACTTCAGAGTAGGTCTAGTTGATTTTGAAGCAGATGGCTACTACACAGTATTTTCAGAAATCTTATGATGATCACCGCAGACGACCCTTGGATTTTGTGGATGGGTATTAGGTTTTCTTGTGTGTTTCACTGAGTATGGGAAACAGAAGGATTATGAGATAGGATAAACTCTCACCGAGGTATGTGGGGCCATTTGAGACTCTGGATGGGGTCGGGCGAGTTTCCTATCTCAGATGCGCTGTTATCACTTAGACCCATCTCACATCATTCAGCCCGAGGAGGTTGAGCTTTAGGTTGATGCATCCTTTGATGAGAATCTGATTTGTATTGTTGATAGCATCACAATGGTTCTTTGAGGCCAGTAATTTCATCTTGTATGGGTGCTATGGCAGCATGGCTGAGTGCAGGACAAAACCTGGGAGCGGGAGACTGACGTACGAACTCAGTTCCCAGAGTTGTTCTCAGCTTTATCTTCACCATCCTTAAAAGGGCAATTTGGGGACGAATTTCTTTAAGTGGGGAAGTTTGTAAGAACGTGGTTCTTATTCTTAAGGTAAGTGTTTCTTATTTTCCTATTTCCTTAATTGTTTTTGAGAAAATAAGGAAAATGGGGGAAATCCAAAATTTTGTGGGTACACACCGTGTATTCTTCTACAAGCCGTTTACTTTGTCCGTGTGGGAATAGTACACAGGGTGTATAGGACTGTCAATGCTGAAGGGTGTAAAACCTGACTACACGCCGAGTACTTAGTATATACACACCATGTAATCAGTCGACATGTGAATAGTAAGGCGGTGGGAGTATCCACTAGCGGAGCGACAGTACATGCTGTGTATTTATAAATACACACCGTGTAATCATGTCGACAGATGAACAGTGAGGCGGTGGAAAGTGGCCTCCATAGGAATAGTTAAAAATGAAAAGTAAACACCATGTAGTTGAGAGTACAAGCCATGTAGTTATGTTTTTTAGCTTAAAATAATAAGTAGTGTCCTCTTTCGACAGAGGAAGCTTGGAACTCATTTGGAGCGTGGGAGAGGAGGTTGGAGCTTGGAGGATCTCCCGACCTCACACTGGAACTTGGAATCCTTGAAGATGGTCTCGTTTAAACCACATGGGTGATTTATTCACTCTTCATAAACCCTTCCTTCCAATACATTCCCAAGGGGAAGTTATTTGAGTTTCTATGGGTGAACATTTCTCCTACATTTACGCCGTTCTCGGGTGTTTTGGGAGGTTTCGTTCACATATACTGATCAGAGGAGATCAAGGTAGGTGGTCTGGTATTTAATTCCAATTGTCATGTTTTTTTGTGTACCATTGTGCTATGCACCCAAGTATGGGGTGTCATTTGGCTGCGGCCTTGATTGATAAAATACCTAATATTCCATATTCAATTTAATGAATATTTATAAACTGTTGTGTTAGATCATTGCTTTGATCCAGGGCCACCCCATGGGTGAGGTTCCCTTATTTAGCCATTTGGATAGGATACTTGATGGCATTCCATGATTATATAATGATTTGAGTTTTATTGAGAGGAAACAAATGTGAAATTCTTGCTTATGCTTTATTCTTGGCCCGGTTACTTGCTTTTGTTCTATTCACCTAAGGGAAAGGCCTGAGGGAAAGGTTCTATTCACCTAAGGGAAAGGCCTGAGGGCAAGGTTCTATTCTCTTGAGGGCAAGGCCTGAGGGCAAGTTTCTATTCTCCTGAGGGTAAGTCCTGAGGGGAAGGTTATATTCGCCTGAGGACAAGGCCTGAGGGTAAGGTTCTGATTAGCCTGAGGGCATGGTTCTGATTAGCCTGAGGGCGTGGTTCTGATTATCCTGAGCATGTGGTTCTGATTAGCATGAGAGTGTGGTTCTGTTTAGCCTAAGGGAATGGTTCTAATTATTCTGGTGGCATGGTTCTGATTAGCTTGAGGGCATGGTTCTATTAGCCCGAGGAAAACAGTTCTTATGTCTGAGAACACTGTTTACTTTGAATATTCAAAGTGGTGATTCCTGATGTTATACCTTCCAAGAAAAAGCATAGGCTTGGAATTGTTTAAATAATAAATGGAACTGTTTGGAGTATCTACCTTGGAGTACTTTATACTTTACTACATTTCATTATTGTACACTGTTGTTGCACTTTTTCACTGATAGTTGGGGCACGGGCCTTTGGTGGTTTCCAATTGGGATTTATTTCTCACACCCTATTTGGGTCATGTCTTGGGCCCAAACAAATTATATTCCTATTGGTGTTGATAATGGAAATATTCCCTATACAGGTACTTTATGTTGCAGAGGAGTAAGAGAATATGGTTCTAATCTTAGGCATGCGATGCTGCTGAGTTCCTATTGCACTGTTTTGTTTTTCTTTGCTGTATTTGTCTTTTATACTGTATTGTTTCAGATTACAATGTATCCTGTTTTGGCTGCATTCTTAGACTTAGGTACATATTGCATCATCGTATTTATATGACTATTGTTATCTTACTTCTGTATTGTTGTCCATTTCTTCTTGGTATTGTTTACTGCTTCCGCTTTTTGTATTCTTATATTTTGTTCCACTATGTGACACTTTGAAAAATGAGGGCATAGTTTCCCCACTATCAGACCTAGGACCTCGCTGCTAGTCGGCAGCCTCTGGCATTTGGGGCAAAGCGCTTGAGGTCATGTGACCCACCAGTTTCGGGACACCCATTGAGTGGCACCCAGATTCAGGACGTTACAAAGAAATTACTCCCATATATTAATTAAATACACCATAAACATAGACCATGTCCATTAGTGATCATGGCATCAAAGTATAATAACGAAGTGTTCTATCTTGGCTCTAAACATCCATACCCAAATAAAATAATTTAAACATAAAACAATTCAAATACATTTTGGTCAATCACCCATAGTAGAAGGACATAATAACACATGTCACATGAATAATGTAAAACTATTTGGAATGGTTAGGTTCCACCTATCTAGATATACTATAATCCTTCTTATCAAAAATATCTAGATAATTCATCTTCAATAGATATAAATAATAAAAATATAAAAATCATTGAATTAAGAAATAACTGATGAAAGATATTGAAGAATAAATTTAAATTAAAAATATAAGGAATATGAGTAGTATCCTTATCCAAAGAAACCTCCTACAATAGATGACACTTTGATCTAAACCTGAAAGTGAATACCTCAACTTGAAAAGAAAACATGAGGAATGGAGGGGGAATGAGTGTGGCTTCTGAGAAAAATTATGATAACCTAATTTATTATGATTTTAATTTTAAAAACATTAAATTTAATTAATTTAAATAAACTACCTAAAATATACCTTGCAACATGACCATAATTGTCATGGTGTAATGCCCCCTCCATGGAATACATTATAGTGCGTCCCCATTGGCCATGTAGCAATACCCTACAATAATAAGAATAGAAAACCTAACCACCTGTTTATGTTTATGTTGTATCATAACCCTCTCTATCACATAATATTTCACCTCAATTGGTCAGGGCCTCATAGTGCAACCTATATCCCTGTTGAGTAGCACTCCCTTATTTCATTAATTCTAATGGAATTGTTTCACTAATGGTTGACCTTCATGGTAAAAACCCTATGTTGTAGTATGGATTATTCCCCCATTGAGATGGAAATCACCACCCAACACAGTGTGTCACAACATGACCATCCATTTGTAGGGAAATGATTTAAGCTTATACAGAAAAATATTTAATATTACATATCCCTTGAGATAATCCAACATAATATTCACCACTTCTCATATCTTTAAATTGTGATCTGGACTCTAGAAATATATATGTCAGTCTTATCATGGATCAGTTCCCTAAGGTCACAAAACATCCAATGACCATCATCAAAAATAAAATCTTATGAAATATCTTCATTTTGTAATGACTCTCCTAGCAATGGGATCAACCATCTAACTAAAAAATCATCATACACAACCTCTCTCCACAATGAAGGACCCTACTATATGACAAAATATTATCAAAATTCTGCATAATGTATCTCACATAGGACCTCATCATAGCTCACCTTTTCTAATGTGGCAGTGTGGCCCTTGACTTTTTAGTAGAAACTCAACTCGATCATTGGACCAACTTCTAAAATACTAACTCGGTCTCCATCAACCCATCCAATGTCTAAAAACTATTAAATAAAAAATATTTTTGAAAAAAAATTAAACAATTCCATTCTCCATATTATATGGGGTGTTAAAACCTCCCCAACATAACATTTCTCATATTTAAGATTTCTACATGTGCATCTCTCAAAACCCGCATCAGTTTCCAAAACATGATACCCAGTTTGGATCCACATCTCCAAGTGGTTATAATCTTGTTGACCCCACAAAAAACCATTTAAATCACACAACACCATAGATGATTCATTCTCTAGAACATCGTAAACGATTTTCACCACCTGGATAATGTGAATTTATCTGTACATATGTTAAAATTCTTGATCGTGTGTGAAAAGTGCTATCCAGTACATCAATTGAATGACTAACCCTAAATGACCTAAAAACCTGAGCACCAAGGATCCATTTAGTTTACCAACTCCATAATGATATCCCACCTCTTTTTAAATCCATGAATTTACAAATTTCTAACATTATACACCCAAGGAAGATGTCGATAGTCCAAATCAAACCACCAGATGCCCAAAATCACACTTGATTGCCTCCAAAACATTCAGGCCTCCAACTCAAATCCTCACACTCAAGATTCAATCAAAACACAAAGCCTAACCCCATTACATGGGTGTATTATTCCCCAAGTTTACTGACATTTATAGACCTAGTCCCCCAACTAGTGAAATTTTAAAAAATTTATTAGTCATACTTCAAACACACTGAAAAGATCTATCAACACAATCACATACTAGAATCTAGGATCTCACACAAAAAATACAACTATACATATAGGATAATAGTATCCAAGATCCAATTCACACCCATCACCACTATTGGTCTAGTTATTCTAAACATTTCATAGCTAATTATCACTATACTCTATCCAAAAAAGGGTTGGGATAAAACAATCTTAATGATGGATCCTAACCATATAATTTTCCACCTCATCAGTCTTAGATATTGATTTATTTATACTGAATAAAAATATAAACTATAATACTTATAAGTCCCAACATGTCACACCGATACTAAACCTATTACAACCAGGTACTTATAACATATTTTTTTATTCTAGAATTAAATATTTAAATCCATTATAAATGTGTAATCAAATAAATAGTATTTATATAAATTAAGGAATCTATACTAATTGAATAGTTACATCACTTATGAAAGTATCAATAATATTTATCTATCTTATACATGAAAATATGCTATATTTATATCATGGAATAAGTAAATAATTTTTTTTAAAATAATAAATTAGGTGTTGGTATTTTTGTGAAATATAAATGTTTATTAATGATTTTATAATTAATATAACGATTTAAAAGAAAATATACATTCATAAAATTTATTCATAAATTAATTTTTTTTTATTTTAATTATAATAAAATTTTATGAGACTTTAATTAATTATACAAACTGCCATTAAATCGGTTATATTATTAAGATCAATATTTTTCTAATAAATGATGAATTTAATTAAAGAATAAATTTCTCATACTTAAAAAATTCCTTTCAAAAAATACAGTCCATTAATTAATTCTACACATTAAAAATGGTTACAGTGAATTTGTTTTCTAAAATAGTTGAATTTTTTTGTGAATAGAGAAATATGGTAATTTGTGGTATTTAAAAACTACATGAATTATTGAGTCATAGATAATTTATAGATGATTTAAGAAACATAATATCAAAATATAATTCCCTATTTAATAAATTTAGTCATGGAATCAAAATTATTCATAGTCTTGAACCAAAATAATAAACTAATGAATAAAATAATAAAAAATCACTCCTATCCTCCATTATAAATACCACCCCCACCACCACTTCTCTTCACACCTCCAAATCCATTTAGATTGTATAATGTTTTCCCCATTACCTTATCAAGATTCTTACCCACATCCATGACCAAATGGTCTCACGAAAAGACCAAAACCAAGGTCCTTATGAAGGTTCCCATGGATAAGAATTCAAGAGGTAAAATCCTCTTTCATTTTATTTTATTTTCATTTCAATTTATTTTATTTTCTTATTCTCTCCTCACCTCCCACATTTAAGTGACATGATAACTCCATTATCTTACATATACTATAATTTTATTTTGTTAATGTAATATCCACTATCAAACCACTCCTCTCCTATACTTATTCCAGAAAATGAAATCATCGTCGGTGATGTGTCGACTCACCACCTTTGTGAACTGTGAGTTTTCATTTTCCTTTATCTCCTTCAAGACTAGTAATAAAACAATTATTATGGTTATATTATATTTTATTTTGTATATTATAATTTATTTAAGTTTTTTAAGTAATATATAAACCTGATTATAAATAAAATTACATAAGTTTGTAATGGTCATAAATAACCTCCAAAATAAGTTAAATCTTTTTCATTAATGTTTAATATAATGAATCATCCTCGTATGATAGAAAAAAATGATATATGGAATTATAGAAACATATTAACACATTTTCTTTCCACTTTTGTATTTTTTCTACCATTTAATGAGATATTCCATAATAAACCATCCATGAAAACCATGAAATATATGCACCTGAAAAAAATGAAAATAATGAAATATTATAAATAAATGGGTGGGAAGATGTTATAAAAGATTTAATAAGGTATTATAAATATGAATATAGTTATTTAATAAATTAATAACACTATTTAAACCATTATACAGGTGTTTTTAATATGCTTCAAGAAATTCAAACCTGGTGTAACATTTGTTTCTATAAAAATCCTCTTTTAAATTTCTATTTTTACCAAATTCAGAAGGAAAATTTTTATGTTGAAATTATTAATGTTTTAGGATTATGTTTCTATTCATGGGAATTTTTTATGATGACATGTGGTTATGTTATATCCCTCTAGTGAATAGGGTATATTTATATTGGAAGTTGATCGTAATGGTAATTCCAATTATAACGGTGATGGTTACACCATAATGTAGCAGCAAGGGTTACATTGTAAGGTAGCCATGAGGGTTACAAATCATAAGGTAGTCATTAGGGATACAATAATATGTAATAATGGTAAGAGAATTATGGCCTAGGTTACCTAAATGGTTTATTTATATTTTCTATTTTTCATGGAAATCTTATGTTGTCACAAAGTATGTGTATGATTCTTTACGGGTGAGAACTATATCATTGTGAAAATGATTTCATATGTTTATAAGTATTCATTAAAAAACAATTTATTTTTTCTTTTTATCTCCCTTAGTGATCTTTTATTTCACATCCCATGTTTTGAAATATTCTTCATGGGGTTTAATGATGGTTAAATTAAAATAATAATCCCCGCAGATTATTGTGAAGATATTTCATGAAAATAATTCATTTTTTATTAAAAAAATAATAGTTTGGAAGAAATTGATACTCTTTTAAGATGTAACGTCTTTATATTCTTGTGGGTTTTTATGTATAAATTATTAAAAAATTATCTAAAACTCTAAATTGATATGATCTTTTGGACTGAATAAAAATTAATTCTAGTTTAATTAACTATAATATGTAATGTTTAAGGACGGGGCCTTATAGTTTGTATAAGATCATTGTTTAGATAACTTTAGAGGTTAGGATGGTGTTAAAATTATACCATAAATGATTTTTTCACCTTATTTTTATTTTTACATGGTATTGAATTTAAATATTACCATATTTATTCATCTAAGATATTTCTTTCCAGAATGGATTTACACAAAAGAAATAGGGAAGCTAAAGTGTGAACACACCAAGAGGTTAATATCTTTTTAAATATGAAACCCAGAATTTTGGGAACTAGAACTAAGAAGTTTGTTAAAGTAATGGATCAGTTGATGCAAGCTATAAATTGAGTTTTCCTCAATGTAAGAGAACATCTAGATCTACTACAAATAAACATTACGATAGTGGGCCATTTTATGCCGCAACACCCTCCTGATTTTAGTGGATATTTCACCCAGTTGAGGCTGAAGGGTGGATTAAATCCATTGAATAGATAATTGATGTCATGGGGTATTGAGATAATAAAAATGATAGTATTTTTATTTAATTTAGAAGGTGAAGATGACAAGTGGTGGTCAATGGTTAATAATATTAAAGTTGGAGAGGATATTGATGCCTTGGAATTGGATGAATTTATGAATGATTTCCTTGAAAAATATTTTCCTAATGTGGTTTGACATAGGATGAAAAATCAATTACATGAATAGAAATAATAGAAGGAAGATTTAGTGGGAGTGTATGGGGAAAAATTTACCTAATTGAAAAGGTATGTTCCAAATATTATTCAATATCTTGATAATAAATTCAATCATTTTTAGTTAAGATTGAAGCCAATATATCAAAGTTTATTGTCTTCTTATAAATTCATAATTTATGAGAAACTTGTTAGATGTGCTAACAAGGTAAAAATAGATTTTTCGTATGATAAAGTGTAATTTGAAATCAAGAAATAGAAAAGGTCTAGATGGAAATAAATGGGTAATAATCAATCAAACAAATCTGAAGGTAAGGAAATCCAGTTCCTAGCATGTGGAAGGTGTGGAAAAAATCAACTTGTGGAATGCCTTAACAAATCTTTTAATTTTTTTCATTGTGTTAAATTTGGACATATGGCTCGATATTTCATTGAAAATGATCATAGAGATGGTATGTTTAATTCTGATAAGAAAACTATGAAGTGTTTTAAATTTTAGGAGATGGGTCATTATGAACATACCTTCCCAAAGATAGATCAGAATAATGGGAAGCAGCCAGACTGTAACAAAAAAGGTGTACTTAAATCCTTTGTGACAACTTCAGTAGATGTTGGGTCGTCCAATGAAATGGTATCAAGTACATTGTTTGTTTACTCAGATTTGGATAATGTATTATTTTATATAGGGTCTATGTATTCCTTTATTTCTAATAATGTTTTGGGTAAATTGGAAATTTCACCTCAATAGATGAAACCAGGGCATATCGTTAAAACAACATGGGGAAAATATTAACACAAAAATAATTATAATAATCTTCTTGTGGATTTATTTGGAAACACATTACCTAAAAACCTTATTGTTTTTTCCTTAGTAGAGTTTGATGTTATTATAGGTATGGATTGTCTTTTTTTACCATGACAAGAATGATTATAGTGATAAAGAGTTGTTTTACTGAAATAGATTCTGTTTTTATACATGAATAAACTCATATCATTGACAACATATCAAGAAGCTGAAAAACTATTAAAATATGTAAATGAAATTTATCTTTCACATATTTTTTAAAACAAGGGAATCGTTTATATTAATTATGTTCCAGTGGTAAATGAATACCAATATTTTTTTCTAGTGACTTTTTTGGTGCTATAAATGATCAGGAAGTTGAATTTAACATGGACTTAGTTCTTTCTGTTAATTTAATTCCAAAACCCCCTTATAAAATGGAACAAGTGGAAATTCTAGAATTGAAAAATCCATTTCAAGAGTTACATGATAAAAGATTTATTCATCCTATCACTACACCATAGGGTGATCCTATTTTTTGTTAAAAATAAAGATAGTTCCATGATGATTTTCATTGATTATAGATCTTTGAATAACATCACTATTAAAAATATGTATCCATTGCCTTATATTGATGACTTGTTTGATCATATCTATGGAGCTAGGTATTTTTCCAAGATTGACATGAGATTTTGGTACTTTCAGCTAATGGTTAAGGAGGATGACATTCCAAAAACAGTGTTCTGATATAGATATGGGGATTGTGAGTTTGTTGTTATGAAATTTAGTTTGACAAATTCCCTTTTTGTATTTATAGATATTATTAATAGAATATTCCATGTATATCTAGATAATTTTTTTTATTCATGATATTTGAAATTATTTAAAATGTTATGAGGATCGTGAAAAAAATCTATGTATTGTTCTGTAAACCCTTAAAGAAAATAAGTTATACAGAAAATTTAGCAAATGTGATTTTTGGTTTCAACCGTTTTATTTTCTTAGGAAAGTTGTAAATAACGATGACATAATAGTTGATCACTCCAAAACAAATGTGACTGATTAATGAAAATGACCTACCAATGTTACTGAGATTCATAGTTTTCTTGGATTATCTGGCCATTACATATGGTTTTTTAAAAAAATTCTATGTTATATATCCCACTAACTAAGTTAACATTTTCAGTATTGTCACTTCCTTCTAGAAATGGTGATTTTTTTCATCTACAGGGACACTTTTTTGAATGGAATTGGTTGGGTTCTAATAAAGAATGATCAGGTAATTTATTTTTCTTTAAGACAATTAAAACCTCATGAGTTAAATTTTCACACACATTATTTTTAATTAGAATATGTGGTTTTCACATTAAAATTATGGATACATAATTTATATGGACCCAAATGTGATATATATATATAATGATCATAAAAAATTTTAAGCATATATTCACTCAAAATAAAATAAACATGAGGTAGGGAAGATTGATGGAACTAATAAAGGATTATTATTTCACAATTAAATACTAACCTATAAAAGAAAACTAAGTGGTGGATGCCTTGATTCAAAAACATCATGATACATTAAACATGTTATATTTATATCATTACCCCTTAGTTAATGATTTGATGAATTTTGGATTAGAATTTGTTGGATCAAAAAATCCTCTATTTTGTTTCAAGTGTCAGTACAATCGTATCTATTAGATAGAGCTATGAAAGCACATAAGGCACACTATGAGTTATAGAAAAAAATAGAATTGGTGAAAAGTTTAAGTAGCTATAATTTAACATTGAAAAGGTTTCTATTTTCAAATTTGGGAAGAGATTATGTGAACCTTATGATTCACAATTAAAGAAAGTGTCATTAAGTGAAGCACTTAGTTAGACATATTTAGTTTATCCTAGAAACCCTAATATTTATTGGTGAATTTATGAGTATTATTGGTGGCATGTAATGAAAATAGATATTTCTGATTTTACCCTGAAATGTTTGACTTGTAAAAGGTTAAAGTAGAAATACAACTTCCAAAGGGGATGTTTCAAACTTTTCAAGTGACAAAGTTGAAATGGGAAAATATATCCATGGAATTATTGGTAGGACTGCCAAATAATTCTTGAGGTAACAATGCAATTTTGTTTATTTTTTATTTGATGAATAAATCTACAAATTTCTTTCCTATTCAAGATACTCTACCATTAGATCAACTTTCTAAGATGTACCTTAAATATAGTTTCATGTTACATGGTGTTAATCTCTCCATTGTATCTAACCATGATCACATGTTCACTTCTAACTTTTTGAAAGTCCTTCAGAAGTCAATGGTAACTAAATTAAATTTTAGCACTTTTTTAGCCTCAATCTGATGGACAGACCGAGAAAAAAAATCATACATTGGAGGACATGATTCAATCACGATCAATGGATTACCTGGGAAGTTCATATCAAAATATTTCTTTAGTTGAGTTTTTTTTATAATAGTAGTTTTCATTAAAGTATAAAGATATAACCTATTGAGGCATTGTATATAAAGAGGTGTCAAACTCTAGCATTTTTGGATGAATTTGGGGAAAGGAAGATGAAGGGACCAAAATTAGTAGGGGAAGTTGATGAGATGTAAATATGATCTAGAAACATATGAAGATAGCTCAGAGCATGCATGAAACTTGTAAATATAATTTGGGGAAGGAAGTTTATTTAAGTTTATTTGATCATGTATTTCTCTAAGTTTCTCTATCTAAAAGTGTGATTCATTTTGGAAATAAGGTAAATTTGAGTCCAAGTTGGACCATATGAAAACCTAGAGAAAGTTGGATCTGTTTCCTACTAATTCTCTTTTCCTACATGTTTATTCATAGTAAAAAATGGTTTTCATGTTTCAATTTTAAGAAAGTATGTTCTTGATTCATCTTATGTTTTCATCCCATATGTAGTTCACCTAGAAGAGAACCTTTTTTATGAAGAGAAACCTATTCAGATTCTTGACTGTAAAGAGAAAGTATTACAGAATAAGGTAATTCGCCAGGTTATGTTTTTGTGGAGAAACCACATTGTCTAATAAGGAAAATGGGAATATGAAAACGTTTTAAGGGAAAGGTATCCTCACGTGTTTAATAAGTGAATAAGAATTTCGATGAAACAATTACTAAAATGGGGAGAATGTAACAATCAGTTATTTATAAAATAATTTGTTCTCATTCTGGAATTAAGTAGTTAAATTTATTATAAATTTCTAGTGAAATAAGTGTTATTTAAATAAATAAATAATATATACTAATAGAATATTAAACTCACCATTGAAAGTAAAAAAATAATGTTTATGTATCTTATAAATGAAAATATGATATATTTATATCATGGAATAAGTAAATAAATGTTTTGAAAATAATAAATTAATTGTTCATATTTTTATGAAACACAAATGATAATTTAAAATTTTATAATTAATATAATGTTTCAAAAGAAAATTTATCTTCATAAAATAGATTTTTAAATTAATATTTTATTTTATTTTTATTATAATAAAATTTTATGAGACCTTAATTTGTTTTTCAAAGTGTCGTAAAATCAGTTATATTATTAAAATTAGTATTTTCAAATAAATGATGAATGTAATTAAAAATTAAATTTATAATATTTAGAAAATTATTTTCAAAAATTGGAGTTCATTTTTGAATTATACATTTCAAAAAAAATTTGGACATATTATTTATATTTTTCTAAAATAGTTTATTTTTCCGAATAGTGAAATATGATAATTAACGGTATTTAGAAAATTCTTAAATTATTAAGTCATAGGTGATGTATGGATGATGTAATGTAATGCCCCAACCCTAGTTAACCAGAGTCGGTGCATTATTACATAACATTGGCATGATTTCAAGGAAATCATGTCTCGAAAGACCGATCAGTTTAGTATTATTGGAAACAAGATTCATACATATGATCCACTTTACAGCTTGAAGAGAAATACAATAATAATATATTTCATTAGAATCATCCAAGACTCATATATTATGCCTGCAAGTCACTCATAACTAACTTCTTTATATCCCGGGATAATTAAACATAAGAAAGGGGTGATCTCAAACTCTCAGTAAGGGTAAGTAATACAGCAGAAAATGACATAAATATTAAGCATGGTAAATAATTGAAAACCACATGCCTTTACCAATAATAAACATGAATACTTTTATGGAAAGATTATGAGCTGAGTAAATAATTCCATAATAAAACATTATAATGGGTATTCTACTAGTCTAATGACCACATGAACCATCAATATTATTTCCATAATGAGGGAATGTATAATGCCGAACATTCTGAAACATTTTTTCATGACCTCGGCCAAGACGTCAAAAATGATTATGGACTCGGCCAAAACCATAAATAAAATTGGGAAGGGGCCTCAGCCAATTCCATGTCTAGTTGTCTCATGAGACCTACCAATGCATCGAGGATCTATAGCGGGCTCCACCCGTCACTTACTAAGTCCAATACATTCCTCGTATGAAAAGGTTTAAATATATCATAAACATTCGTATTAAAACTAGCATACGAAATGTCAATAATATAACCATAAGCAACGAATGGTATAAAAATAGCACATCCACAGTCAAACATATCACAAAAACTTCAATACAATATCGAAGTTTTGTATCATAATAAATCAACTTCAAATAAACTTTAAATCCATCAATGGATGTTGACATTGATGAAATCAAAACCTTTTTTAGAGAGACATATCTCTTTATATTTATAAATCATTTAAGAGTCACATAAAGTAAACATTTATTTTGAAAATCTTCTTATTATCTTGTAAGGGAAGCTTTGATAATATTATAATGGCAGAAAATAGCCGCACCCGCCGTATAAGTTAAAAAAACATTCTTACCTTAATTTTGTTGAAAAGGTTAAAAAGGGACTTGTTTGGATAACGATAAAAAGATTCCTTTATAAACCTCTTTTAAAATTCAAACAAGGGTATAAATGACTTTAACCCATATTCTGTAAAGTAGAAAGAATATTTTGAAATTCATTTTTAAGAAACATGAATGTGAATGACAAAGAGGTCCCAGTGGATATTTACGTATAAACAACCTCGAATAATGAAGAGATTGTGAAATAACCCTTACCTTGTAATTTTCCTTGGTTGATGGTAGGTTAAAATCCGGTATAATGGTGAAATAATTGTTATTAAATTATACAAGAATCATATACATTAATATGATATCATATATGATCTTTTAACATTTCTTTGTTAATAATATCTTTGTATTATCGTCGTTTCGGGTGTTAACTTACTCATTTTCTTTTACATGTTTTGTTAAATAAGCCTTGTTTTTATGGATAGTTTGTATCTTATTCATATCCAAAATTATATCATGTCCTTAAAAATTATTTTTAATCATCAAATGAAAATTATACTTGAATGGATGCGATGGGGAATGAATCACATCGCGTTCATGGAGACGGTAGTCCGTACGTAAGCACGAGCAACAATATCATTTTTTTGATATTAAAATAATATATGATTGGATGTTATATCATATATAAAGAATCATTATCATGTTATATTTATTATTTACATGAATTACACATCATTATTATACCCATCCAAATAATAATGTTTTGAATAACAATTACACCACGATGTGGAGACGGTAAGCTGTATGTACGCACGTATGGTGACATGTCATTCATAGGATGGATAGAATACTGAATATGGTTGTACCATATTTATAATAACATCTTAGTATATTGAATATACTGGAGTTATTATTTTATACTAGGAATAACAGAGAAAGAAGAAGTTGAAGAAGAAATGAACTTGAAAAAGGGTGGTTAAAACATTACCTCTTCTTCGGGTTCTTCTCTTTGATTTGATCAAAAGGGCTGCATTGGTTTAATTTATGTTCAAACTAAGGCCTATAAGATGAATTGAGGGAATTTGTGAGGATATTTGGTCAGGTTTTGGCTGATCCAAATGTCTTTGATGGTGTGAATTAATGAGAAGGGGGAGTGCCCTTTTATAAGAGGGGTGAGGGGCTCTTTAGGAAAAACTTACTGTATTATTTTATAATAAAATCATATTCGGTTTATAATGGATCCAAAGTGGATTATTTAAATTTTAAGGTGGTTATGGGTTGAAAACCACTCAACCAATATATTTTAGATAGGTTTGGTTGATTATATTAACCTTATGTTTTAGTTTTAACTCTTTGTTAATTAGTTTGACACTTACCATGTCACTTTGTATTGTTATAATATATAGTTAATAAACATTATATATACATTCAAGAGACCCCCAAGTGGTCAATTAATGATAGACCAATAATTATGTAAGTCTCTTGTCCGAACCTTATATTTTTAGGAATTGAATATCAATTAATAATATAATATTTGTTTTAAAAACAATTTTATATCAATTTTGACACTATTGGGTATTTTGTTTTTGATAAATTCATAACAGCATTATTACTTCAAAAAAATTATATAAATAATCATAATATATAATATTAACCTAAAAAATCATTGGAATTTATAAAAAGTCTAAAATTACATTTATTTGGGTATTTATAATATCAATTATCTTAATCTTTCATTAATACGGTAATCACTGCATCATCATTGTGTCATAAATAAATTAAATTATTAAATGTCCAAAAACTATAAGTAAAATACCATTATGAAGAAAATATTTTTATCTTTCTAATTAATATTTATAGTCAAAATTTCAACATATATAACCCTATGTAAAAAAAATTTCTATATGCCTATGTCTTTTTTGTATTTATTTTAACTTAATTAATATAAAGTATCCTTATCACCAACAGGTGGCTCCATGGGGTCCCAAAATCGACCCTAATATGCCCATGGTCGGACATATTTCAAATAATAAGGTTAGGACACGTTTTAGAATAATTTATCAATATTATAATATTATTTATTTACTTTTATTTACTGGATTTACCCTTTAACCATGGTAAATAAAATATTTACCGAAGTAATTATTCAAAATGTCTAAAAATGAAAGTTACCTATTTACACAATTTGGACATCCTGATTACAAATATGGAATCCATTTTTCCAAATTCAAAACACAGAAGTGGAAGAAATTAAATTAAAATTAATTTCCGTCGTTAAATCAAAAAATGAGTTTTTTGAGATTATAACTATCAAAAGATTGACACTTGTTTATGTCCATTTTAATTGTGAAATTATGTACAATGACCAACATAATATTAAATGGTAAAAATATATTCTAAATATACATTAAAACCAATAAAATTCATAATTTATCACTATTAATTATTTCGATTAAAAAAGTTGTTTTTAATAAAAATTTAGTAATTTTCACGATTCATCAAAATATAAAAGTTATCTGAAAAGTACCAAAATTTTATCCTAGGATAATTTCGATATTCCAAATCCAAATATGAAGTCCATTTTGAATGATAAAATGTATAAAATTTCAAAAAGTGAGTATTACTATTCATAACGGCTACTTTGGTCGTATCGTGTTAGAATCTTGAAGTTGCGTACAACACACGCTACTGTATTATTCAAAGAGAAGCGTACCGTGGAAGCTTGGGGTGTTACATTCACCCCTTGTTCAAATAATTTCATCCTCAAAATTTCTAGAATATTACTGCATAAAAATACTCAGGTGGTTCTTCTTCATATGTTCCTCGGGTTCCCACGTTGCCTCTTCCATTTTATGGTTTCTCCATAGAACTTTTACCAGACGAGTCGTCCGGTTTCTAAGAACTTGTTCTCTCGTATCAGGAATCCTGATGGGATCTTCTCAATAAGAGAGATTGGGTTCCAGTTCTAATTCTCATGGGTGAGTACATGCGTTGGGTCAGGCATGTATTTTCTCAACAGTGATACGTGGAAGACATCATGAACTTTGGAGAGATTTGGCGGCATTGCCAAACGGTAAGCAGCATCCCAAATTTGTTCTAGAATTTTGAGAGGTCCAATGTACCTGGGACTCAATTTACCTTTCTTACTAAAATGTATAGCTCCCTTCCATGGAGATACCTTCAAGAAAACATGATCACCCACCTAAAATTCCAAATCCTTTCTTCGATTATCGGCACAGTTCTTCTGCCTACTTTGAGCTGCTTTGATGTGGTTTTTGATTACCTTTATCTTTTCCATCGTTTCCTCTACTAGTTCCAAGACAACAAGTTTTATTTCACCATCATCATCCCAACAGGTTGGTGTGCGACATCTTGTTCCATACAATGCTTCATATGGTTCCATCCGAATACTTGAATGGAAACTATTGTTATAGGAAAATTCCACCATAGGTAAATATTGATCCCACATACCTTGAAAGTCATGTGAGCATGATCTCAACATGTCTTCTAAGTTTTGAATAGTCTGTTCTGATTGTCCATCTATTTGAGGGTGGTAAGCAGTGCTCAAACGAAGTTCAGTATCCAAGTCCTTCTGAAGACTTTTCCAGAATCTTGATGTAAAATGGGGATCACGATCTGAGACAATCGATAGGGGTACTCCATGAAGTCTCACAACTTCATCAATATATATTCTCGCTAGACTTTCAAGTGGTAAATCCAACCTTATATTAAGGAAATGTGCTGACTTGGTAAGACAATCAATAATGACCCATATTGCATCGTTCCTTCTAGGAGTCTTTGGTAGCCCCATGACGAAGTCCATCGTAATATTATCTCATTTCCACTCAGGTATGGGAAGAGGTTGCATGACTCCTCCAGGATGTTGCCTTATATCTTTCACTTGTTTACTAACCATACATCTTGACACAAAATCAGCAATGTCCCTCTTCATGTTTCCCCACCAAAAAGTTTCCTTTAAATCTCTATACATTTTGGTTCTCCCGGGGTGTATAGAGAAATTGGAACTATGAGCATCATCCAGCAATTCCCTTTTTAGATCAGGTATATTGGGAACACAAAGTCTCTTCCCAATATTAGAAATTCCATCTTCATACCCAAATTCATACAATCTCTCATCATTCATAGCTTTAATCTTCCTTTGTAACTCTTCATCACCGGTCTGAGAACTCTTTATCCTTTCTAGTAAAGATGGTTTGGCAACCATTTGAAAAAGCATTGATGTTTCACCTTCCATGGTGATTCCCATAACCATATTTACTAGATCCATTAAAATATGATCCCTTTCCACTCTCATCATGTTCAAAGATCCATGATCTTTTCTACTCAAAACATCTACCACCTTATTTTCCTTCCCCGGGTGGTAGTGTATCGTGCAATAATAACCCTTGAGTAGTTAAAGTCGTCTCCTTTGCTTCATGTTGAGTTATTTCTGTGATAATATATACTTAAAATTCTTGTGATCAGTATAAATCTCACATTTTTCACCATAGAGATAGTGTCTCCAAATCTTTAGAGCAAATATTACAGTGGCTAACTCAAGATCATGAGTAGGATAGTTTTTCTCATGAATTTTCAGTTGTCGTGATGCATAGGCAATAACCCTATCATTCTCCATAACGACACAACCAAGTCCATTCTTCGATGAATCACTATAAATAACGAACCCATCATTCCCTGATGGTAGAGTCAATATAGGAGCATTGACTAATCTTCTCTTCAGTTCTTCAAAAAATTCTTCACACTCTTTTTTCCAGACAAATTTAACCCCTTTACATGTGAGCTTTGTTAATGGGTTAGCCAACCGGGCAAAGTTCAGGATGAATCGTCGATAACAACCTACTAAACCAATAAAACCGCATACCTCGATTATACTCATTGGTACTGGCCATTCTTGGATTGCCTTGGTCTTAGAATGATCAATATAGATTCCATCCTTAGAGAAAATATGGCCAAGAAAAGAAATCTCCTGAAGCCCGAATTCACACTTGCTAAACTTCCCATATAATTCATGTCTTCTCAGAGTCTTCAATATAATGCGAAAGTTATTTTCATGATCTTTTTATCTTTTATAGTATACCAAGATATCATCAATAAATACCACCACAAGTTTACCTAGATATTCCTTGAAAACTCTATTCATTATATCCCTGAATACAGAGGGAGAATTAGTCATCCCAAAAGGCATTACTGTAAACTCGTAATGACCGTACCATGTTCGAAATGCTATCTTCAGAATGTCTTCCTTCTTCACACACAACTGATGATATCCAGATCGAAGGTCAATCTTTGTAAACTATTGAGCACCATGCAGTTGGTCAAATAAATCATCAATGCGAGGTAGGGGATACTTGTTCTTTATTTTTATAGCATTGATCTCCCTATAGTCAATGCACAACCTCATAGATCCATCTTTCTTCTTAAAAAAAAGGACAAGGGATCCCCATGAAGAAACACTAGGGAGAATAAATATCTTATTACTCAATTAATCCATTTGTTTCTTTAGTTAAAATAATTCTACAATGTCCATTCTATAAGGGGTTTTCGATATGGGCCTTGAACCGGGAATTAAATCAATGGAAATCTCAACATCTCATTCTGGAGGATGTCCAGGTAAATCTTCTAGAAACACATCAACATATTCTCTCACAATAGGTACATCCTCTATTTGAACATTCCTTTCCTCACCCATAGTTATTTAATTCTCTTCCTCCCCGATAATTGAATTTAGTTTAACTACTGGGGGTGGATCTAGATAAGAATTAGGTGGCAATGATTCTTCTCTAATGATAAGGTGTTCCTTATCATCATCATCAAGAATCGTAACCTCCTTCTTCTTATAATAAATCTTCACATCATGGTCCGAAATCCAATCCATACCGAGGATTATATCAAATTCAATCATAGGTATAATGATGAGATCAGCGGATAAAGAACATTTTTGTGCTCTAATGGGGACTAATTAACAAAACTTCAATGCAATGATACTTCCCTTAGTAGTTTTAACTAATATCTCCCTTGTTAAATCAAATTGGAAATATCTAATTTTCTTAGAAAACTGGGAACATATGAAACATTGCGATGATCCAGAATCAAATAATTCATTTTATAAACTTGAGGAAACCATTAAATTACCTGCCACCACGTCTTTCGGGGCTTCAAACTCAGCAGTAGTGATTGCATAAGCTTGGCCTTGATCCCTTGGCCTTTTCTGAGATAAGTATCCTTGAAACTTAAGACATTCATTTTCATAATGTCCCATATCCCTACAATTGTAGCATTGAACATTGTTAGCGTCTTTCTATCCTTTACCATCACGATCCATATGGCCTTTCTGTCCACATTTTTAGCATACACCTTTTCCTTTTAGATAGGCACCAGGGTGCTTCCTTCCACAATTATCACAGGGTGGAAATTCAATTCTAACCTTCTTCCCTGTTTCTTTATTTCCTTTCTCATAGTGTTCAGCAGATCTCTTCTTCTCTTTCTTTGATTTAAAGTCATAATACTTAGAGAATTCATTTTCTGTCTTGATAGCACAAGAGACAATATCTTCGTATGATGAGAAGGTTTGCGAGACTAATGCTCGACGGAGAAATGGTTTTAACCCATCAAAGAAACGATCAATATTACTCCTTGGGTTACATATATAATCAGCAACATGCCTCTCTAACCTTGTAAAGTTATCCTCGTACTTTGCGACATTCTCATCCTCTTTCTGCCTCAGACTCAGAAATTGCCTTTCCATATATGCTCGATGGTCTCGAGGAAAGTATTTTTCTAAAAATAGCTCTTTGAATTGCCCCCATTCTATATCTGATACTTGATTAGTCATTGAAAGTGGATAATATTCATTGTTAATATCTTAATATTAATGTGTTTAAAAGTGTATAAACATCAATTTTAGTCCAATTCAGAAATTGAACTTCATTTCCCATCATTGTGCAATTCATGCTTAAAGTGTCAATTTGGGCCCACTCAATAATTTGCTTTTGTAAATTACAATATTCATAATTTTAATTTGATATTTTGGTATACGATTAATCACTTTATTTGTGACATTTTTTCTTTTATGTATGATGGATGAATCACAAGGTAAGATAGATATTTTTTCACCTGAATGCAAAAACTTGCTGGAAAAATCATAATGGCCCTAAGGCCCATCAAACAAATGTGGGGCCCACAAACCAAGCCCAATGAAGCTAAAATTTATAAAGTAGAAAGATATAATTATGAGGATTATTTTATTCAACTGTGGCCAGAGTAAATTCTGAATTTTTCATGATGATAAATGGATCTGAAGTTGATATTTAAATGGTGGACTCGACATAAATGCACATAAATCCGTCCCACCATTTAGACCATAACATCCAAACGGCTGTTCCAAAATTCCTAAAATTTTTAAATCTCATATAGAATAGATGGAAGATCATAGTTCTCTTCAACGACGCCTCAGGATTCAGCCTCATTCAATTCCAAATTCACACATCAAAATGGTGGACGGATCTGGATGGTTTTCCAGGTTAAATTCGAAACGTCAATTTCCTTTTGATTATTCACCCACCTTTTGACTCTATTAATTGTTGGGGGTGAAACTAAGGCTCTTAATATGCCTATATAAAGATCTGGTTGTGAAGGTAATAGGGGCAGATATTTTTCTTATCATCTTTTGTTGCTTGTTCCATTGTAAGGTTATGCTTCCAAATTTCCTTTGTAATGTTTTCCATTTCCATGTAAGTTTCTTTTTTGTATATTTATGTTCTTAATCAACTTTTTTCTCTTCTATATTTTCAATTTCATTTATTAAAACTTTATTATCTTAAATCACAGTGATATCTCTATTTTTTTGTGAATTAGTTCACACATAGGTTTGAATTTCATTCACACACATGGAGGAGTGCTCGTTATTTCCGCGGTTTTAATTTCTTCAATTCAATTATGTTTATCCATCTTCCACCCACCATTGAGAGTATACCATCAATAGAGGGATAACCCTTTAATGGGTTGATCATAGGAGGATGCAAAGTCTAGATTTAATCTTATTTTATGAATGAATTTTTGTTAATTGGATAATTAATTTAAGACATCCATTCTTCATCTATTTCTACTCTTCATATTTACTGTGTTTGAGCAAACTAAATTCAATTACTAAATGACCATATACCTTACAAGGATCATGAATTTGGTTCTCTAAGTGTATAGGGGATTAGTAATTGTGTTTAGTAAGTTCCAAACTAGAAAATGATGAACGTAGTGTTATTTTTGAAGAATGGATTCATCAAAAATTAATAAAACCAAAATTGTCTAATGAAGTAAAATTCATTCAATCCACCCCAAGCATAATCCTAAGACTAACCCATTTCCATTTAATTGAATTCACATAGGTTTATTAGTGTTCTTTGAAAACATCCAAAATAAAAACCAAATTTTCCCACTTCACAGCCCATCCTCCACCAAATCATAGTGTCTCAAGGTTACTTCTTCAGTCCCTATGGATTCGATCCCTACATGTACTACATCGACCACATACTTGTAGGGTAAATTTGGGCGCAACCAAATTTTGGCACCGTTTCCAGGGACCAAGTAAGTTCCTTAGACCAAAAACCTTTTTTTCTTACCCCTATTCTTCTATTCTCATCCAAATTCTCTTATATTTTCCCTTTCTCACTTCTTTTTTCTTTTGGCGCGTGTCCGCCTACACCCACGATAACTCAAATAGATTAGTTAGAGTGGATAATCCTAGGGCTGGGGAGTAAATAATTAAAAGATGTCTATTTCCTTTAGATCCAAATCTTCCTATTACTCCAAATTCAGACATTGAGTTCGATAAAATGGAGAATCTCCCACAATACCAAATCATAAACCGGGGAGGGAACCAAAATAACGGGCAAGACCCTAACTTGGGAATTGTTGCAGACCCGACCATGGATGACTACCTCACACCAACCTGTACCAATGCACCCACATGCATTAGGCATGATAACATAGGATATTCCCAATATGTTTTCAAACCCCATGTCATGAACCACCTTCCAACCTTTCATGGGATGGATTTTGAGATGCCTTAGCTTCATGTTGAAGAATTTAATGACATTTTCGAAACCATGTGCCCACCAAATCAAATTGAATCTTCTAAAATGAGACTTTTTCCTTTTTATCTTAAGTACCGAGCAAAGAATTGGTTAAACAATTTGAGACCAGTATCCATTCACTCTTGGGACCAACTTCAATAAAAATTTTATAAAAAATACTTCCCCTATCACAAAACAATTGCACTTAAAAAGAGCATACAAAACTTTTTTGAAAGAGAGGGAGAAACATTCTATGAAACATGGGAAAGGTTCAAGGAAACATTAAACATGGTACCGCACCATGGTTTCTTAATCCCAAAACAAGTGATAATTTTCTATGAAGGTTTGGGTCCTGGAAAAAAACAATTCATTGATATGATGTGTAATGAAACCTTCAAAAATAAATCCCCAAATGATGCTTACGAGTATCTAGAAAATCTTGCTGAACAGAACCAAACATGGGGAACATCACCATACTATGAGAATCCACCCAAATCTGGTGGAATGTATAATCTTGGAGAAGAAGAAAACCCTATAGAAAAACTTGATGCACTCATGAGGAAAGTTGAGGAGATTGATCTTAGGAAGGTCCACAAAACCCAAACTGTTGAGCTTGTTTGTACAATCTGTGACAAGAATGGCCAAAAGACTAATAATTTCCTCACCATTCCTTCCATCAAGGATGTTCTTTTAGGAGGACCACCAGAAGAAGTTAATGCAATGAACTTTAAAAAGCCACAATTCACGAACACCTTCAATCCAAGGTATAATGACCATCTGGGATTTTGTTGGAAGGACAATCAACAACCAACACAACAACAATGTATCAACCCATACCCTAAACAAAACATTCAACCTCATAATCAGTTCCAACCACAACAGGTCGAATTCCAACATCCTCATGTACAATATCAACAACCCATTCAACAACCTATCCAACAACCAAAGTATCCTCCTGGGATAAACCCACAAGCTCAAGCACCAACCCAAATTGTTCCACAAAGCCTACTAGAACAACTGTGCAAACAAATGGACAAAATTAACTCCTAATTCTCATCCATTAAACAAGATATTCAAAACATCAAAACTGGAAAGCCATCCATGCCCACACAGGTCATTCCACAACAAACATCAAGGGGAGAGACAAGTTTCACTCAAACAACTCACGAACAACTAAAGGTTGTGATAGTTTTAAGAAGTGGGAAATCTATTGAAAAACCAGAACAAATATGTCAAAAACCATGTGAAGCTTCAAACTCTAATGAAAATTCAAATGAACCACAATCTCAAATTGAAGAAACTGATAAAAATGTGAAAGAAACAACACTTCAACAAACAACTCCACAACCTGCACCATTTCATAAATGCATGAGGGGGAAAACCAAGCCTGAATTGAATGATACATTGAGGGAAATCTTCTCACAAGTCAAGTTGAACATTCCCCTTCTCGATGCCATCCAAACCATACCTTCCTACTCAAAGTACCTTAAGGACTTGTGCACTTTTAAAAGAAAATTTACATATAAAAACCAAGTCCTTTTGGCTGTTAATGTGAGTACAACCATTCAAGGGACCATTCCTCCTAAGTTGAAAGACCCAGGATTCCCTTACATAAATGTTGAACTAGGAGAGAACAAAGTCGTCAAAGCCTTGTGTGATCTAGGTGCCAGCATGAACCTCATTCCTTATTCCATGTATTGTCAGTTAGGTCTCAAAGAACTCCAACCCACATCTGTCACTCTTCAACTTGATGATCGTAGTGTTCTAGTTCCAAAGGGGATCTTAAAAGATGTTTTGGTGAAAGTTGAAAATTTCATTTACCCAGCTGACTTCATTGTTCTGGACAATCACCCAAGCTTAGGTCCTAGGGAGAAAACCCCAATCATCCTTGGTCGTCCCTTCCTTGAAACAATCAACTCTATTAACCGAGTCCGAAATGGGAACATGACCATCACATTTGGAAACATGAGTCTAGACTTGAACATATACAATGAAAACTCTCAAATTGGGGATGATGAAGAGATCCATGAGGTTAATTTGATTGTTAGTGTTGATAATGAACTCAATGAACATCAAGGAATTACCGAAGGATCGTTAAGTCAAGAAGAGATTGATTTTCTTTATTCACATGAGGGAAATTTGTCTCCTTGGATTGAATCTCTTTCAGATAGCTCTATTGATGAATTTCTAAAATCACCAATCAATGATACCATGGTTAAAATCAATAACATTGAGTCCATAGCCATTCATGACACTACTCCGGAAAATTTTGTGGATGAAAATTATGTTCACAAGGAACCAATTTTTTCAAGAAATCTGAACAAAGAAACTAAGTTCAATACAAAGTCTCATCCTTTCTTGGAAAGTCATCACCAATCTGATCTTGAATTTAAAAGTCTTACCTTCATCAATAAAGTATGAGTTCTTAGGGGACAATCGATCCTTTTCTATTGTCATTTCTTCCTCTCTTGAAGCCGATCATGAGAGGATACTTCTAGATGTCCTTATGAGACACAAGAAAGCCATTGGATGAACCCTATCTGATATTCCTGGGATTATCCCACTTATCGGGACTCATAGAATTATTCTTGAATCCGAGTCAAAGCCATGTCGTCAACCTCAGAGGTGACTCAATCCTAATCTCATGGAAGTAGTGAGAAAAGAACTTTTGAAATTGTTAAAAACTGGTATCATATATCCTATAGATGAGAGTGAGTGGGTTAGCCCAATCCATGTGGTTCCAAAGAAGGCTGGAATCACAGTAATAACCCACAAGGATGGATAGATGCTTCCAACAAGGTTCATTATTGGATGTAGAGTTTGTATTGACTATAGGAACCTCAACTCTTGTACCAAGAAAGACCATTTCCCCTTACCCATTATTGATCAAGTCCTCGAGTGAGTGGCGGGTCATCAATTCTATTGCTTCCTAGATGGATTCTATGGGTATAATAAAATCGAATTCTCCTTAGAGGATCAAGGAAAAATAACCTTCACTTGTCCATTCGGCACATTTTCCTTCAAGCGCATGCCCTTTGGGTTATGTAATTCCCCTGGTACCTTCCAGTGGTGCATGATGGGAATATTCTAAGATATTGTGGGTTATTTTTTAGAGTTCTTCATGGATTAATTCTCCATCTTTGGGGATACTTTTTAGGGATTCCTTATAAATGTTCAAAAGGTTTTGTCAAGGTGCGAGGATAAGAATATAATACTAAACTTGAAAAAATTTCATTTCATGGTAAGGGGTGGACTTGTTCTAGGTCATCTGGTATCTGGTAGAGGGATTGAAGTTGATAAAGCTATGGTTGACATCATTCTTCACCATCCCTCTCCTAAAACTGTTAAGGAAGTGAGGTCCTTCTTAGTACATGATGGTTTTTATAGAAGGTTCATTAGGAATTTTAGCTCTATTTCTCGACCACTTTGTGCTCTATTGGTAAAATATGCTCCATTTTTATGAACAGAAATCTGTGAGGAATCATTCTCTACACTCAATTCAACTCTTATATCTCCACCTATCATGCAATCTACAAATTGGAAAATTCCTTTCCAGCTCATGTGTGATGCAAGTGACTTCGCTGTTGGAGAAGTCTTAGGACAACGGTGTGAGAAAACTCCATGTTTCATTTCTTATTCAAGAAAATATTTAAATGATGCATAATTAAACTACTCCACAACTGAGAAAGAGTTTCTTTTTGTTATCTTTTACTTAGAGAAATTCAGGTCTTATCTCTTAGGATCACCCATCATTGTATTCACTGACTATTTAGCCCTAAAATACCTTTTCCAAAAACAAGATTCCAAGGCTAGATTGATTAGGTGGGTCCTTCTTCTTCAAGATTTAGATTTAACCATTAAGGATAAAAAGGGTGTTGAAAATATTGTAGTTCATCACCTCTCTAGGATGTAATTCAAAGACAATTCACACCACCTCTCTTTGTCTGATTCATTTCTCGATGAGCACCTCTATTCAGTGAGTGATTGCCATTGGTATGCTGACATAGCTAACCATTTTGGTGACGAGTGACATTCCAAAATTTCTGGGGACCCAAGCTAAGAGGAAATTCCTTTCTGATATCAAACACTATGTGTTTGATGATCCTAACCTCTTCAAGTTCTGTCCTAATCAAATCATCCGGAGATGTATTCCCGAGTCTGAGCAAGAGTCCATTCTAAAATTTTGTCATGGAGAGGCATGTGGAGGAAACTTTTCTAAACATAAAACCACTGCAAAGGTCCTCCAAAGTGGTTTCTAATGGCTGAACCTCACTAAGGATTCCTTCCAATTCTGCAAAATTGTTCCTCAGTGTCAGCAATTAGGACCCATTACCAAAAGAAATCAAATGCCCCTCACTCCCATTCTGGTCGTTGAAATCTTTGATTGTTGGGGAATTGATTTCATGGGACCCTTTCCAAACTCTAAGGGATACATCTACATCCTCTTAGCTATTTATTATGTCTCAAAATGGTTCGAAGCCATTCCCACCGAGTCCAATGACCACCATGTTGTGATCCAATTTCTGAAAGAGCATATATTTTCTTGATTTTGAATTCCTAGGGCTATAATCAGTGTTTGTGGAACCCATTTCTGCAACCACCCATTCTCTTCACTCATGTCCAAGTATGTTATTACTCATAAAGTTTCCACTTCATACCATCCTCAAACCAACTGTCAAACTGAGTTCGAAAATATATAAATTAAGAAAATTCTTGAAAAAACTGTCAATCCCTCTAAGAAAGATTGGTCCAAGAAACTATTATATGCCCTTTGGGCATATCGAACTGCTTTCAAAACTATCCTAGGCATGTCACCATATAGATTGGTTTATGGAGAAGCATGTCATTTACCTGTTGAAATTGAGCATAAGGCCTTTTGGGCAATAAAAAAAATGAACTTTGACATTTCATTGGCTTAAACAAAAAGGAAATTAGATCTTAATGAACTCGAGGAACTTATGATGGAGGTTTATAAAAATTCAGGGATCAATAAATCTAAATTTCAATCCTACCAATATAGGAATCTCAAAGTCAAACACTTTGAACTGGGAAAATTTGTGCTCTTGTATAGTTCAAAACTTCATCTACACCCAGGAAAGCTAAGGTCTAAATGGTCTGGTCTATGAATAGTGCATCATGTGTACCCTCATGGGGAAATAGAGATTCAGGATCCCACAAGTGGTCATGTCTTCAAAGTAAATGGTCATAGGTTAAAACCATTCATTGAATCATTCAATAAACAATAAACCAAGGAGGAGTTAACTGAGCTAACATATGAACAAGAGAAAAATTGATAAATTTAGGGTACAAGTCGAGCTAACGACGTTATACAAAAGCGATGCATGGGAGGCAACCCATGGTTTTCATTTTTCTAATCATTTTGAATAATTTTATTTTTCATATAATAAATTACCATAGAATGTTGACCTATTATTCTTTTATTAGTAAGGATGGGTATGAAAGGGGAGCGCCATATTCATCGGTGTCACGTGGCATGATATCTGAGTAATACCTTACCCGGAAATCTAAAAAAAGACAATGTATCATCAGTTTATTTTGTTTTGTTTATTTTTATGTTTTTATTGGTTAAAAAAATAAAATGACATGTCGTATGTCATAAAGAAAATCCATTCACCACCATCCAAGCCGTTGAGACTCAAATCCAGGATTGAAGGGAGACTGTGGCATACGCTATCATCATCAACCACCAGGTGAATTTATTCCATGTTTATCATTTTCAAATTCCTATTTGAACTCCTCTCCTACCCCCATCTAACTTTTCTTTTCTTTAAATAATGGGGACAGTGTTATTCTATGTTGGGGGGAGATTAAAAAAAATTATTTTTTGAATAAAAACATGCATGAAAAGACAAATTCCATTAACCTTAAATATGATAACACACATTGAAAACTCTAAAATTGGATATCAAATAAATTTTTCATGCCTTGATTCTGATTTTAATGCAAGTTTATGTTCATGAGCACAGTTTTTTGAAAGTGTGGTTGTCCGATGTGATTTTTCAATGTTTACATTTTCATCCTCTTAAAAAAATTAACACAATGCACGTCTACTGGATCGTGGGTGTAAATTTGAGTTCTTGGGTCCCTTTCATTATAGCATAGGGTTCTGGGGTCACTTTTAGTTTAATTTGAGTATCCAACAAAACAAAAAACAAACAAAACATTTGACCACATAGAGAAATGTTTTGTCCAAATGTGTGGCATCCGGAACTTGGGGATCACGACTCCATAGTTGTCTTGCCCAGAGTTTGGCTTTATATCTCTATTATAGAGCATGGAATTAACAATATGTGTGGCATCCGGCACTTGGGGATCTTGACTTGATAGTTGTCTTGCCCAGAGTTAGTCTTTTCATATCTATTGTGGTTAAAAAAAATAAAAAAAACAAAAAATTAAAAAAAAAATGGATACTCATCTTAAGGTTTAATGTGATCCCCACCCAGCACTTCCATTTTTTCCCCTTGAACAATAAAGTGGGCCCCATATCTTTTATGATGCACAACACTTTATCATGCTTAATTGGAATTTTATGAAATGTGGTGATGAATTTGAACAAAGGAATGGTCTTGGGCTTGGGATATTCTTATGGACCTATCTTGTTTTAATTGATTTTGATGGGTTTCATAATTTTTTTTGGTATGAGATATTTGGGTGAGCAATGTGTATTAAAATGTTTTTGGAAAAGGGGATTTGAATTTCATATTTGTAATATATTTTTCTCGAGACTAGAAAAACACAAGTTGGGGGGTGTGTGATTAGTCACTGAAAGTGGCTAATATTAATTGTTAATATCTTAATATTAATGTGTTTAAAAGTGCATAAACATAAATTTTAGTCCAATTCAAAAATTGAACTTCATTTCCCATCATTGTGCAATTCATGCTTAAAGTGTCAATTTGGGCCCACTCAATAATCTGCTTGTGGAAATTACAATATTCATCATTTTAATTTTATATTTTTTGTATGATTCATCACTTTATTTGGAACATTTTTTCTTTTAGGTCTGATGGATGAAACACAGGTGAAGATGGATATTTTTGCACCTGAATGCAGAAACTTGCTGCAAAAAGCATAATGGGCCTAAGGCCCATCAAACAAATGTCGGGCCCACAAACCAAGCCCAATGAAGCTCAAATTTATACAGTATAAAGATAAAAATATGAGGATCATTTTTTTAAACTGTGTCTAGAGCTAATTCGGATGTTTTATGATGATAAAGGGATCTGAAGTTGATATTTAAATGGTGGACTCGACATTAATGCACATAAATCCATCACACCATTTAGACCATAACTTCCAACCGGCTACACCACAATTCCTGAAATTTTTACAGATCATAGAGGACAGAAGGAAGAAAATATTTAGCTTCTATGACCCCTCATTATTCTACCTCCTTCAATTCGAAATTCACATGTCAAAATGGTGGACGAATATGGACGGTTTTCCAAGTCAAATTTGAAACGTCAATTTACTTTTGATTATTCACCCTACTTTTGACTCTATTAATTGTTGGGGGATGAAACTAAGGCTCCTAATATGCCTATATAAGGAGCTGGTGGTGAAGGGAATAGGGGTGGATATTTTTCTTATCATCTTTTGTTGCTTGTTTCATTGTAAGGTTATGCTTCCAAATTTCCTTTGTAATGTTTTCCATTTCCATGTAAGTTTCTTTTTTTTATCTTTATGTTCTTAATCAAATTATTTCTCTTCTATATTTTCCATTTCATTTATTAAAACTTTATTATCACAAATCACAGTGATATCTCTGTGTTGTTGTGAATTAGTTCACACATAGGTGTGAATTTCATTCACACACACGGAGGAGTGCTCGTTATTTCCGCAGTTTTAATTTCTTCAATCCAATTATTGTTAGACATCTTCCGCCCACCATTGAGAGTATACCATCAATGGAGGGTTAAACCTTTAATGGTTTGATCTTAGGAGGTTGAAAAGGCTGGATTGAAAGTTATTTTATGAATGAATTGTTGTTAATTGGATAATTAATTTAAGACATCCATTCTTCAGTTATTTCTACTCTTCATCTTTACTGTGTTTGAGAAAACTAAATTGAATTACTAAATGACCATATTCCTTGGAGAGATCATTAATATGGTTCTCTATGTGTATAGGGGATTATTAATTGTGTTTAGTAAGCACCAAAACAGAATGATTAAGGCAGTGTTATTTTTAAAGAATGGATTCATCAAAAATTAATAAAACCAAAATTGTCTAATGAAGTAAAATTCATTCAATCCACCCTAAAAATAATCCTAAGACAAACCCATTTCCATTTAATTGAATTCACTTAGGATTATTAGTGTTCTTTAAAAACATCCAAAATCAAAACCAAAGGTGGCCACTTCACATCCCATCCTCCACCAAATCATAGCTTCTCAAGGTTACTTCTTTGGTCCCTATGGATTTGACCCCTACATGTACTACATCGACCGCATACCTGTAGGGTAAATTTGGGCGCAACTAATACTTCATCATCTTCCTTCGTGTTTTGTATCAATGAACACCATTGATCAGCATCTCCAGTGAGGCGATAAACTGCCATGACAACTTTTTCCTTTTCACTACTCCCCAAGTCATGGAATGTTTTTTCTAAGGAATTTATCCATTGCTCTACTACTATGGGATTTGTACTCCCATTGAATGTCAGTGGTGGTTGCCTCATGAAGATATCTAACATTGATCCTCTATGTTGTGGATATGGGTGCTCCATACGGGTAAGGTTGTTATTCATAACATGAGTGAGTTGTACCAGTATGGTGATAAGCTGATCAGCACCAGTTGCATCTGTTGGATCGAATAGTTGATATAAAAGTCTATTAGATGGAACAATACAAGAGGGGGGGTGAATTGTAGGTTTTAAAAACCTTGAGTTTTAGTAACAAAGAGATTAGTTTAAAAGATTTTAAACTAATACAAATACAAACACCCACAATTGTATTGAATGTAAAAGGTATGATGTATTGTAATACTATTGTAAAGAAAAACAATTGTATTCAAGGTGAACACAATAATCAGAGTAATACAAATATGAATGATTCTACCTTAAAGCGTATAGAACCAATCAATACAATATGTAATGGAATGATTGTAATTGAAACAATTACAATTGAATATGTAAAGAAAGGAAACAATACAAATCCCTTTCTAATACAACAGCGGAAATGTAAAAGTAATACAATTATTTTAACCCAAAGAGAAGGGTTATCCTTTCACCTAGGATAAAAGGTCTGTCTCACCAACACCTTGGTGAGCCCTCGATACGATTATCGGCACGTCTGTCTGCCTATCCCCGGCAGCCCTCGATACGATGATCGGCTCGTCTGTCTGCCTATCCCCGGCAGCCCTCGATACGATGATCGGCTCGTCTGTCTGCCTATCCCCGGCAGCCCTCGATTTTGCAGGTAATCGGCACCTCTGTCTTTCAATTACTTGAAAGCCCTCGATACGATGATCGGACGCACAAGGCTGATGAGAGAAGTCACAGTGTCTCTCTCTAGAATCTTTGTAGTTCACAGAGTCTCTTCGTTCATCAGTATTTTCTCAGCTTCAAATGACCTCCTATTTATAGGCCTCGGGTTCCAACGGTCATATTGCCTCCAACGGTCATATTGAAACAGAAAGCACGACATCGTTTTGATTAGTATATAACTAACTCAACGACATCGTTTCGTTAGGATAAGAGATATATAGAAATGTAAAACATGAGTACGATTCATATGCAGAGAGAGTTTTTGACAAAGTACCAAAACAAATAATGATTATCTGAATAGCAAAGTCAGTACGATACGATTGACAGAGTCAGTACGATACGTTTGACAGAGTCAGTACGATACGTTTGACAGAGTCAGTACGATACGTTTTGGTCGGTACGATCAATCATCGTACGATACGATAAACATGATAAAAGACAATTTGTTATTTACAAACATATGATAGAATACTTTTGTGATTTCCAAAACATGACATAGAATATATTTGTGATTTCCAAAACATGACATAGAATATATTTGGGATTTCCAAAACATGATGTAAAAGCCAAAAGAAGACTTTTGACTTAACAATCTCCCCCTTTTTGGAAAGCACAAACACACAAAGTAAATGAAACAAGAAAAACTTATCTCCCCCTGAGTTATTGAAAACTCTTCTGAATAAGAAATTGAATACAACTAACTCCCCCTTAGGTATTGACTTTCCTAAGGATTGTATTCAGATTTTCCTTAAGAGCATTGTAATGCATTCTCCCCCTTTGTAAAACAACCTTTGCTTTGTAAATATTCTCCCCCTTTGTGATTTACAAAAAGAAAGGAGGAATCTCGAATTGTCTGGAAGAGTTAGTGAAGTAATACAAGACAATGGACAAGAGAGAAAGGATTATAAGAGTTATTACAAAACAAACAAGTCCCAAAAGAAACAAATACAACAATCATTTGTTTTCTCTTTCTTTCTCCTTTTTTATAAGCTCATGAAGCACAGCTTTCATCTTCTTGATCTCATTCTTGTCTTCAGAAATTGATTCACCCTGAGTTTTGAGAAGCTCCTGTTGATCCGCAAAAATCTGATCTTGATTTCTGATGGTCTCCTCCTGTACTCTGATTACTTCTTCAAGGGTATCAATTCTGTTTTGCAGAGTCTTGTTATCCTTGGACAACTCGGAATTTTGATTCTTCAGTAAAACCATTTCATATTTGAAAGATGAAACCTTCGAGAAATCAGATTGGAAAGCATTCATCCTCTCTTGCAAATCTTTCACTAAAGGAACATCGGCTCTTTGAGACGACAAAAGGTTCAGCCTTTCAATTGTTTCTTTATCAAGCTTGTTGAAAGCAATTGCAAGCTCATTTGATAACCTTCTTATATCTTCAATAGCAATCTCATGGTCATTGATTGAGCTCTCTGTTTTGTATGACCACTTGGTCATCTTATTACAAGCTTTCTTATGAGCAACTGATCTTTCCGAAAGAACTTTCAGATCGGCTTCAACAGACAAGACTTTCTTTCTCAATTCTTTTACAGATCCAAACTTCTTTCTCTGATTTTCAGTGATAAAATCAATCTTTCCTTCCAGCCTCAGAAAATAAGGAATGGTTTTCTCCATCCTTCTCAAAACTTGAACAATGTAATCACTCTTCTTGAGAGAGATTGTATGCTCTGAATCAGTATCATCATCGTACGATGCTAGTTCATATGATCTGCTTGAATCAACAACTGGTTGTTTCCCTTTCACTTTTTCTTTCTGTTTTCTTTCATCTTCCACTCTGTCACTAATGACAACTACTTTATCATATTGAGAAGATTGAGCATCTTTCTTTTCTCGAGATGACATCCTGTCCGAAGATTTTTCCTGATCGGCATGAGGAGTTTGTTGAACACCTTCGCTCAGCTTTTGAAGCGATTACTCTCTACTTTTCTTTGAACTTTGAAGAAATTCTAACAGAAAATCTCTTTCTTCTACTTCCACTTCTTCTATCACTTGTTTTCCTTTTTCTTTCTCAGGCAAACTCTGTATGATGGGTTCTTGATGTACTTCCACAGTTAGTTGAGCACTAGCATCTTCAACTGCTTTCCAGACTTTAGAAATATCAAAGTCCTGAGCCTTTCTTTTCAAAAGAGTCTTCTTTTTCTTTTCAACTTGAAGGGTTTCTTCTACCCTTATTCTTTCTGCAAAAGCCTCAGCAGGATCAAGACCAAACTTCGGATCACCCTCTTTTCTCTGTTCCTTGTCCTTTCTCCATTTGGCTACAACTTCCTTACTGTACCTCGGCTTCTTCTTCTTCGGCTTTGAACTAGTCTGCGGATCAGACTTTCGAGTAACACCGGCGGATTGATTGTCTTTGGCTGGCATAGGTGCCGATTGATTTTCAGGCAATTCAGCTTCTACATCTCTGACAAAAAGTTTTGAATTTGAATCAAAACAAACATTCAGCTTTTTCATCGTACTCTTATTAATGAAAGACGGCCACAAATCCATAGGTTTTCCTTTCAAAGGAATGTTACAAAACTTCATACTCTCAAGAATGAATTTTGTAAGGATGGCTGGATACATTATTATCTGGGATTTAATCCCTCCTTTCTTGACATTCTTGACGGTTTCAAAAATATATCCCATGAGATTCACTTTCCTCATATTCACAAGATAATCGAGCATAAAGACATCAGAAACTTTAAGAGTTTATCTATCCCCTTTCCTTGGGACAAGAAAACCTTTCATCCATAAAGTGACAAACCGATTGTCCGGTGAAAGATGATAAACTTTCCTCTTTCCCTCATTAACAACAAACAAAGATTTTTCAGCACTCTCTCTATTAAACGTACCAACTTCCTCTGGTAATTTTTGAGATGGACAGAATGAATCCCCTTCTATAGAAACGTTCAGAAAGTGTGCCGCTTGTTTCACAGACATGGATAATTTTCTATCGTACACAGCGAAGTTTATAGTCATATCTTTGTCGAAAGACACGGTTTTGTAAAATTGACAAACTTCATCAAAAAGAACTGGATCTTGAGTATCAGGCTTTTCCACACAGAGATGTTCCCATCCTTGAAACAAAATAATCCTCTTGATTGTAGAATCGTACATATCGAAGAATTCTCGGGATACTAACCTTTCTCTGTGAAAGTCTTTCTCTGTAAAAATCTTTGAAGACATTTCAGCGGGAGTGTTGGCAGAGGATTGAGACATAAAGATGATGCCGATTGAGAAGATCGTACGATTGTTTATAGCTGGGGGAGCAGAGCTTCGCCTCAATTCATGAACAATCAATGTGGGTTTGGGGAGGGGAGGGGGGTATTTATAGGCAAAAAAAGAGATGACCGTTGAACTTCTACGGTCGAGATTAGATAATACCAGATCAATGGTTAGGATTAAAACAAAGAAAGAAAATAAAATAAAAATTGAAAAAGATACCTGTCGGAGAACAAAAGGTGATTGCTGGATTTGGTAAGTATCAAAGAAACAATCGTAAGGAAAAAAAACATGATGCCGATGGAAAACAAAGTCATTACTATGGTCGGACCGTACGATGGAAAATAGTTGTTATCATTAACCGACAGTACGATGGAAAACAATCTCAATACTATCATCGGTCAATACAAAAAAAATATTGAATGATACGATGGAAAAGAATTTGAATACTATCATCGGTCGATTCAAAAAATATTGAATGGTACGATGGAAAAGAATTTCAATACCATCATCGGTCGATTCAAAAAATATTGAATGGTACGATGGAAAAGAATTTCAATACCATCATCGGTCGATTCAAAAATTATTGAATGGTACGATGGAAAAGAATTTCAATACCATCATCGGTCGATTCAAAAATTATTGAATGGTACGATGGAAAAGAATTTCAATACTATCATCGGACGATACAAAATTTTTGAACGATACGATGGAAAAGAATTTCAATACGATAAACAGAAAAACTGAAATGGTCAATACGATACAGGAAAACTTAAAATGAAACAATAAAACTGTCAATACTATAAACAGAAAGAAACATATATAAAGAGAGTAAATATTTAAAGATCAGAAACATAAAGACATAAAGAAATGTCCTCCCCCTTTCTACGAGGAGTTTCTTACTATTAGGAGAGATGTAAGACAGGAAGTAGATATGAATGATTATTTTATTATAATCATTCCTAGCTTCTGTTTTATAAATTCAAATCTATCGGAAGGTAAAGGTTTTGTAAAAATATCAGCAAGTTGTTCTTGCGTTCCGATGAATTGTAAAACAATATCTCCTTTTTGTGTGTGATCCCTAAGAAAGTGATGCCTAACATCTATGTGTTTTGCACGAGAGTGATGTGCTGGGTTTTTACTAAGAGCTATGGCACTTGTATTATCACACAGAATTTGAGTTTTGGAGAAACTCAAACCATAGTCAGTGAGTGTGTGCTGCATCCACAATACTTGAGCATAGCAACTTCCAGCTGCTACATATTCAGCTTCAGCAGTGGAGAGTGCTACTGAGTGTTGTTTCTTGCAAGACCAAGAAACCAAAGAATCTCCTAAGAAATGACAAGTTCCAGATGTACTTTTTCTATCCATTCTACAACCACCAAAGTCAGCATCTGAAAAACTTTTTAAAACAAAATCATTTCCAGAAGATTAGAAAAGTCCTAAATCCATAGTGTCTTTTAAATACCGAAAGATTCTCTTTACGGCCTTTAAGTGAGACTCTTTTGGATTAGATTGATATCTTGCACATAAGCATACAGAAAACATCATGTCGGGTCGACTAGCTGTCAAGTATAGCAAACTCCCTATCATACATCTAAAAATTGTTTGATCTACTGGTTTCCCAGTTTCATCAAGATCAAGAGTATTTGAGGTACCAATTGGGGTGCTAATACTTTTAGTTTTGTCAAATCCATACTTTTTGAGCAAGTCTTTAATATACTTATGTTGAGATATATAAGTTCCTTCTGGTTTTTGAGATATTTGAAAACCTAGAAAGAATGTTAACTCACCCATCATACTCATTTCAAACTCAGATTTCATTAAATTTGCAAAAGAATCGGTTAAAGATTTCTGAGTTGATCCAAATATGATGTCATCAACATAGATTTGGACAACCAAAACATTTTTGTTTTCCATTTTGATAAAAAGAGTTGGATCAGCTGTACCTTTTCTATAATTGTTTTGTAAAACAAATCCTGTAAGTCTATCATACCATGATCTAGGGGCTTGTTTAAGACCGTATAGAGCCTTGGTAAGTTTAAAGACATGATCAGGATGTTTTGGGTCTTGAAAACCAGGAGGTTGTTCGACAAAAACTTCTTCTTGAACAAAACCATTTAAAAAAGCACATTTGACATCCATTTGAAATAGTTTGAAATTGAAATATGCTGCGAAGGCTAATAGAATGCGAATAGATTCAAGTCTAGCTACAGGAGCATATGTTTCTTCATAGTCTATTCCCTCTTGTTGATTATAGCCTTTAGCAACAAGTCTTGCTTTATTTCTTACAATGATTCCATTTTCATCACACTTGTTTCTGAAAACCCATTTTACACCAATTACAGTTGTTTCTTTAGGTCTTTCAACTAAAGTCCAGACTTGATTCCTTTCAAATTCATTTAGTTCATCCTGCATTGCTTTGATCCAATCATCATCACCTAAAGCCTCACTTGGACTTTTAGGTTCAAATTGGGAAAGAAAAGCAAGATGTTCTATTTCATTTCTTAAGGAATTTCTGGTCCTTACAGGTTGATTTATATCACCAATGATATTATCACTGGGATGATTCCTAAGAAACAATTGATTTTGGTTTTGTAAAACCTGTTCATCAACATATGGTAGAAAATCTTCTGTGGTAAATGTTTCAGGAACACTTTCTTGAACATTTTCCTTATCAGAATGTTCTTCTAACAAAGGTTGATAAACATCTTTAGAAAACACATCCGAGGATGTAGGATTGGGTTGGTTGAAAACAAAAGGGTTAGTTTCATCAAATTTTACATGTACTGTTTCTTCAACAGTACAAGTGTTTTTATTGAAAACTCTATAAGCCTTAGAGGTTGTGGAATAGCCTAGAAAGATTCCTTCATCAGATTTTGGTGCAAATTTGTGTAAATTTTCTTTTGTATTCAGAATGAATACTTTGCATCCAAAAACTTTGAAGTAAGAAACTTTAGGTTTTCGGCCAGTCCATAACTCGTAAGGAGTTTTATTAAGAAATGGTCTAGTTAAAACACGATTTATAGTATAACAGGCATTACTTACAGCTTCAGCCCAAAAATGCTTAGCAATTGAGTATTCACTCAACATGGTTCGAGTCATTTCCTGAAGAATACGATTTCTTCTTTCAACAACACCATTTTGCTGAGGAGTTCTTGGTGCTGAGAAATTGTGAGTAATACCTTTCTTACTACAAAAAGTTTCAAAATCTGAGTTTTGAAATTCACCACCATGATCACTATGAATAGTTATCAATGGTAGGTTTTTCTCATTTTTAACTTGGGCTCTAAAAGTTTTGAAATACGAAAAGGCTTCAGATTTCTTTGTGAGAAAGTAGACCCATGTAAATCTAGTAAAGTCATCAACTAAAACAAATACATAGTATTTGCCTCCAATGCTTCCAGATTGTGAAGGACCAAACAGATCCATATGCACAAGCTGTAATGCATTAGAAGTTGAAACTTCATTAATTGGTTTAAAGCTAGTTTTATGTTGCTTGCCAAACTGACAAGGATCACAGACTTTTGAAGAATCATATCTAAGATCCGGTATCCCTTTTACAAGTCCTTTCTTTGAGAGTTTTCTTAGGTTTCTCAAATTACAGTGTCCTAATCTCCTATGCCATAGCCACGATTGGTCTTCTATTACACTTAGACAAGGTAAGTTTTGGTTCCTAAGGTCTTCTAAGTTAATAGTGTAAACATTCTCTTGCCTATGGGCAGATAGAATGAATTCATCCTTGGAATTGTGAACTAGACACTTATCATTTCTAAAATTCACAAGGTAACCTTCATCACATAATTGACTTATGCTGATGAGATTGTGCCTAAGACCTTTAACAAACAAAACATTTGAAATAAGAACTTTTCCAAGAAAAACGATATTACCTATACCAACAATCTTTCCTTGAGCATTATCTCCGAAGGTAACTTTTCCACCTTTTGTTTTGATAACATTTTCAAAGAAAACTTTGTTTCCAGTCATATGTCGAGAGCAACCACTATCCATGTACCAAATGTTCTTATTGATACACTTCTCGTTTTCCTGAAAAAGAAACAATTAGATTTTCGGAATCCAAACTTGTTTGGATCCAGAAGGATTAGATAAAAGAATTTTAGGAATCCACATTTGTTTTGCAAAATGAGCTTTATGAAATCCTAAGGATTGAGTTTTGTTAAGAGAACAATCTCTTCTCCAATGTCCACCACATTGACACTTGGAACAGAAAATGGTTTTTTGAGGAACAAAATAGTTATTACTAAAAACAGGTTTGGAATAAGTAAAACCAAGACCAGAACGATTTCTCAAAGGTCTTATTTGAGAGTACATCCTATCAAAGTTTTCTTTTCCATGAGTAAAGTTTGACAAACACTTTTTCAAGGATAAAATCTATGACTTTAGTTTTAAAACCAAATTCTTGTTTTCTACAACATTTGAATTAGAACTAGAGTTAGACTCTAAAATGTTTTTCTTTGAAATAGCAGTTTCAAGATCCTTAGAAAGTTTATCTTTTTCAGATTTGACTTTCTCAAGGGTTTTCAAAATACTTTCAAAATCAGAAGTTTTCCCATCAAGATCTTTAGAAAGATCTGATACTTCTTTAGTCAAAATAGAAATTCTAGAATTTGCTTTTTCAAATCTCTTTTTGAGTTTAGAATTTTCATTTTCAAGTAATTTTGCAAATCTAGAGACTTCTTCAAAAGAAGGTAAAGTATCATCTTCTGATGATGAGGGTTCATCATTTGAAGATTCATAATATTTATTATCAACATAATTTGCATTTAAAGAGACATTTGTAACAGCTTCAGCATTGTGTACCTTAGCCATGAGACAATGATCTTCAATTGGTAGTCTGGCTAGAAGTCCAATATTCCTTTGTCCTGACGTCTCATATTCTGAAGAATCATCTGAGGAATCACTACCACTTGCACTCCATGTATCATTTGCTTTCAAGCCTTTCTTCGTCTTATAAAACCTTTTCTTGTTTCTTTCAGAGTGTTTCTCTTTTCTATCTTTCCTCTTCAGTAAAGGACAATCAGGCCTTATATGTCCTGCTTTCTTGCATTCATAACAAGTTACCTCTGAATCTTTCCTATCTTTCCTATCTTTCTTTTTGAATCTATATTGAAAATCTTTCTTTCCCACAATCTTGTTCATCCTCCGAGCAAGATTAGCTAACTCATTGTCTGAAAGATTACAATCACTTGAATCAGAAACAACAACTTTCTTGGATTTAGACCTTGTAACTCTTTCAGGTGTTTTAGCTTTAGATGCAAAAGCTACACTTCCATTCCCATTCTTCTTCTTATTGAAATCAGCATCTCTTTTCATTCTTGTCTCGTGCTGTAGAAGAGTTCCAAAGAGTTCATCAAGAGTAATCTGGGAAACTTTTCTATTTTCATCAATAGCTGTTCTTTTTGACTCCCATTCATTTGGCATAATATCTATAATCTTATCAACAAGAGCTTCATCATCAAGACCTTTTTCTCCCATAGATTGTAAGCTGTTGACAATTGTCATAAACCTTTGTTGCACTTTACATACTTGCTCTCCATAAGGAAAAACAAATCCATGATACTCTGCTCGAAGCATTGCTCTCCTTGTTTCTATAACTTTGGATGTACCAAAATGAGTGACTTCTAATTTCTTCCAAATAAAGTTGGCTGCTTCACATGAAGATATCTGGCTATATATATTCCTGGTCATAGAACATAATAAAGTATTGTGTACCTTGTAATTCAGTTGATATTCTTGCTTCTCTTGATTTGTGAAAGTACTAACTTCTTTGTCAGGAATTTTGTAACCCCCAGTAAGCATAATAAAATTGTCTACACCAGTATTGATGACGAAAGTCTTCATACGATCTCTCCAATACTCATAATCATTCCCATCAAAGATTGGTGGTCTAGAAGGATTCAGATTATCTATTGATCCGATACTCATTCCTGCCATCTAATATAACAAAAACAACTTTTCCACTCCACACGTTAGTGTAGTAAGTATTTAAGAAAGTAATAAGAAATAAAGCTAGTAATACAAATCAGTGAAAAACCTCCTTTGATACCAATTGTTGGATCGAATAGTTGATATAAAAGTCTATTAGATGGAACAATACAAGAGGGGGGGTGAATTGTAGGTTTTAAAAACCTTGAGTTTTAGTAACAAAGAGATTAGTTTAAAAGATTTTAAACTAATACAAATACAAACACCCACAATTGTATTGAATGTAAAAGGTATGATGTATTGTAATACTATTGTAAAGCAAAACAATTGTATTCAAGGTGAACACAATAATCAGAGTAATACAAATATGAATGATTCTACCTTAAAGCGTATAGAACCAATCAATACAATATGTAATGGAATGATTGTAATTGAAACAATTACAATTGAATATGTAAAGAAAGGAAACAATACAAATCCCTTTCTAATACAACAGCGGAAATGTAAAAGTAATACAATTCTTTTAACCCAAAGAGAAGGGTTATCCTTTCACCTAGGATAAAAGGTCTGTCTCACCAACACCTTGGTGAGCCCTCGATACGATTATCGGCACGTCTGTCTGCCTATCCCCGGCAGCCCTCGATACGATGATCGGCTCGTCTGTCTGCCTATCCCCGGCAGCCCTCGATACGATGATCGGCTCGTCTGTCTGCCTATCCCCGGCAGCCCTCGATTTTGCAGGTAATCGGCACCTCTGTCTTTCAATTACTTGAAAGCCCTCGATACGATGATCGGATGCACAAGGCTGATGAGAGAAGTCACAGTGTCTCTCTCTAGAATCTTCGTAGTTCACAGAGTCTCTTCGTTCATCAGTATTTTCTCAGCTTCAAATGACCTCCTATTTATAGGCCTCGGGTTCCAACGGTCATATTGCCTCCAACGGTCATATTGAAACAGAAAGCACGACATCGTTTTGATTAGTATATAACTAACTCAACGACATCGTTTCGTTAGGATAAGAGATATATAGAAATGTAAAACATGAGTACGATTCATATGCAGAGAGAGTTTTTGACAAAGTACCAAAACAAATAATGATTATCTGAATAGCAAAGTCAGTACGATACGATTGACAGAGTCAGTACGATACGTTTGACAGAGTCAGTACGATACGTTTGACAGAGTCAGTACGATACGTTTTGGTCGGTACGATCAATCATCGTACGATACGATAAAAATGATAAAAGACAATTTGTTATTTACAAACATATGATAGAATACTTTTGTGATTTCCAAAACATGACATAGAATATATTTGTGATTTCCAAAACATGACATAGAATATATTTGTGATTTCCAAAACATGATGTAAAAGCCAAAAGAAGACTTTTGACTTAACAGCATCACTAGCTCCACTATAATTATCTTGAGCTGGAGGGAAATCCCTACATGGAGTGTTTGCGTTGATACGATTTTCATTCCTTCTACTAGGCACCATTTCTAAACAATGGCATAAACTAGATTAGTTTATGAATTGAAATATATAATTCCAAACTTCTAAAACACTTAACATAAATTCAACAGTTTATGGATATAATCCATAATCATAAAAAAGTTTTCTTTGAGGCAGAATATACTCATAACCCTTCATAATGGTTTGTAAAGAAAATGATAACTATCCTAAGCATATCCCCCAGGAGTGTCGTAACCAAGAGTTCAGTAAGACCCATTCTCGTGCACCAGTTCTCGTTCGAGTCTAGCTCAAAGCGGTGTTTTCGGGTTTTACCCCTAGGTACATCTGTGCCAGAGCCGCCTCTACCTGCTTGTATCCGGACAGGGATATATTGCTCGGAAAACGCACAAATTCTAAACAATACCAAAATTCTAGGAATTTCTTCTATACTAATCATCAAATTCTATCTTAAGGCTATGTTATCCAATCATATTTTATCTAAATCTAGTTTCCAAGGATTGTACTAAACTTCCTCTGATACCAATTGTAATGCCCCGACCCTAGTTACCCAGAGTCGGTGCCTTATTACATAACATTGGAATGATTACATGGAAATCATGTCTCGAAATACCGATCATTTTAGTATTATTGGAAACAAGATTCATACAGATGATCCACTTTATAGCATGAAGAGAAATAAAATAATAATATATTTCATTAGAAGCATCCAAGCCTCCTAGATTATGCCTGCAGGTCACTCATAACTAACTTCTTCATATCTTGGGAGAATGAAACATAAGAAAGGGGTGAGATCAAACGCTCAGTAAGGGTAAGTAATACATCTGAAAATGACATAAATATTAAGCATGGTAAATAATTGAAAACCACATGTCTTTACCAATAATAAACATGAATACTTTTATGGAAAGATTATGAGCTGAGTAAATAATGCCATAATAAAACATAATCATGGGTATTCTACTAGTTGAATGACCATATGAACCATTAATATTATTTCCATAATGAGGGAATGTATAATGTCGGACATTCTGAAACACTTTTTCAAGGCCTTTGCCAAGACGTCTAAAATGATTAAGGCCTCGACCAAAACCATAAATAAAATTGGGAAAGGGCCTCGGCCAATTCCACAGATAGTTGTCTCATGAGACCTACCGATGCATTGAGGAGCTATAGCGGGCTCCACCCATCACTTACTATGTCAAATACATTCCTCATATGAAAGGGTTTAAACATATCATAAACATTCGTATTAAAACTAGCATACGAAATGTCAATACTTTAACCATAAGCAATGAATGGTATAAAAATAGCACATCAACCATCAAACATATCACAAAAACTTTAATACAATATAGAAGTTTTGTATCATAATAAATCAACTTCAAATAAACTTAAAATCCATCAAAGGATGTTGACATAGATGAAATCAATACCTTCTTTTTAGAGATACATATCTATTTATATTTTGAAATCATTTAAGAGTCACATAAAGAAAATATTTATTTTGAAAATATTTTTATAAGCTTTTAAGGAAATCTTTTACGATCTTATAATGGCGGAAAATAGGCTCGCTCGCCGTATAAGTTAAAAAACATTCTTACCTTAATTTTGTCGAAAAGGTTAAAAAGGACCTTGTTTGGAAAATGATGGAATGATTCCTTTATAAACCTCTTATAAAGGTCAAACAAGGGTATAAATCACTTTAACCCATATTCTATAAAATATTAAGAATTTTTTGAATTCATTTTTAAGAAACATGGATGTGGATGATAAAGTTGTCCTAGTGGATATTTACATATAAACAACCTCGAATAATGAAGAGATTGTGAAACAACCCTTACCTTGTACTTTTCCTTGGTTGATGGTAGGTTAACCTCCTGTATAATGGTGAAATAATTGTTATTAAATTATACAAGAATCATATACATTAATATGATATCATATATGATCTTTTAACATTTCTTTGTTAATAATATCTTAGTATTATCGTCGTTTCGGGGTTAACTTACTCGTTTTCTTTTACATGTTTTGTTACATAAGCTGTGTTTGTTATGGATAGTTTGTATCTTATTCATATCGTGAATTATATAAAGTCCTTAAACATTATTGTTAATCATCAAATGAAAATTATACTTGAATGGATACGATGGGGAATGAATCTCATCACGTTCGCGGAGACGGTAGTCTGTACGTACGCACGAGCGACAATATCATTATTTTGATATTAAAATAATATATGATTGGATGGTATATCATATATACATAATCATTATCATGTTATATTTATTATTTACATTAATTACACATAATTATTATACCCATCCAAATAATAATGTTTTGAATAACAATTACACCATGACGTGGAGACGGTAAGTCGTACGTACGCACGTATAGTGACATGTCATTCATAGGATGGATATAATAATGAATATGGTTGTAACATATTTATAATAACATCTCAGTATATAGAATATACTGGAGTTATTATTTTAGAATGGGAATAACAAAGAAAGAAGAAGTTGAAGAATAAATGAACTTGAAAAAAGGTGGTGAAAACATTACCTCTTCTTCAGATTCTTCCTTTTGATTTGATCAAAAGGGCTCCTTTGGTTAGCGCTCTTATAAAACTAAGGACTCTAGGATTAATTGAGGGAAGTTGGGAGGATATTTGGGCAGTGTTTGTCTGAGCCAAATGGGTTTGAAGGTGTGAATTAATGAGAAGGGGGAGTTCCCTTTTATAAGAGGGTTGAGGGGCTCTTTAGGAAAAACTTAAAGTATTATTTTATAATAAAATCATATTCAGTTTATAATATATCCAAAGTGGATTATATAAAGGTTAAGGTAGGAATTCGTTGAAAACCACTCAACCAATAGAGTTTAGATAGGTTTGGGTGATTATATTAATCTTATCTTTTAGTTTTAACTCTTAGTTATTTAGTTTGACACTTACCATGTCACTTTGTATTTTTATCATATATAGTTAATAAACATACTATATGCATCCAAGAGACCCCCCAAGTGGTCCATTAATGATACACCAATAATGATATATGTATCTTGGCCAAACCTTATATTTTTATGAATTTAATATCAATTAATAATATAATATTGTTTTTAAAAACTCTTTTATGTCAATTTTGACACTATTGGGTATTTTTTTTTGATAACTTCATAAGAGCATTATTAATTCGAAAAAATTTATATAAATATTCATAATATGTCACATTAACCTATAATATTATTGTAATTTAAAATAAGTCTCAAATTACATTTATTTGGGTATTTATAATATCAATTATCTTTATCATTCATTAATAGGGTAATTACTACATCATCATTGTGTCATAAATAAATTAAATTATTTAATGTCTAAAAATTATAAGTAAAATACCATTATTTAGAAAATATTTTTAGATTTATAATGAATATTTATAGTCGAAATTTCAACATATATAACTCTATGTAAATTTTTTTTTCTATATGCTTATGCCTTTTTTGTATTTATTTTAACTTAATTAATATAAAGTGTCCTTATCACCAACAAGTGGCTCCATGGGGTCCCAAAATCGAACCAAAGATTCACATGGTAGAACATGTATCAAAATATAAGGTTAGGACACATTTTAGGGTAATTTATTATTATTATAATATTATTTTTTTACCCTTATTTACCGTATTTACCCTTTAACCATGATAAAAAAAATATTTACCGAAGTAATTATTCAAAATGTCTATTAATGAAAGTTACCTATTTACACAATTTTGAAATACTGATTCCAAATATGGAATCCATTTTTCCAAATTCAAAACACAGAAGTGGCAGAAATTAATTTAAAATTAATTCTCGTCGTTAAAACAAAAAGCGAGTTTTTTAGAGATAATAACTATCAAAAGATTGACGATTGTTTTTGTCTGGTTTAATTGTGAAATTATGTCCAATGACCAACATCATATTAAATGGTAAAAATATATTCTAAATATATATTAAAACCACTCAAATTAATAATTTATCACTATTAATTATATCTATTAAAAAAGTTGTTTTTAATAAAAATTTAGTAATTTTCACTATTCATCAAAATAGAAAAGTTATCCGAAAAGTACCAAAATTTCATCCTAGGATAATTTCGATATTCCGAATCCAAAAATGAAGTCTTTTTTGAAAGATAAAATGTATAAAATTTCAAAAATTGGGTATTACTATTCGTAACGGCTACTTTGATTGATCGCAGCGTGTTAGAATCTTGAAGTTGCGTACAATACACGCTACTGTATTATTCAAAGAGAAGCGTACCGTGGAAGCTTGGGGTATTACATGTAACAACTATAGTACATAATTTTAATTATATTTTTACTATATTTAGTCATGTAATAAAAACATTTCATAGTCTTAAACCAAAATAATAAACAAATGAATAAAATAATCACAAAACACCCCTCACCTCCACTATAAAGACCATCCTTCACCACCTCTTCTCCTCACACCTACAAAGTCTTTTAGCTTGTATAATTTCTTCCCATTTTATGTTCCAAGCCTCATAAAAATTTCCAACACCTACTGGTCTCACCAAAATTCCAAAAATAAGGTTCTTAAGGAGGTTCTCAAGGAGAATAATTCAAGAAGTAAAATCCTCTTTTATTTTCTTTTATTTTTTTAATTTTATTTTATTTCTTTATTATCTACTCTCCTCCCCTTTTCTAGGTGATATGATAACTCCAGTATATTATATAAACTATAATTTTATTATGTTAATGTAATATACACATCAAACATCTCTTCTTCTCCCCTTATTCCTGAAAATGAAATTAACATTTTTAACATGTCGATTCACTTCCTTTATGAATGCTGAGTTTTCATTTTTACTTCACCACCTTCAAGGAAGTTCAAAAAACAATTATTATGGTTATATAATATTTTATTATAGATATTATAATTTATATGATTTTTTATAAAAAATATATAAACATGATGTTAAATAAAATGATACAAGTTCGTAATAGTCATAAATAACCAACAAAATAAATTAAATCATTTCCATTAATGTTTTATATAATTAATCATACTCATATCAGAAAAAATAATGATATATGGAATTATAAAAACATATTAATACCTTTTATTTCTACTTCTATATTTTTTCTTTAATTTGATAATAAATTTCATAATGAACCAACCATGGAAACCATGAAAAAAATGCACCCAAAAAAATGAAAATAATATATATATATATATATATATATTAATAAATGGTTGGGGAGATGTTATAAAATATCTTTTAGGGTATTATAAATTTTAATATATCTCTATAATAAATTAATAACACTCTTTAAAAAATTATACAGTATTTTTGAACATGTTGAAGGAATTCAAACCTGAGATAAGGGACTTTTCTTTTAAAATCATCTTTTGAATTTCTATTATTAAAAAATTCGAAAAGGAATGTTTTTTATGAGGAAAGTATTAATTTATTATGATAATTTTTTTGTTCTTAAGAATTTTTTTTATAATTATGGGAGGTTCTGTGATAACCATCAAATTCATTTGGTATTTTTATGTTAGAGGGAGACAGTAATGTTTATTCCAAGTGTAGCTGGATTGGTTAAACCATAAGGTAACTATGGGGGTTACAATATAAGGAAGGCGTGAGGGAAAAAATCATAAGGTGGCCATGATGGTTTCAATACTATGTATGTATGGTATTAAAATTATTCTTCATATTAACTAAATGGTTTATTTATATTTTATATATTTTATGGAAATCTTATTTTCTCACAAAGTATATGATTTTTTATGGGTAAGAAGTATATCTTAGTGAAAATGATTTCATATTTCTATAAGTATTTGTGGGATAACAATTTATTTCCTTATTTTTATTTCCCTTAATGATATTTTTGTACTCATACCATGTTTATAAATTTCTTCCATAGGTTTTAATGATGGTTAATAAAAAAAAAATTAATCTTATTTTTGTGAATATTTTTTGTGAAAATAATTCATGTTTTATTAAACAATTTTATATTTTCAAAGAAATAGATAATATTTTAATTAGTATACACTTTTTATGATTATGGGTTGTCCTATATGAATTATGACCTAATTATCTAAACATATAAATAGATAAATATCTTTGGGAATGAAAGAAAATGAATTCTAGTTAGATTAAATATAATTTGTTATGTTTAAGGTCAGGTCCTCATAAAACAACCCAAAGATACTCAATCTTGGATTTGAGTTGAGATTATCCATATGATTTCCATAAAAAATCAAGTTTCACCGCCATCTACCAATTATTGGTGATCATAACCAAAAAATAAAAACTCCACTCACTATAATATGGATCCCATGTTCAAACACCTTACAAACTCCCTTTAGATCTTCTAGTAGTTTCACAAACATATGGGTTCCCAAATTCCATAGATAGTTAATGCACCTCCTAAGAATTCATTAATCAAGTCAATATTCTCAATTCCTCCACATCACGTAAAAACCAAAGGTCACCCCACTGGTTCACACATCACATGAGAGATTATATCTAGCACATATACATTATTCAAAAGAAAAATGTAACATCATGGTCAACACCCCTAGATAAGAAAAGGAGTCTCACACATTCCCAACTCTATACCATACCCAATCACACTCCAAATGTGATCATCCACAAGGTCAGCAACATCCCTCAACCTAACTCTCAACATCCATGAAAACTAAGGATTCATAGACCCCAACACAATTTGAAAGTACATTACATAGTCTTATACCTCGTATGGGTCTCAGCGAACTAGAATTACATCCTTAGTAGCCTAACCAAATACTATAATGGAATAGAAATGAATCATTATCCATAAAAAATTCTATAGTCTTGTGACATTCATACACACCCTCTCTATCCTAAAGAGTACCCAAAAACATTATTCCTCAAATATCACATGAAATACAATGATTATACCACCTAAATTAACACTAAGATCTCCATTCATAGGTTAATATTAGACCACATCCATTGAAAAATCCACATGCATAGCACGAAAACCCATATTTATAATCAAAATTAAGGGAGGAGTCACAAATTTATTCCTATGAAAGTGCTGATAACTACCATGGAATAAAAAAATGAAAAAATAAGGAGTGAACTCAAGTATTATTCAATCAATAACCTGACTCCTATCATTGAGTGTCATGTCTCAATATTCCTAGGCTCACCAGCATACATGATCAATAACCATTCCTTAAATTCATGTTGGTCACATCCCCCATGGAGTATCACTCGTGCTTCCATATCAATAATCCTGAAGTAATTTTATTTCCATGTCAAAATTTTTTCAAACAACCTTGAATATTATTAATATAATATATATCATATAACAATATACCCATTATCATTATCTAAAAGGACTCACCATGCTTGTGTCTCACCCCTATCTAGGTATTCCCTTACATTATCACACCCCATCCAAGGTATAAATAGGAAAAGTGTGATGCCAAATGGAAAAAACAAAACTTAATACAATCTTGAGTCAAAAAATAATCTAGTCTATAAATCATATCTCATGAAGTATCTTTCATGCTTAGATTTTAAAAATATAATTAAGCTCACATTATATCACCCCATTCTAGGCCATTATCAATAGTGTACATATCTATGATTATACTAAGACACCCAATATAGGGTGTAAATCCTCACTGGGTATACATATACAAGACTTACCCCTGAAGTATTGTTATCACATCTATAGGAGCATCAACAATTCAACACCCCATGTAACATGTATCTTAGTTCCCTCATACAAAAATAATGGGTGGTATTAGACAATACGTCCAACTACTCCATACTAACCCTACAACATGAGGGTCTTGTATCAAAAATGTGTAAATATTTCTCATACTACCCACTCTTACTCTAGGTATTGAATATATATAATATTAACCTCATTAATTTCCTAATAATACTAATATAATATAAATATGGGACCAGTAAATTAGAATTTCAGCATCAAGTTATATAAGAATTGTTTTACAATATTTTTTAGGAACATTAAATAACTGAATATTATATCATAATCAAGGATCTTGATGAATAGTAAAAAGAATTTTTTTTGTGAATCCTATGTGAAAATATGATGATCGAATGCACACTTACTTCCACCACTGGAAAATAGAAAAATCATAAAACCAATAATCTTAAAACATCATAAATTGAATTTAAAAACAACTCAAATGTAAGAGTGAATTTAAAAAAACAATCAAAACTCCTTGGTGACTTGGGCTTCATCGCATGTTTGTATTAGAAAAGCATCAATATAACAGCTATACATTTTTTTTATTAGTATTTACTTTTTCTACTATATCCCATATAGTAATATAATAAAAACAAGGGTATGATATGACTTTTTATAATTATCAATCTAGTCCAACCCCATTATGACGGAAAAGAGTGCCACGTACCTCAAGCATGCCTCCCAGTATGATAGAGACTTCTCACCTGAAATGAGGGTCTATGTAAAAAGTGGGATAACTATACCAACTTTAGTATAGATATTAATAAATAATAGTGGAAGAAATATTATAACTTCCATCACATAAAAAGAGTTGGATAAAGGGAAGACATAACTACTAAATTCCATTAGTAAACAAATAATAATTCCCATGCTATAACAGAAGTAATTTTAGAAATTTCATAGAGTTTTTCATAGGAAAATAGGATCTTTCATAGGAAGACCACAAAACACATACCCTAAAAGTATATAATGGACTATATATAATACTAAAACTAGTATTGAGACTATTTCCAACACCATATTATGGATCCCATTAGACTCCAAAACATGATCATACAAATTAGGGTAATTCCCTTACCTTGTCCTGCAATCATAAGTTTTTATTAGGTACTAAAGTGTCTAGCCCACCAGATAATAGTGTGTACACAACTTAGAAGATTACTTCCAATGGTTTCCCTAAACATATCTAGTATAATCAAGTTCTTCTACAAAGTGATATGCCTAGAAATGTAGTAAATAAGAATGGATAAAAGTAATACATCACATCACACCTATATGTGATCTCTAGTCAAACTATATGACACATACTATCTTTATACAATTTTTGGGTGTCTCTAAAGATATTTCATAACCATAAATTAGTCATCTTGTCCTAATTAATAGTCAATGGGCCAAACACCCTATCATCATATGGTGACCAATACATGGGCAGTATTTCCCAATGAAATATCTATAGTTGTGGGTATATTTTTTCCTATAGTAATGAAATACTTAAACTATGGTCATAATATGCCAATAAAACATTATATCTATAGGTATTTCATCCATGAACAACCACACTCAAGTGGGAATTCCATCCCAACCACATCACTAAAATCGTTTATAATGTCCCTCAAAAATAAAAATCATTAATAAATGGGTAGTAAATCTAGGTAAAACAATCACAAGTGTGGTCATGGAATATTTGATCCAATATACAGTAATATCATTACATACTAATCGAAACATTATTAGAGAGAATATTATCACTATCCATAGGACCACTATATCATTCCATTTTTATCAAATGTCTCCAAAGAGACATATCCCATTCTATAGGCATAATAAAATAAGTGAATAGAACCCCTGGAACCAAGACACCTCTTATAATATATAAAATAACATCCTAAAATAATCATATCTTTCATATTCATCTCATCCCCTTCCTAGGAATGCTCACATAATGTTTTGTACATCCAACTTCTAATGGTAATTGTTAATAGTTGGGAATTTCATCCTAGGAATCTCATACCTTTTATAGTAAGTATAACCTTAGGTTTAGTCCATCCAAAATATTATGGAATTGAAAATTGATTGGGAATTTCATCTCATAAATCTCATCTCCTTCCTTGGATGTATCCAAAAATGGGTTGTACATCCAACTTCTAAGGGAAATAAAAATAGAATATCATCTTATACCATGACCAAATTCATCAGGATTGTGTCATAAATGTATTCCATGCCTTGGTATGCATCACATCCCAACCCCATGGGACAATATCCATAGTCAATGAGCTTGTCGCATAATGGGAATAGCATCCTTGGGCACAACACCTCATACATAGAAAATATGTCCCTTGTTCTGGCCCAAAACATGAATGGAAAGGAATCACATCCCATGATCATATACACATATAGAAATCAGGGCCCCTTATATGAAATAAAATCAACAAAAATAATTTATCCCACTTCCATGGCTAATGAAAAATATATGGAAAAAATAGACAATTACGTAAGAATCATCCACACAAGTGGGGGTGTCATCCTAGGCCATAGGAATAATAGAGTTAATGGAATGGTCACCCCACACTCAAAAAAAATATGAAAATTGGAATCTTTTCCGCCTCACAGTATTGAAAATAAAACAAGGAATATTTTCCCATAACATAAACACAAAAACATCATAAACTTACTATAATCTTAGGAAATCTATATAATAAAAACATAACTAAGAGTTAATTATGTCCAAATAAATTTAACTCTAGACTAGGTTGGTTATCTCACTCTAAAATTATATCTATAATAATAATAGAATTACAACCCACCATGTAACTATAAGTCTGTAGGGGGGGACACTAATCCCTTGCATTAGTCATATAATCTAAAAGGTTTATATTACATCACAAATGATCCACTCAAGTCAAGAATCACATCAAACTCACATAAATAAAACATATATTACCCATGACATGCTTAGGATACCTATTCCAATTTATATATATAATTATTTATAAAGGGTATATCTCTATTTTTCCCTATAATCCTTATCACTTTAATATCACTTTATTCACTTTAGATTCCATGGTATCAAATTACATTTAAATATATATCCAAAAATAACTCTCATTATGCACACTCACTCTTAAGAATTTTATAAAACACTCTTTTTCATGGATCACATAGTCCATCCCCATTTACCAACCTCTTTTATGATCAGTGAGGTAAAAGGAAACCAAACAAGGTCCCGGACATTATAGCACAACTCAAAGGAAGACCCAAAGGGTATGAGTATAAAGTCCAATATACTTCAAATTAAATTTCATGTCCATAAGTGTACATGGAATCAAATTATAAAAACCATGGGGTCTATATAAGCCCTAAAAATCCTCAAAATAACCAAATAGGGTAAAGGGAAAACAATATAATACTATTTTAGGTCAATTTTGCACGGAAGTGAGATCACATAACAGAAATCACGTGAACAATTTTTAAACCTTTGGGAATGGTTAGGGAACACTTACATATATATTCTATAATTCCACTTATCCAATATCTCTACAAGATTCAAATTAAATTGGATTAAATTTAAAAGGTAACAAAATACATGAATTAGGGAATAAATAGGGGAAGAAACTAAAATTGCATTATAAATATAAAATTAATATAGGATTGGTCATATCCTTAACTTAAAAAATATCATTCAACCAATGGAACATTGATCTGAGATCAAATGATGAAAATATAAAATTAAAATATATTATGTGTTAGAGGAAGGGGATATTGGTGTGCCTAATAAGTAAAATTAGTTAAACCACTTTTTGATGATTTTATTATGAAAGTCATTCCATTTAATTAATTTTAAAAAATTACCTGAAAAGGCCTTATGGTCTCACCATAATGGTCATATAATAATGACACTTACATGGTTTCCATTATAGTGTGGCCTCACTAGAAATGAAATAACAACCTATACCCAGCAGAACAAAAAACTTGGCCACCCCCTCATGGTTCATGTTATTGTATAATCTTTTCTATTACTATGCAATTCACTCCATTCATATTAGGCATCGTGTATAAGGCCCTAGCCTTAAACAATACATAATCTTGAGTTATGTCAATAATTCACATTGAGGATATTTTTAGGCTTATAGATTTAGATAATTACTTCATAACTCGTACATAAAAACTTATAAATTATATAGTAGACACTTCTAATAACTATTCATTTTTTCCTAAAACAAAAACATTTAGAAGAAACATGGATTTGGTTCATGATTAAACATAATAAATTTTCCTTGATCTCATACTTGACTATATTATTCTTTCAATTTTTTGAACAAAATTCAAACTTTAGATGAGTATAAAATTCTTAGTAAGTGACACACAAAGAATGAAAAATTGTTAGCCTTGATAAAACATGTAAACCATGATTGATTTTTCATAAAGTAATACTTTTCACCTTTAAGAAGTTGTAAACACTTTTATTTGATTGTAATCTCAATTATTACCATTATTTTAATCAAAATAGTATAGTAACACCCATAGAATGTACACATAACATATAAAGGTATATTGGGACATAATCATACTTTAATTGAATAACCATGCGGTTGACTTCCAAACATATCACTCTTACAAATGGAATTTACATACAGTCGACTTCCATGCCCAATGAATTTGAGGTTATAACATAACCATAAATCCTTGGTTTATCATAGAACAACCTGTCAAATGTCCAATTACCATTATATAATCATAACAGATAAACGATTTCAATTATCAACATTTCACTCATAAAATATCAGTTGCAATCACATGAAATCATTTAAAGATATTGAAATATCCAATAAAAATTTAAAAAAATTCAATACCAAAACAACCGAAAAGGGTATAAGGTATTTATTTTCCTTTTAAAAACATTAATTCTTATAGATAATACACATATAAAATAACGGTTATGGTGGAGGAGAGGTTTTTGTTATGCATACGTTAAAAACATCTCTTTTTCATTTTATAAAGAAACTAAAATGTTATGTATAAAAATATTCTTTTTTAAAACTTTTTAATGAATTAAAAGTAAAATTTTTTGTTATAATCCTTGGAAAATAAGGTTGTGTATAACATCAATATATGCCTCAGTGAAAGGAGATTGAGACTAAGTCCCTTACCTTGAGTCTGACTTGTCTCGTGCATTCTTTATATTTTTTAATAATAAAAAAAATGTTAATTTATAATTTATTCTGAAATTTTTCATGTTTATTATTCATTTTATATCACTTATTACCATGTTATAACAATTACTTAATTATTTATGTTCATGTCGGATGTTTTTTCGATATTCGGTACATGAGTCGAAAATGAACTTGTTATGATGTCAATAGTCCATAGGGTCGAAAGTCCATCATATCCAGAATAATATTCATGAAATTATTATAATTTCTATACATAAATTATACTTTTAAATTAAACCATTAATTATTTTTATGAAAAATTAACAACGGTATAATCATGGAGATGGTAGGTCATACGTACGCATGAGTAAGATTTCCCATTTTTCATTAATCGTTATGGAAGGAAGTTAAGTATTATTGTAGATTTGCATATAATCATAACACCATTAATATCATAATAATCATTTAAATATAATTGTATATATCATACCATTTATGTAATGAATAATAATCAGTCACATCACTTCGTGGAGTTGATAGTTCATACGTACACATGAACAATGTTATCATATTTATAAGCATGGAAATAAGATTGTGATTGATATATTATTATGTTATAAAGATAAATATTTCATTATTATCTCATATGAACATTAATTATATTATTATAACCAGTCATGAGAGATGGCTATAAAAAATGAATTAGACTGGTTCGTGCAGGTGATAGTTTGCACGTACGCGTAAACGATTAATTCATTTCCCATTTTGTGTAAGTGAAGATAGATTTAGGTGATGATATTAATATAATAAAATTATATTATATTTAGGATTAGGGAGTTATTATTTCATCTGGTAATAAGAATATTTGAATTATGTGGAAAAATAAATAAAACAGAAATACTTAAAGAAGACGATAACTCTTATTTGCTTGATCACCATTAAAGAACACCTTAATACCTCTAAGATGGGTGTTCTTCCAAAAATAAGGCCTCAATAATGTTGGTAGGTTTTATAGGAAGTGTTTTGGATAGATATTATCTAAACCAAATGGTTCATTAAGGGTGATTAATAGAGAAGAGTGGTTACCTTTTTAGAAGAGAGGGGATGGGCACCCTTGGAAACTCTTAAAATATTAAATTAATATAAATTTATTATTGTTTATAAATGACTCCAAATTGAGTTATTTATAAGATAACATAATTATAGTTACAAATATTTACAAAAAATAATTTTTAGACATGTTTTAAAATCATTTTAAAACATATCATTTTGTTTTACCCTTAATTATTCTCTTTTAATTTTAATTGTGGTAACAACATTTTAAATATTAAAAAGATATCAATTTTACTTATATAGGTTAATTATATATTATATAGACACTTTATGTTATTTTATCCTTATCATAGAAGATAATTAATTTTTAAATATTTTTATGATTTTTAAATAATTTAATACATTATTATTTTTATAAAATATCCAGTTTCATTTTTGTCATTATTCAATTAATTGAATTTAAATAAAATCCAAAAATAGAGATAACATTGAAAAAAACCCATTTAATAAACTTATAATATGTCATATTTACCTATAAAATTCATGGAGTACCCTAATTAATTCTAATTATATTTATTTTAATATTTATCATGTCATTTTTTGTTATATTTCTATTAATAAAATAATTATTGTATCATTGTTATGTCAGAATTTATGGTAATTATTTGATCTCTAAAAATTATAAATAAATTCTCATGATGTATATAATTTCATTATATATCTTTAGATTATTTATTATCTATGTTTTATAAATTTATTCCATATTAAAATTATTATCCTTATAAGAAATAAGAGGGTGGCATATTTTCACCTTCTTTATTTTTAATAATATTTATATCACTTTCAAGGAAAAAAGACCATGAAATGAGTAAATTAAAATACATGGGTATTAAGGGTTAGAATTTATTTATTAAATAGTATTTTTTATGTGTTAAAGTAATTTTTTTATTTATAATTTTGTTTGGTACACTAATTTACCATATTTACCATTAACCATGTTAAATAATAATTACCGTAGTTACTATTGATAATATCCAAAAAAAATAAAAGTAACAAATTAACATAATTTTTACCAACTTATTTCAAATATGGAATATACTTTTTAAAATTTGAAATACATAAGTTTCATTAATTAATTTAAAATTAATCCTCGTTGTCAAAATGATAAAACAAGTTTTTAAAAGTAAAACCCATCTAAATATTGACATGTGTTTATATCTCTTTTCAATGTTAAAATAATTACAATGACTAAGATTGGATTAAATTATAAAAACATGGTATAACTATACTTTAAAACAAATTAAAAATATAATCTAATAATATAATTAAATTATATGAAAATGAATTTTTGAAATAAAATGCAGTATTTTTCACTATTCATTAATATTTAAATTTTATTAGAAAATTACCAAAACCTTATCCAAAATAAATTTTTTGGTACTTATTCCAATGAATAAGATTATTTTTTCAAATGAAAATTTTTAATGTGTCAAAAAAATTACTTAATATAGGTTCTTATTCAAAATGTGGTAAAACTACCTTTTAAAAATATTAGAGTATTTTATACTTTAAATTGGATTTATTATGATTTTTATCCCCAAATATTTATTGGAAGAAAATAAAAATATTTAATAAAAATATTTCAACATTATATATTTAGTTCTATTCATTCCCACCAATACAATGTATAGGTGATAAATACCATTTAAAATAATAATATTACAATAAATTATTTTTTTTATATAAATAAATCTTGTGTGCAATGTAAGATTTCATAGAAAACCATTGTTTTATATTGGGTAAACAATCAAACATAGTACCCATTTAAGTTAAAATTACTATCTAATTCATAATATTAATAAACATTATATATTATTGTTCTAAAATGACATGGGATGTTACATCCTTCCCCCTTTTAGAAATTGCATCCTCATTATTTTAAATTTGGTCTTGGTTGCTTCATTGAAATACCATATCGAAAAGTTTCAATAGAACACCCTCTTTAAAATACATAGAGTTAAGTACAAAAGTCCCATGGGATAACAAATAATAGGTCTATATATAAGAAAACATATGTTTGGAAGAGAAACTAACCATAAATTTCTGATGGAGAGTGATAGAAAACATTGTCAGGAAAAACCAATAAATTTGGAATGGGTTAAAATGTTTTTTACTTTTTAATAGGAAAATTAAATACAAAATGTATTTTTTTATATTATTTTCATAAATTTGTGGAATTCATTTACTTACTTGATGAAGAACATAAATAAACATACTAACAGGTGAAGTAGAGTTTCATTCTTTTGTCAATTTCTAATATAAACTCATCTTTTTCTCAAAATGATGAGTATTTAAGATGAATTTTTCATGATTGGAGAACTAGAATCAACTTATATATAATCATATAGTACATAAAATATTAACTATATATTTCTCTTTTCTTGAAACATTAACCCAAACCAATATACTTATGATAAGATAAAACAATTCTCCATAATGAATAAACCATTAGATGGAGAAAATATACTTTTAATCTCCAAAATTAAACTATAATACAAAAAGTTCAACATATAAAATTTAATATATAATTATGCATAAAATTCCTAAAATAATCTAAACTAATATTGAAAACAAAAATTCATAAGGATTTGGACACATAGACTTACTGGGTATGTTAAAACATTTATCTCCAAATAACATAAATCACTCCTAATGTCACATACCAAAAAGTAATTTCCTAATCACAAATTCTCCATGATAGGTTAATCATTTCCATAAATAACATAATTCCCCATAAGTATACAATTAAAATCATAGTTTTTTATAGAATATAATTCAACCATTACTCCTCAAATAAAATCGCATAGTATTCTATTTACCTTAATCATATAAAGTTCCCAAAATAGTAAACATCTTCCAAAATAACATTTTTCACTTAATACCCAAATAATTTACTAAAACCAAGGATATCCATTTGATAAAACATAAGTTAAAAAATAAAATTATTCTTCCTTCATCAATTAATAAACTAAAAAGAAAAAATATTACTAATGAGGGAATCTATGTAGTCTAGTGGTTGAGGATAAATCCTTGTCTCCCATCGGTTGTGTGTTTGATTCATGGATCCTTGTCTGACATGATGGGTTTTTACCCATCCTATGAGTTATACTTTTTATAAAACTATTTAGTTTTTATAACATTACCAATGTGAGATAAAATCATTAAAAATAACCATAACATATTTTGATCTCAAAGGATATCGCATACCTATAATTTTTCATCCTAAAATGTAATATCCTTTAATTACCTAAAAATCAAGATCAGATAAACCCTAAAAGTTATTCATACCATTAAAATTATGTCCACATATAAATGATAATTATAACTTGAAAAACAAATTCACATAACAAACTTTAGGGTTGCACATAATAGAAAAAATATTCCAAATTAATCCCATCATCAAAAGAGCATTAATTATTTTCATCATTTCATCATCCATAGATCAAACATAACTCTTAAATCCCTTATATGTAGAATTCTTAACCATTAATCATTCTTCATGTTCCATCAACCACAGTTTTCCATCTTATTTCTTAATACTTCTTTCTTAGAAAAAAATATGGATCATGTACTAGGATTAAATAATGTCAAAACATGGGTCATGAAATAATCCATACGTTTCCTATGTTATTTTTAGTTTCATATTCTTCAATTATAATGGAATTAGGTATTGTTAAACATATATTTATATGGTTGTATGGATCCCATTCCCTAACCTTCTTTTTATGACATCTATTTTTATAATTACCATACTCTCCACATCTAAAATATTCAATTGATAACTCAAGAAATATAATTATTTCCCTTCATTTGATTCAAATTAATGCTTCCTTTTTTCTTGGAGGGTTATTACTTTATGGCCTTCATTACCACATTTATAACACCTTCTAATCCCTTTAAAAAATTCCTATTTGTTTCTTTTTACATCCTTGAAACATATGTTGTTTAATATACTTACCATTATGATCAATACCTACACGTCCATAGTGATTTTATTCTCTTATAAATGATGTATCAGAAATATCACCATGGTTTAAGTGGTTAATTATGAACCCCGATAGTTGGTTTAGAATAACCACAAGAGTTTTCATCACAGCTCCCATTTCATTTGGTTTCTTATTCAGATATCCATCACATATTCATTGACATTATTTGTTACTTTAGTTCTTGGTGGATCTATCAATTTACTAAAACCCCAAAGGTTATGAGAGTATTAATAAAATCATCATTTATTATCTTATGAGTAAGATAAACACTAAGATATACTTATTCATTTTATCTAAAACTCATTCAATTTATCTAAAATAACTACAAATCTTTCTATTCTGCTAACAAATTTGATTATATATAACTTTTAACATATTCTTCAATATCACCCTAACCTCTAAAGTTATCTAAACTGACCTATGATACCAACTATAGGGACCCAACCTTAAACATTGCATAATCCTGAGTTATGTAAAAAATTCACATTGAGGATCTTTTTAGGATTAGATATTTTGATAATTAAGACAAAACTAATACATTAAAACAAAAATATTACAAATTAAACACTTCTACTCAATATCCATTTTGTCATAAAATAAAAACATTTAAAAATAAACATGGATTAATTTCATGTTTAAACATAATAACATTTAATTTATCTCATATAGTACTCTATTATCCTTTAAATCCTGTGAAATCATTTCAAGTTTGGTATAAGAATAAAAATCTCCATAAGGGATAAATAATGAAGGAAAAACTATTATCCTTGAGAAAACATGTAAACCATGAATACTTTGTCATCGAGAAATAGTTTTCATAGTTAATAAGTAGTAAATAATTTCCATTTATTATAACATCATTTATTACCATTATTTAATGAAAATACTTCCATAACACCCATATAAAGAACATATAACATATAAAGGTAACTTGGGACATAATTATACTTAAATGCAATAACTATGTGGTTGACTTCCGGAAATTCCACCATTACAAATGGAATAACCATATAGTTAACATTCATACCCAATGAATTTAAGTTTATAATGTAACCAACCATTCTTGTTTTATCATGAAGCCACCCATCAAATATCTAAGTACCAATATATAATCATAACACAAAAAATATTGCAATTATCGACATTTGACTCATAAAATTTCATTTGAAATCACAAGAAATAATTTCAAGATATTGAAAGATTAAATACACTTTAAAAACAATTTTCAATATGAAAACACACAAAAGTTAATAAGGGATTTATTTTCCTATTAAAATCATTATGTCTTATAGAGGAATCAAAATATCAAATAATGGCTAGGGTAGTGGAGAATTAGTTGTCACCACATACATTAAAAACATTCATTTGTTTCATTTTTTTAATAATTTTAAATGGTTCATATAAAAGGATTTTTTTTTGAAAACCTATTAAATAATTAAAATTCAAAGGGGTTTACTATACACTTTATAAAATAATGTGGTGTATAACATCAAAATATTCCTCAATAAAAGAAAATTGAGATGAAGTCAGTTACCTTGAGTCGGACTTATCTAGTACGTTCTTTATCTTCCAGAATATTAAAATTCGGTAAATTTATACATTATTTAGAACCTTTTCCATGTTTATTATAAATTTTATATCACTTATTACCATGTTATAACAATTACATAATTATTTAAGTTCAGGACGGACATTTTATCGATATTTAGTTCTTGAGTCAAAAATGAACTTGGTATGATGTCAATAGTCCATATAGTCATAATTCCATCATATCAATAATAATTTTCATGAAATTATTATCATTTTTATACATAAATTATACTTTAAAATCAAACCATTTATTATTTTTATGAAAAATTAATAATGTTATAATCATGGTGGTGGTAGGTCGTACATGCACATGAGTGACATTTTCCATTTTTAATTGATCATCATGGAAAGAAGGTAAGTATTATTTCATATTTCTATAATTATCATAACATTGTTAGTATCGTATTATTAATTTAAATATACTTATACATATCATACAAGTGATGTAATGAATAAAAACAAGTCACATCACTTCGTGGAGGTGATAGTTCACACGTAAGCACGAACGACGTTATTAGTTTTATGCGCATGTAAATAAGAACGTGATTTATATATTATTATCATATAATGATTAATAGGACATTAATATCACATATGAAAATTAATTCCATTATTATAACCACTCATGATATATGGTTATGTAAAATGACTTAGATCGGTTTGTGGAGGTGATTGTTCACACGTATGCACAAACGATTAATTATTTTCCCATATAATAGAAGTTGAAATGGATATAGGTGATGATATTAACATAATAATATCTAATTATAATGGTTAAATTTTATTTATTATTTCATATTGTAATAATAATATTTTTTAGAAGAGGAAGAATAAATAAAATAGAAATACTTAAATAAAATGATACCTATTCTTCGGTTGATCACCTTTGAAGAACACATTAACACTTATAAAGAGGGTATTATTCCTAAACCAAGTCCTCAAGAATGTGGGGAGGTATTTTATAATGGTTTTCGGATAGATATTTTCTGAAAAAATGGTTCTTGAAGTATGATTAATATAGAATAGCGGGTACCATTTTATAAGAGAGGGGAGGGGAACCCTTGAAAACTATTAAAATATTAAATTAATATAAATTAATTTTTTAATTAAAATGACTCCAAATTCAATTATTTAGAAAATAATATGAGGATATTTCACAAATAATCTCAACCAATAATTTTTACTCATGTTTTATTTCATTTTAATCCTTACCATTTCTTTTTACCCTTAATTATTCCATTTTAATTTTAATTGTGGTAACAACATTTAAAATATTATAAGGATATAAATTTTATATATATGGGTTAAATTTACCAAAAATTTCCACTATTAATTTTTAGACCTTAACATGTCGAATTTTTAATTTTTATAAATATTTTATGATTTTTAAATAATTTAACGAAATATTATGTTTATAAAATATCAATATTGTCAACTTTTACACTATTCAAGTCATTGAATTTAAATAAAATCCAAAAAAATATATAACTTCTAAAAAACTATTTAATAGACTTATAATATTTCATTGTCTCCAATAAAATTCATGTATTACCCTAAATAATTATAATTATATTTATTTTAATATTTTTCATTTCATTTATTTGAAAATATATATAAATTATCATGATGTAGATAATTTCATTATATTTTTGGAGACTATTTATGATCTATGTTTTTTCATGTTTATTACTATATAAAAATTATAAAACTTATATGAAAAAAGAGGTTGACATGTTGTCACTTTCTTTTGTTTTAATAATATTTATATCACTTTCAAGGAAAAATTTCATTGAATAAGTCAATTATGATCCTTTTATGTTAAGGGTATACTTGTATTCATCCAATAAGATTTTGGAAGGTGTTATAGTAATTTTTCTCCTTATCATATTTTTTATTAGCTTAATTTACATGATATACCTTTAACGGTGTAAAATAATAATTATCATAGTTATTATTTATAATATCCAAAAAAACTAACATTAACCTATTAACATAATTTTGACCCAAAAATTTTAAATATGGAATCCATTTTTCAAAATTTAAAACACATAATTTGAATAATTTAATTTATTATTATTCCTTATTGTCAAAATAAGAAAACTGGTTCTGAAAATTAGAAACCATCAAAAGATTGACATGTGTTTATATCTAATTTAAATGTAAAATTACTTTAAATGAAAATAATTGGATTAAATAATAAAATAATAATCTAATTATAATTTAAAACCAATTAAAAAGATAATTTAACAATATAAATAAATTAGATGAAAAATCAGTTTTGAAATAAAATTCAGTATTTTTTCCGATTCATTAAAATATGTATTTTATTAGACAAATACCAAAAATTTATCAAAAATAATTTTGGATATAACAATTACAAATAATAAGACTGTTTTTTCAAATAATACTTACTAATGTTTCAAAAACAATATTTAAAATTTACTCTTCATCAAAAGGTGGTAAAACTACCTTTCAAAAATATTAGAGTATTTTATGATTAACATTTTTTTATATCATTATAAGCGTCTAAAGTTTATTGGAAGAAAGTAAATATATTTAATAAACATGTTTAAACATAATATAGTTAGTTCTATTAATTCTTCCCAATATAATGGCTAGTTGGTAACTACCATTTAAAATAATAATATTTCAATATATTATTTTTTTTATAACTCAGTCTTGTGTGCAATGTAAGATTTTTGAGAAACCCATTGTTGTGTGTCGGGTATGCTATCGAACATAGTTCCCCTTTAAGTTAAAATTAAAATCTAATAAATAACATTAATAAACATTAAAAATTATTATTCTATAATTCCTTGGGATGTTACATCACATGGAATAGTTCTCCCCAGCTGGACTAGATTCATAGTGTAAGGATTCCCCAATAGCTAGAATTAATGGATTATCCCCTTAATTATGGTGTGTAATATTCCCCATTTATATGGACTTCAGGGAATATATTGGGGTTTTGTGGCATGACCATACACTAGTGGATAAATTAACTGATCTTACATGGAAAAATATTTAATCTTATGGAAATTTGGAGTTAATCCATCATAGACATGCCACACCTCAAATACTTACCATGGGGTGTGGTGTCTTTAGACTAAAGAAAACTATTCTTATGAATTACTAATCAATACATAGAATCATATGATCTTAGTGTAACCAATCACTGACTCAAAAAAATCATACAAAGAATATTTATAGCACAACGTCTCTTATTTCAGTGTGAGTGGACACCTAATCAAAAGATACTAATATTAAGTATCCCCTTTCCAAAAATTTCTTCCAAAGGATATGGAATAGTATTTATAGATATATAAAAAAATAATCTTACACAATCCATCATCACTTCACAACTCCCTATTGTTGTGATGGGATCCTTGTCCTGCTGTCTAATCTCATCCTAAACACTTGTTTAACTTCTGAAATATTAACTCTCAACCTCTATTGGAACCTACAACAACTAAAAGCAATAAAATAAAACATAATTAAATAATATAATTCCTTAATTTAGGATATATGGTGTGTTTCAAATGATAACATCACAACTACCACGAAATATTCTTATATAAAATGGTGTTGTCGTTAACTCATCACAGGATGAACAAGGATTTTTATTATTATCAATGAAAAATTTTCTCATCCTCTATGTGTTCCTTAATTGTTCTATTTCATTTCAATCAAATAAAAACCCCCTTTCTAAAATTTCATGCCTCTTTGAAATTCCTTACTCAATATGTTATTTTTTCCTTTAAAATAAATATCATATCATCCTTTAAGCACATCCATCATTTTTCAAATCTATATTTATCGATGTTTTAATAAATTTTCAACAACAAACAATATATATACATTAATATCAAAAACATTTGTTAACATTCCACATATAACTAGTATTTCTAACAAGTAAATCTAGTCCTTTATAGATATATGTATGAATAATAATGTTCTTAGTTTTATTTGTTTTTATAGAACATTATTTGTATTTATAGTTGATCTTGAAACATTGAATAATTTAAAATGGGACATTATCCATAAAATCTATGTGAATTTGAAATATGTGTATTAATATTAGAAAATTTTCAAAGTATACTTACAAATATGGGCATTAAATTCATGTTACATAATAATTAAGGTTTTATTCATTTAATTCCCAAATAGTTTCATCATGTTCATTATTGTTTTAAGTCATCATATTATATTTTATATAAGATAAAAATATAATATCCAATTAATGTCTCTTAAAATGAAGAAAATATTTACCATTTAATTTAAACTCTATTTTGATCCTTAAGACAACGTTCAATATAGTTATATAGTTCAAAAAGAGTTTCAGGGTTGGATCATGTAATATATTAATGAAAAATAGTTTTTTGGATTTTAAAAAAAATGAAAAATAGGGTTGGTTAAAACCCATTTTCTGAAAATGGGTCTTGACTGGATGAACCTCATTTACACCTGTGATCTTAGAATTTTGTATAAATATGGTTCATGCCAGACTGTTTGGGTGGATTGAATAGTGAACATGGTTCAGACTTCCATCCCCTCTACTCTATTAAATAGTCACCCCACACACATACTTAAATTTATCTCTTTGGTTTTCCTAATAAAGTTCTTATAGTTTGGATTCTTTCTCATTTTTTACTTTTGGTCATCAATAAGGTAAAATTTCATTCATTAATTTTATAATTAGTTCAATTTATTATTATTTCTTTATAATTTTTTGTTATATTTTTTATTTTATTATTTAATTAAATAATTTGAATAATACATCAATTATATGATTTAAATATATGGATTATGTAAATGTTGTTGGATGATTTAAAAAATCTATATCGTTGGTTTTCTATAAATTAAAATTATTAAAAAAATACTAAATTTTAAAGTATTATTTATCAACAGTTTTAATAAATATAATATTTTGTTGATTAAATAATCAGATCTAGACCAACAAATGATTATTTTATTTTTATTATTTGTATTTAAAATTTTAATAAATTTTAAATGATTTTTGTGTCATCCCTTTCCCTTATATATAGGACATATGTGCCTATGAAAAAAATTAATTTACCAAATTCCTCTAGTAACCCTCACTCACATGTGATTAATATTGTAAAAATATAGAGGTTACACATCTATTGATTTTTTTCGATGATGGATTTATACACCATTTTTTTAGTGGGATGATTGATTTTGTTACTATAGATGATCAAGTATTATGGATATTTAGCTATGTATTGTGTTTTTTTATCGTTTCTTGATAAAAAAATGACCACTATATAAAATCTCATGATCATTTCAATTTTTTTAATGATAATGTTTAATTAGTTGTTACTTTTAATGTATGTACAAAATATCTACTAATGGTAGAAACATGGTAAAATTAAGTGATGATGACTAATCTTTGGATACCCAAACAATATATTTTTAGAACTATACGTTTTAATTATTTTGAAATTAGTTATATAGTTTTTAATGATTTTATTTAATTTCTTCATTTATGAACATTGTGTCTTCCCACCCTTTAATAATGTAAGGACATGTATGTTTGTGGTTAATTTTTATGTAACAGAATCCTTTCTAACCCTTAATTACACGTTAGTAATATTGTAAAAAAGTGGTTTCAATGAGAGGTGATTATATTTGATGATAGGTCTATATAGAATGAATCAAACAAGATTGATAGTTTCTGATTTTTTATACAATAAAATCCAAATGATATTCCCCACTAAATTTTGTTCAGTATATCATAAAATAATAAAAAAAAATTCCTAGATAAAATCTTAAGATAAATTCACATTTATTTACCCTAAAATAATTAAAAAAATTATGCATTCGATTGTGTAGTATAACTAGATATAATGAATTAATAAATTTTATTTATAGGTAATCATGCATGAATCCATATACTAAAATATATAAGTAATATAAAATAATTAAGGTCTTATCTATAGTTTACCACATAATATAGTTCTTAATAATTTAGATTTTATGAAATTGGAATAATAAATTATCAAGATTAAAATTTGACTAAAACTTATGGATGATAATATAATTAAAAATAAAATCTTCCATATACTTACCATATATGACATATTACATATCCTATAACTTATGGTGAGAATTTGATGGAAGTATCATCTTTGTTAAGAAAAACATTTGGACATATTTTAAGGGAAGTTTTTGTTGGAATTTCTATTTTTGATGAGTTAAAACCTAAAACTATTAAACAATTCTATGGAAGATCAACTAAAATTGGACTTTCCCAATAATATGATTCCATGTCTTATCATATGACTATAGTAAAAAAGACTCTAGATCCAAATATTTTTGAGATAATTTTGGGAGACATCCATTTTGATACTCCAAATTTGATGAATGAGACTTTACCAAATTAGTAAATATCAAATTATGTGATGTCAGATGAGTTATTTTAGGAAGATGTGGCTAGTCTTCCTTTATAGGTTACTTTTTTGGGTATCTAAGAATGAGGTATTGTTAATCATCCACCATATTTTAATTTATTAGTAGAGGGAATGTCACATGTAAAACATTTTATATTACAGACTAAAATTGAAACAATATTATCTCTAGGTGGAGAGACATGTATAGAAGTTTTAGAACCATCAAACATGATGTCCTAAAGAACATACTTATATTTTACAATCTTTGACCAGATGAGGTAAATTATTTTAGTTATATACTTACATTAATATTTTCTGAATGTAAATGATTTCATTTTTAAAATTCTTATTGTTTTTTTATTATTTTAGGTTTCACTAATTTCATATTTCAAACTTCTTCTCTAGATTCTCCCTCCTTACTGCACATAGATTCTTAATATCACCAACTATGTGGTGACTCTTATCTATTTTCACTTGGTTGAGTGGAATCATGTCGATTAAGTTATGGGGTTGTTGGGGTTCCTCCTACCTATTCTCGCACCACCCATATTGTTGAAATCACTATATGTCCAATTGATGTTGTGTAAGAAATATGAAAACTATTAGTGATTTCATATTTTATATATTGATATGCAGGATAAACAAGAAGAGTCCTGATTATAATGGAACCCTTGATGCACATGCCTTTTTTATAATGTCAATATTATGATCCCTAGTACCCCATGGGTTCATTATTGTATCTTAAATTACATGTAAATGGATATCATATATCTTATCCATATAAAATATCTATTTTCTTAACTATAATTAAATGAATTATTTTTTTATTGGATGATTATACCATATGTATATTTTATATCATTGGTCTTGTATAGAGATATACATTTTACCATGCCAATCTTCAAACATTAGTGGAAGAGTTACATTAGTCCTTGAATGAGATGTATCATGACATTTTCTTTGATGTACCAAAGGTTTTTGATCCTTGATTCAATGTATTAAATTATTATTAGACTAATGGAGACATGTCTTATAATGATATGTCGCACAAGGAGGATTCCAATTGTGATTTTCTAAATTATATTTCACTTTTTACTATAATTGAATCACAAGCATGATATAGTCATTATTATATATCCCTTTCTGGGTATACATATATTTCACTTTTAGCTTGTATGGAATAGACTATGTTGAAAGGGTCTCACGGCACTTCTACTAGTGATTCTGTTGCATATTCATTTATATTATCAGATATTTCTAAAATGATAGCTAGATAAAAGTTCACATTTGAGTATACATATTTCCCCAGTGGTGAGATTCTCAGTACATAGGTACCATCTTATCTCCCTATAGAGAAGTTTTTATCAGTTATCCTTCTTTTTCCCATGTGGGAGAGAGATCTAACAAGTACTCATCTACTTTCCAGGTAAGAATTGGTAAAGGAGAGGGGACTTTGGATCCACCTCCTATCACATGGGATAAATTTAATGGCCCAAATATTTATTAATGAAATACCATTTTAATTGAATAAATTCTTTAAAAATAAATGTAGTTATAGAAAACATATACACTATATTTCATTTATTATTTTCAACCATTATAAAATATATCCTAATTTTTATATCAATGATAAAATGCCATTATGAATCATAATAATCGATAATATAGAATTTATAAATATATCATTAATATTTTTATATATGAAGTGTTATTATAAAATATAATTGACATTAAAAAAAGTGATGGCCTCAACCTATAGAATTGCATCGTATGAAGCACATTTGTCAAAGATTTAATGGGATATAACTTCATTGGTATATATAATAAACCAATCCAAAGATAATATTTAATAATTGTAACTTAATAGAAACTATTTATGGGAGAAATTAACACTTAGAGATCACCACCAAAAACATTTTCAACAAAACACCCCAAGAAAGTACCATCATTTCACACCTTACCCATGAGGGATATGATGGTGAAATAAGGGGTTTTGAATCTAGACTCGAGTAGTATGAATTTTTACATTTTATTTCTATAAAAATAATTCTTAAATTTATCCCTTTTCATTATTACATAATATATAGAAAATATTATACAATGAGTTTAATAAAAATTATATTTTGATATGAAGAAAACAAATTTTTATTTCTAAGAAATATATATTTTCCATTAAATAACACTTTTTGATAAATCTAAGAGTTTTGAAATATATGAAATTTTATGAAATATACTTATTAAATAATATTTATATAAATATAAAAAAAAATTTAATTTAATAAAGACCGATGTGATTTTTATAAGGATCAGAATGTTTTTTGTGTCATAAAAACTAGTATTTTTAAATAAATACGGATTTTTATTTAAAAATGAAAAATATTATATTTAGAAAATTATTTTAGTAAAATAAATTTCATTTTTCAAATTCATAACATCAAAATTAGACAATGATAAATTTTTCATAATTTTATGGAGATATTTGGATTTTTGGGTAAAAAATAAATACGGTATAAATATACGGTAAGTATTATGACATCATAATGGACTATGAGTTACATAATAAATAATATAAAATGAATATATGACAAAATATAGGTTTTAAATTTCAGATAATGTGTTTCAAAATTTATTTGATTATTTTTAAAAATATATAATGAATATTGCAAAACATATATTATATTTAATGGTTTTAGAAATAATTATTTATGAACATGACTCACTTCCATATCATTAATGGAAATATATTAATTTTTTTGGTTCTTAACTGAATAAAATATTTTAAACCACTCTTATTTCATAGAAAACATGGGTAAATCCTTGTAAAGGATTGTTGTTTTTATTATTTTATTATATAAAGACTAACACCAATGTTTAGAAATTAGTAAAGAAGTCCACAATCTTTTGAAACAAATACCCAACCAACCTTCCATTAATCTAAACTAAAAAACCATTTAAAAATAATTTACTCTTAATATACCTCTCTAAATACCTCCCTAGGTGTTCCCAATCTGTTAAGATGCTCCACCAGAGATTTTATATTCAACCTCTCATGTAAGGTATTATTTTATTCTTCCTTTTTATTCAAGTACTTTCATTGTATTAATCCTTTTCATTTACAATTGATTATATTTACATGTTTTTTTGAACTTCCATTTCCTTTTATTATTAATACCATGTAATTATTCACTATATTTCACTCTCATTAATCCCTTTTATGAACATTTATGTACACACGTTATGCATCCAAAATTATCCCATGATTTTACATTCCATTGTTTTATATTGTGAATACCCATACCCAATTCTATAAAATGGTATTCACATAGATATAAATATAATTAATTGACTTAGTACTTCCATATATGTAATCCAGACTCCTTAATCATGTTATTCGATGTGAAGCGATGCATTCTTTGGGCCACACTCGACGGGAATCTCCCTTTTGGTCTCCCCCCTGAGGGTTTTTTCAGGATTAATACAGATGCTGATATCTCTTCTAATTCAATGATCTACATTGGGCTCATTTCTCATAACAGTTTTGGCCAGATTGTAGAAGCTCAGTGTAGGGCGGTGCCTAACTCATGGCGCTCGGTGGTGGAAGAGGCCTCGGCCATCCTCCAGATGCTTCTTTTTGCCCGTTCAAAATTTTGGCCCAAGATTCTGGTGGAATCCTACTTCCTCGAAGTGGTGAATTCTCTCTCAACAAAAGATGAGGATTCCCCACCTTATGGACTCATCAGGAAGAAGATTTGGTCCCTGACCGATGTATTTCACGGATGCAATTTTTCGTTTATCAAAAGTGATGATAATTCGAAATCCCATCGTTTGGATCATTTTGGAAAATGATGGGGTGATCATTCTTGGGTGAACTCTTTCCCTGATTGGCTTTGCAATCCTGGTTTCCTTGATTAGTAATTTATCTTTGCCGTTAAAAAAATGTGGCACACAAATGCATGTACATGATACGATTACAATGGGTCGGAATGAAATTATATAGCCCTCCAATGCATTTGGTATTTTTTTACCTCATGAGATACCATGTATAATGAATATATAGTTATCCTAATCACACTATGTTATGATTTCTTAGGGGTTAGTCTTGACTTATGTTAATGATGTCATATTTTATATTGTTTCCACATTCATATGATGCCATGATGTTATCATCTTATGTCATTCTCCAATTTTCATGATTATGATTCTTAAAATTATATGTCACCATGTTATGCCTCTTGGATGAAATATCCTAAAGGCCTTAGTTTTTTATTTTTATTTCTGGATAATACCTTTTTAAACAGAGTTACAGGGAACCCTTACATGACTCGGATATCCAGAGACACAAAGTCATAATTACATGGGCTAGCGGACTATATCAAGGAGACATTACATGTATTTAATTACATAATTACACTATAATAGTATATTTATAGAAATTATTTCAATTTTACATCAATCTAACCACCTTAGCATTGTTTCTAGCTTGTAATGTTTATGAGAAGAGATGCACTGGACGATTGTGTGACCTACATGTCCCTCTTTATACCTTCAGTTAGATTTGGATTTCTCCTTAGGGATTGATTATTCTCTAATATATCCAATGAAGGATACTATAGTAATTTGTATCTATACCTATTTTTAACCTATAGTCCAAATGTCCCAAAGGACTTCGATGGCCTAAATGACCTACGACCCAAAGGCCTATTTTTGTTTCCAAAAATCCCATTCAGGATTAATATTATATTGCTACAGTTCTGATTTAATTTTTGTTATTACTTGATTATTAACATACTTGGATTTATATATCACTCATTTTATTATGTATGTACCTAGCTAATCCCATGTAGAATTGGAAGATCAATGGAATTTATGGTCATGTTATAGAGTTTTTAATGATTTCATTGTATCTTTGTTTCAAGTTATTGTGGTATGTATCTAATTTCCCAGAGATATTGGGACTCTTTATCATTTTCGATTGTATTATGTGTATCATTGTGTGATAAATAATGAAATAAAGTTTATAAAAAGATATCATTTTTCATTTTTGGTATCAAGGGATGGTTTTTTTATTTTTGAGTATTAGGATTCTAAAACCTTAGTGAAAACCATATAAATAATAATAAACCTATAAAAACAAAAAATATATAAAGTGTATATTTTTTATTTTTTATATATCCTTTAAGATACTAGAATGTGAATGAATCTATGGAACAGATGTACCTAGGGATGATAAATATGATAGTGCTCATTGTGTATTAACTCAACTTGTACCTGATGCATGATAATGATTCCTCAGACTGCACACCTACCCATACACTCTCGGCGGACATTATTTTTTTAATCACATTCCTTTTACAAATAATTATAAATGGAACAGAAAATTATTATTAAATTTAATATTAGTAACTTGTTCATGGATAACTTATATTAAAAAATATAAATTCATCAATTGAGGAATACATATCGTTTATAATTTATCCCCTAAATGTTAATAGTTTACTTTTATATTTTTAATGGGTTGAAAATTATCATCCATAATTTAACTTTATTTTAGTCAGTGTTTGGAAATATGAGGAATCATGTCAAAAACCAGTATGGTGGGAAATATGTTGGATGCCCAAATGATATTCCGAACCTGATGGGAGTGGGAGTTAAAAACTCCATGACAATACTTACTTAGCTAATACAGTTTCTTAATAGAAAATTAAATCAATAAGAATTCCCACATTCCCCTAAGAAATATAATGTTGAAATTGATACCTTTATGAGGCAAAGGCTTATTAATTTCAATAGATATTTTGATCCTTTCATCGAAGAATAAAAGATAAAATCCATTGAAATTATATTCTATATCCTTAAATAATAAAAGAAATAGAAGGTCATGATGGTTTTTTATCACTTGGATGGAGAATTTTGTTAGTGGTGGTCCTTGACAACAAATATTATGTTAAAGGAAGAAATTTAAGTGATAGAGTGGGAAGAATTTAGGAAAGTGTTTTTCAATAAATATTTTTCTCAAATTCTCCCAATTAAAATAGAGTGGTAGTTTCTTGACCTAATGAAAAAATTTGATTAATACATTAGTGTTTATAAGGATAAATTAATTTGACGTGTATGATACACCTAAAGAATTGTTATTGGGCCTAAAAGAAAATTTAGCCACTCATTTAGTGGGATAAAACAAAATCTACAAAATGATTTAGAAATTTGATACATTGATGGCTATAAATAAATTATTTAATGTTCCTATAATGTCAAAAATGATATTCTAAAATCTCAAGGGTCTTACAAAACTAGTTATAGGAATAAAATAGAGTTTATTATTAGGGGTGTTATGGGGAAATATCCCACTGGTAAGAAAGTATAACATCTCACTTGTTAAAAGTGTAATAATAAGAATCTCAAAAAAAATCTATATAGAATAAGGGAATTCATTAGGCATAAGAAGGAGGGTTACTAATATATTGAATGCCGATAGGAGAAACCCACTGATATTATAGAAGAAAAGAAATGTTCTAGTCATCCCTTCTCCTATTTCTCAATGATTCAACTACAAAGAACTAGAAAAAATACAAATCAATGCTATAAGTCAAGGGTAATCAAATACAACTGATGAAAATAGCCTCCAAGGACAATGGAATAAGAGAAATAATATTTCATCACAACTTATGGAGTGGATCCTATAAATTTAGTGGTGATAGGTACACTGGTTACCCCTTCAATAATAGTGAACATTATATTTGACTCTAGTTCTACACATTCTTTCATATCACATAATGCGAGTAGAAATTTCAAATACCACCTCAAAACATTGAAGTTGAGTTATCAGTGAAAATGGAAAATGAGAAGATTATTGTGTACTAATTATGAAACTTCTCTATTATTATTATTTTCTGGATGAATTTCCCATCGAACATTATGATACTCTATTTGGTATAATTCAATGATATTCTAGGTATGGATTGTATTTCCTTAACTTGAGCCAATATAAATTTTTAGGAGACTAAAATCACCCTCTATATCATGAATCACACTCTAATTCCATACAAGTGTAAGGAGGTTGATGAATATATTTCGGAATCATCATCTTGAGCAAGGATATTACTTGCTCATTATATTTTTTATCTATCTCAAATAATTTATATGAAGTAAAATATTATCCTCGGTGACATTCCCATTATAAGAACATATACTGATGTGTTTTTTGATGAATTTCATGATCTTCCTCATAACTGATAGGTTGTGTTATTAATTGAACTCATACATGAGTCTTTTATAATATCTAGGAATCCATATATGATGGAAACTTTTGAACTTAACGATATATAGAAGAAAGTATAAGAGAATATTGATAAAGGGGTCATATACATAAGTTATTCACCATGGGGTGCATCAGTAATTTTAGTTAAGAATAATTAGGGTTCAATGAACCTATACATTGATTATCATGATCTTAACAAGATCATGATAAAGAAACATTATCATCTTCCTTGGATTTATAGATTGTTTGATTAGATATGCAGATCCCAGTACTTATCTATGTTGGATCTTCAATCAGGAAATTATTAATTAAAGGTGAAGGAGGATATACCTAAGACTGATTTTTATACAAGGTATAGGAACTCTAAGTTCCTAGTGAATCCATTTAGATCCTATAATTCTCTAGTTATCTTTATTAATTAAATAAATACATTCTTTATCGATTAACTTGACAAAAAAAATTGCAGTCATTATAAAAGATATTATTATCTACAACAAAAACAAGGTGGAACATGGGGAACATTAATATAATTTTCTAAAGTCCTTAAGAAATGAAAACTTTATATGGGAGGTATATTAAATGTGAGATTTGGATACTGAAATTAATATTCATGTGTCGTGTTATCACTTCAAAATGGATGTCTGTAGATCCTTCAATGATAGTGGAAAATTAAAGGATGGATTAGACCAAAATTTGTGATGGGGATCCATAAATTATTGGATTATCTAGGAACTATCTTATATTTTTGATAAAATTATCAATATTTTTAAACCCACTAAAAAATATAACTCAAAAGTGAGTGAAGTGTTTCTAGACCGATAAATACATGGAGAGCTTTAAAGATTTAATGAAGTGGTTAATCACTACACATAAGCTCACATTGCCCACCATTGGAGAATGATTTGTTATCTATAGTGATTTTTTCAAGAAAAATATTGGGTTGTTTACTAATGAAAAATGAAAAGTTGATAGCCTATGAATTCCACCAACAAAAGATCCATGATTAGAACTACCCACCACATTATCTAGAATTTTATGTCGTGATATTTTCATTGAATATTTGGTTACGTATATCTATAGAGTGAAGCAAGAAATATATAACAATCATAAGAGACTCAAGTATATATTCACATAAAAATAACTCAATATACACCAATTAAGTTGGTTAAAGTTGATCAAGGATAATGAATATTCAATTCATTACCATCCTAGGAAGGTGAATAATGTGAAATATGTTCTAAGTAGAAAGATCCAACAATTTTATCCATAATGTGGATTGAAATGGATCCAATCATATTAAAAATATAAAGTATATACATGGGAATCATAATGTTATTTTCATCCTCTATTTATTAATAAACTTATCAACCATCCATTATTGATAGGATAAATGAGGCCAAAAATAATGATATGGAGATACAGAGGAAGGTAGAGATTATTCATGTTTTTAACATTTATAAAAATTGATTCATAAGGTTTGGAACCCAGATATGTGTCCCATAAAAACCATAACTAAAGAATTAAATTCAATATGATGTATAAATACCATCCTTATTTATTTATATAGAAAGAAATATGACAATAGATCTAATGAAAAATATATGGTGTGATAGCATGGAGAGTGATATTTCAAATTTTGCATCTCGATGCATGGTTTGAAAAAAAGTCAAGGCTGAATAATAGAAGTTTAATGGTGTGAGGAAACCATTTCCCATACTGATATGAAAATGGAAAAAATAACCATGTATTTTTTTCATTGGACTCCCTAAGAAATCTAATGGAAATAAATCCATTTGGGTAATAGTGATTGTCTTACAAAGTCAGTGTATTTAATTTCTGTCATGGATGATTTATCTATTTCCCAAATTGTGGAGATATATATAAGATAAGTTTTAATACTACATGGAATACCACTCTCTATAGTATCTAGTTGACATTCAATGTTTACCTTGAGGTTCTGGAGAATCCTTCAGCAAACATTGGATATAGATCTGAGTTTCAACACTTCTTATCATCCTAAAAATGAAGGTTAGTCTGAGAGAACCATTGAGACTCTAAATGATATATTTAGAACATTTTTAATGTATTTACAATGATTTTTATATCATCACATTTCCCTATGGGATTCCTCATATAATAATATTTTTTATTCTAACATTCAAATAGTACTGTATGAGGCTCTCTATGGGAAGAGGTGTCAGACTCCAACATGTTGGGGTAAGGTTAGAGAGAGGAATCTAATGGGACCTAATATTATCTAATAGATAATATAAAAGGTTAAAACCATTTAGTCTTATATGAAATCTATGAAAAGTAAATTGGAAAACTATTAATATAATCATTGACAAGACCTAGGGTTTGAAGTTGTAGATAAGGTGTTCCGTTGAATATCACCATGTAATAAAGTCAAGAAATTTTAGAAGAAGTGAAATCTTAGTCTTAGATAAATCTTCCCCTTTGAGATACCTGATTAAATTCAAGATTTCTCTTATTTAAAAGCACTCCCACATAACCTATCTCAAGTAATTTATGTGTTCTATGAATCCATATTAAGGAAGTATATAATAGACCCCATATATGTGTTTAATCTAGAGGTGGTGCCTTCGTAAAATGATATTTCATTTGAGGAGAATTTAGTGAAGATATTATTTCATTTGGATAATGTTATATATAAAAAATACAACTCACTTGGTCAAATTACTATGGAAAAATCACACGTTTGAGGAGGCAACATATGAACTAGAATAGGCAATGAAACAAAATTACCCTCATATGTTTTAGAGTATGAAATGAAATTTTAGGTGAAAAACTTATAAAAGGGTAAATAATGTACTGACCCAATATTATATAAATTATATTCCATTCGGAATGAATAAATTCCTTATTAATAAATGTATTTATAAAAACAAATGCACTATATTTTATTTTTTATTTTTGGAAATCAATCAAATATAGCCATAATTTTTTCATCACGCTTAATATATTGTTAATAATTATAACCAATGTTAATATAGTCATTCTATATTAATGGTTAATATTATTATATATTAAGTTTTATAATTAAATATAATTGATATAAAAGGAAGAAGTGATGACCTCGAACAATAGAATCATACCCTCTAAAGCTCATTTATTAGAGCATCTGAGGGAGTTGGAATCATTGGTATTTTCCATTTAATAATCCAAAACTACGATTTAGTAATTGAAAGTTGATTAAAACTATTTACAGAATATGTTCAGTCTTATTAAGATCAAATCACAAACCATGTTTGTCAAACCACCACAAGAAATTACTATCAACGCACACCATATCCTTAGTGTGTATGATGGTTTAATAAGGGGGTATGTGTCTAAATCACAATAGAATTAATTTCTATATTTTATTTTTAATCAAATATTTATTATATTATTTCATTTTTATAATTAATTTATATATAAAAACTATTATATAATGAGTTTGATAAAAAAAATATTTTGATAAAAAAAATAAAAAATCATATTTTTTAGAAAATATAAAGTTTCAATTAAGGATCTCATTTTGAAAAATACAACAGTTTTTAAATAAGTTATATTTTCATGAAATTAAATTATTAAATAATATTTATTTAAATATAATTGGTAATATAATTTAATGTTATCCCATGTAGTTTTTATATGGTTTATAATGTTTTTTGTGTCATAAAAACGTGCTTTTTTAATAAATAAGGATTTTTATTTGAGAGTTTAAATTTCAACGTTTAGAAAAATATTTTTTTAAAATAATTGTTTTTTGAAATATAATTCCGAAATTATCCAATGGTGTATTTTTCATAATATTCTGACACAATCATGTTTTTGGGTGAAAAATAAATAATATATAAATATACTATATGTATTATGAAATCATAATAGCTAAAGAGTAATGTAATAAATATTATAAAAGGAATATGTGACTAAAACTCATTTTCCCATTTAAAATAGCATTTTTTTTATTTTTCTATTTTATTAATTTTAAAAACCGATAATGAATCCTTTGAAACAAATATTATATTTTAACATTTTATAAATAATTATATATGAGGATTCCTCACTTAAACATCATGAATGGTAAAATATTAATGGGTTCACTTCTTAAACTAATAAAATATTGGAAATGACTTCTATTTGGTAGAAACCAAAGGAAGGGTTTTGGTTTTTATTATTTTACTACTTAGAATCAAAAACTATGTTTTTGAATTAATAATGATTTATCCTCTCTTTTTCTATAAATACTCACCCAACCTCACATAACCCTATACAAAAAACCCATTTATCAGAAGTTACTCTCCATATACCTCTCTAAAATCCTCTCAAGGTGTTCCCAAGACATTAAGAATCTACTCCAAATATTTTATAAGAAACCTCTCAAGTAAGGGATTCTCATCCTCTTTCCCTTTATTTGAGTACTTTCTTTTTATTAACTATTTTTTTCCCAACTATTCATTTTGAAATGTGTTTTTACCCATCTCTTTATTTTCCTTATAATTCTCAATTATTGAGATACCACTTTTCATTATCTTTAATCCATTCCATGAACCTTTATGTAAACTTGTTATTCCATCAAAATAATAACATTATTTTCTATGATAAACATTTTTATTGTGAATACCCATCCTCATTTCCACTTAAGGGTATTATCCTAGATGTAACTACCCATTATTCATTAAGGAATTCCATTTATGAAACCCACACTCCTTAATCATTGGATTAAAAATGAAGAAAGGTGTTTTTATGTAGATTGATCTATGTGGAACACAAATTTATTTACATGATATGATTATGATGGGTGGGACCAGAATTATATATCCCTCCAATATACTTGGTAATATTTTTATCTCCTAACATACCATATATGATGCATGATTGGTTATCCTAATCACACTATGTTATGATGTCTCAATGGGTTTCCTTGACTTATGCTTATGATGTCATGTTTTATATTGGTGCCACATTCCTATAATTCCATGATTTTATCATCTTATGTCATGATTTCATGTTCATTATAATTATTACCACATTTCTATGTCACCATGTTATGCCTCATGACTATCATGTATTGATTTACTTTTTTTATGCCTTGATTATTACATTACTAAACTTCATAGCTCACCCATTTCTTATGTGTGCCCAAAATTTATCTCGTGTAGTATTAGAAGATCAATGTAATTTAAAGGAATGTTATGAAGTGTTTAAATAATGTCATTGTATTCTGATATCAAGGTATTGTTCTATATATATAATTAACAAAATACATTAGCCCTATCGGTATTTTTGGATTGTATTTTGTGTGTCTTTATGTAATAAATCATGAAATAAAGTATATAAAACATATCGGTTTTCAAAATAATGTGGAGGCAGCTGCAATTGATGCAATATAGGAGGGGGATGTGACGGAGCATGAGAATAAACAGACATTATGTGGGAACATTAATAGTACATTAGGATATGTCTTAGAGAATAATTTGACACAATAATGTAGAAATTACTGATACTATTTCCATTTATATATTTTAAACTCAAATCTCTGTGATATCTATGACACATTTATACGTTCCCATTAATTAAAAAATATATTTTATAATTAATTACTATATTTAGTAGTTAAAATTATTAGTGATGATAATATTAGTAATTAATTATTTACATTAAAATTCATTGCCTGAATGGGGAACATTTGGTGAACTATGAGCTTGTTCAGGGGCCCCAGCAAGGAGTCAAGTGTTACTCTACACATGTTTTTCATCCCATACCATAGTTGAGTGGTACTCAATTTCAGCACTATACCTAGGTGGCATGTGATCGATCCCGAGCTGAAATAATTAATTCCCCTCATTTGGGGGGGGGGCTTCTTCTGTGCATGTGTGTATGGGAAAAGGGAAAGCATGATTGAGGTGTGTGGGAGGTGGTGGCCTTCATTAATAATGAGTAGGGAGAGATGGATCTAGGGGGTGATGGCCTCTAGCAAACTTAAATGGAACAAGGGTGGCGACCTCTAGTATATAGTATCAGGAAGCAGGTCGCATTAGTGTAAGGGGGCATTAACAACTTGTAATCAGCAGTGATATTGACCAAGCACTGGTGCCATGGTCCAGGTGGGGTGAATGCTTACGCAGTAAGCTAGCGTAGGTAGGTCATGTTGGCCAAGCGGTCTAGGGTATTTATGCCATTTCATTGTCTTATAGACCAATGTCTTCATGTCCATCTTTTGGGCCTATAGGCCATGGGTCCTTTGGACCATGTATGGTCCTTCAGGACATGGCATTTGGAATTTGTGTCTCGAGAATATGGGCCCTGTATTTTGTTTCCCCCTTCCCAAAATGAAAGGGGTATTTAACTTGTTTAATAATAAGAAGAGTCTTCAACCCCAACTTTATAAAAAATAGAATTAGTAATATAATTAAAAATTATTTAAATAATTAATCATTACTGTTGATAATATTATTATTTGTTAATTTCATTACTAATTATCATAATTATTTAAATAGTTAATTATATTATTAATTATTATTATTTTAATTTTATTAATTATGTTAATATTTTTTATTATTAACTACATTATTATTAATTACTAACATTGTTAATTTCATTATTAAATATTTAGTATATTAATTATTAATTATATTATTAGTTGTTATTATTATTATTTATAATTTGAATTGTTAGTTATTTTAATAATTAATCAATATACTTATTATATCATTTTTAATTATATATATATATTTATTAATTATTTAAATTAATTATATTATTATTTATTCAATATCTTAATTAATTAGTTAACTAATTATTTGTAATTATATCATTAAATGCTAATTATGTGAATTATACTATTACTTATTAAGTATATTGGTTAAATTATTATTAATTAGTCATTTTATTTACTAAATTAGTATTACTAATTACTAATTATATTATTTATATTATTTATTAATTTCTTATATTATTAGTTGTTAATAATATTTATATTAATTTTTATTAATTAACATAATTTATTAATTTATAATTCTCATTTTAATTTATAATTGAATTAATTATATTATTTATTATTTGTCATATTAATTATATTATTGAATATTACAGATATTAATTATAGTATTCAGTGTAAAACCTATTCATGTAAGCTGATGTGTCAAGCTTGTGTGAATAGGGTTTATGCTAGGAGAGACCCATTGTTTAAAATACTTTTCCCCCACACCATTTTATATTTTTTTAGAACACAAATTAAAAACTCAATGAATAATATAACATATAATTAAAACATAGGCCAAAATATCATGTGAAGGAGTTTCCATTATTTATCCAAAATATTAAAAAAAATGATGAATCCAAGATTCACAATTTGATAAATTAAATGTTAATGCTTGTAAAATTAAAAACACAATCATATATTAATTTAATAAATAATTTGAATCTTATTAGAGATGATGATGGATTAAATACCTCTGAAATATAGTAAATAAACATGAATTTGTTTAAAAAATTTATATCTAAATTTGAACCTAAACCCATGTAAAAGACGATAACAACAAGAAGAGGGGTAGGTTGATTCAAGCATTTGTGCAAAAAGAGGATGTAGAAAGGGTGGTCTTATAATATAGTATTGTTTCTAATGTAAATACTAAAAAATACCCTTCTATTTCAAATATTAGGGGATTTCACTTGGTTGATTTTCCACTCTAATGGTATTATCCCTAATAGCTATGAATGTAAGGGCCTAGATTTTCCTAAGACATTCTTTTTTTCTTTCTAGAGTTTTAAGGTATTTTAAGGATTTTTTGTGATAGTCTTAGGGTGAGGAAGTTGTTTATATAGTTTTTATAATGTATCACACCATGAAGATTGAATTGACTCATGGAGTTTGTCTTGTGGTGTTGGGTTAAGACCATGAGAGTTAAGAGTATCTCTGTTTAATGGGTCTTTTTTAGTTTTTCCTCAATTTTTTGGGTTCAATCATGATAGATGTTATTTTATTTTTAGTTAATCTTACATGGGATAGATTTATCATGGAGAGTTCATCGTGGCATCAAGGTATGATTGGTTTATGTTTAATCATATGTGGTGTTTATTTTAATCTCACATGGGTACTGATTATGCCATAATTATTTAAATTCCACCTTGAAATTTGGGTTGTAGAGTTCCTTAATTATATCTCTCTAATATTTATTACACCATGGTGCAGAGGATGAATTTTGGGCTTGGTCCAGGGTTGATCTGGTGGAGAGACAAGGTTGTGAATTGTTTCCATATTTCTAAGGGTTTAATGTTTGTTGAATGGTATCATTGGCCATGTAATGAATTTTCTTATTCTCATCAAAGAAGTGGTCAATGGCCATGAGAAAATGGAGAGTCATGTGTGGATGCCATGCCACAATATTTGGATCTGAGGTCATTGTGGCATGATGAATTCTTATTCTATCATGGTATAATATTTTCTACATTTATCAATAAATTCAGGGTATCTCTTAAATTCATTCTAATTCCTTCTTCTTCTCTAAAATCTAAGGTGTTTGTTGGAGTTTTTTGGATGATCCTAGGATTCTATAATCAATACTTAGTCCTTTTATTTATGAAATGGTTACCATAGATCAATTATATCTCTTTTCTCTCTTTCATTCTCCTTGTTCTTCTCTTTTTTATTTCTTGTCAAGATATTAAAGTCCAATTCATTCTATTTTTTGAATTCATTCATGATGATTAATAGATATTTCATTATAGATGATATCCTTAGTGTTCTTGAGTTCATCGTAAACTTTTATGTTGAGATTAATCATCTTAAGTCACATCATATTTATTGATCCCTGGGGCTTTGTATCAAGTTAATGGATTTATGAATTCTTCAATTTTTTTATTTGTAAGTGTGGGATTGAAATGCTTTAATTTTCTATTGGTGAAGAGTGTGAATCAAACTAATTATGATAAATAATTGAAAAATTACGAAATTGGGAGGGGATTTATGTTTTTTAAATGATTATTATTATGTTCACATTATTGGTTTACGTTATTTCATAGATTTTTTGGTAGTTTGTCACTATGATTTATTATTTTAATACAATATCTAGATTTATTAAGAAACATAAAAATTGTAAGATAAAAAATGATATTGATCATGTGATTGATTATTCTTAATGTAATTTCTTAGAATTGTTTAATTTATTAAATATTTTATTTGAGTATATATATTTGATATTAAACTATGCAAGTGGTTTCTAAATTGTTATGTTTTTCAGGCTTCTAAACAAGTTCATAATCAAATAATTACCTTCAAGAATCTAAAAAATATGATGTTGTTGAAAATAATATTAGTAGATGACTATGTATGTTACTGGTTTACTTTAAAATTGTTTTCATTGTTTGAATTAGTATAGATTTTTTATTAACATTTTTTTGTTAGTATTATGATTTTTCTACCATATATTTTAGAATATAAGTTCCATCTTTATGTTTAAAATTGAAACATGATGTTGTCTTGGTTAAAATGTGAGGGTTGATCTATTTTGAATTTAATTGTGACTGCTAACTATTGTGATTTATAGTGAAACAGTATGGTTGTCCTAGAAAAGTGTTGGGTAAATTATTGGTTGTTATATTGAGATATAGGAAATTGTAAGTTGAGTATTTTTTATGTTACAAACCACCCCAACTGTAAATCCTCTCTTGATTATATATTGAAGATGAATATGATCCTTGAATCATGCCTCTAATATGTCATAGTTTAGAAACTATCCCTGAGAGTATAATCACACATAAATGGGATTCATTACCCTCATAATCCAATAAATATAAGATAAACCATCAATAAGCACTATTTAGTATAGAAAACAATTACCCTATAAGTACATGTAATTCCATACAAAATATAAACTCTAAATTAAATACCAATACCATAATCTATGGAAGCAACTCGTGAACTCTAGTCGTGAACTCCATGAGCTAATAATTTCCATATCAATCTTTAACTCCCACTAAAAAACCAAAAAATAGATTTATTTACATATATATAGGTGAGTATATATGTGTACTCATTAGGATCCTCCTTAAAACCACTTATTCTAAATTGAAAGAATAATATTAGTGCCTCGATGAACAAGTAGAAAAATGAACACATGCCTATTTTAGGTAAACTATCACCCGACCTCACCAAGGATCTCTTACCCAATATCTCATTCAAGGATAGTAATATAATATCAATTGAATATATGTCCATAAGGTACCATGCAACCACTTCCCAATAGGTTTCTCTCTATGACACCCCAATGACACATTTCCCAATGCTTCAATCCCTTATATAGACATTCAATCATATACCATATGTCATATCACAACTATAGACCACATACTATTTCAATTCACATATAATTACCAAATAGTGCATTGCAACTGCATATCAAAACCATATCAAAGTATGGTAAAGACTTCATACTCATTCCCTCCTCCAACCTTACACTTCCCCCACCATATATCATCATCACAACTATATAACCAATTCTGTTGGTGTATTAAATACTAAACCTTTAGCAATTACAGCTCATATGTATATACCTATTGTGTTCTATCAAAAACCATACTACACCTAGAAGGGAGAGTGGCGAAATGGGGGTAGTTATCCATCTGTTCCCTCACCAATTAGGATGTTTGGGTAAACACATGTAATCCAAAACATTTAGTTATCAGTAAGGTTATCTGACTTGTGTGGGGTACATAAGATATAACAAGAAATATAATTAATATCATACATCCATACAATCACATCCTAAGAGTTTACACCAAACCACAACACCATCACCAAAAATAGTTACTTTATTACCACAACCAAATGTTAACAATCATTTCCATCACTATAGCAAAAACTAAAAGAACTTTTTACAAAATTCATCCATAAAAAATCATCATTAACTTCCCATTTAATAATATTATCATTAAAATTTACAAATGGTACCATTTTTCAACCTTGTTAGATTTATTATGCCATTCATTTATCTATGTTTAATGTTAATCCAATCATAAATCACTTTCTTCTTCAAGACATAAATTATTGAAAATTCATATTTATTACACACATTATCATGTATTAATCACAATTATACCAACCATTCCCATTATTCATTTTTCATCCCATAAATTATGAGTTTCATCCTATTATAGAATTAATTATTTGAAATCATATTCCATGTTCTAGGGCTACTATAACACTACCCCACAATAACTAAACCCATCACTATATAAACTGTCACACTACACATGTAAAAAACCACTACAACTATCACAAAACCAATTAACTTTCATAAAACCATCAATTCCCCCACTAACATAACCAAAATATAACCCATCCATCACTACCACAACTAAACCAAATCACATACTCCTACTCGTCCACAATAACTAAGAAACACCCCATTTTTAGCATAGTAAGAAAAAAACCACAGACGGTAGAAAATAAAGATAAATATAGAAATAATTCACGTTGAATGACTTATCCTTAATCATTATTTCATATTAAAACATAATTTTATATTCAAAACCCAACACCAAAATTAAATATTTATAAACAACATATTCATTGTCTTCTTTCGGATAATTTTTTAATTATGAAAGTGAAAAAATATCAATGATAAAATCCAAGTTCATTACAAAATCATATATCAATCAACCATATTTTCTATAATAAGCAACAAAAAAACCACAGTGATTTATGTTAAAAAACATTTGTATGATTCCTCCCATATCTATTTTAACTTTTATGATTAAACAATAATATCCATAACTATGAATTTCCACCATCTCTATTTCATCACCATCGTTAATTGTTTAACTAATTATGAGACATGATATAATCATTCTAATAGAAATAAATAAAAGACCCATAGTAAAAATAGGGTCATTCAAGAATCATCATATAAGAAATATTATACAAACTCAAAAAATACAGGTGAATCACCCAAACCAATAAATTTATTTAGATCTAGTTAATTATATTTGATTATTTTATTACATATTATCTATATAATAAATAAAAAATATTGATAAATTTATAATTTCATCTAAATTGAAAGGATAAGTATTGAACCATCTAAGTTGATTAACATTTCAAGGAACACTACATAATATGAAACTAAAGATCAAAAGTTTCAACTATAGGACCTATCCAAAAAATCATTATCAAATCACTAACCAAACTAAATGAACCTCACTGATATAATCTCCAAATAAAGATGAAGAAAAGAGAAATAAGAGGAATAGTGAATGGGAGAGAACAAGGTGCCTTAGAATAAGATATATTAATCGACACAAATAAATAGATTTAAATCAATAATAAATATTACTAGAAGAAAATAAAAAAATTATTGTTAGTTAGGGCATGTAGAATATAATATTATTCAAACCAAGGAGAAAGGTCGAATTCTATTTGTAGAGAAAATTTTACTAACCCCCAATACATCATGGAGACTTATGAAATGACTATTAATGACTCAGCCAATGGGAGATCCAAAAATCCATGTCCTCAAATAGTAATATCCCTCCCCCCTTTTTCTCGATGTCCATTTCATCCTTTAAAGAATTAGGTAAACTAGAAACATAGAATAGTGATATTCCAAATGGTCATTACATACTTCAACCCATATACCTACAAATAACCAGTACATCATAGAGGAACTTAACAAACCATTTCCCAACTCACATCATGATAAACCAATTCAAAAAAACCGATAACCACTACATAACTCTATTGTGTCTCATAAAATGTGTGTTTCTACCTTACCTATTTCCCATAGGTATTCTACCATAAATCAACATGCATCAAACTCACCAAAATAGTTATAACCATGATGTAGTGATCTCCTCACAAAATATTAAATCCAAATACATGAACCTCATGTAGTATTAAATTAGAAATCATGTATGTTTAAGAAAAATTCCACATAGAATAACCTATATCACCATGGTTTGGTTCCTCCATGCCCAAATAAATATTTATTATGAGTAACCTTTTTTGTATAGGGACCTCACTAAAATCTCCCCAAGTAATGTACCCTTCAAAAAAATATCCCCAAATCCAAAATGGGAATTTTAAATCCAAACTCAGACAAAATGGGAAAACTCCCCCAAAATAGTCATTTTAACCAAGGTTTCATCATGCATCAAAATGAACTATACTCCATGACTGCAACCCTCAAACGATCTCAACCATGGCTTCAAAAACAAGTTTTTTAGAACCAAAAGAGTACAAACTCAATCCTATACCTTCATACAACCTTCATAATTCCTCTTAACACCCCCAAATCCTATTAAAATACCAATTAATGTTATTGGAAAACTAGGACATTACATTATATTCCTCTCAAATGATTTTATTTCTCTAAAATTAAAACCTAAACCATATAGAAAACAAATTAAAATACATCCAACCATCCTAGGAAGATACATCTTTAACAAGGATGTCTCCACTACAAAAAACATAAACAAATCTCAAGGGGAAATAACCTCAACCATAATAGAATAGAATAAAATAATCATCATGATATAAGGAAAAGAACCGCCTAAAATATAACCACTAAGATATTTTTCTCACCAATGTTGTCGATGTAATCCAGATAAAATAATACTTAATCCTAACAGAACTATACCACTCAAGGAACTATATTATACTTCCCATGTTTTAATACTCTTAAATGAAAAAAACTTTATGCTATTATCACCCCTAACTGAAAAACATAATTGTAACACAGCCCCTATTTTAATAGTTCATTCCATCAAACTTAAAAACAATATGAAATACATCTCAAATATAAATTATTACCTAAAAAAGAACTCAACATGATGGATAATGTAATATTACAACATAAATTACTTCCACCTAAAACTCCAACTTTGAAATGAATGTTAATCCTTTCACAATGTCAAAAAAAATTAACATTATGATTCTAAAATTTTTATTTTAATAAATATGAATTTTTAACTTCCAAAATACTTAATACATTTACAAATCCATCCAAGTTAATATACTAAAATATAAAACTAATTTGAATTTAATGTTAACTCGTTTAATGTAAAATAATCTCTCTACCTATCTCTCTCCATCTTAACAAAAAATAATTAAATTTAAAAACCACATTAAGATAAGTAGAGAAAAAATTTGCCAAAAAAATTAAACTGAAATGTTAAAAATTATTCAAAGATCTATTTATTGATGGAATAAGTAAATCAAATCAAAACAACCCCACTCTTAAATTAACTAAACCAGACTCACTTTACTATAATAAACTAATAACATAAATAAAATCAAACTGCCCATCAAAAAAACACTTTACATAAATAATGTAATATTAAAACCAATAGGGAACTCATATTTTCGATATCACACTACTTAAAAGAAAAAATATATTAGCACAATAAACACATGAAACCTAGAAATACTCAAACCCAAGTCCAGAAGCCACTCTAAAACTCTAAAATAACACCTCACTCTATGATTTCACCTACCATAAGTCCCAAAACATGAGGCATCATTGTCATATTTTCTTCCATCCCTAATCAAAGATCCCTCAATTGTCTCTGAATAATTACTCACCTCCACCTAATACCACAACCACAAACTCACAACCCCCTTTAAATATTCAAACACAAATAATACTCAAAACATCATGCTTGAACACTAAAAACAATTAATAAAACCAGAAACTTGACAATCAATGTGTAAAAATGTATCATGAGATCAAACACACTGATCTCTCCATAATGGAACTCTAGAAGAACCTTTATAAATTTTTTATTCCATTCCTAGAGAAAAAATTCTTCTTAAACAAGATAAGGAACTCCCCATAAGAATCCTTTGTTGGATGACTATTTCTTATCTTCCACCACACTCGATCAGGTGACCCAAGCTAAAAATTAATTTATTTTATAAACTTTACATAATTAATAAATTTTATCTCATAAATAATCTCACAATATTAGAACCCAAAGGTTTATTATCTTTATATATTAGCAACATAAGAATAATATTACAAGTTAATTCTTCAATATCTCTTACAAACATTTCTATATATTTATTTCTTCAACACATAGTCATAAATATAATTTTCTAATAAAATGGAAAAACAAAAGGAGTGAACTCAAGTACTCAGTAAAAGAAAACATAACAATTAGTTATAAAGGGATGGATCATAATATTATGCGATAACATAAGCTTGGAAAAAATATTTTATTAAAAGAATCATTGAATGATAACATATAATCATTATGGCATGAGATAAAAGAGTTATAAGAGGAATATTATGGAAGATTATAACATGTTCCATGGATCTGAAACACATGAAATTAATCATAAACTATGGTAACATAACTTTAGAACAAGTCATAACATGGAAATGTGGCATACAAAAAAGTGAGGTAATAAAAAAATTATGGGAAAACCTAATCATGGACATGCATTAAATTTTGAAAAACCCAAATCATGTCCATATTTTATGAGGTTATAAAATATAATAAATTATAGTTATTATATTGTGAACAAACACAATCATGTCTTCAAATTAGCATTACCTCATGAGATATAAAACATTAACTAATTAATTGGAGTTATATAAAGGACCATATCCATCACATAATGATAAAACATACTTATGTATTCTCAAAGAATATAATAGAATTCATTATTCCATCATATTATAACTAACATATAGAAAAGAAATTGGTTTCATGAAAATTTCCTTAAAAAATCATAATCTATCCAGATAAATAATGTGGATTCTATAATTAGATAATATCCCTACCAAAGGATAAAACCCATCAAAGGATATTGAAATATATGAAAAATATTTGTATAAAATCATTATAATTATGCTTTGAAGAATAAAAAGAAATACCCTTTTCTTTTGGTAATGAAAATTTTACCGAATAAGTGGAAATACATTTTTTTTGAAAAAAATGGCATCTTGTAAATGAATGTTGATTAAGTAGAATAAAAATGATGGTTCTAAAAGGATATCAAGAGGAAAATTTTCAAAAAAAAACATTATTTTACACCCTTATAAGATAGTCAAAAATAACCTATATAGATAGAGTAAAAAATATTCCTTTTATAAACATTTATAAAAATTAATTTATAGGTGAAACTTTCCTCAAAAATCATTCAAACATAGATAAGAACATTTTTCTAAAAAATAAATAATGAGGATATAGAAGATAAAGTGTTGGGTAAAAGACATTAAAACTTTTAAACCAATGATTTAAAATAAAACCCTTTACAAATTTTAAAATAAAAAACCCCCTTGAAAGAAATAATATAAGAAGTAACATAAAACCCCAACAGTAAAAATATATTCATGATATAATATTTACAATATGTATTATATGCACCATATAAATGAGTATGCGTGCTTAATTCAAAACATGTCTCAAAGAAGGAAATTGGAGACGAGAAACCCTTATATATTTTATTACACTTGATTTGAAATCCATTTAAAGACATAATTTGATTTATATTTTTAAATCCCATAAATACATGAAAAATATATTATAAGACATTCATGGGTAAAATAATCCAAATAACACTATATAGAATTAAACAAGGTGTGTAAAATGAATCATGTCTTATGGAATTAAAATTGATATAAAAAACTCTTACCTCAAATCCTGACTTGCTTGGGTGTGCATATAAAATAATCAATAATCAAATTAAATATAAAAAATAATTTATTAATAACCTTTTTAATTTATATTTTATTTTTTAAGGTTAATTTATTATCATATTTCATTCATTTAATTTATAGTTCTTTTATATTCACCACTTCAGGACGTTCGGTCAATTTTTCCAAAACATCTTCATTATTTAATCCATGTTTAAAGGTGTTATGAAATAGTTTCATTATCTAAATAAGGTTAATAAAGTTTTAGATTATTTTTTTATAGTTTTATAGTTCCATGGTAACTCTATGGAACTCATAGTGGTTATTCATATCAAAAGCATAAAATTCTCTTTTTTTAGAAATTGTGATTCCATAAATATAATTTGTTTTATTAGGGAATAAAAATACAAATATAACCATTGAATAACCTTAATAATTTAATAAATATAATATTTATTAATTAAATACATTCTTATAACCATCCATTTTAGTAAATTTAAAATTAAATACGTCGTTTGTAGAAGCGACAATATCCACACACACATGAGTGGAATTTTTATTTTCTAATAAATGGGGGGAAGGATGATTGAAAATTATTTATATTTATATAGTGAAAATTATGTTATGAATGTCATATTTACTCACTAAATACATCTTTTATTAATGTTCATATATGGTGGAGATGAAAAATGAAATATGTTGTTCACAGAGGTGGCAGTCTACATGTATGCATGAGCGACAGTTTCATTTTCCAATGGTTGAGAAGAAGATATATTAGGTTTCTTCTATAAAAATAATAAAATTTATGTAAAATAATGATAATTTTGTTTTTATTAATGATATTTTTATAATATTTTGATAATTAATAATATGAAATAAACTTGAATGGACTCAGTTAAGATAATTACATCTTCCTTGGGTATACACCATTAGATCTCCTATTAAGCCTTCTTACGATGGTATTTTGGTGATATATGAAATTATAGGCCATGTATAAGGGTTTTTAAAGTTATTTGGGTATATATTATTCATGACAAAGTGATAAAATTGTGTGGATAAGTGAAGGGGTGAAGGTATCCTTTTATAAGTGATAGGATCGGTGCCTTTGTAAATTCCCTTAACTTTAAAATACTATAAATGGAAGAAATGTATGTGACACAAAATAGAAACATTCTCAAATATAGGATATTTTAGGGTTAATATACAGTCATAATATCAAATTTAAACAACTTTTATTGATATTTAGGGCCTTATTTCTTATTTTAACCATTTACAAAATTTATCCTCATCCAAAATGACTAAAGTTTTACCTAGATAAATTATTTTTATGACTAAAAAAACAAAAAAAATTAAATAAATTAAACATTCTAATTCTGAAAATGAAAAATAAACTAAAATATTAAATTTATAAAGGTGGTAAAAATTAAGTTTAATTTAAATATGAAAATCATAATTATAACTATATTTAAAAAATTCTTTTTAATCATAAAAATGAATTTACAATAATATCATGTATATTATTGATTATTATGATATTAATTGGTTTATTATTAAAAAAATAAGTGTTATGTGACTATAAAGTCAATATAAATTTTAATGTAACCTTGATAATACTTAAATAAATAAAATGATCAAAAATAGTTCTTTTATTACGATAAAACATCACTTTTGTACTAAAATGTCAAACATAGGTTTCTAAATTCAACATAATATTTCTAAATGTTTTATTTTAAAAAATAAACACATATTTAGTATAAAAAGGTTTTATAAACATTAAATTCATAATTATATCATGATGATTTCATAAAAGTGACATTATTTTTAGAAACTGTATTTTTTTAACTATTCACCTAAAATTAAATTATTTTAGAAAAATACCAAAAATTTACCCTGAGATAGTTTTTACATGATTAATCCAAAAATAAATTTATTTTCATAAAATTACATAATTCATAAAATCATAAATTTATCTTTAAAAATAGAAAGTATAAATAGAAATTTATTTTAATGAAAATGAGCCTTTAAAACTATAAACATTCTCAATATTATTTCATGTAAATTAATAATTAAATAAATGTAAATATATTAGTTCATTAATTTAAATATTAAATTTTATCATGTTTATCTTTTAAAAGTGATTAGTAAGTTAAAAAAACATTAAAATAGTTCTTTGAAAAAAATCCCTTTTAACATTAGATCATATTAATTATTTATCCTCTAAATGTAATATTTTTTAATTTATTTATATCTTTTTATTTACTAAATGTTTCATTATTATTATAATTTTTATAATAATTTATATCCAATATGTCCTGGATAGTTATAGTTCAATTTAATGTGTGAAACAAGCTATTATATAAAATTTATTTAAGGAGGAATATATATACTAAAATTCGAGGTTATTACATTAGACCACCTTAAAAAGAATTCATTCCTTGAAATTCCATTACTCTGATTAAAAAAAAGAGGTTATTTTTGTCACATTACATCCTAAAGTTCCCATATATATTATTCCAACTAATTATTCCAATATCACACCTATATTTTATGAAATAGTTTTTCAAAACAAATTTAATTCCTTCAATAACATGTGTTACATGCAACATTGTGTTTTACTGAAACACAATATACTATTGATATTATTATTTAAACATGAGCATTATAACCTAGACGTTAAAAATGGAGGTATGAATTGGAAAAAACATATTTTTAAAGTTAAATATATACCTTTTAGATAAATAATATATATATATATAAGTAATTAATTTTTACTAAAGTTTTTATATACTTTGAAAATATATATAAATATAATTTTTTAGAAAATATGTTTTTTATTTTTTTTGTGAAAAAATAATAATATTATTTTCATAAAATTTTATATAATTTATTTTAAAAAATTACATTTATTTTTGAAATCAACAATTAAAAAATATATTAGGTTTAATTTTCGAGATTTTTGAGAAAAGTTTCATTTTTAATGAATAGTGAAGAATACTGTTTTTTATTGAAAAAAAACTTTTTATTTAAATCATTTAAAAAGTTTTATTTTGTTTTAAATTGATTTAAAAGTAAAAATGTTTCAATCTATTAATTTTTAATATAATTTAGTCCATTTTAATCAATTTTATGTTTAATTGTTTTATTAAAACACTCCATACTTATGAAACTTTTCTCTCTAAAAAACCGCTTCTTCATTACATCTACGGATATTTTTAAAATTAAGTTCTAACACTTATATGAATTTATTTTAAAAAAAAATATTTCTTATTTTGAGTTATAATAATTAATATTATATAATAATTTCCACTTAATTTGTTTCATAATAAATAGTTAAAATGATAAAAATTAATTATCATGGTTGAGGTTAAGATAGGTTTAACAAGGGATAAACTAAAAAGATAAGAGTTTAAATGACTTATTGCTTGTAAAATTATAATTATATTGACATATTTAGCCCTTAAATCATATAAGGTTTTATAATTATCCATTTTTTATCTTTGTTTCATGTTTAAAATGTTCATATAACTTTTTCTTTTCAAAACATTCAAGTGTGTCCTCTCCGCCTCTTATAAAAGTATTCTCCCTATCCTCTATTATTCACAATTAAAAAAAATTAATCCAATAACTACCCAAATTCATTAATTAATTCTATTACCACATCTTAGAGTCATTATTTTTATTAGGAAACCCTCCAATGAGAGATATTTTTTAACGGAAAGAGGTTGTTCGATGAAGAGGTATTGTTCTTAATCGAGTGTTTTGATATTATTTCATATTATCCTCTATAAAATATTCTTTAAATATGATTATATACTAAAATAATTATCTCAAAAATACTTATATGTTATTAATTTAATTTTATAACCTACATCCATCTCCTCTTCAATCAAATGGGAAATTAAATCATCGATCGTGTGTAGGGTGGACTACCGCCTTGCGAACCGATGTAATTAATTTTCCATCACTACGACTCATAGTAGAAAATAATGATGGATTTATTTTTTATATATGATATTTATGATATATGTATTCTCCTTTAATTATAATATTGCATCTACCTTCTTACCTTCCAATATGTTATAAAATTATAACATCGCTCATGCATACGTGTGGACTACCGCCTCCAAGAAACAATGGAATGTGTTTTTTATTTTATTTTGTAATGAATGTTAATAAGGATATATTAAATGAATATATATTATATTTAATATATAATAATGATTCTAATAATTTTAATTTATATTTAATTTTATTTCACTCCATTTGTTGAGAAAATGTGAATAACATTCATGTGTACGTACGGAATATCATCTCAATGAATGATGTAATTCATTTTCTATCACTGTATATAATGTATTTATATAAGTAAATACATAATGAATATAGATTAAATTTATATAACTGTTAAAAATTTTGATATTATGGAACTATGATCAAATTAGAAGAACCAAAAATACCAAACCAAAATAGACATGAATAACTAAGAATTTATTACCTGAAACATGGTTTTAAAAATTAATTATTAACAAAAAGAAAATAAAAAGTCATAAGTAAATTATATATGGTATTATAAATATTATTATGGTTCTTTATTATATATATAATAAACCTATATTTATTATACATAATTTTCAAACATGTATGAATAAATTTGATACTTGAGGTAAGGAATTTCTATCTCAAATTTTCTTCTTTATGACATATGTTATGTTATGCACCTATCTTATTTCATATGGTGTATAAAAATCCCCTTTATGATTTTATATCGTTATGTGATAAATTCTCATGATATTTAAATTTTTATTTAAATTTATTCTTTCATGGGAATTAAAATTCATAAGTTACTAAACCATGTAAGGGATTTAATCACACTTTTATTTATATGGTACACATTCTATATCCACTCATTATTTAATTTGTTTTATGTATATACATCCAATGAATTTATTCTATAATTATTCTCATTAAAATTATGTGATATAAATATCTATCTGTGGTAATTTATTTCAGAGGTATTCTGATTCAATATTTACCAAATCGTTAAAGGTTTTATGTTACAATTTCATTGTTTATCAGTGTTGTTTATGATTAAGTTTCCAATAATGAATTAATTTGATATATCACTTAATAAACTAATGTATTTTATTATAATTTATTTATTCATTTAAAATAAATTTTTTCTTTTCATTTTACTCTCTTAAATTTTTAAATATACTAAAATAATTTCTATTTGAAAAAACAACATTATTTGTCTCTTCGTCCAAAAAACATTTTTCTTATATTTATATGTTTTCTAAAAATGTTTTAAAATATTTTTTTTACTATTATACAATAATTTTTTAAATTAATGTTTACCCATGTTTTAATTTTAATAAAATGGTTTAAAATTAATCTTCTTATTCTTTTACAAAGTATTTATTTTTTACTTTTTACTGAAATTGTGGAAAGAATCTTTGTTTTAATATGTATGGATTGAGTGGAATTTTGACATATTTACCACTCAGTTATTTAAATATTCTTTTATAATTTTCAAAGTTTATTTTAAATAAAAATATTTTCCATAATATTTTGTAAATTTTCAAATTTTAAATAAGTGATTTCAAATTTAAAATAGTATTTCCCTTATCAAATGTTCCAAGTGATTTTTCAAAACCATTTTCCATCTAAGATGAAATACTTTGATGTTAAATAAGATTTAATCGGGATATTATCCAATGATATGACCCTAATTATTCCTTTGGATGGTTTATTTTTATGATTAAAATATTTTTATGAAACCCATTCATTTTACATGGATTATTCTATAATGAAATTATGATATTTTTATGAATCCTATTTCTTTTCCATGGGTTACTCTATAATGAAATGTTTATGTAACCCATTTATTTTCATAGGTACTAATATGTTGGATGATTTATGAGCTTTTGGAATATATATATATATATATATATATATTATTTTCATTATGCATAGGATGAGACATATATCTCCCACCAATCCATTGGATAAATATTGATATCTCATGAGATAAACAGGAATGGTATATGGAGTAAACCCTATTCAATAAGGGATTTTGTCAACTATGATTGTCATGAAATTGAACCATGATTAATACAATGGTTTGGTAAGTGAACCAAATCAACTATGATAGTATTTAGATTGAACCTTTTCTACTATAATGGTTAAGGGTGTGAACCCAATACACTATGATAGTTTGAAAAATAAGTCATGACTACTAAAGAAATGATTTTCTATTATTATGTGTATTCATTAATTCCTTGTATTATGAAAATATTGTGCTCTCGTGGTTCATGTTATTTTATTCCTTTAGGATTCATTTCTTATAAACTACCAAAGTTTATTCCACGACTGAATATTATGATCACTGATATATAGGGTATAGTTATTCAAATATTAATATCATATTATCATACCCTTATTCTCATGTTATGATTATGTGATCATTGACATCTCCCTTATTTACCAATACTGGGCATCTAAGCACACCCTTCCTTATGTTTATTTTACCTAGGTTTTAAATAAAGTTATTATATGTTATATTTCTAAGAAGGGTTATAGTAATGAAGAACATTATGGGAGATGATGAAGTTCCCTCATGAATAAGTTGATTATGTTTTCAAGTTTACAAATGAACTATACCTAAGTGATTTATGGAATGGATCGTGATGTTATATAATGAATGTTAATATATTAAAATGTGATATCTATGTGTGAAATGTGTGGGTCATTATGTATAGTATCAAAGTAAGGTTTAGTTAACCATTTAGAAACTAGGATGAGAAACCTTTAGTAATATACCTAGGGATATGTCTAAGTATAAGTATTAAGATAAGTCAATGTTTAGGAAATTTTTTTGTAAATTTGGTGAGGGGTTGATTGAGTGGTTTAGAAGAAATTAAATCATTATCAGGATACTACAAGTTTATTTTTCCCAAAAATAGTTTTTCATATTGGTGATAACTCTAAAAAAAGTGCATTGAGATTTAATTGATCATCATCCAGTGCACAACAATGGGACTTGTTGCACACCTAGTTTTACACTCTCTATGGATATGCATAGTAAATTAGAAAATTCATTATGAACCATCAAGAATGATTTAAATAAATGAGGATCCTGAATGAACTATGTTAAACCTAATGTTTCATATATTTAAAATAATTTTTCATGATTTAGAAATTCTATAAATGAATTTTCATAATTATGTTGTTTCCCACTGTGATTATTGTTTCTCAAACTAAGCCTTTTTGTTTTATATGATGGCTAGAACCCAAAGTATTAGCGTTAATGTTGAATTTTATGTAAAATGAAATGATTTTATTTTTGATAAAACAAATGTTGTAAGAGATGAAATGAAAATTATCATTTCTATTTTTACAAAACTTTCTCAAGATATGAATCATACTGATCTTAAAAATGATAAAACAAGGTAAATTTTTTTTGTTAAAACCTTTATGAGGAAAATTCCACCTTCTTTTAGTGCTTCCATTGATCCAATATTTTCTAATCAATGAATCAATACCTTTGAAAAGATATTCTATATTATCTAGTATTTTAAGCATGGAAAGGTCATTTTGGTTGTCTGTTGTTTGGATGGTGAATTTGATCAAATGGTATACTCTTATCAAGAATTTGATTCATAATGATGAAATCGAAACCATATAATGGGATGATTTTAGGAAATTATTTTTCAATAAGTATTATCCTTGTATTCTTCACACAAAAAGTGAAAATTGATTCCTTAAGTTAAATAATAAGGATGATGAATCCATCAGTCCCTATGATGTAATTTTTACAAGACTTGTGATATAATCTTCTAGTATTATCATCCAACCTAAATGTATGGTTGGTTGATTCTTTAGTGGATTAAAACAAAGTTTCTAAAAAATTTATCTATAAGGGACTTCGGTGGCTATGTATTAATATTTTGATGTTATATCAAGGTGGAAATGAAGATTATAGTCACCTATAAATCTTATGGTTTTGTTAAGAGAAATAATATAGAATTCAAATTAAACTATACAAATCATATAGAAAAGAAGATGATCTTTCCTTTATGTTGAAATTGTGGGAGGAAACATGGATAAAATTGTCTTAAGGGGACTAGTAAATATTTTGAGTGTTAAAAAAATTTCATCTAGAAATTGATTGCTAATGGGATGGGATAGAGTTATATAATTATATGAATAGAGATAAATCTTCAAAAAATGTACCTCCTATACTCCAATATTTTAAATTCAAGAGGTATAGGAATTTTGATAACTACTATCAAAATATGAATGTTAATGATGATGATCAATGTCAGTAACCTCTTAAGCTAAGAGAAAAAGGGAAATCTCATTTGATCACTATTTTTAATGATGTGTGTAAAGATGATGTAGTGAAAGGTACACCTAACATTTACTCTATAAGTGTTAATGTATTATTTGAATAGAGATTTACCCACTATTTTATTTTTGAAGATTTTTATTAAGGTATACAAACATTACTCCACTAATTATATATTGAATTAATTGTGAAAATAATTAATGATATGATGATCAAATATCAATTTTATCATTCTTCTCTTCCTGATATTTTGTGGGAATGTGCTTCCTATAAATTTTTTTAATCTCTCTCTGGTTTAATTTGATGTTATCCTAGGCATGGATTGTATTTATACACATAAATCCCACATAAATTGATGAGGAAGGGAAGTCAATTTGATATTCCAACCTGACCTATGATCCCATATCAATGCAATGATAAATATGAAATTTCAATAAGGATATTACTAATTATTTGGGACATGATTCGGATTAAAAATGGTTTTTTATCTCATATATTTAGGGAGAAACTCAAAATTGATGTCACAACCCGCCCCTGGGGCCCGTATCGTGACTACTCCAAGCCCGTCTTCTATAGACTAGGGGCTGGCTACTAGCACCAAAGGCGTAAATCCATAACCTTGGAAGGCATTACCTTTATAACAGTAAACAAACACAATAGATTGCGTAACCGAAAGTAAAACTCTAAGTAAAATGTACACAAAAGAGTGTGATGAAAGTAAAGGGGGCCGGAAATACAAGCCCAACAGTAAAGTACAAGGAAATAGAAAATTATAGGTACAACTAAAAGAAAAAGTAAAGCAACTTCTGGGTCATCCTCTAGGGTTCCTACCTGAAGGGTAGGTACAGATGGCCTCCTCATCACTCTACATTCATCCATCTGCTCTGTGTACCATCACCTCAAGTGGTCCACCTCCGAGTACTTTCCAGTCTGGCTACTCTCCACCTCATTCAGCATTGTCCTTCATCTGCAACCAACACAATTAGGTGCGGGCATAGCCCGTGCAGGGGTGAGTACAACAATACTCGGTAGGGACCTCGAGACCCTAAAGGTATCACAAAATCCAACAAGGATAAAAACAAAGTATTAAATCAACAGATAACCCTTACTTAGGTATATGCCTATACATATACTTAAGTTATTTAGTAACCTATCTGAATCATGAGGAAAACACATAAGTCATTGACTCAGTAAAAAAACTGGGATTTTATTCTAGGGTGGTAACATGTAACACTCCCAGTCAAACTGTCGAAACCTCGGCTGCTGGAGTACTCCTCCTCTATAGAGTACCATTGGCATACCGCGTCACAAATAGGTGCTTCCCACTATCCTGGATTGTTGTGGTACTCCTCCTGTCGAGTATCGTGGGTCTGCCATGTCACACAGAGGTGCTCCCCACTATGGGTCTGCCGCGTCACATAGAGGCGCTCCCCCTCATAGCCTACTGATGTACTCCACCTATCAAGTATCATTGGTCTACCGCATCACACATAGGTGCTTCCCACTGTGGCTCTGCCATGTCACACAGAGGTGTTTCCCACTGGGCTTGTCGAAACACTCTAAGTTGAAAAGTCAGCAGTCGTTAGGTTTTAGTCAGCTACTAGGTCTCTGAAATCGGTTCGCTCATCTATGAGAGGATCTGCTCCACGAGCTACCAGTCGATACTCCAACTATCATGACGTCCCATGTAGAAGTATCTCAAAGGTCTGCCTCATCATAGGGGTCTTGACGCAATAGATGGCGCGTTAATCGAATGCCCGGTCTGTGAGTTATTGGCATTTCCGTTCCAGGGGCCCGGTTGGTTTTTAGTTTCAAACCAACCCAACTGTACTCCAACTATGTCCAAACCTCAAGGTGAATATGCCAAAAGAACCATATTTCTCTATTCTTTCCGTTTCTGTAGATAGTTCGTCGATCGGACACCCGTGGCCCAAGATATGGGTGAAAAGGTGAAAACAGGCCATAACGGGTCCGGGTCCGGTCCGACCCAGTTGGACCGACCCGGTCCTTAGGTCCGACCTGGCCCGAGGGGCATCCCAACCAGAGGGGGAAGCGCGGCATGGCCCGAGGGTGGCCAGTGCTGGGTCCGGCCCAACGACCTAGCAGCCCGGCGGTCCGGGGGGTTCGCCTCAGCCGCGGCCAGGGGGAAAACCGCACACCCCCTGGCTCCTGAACGGCTTAGAAGTTTGGGTGGGGACCCAAACCGGTGCTAGGTGGTGCCAGTCTAGATCACGTGGGACCCTCCGTGGTCTCGTTCCTCTAGGCTGGCCGAGCGGCCAGCCCCTCGTCTCCACCGACGGCCGACGGATGTCGGTCGTCCCAGCTCCACATCCGCGGTGCGACGACGCCGTGCCACCTCCACTGCGGCCCAGCATGTCCATGGCCCCCTGCTGCCCTTTGTGTGGCGTGACGACACCGTGACCCAGCCTGTCTGTGGCCCTCCTTCCTCGCAGCACGACAGTGCGGTGCCCTTTTGGCGACCCGGTGTCCTTACTCCACCGGTTTTTTCATGGTCGTCCCATCGTCGGTCGCCATTGCTTTTCCTTCATCGTCAAAAAACGAGAAAAATCAAAGGATATGGTTCGGGTCGTGTTCGTACGGTCTGAGCCCTCCACGTTATGTTGATATCAATCGGTAATTCTCAATCCATAAATTGAACGACGTAGAATGGGTAAAAAATCAACTCAAACCCCTTCCTCATATTATTGTTCATTGATGATGTTGCGGAAGGAGAACATCGATTCATTGTTCTCCATGTTCATCACACACTCCCAATTTCAAGCCCGTGCTTCGGAAATACTCTAGGGTAAAAGACCAAGGAAGAAGCGTCATCGGCGTTCCTCACGGTCTTCATTGGAGAGTTCTTCCCCTCCTCAAGCTTCACCAAAATGATAAGCCAAAATAATAATGGAATCAACTATTATTTGTTGTAACAACAACACATATAGTTTTTTTAATTAAATGAGACAACTAATTTAATTAATGGTGTGGAATTGATTCAAATTCAAAATTAGGGGAGGTGGAGAGTTTCAATTAAATGAAGGGAGGTGTTCAAATAATTAATGGGGAGATAAAGGGGGTTTATAACCCATATGGTCCCCACCGATAAATATCCTCCCAATATAGGTTATGTGTAGGTGGGACCCACCACCATAACCTCTCATGGGAGGTTAAGGTGTGGTGGCCCCCACCCCCACTCCACTTGGAGGTTTTAACCACCAAAATAAAAATAAACAACACACTTTATTTTTATTCAATTTATTACAAACCCAAAATATAACTTTCATTCTCTAATAATTGTCGTCAAGGTGAAAGTTCTCTTATCTGAATACCAGTGCTACGAGTTCAACGGTGCCCTCGGATTTCAATTCTGAGCACCGGTTCAAAAGTTATAAAATCCTGCTCGTACGTTTACTGAACGTAGCCGAACAAAACTTCAGAAATTGATTCTGGGCACACCAGGCCTCGGAGTCATCCTCCGTAAATATTTGTGGACTCGAAAAAATACCATGTATTTGAAAAAAATTCTCATGGAATTTCTGGGTCTTTACATTCTTTCCACCTCTGGGCTTTACGTCCCCATAAGATACAACTCGAACCAAGGGAAAAAATGGGGGTACTGAGCATGCATCTGAGCCTCCTGCTCCCATGCGCTCTCTTGGAGGTTCCAGTGCTGCCAGTGTACGCACACTAGAGGTATCGACTGTCCACACAGGACCCACTCCTGTCGATCCCCAATCTCCACTAGAACCTCCGTGAAAGTTGCCCTGTCATCGATATCGAGCTCTCCATGGTCGATGTTGTTGGAAGGATCATGCATATATCTCCTCATCTGAGATTCGTGGAATAATTCATCTACTTGATGAAACTGAGGTCGAAGAGCCAGGATGTAAGACACCTCACCTACTCTACTGAGGACCTCGAAAGGTCCAACGAATCACGGAGACAACTTACTGCCTCGGCCAAATCTCCATAGACCTCGTCGAGGTGAGACCCGTAAAAAGACGTGGTCACCATCCTCAAACTCCAATGGTCTCTATCTCTTGTCAGCATATGACTTATGCCTACTCTGTGCAGTCTTTATCCTCTCCTGGATGATCTACACCTTCTATGTGGTAGCCCGTACCATATCTAGTCCCTCCAGTGCTGACTCCCCAGGGTCTTTCCAGCACAAGTGTGATCTGCAATGTCATCCTTACAATGCATCAAAATGTTCCATCCCTATTGTGGAGTGATAATTATTGTTGTAAGAAAACTCCACCAAAGGCAAGTGATCCTACCAGCTGTGACTGAAGTCGAGGACAGAGGCATGTATCATGTCCTTGAGGGTCTGAATGGTCCACTCAGTCTGACCATCTGTCTGAGGATAGAAGGCGGTGCTCAAACAAATTTGTGTCCTAAAAGCCTCTGGCAACCCCTTCCATATCCAGGATGTAAACTGTGTGTCACGGTAGAAGACGATAGAAGAAGGTAATCCATGTGAATGCACAATATATTGCACATAGAGGCGTCCCAAGATCTCTATTGAACCCTGCTCTCTAGTCGGTAGGAAGTGGGAGGGCTTGGGGAGTTGGTCAACGATCACCCATATCAAATTGTGACTCCTGGATGTATGTGGAAGACCCGTCACGAAGTCCATGGATATCCCATCCCAATTCCACTCTGAGACCTCTAAGGGATAAACAAAGATTGCTGGTACTTAGTTCTCTGCCTTCAATTTCTGACAGGTGAGGCATCGTGAGACAAACTCTTCTACTCCCTTATTCATACCTAGCCACCAGTGCTGTCGTCGGAGGTCCTCGTACATCTTCACCACTCTTGGATGTACCGCTAAAGGGGAAGTGTGGAACTCCCTCCACACTTCCTCTTTAAGTGAAACTGGTACCAAGGTACATCCTCTGAAGAGGATAACGTGCTCCCCACCTTCTAAAAATCCATCAGGTGACAGCCCTATGGATATCTGAGCAAATCGTGTCTCATAGTCATCGTCTCCATGTAATGCCTCCCTGGCTCGCTGAAGAAGTGGATGAGTTACTTTAAGAGACTATAGAAGGGATGCTCCATCTTTATCCATGAAAGATATATGTAAGGCAGCCAGTTGCTCTATCGCCTCTCCCAGTAGTTGTATACCAGATCTCCTACTGAGTGAATCTGCAACAACGTTACCCTTCCCAGGGGTATAGACTATCTCAAATTCATAGTCCTGAAGGAACTCAATCCAACACTACTGTCTTAGGTTTAGGTCCTTCTGGGAGAAGATATACCTGAGACTCTTGTGATTAGAGTAGACTGTGAAACGCTCACCCATCAGATAGTGTCGCCACATCTTCAAGGAGAAGACCACTGCTGCTAACTCCAAGTCATGGGTAGTGTAGTTCTTCTCAAGTTTTCTCAACTATCTAGAACCATATGCAATCATAGCTCGCTCCTTCATCAGTACACACTCGAGTCTAGCCCCTGATGCTTCATAGTAGACTACGAACCCTACGCCTTCCTCTGGAAGCTTCAAAACGGGGGCACTAGTCAGACTCTACCTCAACTTTTGAAATCTCTGTTGGCATCTCTCTAACCACACGAAGGGTTGCCCCATCTTCGTCAAGGCTGATATTGGTGTTGCAACTCTGGAGAAGTCTGGAATGAATCTTTGATAGTAACTAGCCCTGAACAAGAAACTTTGTACCTCTGTCACACTCCTGGTTGGCTCCCAAGAAATTACAACCTCAATCTTCACTGGATCTACTGCAACTCCAGCCTTTGAGATGACATGTCCCAAGAAGTGAACCTCTCGAATCCAAAACTGGAACTTCGATAGCTTATCATAAAGCTGGTGCTCTCGAAGTGTGTCCAGTACTACCTGAAAATGATAGGCATGCTCCTCCTCAGTAGTCGAGTAGATCAGAATGTCGTCAATGAAGACCACGACAAAGAAATCGAGGTACCTCTAGAAGATCCTATTCATGAGTGATATGAACACTACTGGAGCATTGTTTACGCCGAATGGTATAACCAAGAACTCATAGTGTCCGTATAAACATCTAAAGGTCGTCTTCTGCACATCCTCATCTCGAACTCTGAGCTACTGATAGCCATATCTGAGGTCCATCTTCGAGAACCATCATGCTCCATTGATATGATCAAATAGGTCATCAATCCTCGGGAGTGGGTACTTGTTCTTAACGGTCACCTGGTTAAAGCAATGGTAGTCGACAAAAATCTTCAAGCTCCCATCCGCATTCTCGGTGAACATAATCAGGGCTTACCAGGGAGAAACACTGGTCCGGATGAATCCCTTACCCTGCAAGTCCTCCAACTGTACCCGCAGCTCATGAAGCTCAGGGGGATCCATCCGATATGCTGGAGTAGATATCAGTGTCATCCCACGGTACAAATAAATGTAGAATTCCACCTCTCTATAAGAAGGTAGTCCTAGAAAATCATCAAGGAAAACATCTGTGTATTGATCCACCACTACAGGATAACTCGGACTCTCCACGTCAACTGCTCTAAGGGTATGGTAGGCCAACTGATGAGTGATCGGCTGCACACTCCTCCATGTAAGTCTGTCCTTTGATGAAAAGGTTCCCTTCTCACTGGTGAAGGTAAACCTCATCCCATCCGTGCGGACACACCGCACTTTGTTCCTAATAAAGTCAATCTGAGCATGGACTTTAGAAAAACAGTTCATACCCAAGATGACGTCGTAAAGGCTCGATGCTGCTACGAGGAGATCCCAGCCAATGCTCTCACCTCCTAGTGTAAGTTCACACTGCTGGAACCAGTGCGTAATCATCGATTATACTCCCGTAGAAGTCTCTAGCTGTAAAGATCGAGCCAACGGCTCCATCATAATCTTCGAGATCCGAACGAGGGAAGTGGCTATTAAAGAGTGAATGGAACCTGTGTCTATAAGAAATGTAGCTAAGGTGGAGTAGACACAGATAGTACCACGAATCATCTCTAAAGAGTCATGGCAGTATGCCTCAGCTTCCTGAAGCTGAGCTCTCCCTTGTCCACCTGCTCCCTACGGTCAGGGTGGACCTCCTAGTGGTGGTGGAAGTAACACCTCGTAACGTCATCCACCGCCAGCTACTCGACCAGATCCTCTACCAAATCATCATGCCCACTGTGGACCGCCTTAATAGAATCTCTGCCTCTGCCTGGGAGGTCCATCAATTGTATGTTGATCATCAGAACGACATGTCAGACAGTCATGTACCATGTGACCCTTCCGACCGCATGAGTAACACTATCTACTCCTGGAATATATGTCACTTCCCTGGGTGCCCCAAACAACAGATCAGGAGTCTTGCTGTCATCCACCCATGGGTTTGGTCCTCTTGGACCTCTTCATCATCTAACTAATACCAGATGTAGAAGACTCTGCTGCTTTTCGACTAGTTGTGGGTCTTGCTGCCGGAGACTGCTCAGCAAGGAAACTCTCCACTATGAGGTCTCTCTCTAAAACCTCCACCTGCGTCGGGATTTTTTTTAAAGGTAGTGTTCTGGTCAATGACCAAAACACCAAAATTTATTGATAAAGAGAGATTACATAAGTCTGAAATAAGGGATTTTGTTAAAATCCCTAACATAAAGAGGGAGTAATTCAGGAGGAAGATTGTCCCTCCAAGTCATAGCATGAGAGAGACCCATATTGGAAAGCCCATCAGTAATCCTATTAGCTTCACGGTATGTGTGAGTGGTGATGAAGTTGATCCCAGAAAGCAAGTTTAAACAATCAATCCAGTGAGCAGTGAGTGGCCAAGAAAGATGAATAGTTCCACCCCAAATGGCCTGGATAATAGTAGTGGAGTCACTCTCGATCTAGATGTTGTTCCAGTTGCGTCGCCTAACAAAAGAGATAGCATGGATAAAACTCAGCATCTCCGCTTCTAGCACGGAAGTAGTACCACAACATCCATAAAATCATCCACGAATCTGGTCCCGGTGATTCCTAAAAATAGCACCACAACCCACTGGGCCGGGGTTGCCTTTTGAGGCACCATCAACGTTAACTTTTATCCATCCTGGAGGAGGGGGAATCCAGAACACTTCAAAGGTAGACTTCGGACGAGGATATTTCCCTTTCACATCAATCCGATGAAGTATACCAAAATCACGAACTGAGTTGCTGCATTGATCTTTTTGAATCGAGGCCGCCTCACGGATGGACATGAGAATTTTAATTTTACCTGCATTGAGCTGGAAAGATTTATTACGAAAAGTAAAATAGTTTTGACCATACCAGATTATATAGAGAAGCTCAGCCACAGCTTCAAGAAGAAGATTTTTGATCTGTTGGGAATCAGAAATGTCCATGCATCGTTGAATATGTAGAGTAATAGAACTATCCAGGGACCATCTTCACTCAAATATGTCAGAAATATAATGCCAGAGAGTAGTTTCCGTATCACAAGAAAGTAAAAGATGATTAATATCCTCCCTATGTTGATTACACATTCGATATTTAGAGAAAAGATTAATCCCAAATTTTTGTAAGCAATCATCCGTGGGGATTCTGTAATGTGCTATGCGTGAAATTAACGTAAATCTTGAAGGTTTAATCTAGGGTTTATTGAAGTTTTTAATCTAGGATAAAGTTTTGTTTTCATTTCTAAATAGATGATTATAGTAGTTTTTAGAATCTTCGAGAATCTTATCTCTCTATTGAGCCCCTGCTCGAATGTCCGGGCCCTGAGGAAAGGGTCATGTACCATATCCATGGAGTAGCGCGAGAGGTCATTGAAACTCGCTGTGTATTGTGATATTGTCATGATACCCTAATGCAGATGAAGTAGCTCATGTATTTGTACCGCTTGAATGTTCACTGGAACAAACTCCACCTGGAACATGGTCTCGAAGTCTGTCCAGAGTACTGTCACCCCTTCATGCACCTGGAGCATCAGGCTCCACCATCTGCCTACTGCTACATGAAGGAGACTCGCAGCAAGGATGACCATGAGGTCTGCTAGTGTCCCTACCAGCCTGAAGACTCTCACCACAACCTCCAGCCAATCCTCAGCCACCTGTGGTTCTATCTCTCCTCGGAACCTAGGTGTCCTCTAGCGCTGGAACTCATGCAACGCGATCACACAGCGTGTATCATCTGCTGCTGGGACTGGTAGCATTGGTGGCCCAACGGGAAGTGGTACCGATGGTGCCTCTGCTAGTAAAGGGCCCTGCACTGAGGACTCGTCACTCGATGGGCTGTTAAAGCATACTACTCTTGAGTCTCTAACTAGTCATCCGCAGGGAGGCATCCTAAAAGAAACAAATGTGACTCAGTCAAAATATTATACCTGATGATCTGACCTGGTTGAGCTGACTTAAGAAAACTTTTAAATACACGCACACAATTATTGTTTTCGTGCACTAAGTCAGAAATCAGTAGTTAGGGTCCTGATGTATGGATACGTCGTCCTCCCACACAAACACTGGACTCCCTGATCTGGAAACAACACTTAGTACCCTTAACAATATTGCTTCACAGAAAATAAATATCAGAGTCCCAAGTTCTGTGGTAGAACCGACTCCTCTGATACCAATTTGTCACGACCCATCCCTCGGGGCCCGTATCGTGACTACCCCAAGCCCTCCTTCCATAGGCTAGGGGATGGAGACTAGCAACAAAGTCATAAATCCCTAAATTGGGAAGTCATTGCCTTTATAATAGTAAACAAACACAACATAGTACGCAACCAGAAGTAAAAAACTAAGTAAATCACTACAAAAAAGAGAGTTCTGAATGTAAAGGGGCCGTAAATACAAGCCTGACAGTAAAGTACAATGAAACGGAAAAGTACAGGTACAACTGAAAGAAGAAGTAAATCGGTTACTAGGTCATCGTCTGGGTTTCCTACCTCAAGTGTAGGTATAGATGGCCTCCTCAGCACTCCAAGTTCATCCATCCACTCCGTGTACCATCACACTGAGTGGTCCACCTCCGGGTACCGTCCAGTCTTGCTACTCTCCACCTCAGTCAACCCTATCTGTCATCTACAACCAACACAACGAGGTACAGGAATAGCTCGTGCAGGGGTGAGTATAATGATACTTAGTAGGGACCTCGAGACCCTCAAGGTCTCACAAAATCCAACAAGGAGAACCACAAAGTATGAAATCAACGGATAACCCTTACTTGAGTATATGCCCATACATATACCTAAGTAATTTAGTAACCCATCTCAATCATTATAAAAACACATAAGTCATTGACTTAGCTCAAAACCAGGATTTTATTCTAGGGTGGTAATGTGTAACACTCCCAGTCAAACTGTTGAAACCTCGGTTGCTGGTGTACTCCACCTCTATAGAGTATTGTGGGCCTGTCGCGTCACACAAAGGCGCTTCCTACTGTCCTAGACTATTGTGGTACTCCTCCTGTCGAGTACCGTGGGTCTACTCCGTCACATAGAGATGCTCCCCACAGTGGGTCTGCCGCGTCACATAGAGGCGCTCTCACTCATAACCTACTGAGGTACTCCTCATGTTGATTACCATGGGTCTGCCGCATCACACAGAGGCACTTACCACTGTGGGACTGCCGTGTCACACAGAGGTGCTTCCCACTGAGCTAGTCGAAACGCTCGGAGTTTAAAGGTTAGCAGTCGTTAGGTCTCAGCCAGCTACTAGGTCTCCGTACTCCGTTCGCTCATCTACCGAAGGATCTGCTCCATGAGCTACCAGTCGATACTCCAACTGTCACGAAGTCCCATGTAGAAGTATCTCAAAGGTCCACCTCATCATTGGGGTCTCGACGCAACAGATGTTGTGTCAATCAGATGCCTGGTCTGTGAGTTATTGGCATTTCCCTTCGAGGGGCCCGGTTGGTTTCTAGGTTAGAACCAACCCAAACATACTCCAACTATGTCCAAACCTCAAATAAAATATTCAAAAAAAACTATCTCACTCTACTCTTTCCTTCATTGTAGGTGGTTAGTTGATCGGACACCTGTGGCCCAAGATATGGGAGAAAAGGTGAAAACAGGTCATAGCGGGTTCAGGTTCGGGTCTGACCTAGTCGGACCGACTCAGTCCAGACCGGGGTCCGACCCGGTCCCCGGGTCCGACCCAGCCCGAGGGGGTGGCTCGGCTCGAGGGCGCGGCCCAGCCTATGGACGGCCAGGTGGTCCATGGGGGACCACCTCAACCGTGGCCAGGGGGAAACCACGTGCCCCCTGGCTCCTGAATGGCTTAGTCGTTTGTGTGGGGACCCAAACCGGTGCCAGGTGACACCGGTCCAGATCATGCGGGACCCTCCAGGGTCTCGATCCTCCCGGTTGGCCGAGTGGCTAGCCGCTCAGCTCCACCGGTGACTGGTAGAAGCAGGCCATCCCAGCTCCTCCACCATGGTGCGAAAATGCAGTGGTTTAGCTCCTTCACACGGCACGACGGCGTCGTGCCACCTCCATTGTGGCCCGGCCTGGCTGTGGCCCACTGCTTCCCTCCACGTGGCATGACGGTGTCGCACCCTTTTCACGACCCGGCGGCCTTGTGCAGCCAATTTCTTCATGGTCGGCCCGTCGTCGGCCGCTGTTGCATTTCCTTCATCATCAACAAATGAGAACAATCAAATGACGAGGTTCGGACCGTGTTCGTGCGGTCCAAGCCCTCTATATTATGTTGATATCAATCGGAAATTCTCAATCAATAAATTGAATGACATAGAATGGGTACAAAATCAACTCAAACCCCTACCTCGTATTATTGTTTGTTGACAATGTTGCATAAGGAGAACATCGATTCATATTTCGCCGCGTTCGTCACACACTACCAATATAAAGCTCGTGCGTCAGAATGTCTCCGGGGTAGAAGACTAAGGAAGAAGCGTCGTCGGCATTCTTCGCATTCTTCGTTGGAGAGTTCTTCCCCTACCCAAGCTCCACCAAAATGCTAAGCCAAAACTAAGAGAGGAATCGACTATTATTTGTTGGCACAACAACACAAATAGTTGTGTTTAATTAAATGAGACAACACATTTAATTAATGGTGTGAAATTGATTCAAATTCAAAATTAGGGTAGGTGGAGAGTTTTAATTAAATGAAGAGAGGTGTTTAAATAATTAATGGAGGGATAAAGGGGGTTTAAAACCCATGTGGTCCCCAATGATAAATATCCTCCCAAGGGAGGTTATGTGCGGGTGGGCCCCACCAATATAACCTCTCATGGGAGGTTAAGGTGTGGTGGCCCCCACCCCCAACCTCCACTTGGAGGTTTTAACCACCAAAATAAAAATAATGAACTCACTTTATTTTTATTCCATTTATTAAAAACCTAAAATCTACATTCCATTCTCAAACAACTGTCGTCGAGGTGAAAGTTATCTTAAGTAAATAACGATGCTGCGAGTTCCACGGTGCCCTCAAATTTCAATTTCGAGCACCGGTCCAAAAGTTATAAACTATTGATCGTACGTTTACTGAACGTACTTGAACAAAAAATTAGAAATTGATTCCGGGCACACCGGGCCTCAGAATCAAGCACCGTAAATTTTCGTGGACTAGTAAAAATCCCATGTATTTAAAAAAATCGAGGGAATTTCTGGGTCTTTACAATTGATTATATTTCTATTGTGTGGGGTTTTATTGATATATTTCTAGAATATTTTCATAGCCTTTCACCAAATCATGAGATTTAGTTTCCAAAAGAACCCATACCTAGTTAAATACATATTTAAAATAATCTAAAGAGAAGATCCTTTATTGATTTGTAGGAATAAAATAAGTCACTCTTATGGAATCTTGAAAAGGGATTCATTTTATCAAGTGGGTCACCTTGGGGTGAACCATTTCGTTTTGTTAAGAATAATGATGGATCATACTAAATCTGCATTGATTATTGGGAACTGAACAACACCAAAGTCATGAACATGAATCCGCTACCCCATATTGATGACTTGTTTTATCAACTGCATGTAGATAAATAATTTTTCAATATTAACCATAATTCTATACTTCATCAATTGATGGTCTAGAAAGAGGATATACCCAATATAGTATTTTATGCAATGTATGGACATTGTAAATACATATTGCTTCCATTTAGTCTTACTAATCGAACTTCTATCTTAATGGATTTAATGGATATAGTATTTAAATATTACCTTGATCAGTTTTTTTTAGTCATTATATAAAATATACTTATCTATTCATTGTTTAATAAATATCATTAAGATCACTTGATAATTGTAATGAAGACCCTGAGGAAGGATGAACTTTAGGAAAATTTTAGAAAGTTTGAATTATTTCTAAAAAAAATTCATTTTTGGGGTACTATAATCTCAAGAGAGGGTATATCAGTGGATCCATCAAATACATAGAATATTAAACATTTTCCCAGATGAACCACAGTGAGTGAGATCCATAGTATTCTTATTAAGGTTGGATATTATTGATAGTTTTTTAGAGAACATATCAAAACCATTTGATCAAATCATCAAGTTAAATTGGAAGCATCCAAGTTTCTCTAGATGAATAAATGTGAAGAATATTTCAACTAATTAAATATAAGATATCTCATCATATATTTTCTTTCATTACCCTATAGTAGAGAAGTTATTTTAATCTATATTAGTGCATTAAATAATGGATTGGGATTCATTCTTAGGAAGAATGACATTGTGATAACTTATTCCTTGTGAAAATTAAAGTTTTATGATAAATATTACCCAAATCATGATTTGAAGTTGGTTGTGGTATTTTTTCATTAAATATATAGATTCATTATATTTATGGAGAATGGTGTGATATATATATATTTATTTATTTATTAATTTATTTATTTATTTATCACAAGAATTTAATGTATATATTCAAATAGAAATATTAGATCATGTGCCTGAGAAGATGGTTGGATTTGATTAATGATAATGACTGCTCAATACATTATCAGTATTGGAATGCAGTTAAAGTGGTATATGGTTCAATTAAAAAGGATCATATTATGTATTTAAAAAGGATTTATCAATAAGGAAGGGTGGAAATATTATCTTACTCAAATAAGTATTCAACCATTGATCTATGTGAAGATTTAAAAGGTATAAAAAGAATATATAGAGCTACAGACGAAGGTGAGAAACATTTCTGAGTTTAACCATGACTATGATGAAATGATAAGGTTTATGAATTGTGTATATTTCCCATCAATACCATATTTGAAGGTGCTATTAGGGGAAACTCATAGTTCTTTATTCCCTTCTCATCCAAGAAGTACAATGATATATATATATATATATATATATATAATATTGTTTCTAGTGCGATAGAATGAAGAGATATATTATAGAGTTTATATCTCAATTATTATTATGTTATAAAGTTACATTTGAGAGACAAAAGTGTAAGGGTGTGTTATAACCATTACCCATACCGGAATGGAAATTGTAAAACATCACCATGGGTTTTGTCATTGGACTCCCAAAAACATATAAAGGGAATAATTCTATATGGTTTGTATTCAATAAACTTATGAAGTCATCACACTTCATCACTATTAGAGAATATTTCTCTCCATATCATCTTTCTAGGATATACATTATGGAAGTGGTAAGGTTTCATGGAGTACTACATTATATTATGTTTGATCGAGATCCAGGGTTTACCTCTATGTTTTAGAGAAGTCTTCAATATACCAAATATACAAAGTTATGTTTCCACACTGTGTGTCATTTTTATACATATGGTCATCATAATAGAAAAATTTAAACACCAAATTATATTATTAAATCTTGTTATATGGATTTCAAAGGTTTTTTGTATCTTCGCCTTCCTATATTTGAGTTTTCATAAAAATATTTACTTTTAGTAAAACATTCATATGGGTCTTTATGAATCTATCTATATAAAGAAGTATATAAATAAAATTTGATGCAATGAGTTTAGATAAATAATGATCTTTTGACCTAAGATAGATGAGGAAATGGCAGATAAATGCTTACCCATTCAATAGAACATCAAAGAAGATCAAATTTGAAATAAAAGTTATGATCAAAATTGATGACATGATTTGAATTTTGATGTTAGTGAGAAGTTTTTTCTATGAATTACTCAATGGAAGAAAGTAATGAGATTCAGTAAGAAATGAAACATGATCCCTAGGCATATTTCCCCCTTTAATATTATTTATTGAGTAGGGGAATTTTTTTATCACTTAGTGCTTCCACTAAACCCCTATCAAGTTCCCAATGTGTTCTATATATATTTCCTGAGGAAGCACATACATGACCCTTCACATATACTAAACATAGAGTTCATAACACTACAAAAAGATATTTATTATGAGTAAAACCTAGTAGAGATTATTTATTATAGAGATAAATTTATATGAAACGATACCACTCACATGTTCAAATTTCTATGGAAAAACCATCAATTTGAAGAAGCCATATGGGAACCTAAGGATGTGATGAGAAAGAATTATCCTCCATTTTTTATAAAAGTTATAGCATTTTGAGGTTGAAATTAATTTTAAAAGTGGTATAATGTACCTCTTAAATATTTTTGAATTGTTTTTCAAATAAATTTAATTCTTTCAATATCTTATGTTACACATAACATAGAGTATCAATGAACTATGATAAACTATTGATATTAATATTTAAACATGACCATTATACCCCTGTCATTAAACATAACGATATGAATTGAAATTTCCTTATTTTAAAACGTAATTATATATTTTTTATATAAAAAATATATATATTTAAAAATAAGTTCTATATTTGCAAAAAAAATATTTATTTTCTTTGAAAATACATTTTTTCTCAAAAAAATGATTTTTATTTATTATTGTGAACAAATAATAAAATTATTTTATTCCACTTATGGATAAATTATTTGAAACAAATAACTTCATTTTTTAAATCAACATGTTAAATTTATCTTAGGTTGAACTTTTGGGATTTTGTAGAAAAGATTATTTTTTAATGAATAATTAAAAAAGAATATTTTTTGTTGAAAATAAATATTTATTTTCAATCACTTACAAAGTTATTTTTTATTTTAAAATTGTTTTAAAATAAAAATATTAAAATTATGTTATGATTAATCCAAATTATTTCATTCTAATCAATTTCATGTTGAATTTTTATATTGAATCTTTCAAAACTTATGAAATATTTCTCTTTGGAAAATCACTTCTTCATCGTGTCTGATAGTTCTATTTTAAATTAAATTATACTAATTATATGAAATTAATTTGAAAAAATGGATTCCATATTTTTAATAATAATATTTAATATTATATAATAAGTTCATCATAATTTTTTTTCATAATGAGTAGTAAAAAATATAAAAATTAATTATTATGTTTAAGGTTAGAACGTGTTTACCAGGGGTTAAATTAAAAAGATAAGGGTTAAAATGACAAAAAACTTGTAAAAATACTAATTTATGTTTTATATTTAGACCATATATCATATAATATTCACTAATTATCAATTTTGGAGTCTTATAGAACGTTTAAAACGTGCGTATAACTTTTTCTTTTCAAACATTCCAAGTGTTTACTCTCCCCTGCTTATAAAAGGAAACCCACTTTCCTCTCCTATTCACACTTCCAAATCCTTTTGGTTTATCTAATACCTGAACAAATAAAATACTTACTTACCCCCCCCCCCCAATATCCTATAGGCCTTATTTTGATCGGGAAATAGTAATAATAAGGCTTTTGGAGCTAACCCAAGGAGGTTGTCTGAAAAAATGGTATTGTTTTTAACCGAACATTTTTATTTTATTTCTTCTTCAAACCCCTTAAAATATTAATAAAATGTGATAATATAAAAACATATGTAACTCTCATATACTTATATGTTATTATATTAATGTAATACCCTACAACCATCTCCACTCCCATTGAATGTGAAATGAAATTGTTGATCCTGTGTAGGGCGGACTACCACCTCGCGAACCGATGTAATTCATTTTCCATCACCACCACTCTCTTCAGGAGATAATTGTAGATTTAATATTTATTTATTATATTTATAAAAATTTTATACTCTTGTAATTATAATATAAAACATACCTTCTTACCTTCCAATCTGTTGCAAAATGATAACATTGCGCGTGTGCGTGTGTAGATTACAGCCTCCACAAACTGATGCGATGTGTTTTTCATTTAATTTTGACAATAATGGTAATAATGATATATATTAAATTAATATATATTATATGTATGATATAAAAATTATTTTGTAACATTGAATTAGTATTTACCTTTATTTTCTTTCATCCATCGAGAAAATAGAAACAACATTCATGCGTGCATACGGCCTATTGTCTCCATGAACGGTGTAATTCATTTTCTATATATAATTTTAATAGAATACTATAATTAAATATATAAATAATATATATTATATTTTTATCATGTTTCAAATTATGGATATTATGGAACCATTATAAAGTAAAATTACTAAAAATACCGAACCAAAACATACATGAAAAACAAAGCAGTTATTACCTGAAACAACATTTTAACAATGAATTGTTAATAAAAGGAAAATAAAGGGTCGTAATTAAATCATATATTGTATAAAATATAATATTATGGTTCTATAATATATTTATAATAAACTATTTTTATAGTACAAGATTTACTAGTTTATATGAAAAAATTTGATACTTAAAGTAAGGGATTTTGGTCTCAAATTGTCTTCTTTGGGACATATGTTATGTTTACATGTATCTTATTTTATGATGTGTATATACATACACTTTAACATTTTATATCATAAATTTATTTATTCCCAAAATATTAAATGTTTTATTTGAGGTTATTCTTTCATGGGGATTACGATTCAAAAGTTACCAAATCATGTAAGGGATTTTATCTCACTTTTATTTATGTGGGACGCATGCCATATTCACCACTTGTTTCTTTTGTGTGTTGAAAATATTTCCCACGAATGTATTCTATGATTATTATAATGAAAATTATAGTATATTAATATCAATATATGGTTCTTTATTTCATGGGGCTTATGATTAAAAATTTTCCCAAGTATTAAAGGTTGAATGTTACAATTTAATTATTTATCAGTATTGTTTGTGATTAAGTTTTAGATGATGAATCGCTATGATATATATCTCAATATCTTATCAGTTTTATTCTACTTTATTTATTTTTTTGGAATAAAATTTTTCCTTTTGTTTTCTTTACTTAAACTACTAAAGAGACCAAAATAATGATTTTAAGAAAAACCAACTTTATTTCTCTCTTCGGTCAAAAATTATTTTCCTTTAATTTCCATGTTGACTAAAATTGTTTAAATAAATTTATTTAATATTATAAAATGATTTTTTAATGAAATTTTACCCCTCTGTAAATTTTTTCAATATGTATTTAAATAAATATTCTTGTTATTTTCCTAACAAGTCACTTTTTTCTTTTTACCGAATATATAAAAGGAAATTTTGTTTTAACATATACTGCATGAATGGTATTTTCTTCTATCATGAACTCTGAATGATTTAACTATTATTTTATATATTTATAGGATTATTTTAAAAGAATTTTTTTTTATGATATTTTATAAATTTTCATATTTTTAATAAGTGATTTCTAAGTGAAAATGTTGTTTTCCACAATAAATGTTTCAATTGGTCTTTCAAAACCATTTTCTATATAAGATTAAATCCTGTGATGTTACTCAAGATTTAAAAGTTATGTGATCCAATGATAAAATCTTTTTTATTTATTTGGATGGTTTATGATTATGATGACAATATTTTTATGAAACTTTTATATGGGTTATGCTATGATGAAATGATCAAATTTGTATGAAACTTATTTCTTTTCCACAGGTTATTCTATGATGAAATGTTTATGAAATACATTTATTTTAATGGTTTTTATTATGTAAAATGAATTATTATATTATGGTACATTTATGTATGATTTTAATTATGTGATGGGTTCTCCCTCCAATGAATTTGGTAAATATTGATTTCTTATGAGATAAATAGGACTCTAATTGGGAGAGGGCCCAGTTTAGTATGGGAATGTTTTCCAATATGATAGTCATGGTAGTGAACCATGACTATTATGATGTTTTGTGAAGCAAAACTAATCCACTATGATAGCCTTAGGAGTGAACCATGACTACTATAATGGTTTGGGGAAAGAATCCAATTCACTATGATAGTCTTAGAAATGATTCTTTACTACTAAAGAAATGGTTTTCTATAATTATCTGTATTCTATAATTCCATGTCTTATGCCAATGTTATATTATCATGGATCATGTACATTGATTCATTTATGATTCATGTTTTCTGAACTATCCTGATTTATTCCATGACTCAAGATTATGTTCATTGATATGAAGGGTATGGTTTTCAAATGTTAATTTCATGTTATCATATGCGTATTCTTGTGTTATGATTATGTTATCATTGATATATCTCTTATTTACCCTTACTTTGCATCTGAACTCATTATTTATTATTTTTCTCCTCTCTAGGTTTTCAAGAAATGTATTGTGTATGGTATGTCTATGAAAGGATATAGTCATAGAGAACATAGTGTGACATTATTTAGTTCAATCATGAACAAATTTTTTATCCTTCCATGTTTTTAAATGCACTAGACTTAAATGACTTCTGGCATATATTATTATGTTGTATAATTAATATTTATCTATTTAGATATGACATCATTATATGAAAAGTTTGGGTCATTATAATTCTGTCATAGAAAATTCACCATGTGAGTTTTCATGTTCGACAAAACATTGTCCCTTAAACTAAGAACTTAAATTATTTCTCTCTATAAGAGATATCAAGTTACAATTTCACATCTTCGGTTATTACAACATATTAAGGTTCTTGTATGAAATTTCTCAGAAGATATATATAAAAAAACATCATATACTTGACAAAGGATTAGTGTAAGTTCCAATTGTTAAGTTATCATCCTGATATGATCAAGTATCTCAAAGGGACCGATGTATCTAGGGATAAATTTTCCGTTATTTCTAATCCTCATAAAAAATTTAAGGATATATAAAAAGGAATCATTTTTCACACACCTCAATCTCAAAATCTAATCATCGTTTATCTGCATAGATTTTCAATCCACTTTGTGATCCTTTTATATGTTGTTGAATGGTTTGAACCCTATCCATCATTTATTGAACATGATTAGGTCATAACATGATCTTTTATATGACTTAATCCCAACATGTCAATGTTTTGCATCTATTCTCATATATAATCTCATATGTTACAACATGGATGCTAGAGTATAAAGTGTTATTATAAGAAAACTTGACCAACAAAACATATTGATCCCAACTACCTTTGAAAACCATTATGTGGGATCTTATCATACCTTCCAATATCTAAATGGTTCTTTAATAATGACCATTAGTTTGATGAAAACATGTCATATTGAAACTCTTATATGTATCTAATTATTGTTGAACACTCCTCTGAAATATTAAAATTAACCTTATATCTCAATCAAATACAATTGGAAATGGTACTCCATACAACATTACCACTTCCTTATGTATAACCTATAAATATGATCAAGTGATAAATCATCCCAAAGAGAAATTAAGTGTATATAATTTTTTTATTGATCCACCAATATATAGAATTAATTTTTCTATTTATGTGACTTAGGATGGATAACGACAAAATACATGGTGACATTTTCCTACTTTTATATATGTATAGGCAATGGTTTCATCATCCCAATGTATTTTTAATGTTTATCATTTACCTACTAAAAAACCAGTCATTGAGATACATATTATATAATTCCTAATTTTAAATTTTTACACTATAATATTTTCTAAATATCTTTTTACATAATCATGCTTCAAAGATGAATAGAGAAGGATGAGCTATCTGCATCATCCAGGCATTCTTTCTTCAATTCTAGTTTTAAATGGGAATAAATTAATTTTTTTCAAATATTATTACACTTATATTGTAAAATTTAATATCCTAAATACTTATAACATTTTTCTATAGTTTCTAATCATCTTTATCTGCCTATTGATCTTTAAAGAGATGGATAGCTGAGAAATTAATTAAGAAATGTAGGGTTTTATTCCTTCCTCTATGAATTCCATGTCCAACCTTTGAATTTCCATGAGTATTGGATGTCTTCCAATCCTCATAATGTATAAGTTAATTTTATCCTTTCTTCTCATATTGTTATCCACCTTTTTTGCTTTCCTCATATTGTAACATATCGAGCAATTATAATATTTTATCAATTTCAATAATCTCATTTATAATATGTTTAAATATTTTTGTGTGAATATATAATTTAAAATCTTATGATCAATATAAATATATATATATCACACCATTCTCTATAGAGATAATATTACCAAATATTAAATGAAAATATGATTTCTTCTAGTTCCAAATCATGCATCAGGTAATTTTTATCATGGGTCTTTAATTGACATCTAACATAAGCATTTTCCTTATTATTCAGCATAATGACACATCTTAGGGCCTTCTTCAAATAATAACTTTATATGACATAAACTTCCTCATTATAGAGAAATTTAACTATAGGTTTGGTGACTAGCCTCTTATTATGCTTCTAAAATCCTTATTCATATTTATCTATCCATATAAAACATTACCCTTTTCATATTAACTATGTTAGATGATTTTAAAATAATGATAAATTTCTCAAAATGAATCAATAGTATTAAGATAAACCAAACAATATATGGATCTATACCATAGTATTTTGTATGGGACACCTTTCAATCAACTTTATTTTTTGAAGGATCAATAAATATTCCATCACTTGTAATCACATGACCCAAAAATGATAATTTTTGTCAAAAAATCACACTTATTGAACTTATGATACAATTTATCCTCTTGTAAGGTCATTAGTGAAATCCTTAAAAGTTATTAATACTCTTCCTTACTAAATAATATATAATAATTTCATCAATAAGTACTATCGCAAATTTTTCAAGGTAATATGTAAATACTTTTAACATAACACACATAAGTATTATAGGGGATTTTTAAGTCAAAAAAGCATTTCATTAAATTCACAAAGTCCATACCTTGTGTGGAAAGCTATATTTGGTATATCTTATTTCTTTTCCCTTAATTTATGGTATTCATATTGAAGATCAATCATTAATATGTATTTAAAACCTCTAAGTTGATCAAATTGGTAACCAAAATGGGGTTTAATATACTAATTTTGGATCATGATTTTTTTTAATTTCGTGATAATCAAAGAAAATATGCATTGATCCATCCTTGCTATTTAAAAATAGAATCCCTTCACCCTATGGAGAATCACATGAAAATATGAATAACTTTTCCATAATCTCCTAGAGTTTCTTTTTCAATTCATAAACCTCAATCGGGTCCATTCTATATGGATTATTTTATGTGGGTATAGATCTTGGTATGAGTTTTATGGACAAATAATCCTCATATTCTAGAGGAAGAATAGGTATATCCTTATGGAATACATCAAAATACTCTTTTATAATATACATGTATCTAATTTTGATTCTATTCCCAACCATTTGAGTCAATATTCCCTCACTATTGACTATTATAACACATATTATAGAATTTTATCCCAATTGGAGTTCAAAATCATCCTTCCACTGATATCTCATAATAGGATCATTCAATATTTAAAATGATAATTCATTATTTGGAAAATTTATATGAGATATATATAGGGAATACTAATCCATTCCCAATATCACATCTAATTACCCCAAGGGAATAAGAACTAGATCTACGGGAAGTATCTTCCCATAAATATCGATTAAAGAATATTTGTATATTTTGGATGCAATCAATGAAACTTCATGTTTTTTACTGATAATTCAATATCCAAATATTGATATTGGGAATAAATATTCTTATAAAAATTTCATGATAATTAATCATGAGTATAACTAGAATCAAATAATGCATCCACAAGATTATAGTGGATAATAATTTTATCTTTCACCACTTCATTATCATGATCCACTTTAGAGGTAGTGGTTGGATAGGATTTCCCTTACTACCTTGGTCTAAGAGGTTGTTTCAACCTATTATCATCATTATACCTAGTAATGAGGCCTTGTTTTTCTTAATACCCAAACTCCATGTGTTTGAAACATTATAGTATGTGTGGTGCATGTGTTGATACCTTCTTCACCTCTATTTCATTGACTATATTCATCATATTTATTTAAAAATTATATGCTCGGTGGAATTTATTACCACCTGTGATGATTTTTTAAAATTATTTAAGGTAATTTCCCAAGTTATTCCCCCACAGTTTTTTACATATAGGTGGTGGAAATTTATTTCCTCCATGTGATTTATCATTAATGTTTTCATGAAACTCAATTTTTCAATTCTTTTATCTAAATATTTAACCGTAATGAGAATATATAACTTCTATTTCTAAATTAATTTCACATCAAATAATTTATTCATAGCTACATAATCTTCTTGTAATTAATTCCATTTAAATAATAGGTTTCATCCCACTAAATAATAAATCGATCTTAATTTTACAGTCAGTAATAAAACTATAGGTGTACCTTTAAATTCTTGTGAAGTTATCCTCATAAGTTATATTATATTCATCCTCCTTTTTTAAAACTATTGTAATTATCTTTTTATTTTTATATGAATAGTTTATGGAAAATATTTATTGAATAATACTTTCTTGAACACCTCTCATTTCATAGAGTGTACACGTTCATTTTTCATCACATTCCTAGGGAGATTCCACTATTAGTCATCCTCAACTTCTAAGTGATAGATGGATAAACCAACCTTCTCATTATTCTTGTAGTATAGAACAGAAAATATCATCTCTACTTTATCCATTCATTAATCAACAATTAGTGGATTAAAAGAACCACTAAATGAATATGATTGTTTCCACATGAAAGACTTGATAGAAAGGTTTTTCTTACTTGAGGTTTTTTTTGGGATTAACATGGTTCACATTATTTCCTATTGTATAAAATTGTTGAGATACCATTTCCAAAAAGTCTTGTACTCCAGATTACATCACATTTTGTTTTTAAGATCATAACACTTTTAAAAAGTACATTTCTATTTAAATTTTTGTTAAAATCCTTTTAAATGGATTTTATAATGTTTTCCCAGAGTTGAGAATCACTTTTCTGTGTCCTCAGGGTCCAGGGAATGAAAAATAGGGGAAATAGGGCTTACTGTGAAAGTTTCATGGTTAGAGAAAAATTTGTACTAATCATGCATCATGACCATGAGTCCTTCTAATAAAATGAGAATGATTTATAAAACTGTGCAAGGGTGTCATGAAAACCATGCAAGACTGGATAGATTCATTCTCATGGCTTCTTTATAGTTTTCCAAACTTTGTGGGTTCCTCATTAAATCGTTCCAATTGGTTTTCCCATGGATAGAGAATACCACATGTTTGGAACACATTTTGGTCAATTGTGAACCTTTTTAAAAAGGTAATTAGATGATTTTTTCCATATAATCCTTATATGATATATCCTTATTTTCTTCCTCATTACACCCATAGAGGCCTTTTGTGAAAACCAAACCCTCCCACAATTTCCAAGGATGTTTTCCCTTCAATTCTCAGTTGTTTTAGGTTTTAATTATTATTATTAAAATCCTCAACTCGGTCTCCAACTTTGTTTATTTCTAACTTCTTGAAGATACACTTCTTGGTTATTTCTATTCTTCTAAAGATCATGAAACCTATTTCCAAGGATTTCATTGCATTTTGATTTTATATTTTTTATCTTGAATCAAGTTTTGATATTGGATGAGTGGTTTTTTAAGATTATAAGGTATGTGGTCTCCAATATATTTCACATAGTATTGATGTTTGTTCAAGTGTGTGTGTTATGTGTTATTATTCTATTGTGTTATGCAATTGATTCCTTGATAATAATTAAAATTTCTTCATTACAATTATGTGTAAACCATTTAAGAATCATTCTAGGTCTATAAATGATTATTATACTGGGACAAAGGCCACCCATGGGGTGTTCCACTCCCTTGCTCATGGTAAATTAAATTTTAAATGGTGGAATAGAGGATGTATGAGATTAAATAGGTTGTGGTTTTTTCTTGGCATGTTAGAATAACACAATTGGTTGTTTATCTTAACTTTGGAATTAAATGGGTTATGACTTGATTAGGGTAAGATATAGTAAATAGAATAAGGTTAATGTTGAATATGTAAAATGTTTTTAAGGACATTCAATTGTTGAGGATTATGAATAATTGATGAAATAATAAAATTGTGTTGTGGGGTTAAAGGTATTAAATATAATAGATCATGAGAAATGAGAAATGTAAAATAGTGACACCCTTGATAACTTGTTTGGTTGAAGTTCATGTATATAAAATCATAGAATTTGTTTGTGGATAAATGGTTCTTAATGTTGTACATGATGCTCTAAACCCATCGGTAAGGATGTTGGACATTACATTGCTTGTCCTTGATTTTGGATGGTTAGACATGTAGTTTGACATACTTGAATTGAAATGTTGGACCTGGAATTCCTTATTCTTGATTTAGGATATCTAGAAATGGATTTTAGCACCCTTGACATGAAATTTTGTACATCGTGTTCCTTATTCTTGAATAGGGTGCCAGCTTGATGATATAGGCGCTAATAGCATTTGACAATGTATTGTTAATTAGACCAATGCTCTTTGTTAGCTATAATTTGAAATGATTAAAATTAATATCTCATTTTATATAGAGTTATTGTCCCCAATGGTTTATTATTTAAACATATGGTATGACTGCAACAAGTTTAGTGGGTTGGGTTTCACTGTGGAACCCAAGAACCCAAGTGTAAAATGGATAATTATTTATTTTGAAACCTGATTCATTTATTAACTTGTTTATTAGTTCTCTTATACTACTGCATACACTATTATTATTATTATACTTTACAATTATTTATTATTCATTGTTGGTTTCATATTTAGTTGTACTCACACCCTACTTGGGAAGTTATGGGTATATGAGTTGATTTAATGGTTGTATGTCAGGAAAAGGTCAAAGGCTATGAAATAAAAGAATTATTGGGACTTATGGGTGGGAGGATGGATGAGGGAACCAGACATTATATTGGGACCCATTTTTTTATTGATAGTGTGTCTTTATTTTGGGTTTCCTTTTACACATTACACTATTATGAAATGACATATTGGTTGTATTGGTCATTGAAACGTTCCCAGTTATGGGAGTTGATTATGTTATGCATGGTCATTATTGGTTATGAATATTTATCACATTGGTTATTGTTTATTTCATTTACATTGTTTTCTAACTCTGTAAAAGTTGGTATAGTCTCTCTACATACCTTATTAGATCCTCACTGCAATTTAACAGCCTAGGGCGTATGGGGTGGCACACCTGAGGTTATGTAACACGACGGCTTGGGGAACTAATATAATGGAACCTGGGTTGGGATGACACAAAGTGGTATCATAGGGGATTTTCATTTTAGATACTTAACTAGTTATGAAATTTAGATAGGATACTATGATGATTCAACCCTTAGTGATTTGATTTTTTATGGGAGTAGATAACCCATGTATGGGGGAAAAATTTCCCATGGTTGGATTGGGTTTTTTATGGTCTCTTGTTAGAGTTGGATGTTATTTCACCATGGATGATACACATGTTGTTTGATGTAATAAGTTATTTATATTTTACTCATATTCTAGAATGACATGAGGATTAACATGCATGCATCATTTTTGGCACTTGGGGATTTATATGAATACACCATGTTTATCACACATGGTAAGTCATGTAGTGGTGTGTTACTCTAAGAAAAGAAATTGGTTTAGGGAAAATTAAATACGTTTCTATAATTTTTTATTTTAAATAAAAATATTATAATTAATTTATTGAAACTATTTCAAGAATTATAATATTTAAATTGAAATGGTTAAAATGGTGTCTAACATAATTTCGCAATTTAGGATTTTAGTTTGCCCTGAGTTATCCATGACCCATGATAGGGATGTTTTAGGGTAGTGGTGGTGTTATAGTTATGACTGTATAGATAGTGCATACGGAGTGGTTTGTTAATATATATTTGCAACCCATATTTTGTGTAACTATGTAAATGATAAGTTATGTTCCTTGAATTTGTTTTTTGAATTATAGAAGAATACCTCTAAGACAATGATTATCAGTAGGGGGATAGGAAGTCATTGCTGAGAATGAACCTCCAAAAGTGGGACCAGATCTCTCATTAGTTATGGGTGATAGGGTGGTAGAGTAGTTTCTTGAGAATTCAACCCATTTTATCTAAATTGTGGAATGCTACCCAGTGAAAGATGTTCCAATTATGTTTTAATGACTAGATAATTTCATCTACATCACCCTTTAATATTTGACATAGAGGGTGTGTCTAAGGAATCTAAGTTCTAGATTGAGTCTATCCAAATAATTTTGGATCACTTAGATAATCCTCTAGAGAAGAGGGTTATGATGAAATATTAAATGTTGTAAGTACCAGTGAAGAGTTGGTGGGATATTCAAGTCCATGTTTAGCCAATCGTAGGTATGGATATAAAAAATTTAAAGATATGTTCTTGTATAATTTCAACACAGAGACTTTAAGATAGGTGAGTGATGAATAGTTTATACATTTGAAATAATAGAATATGTTTTGATGTATTATACTGGCTACTTCACTAACATGGAGTATTTTATCCCAATATTAGTAGGGTACAAGGAAGAAAAGGTGAGACATTTTTTTATGGTATTAGATATGAGATTAACTCACACATAAATATATTTCATTTGAATAAGATTACAAAGGTGGTGAATCACGTTCTAAATTTTTAGGGGAATATAAATAATTATTCTAGTGTTAAATAATAGGTTTCAACTAGGAAATCCTATAATATGTATTTTTGATGGTTGAAAATGATTTTATGTTAACTTTCGTTAAGTTAGTGGTGGGAAGATTAGCTTTTTGAGAGGATGATACATATAGGGAAGTAGTCATGTTGTTTTCTATTAGTGTGGAATGCTTGGTAACATGCGTGTTTTGTGCCTTAGACTATTAGTGTAGTGCTGATCTTGGGCGGGATGTCACACATACATAGTTTCTGCTGAAACCCTCATCTAATGGTTTGTGACTGAGGATCTAAGACAATAGAGAGCACTCAAAGGGTCACTTCTACCTAATATCATTCTAGAAGTTATAGTTTAACTATTCGTATCAGTCAGGTTGGAGGAAGTGCTTCCCTAGGATAGGAGTAACCATATATGAAAAGTATCACAGTTCATGGCACTAAGACAAGAGATCAAGGTAGAGGGGCATGGCAGCTGCATGAAATTCATTATGCTCTTATCAGTAGTAAGGCTAGACCTTTGACTATCCGAGGTAAGATTCATATAGCCACTATGATTTTTAGTTATTTACTTGAAATGGGAGATTTATATTCATTTATATCTTCTTGGTTCTTGGATGGTTTGGGTCTGGAGGTGGAGTTTATTTATGGGGTTATATCGATCAACATGACATCTGGTGTATTATCAGAGTATATCCATCATTACAAGGAGTGTTTCCTCAAGATTGGTGGGTATCATCTCCTTTGGGACTTGTTCATTCTTGATATGCCATTATTTGACCTGATACTATGAATGAACTAGTTAGTTTTATATAAACATCACTAGGAAAATAACCTTTTAAGGGTAACATTCACATCTCCTATGGGTGATGTTTATGTTCACCATAAAGACTAGGATAATCAGGAAGGTCATGTAGGTCCATTTCACTAGCAGTTTGGAGATCATACAACCTAGTTTGAATTTATTTTTCCATATATTGAGGGAATGAATCAAGATGTCTTTATTCTTGTAGTGTATTAGTTTTAGGATGTTTTTATTGAGAAGTTATCATGGTTTCCATTATAGAAAAAAAATTCAGTTCACGGTTGAGTAGATGCAAAGAGCTAAGCCAGTTTCTATTCTACATTTTAGAATACCACCACCAAATCTTAATACTTAACTAGAGAATTTATAGGATAAAGGGTTTATCTATATAATTACATCACCATGTGGATCCTTGGTTTTATTTTCCAAGAAGGATGATGGAACACTGAGTTTTTATGTTGATTACCAAAAGATGAAGTGGCTGAAAATTAAAAAACGGTATCCTCACCTATGTAATGATAATGTTTTTGGCCAAATGAAGGGTTCTTGTGTATTCTCTAAGATCATTTTTAGGTAATAGTATCATTAGATAAGGGTGAGACCTTCTGATATGCAACATGTTATTTTCATAAGTAGTTATGAAATATATGAGTTTGTAGTGACACCATTTGGATTGGTGAACACACAAGTTATGTTTATGGACTTGATGACATGAATTTTACACTTGTACCTTGATTTGTTTATTCTCTTCTTTATAGATGACATATTAGTGTCATACTAGACTCATGAATATCATAACAATCATATTGATATCACTATGATTAAACTAAGAGAGTATAAAGTATATGTCAAGCTCTCTAAGTTTCATTTCTAGATCAACAAAGTACATTTCTTAGGACATGTCGTCATTGAGGAAGGTGTGTTAGTGGACCCCAATAAAGTTCAATCATTTTTTTCTTCGGAGTGGCCTATTAATGTTTTTTATGTTAGAATCTTTTTTGGTTTTGTGGGTTACTACATAAGGTTCATCAAATACTTTTCCCACTTGGCCACACCACTCTCAGGCCTGACAAAGAAGGGTATAAAGTTTCAATGGTTTAAATCATTTAAGAATTCCTTCCAGGATATAAAGAAGAATTTTAACACTACACCAATTCCAATCTTACTCAAGATAGGGGAGCAGTACACATTGTATTTTGTGGCATTAGGAATTGGAATTAGGGTTGTGTATAAGTAGGTAGATCGATTCATGATGTATATATCATGATAATTGATTCCAAATAAACAAAACAATCTTACACAAGATTTTGAGTTGGTTGTAGTGGTATATACCTTAAAATAGTGGAATCATTATCTTTTAGTGATATTTTTACTATTTATACTAATAATAAGAGCCACAAATTTATATTTTCAAATCATTATCTCAATATATGATAGTATAGATGGGTTGAGTATACTCAATATTTAGATTTTGAGATATTTTATATGATGGGAAAATAAAATAGTGTTTTAGATTCCTCGAGTTAGAAAAAACATACTCAAACAGTCTAAGAGTCTAAATATGAGTGTAAAATGTGGGCCTTGTTCATTGAGATTCATGAAGGTGTTCAAAAAGAGTGGTAATAGATGAATATTGTGTCTTTATCCATTTAGCCATCTCTTTTAATCTAGGTTAATATAAGTCAATATGAGGATATGAAGTTCTTATCATTGAGTGATAGATTTTATGGTGGGGATATATCTCTTATCTGGACTATTGACATTGATGAAATTATTCATGTTCATGTCCATGTTGGTGTGCCTAATATATATGGGATGAGATGATGCAAGAGTTTCATGCTTCAAAGTGGGTGGTTCACCCTGGGTTAATAAAAAATTTACCACTATATTTTTAGTAAATATTGGTGTTTAGGAATTATGAAAGATACCATGGGTTTTGTGATGTGATGATACACCTATCATCAAGTGAAGGTTGAGCATCAGTGACCTACATATCTATTGAAATCATTTCCCATTTGGTAATGGAAGTGGGATGATGTTACCATGAACATTGTGGTGGGTTTTTTAAGGACTCCCTAGAAGAGTGAAATTATATGGGTAATTTTGGACTATTTGAAAAAGGTGTCTCATTTCTTCCTAATTTGGTATACTTTCACTATTGACCAGTTGGGTAACTTGTATGTTCAAGATATATTACTTTTATATAGTGTGCCTCAGAGTTTATTTTTGGATCAAGATATTCACTTTAATTGCTGCATATGGAATGTCTTGTAAAAGTCACAAGGTACTCAGGTTCTTTTGATTACATATTTTACCTATAGATGGGCGATCAATCATTTTGTACTATTTATTTGTTTGAGGACATGCTAAGAGAGTGCATCCTAGATTTTAGTGGGACATGGGAAAACCACTTAGTGATTTTTAAGTTTACCTATTAATATATTTTTTAAAATGAATATTCATATGGAATCATGTGAGGATTTATATGAAAATTCATTTAAATCACCTTTTTATGGATGGAAATAATATAATCAGGGTTATTGGGGTCAAATATTTTATAGGATGCATCATATCATGTCCAATTCATCTAAAATTGTATGCTTACTGGTCAGAGATAAAAAATTCATGAGTTGATCGATGTCAACAAACCATTTATTTTATAGTGGGATATTGTGTGTTCCTTTATTTATTACTGAGAATATTTCATTATAGGATTTGCTAATTTAGACAGGTTGGCACCTAGGTTTTTTGGGTCATTTGATATTGTGGAGATGATCGAATTGGTAGCATATCGATTCGATATTCCATAAAAGTATGGTTCTATGAAAAAAAATTAATGTCACATATATTTCGAAGTATCAACCCAACCCTTATCATGTGATTAATGTAAATAATGTTCATCTTGAGGCTAATTCTTCCTTTAAGGAGTATCTGACTCATATTTTTTATTGTAGTGAGAAAACTCTTCAGGGTCGGATAGTGCCCTTGGTCCGATGGTTGTGGTAGAATGTCCATGTTCAGGAGGAAACTTAGGAGATCGAATATGGTATATAGGTCCGGTGGCCTGAACCTTTTTCCTTATATTCTTAGTGATTAATGGGAGAGTAACTCAAGAATTCTATGTTATAAGGTGGAAAGGTTTTAAGATCCTGACGTTGTGACAAGGTATGTTTCTATTTAAATTTTGTTCAAACTACTTTTAAGTTGATTTTTGAATGAATTCAGGGAGTTGAGAAGGTATGGAGAGTGTCTTGGAGGTTCATAGAATGAAAAATGGATGAAATATTTATTAAATTTAATGTAAAATGGTTAGAACTAACTGTTCCCCATGATAGTGCATCTTGCTGAGGGAAGGAGCATGGTTTATAGAACTATGAAAGGGTGTGCGGAGAACCATGAGAGTCTAGACAGAGCCATTGTCATAGATTACACATGGTTTTTCAAAAAAATTAGTTTCCCCAAAAAACAACTAAACTGAATTTTCCCATTGATAGAGGAGACCCCATGTTTGGTGCATAGTTTATCCAAATATACGCCTCTTTAAAACAGGTAATTTCCCGATTTTTCTCTATCATCCCTTATATTATCTAGCCTGATTATCTTCATCATTCCACCCCTATGAACCTTTTGTGGAAAAAAAACCCCTCCAAACTCTTCCAATTATTGTTCTCTTCAATTATAGGGTGTTTTAGGTGTCTTTTATTGTGATTGGAATCCACTATTAATTCTCTAACACCATTTATTTCTACTTTCTAGAAGAAAAACTTCTTGGTTATTTCTATTATTCCAAATATCATGATCCCAATATCCAATTATCTATCATATTTATGATTTTGGTTGTTCTAGATTGAATCAAGAGTCAAGGTTGGGTGATTGGTTATTTATGAGCATAAGGTTTGTGGTGTGAGAGTTATTTCCAATTATCTTGAAGTTTGTTCAAGTGTATGTGGTATTGTGTTGTGCAGTTAATTCCTAATTAAAAATTAAAAATTGTGAATTTAAATATTGTGTTAGACCCTTTAATGGTACTTTTTGGGTCCATTGATGATTATTAGATTGGTCATAAGGCCACCCATGGTGAACTCCACTCCCTCGAGCATGGTAAATGAAATTGTAAATGGTGGAATATATGGTTTATGAGATTTAAATGGTTGGGTTTGTTGTTTGGGATATTATCATAACACAAGGGGTTGTTTGGATTAATTCAAGAATTAAATGGGTTATGAATTAATTAAGGGAAGTGATATTAAATAAAAAATAGCATGTTTAAGATGATAAATGGTTTTAAGAAAATTCAATAGTTGAGTTACATGGATGAATGATAAAATAATTGAATTGTGTTGTGGTGTTAAAGGGGTTAAATATAATAGACCCAAATAAATGATATATGTGGAATAGGTGTGACCTTAATATCTTGTTTGGTCAAATTTCATGTATTTCAGGACTTGGAAATTGGATGTGGATAAATGGTTTGTAATGTTGGACATGATGCTCTAAACCCATGGCTAATAATGTCAGACATGGTATTCATTATCATTGATTTAGGGTGGCTAGACATTGTATTCGCATCATTTATGTGAAATATTGGACATGAAATTCCTTATAATTGATTTATTATGGATAGAAATGTAATTTTACATCCTTTACTTCAAATTTTTGACATGGTTCTCCTTATTCTTGGCTAGCGTACCAGCATTATGATCTGTGAACTAATAGAATTTGACATGGTATTGGTAATTATACTGATGTTATTGAATGCCTATAATTTTAAATTATTAAATAAATTTTTCATTGTATTTTTATTTTTTAGCCCTTATTTTTTATGATTCAAACTTATTACATGGATGAAGTAGATTTAGTGGGTTGGGTTTCATGGTAGAATCCAGTAACCCAAGTGTAAAATTGATAATTGTTCATTATGACACTTGCTTCATTTATTTCTTTATTTATTAGTTCTCTTATACTACTTCATATATTATTATTATTATTATACTATATATTTCATTAGACACCATTGGTGGTGGCCTATTTAGTTGTACTCACACCCTTCTTGGGCTGCCATGGGTACCCAAGAAAATTTCATAGTGGTAGGTTAGGATAAGGGAAAATGCCTTATGATAGATGGTTTATTGGTAATTATGGGTTAGATTATTTTTAAGAGAACCATAATTGATTTTTGGACACATTTTTGTGATTTTAAATGTGCCTTTATTTTGGGTTTCCTTTACACACAATGTTGCTATAACATGATATATTTATTATATTGGTCATGGGAACTTACCCAGTTATTGGAGTTGATTATGTAATGTATGGTTATTATTATTTATGCTTATTTTTCACTTTGGTTATATTTATTTAATTTTTTCTATTATATTAATTTGGTAAAGAGGGTATAATATCCCCACATGCCTTATTTTAAACTCATTATTAGTCCTTAGCCTCTGGTGTAAGGGGCGGTACACCAGAGGTCACATAATGAGCCGCCTATGGGTAATGTTGTAGTGGAACCCTAGTTGAGACATTAAAAAGTGTTATTACAGGGAGTTTTCTTTTCTATTTCCTAACTATTTGGAAAATTTATACATTATACTCGGGTGTTTTGGTCCTTGGGAATGATATCATGTATCAAAGTTGCTAAACCATGTGTAGGGAAAAACTAGAGTTCCCTAGGAGGTATTGTGGTTCTTGATGTTTTCATGTTATAGTTGGATGTTATTTAACCATGGGTGATACACATGTTTTGTGATGTTATAGTTTTTTTATGATTTTAATCATGGGATAGAATGAAATAAGGTTGATTTTTCATGCATCATTTTAGTAACTCAAGGATTTATGTGCCATGCATAGTGTCAGGCACTCATGGGATGGAATGTATTGGTATGTTGCTTTGAGAAAAGAAATTAGGTTATGTAAAATGAAATGATTTTCAATTATATCTTGTTTTTATATTAAAAGTTTCCAATAAATTTATTATAATTATTTCAATAATTGGAAGATGTAAATTGAATTGATTAAAATAGTGTCTAACAAATGTTTTTGATTGGGGAGTTTGGTTTACCCTATGTTCTTCATAGATAAGTATAGGGATGGTTGAGGGTAGTGATGGTGTTATGGTTGTGATTATACTGATAGTGTATATGGAGTTATTTTTTTATGGCCAGTTGAGACCCCTCTTTTGTGTAACTATGGAAATGATATGTTATATACCCTGAATGTGTGTTTGGAATTGTATAGGGATTTTTATATGACGACACATATTAGTATGGAAACAATAGGGAACTGTTGAGAATGCACCTCTAGTAGTGGGACCAAAGTCCCTATTGGTAATTTTTTAAATAATTTCACCTATTTTTTGCAGTTTATGGAACAGGTACCTAGTGAAGGTTGTATCAATTATGTTTTATCTAACAAGAGAGTTTCATCTGCAACACCCTCCGATGTTTTTTAGATAGGGTGGAACTGAGGAAGATGATTTTTGGATTGATTTTGTCCCAATTATTCTAGATTACATAGATACTCCTCTAGATAAGAGGGTAAAGTTGGAAACTTACATATTGTAAGGAACAATGATGTTTTTTTAGATATTCATATTCAAGATGATCAGTTAGAGGCTATTTATTAGAAGAACTTCTAAGAAAAGTTTTTAGAGTATTTCAACCTAGAGACTCTAAGGTAGAAGATAGATATAGAGTTTATGCATTTAATACAATGGAATATTTCAGTGATGGATTATTTTGGATGATTCACTAACTTATAGTGTTTTGTCCAAGAATTGGAGGGGATGAAGAAAAGGTAGTGATATATTTTCAGTAGGGGATTAGATATGAGATTAAGTCAAAGGTAAATATTATTCATTTGATAAAGTTTAATGAGGTGGTCAATCAGGATCTCATTTCTAAGGGGATCCTAAAGTAGGATTCTATTTATTAATATGTGGTTTCAGTTGGGTGATCTGGAATTATGTCTTCCAATGGTAGGAAGTGATGTTATGAGAACATTTTCTAAGGTGGTGGAATTTATTGAAATTGGGAGAGAGCATCAGCCTCACAAAGAAGTGCTTAGGTGGTTTTATATATATCAAGAAAGGACTGGCACATGTGGGGTCATTGAAATCAACCACCAGTGGAGTACCATGTTTGTGGAAAAATGAGGTGCCTATAGAGGTTTCATAGGATCCCGCATCTGATGGATGGTGATAGAGGATCTAGGCCAATGTACAGTATTAACAGGGGATCTACTACCCCGCATGAGTCTGTAAGCTTGTGTTTCACTGGTTTTATAGATCGGATTGGAGAAAAAGGTGAATCAAGATAGGAGATACCATATCTAAGAAGTGGTGTAGTGTATGGGACTCAGATAGAAGCTTGGGTTAAAGAGACAGGCCAACTACATGTAGTTCAACCTACACCCGTTTGTTGTGAGGCTAGATCATCGACTGCCCAAGGTATGGTTCTTGAATACTCTATAATTTCTAGGGTTTTATTCTATATAGTGCCATTATATTGATTTATCTATTCCTATTTTTTGGATAGTTTTGGCCTGGAAGTGGAGTTTATGTTTGAGGTTAAGTCGATCGACACACCGTTAGGTGTACTATCATTGGGTATCCATCATTTCAAGGATTCTACCATTGATACTGGTGGGTATTTTCTCTTTTTTGACCTGTTCATTCTTGAGATGTCATGTTTTGACCGAATATTAGGAATGGAATAATTGGTTTTGTATCAGTTTCCCTTGGACTATTACTATTTAACGGTAATGTGCAACTCTCTTAAGAGTAATTTTTATGTTTATCGTGAGAGGGGGATATCTAGTAAGGTCATGTAGGGAAATTTCACCAGTATTTGTTATATATTATAACCCAGGTAGCAAGTCATTTTCTAGATTATGATTTAATGAAGCATGATTATTTCCTCCTATAGTGGATCAGTTTTAGGATGTGTTTTTTAAGGATTTATCCAGATTTCAACTATATAGAGAAATTGAATTCATGATTAATCTGAGGTGAGGATCTGGTCTAGTTTCTATTCCATATTATTGAATGAAACTAGTAGACCTTAAGACTCAGTTAGAGGAGTTAGATGATAAAGGGTTTTTCCATACAAGTACATTACCATGGGGATCCTGGATTTTTTTTCAAGAAGTTTGATAGAACATTTTATTTTTGTGTCGATTAACAGAATTTCAACCAGATGAAGATTAAAAAACTAGTATTCTATCCCACATATAAAAAAAATTTGATTGGATGAGGGGTGATTTTTTATTCTCCAATATTTCTTTGTGGTTAGAGTATCATCAGCTAAGGGTGGGACCTTTTTATATATGATGGACTACTTCTAAAAGTAGGTATGGAATGTATAAGATCATAGTGACACTATTTCGATTGAACAGTGCACCTTATATTTTTATGGACTTGATGAACCAAATTTTTCACCCGTATCTGGATCTTGTTGTGCTCATCTTTGTGAATAACATCTTAGTTTCATACCAAACTCGTGATGATCAAGAAAAAAAATTATGACATCATCCTGAGTATACTAAGATAGAATCATTTAATTGAAAGATTTCTAAGTGTCATTTCTAGATTAAAAATGTACATTTATTAGTAAAAATAATCTCCATGTAAGGTGTGTTAGTATACCCAAAGAAATTTCAAGAATTTTTCTTATTTGGAGAAGTATAAGAATGTTTTTTTTTGTCTGATATTTTTTGGTTGGAAGGTTACTACTGAAGTTTCATCAAAGACTTTTACTTCTTGTTAATACCACTCTTGGGACTAAATTAGAAGTTTATAAAGTTTTAATGGTCTAATTCATGTGATAATTCTTTAAAAGAGATGAATAAGTGTTTGAAAGCTACACAGATTTTGATCTAACCTGATTTGGGTGAGGAGTAAAATTTGTATTATAATTTCTTGGGAATTGGACTTAGGGTTGTGTTGATGTGTGGAGATTGAGTCATGGTGTTTTCAGAAAAATATTTTATTCCACATTAATATAACTATCTTACACATGATCTCAAGTTAGATTCAATGGTATATACCTTCAAATTTTTGCAGCATTATCTTCTATGTGAGAATTTTATTGTTTATACTGATCATAATATCCTAAAATATATCTTTTCAATGCATGATTGAAATATCTATTAGTAGAGGTGGGTTAAGTATATGTAATATTTTGATTTAGTGTTAGCTTATATGCTTCGAAAATAAAATGGTATTTTGGATTCCTTGATTCAGAAGACATAGACTAATACAGTTCAGGAATCCAAATATGAGTGGAAAATTATGGCCTTGTTCAAAAACATGAATATAGGTGTTTAAGAGGAGTAGAAAAAATTAAGTATTATTTCTTTGTCTATTGAGACCTCTCATCTATGTCGGATCTTGATGAGGCAATATAGGGATCTAGAGCATAGAGTACTCGGATGATTTTGAGTATATCTTCCCACCCATAGATGAGAGGAAAATCATAACCCACTATTTAGTTGTTAGAGTACATGTTGAGAGAATGAATCCTAGATTTTTTTGGGACATGGAAAATACACCTAGTTCTTATTGAATTCACCAATAACAAATTTTATCAAGCTATTGTTTATATGGAACCATATAGGGAACTCTATGGGAGGTTGTGTTGATCACCTTTGTGTTAGATAGAGGTAATATAATTGGGGTTTTTGGGGTATAAAATGGTGTATGAGACATAAAAGTATGTTTAATTTATTTTAAATCATATGGATATGGCTTATATTTAGAAGAATTTGTATGTTGATCAATGTAATGAACATATTAAATTTATAGTGGGTGACCATGTGTTCTATCATGTGTCGCTTTGATTTGGTCATCATCAGATTCGGAAATATGGAAAGTTAGAACCCAGGTAAGTCGGTCTATCTGAGATTGTTGAGTCGATTAGATTAGTATTATATTGGTTGGATCCTTCATAATAGTATAGTGTTACACTGAACATTTTTTATGTGTCACAGCTTCAATAATATCTCTCCAACCCTTCTTATTTAATTGATATTGATGATATTGATCTTGAGACTGGTACATCCTTTTAGGATCATCTAATTCATATAGTGGATTTTAGTGAGAAATATCTTTGGGGTAAGATTATACCTTTGGTCCAATTTTTGTGGCAACATGGCCAATTTTAGGACGAAACATATAATAGAGAACCGGATATGCGGATCTGGGTGCTGGAATTTTTTACCTTGGAGGCTTAGTGATGCTTGGGAGAGAAGATAAAGGCTGATCAGTTATAATGTGGGGATTTTTTAAGATCCCAAATATTCAACGAGGTAAATTTATATTTAAATTTTGGTTAAACCCTTTTTAAGTGTCTTGTTCAATGTTTCTCAAGATTTGAGAAGGTCTTGGGAGTGTGTTGGGGGTTTAGGTCTTGAACAATTGGGAAAATGGGGCTTACAGTGCAAGGAACATAGTTGGTGAATTGCTAGTACTAACCCTGACCCATGACCATGTGGCATGTTGAAGTAGGTAACTCATTTTATAATATCTTTCAAGAGTGGTCTAAAAACCATGTGAGTCTAGATAGGCCCATTTACATGGCTTCCTCATGGCTTTTTAAGCTGTTTAGGTTCCTCAAAAAACTATGAAACTCTTTTTTACCATGTAAATAGGATAATATATGGTTGGTTCATGGTTTGGCCAACCATTTTCCCCTTTAAAAGTGGAAATTTTGTGATTTTTTCCTCCCAATACTAATACAATTGAACCCAATTTTCTTTCTCATTCCACCTCCAATATCCTTGTTTCAGGACCAAACCCTCCCACCTCTTCCAAGGATGATTCCCCTTAGATTATAGGGATGTTTAAGTGGATTTTTATTTCAATTAAAATCCATTGGTAAGTCTCTAACTCCATTTATTTTTAATTTATAGAATAAATACTACTTGGTTGTTTCTCTTCTACTGAATCTCATGAGATTTATTTCTAGGAAGTTCTTTACTTTGTGATTTTGGAGATTCTAGCCCAAATAATAGGCTAAGGTTAAACAATTGGTTATTTATGATCATAAGTTAGGTGGTATAAAAGTTATTTCTTATAGTCTTGATATTTTTTAATTTAATATGGTATGTGTTATTGAGTTTTTATGTTGTGTAATTGATTACTTGTTAGGAATGATATATTAAACTTTTAAATATTTTGTTAGACCCTTTAAGGACACTTTTGGGTCCATTAATGATTATTATACTAGAATATATTATACCCTTGGGGTGTTCCACTCCCTTGATAATGGAAAATGAAATTATAAATGGTGTAATATAGGTTTTATGATATTAAAATAGTTGGGTTTTTTGTTTTGAATGTTATCATAACACAAGGGGTTATTTTTCTTGACTCATGATTCAATAGGTTATGACTTGATTAAGGAAATATAAAGTAAATGGAAAAAAGGGGAATGTTTTAGATGTTAAATGGTTTTGAGAACATTAAATTGTTGAGGTATATTAATGCATGGTGAAATAATTGAATTATATAGTTGGGTTAAAGGTGTTAAATATAATAGACCCTAATAAATAATAAATGTGTAATTGGTTCACCATTGATGTTCAGTTTTGTTGAAGTTCATGTATGTTAGACCTTGGAAAGTGGTTGTGGATAAATGGTTAGTAATGTTGGACATTAATCTCCAACCCCATGGGTAAGGATGTTAGACATGGCGTTCCTTATCCTTGATTTAGGATGGATAGACATATAATTTGAAATCCCTGACATGAAATTTTGGTCATGGAATTATTTATCTATGATTTAGGATATATATAAATGGTTTTCATCATCCTTGACTTGAAATGTTATTCATGGAATTCCTTATTCTTGGCTAGAGCTTCTGCATAGTAATCTGAGCACTAATAAAATTTTACATGGTATTGGTAATTGGAATAATTCTCTTTGTTAACTATAATTTGAAATGATTAAAATAAATGTATAGTCTTATGTATAGTTTTTAAACCCTATGGTTTATTTTGTATACTTTTGTAATGGTTGTGGTAGTTTTAATAGGTTGGGTTTCAATGTTGAACCCAAGTAGAAAATTGATAACTGTTTATTATTACACATGATTCATTTATTTCTTTATATATTAGTTCTCTTATACTTCTTAGTACAATATTATTATTATTGGACTTTATATTTCATTAGTCACTATTTGTGCTAGATTACTAATTTTTTCTCACACTATGCTCTGGCCTCCATGGGTATCTGAGTAGATTTCATCATCGCATGTCAGAAAAAGGGGAAAGTACCTATGATATATGGTTTATTACAACTTATAGGTTTGATTATAGATGAGGGAACCATACCTGATGTTGGGACATGTTTTGGGTATTATCAGTGTCTCTTTATTTTGGGTTTCCTTTGACACATGATGCTACTATAACATGAAATATTTAATATATTGGTCATGGGTACATACCAGTAATGAGATTTGATTATGTGATACATTTTTATTATTGGTTTTGGATATTTATCACTTTGGTCATTTTTTATTTGATTTCAATCATTTTATTACTCTGATAAAGATTGTATACTCTCCCCCATGTACTTTATTATAACCTCATTACTAGTCTAAATCATATAGCATGTGGGGAGGAGTGCCTAAGGTCATATAACGATCCATATTTAGAGAAAGATGTAGTGTCATCTAGTACAGGATGTTATATGGTTTCATAGGAGGAAAATCACCACCTTGTCCTTCACACCCATTGTTAACCTAGTTTTTCCTTGTTCTAGCAATTTAGTAAGACCAAAAGTGATTATTGGAAGTAATTAACAATAATATAATTAGAGAATAAATTTGAAAAACTATATTAATTTGAATAATCCATCTCATTAATGTCTTACTCTAGGTAACCTTACTCCAAGACTATGATACTTTTGGTTCACTTATGGTTTTCAAAGTTGTGTTCTCTTATAATCCTCAATATAATCCCGTAAAATAACTCAACCCTTATTTGATACCAATAGTGGTGACCCAAGAAAAACATAAATATATTTTATAAACTTTTTCATAATTAAAACATTACATCAAAAAATAATATCAAAATCCATGAACTCAAAGGTTTTGTGTCTTTGGATATTAGTTATGTAAGCATCATACTACACTTTCTTTTTTCAACATCGCTCATAAATATTTATACATTAATCTTTTTTCAAAACAAATTCATTCCTATTATGTAATGGGGAAATGGGAAAAAGATAAAGAGTGGTCTAAAACTCTTATTAAGTTAAAACCTAATAATAATGCAAAAAGGGTAGTATCATAAGAATGGGTAAAATATATGATTAAAAGGATCAATAAATCATAAGAGATAATCATCATGGAATGAGATGAAATGGTTATAAAAGGACCATAAAAGAATCATATAACATATATCATGGATTGAAAACATGTAAAAATAACCATAAACCATGGAAACATAATATTTTAACATGGTATAACTTGTAATTTTTTCATAGGGAAAAGTATACATAACAAAAACATTGTGAGAAATCCTAATCATGGTCATGCATTAATTTGTGGGCAAACCCAATCATTTCTATGCATTATCATTATCACATAAAATTTAAAACTATATAAAATACCTTGGAGGGATATATATATATATTACCTTACCTATCACATAATGATAACCCATATTATAGTATTCTTTAAGAACATAAGAGTGTCCAACATTCCTTCACAACATGATTAACTCATGGAAAGGAATTGGGTTTCATGAAAATTTCCTTAAAAATAATCACAATCCATCCAGTGAAATAATTTGTATGGTATCATTATATAATATTCATAGTGAAGGATAAATATAATAAAAAAATGTTGACATATATTAAAAAAAATTATAAAATAATTAGAAATGTGATTTGAAAAACAATAAGAACTACACTTTTATTTAAGAAATAATAAATTCACTGAAATTTTGGAATATGATCTTCCTTAAAACCCCAATGAATATTTTAAAGAAATTTTTATAATTAATAACATTCATAATAATAGGAAAAGGTTACCAAATGGTAAAATTTAAAAAAACATTCTTTTTACCACTTTATAAGATAATCAAAAAATAACCCATATGATAAAAAATTATAAAATATATATATTTAAACCTTTATAAAAAAATAATTTATAATTAATAAATTCCTTAAATAATAATTTATTTATTGATAATAAATTTCTTTAAATAAAATAAATAATATTTATACATAATAGAAATAGTAGGGTAATAGAATTTAAATCTTTTAAAGAAATGATTTAAAATAAAACTATATGCTTATTTTAAAAGAAAAAACTGCATGAAAAAAATAACCTGGGAGAAACATAAAATGCCTATAGTATAAATTTATTCATGATATAATATTTAAAATAGTTATTTCATACAGCATATAAATGAATATATTTTATAATTTTAAACGTGACTTAAGAAATGAAATTTGAGATGAGAAACCCTTACATGTTTTATACAACATGAATCAAAATCTATTTATTTTACATTATAATTAATTGAATTAATTACATGTAAAAATATACTATAATATATTAATTATTTATTAAATAAAAATAAAAACATATAAAATTAAACTTAGTGGAAAAAATGAAACATATCTCATGGAATTGAAATTGATACCAAGAAACCCATACCACAAATCAATAATTTCTTATGTTTTGTGCATAAACTCTTAAAAATTAAATTAAATTTATGAAATAATTGATTAATAAACTTTTTTTATCAATATTTAATTTATTAAGGTTCATTTATTATCATATGTAATTCATTTTCTGTATATTGTTTTCTTACGTTGACAACATGAGAGTGTTTGTTAAATTTTTCTAAAACTAATCCAGTATGTTGACAATGGTTAAAGGTTTTTTGAAATATTTTAAACATATATATAATGTTTATGAAGGTTTAAAATATATTTTTTATATATTTATAGTATTCTATGGTAACTTTATGTAACTCAAAGTGATGATTCTCGTGGAAAGCTTAAAAATGTCATTGTTTAGAAATTACAATTCAATAAAAATAATTGATATTATTAGGGTATAAAAATAAATATATAACCATTAAAAATCATAATAATGTTACAAATATATTATTTATTTCCTATTTCCAATTTTATAACTAGACAAGTCTGTTAGTGATGTAAAATTATATATGTCGTTTGTGGAGGTGGTAATATGCATGTACACACGTGAAATGTTTTCATTTTCTAATGAATTGGATATAAGGATGTTAGATAATGGTTATCATTATATAATCATATTCATTTCATAAATATAATATTTATTCATTAAATACATTTTTATAAAAATTAAATACATCGTTTGTGGAGGAAATAGTATGTACGTACGCATGAGTGGAATTTTCAATTTTCAACAGATGGAACGGAGGTAGATAACAGTTGTTACATAAATATAATAACATTTTATGTAATCTAATTATATTAATTTTATTATTATAATTTTTTCATTGATTATTTATAGTATTTATAATAATAAATAAATTTGAATGAGCTTGGTTAAGACGATTACCTCTTCCTTAGGTATCCTCCTTTGGATCTCTACATAATTCTTCTTAGGCTGGTCTTTTGGTGAGACCAAAACCTATATGTAATGTATAAAAGATTTGGAAAATTATGTTTATAGATATTTTTTATTTTAAAATTATCATTTTTTGTGAAAAATTTAAGAGATAAGGGATCCTTTTATAATTGATAGGAGTGTAATCTTTACAAATACTAATAATTTTAAAATAATATAAATGTAATTATAAATTCAAAGTGGAAAAAATAGAAAAAATATTAAATATATAATAATTTAGATTTTAAATAAACTCAAATAATTAAATTTAAACAGGTTTTAGTGATATTTTTCGTCTGATCTCTTAGTTTAACCTTTTACTACTTTTAATATAAACCAGAATGACAACATTTTTACCAAGGTAAATTATTATTATGAATTAAAATAAAATTAAACTTATTAAATAATTTGAACCTTATGATTTTAAATATGAAAACCATTTTAAAATATAACATTTCTATAGTTGGTAAAAATTATTTTTATTATAAATATGAAAAATGAAATGAAAAAAAATTGTTTTAAAAAATGTATGTTAAAAAAAGGAATTTACACCACAATCATGTATAGTATTGATTTTAATGAAAGTGTTTGATTTATGATAAAACATTTAGAGTTATTTGAATTTAAAATCAATCCAAAACTAATTGTAACCATGTAAATACTTAAATAAATAAATGTTTCAAAAATGGTTCTTTTATTAAAATAAAACATCACTTCGGTTCTAAGATGTCAAATATAGGTTTGTAAAATCAACATAATATTTTTAAATAATTTATTTTAATAATTAAAAACATATCTGATCTGAAAATGTTTTAATAAACTTTCAAGTCATTTTTATATCATGTATATTTCATTAAAGTGACAGAATTTGTAAAAACTGTGTCTTTTCACTATTTAGTTAAAAAATAAACTATTTCATAAAAATAATAAAAATTAATCCAAATATAATTTTGACATAATTAATCTAAGAATTAATTTCAATTCATAAAATTAAAATTATAAAATTCATAAATTTATCATTTAAATAAAAATAGAAAATATAAAAAAAATTATAGAAAAAATATCTTTTAAAATATAAGGGTTATTAATCTTATTTTATATCGATTAATAATTAAATTAATGCTAATTTATAATTACATACATTAAATTATTAAATATTATCATAATGTTCTTTAAAATTTTATTAATAAAATACACAATAATTTGAAACAATAGTAATTTGAAAACCATTATTTTTTACATTAAATCATATTAATTATTTATCCACTAAATATAATAATTTTTAAATGGTTAATATCATTTTATTTACTAGATATTTTATTCTTCTTATAATTTTCTTATTAATTTTCATCTAATATGTCAGGACTCATTTTTGTTCGATGTTTTGTATGAAACAAGTTATTAAAAAATATTTTTTATAGAGAAATATATATACCAATATCATGGGTTATTTAATTCTTCCCCCATAAAAAATAATCCTAAAAATTCCATTAGTCAATTAAAAAAAAGTGAGCATAATTTTGTCACATTACATCCTCAAGTTTCCAAAAAGCTACTTTAAACTTAAGATTATACCATATAACTTTGATCAAGTGAGTGTTCTTGATCCGCAACATTATCCCTTCAATTAAAGATATATTCTAGTTATTCTTCATAATAGAGATATTATTCCAATTTCACAGCTTCTATGTTTATTACATCTAAATAATTTGATAGTTTCTTCCTCAAAAGTGATACATTTAACGCATCAAATACCTGTGAGAGTTTTGGTGGAATCATAAGCTTATTTTATACCTTCCTGATACAATCAATAATCTTAAAGGGGATAATTTATTTAGGAATCATATTTTTATTCTTTCTCAACCTCATAACCCTTTTCCTAGGATGTAGCTAAAGTAATAATTTATGACCCACTTCAAACTCCAAATATCACCTTCAGTTATTAACATATATTTCCTATAAACATTTTTATTCATTCATCTTTCATTAAATGGACTGAAAATTCTCCATCATTTCTTAGAAAATATAAAGTTTTAAAAGATTAATTTCTCTAACATTGTCCTAGCATGTTATAGTTCAGCATATCTTCCCATAAAGAACCTCATTTGTTCTAATTGGTTTCTAGAGTAGAAACTATTATTATAAAAGAACTCAATCAAACGAACATGTTAATCCAAACATCCGTTAAAATTAAATGATTGGGATATTAGCATATCATCTAATTTCTAAATGTATCTTTCATATTGAACATCATTTTGAGGATGATGTGTCTTTTTGAGACTCATCTCTGTATCTAATTCTTATTGAAGACTCCCCTGGAATTTTAATGAGAACCTGGGATCACGATCATAAATAACTAAAAGTGGTACACTAAAAAGACTCACCACTTCCTTTATGTATAAACTATACATTTGGTTGAGTGATAAATCATCCTTCTCTATTAATTTGTAAATGTATGATTTATTCCCCTAATCTTCAACTACTATGTCCATACATTCAATATACCTGAGTATTAGATTTCTTCTAATACTCATCATGGATAAGGTAACATGGAAGTTTTTCACAGAGTTCCAGCCACCATTTTTTCTAGATAGTAATATACTGAGAAATCATAATCTTTAATAAATTACACCCATATAATTTAGCACATATTTAACTATTTTTGTTAATTTATACTTTAAACTCTTATGATTAGTATATATATTACACCTTTCTCCATAGAGATAATATTAATAAATATCTAATGAAAAAATGACTATTTCTAGCTCAATATTAGGTATTGGGTAATTTTTCTCATGATTCTTTAATTGATATAAGACATAATCAATTACCTTTCCATTATCCATAAGGAATCATCCCAATACCTTATTCAAAGAATCACTATATATTATATACAATTTTTTATTATAGGGTAATATAATTATAGGGGTGGTGTCCAACTTCTTCTTAAGATCCATAAATATTTCTTCACATTCCACTATGCAGAAAAACCTTACTCATTTCCCTGTTATCTTGGTTAGAGTATATTTCAATCATGATAAATTTCTTAAAAAAATAAATAATATCTATAAAAACCCTAATCTAATGATCTATATCATAGTGGTTGGTCGATGCCACTTTTGAATCATCTATATTTTTGATATATCAATAGATATAACCTCACATAAAATCACATGAACCAAAAGGGTAATTTTTTATCAAAAATTCACACTTTTTGAACTTGGATTATAGTTTCTATTCTCATAAGTTCTTTAGAACAATACTATAATGTTCTTCGTTCTCTTCCTTTTATCTTGGAATATATGATAATATCATCAATAATGACTACTATAAATCTTTCAAGTTAATATCAAAAGACATTTTTTATTAAATACAAGAATATTATAAGGTAATTTTTCAAGTCCAAAAGGAATTAAAATGAATTCATAATGTTTATACCTTTTGTGGAATAATGTCTTGGTTATATCTTATTCTTTTACCTTAATTAATGGTATCAAAATTAATGATCCACAATCAAAACGTATTGAGAATCTAAGTTGATCAAATATATTATCAATGTGGGGTATAGGATACTTATTATTCATTATTATTTTATTAAGTTTATGCTAATAAAGGAAAAATTCATTAATACATCCTTGTTATTGATAAAGAAGAATGGTGTGCTCCATAATGAAGCACTTGGGTATATAAATCCATTTCCAAAATTCTCCTATAGTTTCTTTTTTAGTGTTTGTAACTTAATCAGGGAAATTTTATAAGGAATGTTTGATATAGTTGGATATCTTGGAATGTGGTTAATTGAAAAATCATCCTCACATTCCAGTGGAAGAATAGGTATTTCCTCAATAAATATATAAACATACTCATGTACAGTAGTGAGGTCTCTCATTTTGAGTTTATTTATAACCAGTTTGATCAATAGTATATCCTTATTGGGTATCATGACCAATATTATATAATTTTATTCCAAATTGAGTTCATAATTATCCTTTCAATGATATCTGAAAATGGGTTGATTGGGGATATAAAACTAGACTTTCTTATCCCTATGATTAATATGATATCTATAGAGGGAGATTAAATCCATTCCTAATATCACATCAAATTACACTAAGGGAATAAGAACAATATCTACAGGAACTATCTTCCCCAAAACCTTGATCAAATAAGAATTAAATAATTTGTATGCAATCAACTCACCTCCATGTGTTTTTATCGATAATTCAATAGGTTAAGTTAGAGATGGTGAATAAATACTCCTAGAAAATATTCATGATATAAAATAATGAGTAGAAATAGAATAAAATAAGATATTGATAGGTTTATATTGGAGAGTAAGTATACCTTTCATCGCTTCATTATCATGATCTATTTTAGTGGTAGCGATTTGATAGTCTCTTCTTTTCTCCCTTGGTCTTGGAGGTTGTTGCTGCCTATTATCCTTATTATCCCTTGGATTGGGGAATTGTTTTTTATAATACCTAAACCCAATCATGCCCCGGCACTATGTTTTGAGAAACCCTAATCATGTCAAAGAATTATTGTTATATCATGACATATAAAACATTATATAATGAATTTTTTTGATATATATGACCACATCCTTCATATAATGATAAACCATACATATATATTATATAAGAAAATAAAATAATCCATCATTATTTCATAGATTATTTTAACGATGGAAAAGAAATTAGATTCCTGAAAATTTACATAAAACATAATCATAAGGCATCCAAAGAATTAATGTGTATGGTTTCATTAGATAATATCCCCAATGAAGGATAATAATAATTAAATGGTTTTTAAATATATTAAAAAATATTTCATAAAATCATAAGAAATATGGTTTGAAAAAATAAGAATAAATTCCATTTTCTTTTGGTAATAAAAAATTCATAGAACAATGGGAATATGATTTTGTGAGGAAATACAAAGAAATATATAAAGGAATATCCATGATGAATAGTTTTAATTGTGGTGGGAAATGGTGGTCCGGTAGAAAACATTAAAAACATTCTTTATACACCGTTATATAATAGTAGAAAATAACCCATGATGAAAACATTAACATATTCATTTTTTAAAACATTATAAAAAGTAAAAAAAGTTTAAAATTCCCATAAAAATTAATTTAAGTACATAAAATAAAATTATTTTAACAAAATATATAATATGGATATAGAAGATAAAGAGTTTGGTAAATGAATTTTAAACTTTTAAAGTAAGGATTTAACATAAAACCCTTTATGACTCTTAAAAGAAAAAAGAACTTAAAAGTAATAAATTGGGAAGGAACTTAAAATGAAAATACTATAAATATATTGGTTATACAATATGTTAGATTCATTAGATACACCATATAAGTTAACGATGGTTCATAACGCAAAACATGTCTCAATTAAGGAAATTTGAGATGAGAAACCCTTATAGATTTTATAACACTTGATTCAAAATCCATTTAAATAAAAAACATAATTTTTATTTTAAAATCAAATTAATTAAATGAAAAATAAATTATAATATATTTATGGTTTATTTAAAGAAAAAATATCATACAAAAGTTAACATGGTGCACAAAATAAAATCTTTCTCACGGAATTGAATTTCTGACCAAGAAACCATTGCCACAAATCAAGAATTTCTTGGGGTGTGTGTATACACTTCTGAATAATTAAATTAAATTTATTAAATACATTATTAAAAACCATTTGATAAATATTTTATTTTTAAGGTTCATTTATTATCATATGTCATTCATTTAATGTATATTTTTTTTCTTACATTGACCACAAAAGGTTGTTTGGTCAATTTTTTCAAAACTACTTTTGTATGTTGACCATGTTTAAAGGTGTTATGAATTATTTTCATCATATAAATAATTATAATAATGGTTTATAATATTTTTTATATATATTTATATATTTAAATGGTTACATTATGGAAATCATAGTTATAATTCATATGGAAAGTTTAAAAATAACACTTTTTTTAATTTTATTCCATAAAAATATTTAATATTATTGATGAATATATATATAAGCATTCCAAAAAACATAATAATGTCATATATTCCATATTTATTCATTAAATAATTTTCTTAAATAATCCAAGTTAATATTTATGTAAAATGAAATACATCATTCATGGAGATAATAGTCTACATGTACACATTGGATTCATTTTTATTTTATAAATAATGGGAGGGAAGGAAGGTATATAATGTTTTATATTTCTATAATAATAATTATTTCATAAATATAATATTTATTTATTAAATTCATCTTTTACAACTGTACATGTAAGGAAGTGATGGAGAATGAAATATGTTGTTCATGGAGACGGTAGTTCGCACATACGCACACACGATGCTTTCATTTTCCAACGAATTAAAAGTCAGTTTATGATGGTTGTTACATAAAAATAATAACATTTAAGAAAACTAGTTATGATTATTTTATTATTTTAGCATGTTTGTTGAAAATTTATAGAATTTTAATGAATAGGGAATCATGAATGAACTTGGTTAAGACGATTACCTCTTCCTTGGGTATTCTCCTTTAGATCTCCCTTTATGTATTATTGAGTTGATATTTTCGTGAGAAAAGAAGATATAGCTAATGCATAAGGGTGTTGGGAAGTGATTTGGGTATATATTAGTCTAGATTGAGTTTTAAAAGTGTGTTTAAAAGTGAGGGGTGAATGAATTCATTTATATGTTAGAGGAGTGAAACCTTTATAAATAACATTAACTTTAAAATAATATAATTTTCATTTTCAATGTAAAGTGGAATAAAATGGAAACAAATAAACATATATTATGATATAGGGTCTAAATACACTCATAAAATAATTGTTTTTACCATTTCTAGTGATATTTGTGGCCCTGTCTCTTATTTTAACCATTTAGCACATTTAACCATAACCATAATGATAATATTTTTAACTAGATAATTTCTTTTTATAAGAAAAAATAAAATGAAATATATAACCTAATTTTAACCTTATGATTATATATAAGAAAAATGTTTTACAAGATTCAATTTATAAATGTTTTCAAAAATAATTTTTATATAAATACATAAAATTTATTGAAAAACACTTTTTAGAAAAATTTATTTTTAAGCATAAAAATGAATTTACAACAAAATAATGTATACTATCAACACTCTTGAAATTTATTGGCTTATTATTAAAAAATGAAATTTATTTTACTTTAAAATTATTTTAAAACCAAATTTAACAAAAAAAATATTTAAATAAATAAAATGATCAGAAATAATTTTTTATTAAAATAAAATATCACTTTAGTTCTAAAATTTCAAAATACGTTTCTAAATTCAACATAATATTTTTAAATTTTTTATTTTAACACTAAAATGAAAATTTTATATAAAAAATGGTTTTATAAACTTTCAATCCATTCTTATATAATGATGATGTCAAAATAGTGATAGTATTTGAAAAAATAGTTTTTCACTATTCACCAAAAATCAACTATTTAAAAAAACTATCAAAAATTCATTTGAAGATAATTTTGGAATACATGATATAAAAATATATTTCATTGTATTAAATTTAAATTCATAAATTTTTTTAAAATAAAAATATAAAATATAAAGAAAAAATGATTATATAGAAAGGGGACCTTTAAAACTTTATGTGTTCTTAATATTATTTCATATAAATTAATAATTAAATAAATTTTAATATATTAGTTCATATATTGAAATTTTACATAATATAGTAATAAAATTTTAAAAATGATAAATAAAATACACAAAACTTTAGAAAATAGTTCTTTGAAATCCATCCTTGTTAACATTAAATCATATTAATTATTTTTCCTCAATTATAAGTAATTTAAATTGATTACTATATTTTATTTAATATAGGTATTATTAATATTATTATTTTCTTAATAATTATCATATAGTGTGTTTTTGATCGTTTTAGTTCAATGTTGTGTATGAAACAGAGTATTTGAAAATATTTATTTAATGATAAATATATATACTAAAATCATGGGTTATTACACTCCACCCACCCCTTAAAGAGAACCCATTACTAAGAAATCATAAAATTGATCTCGATTCCTTATCAATTATAAGGAAACCTCAACCTATTATAACTACTCCTCAGTATTTATGCTCAAAACACCACTAAGGAACTTCATCACTTCTTGTTACTGAAATATGGAGAGTTCTTTATCCTAGGACTCATTCTCCAACTTACTACGCACAACACCCTAATGATTATCTAATGATAGGTATTCAAACCAAAAATTAAAAAAAAATAACTCTAGTTCAATAAACTAAATCACACACTAAGATCAGGGAAAACTCAAACATTTCATATGAATCACTTTCACTCTTACATCCCTAAATCGCTATACAAACTCATACTCCATGAAGAAATCTCATATTCTTCTAAACTCAATTTAATCCTTTCCTACATCAACACAACTACCCCATCAATCCAATACCACCATCCATCAAAAAATAAATCAGTCAAACAACCCATTTCTTCTCCCTAATATTTATATTAGCCACACAATGGGCCCAATAATCCTAATTAAATAAATAACCTAAATAATAAACTCAAAGGAAACAACAGTCAACTTTGAATTAATTTCATCAATTTAAATCAAACTCAAAATAATCTTAAAACAAAACTTAAATTTAAAACATGAATTCTACCCTTAAAACCCACACATTTCAAACTCTCCAAATCGGCCACAAGTTTTCCCATAAAATTTATTTTGTCCCAAAAATCATTTAAATGAAAAATGTTTATCTTTATTCAAAATAGGGTATTAATAACCCTTTATAAAACACTCCCAGACCATTTGTCAAGAATAATTTTAAAATAAATGAATAATTTATTGAAAATTAAATATTTCATCCATTTAAGATAACATATTACTAAAGAAATAACTTCATTGTTTAACCAAGTCAAGTAAACATTATCAAGTGACACTACACGCATTATTACACAACATGGAAAAATTTCTCAATATTATCATGAAAAAATATAAAAAAAATTTACAAAAATATTTCATTGCTGATTAAAAAAATTAATTACTCAATAAATTATTCAATTTAGATTAATATACATAATAAGATATTATTAGTTCATCTATTACTGTATTAAAACTTTAACATGCCTTCAATTAATCCAACTAAAAACCATATGAAATTTAAGATGTACTAAACATGGTGACTGTAATATCATATTAAAAAATATTTCCCAAAAAACATTAATATTTTGAAATATAAAATAATACATACATTTGTACTTTTTTTAATTTGAGTCATAAAATCCTAACAAGATTTTTATCTAATTAATATCAACATGTATAACCTCCAAATTACAAAATCATGATTATGAATTGCATGTTATGAAAATATTAATAAAATGGTTATAAAAAATTTCATTCTATTTAATTCAAGGATCCCATTATGTTAATAACATATCAATAACTATCGATATTAGACTAAGGAAATATTAAAATTTTGGAAGTTGGTTTTAACATTGTCAAGGTTTCCATTAAACATTTATTTCAAATAAAATTCATTATTTATTAGAGTTTTAAACTAACAATAAATTTATATCCATTTTTAGAATACAATTTCATGAATTAAAAATAATATTTTCATAATTATTGTTTCCATATATACAATTAATGCAAGTGATAACTCATAAGATAGAGAAAAACAACACCAGAAACAACTCATGATGGTAGAAGCAACGGTAACGAGAAATCTAATTGATACTATAAGGAAAAGATCCTAAATAGTCCATAATCTTGAGTTTTATTCATGAATTTAATTTATTTCACATTGTGGATCTTTTAATTTTATAGTTTCATAAAAATAGTTCATTATTCAAACATAACATCCCATGTTCATACAAAGTGGATACTACTAAAACAGTATCTATTTCTTCCAAAATATAAATCATTGAACACAAAACATGATTATTTTTCAAGAAACATATTCATAACAATCAATTTTACTTCCTAATTTCCCTTACCCATCCTTATACCCTATGAAAAACATTTTAAAACTTGGGATGAGCACAGAAATCTCAATAAGGGACATAAAGAAAACAATCATCAGACCAATGAAATCATAAAAACTATTAAAACCTCTTTTATTAAAAACACAGTAGAATACATAGAAATATAATAAATTTTCATTGGGACATAATTACTATATTAATATTACATTAACCCTTAAAAATGTAATAACCTTATGGTCAAATTCCATCTCTGTAGTACTCAATACATTGAGAGCTATAATGGGGCTCACTCATCATATCTTGGGATATAATAGGGATCAACTCATTATATATTTATCTATAATGGGTCTACACCTATCATATTTTGAGTTATAATGGAATTACCCCATAAAACAATAATTTCCCAACAATATACCATGATTTAAAACCCTTTAAAACTCTTTTAAACCCTTGAGAAAAACACTTTCATATATCAAATACCCTTTTCTTGGGAATACTACTTTTAAAATATAAAAAATGTGCACATAATAATGAAAAAAAAATTGAAAATAGCTATGAAATTTTATAAATAAAAAATTAAATTAATAAAGAATCATGAAAATGAGAGAAACTACACATTCTATATAAGTTAAAAACATTTCATTTAACTTTTGTAAAAGGAACTTTAAATGAGTGTTTTAAAAAGAATGTCCCTTACCCGGAGTCTGAATCACCGCGTACAATATTTAACCTCCTAAATAATAAACTTAGGTTAATTTTATACTTTATTCATAAAATTTAAATGTTTATAATTCCTTTTATATCACTTATTATCATGTTATAGAAATTACTTAATTATTTAAGTTCTTGTCGGATGTTTTGTCGATATTCGGTACTTGAGTCCAAAATTTCTTTGGTATGATATAAATAGATAAAGTGGTAAGAAGTACATAATATATATAATAATATTAATAACATAATAATAACCTTTTTAAATCAATTATTCTTTTAAATCAAACCATTTATTTATGGATATAAAAAAATTAAAAACATTATAATCATGGAGACGGTAGGTCGTACGTATGCTTGAGTAACGCTTCCATTTTTTCAATGACCATTATGAAAAATGGTTAATTATTATTTTATATTTCCATAAGTATAATAATATCATAAATATAATTTTAATAATTTAAATATTCTTATATATATATATATATCATTCATGTGATGTGGTGATGAAAAATTAATCACATCGCTTTGTGTAAGTAAAAGTTCACATGTACGCACGAATGACGTTATCATTTTTATGTACATGGAAGGGTAAGAATGTAAATGACATATTATTGTTTACTAATTATAAATATTTCATGAATGTCATATATAAATATTAATTCAATCATTATAACCAGTCTTGAGAGACGTTTGTGGAAAATGAATTATATCAGTTTGTAATGTAGTAGTCTGACATATGCATGAATGATTAATTATTTTCCCATTTGATGGAAATAGATATGAATTTAGGTAATTATATTATAATAATAACATCTAAGTATATTTATGATGATTTATATATTATTTTTTCATGTTCAAATAATATTTTATAGAAGTGGAAGAAGAAATAAAATAGAAACCCCTAATTAAAAATGATACACCTCTTTCAGATGATCTCTTTTGAGCAACACATTAACACCTATAAGGTGACTGTTATGACTAAAATAAGAGATATATAATGTGTAGAGTGATTTTTGGATGTAATTTTGGTAGATCATGGCCGAACCAAATAGGTTTTGAGTTGTGGAGAATAAATAAGAATGGGTTCCCTTTTATAAGAGAGGGGATGGGCACTCTTATAATTCTAAAAAATTTTAAATTAATATAAATTAATTTTATATTAAAAATTTCTCCTAAGTGACTTGTTTAGATTATAGGATAATTATGGGATTAAATAAATAAATACAGTAATAATTAGACAGGTTTTGATTATTTTTAATCCTTATCTCTTGGTTTTAACACTTATTTTACCCTTTTAATTCGTATTGTGGTATCATATAATTTACACATTCATAGTTAATATAATTACTAAAAAATGAAAAAACACCAATAAATGAGTCGTGGATTAAATTTTAAGACTTATCCTAATTATATATCTAAATTTTGGATGTTATAAATTTTATATCATTTAATAAAATATTATTTATTTTAAAATATTAATAATCTAAATTTTGACACTATTCATTACATAACATTTTTTAAATATCACAGCAACATGATAAATTCAGAAAAATATTTATAAATCCAAACTCAGGTGTCATAGTCATCTAAGAAATTATTTTATGACATTAATCAGCTCAAATTAGATTTAGTTTAGTATTTTTATTATCATTTATTTGATATTTTCTTTAATTAAATAATTTTTATATCATCATTGTATAAGACTTTAATTTAATTATTTATTTATAAAAAATAAAAATAAATTATCATGACCAATATTTGAATTTTATAATTAAAAAAATTATAGTGTAAGAGATCCCTTGTATTACCCCTTTTTTAAAATATTTCACTTGTTAAAAACAAAAGTGTGAAAAAATTGACATTTCAATAAATATAAAATTAAAAATGTAATACTCACATCTAAGTGGATTATAAAGGATATAATTTGTTATATAAGGATTATTTTTTTCAAAACTCGATCATCCAATGAAATTAGTACTAGTGTTAAGTTAATTTTATAATATTTATAATATTAATTGTATCCTTAATTACATGATATACACTTAACCATTTTAATAAAGAATTACTAAATTTTGTATTCATAACTTCTAAAAATAAAATTGACATATTTAATAAATTTGGAAATTATAATTAAAAATATGGAATCCATTTTTCAAAATTCAAAACACAAAAATTTCATAAATTAATTGAAAATTAATCTCGTTGATAGAATAAGAAAATGAGGTTTTAAAGTAAAAACATTCAAAAGTTCAAAAATATTTAATATCAAATTTCAATTTGAAATTGATTCCATTACCTGGATTCCATTAAATTATAAAAAAATAATCTTATTATACATTTAACCCATTAAAATAACAACTCAACTCTATAAATAAATTTTGATTAAAAACCAGTTTTTAATTAAATTCAGTATCTTTTTCATTATTCATCAAAACATGAAACATATCAGCAAAATTTTAAAAAATAAACTGTTGTAAATTATGATATTCCAATTTAAATGAATAATGTTTTTAAAAATATAATTTATAAATTGGAAAAATTTAGTTTTAAAACCACTATTCCATTAAAATGTGATAAAACTACTTTTTAGAAAAATAATATTTCTAACCATAAAACTAGATTTATCGTATATTCTATTGAACATAGTATAGATTTTAATAACTATATAATTCATAAATATTAATAAATATGAAAAATATGTATTATATCATTACCTAGGTTGATACATTCTTCCCCCTTTTAGAAATTTTATCCTCACAATTTTTATTCACTTATTAAATAATTGGGGATATATTTCCCTCATAGTATTTTCATATTCTCATATTGCCTCTTCAACCATATGGGTTTTCTATAAAACCTTAACCTGATGAATCACTTTATTCCAAAACACTTTATACCTATGTTCAAGAACCTAAAATGTGTGTTCCTCTTAAGAAGGATTCTTTTCCAACAAAACTACTTCTGGACTCAAAACATTTGATAGATCCGCCATATACTTTCTTAACATTGAAACATGAAAACAAATTCTGTTCCTAGGATAAACTCAAAGGCAAAGAAACTTAGTAGGACCCTGAATGAACTTTCTCTAATATTTCATAGGTTCCAATGAACCATGGACTCTGCTTCTCCTTCTTACTAAAATGAATCACACTTTTCTATGGAGAAGCATTCTGAAATACATGATCACCTACCTCAAAATATATATCTTTCTTATAGTTATCCGCATAACTTTTCTATATTCTATGAGCTATCCTTGAAGAACTAAATTTGATTGAAAATAATATTTTTTGTTTAAATTTTTTTCAATATTGTTGATAAAAAATCAATGTGAAAATAATTAATCGTTTGTGTTATTCCATCAAATTGTTTTTTAGAATTTTTCATAAATTGGAAAAGTTTTTTTAATTGGATGATTTTATTTTAGTAAAGAAAACGTTTAATTTTCATCATTTTATAGATTTTATTAATGTCCAAAAAATTTATAAATTATATTAGGAGAATTTAAATTGTTTACCACATTTGAATAAGTACTTTTAATGTTGATTATCAAATGTTTGTTATTTATCACATTTTAAGTTCTTATGATTTTGATCATTGGATGATTTAATATTTAGGGTCTTAAAAGAAAGATTATTTTATAATAACCTTGGAAATATAAATTTAATATTTTTTATGATGATTATTTTGGATAAGTTTTATTTTGTGCTTAGATTCATATATCTTAACGAAAAATTAAGGCTCACCACATCCACCAGACTAAGGGAGAAGCACCACTATGGGAATCCAAGATCAAGATATTAAACTAACAAGCATGGATAGTGTGTAGTTGAGGGATATATAGAACTAGGGGAATACCTAAGGTTGGAGTAGAAGTGGCATGACATTGGAGGAGAGTGTCGAGTAAGGGGTAGTTCCAGGTGATGATGGGTCTATGCGGTAATCGATTTATTAGTTGGTTTATTTACATCCTATATTAAAAAAATAATCATACAAAGAAGGGTTGTTTCGAAGTGGAAATAAATTACTTTAGTAGAAAATGAATCTCAACTATATGATCTATCAGTTTATCGTTCTAGTTTTATGATCATCTCATAAGTATTATCTTTATCCTTGGCCTCGCCTGAGAGTTCTGTTCATCAGGATATCCATGCAGTAATTTCTTCGGAGGAATTAATCAAGCCATTGTTCATCATCACATCATTATAAAAATATGATCTATTTATTCAATCCATCTATTTTATTCTATATTTTATCATCTTCTCCACTGAGATTGTCTGAGTGTTATGTTCATCAATGAAGATCTTCATGAATCCACCTCTCTAGTGAATTTAACCAAGCCTACAAGATTCATTTGAGCATACTGATAATTCCAATGAGATTTAAATATCATGAAACTATGTTTTCATGAAAAAATGAATATCAAAACATTGATATATAGTGATTTTCAATAATTTTATTTATTAGTGATGATTATGGTTCACCATCATAGTACACTCTTATAAAAAAACAGAATGAGTCTACATGATTCTCAAAAGTTATAAGATGATATGAGTGTTGCCTATAAATATATTAGAAAGTCCTCATTCATAGTATGTATTTTATCTCTCATCTGACATTATCTACAAGATAATGAGAGAGAAATGGAGGATTAAAAAACAAGTTTGTCATAAGTAGAAGGATATGAAAAACTTTTGCATATGTGAAGATGGTCATGATGAGAAAACTAGTTCTTTGCACACATGTTTGTATCATGAATAAATTGGTTCTATGAAACCATTCATGAATTGTGATACACTTACGCATCTCCTTTTTCATCTATGAAGAACTCTAAGAACTATAAGGTAGTGTATTACACTGTTGTGAGAATAGTATTAAATGTTTATCTAGTTTTCATGAATGTTCTAGAAGGCCGTGTACTCATATTTGATAAAGTGTATTGAACATGGTTTAAGTGGATAGTGTGGTGTATTGAAAGTCAGTACATAAGAAGTATAGTGTGTATGATCAGTTATCATGAAAATAGGAATTTATGTGTGCATATTTGTTTCAAAAAATAGGATGTTAATTCAGATGCATAATATTCTTATAATGCAGGTAGTGCATGTAACGTCCCCGACTTGGAATCCACTAGACCGGTGCTCCAAGCCGGGTGGTTACATGACCTTAAGCATGCCTCTTCATACGCCAAAGGTTTCTGACTAGCAGTGGGGGTCTTTATGGTCAAGTGGGGAGACTATACCCCCTTTTTATCCGAGCAAGTCACAACAGAAATAAACCAAATTGTGGAAACAATAACCAATAAACAAGGAACATGTATAACAACCAATTCCATAATAAATATGCCATGTCTTACTTCAAGTACAAAAGTGAACAAAAACCCAAAATAAAGACAACGGCCAGAATCCCCAAATGGTCCCAAATCCAAGTCTGGATCCTCTACCAAGTGCTACCCATGCCCACTCAACTATCTAGCAAGGACCCTTTCCCTTCTCCTAACCTGCAAAAATGAAGTCTGCTCGGGTACCCAACAGTGGCCCAAGCAGGGTGTGAGTAAAACTCAGTAGGCCACCACCAATGGTGTCTACAAAATATCGAGTATGAACAGGTAGTGCATGCAAAAGGAATATGAATGATAGTTTCCAACTAATTATTTAAGGTTCCATTAACGAGTTCAGAGCCAAAGCCATTGTCACTTCCATTACCATTCATTTCACACCAATTATCATCACTTACCATCTTAGCACATTTCCATGGGTTAATCACATACATTATTTTATCTGGGTCTAAGGCCAACAATCACATTCAAGAGGGAAAACACATTGTTATCTTATCTCACTAGTACTAACCCCCTCATAGCAACCATATCCTCACCTCGAAGCCTCAGTTCGGGTGGTCATATGAATCATATCCTTACCTCAAAGCCTCAGTCTGGGTGGATGCAATCGTTATGAGAATATATCCTGAGTTCTAAATCCTAACAGGTGCATTTAGGGTGGAGTTCAGAGCATCAGTCTTCACTCGACCTGTGGGCATAGATCCTCAAGTCATACCCCACTCTACCAATCCATGTGCACATGCTTATATATATAAGTAACCATCAACCCACCATACCATTTCCCTTAGGCAAACACCATTCACGAAAAACCACACAGGAATTCATGTTATGCCTTAACCCATTAACACCTTACCATTTTACAACATTTAATCATTCAACCAATTCCCATGTGTTATTTCTATCTAACTAAGCATTCAACACTAAACCCATAATTGGTCCCATTATGGTCTTTAATCAGTTTACACATTAACCCAGTTAACTCATTCATCATTTCCATGAATCAACCATTTAGCCCTTTCCAAATAACCCTTCAGTTATTTCCAAGTCTAGGTGAATCACCTAACTTCTATTCTATATTCAACCAAACATGCCAACATATTCATCAAGGGCTCTACCATTCATTACAACAAGGTCACTTTTTTACTAAAAATACCTAAGTCCGGGAAAGCCGGCGCATCCCATGGATGGCCCAAAATTAGGTCAAGTCAATCTCAACGCATGCTACGAGGATCGTGAGGGTTCCCATTTTCCATTTTAAACACCATTATCACCAAAAATTCCAAGTTTATTCAAAACACAACCAAGGAGAAACAAGAACACAATTAAACACACACAAATATCCAAATAACTATGGGATATCACTTATAGACCACCTACCTCGAAACCGTAGTTGAATGCACACTCAATCGAGTCCTTAGACCTCATTCCGACCAGCCTTGGGAGCATCAACCTAGGACTCACCGAAAAGATAGGGTTTTAGAGCTTCGGAACAATAGGGAGAGAAGATACAAACCCTAAACAAAAAATAAAAGCAAGGATGGTATTAGCCTTAGCTGGAGCTTCGATTCGTATCCAACAGCACCAAAAACACCTTAGAAACGAGGGAGATCAACCTCTTGGAGCTCTTAAGAAATTTGGTTCGTTCCTAGGGTGAAGAGGGAGGAATGGAGAGGAAATCCCAAGTGGGTTATTAAAATCTCAGGGTGTCAATTTTGTAATTTTTTCCAACTTTAAGAGGCTGCACGGTTTGTCCACGCGGTTTGACAAACCGTGCGCAAACCGTGTTCATGATACTGTATGAAAGAGGGCGGGTTGCATGGTTTACCTTGGCAGGACAGACGGTTTTCCCTGGTCATGCACATGTCGTGCGCCCAGGCTTGTCTTGCCCAGATTTCCTTTCTTTCATGCCCTGAGCCCCCGGAACACCCCTAAGATATCTCATACTTTCAGAAGACATCCCTTGAAGCCTGAAACAAGTGATTCAACCAAAACATAATGAAAACATACCCTTCCAAAAAAACTGGGATCTTACAACCTCCCCACCTTATAACGGCTCATCCTCAAGCCGAGTTTCCAAGCCTCATTGATCCACCTAAGAGAAGAATGCGTGCCACTGAGCCCGCATATCCGATTCCTGCTCCCAAGTTTCTTCTTGAACATTCCCATGCTGTCATAGTACTCACACCAGTGGCACAACCTTGCCTCACAAGACCTTTCACTACGATTCACCCCACGAACTGGATGCTCCTCAAAGGACGCATCAGCCTCAAGCTCCACATTCTCAACATCAACCACGTGAGATGGGACAGGGTGATACCATCGAAGCTGCAACACATGAAACACATCATGCATCCCACCATATCGTTATGGAAGAGCTAATCGGTAAGCCACTGTCTTGCTCCTCTCAACAATCTCAAAAGGTCCCACATACCTGGGTGCCAACTTACCCTGCTTTCGAATCCGATAGTGACCCAACCTTGGGGACACCCGAAGGAACACTTTATCACCCTTCACAAACTCAGGAGGTTTAAACCTCATATCTTCATACAACTTTTGGCTACTCTGAGTTGTATCCATCCGCTTCCTGGTCAACTTAACTATCTATGAAGACTCATGCACAAGACTTGTCCCCAACAACTCAGATTCATCGGCCTCTATCCAACACAACGGAGATCTACATGGCCTCCCTTAGAGTTCCACAAAAGGTACCATCTGAATCGTAGCCTGAAAACAGTTGTTGTAGGAAAACTCGACTAATGATAGGTGCCTCTCCCAAGAACTACCTAAGACCAAGACACAATCTCTTAACATGTCTTCCAACACTTGGATCGTACGCTCCAATTTCCCTTCCATCTGCGGGTGGAAATCCATACTCAAAAACACCTATGTACCAAGCACCTTCTGCAACCCTTTCCAGAAATGTGATGTGAAATGTTGATCTTCGTCCGAAACTATGGTCCTCAAAACACCATGCAACTACACTATTTCCTGAACATACAACTCACCCAACTGGTCGACTATAAAGGTCTCCTGAATCAATAAGAAATGATCCACTTTCGTTAACCGATCCACAACCACCCATATTTCATCATTCTTCTATGGAGTCCTCAAAAGACCCACGACAAAATCCATTGTTACATCATCCCACTTCCATTTCGGAATGGGAAATGTATGCAACAAACCACCTGGGCATTGATGCTTGGCCTTCACCTGGTGACAGGTAAGGCACTGTGCCACAAAGCCCGCAACATCCTTCTTCATTCCAGGACACCAAAACTGCCTTCAAAGATCACGATACATCCTGGTCAAACCAGGATTCACTGCCCACTTTGATTCATGGAACTCATGAATCAACTCTTCCCGCACACACTTTGGCACAACCACACAATCACGAACATGAACAACACCTTCCACGCTGACGGCCCAACCAAAAGGTTGCTCCCCACATTTATGCTTTTCCTTCATGATCAAACACTCAAGATCATCAAGATGACCTTCCTTAACTTGACTGAAAAGCGTCGACTCCATCGTTAAGGAAGCAAGAGTGACCTGGCCACTCTCCTCCTGCACCTCTAGGTGCATCTCTGCAAACAAATCCATCACCTTCCACTTGGTGTTGGACACTTGAACACCTAATTCTGAACCTTCCTTCTTAGATCATCACCAACATTGTTTCCCTTTCTTGGCGTGTACACCAACTCAATGTCAAAATATTGGAGATATTCAACCCATATTTGCTGCTGATGGTTCAGATCACATTGTGAGAAGATGTACTTTAAACTCTTATGGTCAGTAAACACAGTAAATCATTCTCCCAACAGATAGTTCCTCCGGCACTTCAAGGCATACACCACTGCGGCCAACTCAAGGTCATGAGTGGGATAGTTCTGCTCATGGGGTCTCAACTTCCTTGACCCATAATCCACAACCCGCTCATCCTACATCAACACAGCCCCAAGTCCGTCTCCGGACGCATCACAAAACACGATGTACTTCTTACACGGCTCAGGTAAGATCAAGATAGGTGTGGTCGTCAACCACTTCTTCAACTCTTGGAAGGCATTCTCACGAGACTCAGACCACTCGAACCTGATTCCTTTCTTGTTCAAGCCCGAGAGTGGTGCTTCCAAGTAATAGAAACCCTGAATTAACCTTCGGTAATACCCAGACAAACCCAGAAAACTCCAAACATTAGAAACACTCTTGGGCTGCTCCCAAGATACAACTGCCTGTACTTTCTCTAGATCCACTGACACACCTTCCTCCGAGATGATGTGACCCATAAAATGCACCTCACCTATCCATAATTGACACTTTGATAGCTTGGTGTATATCTGATTCTCTCTTAGAATACCCAAGACAATGTCAAGATGTTGGGTATGATCATCATGAGTTTTAGAGTACACTAGGATATCATCAAGAAAGACAATCACAAACTAATCTAGATAAGGCTGAAGGATTTGGTTCATCAAAGCCATAAACACCACTGGTGCATTGGTCAATTCAAAAGGCATTACCACAAGCTCAAACAACCCGTACTGACTCCAGAAAGCTGTCCACGGTACGTTAGAAGACCTCACCCTCATCTGGTGATAACCTGACCTCAGATCAATATTAGAAAACACTGTTGCACCCATCAACTAATCAAACGTGTCATCAATTCTATGAAGAGGGTATTGATTTTTCACCATCATATGATTCAACTTTCGATAATCAACACATAGCCTCAATGACCCATCGGTATTTTTAGAAAAAAGCACAGGGGATCCCCAAGGAGATGTACTAGGAAGGATAAACCCCTTACACTCTAACTGCTCAAGCTGAACCTTTAGTTCCTAGAGCTCTTTTAGTGCCATTAGGTATGGTGGAATAGAAACTGGCTCCGCTCCCGGCAGCAACTCGACCGTGAGCTCGACATCCCTCTTTGGTGGTAACCCCGATAAATCCTCAAGAAACACGTCCTGAAACTGATCCACCACGGGAGGAAAATTAGATTGTTCCCATCCCTAATCATAAATAAGCATGAGACATGCCACTTGAGTCATGAGTCCCCTCTTCTATTGAAAAAATGGCCTCGCATGCCCTGCTAAAACATCCCATTCACCATGGTGGACATAAGTGTCACCCTTAAGCAACTTGAATGATACTATGTGACGGTAATAGTCTATGTGTTCCCGATACAACACCAACCAATCCATTCCCAATATTATGGAAAACCCAAACATATCGATAATGAACAAGTCCCACAGAAAAAGATACCCACCAACTTCCAAGGCACATCCCTTTCACTGCTTGATATCCTTAACCCGCACCCCAAATGGGGTGTCAATTTACATAACTCCACACACCCTCTCCACTGGTAATCCCAACACTACAACAAGTTCAGAAGAAAAAAAAGAGTGTGTGGAAATTGTGTCAAAAAACACACTATAAAACATAGAAGCTATAAGGATCATAACTCAAACAGTTGACGGTCTAGCCTCGCCATCACCAGGTGCAAACTGAACTCCCTGAAGTTGACCTGCCTTTCTACCATAGGCCCCAGCCTGAGCACTCAACGCCGCACTGCCCTGCTGGTGTGAGAAATCTTTCCCTGGAGTTCCACGTCCACCGCCCTTGCCAGTAAGGCCCATGGAGCTCCAACATCCTACCTGATATGGGGAAATTGATCCCCTTCCCATATCTGGTACCTTCTTTTCATCATCATGCTCACCCGTCTGCTAAGGGTTCCTGTAGAACCTCTGCACATTCCCCATCCTACCGCACGAACGTCACTCAGCTGGAGGTCGAGGAAACTAACCACGCATATGCCCCGACCTTCCTCAATGAGAACAGAACACCTGGTTCCCACTCTGAGAGGATGACCCTCTCTTCTAACCACCTTGCTGGAAACTTTCCAAATGGTGCTTCCGACCTTCAGAAGATGCACCACTTATCCACCCAGCTGGCATGAAAATCCCACCACACGAAGCTACCTTCAGATTCCCTTCAGATATGAGTTCCTGATCCATCACCTCTACAAACCTCTTCAAGCATAAGATATTTACTTGAGACCTGATCTCATGCCTCAACCCATCCTGGAAACACTTTGCTACTGCTGCTTCATCCCCTGCTAGCATTGGGACAAAGCGTTTCAAATCAGTGAGGTGACTAGCATAGTCCATCACCGATAGAGATCCATGAGTCAGGCTCATAAACTCTGTAGCCCGCTCCTACCTCAAAGTCTCTAGGTAGAAATGCCCCAGGAACTTCTCTTGGAAAACCTTCCATGACTTCCCCTCATCCTTCTCAGTCTGAGCCTGAATGTCCCACCAACGCCTTGCCTAGCCCCGTAAAATTTAAACAGCCATCTTTACTCACTTTCCAACAGTGGTCTCCAGATGATCCAGTATCATGTGGATAGACTCTAACCAGAACTCTGCTGCCTCTGGCCCACCATCTCTAATGAAGGTCGGAGGGTGCTGTAGCTGGAACTCCCTGGTCAGCTCAAACATACTCGGTGCAACCCGTCCTGGGTCCCGGTCCATCATCTGCATAAGGTGATCCAATTTCTCTCTGAACTGGTTTTCTCTACCTTCATTTATCACCACATTTTTGTGCTCTTCTACAAAAGGAGTGTTCTCAGCAACATCCTCCCAATACTCAACTGGTAATCGACGTCATGGTGGAATTTCTCAACATTGCCAAGCATGAGATTCAGCACGCATACCATAAAACTTTCACTACTTCATTGAAATCTCTTTACTAGATACAACAACCCATTTTCATGTACTAATTCAACAACATTAACACCTCAAATTCACCGCCCCGATCATCCCTACCTCGGGCCACGGTCTACATGGGGTAAACAACCATGCACTACCACCAAACTCAAACAACATTTTACAAAAATATTTTCCACTTCATTTAAAACCCTTATATTTCATTAAACATAATTTACCCACTTCTTTTACTTCATTCTTCTCATTATTTCTTATTTTCATGAAATGCATGATACACCCTACTTTCCTGCCTCACACACCCACCCCGTGCGTGTGCATAACGCAATTTATGTCACCTATCTCCCTAGGTGACTACAATGATGCATGAGTAAAAATTCTCATGTCATTAAGTCCATGAGCCAAATATCATAAAACAGTCACATCAAACCATATGTGCATCACCAAACGGTAAAATACCATCAACTGTAACAATTCAGAACCAAGAACAACATTTCCCACCCAGGTTGAATTGGGTTTTCCCTCGTGCATGGGTTAGCTACTCCCAAGCCCGGGCTCATTTACCAAGGCCCGACACATCTTACCCCTTGGAAACCTTTACCAAATAATAAGACCTCAGAGAAGGAGAATAAATACCTCCTCTAATACCACTTTGTAACATCCCCGACCTAGAAGCCACTACACCAGTGCTCCGAGCTGGGTGGTTACATGACCTTAACCGTGCCTCCACGTACGCCAAAGGCTGCCGACTAGTAGCGGGGGTCTTTGTGGTTAAGTGGGGAAACTATACCCCCTTTTTATCAGAGTAATCCACAATATAAATAAACCAAATTGTGGAAAAAATAACCAACAAACTGTGAACATGTATTACAACCAATTCCACAATAAATATGCCATGTCTTACTACAAGTGCAAAAGTAAACAAAATCCCAAAATAAAGACAATGGCCAAAATCCCCAAATGGTCCCAACTCTAAGTCTGGATCCTCCACCAAGTGCTACCCATGCCCAATCAACTATCTAGAAAGAACCCTTTCCCTTCTCCTGACCTTCAAACATTAATTCTGCTCGGGTACCCAATAGCGGCCCGAGCAGGGTGTGAGTACAACTCAGTAGGCCACCACCAACAGTGTCTACAAAATATCCAGTATGAATAGGTAGTGCATGAAAAAAAATATAAATGATAATTTCCAAGTAATTATTTGAGGTGTCATTAACCAGTACAAATCCAAAGCCATTTCCACTTCCATTACCATTCATTTCACACCAATTATCATCACTTACCATCTCATCACATTTCCATGGGTTAATCACATACATTATGTTACATGGTTCTAAGGCCCACAATCACATTCAAGATGGTAAACACATCGCTATCTTATCTCACTTTGACTATCCCCCTTATAGAAACCATATCCTCACCATGAAGCCTCAATCCGTGTGGTCATAGCAACCATATCCTTACCTCGAAGCCTCAATCCGGGTGGATGCAACCGTTAGGAGAATAGATCCTCATTCCTCATTCCTAACCCATGCATTTAGGGTGGAGTTTAGAGCATCAGTCTTCACTCAACCCGTGGGCATAGATCCTCAGGTCATACACCACTCTACCAATCCATGTGAACATGCTTATATATATATAAGTAACCATCAACCCACCATACCATTTCCCTTAGGAAATCACCATTCACAACAAACCACATGATAATTCACATTATGCTTTAACCCATTAACACCTTACCATTTTACATCATTTAATCATTCACCCAATTACCATGTGTTATGCCTATCTCACTAAGCATTCAACACTAAACCCATAATCGTTCCCATTATGGTATTTAATCAGTTTACACATCGACCCATTTAACCCTTTCATCATTTCCATGAATCAACCATTCAACTCATTCCAAATAACCCTTCGGTTATTTCCAAGTCTACGTGCATCACCTAACTTCAATTCCAAGTTCAACCAATCATGCCAACATATTCGTCAAGGGCTCTACCATTTATTACAACAAGGTCACTTGTTTAATAACAATCCCTAAGTCCGGGAAAGCCGGCGCATCCCATGTATGGCCCAAAATTAGTTCAAGTCAATCTCAACACATTCCACAGGGATCGTGAGGGTTCCTATTTTCCATTTTAAACACCATTATCACCAAACATGCCAAGGTTATTCAAAACACAACCACCGGGAAACAAGAACACAATTAGACATGCACAAATACCCAAATAACTATGGGATATAACTTTTATACCACCTACCTCAAAACCTCGGTTGAACGCACACTCAATAGAGTCCTTATACCTCAATCTGACAAGCCTTTGGAGCTGCAACCTAGGACTCACCCAAAAGATAGGGTTTTAGAGCTTCAGAATAATAGGGAGAGTAGATACAAACCCTAAACCACAAAGATAAGCAAGGATGGGATTAGAATTACCCGGAGCTTTGATCCGCATCCAATGACACCAAAAATGCCTAATAAATGAGGGATATAGACCTCTTAGAGCTCTTGGGTGATTTGGTTCGTTCCTAGGGTGAAGAGGGAGGAATAAAGAAGAAATTCTGAGTGGGTTCTTAAAATACCAGGGTGGAAATTTTGTAATTTCTTCCAACTTTAAGAGGCCACATGGTTTGAAAAACTGTGTGCATGCTACTATCTGGAGGAGGAGGGGTTGCACGTTTACCTGGGCTGGCCGCACGGTTTGCCCAGGTCATGCGCAGGTCGTGCGCCTAGGCTTGTCTTTCCCATCTTTCCTTTCATTCGTGCCACGAGCCCCCGGAACACCCCCAAGACCTCTCGTACATTCAAAAGACATTCCTTGATTCCAGAAACAAGGGATTCAACCAAAAAATAATGAAAACATACCCTTCCAAAAAACTGGGATCATACAGTGCATGTGTGTGCAAAAGAGATTTGTAATGGAGAAACAAAATTTTAAACACTCTTATTAAGGTTAATGAAAAATATAGATTAAATTCAGACTTGAATGTACATGTGAATTGATAATACTAAGTGTACAGTGTGTTCATTGAAGGTGTGTGTGTGAAAAAATTAAAAACTGGATAGTTTGTAAAAATAATGTGGGTGTAAATAAATTATGAATTGAACAATGTCACACACACTCTCTTGTTAAAATTAAGTTTTTGTGTTGTACATAAATGGAATACACATACATGTGAGGAAATTATTACATGAAAATATAATTTTCATCATACATACATGAATAAAATAAGATTTACATGTTTATAGTGATTTAAAAATACATTAAGAATTATTTGTTTGAGTTGATGTGATATTTTTCAGTAAAGAGAGAAGAAGAAAACTTACAGCATATTGATAAATCTTAAGTTGCTTATTCTATTATAAAATTGAGTTAAATTGGAAGTATTATATTCTAAAATTCAAGAGATTATACTAAAATAGCTAGCATGTTGTGTTGTTTATTATATTCAGTGGAATTTAAAGATTTTTGGTTTAAGTGGTTAAGTGTATAATTAGTTTATTCTCAATGGCTTGATGGGAGATATTATTTTTGTATTGAAGTGGAATATTAAAGTTCTTGTGATATTTCTCATTGTGTTAAGTGTTTTATTTGTGAAACACTTGTGGGATGCTAGTATAAATTGGAAAAGGGTTCATACCTACCCATAATGGTTTTAGGGTGATACCTGGCTAAGCCACTTGTAACCGGTGATTCATTCATAGTGGAGAATTGGTGTCTCAGATCATCTCGAACACAGTAAGGATATAGTCACCCACATCATGAGAGAACCTTGTAAAAATACTGTGTGTTTTGATTCATTTACTTTTCATATTGTACATGGTATAATTTTTTTGGTAAATAGGTAAGATCTATTCACTCTAACAAGTGTAGATGTTCAAATTAAAAAAGGTGTAAGATAAAAGAAAATGAACATGGTAAAAGTTTGTGAAAAATGACTCCCCCTCCTCTCAATATAGCTATATAATCCACAAGGCTCTTCAATTGGTATGAGATCATAGGTTATACCTCTTATTAAATCTATCTTATTGTCTCAGTTGTTTGTATTAGACTTATATGAAGTGGAACTTTAAATTTTAAGAAGTAAGAGTGTTCTCTTAAATGAATAAATCAGTTCCTATCTTTATCAATTCCAACAAGGAGTATTATTCAAAAACAATAAATAATATACAGAAGAAAGAGGCAAGAAATATAAGAAATAAATTTAAGAAGAAAGTGGATACATCACAAACTAGATGTATTCATTATGGTAGAGTATCAGCAGTTTCTATTAAATTAGTTGATAAATATCCTTTTGGTGAGTATTGTTTAAGTGGTGATGAAGAATAATTTATTGAATCACTTGGAGTTTTGTATTCATAAATAAAAAATAATATAAATAATGTTCCTACTGAAGTTATCACTTACATATTTTCTTTTATGAAGGGACTATATGATGAAAAGTCACTTCTTGAAAAGGAAGCTAAGGATATAAAACAGGCTTTGGAAAAGAATTTTCAATGATGTAAACTTCTCTAAAAATTTATTGATTCCAAATAAGAAAAAATATCACTTTCCGATAAACATTTCTCATATATTGAAGAATAATTTCAAGGAAATGTTTTTTAGAAAGAAGATACTGAGAAGGTACTTACTGATATGATTCACACTCTTGAAGAATAACATAAAATTATAATGAATATTAAGTACTCTTATTTGGAAATCAAATCCAAGGATTGGATATTCATCTAAGATAAAAAACAAAAAAAATTATATTTCATTTTAATGAAAGGCTTACTTTTAATGAAGATGAATTATAAAGGACGGTTTGTGAGAAGGATGTAACTAAAAATTTTGTATAGAAGTGATCTGTGTGTTGGAGAAAATACAAAAAAAAACTCTATAAATGTTAACGAATCCCAACTATAGGATAATAAAAATATAATTAAAGAGTTAAATAATTCTATACTTATTGAAAATCAGATTCATGATGATCAATTTTATAAAATGAAGAGTCAATAGGAATAAAAACTAAAAGATGTTGAAGATGGGAAAAACTTTCTCAAAATAAAGTGTCTTTAAATGGAGATCAATTTGAAAAATTTGAAGGAACCAAAATTAAAAACTTCCCAGATTTCTATTTATACTAATATTTCTTCATCTATAAGTACAGGTTCCAAAATTAATTCTAGTCAAACATGGATAAATAAGACTAATGAAAAATACACTATGTGATCAAATGTTGATATTAAGAAGAGTGTGAATTCATGTCCCCTACAAAGAGCTCAGATGAAGAGTCATATTATTCAAAAGTAACATGATGTAAAATCTAGAAAAGTTATAGAAAATAATAAGAAATGGATATATTTTTCTATTGTTGGTGTTTTTAGAGATTTTGGAATTGGGCTATTTACTGTTGGAATAATTTTTCTATTCATGATAATTACATAAGGCCGGCATTAAGGGGGGAAGATATGATGTGAATAGAAATCCTATAAACTTGAAGCATAATTCATAGATGAAGAATAATATATCTACCAATAATAGATTTTATTATATTGAATAATTATTTTAATATTGAAATATAATTGGTTGTAGTTATAATGAGTGTTGGTATGAACCAACCACGCACAATGCATATGTTGTTATGATTAAAAGACCACATCAAATGCAGAGGCAAAGAAAAAATGAAAAAACATATTCCTTAGGGAATGATAAGGATAAGAGAGTTAAGAAAGTTGTGATTAAAGCTACACCCAACAAGAATGATGAGATGAATTCCATACAAAATAAAAGGATCTTCTACTATGGAAGAATAGGCTATATAATCGACCTTTTCAAACATGTCATAAACATCAATGCTAGTGGAAGAATGCTGATGAAGAAAGATAAATTAAACTCAAAAAAAATAACAAGATTCATTTGGTGCATGATAATAGAGATTAAAAACATAAATTTCATGATAGGTTGTCTAAATGGTATAATCCTATAATTTCTAGAAATTTTTTGTATGGTAAAAAATATCAGGACATTTTACTAATAAATGCATGACATGGTTTCTTAATCAAGTAGAATTAGTTAAGAATAAAGTATAAGAACCTATGGATTCTTATGTTAATAATTCTACTATGAATAAGGACTTTAAAAAATAAAAATAAGTATATGGGAGTACCAAAACAATGTTTAGTCATATGGCTAGAGCAGCTGGAATTTACTAAAAATTTGGAGTAGGAATAGAATAATGAAATTCCACTACTTGTTAATGTGAAGAAGCCTATTCCATATAAGATAAAAGTTTATAAATAAAGAATTTCATGTTTCCATTAAATGATAGATTTGGAAAGTCAAATAAGGAGAAATAATTATGAATTTTCCTAATCCTGGTGTAGAATTTAAAGCATTTTATGGGTTGAGAAATAAATCTCATCCATGTTTCTATAACTAAAAATAAATGAATAAATTCATTAATCTAATATATATTTTGGGTTTATATATTTTATGTAGTAAATTGAAGTTAAGGTATATATTTAGAGGGAGTCGTGAAGATATGGGTGCTATGAAAATTTTATACAGTATTTAGGAGGCTATCCATTATGGAGTTCTTTATTTCAACTATTATTAAAATTGTTCTTGAAGATAATTCTTGAAGAAAGTCAGTCATGATGAAGAACATGGATACAAATCATCCCTCTAGGGGGATAAAAGATGAAAAACTATCAAATTTAAATATCTTAAATAATTTAATTAAATATTTGAAATTCTGGTCAGGGTTTTTTTGATGATATAAAATTTTATAAATTGAATACATTCATTAAATAGGTATGTTCTCCTATATCTACATGAATAAAAATTCCATGTCAGAAGAGGAGAAACAGATAAATGGATGAAAAAAGTTAAATAGATTGATAAAGGGTAAATAAATTCTTATATTTGAATACTTTTAAATTTTTTTTGAAGATGAATGTAGGATATTAACTAAGTAACTTCTGGAAAAAAAACTCTGGAAAAAAAGTTTCAACATTATCATCACATTATGAAAATATTATTGAAAACTTTTATTGACTAGATTGATCAATCATATTTTCTACATGGGGTTGTCCCATGTAGACTTGGAGCTGATTAATTAATGACTCATTACATTAAGAAAGGTGTAGTTGGGGTTTGGCTTAGTGGTAAGCACCCCGTAATCCTACATTGAAAAATGGGGGTCCAAACCCATTGGACACAGGTACTATAGCGGTACTGTAGATCAGAGGGTACTGTAACGGCGGCAGGGCACTGTAGCAGCGGCGGTACTGTACAGGTACTGTAGTAGTCGGGTTACTATTCACAGAATGACAATTGGGCCAAAAAAATGGGCATTTGGGATATGTAATGGGATACAAGCCCACTGGGCCTTTGGGCTATGTAATGGGTCTCCCTCTACCTAGTTAAAAGAGGTCTTTGAATTGCTTTAGTAATAAAATGAGGCTTCGGATCCAACCTTTTAAAAAAACATTAAGAAAGGTGGTTCCTTCCTTTTCTCATGTAAATCAATTTAATTTTTCTTAAGTGGTATCTATTATGAAATGGGGAAATTGAAATAGAGTATAAAACAATCTTAGTTTTTATAGAATGATATAAGTTTAATTATTTCCCATACTTATATATTTGGTTTTATTATCAAGTAAGGGGGAGAAGAATACATTGAATTTGAAAGATAAATGGGTATTGAAAACAAATCCAATGTGGGGATTGAAGAATCCAATTTAATTGAAAGTAATATTTTTTGTTGAAATTGTTGTTAATATAGTTGATAAAAATTCAATATTACAATAATTTAAGGATGGTGTTCTTCTAATGAATTGTTCTTGATAAGTATACATAAATTATAAAATTCCATTTAATTGGTTGAGTTACATTTAGTGAAGGAACATTTTAAGTGTGATGATTACATAATTGTTATTAATGTTCAAAACATGTTCCTAATTTTACTAGGAGAATGCACATTTTTTACCACATTTGAAAAGGTCTTTTTATGTTGACTAAAAAATGTTTTATGTTTATCACATTTTATGATCTTATGATTTTGATCATCAAATGGTTGAATATTTTATGTTTTAAAATAAATAGTAGTTTTTAATGGTCATGAAAAAATTATTTTAATATTTTCCATGATGAATATTTTTAGTTATTGTATTTTTAGATTATATTTTTATGTCTTAACCAAAAATTAAGGCTCGCCGCATCATCCAGACAAGGGGAGCAACACCATTGTTGGCAGCCAAACTCAAGACCCTAAGACATCTAGCATGGTTAGTGAATATCTAAGGGAGAGTTGGAACAAGCTCCGCGCCTAAGGTAGGAATAGGAGTGGTACAATAGTGGATGAGAGTACCGAGCACGGGGCGGTTCCAAGAGGTGATGGGTCTATGTGGTAACTGATTTATGAGGCGTTTGATTCACATCTTGTATGAAAAATAAGCATAAAACTAATAGTCATTTTGATGTCGGAACCGTTTACTGTAGTATAAAATGAATATCAATCATGTGATATATCCATTTATCATTATGGTCATCTTATCATTTCATCAGTATTGTATTTATCCTTGACCTCAAGAGAGAGTTCTGTCCATTGGGATATATATGCAGCCATGTCATACGAGGATTTAATCGAGCCCCTCTTCATTATCTCATCATTATAAAAATATGATCTATTTATCTGAGCCTTCTATTCTATTCTATATTTCATCATCTTCTCCAATGACCTTGTCTGAGTGTTATGTTCATCAATGGATTTCATCATGTAGCCATGTTGCTAGTGAAATGAACCAAGCCTCCAAGCTTCATTTGAGCATACTGATAATTCCAATGAGATAAAAATAGCATGAAACTATGTTTTCATGAATAAATGAATATCAAAATATCCATATATAGTGAGTTGAAAAAAATGTTCTTATCGATGACAGTGATGGTTTTCGATCATGGTATGATCTTAAGAAAAAAACTAAATGAGTATCCATAATTCTAGAATGTTCTGAGATGATATGATCATTACCTAAAAATAACTGAGGTGGTTCTCATTCACAATCTGCATTTAATATCTCATACAATAGTATCTGAGGAGCTTGAGGGAGAAACCGGGGATCATAAAAAAAGTGTTTCATGAGGAGAAGGATCTGCTAAGCTTGTGTTTATATGGAGAAGTTTGTGAGCATACAACTTGTTCTTTGCACAGATGTTTTCTTAATGAAGAACTTGGTTTCAAAAAACCATTTGAGAAAAATGATACACTTACACATCTATATTTCCATTCAAGAAGAAGTATAAGAACTATAAGGTAGTGTATTACCATATTGAACAAAGTGTATTAAAAGTTTACCTGGTTTGCATAAAATGTTTTAGAAGGCTATGTAATCATATTTGATATTGTGGATTGCATGTGGGTTAAGAATATAGTGTGTTGTGGTGAAATTTAGTACACAATATGAATAGTGTGTGTGATCAGTTAGCATGAAAATTGTAATTTTTGTGTTCATATTCATTGTGAAAAAGAATAATTGAATGCATGTTAATGATATTCTTAGAACACAGGTAGTGAATATGAGTGAAAAATGGGTTTATAAAGGAGAAAGAAAAAATTTTGACACTCTCATTCAGGTTAATGAACAACATAGAGTCTATGCATACATGAATGTACATGTGAATTGATAATACTAAGTGGAAAATGTGTGCATAAAAGTTGTGTGTGTGTGAAGAAATTAAAAAGATGATAGTGTGTACAAACATGGTGTGTGTGTGTGTGAAGAAAATAAGAAGTGAACAGTGTCTTACATGCACTCTTGTAAAAATTAACGATTTTTATTGTACATACATGGAATACACATACATGTGAGGAAATGAGGACATAAAAATATAATTGTCATGATACATGCATGAATGGCATACAATGTACATGTTTGTAGTGATTTGAAAATATTGTAAGCATTATTTGTTTTAGTTGATGTGATATTTTTCATTAAATTATGAAGAATAAAACCTATAAGTTATTGATAAAACTTCAATTGATCATTCTATTATAAGAGTGAGTTGAATTAGAAGTTTTATCTTCTACAATTCAAGAGAGTATATTGTACCAAATAGAATGAATTTTTGTTGACTATATTTAGTGGAATTCATAGATTTTTAATTGATGTGAGAAAGTGTAAAAGTGGTTTATTCTCAATGGATCAAAGAGAGAGATTAGTTTTTCATTGTAGTGGAATCTTGATATTCTTGTGATCTTTTTCATTGTGTTATGCCTTGTATTTATGAAACTTGGGTGGGATTCTAGTATAAATTACGAAAAGGTTCATACCTACCCACCATGATTTTAGGGTGATACCTAACCAACCCACTTGAAATTGGTGATTCACTCAAAGTATATAATGTGTGTCTCAGATCATCCCGAACATAGTAAGGACATAGTCACCCACATTAGAAGAAATCCTTGTAAAAATACTAAGTGTTGTGATTCATTTACATTCATTTTTGAATATGTTATAATTGTGTTTGTTAGCATGAAAGATCCATTCATTCTAATAAGTTCAAAGGTTAGAATTTAAAAATGGGGTAAGAGAAAAAAATGGAGAAAACTTGTGTACACTAATTCACCCCCCCCCCATCAATGTACATGCATGATCCATTGGTCACTTTAATCCTCATGTGTCATTGAATAAAATGACATTTCGCTACCATTTCCTCTACGAATCCTGGTCTCATCAACTTCCATTATCCTACTTAATTCCAAAATGATGGAGTTTGACACTGATTTTCATAAAATTACTAAAATGGGGCCTTATGTACACAATAATGAAAACTATTATTATAAAAAAAACTCAACCAAAGAAAGATGTTGATACCAACTTACCTAGTAATCCATTGAAAAATAATGTATCATATCTTCCAAGGTTTGAGTTGTTCTCTTTGACTATCTATATTATTGAGGATGAAAAGATGTGCAGAAATTTAATTTAGTTCCCAATGAATTATAAAGGCCTTTCTAAAAGTTAGAAGTGGGCCTAGGATAATGATCAGATACTAGAGAGGGTAACTCCATATAACATGGCTATCTCTTTAATATAAAACCACGAAAATTTATCTAGGGACAGAGAGTCTATAATTGGAAAAAAAGATCATATTTAGTTCTTCGATCAAAAATAACCTATACCACATTGTTAACTTGATAATTATTTTGTAATACCACTATGAAATCCATGGATATATTTTCACCTTTCCACTTTGGAATTGGAGAAGGCTGAATCATCCCCTTGAAAAACTATCATTCTTCTTTAACCTATTGATAAGTCAAAAACATCATGGTAAAGTCGACAATATATATTTTTATTCCATCCCACCATTAATAATCTGTAAGGTCTCTATACATATTATTGCTTATAGGATGAAATACAAATAGAGAACTATGAGATTTATATAAAAAATATTTCTCTAACTGTGAATCACAAGGCACACATAATCTCTTCCTAGATCTCAAAACACAACCCTTATCAATGTTAAATTCTGGAAACATACCATTTTTAATCAATTCTTCCTTTTTCTGTAACTCACAGTCTTCCTTCTATTCTATATTAATTATATCAAATAGATATGATTGCACTGATATGTGAAACAAAATAGAGGAATTTCCTGCACCAATAACATTCAATCCAAGATTCTTCAAATAATTTCCCAAAGGTTCATGTTCTAAATATATCATGGTTAATGTAGAATTACTTTTCAACTCAAAGAATCAACCACTTTATTTGATTTTATAGGATGGTAATGAATCTTTGAATCATAATCCTTGATTTACTCCAACCACCTTCTTTGTCTCATATTAAATTATTTCTGAGTAAATATATACTTATAACTTTTTTTATCAGTATATATTTCATATTTTACTCAATAAAAATGTTACCTCCAAATTTTTAAAGAAAACCCCATAATTACTAATTCATAATCATGTTTTGGGTAATTTAACTCCTGTGGTTTCAACTAATGTAAAGCATAATAAATTCTGATATCATTCTGCATTAGGACATAACCAAGTCCTTTCAGTGAAGCATCACTATAGATGAAAAATTCACCATTCCTAGAAGGAAAGTCCAAAACATGATAATTTACTAATATTATTTTCAATTCCGGAAAACAATCATCACATTATTTTGTCCAGGTAAGCATAACACATTTTCAAGTTAACTTAGTTAGTGGCATAGGTAATCACACAAATTTTTCAATGAACCTCCATTAATAGCCTACTAAACCAATAAAGATATGAATATAGGTTATATTTGTGGGTATTGGTAATTATTTAATAAGTATTTTTAATAGGATAAATAGTTATACCATCTTTAATAAAATGTGACCAAGGAAAGAAATTTTTTGAAACCAAAATTCACACTTTCTAAAATTCCTATACAGTATATTTTCATTATGTTTTGTAAAAAACCCCTTATTTCATGTTCCTATTTACTTTTGGAATATTGAAAAAAATCAATAAACATAGCCATACAATTATCAAATAAATCATGAAATATTCTATTCTTAAGATTCATGAATACAACAGGTTCATTAGTTAACCCAAATGTCATAACCAAAAATTCATAGTGCCCATATACACTCTGAAATATAGTATTTGGGATATATTCTTCATTTACTTTCAATTGATGGTGCACTAACCTCAAGTCAACCTTTGAAAAATATTTTTCTACCTAGAGATGATAAAAATATCATCAATATGAAGAAAATGATATTTTTTCTTAATATTGATGTTATTCAAGGATCAATAATCAGTGAAAAATCTCATTGAACCATATTTCCTTTTAACAAATAAGACAGGAGCACCCCATGGTGAAGTGTTAGGTCATATGAAACCATTATCTAATAAATACTTCAATTACCATTTCAACTCTAAAATTTCCATTTGAGCCATTCTATAAGGATGTTTTGAAATTGGATTTGAATTAGAAACTAATTAAATTGTAAATCCAAATTCTCGATCAGGTATAATACCAAGAAACTCATCAGGAAAAACATCTAGAAACTCATTTACCCCTGGGACATCATTAATCTAAATTTTTCCTTTTTTCAACAATATGTATAAGATAACATTTTTTCCATATTTTAATATTTTATCATCTTCTTGATATTCTATCAATGGTATGGGTTCATTATGGTACACAAATTGAAACAATTTATGTAAATAAAATTCATTATCTCTATGGTTTATCTTAGAATTGAAATCAAAAATCCAATCCATACACATAATAGTATCAATCTCTACAATAGGAAAAACAACAAGGTGTTCTGGTAAATTATTTCAAAAAATAATAATTCAGGAAGATTCTTTATAATTTATTTATTTTATATTTTTTCCCCATGTGTTTTTACTATAAGTTATGGATTCATTTGTAGAGGTAGAATTCCCAAATTACCAAAACAATTCTAATAATTGAAGGATCGGTATACCTAAAATCAATAAACACATTAGAAAAATCTATAAAAATAATAAGTTTACTTAATACCACTTAGTTTTATGGCTTAACATCTATTGAAATAGTTGAAAAGGGTTTTTACACACCCTTAAGTTTCAAATATTGTTGATTTTCCCCTGAGTGACTAAATTTGGACACACAATAGAAAAAAGACCCAACTCCTTATAGTTAAAGCTTCTCTCCATCAGCTTCTCATTATTTTTCTGATTATTTTCAGTGCGCTCATGAGAAATGTTCCCAAAAATTCAATATCTATACCACTTCCAAAAAATTTAAAGGCATTCTCTGGGATTATTTTTACAACACTTTTCCCAAAAAGGGAATTTTATTTTCTTACCTATAGATTTCTTTGATGAATTCCTTCACAATTCCTATCAACCTGACCACTTCATGTTCTTTCCATCATGAGGCACATGAATGTCATCAAACTCCATATCAACTTCTTTAGCACAACGAACAAGTTTCTCATAAATTTTAAAATATTGTAAAGAAAAATATATTTGTAAAAATGGTTTCAAACCAGAGTAAAATATATAAATTTTACTATCAAATTTCTAAATAAAAATTGGTACATACATGGAATTTCCTGTAAAATTGGTTTCATATATGGCCAAAAAATTGTTATCTTTCTTCCTCAGTTCTAAAAATTGTTTCTCCATGAGTTAAACAGTTTTATAAAAATATTTTTCAAGAAAAATACTCTTAAAATCATCCCATTAAAAAAATCATGATCATCCTTTTCTCTTGTATTATTAACCATAGACCACCATTAATCAGCGTTACCGTTCAAACAATAAATAGATTGGGTTATCTTTTATCATTCTGAACATCCCATGACATCAAATATCTTTTCAAGAGTTTTGATTGATCCTTAGGCTACCACTAGATTTCAGGTTCTACTGAAATTTGGAGGATATTGCCTCGTAAAATGATCTAACACTGACATATTTATCTTTGGTTTATCTAGTTTATCTCATGTGTGGATTCAACGACAATTTATATCATATTTCAACTGATCCATTACAGTGAAAAAACTATTCCGTCCTGATTCTAACTATCTCTGGATAATGATTTGGAAGGAGGTATTCCTCTGGATTCCTTCCCACCATAACCGCTATGTTTCCTCTATGGAAATCCATTCCTAAATAGACATATCATAGATGAATAAACATAGTAATCTTTAAATTCTATAACATTTTAACTTGTTCATAAGGTAAATTATTTCATGTTAAAGTGATTAATATTACCCTAACCACTAAAGTTATCTAAATTGAACTTTGATACCATCTATAAGTCCCCAACCTTAAACCTTACATAATCTTCCAGTTTAGTCAATAATTTAACTTCTTTCACATTAAGGATATTTTTAGTTTAGATTTTTAGAGAATTTAGTCATCATACAAACATATAATCACATTTTCATACAAAGTGGATACTACTAAAATAGTGTCCATTTATTCTAAAATATAAAACATTCAAAACCAAAAATGATTCTTTTTCATGAAAAATATTCATAACAATCAACTTGAATTCCTTTTTTATATTACCTATCCTTCTACCCTGTGAAAATCATTTTAAAGCATGGTATGATCACAAAAAGATTAGCAAGGGACATAAATAAAGAAATCATTAGTCCAGTGAAAACATGAAAAACATTAAAACCCATTTTCTTATAAACTCATTATCGTATATAGAAAAATAAGGTAAATTACTTGGGATAACATTACTATATCACTCTTACAGTCATCTATATATATGGAATAACCTTATGGTATACTTCCATATCATGAGTACCCAATGCATTAAAGAGCTATAATGGGGCTCACCCATCATATCTTGAGCTATAATGAGGATCATCCCATCATATATTGAGCTATAATGGGGATAAAACCATCATATCTTGAGATATAATTGGTTCAAACCATAAAAAACATTTTCATAACAACATATATTGATTTAAAATCCTTAAAACACTTTTAAACCCATGAGAAAAACAATTTCAGATATCAAAATACTCTTTTCTTTTAAATATCACTTTTACAAAATAAAAAGCGTGCACATAATAATGAATCAATTTTATTTTAAAAGAAATATAAAAATTTATAAATAAAACATTAAAGTAATAAATCATCTTTAAATATGGAGAAACCTCTAATTCCATATAAGTTAAAAAAAACATTCACTTTCACATTGTTAAAAGGAACATTAAATGATAGTTTTTAAAATAAAATAACTTAACCTGAGTCTGACTCCTCATGTACAACATTTTACCTCATGAATAATAAACTTAGGTTAATTATATACTTTCTTGATAACATTTTAATGTTCATTATTCCTTGTATATCACTTATTATCATGTTATAAAAATTACTTAATTATTTAATTTTATGTCATATGTTTTGTCAATATTTTGTACTTGAGTCCAAAATGACTTTGGTATGATATAAAAAGATAAAGTGGTCATAATTTCACCATCAAACTATTAAAGAAAACTATTTATTCTGCAACTATACTTTTAAATCAAACTATTTATTTATGGTTATGAAAAATTAACACGAGTTATAATCATGGAGATGGTAGGTCATACATACACATGAGTAACGCTTCCATTTTCAATGATCATTATGGAAAGAAGGTAATTAGTATTTTATGTTTTAATAATTATCATAATATCATAAATATAATATTAAAAATTTAAATATAGTTATATATATCATTAATGTGATCTGGTGATGAAAAACAAATCATATCGCTTCGTAGAGGTGATAGTTCGCAAGTACTCACGAACGATGTTATCATTTTTAAGTGCACAGAAATGTAATAATTTAAATGAGATATTATTATTTAATTAGGATAAATATTTAATTAATATCGTATATAAACATTAATTCCATCATTTTAACTATTCTTGAGAGACATTGATTGAATATGAATTATATGGTTTCATGTGGTGGTAGTCTGTTGTACACACGAAGGATTAATTATTTTCTCATTTGATGGAAATAAAGATGGATTTAGGTGATGATATTAATATAATAACATATATTTATATTTATTATAATCTATTTATTATTTTATCATGGTGGAAGAATATTTGAAAAAAATGGGAGAATAAATAAAATAGAAATAATTAAAAATGATACATTTCCTTCGGATAATCTCCTTTGATCAGCACCTTAACACCTCTATGGTGAGTGTTCTACCTAAACTGAGAGCTCTATAATGTGGGTATGGATTATAGGAAATTATTTGGGTATATATTTTATGATAAAAATAGGTTTTTAGGTGTAAATAGTAGATAAGAATGGGTTTCCCTTTATAGAAGAGGGGAGGGACACTCTTATAATTCTTAAAAATATTAAATTAATATAAATTAATTGTATATTTTAAATGGATAAAAATTGACTTATTTATAATTTATTATTTTTATTTTTATAAATCTATTCATATAATAAGAATTAAACAAGTTTTAATTATTTTTTAGTCCTTATATTTTTGTTTTAACCCTTATTTTACCGTTTTAATTCTTATCGTGATATCTTGTAATTTACACTTTGAGGATTAATAAAATTAATATAAAATGAAAAATACCATTAAATGAGTCATATATGAAATTTTAAGACTTCTCCCAATTATTTTTATAAATTTTATATTTTTATGAATTTTATATCATTTAATAAAATATTATTTATTTTAAAGTATCAATAATGTCAATTTTGACATTATTCATTACTTGACTTTTTAAAAATATCATAACAGTAAGATAAATTAGATAAATATCTCTAAAATATAACTAACATATCAAATTAATCTAAAAAATGATGTATGACATTAATCATCTAAAATTATATTTATTTTAGTATTTTTAATATCATTTAGTTGATATTTTTTTAATTAAACAATTACCACATCATCAATATATTAGCATTTAATTTAACTATTTATTTAATAAAAATTAAAAATAAATTTTCATTATAAATATAAAAATTTTATTTATAAAAATAGTATTTATAGTAAAATATATTCCCTATATAACAACTTATTAAAAATATTTCACTTGTTAAAAACAAAAGTGCGACAAAGTTGACTTTTCTTTGAATGTAAAATTATAAATGTCATACTCTCATTCTAGTGGATTCCAAAGGTTATAATTTTAGATCAACAATTATTTTGGACTTAAAAACTAATACAATGGAATTAAAAAAAATTAGGGTAATGTGATAATATTTATAATATTATTTTAACCTTTAATTGCCTGATTTACCCTTAACCGTGTAAATAAAAAATTACTAAAGTTACTATTCATAATGTATACAAATAAATGGAACCTATTTATTAAATTTATAACTTATGATTATAAATATGGAATCCATTTTTTTAAATTAAAAAAAATAAATTTATAAATTTATTATAAAATAATTTCATTGACAGAACCAGCAAACGGGTTTTTAAAGAAAAAACATTCAAAATTTCAAAATGTTTTAAAACCATATTTCAATGTGAATTTGATTAAAATTACCTTAATATTATTAAATGATAAAAAAATGATATAATTATACTTTAAATCCATTAAAATATATAATTAAACTCTATAAATAAATTTGATGAAAAATTAGTTTTCACTTAAAATGATGTATTTTTTCACTAGTCATCAAAACATGAAGCTTATCATAAAAATATTAAAAATTAAAAAAAATTAAATTTTTATATTATTATATCAAATAATAATTTTATTTTTTCAAATATAATTTATAAATTTGACAAAATTTTGTTTTAAAAATCACTACTCCATTAAAAGGTGATAAAACTACTTTTTTGAAAAATAATGTTTTTAACCATAAAACTACATTTATCATATATGATATTGAACATAGTGTATATTTTAATTAATATATAATTCTTAAATATTAATAAATATGAAAAAAAAATTATTATTATATCATTAACTGGGTTGTTAAAGAGACGCCCTAGACCCATACTCCTGTTTCTAGTGCTAAAAACAATTTCTTTGAACATCGTACTTGATACCCAGTGATATGATATAAACTAAGAATAAAATTATTTAAAATAATTTTCATAATTTATACATTACATCTCACAAGAATACAAAAATAAAAAGAATTAAATTTTACGTGACTTTGAGGACTAGCTAGATAAGAAACTTATTTTACAATACTTATTCACATTTCTCTATAATAAAAATATACTAGAATTATATTTTTACTCACTAAAGGTTATACACATCATCATAACCTAGGGAATAAAAATATAAAAAATGGGTGTGCTAAAATTATTTGTAAGTAAAAATCATCAATGTGTTTCCAAAGGGTTATATCATAATAACTTGGGGAAAACATGATCAGGGGAGAAATATATCACTAAAAGAACATGGGGAAAACATTTGTCCTTAAGACTTGATAGAAATACATTTAATCTCAATTTAACAAATATATACCATGGTATAAGAGTGTGGAATAATAAACATGGGTTATGGAGTATAATCATAGGCATAACATATGGAATAATAATAGGAATATGAAATAATAATATTATGAACAAGGTTAATATAAATTTGGTCCCGTCACAATCATGTAAAAAAATAAAAAATTTCCTCGTTCACAAAAAATTATATGAAAAAATTTATATGTTATCAATTCCACACACCAAAATGTGAAAACAAAATATATGTGATCATGTACATGATCTATCATATGAACAAAGATATATGTGATCAGGTCCATGAACCAACATTTGAACAAATCTATATGTGATCATGTATATATATCACCTTATGAACAATTCTATATGTGATCATGTCCATGAATAACCTTGGTATATCATGAAATATTAAAATTTAACCAATTTATTTGAGGTTGATATTTGACCCCAACCATAAATCCTTCATATATATGTCCTCTGAATGAAAACAATCATTCATCACATTATAAATAACCCATGGGAAGATAAATGGGTTTTCTAACATTTATAGATATTATCACTAAAATTGACCTCAAGAATGTGAATGGTTGATAAAAAATGAAATCACCCTAAAAATAGTATTTTATAAAAAAAATTATAGTGTTATTTAGGAAAATTAATTTCCATGGAAATAAATCCTTTTGAGATAAATAAGAAAATGATAGGGTAATAGTAAACTTTTTAATATTTTGAAATACCTTCATTGAAATCTCACATTGTAAAAAGATTAATATAAAATAATTTTATAAATAGGATAATGTAAATATGAATTTCACATGAGATAAAAAATAATTTGGTTTCCAAATATGAGGGAGAACATTGGTATGAGGAGAAAATATAAACATGTAATACAAAGAGCTTATTGGGAGATGATGGGAATTATTCTTAACATCGTCAACTTTTATGAAGAAAGAAATAAATTAACATCATTACACAAAAATATAAAATTAATTATAATGTCAATATAGAAAAAAAAAATTGTAAAACCATATTCAAAGAGGAAGAATTGTGACTCAAGATAAGAAGTTGACTCAAGGAAAAGCCGTTATAACTTCATTACCATTCGAATTGAAAAACCCATTAATGGTATAACAAGAGTTAGATTTTTATATCCTTTATATTTCAATAAAATTATGATAAATATTAATCTATTTTCAATATATACACCACAAAAATGAAATAATTTGTGAATATGAATCATATCTCAATGAATCAAAGTCGAGATGCAAAAACCCTTACCTTTTATTCCCTCTTAGTCGAATGTCCCCTAACCCCCTGTATAAAAAAATGATATCTTAATATCCTATTTAAAATAATAATTCATATATATATATAGCTTTTTATAAACTTAATTTATAATCATATATTAAAAATATATTAATTATTTATATTTTATGTTCATCGTCAGATGTTATTGGCTTCGATTGTTTGTCGAGTACTGGTTTGGTAATGGGGGTGTCGATTATTATTTATAAATTAAAATTTCATCATTCTGAAATCATTATAGTTACTATAATATAATTTTATAATGATTTATTATATTCTAATTTCATTTCATAAGTATTTTAATTATAATTCACAATGATGGAGTTAGTGGTGATCTTGTTTAGATAATTATTAATGAATAATGAGAGTTATTAATAATAAGTTAAATACTAATATAATATTTCCATAACCATAAAAAAATTCTCATTAATATCAAATAAAACTAGTATTTATGTTTACATATTCATCTATGATAGAAATTTATAGCATTTTTCAATTGTGTGGTTAAACTAACTAAAACATGAAAAAGCTATAATCTAAGGGTGAGTATAGTTAAGAAAGTGATTTTTTGGAATAATATCAATATTAGATAAGAATAATTATATTATTTAAATAATTTTAAGGTTTTTAATAATATTTTAAGAGGTTTTTATAAGGCAAAAATACTATGTGGAAAATGAAATATTTCACATTCGTGGAGGTAGTAGTCTGCACGTACGCACAAGTGGCGCATTCATTTCCCTAGAATATGAGGAAGATAGGGAATGGTATAAAATCTTATATTAATAATTTTACAAACATTATTAAATCCTTTAAATATAATTTTATAACCATTCATGTAAGGAGTGATGAAAAATAAATATCTCCATTAATTGAGGTGGTAGTCTACACGTATGCATAACGATGTCTTCATTTTTTGAATGGTATTAGAGGAAGGTATAAAATAGATATACCGTTATTATAATAAAATTTTAGAATATTAAATAAATTATTGTCATAATTATTTAATGGATATATTATGTTTTGGGGGTAAAAGAAGAAAATAATTAAGAGAGCTCGGCTGAGGACATTACATATCCCTTTGGATGTTCTCCCTTGGGTAACACCTTAAGGATCCTTATCTTGGTATTTCGGTAAGAAAAAGGATTCTATGACATGGGCATAGAACATAGAAGAGATTGTGCTATAGTTTTAGTAAAGATAAATCTTTGTAATGGGTGGAGAAATGTAGTTGAAGTGATCTCCTTCTATAAGTAAAGAAAATGGAATTTTTCTAAATACCTATTACTTTTTCAATTATAGAATGAAATTATTAAAGGATAAATGTCTCTAAAAGTGATAAATAATGAATTTTGGGGTGATATAAGGTTGATAATGTCTCTAAAAAAATTACACTTGTTTTAAACATGTTTCAAATTAATTAATTTTTACCCAAGTGATTTATATTTTATTAAAAATATATAGTTACCCATATAACCAAATTTTATTGTTATAAATCTAAATTTATGATCCATATAATATAATATAATTTATTATTAATATAAAATTTTCTTTTAAATTAAGACATTTAATATAATAAAAAATTTATAGAAAAATATTCCTTTCACAATTAAGTTTTTTTAAATGAGAAACAATATATTTGTATGTATTTTTTAATTTCATATAAAAATAATTATATAAAATATTAAGGTTTAAATTGTTAGAAAAAAAATTATACAGAATTAATAAACAATTATTTAAAAATAATGCTTTGATAATTATCATGGTCATTAATATTAATCATAGTAAATATACTATTATAACCAAAAATTAAATTCACATTATTAAATAATATAAAAATCTTATATAAAATATAAAATCCATTTTTTAAATTTAATTTATATAATTGATGAAAATGAAACTTTAATATAAGTAAAGAAATATAATTTTTAGAGTAAAATAATTCTTAAGATTTCAAAATATTAAACATGGGTTTTATAAATTCAACAGAGTAATATTTTTAAATGATTTATTTTAATTTATAAATATATAATTTTTATAGGGAAAAAAATTCAAAAACATTCAATTCATTCTTGTATTATGATAATTTCATAAAAGTGAAAGTACTAGCAAAAACGGTATTTTTTTACTATTCTCTTAAAAATCAATTATTTTAAAAAATCTCAAAAATCCATCCTAATATAATTTTAACATTTTTAATTAAAAAATTATTTTCATTTGAAAATATTAAAATTCTAAAAATTTTAAATTTATCTTTTAAATGAAAATAAAATATATAAATAAAAAAATTCATTAAAAATTACCCATTTAAAAACGTTAATTGTTCGTAATCCTATTTTTTGTACATTCTTAATTGATTACAATATTTTTATTTCCTAGAGGTTTTATTATTGTTAAAATTTCTTAATAATATTCATCTAATATGTCACAAATAATTTTAGGTCAATTTTTCATGTGAAAAAATCTATCGAACATATTATCATTTTAGAAAATAATATATTCCAAAATCTCAGGGTGTTACATTCTATCCCCTTAAATAAATTACATCCTCTCAATTTTAATTAATACTAAATAATAAAATAGTTAAGGGTTTCTATAACATATAAATGACTTGGTGTTTAATTTTTAATCCATTTTATACCTTATAATCCTATATAAGACTAGGAAACAAATTCCAAAATATGCTTATTTTAGAGTTTATAGAGGCATACCTTTCACAACTCCATTTTCAAGATCCTATTAATAACTAAATAATAAATCCAAAATGTATATGATACTATCTAATAAAATGGAAAAAAATGATCTTGTGAAAACTCAATCCTAATATCTCTTCTCAAATAACACCATCATTACAACATATGATACATTCATTTCAACTTTGGAATAATTGGATCAACCAATCACTCCTTCAATTTAACCTAGGATGATTGTGGACATATTTATATTTGGTTTTATAACTAAAATCATCCCTGAATTCCAATATATTTAAATCCTTTATAATATTTTGTAAAGGTAAGGAGAATTAACCAAATCATATCCCTTAGGAGTTTCTAGAAAATTTTTTAGTCTTAGGACCACTCATCATGAACCGAGTGAGGATTGTGTTTATACTCTACCATTATTTTTTCATATTGATTACCCCTAGGTTCATATTTTCTACAAATGCATCCGCTTTACAATATCAATATAGGGATTTATTTTCTAGTAAAACCATATAATCAAAACTTTACAAAAAATCTAGGATGTTATCCTTTAGATAGAATAATCCCTAGGGTTTCACTAAAGTTCTATTATCTTAATCACCAAAAAACGAAACTAGTCCTCACAAATAACTAAACCCAACAATGATATCAATTAAGCCTCCACAAACCCACACTCTAAGGTCTGGTGTTAAATACACTTTATTTAAACATTTTCTTTGATACCAAGTGAGATGGGCTAAGATAAAACAAAATTTATTTTACATAATTTCTATAAGTTAAACATTACATCTCATAATAATTGCACAATCCCAGTGAAAAAAGGTTTAGTGTCTTTGAGGACTAGCTACGTAAGAAAATTATTTTACAATACTTCTAAACATTTCCCTATAATCAAACCACACTATACTCCCTTCTAGACTCCTTAAAGGTTATACTCATATTCATAACTTGGGAAATGGAAACATACTAAAGGGGTGTGATCAAATTATTAGTATGAAAAAACACATCAATATGTCAACAAAGGGTTATATTATAAGAATATGGGGAAAACATGAGTAGGGGATAAATATCCCATTAAAAGAACATTGAGAAATAAGATTTATCCATAATACCTGATAGAAATACATGCAATATCAATTGATCAAACATGTAGCATTAAATAAGTATGTTAGATAATAAATGTGAGCTATGAAGCGTATTCTTAGGAATAAAAATATAGCATAAACATCGGCATAGGAAATCATAATATTGTGATCAAGGATAAGAAAAATCATGCCCTGGAACAATATTATGAACAAAGAAAATATGATCATGTCTACACACAATCATTTGAATAAATATATATTTGATCATGTTCATGCACCATCATGTGATAAAATATATATGTGATCATTTCCATGAACTATAATGTGAGAAAAAATATATATGATCATGTCCACGAACCATCATTTTAACAAAGATATATACGATCATGTGCACACACTATCATGTGAACAAATCTATATGTGATCATGTACATGCACAACCTTATTATCTCTTGATATACAAAAAATTAACTAATGAATTGGTGGTTAATATAGGACCTCACCCAACAATCATCAATACATATGTGTGATAATTGAAAATAATCATTCATCACATCATAAATAACCCTTGGAAGAAAAAATATATCTCATAACATTTTCATATGGTATCACCAAAATCAACCTCAAGAATGTAAATTATTGATAATAAAAAATAAAATCACCTAAAAATATTATTTTATAATAAAATTTATAGGGTGATTCATGAAATTTAATTTCCAATTAAACAAATCCTTTTGAGATAAATAGTAAAATGGTAGTGAAACTGTAAAATAGTTTTTAGAAAACTTTATTAATATTTTCATAAAACAAGAAGTTACATATCACATTAAAAATACATTTAAACAAAAAGTGTCCCTTCAAAATACAAAAATGTTAAAAGTAATATGGAGTGTAAGATAAAGCATTTGATTATGAATCTCGGATTATCTTTTTAATATTTTAGAAATAACATTGTTGAAATACCACGTTATAAAAAGAGTAAAAACACTTTTTCAAAGATTAAAATGGAAATATTATGTTCACATGAGATAACACATAATTAGGTTTCCAAATATAAATGATAAAATTCTTGAAAAGATAAAATCTAGATATTGAAAAAAGTTCTTGTTTGGAGAGGATGTAAATTATTCTTAATATCATAAACTATTATGAAGAAAAAAATCCATTAATTTAATTCTTCAAAAAATAATGAGTAATGGATTTATAAAATCATTATAGAATAAAATAAATCAATCTTGTAAAAACTTATTCAAAGATTAATAATTATGACTCAATAAAAAAGATTAGTCAAGAAAACCCCTTAAAACTTTGCTATCATTCGAATTGAAAAACCCATGAAAGGTAGAATATGATATGGACTTATAAATTCGTTATATTTCATGATAATTATGATAAAAATAAATAAATATCCAATATATCAACTATAAAAAGGAAATAAATGGTTCTTGTAAATCATATCTCAATGAAGAAAAATTGAGATGCAAAAACCGTTCCCTTTTATTCCCTCTTAGTCGAGCACGCTATATCCTCTATTATAAAAAATATATATTAATAATCTATTTTATAAAATTATTAATACCAAAAAAAATTATAAAATTCATTTGTAATTATCTATTACAAATATATTTTTTAGTTATATTTTATTTTCATCATTGGATTTTATTTGATTTGATTTTTTGTTTTGTACTAGTTTTTCAATGGCAGTGTCAATTATTGTTTATAGAATAAAATGTCATTATTTTTAGATAAATTTAGGTACTTTAATATATTTTTTATTACTATTTGTAATTTTTTGATTTAATTTCATAATTATTTTAGTTATGTTTCATGGTGACGAAGTTGATGGTGATCTTATTTAAGTATTTTTAATAAATAATTATTGGTATTAATAATAAGTTATATATTAATATAATCTTTCCATAAAAATAAACCAATTTACTAATTAATTTATAATAACACCATTATTTATGTTTTAATAGTCATCCATGAAATAAATTTATTTCATTGATCAAGTGGGTGTTTAAAATGAACCAAACAAGAACAAGCTATAACTGATGGGTGAGTGCGGTTAAAAATATGACTCTTGTGACATAATATCATTATTATATAAGAATAATTATATTATTTAGATATTTTTAAATTTTTGAATAATATTTTTAGAGTTTTATAAGTAATAAAATACTATATGTAAAACGAAATACAACACTTTCGTTGAGATAGTAGTCCAATCTTACACATGGGTGATGTGTTCATTTATATAGAATATGAGAAAAATAGGGAATGGTTTATAATATCGTAATATTAATCATGTTATGAATATCATATTAATCCTTTAAATATAATTTTATAACCATCTTTGTAAGGTATTTATAAAAAATCAATCACATCATTCATGGAGGTAGTAGTCTACACATATACATACGTCTTTATTTTTTGAATGCTTTTAGAGGAAGGTATAAAATAGATATTACACAATTAAAATGACATTTAAAAATATTAAAAAAATGATTTTATCATACATTATTGTATATAATATGTTTTAGGGGTAGAAGAAGAAAATAATTAAGAGACCTCAGTTGAGAACTTTACTTATCCCTTTGGATGTTCACCCTTGGGTAACACATTAAAGCTCCTTAGCTTGATATTTTGAAAAGAAAAAGGACTCTAGGATGTGTTTATATAGTTTATTAGAGACTATGTGAGAGTTTTGGTTTAGATAAATCTTTATAATGGCTGGAAAAATGTGGTGGAAATGATCTCCTTTTATAAGTGATGAAATTAGAATTTTTATAAACACCAATTTTTTTCCAATGATTAAATGATATTATTCAAGGGTTAATGGGTCCAAAATAGAAAAATAATGAATTTTGGGGTAATTTATTGTCAATAAAGTTATAACCATTCATTTTCAAACACATTCGAAACATGTTTCAAGTCTGTTACCACTATTGTTTACGTTTTACAATTTTGATTTTTAACTTGGTAACTAGTTTTTATCCAAAAACTTTATATATTATTAAAAATATAAGGTATTACCTATTATAAAATATTTATGTTATAAAACATAATTTAAAATCTATATAATCTAATTAAATTTCTAAATAAGATAAAATTAACTATTAAATTAAATATTTAATATTTAAAAAATATATTTTGTAGAAAAATAATATTTTCACCATTAAGTTTTCTTAATATTATAAAACATTAATTACTAATTAAAGGTGTGATAATATATTTTTATATAATTTTAAACATCATATAAAATTAATTATTTAAAACATGTCAATTTAATTTCTTAGATAAATATTAAAAAAACTAATAAAACAATTATTTGAAAATAACTCTTTGACCATTATCATGGTCATTAACTTTAATATTAGTAATCATAATTTTATGGATAAAAATAAAATTGGAATTATTAAATAATATAAAAATATTTATCTGAAATATGATATATATTTTTAGATTTAATGTAACATTTTTTTACCTTCTTTCAGGCACTCCTTGACTCTCGTTTTGATTCCCTATTTTATTTGGGTGTGTTTCGGGCCATTTGGGGATAGAGATAATTTATCCAAGGAAAATAACCTAAAATTCAGAAATATATGTTTTTTTAATTAAAGGACTCTAGGTATAAATGTGTCTAATGCTTTAAAAGGGGTGTTTCTTTAGGTTTAGAGGTTGTCAGATATTTTTTGGGAATTTTCTATAGGAATTGGCTCTATACTATCTCCATGATAGATTCATGTCATGATTATAATTCATGATGTGAATCCATCACTCAGTAGAAGCCATGAAATAGTTTTAGGTGGTGAAATATATACAAATCATGAATTGTTTTAATTAATTAAAATTTTCAAGAGTAGTATTTTTAACCTGAGCTAATGCCTTTTTGGGTATATACTGCACTCAAGATATTCATGCCTTGAATTACATGTTCCCTATTTGGTTTTGGTTTATTCACCCTAAAATCACTTCATTAAATTTTTAGAATCTTCCCACAAACCCAAAGGGATACCCTAAGTGATTTTTTAATGGTGTGTCCCCTTTTATATGTCTCATTTTGGGGTTTGATCCCCGATGAGTTTCTCTGTTATGGTTTTCCCCTCATCTCTACTACCATTCTTTGGTAGTAGTGTGATATCTTGTTTAAAAATCGAATAAATGTTTGATCAAGATGATTAGTGATTTATGATTTCTTTTTTGATATCCCTCACCTTTTTTTTCATTGGTGTTTCTTTTTTGCAGGTGTTCATTTGATCACTGATTAAAGTTAGGTGGTTCTATATTCTTTTTCCCTATAATTGAAACCATAAATTTCTTTATTTATTTGAAATGGGTTTTTAAAAGATTTAAAAACCCAAATTTCATATTATTGTTGTATGATTTATAATATTTCATGGAAATTGAGAATAAATCCCCAATTTGAATGTAATTGAATTTTTTTGGTAGATTTGATTAAATTGATGGCTGATTTTCGAATTTATTTGATAAAATGATTTTATATTGAACCTTGTGAAAATATATTAAATTGAAATGATTTAATAAGTTATAAATTTGTGAAAACATATTATTTGGTTTTAAAATGATAAATGTAGGTTAAAAACTGAAATATTTGTTAATTTTATTTTGAACAAATTTGAAATGATTGAATTTACCATGACTAATTGATTGATTGATTGACTTAATAACATGTGAGTCTTGGTATTTAGTGGTTAATTAGGACAATAACACAAGGATTTAACCCCCAAGAACTAGATTGATGATGTAAACACAGATATAAACTAACTGTGGTAGGATTTTCCCTGATGGGGAGTTGAGTCCTAATGGCCTTAGTCATGGGAAATGTGCACAAATTGAGACAAGATCATTGATTTAGTATTTTCAGGATCTTATTTATAGAAAATAACATACCATATGAATTATTACATGATATTGTGATATGTTTTATTTTATGATTAGATTCAATTGATTATTGAACTATTTTATTCATGTAAATGTTTTTATATAAATGTTTTATATAAAATATTCATTTATTACTATTTTAATATATCTTCCATATATTTATTATGAAATCATTTTTTCTATAAAATATATAAATGTAGTAAAATTCAATGTTTTATTTAAATTTAAATTTCAATTGGTTTAATTATTATAAAATTGATTATGGAACACTTGGTGATTCCCTACAGAAATTTATAGCTCACACTATACATTTTCCTTCATAAATTTCTAGATTGTCTCATGCCAGGTCCATAGAAAGGAAAAATACACTTGGAGGTGGTGTATGTTCGTGATCCATAAGACCTAAAGTGATGAAAGTGACCATTGGATATTTGATCTGCCTGTTACATAGGATATTTAAATGCTCTTACCTTGGAATATGTAGTGTATTTTGATGATTTAATATTTGGTTATTGTTTTACCTAGTTGTTTCTAGTAATTTTAAGTGTTGAGTATTCAGACTTATATATTTTTTCTTTAGATATTTTGTGGCAAAATCATTCCCTATCTATTATGGTATGATTTTGAGTGCAATTCACAAATCCATGGGGATCGGGAATGCCCTTTGGGACATATCAGAGTTAGATTGTGTATCTAGGTACTAGGGAATCTTGTATAGTTTGTGACAAAGTAGTTTTAGTGGTGCTGGTTGCACACCCATCCTTCATTTTAGTATACATTTGGGTTTTCCTGGTAGATAGGATGTAGGATTGATGGGACTTGGGAGGTAGTTTTGAGTAATTTTTTTGGCCAACTCTCATCGTAATGAGCCTTATGTCACCATGGGTGTTTGGGAAAAGTGTATTTTAAGGAAAAATTTGCTCTATTTTCTTATATTTTACTTAATTATGATCTGATAATATTGAAATCCCAATCATGAATTCTTCTTCACGGAAGTGATGTTCTTGTGACTCTTCTTAGAGTTGATAAACTATGTATCCTTTTGGATGCTTTCAGTTTTATCTATTGATGTTGTGTTGAATCAAAACTCTGAGGAGACATTTGAATATAAAGTGGGAGGAAGCTATTGTTGAACCATAATAGGTGAATCCTCTAGTGGACCATAATCTTTTTAATATTGTTTTGTGTGTTATCCAAGCTCTTAGACCAGTACCTGTACATGTTTCTTTTCAGGCTCAGGTAGTGGAACCTTGAAGGGATGAATCAAGAGATCATGATCATGATTTTATTAATCATAAACCACCATATTTACAATGTTTTAATATTCCTCAATAGGATAAGGTTTATTTGAATAGGATAGATCTTATTTTTGAGTTCTTCAAAATTCCTTATTCAATTAAATTAAAATGTACATCCTTGAAGATTGTGGGGCCTAGTAAGAGATAGTGGGATTATATGGTGATACAAAAGAATCATGAGGGTTTCGAGTTGAAGGAATTTATATTTATTTTCACTAATTAGTTATATTTATATTTGATGGTATTGGTGAATTCTATAGAGTTTTTTAACCTCCGGTAGTTTGACAAGACCGTGACATAGTATGTGAACCATTTTTTTAAGATTTTCCATTTTTAACCTGAGGTTATATAAAATAAAAAATATGAGGGGTCAATGGTTCGAGATGGGTATATGAATATATATCCAATAATATATTTTCTTACTTAATATAACTTTTTATGTTGATATTCTGGATAGAGGATTGATGGTTAAGCTTGACCTGGAAAGTAATTCAGGGTTTATGGGAGTTCCTTTTTCTCCCATTGGTAGTTCTGTGAGTTATTTTAAATAAATGATAAATAATGATGAGTATCATGGTGGTTCACGACAGAATTCATTGTCTAAACCTCCTACATCACCTTTTAGAGGTCCAATGACTTACTTTAATTTTGGAAAGGTTGGGCATTCAAAATAGGTTTTCACTAAGGCAGAAAAGATATGTAGTTCTTATGGTCTCACAAAACAACTATAGAATTTATTCCATTTCTTCTCTACTCCACATAGTGATATATTCTCATCAACATAAAAAATTATTGAGTTACAGTAAGATTATTTAGAAACTAATGCATTCTAGCCATAGGCCTCTGGAATGAAGCTTCTTCAGCCAGTGGAAGAGTCTCTAGAGGAAGTTGATGCGGGTCTAGAAATTTTGAAAGGTACCATAACTATAAATTCATATTTAGTGACTGGTTTATTTGTAACTAGTGAAACTCACTTATTTATATCAACCCATGTTGTGAATTTTCTAAACCTCATAACATATATTTTATCTTATGTGATAGATATTACTATGAACCTCAAAACAAATAGAGAGAAGGGTCTTATATATACTAGTTGTGTATTCTCTCTCTCAAAGAGTGATATTACCTAGAATTTTATGGTTCTCAACATGAAACCTCTGGAAATCATTTTTAGGATCGATTAGATGATTTCTCAAAAGGCCCAGTTTGACTGTTACCTTTGGTGGGTCTTCTTTATTACACTAGATGGTGTGTTCTATGTTTTTTAGGGAAAATGGAACCCAATGTGGAATAGAGCCCGAACTTCTTTTATAAATTTGGGTGAGATAATATCTATGTTTTTAACTTGGATAAATAATCACTAATTATTATCTCCCTCTAGTTATCAATAAGTTTCTTGATGTTATTTCTTTTTATTTTTACAGATTTCCACTCGAAAGAGAGGTGGAATTTTCTATTGATTTATTACCTGGTAATCAATCAGTGCGTATTCCTTCTTACCATATGGAACTAGAGGAGTTTAAAGAGTTAAAATATATTATTTTAATGATCTAATATATTTATTATAACCTATTGTGGGTAACTTAGAAAAAAAATTGAACCTAATAAAATTAAAAAATGAGGGGACTTGAGTTGTCTTCTAAGAAGACAGTGTTGTGGGTGTGTTAAAATCTTATTTTTTGGGTTTAAAATTGTAAAAAATAGTGGCTATAATTGGTTATTTTTAATATAGATTCAAATAGAAGTGGTATTTCCTTGGATAATACCCTCATTATCCTATTGAATCATTATTAAATTTTTCACAAATCATCCTCTAACCAATTGAAATTTGATTGATTACTTTTATCATGTTATTTTAGTTCAGATAGACAAATATAATGATCGTTTTATTCCCTACGCTTTCTTAGCCTTGGGATTGGATACCTATATTCACCCTTTAATTCACCCACTACATGATACAACATGTAGTTAATAAAATCCATGTGGCTTTTTTGTGCAATGTCGATAATAAGTATAAGAAAGTAAAAGCTAAAACATTAAGAAACCTCTATTGATAAAAACCATTGGGATCCATATAGAAGTTATTATAAACATTGAATGATCATAATTCATCATAGGGGTAAATGAGGGGTTTCTCCTTGCCTGACCAAAATTGTCTTATTATGCCGTCATCCAAGTTTTAACAATGGGTAATGAAAATAAAATGATAGTTGAGGTTAGTAATGAGTGAGTGGAGTCTTTAAGAGTGAGCTAGTCCCCCCCACTTTCCAGTATAGTGAATTCCATTTATAGAATATATTTTTTCCATAAACATGTGCTTCACTCCTTGTGATTAGTATTAAATTCTTTAGGAAATTCTTTAATCTTCAATGTATTGAACATGGAGTAGGTTTACTTTAGGTTGGATGATTAGCACATGTCTAGCATCAAGGATCTGGAAGAATTTTTTAAGGCACCAATGCTCCTCCCACTATAATGACCCAAAAATTTATCCGTGGAATTTCCCTTATTATAATTATTTAATAAAACAAATAAATCAAAAAGATACCCCAATAAAAAATAATTCCCATAAATGAATAATGAAATAAGTGAAATTTATAGAAATTAAGAAACTTATACCGATGGTATAGTAACCTGGCCGTTGTAATAGTAACATGACCATTAGGAATAGTAATATACCTAACAGAATAGTAAAGTTACCTATGAATGTATAAATAAAATTTAGGCAACTTATAAATGAAAATATGGTATAATTATATCATATTATAAGTAAATAAATGTTTTAAAATGATAAATTAATTGTTGGTATTTTTGGGAAACGTAAATGTTTATTTAAAATTTTTAATTAATATAATGATTTAAAATAATTTTTTTTATAAAATATATTACTAAATTAATATTTTCTATAATTATAAATATAATATAATTTTATGAGACCTTAATTATTTTTTCAATGTGTTTAAAATTGGTTATAATATTAAAATCAGTATTTATTGAATAAATGATGATTTTAATTAAAAATAAAATTTCTCATATTTAGAAAATTATTTTCAAAAAATGGAGTCCATTTATTAATTATGTATATTGAAAAATGGTTAGGGTGAATTTTGGGTATTTTTCTAAAATGGTTTAATTTTTGGTGAATAGAGAAATACAATAATTTAAGATATAAGATAAATATAAGAATTGTTGAGTCATTATTGATGTATGGGCGATGTAAGAATTTTTATCTAGAACTATCCTTCTTTATATAATGTATTTATTCATTTTTTTATAAACACTATTAATAGTCTTGATACAAAATAATAAACTAATGAATAAAATGATCAAAAAATACAGCTCTTCTACCCAGTAAATACCACCCCTCACCACCTCTTCTCCTCACACATTCTAAGCCTTGTATCTTGTCTAAATTCTACCCCACTCCCTCCCCAATCCTCTTCCCTGCATCCAAGGGCTTCTGGTCTTAACAAAATACCAAACCCAAGTGTTTTAAAATGGTTCTCAAGGAGACAACATTCAAGAGGTAGAATCCTCAATCCCTCTATTTTAATTTATTTTATTTTCTTATCCTATCCTTACCATCCCTATCCAAAGTGGAATGATAACACTAATATCTTATATATAATATAATTTTATTTAATTTTTATAAAATATACATCATCAAATCTCTTCTCTTATCCTTTTATTCAACAAATGAATACAACATCTATGACGTGTCGATTAATTGCCTTCGTGGATAATGAGTTTTCATTTTCCATTACCACCTTCAAGTCTGGTCATAAAACCATTATTATAGTTAAATAATATTTTAATATACATGTTATAAGTTATATCATGTTCTAGAACCAATAAATAAAGATAATATTAAATAAAATTATACAATCTCATGATGGTCGTAAAAACCAGCAAAATAAAATAAAAAAAATTATTGACATTTTATCTAATGAATCATCCCCATAGAATATACTAAAATGATAAATGAGACCATTTAAAATTCATTAATTTAATTAATACAAAATAATTTCAATTCTAGAGAATTTATTCCCAGTTTACAAGAACTCCAATATTTTTAATCAATGGAACCAACCATAAACCATGAAATGAACACTCTCAGAATGAAGACATTGAACTATATAACTCCTCAAAATGGTCATAAAAAACTTAAAAAAATTATAATAAATCCAATAAATTTATAATAGGTTTTTTATTTATTAATTAAGTAATCTAATTTTATTATTTAGTATATTAAGTGAAAGTGCAGAATGCATCCGTACATAAGGTAAGGGGATTCTCGAACCCAACTCCCTTTATTTGGGTTATTCTTCTTTCATGAAAATTTTCAGTGTGGATATTTTTTAATATTCCTAAAGCATAATTTCATTATTATTACCTTTTATTTTGAGGATATATATGTTTCCAATTATATTTTATGAAAAATAAATAAAATCCAAAAGAACTCTACTTTTCAATTCACATCTTGACTCCTCTTGAGATTATTTCTTCTTCACTCATGTGTGATGATTTATACACCAATTATGTTTGTTCCTTTTCCATTTTTTAACCCCCAAAGTTAATTCATGAATTTATTATTTAATAAATCCTTATGAAACCCATTCTTTTTAGGGGTTATTTCTTGTTTACAATTGTAATACATTCTCTATGGAATGCATGATTCCGTAAATGTTATGATGTGACAGGTGGGTTTGGAATTATATAACCTTCCAATGCATTGGGTAATATGATATATCTTATGATATAATTTTTATTATTCATGATCATGATTATATCTTGGTTCATAATGAAGACGTTATGATTATTCACAAATTTTATGCATGAACATGATTCTAGCTTTGTTCACAACTATCTGTGGTATTTAACCAATAAGGCATGATGATTTATTTTTATGCATTTCCAAATTTCATGAATTTATCTAATTCTTCCTATCATGATTATGATTATGATCTTATGTATATTTTATGATGATAATTATTACTCCCACCTGTGTTATATTGATTCATATCCTCTTCTATCCTCTTACTGGTATTTTAGCTCAGCCCTTCTCTTTGATGTATATCTTCAGGTGACTACATGTACTAAAGAGAATGTGATCTTTAAAGTGATAAAGAAGAAGATTTTAAATAAATTTTTATGTTCTATTATTTTTCAAGTTATATGTGTGCCTAATTTTCCCAAGACACTAAAACTTTGGATCCTGGTTTTGTAACGCTGTTATGTTTATATTTTAAATTATGTAATAGTTGTATAAGAAAAAGTAGGGTCTATATACCCATAATCACATTCAGTGTCCTTTTTATGATGGATTGATGTGTTTCTTTATATCATAGTACATATCCTTATTTTTCATATATGAATTTTATGGGTAAAATGGGATTGGGTTGTAGTTAATGGGCCTTTTTTATTTACTTATTCCTATGAATTATCATTTTTACCAATGAAACATCATAACCTATCAGTGTATTTAACCCTGATGTTCCATCATTGGATGATGAATTCCAACCATCTCTTATCAGTGGAGCTTCATTTCTCAGTAGGATGTATTCTAATGTAGATTTCTTACCTCAGGCTTAAAAATTTCACCTTTGGGTGGTTCTATTTAATGATGTAGGTAGATTCTCAATATCTTTAGATAGTACAAACTTTTATTTTGATGTCACTCCCCTATTTTCTTTAGCTTCTCAGGGGTGATTGGTCCATCTTCATGTGTCTCTATTAATGACAGGTAGAAATCTCTTTTGTAACTGAGTGTAATGTAAAATATTTCTTAAAGGTGGCGCAAGTAGGATGGATTCACTTATGGAAAATAGGCTGGATATTAACCTTAGTCAATGTAGAGCCCGTATTGGATTAGTTTACATCCATAAATCTCCTCAAAAAAATGGTTTCACTCCATCATCGATCCAAATTCACGTGTTTTACTAGAAGTTGGTTCAACTCAAGAAGGCATCATCCTTCTTTTTTCATGATGGTGGTAAATAAGTGTTGGTGGTGACTTTTGGAGCAACACCCATCCTCTGGATCATCTTCAAGCTTCATTCAAAAGATATCTATTTTTTTAGGAGAAGTGGAGGCTAGGAATCAGTTGATGGTTAAAGGTACTGGGGTCATATCAGAAGCTGGTGGGTTGGGTATTTTAAAAGAAATTATTCATCTAGACAATTATATTTTTCATATCTGAAGATCTGATTCCAGGTACAGTCATAGGTTCTTGCTTATTTAATCATTGCACTAAAAAAATTGAAAATATACATTTTTCAGATCTGAAGCTGAGATCAACATATGCTTGTCATCGGTGATCATTTCTTAAATTATTCATGGAGATATCCCTCTAGATCATCCACACATGCTTCAAAAATCCATGGGATCGTCGATCATCAAATTCTAGGTGCTAGCATGGTGATTTGACAATGTATTTGACGTCTTGATGATCACTGTGATCCTCTACCTTCAATCCTTGAAGTCATTCTTAGATCGGCACTCAAAAAGAGTCTTTATCTCTCTAGAAGGTGGTAGGAGAGAGAATATCTCATTTTTGGTGAATTAATATCACAAAAGAAATTCTACTCTATTGCTTATATAGTGGGAGTCAGAAGTACCCGGATGGGTTCCCAACCCCCAGAAAAATATCACCCACTAAATAAGTCGTAAATAAATAATATTGATGAAATAAACTGTATCAAAATATTATTTATTATTTTATCACATAACTATAATATATATAAATATTATGTCATAAAATCTCAAGTAATTTAACTTGACTCATCATTCCCACTTAATATTAAATGAACCTATAATATTAAAATAATATTCATTCGATAAATATTATTCCTCGTATTTACTTAACAAGTAAATACATTTAATAAATAAATTCCATGAAAATTATTCATTACATGAATAATATGAATTTATTTATCGGGGATCGATAACTTGAACACTAGGAACCTATAGTGGGGCTTACCATTTCCAATATACTTATTCAACTGAATTGGGAGGATTCTTAATTATACTTTTGTGTATCACCTTCTAAGTCCTTATCTCGAGAGAAACGAGTAAAATCCATAGACCAAGAGAGGATTATAACATCCCATTAAGTCACCTAAAGAGATAAGTAATGTCATATAAATTAAAACCAACCTACAAACACGCATTGTGTCCTATAATCTCTTTGTATTTAGATATCTCATAAAGCAGGACGCACACTTGTGTCATCACCCTTTTCTTTCTTTATTATTTGTTTATCTAACCAGATGGATTTACCTTTCAACTACATTGGTTGAGTATTTATTAATATACTACCATCCTAATCAACAAGGCCCTAGATATATTACTTCCACAACCCTAAAGTTACAAATCCTTTCTTGATCATTTAATCAATGTCATACCACCAATGACACACCCAATACAAGATACCTTGACACAAAATCAATATCATGGTTTTTTTCTTTTCATCAAAGTAAATGATCAAATGGAATGCATTGATAATGATATCATGTCAAGAGACCAGTACACATGTCTATAGATAGGAACAACCAATGACACCCAAAACATGTAGTGTTCCCATTGGTGGCTATGTCCTCATAATCTCACTACTAAAGATCACCAAGTGTGAAATTCAGGAGAAGAATTATTAAGGCTTAGGAGCCACCATAAACTGATATCCAAACATCTACTATGTCTAGTCAGTAAGAAATTTCTAGACTATAGGATATTTGTTTAAGATTAATTTCATGGTATCTCAAGGTTCTCATTATAGCCTAGAATCTGTTATAAACTTTTTATTTGACAATTAATCTATTGAAATTACCATTAAATAGTGGATGTAGAAATATCTACACTATAATGGTAAGAATACATCATGTATATCTAACAGTATACATGATATGGTAATCAAAAGTACTATTCATGTTGGGTCTAGGGAACCCACTATTACAACACTCCCAATTTCACTAGTTCAAACTTTATAGCATTTTTTATTAGCTCTTACATGATAAATATCATGTTTCTACTGAGTAACAGATTTATTATCTGGTTCTACCATGTTTACACCACATATCTATTTGGTAATATGCGACCTAATCTCCTAGAGTAAAACTTCTCAATAGATGGTACCCCTAAGTATATCCCTTTTTTCCACTGTCAAAACTTGACATCTTCTGTAGTACCAGTAATAGAATTATCATAATGATAAAACATTACATGGTATGTGTGATTCAATGAACTGGAAAAAATCATTGCATTTAATAACTGATTCTTAGTTTCCATAGAAGCTTCAACCTACTCGGTTTTGTAGGTATGGATACCACTATATTTTATGATCTGTCCTAACTCAACACCTTATCTTAACTATGATACAGGATCAAATTGATCTAAATGGAGACTATTTTATGTCCCTTAAAAACTAGTATCCCTTCTTCTTCACAGAATTGGGGAATATCATTTGTATTTTCCAAAGTAAAATCAAACATATATGACTGCTTTACCCACAGTACTCCCAGATTTAACTGATATTTTCCTACTATAATCTTTATTATGGAAATATCATGTTTTTTACATATCATAGAATATGTGATTGATCCATTACCAAATCATACGAAACCTAAGATACCACTTAATCTCATCCTATGAATTTTCATGTTTACTTGGATAGATTTATGCCATGTGAAACTAGAAACAATTATTCTCTTGAATTTTTCTAACTTGTATTTTTCAATATTGTGTCACTATATATATGATTGACTAGGTCCAAGAACCCATTAGATTTACCTTAGTAGATCTTTCTCCCTAGAAATTTGGTTTCTACTTTAATTCATTCATGGTAGAATTACTTTTATCCTCATCTAAACTAACTGTAAGAACAATATCTATTTTTCATATGTTACTTAACATATTTATCTTGAAAATATTTGATGATCCCACTAACCTCTAGTAGAAACATGGAAAATATTTATTCCAAGTTAATGTTCTATGATCTTATTTGTTAATTCAATACTAAACTATATTTAAGTAACTTGAAACCTCTATTAATATTTTATGGAATGACTATCCCTTTCTGGTTGCATCATATAGACACCTTCCACGATTGGTGGTCGCGATATCCAATGCTTGATAAAATGATCATAGAATGTAGCTATGATAAGTAAAATTCTAAAAAAATTAGGTATAACGACTTGGTATTACCAATAAAGACTTATTACTACCAAAATTGTACCATCCATGTATCAAATCACTTGAATACCCACTATAGTATTCAATTTATAAGACTGTTTACACTTTGATACATGGAATCCATTATTGAATTTTAATTGACCTTGTCAATTTTATAATGTTTCCATATTCTTCCTACTTGTAGGAATTATTGTTCACAATTAATAATTTATCACCGGTCAAGGTGAATATAATACCATCACTATGGTTTTAACCTTCTTACATAGTATGTTTCTCTAGATTATCCTTGTTCCACATACACTTTTGGAACATGTTCATATGCTGACTACATGTTCATCTCTAGAATTAACTAAACCCAAGTTAATATTTCTCCCACTATCCCAATTATATATGTGAACCCTTTTATAGAAATATTGTCTATCACCTGACTACCACATTTCTATATTCTATATTTATGTAATATCCTAAATAAATATTAGGATAATATATTTTATCCACGATGTGTTTAGCTTGATGCAAGTTTGTTTATATCCTAATGATCTCTTGGCATCTAAATACATGTCCTTAGAATATCATTTATTTTCATCATATTATGACTCAAATGATATCTATTTTTCATTATAGTTGGAATATGGTTATAGAAAATATCAATTATTTTCAAATCACATTTTGAAGTATAATGGATTTTTTTACAATTTGCAACATTGATATTACTTACATCATGATTCTGATGTATAAAATGTGCATTTAAGAATTTCACCATGATGCATTTTGTTGATCAATGTTAACATGTAATACTTATCATTGATCCTCCTTATTCACGTCAATGATGTGATGTAAATAGGGTAATGTGCATTTAGGAATTACTACATGATACATTATATTAATCTATGAATGCTTGGTCAAGATATTCTTTAGCCTATCGGCCTGAAGAAACTCATATCTTATAACCATGCATACTTAATTTTACCATTCCTTAAAAAACATAAAGGAATCTAATGAAGTATATTTACCTCTATATTACCCTTATAATTTTTCAAGTTCTCTAGATGAACTAATTCTAAAAGATTTATGGCATACCTTTATTTCTAAAGGTTTATTTTTACAAACTAAATATGTCAATAATAAAAAATGTGTTTAGTTTTACCGAGCCTAAATAATCATTGATGTCCACTTTTACTTTCACTCGAAAATTAATAAACTTTCCACAACTGGGTATATAAGACTTACATTTTATATTCATCACATAGTGCCAATGATTCGAGTATCATTAAACTGTTAATTGAGTAATAAACACCAAAAAATTCATTCCAGAACCTAGAATAATGTCTCATTATCTTTGAAAGACATATGAGATAAAGTTTTTGGTTATACACAATAATTGTTCAACTTAAATCATCAACTTGAAAATTATAAGTTATGTGTTTCTCACCACTAACTTAAGAATCACCCTTTCTCAATATCTTGGAGAATACACCTTACTTTTTTAATGTTTCTATTACTTACTTGCTTACTATATTTTAATACACATATGTGAAAATAATATTGTTTTAAATACCCAAGAAGTATGACCAATACGTTACATTTAATTGATTAATATTCACTAAATAACAATTGGGTATATTATTATTCTATTTAGTTCATTGTGTTTAACTTCCATAGATTTTATTTCAAGTTATAAGATGAAAATAACCTCTTATTCAATAACCAACCTCATTCCTTGAAGGAAGTTGTGAAGGTGCTTTTGTCATTACATGTAATTAGCCTTTTCATCTTGTCTCTTGATTTCTTCACCATAATAACTAAATATTAAACTTTATTTAGTTCTTAATTTACTTGTTGAACCTTAACTAAAAGGTAAGGATACGTTTACTCCATCATAATCATTTTGTATCCTTAGATGAAACTAAATTAATCAGTGGTAGATGAGAATGAAATGTTTTGAAATATCATAACCTTACTTCCAATTTACACATAGCCAGTGTAATCATCACATTTATATACCTATTCACTTTCTCCTTGGAATCCTCTCAGAGATGAGACTACATGTTATATCATCCATGTCTCAATGTTGTTACCACAACTAGCATCAAACATTAGAGATCGTATTATGGCATAACCACCATATGATGCATATATGTTTCTTTTATAATCAATTTTACACCCTTTCTTCTTGAGGTGAATTAACAGGTACGGACATTAGCACGTTGAATTTCCATTATAGTAGTATTTTTTTCAAGATTCTGCACTACACTTATAAATTTTTGCTGGTTTGAAAATTTACTTTTCCAAAATATTATCACAGTGTTTCTTGTGGTATTACTTGTCATTTTCTACATAAAATAAAATTCTAGCTGATTTTACTTTTATCTTGATTATGGAATTATAAATTATTAATTAATTATATCATTAAATGTACCTCGCTATTTTATAAAATTCTAAGAACCCTCTATACTAGAATTGTAATACTCTGTTTCTTGAGTATTCTAGTGCCAAAGATCCTTAAAACTCCCCTAATAGTCTACATGCTTTGGATATACCACTACTCATAGGGTTCAAGGTTGGTGTTTGGCTAGAAAACTACATTAACTCATGGTCCCTTTATCTATTGACTGAATTCCCAGCTTCTCAGAATCATAATCTTGATTCTCTCAATGCTTGCCTCTAAAATGACTGCAGGTAATCATTGAATAATCCTTACTACCACTTTAGTTAAGTCAATCCACCACTCTCATAAGAACACCTCGGTATTAAGATGTGCCCTCAACTTTTTCATGATGAACACCTCAAATTCCTAGTTTTGTTCAAATTTTAATGATGGAAGGCCGTTATGACTTAATATTTAATTAAGGGTTTTTGTGTTTTTCTCTTAAAGAATGTAATCCATTTCTATTAACCTTCTTCATCTATGTTGTCATGCTCACCCCTAAATGTTAATAGAAAAGCATTCATCACTTCTTTATGAATTTTATTATTTATTACTTTATGTATTTCCCCACATTTAAAAAATTCATAAAATAATAAATATATGAATAAAGGTATCCATTACCCAACTATTTTTGAGCATCTAAAATGCCCTAAGGGGCACCATTCCTGATTCTTAGCTTGACTCTTCATGCATCTCATCCCCATCTAGTATGTTTTATGATCATCTAGAGTAACTCCTCTTCTTATTGGGGTCCACATCATGTCTGGAGTACGTTCTCATCTTGGTGGGGTCCATGTCACATCTAAAGTACCACCTCGCCTTGGCAGGGTCCATGTCATGCATCATTCTCATCAAAAGTAACATTATACTCATATATAGGTGAGGGGGACAAGGGGCACAATATATATCAAATAAATTTGGATGAACAGGCCCTTATACATATTGGTTATAAATAAAGATGATGCGCAGACCATCATTTAATTAATTACAATCATCACAGCTAGTTAAAATAATTAATTAAATAATTAAATGAATACATACACCGATTTCTTCTCAAGACCAGTAAGTGGGAAAAATTCAAGCTCGATAAAATTAAATTTCATTAAATTAAGTATGAGGTTATTTTAATTCAATTAAATTAATTAATTAAATTCAAATAATTTAATTATTTTTTCTTCACTATTAATTTAATTTTAATACCAAAAATTAAATTAATTCATTAATACAATTTAATAAAAAAAATTGAATTAATATGCATATGGTATTAAAATTATGATTTTAAACCAAAATTAATATATTAATTAATTTAATTTAATTCCAAAATTAAATTAATTAAATGAATTGATATTGATTAATTTAATAAAAATGCATAGGCCCTGTAACTCATGCAGGCCCAAATAGGTTCGTGTTGTACCTACGCAAACCCATTTTGGGTCGAGTGAAGCCCAAGCTTGCCTAATTTTGTTTAGGTAGGTCCACCAAAACCTGTTCTGGGTTGGTAAAACCTTCTCGAAAACCATTTTTTGCAAACCAGGTCCGTCATAACCAATTAGGGGTATCTCGTGGCTCGTTGTTGACTTTTCACTTATTGATGTGGATAATCGGGTGACTGGCTCATGGGATCTGGTAGATAGAACCCCGGTAGGGGCTATCTGAGGCAGCAATGGTAGCCTTGGGATTCGGGCACCTTACCACGGTGGAATCCATGCACTATGGTGGTTTGGTAATGAAGTAATCTAATCAATGTGGATGGTGGCATCTCTCTAGTGAAGTATATTTAGGAAACAGATGGAAGGCCACAATAGTCACTATTTAGGGTGACTTGGGCTTCACCAGTGGAAAGGGATATTGAACCTAGGAAAGGGGAGGAGGCTACAGTGGTCTCACTAGGTGACAGTGTGATGTGGGAGGTGTGGTTCGAGAAGCGGTGTGATGGTAGGCCAAGACCAAATCTGTTAGGGGCAGTGTCGGTGTGTTGTGGTGGTCTGAGGGGAGCTCGAGGGTGGTGGTTCTATTGTGCCTATCTCCAATAGAAGAGGGGCAGAGTATTCAAGTAGTGGTGACTAGCTTGACAGGGTGGAGGAGGGTCATGGACCACACGGGAGAGGGAATCCAGGCACCTCCGGCTGAGTTGGCCCACCAGTTGGGACCAGGCGGGTGGTAGACAATAGTGGGAGGAGCCCACTCACTTGGCTTCTAGGGGAAGCAGCCCTCCTTTTTAATCTTTTTTTTTTGTGAACAAAAGATCCTCCTCCTAATTATTAAATAATAATTGGTTGTTTTGTTTTGAGTGGATTTTTCATCATCTGGTCGTCCCACTTCTCCAATAAACAAATTTTATTTTATTATAAATTTTCTAAATGATATAATTATCATTTTGATAAAATAATTAATATTATTATATTAAAATAATTTTTATTATTAGAATTATATTATTATAATTTATAATACCATTAACCAGTATTATTTTTGAGGATGGTAAATTGTAAAAATCATTGTTGGATCTTCGAGGTTTACCAAAAACGCCAAAAAAAACACGAACAAAAATTGTTTATAATTTTAATACCCATGAAACAATTGTTTTTTATCCAAAAAAATTCTTCAAATGATATTAACTTGTCCATATTACCTCATATTGAATCATGGAAAGATCTTTTGGGACTAGAATCAAATCTTCTATCTAAATTTAAAGAAAATTAAATTTTATTAGATCAGATAATTTATGTGGTCGCTCTGTTACCAATTGAAGCTATTAGAGTCACAATGGAAGCCAATGGGCTAGTAATTTTGAAAAAAATAATTTTTGGGAAAACTATACCTGTTGTATCCAAAGATATTAGCCCCTGTATAGTCTGAGGATCTCACTTAATTAATCAGAGCACTAAAAATAAAACTTAAAACATCCCTTTTTCATTTCTAAAATCGTGTTTGATGTCTTCTTTTTTCTGTGATTTTTTCATGAATAGTCTATAGTGGGATCCATCTAGATCATCCATACATGATTTAAAATCCATATGAACATCAATCATTGAATTTCGGGTTCTATTGTAGCGATATAACGATGTCTTCAACATCCTGATGATCACCGCGATCCTTTGCCTTTGATCCTTGAAGGCGTTCTTGGATCAGTTCTCATAGAGAGGATTTATCTCTATAGAAAGCTGGAGGAGATATAATTTCTAATTATTGGTGAATTAATATCACACAAAGATCTTCTCATATCCTACTTTTATAGTGGGAGTCAAAAATACCAGAATGGGTTCCTCAACCCCTGAAAAAATATCACCAACTATATAAGTACTAAATAAATAATATTTATAAAGTAAACTAAAAAATAGTATTTATCATTTTATCACATTCATGTTGTAGATATAAATATTACATGATTAAATCTTTAGTCATTTAACTTGACTCTTCATTCACACTAAATATTAAATAAACAAGTAATATTAAAATTTTATTCATTCGATTAATATTATTCCTCATATTTACTTAACTTGTAAATAAATTTAATAAATAAATTCAATACCAATTATTCTTTACATGAATAGTATGAATTTATTTATCTTTGATCAATAATTTGGACAACACTGGGACCCAACATATCCAATATACATATTCAACTAAATAGAGAGGATTCATGAATATTCTATTGTATGTGACCCTCTAGACGCTTATCTCTATAGTAGTGAATAAAATCCACACACCAAGTGAAGAGTCTAGAAACCCATCAAGGCCCCTAAAGAGATAAATAATGTCATTTTAATGACAACCAACCTACAAACATGCATTGTGTACTATAATCTCTTTGTCTTTAGATATCTCAAAAAGCAGGACACACACTTATATAATTTCCCTTTTCTTTCTTTATTATTTTTTGATCTAACCAGGTGGATTTACCTTTCAACTACCTTGGACAAGGATTTTTAAAGTTATTATTATCCTGATCAATAAGGCATGAGATATATTACTTCCTCAACTTGGAAGTGACAAATCCTTTCTTGTCCATTTAATCAATGTCATACCACCAGTGATACACACATCACAAGATACCTTGCCACGATTTCAAAATCATGGTTTTTTCCTTGCATCTAGGTACATTATAAAATGTCACACATTGATAATGATATCATGTCAAGAGACCAATACACATGTCCATAGATAGAAACAACCAATGACACTCGAATCATGTGGTGTTCTTATTGGAAGGTCTATTCTCATGATCTCACTACTAGAGATCACCTAGTGCGAACTTCATGAAAAGAAGTCTCGATGCTTATGATCCCCCAACACCTGATAGTCAAACTTCTACTGTGTACAGTTAGTAAGATGTATCTAGACCATAGGATCTTTGTTTAAGATTAATTTCATGGTATCTTAAGGATCTCATTACAGAATGGGATCTTCAATAACCTTTTAATATGATAATTAATTTATGGATATTACCATTAAATAGTTGATACAAAAATATACAAACTATAATGGTAAGAATACATCATGTATATCTAACTATATACATGATATGGTAATCAAAAGTATTGTTCAAGTTGGGTCAGGTAACCCACTATTACAACAAGGGTTTCATGGTTACTTTAGAGGAAGGGACATGATAAGCAGTGGTGGGAAATTCTCATTTAAATCATTTATATCATGAAGGACATGGTTAGTTTGATAACCGTGATATGTGGTTTAAAAGGGGGTTTGCGATAGGTATGTCTACCATGAGAGTGGTTTCACAGTAAGGTGATGCGGTGACCATGATCAGTGCTCACAGTTAGCTGAAGGCACAATCAATTCTTATTCATAGTAGGTTCTTAGTATTGGGGGGTTCATGGTTAGTTCCCATGGTTAGTGTAGTGATAGTTCATGGTAGTTTAACTTGTGGCCTTTTTAATTTATCAACCGACTAAACAAAAATTTTAATTTTTTTTTCTTATTGTAGTATTTTTCTATAATTAAAATTGAACCTAATAATTAATTAAGAGTCAATTACCTTTCAAAGTATCGCATCCAAATTTATATGAATGGATGAATATATCAATAAAAAACATATTTAAATCTAATTTCCAACTAATTTCAAATTTTATATAGTAACCAAAAATCACTAATTACCAAATATTTTCTTAATTAATGGAATATATTTTAAATAAAAGTAGACAAAATTCACATTTTAGTCTCACATCACTCTCCCATACTTTTATAATTTCACTCCTAGTCAATATTATCATTGAATTTTAATTTATTTAAAAACAAAAATAAATTTATCTTGTAAAAAACTAAATACACACATCGAGTTCATCCAATATCCCAAATATAATGCCCCTTTTTTAATCTAATCACTATATAAATTAAATCAAATTAAAGTACCATTTCAGAAGTGTATTGAATTAGATTTAAGTGGAATCAAAATTTTAACAAAAATATACTTCCAGTTGTCCCTCTTTCCCAAGTTTCCTTAAACCAAAGTTTCACTTTACACTTTCTTGGTACAAATAAAATGAATTTTTTATAATTCAATTTCCCCCTTCATGGGTTCAATATTCACCTCACCTAAATGGATTCATTTTTTACTTATATGATTATTCTTTATGTATATATATATTATTTTTCCCTAGTCATGTATGTATTAAGGTAATATGAAAAACACATATTAAAATTTATAGAGGTCTACTCACACACATTATATCATTGTCTTAGAGATCCATTGTTGGTTCCCAAAGTCCCATTTTAATACATGTTCAAAGGAATTGTTCCATTTTCAATTGGTTTGTCTCCCTAAGGTGTTATTTCTTATAAAGATCAAGTTACCTCAAATTATGTTCAAAATTCCAGTGACTTTAAGTTATAATATTTATTCTATATAAATATTTACACTCAAAATATATTTTCCTAATTCTAAGAACACATTTTCATAAAAAATAGTGATCAATATACTAAGTAATCCTTGATTGTTAACAATTCAGAACTATTTAATTCCTTTAACTCTAGTATTGTATTTTATGACTAGGTAGGGAAACATGAAGTTCATGAAAAGTTTGAAAAATCGGTACAAAATATGTAAAAAATATCTATTTACAGTATTTACAAATAGATATATATATTTTTTATTTTTTTATTTAAATTTTCTTTTTAATATTTATTTATTTATTTATATACAATCCAGGTCCTATAAAATCAAAAATAAAAACCTATATAACTATGTAAAAGTTCATAAAAAATAATTGAAATATTCTTTTGTTTTTTTTTTTTTTGTTTTTTAGTAAAAAGAAACAATGATATTTACATCCTAAAACTATGTTGTTTCTCTCCCCCACACTTTGTTCAAACACACTTCAAGTTGAATTCCAGTTAAGTGTAGCATGAAAATTTTTCATGAAAATCCAGAAAACTGAAGAGGAAAGAGACAAATTGACTTCCTTAATTTTATGGTAGCATGGAGGAGTTAGTTCTCCTCCGTGGGCCCTTTCCAAGGATATTAATCAAAAAATTAGCATCTTTACCTTCACCTTGAAGGGGTTCTAAAAATCATCTCCCTTGAACTTAACTATAACAGATGGAAGAATGTTAGTCACAGAAAATGGCTCAATACACTTGGAATGATTAATACTAAGTATTAATCCCCTTCTTGAAGAGTTTAAAAACACTTTGTCTCCAATTTTAATGTTTTTATTCTTGTTTTTGGAAGAGTCTTCAAAAGGCTCTAGACACTAAACTTCATTTGAGCATTGCCTACCATCCTCAAACTGATGGATAGTCTGAAAGAACAATTCAAACAATAGAAGTAATGTTTAGATCATGTTCACTTGATTTTCAAGATATGTGGGATCAACACATACATATGGTGGATTTTTCCAATAATAATAGTTTTTATTAAATTATTAAAATAGAACTATATAAATCATTATATGGAAAGAGGTGTTATAATCAAATGTTTTGGGATGACGTTGGCGAAAGGAAACTCAAAGGCCTAGAACTTGTTGAAGAGATAATGATGAAGGTGAAGGCTATTCAGGCTCATATCAAAACAGATCAAAGTAGAAAAAAGAGTTATGCTAATAATCGGATAAAGGATTTGGAATTACATATGGGAGATCATGTTTTTATAAATGTATCTCCATTTAAGGGTGTCATCAGGTTCGATATGGAAGGGAAACAGAGGCCCAGGTACATCGGACCTTTCGAGATTCTTGAAATAGTTGGAGTGATTTCTTATCGATTAGGATTGTCGCCCAATCTTTCAAAGGTTAAAGATATATTACAAATATCCATGATGAGTAAGTACATGCATCATTAAACACATGTGATCACATAAGATGAAATAGAGTTGGAACCTGGCCTTTGTTATTGTGAGGAACCTATCTGTATTCTTGACACCATAGATAAAGTGTTGAGAAATCGGATGACTTTCCAGGTAAAAGTTCTTTAGAGAAATCACAAAATGGAAGAATAAACATGGGAACCAGAGGATTATATGAAGGATAAAAACCCACATATTTTTAAAGTTCATAAGCCTAAAATTTTAAGGAAGAAATTTTCATAGGATGGAATAATTTAGCACCCCAATATTTTACCATATTTACCTTTAGATATCTTTGCAATATACACAACACCCGATTTAAAAACATTATTTAGTCACATTTTTCATATTAAATTAAATTATAACACTTTTATAGAGTTAATTAATATATTATATATCCATGAAAATAATTTTACACTCATCAAATAGGCATAGGATAAAAGAAATCTCAATATTACACATAAAATACAGAATTTTATATATACAATTTTCCACCTTTTGATAAAGATCCTTCTTTAAATAAAATATTAGACCATTTTATTAATTTAATATGTAAAAATAAACATTATATTTAGAATATAATCATAAAAATTAGGTTAGGGTTACGTTTTGATATTTTTCGATGAAGATTCATTTTTTAATGAATAGTTAAAAATATTGAATTTCAGTTAAAAACTTCTTTTTAATATAATTTATTTATAAGGATAAATTATAATTTTAATTGGTTTTAAAGTTTAATTAGATCATATTTTTATCAATTAATTCGATTTAGGTCATTAGAATCAATTTCACCTTAAAATTCTCTCTAAAAACAAAGCCAACTTCCATACATTTTTACTTTAAAACCCCAAATTGTCATCTCTTCTACGGGATTAATTTTAATTTAATTACTGCCACTTATGTTATTAGAATTGGAAAAAATGGATTCCATATTTTGAATCAGAATAATTTATAATATCTAATAAGGACACCTTTTTTTTACCAAAATTATTTGTGAAAGTAATTAAAATTAATTATAATTATTAAGGTAAAACTAAGATTAATGGAATAAACCATTAACATAAAGGCCCAAATTACCTATACACTTGTCCAAACCCCATTTTCTAGATATAATTCGTCCATTAACCTTTAATTATTGAGTCTTTTTTGTTTTTTATTTCTTTTTTTAGGTAAGAACATGTGCACACCTAACTTGTTTCCAAAACTTCCCAGTGAGTCCTTTTCCTTCCCTATAATAGGACACCATATATCCTATTTCCACACACCTATCAAACCCATTAATTTTGCCCAAGATCTAGCCAAATATTTTTGAAAAAATCCTCCCCAATATCTTGAATCCTCCCTTTGGGAATAAATCCTCCCAAGTAAGTCTTGTGGTATACACCAAAAGAAGTTACCTGATTAAGAGGTAACTCAATCTCTCAGGATCTCAAGTTTCATTTCCATTATAAACTACCAATACTATTATTATTCTTTGATTTCATAAAATCACCTGTATCTTCAACATACTAGGAATTTTTAGGCTAAGGGTTCTACATTCACTTATACACACCTCCATCTAATGGGTAACGAACATAGTGTTTCTTTGTTTAGAGAATTATTGCCTCACAAAATGACAATTGTTCAATTATCCTTTACCGCCTCTAATGATGGCCATTATGATGAAAAATATATTTATATATGATATATATTTTATTTAAAATTTATTTATTCTACTGTATTTTTTATTTAAAACATACCTTTATACTTTCCATGTTATGTAAATGCAATAATTTTGTGTGAGGAAGTGTGGACTACCACCCCATCAAAGCGATATGACTCTTTCATGACATACATGGAATGTATAAAGGATGGTTTTAATAAAACTATGTAAAATATATAACATATATAGGATAATATAATTATAATATACATATGTATCGTTTATCTTTTATTCATTTTATTCAACAAGTAAATGAAAGTAGAATTCATGCGTACGTACAGCCTACCGTCTCCATGAACGCTACACTTCATTTCTAATCTCTAAATATTATGGACTATTATAAATAAATATGTACTGAATATATAATATAATTTAGATATTTTTTAAATTTTTTATATTATGAAACCATGATATATTTCATAAAAACAACAAATAACAAGTCAAAATGTACTTTAGAAAACTAGGCAATTAACACCTGAAATAGTTAAAATAATGAAAGTGTTAACAAATGGGTAATAAAATATTGTAAAAATAATAATATATGGTATTATAAAATTATTTTGGTTATTTTATTAGTTATAAACATATTTTAAACCACTATAAATGAGGTTAAATACCACACAACAAAAACGAAGGATAAGGTAAGGGATTTTGTCTCAATTTACTTTCCATTGAGACTTATTATTACTATGCACCAATTTAATTTTATTTTTTGTGTTACCTCACTTGACAGGTTATATCCTGAATATAATTGTTCTCATGAAATTATAGGTTTCATTTAATTCCCTATGAATTATTATTTAAATGTTTCAATGTCGTATGAGACACATTAGAGTGTATAAATATTATTTTCCCTCTAGAATGTTTGAATGTCAACAAGCCTTATTATTAGTTATCCTCCTATGAGGTAATATTAATAATTCCATATTATTTAATAAATATGGATATTTGGTAATGCACAATATTTATTTGAGACATGAGGAATGCTTTGGACTGGTAGACATGGGTTGGGGATCGATTAATGAAAGCCCCTCAATGCATCGGTAGTCTCATTAGATGAAATTGATGGCCAAAATAGATGGGTTATTTACCTAATAGCTAAATTGTCTTATTAAAGGTCTTGAGGGTACTGGTTCCATGTACCTAGGAAACATGGTATCCAATATTTAATCATTTCCCTTATTTAGACTCAATTATATTTATCCATGATATTTTGCATCAGCATATCTATGGATTTATTTTATTTTCAATTTATTTATTAACGGCATGTGTTTTAAATTTCTTAAAATGAAATATAGATTGTGCATTGTCTATTTGTATTTATGGAAATTGAGCTCATTTATTTACCTTTCCATATATTTTTATTCATTATTTATTCTATTTTATTTACCCTTATTGAGCATTTGATCTCACCATTATTATCTTTTTCCCCGGGTTATGAAGAAGAGAACTTTGAATAAGCTTTCAAGGATGGATTTTATTTCCATTTTTTATGTAGCATGTTTTATTTTGTATTCCTAATGTATTATGGGTATTATTTTTGTAATATGGATTTCCAAGACTGCTAAAATGAATAGTCCTTTGGGATTTTTTTCCCTTTTTTGGGGTAATTCCTCGGTCAAAGACCGAAGAACCATTTATTAATTAAAGAAACAACAGTTTACATGAGTCGAAAGGATGTTATTTTATTACAATATCTTTCAAAGAGGTGAAGTAAATTAGCTGGCAGTGCGTCCATCCAAATCATGCTCTAGTGGACACCTTTGTTGGCAAGGGCATCAGCAACAGCATTCGCTTCATGGAAGACATGTGTGGAAATGTAGTCAATCTCCTGAAGCGAATTCAGGCAATTCATCCAACGCGTAGTGAGCGTCCAGGCGAGTTGAATGACTCCTTTCCAAATGGCTTGAACAATGGTGGTAGCATCACTTTCAATCCACGGCTTTCGCCATCCTCTTTGGAGAGAAAAATTACAGTCCTTTAAAGGATATCAAAAGGATTCATTTTGAAGAATAGGTAATCTCTTTAACCAGTCACTATCTTTTTCTTCTATTTTATACCTCCTATAAATCTATGATATATGTATCACTCCTATTTTTAAGTAAGTAACCCTTTATTTAAAATTTTTAAGTATGTAAATTCTTTGGAAGAAGTTTGGGAGGGTTTGGATGACTTTTGGAATGTAATTGGGGATTTTATAAAGGTTCATGGTTGGTGCACGATTAGTGAAAACCATGCAACTTCTACAGGAAATAGTGCACAGTAAGACAATGGATAAGGGTAAGGTGCACAGGTTGGACCATGGTTTTTCCAAATCATGTTTTCACCAAGGAGAAACCATGAAAAGCTGGATAGTGGGATTTTGTACGGTTGACACACAGGTTTTATAACTATGTGAGCCAACCATTCAAAGTCCTCCTTAAGGGAGTGTCTAACACACAATTGGCACATGGTTCTCCTAATCGTGCAACTAACCATGAATGATTTAAAAACAATATCTACAAAAAGTTGATCTGGGTTTGGATTAGACTTTAACCCCTCTTTTTTTCCATGTCAACCCTAACACGGGATTTATCCCTTAAAAAGGCTAAGGAATATTTCCCCAGTTATTCGGAACCAATCCAAAGGTTTTTCTTGGTGTGTTGAAGTTTGATTCTCAAAATAAGTCATCGTTTATGGTAGTTTTGGTGGATTTTATTATATCTAATTATCTATATATATCTCTATGTGTTTCTTAGATCTAGTCCGTTGTGAATTTATTCAAGGAGTTTTATGCCAATCATGGTTATATTTGACCATTTTGTTGATAGGGGAAGAGATCTAAGGATGGTTTTGGAGATTCAACCAAGTGTTATTGGTGTTTTAGTTTCATTATTCATTTCTCCATAAATCCCAAGGTAGTTGGCTTCACTCTCGAATCCTCTACATAGAACTTGAAGGTTTAATTTCAAATTGATGATTTTTTGTGTATTTGATTGTGAAGTTTTTATGAAATTGATTGATGGAAACCTTATTTGGATATTGTTTATGGAATTGTGAAAATTGGGTGTTCTGGTGGAAAGTAAAAATGGTAACTTGATTTTAAAATGATGATTTTAAAATGGTTATTTGGTTTTTATGCATGGAAACATAGTTTTCAATAAAAGGGTAGGTTTTATTGAAATGGTATGTTAGAAAATTGTTTTTAATAAAATGTTGGTTTTATTGAAATGGTTTGTTGTTATCGTTTTCAATAAAGGTAAAATTTTATTGGAATTATTCAATTGGTTTTGAAAAGATTGTATTGGAATGTGGTTGGATTAAATGGTTAAGCATGTATGGAAGGGGATGGATAATGGTCGTGAAAGTACCACCATCAACGGCATGGGTTATAGACATGAAAGTTCTACCATCAATGGTAACACTAATCTTACATGTACTGGTGTGAGTGGCTATGTGATATAGAATGGGTAATTCCAATTAGATTAATGAAATGGTTGAAATTACTTATTTGGTTGTATTCCTTGGAACTTGGTGTTTCTTTGAGAAAAATAATTTACCATGGCACGTGTTTTCTATTTGGATATAAACTTTTTTCAATTTCCTTATATAATTTATTTTATATAAATTTGTTAATATGTTCTACCTTAGTGGTTTTAGTATGTAAGCCATTTGGGGAAAGCCTAATGAGTTTCATTACTCACCCCTTCTTTGTAACATTGGTGATTTTGCAGATATCATTTATCAGTACACAGAAAAAGGTAAAGTATTACACTTCTTTAGTGGTGCATCATGATACTTGGTCTGTTTGGTGAAATTTAAGCATAGAACATGATGGAGTTTTAGAGTTATACGGTTTTCATTGAGTTTTGTTAACATTATCTTCTAATGTGTACTTTGGTTTTTAGTCATCTTCTATTGTGGTACTCTTTTTTAGTTTGTATTTGATATCAATGGTATTTCTTGAGTTGATTTACATTGTTATCATGCATCATGAAGTGTTATTTTTTATTTAATTTTGGTTGGGTTGTTTTATATTCAAATTGAAAATTTTATCCCATCTATTAATGAATCCCTTGGCATTTTTTCCAGCCCTTGGCTCCTTGGGGATGTCTCTTAAGCCCAAGTAATGTCATTCTGTCTTCTCAATACAATGAGGGGGAGATGTTACAATATATACCATAAAATAATAACTTCATCATCGTCAATATTCTTAGATGTTATTATGATTATGAATACACCATTATACATCCCCTTTTCCATTTAACAAGAATTGAAAATATTGCTTGTTCATACATATGGCTTACTGTCTCCATGTAGTGATACAATTCATCTTTCACTGCCATATTTTATGTGTGGTAATTATGATGGGTTTAATTTTTATATATTATATTTTAAAAATAATTATACTTCTATAATTATAATATCATATCTACTTTTTTACCATATACTCTTTTGCGAAACAATAATGTCGCTCATGCGTACGTATGAATTACCATCTCCATGATGCGATGTGATTTTTTTCATATATATTTCACATGGATGGTAATAAGGCTGAATTTTATGAATATATATAACATAATAATGATTATGTAATGATAATATATCATATATTTTTCTTTCATTTAACATGATAATAAAACGAAAATAGTGTTCATGCGTACATACGGCATGTCGTCTCTATGAATGGTGTAATCTATTTTCTATCTCTAACATTTATAAATCACCATGAATAAATATATAATGAATATATATATATATAATTTATATCATTTATATCATTCTTTATATGATTAAATCCTGATTTATGTAAGAGGACCAAGGATAAAAGGTCAAAACATGAACGAAAAACAAAACAGTTATTACCCAAAACCTAACTTTAACAAGAAATTTTTAATAAGAGAGTGATATAAATGTATAAGTGAATAATATATGGAATTATATATATGAATATAGTTTTGTGGTGATTTATAATAAAATTATATTTATTATACATGGGTTTGAACGTATACGAACGAAGTCAAGACTTAAGGTAAGGTATTTTTGTCTCACTTTTATTTCCTTGAGACACATGCCTTATACACTACTTATTTATTATATGTGGTATATATAATACACATTAATTCCTGATTATTATTATAGAAATTTATGGTTATTTACATATCCATTTGTTGTTATCTCTTTCATTGCGTTTACAGTTCAAAAGTTACCAAATCGGTAAGCGAATTTTTTCTCAATTTTCATTCTTTGAGATGCAGGTTATGTTATACACCTATATTATTTTACAAGGTGTATATACTTTCCTTTTAAATTTTTTATCATGAATCTCTGTATTTCCATGATATTATATGTTTCATATAAATTTATTCTCCCTTCAGTTAGAAATATTTATTCTTTCAAAACAATGTTTTCTAAAAATGTTAAAGTGTTTTAAATTGTCTTTAATTAATTTTCATGGGAAGAGGATTTAAAATATTTTTAAAATGGTATTAAGATATTAAATTATATTTTTTCAAGAATATTTTCAATGATAAAGGTTTGATAAATGTTTTATGATTTAAAAAGTTCTCTTAAAAATTCAATGGATATTTTCCTTGAGAATTATTTCAAGTGATTTTTCAAAATTATTTTCTATATAAGACAAAGTTATTTGATGATAGTTATGTGTTACTATGGATGTGATCCAATTATTCCATTATTATTATTTTTATGAATAATTTAGTTTTATGATGGAATTATATTTATGAAACCTATTTCTTTTCCTTGAGTTATGTTATGATGAAGTGCTTATGAAACTCATTTATTTACATGGGTTATGATATGATTTATATTATTAAGGAACACATATGTATTGTTTTTATTATGTGATGTTTGGGACCTATATCCCCCTCCAATGCATTGGGTAAAGATTTATGTCTCTTGATATAATGATATAAACAATTTGATGATCTTTATCCACTATGGAATATGGGTAAACCCTATCTATGATGGGAATATGGGGAAACACGATACCTTATAAGGAAACGATTGCAACTAGGGATGGGGGTGTGTCCCACCTAGTAGGTTTTGTCTCGTCAAGTTCCCTATTATGTTTTGGAAATGTGCCTTAACTTATTGGGAATAATATTACATTTTTATGTGTCTTACACAGTTTCCATGTCTGATGTCATTGTTATACTCTCATGGCTCATGTGCTTTGATTTTATTATGATTTATGTCTTATGATCTACCAATATTTATTCCATGACACATTATATGATATTTGATATGTATTTTATGATCATTAAATGTTACTATCATGTTTTCATACCCTTATTCTCATATTATTCTTACATATATTCCATGTATACACTTACTGGTCATCTGAGATCACCCTTTCTTTTGTTTTATTTCCCTAGGATACCAAGAAAGGTATTAAGTCTGATATGTCAAAAAGGGTTATAGTTATGAAGAAATGGGTGGGAGAATAAGTAGGTGTGTTATGAACCAGTTTTTTATGTTTCTAAATTTCCAAAGGCACTAAAATAATATGTTCTTTGGGCATGTGTGTGTGTAATATATGAAATGTTTTGAAAAAATGATGTAATTTCAATTTAAATTAAGACTAGGTTGGTATAGTTGGTATCTGAGAAAAGTTTTAGTCAACCTTTGGAAACTAGGATGAGAAAGCTTTAGTGATATCCCTAGGGATATTTCTATGTATATTATTAGGGATGTGTCTAAGGATAAGAATAATATTCCATATATTTAAAAGAAGGTGTCAGGATTTAGGTATCCTATAAGCCATGATTATGTGTTTTTCTTCTATGATAAGTGTTGGTCACACAATTATTTATAGTCTCATTCAATAGCATCTACTAGAAGGAATAGGGTTGACATTGAATGTTTCAGATCTGGAAATTCTGGGAATTATGTAAATCAAAATCCTAATTGTAAATCTCATGAAGATAATTAGGAAGGTGGTATGAGTATTGATTATACTACTGAGGATAAAGAGACCACAAACGACATGTGAAAGTTATGGGATATTCTAACAGTATTGTTTACATTGAACATAAGAATAATGATTAGATTGAGGTTTAGGAACCTTAATACATGATTAATATTCCATATTCTATGAAATAATAATATAATGAAGCTGGAGTAATGGTTTAATAATAATTTTGGGTGACTGAATTTTATATGTTTTGGAATTCAAAGATTATGTCATACAAATCATGAAATATATAAGTATTTTTAGGATAATTGTTTTGTTAATGATTGAAAAGGATATGTTTAATGGCGTTGAAGACATTGTGAATTGAATTAATAAAAATTTGATAATAATGGGAATCACAACATTAAGGGAAATATAACCCCTAATATGTTCCTAATGTTTATATAATTATGCTGGGATTAAGATATGTTTGATATGAATAAGTGAATTGGATGGTACTAATTACCTTGGAACCGATTAATGATTTGTTGAAAATGTGGTTTATGCTATCATGAAGGGAGTTTACAACATTTATAGATTTAAGGAATATATCCAATAATATTTGGAATAAGAAAGAATTCATGTTTTCAATAAGGATTTTTGGTAATTACCATGTTTCAAGAGAATAAATGATAAAGGTATTCACATGTTTGGGATGTGACAAAAAAGAGATACTTTATGATATATGTGGGATCAATGATAATATATTTTTGAGAAATTTAGTGACTTTATTTCTAAAGTTTTGGACATTCATATTTCAAAAGGGTTATAAGGATAACCATTTATAGAATAGTTGATTTTAAACTTTGGATGAGGTTTTATAGATTAAAGAATCAACTCACAATATGAGGATTTATGCATATTGGATAACAAATGTTAACCTTTTTTCTTAATGTTAAGAAATAAGGAATAACCTATCATCCTATGGATCTCATGATTTGTTAGTTCTTAAAGAATGAAACAATCACCTTAATTTCTTAGAATAATAGATGAAGTGGAAAATGATCAAGGAACAACAAAAGGATGAGATATGCTAATAAAATGTAATGAAATAAAGTAAGTATTTCTTCTCATAAAAATTCATTAACTATAAGGAAAGGATTTTGAAACCAAAAATGTTATCCTAGTACCTTATATTTTGATGAATCAAATGGTCCCTTATATCATTCCATATTTATGGCCTTGTGATTGTTAACTTTCTCCTGACCATGTTCTTTATCACTATCCATCAGAACTTGGTTGAAAGATTTTTCTTCCATGTCCATGTTTTCACTTGAAACATTTTTTATCATATTTGGAAACTAAATTATTAATTAATTTGGGTAACCTTTATATTTCTAACTTTCCTTTTTAAAATTATGTTTTAGTATTCATTTTTATGATGTGGGTTTCTATGAAAAAAACTTTTCAATATTAAACATTTGATAGCCCAAACGAATTTTGAGGTAGAAATTCATTTTAAGGGGGTAGAATGTAACAACCTAATATTTTTATGAAATATATTTTTAAATAATTTATTTATTTTATGTCTTACATTACACAGAACATCAGATTAACTTTCATTATACGCAACACTGAGTTTCTATGAAACAAAATTTTATTATTGTAATTATTTAAATAAGATAATTATAACATATTTATTAGAATAGAGAATATAAATAGTATTAACTTAATTATGAAATTATATTTTAAACATGTATATATAATTCTTTGAACAATTAATTATAAATGAATTTAAAACCCTTTTTAAAATAAAAGGAAATGATTTTCTGAAAAAACTATTCAAATGCACACAATTGTGTTTTATACAAATAAAATAAAACAATCACTCTAGTTTTATTATATTAATGATATATATATATATTTAATATAATTTTTAACATTCATCCTATGTGTTTTATATACATGATATAAGACCAAATCCAATTTTATGCATAAAAGATGTATTTTTGTAAAAATATAATTTTACCACCTTTTAATGGAGAACTCATTTTAAATATAATTTTTGAAAATTTTCTAAGTTATATTTGATAAAATTAACTTATTATCTGAAATAAGGATATAAAAATTTATTTTTATTATCTTTTTATATTTTTCTGGTAAGTTTAATGTTTTGTGATTGGTGAAAATACTAAATTTTAATTGAAAACGGTTTTATCATTGAAATAATTTATAGTGTTAAATTATATATTTGGAAAGTTTTAAATTATAATGATAATATTTTTTTATTATTTAATCAAATTTAGTTCATTTCAATAAATTTTACATTGAATTTTGGGTATAAAAACATGTCAATTTCTGGAATGTTTTTACTTTAAAAACATATTTTCTTCTTCTATTAATGAGATTAATTTTAAATTAATTTTAAAAATTTATGTGTTTTAAATTATGTGAAATTTATTCCATATTTGAAATCATAAGGTCTAAATTTTTTAAATAGGTCTCTTTTATTTTTTGGACAATATGAATAGTAACTAATAATTTTTTATACCACAATTAAGGGTAAATCTGGTAATTAAGGGTAAAAATAATATAATAAATATTAGAAAAATACCCCAATACTTATCCAAAATATATCAGGTGAATATAATTATACTCTTAATACATAATGATCTAAATTTAATAATTTAATGTATGCTTTTTAATAAAAATGAATTAAATATTATTAAACTCAAAGGGACTGAAAAAATGTCACTCTTACTTTTAATATGTGATAATATTTTTAATATGGGGGTAAATATAATATATATTTTATTATAAAATATAAAAAATTTATGTACATCATATAAATTTATCTTTAATTTTTAGTGAAGAAATAATTGTCATAAATAATTACAAAATGATGATGCACTAATTACTCAATTAATGGGACAATCAATTAAATTATATTATAAAAATAAATATAAATATAATTTTACTTAATTACTGTGGTACATGAATTTTATGGGTTAATATTATGTTTTATGGGTGTGTTAAGTTAATTGGTTCAAAGTTATCTTGTTGTATGTATTTTCTCAAAGTCAAAGTTATGAATAGTGTTAAAATTGACACTTATGATATTTTATAAAAATAATATTTTATTGAATTATTTAAAAATAATAAAAACATTACATCAGTACAAGGGGATGATATATGGTATAAAATATGATAAATGTTCCATTTATGGTCCAATTGACACATTATAAATAAAAATTACATCCTCTTAATATAGAACAATTGGTTACCATAATTAAAATTAAAATTAGTAATTAAGAGTTAATCAAAATGATAAGGATTAAAATAAAACCAAAACTTGTATAACATTTATTTTTTTATGATATTACAACTTAGCTCATCTTATATTCGAAAGAATTTCCTTTTTTAGGTATTTTTATTGAGATTAAGTTTATTATAATTTAATATTTTGAGAAATTCCCAAAGTACTCATCACCTTCATTATAAAAGGACACTTCCTACGTCATCCAATTTCACAAATTTGATCCTTCTATATCTACCAATATCTTAAAAATTATCTTATAAACTTCCCTAGACACATTATATAGGTTTTGGTCTTCCCAAAATACCAACCCTAGATTTCTTTAGAGGATATCTAAAGGATCCCTTTTGAAGAAGTGGTAATCGCACTGACCAATCACTCTCTTTTTATACTCTTATATAACTCATATAAATATGTGATATATATCATAAAATAATAACTTAATAATCCTAAATAATCTGAAATTTTATTATTATTATTAACACGCAATTATATTTCCCCTTTATCATCAAACAAGAAGTGAAAGTATTACTCGTGTATATGTGTGTCTTACCATCTCTACATAGCAATACAATTCATCTTTCATCACCATGTTTTATTAGTGGTAATTATGATTGTTTTAATTTTTATATATTATATTTATAAAATAATTATACTTCTATAATTCTAATATCATGTCTTCCTTTTTACTCTCTAATCTTTTGGGAAATGATAATGTCGCTTGTGCGTACATATAGTTTACCATCTCCATGATGTGATGTGATTCATTTTTAATCTATATTTCACATGTATGGTAATAAGGATGAATTTTAGGAATATATATAACATAATAATTATTCTATAATTTTAATATATCATATTATTTTCTTTTCTTTAATATGAAAAGAAAATTAAAACAGTGTTTATGCCTACATATGTCCTACCATCTCCATGAACGGTGTATTTTATTTATTATCTCTGAAATTTATGATTTAAAATTAATATATATATATATGATATTTATTTCATTTTTATCATTATTTATATGATTAAATCATGATCTATGTATGATGACCAAGGATAACAAGTCAAAACATGAACGAAAAAACAGAACAGTTATTACCCGAAATATAACTTTAACATGGAATTGTTAATAAGAGAGTAGTATAAAGTTACAAGTAAATATTATATGGTATTATATATATTAATTTAGTTCTATGTTATATTTATATTAAAATTATATTTATTATAAAGTTGTTTTGAATGTATATGATGGAATTCAAGACTTAAAGTAAGGGGTTTTTGTCTCACTTTTATGTCTGTGAGACAGGTTGCTTATACACTACTTGTTTCTTATAAACGGTGTATATAATGACAATGAATTCCTTCATTGATTCTTATTATGAAAATTTATTGGTATTTACATTTCCATTTGATGATATCTCTTTCATGGGGTTTACAGTTCAAAAGTTACCAAATCAGTAAGGGAATTTTATCCCAATTTTCCTTCATTGAGACACATGTTATATTATGAAAATGTATTCTTTTATGAGTTGTATATACTCAAATTTTACATATTTTATCAGTAATTTTCTTCTTTTCATGATATTATAAATTTCATGTAAATTTATCCTCTCTTTAGTTGAAAATCTATGATCATTCAAAACAATGTTTTCTAATAATGTTTAAAAGTGTTTTAAATGATATTTTATGAATTTTCAAGGAAAAGGGATTTAAAATATAAATAATATGGTTTTCAACGATTAAATTATATGTTTTCAAGTTTATTTTCAATTAAAAAGGTTTGATAAATGTATTATGATTTAAAAAGTTCTTTTCAAAATGGAATGGATATTTTCCTCTATAATTATTTTAGGTGATCTATAAAAATAATTTTCAATATAATACAATATTATTTAATGATAATTATTTGTTACTAGAGATATGATCCAATGATAAAATTCGTATTATTTATATGAATGGTTTATATTTATGATGAAATGAAATTTTTGAAACCTATTTCTTTTCTATGAGTTATGTTATGATCAAGTGTTCATGAAACTCAATTACATACATGGGTTTTGATATGATTTATGATCTTGTGGAACACATATGTATGGTTTTAATTATTTGAGAGGTGGTACCTATATCTCTATCCAAATAATTGAGTAAATATTTATGTCTCTTGAGATAATGATGGAAACAAGTCAGCAGGCTTGATCCACTATGGAAGATGGGGAAACCTGATCCATTGTGGGATGATGGGGAAACCCGATCACTTATAAGGAAAGGACTATGACTAGGGATTGTGGGGTATCCCACCCAGTAGGTGAAATCCCCATTAAGTTCCCAATTAGGTTTTTAAAATGAACTTTGACTTATAGGGAATTATATTACATGTTTATGTGTTTTCCAAAATTCACATGTCTGATGCCAAAGTTATACAATCATGGAACATGTGCTTTGATTTTATTATGATTTATATCATATGATATGCCAATATTTATTCCATCACTCATTATATTATATTTGATATGTAGGGTATTATATTCAAATGTTTCGATCCTATTTTCATACCCTTATTATCATATTATTCTTATATATATTCGATGTTTACCCTTATTAAGCATCTGATCTCTCCCTTTCTTATGTTAATTTTCCCCTAGATATAAAGAAAGGTATTAATTTTTTTATTTCAAAAAGGGTTCTATTTATGATAAAATTTTCAGGATAAGAAGTATATGTGTTATAAACCAGTTGTTTATGTTTCCAAGCTTCTAAAGGCACTAAACTAATACATTATTTGGGAATATGTTTTTCTAATGTAAGAAATGTTATGAAAAAATGGTACAATGTCAATATACATTAATATTGGGTTGTTATACCTACAGAACTTTGATTTTTACATTTCCTATACCCTTGTAAAAGAGGATTTCATTTTTGATTCCTTAAGTATTAAATTTATGATGAAAACTATGAAAGAATTATTATAAGGGTGGTATCTAATGGATCTATTTGATCAGTTTCATTTGGGAGTCTGAGATGATGATTATGTGGTTTTTTTGGCAGGAATTTATTTTACCACATCTCTACTAGATATTATTTATTTAGAGAATTAGTTTCATTATGAATTCTATGTCTTTATAAACTCTCTTTATGGTTGGTAAACCATTTGTGAGTGGTCGTTATCTTCAATGGTTATCCTCTATATTTAGAACTGGTTTCTTGTACCATTGCCTATGATAAAGGATGTGATGAGTGGATTTATATAATTCCCAATGATCAGTGATACTTGGAACCAAAAATATGTTCTATGATATGTGGTGATGATTCCAGTGTCCATGTATGATATGATACATTGCTGGATTTTTTCTTATTGTTATACCTTCCAATGGGTCAAAGTTGAGCACCAGGTACATTAAGGTTTACTTAAACTTATTATAATGTTGTCTTGGAAGTGGGGTGATATTTCTATGGAATTTGTGGCTGGTTTTCCATATTCCCCTCAAGGGAAGAATGTGATATGGGTTATGATTTATAGGCTACCCAAATCAGCTAACTTTATATCCATTCAAGATACAACCAAAGTTGGAGACATGGGATATCTCTATGTGACGGATATTGTCATATTTCATAGAGTTTCATCCATTATAGTATCAAATAGGGATCTTTATTTTACATCTCAGTTTCTAATAGACCTCCATGATGTTATGGGATCCTAGGTAAGTTTGATCATGGAATATATCATTAGTATATGGGTGGATAGAAATAATGATCTTTATAGATTCTTGAGGACATGACGTGTTCTTTATTTCTTAACTTTAGTGAATCTTGGTATGATAATTTGGGACTTTTTGAGTTCACCTACAATAGTTGTTACCGAACCACTATAATAATGGACCATTTTGAGGCCTTGTATATAATGACATATAAATCTATGTTTTGTAGTTGTAGATTGGTTATAGCTGCTTTGTTGCACCAATTTTAGTCCAAGAGATGATAATGAGTACTAAATTGATTCATTAGAAAATTTTTATCACACAAATCTGGTATAAATAATATTCTAATCATCATCATTTATCATTGTAGTTTTTTGTTGGTGATCAGGTGTTTCTGTGAGTTTCACCTTGATTTGGTCAATGAAGTATTGTGAAATTGGGAAAACTTGTACCTTGATTTGTGGTTCCTTTTAATATTTTTGAGTGAGTGGGTAGAGTGGAATTCCATTTGGAACTTCAACAATAGTTAACTTTGATACACAACATGTTTCATTTATCACAGCTTTGAAAGTATCTTTTTGACCATTCCCATGTCATGAACTGAGAAGATCTTGATGTTGCACATGATTTTTCCATGACTGAGAATCTAGTTAGGATTATTGATTATGACAAAAATTTTATTCATTGGAAGATGATACCTTTGGTATGTGTCCCATGGCTTTATGGTTATGATTTTCATGACACTTTGGAGTGTGAGGTGATGATGAGAGAGCAGTGGCCTCATCACAGTGATATAGACTCTTCTTGACATAATTTATGGGGATACAACATATTTATGGTGGGGAGGTTGTAACATCATGTTACCTTATTTTAGGTACTTCATGAATCTTGTTTTGATTCCCTTTTTGTTTGGGTGTGTTTTGGGCCTTTTGAGGTGAAGAGAATTTTTCAGTAAAAATGACCTAATGTTAATGGATGTATATTTAATTGAATTGATGAATTATAGGTACAAATATGTATAATTATTTAAAGTTTTTGTTTCATTTGGTTTGGAGTTCATCTAAGACTTTTGGTAATTTTCTATATGAACTGGTTGTAGACTATCTATAGGATAGATTCACATCATGAACTTAATTAATGATGTGAATGAATCACTTAGCAGAAGCCCTGAAATAATTTTAGGATGTGAAATATATACAAGTCCTAAATTTTTTTTATGAAATTAAATGATCAAGATAAAGTTTTTTAAAATGATTTGATGCATTCTTTCATCATCATTGTTTCCATTGTGGGTGTTGATTTGATCACTGATTAATGTTAGGTGGTTCTATATGATTTTCCCTACAATTGAACCATTAAATTTTATTTATTGATTTAAAATGAGTTTTTAAATTACTTAAAAACCTATATTTGGGATGATTGATGTGTGATTTTTAAAAGACCATGGAAATTATAAAAAACCCTCAATTTTAATGGAATTGAAATTATTGGGTTGATTTGAAAAAATTGATGGATTGATTTCGAAATTGATTTAATGAAAAGATTTGATGTTGAAAATTAAGTCAAATTGATTAAATTGAATTTATTTTTAAAGGGAAATAATTGATTAAAACCTATGATTTGGTTTTGAAATGAGAAAAGCTTGCTGAAAACTAAAAACTAGTCAATTGTATTTTCAACTGATTTGAACTGATTTATTTTCCCATGATTGATTGATTGATTGACTAAATCATATGTGATCATGGGTATTTAGTGGGTAATTATGAAAATCAAACTAGGATCGGACCCCCTATCACTATATTGATGATGAGAACACTAGAATAAACTTATTATGGCTTGATTTTCCTTAATGGTGAGTTGATCCCTGATGTCCTGAGTCATGGGAAATGTGCACACATTGATCTAAGATCACTGATTGAGTAGTGTAAGGATCCTATTTACATAAACTAACATACCATTTGTATTATTACATGGTATTATGATATGTTTGATTTTATGATTACATTACATTGTTTATTGATCTATTTTATTCATGAAAACTAATTTATATAATTGTTTTATATAAAATGTTCATTTAATCCTATTTTTATATATAAACTATCTTTTGATTATGAAAAATTTTTTTTTTGAAAATATGTTAATTTCATTCAATGGATTGTTTTATTTAAATTGAAATTATAATTGGTTTAATTATTATGGAATTGATTATGTAACACTTTGTGAGACCCAACTAGGATTTATAGATCACACCCTAGATTTTCATTTAGGTGTTTTTAGATTATTTTTTTCACCAAAATATGTATAGAGGAAAAGGACGCAAATAGAAAACCAAGTCTAAATAGGTTGCCTCACGAAGCCCATTAGCAGAGCCCCTTAGCACCACACCATTCGTAGAGCCCTGTAGCACCATGATCAACACAAATCTGAAGCCCATTTTCAGTCCATGTGGAGTAAAGAGGCGTTAGTTTTCATGGTTATGACGCAATTTAATGGAAGCTTTGCACCGTGGAGGGATCCAAATCAACCTCCATGAGCCTGTCGAACTTAACAGAAGCCCCCGTGAGTGCCAAGTAAAGAACCTAGGAGACCTCCACGCCAAGGATGTGATAATGGTCAACTCCATGGTTACAAAGAACTTGATTCCATACATGGCCAATCATAGAGTTCCACATGGCTTCTCAATGATTTTTCCTTGATTTTGGGCCACCCCTTGCCTATAAATATCGGGCTCCCCTCAAGCCCAAAGGATGGATACTCTGAACTTTTTCCTTCTCAGCTCTCAAATCGTAAATCAACTTATTCTCATCGAAACCTTGAGAAAAATGAGCTCTTCAAGGTACTTGATCTTTGCAAATCACCTTTTACTTAGATCAAATACAACCTCTCTTCAAGTAGGCATCCTTTTACAGTGCCCACAGGGCATCGCGAAGGAAGGAGATCCTCAAGGGGACTCACGTCTTCACCAGTCACTCTTTCTTTGCATAGTACCCTCCATACACATGTGAATAATATGCTAAGGCAGGATCATTGTTCTTCGTGAAGCACATTGCTTCACAGTGATATGCTTTCCAAGGTACCCTTTCTTCGGAAAGTCCTTTCCACTTTTCAAAGAACCCTTTATATGCACATATACCCTATTTCTAGGCTAGGCCACCCCAATTCGTGAAGCATACCCCTTCATAGAGTCCCTCCACTACATGGAGGACTAGAGCTTCACAATATCCTTTCTTGTGAACCCATTTGCTTCGCAAATCCTTCTCTCGTACAACCCTCCAATCTTGTACGAAGTGATTTCAAGGTCCCTTGGGCAGTTCTTTACTTTACGTTTCTTAGCTTCATGATTCTTCATATAGGAACGCTAACGGATATTGCTTCTTCTCATAGCCACACTAACATGGGACCCTCAATTGATCACTCTACAATACCCCCTCACCATGGATTTGTTGATACCTTCCCTTACCCAAGGGTTGGTGGGTATCAGTTATGTATGTCCTAGAGGTGCGGAGTGAACCCACATCGTCCAAGCTACAGGACGCTAAACTGTCAAACACCATTATCCTCAGCACATGACGTTAAACTATAGCCTTGCCCCGTTCAATACATGTAGGGAACCCCGTCTCAGACATTCTCCATGCACACTCATCTTCGTGGGAGTGAGATCTTCCTCACATGGAATGATATCCTCTTTTCTAGGGTGGCGTCTGTCCACAGGGAAGGGTAACTATCCTAGTGTAATCCCTTGGACTTTCATGTGGGAGGTACAATACTTGCTCCTCTTCTTTTCTTCATTTTCAAAGACTGGAGAAGAGATTGGCATGGGTAACTACATTACCCCATCCCTCTCCCTCTGGTATTTTTTTCATTGGGCCTCCATCCTGGAGTAAGTCCCAATCTCCATCTCCCTGGGCCGCTAACCACACGCAAGCCCCTGTTTCCTCTTTGGGCTGATAACCATGTGTAATCCCCAACCCCACTTACCACATACGCACCTTTCTCAATGTGATAATTAGGTCTTTGTTTCTTCTTATTTCTCACATCGAGCATGACTCACATGGGATTAGAATAAGTATTGACCATGGAATCCTTCCTAGGCCACCTTAGCGTGTAATTACCAAGCCATCCCGAACTACGTGGACTTTGATCATTGTCTCTTAAGAAAGGTATGTAGGAAGCCTCCCTGAGGTTCAATCCCAACACCTACTCCTCCCGACCACTCCAAGTTAGTTTACTCATCCTTCCTGACATTAAAATATACACCCCCTTTCATCTAGCATGATGTTAAACTGTATGTTACTAAACTACGTGGGATTTGATCCTTATCTCCTAGATAGGATAAGTAGAAAGCCTCCCTGAGGTCCAAACCCAATCGATGGTAAGCCATTGTGATCCCCAATCAATATTAGGTCATTGTAATCACTATCTAGTGGTAATCCATTGGGATACATATCTAGAGGTAAGATATTGTGATCCACATCCAGCAGTAAGACGTTGTGATCCTCATCCAGTAGTAAGCCATTGGGATCCCCATCCAGCAGTAATCCATTGTGATCCCCATCTAGTGGTAATTTGTTGCAACCCCCATCTAGAGATAAGTTATTGTAGTCCCCTTTATTGGGACCCACATCTATGGTTTATCCCAGTGGAATCAGAACAACCCAGGCTGCTAACCATGCATAATCCCTAGTATATCGCTCGGTCATTGTCTTATGTGTACACCCCAATTCTAAACCCCCATCATGAAATACTTGTACTTTTATTCCCTACCTCGGGGATACGTAGGAAGACTCCCTGAGGTTCAAGCCCATCCTCATGTCCCATTATGTCCTATCTCCCTCAAGAATATGTGTTTTGGGAAATTCATTCCCAAACTTAGAGGTTTTACTTCTTCTGGGTCCCATCCATGCGTCCATTCTCACAGGTCACCTCCTTAGGTGTGTCATCACCCCACCGAACTACGTGGACATTGATTCCCTGCCACGAGGATACGTAGGAAGTCTCATTGTGGCTGAATCCCAACATCATTGTCACCCTCACATCGGTTTCATCTCATTCCCCATCCGATTCATTCAACCTTTCATCATCCATCTTGATTCTTACCCGGACCGCCACATCCTAGTGAGATCATGTCACCCACTTTCTCGCTGCTCCTAGTAGCAATTGGGTAGCTAAACAAGCATTAGACCAAGAATCGGTGTTCCCTCATGGGTTTGCACCCATATGATCCACTTTTATCAGTGTTCCGATCATTCCAATTCATCTTCACTGGTTGTTAAACTCATAGCATACCCTATGTTAAATATGGGAAACTGAGGAAAATATCAGAGACATGACTATGGAATAAAACTCCATGCATTCAATGTGGTATTCGTTTGGATTTCTCACCCTCGAGAAGCCCTGTCGTAAGGGGAAAAACCCAGATGCATCAGTGTTCCAGCATCCAAACACACCAGTGATGTCCAACGTGACTACTCCCCCAACCGAAGGTTGCTACCCTGACTGGACCCCTTGGAATGTCCTGACAGAAGTCATGTAATTAACTAGCATCCATGAAGACATGGAACTGTGAAGAGTTTCATGAAAAACATCTTAATTCTATGTGGGAGACCTAAACAAGGAAACGAGTTCCTAGGAGAACTCCACAGAAGGATGAACTGACATCCCATCATCCCGTTTCGATCAAAGAGAAATTGTTCCTAAATAAGAGGTGGATTCCACCCTCCTTTGGAAAGTGGGAATGCGAGGAAACATATTAGCGTGTCCTCAGTAGACGGATGTGCACCCTAGTGAAAGCATCTAAAACATAAATGGTGAACCTGATGTGAATTTCTTCTCCTCAATGTGAAGATTAGTAGCGCTTGAGAAATCAGTGGATTAGTGTGTCATCAGATCTAGTTATTCGGCACCAATTCCTGCCAAGAAAATAGTGGTCCTGGTGTGAAACTCACTGGAAGATGGGGTAGTCGAACATTGGACATCCCGGTCTGTGACGTTGTCAACGTTGATCCTTCTTACCAAACATGGAAGATGGAATGGTGTTGGGGCACTGGATGTCGCTTTCCTTCTTTTCAACACTAATGGTTAAATCTTCCTTCTTTCCAGGACCCAAGCTATCGTGATAGGAAACCAATCTCTACCCACTCACTGACGTAGGGGCAGGGGAAACATCAATGTGGAAATCCTACATGGCCTCATCTCCCCTATGGCAACCTTCACATCCATGGATACTGGGCGCCCACACCCCATCTCCCCATATTAATTCATTCAGAGAAGGGTAATTAATGCCCTTGTTTGATGATACGAGGAGGAGGGTATTATCCCAATCCAAGATATGGCCTAACAAGACTTAGAGGATTATGTTCCCTATCACCACTGCCACCCCAAGGGTCTTGAACCACTACTCCCCACTCTGAAATGTAATTTTTTCGGGAGCCTCTCCCCAGAATGCTTTGATGACTCCCTCCCCTACACAAAATAGGTGATGGATGTCTAGGCCAGCTCAGTTAGAATCCCACTCTAGGGGATCACAAACAGAAATCCCGCCAGGCCGTGTCAGCACCACCACCTGGCCCCACGAGGTGAGGATCAGGTGAGATATGCGCCTGCACCACCATCCCCAGTCCAGTTAAACTAATTCTAGTGTTGGGCGCAAGCTAAGGAGGACGCCCACCGAGGGGTTTAGAATCAATGACTATCATTGATCATGTCACCAATGATGCATACCATTATTCCCCTGTTCATTTTGAGTCGGGGCACTCATACGCCCATTATGGATCGAGGCCCCAACCACCCAACGAGTAGGTTGGGTCGACTCTCCTAGTCTCTGACATAGGTGGCGCCCATCAAGGGCCGACCCACAGCGTTGACATCCAGTACAGAGGTCCTTCCCGTACCACCACCAAGGATAGTGTAGGTTTTCCCCACTCCCAAGATTGCTATGGAGGTCCTCCCAATGACACCTTCAATCTGAGTGAAGGTCCTCCCTACTGTATTGACACCTAGTACAGAAGTCTCTTCCGCACCCATGACCTCAGGTATGGAGTCGTTCCTCCTATAATAGGTCACCGATGTGAATATGTTACATGCCCAGTCAACTGTCAGTGTGGGGATATTCCCCTAGTTCTTACACCAACTGATGAGGGTCCTCCTCATCTCAAAAATCAGAGAAGTGGAGGTTTACCTCATCTCATGGACACACAACATGGAGGTCCTACCCGTGTTCAGCTCGACTAGTACAAGGACCCTCCTCGCACCGACACTGCCAAAAGAAATAAACATGGAGGCCCTGCTCATGCTCCTACCATCTCCAGAAGAGGTCCTACATACTCCATAACTTCTCGCGGATGCTCCCTCCACATGTCAACCAGTGGAAATGGAGGTCCCCCCCCTTGTGTTCCCTTTGACACTTTTTCAGGTGTTCCTCACACCCTGGATCACCCAGGCAGAAGTCCTCTCAGCCCCAACATCGGTTCGGATAAAGGTCCTCAATCCAAAAACCTAAAATGTCCCGAAGATCCATCCTGGGGTAGGAGTTTCAGTCTCTGACACCATAAAAGTAATTTTGAGAAGATTCAGACCACAATTAAGCTCGTCTTCTTCTCTATTCTGAAGAGGAATGCGATTCGGCAATGGAACCATCACCTCGATCCCTTGTGTCGAGGGATGGGGTAGAAAAGAGGTGTACTGTCCTCATCCTTCCTAAATGTGAGGTCCACTGGATTCCTACATCCCTCCGTGTAAACATCTAGGAAGAGGAAGATTTGGCCCCTTTCCAAGTCATGGTCGTGCAATCCTCCCTATCGCCAACAGGTTCATTCTCTATCACAACCATAGATCATGAAGAGTTATTCTGGGGACCAATAAAGGATGGAAAACAGCATGGTCCACCATCAGTGGAAGAAGCCCCTTCACCAGAATCCATATTTTCCATCCCATCTTACTGAGATGTAGTGGCTCATTTTTTTCATTCGTTGCAGGACAACCTGATATACGGATGATTGTCAGCACATTTGCTATATTATCCACCAGCTGGTATACCATTTCATCGGTCTACTTCAGTGTCATTATATGTCCTGAAACCTCCCCCAATCGATGAGTAGGGAAACCAAGGTCCAGATCCTGAGTCTGATCCAAGGATATTTTAGGACATTCTCGCATCGGACCATTTCCCAGAGATCTTTTGGCCAATCACAACCATGAACTTCAGTTCACTGAAATTGCTTACCTAGGAGAAATTTGTGTTCTTTTTCCAAAACCTATGGGTGAGGAACTTCCGTCTCCATTATTAGCGAGTGGATTACCCCAAGAGTCAAAAACACTTTAAATATATTGACCAACAATTCTATATGGTCAACTTTTCTATGCTCCCTATGGCCCAGCGCAATGAGTTTCCATGTCGCCACCAGACCCTCCAGCAATGATGTGTTCAGAGCTTTAAAGTGCTCCACAGAACTATTAAGGAGACATCCCCCAACATTTAGTTATATGGTTGGGGGTAGTATGTTGCCCTCCATTTTAGTTCTATCTAGCGCCAGTCTGATTTTCTAGCTAATATTGAGTATATGCCTCTAGGTTGAGTTGTGGTTAACATGGCCGATTTATCGGAAGGGGAGAACGATCTAGATCTCCTTGAAGAAAACATACCCCCTAGGGGAGTGCCAAAAATATTGGATCTTTTGGTAGTAGTTACTCTCCAGTAGAGAAATATATTTGGTCTTCTTATGAACTCCGAGGAATTAGTCCTCAGTCAGAATACCAATAAGGGTAAGGAGCACCTTGGGGCCATCAAACCATCTGACCCATCTAGCTCAGTGCAGAAGATGGAAGATGATCCCAAAAAGGATGCATTGCATCAATATCTCATAGAGCATAAAAATATGGTCAATGACCTCCTTGTTGAATGTTCCATGGAGGGGTGACTAGATTACAGTGATCCTCAGCCCGAAAAATAGGGGCAGATACAACTTTTCCCTGACAAGTTGCCCTCGGGTGACCCTAAACATCATGTCCACACAAACAGGATATAATCTGGAGCCTATGGAAAGAGGGCACGGTATGTATCACTAAATCCACCTGAACGGCACTATAATCCTCAGAACCCAGGTCAGGTTCCCCCAATTGTTGCACAGGTCATCCCACCAGCCACTCCACATGCCACTGGGACTTCTTGTCATGTTGAAGAAATTTCCAATGTCGGTCAGGGATACTCATCAAGATAGGAACCCCCACCCAGATGACTCTATGGCAGTGCTCATTGCTCACCTCAAGGCATTGGAAACTTGATAGGTGTAAATCTCATCTTATGGAAATCCATATCTGGTGTGGGTAAATGATATGAAAGAACCCTTGGGTTTCGAAAACCCCACATTTTCCCCTTTTAATGGGATGGGTGGCCCACTGCGGCATCTGGCCCACTTTTTCTCAAGGTGAGGACCCATTTTGGGAAGTCTAGTGCAGCAGGAGGCCACCAAACTCTGGTGTTTTGTATAGACATTGAAAGGGCCTATGTTTTTCTGGTATAACCAGCTACCCATTGGGTCGGTCACTGACTGGGGAGATCTCTATAGATAATTCCTTTACCATTTCAACTCTACCACCCAGAAGATGAGTATTTCAGACCTCTTCAAGTGAAAGAAGAGGCCTGACAAGCACATCATGGACTTTGTTGCCCTATGGAAAGGCCTCACCTACTCCTTGGATATGTCGCTGAATCAAGAACAGATGCAGACAATGTGTGTGCGGAATGTCAAAACCGAACTGGTCCCCTCTCTCATTACTCATAATTACCCTAGAGGATTCCAAGACTTCTCTGATATGGCCCAGCATCTAGAGGAAGACATGTAGTAGGACAAGTAGGCATGTTCGTTTCCTCCTGCAATTACTATGAGAAGAACCACTAAGGTTGAACTAGCCATGGTAGCACAAATAGAGGCCCCAAGGCATCTGGAGTTATTACTAGTGGACCCACCTCCACAACCTTGTAGGGTCCCTCCACCTCAGGCACAGCCTTCGACCCAGTAGTGCCCACCCTACAACTAGCAGGTTCCCCCGAGAAACGTGCAACCACCACCTAGGTGAGATAACCAGGTTCCACCTCCTCAGAAAGCTCCTATGTCCCCTCATCAGAGATAGGCTCCTAGATCCCCCTTCTTAGACAGGAGAAACCGGACCTACTCAGTCAATGAAGCTAAGGTCCTTAGTTATTTCCAAAGTGCCTTGGAATAGGGAATTATATGGTTTCCTGAATGGAAGAGGCCAGAAGAGGCAAATCTCAGTGATCGCCCCAATTACTGCCTCTATCACTGGATCCTGGGGAACACCCTCAAAAAGTGATATGTGTTTAAAGATTAGCTTCAAGACCAAGATGATAACAACATATTCAGGTTAGGACCAGCTCTGGAATAAGTGGAATGTGTATTTGGGGAGCTAGATAGTGGTAGTGACAATGAAGGTGAGTGGCATCAGGTTCCTAACCGCGGGTCCCAAAAGTATGATGACTGGATGGCTCGTAGGGAAGTCACTCATGACCATGGTATTATCCGTACACATCTGAATCAACCAAAGCCTTAAGAAGACTTTGTGTCACCCACATCCACTACTTCTGCATCAACGCCTCAGCCTCCCTCTTCTCAGAAGAGAAAGAAACAACAATGCAAGGGAAAACAAAGTCATCCACTGATGTTGTCATCATCTCATACTCTCGTGACTTCATGCCCCTAGAGATGGTGGTTACCCTTAGAATCTATCCAATAGTGGAGGATTCTTTAAGTTACAATCAAGGGTATTCTTTAGTTATCATCGTGGAGCTAGTAAACCCCGACATGATTCCTAACGACGAGGAGCACAAGATGGATCCTCCCAATGTCCCTAGTCATCACTAGAATTGACGGAACCATGGAAATACAGTTCTTCGGAGTGCCTCGGTTAGTAATTCCTTCCAAGCTATGCATGCCACTAAAACCAGATATAAGGACCAGTGTAGAGATCAACATGCGCAGCCTTCCCAACTGATGTCATCAGGTCCACCTTCACCGATGATTGTGTTACTCGATCAGGCAGAGCTACCCTAACCACGTTGTGATTAGACATTCTCTATTATGAACCAGCCTTAGTAATTTATTCCACATCTAAAAGTTTCTCCACAAGCTTCAAATAGAAAAAATGGTACATTCCCAGCACTAGTCATCTGTTGATTCATCCAGAGGTTCCCGTCATACCCCCTACCATAGAATGACCTCCTGTAAGCATAATTTCACGCTTGGAATGGAAGTATAATATCATTAAGCATCTTTCCAGCATTCCTGTGAGGCTCTATATCCATCAAACCATTTTCCTAACATTGGATATGTGTGAATCTCTCACTAAATCTTTAAGAAGCCCCCTCTAGTTTGAGATTGGGGGTAGTAGCTACAGAATCCTTCCATGCCGGGGAAGTCAAGCATGTGGAATGTCAGGACATTATCCCTTTCTCTGGATAAGATGAAGTCTCTCCCATACAGGGGCACATCCACCCACTATACATCACCATCCACTTCAATGGAATGGAGGTTATTCACTATCTTGTCTACAAAATCTCTAGGATTAACCTAATCCCAACCCAAACACTTTGAAAAATGGGGATGTCTGAGGATGATTTGAGCCCCTCTGACCTAAAAAAATCAAGTTTATGACAGGATGGAACAGATTCTAGTTAGAAAGATCTGATTGAAGACCCAGTTCTGTGGTTGGGTATCTAGCATCAAGTTCATGGTTGTCTCCCAAGACATCACCTACAATGCATTGATGGGTAGACCATGGCTTCACCTGCATGTGGCGTTCCCTTCATCATATCACCAGTGCCTTAAGTACTCCCTTAATGGTCAAGTGGGTGTAATCTAAGGTGAAACATCTCCTTTTTCCTCTTTTAAATCCTTATATCTAGATGCGGACTATTACAAGATCAAGGACAGGTATATTTAGGCTAATGAGGTTGAACATGCTACGGCGGCGACTGCCCCATGGACAGACCTAGATAATGCCTACATTTTTATGATCCACTAATTAGAGGCTACGACCCTGGATATGGGTAAATTCTTCATTATTTTAGGAATGAGGTGGAATCACATTCCCAAGTCTAAGAGACTCCAAAATATCAACTCATATTCCTACATGAATCAGGCTCGGTGATCCCATATCCCCCTACTCCCGTAAGGTGTCAGGATTTCTGCCCCATGGCAATGACAATATGTCATACTTTCTTGTTCCACCGGGATGCGATAAACTGGATAAGGGCAATGCACCACTATTGCTTTAATATCATCAAGTGAGGACCCTTGGTCTTAAGACCATATGGGATCGGATCGATGGCTTTTATCGCTATGGTTTTGGTTGCGCAGGAGTCCCCCAATGCAGGGTCTACTGCTGCTCAGGTTGGAACCATCTTCCCATCAGGATCTATCAATTCAGAAGAATCACCTTCTACTAAGGGTCCCTCCTCCACAAGTGAAGAGGAGGATTTTTAGGATGCTCCTCCCTCCTTCAAAGAAGGTGTCTCTGCCATGGTTGATGAACTGGTACAGGTGAACCTTGGTAGTGAGATGGATCTGAAGCCCACATTGGTCAGCACCTCTATGCCTGTCGAAGAGAAACAATGATATGTGGACTTCCAGAAGCAACATCATGATGTATTTTCTTGATGTTCTGGTGAAATTCCAGGGGTAGATCGTCGGGTCTCCATACACCACCTCGGCCTTCCAGCAAATCATCGCGGGTTCAAACAGCCACCCAGGAAGATACACCCTTCTCATGGTGTCATGGTTGAGGCCAAAGTTGATAAGCTCATAAAATCCAATTTCATCAAGGAGGCCCAATACCCTATAAGTTTATCCAACATTTATCAAATCAGTAAGAAGAAAGGACATATCATAGTATGCATCAACTTCCGGAATCTCAACTGTCACTCTCAGAAGGATGATTTGCCCCTTCTTGCGATGGAGTTGTTGATTGATGCCATCATTGGGTTCCAAGCTCTCTCCTTCATGGATGGGTATTCTAGGTATAACCAAATCTGAATGGCCCCTGAGGATGAAGATTCTAGAGAATTCAGGGCACCACAAGGTACTTTCTGCTACTAGGTAATACCCTTTGGTCTAAATAATGTAGGTTCCGCCTATCAGTGTTCCATGCACCGCATATTTAATCCTTTTCTTAGGAAATTGGTGGAATACTGTATGAAAAATCTGGTGGTCAAATCTCACAAGCTTCAGGACCATATCAAATACCTTGATAAATTTTTTGGATTCCTCTGTTATCGCAACCTAAAGATGAGCCCATTGATGTGTTCCTTCGGGGTCACATCTGGAAAGTTTCTAGGCTTTTTGTCAGATATAAAGGCATCGAGATCGATCCAAAGAAGATTAAGGCCATCTGTCATATGTATCCTCTAAGAAACATTTGAGAGCTGCGAGGCTTTCAAGGCTACTTGACCAACATACATCGATTTATCATGAATTTGGTCGGAAAGTGTAAGACATTTTCTTGGCTCAGGAAGAAAGGAACTGTTTATCAGTGGGATGACTAATGTCATACTACTTTTGAGGAAATCAAGAAGTATCTATTGTATCCTCCGGTCCTGATGCCACCCATTTCTGAAAAGATGATGGTCATTTATGTGACCTCCATGGAATGATCTCTTGGCACCCTTCTCACCTATAAGAACAATGAGGGAACAAAGAACAGTCTTTAATAACTCAGTCGCATGCTCCTCGAGACAGAGACCAGATACTCCTCCATCGAGAAGAGCTGCCTTGAGCTGGTATTCATAGTGCAAAAATTACTACATTACTTACATCACCATGAGATACAGCTACTGTCCTAAGTGGATGAGCTGAAGTACATCCTGAACAACCCCATGTGGATGGGGAATCTAGCTCGGTGGGTAGTGATCCTCTAGTAGTTCAACATCATGTTTTTTCCGCAGAAGGCTATTAAGTGGAAAGCATTGGCAGACTTCCATGCTGCCCATCCATCTCCTGTGGACCAGTCTCTAGATCTTGATTTTCTATATGAGAAAATCCACTTGGTAGACCAGTCTTTTCTTTGTTGGAAAATTCACTTTGATGGCGCTTCCTTAAGCCCTTCCAACAGAAGAATCAATGACCCTAGACTCAACAGAGTAGGCTTGGGTGTCATCTTCATCACTCCAGAACAATATGTTCTATCATATTCATTCCTATTGTCATAAGTTTGTACCAAAAATGAGGCATAGTATCAGGCTCTCATCACTGGTCTTGAGCTATCCCTCAAGATTAATGTTCCCCACTTGCATGTGAAAGGGGACTCCAAACTCGTCAACAAGAAGATCAATAATGACTATGTTTTCAGGAATCCAGAGCTCTTACCGCTATTGAAACATAACCATTAGTTGATGGCCTAGTTCCCATATCAACTAGAGGTTAATTACATCCCTCAATCCCAGAACGGTCGAGTTAATTCCTTGTCCAGCCTTGCTACATCTCTTATGGAGATGATCAGGATGATTTGGTTATCCACATGGCACACTAGAGAGTCATCACCCCCATCATTTCAGACAATGATTATAGCCAATAGGTAATCTTCCTTACTGTCAGTGCCTCCACGTCAAGACCCTCAGGTCCACCTATCGGAGTGATGGAAGTGACTCCCAATTGGAGGACCCCCTTTATTGAGTACCTTTAGCACGATAGTCTCCTAGTAGATCAAGCTGAGTGTGAGAAAATCCAAGGTAGCACATTGTGGTTAACCCTCCAGAGTGGACCTGGTCTTGAGAAGATCCTCTACAAGTGTGGGTTTTATGGGGTTCTCCTTTATTGCATTCGAGGTGAGATTTCTCAAGTCATGTAGTATGTTCATGTCGGTTCCTGGGAGGCTCATCAAACTAGGCTGAAGCTATCTCACCGGATCCATAGACTGGGGTATTTTTTTTCCCTCTATGATCTGTGATTCCATTGAGTTTTCCACGAGGTGTCATGCATGCCAAATTCATGCTAACTTTGTGCATTTGCCGCTAGATCCTCTCCATGATACCAAGTACTCTTGTCCCTTTGTAGTCTAGGGACTCAACGTCATGGGACCATGTCCATCGGCGATACCTCACCAGTGTAGGTTTATCCTGACCGCTACATATTTCTTTTCCAAGTGGGAAGAGGCAGTTCCACTCAAGGAGGTCAAGTCCCATTCTATCGTGGAATTTTTGATCTCCAATATCATCTACTGATTTGGAGTCCCTCACGCTCTCCTCACCGATAATGGAACCAACTTTCGGGTAGCTGAGTTAAATAAATTTTATGCCAAGTACAACATTCATTCTAAATATACCTCCCACTATCACATGCAAGAAAATGGGAAGATCAAGGTGTTCAACAAAACCCTCTCTAACATCCTATAGAAAATGATTGGCCCAAACAAGAATAGTTGGTCGGACAAGCTCCCCAACGCACTCTGGGCCTATCGAATGATGACTCGTAATTCCACCCAGGTGACCCCATACTCCCTAGTGTATAGAACGAAGGCTATCTTTCCCATTAAAATTAAATTTCCTTCATTACACAAAACATTCTATGATCAGCAAGCATCAGATAAGGTAGTTGAAATCTATCTGGTTGAATTGGAAGCGCTCGGTGAAAATAGGTTTCATGCCATCCACAATCAGGAAAAGAATCAAAAAAGATAGCTAGATCTTTCAACAAGAGAGTTCACCTCTGCTCTTTCTTTCAGGGTGACATGGTGTTGGCCCTGAGAACACTAATGATACCTGGCTAGAAACCACCCAAGCTGGAGCCCCAATGGAAAGGACCTTACATTAGTCACAAGGTTTTCCTCAATGGCGTGTACTCCCTTATTACTATGGATGGTGAGCATATAACTCCTCCCACCAATGCCAAATTCCTCAAGAAGTAATTTTCTTGAATAAGTTATGGTCCTACATTACCTTAAACTATTACATTCTACATGAAATTGAACTTCTTGGTCATCCCACATGATGGTAAACTACAAAGTCATCTGATCTCTATGACCATAAACTAAGATCTATATGGTCCCACATGACCTTAAACTGTTACATCTCCGTCACATGACGTTAAAATGTGTGATTCGTCCAAACTGAAGGATGTAAAACTACTCAATATTCTTCATGCATGACATTAAACTATGAGATGAAGATATACCATTATGGTCCAAGTTCTACGACCTTAAACTAAGATCTCTTTGTACTCACGTTCTAACAGAACGATGTTAAAATTCATGGTGCCTTCAAGAACTATGTATGTCTTTATTCCCATCCTCATGGGATATGTAGGAACGCTCAGATACCTCATCTTAGAGTTCAACCCCCAAACTCTTCTCTTTGACTATCCCCCCATGGGTGTAGTTCTCTTAGAGGATCCTGCATGGGGGTGTGTAGGATTCTTTTTCCCCCACTCGTGTTTGGATTATGATGATCTCACTATATTCCCATCCTCTTTCTTCTATCCTCCCACATCTTCACTGCATGACATTAAACTGCATGGACCTTTTTGAACTATGTATGGATTGATTCCCATCCTCATGGGATACATAGAAACTCCCAGAAATTTCATTCATAGGCCCAGCCCCACACTTCAAGATCTCCCCTTGGGTCGTAACACATGGTGTGGTATAGGATTTTTCCCTCATTCACATCATGTTCATCATGACCGTACCATGTATCCCTCTCCCTAGAGATCTCCACCTCTCTCATCATCCTGCGTGATGTTAAACTGCACAGGCACATTCATGCTTCACGCATCCCCTTTTTTTGGGTATTTATCTTCTTTCACATCCAAAAGGTCCCCTGAACGGAATGGATTCTAGGTCCTAGGGATCTACTACCATTTTGATCCATCATCCTTGAGGATCTTGGGAAAAAATTCATACAAGCCCCGCATTGTGAATATGGTCAGTGGTCGACACTCATTTGTTCCAATTCCAGGTCACACGGTGTGGATGTTGTGTTTCGAACGTGGCCAACAACCATCCTTAATCATTTTCACCGCCCCTATATGTCCCAAACATTGGGTGTAGTGATTCATTTTGTCCTACTATTCCTTCAAACATCGGTCTTCCTTTAGCAGGAGTGTTAGTCTAGTTGGGGCCGACCCTGCATGATCTCCTTCCCTCATTGTCATACCCTTATATGTTGGGAAGAGCCTGATCTTATACCTTGTTTCCCACACCGAGCATTTATCACATGGTATTAAGATATTTGGTATGGTATTACCTGCATAAAGGGTTGTGTCTCTATGGTTTGATCCATATGACCTTAAACTAAGATGGTCACCATCCTCACCGCAAGACGTTAAACTGTAAATTGGTTGGGACTTCCCATCTCAGGTCCCTCGACCTTTTTGGTCCCTTGGTACAAGTTCTCACCTATTATTGTGTGGTGTAGTATGGAATTCATTTCCTCATTCACATTGGGCTATTTTTTCCATGCCACACATATCCCCTTGAGACACATTTCCATCCATCGTTCTTGCTGCAAGATGTTAAACTGCACAGGTCCCAACACACTTTGTGAGTCCCATCATTTGGGTTTCCATCAGTATTCACATCCAAAAGGACCCTCAAAAAGCACAGATGCAGGTCCCTAGGGCTCTCCAACCATTTTCAACCAATGTCCTCAAGGATCTTGGATGCTAATTTGATATAAGTCCCATGTTGCGAATATGGTCAACGGTTGATGCTCAATTATTTAGCCCCATCCCTAGTCACACAATATGGATACAGTGTTTCGAACATGTTAAGTATTTATCCTCAATCATTATTGTCATTATTTGGTCTCCCACATAGCAGGCGTGATGATTCACCCTTTCCACCCATCTGTCCCTTGCACATGACATTAAATTGGGCATCAACGGTATGAGCTCTATGTCCATAAACTAATATCTACTACATCCTTACTGCATTATTTTAAACTACACCACATATCATAGAACTAAATTTCACTTGATTCCCATACTCATATGATATGTTACAAAACCTGGACAATTTGTCTTCAGGTCCAATCATGTTTCCTAGAAAGTTCCTTCTCTTCCTAGCCCCCTGGCTTGAGTTCTTCTACGATAGGGGTATTCATTGTGGAATGTTCTTATGTTCTCATTCACATGAAGTTTTTAACAGCCACTCCACATACCTCCCCCCTCCTGAGAGCTTTTATTTCCCCTATCCTATACTCATCTTTTCGAGTCGGATGCTCTTGAGTTGGGCCCCTTGACCTTCTTTGGCAATTCACCAATGTGCCCATAAGCACTCTGGTCCATGACCTAGAGTGTTGGATTATACATTGACATGTTATCACCCATTTTCATTCTTCATGTTCCCCTTAATTTGGGTTTTCATCATCTTTCACATCCAAAAGGGACCCCCGAATGGTACAGATGATCAGCCTAAGGGCTCTCCTACCATTTCGGCCAACATCCTCGAGGATATCAAATGACAAATTAATACAAGTCCCGAGTTGAAAATATGGTTAGTATTTGATGCTCATTTTTTGTTCTCATTTTAGGTCACATGATATGGATGTTGTGTTTCGAACATGGTCAATAGTTATCATCCATCATCATACCACCCCATCAAGCCCTAAATGTTGGTTTCATGATTCACATCCTTTTCTACTCCATTATGTCCAAGTGGAATTTCAACACTCTTGGTACTATCCCTCAGTACACATTTTCACGTTATGAGGATAAATCCACGGTGAGGCATCATTCGGGGATCCTCACTAATTTCCCTTTTTTGTGTATTCCATGTGTTGCAAAGACCTTCTCCACCCTTGTTTCCCACATCAAGCATAGCTCACGTTGGATTATAGATTTGGTCAAGGTTTGTGCTTGTTTGGAAGAGTCTCACTTATCTATGGTCTAAGATCTAAGACCTTAAAACTACTACCTCTCTGCATCCTTTCTGCAAGATGTAAAACTGCATGACACTCCTTGAACTATGTACAGCTTGATTCCCATCCTCATGGGATATGTAGGAATGCATGATCATCTTATCCTCAGGTCCAGCTCAGGTTCTACTAATCACCTCTTCTATTTGGACTTTTAGCCTTGAATTTAATAGGATTGTGTGGTGTAGTGTGGTGTGGTCTTACATCCAGATTCACATTGGGTATAAAATAATCACTCCACGTACCCCCCTTCTAGGAGCTAGTCTCTCCTGCCTCTCGTCCCGTATGATGTTAAACTGCACCTTCAGAACTATGTACAGTTTGATTATCATCCTCAAGGGATATGTAGGAAGGACTAGATGTTTTTTCCATGATTCTAGCCCCATATTCTCCGACCTTTTATGGCCCCTTATCCCATGTTTTCTTCCTCGAAATTGTGTATGGTGTGGTGTGGAACTCGTCCTCATTCTCATCAGGTATGCTTTATCACATCATGTGCATTCCACCCTAAAACCTCATTTCTTCTATGTATTTCCAAGCCATATGACTTTAAACTATGTTTCCTTGTCCCACATGAATTTAAACTATTATTTTTTTACTACAAGATGTTAAAATGGAGGGGTTGGTTCTATCATATAACCCTAAACTATGACATTATCATCATGGTCGAATGACGAAAAATGGAACCACATTGTGATGTCCTCACTTTAGGGGAAATCATGTTTGGTATCGGTTTTCCACCATACCATTTTTCAATGCCTTCATATCGCTTGATTCTTGTAGAGATGCCTGTATTCTCCATCCTAGGTTTATCTCTTAAAAAACACACACATCCATCCTAAAGAACAAAGAAGATCTATCAAATGCTGCTCCTTTTGGTTTGTGGGCCATACCTGCATGATAGTATTGTCCCTGGCATTGGTACCCTACCAGTAAACTTCTAGATCTACGTGTGGATTGATTCCCATCTTCATGGGATACATAGGAATGCCCAGACATTCCGTATGAGGGTCCATCCCCATGAATCTTAAATCTTTCCCCCCTTTTTTGGCCCCTTGGTCCAAACTCCTTTGGAAGCATGTGGTGTGATGAGAACCTCTTGGGTTCTCATTCAGATTAGGTTTTTCAAAAACAACACCATGTTTCTTTCTTGTATCTTCCCAGCCTAGTCTGAGTTCTATGACCCTAATATAAGATCTCCCTATCAGAACAAAGCATCAAGCTTGGCTACTTCGCTACCCTGTGCACATTCCATTAAACCAGGTCCCCTCTTAATGGTCCACTCTATGACCTTATGTTAAGAGTGTGCGACCCTAGGACCCTTTTTCTTTGGAAATGGATTTGAATTCCTCTATCTGATACATCTTATTGTCATACTCAAATGTGTCATGAAAAAGAGACCAAAGTGTAGAATTTTCACATGGAAATTCTATTGTTTCATGTACAGGCTTCGTAAGCCCTTTATTGGGATCCACATCCTCTTAAATGTATAAAGGGGCCCCTTTTATGTCCTGGTATCATGCCAAATTGGCTCATATACCATCTTGTTCGAACACCCTTGAAGACCTTAGACAACATTTGTGACAGTTCCTGTGTTTCGAAAATGGTCAGCGGTCAACCCTCATTTGTTTGTCCCCATTCCTGGCTAACGCAAAGGGGATACTGTGTTTCAAACATAGTCAGAAATTATCCTCTATCACCATTCAACTATCATTGTGATCCAGATCTCGGGCATTATGATTCACGTCTTTCCACTCCCATATGTTTAAGTGGAATTCCAACACACTTTGTTCTACCCCCCCCCCCACATGTATGTGCATTAAGATGGTGGGTCAGTAATAGTGGAACGTCACTCACCTAGTGGCACATCTCTCATAATGTGTTCCTCCTTGAACTAGGGAAATCCCATAACTAATCCTTGTTTCCCATATCGAGCACGACTCACGTGGGCTTAGTAGTTTTGGTGGGGCATGTACTGGTGCAGCTATGCCACACCGGCTTTTTGTCCCCCATTATGTTAAACTATGATCCCAGAACTATGTGTGTCTTAATTCCCATCCTAATTAGGTACGTAGGAATGCCTAGGTACTTTTCCCGAGGCCCATCCTAACTTTAACTTTTGGTCTCTTGACCTAAAAATACTTCCTCCAGGGATACGTGGTGTAGTGCAGACTCTTTATGACCTCATTCATGTTGGTTTTATAACTACCACGTCACGTACTCACTTTTTGGGATCTAACCTTTCACTCCCCATCCTATAGTATGATGTTAAACTACACAAGTCCACATGTCCTCGACACGTGACATTAAACTACAGTTCTACCATAAACAAGATCAGGATGACCCATGTTAATTATGGGATGGTTCAGCTTCCTCGCCAAAGAGGATTCCCCCAACCAGAGTTGGTCTCTGACCACGATGTGTTCAAGAACTATGTTTTTCTCTATTATCATCCTTATGGGATACGTAAAGATGCCCACAAATTTCACCTTGGGCCCAGCCCCAGGGCCATTAACCCTTTTTCCCCTTCATCCCCAATCACGGTCCATGTAGTATGACCTTAAAACTATGTTCACAATCCATACTATACGATGTTAAACTATGTTTCTATCGTCCTTATTGGTATGAAGTAAAACTACAAGGCACTCTTGGTTCTCACCAAATAGGTCCTTTCTAGAAGTAGATATGATCCCTGATCAGATCGATGCACCCACCTAATGTGTTTTCATCATGACGGTGTACTTTCAAGAGTATTGGACTCTATTCAAACAACCCATCGATCCACCCTTCATGATTTGCATGGAATTTATTTGGAACATTTTCCTATTTCATGTCTAAAGGAACCCCCTAAAAGTAAAAATTCTCAGCCTATGGCTCAACTACTATTCTGGGCTAACGTTTTGGAAGACTAAAAGGATGACATTTTGAGTTAGGCCCCGTGTTTCGAACATGGTAAGTGGTCGGCCCTCATTTTTTATCCCCATTTCAATCTAACATAATAGGGATAATATGTTTTGAACATGGTCAATAGTCACCCTTCATTTTCATGTCACCCCCCATAGTGTTCTAAATTTTGGGTATCGTGATTCACGCTTTCCACTCCCTTCTATTCAGACTAATTCTAACAACCCTGGTTTTACCCCACATGCACACTAGAGCACGTTGGGAAAATGGAAATTCGACTGTTTGGAGAGCCTTGCTCTCCAGTCAATCCTCCCTCTTTCTTCCCAAAAATCCGGATTGGTCATTCAAAACCTGGAGGATCAAAGCCTGATTGGAACTTTCATATTAGAATGGAATAATGAGGCAGCCATCCCTTGTTTCTCACATCAGGCCCGACCCACATGATCTTAGGGATTGATCGCTAGATATTTTTATGAATATGATGGACATGCAGAAAACCAAAAAAAATAATGGAACTCATGCAAGCAGCCAGCATAAACAATCAAAGAATGAAAGTACGTTTAAAAAGTTTACATTCATTATAGCACCCAAGGATCGTCCACTACAATTGATGGTTTGACCCCTTAGATAGATAATTCTAGCGTCTCCACCCTCTGGATTATGGTGTCCAAGATCCACTTTTGATTTTTTAGCTTTCGCTCATCCTTGGAAGCAATGGGGTGTAGTTCATAAGCCGTGAATCGGGCCCGCTCCTCGTCTGCTCAGATAGTGTCCATCTCCTCATAGGATTTCTTAATTCATTCTTCAACCTCTTTTATTTATACCTTCAGCAGTGATATAAGCCCCAATTTCACATTGAGAAAAGTAGAATACACGTATGCTCTTGACCACAGCCGTTAGATCTCATTTTCGGCCTCCTGGATCCTCTTGATGTTCACCGATTTCCTTAGCTGCCAACTTACACTAAGGCCACGATCATGCTCCTGAATCTTCTTCACCATGAAATATCAAATGAGCATATGAGGATGTTGGTAATTCACTCCTCCAGTGCATAGTTCACATAACCGGGAAAAAATCCTCTCTATCTGGTCTATCTATTGAGATTTAGGGGTCTCCTCGATGAAGCACATGATCAGCTTCCATGACCGACGATGGAATGTTTTTCTATCCTCTTTATCAAAAACCATCCCGTCCCAGACCGTGGGGTCAGTGGGTTCATATGCAGGGAATGCCTCCAAGAACTCGTCAACAGGGTTTGAATCCGATGTCTGGTTGTCGTGTGGGCCAAGACCCATGTTGTTTGCTTGATCCTCAATGTTAGACTCCACCTTAACGATTTCAGGATCGGTCCTGCTGATAGTCCCACCTGTAATCAGAAGTGTTGCAGTTTGGTTAGCTCGGGCATCCGCTTACATGACCACAGGAGTTCCCCTAGGAAAATTAGTTCTAGGAGCTCTAACCAACCTCGTCGAGGCAACCAATTCCATTTGAAGAACTATGCCTAAAAAAATCTCACAGACATCAGTTAACCTGATCAATGGATGATAGTTATGAATTCTGTGAAGAATACTTATAGAGGTCAAATAGTTGGTCTATCTCCCGAGTTTTTGCCTTTGGGACCCCAAGGCATGGCTCCCTGTATATGTTGGGAAAATACGAAGGTTTTAGGAGGACCACCTTGGGTTTCTTGGCCTTGCTGGGCATGATAATTTCCATAGTCATGGGGGCAGATCCTAAGGTTCCCGCAGTTTCATCTACTATTTGGGGGAGTGGGTTTTGCATATGAGTCCCTCTTGCATAGGTCAGATGTTAGTTGAGAATCCCTAAACTCCCAAAATGAAGACTATATGGAAGTGTTTTAGGGTTTACCTTAAGGGCCTCTGCAAACTCTTCCAACTCTAGGTCTGAGTTTTGACCTCACCCTCCTATAAAGGGATCCCTCCACCGATCTCCTCCCCCCAGGAGGACTTGTCTGGTTCTTCTGGCAGACGAAATCACTCTCTCAATTCAGAGGCCGAAAATTGTGGAGGGGCCATTTGATCAAGCACCACCTTCACTAAATCCTTCATTGGGCTCAGAGCACCCCAGGAGTGAACAAAGTCCCCCATATTGGTGAGGTACTGCTCCCCCTCCTCCTGGGATACCGCAAAGCTGGCCCTAATAGGAAAAAACCCTGGAAAATCCATCGCAAGATGATTTATATGTTTTCACATCTCGGACGGGTTGAGAAATTGTCTTTTGACATCCTAGATGTCCCAATCCTCTGAGAAGACAGCATTCTCAAGCTTGTGTATGTGGCGCAGCCACTTCCCCGGAGCCTGGGTGGGTATCCTACAAAACCCCCTGGGCGACCTCCCCTCTGGATAACTATGCTCCTCTAGGACTGTCAGGACCGCCGCTATTGCTTGTCTCTTGATCAGTGTGGTTCTCGCCGCCACTTCAACCCTGTCACTATTGGATATCCTTCCACCTTCCGACCCTGACCTAGAGTTTGGGGAGTCACCCTATCACTAGGGTGGATGGTCTGCTACTTTAGCATCTCCCTCGGGAAGGTTGCCTCCCAGCTATTGGCGTACTCCTTCACCAGCCTGTAGATGGCTGTGGGTATATACAGTTCATTCCACATCTTCCCATCCTCCTGTGTGAACACGAGCCACATATTCCACATCACACAAGGGTGATCCTCATGGATAACTCCCAAGTATACCCGTGAGGTCAGCTGCTGCATATGCTGGGACTACCTTATGAAATGGTGTGGGGTTTACAACTTTTAGAGAGGCTTATGGTCGACCCGTGCCACTAGGACTCCAGCCCGAATGGCTAGGAGGTAGGACTGATGCTCTTCCATTCCCTAGACTTCATTGGTGAACACACCTATTGGAAATGTTAACAGGTGGAAGTTGAACTCCTTCTCCTTCTAGACCCAGTTCAGCACCAACTGCAGGGTCAACTTGGTCGGGAAACTCCTCGTTGGGTTCAGAATGGATGGTTCGAAGTCCAAACCTAGAGGGGAAATAGGGTTCGGAAATTCATACACCCCTAATATGCACTGATATCAACACATACATAAGATGGAATGACCATATATCCTATGTTCCTTCTTCCCTTTGCTGATATGACACAACACCTTATACAGTTCGGCAAGCATCAGGATCCCTAAGTTAACCCGCTCCCCTATCACCAACATGATTCCATGATAAATGCACTTGGTTTCACACACATGTTCATGTCCCTCACTAGCAAAATCAAGCCACAGATAAGTGATGAAATGAACATAACCAACATAACCACCGGTTGCTTCTTAGTACTGACACTGAATCCCAATGTCATCGACTGGTTGTCCTCCATGAGTCACTAATATGAGTACTCCTTACCTCATTGAACCCCCTTCGGGTAGGTCTGAGACCTCATGAAAAACTATCTATCTTTAGGGGAATTCAATAATTTCTTGAACCACCACTTAAAGTGGAAATCCCTCACTAACTACTTGTCCTCCCTCAGCACTAGGTCCATCAATTCCTACCAAGCAGCGACATTTTATCAGGGTCCTCCTATATGTTCGTGGAAGGGAGGAATCCGTCGTACAATTCCCCCAGTATCGGGACTCTCGAGATTTGGTGAAAGTCCCAGAGGCTGATACCAACCTCCCCATGATGCAAGTGTAAATTATTGGTCCTCAAAGAACACCTACTCAGAAACTCTGGCATCATTTGGTTCAGCTAGTAGATGTGAAATTGGGAAGCCCAAGCCTCCTCATGCAGGCCTACTCGCCTCAGCTCTTCCCTGAACTCCTCGCACCAGGAACATACCCAGTAGTCCCATGCCTAATCATCCGTGAAATTGCCACCCTGGTATAGGTCACACTCATCAGTCCACCCCTTCTCTAGGTTCACCATGCCCATCTTTAGAATGGTGTGGTACAACGGGGAGATACCTATGTTTGAAAAACCTTCCCATCAATATTGTTCATGTGATTATACAAGAAATCGATATTGATGTGTGTAAAATCCTCCTCAAGTATGGATGTCAGCCGCCCTGAACCATTGGTACAGGCACGAAGTGTTCCTAAACTAGTATGCCAGCTCGTCCATTCTTGCATTAGGAAAGAAAACGCCATCTTGCAGACTGAATCCATAGAGAGGCAGCCTTTTGCACAGTGGGTAGTTATTCTGACCCTCTCAAAGAATCTCCAATAGAAACTCATGGTCTGAATGACTCCATACATGTTTATTAATACCCAAGTTATTCTCCATTTATTCCCTCTAGGAAGCATCTTCAAGAACCCTCTGCCAGCCTGTTGAGTCATTCAGTCTTGAAGATTTTTGATTTTTTGTTTTGTTTCACAAAGCTGGTTCATGAAGCTAGTTTGAAAAGATCATTCACAGAGCTCAGTTACAGCAAGAGGTCACAGAGCACTGCCTCGGGCATAGAAGACACAATCAGTGGAGTGCACCCTCGCAAAGTCAAAGGACTAGTTGTGCACCACAGAGCAGAAAGGCCTGATTCACAAAGAGAAATAGAAGAGCACATGAATCTTTGAAAATCGAGAGCACAATCTCAAAAAACATGAAGATGATAAAGGACAAAAGAGAGGTCAGCCTCCCCTATTTATAGGAGATTACCTCCTTTGCTTCGTGACACATCTGGCCATGGTGATCTTTGTGGTTCTCTCAACCCGCGCGTCTCCTCTTCTTATTGTGACCCTGCTCCATGATCTTTCTTTGTGATTGGCCTAAAAATTTTGGTGATTGACCCTTAGACTTAGACTCCCATTTTATCCTCGTATCCAAGTCTGAGGGGGGTATTTTTTGGAACCAAAATATGTGCAGAGGAAAAGGACACAAAGAGAAAACTAGTTCCAAAGAGGTTACTTCACAAAGCTCATTTGTGGATCCCCTTAGTGCCACGCCATTCGCAGGTCCCCGCATCACTACAGTCGGTGCGAAGCTGAAGCCCCTTTGTGGTTTCCACAGATTATATAGGTGGGAGGCTCCATGATTACGACACAATTGATAGTAAGCTTCATGACGTAGAGGGAGATGAATCGACCTCCTTGATCATGTCGAACATGATAGCAGCCTCCACGAGTGCCACATAGAGAACTCGTGAGAGCTCTACGCGAAGGAGGGTATGACGAACGACTTCTTGGTTACAAAGAAATTGAATCCATCAATGGTTGATCACAGAGCACCACGTGGATTCATACCGAGCTATCCCTGCTTTGCGCCACCCCTCGCCTATAAATACTGAGCTCCCCTTGATCCCAAAAGATAGATACTCCAACCTTTTTCCTTCTCAGCTCTCAAATCATGAAGCACCTTCTGCTCTGTGAAACCTTGAGAAAAATGAGCTCTTCAAGGTACTTGATCTTTTTGAATCACCTTTTCCTTTGCTCAAATACAACCCCTCATTAAGAAGCGATGAACATCACAGAGTCCACAGGCCATCGCGAAGGAAGGATATCCTCAAGTGGACTCGGGTCTTCACAGAGCACTCCTGCTTCGTAAAGTACCCTCCATACACATGTGAACCATATGCTAAGATAGGATCATTGTGATTCATGAATTTCATTTATTTGTAGTGCTATTCTTTGCAAGGTACCCTTTCTATGCGAATTCCTACTCCACAGAGGACTTTCCACTTCACAAAGCACCCTTCATATGCACCTATACCCTATACCTAGACTAGGCCACCCAACTTTGAGAAGAATACACCTTTGCAGAGTCCCTCCACTATATGGAGCACCAGAGATTCACAATATCCTTTCATGTAAACCCATTTTATTCACAAATACTTCTCTTGTATGGACCTCTAGGATTTTAAGAATGGATTTAAAGGTCCCTTGGGAAGTGCTTTATGTTACATTGCTTAGCCTCATGCTTCTTCTCATAGGCACGCTAACGTCTATTGCTTCTTCATATAGCCATGATGATGTGGGCCCCTCAATGGATAAATCCACAACACCCCCTCACCTCGGAATTTTTGATGCCTTCCCTTGCCCAAGGGTGGGTGGGTATCAGTTATGTAAGTCTTAGGGGTGCGGAGTGAACCCACCTCGTCTGAGCTACAGGACACTAAATTTCCAAGCACCATTGTCCTCAACACATGATGTTAATCTATAAATTCTCCCTAGAAAATTTATGTGGGGCACCCCATCTTGGACATTCTCCACACCCACTCATCTCCAAGGTAGTGAGATCTTCCTCACATGGAATGAGATCATCTTTTCTCGGGTGGAATCTATCCGCAGGAAAGGGAAACCATCCTGGTGTAAGCCCCTATCCTTTCTTGTGGGAGGTAGCATCCCTACTTCTCTTCTCTTCCTTTGTACCAAAGACTAGAGGAGATATAGGCACATGGACCTTTGTTACCCCATCCCTCTCCCTCTGGGCTTTGTCACCATTGGGCCTCCATCCTAGAGTAAGTCCCAATCTCCATCTCCCTGGGCCTCTAACCACATGTAAGCCCATGTTTCTTCATTGAACTGCTAACTACATGTAAACCATCACCCCAATCCCCACGTATTCACCTTTAACAATGTGATCTTCAGGCATTTGTTACCTCTTGTTTCTCACACTGAGCATGACTCACGTGAGCTTAGAGTAAGCATTTACCATGGAATCCTTCCAAGTCCACCTTATCATGTAATCCCCAAGCCATCCCGAACTACATGGACTTTGATCCTTGTCTCCTAGGCAAGGAACATAGGAAGCCTCCCTGAGGTTTAACCCCAACACCTACTTGTCCCGACTACTCCACATCGGTTCACTCGTCCTGCATAACGTTAAACTGTATGCCCCACTTTCTTCCTGCATGAAATTAAACTGTATGATGTCAAACTACGTGGGATTTTATCCTCATCTCCTAGACAGGGTATGTAGGAAGCCTCCATGAGGTCTAACCCCAATAGACGGTAATCCATTTTGATCCCCAATAAATGGTAAGATGTGGTGATCCCCATCCAATGGAAAGTCATTAGAATCTCTATCCAGCGGTAAGCTGTTGTGATCCCCATCCAGCGGTAAGTCGTTGTGATCCCCATCAAGTGGTAAGCCATTGGGATCCCCATCTAGTAGTAAGCCATTGTGATCCCCATCCAGCAATAATTCATTGTGACCCACATCCATCGATGAGTTGTTGTAGTCCTCTTTGTTGGGACCCACATCTATAGTCCATCCCAGTGGCATCAGAATAACCTGGGATGCCTACAACACGTAAACCCCAGTATATTGTTGGGTTGTTTTCCTATGTGTACACCCTGATTCTATACCCCCATCCTGAACAATGTGTACTTTGATTCCATGCCTCTAGGGTATGTAGGAAGCCTCTTTGAGGTTCAATCCCATCACTCATGTCTCATCGTGGCCTCTCTCCCTCGAGCCCATGTTTTTTGGGAAGGACATTCCCCAACCCAAAGGTTTTACTTCCTATGGGTCCCATCCATGCATCCATTCTAACAAGTTGCCTCCTTATGTGTTCCATTGCCCCACCAAACTACATGGACTTTGATTCAATTCCATGGGGATATGTAGGAAGTCTTGTCAAGTCCCAAGCATCAATGTTCCCTCATGGGGTTGCACCCATATGATCCACTTTTATCAGTGTTCCAATCAGTATGATCCATCTCCACTGGATATTAAACTCGCGGCAAACCATATTTTAAACATGGAAAGCTTTGGAAAACCTCATAGAAATTACTGTATCCTAAAACTCCCCACATTTAACGTGGGATTACTTGGGCTTCTGCGCCCTCAAGAATCCCTATCATAGGGGAACAAACCCAGACGCATCAGTGTTCCAACATCCAGACACGCCAACGATGTCCAACATGACTACTCCCCCGATCGAAGGTTTCTGCCCTGACTGGTCCCCTTGAAATGTCCTGAAAGAAGCAGCATAATTAAATGGCATCCATGAATACATGGCACTGGGAAGAGATTCACGAAAAACATCATACGTCTATAAGGGAGACATGTACTAGGAAATGAGTTCCTACGAGGAATCCACAGAAGTAGGAACTAACATCCCATCTTCTCGTTTCGATCAAGGATCAAACATCCCTGAATAAGTGATGTATGTCACCCACCTTTGCAAAGTGGGAATGTGGAGAAACAAATCAGTGTTTCCTCAGTAGAAGGATATGTTCCCCGGTGAAAGAATCGGAAACAATTATTTTATTCCAAGTCAATGAAAAGGAAAACATACACTTGGATGTGGTGTATGTTCTTGATCCTTAGGATCTGGAGTGATGGAGGTGACTAGTGGAGATGTGATCCACCTATTACATGGGATATGTCTAAGATATTTCCTAGAAAGATATTGTGTATTTTTATAATGTACTATTTTTTTTATTTTTTTACTTGTTTGTTTCTGGTACTTTTTCCTTTTGGAGTGTTGATCATATTAAATTTTATGTTTTGACTTCCACTATTTTGTGGAAAAATCATTACATCTCTATTCTTTCATGATTCCATGTTCTTGTCGCTAATCCATGGGGATCTGGAATTCCCTTAAACCTATTTCATAAAAGGATTGGGTATCAGGGTACCAAGGTATCGAGGATGGTTTGTGACATTTAATTTCTATAAGAGATGAAAGAAACTTTTTAATATAAGTGGATAATAATATCTTTTAGAGTAAAATATTACTTAAGTTTTAAAAAATTTAACCATGATTTTATACGTTCAACATATTATTTTTAGATGATTTATTTTTAATTTATAAATATTTATTTCTTATAGGAAAAAGGTTTTCAAACACTTTTAATCTGTTCTTGTATTAATATAATTTTATAAAAGTGACAGTATTAGAAAAATTGATATTTATTCACTATTCACTTCAATAACAATTATTTTATAAAGATCTCAAAAATTAACTCTATGATAATTTTAACATGATGAATTCAAAAATGAAGTCCATTTTATAAAATTCAAAATTCTAACATTTATAAATTTATCTTTTAAATGAAAATACAATATATAAATAAAACAACATTTATTAAAAAATTCCCTTTTAAAACTTTTAGTATTCTTATTCCTATTTTGTATGGATTTATAATTTTTTAGAATATTTTTATAAACTATATGTTTTATTATTCTAAAATTTTATTAATAATATTTTTTTAATATTTCAAGTTATATTTTAGATCTGCGTTGCATGTAAAATAAGATATCCAACATAGTATAATTTTAGAGAAAAATATATTCCAAAATCTCAGGGTGTTACACCAATAAGCCCCCTTCATATATTTAAAACCATAAAAAATTTAGCAATGTGAAATGAATCCCTAATAGTGGAAAATGGAATTTTACTCAAGAGAATTCAATTAGATTCATTTTCATTAACCATAATCTCTTCACTTCAAATACAGGAACAATCATCATGATGCGTGTACCACACCTAGGTTTGTGCCATGTAATCAACATCCTCTCATCTATCATGTTTTCTAAAAACCTGATCACCCATCAAACTAGGAACCTGAAATAGATTACAACAAGGTCTGAAGGGTGTACCTAATCCTTACATGCTAGAAACTAGTGACTAAGAATCAATGAAAACCTTTGGGAATGATTTTCCCCATAGAAGATAAAAGATATCAAACATCAAAGTAACAAATAGAATAAATAAAAAGAAAAGAATCAAAATTAAGAAAAAAAACATATCCAAAATGAAAAAATAGACAAAAGAATCTAATCCAATGAAAAAATAATAATACAAACCAAAATCCCAACTCCATGTGACATGAGAGTCTACATCCCCTCCACAACACCACCAAAATCCCACACCCTCTGTGGTTCCTTGAATTTACCTGTAACTAAAAAAAGAATGTTAGAATATACCCAATGTTATATGTATGGTTTGATCATAATAAGACTAGTAGGATCCTAAAAAGTGTTCCATAAGAAATATTTAATAAATAAACCAAATATTCTCATTTTAAGGAGATCAATATAAAGAAAACATGATTTTCAAAGTTTTATATAAGTCATGTAGAAATAAACATTTTCATAAAATTTATAGATACATGTATCAAATAATAAATCCAAAAATAATTTATTAATAAATAATTTTAAGAATATATGAAAGTTCCATATTTCAACGAAAAAATTTGTAAACATTTTTAAAAAGTCATAACAATTAAACATTTCTTCAATTTAGCACTGTGGGGTAAATTCCTCAAGTAATTTAGGTCTTGGTCAACTTGAATACTCACACCATAATGGTTAGTGACATATTAAGTACATGTCCAACCCCCCTAGATAAATCAATATCAAGTCCTAAGTAATGATACTACAAGGCTAGTGTCTTTCCATCATGTATAAGAAATTTAATTAATGTTATATCATAAATTAATTTCTATGTCTATTTAAACCATATTAGCATGGTTTTCTAAGCCTTACCACTTAAATACCAAGGTTCCCATGTGTTATCATCATCACATATTCAAATATTTTATTTGAGTAATTTCAAAAAACACAAGTTGTTCGTCAATTATAAAACAATGTCCTAAAAACCATTTTCACATGACCTTCCTATTCAATATAAAACCATTATCAAGGAAACATTCTTAAAATATTTCAATCATTAAAAACCAATCTCATGGAACCCTGACATGACTTAAATATTATAATGACCTGAATTTTTATAAATGAAATTCCCTTTTCAAATGAATAAACTTATTTTTAAGTAATGTAGTCATATAAAACACATTCACTACTTTGGTTATTTTAGATAGTTATATACTATCAGATTCAAAATACCATTAATCACCATAACCATTGATATTATATCCATTATATAGTGATTTTATTATTAGAATATATATAAGGTTCCATTAATATAATTGACATGGAAAAAGGAAGCGATTACTTTGGCATGTAGCATCATACCCTATGAATCCTATTTATTGGAGCTTCCGAGGGAGATAAAATAAATGGTATTTTATCTAGACCAAGTCCAATATGGGATTCAACAACTAAATCATGATGAAAATCATGTATGGGAGAAGTTCAAGATCATTGATATCATGACCTAAACCATGTTTTTTAAACCACCCCAAGAAAATATCACCATCACACACCTTACCCTTAGGGAATTCACTTGTGTAATAAAGGGATATGTATCTAGACTCTAACAATAGAAATTTTTATATTTTTATTTTTAATAATATTATTATATGTATATTCTATTGTTACATTATAATTATTAGATAATAAGTCTGATAAAAAATAGATTGTGATACAATGGAACACATATTCTATTTTTCTAGAATATATAGTTCCAATCAAGGCACTCTTTTTGATGAGTTTAATAATTTTTTAAATAAAATATATTTTAATGAAATATTATTATTAAATAATATTTATTAAATATAACTGATAATATAATTTTATGAAGTTAAATGTAAATTTTATAAGGGTCAAAAAACTATTATTATTAAAAATCTTGTATTTTTTAATAAATGGGTATTTTCAATTAAAAGTGTAAATTATAATATTTAGATAATTATTTTTGATAAAATAAATTTTATTTATAAAATAATCATGATGAAATTATCTAATGGGGAATTTTTCATAATTTTCTGAAATAATCAAATTTTCATATAAAAATTAAATACGGTATAAATATATAGTATGTATTATTACATAATAATAACCCAAAAGTGATATAATATATTCTATAAAATTTATCCATGACCATAATTAGGTTTACCCATTGAAATAACATTTTTTTAATTTCTTTTATTATGTTATAAATCCTTAATGAATCCTGCAAAACCTATATTATATTTTTAGGTTTTAAAATCAATTATTTATAAACATGACTCATTTCCACATGAAAAAGGGTATTATCTTAAGGATTTAGATTATTATACTTATAAAATAATTAAATAAACTTCTATTTTTTAGAAACCATTTGTGAAAACCAATGTTACGGTTTTTTTGGATTAATTTTTCATATAGATTCCAAAATCTAATTTTATAAATTAATAAATAATTTCACTCTATTTTTATATATAAACCCACCAACCCTCAAATTCCTATTCACTAAAAACACATGTACAAATAATTTAATCTACCCTTACCCTTATATGTCCCTCCCAAGGTGTCCCCAATCCCTTAATAAGTTCCTCCCTATCTTTTAGAAGCATCCTCTCAAGGTAAGTGATCCTCTCCTTGTCCTCTTTATTTAAGAACCTTCTTTATATTATGCCTTTTTATTTATAATTATTATTATTGGGGTATGTTTTTAAACATATATATTTATTTTATTATGATTTATAAGTTATTATAGAAAAATTTATCTCTCATTAAACCCTTCCATGAATCTTTATGTCCCCTATTAAATTGGCAATGTTATCCTGTGGTTCTACATGCCAAATAATTTTTTAGTGAATACTCATCCCCATTTCCACTCAATGGTATTCACCTAGATATATTAATTCTTCATTGATTGGTTAATTCCATATATTTAACCCAAATTATTTGTTTTTGGGATTACAATTGATGAAATACATATTTATTATTTATGATCTATGTGGCACACTTACGCATGTACTTGATATGAATGTGATGGGTGAGCCCAAAATTATATATCCCTATAATGCATTGGGTAATGTTTTTATATCATTAGATTACATGTATGGTCCACAATAGGTTATCTTAATCACACTATGTTATGATTTCTTGGTGGTTATACTTGACTTATGTTTATGATGTCATGTTTTATGTTGTTTCCACATTCTCATGTTGTTGTTATGTTATCATGTCATATCATGTCTAATTTTTCAAGGTTATGATTTCCTCCCCTCATATGTTACCTTTATATGTCTCTTGGATCAGATGTATTAATTTATCTTATGATATGATTTTTTTATTTCATTATTGTGATTCATAGATCAACCCTTTTTTATATATGTCCCCATGTTATCCCATGCAGTTTTATATGATCAATGAATTTTAAGGGCATGTTATGGAGTTTTAAAAAAATTGTTATATCCATGTTCATGTTATTGTGTTATATACCTAATTTACCAAATACACTAGGCCTCTTGATCTTCTATTCCTATATTATGTGTACCTTTATCTAATAAATCATCAAATAAAGTCTATTAAAACATGGGTTTTCATAGTTGCTATCTGAGAAAAGTCTAGTTATTTTGGGATTAGGATTATAAAACCCTTGTGAAAGCCTTAGGTATAAGACTAAACATGGTAAAACATACCTAAATTTTGGTAAATTATAGAGTAAGTGGTTTCCAATAAAATAAATCTCTTTTTTGATATTACAAGTGTATGTGGATTTAGAACAGTTGTACCTAGGGGTAATAACCCAAAAAATGATGCATTGATCTAGACTTGATCATCACTTGGTGCATAAAATGGAAAAAAATTACACCTAATTGACACTTATGAGGGATATGATTTGGTAAATTCAAAATCTTTTTATGAACCATTATGAATGGAACAAAAAATCCCATAATATTTTATGTTAGGTAATAGATCATAGATAAATTATATTGAAAACTATAAATTCATAGGTTAAGGAATATATGTCATTTATGAGTTATCCCTTCAATGTTTATATTTTACCTTTTATGTGTTTATTGGTTTTAAAATTATCATCCCTAATTTCCCCTTTATTTTATTCAATAGCTATGAATAGGAGGAATTGAGTCAACGACCAATTTTATGAGAAATGTAATGGATTCCTAGATAATATGCCCAACCCGATGGGAAAAAGAGTTAAAAAGATCATGAAAATACTTTTTCAGTTGACTAAATTTTTGAATAGAAACTTAAATCAGGGGAAAACAACCATCTCCCTATGAAATAGAAAGTTGAAATTGATACATTTATGCAACAAATAATTATTAATTTCAATAGATCATCTGATCATTTAATCATGTAATAATAGATTAACTCCAATGAAATGATATTCTTAGTCCTTGTATGCTCTAGGAAAGATATGGTTGCACTAGTTGTTTTTTGTATGGAAGGATAAGCTGATCAATGTTGGACGTTGGTCAAAAATAAAAATCCTGAGGAGGGTATCAAATCAATGGGGTGGAAGGAATTCCAATAAATATTTTCCAATAAATATTTTCCTTACACTCTCTGACATAAAATGGAGAAGTATTTCCTTATCCTTAAGAAAAAGGATGAAGAATCCTTTGAAATGTATGAATAAAACATCATATGACTTTCATGATAAAACTATAGCTTTGTAATCTCCCCTGAAAGTAAATTTGACAACTTATTTGGTGGGATAAATATGATTCTATTAAAATATTCTTCAATTTTAGACTTTTATAGATATGAAGAAATTGTTTGATGTTCCATTAAATTAGAAATGGATATTAGTGAATCTCTTAGGTTTAATGGGTCATGATATAATAAGAATAGATTGGATTTTAATCTTAGTTGTATAGAAGAGAAAACTCATGGTGGAAATAAATTCCAATATCTCACTTTTTAAAATTGTGGGAAGAATAATCCCATAAATTTCTTGAATGGGAAAAAGAAATTCTTAATGTTTAGGAATGAAGGGCACCTAACTAGAGAATTTATTTGAGAAAAAACCATGAATGTGATGAAAGAAAGGAATTATCCTATAAACCCTCAGCCTATTGTTCATTTTTTCAATTTCAAGGAACAAGGACAGTATGAAAACCATTGCACTAAGATGAGGGTTATCGATGAAAACTGAATAAAAAACCTCAATGACCTAAATAAAAAGGGTGTGATTTTTCAATCACAACTACTGAGGTGGATCATAACAATGAAATGGTGATAGGTACACTATTTATTCATTAAAGGATATAGAATATACTAATTTATTCTAGTTCTACACATTATTTCATATCACAAAGGCTTAGTAGAACTATTCAAACACCACCTCAAAACATGAAATTATAGTTATCAGTGAATATTAAAAATGGTTTAATTATTGAATCCCAAGTATATAACTCCTCCCCATTCAAAATTTTTGGGCACATTTCTGAAAAACCCTTATGATGCTCCCTTTAGTGTAATTTGATATTATTCTAGGTATGGATTGGATTTTCATATATAGATCCAAAATAAATTTTTGAGATAATAAAATCACCATATGTATAAATAATTTTCCTCTAATTATATAAAACTAAAAGGAAGAGGAATAATATTCATTGGTATCATTATCTCAAGAATGGATATTATTTTCTTTAAAGTAAGTTTATTTAGCTCAAATTTTTGATACTAAATAAAAATCATCCTTAATGAAATTCCCATTGTAAGGTAATTCCCGGATGTGTTTCCCAAATAATTTTCTAGTCTTCCTTTTATCTGTGAGGTTGATTTATTGATTGAAATTATACTTGAATCTTTTTCAATATCCAAGACTCCATATATAATTTCTATTATTGAACATAATGAGATGAAGAATAAATTAAAGGAGAATTTGGATATAGGATTATATTTCAAATTGCTTCACCATGGGGAACACTGGTCCTCTTCATTAAGAATAAGGATGGGTCAATTTGCATCAGTATTAATTATAAAGAACTCAACAAAATAATGATAAATAATAAGTATCGTGTACCATGTATTCATGACTTGTTCTATCATTTATGTGGATCCCAATACTTATCCATGGTGGATCTTCAGTAGGGATATTATCAAGTAAAGGTAAAGGAAGAGGATATACCCAAGATTTCCTTTGATAGAATGTTAATGCACTAGGAGTTCATAGTGATTCTATTTGGACTCAATAATGCTCCGAATATATTTATGAACTTGATGAATATAGTATTTAAATATTACCTTGACAAATTTTTGATAATCCTTAGTTGTGATATTCTTATCTACTCCAAATAAAGGATGAACATGAGGATCATTTTAATTTTGTACTTAAGACATTGTAAAAAGGAAAATTTATATGGTAAGTATAGTAAATGTGAGTTCTGGATAGAGAATGTAGCTTTCCTAGGAAATTTTATCACCACAAAGGGATATATATATATATATATGGATCCTTTAAAAACTAATTCAATTGAAGGATGGCCAATACCAACATTTGTGATGGAAATTCATAGTTTCCTTGGATTACCTAGGTAATATCATCAATTTGTGAGGAACATATCATGATTTTCAAGAACACTAACCAAGATAACTCATAAGGGAGAGAATTTTTTCTGGATAGATTATTGTGAATAGAAATTTAATGAGTTTAATAAGAGGTTAATCACTACACTTGTGATCACATTACCCACCAGTGGGGGAGGATTAGTAATCTAAAGCGATGCATCAAAAAAATATTGGGTTGTGTACTCATGCAAGATAAAAACGTGATACTCTATTCCACCCTCCAATTAAAGATAAATTATCAAAACTACCCAATTCATGATATATAACTGGTTGTAGTAATCTTCACATTGAATATTTAGCGATATTATCTCTATGGGTAAAAGTGTGACATATATACATACCATAAAATCCTTATGTATATCTATTCACACAAAAGGAGATAAATTTTCCCCAAATAATGTGGTTAGAGATAATCAAGGATTATTATTGTTTAATCCATTACCATCATGGAAAAGTAAACAAAGTGGAATATGATCTAATTAGAAAGGGTCCCATAACCCTATCCATAATGAGGATTATAAGGGATCTAATATTATTGGACATGAAAAGGATTTACATGGGAATAATAGAAGGATATTTATCTTAAATTTATCAAATAAATACTCAATAATACATTCTTAAGATGATCATGGAGGCCCAGAAAGATGATGAGGTGTTATAGAAAATGGTAGCAAATATTTGGGAGTTCAAATTTGATAAATATAGAGTTATGAGGTTTGGAATTCAGATATGTGTCCCATAAAAACCATAGCTTAAGAAAGAAATTTATGATGATATGCATAGCTAATACTTTTCTATTCATCTAGTAATCACTATGATTTTTAGGTATTTGAAGTAAAACTTTTGGTGGGATAACATGAAAGGGAAATTGCAGAATTTTTATCACGATGCTTGGTATTCCAACAAGTCAAGGATAAATGAAGTAAATATAATGTTATGATGTAACCATTTATTTTACTGGTATGGAAATGGGAAAAAATAACCATGAATTTCATCATAGGACTCCCCATGACCTCTAAAGGTAATAATGTCCTTGAGACGATAGTCAATCTCTTTAATAAGTCAACACATTTCCTTACTATCAATGAATATTTATCTCTTGACCAACTCCCCAATATATACATAAGGGAAGTTGTAAGACTATATGTAGTTCCAATAGATATTATACCTAATTGAGATATAAGTTTTACCTTAAGGTTATGGAGAAATATTCTGAAAGTTTTGGATACAGAACTAAGATCCATCGCTGCTTATCACCCTTATATGGATGGTCATTCTGAAAGAACAATTCAAAATGTAGAGGATATGATGTGATCTTGTTCAATGAATTTACAATGATATTGGGATCATCAACTTCCCCTAGTGGTGTTCACATATAATAATATTTTCCATTATATAATTCAAATGGCACCTTATGAGGCTTTGTATGGGAAGTGGTGCTAGACTCTGACATGTTGGGTTGAAGTTAGAGAGAGGAAGCTAGTGGGACCTGATCTTGTATAGGAAATGATAGATAAGGTTCAAACTATTAAATTTCATATGAAATCTTCACAAATTTTATATAAAATCTATGTAGACAATAATCGATGAGACTTAGAGTTTGATGTTAGAAATAAATTGTTCTTTAATATATCAGTGTGGAAGAAATTAATGAGGTTTGGGAAGAAGGTAAAGCTTATTTCAAGATACATCGGCCCCTTTAATATCCTTTATTTCATCGAAGCGATGACCTATCGTATAGCACTCCCACCTAACCTATCTTAAGTACATGATGTGTTCTATGTATCCCTATTGAGGAAGTAAATAGTATACCACTTACATGTACGGAATCCAAAGCTAGTAACATTAGAGAATGATTTTTCATTTGAGGAATATCTGATGAAGATATTAGATCATATGGACAAATTTATACAAAACAAGAAAACTAACTTGATCAAAATGTTGTGGTGAAACCACAAGTTTGAGGAAGCAGCATGGTAACCGAAAGTGGTAGTGAAACCAAAGTATTCTCATATATTTTAGTGCATGAAATGAAAATTTCAAGGGTGAAATTTCTTAATGTGGGAAGAATGTAATCACAAGAAGTTTTAGAAATGAAATTCTTTTTTCAAGTGAATAAATTCCTTATTAAGTAATGGATTTATGGAAAACACATGCACTACTTTAGTTATTTTAGATAGTTATAGTCTATTGGATTTAAAATACCATTAAGAATCATAACCATGGATAGTATATTTGTAATATAGTGATTAAATTATTATTATATATATACCTAGGGTTATGATAAATCGAATGGATATAGAAAAAAGAAGTAACAGACTCAACCAGTAGAATCATACCCTATGAAGCTCATTTAATGGAGATTTTAAGGGAAATGGAATCACTAAGATTTTCCCTTGATCAGTCCCAATTTGAGATTCAACAACTAAAACATGATTTAAATCATTTATTGGAGAAGTTTAGTCTCATTTTAATCACAATCCAAACCATATTCTCCGAACTACCCCAGGAAAATATCACTATAGCACACCTTGCCCTTAGAGAATTCTCTATTTAATAATGGAATATGTTTCTAGACCTTAAAATTATGAATTTTTATATTTTTATTATTAATAAAATTATTATATTTATCTATTATTATCAATTTATAATTATTATATAATAATTTTGTTAAATATTAGATTTTGAAACGATGAAACACAAACTATATTTTTCTTAAATATATTGTTTCAATCAAGATACTCTTTTTGATGAATTCAATAATTTTTAAAATAAATTGTATTTTAATAAATTATTATTATTAATTATATTTATTCAATATAAATGATTATATAATTTTACAAAGTTAAATGTAAATTTTATAAGGATCAGAAAACTATTATTGTTAAAAAAATACAATATTTTTCAATAAATATGGATTTTGATTTAAAATTGTAAATTATGATATTTAGATAATTATTTTGATAAAAGAAATATAATTTTTGAAATTATTAAATCCAAATTATTCAATGGTAAATTTTTCAGAATTTTCTTAGACAGTTGAATTTTTGGATAAAAATTAAATATATTATAAATATACAATATGTATTATGACATAATAATGAACCAAAAGTGACATAATATATTCCATAAAAAGAATCCATGACCAAATTTATGTTTAAAATTTAAAATAATGTTTTTTGGAATTTATTTTATTAATTTTATAAATCCTTAATGAATCCTTAAAAACCTATATTATATTTTAAGATTTTAAAATCAATTATTTATAAACATGACTCAATTCCATATCACCATGGATATTATTTTAAGGATTTAGGTTATTATAATTATAAAATAATGAAATTAACTCCTATTTCGTAGAAATAATTTTCACAAGACGTGGAATGTTTTTTGATGCGGATTAATTTATTAAATAGAGTCCAAATCCTAAGTTTAGAAATTAATAAAGAAATATCCTCTCTTTTTCTATATAAACCCACCCATGAACCCATTAAAATTCATTAAAAACACAAGGATAATGAAGTTAATCTAACCTTACAACACTATATTCCTACCAAGGGGTCCTCAAGATCTTAAGAAGCTCCACCCAGGCTTTTAGAATCTCACTCTTGATGTAAGGGATCTTCTCCTACTACTCTTTATTTAAGCACTTTCTTTATATTATGCCTTTTGATTTCTAATTTTTCATGCTGGGATATGTTTTTACACATACATATTATTGTTCTTATTATTTACAAGTGATGATAGACCTCATTCACTCTCATTAAACCAATCCATGAATCTTTACTTACCCCAGTTATGCTATCAAATATATCCTGTAATTTTCCATGCCAAACATTTTTATAGTGAATACCCATCCCCATTTCCACTCAAAGGTATTCAACTAGATATACCAATCCTTAGTTGATTAGTGAATTCCATGTATGTAACCCACACTGCATAATCATGGAATTATAAGTTATTAAAGACATATTTATGTTTTATGATCTCTGTGAAACACTTAAACATATACATGATATGAATATGAGGGGTTAGATTAGATTTATATAACCCTATAATGCATTGGGTAATGCTTTTATCTCATTAAATTATATGTATGGTGAATATAATTTTATACTAAGCACAATATTTTATTATTTCTTAGAAGTTATCATTAACTTTTTCTTATGATTTCAAGTTTTATATTGTTCCACCTTCTCAATTTTCATTTATGTTATCATGTTATATCATTCATCATTGTTCAAGATTATTATTCCCACCCAACTTATGTTTCAATGATAATCCTATTGGATAACATGTATTTATTTACCATAAGTTTTTTTTCCCTTGTTGGGCTTTGTATCTCACCTCTTTATTATATACATCCCCAGGTTTTACTATGTAGTTTAAAAAGATCAAGAACTTTTAAGGTCATGTTATGGAGTTTAAAAAAATGTTTTTGTACACATGTTCAATTTATTGTGTTATGTACCTAATTTCCCAAATACACTAGGCCTTATGATCTTTGGGAATTGTATTTTGTGTACCTTTGGGTAATAAATCATGAAATAAAGTGTATTAAAATATGGTTTATCATAAAACCCATTTATGAAAACCATTAAAACATGCGAAAGCTTCATAATTTTATAGGGAAAAGCCAAATTACGAAACCACCTACCAAAAATGGTCACATTTCCAAAGAAAACATAGCTTATATAAGAAAATCTGGAGTTTCTCTACCTCTCCTTTGATTGATCTACATGAATTTCCATTGGATAATACCCAAAACCATAGATCTGTCTATGAAAGTCATGATCTATCATTCCTATAAAGGAGAGAATAGGGGATCTAGAAGTGATAAGAAAAATGGGTGAATATTGGACATATAACTTTAATTTCCTACATTTTATTCCCTCAAAATCAATGGTATCACTCTCTAGAGAGGAACCAATAACCAAATTTTTCAAGAAAGATCCTTTACTTTGAGACCCTATGACATAATAGAAATAATGAGGGGTTTAGTTGGCTATTTGGATAAAAAAAATATAACTTTAGGTTTATTAAAACCCACCTGTATGGTTTTTCTACATCTTTAGATAAATTTTACATCAACTATGAAAGGATTATTTTCTCTGAGGGGAACTTTATGGTTTGGTATCATGATTTATGAATTGCGTACCAACTGTGAAATAAACCACTATATCAAGATGCATAATTTTATATAGAAGGTCCCACATTTATCCCAAACTATCTTCTACCCATGCCCCCCCCCTCCTATCAATCTCAACCTCCCATGTGGTTTCCTAGGAAATCAGTATGGTTTCCATTAACTGTGTGCTAACCGTAAACCTTCCTAAACACTCCCAAAAACTCCAAAAACTACCAAAAACATATTGATAAAATCTATGAATAAAAATGGTCCAAAATAAAGTTCATAATTTTTAAAAAAGTGTCACTAAGGTGTGATTATTCTCCTTACCATTCCCTTTCCACCTCCAAAAAGTCAAATCAAATAAGGTAGACTCTTGAGAATATGTGTCCATTATTCTCTCATCATTGATTCCCATTCTCAAGTATCATGAAAATCTATCACACATTTCAAAATCACTTGGTAATATGGAATATAATTACCTTATAATATATTTTCATAAAAATTAACTATGAGAATAGGCCTCTCAAACATTGATAATTATGGTTCCATCTTGAGCCCCACCCCCAACACAAAATGTCTGAGGGTCTACATGATACTTCTTGAGTTGTGATACATGGAATAAATTATGAATTGAAGTCAATTGAAAAGGTACATATATAAGATATGAACTATCCTAATGTGATAAATAATCTCAAAAGGTACCACATATCTTAGAGCCAAAATTCCTTGATTTCCAAACAATTGGTGTCCCAAATGAGGTGACACTTTCAAGATGACAAAGGCACCAAATGTGGACTCCAAAGGTCATTACTGATAATCCACATTTGATTTATATTAACTCTGAGCTATAACCATATTTTAATATATGACTTTGATCTTTTTTTATGTCTCCTGAATTATAATTGGTCCTATCAAAGATGTTTCACCCATCTCTAACCAACAAAGGTGTGATTTTAAAGGCTAGTCATATAAATCTTAAAATGGATCCATTTTGATGGACAATTGGTTACTATTATTTGTAAGAACCCTGTTTTTGGATATAAAGGACTTTGGAATATTCTTGTTGATATTCCATATCAGCGCCTTCAGACGGCGGGCAATTCCGAGCCCCGGAGTGGCCAGAATTAAATTTTCAGTACGTTCACACTAGACACACCAAATAAATAGGATAAATCCTAAATGGTGTTTCAGATCAGAGATCCAAGTGTACAGATGGGTCCATAATGAGTTGTTTACCCTAGGAACGACATAAAACTTTTCGGGGCGGGACGTTTGGACCCCTCGCTCGCTTTCGGAACGTTAAACGGATAAAATTAATTAATTAATTAATTCGTTTAATGGTGAAACTCAAGTATCTCTTAAACAGTAGCTCAGATTGAAAAACTGAGGGCACTGTTGAGTTCGGAATGTGCCTTTTACCCTAGGAGGGGTGTAAGTTTTGCGGGCGCGGCCCGTCTGTGAAAAATGCCCCCAGGGGCATTTTCGTAATTTGGCAGCTTGGGGCTTTCAGCTTTATAACATTCAAACGGAAGCTCGGAATCAACTTCCAAGAACACGTTTGTGCTTGGGAGGTGGTTTTTACCCTAGGGGAGCTTAATCTTGATCGCTCCATAAGTTTTTGGACGCAGGTGTTTTTGGGGGACGAGTCTTTTAATTAGAGTTTATTTATTTAAACTCTCCCCCCTTCTCCCCTTCCTCCCCATTGAACCCACCTATAAAAACCCTCAAGCTCCCTCTCCTCCTCCACTCTGGTGAGGCAGCTCCGGCAAGGCGACGGCACGGCGACGGATCCTCCGTGAAGCTCCGGGCATCGCCCAAGAGGTAGGATCGTGCGTTTCGTTTTTAATTTCCCACACCATGTTCATCCTAAATTTGTTTTGTCGATTTAATATCAAATGATAAATAAAATTACATAATCATGTAGTATAATTTGTGAGCTACCCGACGCATCTTTCCGATTGAAAATCCGAGTTCGGAGTCGATCGCAAACGACCGCCGAAGGTTGCGGGTTTTCGGTTTCCGGCGGGTTTGAGCGGCGGCGCGGCTGGCTTCCGGCAGATGGCGTGGCGGCGGGGCTCTCGGACGGCGGCGTGACTAAGGCACAGGGTGGCGCAGGTCTTCATCTGGGGTATCCAGGTGAGCGGAGTTCGGTGCTGGGGCGAGCGGCCTGGGTAGCCGGGTGACGGCGAGGGCGAGGGCGAGGGCGAGCTCGTCGGTGCAGGGGAGAACCGGGGTCGCCGCTCGACCCCACGGGGGAGACACGACCCGCGTCTCGCGGGTCGTTACGCAGCGGATGACTGGCCATGAAGGCCGGTCTGCATGGACCATGGGCTCACGGCCAGCCCGTGTGGAAGAGCAGCGGATCGGCGCTCCGAACCAAGCCGGCCGGCGCGAGCCGGCCCAGGCCGGTCTGACCCAAGGGGTTCCCCCCCCCCCTTTAAATATTTGGACGCCCGTATTTCGGGCTATGGGCGTCCGTTTTGAGATCCGTCTATGGAGACGCAGACCTGACATAGAGGTGAACTTTTTGAGTTGGTTCTGGGAGTTTTAACTTCCGAGACGAGGGGCTCAGGGGCACGACACGTGCGTAAAGCAGCTTAGCGGGCTTCCCGAGAATTCTTGTTTTGGACAGCGCGGACGCGTCCGATGTCTGTTTTAAACGCCGTCAGTGGCGTTGGAACCCTGGAACTGAGGCGGATCTTACCAAGGTTGTTTTAGGCATTTAATCCAAAGTTGAGTCATGGGCCCCATGGCCCATATTTTGAGCTGCATGCAACATTTAACGACATTTTCATTGGACGTCCGTTCGGGGCATGCGAGTAGTCGATGTTGGGTGTTTTTCCGAGGGCATTGCAATGGTTCAATCCGCCTTCTCTAATTCAGAATGATGGTGCGGGCCCCGTGAGGGCCATTTTGGGAGTTGATGGTGATTTCCATCTTATTCATCGGGTGTCCGTTTTGGACAAGTGATTAGTCCATCTTGTGTGCTTTTTCGAGAGGATCGCAACAGTGCGATCTGTTCATTGAGTTTTAGTACCAGGATGCGGGTCTCATGTAGCACCTCTCATGTGTGGTGTGCCGTAATGCATCTTTTTCTCTGGATATCCGTTCCACTCAAGTGATTAGTGCTTTTGACGTGTTTTCCCGAGGGGATCGCAATGGTGCGATGTGCCCAACGGTTTTCGAGGTCGAGGCTCAGGATCACGGGACGTCGTTCGTGCGTGAGGCGGTGTTGGTGCCTTTTTCATTGGATATCCGTTTGAGGCGATTAAGTAGTCGATCTCGCGTGTTTTTCCACCAGGATTACAACATTGTAATCTATTCAGGCGAGAGGAGCCTCATACGCGATCTTATTAAATGCGGAAATGTGAAGGTGCCCCAGTGGTGGTTCTTCTACCGTGTTGGTAGCGGACCCTTGGCGTGTGATCGTGTGCACTCCCGTGTGAGTGATGTAAATGATTGAAGAGATTTGGTTGGTTGTGCCACAGCCGTTGAGGTGGTAGGTTGGAGTTGTTACATCATGCCTTCACGTTGACTATTGGGTACCGTGTGCACGTTAGCCTTTGGGATAGAGACGTGATATACTCTGGGAGTATACGGGCATGCTTGGAGGTACATGTTGTTGTTTGTACCTGAGAATGTTTGTGCGCTTGGTTGGGGTTAACTTCGGGCCACGCGTTGTGTGGGCCCCATGTGTGTGTCGTGCTCTGCTTTACGTACTTTTTACCTCTCACGACGTAGAGGGTTCCTCTATTCTTGTTTGTTGACCAGTAGGGTTGAGTCTTCCCCTGGCTCTGTGCTCGTTTGTTTGACTAGAAGGATTGATTTTCCCCCTGGTCTTCTTCTCAATGGTTTTGACTAGTAGGGTTGAGTTTTCCCCTGGTCCTATTCTCGTTTGGCTGACAGAGATGGTTTGTTCCTCTGTTTCTTCAGCTATGAGGGGTTTTAGTACCGTTCCCTTTCACCGGACTGCGGCACCGTTTTTGACTACTGGTGTTCGTACATCGTGGGTGTTTTCCCACTTTCTGGGATGAGTTTTCTCATTCCGCTTCAACAGTGACTCATCGGATTGAAGCGGGATCTCCTTGTGAGGCTTGGGGAGATTCTCCCATCACTCCGTGTTCCCTGGTAGAGTTCTTGTGGATTCGCTGTGACCAACACTTTATACGGGCACTGATCCTCTACCCAGAAGGTTGTTTCTAGTAGGGCTAAGGTTTTTTCCAATAGGGATGAGGTTGTTTCTAGCAGGGCTGAGGTTGTATCGAGCAGGGCTCGCCAGTGGGTTACCATCCAGTAGGGATGGCCAGTACAACGGTGTTCACCAAGCAGTACCGTCCAGCAGGGATGGCCAGAGCAGTTCTGGGCTTACCTCCAGCTGGGTTGGGCAGTGGTCCCCGATGTCGGGCTTACCTCCAGCTGGGCTAGGCAGTGGTCCTCGATGCCGGGCTTACCTCCAGCTGGGCTGGGCAGTGGTCCCCGATGTCGGGTTACCTCCAGCTGGGCTAGGTAGTGTTCCCATCCCCGACTTTAGCCGGGTCTCCCTCCAGTGGATTACCATGTTATGGGACTGGGTAGTGTGGCACCCGTCGACTTTCCGGGTCTCCCTATAGTGGGAACCCGTCGACTTCCAGGGACCCTCCAGCGGGGCTGGGCAGGGGGTCGCCTATCGACTTTGAGGAGACCTCTTGACTACAGGGCAGTGACGAGTTGTGGTTTGACGTTCCCTCAGAACTCTCGAGTACGAGGATCTTTTCCCCCACCGTGACGCATCCTTGTGACGCGACCTAAAACCGTGCGGGTGATTCAGTGCCACCCAAAGCAGATAGTGTCGAGGTGCGGTGGTTTGAGCCCCTTGACTTTTAGTTCGGGGCAGATGTTCGGGATGCTGGGCATCGATGATGTTACTTCTGGGACTGTTTCCCACTCGCTTTCTTGGGATGAGCTACGGGATGGAGATCCTCTTACGATCTTGTTCGGGCTTCTTGTTAGAGCATATGAATATGTATATACCTTGTTTCAGTACCCACTTCTTGGGCTTGGTTACTCTCCCTCCAGGAGAGGCGAAGACATGCGGGGTATGCCACGTGCTTTCCGTGTCTAGCTTCTCATGGTGGGACGATTCTAATATCCTGCTATAGGTAGCGAAGACTTGACGATAAGTTCATCTTCTCATCGTTTACAGCTCCTTGTGCCAGGACGAGTCTCTCCTTTCTCTTGTAGGGTTGAGCTGGACTCTCTACTGTTACTCTTTACTGCACTCCTTGTTGTATTCCTTTACTTTTCCGGTTCTCTCTACTGCTCACCCTTCGGTATCTCTTGTGTTTCTCCCTCGATCCTTCGGGGTATCCTACTGATTATTTTTATACTCACCCCTGCTTGGGATTTGCCCGCACTTAGTGTGCCCTTGAAGACGACGGACAGGTTGGTCATGACTTCAGTGGAGCTTAGGAGTTCAGGAGCTTGGACCGCGTGCGGTGGTTGTGGTCAGATCCCAGCTGGGGGACCCATCTAGCTATTTGTTTTTGTTTACCTGTTGTCGGGTTGTGGAACCTTTCTAGTTGGTCACGCATTTTTCCCCTTTTCTTTTCAGTTTACCTTCAGCACTTTCTTTGTACTTTTAAAGGTCGATGCACATTGTGGTTTATTTATAGCAGTTTCCCTTTGCTTTTCTTTTTACTCTGCACTTTTTCATTGAGTGTGTTGCGTGTGTGTCTGTACAGGTACTTAGGCAAAGGCCTCCTTGAGTTGTTGTGACTTCGGCGCTTGTCGCTAGCCCCTGGCCTATGGAGGCGGGCTTGGGGTAGTTGCGGCTCGATCCTGGTAGGGTCAGGTCGTGACATTATTATAAATAAACTCAACCAATCCCAAATGGATATCTCAATACACAAGCACAAAGTTTTTCCTAAAGGATCTAAATAGATTTTTTCATCTATCCATCCATCTAGGGATGATAATACATGGTCAGCCTAACCTGAGATCCCATCACCTCTTAAATATACTTATAGAACTTTGAGGTAAAATGAGAATCTATAACTGATATAATGGTTGATAGAACTCCATGAAACTTTATAATCTATTTAATGTACAAATTTACCAACTCTTCAACTCTGGTGGTGTCTATACTTGGAAGGAAGTGAGCTAACTTGGTTAGTTGGTCAATCACCACCCATTTAGAATTCCTCCCTTGGGGTGTTTATTGTATTCCAATTATAAAATTTATGGATAAGTCATCCCATTTCCATATCTTCGTAGGGATTGGTTTAAGTAACTGAGATGGTCATTGGTTTCCTACCTTAATTTGTTGATATGTATAGTAATGAGATATAAAGTAAGCTATATCTCATCTCAAATTAATGATTCATGTTATAGGACATCTTTATAGTACTTGGATAAATGGAAAACTAAGAGAAATGACATGCCTCCAACATGGTCCTTATCACTAATGGTGGAATTGCCCATTGATTCATGAAATAAATAATGCCTTATGAGGAGAGAGAACACTCAGGGATGGTCTCCCCACCATATAAAGAATCCTTGGTACTCCATAATTCATTGTTTCATTATTTCTCCTAGGAAACCAACTTTAGGGGAGATGGTGTCATCTGAATGATCAATAAAAGGATACCAGTTTATTCCTCTTTTTCATCCATGTACATTCTAGTAAAGAGACTCATTAGATTCCACTCATACTTGGACTCTTTAATGTCCTGATAGGGTAACTTCATAAAGATAACATCTGCAATAACATTCACCTTTCCTGATGTATAGGAGATGTTGAAATCAAATGACTAAAGATACTATATCCATCAACTTTGTTAGAGATCTAGGTCTTTCTGGGAAAGGAGGAAACTCAAACACTTATGATCTAAGTAAATAGAGAACCATTCTTTAAAAAGGTTGTATCGACAATGATTAAGGGTGTGCATAATAACTAAATGTTCTAAATCATGAATGGGTTGATTCTTCTCATGGGTTAAAAGTTGATGTAACATCTTGATTTTTAAAATAATCATAAATCCCTCTTATAATAAATTATTAAGTGGGAAAAATGATTTATTAGTGAAAAAATTGATTTTTGTTAAACACATCGTGGAAGGGTAAAAAAATACCATTTAACACTCTAGAATATTCAATTGAATATTTTCAGAATTAGGCAATGAGTTAGTTTGAGTTTCTGAGGCCCTAAAGCCTCAGATAAGATAGAATAAAAATATTAAATACATTATTTTAAGCATGGAAATTTTATTCAAAATGATTGAATAACTCCAAAACAGTGTGTTGTATGATAAAACTGAAACCACGGGTTGGTCCAAAATGTGGTTTTTACCCTAGGAGGAGTATATCATTCAAATGCGTCGAATGTTTGGATGACCTTCTCATGAGATAAAGTTATTAATTAATACTTAATATAATATTTTCCTTAAAATAATTATATATCACTCAAATGGTGCATCATATGGGAAATCTAAGACCACTGATAGGGTCGGGAAATTTTGTTTACCCTAGACAGGGTATAACATTTGTAAGCATCAAAATTTTATACACCTTGCTCGCAAAGATAGACCTTTTTATTTTAATTAATTATTTAATCCATTTTTTGAATATTAAATAATTAATATCTCTAAATCAGTGTGGTGTATGGGAAATTTGAGACCATCGTTGGCTCTACAATGTAGCATTTACCATAGATGGGATATAATGTTTATTTGAATCATGTATTTGATGTTTTTTAATTTTTAATTTAATTAAGTATGGGTTAGGTTTTTGATTCTCATGAAAACAATCATTTAATTTGTATCTATTGTAACATAATAGGTTTATCATACCTTTAATTAGATTTTTTACAATATTTGGAGTCATTTATAAGAAGTTTGAAGGTGTTTTGGAGGTAGAGGATTGAGTTTTGGATCATTATGTTCTAAAATGATCATCTTGGAAGTTGTGGTGGAGACTGTTTTAGGGTTAAAATCATAGAGTGATAACGATTTTTATTCAAGGTGAAATCGGGATTTAAAAAAACCCATTTTGAGGGATTTTTTCTTTCTTAGGTGATTTGGGATTTAAAATTATCAATTTGGATTTGGGGTGTATTATTTTGAAGGGCATGGTTCCTGGGGGGATTTTGGTAAATTTCCTATGAAAAATAGGGATAGGTTTAATGCCTATTTAGGTGGGTATAGAGGTGTTGTTTCATTGTGAGATAATATATATTATGAGGATTTTTGTTTAATCTTACTTGGGTTCTAATTTAATCATACATAAGGGCTAGTTCTTCAAATTTAATCTTATGTGAGGATCTCACTACATTGTGGCGATGACTATTTTAGTTAGTGTGGAAGCTAGAGATGTATAGTGGAATAACTATGGAAAAAATATAAGGGAGAAACATCTTTTTTAGGGTCTATAATGATGTTATTACAGAAATCTAATTTTATTAACATGGTCAATAACGTGACGAGTTTGAAAACAATGAGGATAATTCCTCTAAATTATGGTGGTTCTTTACAGGTGTTAAGGTCGAAGAATGTTATGACTATTTTAATGATATATACACCATGGTGCAAGTCAACCCAATATTTAAATGGTTAAAACAACTAATGTGATATGGAGGTCACACTAATTTAAAGTCCTATATTATGGATATTCCTTTGACCAAGGTGTTAACAACTATTTTGGGAGTCTTCATTCCATAGTGAGGTTTAATCAAATTTTATTTATAAATAGGGTTCATACTTCCTCTTTAGTTTGAATTTTTTATCTTCCTCAAATCCTATCCAACACTAACACTCATTTAGTGTCTTCTAATCATATCAGTTATGGATTTAAGCCTTATTATTCATGGGGATTGATATCTCTTGATCTGAGGTAACCTCTTCTACCTCCTCTACTATCCTTATCCTTCATTTTTTTGTCTTCCTTTGGAGGTCATAAAAATGAGGTTCCTTTAGTTTGTTTTTTGTTTTGATTAGGTTTTAACATGAATAGGTTCTATGGTAGATCATTTAAAGTTTAATAAGGTTTAATCCTTGGTTACTTAAATCCTTATACAGTGTTCTTTGAATCTTTAATTGATGTAGGGGATTCATGACTTATAATTTTTATTTATGTAAAATAATGGATTTATCATGGTTTTGTCTTTATTGTATGGATGTTATGAATTAAAAAAATTTAGGATAATGAACCAAATCTAAATAAATAGAAGTAAATAGGTAATTTTCATGTTTTTTTTTGAGTTTATATATTATTTTTTATATTTTGATGAATCTTAATTGACCCTCACTATTATAGAGCCTCTATTTGAAACTATTAAAATGATTGAATCAACTCTCATAGTTGTTTAAAAATTTAAGGATAGTAATGAAATGTAGATGGTGAAAATTTGTAATAATTTATGTTCTTGTTTATGTATAAAAGATTAAATTGATATCAGAGGACACATAATGTAAGTTGTTTGAAATGGTTCACTTTTATGTTCATTGTTTTTTTTTATATTGTAAATATGTTTAATTGATATGTTATATTGTGATGAACTTGGATATTATCATTGATATTATTTTCACATTTATAATTGTACAAATCACTTGAAGTTGGTAATGAATTAGTTGTGTGGAAATATAGAATTGTGGTGTTGATGTTTCAACTTGAAATTATTCTTTAATATGAAATAATGATTAAGGAGAAGTTATTCAATGCGAATTACAGTTATGTTTACTATTGTTTGATTATATATGTGGAGTTTCCCTTTCAATGTTTATAAGGGTAATTATATGGGTATTATGGCGGATTGGGAGGATGTTTTGTAGTCTGGTTGAGGTGGTGATGGATGGGTTGTATAGTTATTGTAGTGGGGGAATGGATAGTTACATGGAAAGGAAGTTATTTTTTGGTTATTGTGTTGTATATTGGCATGTATTGTGTGGCGGTTTATTCAATGATTGGTATGTTTTTTGTGGGTTTGTGTTATAGTTTATTAGGGGAATGGAATATGGTTTAAAATAATAAATTTAGTAATATAAAATAGGATAAAATTGATAAATTATAGTTTGTAAAATGAATAATGGAAATAGTTGGGATGGTTGTGAATAATAAATGATGAAGGATAGAATAAATATAAATTATTAATAATGAATGAATTGAGGAGGAAAGTGACATACAAATCAACTAGAATTAAATATGGTTACATTAATGGAATAATGATTACAACAATGTTGATAAATGGTAAATCCTAGAAATTGTAATGATAATGTAATTAAATCAGAAGTCACTGATGTTGTTTTTGGATGTCTTATAAGAAAAGGTGGTGATTTTTTTATTGTAGCGATGGAAGAGGTTATTACTATGTGGTAGTGGTAGTGTAGTATCAGTTATGGGAGATGGTAGTATTGGTTTGGTGTGAACCCTTAGGTTAGGCTTGCGGGGTAATATGATATTCATTTTATTTTTTTATTTCTTACACACCCCTAAACAAGTCTGATAACCTTACTAACACCCAAATGGGTTGGGTTATGTATGTTTTCCCTAGCATCAAGGTTGGTAAGGGAATGGATGGATAAATAATATCCCTTCCTCACTCTCCCTTATAGGTGTATTTTGTGTTGTTATGGATCACACTAGGTTTATAAATATGTCATATAACATCTTATGGTTTAGTATAAAATATACCAACTAACCTTGTTATCTGGTCATAATGATGATATATAGTGGGAGACGTACATGAAAATAGGAGGGAATGAGATTGATGAACTTTATGTTCTCATTACCTTAATAGGATAAATTTGTGATGTACATTTATAGAGAAATATGTGGTAATTTTTCAATTATGGATATGGTATGTGGTATATAGTTGTGATATGGGATATGATGTGCAATATCATGGTTGAAAAAGGTATGAAAACATAAGGATGTTTGTTATTGGGGTGTAAAAGTGACAAACGAGTGGGAAGGTGGTTATAGGGTGCCTTATTGAAAAATATTATTTTAATATTATATTACTATCCTTGTATTCTTTGAAATTCCATAAATGAAATGTTTGAATATGTGATGATGATAGCACATGAGAACCTAGGTATTTGGGTTGAAAGGCTAGGAAAATCATGATGGGATGGTTTTCCGCTACTTATAAATGGATTTAAAATAATAAATTAACTAAAAAAATTTTAGTCATGATGGGGATCCACTATCCATGTTGTATTAATTCCTAGAATTTGAGTTTACTCTCCTTAGGGGGTTTTCAAGTGCACATGATATTTCACCAATCACTTAGGTGTGAGGATTCTAGTTGAAAAAAACCTAACATACCTAAGGAATTTAACCCATGGTGTTAACCTAATGAAATATTAACTATTATTCATTTTCAAAAACATTTATCGATTTTGTCTTTGAAATGTGTTACTTGAATATATTCTTAAAATTATTTATTCATTCATGATTTTTGGAATGCTTCTTTGATACATGTTTCTCTAAATTTTATGAAAATGTTTATTTATTAATTACTTATATAAAACTATAAAAATCATGTTTTATATTTAGTTATCTCCTTAAAATGATAAAATATGGTTTATTTATTAAATCATACTTATAGAAAACTTTGTTGGACATAATTGGGCCTATTGTGCTCACACCCTGTATATACCACTGGATATATATAGAACTTTTTTTTTCAAGTATATGTAAAGGAAATTAACTACTTGGTGATGATGGGTATGTGGTCTAGAGGGTGTGGGATATTGTTTGTGGTATGATGGGATATAAACCCTCATATGATATAGAGTTAGGATTCTGGTTTGTCTTATTGGGTTTTTGTTGGATTGGCTTATATTTTTTCTCTTATCATAGTCTAGACATGTTATTGTTGCATACCACTTTTTCAAATCTTATTGGATTTTTTATTTGTTATTTAGATGTTTGATATTTATTGTATTCTATGGGAAAATCATTCCTAATGGTGTGTGTTGATTCCCATCTGCTAGTTTCCAGACCATTGGGATTGGGGATTCCCTTTGGGACTTGCTGAGAGACAGTTTGGGTGCCTGGTCTGATGGGTGATCTGGGTTGGTTTGTGAAAAATTGGTATCAAATGGGGTTTCTCATTTGTTTTTAGTTTGTTTGGGTAGAAAGGAGATAGGTTTTTAGGACTTAAGAGGTTGGTTACGAGTGAGTTCCAAGCTAGCTGTTGTTATAATGAGCCTTATATGAGAATGGGGTGTTTGAAAAAGAGTTATTTGAGTCTTATATTGACATGAATTTAGTTTTTTATATATATATTTTATAGTGGATTTTAATTCAAGGTAGTTCACTATTTGTTAATTTTATATCTTTTTCTTTGATGTTGTGTAGTACCATAACTCCCAGAAGATGTCTCATGAATGTCAAATAAAGTTCTAAAGATAATGTTCCATAGGAGAATCACCTATTAGACCAAAATCTTGTTGATGTTGTGGTAAATGTGGTCCATTATATGGAATGTGGTTCCAAACACATTCTGGTTTTATGTAGATAAGAATAACCAAAAGATATAGGAGTAAGAGATTGATCCCAAGGTTTTCTACACCAAAACCTAATTTCTTTCCAAGTGATGAGTAACCCATAGTAAGTATAGGATTGGTTGGAAAAATACTGAATGGATCTTTGATTTATTTGAAACACCAATCTCAGTTAAATTTAAGTACACTATTTTCAAAATTGAAGGACTTTGTAGAAGATGGTGGGATAGAACAATTTTGAAAAACAACATGTGGCATTATAGTATAAGGAATTCAATTCCATATTACATCAATAGTTTTCCTTGTATATATTTTGATGTTTGGAAAGTTCATAGAATTCCTCACACTTAAAAATGTGATTGGATGGTGATGGAGTATGCCAATAAATATTTCGTGCTTACACATTCCTCACTAGAGGTTGTATCAAACCAATATTTGAAGGTGCATATGTCTCTGATATAAATATGACCATACATCAATTTTAATTCTTTAGGATGAATCTTTACACATTCTATGATGGTGGATAGAGTTTTTATGGTAGAGATTGACCATTTAGGAAAAATTGGGCTCCCTGGTTTTCCTCCTACACCCAATTCTAGTTCACAACCACAAAACATGGTTTTATCAGCTCTAAAAAAAGATTTTATTAGTGCTAAAAAAACTGATAATCAAGGAATTATTAAAAGGGAGTCCCTTTTATCAATTCTAAAAAAATCACTGATAAAAGTAATAAATTTTTTTAAAAAAATATCCAAATAGGAGGGTTTTAATAGAGCTTGGCCCCCCTTTCAACAACACTTATGAGCCCCAACCTCACCCACACACCCCCAGCCTCGCCCGCACACCCCAGTCCCATACCTCTACCCATTAACAATGTTAGTGCCCCCTTCACCTGTGCGTACCCCTGCCTCCACTTGGTTTTGAACCCGAGATCTGTCCTCCTATATTCTTGCACCTTTACCACTCACCCATTGTGTTAACTTGTCCATTAAATAATATATCTATTTATTTATATATATATTTAGTCATATTTATTAATATATTATATATTTATATTAATATATATATTTAGTTATATTAATATATTTATTTATTTATTTATTCGTATAATATAAATATATATATATTAATATATATATATATTAATATATGTATATATGTATATTAATATATTAATATATATATACATATATAGTTATATTTATATATTTATATATTTATTCGTACATTAATATATATATAATCAGTTTGTTATATTTATATATTTATATATTTATATATTTATTCGTATATCAATATATATTAATATCTATTTATTTATATATATAAAGTTATATTTTTTATCTGTATATTTATTCATATATTAATATATATTTATAAGATCAATTTTAAATATATTTATAAAATAAGTTTTTGTCAGTGTTTGTTTATAAATAAATAAATACATATATACAACATACGTACACACACACATATATATATTATATGTGTAACTATAAGTATAATTGTAAATATTTATATATATTTACATATATTATATATTAATATGTTTATACATATGTTAGAATATATAAATAATATATATCGGTTTGTTAATATAGATAAATAAAACACACACACACATTATATAGGTATGAAAATACTCATATATTTGTATTTTAAATAAAATGGATGTTAGTTTTTATTTAGATAAGGGTTATATATTGATAAATATATTTTATATGTAAATATGTTTAATTATTTATTTATAAAATTAAATTTTTATGTGTGAATATATAAAAAATATGTATATATTGTTATATATTTTATTATAAATAATAGTGCATTTTGAAAAATGATAAAATTTTAAATCTATAATATCAATATTAATGTAATCCTAAGCAATAAATTCAATCCCCACTAATAAAGGGAAAAAGGCCCTCTTAAATAAGGTTAAAATTCCATAAAATGTTAAAATGTTTTGGTATCCTGACTAAAAACTCTATTTTGAGGGACTTTAGGGATTTTGGGGGCTTGAAAAATGGGATAGAGTTTTACCTATTTCACTAGGGGTGTAGATCTCGTCATAGGATTTGATTTGATATGTGGTAGAGCTCGAACAGACACCCGGATCAAAAGCTATGGTTGTTTGAAGTTACAGTTGTGTTTTCAACCTATTTTTGTTATTTTATAAGCCATTTTCAATAAATATTTTAGATGATAAGTGTAAATGTATATTTATACATATCTAAAACATATTTAAAAATATATATATATATATTATATTTATATATTAATAAATTGTTTTTAATGAAATATTTTTTTGAAATATACCCTTTATCGGTGCTAGTAAAAAAACATTGATAAAGACCCCCCCTTTATCAATGCTACTAAAAAAAAGCACTGATAAAGGGGGCGGGGGCCCATTAACTGCACTAAAAAGCACTGATAAAGGGGGGACCTTTATCAGAACTTTTTTAGTGCTGTTAAAAGTACCCTTTATCAATGTTTTTTTAGCACTGATAAAGATACCCTCTTTATCAGTTTTGTTAGCACTGTTAAAGGGTGGTGCTATGAAAACCCTATTTTGTGGTAGTGGTTCCACTAAATCTTATAGAAAGAAGATGTAGTGTAGTGGGTTTTGTAAATAAAGTGTCAATGGTTACCACCAAAAGTCTAATCCCATGTCTTTTACAACTAGTAGGGGACCTCTTACTTACTACCAATGTGGGAAGATAGGTCATGTGAAATGGAAATTCAAGACACCTCTGAAAAATTTTATTTCATGTGGATGTCGAGGCCATTCACATAATGTCTATTAGGATCTCTTAGTTCCACATAGTGGAATGGGTTTTCTAGAACCTAGAGGTTTTTTAATTTAACATGATTCCTTTATGGTATCATGTTATTAGCCATATAATTTTGGTGGAAAATAGGAAGATTCTAGATTAAATAAGTTGCACATAGTGGAAGAATCCCTGATGGAAGTAGAGGAAGGACCTACAATCATGAGAGGTTCTATTTTTATTACATTATCTATAGATTTTTTTTGATATAAGTACCTTTAACTCTTTTATATTGTCTTGTTTTTTGAATTCATTAAACCTACCAAAAGATATCACACCTTATATTATGGAACCGAAAACCCCTTTTTGAAAAAGGAAGGATGAAATATTTTGATTCCCTTCTAACACATTCTATATATTTGATGTAGATCTAGTGTCAGATATTTTAGTACTCAATTTTTACCTATTTTACATTATCCTTGTGATGGACTGGTTAGTTTAACATAATTCCCAAATCATTTTTTATCATTAGTGGGTATACTTTATTACCGATGATTGGAGTTCTAAGGTATTTCAAAGGAATGGGATTTGAGGTCTAGCCAAGTGGGACCTTTATTTCTGGAATTTGGGAAAACAATATCTTATTTTTTAGTTGGATCTGAAGAGGAACCTTTAGGTTGTGATCTTTTACCAATGGCCAGGAAATTTCCTAAAGTGTTTCCAGATGACTTCTCTAGTCTACCTCCAGAGAGGGGGGAGGAGTTCTTGATAGATCTTATGATGGGAACCCATAATATATCCATGACTTCTTGTTTAATAGAATTAGGGTATTTAAAGGATTTTAATATATATTTGGTTGATTTAAAATCCAAGGTATTTATCTGTATAATTGTATAACCTTGGGTAGCCCTGATACTTTTTTCCAAGAATTACAACATGACACTTTGTTTATGGTTTAATTATCAGAATCTTAATCAGGTGATAATCAATAATAAGTACCCTTTTCCTCATATAAATGATTTGATTAATTATTTAAAGGAGGAAAGTGGTTCTAAAAAATCACCCTTTGATCGGGGTATCAAATGTTTAGAGTTAGAAAATTTTACATCCCTAGAATAATTTTTAGAAGTAGATATATCCATTTTGAATATATTTTTATACCTTTTAGAATGACTAATGATCATACAGTTTTCATAGTTATGATGAACAAGATATTTCACTAATACCTTGATTCATTTTTTGTGGTATTTTTGGATGACATTTAGTCTACTTGAGAACCATGGAAGAGCATTAGTTTCACCTTGGGGTTATTTTAGAAATCTTGAAAGAACACTACCTTTATGATAAGGTATTTAAATGTCATTACTAGATCTAAGAAGGTAATTTCTTAATACACATGGTCTTAGAAAGAGACATCTCAAACACCCTAAGAAGGTGAGAGATCTCATTTGATGGGAGGATCCACAAAATGTCTTTGATATTTAGAGTTTCTTGGACTTGGTAGGATACTATTGGTGGTTTGTGAAGGATTTCTCTAAGATTTCATCTCCACTAACCACTCTTACCCAAAACGGGGTAATGGTCTTGTGGGACTCAAAATTGCAGACATATTTTGATAAGTTGAAATAATGAATTACTTAAGCACCAATATTAATTTTTCCAGAGACTGGTCAAGGATATGTGGATTATTGTGATGATTCAAGGGTAGTTTTGGATTGTGTTCTTATGTAAGGAGATCACGTGAAACAATATGGTGGTCTTTAACTCTAACATCCCATCCCAAATCACTAGGTACGATATGGAATTATACATGACCTCATGCACACTTCCCTATATACAAGAGGATATTGACTAGCAGTGAGGATATCAAGTGGAACATTAAGGAGACTATACCCTCTGTATTGATTCATAGGATCAATAATCAATAACAAAAATATAAATAATCATATTAAAATGAGGAAATGTGAAGATGGCATACATACAATGTAAGAACTCCCCAAAGTAGAAATTAAACCCAATAAGTAGTATACAAAACTATAAAGTAAATAAAAAATCATCCATGGAGTGCTCTGATGTCATTCCCAGTCTGCTCCAGCTCCATGCTCCACCGCTCAACCGTCCACCATAGGGATCTTGCCCTTTATCGGGTCTCTAGTGACAAAATCTACACGAACACTAAAATTCCCAAGTAGGGTGTGAGTACAAGGCTTAGTAGGAAACCACCAATGTGTCCTCAACCTGATGTGCTCAAAATACTAGTGTATGCCCTAATAAATAATTCTCAATAGACACACAAATTGAAAACTGAGCGGTTTTACGCTAACCAAGCTACCACAACCCCTGACCATACCAACTTAGGCTCTATTCCAGAATGGATATCCAGAGTGTCATATGAATCAATTATTATCCATTAGGTTAATGAATCATGTTTCATGGCATCATCATGTGATAATATCAATGCTATGCCAGAAGATATGTTTCTTTGTATGTGCAAGGGAAATGAGAGCTGATCAGCTTCCCATAATCGCCGAGTTGGTGTACTGAGGATCGAGAGCTAATCGTTCCCCTTAGTCATCTAAGCACACCGTCGAGAAGACATACTAGGGACTAAGAGCTAATCAGTCCCCTCTTCATTGAGTGCATCCCAAGGAATCATTGTATGCCCTTCTTGTGCATTGAACCCTCATCATCATTCATGAACATCTCTACTCCAAAGGATAACACAAGTCACGAAGGTCTGTTACACGATACTCTAAGGCATCATCATATCCCGCATTGTCATACATGCAAATCCCAAGGCATCTTCATGTTCCTTCCTCATGTATTGGACCCTTGTTGTCAGTCATGCACATTTCCCCCTCCAGAGGATAACAAAAATCACAATGGTCCACTACATGGCATCCCCTAAGCATCGTCATGTTCTTACCTCATGTATTGGACCCTCGTCTTCAGTCATACGCATCCCTCCTCCAAAGGATAATGCAAGTTGATGGTCCACACACTACCACAAAATGGGGCAAGGGAAGTGCCTCATTTTATCAATGCTAAGAAAAAAGTGTTGATAAAGGAGAGTCCATTATCAACGCTAGATAAAAGCACTGATAAATGTACCCTTTATCAATGCTAAGTAGAAAGTGCTGATAAAGGATGGAACTTTATCAGTGCTAATAAAAAATTTTAATAATAATTTATATAAAATTATTATATTTATATTCAAAATTAATATTTCTTTGTATACACTAAATAAAAAACACATGTTTATAATTAATATATATTTTTTAATAATTAAAAAAAATATAACGTAAAAAAATGTATTTCTAAGATTATAATATATATATATATATATTTAAATAATTATAAGATTATAATAAATTTCATAAAATAATAAATATATTTATTATATTTATTAGATTTATTAGATTTATTAGATTTATTAGATTCATTATATTCATTATATTTATCATATTTATCATATTTGTTATACTTATTTTATTTATAATTAATATATATAAATACTTTTTAAATATATATTTTTATATTATAATTATTAAATATTAATTCATTTCCAATGAATTTGGTCAATAAATATATTGATGATGCATGCATATATGTTACATATCATCATGAATGTTCATTTATACATTTCACCCTTCTTATTATTCATGTTGTCCATTGATAGCTCATTTTTATTATGTATATTTTACTAGGCATATGATTAATTCATGTTACCCATATATACTATTATGTTTTAAAAAATACTTATAAAATTACATTAAATATATTTAAATAATAAAAATATTTATTATATTTATAATTAATAAATTCTAATTATATATAAACAATTTTTAAATATATTTATTTGTAATTATAATTATAACAATATATATATATTTAAATAGTTATAAAATTAAAATAAATACATATATTATAATTTTATATATATATATATTTATTTATTTATTTATAATTCTATACAAATAATTATAAATATATTTATTTTTAGAAGTAATTATAACTATATATATCTCACGACCCATCCTCGGGACTCGTGTCGTGACTACCCCAAGCCCACCTCCCATAGGCCATGGGCTGGCGACTAGCACCAAGGCTTAAATCCCGAAAAAAATGGGAAGGCATTGCCTTTATAAAGTAAACAAACACAATAGAGTAAGAAAGCAGAAGTATACAGTAAGTAAAACTGGGTACAATAGTAAGTGCGGAATGTAAATGGGCCAGAATACAAACTCAAACTGAAAGTAAAGTACAACTGGAAAGAAAGTACAGCAATTGAAAGTAAAGCAGCAACGTCGAGCCGTCCACTGGAAGTCTCACCTGAAGGGTGGGTATAGATAACCTCCTCAGCTCCTCGGTTCCAGCCGTCCGCTCCGTGTACGTCCCGCCCAGTGGTCCACCTCCAGGTACCGACTTTCTCCACAAGCCTCAACCACGATCAGTGTTGTCCATCGTCTGCATCCTACACAACGTAGTGCGGGCATAACCCATGCAGGGGTGAGTATACGCTACTCAGTAGGGACCCCGAGACCCCCGAAGGTCTCCCAGAATCCACAAAGGAAAGATACAATCACGAAGTAACATCCAACACTACTTAGGTATATGCCCATACATATACCTAAGTCATCAATTCCAGTTCGGCTCCAACATCCGAGCCCAAGTTCGATCACGTCCACACAGGATGGCACAATCCAATCCACACAGGATAACACAACCCAAACCACATAGGAAAGAAAGTCAATCATATCGAAGATATTGATTGAAAGTCAAGACTCAGCTCACATAGGTATACTTCTTCGTAAGGTGATAGAAATGATAAGATGTATCCACAGATTCATCTAAGATGGGACCCACATAGGATACTAGACCAGCAAAGCTGTCGGACCCACGTAGGATACAAGACCAGCTACTCTATCGGACCCACGTAAGATACTACAACAGAGGTCAAATACTGCCGGACACACGTAGGATATAATAACAGTAGTGCAGCCCGACCCACGTAGGATACAAGAATAGTAGTCATTACCGTCGAACCCACGGAGGAATTTAGTACGGTCTTCATCGATGCCGAACCCACGGAGGATTTCAGTGCAGTCGTCGTCGCTGCCGAACCCACGGAGGATTTCAGTGCAGTCTTCATCGTCGTCGCAGTCGCAGCCAGCTCTAGGGTTCCCGCACACAGCATGCTCGATTTCAGGAGGGTCCACTCCACGATCCAGGGGGTCGATACATCAACTGACACGTAGTCCGGAGTTGATGTATCCCAAATTTCCATCTTGACAAAAGGAACTCAACGCGACAGACGGCGCGCTAATCGGACGCCCGGTCTGAGAGTTATTGACTTTTTCGTTCCAGGGGCCCAGTTGGTTTTTAAGTCAAAACCAACCTGACTACACTCCAACTGCGTCCAAACCTCGAGCGGAGTAAGTCAAAAGGTCCGTCTCACTAAGAGTAATCCAACAAAGTCGATGGCACATCAATCGGACGTCCGGAGCTCAAGTCGTAAGTGTTTCCGCTCTGAGGGCCTGGTTGGTTTTGTGCTCGAATCAACCCGAACGTACCCAAAGTTCTTCAAAACCTTGAGTGCAATATACCGAAATGATCGTCTCGATCCAAGGATCACATAGCCACTAACGGTACACCAATCGTAGGTTCGTAGCCCATGATACGGGCATTTGAACAGAACTGTCTGGAAATAGGGGGTTTTGGGCCCGGACCGACCCTGCCTAAGACCCCCTGGGTTGGCCCGAACCGGGTCGACCCGAACGGGGTCCGGGTTTGGCCCATTAGGGAACGGCCTAGCCCGGTGGGCGCAACCCAGCCCGGTGCGGCCGGTCCGGCCCGGGGCGGCCGGTTGGCCTAGCGCGGGCACGGCCCGTGTGTGGCCAGCTCGGCGTTGGCCGAGCCGAGTGGAAGGGGGGGGCGCTACCCCCCTGATTGAAATCGTGGCCCCACGTGGGGGCCTCTCCTTTTCCAGCCGGGGGTTACGACCCCCGGCCTTCCTTCCGAAATGGCCGGCCCGGCCCGGTCGGCCGGTGCTGCTGCCGCGGGGCCCCACTGTCCCACCCCTCCAAGGTGTCGGCGGCTGGTGGTTCCGACCACCCCGCCTTGCACCGCCGCGGCTTTGAGCCGCAACATTGTCTGACCGGTGCGGCTCGACGGCTCCGCGCCTCTCCTTCGCGGCTTCGCTTCGGCCGCGGCCTCTTCGTGGTTCTCCGGCGTGGCGCGACGGCGCCGCGGATTTGTTCGGCCTCAACGGCGTGGCGCGACGGCACCACGCTTTTTCGCTCGTTCCTCTTGCTTCCGCGCGTTTCCATTGCACCGTGCTCCCTTTGCTCGTGCCATAACAAGTACAACGTCAAAGGGGGAGGAGGGTCGGCCGTGTTCGTGCGGTCTGACCTCCTTCCGTTATAATGATAACAGGCAGCGCAAGAATAACAGTCGATGAATGGCAAAGAATTCATGAACAAAAATTAACCCCTACCTCGATGAAGTCGTCGAATGAGGTTTGTCGTGGAAAAAGATGTTGTGGAAGACAGCGTCACGGAAGGAGTCTCTGTAAGCATCGTCGACGTCGCGGTAAACGGTGTCGCGGAGAAGAGGATCGTTGGAATCGTTGTACACAGCGTCGCATCGTCGATCTTCGATGAATTAGCATTCTTCGTCGTCCTTCATCGGAGGCCGGTGTTCTTCATCGGTGTTGGTGCGTTCTTCGCGTTCTTCAGGGAGGAAGATAAAGTTCTTCGTGGAACTCTCCCTCTCAAAACAACGAAGCAACCCTAATGAAATAAGACTTTGTCTTATTTAATTAACACACACAAGCTAACATTCCATTTGAAATTCAAAATAATTCATTCAATTAATTGAATTAATTGAAGAGTCTTAAAAGTCCAATTAATGTGAGAGTTGACTTGGCATTTAATTAGGGTGTGGGTGAGTTACAAATTAAATGCACGAGAGGGAGGTTAAAGGGATTTTAAGGGGTGGGGATTGTGTGGGACCCACTTCACTAATATCCTACATAGAGAAGTTAGGTTGTAGTGGGTCCCACTCCAACCTCCAAGCATAGGTTTAAACTACATAGAATAGAAATAAAAATTGTAGCACAATATTTTATTTCATTCTTTAGTTAACTCATTTATTTAAAAACCTCACCCGAGAAAACGCAACTCTAGAAAAGGTGTTCCTAAGAAATTACCAGTGCCTTGATTACATCGGTGTCCTCGGATTTCTATTCCGAGAACTGGTTCAAAAGTTAGGAAAACCCGCTCATTCGTTCACTGAACGTACCCGAGCTAAACTTCGAAAATTGATTCCAGGCACATCGGGCCTTGGAATCAGGTGCCGTCAGAAACTGTGTACTCATAAAATCCCAAATAAAATTAAGAAAAAAAATTCCCTTGAAATTTATAGGTCTTTACATTACTCCCACCTCAGGGATTTACGTCCCCGTAAAGATACATCACAAACTAGGGGAACAAATGAGGGTACTGATCACGCATCTGAGCCTCCTGATCCCAAGTGCTCTACTGGAGGTTCCCATGTTGCCATCTAATGCTAACTAGAGGAATCGACTGCCCATGTAGGACCCGCTCCTTTCGATCCTCGATCTCCACCGGGACCTCCGCAAAAGTCGCCCCATCGTCAAGGTCTATCTCCCCATGGTCGATGATATGCGTCGGGTCATGCACGTATCTCCTCAGCTGAGATACGTGGAAGACGTCATGCACCCGGTGCAACTGAGGTGGTAGAGCCCGGCGATAAGCCACCTAGCCTACCTTGCTGAGTACCTAAAAAGGTCCGATGAAGCATAGAGATAACTTGCCACCTCGGCCAAATCTCTGTAATCCACGTCGAGGTGAGACCCGTAAGAAGACATGGTCGCCATCCTCAAACTCTAGTGGTCTCCGCCTCCTTTCATCATAAGACTTATGTCGGCTCTGAGCTGTCCTCATCCGCTCCTGGATGACCTGGACCTTCTCTGTCGTGGCTTGGACCATCTATGGTCCCACAAGTGTTGACTCCCCAGGGTCTGTCCAGCATAGAGGTGATCTACAAGTTAGGTCGTACAATGCCTCGTATGGTTCCATCCCAATGGTGGAGTGGTAGCTGTTTTTGAACATGAACTCTACCAAGGGTAGGTGGTCCTCCCAACTGCGACCAAAGTCGAGGACACATGCACGGAGCATGTCCTCGAGTGTCTTAAAGGTCCTCTCTGTCTAACCATCCATCTGAGGGTGAAAGGCGGTGCTCAGACGTAGTTGTGTCCTGAATGCCTCCTGAAACCCCTTCCAAAGCCGGGAATTAAAGCGAGCATCTCGATCGGAGATGATAGATGATGGCACACCATGAAGCCGTACAATCTCTTGAACGTAGATGCATCCCAATCTCTCCACTGAGCCCTGTTCTCTGATGGGTAAGAAGTGGTCCGACTTGGTGAGTTGGTCGAAAATCACACAAATGGAGTCGTGACCTCTGGAAGTACGTGGAAGTCCAGTCACAAAATCCATAGATATGTCGTCCCACTTCCACTCCGGGACCTCCAAGGGCTGCACCAAGCCTTCTGGTACCTAGTGCTCCGCCTTCACCTGCTAGTAGGTGAGGCATCGAGAAATGAACTCTTCCATAGCCTTCTTCATACCCGGCCACCATTGATGTCGTCTGAGATCCTGGTACATCTTCACCACTCCTGGATGTACTGCTAAAGGGGAAGTGTGAAACTCTCTCATCACCTCCTCCTGTAAACAAACTGGTACCATGGTACGTCCTCTGAAAAGGACGGCGTGCTCTCCTCCCACAGAGAATCCATCAGGTTCCTGTCCTGAGGATATCTGTGCACATCGTGTCTCACATTCAATTTCTCCATGTTGTGCCTCTCCGACCTGCTGTAGAAGTGTAGGATTTACTGCGAGTGACTGAAGAAAGGCTGCTCCATCTCTATCCACTAAGGATATCTGAAAAGCGACTAGCTGATCTGTTGCCTCCCTAAGTAGCTGAATGTCCGTCCTCCTGCTGAGATCAACGGCTACTACGTTCCCATTTCTAGGAGTATAGACTATCTCAAAGTCATAGTCCTAGAGGAACTCGATCCATCGCCGCTATCTCAGGTTTAGGTCCTTCTGCGAGAAGATGTACCTGAGACTCTGGTGGTCAGAATAGACTATAAAGCGCTTTCCCATCAGATAGTGTCACCACATATTTAGAGCGAAGACCACTGCTGTTAACTCCAGGTCATGGGTTGCATAGTACTGCTCATGCTTCCTCAACTTACGTGATCCATAGGCGATCACAGCCCGCTCCTGCATCAGGACACATCTGAGTTCGGTCCCTGATGCATCGCAGTAGACTACGTACCATACTCCCTCCTCTGGTAGCCTCAAGATAGGTGCGATGGTCAATCTCTTCCCCAGCTCCTAGAATCTCTACTGACATCTATCTGACCACATGAAGGGTTTCCCTATCTTCGTCAAAGCTGAAAGTGGTGCCGCAACTCTGGAAAGTTCTGGCACAAACCTCCGGTAGTACCCAACTGGACCCAAGAAACTTTGCACCTCTGTCACGCTCCTGGGTGGCTCCCAATCTAGCACTGCCTTGATCTTCCCAGGATCCACTGAAACTCCTGCCTCAGAGATGACGTGTCCCAAGAAGTGGACCTCACGTAACCCGAACTGACACTTCGAGTGCTTGCCATAAAGCTGGTGCTCTCGGAGTGTTTCTAGTACAACCCGCGAGTGGTAGGCATGCTCCTCCTCAGTGGTCGAGTATATCAATATGTCATCAATGAAGACCACGACAAATCGATCGAGGTATGGCTGAAAGATCTTGTTCATGAGACTCATGAACACCACTGGAGCATTGGTTACGCCGAATGGAATAACCAAGAACTCATAGTGGCCATACCGACATCTGAAGGTCGTCTTCTGCATGTCCTCATCCCGAACTCTGAGCTGATGATAGCCTGGCCTGAGGTCTATCTTCGAGAACCACCATGCTCCCTTGATCTGATTGAAGAGGTCGTAAATCCTTTGTAGTGGATACTTGTTCCTCCCGGTCACCTGGTTCAGGCGACGATAGTCGACACACAGTCGCAAGCTCCTGTCTGCCTTCTTGGCGAACAAAATTGAGGAAGCTCAGGGTGAAACACTGGGTTGGATGAATCCCTTGCTCTGCAAGTCCTCCAGTTGTACTCGCAGCTCTCGAAGCTCAGCGGGAGCTATCCGATATGCTGGAGTGGATATCGGGGTTGTCCCAGGGTACATGTCAATATACAAGTCTACCTCTTTGTGAGGAGGTAGTCCTGGAACGTCTTCAGAAAAAACGTCCGCATACTGATCCACCACTACAGGAAAACTCGGACTCCGCACGTCAACTTCTCCTAGGATGAGGCTAACCAACTGATGAGTGATGGGTTGTCCTCTCCTCTGCGTGAGTCCATCCTGTGCTGCAAAGGTTCGCTTTTCACTGGTGAAGGTGAACCTGCTCCCATCGGTGCGAACACACCACACCTTGCGCCTAATACAGTCGATCTGAGCATGGACTGTAGATAACCAATCCATGCCCAAGATGACGTCGTAAGGCCTCGATGCCGCTACAAGAAGATCCCAGCCGAGGATCTCACCTCCTAGAGTAAGATCACACTACCGACACCAGTGCATAATTGTTGAGTCTGCTCCCGTAGGAGTCTCTAGCTGTAAGGATCTAGCAAACGGATCTGTCAGAATATCCGAGCTCCAAACAAGGGCAGTGAAAATGAAAGAATGACTCGCTCCTCTGTCTATAAGAACTGCAGAAAGGGTGAAGTAGACCCAGATAGTACCTCGAATCATCTCTGGCATGCCATGGTCGTAGGCCTCCGCTTCCTGAAGCTGAGCCTGCCTCTTCCCGCCAGCTCCCTGTGGTTGGGGTGGACCTCCTGGTGGTGGTGGTGGTAAAGCCTCAAAGGGTCGCCCACCACCTGCTACTCGGCCAGCTCCCATGCCTCATCCGCCTGCTCTCGTAGGACCGCCACGGTCGACCCTCTGCCTTTGCCTAGGTGGCCCTTCAACTGTCTGTTGCTCCTCTACACGGCGGTTCAGGCAATCACGAGCCAAGTGGCCCTACCCGCCGCATGCATAGCACTATCTGCTCCTCGGAAGGCTGGCTCTGTGTCGCGTGCCCCGCACCTCTGAGCCGGTGTCCTGAGGTTGTCCGCCTGAAGGTCTGGTCCGCCTGGACCCCTGTGACGTCTGTCGACTGATAGCTGCAGACGACTCTCCTATGTGCCGCCCTGCGGTAGGTATCACTGCTGGTGTAGGCTCAGCAAGAAATATCTCTATGAGAAGGGCCCACTCCAGTACCCCTTCCTATATCGGAATGCTGAGGGAGATCATCGATGCCCTGATCTCATGCCTCAGTCCATGCTCGAAGGTCTAGGCCTAGAAGAATGGGTCTCGTACCATGTCCGTCGAATAGCGCGAGAGATCGGTAAATCTCACTGAGTATTGGGCGACCGTCATGTTGTCCTTCCGTAGCTATAGTAACTCCTGGATGTGCACCACACAGAGTTTGGCTGGGATGAACTCTGAGTAGAAGAAGCTCTCAAAGTCCATCCAGAGGAGTGATGCCTCGTCATGCACCTAGAGCAGCAAGCTCCACCATCTGCCTGATGCCGCGTGCAGGAGGCTCGCTCTAAGGATCACCATGAGGTCAGCTGGTGTCCCCACTAACATGAAAACTCAAACAACCGCCTCCAGCCAATCCTCGGCTGCCTGAGGGTCTATCTCCCCATGGAACCTAGGCAGTCTCTGGAACTGAAACTCGTGCAGTGCACTAAGGAGACGTGCACTCTCAGCGGTTGGGGCTGGTGGCATCGATGGCTCGGCCGATAGAGGTACCGTTGGTGCCTCCACTGAAAAAGGGCCCTACACCGAGGCCTCGTCGCTCGGTGGGATGTCATCTCACACAAAGCTCGAAACCCTAGCTGGCTACCATCGTGGGGCCATCCTGAAAAGAAAATGTTGTGCCATAGTCAAACAGTATACCTGGTGACCTGACACAAAGTAATCACAAAGAAAAATTTTGAAACACACATGCAATCAATGTTTTCGTGCATTGAGTCGAAAATCAGAGGTTAGGGTCCTAGTGTACGGATACGTCGGTCTCCGCACCAACACTGGACTCCCTGGACTGATAACCACACTCAACACTCTTAACATTATTGCTTCACACAGAAGAAAGATCAGAGTCCTGAGTTATGTGGTAGAACCGAACTCCTCTGATACCAATTTGTCATGACCCATCCTCGGAACCCGTGTCGTGACTATGCCAAGCCCGCCTCCCACAGGCCAGGGGCTGGCGAATAGCACCAAGGAATAAATCCTGACAAAAAGGGGAATTAATTGCCTTTATAAAGTTAACAAACACCACAGAGTAAGCAATCAGAAGTATACACTAAGTAAAACTAGGTACAATAGTAAGTGTGGAAAGTAAATGAGCCAGAATACAAACCCAAGCTGAACGTAAAGTAAAACTGGAAAGAAAGTACAACAACTGAAAGTAAAGCAGCAACGTCGATCCATCCACTAGAAGTCCCACCAGAAGGGTGGGTACAGATAACCTCCTCAGCTCCTCGGGTCCAGTCGTCCGCTCCGTGTACGTCATGCCCAGTGGTCCACCTCCAGGTACCGACTTGTTCCACAAGCCTCAATCACGATCAGCGTTGTCCGTCGTCAGCATCCAACACAACATAGTGTGCGAATAGCCCATGCAGGGGTGAGTATACGCTACTCAGTAGGGACCCCAAGACCCCCGAAGGTCTCCCAGAATCCACAAAAGATAATCCACAAAGGAAAGATACAATCACAAAGTAACATCCAACACTACTTAGGTATATTCCCATACATATACCTAAGTCATAAATTCCAGTTCGGCTCCAACATCCGAGCCCAAGTTTGATCACATCCAAACAGGATAGCACAATCCAATCCACACAGGATAACACAACCCAAACCAAATAGGAAAGCAAGTCAATCATATCAAAGATATTTATTGAAAGTCAAGACTCAGCTCACATAGGTATACTTCTTTGTAAGGTGAAAGAGATGATCAGATGTAGCCACTGATTCATCTAATCTAGGACCCATGTAGGATACTATACCTGCTAAGCTTTCGGACCCATGTAGGATACAAGACCAAATACTCTGTCGGACCCACGTAGGATACTACAACAGAGGAAAAATACTGCCGAACCCACATAAGATACAAGAACATTAGTACTGCCAGACCCACGTAGGATACAAGAACAGTAGTCATCACCGTTGAACCCACGGAATATTTCAGTACGGTCTTCATCGCTGCCGAACCCACAGAGGATTTCAGTGCAGTCGTCGTCGCTGCCGAACCCACGGAGGATTTCAGTGCAGTCGTCATCGTCGTCGCAGTCGCAGCCAGCTCTAGGGTTCCCGAACACAGCATGCCTGATTCCATGAGGGTCTGCTCCACGAGCCAATGGGTTTGGATATATCAACTGACACGTAGTCCAGAGTTGATGTATCCCAAAGTTCCGTCTCGAAAAAAGAAACTCAACACGACAGACGGCGCGTCAATCAGATGCTCGGTCTGAGAGTTATTGGCGTTTCGTTCCAGGGGCCCGGTTGGTTTTTAAGTAAAAACCAACCCGACTACACTCCAACTGCATCCAAACCTCTAGCGGAGTAAGCCAATGATCTGTATCACTAAGATAAATCCAATAAAGTTTACGGAACGTCAATCGGACGTCCGAAGCTCAAGTTATAAGAGTTTCCGCTCTGAGGGCCCGGTTGGTTTTGTGCTCAAACCAACCCGGTCGTACCCAAAGTTCTCCGAAAACTTGAGTGTAATATACCTAAACGACCATCTCGATCCAAGGATCGCATCGCAACTAACGGTGTGTCGATCAGAGGTTCGTAGACCAAGATACGGGTGTTTGAAAGGAACTGTCCGGAAATAGGGGGTTTTGGGCCTGGACCGACCCAGCCCAAGACCCCCTGGGTCGGACCGAACCGGATCGACCCGAACCGTGTCCGGTTCCGGACCATTAGGGCATGGCCCAGCCCCACTGGTGTGGCTTGGCCCGACCTGGGTGGTCCAGCCCGGTGCGGCCGGTCCGGCCTAGGCAGCCGGTTGGCCTGGTGCGGGCGCGACCCGTGTGTGGCAAGCTCGGCGCTGGCCGAGCCGAGCGAAGGGGGGGGGGGGCTGCCCCCTGATTGAAACTGCGACCCCACGTGGGGGCCTCTCCTTTGTTAGCCGAGGGTTATGACCCCCGGTCTTCCTTCTGAAACGGTCGGCCTGTGCTGCCGCCGCAAGACCCGGCGGTCCCGCCCCTTCGAGGTGCCGACGGCCGGCGGATCCGGCGGCCCCGCCTTGCACCGTCGTGGCTTTGAGCCACGGCCTTGTCCGAACGGTGTGGCGCGATGGCGCCGCGCCCCTCCACCGCGGCCCCGCTCCAGCCGCGGCCTCTTCGTGGTTCTCCGGCACAGCGCGACGGCGTCGCAACTTTATTCGGCCTCAATGGCGTCGCGCGACGGCGCCGCGCTTCTTCGCCCATTCCTCTTGCTTCCGCGCGGTGTCGTTGCACCGCTCCGCCTTTGCTCGTGTCGTAACAAGTACAACATCAAAGGGGGAGGAGGGTCGGCCGTGTTCGTGCGGTCCAACCTCCTTCCGTTATAATGATAACAGGCGGCGCAAGAATAACAGTCGATGAACGGTAAAGAATTCATGAAAAAAAATTAACCCCTACCTCAATGAAGTCGTCGAACAATGTTCGTCATGGAAAAAGACATTGTGGAAGACAACGTCGCAGAAGGAGACTCTGTAAGAGTCGTCGACGTGGCAGTACACGGCGTCGCGGAGAAAAGGATCGTCAGCGTCGCAGTACACGGCGTCGCGTCGTCGATCTTCGAGGAATTAGCATTCTTCGCCGTCCTTCGTCAGAGGTCGGCGTTCTTCGTCGGTGTCGGTGCGTTCTTCGCGTTCTTCAAGGAGGAAGATGAAGTTCTTCGTGGAACTCTCCCTCTCAACACAACGAAGCAACCCCTAATGAAATAAGACTTTGTCTTATTTAATTAACACACACATGCCAACATTCCATTTGAAATTCAAAAGAATTCATTCAATTAATTGAATTAATTGAAGAGTCTTAACCGTCCAATTAAAGTGAGAGTTGACATGGCATTTAATTAGGGTGTGGGTGAGTTACAAATTAAATGCACGAGAGGGAGGTTAAATGGATTTGAAGGGATGGGGCTCATGTGGGCCCCACTTCAATAATATCCTACATAGAGAAGTTAGGTTGTAGTGGGTCCCACTCCAACCTCCAAGCATAGGTTTAAACTACTTAGAATAGAAATAAAAATTGTAGCACAATATTTTATTTCATTCTTTAGTTAACCCATTTATTTAAAAACCCCACCCGAGAAAACGCAACTCCAGAAAAGGTGTTCTTAAGCAATTATCGGCGCTACGATTCCATCGGTGTCCTCAGATTTCGATTCCGAGCACCAGTTCAAAAGTTAGGAAAACCCACCCGTTCGTTCACTGAATGTACCCAAGCTAAACTTCGGAAATTGATTCCGAGCACATCGTGCCTCGGAATCAGGTGACGTCAGAAACTACGTCCTCGTAAAATCCCAATGAAAATTAAGAAAAAAATTTCCCTTGTAATTTATGGGTCTTTACAATATATATGTAAATAATTATAAAATTATAAAAAATATATTTATTATACTACTTATAATGTTATAAATATATAATTAAATAAATATATTTATAAATATATAAAAATATTTATAATTTTGATTCCTAAATAAATATAGATATATTTAAATAATTAAATAATTATAATAAATATATTAATTATATATATTTATATACAAATAGTTATAAATAAATACAAATAGTTATAAATATAAATCTAAATAAATGTAGATATATTTAAATAATTAAAAAATTATAATTAATATATTAATTATATATATTTATATATTTATAAATATATTTTTTATAATTTTATAATTATATATATATTTATAATTAAAACTATAAATAAATATTTATTTATAATATTTTTTAATTACAAATAAATAAATATTTATTTATTAATTATTAAAATAAATAAATACACATTTATTTAAATAATTATTAATTTGTAAAAAAAATTATTATTATCATATATCACTTTATATATAATTAAATAAATATATTTCTAAATGTATAGAAATATTGATAAATAAATACAAATATTTATATTTATATTTGTAAAAAATAAAAATATATTTAAATAATTATAAAATTTTAATAAATATATTAATTATATATATTAATAAAATTATAAATATTAGAAATATAATTTTTTTATAATTTTAAAATTATTTAAATAGATAAATATATATTCATTTATAATTATAATTATAAATCAATATATATTCATATAAATAATTATAAAATTAGAAGAAATATAGTTATATATATCTATAATTTTATAAATAAGATTATAAATATAATAAGTATATTTCTTATAATATTATAATTATTTAAATTATAATTTTATAAATATAAATAAATATTTATTTATTTATTTATAGTTATAATTATAAATAAATAAAAATATATTTATCATATATATACATTTTTAAATATATATAATAATATAAATAAATCATTAACCTTATAATTTTATCAGTGCTAAAAAATCACTGATAATGAAATGTTTTATCAGTGCTTTCTATTTTAGCGCTGATAAAATATACATTTATCACCACTTTTTATCTAGCACTGATAAAAGTTTCACCGTTTTTATAAAGAAACCCTTACTTTCTCCTCCTTCCTCACACCCCTCAAGATCTCACAGAAGATGATCCCTACCATCATTGTTGCCTCCTCGTCCTCCTCCTCTCCTATTGACTCCTCTACCACTGTGCCTTTCCTTTGTCATGTGTGTCTCCTCCACCGCACGCCTCTCCTCTACTGGAGGACTCCTCCACCACCTCGCCTCTCCTCTAACGTGTGCCTCCCCCCCCCCCCCGTGCACCTCTCCTCCACTCCATGCCTCTCCTTTGTCATGTGTCTCTACCCCATTGTAGGACCCCTTCGTCGCACTCCTCTCCTCTACCGCGAACGCACCTCTATCACACACTGAACCACACATCCATGGTGATTTTTCTCCTCTTTCTCATCCATTTACTCTTGTTCTTTCCCCAGAATTCACTACAGCGTTGTAGTTTCACTTGAGCTTCATGTTTAGGTACATTTTTTATAATCTTCTGGTTAAGAATTGGTTGATCCATGTTTTTAACGATGTGGTTGTCACGTACGGGCATCCTACATTTCCCTACGGTACACAAATGAGTTAAAAAGGTTCTTTGAGGTAGAGATTGTCCTTATTTTCTCTTTGTTTGTGTATCATGTTGGAGGGATCTACTATTTATTTTCTACGGTTTATAATTGTGCCACCCTAATCAAAGATAAGAACTGGATAATTAAATAGAAAGTGGCAATGGGGTTTATTTTCTTGTTATTAAATTTTTATATTGATGGTGATGTTGTGAATTGTACGAGCTAAATGCCCCTTTTAAAATCATGGTTGTTGGTAGTCCTTCTTTACATACTAAATTAATTGCATGTTGGTTGGTTCCTGTTGAATATTTGAATATGGAAATTGGTAATTTATAGTAAGGCATCTTGCATTTGAAATAACTTGTGATAATGACAGAACACTTCATCGAACACCAAACCATAACTTATATTTTTAGTGTTTTTCATTTTTTAAAGGGGTTTCCTAATTTTAATAAGTGTTCCATTTTTTAAAAATGAGACATCTGTGTTAATGAAATATATAAAAACACTTCATTCTTTTATAAAAAATACATCATTAGATGGAGGAATAACCATATTTCTAGGTTAAATGCTGATATTGGTATGTGGGTTGATACAAACAAAGGCATTAAGAATTTAAAAACATATTTGTATCAAATCATATTTTCTCCTCAGCAATATTTTATATCTAAATATATAAATTATTATTTTATTACAACTTTAACAAATTATATTAATGAATTAATAACTATTGATATTCAATGTTATGAATTGGTCATGGAATTTAGGTTGATGCATCCATCAAAGGAACCTAACCTAGATTTTCATTATGAAATTTTCTTTAAAAGGTTCTAGAGTGTTTTAGGACTTTATATTGTTAACTTCATGAATGAATTTTGGAGAGTTAAGAATTATCTTGATACTTATAATGATACTCTCATCACTTTAATTCTAGAGGTTATTTATATGAGTTCAGTTAAGGATTTTAGAATGAGTAGTCTTTGTAATGTCATTTAAAAAGTCTTTTTGAAGATTTTAGAAAATAGACTATGAAAAATCATACAATTTATTAGTTTATTACCATATTTCTTTTCTTGTATTAAAGAGTTATATGATATTTAGTCTCCATGAAGTTTCCTTCAAGCATTAAAAATATTTGGAATGTGAATCCTTACTCATTTTTTGATTAATTCAACCAAAAGGAGATGCTCTAGAACATTGCCTCAATTTTTTATATAGGAAGTATTTAGTGAAATATCCTATAGATTTGGTAATTTGTAAAGATGTGATTTTTATAATTGGATGGTGTAATGTTAAGTAGTAAAAAAATTCTGAATAGAAGTTTTGGTTTTATAAATATGGGTTTTTAATGGTGATATGTTAAGGTCTTCTCCTCATTGTACTGAGAAAATGTTTTTGGAATGTAAGATTTATTTATTTAAAAGTAAGAGTGATATTAACTATTCATCAAAAATGAAAGGTTTTAGCTGGACATGATACATGTGTTAGAAATTCCATGTGTTCAATGGAGAGACTTCCATGAAATTTTGGAATTCGATGAAGATGGATGAACAAATGATACTTACTTTAAGAAAGTGGGACAACATGCACAAGAAACATGTTATAGAGGTGTTTTTGGGATACTCATTGAGTAGAAAAAGAATTTCACAAGAATATTTAGAACATTAAATGAGAATTTTATTATGGTGATTTTGTTAGGGGTTTACTTTTTTTACCAGAGGGTCAACCGGGATTATTCTTGATTGGAAGCGCAGAGAAGGCCTTAACCAAGAATGTGGTATGGTTACTTTGATTAGATGTTCATGAGAGATCATTCTAATATCATAATGGGAGATTGATGAAAACCCCAATCTTGGGCATAAATGAGCTGGGTAATGAGTATGGATTATATTATGATGTATCAGGAGTTAGGATTTGAATAGTTCCAGTCCATGATGGTCATGTGGTTTCCTGTGAGTCCAGACAATTAAGAACACATAAGATAAACTTACCAAATCCTTTCCTAGATTTGGAAATAGTGGTTCTTTCCATGAGGTTTTATTGGAATACACTAAAAAAAGTGTTTGAAATATATTTAATCACAAAGTGAAATGATCCATTGATAGTAGAGAAGGTATGAGTACCTATAGTCCTTTAACTTTGACTTAATGTATACCCTAAAGAAGGGGATCATTTTTTATAATGTACCATATTGGAGGGACCAAGATTAGGTAGTACATGATTCAAGCATCGAGTGGAATATGGTTACCCACTTTGAATAGATATGACTTTATGTTAAAAAGTATCCTTGTCAAGCGACACTTATGTTTTTATCTATCACATTTTTACTCCTCAGTAGTATTACGAGATTAAACTATAGGATTCATACTATTTATTCATGAGAGAAATGATAAACCTTTTATAGATTTATATTTTATAATATTCACACATCCTTTGTAAAGTGCCTCTATTGGGATTTATATCATTGTGAAAATGCCTAAGTGGATATTTTAAAATGATACAAGTGTTTTGAAATGTTTCTTAAAAAATTAAATGTGTTCAACATACCTTTTTTGGTTTTAAATACCTATAAAATGATTTAAAGACTTTTCATGGACATAGGTTGCATGTCAAGTGTTTGTCAACACATTTGATTGGCTTTCAAAAAGGGATGCGAATTTTTTGAAAGTGTATGTAATTATGGTTTCATTTTAACATGGGGTGTGTTATGTTTTAAATGAAATATTGTAAAATATAGAGGGTTTTCATTCATTTAAATGATTAATATTTTTGGTTCATGAAGTTACCTTGATTGCTTTAAAACAATTTAATTGGGGTTTTGAGAAAGATTGTTTGAAACTGATTGGTTTATTTTAGAAAGGGTGTATTATTTTAAAGAGGAATTTGTGTAAATGGTAGGTTTTTTAATGGTATTTAAATTATGATTTAATAAATATATTTCAAAGGATACTTAAAGTCTATATCATTTTTTAGCCTTGATTAATTTTTATATCAATGTTTTGTGTATTTATTTCATTAAATACTAATATCACCAAATCAAATACGATGGATATGAATAAAGAATGGATGAATTGCAATCATTTGAAAAAAGAGTATAAAGATGGAGTGAAAGAGTTCATCAAGTTTACAAAAGATCATGCATATGACCCCTGTCAAATCATTTTTCCATGTTTATGCTGTTGTTATTCAAGACAAGTTAGTTTAAAGGAGTTGGAAGAATACTTGATCTGTCATAGAATAGATCAAAGTTATAAATGTTGGAATAAACATGGGGAAAAAGATAATGTAGCTAGTGGGTGGGATAACATCGTGTTTGCAAAAGATCATACATATGACCCTTCCCAAATCCATTGTCTGTGTTTACATTGTTGTTATTTAAGACAATTTAGTCCATAGGAGTTGGAAGAACACTTGATCTATCACGGAATAGACTGAGTTTATAAATTTTGGAATAAACATGGGGAAAAGGAAAATGTAGCTATTGTTTGGGATAACACTATGTTTTATAGATCATCTAATATGATTACAAGTGTAGAAAATTAAGAAGACTGTATCGAAGATGTGATTACAAATGTGAATAATGAAGAAGATCGTATTGAGAAAATGATAAGGACAGTTGAAGATCAACTTCATAATTGCCTAAAATTGTTTTATCAGTTAAAAAGTTGTGTAAAGACGCCATTGTATGGTGGTTAAAAAATATACAGCATTATCAGCCATACTGATGCTATATAATTTGAAAGAAGGCAACAAATGGAGTGATGCCAGTTTTAAAGAATTACTTTATCTCTTTAATGAAATGTTCCTAGAAGATAATGAGATCTCGAGCCAAACATATGACAAAAAATGAATGTTAAACTCGATGGGTATGATATTTAAAAGAATACACACCTACACAAATGACTATAAACAATTTCAAAAGGGCCAAAAATCACATAGATAATGCCCAAATTCTGGTTATTCTTGATAAAAGAAAGATGAATTCGGTCCTATGAAAGTTTTATAGTACTTTCCAATATTTCCAAGGTTTAGGTGCCTATATAGAAGTGAGGAGACTATAAGATAATTGATGTGGCACACATATAGAATAAATAAATATGGGAAACTACATCACCCAGTAGAATCCCTTTAGTGGAAAAAAATTTGAACATGAGTATCCTGACTTTGGAAATGAGCTGAGAAACCTTCATCTTACATTATCTATAGATGGAGTGAATCATTTTGGTTTTTAGAGAAGCACTCACAGTACACGGCTGATTATATAGGTAAATTATAACTTTACACCATGTTTATGCATGAAACATAAACACATCATGTTATTTATGATTATATCCGGACAAAAACAACCGGGTAATGATATTGATATTTATTTGGATCCATTGATCAAGGATTTGAAATTATTGTGGGATTCCGATGTTACATTGTATGATGCTCACATAAATAAATATTTTACATTGAGATACATGTTGTAGGATATGATAAATGACTTTCCTGCTTATGGAAATTTTTCCAGATATAGCATTAAAGAAACTCATGGGTTCCCCATATATAAAAAAGGTACATAGTTAATTATTATGAAACATTCATTGAAAACTGTTCTTCTAAGACATCGTGGATTTCTACACGATGAAATAAGTACCAATCTTAGACAACATAATTCGATAGAAGTTCAGTTGAATGTACACCATTGTTTCCACTAACAGGTGATCAATTATTTGAGAAAGTAAAATATATGGACACTACTTTTGGTAAGCCATTTTTGAAAAACCATATGAAAACTAGTTGATAGAAGAGATCTATTTTTTTCTGAATTTCCATAATGGAATTGTCTGTACATCAAACACTTTCTTGATATTTTGTATGTTGAAAAAAATCTATGTGATGGTGTCATTGGAACATTGCTAAATGCAGCCAGCAAAAACAGAATGGAATTAAAGCTAGGTTAGACATGGTTTACATGGGAATACAAGAAGTTTTGACAACAATGAAGGGTGAGAAACAAAAAAATTTTCCTCCAGCTGCTTACACTCTTTCCAAGAAAGAGAGATATCAGTTTTGAAACTTTTTGAATGATGTAATGTTTCTTGAGGGGTATTCATAGAATATTAATAACATTGTGTCGATGACTGATTTAAATTTAAAGGGTCTGAAATGACATGAATTCCATGATTTGATGAAAGATCTAATTCTTATAGCTTTACGTTGAATTTTTTCCAAGAATTTCCATTATACATTAACCAAACTATGTTTCTTATTCAAATATATATGCAGCAAAGTTATAGACCCAGAAAAATTATTGAGTATTGAAAGAGAAATTACCATCATATTATGTGAATTGGAAATGTTCTTCCGACCAACATTCTTTGATATGATGGTTCATTTTATGGTTCAATTAGTGAAAGAGATCCGACTACATGGTACTGTACACTATAGATGGATGATGTACCCCAATGAATGGTATATGAATATTCTGAAAGGGTATGTCAAAAATTGAATTCATCCAGAGGGTTGTATTACAAAGAGATATATTTTTGAGGAAGTCATCTAATTCTGTACTGAATACCTATTTAGTGTAGAAATCATTGGTCTACCAAAATCTCATCACATTGGGTGGCTTGTGGGTGATGGAATTTTTGGAAGAGATGTTATCACAATCAATATTATAGATCAGAAGCATTCCCACCTTTATGTTTTCTCATAACAGTTTGGAGGTTTACCCATATATCAAAACCCACAAATAAATTATTTGGATTTTGAATCTATCAAGGGATGAATGTTGGATATCAAATGCACATAATCAATAGTTTATAGGATGGTTTCAGGAAAACATTTTAAAGGACTCAGATGAAAATACAGATTCAATTTCAGAATGCTTTCGATGGCTAGCCAGAGGACCAATTGTGTATGTATTATCTTATAAATGTTATGTAATTAATGGTTATACATTATATAAAAATGAGTATGATGAAAAAAATACCATGAAAAATAGTAGAGTTACACTCATGGATGAAGCAATTCATGTTTCTAGTACTAAGGAAAGAAATCCAATTTACGTGAATATGTCATACTTTGTCATCATCAAAAAAATATGGGAGTTGGATTATATAACATTCCAACTGACGATTTTTTAATGAAAGTGGGTTGATAAAATTAGTTCTGTTAAAATAGATGAATTGATATTTGTAAAAGTTTATTTCACTAAGGAAGGGTAAAAGACGAATCATCTATAATGACATCATAGGCAGTACAAGTATTTTATGTTACAGATCCCGCAAATAGAAAGTGGTCAATTGTTCCATTATCGACCAAAACCACTGAAGGGTCAGATGAAAATTCAACTGAGGATGACCCTTTAATTGGTACGTTGAAATATTTTCACAACGGTCCCAATATAGACAAAATTTTGTATGTCATAGAAGACCACAATAAAGGGATTTGTATCTTCAATAGAGGGGTCAAATATTTTAAATCTTAAAAAAGAAAAAGGGAGTTCAATAATAAGGTTGCATTTTTTTTGTAATATGCATCGTGTTATTTGATGTTATTATCCATTTTTTACTGCATTTAGGTACTCTAAATTAAATGTTAAACCACTTCTGAATATAATGATTTTAACATGTGTTGGTGCTCCTAATACAGAGGAATTACAGGTATCTCAACCTGCTATTGCTCACAGTGTAGAGGAGAGATCTTATGCACGTGTTGGTACTCCCATTCCCAAGGAACAATAGGTTTCTCAACTTGTCGATGCTCCCAGTGCAGAGGTACAACAACCATCTGCACGTGCCAATTCCACTGCTCCATTGGAACATATTTATGATGTTGATTCCAAGGAAATGTTAGGTGATGAATGAATTCCATTGTAGAAAAAAAGGAGCACCATAGTTTAATGATGTTAGAAAAATTCCTTAAGGTGAAATCCAAAGGAATCAAATACAAGTTTGGATGGAATGTGCGGGGTCAGTATATTAACTCCAATAAGGCCATGTTCTGCAGTTATATTGGAATCTTAACTCAACAACACGTGCTGATTGATATAGATTCATGGAACCATGTTGTGACCGATCTTAAGACACTGATGTGGGAAGAGATGATGGTAAAATTATGATATCATTTATTTATTTTACTATAAAATAATATAATAAAAAAATGACTTACTCTTAATCATCCATTATATAGTGAATTTATAGTAGATGACTCCCACAAGAAGCATGTATTAATGCTTTCTAGAAGGACTCAAAAAGGATTTCTCACAATCCTAATAAGACATCATATTAAAGATGCTAAAGGGAAAATAAACCCATGCACACCTCTTATATATGCACACCTAATAACCCAAGAAGCATGGGATGGGTTTACTGGCCGTCGTGCGGATGTGTCTTTTCAGGTACATTGTGGCCAATAATACGTTGTTTGATGATACATGTATTAATAAATTTTATTTCCAATTATTTATTTATAAGACAACAACTGAGTGCTGAAAATAAGGAATGAGCAGAAAAACCAATATACCCCTACCATAAAGCAATGATGGGGTACGCTTCACTTGAAAAAAAATTGGTATGTATTTTAAATCTACCGTAATACGTTTATATGACATGAAACAATACCATAATTATGTTCCTCTGTTTATCTGTAGATTGATGACTTGAAATCCAAAGCCACTTCCATCCCACGCCATGTGCTATCAAAGGAGGAACATGTAAATAAGGATGGGATACTAATAGATGGGAACACACAAAAAGTGTGTGAATAATGTGTAAGTATTACATACTAATTTTTTTTCTTTAAATCACTATTATGTAACAGTGATCACTTATTTTTTTATATTTTCTATCCGACATAGTCATAGGAATCAGAAACACTTGTTTTGGATGAACAAAAACTATCAGTGGCCTTGAAGTAGCTAGAATAGTATGGCCACGTCAGAAGTATGGGTTTTAGGGTGACACCCTAAACATATTTTGAGAAAAAAAACAGGAGGATGATCAAAGTGAATTAATTAAACCGACGAGAGAAATAATAGCTACCCTTGAAGGAAAATTCCAATGGTAGAGGGAGATAATGGAAACTTTAACAAGGGATAGGCAAAGAGAAGAAGAAAATCAAGAACAGCCACCTCGTGAAGATCCCGCCCTACCCCCACTAGCTATAAGGCTAGCCATTCCACTTAAAGATATATCTTAGAAGAGCTAATCAATGTTATAATAAATGTTTCTGTGAAATGTGAATCTGACAGAAATTGATACCTTTCATGTACTTTTATTCTACAGGGTGATAATGACTTTGATTTATATCTAGAAACACCCACCCATCACCTTGTGGTGAGGTTTATAGTGTTCAATATTCAGAAGGACACACTACATAATAAACCACTTCCAACAGGTCATGTGTGAGTATCGATCAATCTAGATCATGATCTGAGCATAGAGATACCTTTTCCAATTCAATAGAATGATATTAATATGGTTGAAAAATATATTGGAACATTCATCGCATAGCCTTCACATATTTTAAAAAATAATGTTAACAAGTAGGTATTCATTTTCAATTTAATTTTCAAGATAAACATGTAATAGTTAATGAAAAAGGTCTGAACTGATAAATGTTATTACAAATGGACAAAGAGAAGTGGATGAAATGAAAGATCATCTCAAAACCAACTAAAGGATTTACTAAGTGATAAAAAATATCTATTGAAAGAACAATTACCCCACCCATTATAAATCCACATTTACTATCATTCAAGTTTCATGTGGATACAAAGTTAAGAGATGGTGGCAACCACATAGTTGAATTTGAATCAAATATGTATGAAGAGAAAGACCAAGAATTTATTGGTGTTGAGAGTGAAACTGAAATCCTTAACTATGATTGGCTAGGTAGCTTAGTTGTAATTGTATACCTAAGGTATGTTCTCATGATTTAATTTTACAAAAGATGACATAATATGTTAATTATGACTAAATACATATCATATTTTTGGCAGGATTATATATGAAAAACAATTGAAGGGATTTTCCCATGAGAAAAATCTTAGAATCATTATTCCTCATGACACTTCTTCTGTATAATATAAAATAGAACCCAAAAAAGGATGAAATAGTGGAAGGTATGATCAAATCCTTTGAAAGAAAAATTTTGTATGACATACTCTATTTAATACCAAAAATGCAGGGGCAAGATTCTACAATTTAATAATATTAAATTTATTTTCATTTATTTCATTACTTATTCCTTTTTGTATTTTTAGGCAGTATTGGATGCTCATTATAGTAAATTTGGGTACTATAAAGATTTATTTCTTGGATTAATTTCTTGGATATCCAATAAACTATCTACACATGATGGAATTTGTCAATTTTTAATACACTACATCCAAAGTTTTAGAAATAAACATCAAGTTATATAATTTATATTTTCTTTTAATGAGGATTCTATTATGATATGGTGGTGCATCACTATTGTCTGAAAAAAGTAATGAGGCCAGGGGTTAAGGACATGGAAGAAAACAAGTACTACCACTAGATAAGTATCATGGTATATATAATAATATCTCACTATCCAAACACATATAAAAAGAAAATTAATTATTCTCCTCATCATTTCTGTAGTGTTTGAAACAAAACCAATGGAAAAGATTTCAATTATTATGTTTTTAAATTTATGAGAGTGATCATATTTCATGAAAAAACAGTATCCCTGAAGAGGTATTTTCGAAGATAATTACTATTTCATTTAAAATATTTATTAATTCATTATGTATTTATATTTTTCCAGTACTACTATGCCTGTCGAAAAGTCCCATATTCAGAAGATGATATATATGTGCTCAAAAATGAAATATAAAAATACCTTATGAAAGAATGAAAAAAATAGCATGAATATCTGACTTCCATATGCAAGGTATGAATTTCTAATTTTAATATCACCTTCTAACATCTTTATAATCATTTTATCCTTATATGTTCATTGATATCTACATTTTTTACAATAATTGAACAATTTTTATAACCCTTTATTTTGTTTAATATCCTTAGGTTATTAAGAATTATTTTATAAATGATGTCTAATAAGGCCAGTATAACTCAAAAGTGTCTCTTTTTATTTGAAATTGACATTAATTTATGTAAAAAAAATAAGTGACATACTGAAAACTGAGAAAACACATTATCAAAGATTTTATATTTTAGGACAACGATATATTATTCATTTTTTATGTATAGGGATAATTTGTACCTTAATACGACATATGGTGTCGCTGGTATAACTCAAAGTCTATTTTTATTTAAAATTAACAATAATTTAAGTAAAAACAACAAGTGGCCTATTGAAAACCATCAAAATGGATTCTGATTGTTTTTATAATTTAGTACAATGATCCATGAGTCATTTGTGACTTATAGGAGTCAATTGATCCTAAATATGACACATGGTGTGGATGGTACAAATCACAGTGTCTCTTTTTATTTAAAATTGACATTAATTTAAGTAAAAACAACAAGTGACCTATTGAAAACTTATAAAACACATTATTATTATTTTTGATATTTTTTAATAATATTCTATTAGTCATTTTTTGATGTATAGGGATCATCCACACCTCAATATGATGCACGGTGTGTCTGATACAACTCAAAGTGTATCTTTTTATTTTTAATTGACATTAATTTAAGTAAAAAAGAACAAGTGACATACTAAAAACTAAGAAAACACATTCAAATTGTTTTTATACTTTAATACAATGATACATGAGTTATTTTGGATCTGTAGGAGTCAACCAAACCTCAATATAATGCACGGTGTGGCCGTTACAACTCAAAGTGTCTCTTTTTATTTAAAATTGACATTAAATTAAGTAAAAACAACAAGTGACATACTAGAAATTGATAAAATACATTTATATTGTTTTTATATTTTATGAAATTGATTTATTAGTCATTTTTGATGTGTAGGGATCAACCTCGCCTCAATATTATGCATGGTGTGTCCGGTTGAACTCAAAGTGTCTTTTTAATTAAAATTGACATTAATTTAAGTAAAAACAACAAGTGACATACTGAAAACTAAGAAAACCCATTTGTATTATTTTGATATTTTATGAAAACAATATATTAGTCATTTAAGAAGTGTATAGGTTAACCACACATCAATATGATGCACGGTGTGGTCGATATAACTCAAAGTGTCTCTTTTTATTTAAAATTGACATTAATTTAAGTAAAAACAACAAGTGACATACTAAAAACTGAGAAAAAACATTCAAATTGTTTTAATACTTTCTGATAATCATCCATGAGTCCTTTATGATGTTTATAAGTCACCCTAAGCTCAATTTGATGCATGAGGTGATCAGTATAACTAAAAGTGTTTGTTATCAGATTAAAATTGATATTTTAGTTCAAAACATGTCACTCACTAAAAACAAAACAAACATTATCCAATTCTCTTGATAATTTAGGAAAAAAATTAATAAGTCATTTATGATTTCTATGAAGCAGTATCACGACAAACTGATTCATCATGCGACTAGTATTACTCAAAATGTGTGTTTTTAGTTTGAAATGACATTTTAGTAAAAAAACAAGAGACATACTGAAAACCAAGCAAACACATTAGGATTGTTTTGATACTTTTTAAAAACAATCCATTGGTAATTCTTGATAGGTAGGAATCATTATCACCTAATTAAGATGCACGGTGTGTCCGGTATAACTCAAAGTGTCTTTTTCTTTAAAATTGACATTAATTTAACTAAAAACAACAATTGACATACTAAAAACTGATAAAACACATTATTATAAAAATGATTCATGAGTCATTTGTGATGCATAGAAGTCACCCAAATCTCAATTTGATGCACAATGTTACAGTTATGACTAAAAGTGTCTGTTATCAGTTAAAAATTGACATTTTAGTTCAAAATATGTCACTCACTGAAAACCAAAAAAACACGCTCTGATTATCATGATAGTTAAATAAAGAGATACATAAGTCATTTTTGATGTGTATGAAGCATTATCATGTGAAACCAATTTACAATGTGATCAGTATGACTAAAAATTCACGTTTTTTATTTGAAATGGAATTTTAGTAAAAAAACACAACTAACATACTGAAAAATGATAAAACGCATTCATATTGTTTTTATACTTTAGTAAAACAATCCATCGGAAATTTTTGATAGGTAGGAAGCAATTGTACCTCAATAATATGAACAGTGTGGCCAGTATAACTCAAAGTGTCTCTTTTTATTTAAAATTGACATTAATTTAAGTAAAAACAACAAGTGACATACTGAAAACCGAGCAAACACATTCGAATTGTTTTGATACTTTAGGAAAATGATCCATGAGTCATTTGTGACATTTAAGAGTTTCCCACACCTAAATCTGACACATGGTGTGACTGGTATGACTAAAAGTGTCTGTTATCAGTTTAAAATTGGTTGTTTTGTTAAAAATGTGACACTCACTAAAAAAACAAACGCACTCCAATTGTATTGATAATTTAGTACAGTGATTCATAAGTCATTTGTAATGTGTATGAAGTAGTCTCATGTCAAACTAACACACGATGTAACCAATATGACTCAAAATGTGCGTTTTCAATTTAAAATGACATTTTAGTAAAAAAACACAATTGACATACTGAAAACTGAGAAAATGAATTAAGATTGTTTTTATAATTTATATAAACAATTAATTGGCAATTTCTGATAGGTAGGAATAAGTTGAACCTCAATACGATGCATGGTGTGGTTGATATATCTCAAAGTGTCTCTTTTAATTTAAAATTGACATTAATTTAAGTAAAAACAACAACTGACACACTGAAAACCAATAAAACACATTCTGATGGTTTTGATACTTTAGGAAAATGATCTATGAGTAATTTTTGAAGTGTAAGATTCACCTGTACCTCAATCCAATGCATCGTGTGACCTGTATGAATAAAATTGTATGTTATCAGTTTAAAATTGGAATTTTAGTTCAAAACATGTCACTGATTGAAAACCAAACAATCATGCTCTGATTGTCTTGATAATTTAGGATAATGATTCGTAAGTCATTTGTAACATGTATGAATTAGTCTCATGTCAAACTGACTCACTATGTGACTGGTATGACTCAAAATGTATGTTTTTTGTTTGAAATTTAATTTTAGTAAAAAAACAAAACTGACATACTGAAAACACAGCAAATATGGCATCCCACCATTTTATAACATAAACTTTCATTACATTACACAAAACTGAGGATCTTTAAGGTCTAGTGTCTTGGAAACCAGGTACATAATACATGAAAACAACATAAAACATTCTTCTTAAACACTTGAAAGGTGTCTCCTTAAGTTAATTCTAGGTTCATTACAGCATCTCATAACCTGGGGACATACATCAAAAGAAAGGGTGAGCAGAAGGCCCAGTAAGGGAAACAAGAGGAACATTTTACATGTGAACTTGAGATACTTCAATAAGGACATGAAAAGAACTTTAAGGCATGAGAAAGAAATCACGAGGCATTTCATAATAAAAATAACATTTTCCATAACTTGAAGATGTGGCTACATCATTTAACATAGACAATCATGAACATATCACCAAGGTCCATCCCCAAGGTGTCATTTGAAAATTACCAAGGTTATTCGCCAAGGTATCGTAAAAATTGTAATCTCTAGTGGTTACATCATTACCCAATGCATTGGAGCGCTATCAGGGAGCACCCTTAAATTTGCCTTTATTATCATGTGAGACAAATATATCATCATCAAACATTTCATAAATAACCCACATAGCATAAAATAAATGGGTTTCATTTCATAATCATAACGTTTTAAAAACTGCTTTAAAGACATGATCTTTACGGCACTTTAAACCCACGGAAGGGAAAGCGGGTCTCATGTATGTAAATCCCATAATTTAAAATGGAACATTTTGATATATATGTGAATACCCTTGTAGAAATAAGAGCTTTGAGTATTCACTTTATAACATAAAATAATTTTGAGAAAAGAGAGAGGTATTTTGAGACGAAAATTCTGCAGCATAACGGCTATGTTACAAGGTTTTAGAAAACATTGAAAAGAGAGGGGAAATGGGTCACCCACTCATAAATGATCCATAAAACAGTAAGGGAACAGAATAAGAAGGATATATGGACATGGTAATTAAATTTTAAGGACATACCATTTGAAATGAAAAACATGGAAGGAAGACAAAAATTAGATTTCTCTTATGAAAATTCGGCAGCCTAATGGCGTCACTTAAACTTCAATAAAAAATAATTGACAAGATCAAATAGGGTCTCTCATCATATGATCATAAGAGATCAGTATGATAGATATAGAGATCATACCCCAACATAATAAAAAGGATCTTGAAATACTTGACATGAAAATCGAACTTGAAAAATGAGAAGGGTGAAAGAATCCCTTAAAAATTCGGCAGCATAACGGCGTCACTTAAACATTCATAAAACGAAATGATGAGAGTAAGAGGGGATCTCTCATCATATAAACATGAAAAGGGCAGTAAGAGGAATATAAAAGAACATCCTCTCACATAAGAACATGGAGTATAAAAGGAATGACATAAAAATGATTACATGAAAAGAAAGAGAGAGGTCGGATCCCTTACCTTAAAACGTGACTCTTGAAACTCAAAGTTTTGGACCTTGAGGGCTTGGGGGCACCTTGGGAGGACTCCTTGGAAGGTAAGGAGACCAGAACTTCGTTGGGGGAGAGTTGGGAGTGAAAACTAAAGGAGTAAAGGGTGGGTATTTTATAGGGAAAGTGAGGGGACAAGGCATTAATGGCCAAGGGACACCTCACAAGTGCTTTTCTCAAACCCATGTGCTCTCTCATGATATTTTTCATAAAGTTAGGCCACATGGGGCCCCCAAAACAATAATTCATCACCCTTGGCCGGCCAACCCTTGAAATATCTCATGACATCATCATGACACAGTTATGATGTCATTAAACATACCGAAACCCAAAAACTGTATTTTTACTATTCACTGAAAATTCAACTTTCTCAGAATAATCCCAAAATTTCACCTTAACCAAATATCAATTCTCTGATTTCAAAAATGTAATCCATTTTATAAAAATAATTTTCTAAATATTTTTAATTTAATTTTTAAATAAAAACACTATTCATCGAAAATTCATTTTTTTCAGAAAAATCCCCAAAAATTACCTTAACATAATATCGATGCTCTGAGTTCAAAAATAAAGTCCTTTTTATAAAAATAATTTTCTAATTATTTTTAATTAAATTTTTAATTAAAAAACACTATTCATCCGAAAAAACTAATACTTAACTAATAATTTATGAAACCGTTATTTACCCATTTTATTGAATCACATTACTTAATCTAGGTGTCTAAATTATTTTAAAACTCTCTTTGAGTGAAAATAATAATCCATTTGGTCATATTACTAATCCTAAGCGTAAAATCACTATTCATAATTTACTATTCATCAAAAATTAAGTTGATCTTATTAGACTCCAAATTCCTTACTGAACACTTTTGTAGAAGACCATTTTTTGAAAATCATTACACATAATTAGTTATTTAGGGTTTACATAAATGTTTTAAAATATCCCTTTTTCAAAAATTCATCAATAAAATATATCCTAAAATTATCCGGACAAAAGAAATTCCACAAACATCACTAAAGAAAGAGATCTCAATTTATTCACCCAAAAGGATTACACAAGTAAGCTAGGGTCTCGTCACATAGCCCCTTATAACACCGGCATAAGACCTAAGTGTAAGGTGTGCTATGGTGAGAGAATCTGAGGGAGGCTCAGATAACATTGCCCTAGTAGTAATCTCTACTAACTTGAACTTCTCCCGTAGGCGTTTCCGTTCAAGCTTGACATGCTAGAGTTCGGCTTGGGCTTGGTCCAAAGCGAAGCCCACAGATGCTACCTCCATCCCAAGCTCTGATAAGTGGGCTTCATAAGGGTCGAGTCTACTGGATGAAGCCATCGACTCCTCTTTCTGCATTAACCATTAACATCTTATTAAATCATTAAGAGTAAGTTAATATACTACTCAAAAAGATTGGGTCGTTACATTCTTCCCCCCTTAAGAAATTTCATCCCCGAAATTTACACTTGAGGCCTAGTCGAAAAGGTGAGGGTACTTTTGCTTCATTGTTTCCTCAGGCTCCCAAGTCACTTCTTCATATTTATGATTCCTCCACAACACTTTCACAAGGTGGGTAGTCTTGTTTCGTAGGACCTTGTCTCTACGGTCCAAGATCTCCACTGGTTTCTCGTCATAAGAGAGGTCATGTTCCAGTTGTACCACCTCTGGGTTCAGTACATGCGAAGGGTCGGGTATGTACTTCCTCAAGAGAGATACATGGAAGACATCATGAACTTGAGCTAGGTTCGGTGAAAGTGCTAGACGATAGGCCACTGATCCTATGCGATCAAGGATTTCATAGGGGCCAATGTACCTAGGGCTGAGCTTCCCTTTCTTCCCAAACCGCATGACTCTCTTCCATTGAGAAATTCGAAGGAAGACTTTGTCTCCAACACCAAACTCCAAGTCCCTTCGACGATTGTTAGCATAGCTCTTCTGCCGACTTTGAGCAGCTTTTATGTGTTGTTGGATGGCATGAACCTGTTCCATCATCTCTTGCACGAGATCAGGCCCAAGAAGCTTCCTCTCACCAGTTTCATCCCAACAAGTAGGAGTTCTACACCGCTTTTCATACAGAGCTTCATAGGGTGCCATCTGAATACTCGCATGGAAGCTGTTGTTATAGGAGAACTCCACTAATGGGAGGTGTTGATCCCATCCACCTTTAAATTCCATTGAGCATAATCTCAACATGTCTTAGAGTGTCTGAATAGTCCTTTCAGATTGGCCATCAGTTTGAGGATGATAGGCCGTACTAAAATTCAATTCAGTATTCAGAGCATGTTGAAGACTTCTCCAGAATTTTGATGTGAATCTTGGGTCACGATCAGATACGATGGATAGTGGTACCCCATGCAGCCTTACCACTTCCTTCACGTATATCTTGGCAAGCTAATCCAGAGAGAAATCTTCCCGAATAGAGATAAAATGGGCTGTCTTGGTGAGACGGTCCACAATAACCCATATCGCATTGTTTCCTTTGGATGTTTTCGGGAGACCAGTTACAAAGTCCATAGTGATATTATCCCACTTCCATACTGGTATGGGTAGCGGTTGTAATACCCCCTTAGGAAGTTGACGTTCTGCCTTTACTTATTGACACACCAGGCACCTTGTAGTGTAATCGGCAATCTCCCTCTTCATGTTATCCCACCAATAATGATCACGAATGTCTCTATACATCTTAGTGTTTCCAGGATGTATAGATAAAGTAGAGCTATGAGCTTCATACATCAGTTCTTTCTTTATCTCCGGAATAGATGGAACACATAGTCTTGTATGAAATTTCAATACACCTTCTTGATCAACATTGAAATCAGGGAACTTACCATCCTTTACAGCCTCGAACTTCTCCTGTAGCAAAGGATCTTCTTTTTGAGCCTTCTTGATCTTCTCTAGTAATGAAGGTTGAGAAATCATTTGGGATAGGGTTGATGATGTCCCTTTCCTTATAATTCCCATGTCCAGTTTTAATAGATCTTTAATCAAGGGATCCCCTAGGATCCTCATTGTTGCCAGAACAACAGGATCTTTCCTGCTTAACGTATCTGCGACTTTTTTTTCTCTTCCAGGGTGATAATGAATTGAACAATCATAGTCTTTAATAAGCTCCAACCATCTCCTTTGTCTCATGTTCAATTCTTTCTGTGTGAAAATATACTTTAGACTTTGGTGGTCAGTGTATATATCACATTTCTCCCCATAAATATAGTGCCACCATATCTTTAGAGCAAAAAAAACTGCCGCCAGCTCTAGATCATGCGTAGGATAATTCTGCTCATGAATCTTCAACTGTCGATATGCATAAGAAATTACCTTGTCATTTTGTATGAGGACGCACCCAAGCCCTTTCAAAGATGCATCGCTAAAAATAACGAATCCTTCTCCGATAGAGGGTAGTGTTAACACAGGTGCAGTAACCAATCTCTTCTTCAGCTCTTGGAAACTTTCCTCTCATTCCTTTGTCCAGATGAACTTAACCCATTTTCGAGTCAACTTGGTTAGTGGATTAGAAAGCCGTGAAAAGTTTTTCAAAAACCTCCTATAATATCCCGCTAAACCAAGGAAACTACAAATCTCAGTTACTGTTGTGGGTTGAGGCCACTCCTCCACAACCATTGTCTTTGCAGGGTCAACCGAGATTCCTTCATTGGTTACGATGTGCCCCAAGAAAGCCACTTTTTGTAACCAAAACTCACACTTTATGAACTTCCCAAAGAGCCTCTCCTTCCGTAGAGTTTTCAAAATAACCCTCAGATGATCTTCATGCTCCTCACGACTTTTTGAATATATCAAAATATCATCAATAAAGACTACCACAAAGTTATCAAGGTAGTCCTTAAAGACTCTATTCATCAAATCCATGAAAATAGTAGGAGCATTAGTCAAGCCGAAAGGCATAACAGTAAACTCATAATGCCCATATCTTGATCGGAAGGTAGTCTTTGGAATATCTTCCTTCTTCACCCTCAGTTGATGATAACCAGATCGAAGGTCAATCTTAGAGAAGAATTGAGCCCCGCGAAGTTGGTCAAATAAATCATCAATTCTTGGAAGAGAATATATGTTCTTCACTGTGGTCCCGTTCAGTTCTCTATAATCAATGCATAGCCGCATTGATCCATCCTTCTTCTTCACAAAGAGAACTGGTGCTCCCCAAGGAGACACACTCGGTCGAATAAACCCCTTCTCCAATAAGTCTTGGAGTTGTTTCTTTAATTCTTCTAGCTCCACATTTTCCATTCTATACGGAGTCTTTGATATCGGTTGGGACCTAGGTACGAGTTCAATGGAGAACTCTACCTCTCTTTCTGGGGGAGGTCCAGGTAACTCCTCAGGAAATACATCCATGTACTCCTGAACAATTGGAACATCTTCAATTTGTATGCTCCCTTTCCCTTCTTCATCATCACCGATTAACTCCATAAAGAAAGCTATGGGAGGTGCTTCTAGATAGGGATCAGTTCGGGATATATCTCCTTGGAAGATAACTGTAGGTCCTTTATTCAAGACTACTGAGATTTCCTTACTTCTGCATTTGATCTTAGCATTATACTTTGAGAGCCAGTCCATCCCTAGTATAACGTCGAATTCCAACATGGGAATGACTACTAGATTTACGATAAGATTGTGCTCACTAAAGTAAACACTAGAGTCTCTAAATACTTTTGATGCAAGGATAATCCCACTTGGAGTCTTGACTGAAAACTCTACCTCTAGAAGTTCGGGGATTGATTCTATATTCCTTGCAAACTTGGAGGAAATAAAGGAATGCGTAGAACCAGAATCAAATAAAGTACTTGCTAGTTTTGAGAGGACAACAAGAGTACCTGCTACCACATCGTTCGGAACTTCAACTTCAGTTGTTGTGATAGCGAAAGCACGACCTTGCTCCCTTGGACTCTGCTGAGGTTGATGGTGATTCCCCTCCACTGCCCTCGGATTTGGACATTGATTAGCAAAGTGCCCAAGCTGTCCACACTTGAAGCATGTGACTTTAGGTAGGGCCAGAACCATCTTTCCTCTGTCGTTAGTGTTGGGAAGTTGAGGCTTCACATCACTATGACAATTCCGAGAAATATGGCCTTCTTTTCCACACCTATAGCACTTACCACTTCCGATCAATCAGTTCCCTGAATGCTTCTTCCCACATTTATTGCATGTGGCATGTTGCATATGCTTTCCACCTCTTTCCTGATCAAAACTTCTTCCCAGGCTTGGTTCTAGAGTTCTCTTCTTCTCATTAGATTTGTGAGACCACTGTGTCTCCCCAAACTCTAGTTCAACTTTCATAGCACTTCGAACAATTTCTTCATAGCTATCATTGTCCCTGTTGGCTAGATTCTTCCACAGATGAGGTCGTAGTCCGCCAAAAAATCTATCAACCTTCCCATTAGGTTCCATGAAAAAGCTTGAGGTATAACGGGAAAGCCTTGTGAAGTTCATCTCATAGCTTCTGACAGATTCTTTCTCCTTCTGCTTCAGCTCGAGAAATTCTTTCTCCATTCTCGTTCTCATCGAACGAGGGAAATACTTATTAAAGAATATTCCCCGGAACTCTTCCCACTCCATAGCTTCCATCTCTCCTTGTGGCTTCATGTTTTTGATCAGTGACCACCACTGATCAGCTTCTCCCTCTAGGTGGTAAACAGCAAGGGTGACTTTTTCTTGTTCCGAACAATGAAGTACAGAAAAGATCTTTTCAATGGAGCTTATCCATTGTTCCGCAACCAATGGGTCAGTAGATCCACTGAATGTTGGTGGTCGTTGACCCATGAAGGACTCAACAGAAAGTTGTTCCCTTCGTGGTGAGGTCAGCCTCTCAGCTTGATTCAAGTTATTACTCATAACTTGAGTCAGTTGGTTCATCATTCGCATGAATGTTTCCATTCCGGCTTCCATCGGAGGGCCGTCAGCACATGGTGCATTGCGGTCACCATCGGCACGGTTCCTCCTATTGCCCTCCATTTTCTAAAAGAATAAAACCTTAGTGAGAAACTTATTTCATTTATGGATCTTTTAACTAATACTTCATGCTTATACAATTACACTTTTCTATAATTACTTCATAATGATTCATAAAAAGCTTGTGATTAACCAAACATATCCCCCGGGAGTGTCGTAACCAAGAGTGCAGCAAGGCCCGTTATCGTGCACCAGTTCCCGTTCGAGTCTAGCTCAAAGTGGTGTTTTCGGGTTTTACCCCTATGTACATCTGTGCCAGAGCCGCCTCTACCTGCTCGTATCCAGACAGGGATGTATTTGTTTGATAGACCACTTACTCAATACTTACCAAAATACCAGGAAGTTTTCCTATATTTAAAATTTTCTATAGGGCTCTTCCTAAAGTTTTTATATCCTAATTTCCACAAATAACTAAACCATCCTTTGATACCAACTATGGCATCCCGCCATTTTATAACATAAACTTTCATTACATTACACAAAACTGAGGATCTTTAAGGTCTAGTGTCTTGGAAACCAGGAACATAATACATGAAAACAACATAAAACATTCTTCTTAAACTCTTGAAAGGTGTCTCCTTAAGTTCATTCTAGGTTCATTACTGCATCTCATAACCTGGGGACATACATCAAATGAAAGGGTGAGAAGAAGGCCCAGTAAGGGAAACAAGAGGAACATTTTACATGTGAACTTGAGATACTTCAATAAGGACATGAAAAGAACTTTAAGGCATGAGAAAGAAATCATGAGGCATTTCATAATAAAAATAACATTTTCCATAACTTGAAGATGTGGCTACATAATTTAACATAGAAAATCATGAACATATCACAAAGGTCCATCCCCAAGGTGTCATTTGAAAATTACTAAGGTTATTCACCAAGGTATCGTGAAAATTGTAATCTCTAGTGGTCACATCATTACCCAATGCATTGGAGCGCTATCAGGGCGCACCCTTAAATTTTCCTTTATTATCATGTGAGCCACATATATCATCATCAAACATTTCATAAATAACCCACATAGAATAAAATAAATGGGTTTCATTTCATAATCATAACGTTTTAAAAACTGCTTTAAAGACATGATCTTTATAGCACTTTAAACCCACGGAAGAGAAAGCGGGTCTCATGTATGTAAATCCCAGAATTTAAAATGGAACATTTTGATATATATGTGAATACCCTTTTAGAAATAAGAGCTTTGAGTATTCACTTTATAACATAAAATAATTTTGAGAAAAGAGAGAGGTATTTTGAGACGAAAATTCTGCAGCATAACGGCTATGTTACAAGGTTTTAGAAAACATTGAAAAGAGAGGGGACATGGGTCACCCACTCATAAATGATCCATAAAACAGTAAGGTAACAGAATAAGAAGGATATATGGACATGGTAATGAAATTTTAAGGACATACCATTTGAAATTAAAAACATGGAAGGAAGACAAAAATTAGATTTCTCTTATGAAAATTCGGCAGCCTAACGGCGTCACTTAAACTTCAATAAAAAAGAATTGACAAGATCAAATAGGGTCTCTCATCATATGATAATAAGAGATCAGTATGATAGATATAGAGATCATACCCCAACATAATAAAATGGAACTTGAAATACTTGACATGAAAATCGAACTTGAAAAATGAGAAGGGTGAAAGAATCCCTTAAAAATTCGGCAGCATAACGGCGTCACTTAAACATTCATAAAACGAAATGATGAGAGTAAGAGGGGATCTCTCATCATATAAACATGAAAAGGGCAGTAAGAGGAATATAAAAGAACATCCTCTCACATAAGAACATGGATCATAAAAGGAATGACATAAAAAGGATTACATGAAAAGAAAGAGAGAGGTCGGATCCCTTACCTTAAAATGTGACTCTTGAAACTCAAAGTTTTGGACCTTGAGGGCTTGGGGAACCTTGGGAGGACTCCTTGGAAGGTAAGGATACCAGAACTTCATTGGGGGAGAGTTGGGAGTGAAAACTAAAGGAGTAAAGGGTGGGTATTTATAGGGAAAGTGAGGGGACAAGGCATTAATGGCCAAGGGACACCTCACAAGTGCTTTTCTCAAACCCATGTGCCCTCTCATGATATTTTTCATAAAGTTAGGCCACATGGGGCCCCAAAAACAATAATTCATCACCCTTGGCCGGCCAACCCTTGAAATATCTCATGAAATCATCATGACACAGTTATGATGTCATTAAACATACCGAAACCCTAAAACTGTATTTTTACTATTCACTGAAAATTCAACTTTCTCAGAATAATCCCAAAATTTCACCTTAACCAAATATCAATGCTCTGATTTCAAAAATGTAATCCATTTTATAAAAATAATTTTCCTAATATTTTTAATTTAATTTTTAAATAAAAACACTATTCATCGAAAATTCATTTTTTCAGAAAAATCCCCAAAAATTACCTTAACATAATATCGATGCTCTGAGTTCAAAAATAAAGTCCTTTTTATAAAAATAATTTTCTAATTATTTTTAATTAAATTTTTAATTAAAAAACACTATTCATCCAAAAAAACTAATACTTGACTAATAATTTATGAAACCGTTATTTACCCATTTTATTGAATCACATTACTTAATCTAGGTGTCTAAATTATTTTAAAACTCTCTTTGAGTGAAAATACTAATCCATTTGGTCATATTACTAATCCTAAGCGCAAAATCACTATTCATAATTTACTATTCATCAAAAATTAAGTTGATCTTATTAGACTCCAAATTCCTTACTGAACACTTTTGTAGAAGACCATTTTTTGAAAATCATTACACATCAATAGTTATTTAGGGTTTACATAAATGTTTTAAAATATCCCTTTTTCAAAAATTCATCAATAAAATATATCCTAAAATTATCCGGACAAAATAAATTCCACAAACATCACTAAAGGAAGAGATCTCAATTTATTCACCCAAAAGGATTACACAAGGAAGCTAGGGTCTCGTCACATAGCCCCTTATAACACCGGCATAAGACCTAAGTGTAAGGTGTGCTATGGTGAGAGAATCTGAGGGAGGCTTAGATAACATTGCCCTAGTAGTAATCTCTACTAACTTGAACTTCTCCCGTAGGCGTTTCCGTTCAAGCTTGACATGCTGGAGTTCGGCTTGGGCTTGGTCCAAAGCGAAGCCCACAGATGCTACCTCCTTCCCAAGCTCTGATAAGTGGGCTTCATAAGGGTCGAGTCTACTGGATGAAGCCATCGACTCCTCTTTCTGCATTAACCATTAACATCTTATTAAATCATTAAGAGTAAGTTAATATACTACTCAAAAAGATTGGGTCGTTACAGCAAACACATTTGGATTGTTTTGATACTTTAAGACAATAATCCATTAGTAATTGTTTATAGGTAGGAATCAGTCGCACATCAATACGATGTACAGTGGGGTCAGTAGAACTCAAAGTGTCTCTTTTTATTTAAAATTGACATTAATTTAAGTAAAAACAACAAGTGACATACACAAAACTGAGTAAATGCATCCAGATTATTTTTACACCTTAGAACAACAATACATGAGTCATTTGTAACATTTAAGAGTCACCCGTACCTCAATAGGATGCATTGTGTGACCAGTATAACTCAAAATGTGTCATTTTTATTAAATATTGACATTTTATTAATGCGTTCTTTCATATTAATGTTGAATTTATTTCTATATAGTATCAATAACATAATATTTTTTTCTTATATAGGTGGAATCTTTTGCTTGGGTTGAGATGATTTTTTTCAACAACTGATACCATGGGCGGAGATTTATGAGAGGGGATCATGGGAATCAAAAATGAAATATTAATGTTTTAGAAAGTTTGTTGGATAATTTTAAATGTAATTATATAAAACATTTTGTTTGGAATGTAAATAATAGAGTATATTTTTTTATATACCATGGGTTGATAGTTTTGTATTCCTGATGTCAATTAAAGGTATATAGTAGCTTTGCTTCTCGTCTACTATTTAAATTACAGTTTTCTTCTGGGTGTGATCTATTTAAATTGTAGGCTGGGTGTGATATTATATAAATAGAAAATTACATGTGGGTATCCCTTTATCAGTGTTGTGATTAATAGCGCTATTTTAGCATTGTTAAAGGTCATTTTGCGTGCTTTTAAAGGCCATATTTTTAGAAGTGACATGTCTTGGATCCAAGAAAAAAACCACAAGGTATGAATATCATGGTAGGATATATATATATACACACAAATATACATATAGATGAAAGAATAACACAACATAGTGATTAAAGTAGCACACGATGCACACACAATCACACAGTAATGTGAATAAACAACTACAAATACTCATGGTATCAAGTGTAATATAGATTTTCTAAGGCTACACACATACCCACATGCATTCATTGTCTAGCATGGTCAGTAAACATGTCTGGGAATAATCATATTAATTTCAAACATTTGTAAACAAGCCTAAAATGTTAAGGAACTTCCTACCTTAACAGTCGAAAAAAACCTCTCATAGTTTTTCCTGACATCAGAGCGGAACATAAAAGTCTAAAGTTGTCGGCACATCGGTGCTTGAGGTTTAGTATATGTTTTCCTAGAATCATAACATTTATTTTATTTCAAAAGAGATAAAACATCACATGTGATAATTCTTTCTCTTTATTGAATAATTCTAAAATTATTCTTATATTTATCGCATGTGCTGATATATTTTAATTATCAATTTATCCTTTAATAAGTCACATGAAATGATGAATCATGACTTTTAATTTAATTTTATCGCATGCACTGATAAATTAAATTATTATTTTTTCATTTCTTAAATATCACATGAAATGATAATCTATCACCTTTAATTTATATTTATTGCATGCATTGATAAATTAAATTATTACTTTATCATTTCTAAAATATTATATGAAATGATAAAGTTTTTATCACATGAATTAATTGTTTAAAATATTACTTTATCATTCTAAAAAAGGGTCACATAAAATGATAAAGTTCCATCACATACGTTGATAATTTAAATTATCATTTTGTCACATGAAATAATAATTACAAATTTTAAATTATCCTTTAATTCATCACATGTAATGATAATTACAATTATTATCATTGAAATATCTTATGCATTGATAATTATAACTTCAAATTATAAATAAATTATCATGTACGTTGATAAACATAATTTTGAATTTCTCTTTAAATTATCATGTGCGTTTGATAATTATAAATTCATATTTTCATTACAATTAAACAATGAAAATTTTATTAAAACATGTCCTCTTATGATTATCTATCTATCTATATATATAAACTTACACGTGCATGTATATATATACACACACACACCGACACACACACACACACACATCTTTTGATAATTTTTATAAATTATATTCAATAAATCACTGCAATTATCATTCAATGATTTTATCATCAACCTTTGATATTTTTGTTAAATGAATTTCTGATAATTTATTTCAAAATTATCTTTTTAAAAAATACACAAAAATTAACCTTGGATAATTCAAAATAATTATCACTTGCCAATTTCAATAATTTTTTTCTTGATAAATCCATTCAATCATCCATGGTAACTGATGGAAATTCCTAGAGATAAGGGAAAAAAGTTGAAAATTCATCCAATCATCCTTGGAAGACACCTCTTAAACAAGGATCTTTCCACTCCCAAAATATGAACATATTTACAGGAATAATAACCTCAAATATAATAGTACATAATAAAACATTTTAATATCATCATAAATAATTGAAAATAAATTCCCAAAACATAACTACTAAGATATATACTTCTACAACAAGTTTGATACAATCCCAAGAAGCTCCTCCCTAAACATAAGAAGAACCAAACTACTAAAGGAACCATATTATAATTACTAGGTATTGATGCACTCAATTTAAAATATAAATTATATATTTATCACCATTGACATAATCACTCTATTACAAGACTATCCCTACTTTAATAAGGTAATCCCTTAAACCCAACTATAATACCTCGTGTGTATAGACAGGTCTTGATGTTTGAAAGAATTTTGAATTTTCATTTGGTGGATGGTGTGGGTTGAGAAACAATATTCATAATATAATTTTTAAATTTATAGCCCCTTAAAATAATCTTTTAGGGAATGTAATAGATCTCATTTGGTGGTTGGGAGTAGAGAGAGCACAAGAGATGGTTAGGTTGTCTGGGGCTACAGTCATTGGCTAGCTGGTGGGGGTTTGGGGGTGAAAATTTTCCCACACAATTTTTTATATTTTAAACCCCAATTTCTCCCATTTTATTTATTTATCATAATAGGGGGTATCTCCGCCTTTATACACTATTCTCCCTGGATGAAAGTGTGGTTTTATAGCCATTTTTGTAGTGAATTGAGGTGATATTTTAACATCATTTCCATTATTTCATCTCACCCTTCATATCCTCTAACTTTATTCTTTATCTAAATAGGATTTTGAATTCAATTCCACTAGAGTATGGTGTAATAGGATGAAAATTATGGGCATTCCACTCTATATAGGAAGAATGTGTCCCGAGATGTTGTATGTATGTCACTACTTTCTGTTTTGATAAAGTATGTTACCACAATGTTTTTTTTAAGTATTGTATTAAATTAAATTAAATATATTGAATTATAGGGTTCTGAAAGTTGGGTATTTTTCTTAATTTGGTGTGGGGGGTGTGTTTTAGACCCTATCAGTGTGTTTGGTTGAGGTTCTAGAAACATGATGGATCTCAATGAGTGGTTTAGTGATTATTATAAAAAAAATTTAAATTAAATAATTAAGAATAATTATTTATAATTAATTATTTATAGTATGTGGTCTGAGGAAGGATCTTGGGTGAGGATCTAGTCTTTGGGTAGACCTTAGACAAGGCAGGGCGATCCTATTACAAGATTTTAGCTTAGTGAATTAAAGGATGAATCTTTGAAATAAGATAGGTGGTTTTTGTACATGCCATATGGTATTTATACATATTTTAATATGGCATGTGTTATGTGGTATCACCATCAAATTTTATGGAATGGATTTAATAAAATGTTTCACTTAAAATAAAACACCTTAAAATGAAATGAACAAAGAGATAAGACCAAGTTAACACTTATGTAATTCCTTGATCATCGTAATCGCTATTGTATGAGTAAATTGTTATACCATTAGACCTTCCTATTTTAGGAAGGTGGTGTATTATTTTGGTTTATCCTGGTTAGTTATAGAATGACCTGTGTGAACCCTTGGGGTTTTTGGGCTTGGTGGATTGAGATTGGGTTGAGCGATTCACCCCTCTTAATTATGAGTTTCTATGGTGGTTAGACCTTGAGTTGGATGGTACATGTTGGTGAGAAGACTAGCCTAGAGTGACCTTGGTAATAGAGATGATTCATGAGTCACCCCTAGATTGTAGCCTATGCGGAATACCCTTGAGGATAATTAGGTTGTGTTGTTTTATGGTATTTTCAAGGATAGTGATTTCCTCTGAGCATCGGGTGATGACCCAAGAAATTGGTTTGGACCAAGGACCCCAAGTGGGATACCTTTACTTTTGTATCACCCTAGGGGTCCCTGGTTGGTTCCCCAGTGATGGAATAACCCTGAGTGGGTGCAATGGGCTTTTGATGGTGATGACAGGTTTAGAAATTCAGTCATACCTTATTTCCTTTTTATAAATGAAGTACAAAATTTCTAAGAGGTGTTCGTGACATTATTAGTAAACTCCTTGGAGGTAGTTATGATGGGTTTTAGAATACTCCCCCCTTCCAGCTATGATGTGCATATAAAGCACCCTCAGGTAGGTATTTTATTATAAATAGAAAACATGCTTATGGGTGATCATGAATACTCCCTATGAGAAGGTCGTGAATACTTCCTATAAAAAGGTTATGAAAACTCCCTATAAGGAGGTCACTGATACTACTGGTGTGGATTCCATTAATTTGGATCCAAGATTATTGGTTCTATGAATATGACACTATTCCTACCACATTCTAGATAATGGGGGCTTGTGGGTTCTTTGGTGGGTGTGGTAGAGCCTTCCAAACTATTGGGGATTAATTTTCAAGAACCATTGTATACTGGGATAGAGAATTACTTAGGTTGTGATACTAGGATGGAACACACCATATGTCATTATACTATATACGAGGGTGATTATATCCCCCAGGTAGTTATCAATATATAATATGGTGAAATACCCCCAGGTTTTTATATGGGTTGGCAGGATCATCATGATGTACTTGGATACACTATGGAACTGTCCGAACCAGGTATGGTTGATTGAGGTTATAGATCTAATAATTGATGATGGTTGATTTATTTATTTTTCATGGTTATTTATTTATTCAAATAATGACACATGCACACATGACTACATTGTTGGTATGTATGGGACCACGTTGGTGGTTCCCTACTGAGTTTTGTACTCACACATTGCTCTGACAACCATTGAACTTGGTTACCTAAGCATAATCTCACTTTTCATAGTCACAGATTGGGTAAAGTCATGATGTTTTAATTATCAATATGGATATCTCCGGTTGTGTTGGATATTAGGATGAGTTATGGATCAAAGTTGTTTTAGAGCCTTTGTATTTTATTTTATTTTATTTTATTTTTATTTGTATATGTGACCATACCATGTATGATTATATGTATGCTTTTTCATCATTTATTATTATAGTTGGGATGTTTAATTTATCTAATATACTCTTGAATTTTTTTATTGATCATGATATTTGGTTATTTTTTATGATTTTAACTTTGGTATAGGGGGTATAGTATCTCTATAGTCCTTCCATCGACCCCCACTATTATTCAGAAACCTCTGGTGTATAGGGAGGTGTGCCTGAGGTCATTTAGTGCCACTGGTTTGATTACTATCTAGAGTGAGTATGGTTATAATGTTACATGAACAACCGTGCGAGATGCCTCTTGGAAAGAAATTATTCCATAAAAAAACTCAACATAGTAGATAATGTAAGAGGAAAACACCAATAAATTCCCCCCAGAACTCTATCTCAATACTAACCATTAATCATTTCATAATTTTAAAACAAGTTTGTAAAATTATGTTTCTAAAAACATGAATTTAAATAAATATGTATTTTTAACTTTCTAAACTCTTCATACATCTTAAAAAACATCCTAGTTTCTAGAGTAAATAATAAAATGGTTGTTACTTTTATTTTAACTCAATCAACATTAAATCAACTCACTATTTTTTTAATGGAAAATTCTATGTTTTTAAAACCACATTAAGAGAATTAGAGAGATAATATGCTTGAAAAATTAAACTGGAATGATAAATATTTTCAAAGATATATTTATAAAAGGAATAAGGTCAAAAAATCAAAACACACATACTCTTAAATTTCTAAAACCAAACTCGTTTATAATAATTGACTAACAACCAAAATACAACTACACTACCCAAAAAAAACAAAAATTTCATTGAACTAAGGAACACTGCGAACCATAGGGAACTCATATTAGTGATGCCTCACCACTTTTAAATAAAAAAATATAATCTAAATAGACACAAGACACCTTGACCTACTCAAACCCAGGATCCAAATATCATATTGAACTCTAGAAGAACACCTGATACTCCACTATTGCCTACCATAAGACCTACAACTCAAGGAATCATTCTAGTCTCTCCCAACACCCGGGAGAACATATCCCTTAATCACCTCAACATGATTCCTCATCTCCACCCAATACCAAAACCACAAACTTTCCAACCACTATTGAATATCTATCTTAAAATAAAACTCAAAATATCATGATCATACATATTTATTAGTTAATTTTTTTATAAACTTGAAAATCAATTCACAAAAAAAAGATTTCTAGGATCACACACGCTGGTCTCCCCTTTCTAGAACTCTATGATCACATTCATACATTCATCCTTCTACACCTGAGTAACAAAATCTTTATTAACCAAGATAATAAATTACCCTTAAGAAACATATATATTCTAACCAAGCCTCATATTCTACCATACTCGAGCAACCCATCAATGTGAACTCTCAATAAGGTAACTTGAAATTGATCTGAAGAACTTTTAAATTTAAAGGAAACCTCAACCTATTTTAACCACTCCTCAACCTCAAGGACTGAAATAGTACTAAGGAACTTCAACACATCTTGATATTGAAATGTTGATAGTGCCTTATCCTAAGTATCCTTATTCCACTTTTTGAGAAAAATACCATGATGATTCTCTTACAACATGTCTTTAACCTAAATAAATAATAATAATAAGGTTATTTCCAACAACTAAATAACTCACCAACAACATGGAAACCTCAAACACATTGCAATAATCACATTCATTTCTACACCCCACTAAACTAACTCATCATCCAAGATAAATCTCATCTTATTTCCAAATAAACTCCATCCTTTCCTCCAAAAAAAATAAATCATTTCTCTCCCACCAGTATCCATAAAAATATCAAGTAATCAAAAAAAACCTTTTCCTCTGCCCACTAATCATGTCTACTGAACAAGGGGCACAACAATCTAAATTAAGTAAAGGACCATATTTATAACCTCTTTGGAAAAAAAAAATTTCTTTGCATAACTTTAATCACATTAAAGAATAATGAAAATTATATTAAAATGAAACATTAATTTGAAACATTAATATTTCCATTGAAAACCACACATTTAACACTTTGTATATCAACCGCAAGTTTTCACTCAAAACATCCTTTTTCCCAAAAATTTGATGAAAAAATCTTTATCTTTCTTTAAAATATGGTATCCCAAAAACCCTTTATAAAACACACTCAAACCATTTTGAAATAAAAATTTTAATATAAAAAAACCATTATAAAAAAATATTTCTTTCATTTAAAATAACATATACAAACAAAGCACATCATTATTTAAGTAAGTAATGCAAACATTATCAAACAAAACTACACACATTATTATACAGCCTTGGAAAAGTTATAAAAATATCATTCTAAAATGTAAAACAAATTTCTATAAATAGTTAATTACTAATTAAATATACTAAATTATTGAATAAATTATAAAATTTAACTTATCATACATAACACTATATTAATAGTTCATCCATTATAGAATTAAAACATTAACATGCATTCTGTTAAGATAATTAAAATCCATAATAAATTTATTATATACTAAACATGATGACTATCATAACAAATTAAACATGATTTACCAAAAAAATCACAAATCTCAAAATATAAAATATTACCTACATTTATAATATTTTTAGTTCAACTCATAAAAACATAACATGATATTTGTATAATAACTATAAAAATGTATAAATCCCAAATTAATAAATCTATATTGCACATAGTATTTTATTAAAATATTAAATCATGGGGTTGAAAAATTATTCTATTTAATTAAAAGGTCCCTTTATGTTATTAACATATAAAAAATTTCCAATATTACACTGAGTAAAAGTCTCAAAAAGATTTAAGTTGGTTTTAACATTATCAAGGTTTACATTAACCATTTACTTTGGATACAATTATTTATTTATTAGTGTTTCAAATTAACAACAACATTATATCACTTTAATAATAAAAGAACATGAAATCAAAAACATATATAAATAATCAATGTCACCATATACACAATTAATATATACAAGATTTATCACACAACACAGATCTAAACAACACAAAAAACATTTCAAGATGACATAAATAAATGAAATAAGAACTCCAATAACCCCCTTCATATCCCTAAAACCTTAACATTATTTACCAACATGAAAAAATCCCTAATTTTGGAACATGAAATTTAACTTAAGATCGTTTAGTTTGATTTATTTTCATTCCACATAATATCCCTAGTTCAAGAATAAGAGTAATCATCATAATGAATGTACCACACCTAGGTTTTTACTCTATAATCAGCATCATCTAACCTGGAATATTTAGTAAGCATAAGTTCTTCTCATCAGATCATAGGGGGGCTAAATTCATATTTACATGTTTTTCTTCCATAAAAAATCACATGATAAGTTTAAATGATATGGTTTACCCACCAAAACAATGAAATACTCCTTAGTACCTAACTTTGATATCTATCCTAACTCTCATCCATGCCTCTAAAACCACTCTTTCAAGACATTACCCCACTAGATTCTCCTCCCAAACTTGTAGTGAAGATGAGAGTGTCCCTCAAAGCCTACCTCTAATGGGTCATGGGTTAGATACTAACCCCAAGTGTATAATCACATATAAATTAGAGGAGTTATCTACATATTCCCAACTATATAAGAGAAACCACCAATCAACACAATTTAATATAAAATAAATAGTACACCATAAATTCATGTAATTTCATATATAAAATAAACTCTAAATGAAATACGAAAAAAATCTTATGGAAGCAGCTCATAAACTCTATCCATGAACTCCATGAACTAGTAATGTTCATATCAGTCACTAAAACCCTTCTAGAAACCTGAAAAATGGGTTTTTATATATATTTGAGAACATACAAGTATACTTAGAAGGATACTCATAAAAACCTTTTATATAAAAGTGGAAGAATCATTCTAATGCCTCATTGAACAAATAGTATAACCAATATGCACCAATTCCAGATGAATTGTCACGCAAAATCACTAAGACTCTCTCATGTAATATCTCATCCAAGGGTAATAATATAATTTCAAAAGAATATATGCTAAGAAGATCCCATACCACCACTTCCTTTGTAGTTTTCTCTCTTATGCCCAAAAAAGTAAACATCGTAGTGATTCCATCCATTACACAGTCATGATATAACACATAACATCCCATATCACCCATATACCGTATACCATATCTATAACCACATAATTACTACATATCACACTGTAACTGTACATCACATCCTTATCATGCTAGGGTTACACAAACATGAAGGACATCAACCTCATTCCCTCCTCCTACCATGCATGTCCCCCACCATATATCATTATCACAACCACATAACCAAGTCATCGAGTATATTATATACTAAACCTTAAGGAATTAAATCCTATATCCATATACATATCATTATCCATCACATCATATACTACACTTAAAAGGGGAGTGGATAAGATGAAGTAGACATTCATATGTTCCCTTGCCAACTTGGATGTTAAGGAAAACATCTGGAACCCAAACCATTTAGGCATCAGAAAGGTTATCTGATTTAGGTGGGGTTTGTAAGTAATATAAATAAAATATAATTAATATCATATATCCACAGAATAAAACCAAAGGGGTCACACAAAAACAATACTAACATCACCCAAAATAGTTATCATAATACCACTAAAACATGCTAACAATCACCTCTATCTCTATATCACAAACCAACCCTACCTTTTCACACTCGAAAACCCAAAAAACTTCAATAAATTTTCATTTAATCACATCACCATTAAAATTTTTATAATTACCATTTACTAACCTCATTAAATGTATTATACCATCCATTTATCCACATTTAATGCCAATCCATTCATAAATCACTTTCTGATTCAAGATGTTAATTATTCATAATTCATATTTATTATAACCTTCATCATTTATTAATCACATACATTCCATCCATTACCATTATTCATTTTATAGCCCATCATTTATCAGTTTCATCCCATTACCCATTTCTAAATTCATTATTTAAAACCATATTTTATGCCACCCGGAAACTATAACACAACCTCACAATAACCAAACCCGACAATGCATAAAATAGTAAACTAGACATGCCAAAATCCACCACAACCACCACAAAACTACTTTAACCAAAACTATCCATTCCCTATCTTCCATAAACACATGATAAACTATCCATAACAACCCCAACCAAGAAATAATCAATTATCCTTAATAATTCGTTCAAATTTAACCATAATTTCACATTCAAAAATAAACGCAACAATTCAAGAATTACACACCATAAATTATTTTCCATAATTAAGATATTTATCAAATTATAAAAGTGAAAGGAATATTAAAAATAAAATCCAAGGTTATTACATCAAAACAAAATAATCAATTTCATTTACAATAGTAAAAAATAAAAAACATATTATTGAACCATGTCAAACAACTTCATTTAATCATCCTCCTATATCCACTTAACCTTTTATACATAAATATAAACATCAATAATTACAAATTTATACCATATCTATTTTATTACCATATTTAAGTGATTAACCAATTATGATAGGTTATTTGGTCATTCCAACAATATTAAAAAAATTCACCATAGAAGAAAGGATCAATTAAGAATCATCAACATATAAGAAATAAAATAGAAACTAGGAAAACACATTTGAATCACATCGACCCTTCAATTTATTTAGATATGGTTTATTATATTTGATTATGTTAATCTATTCCATATATCTAATAATAAAAAAATCATGATAAATACACAATCACACATAAATAAAAAGGATAATTCCCAAAACCCCTACATTAATTGAAGTTCCAAGGAACACCAAATAAGGATTGAAGAACCAAGGATCAAACTACACCAAAATCAAAAGGATCCACCACATAACATATCCACATAAAACCTTAATCAAATAACCAACTAATCTTAAGGAACCTCACTACTATAAAAACTTAAATAAGAAAGATAAAATAGAAGGAGGAGGAATAGTAAAGGGGGGAGAAGGTGCCTCTGATCAAGAAAGATCAATCCCCATGAATCAAGAAGTTTAAATACACAAGATAGATGAGTGGAAGGAACAAATTAAGGCCTAGGATCAACTAGGCGTTGATTAAGAAAAAATAATTTGAACCAAGGAGAATGTATGAGCCTTATTTATAGAGAAAATCAGACCAACTCCCGCCATGGCATGGTGATAGTAAAAATATCTATTATAGACTTAGTCAAAGGAAGATTAAAAAATTTAGGTATTTAAAAATTCATGTCCCCCATTCCCCATTGATCTTTTCAACTATTTAAGAACTATGTTAACTAGTACCATTCTGGTGCGATCTTTAAAATATTTATAATGGGATTTGACCCCGATACATGTGAAAAATCATCACCACAAAAGGAACTTCTCTCTACATTTATAAACATTCACTTTTATTGACCACACTAAAAATACCTCATAACCATGGAATAACACCACTATAGATCCTAAATTAGGCGTCTCTCCCTTCCCTATTTCCCATAGGGATTCCACCATAAATCTCCAGGGACCACACTCACCAAAATAACCATCACCACAGCATAGTAATCTATTAACATAAGATTAAATCCAAAGACCAAACCCTAACATAGGATTAAATTACAACGCATTTTATATTGAAAAAATACCTCAAAATCTATCCCATCTCACCATGGCACAATTCCTCCACACCCACCTAAACGAGCATTATTCCTATCCCAATTTTTATAGGAACTTTTCCAAAATACCCCTTGGAAAAAAGACCATAAAAACTACTCACCCCAAATGTAGAATGGTCATTTTATATATTGAATAAACCAAAATGAAAAAAACTTCACCAAAATGAGAGTTTTACACCCTGGTCTCACCATACATAAAATTAACAATGCTCCATGACTGAATCCCAAAAACTATCTCTACCATATTTTCCAAAACATTCATTTTAGACCCTAAAGAGAAAAAACTCAATCCACTGCCTCTAAAAACCCTTTAAACATTCTATTGATGCCTCCAAATCCTGGGAAAACACCAAGTACGAGTTTTGGAAACTTTGTGAGTTATATCTTATGTGATTGATTTTGTTTTGTTATGTAATTCATGGTGTCACCTTTCATTATAGTAGAGTAGTTTTTTCCTACACACTGGAGTCGTGGAATGGTAAAATAACTTAAAAATTAATTAATTGGGATGGGGTATGATAATTTAACAAAGAAATAGTAAATGATTGAGTAAAAGAGGTAAATATTGAAGGAATTAATGAGATTATTTTGAGGTAATTAAAGATTAATATGTTTAATAAAAGCACCAATGATTTAGATTGTTAAAGTGAATATTAATTCAAAATTTATTATTTGATATTATAAATGGTTGGTACTTTATTAATAATAAATAATAATTAATAATAATGAATTTTGGTTCTTGTATTATGCTTATGGGTTTATTATCTTTCTTTTGGTTAGAACTAGTAGTTAGGTTTTCATGTGATATGTAAGTTATAGTTAAAGTATTAAATTGGATATTTTTCCTTTGAATAGTTGTGTGTTATTATATATTCATTATGTTTTATTATTTCTTATTCTCCACCACCTGAGTTAGATAACATGAATGGCACACATACTTGGCCTCTGGTTTCGAGTACTTTCCCAATATATACATTGTCATTGATATAGATGGATGTATACTCCCCCTAACCTACTCTCTCTTCCATATTTGGTATGGTATATGTGCATATCTCAGCTATGATGGATTATGGTTATAGAATTTTTACTCATATGAGTTGTATTGTGTAAGAACCCAGTTCTTCTTTGAGGTATGAATCATAATTTTTTCATCTATTTCTTATTTAATTGCTTAAATATGGACTAATGTGGATGAATATTGGGGTAATAGATGTCTATGGGGTCTCCAGGGCTGGAATGGAGCTTGGAACCAAAGTTTTGGGTGAAAATAGGAGGCCAAACGGTTAAGGTAAACCATGAGGATTGGGGTGAATGGCCATGAAGACATGTCTGCAATTTTAGAAGACTTTATAGAGGGATCTGCATGGTTAATAAAATCATGTGGGGTAATTGTGCAATGTGTCCTAGACTTCCAATGAGATGCACAAGGTTTTCGCACAGTTAGGCAAACAATGCACAGAAACTGTGCAACCAAGATATTTTTGGGTAAAATTACCAAATTTCCCTTAAAATGTTTTAAGTTAAAGTTCCTTCTTATACTTAATTTCATAGTAGATCCCCATGGTTTTGGATCCCATTTGAAGGCTATTCTTGGTTTTCAAATCCCCTCTTCATCTGTTTTCCTTTTTGACCATTGTTCGTCTCCTTGGATATACAACGGTAATGCCTCAATTAATTTTTAGCCATATTCAGTTATTCTTCTTATTGATTGCACTATTTTTATTTAGGCTCGTATGCCCTAATATCCAATTCTTCATTCATTATTCAAATTTCTACCAAACTAGGGAGAATCAGAGCATGATACCGGATGACTAATCAAGCACGAGCATAAGGTAGGTGGTCTCATGCCTTTCGCTAGTTTCCAAGCTGTTTATATATGTCAGAGTGTCACGAGCCCATTTTTGGGGTGTCTCTTTGAATTATAAATCATGCCAGTTGTTTCCTATCATCATTTAAGTATTTAATCAGGTATTTCACATCATTTATTAGGTTATGTACCTAGATTTAGTTCCACCCCTTTGGTGAGTTCTTGTTTTGGCCACTTTATGGACGTTTGGATTAGGATACCTTTGTAGTATGCCTTGAATCCCTTTTGTGGGTTAATTAAAATGGAATTTCTTTTCTAGATGTTTGTTGAATGTTTTTATGTGGTATTATAATTTTATAGGGTGTGGGATAGATGAATTTCCCCTTTGACCCATGTTATGTATATGCTTGGTAAAGCATGATTGGACTATTTAGTTCCAACTAAGAACCTATACACGTGAGTTGGGTTATGTTAATACCTTTAAATGGTTTAGATTTCATGATAAGATTATTATTTTAAATGTTCCCATGTGAGTAATGATAGGTCAAGCCTTTGATGTTGGTCCTAGTTTGAGACACCCTTAGTGGTAAGATATTAAATGCTTATGGTTTTGACCCTAGAATTTCTAAATAATTTATTAAACGAACCTCTTATGGTTGAATGGTAAATAGCATTGAGGGAAACCTAGATTTTGATGGAATTACATGGATGGGATTATATGTATATTTTACCTTGGTCCCTTGAGAAAACCTTGGATTATCTAGAATTCCTTGGATGGGATCAATGGGTTTATTAATTAAATAACAAGCCATGAGTGAACCATGGACGGGCTCACAGAGGCTCTGAAATTTCCCATTGAATCATGGATCCTTTTAGGATTCCATGGACAGAATCAAGAGGCAGGGATTATGTTATGGGTGATACTTGGGATCCATATAGGACCACCAAGGATGGTCTTAGTGACATAGGTTATACCACACCTAGAGTGATATCATATTTTCCTCTATGAGGTTCACTAGGGATAAGCTTGTAGGGTGTTGGTGGATTTGCACAAAGAGTAAACCTTGAATTACACTTTAGTAATTTCAAGGATGGATTCAAGGTTAATTGGATATTGAATGGTTTATGACACATCTTCCAAGTCAAAGCATAAGATTTCATTCATTCATTCACTGCCTATACTTGCCTAGATGGCCTTCAGAGGCATCGGTGGTGATTACTCCTATACAGGGGATCACTGAGATTATGATAGATCTTGATATTTATAAAATCAATGTAATTGAACTATTAATTGAATATAAATTGAATGTAAATGGAAACCAGTGATTTTAGGACTATTTAATTTTTATTATTTCCTAGCTTACTGATTTTACTATTTTACGCTGCTTGTTATATATACTCATTGACAGATTGGATAGACCTTAGGTGGTTGCCTATCGGAATTTAGTCTCACACCCTCTTTGGTTCATTATTTGGACCCAAACAGATTATATGGTTGTACGTGCTGATAAGGTAAAGTTCCCTCCTTCAGGTACATGATATGTTGTTTAGAAGCAGGAGAGCGTGGTACTAAGACTAGGCTTGTGATGCTGCTTGTATACTTTTGTTTTTTTGTAAATTTTGGGTCTTTTACTGTATATGATATCCTTATGAGTTCTTTGGATTATTTCTTAGAAACATGTGACATGAAAAAAAATATATATGATATGACATCTGGTCATTTGTATTATCAGTCTTCTGTTATTTAATTCTGTTGTATGGTATTATTATTTCTTTCATCAGTTTTTTATTTCCTCTATGTTACACTCTACTAATGAGGGAATAATCTCCCCACTATCACACCTAGGCCCTTGGTTCTTGTCAGCAGCCTCTAGAATTTGGGGATATGGGCTTGAGTCCATGTGGCCAACCGAGCTCGGAGCACTGTTAGGTGTCATCCAGACCAGGGACATTACAAAGTGGTATAAGAGGAGTCCTTTTTGAATTGATTTTCTATTTGGATTTGATAGACTAGGATAATAGGGAATTGGGATTTGGTAATAAGATGTGCTCGGGAGTAGCTACCTCACGTATAGGGAAAATCCAAATTGCCTCATATTGAATTGTGATTTTTGGATTTTTATCTATTACAGTTGATTCAATTTCACCATTGGGTGATGTACTTGTTTTGTGATGTAATTATTGATACTATTGTGGGTTATATTGTCTTGAAACCCAATGAGATGAGGTTATGTCATCTCATGCATCATATAGGAACATGTTAGAAGTCACATTCCATGTGTTATTGTCATGCCATTTAGGAGCATTAATGATTGCATGTTGTTGTGATAGGTGTTGTGATAGATATGGTTACTGTTGTAATAGGTGTATTGGTATGTGATATGGTTTGAATTAGATAGAGATCAAACTTTGGTCCCTAAGGTGTATGGGACCTCGTTGATCAGAATTTTTTGGATCATTTTTTGTCTTAATATTGGATTTTACTACTATGTTCTATACTTGGATTCCAAACTTTGATTTGAAGGGAGTATGGTCCCCCATGGGTCAGAAATTGGCATACCATTGGTTACCCTTTGAAGAAGGAATTTGAAAAGATTGAAATGAGTTCTAATTATAGTTTTGAATGTGGACCTAGATTAAAAACATGGGATGAATGTGAAAATTAAGTGAACTAAAATTTATTTTGATAGATAACTTGACCAGAGATAACCTTATTAGTGAAATCTTGGTAATGGTTCTCATTTTTTTATGCCTATAACTGACCCATGGGGAAGTAATAGAGATGTGTGTGTAGAGGAAGGTTTTTGAATTGTCATGTTTTTTCTATGCTTTTGAGCTGTGAATTTTTTTAGATCTAGAACTAAGGTGTGTGTTTGACCTACGAGATTCATGCTACCGTGACAACCTCTAACTATACACCAAGAGAGTGGTGACGATCATACTCTAGAGGTGGTAGGCCATGGGATACTAGTGGATCATATAGTCATTCCAGTTGTGGAACTAGCTATTATACAGGACACAGGTGTTTATGTATAGTTTTGTGAATTTTTTATGAGGTTCATGAAAACCTTTCAGGGATCACCACATCATGCCACGTTTATGGATGAGCTGACGTGGGTGTTCCAATAGTAACATCAGCCCAAGTTTTTTGGGGATGGTGGGCCATAGGCTACAGAGTCATGGATAGAGGTCATGTTTTCAATGTTCAAGCATCTGTAGATTCCTCCTAAGAGGAGGGTAAAGATCATGACTTATATGTTGCATAATTCTTCTAAGAGATGGTGGGATGTGACTACTCAGACATAACGCTATTGGGATATGGCTTGGACAGATTTCCAGACAGTATTTTATGACTACTACTATCCTAAGATGCTGAGAGATGATAAATACTAGGAGTTTATGCATCTAGAGAAGGGCGCTTTGTCAGTAATGTTCTACTCATCCCATTTTACTGAGCTCTAGTGCATATCACCTCTCCTAATGGGTGATGATGTATTGAAGGCTAGGCAGTTTGAGGATGGTATCATATATGACATTTGATCTCAAGTAAATATCTTCAGGTTGAAATCTGTATCTGCTGTAGTGAATCAGGTGCTGATCACAGAGTGCAGTCTGAGGGAATCTAGAGGTATGAGACAGGGTCGTTCAACACCTAGATCTGGTATAGTCTCGATCAAAAGTATGAAACATCGTCTGGAGCTTCCTCGTAGTGATGAGATCAGTCAGAACATTTCTTCTAGTAGCTAGGTGAGATGCTACCAGTGTGACCAGCTAGGAAATACAAGGCCATAGTGTCCACAGGACCCAGCAAAGTGTCGAGCTTACAGAAATATGGGTCATCTTCAGTTCTTTTTCAGGTCTTTTTCACTGGTGGATAGTGATAGAGGGTCTGCACCATATCCACATTCAGGATAACGTCTAAAGCCTCTCACAAGTCAGGGAACTAGAATGCATCAAGCCATTCAGGATAAGGTGGTGGTTTTGGTTGTGGTAGACAGACCCCAGATTCACAGAGACATGAGGGTGGATCAGCTCAGGGTAACCAAGAAGTGCCTCATGGCTATGGTACATGCCAGAATTTTTTATTACAACAGACCGAAAAATACTAGGATCCCAGAACTTCTATTGTCATAGGTATTATTCTAGTATCCTCTGTTTTATATTCTACACATTTTGATATAAGGGCTTCACATAGTTTCATATATGTGCCCATTGTGTAGAGCCTTGGGATCAGTGTTTTTACTTATAATGAAATATTGATGCTAGGAACTTTGTTAGGAATTATAACAGTAGGTGTGCATCACTACAAGAAGTGCCCCTGAAGGTTGGTGGGTGTAAAATCTCATGGGACCTCTATATCCTAGAGATGATAGGTTTGGACATCATTCTTGGGATGGAATGGTTGGTTTCCTTTCTAGGCATTGTTTATTATTATCACCATAGGGTGAGTTTCACTTCACTAGAGGGTGGTTTATTTCTACACAAAGGTTAATGGGATGTCCAGGTGAGCCAAGCTGGTCCCGAGCATCATAGGTTGGGCGGGATGATAGCCTAGATTATACATTTTATCTAGATGACTCGGAAACATGTAATATGGTTTTCACTCTAGTTTTTTATCGTTTCAGGGAAGTTTTCCTCAATGGTTTTTCAAGTTTACCTCTGATGAGAGAGGTAGAGTTCCCTATAAATCTCGTGCTAAGACTTTCACTGGTATCTATTCCTCCTTATAGGATGGCTACTACGGAGTTGCAAGATCTCAAGAGGCAGCTATAGGATTTGGAGGATAAGGGTTTCATCTAACCCTTTACTTATCTATGGTGTTCGCCAATCCTTTTTGAAAAAAGGGTGGATGGTACCCTTAGGCTATGCATAGATTATCAGAAATTGAACCTGCTGATGGTTAAGAACTGGTATCATCTACCAAGGATAGATGACCTCTTCGACCAGCTTTGCAGAGCTCTTGTTTTCTAAAAGATTGACATGAGATATGGTTATCATTAGGTGTGTGTCAGACCATCATACATACCTCAAAAAACCATTCGGAGTAGGTATGGTCTGTATGAATAATTTTTTATGTCGTTCAGTCTCACAAATGCGCCAACGGTTTTCATCGCATTGATGAACCGAGTGTTCCATCCATACCTTGAGTCATTTTTTGTGGTTTTTGTGGATGATATCTTGGTGTATTCTCATAATTGACATGACCATGCCACACATCTTGAGATAATTTTGAGTACACTGAGAGAGCATCATTTATAAGCTAAGCTCACAAAGTTCCACTTTTGGATGGATCATATTCAATTCCTGGGTTACATCATCTCGGAGACAGGAGTATCAGTGGACCTAGAGAAGGTGAGAGCAGTAGTTTCCTGGGATCATCCCAATAATTTCTTCGAGGTGCGGAGTTTCTTAGGGAAGGATGGTTACTATAGTCATTTTATATAGGACTTATCATGTTTAGAAATGCCATTAATGGACCTGACTAATAAGGTTTTGAAGTATGTTTGGACAGATTCCTACGAGATTGCCTTTTAGGAGATGAAAATAAGATTGAATTTAGAACCGATACTGATTATTCCAGAGCTAGGAAAGAGTTACACTGTGTAATATGATGCATCATGTATCAGGCTAGAAGTTGTTATTATGCAAGCTGGTTGATTTGTTGCTTATGGGTCTCGATATTTGAGGCCACATGAGAGAAATTACCCAACGTAAGATCTCAAGTTAGATACAGTTGTTTATAAATTACATTGTTGGAGGCATTACTTATTGGGAGAGCGTTTTGTGGTGTAAAAGGACCACAAAATCCTAAAGTACATATTTACTCAATGTGATCTGAATCTAAGATAGTGAAATTGGGTGGAATACCTTCAGTATTTTAACTTTGAGCTTACCTACACACCTGGTAAAGGCAATGCAATGGTCGATGCTTTGAGTAGGAGGACTCAGGTATAGGTAGTGTAGTAGGCCAATAGTGAGTGGTAGCTTATGGATTTTTTTCTATGAGATGCATTTGGATGTGCATGATAATCTGGAACATACATTTCTTTCATCCTTATCTATTACCTCTACCCGACTAGATAGAGTGAGGATGGGTTAGTTATCAGATTATGAAGGCCTAGTTCTATGGGAGAGTATGTCCAGTGAGGACTCTCCTCCCAGTTAGACCATAGGGGAGGATAAAGTTTTGTGATTACATGGTCATGTATGGGTTTTAATAGACATGCACGAGGAGATGATGTGGGATTTCCATGCCTCCATATGGTCAGTTTATCCTGATGTCACCAAGATATATCGGGATTTACATCATCATTATTTGTGGCCAGGTATGAAAATAGATGTAGCTAGTTTTGTCTTGAGGTGCTCCACCTGTCAGCAGGTGAAGGTGGAACCCCAGTGGCCAGCTGGGATTTTACAACAGTTACCCATTCATGAGTGGAAATGGAATGAGGTCATGATGGATTTTGTGACAGTTTTACCAAGGTCACCTCGAGGTAACGATGTCATTTTGGTTATTATTGATAGGCTCATGAAGGTTTCACATTTCCTGTTGATCAAGGAAACCTTCAGTGTTGACGAGAATGGGAATTTGTACATCTAGGAGATAGTACTTTTGCACGGTGTTCTGCATTCTTTCATTTCAGGTAGGGCTTCCCGGTTTACTTCTCATTTCTAGAAAGGGCTACAGAGGGCTTGGGGTATACGGGTGCTTCTAAGCATAGATTACCATACTCAGATAGATGGTCATTCAGAGCGTATGGTTTAGGTTCTTGAGGACAAGATTTGACCATGTGTCTTGGATTTTGAGGGTTATTGGGAGAAGCATATACCTATGTTGGATTTCGCCTATAATAATAGCTTTCAAGATACTATTTAAATGGTGTTGTATGAGGATTTTTATGATATGTTATACCAATCACCCTTGTATTGGTTGGAGGTAGGAAAGGTAGCTATGCTGGGGCATCATCTTTTCTAGGAGACCACTGAACATGTTTAGTTGATTCAGAAGCATATCGATACTACACAATCTCATCAAAAATCTTATTCCAATTGCCATAGAAGACCTCTAGAGTTTGAGGTTGGGGATCAAGTTTTCCTACATGTTTCACTGAGGCTGGGACATAAGAGGATCAGGAGACTGGGGAAGCTTTCACTGAGAAACATTGGGATGGTTGAGGTTCTATAGAGGGTCGGTTCGGTTTCCTATCAGTTGCAGTTACCTCAAAGGTACCAAGCTATGCACAACATATTTCATGTTTCAGAGTTGTGGAATTACTATTTAGACCTATCTCATGACTTTCATTCCAATGTGGTTAAGTTATAGGTAGATCTGTCCTTTAAGGTGCATCCTATATGAATTATGGATCGCAACACGAAGGTTCTTTGGGGTCGGTTTGTTCCTTTAGTATGGTTGATATGGCAGCACGACTGAGTAAAAGATGAGACTTGGGAGAGGGAGGATAATATTCGATCTTAGTGGTTGTAGTTGTTCTCAGTTACTTCTAAATCGCCCTTGGATGGGCAATTTGGGGATGAATTGATTCAAGGGGGAGTTTGTAAGAACCCAGTTCTTCTTTGAGTTATGGATCATGATTTTTTCATCTATTCCTTGTTTAATTGATTACATATGGCCTATTGTGGATGCATGTTGGGGTCATAGAAGTCTATGGGGTGTTTAGGGCAGGTACAGAGCCCAGAACCCATGTTTCGGGTGATAATAGGAGGCCGCATGGTTGGTGAAAACCATGCTGATTGGGGCGCACGACCATGCAGACATGTCTGTAATTTTAGAAGACTTTACATAGGCATCTGCACAGTTACCACACATATACCCAATGGTTAGTCAAACCATGTGGGGTAACTGTGTGATGTGCCATAGACTTATAGTGAGTTGAGTATAGTTTCTACATGATTATCCAAACTGTTTGTAGAAACCGTTCGACCCAGATATTTTTGGGTAAAATTACCAAATTTCCCATAAAATGTTTTTAAGTTAATATTCCTTCATCTCCTTCATTTCATAGCATCTCCCCATGGTTTTGGATTCCCTTTAAAGGATATTCTTGGTTTTCAGATCCCCTCTCCATATGTTTTCCATGTTGACTTCCATTCATCTCCTTGGATCTGCAACGGTAATGCCTCGATTCATTTTTATCCATATTCAACTCTTCTTCTTATTGATTCTGATATTTGGATTTAGACTTATATACCCTAATATCCAATTATTCTTTCATTCTTCAAATTTATCCCAAACTAGGGAAAATCATAGCCTCATATTGGACAAGCTATCTAGCATAAACATAAGGTAGGTGGTCTCATGCCTTTCACTAGTTTTCAAGATGTTTATATATGTCGGAGTGTTGTGTGCCTATTTTTTGGGTGTTTTTGTGATTTATAAATCATTCTAGTTGTTTCCTATCATTTTTTAGGTATTTAATTAGGTGTTTCAAAGCATGTATTAGGTTTATACCAAGATTTAGGGCCACCGCTTGGATAAGTTCCTGTTTTGACCACTTTATGTCCATTTGGCCTAGAATACCTATGTGGTATGCCTTGAATCTCTTTTATAGGTTAATAAAAATGTAATTTCTTGTCTATATTTTTTTTCCATGTTGTTAGATGGTATTATAATTGGATAGGGTTTGGGATAGATGAATTTCCCCTTTGACTCATGTTATTCCTATGTTTGGTAAAACATGATTGGACTGTTTAGTTCCAACTAAGAACCTTCCCACATGAGTTAGGTTATGTTAATACATTTTAATGGTTTAGATTTCAAGATAGGATTGTAATGTAAAATGTCCCCAAGTGAGTAATGATAGTCCAGGCCTTTGAGGTTGGTCCAAGATTGAGACACACTTATTGGTAAGATGTTAAATACTTATGGTTTTGAACCTAGAATGTCTAATGGATTTGTTAAAAGAACCTGTTATGGTTGAATGGTAAATATCATTGAGCGAAACATGGATTTTTATGGAATTCTAAGGACGGGCTTATATGTCTATTTTACCTTGGTCCCTTGAGTGAACCTTGGATTCTTTGGAATTCCTTGGACAGGCTCAATGTGTTTAATAATTAAATGATCATCCATGAGTGAACCATGGATGCCATGGATGGGCTCACAGAGGCCCTATAAATGCTAAGTGAATCATGGATCCTTATATGATTCCATGGACGAACTCGAGAGGAAGGGATTATGTCATGGGTGATACTTGGGATCCCTAAAGGACTGCCAAGGATGGGCTCAATGACATATGTTATACCACACCTAGAGTGATACCAGATTTTCCGCTATGAGGTTCACTAGTTACGGGCTTGTAGGGTGTTAGTGAATTTTCACCCATAGTGATCCTTGAATTATACTTTAGGAATTTCAAGTAGGGGCTCAAGGTTAATTGGATATTGAATTGTTTATGACTCATCTTCCATGTCAAAGCACAAGATTGATTTTGGTCTTTGCCTATACTTTCTAAGATGGACTTCAGAGGCATTTGTGGTGCTTAATACTATATGGGGGATCATCAGGCTTAGGTTGAATCTAGAGATTTATAAAGTCAATGCAATTTAATTTTTAATTGAATATAAATGGAATATAAATGGAAACCAATGATTGTAGGACTATTTACTTTTGATTATTTCCTAGATTACTAATTTCACTATTTTACACTGCTTGTTATATATACTAACTGAAAGATTGGAACAGAACATGGGTGGTTGCCTACTGGGATTTAGTCTTACACCATGTTTGGGTCATGTTTTTGGCCCAAACAGATTGTATGGTTGTAGGTTTTGATAAGGTAAGGCACCCTCCTTTAGGTACATGATATGTTGTTTACAATCAGGAGAGTATGGGACCAAGACTAGGCTTGCGATGCTACTAGGATACTCTTTTTATTTTTGTACAATTTGGATCTTGTACTATGTATGATAGCCTTGTGACTTGTTTGGATTATTTCTTAAAAATATGTGACATGCATTATTTTTTATATGATATGACACCTGGTCATTTGTATTATTAGTCTTCTATTCTTTACTTCTATTGTATGGTATTATCATTTACACTATCTATTTCTTATTTCTTCTATATTACACTATTATAATGAGGTAATAGTCTCTCTAATATCACACCTAGGCCATGACTGCTAGTTGGCATCCACTAGAGTTTTGGGAGATGTGATTGAGGCCATGTGGCCAATTAGGCTCAGAGCACTTTTAGGTGGCATCTGTACTTAGGACATTATATATTGGATCACAGTTATGGAATACATGTATATATGGGATATGGTGTCTTAATATTATATTGTATTAATATATCTAGGTTTCAATCGATTATAGTTATCACATGTGTAAATATACATGAGTTTTAATAGATTAAGGTAAGGTGTGTATTCATAGAGGTCATGATGGATCTTGATTTTACTATGTAATTATGGGTTTGTGATGGTGATCTGGTGGTGATGTAAGGTTATAATAGTGATAATGTGTATTTGTATATGATGTCATTTCAAAAAAAAATAGTATGACTTATGGTGGTGATGAGAGTTCTAGGATGTGTGATGTTGGGGTTTTAGGGTGATTAGTTCAGTGGGAAAGTGTAAGTGGAGAAACCTTCCTTATATATGTTTTAAATATTCATTTACCTACTTATATTTGATATTTAGTGATCTTTGGTGAGGTTGATATACTATATGTCCTAATTTAGGTAATGAGTTTTTTTACTATTTATTTTATGAGGTTTTAATAAGCTTTTCCATCATTTTCATGAGTGATATTGGGGAGAATCCTAATGAGTATACATGTATTATCACCTCTATATATGTGTGTTTGTGTGTGTGTGTGTTTCAAGTCTATGGGATGGATTTTTTGATCGATTTGGTCCTTACTAATTCATATAGTCTGTTTAAGGTTTTTTATGTACAAGAGTCACTACCATGGTTTTTTTTATGGTTTTTATTCATTTACAATCTTTAATGTATGAAATTCCATGATTTTATATTAGTTTTTTTTTATATTATAGATTTTATTAGTAGAGATATTTATCTTTTCCTGGTAACTTTGTGGGTGATACCTCCCATATGTGTGTTTTTATACCCTTGATGTTAATATTTGAATCATGACTTATTAGAAGTGGGCTTCAAGGGTCACCCCTATCTTTACATTTGGACCAAGAGGGGTACTAGTGGGGGAAGGTTATGAAAGATGGGTAATAGAGATTTTAGTTGAGAGATAGGATGAAGTTTGGTGATTGGAACCATTGATGATTTCATGGGTTGGTACAGGAACAATATCAATTAAACTTATCATGTGATGTAAGTAAGCAAGACTGGATAGAACATAGGGTATCATTCCCCCTATAATCTGATGAAAGGGCCTTAAGTTTACTAAAAATACTAGGTTAAGTGATTTTAATAGTAGGGTAGATACCTAGGTAAGGGTCACACATCATAATTGTTTGCATCTATTATTAAATCAAGTAGATCATGGAAATTATGATGAATCTTAATTAAAATTTTTTGAGGATTTGTTATTCTAAATTTAGGAATCCCCTGATGTTTTTCTATTTTACACAGATAGATCCTGGTCAACATCTCCATAAGGATCATGTTGGTGATGTATAATAAGATGCACCAGTAAATCATTGGATAATTGAGGTTGATGAGAATAATTCCAAGAGGAAGATATTGTGTGAGTTCCAAGGATATGGCCTGTAGAAGTATGAGGGAACTATTCTTAATTAGGAGATTGAGGCATAGTTATAGACGGTGGTGATTGATTTTAATTTAATCTATTCTAGTAATCTTTACTAGATTCCATTGGATCTTAGTATATTGTGATGAGTTTCTCATCAATGGTGGGTTTTATTCCTTGGTGATCATGAGGATTCATATATTTTGTGGGATAAGTTCTATGATCTATTCTAACTGGAGTTAATTTCTTTGACTATGAAGGTAGAACATAATTGGGAGACTCTTTTCCTTCATCAGTAAAGTTATATCATGCATGAGTTCATAATTAGATTCAATAACTTTATTAATTATGCATCAGACTTGTTTCCAGATGAAGAGGCTAGAGCAAGGAATTTCATAGAGTCATTGCACCCAAAGATCTAGTGGCATGTTACCCCATTCACATAGTTGATAATCCTTGAGGTGTTGGTGAAGGAAGATGTTATCAAGAAGGCATAGGAATGGACCAAATCATAATGGGAAGAAATTCATTGAGACTTATTGAGGAGTATAAGTATGATAAGAGGTTCTCAATTTCTTGTTTATCCAAAATTTCAAATGGTAGGGAGTTGGATTCAACTACCCCTATCTTTGTTCGTCATATATTTCATCTCTAGAACCTCTACTAGGATATTAGATATTTTTTTCTTTTATTTCATAGTTTATGGTCATCATATTCTTGAGTTCCTAACCTTACAAGTAGTTAGTGTGGATTTGGTAGACTAATTTAGGTTTAATCATTGAAAAATTAACCTCCAAGATAGTATAAAAGGTTGGATGCTCCAAGATTTTTTCAGAAGATAGTAGATAGTTTTGGTATAATAAAACCCTAAGATTACCCTCGTCCTCAAGGACATAGGGAAGAGTAAATCCATGGAGGTGGTCAAAATTAAGATCAAAAAGTTCTGGTATCAGGATGTAGTCAGATTCATGTGATAGAGTAACCAGCACTCGGTGAGCTAGACATCATGTGAGGTACCATCTGTCTATCTTTTCCCTGGGTGAATGCTTTGTTAGAGTTTATATATACACACTCCTTCATTAGGTTTGTCTTATTCTAAACTCTAGGACTTGGTGTGGAGATACTTTTAGTGTCCTTGTTATTGGATATGATAGCTGGTGGTTGAGTTGGATTATATGGTGTATATAGAGATTGTGAGCTAATGTTAGGGCATCATCGATCTTCAATATATTTTATATGTTTGCGGATATAGCCACAAGATTTCATACTCACCATGGACTAGTTTTATTTAGTGTAGTAATTGTTGATTTCTTTAGGGGGTTATATTCGTTGATATTGATCATGATAATTCCATTTTAATTACCTAGTGAGTCTATCATATGGGTCATAAATGTAACACCCTAATATTTTATCATATATTTCTCTTTAAAAATTTGTTTTCTTAATAGATTGATTTACACACAACACTATGTTTAAAAAATCATGATATAAATATTATTATTTAAATGTGAACAATATAATTATTTTTATGAATAATAATGATCAAATTAGGAAAAATATTTATAATGGTTTTATATAATTTTAATTCTTTGATAAATAAGTACTCATTTTTCAATTAAATCACTTTATGCTTCAAAAATAGTTTTTATTAATTTTTATGAGTAGATATTATAATTAATTTGTGCCAATTTTAGAAATTGAACCTGATAAAATGTATATCATTTTTCAAATCTTCATATCAAAATTAGTTTAGGGTGAAATTTTGGGATTTTTCTTAAAAAACTGATTTTACAGTGAATAGTGAAAAAATGATTATAATTGAAAACTGACTTTTCATTTCAAGTATTTAAAAAGTAATATTTTATTTTAAAATTGATTAAAAGTAAAAATATATCATTTATATTATTAATAATTAAAATAAAGTCACTTGAATCAATACTATTATAGTGACCTAGACCCCAGTAGCCAAATGTCAGTGTCTACTTTATTACATTGATGTAAGATACAAGGAATCATATCCTGAAGGAATGAATAGTTTATTATTCTTAGTAAACTAGATACATAATTTAAATTCACATCAAATTTTAAAATATAAAATAAAAAAATTATTTTATTTGTGAATTCAATTATTCCCCTTAGTGTATCCTTACATCTTAATCAAAAAATACTTCCTAGTATCCTAGAGAAAATAAAACATAAGAAAGGGGGGAGGACAAATTCTTAGTAAGGGTAATATTACAATTAAATTTATGAATAAATAATTTATAATCAATATGTAAAGGTAAATAACTAAAACCCATTCAATTTAATCAATAACTTGGTCATAATATGGAAGGAATAAAAGATGATCAAATAATTCCATATAAATAATCACAAGATCTTGAAACATGGCCATAGATATTCTAAATAATCAAATAATCACATTGAATATAAATAACTGAATTAATTATGATTGAATGCATAATTATGTACATATAAAAACAATTTAAAGGATTATTCCAAGACATCTAATATCATCTTGGCTTGTCCCAAGACATCTAATACAAATGGGTAAGGCCTCGGTCAAAACCATATCTAGTTTGTCTCATGATACCTACCGATGCATCGAGGGGATATAGATGACCCCTCCCACCAATTTCAATTTCAAATTAGTTACTCATATATTTAATAATCTATTTAATTCATGGACAATGGTCCTTATCATCAAATATCAGTATTAAGTAAAATATATGGTTTTATCAATATTACCTCAGTTAACCAAATAGCTATCAAAGTAAACACTCTATATAAAAATGGTATGTGGTTTAGGAAATAATAATATCCATCAAAATATATATATATATATTTATTTAAAATAAATTTAATTTCTATTGAAAATTTATCATAATAAAGTGATTATTTTGAGAGAAAGTTAACAGCCACAAAAGGAAGTGAGATTACACAATAACTTTTACCACTTTTTAATTTTAAATTCAAATACTCTTGGATGAAAAAAATTAAATTTTAAACTTAAAATACCATTAATAATAAATTATTCATTATATTACATGTCAAAGTGGTAGTATATACACCATATAAAATTGGATTGGTGCATAATAACAAATAATCCTCAATGGAATGTAAAATTGAGATGAAATCCCTTACCTCATGATTGATTTTGTTTGAAAATGATTTAACCTTTTTTATAGTGATTTTATAAAAATTATTAACTTACACAAGAACTATATTAATATTTCTAATATCATATATTGTACTTTTATAACATATTATCGCCTGTTTGTTAATAATTATTCGTTATTTTCATTATTTTGGGTGTTAATTGCCTTGTTTTCTCATTCATTATTTGTCATTAAAGTTATAGTTCTTGATCATATTATATAATTATATAAAATACAAAATAATAATCATTAAATAGTTATCATATTTATATATCAATTATACTTTTGAAACCAATAATTAATGATGGTTATGAAAATTGAAGTACGTTACGATCATGGAGACGGGGATCTGTACATACGCATGAGTAATGTTTCCATTTTTAAATGATCCTTATGGAAAGGTGGTAAGTAATAATTTATATTAAAATATTTATAATAATATCATAAATAAAAGTTTATTTCTTTAAATATACATATATGTATACATAACATACATGTGGTGTAGTGGTGAAAATAGATTCAAATCTCTTCGTGAAGGCAGTAGTCTACACGTACACAAACGATGTTATCATCTTTAAGTGTAAAAAAATAAAATGATATATTATCTTTTTATAATTATTAATATGTAATTAATATCATAATTATTTCATTTATATCACATATTATCATTAACATTATTCCTTATCACCTTCCATGTAAAGCGTTAGTGAAAGACAAATCACATCACTTTGCGAGGCAATGGTCTACTGTACATACGAGGGATGTTATCTTATCTCTTATAGAATGGAAGGTAACAATATATATATATATGATATATATATATATATATATGATAAAAATAATATATATACTTTATATTTATCATCATACCCAACCTTGAGAGGTGTAAATGGAAAAATGAATGACATCGGTTTGTGAGGTGGTAGTCCACCATACACACGAATAATGATTTTGTAACCCATTTGATATAATTAAATATGGTTTTTTCATTCCATTTATATAAAAAAACTCAATAATATATATAATATAGAGGTTATTATATCATGATTTTTTAATAAAAATTGAAGGAGGTGGATAAAGAAATTAAATAAAAACGCTTATTGAAGAACATTACCTCTTCTTCGGGTATCCTCCTTGGGTTTGCACTAAATCCTTCCAAGGTTGGATTTATGCCCAAAATAATACTTCTATTATGAGGTTAGGTAAATTGGGAATTTATTTGGTAAGTATTTTCTAAACCAAAGTTTTTTTAAGGTGTGAATAAGAGAGGATATAGAGTTCCCTTTTACAGTTGAGGAGGAGTGGCATTCTTGTAAATACTGAAAAATATTCACTATTTGGTGGTCTCCCTTACCTCATGTGCCTCAAAAATAGATAAATAATTGAGGGACAGTTTATATGGTCAATAAAAACCTCCAAAACACAAAAATAAATACATTTTTATCATTTTATTCTTTACTCTTTAAGTTTACACATTTTTACCCTTTTTGTTTTTACCATGGTAACTCTTATCTTTTTATTCACCTAGGTAATTAATATTTTAAGACTAAAATCAAAATTAAATTTATTAGATAATTTATAACTAATTATTATTAATATTAAATATAATTTATTAAATAAAAATCCTATGTAACACCCCTAAATTATAAAAGAAGAACATTTTATTCAATAGTGTATGTGAAAAGCAACACCAAGCTTAGAGCACAAGTTAACACCCCAACACATCACGATGTATTTATTTTTAAATAAATTAAATCTATTAAATGTTGTATATTACAAAAAAAAATTGATTTTACCTTATGTTACATGAAACACTATTCTTATCTTTCTCTATTAGGAACCTCGAATTTAGCTTGTGTTACATGCAATAATGACTTTCTTCAATGACTTGCGTTACACGAAAGAATGAGTTTTACCTGATAATATTAATATTATTATTTAATATAAAAATTAACCCCTAGATTTTAAATTTTAATTTATTAATATTATTAAAAAACTTATTATAATATATTTTTTAATTCATTGGTAACTAATTAACTAGAAATAAATATAAAAACAAATTGAATATAAATGAAACATTTTAATAAAAAAACTATTATTATTCCCCAAAGATGTTTTATCTTAATAAATTAAATTAATTAATATTATAGAATGATATTAATTAAATTTATATATTATATATTCAATATAATATTTTTTACCTTCATCTAATAGATTTTATATTCATATCATAAGAAGAAATCCATTTTTATGCATAAAAACCTGTATTTTTCTAAATGCAATTTTACAGCCTTTTAATGGAACACATGTATTAAAAATAAATTTTGACACTTTTATAAATTTTATATGAAAAAATATACTTAAATTTTTTAAATAGGAATTTCAAAATTATATTATGTTTAATTTTTTATATTTTTCTATGAAGTTCTGTTTTTTTATGAATAGTGAAAAATACTAAATTTTAATTGCAAACCTTTTTTGACTAAATAATTATTAATGTTAAATTATATTTTAAATTGATTTTAAAGTTAAATTAGTTAAATTTTGAATATATTTATAAAATTTAGTTCATTAGAATCATTTTTATGTTGAATTTAGATATAAAAACTTAGTAATCTTTTTTAACAGTCTCACTTTATAAACTCGCTTTCGCGTTTCGTTTGCGAGATTAATTTTTAATTAGTTTTTTCCACTTATGTTAATTGAATTTGAAAAAATGGATTACATATTTGGAATCATAATAATTTATAATTTATAATAATTTCAACTTATTTTTTTACCATAATTATTAGTAATATAAATTAAAATTAATTACAACGGTTAAGGTAAAAATGATTTTACATAGTGGTTAAACTTTAATCATAAAGGGTAAAATGACCTAAACACTTGTACAAACCCCATTTTATGGAGATATTTATACCATATAACCTATTTTATCAATAATGTTTCATTATTTTAGGCACATAATATTATGGTGACCTCCCAATAATATTTACCTTTTTGGTATTTACAAGTTTGCCACTCACCTCCCTTATAAAAGGCCACCACCTCTCCCCCTCTCATCACACCTAAAAATACCCTTTTCTCATAAAAACATTCCAGAATCACTCCCAAAAATACCTAACCTAATCTTATAATTTTTTTTGGACATAAATAAAACCAAGGAGTGCTTTTGGTTTAAACCAAAAGGAGTTACCTGATGAAGAGGTAACATTCATCAACGAGCACTTTTGTTTTATTTCCCTCCCCAACACCTTCATGTATCCTTATATCATAATTATATAATAAAATAATTATATAAAATATAATGAAATTTATTTATTTAAATATTAAGGCCTAAAAATTCACACACTTCCATTAAATGGGATATGCAATCATCATTCATGTGTACAATAGACTACCGACTCACGAACTAATGTCGTTCGTTATTACATTACCACCTTTCAAAGCTAGTAATAATGATGGATATATTATTTATATATAATATATATGATATTTATAATATATTTATGCTTCCATAATTATTATATAACACATACCTTTATGCTTTCCATTTTTGTGGGAATACGATAACATCGTTTGAGGACGTTTGGGCTACCGTCTCCTCAAAGTGATGTGATTCATTTATGATTTACATGGAATTTATTAAGGATGGGTTTATTAAAGATTTGTGATATATATGAAATAAAAATGATACTATAATTATAATATACATATATAAAATTAACTTTTATTTCTTTTAAGATGATAAGAGAATAGAAATAGCGCTTATGCGTATGTACGACCTAATGTCTCCATGAACGGTGTATTTGATTTCCTATCAATAAATTTTATGGATTAATATAAATACATAAATAATAAATATATATGATATATACATCATATTTTATATTCTGGATATGATTAAATCATGATCTACGCAATAGGAACAAAAAAAATAACAAGTCAAAACATACTCGAAAAACAAAGCAGTTATTACCCAAAATGTTGAAAATAGTGAAATATTATTAAATAATGGGTAATAATATGTCATAAAATAATAATATGATATAATAAATAATAATATTTTTATTTTATAAGTTAATAGTATGCCTAAAACCATTGTACATGAGGTTAAAGAAAGTACGACCAAAAGGAAAGTGTGTGGTAAGGGTATTTCTAGTCTTGCTTTTATTTCTGGGAGACTTATTCCATATTCACCACTCATTTCTTTTGTGTGGTGTATATATTTATATATAAAATTTTATATTCACAATTTAATTTATTTAATTATATTAAAAGTTTGAATCGATTATATTATTTCTAATATCTCACGATTTAAAAATTACTCAAGTAGTAAGGGATTTTGTCTTAATTTACATTCCTTTAAGACTTATTGTTATTATGCACCAATTAACCTTAATGTGATGTATATACTACTCATTTTTCATTTAATATCATGATTCACTCATAATTAATGGTATTTTAAGTTTCACTTTGAATTATCTCATTTAATGGGTTTGAATTGAAAATTACCAAGTGGTAAAAGTTACCTTTGCAATCTCACTTTCTTTTGTGATTGTTAACTTTCTCTTAAAACAATCACTTACTTACAACAATTTTCCATTGGAAATTACATTTATTTTAAATATAAATACTCTTTTTTAATGGGTATAATTATTTCTTAAACCATATAACATTTTTATATATAGTGTACACTTTGAAATATATATGTTTAGATGGGGAAATATTGATAAATATATATATTTTCCTCAATATAGATATTTGATAAGGAACATTGTTCATGAATTAAATTTATTACTCAATATATGAGGAATTATTTGTATATGTACGCCATGGGTGGGGATCAGTTATAACTTTCCCCTTGATGCATCAGTAGTCTCATGGGACGAGTCTGTTGGTTAGCCTTTATAGGCTTTTCACCCAGTATGTTCTAAACTATCTTGTTAAAGGTGTTGAAGGTAAAGGTATCATATACCTAGGAAACATGGTTTCCAATAATTTATAATTTTATTTATTCATATATAGTTATTATTATCCATGACATTTTCACTATGACAAAATATATAGATGCATTTAATTCTCAGTTTATTGATTAAATGGAATTAATTTTTTGTTATTAACCATGCCATATTGATTATGCCTTATCCAGATATTTGAATGGAATGTGTTTCCAGTAATTTACCTTGCCATATTTTTTATTCACTTACTTCTTAGTTTATTGATTATATGAAATGTGTGTTTAGTTATTACCTTTCCATATTGATTATTCTCATTGATTCATTATTGATCCCACTTTATTTAACCCTTACTGCGCATTTGAGCTCACCCTTATTTTGTTGCCTTTATCTAAGATTCCATGAAGTTTACTATGACTGATTTGTAGGAATACTCTATATGGAATAAATTTATTCTCGAAAAAAAATAAAAAAAAATGTAATTTTTTTATTCAGTTTTAATACAATATTCATGTAAGTATCTAGTTTACCAAGACTACTAAACTGGTCGGTCCTTCAGGGTATGTCACCTTGTATCTTATTCCAATGTAATGGTATCAGGCACTAGATCTAGGCTTACTGGGGTTGGGTTTGTATAGTTTTTATTGGATAAAGTTTAGTAGAAACCTTATGAACTAGATTTAGGAAAACATATATTATAAAACACAACCCTATGATAAAATTTGTGGATAAGTATAGAATAACATATTAATATTTTGGTAAGGTGGATATTATGTGGTCATTAATAGGAATACATATTGGTATAGATAGTATCATGGGTTTATGATTTTAATATTAAAGATAAGTTCAAAGACAAAAACACCTCTTTTTAGGTTTTGTGGGATAAGAGTCTACTAATATTGAGGACATTTTGGAAAAATTTATGGAAAGTATATGTTTTAGTGGAAAAATTATTTGAGAAAAAATGGATTTAAATTTTATAGACATACATTTAAATGTATTGATAAACTTTAGGGTTGATATACAAATAATACTATTAGACTGTGTGAAAAAATAAATAAGTAATATTGAAAACCCTATTAAAAAGTTTATTTAAAGACTAATTTCATTTTAAAGATGTTTTTTATACTTTGTGGAAATATTATAGGAATTATATTAATGTATTTTAGAAAAAAGAAAACCTATATGAAGGGTGACAACCCATCGCATACAGTGAGTTGGTGGGTCTTGAACCAATGACCAAAGGATTATAAGGGTTCCATGCCTACCACTGGCCTACATGATGCCTTGGTTAATATTTCATTGTATTTAGTTAAAAATTTTGATGAATAAATTGTAATGATGAACCAGTTTTATTAATTTTTAGGTTTATTGATTGATACATTAATTATATTCGTTTTGGAAAATAATTAGAGAAAAATGAAAAAACTTGTTTTATGGATCTTATGATATGTTAAAAGTAAATTTTAGTGATTAAAGCAAAAGAAAAAAATCATATTTGGGTTTTCATTTCATTTGGTAAAGGGATAAATTTGAAATTAATCGAATCACAACAAAAGGAATAAATTGTGTTTATGAAATAGAAATATATCAAGTAAATATATTTTCTTATATAATTAGGCAATAAAATAATTATCCAACATTAGTAAAATTATCTAAAAAATGTTATCCTAATACTTTTTTTAACTGATGGTCTTTTAAATCCTCACAGATTTATAGTTTTGAGCCCCTCAACTTTCTAGTGACCATTCACTTGTTTATGATCAATGACACGAGTCACTCTCTATAAATATTAACATTTTTCATCCATGTCTATATTTTCACTTTCCAACAATGGTATCCTACTTGGGAACCTTGTTGTGTGACCTTTCTACTTCCCTTTCTCTATTATTAAGAGGATAATTTTATTAACCCTTTTAAGGTGTGGGTTTTTTAATAAAGGAGTTTTCAAATATCAAACCCTAGATTACCGATATCAATTTTAAATCAAGAGGACATAATTTATTAAAGTTTTAGAGAATGAAACACCCCTAAATTATTAAATAAGTATATTTTATTCAAGAAAGTATGCGACAGGAAACACCAAACATAGAGGATAATTTAACACCCCAACACATTACAATATATTTATTTTTAAATAAATTAAATCTATTCAATAGTGTATATTACACATAAAATTGTGTTTTTATTATGTTACATGAAACACTTTTATTATATTTATTTATTTGGAACCATTAATTTAGCTTATGTTATATGAAACAATGACTTTCTTTGATGGCTTGCATTACACGCAAGACTGAGTTTTATCGATTACTATTAACATTATTATTTAAAATGAAAATTATTCCCTAGTTGTTAAATTTGAGGTTATAAATAGGATTAAATAACTTATGAAAATATATAGTTTAATTCATGGGTTACCAATTAACTATAACTGAATATAGAAACCAGATGAATATAAATGAAATTCTTTTATAATAAACTAATATTATGTTCCAAAGGTGTTTTATCTTAACAAATTAAATTAATTAATATCAGTGAATGATATTGATAAAATTTATATATTATATATTCAATAAAATATTTTTTTACATTCATACAATAAATTTTATAGGTATAATATAAGAAGAAATCCATTTTTACACATAAAAAGATGTATTTTTCTAAAGGCAGTTTCCACCTTTTAATGGCACGCTTGTATTAAAACTAAATTTTGAAAATTTTATAAATTTTATATGAAAAAATAAACTTCATTTTTTTAAAAAATAATTTTAGATTTATCTTGGGGTGAAGTTTTGGTATTTTTCTGAGAAGTTTTATTTTTTTATGAATAGTGAAAAATACTAAATTTTAATTAAAAATTGATTTTTTTCTAAATAATTTATAATGTTAAATTATATTTTAAATTGGTTTTAAAGATGATTTAGTTAAATTTTGAATATATTAATCCAATTTAGGTTATTGTAATCATTTTTATATTTAATTTAGATATAAAAACTTAGTAAACTTTTGAACATTTTCACTTTAAAAACCCACTTTCTCATTCCGTCTGCGAGATTAATTTTAAATTAATTTTTGACACTTATGTGAATTGAATTTTTAAAAATGAATTAAATATTTTTAATAATAATAATTTTTAATGTCTAATAAGTTCAACCTAATTTTTTACCATAATGATTAGTGAAATTAATTAAAATTAATTACAATGATTAAGGTAAAAACAAGTTTACTTAGTGGTTAAACTTTAAACTTAAGGGTCCAAATGACATAGAAACTGGTCTAAAATAAATTTTATGAACATATATAGAAACTATAACCTCTTTTATTAAAAATGGTACATATTTGAGTCAAATAGTGTAAGGTATACCTCCTAATAGTGTTTACCTTTTGGTATTTACAATTTTTCCACTAACCTCCCTTATAAAAGCTCACCGCCTCTCCCCCTCTCTTCACACCTCTTGATACATTTTTATCATCAAAACCATGAAAATATCACTCTAAAACATCCATTCTATCATAATATAATATTTTTTGGGTATAAATCAAATCAAGGAAGTATTTTTGTATAAACCAAAAGTAGTTACTCGAAGAAGAGGTAGTGTTCATCAATGAACACTTTTATTTTATTTTCTTCTCCAACTCATTCAATTATTATTATATCGTGATTATATAATAAAAATGGTATCTTAAAAATAATGATATTTTTTTATTATATGATTAATACCTTTATATTAACACACTTCCATCAAATGGGATATGTAATTATCATTCATGCATATGGAGGACTACCGCCTCACGAACTGATGTCATTCGTTCTTCCATTATCTCCTTTAAAGGTTGGGAATAATGGTGGATTTATAGTTTATATATGATATATATTATTTTTATTATTTATTTATTTATTACTATTTACTTATTATATAACACATACCTTCATTATTTCTATTTTTTGGGAATACGATAACATCGTTTGTGGATGTGTGGACAACCGCCTCCTCAAATCGATGTGATTAGTTCATGATTTACATGGAATGTATTTAGTGTGGGTATGATAAATATATGTCATATATATAAAATAAAAATTATTCTTTAATTATAAGATAAATATATATCATTTACTTCTTTTAATACAACAAGAAAATGGAAGTAGTGTTCATGTGTATGTATGGCCTACTGTCTCCATGAACGGTGTATTTCATTTCTATCACTAAATTTTAAGGATTGATATAAATACATATATAATAAATATATATTATATAAAAATAATGGTTTAAATTATTTAGAGGATTAAATCATAATTTGAATTAATAAGAAAAAAATAAAAAGGAAAAACATACTCAAAAAATAAAGCACTTATTACCTGAAACGATGAAAATAATTAAATATTATTAACAAACGGTTAATAATATGTTATAAAATAATCATATATGATATCATAAATATTAATATTGTTATTTAATGAGTTAATAAAATGTTTAAAACCATTATACATGAGGTTAAATCAAGTACGACCAAAAGGAAAGTGTGAGGTAAGGGGATTTCTAGTCTCACTTTTATTTCTGAGAGACTTTTTCCATATTCATCACTCGTTTATTTTGTGTGGTTTATATACTAAAATATGAAATTTTATATCATGAATTTAATTTATTTCATGATATTAAAATTTTCAATTGATTTTATTCTTTACTAAATCTCATGATTCAAAATCCACTCAAGTGGTAAGGGATTTCATCTCAATTTACAATCCTTTGAGACTTATTAGTTATAATGAACCAATTCACCTTAATGTGGTGTATATACATTACATGTTTCAGTTAATATAATTATTCACTCATAATTAATGTTATTTTAAGTTTCAATTTTAATTATCTCATCAAATGGGTTTTACATGAAAATTACCAAGTGGTAAGAGTTATCTTTGCAACATCACTTTCTTTTGTGATTGCTAACTTTCTCTTAAAACAATCAATTCCTTATAACCATTTTCTATTATAATTTAAATTTATTTTAAATATCCATACTATTTTTTATGGGTATAATTATTTCCTAAATCATATACCATTTTTACATATGGTTTACACTTTGAATGATATTTGATTAGCTGGTGAAATATTAATAAATCCATATATTTTACTTAATATAGATATTTGATATGGTACATTTTTTATGAATTAAATTTATTATTAGATATGTGAGTAATTATTTGGATAGGTATACCATGGGTGTATCATGGTTATAGATATCCATTCAATTCATTAGTAGTCTCATGGAACGAGTCATTTGTCTAGACTTAGTGGGTTTTTCACCCAGAATGTTTTAAACTATCTTGTAAAAGGTATTGAAGGTAAAGGTATATTGTACCTAGGAAAAATGGAATCCAATATTTAATAATTACCTTAATTTAGATTCACTTATTATTATCCATGATATTTTAACTATGATAAAATCTATGGATTCATTTCATTCTCAGTATGTTGATTAAATAAAATTAGTTTTCAGTTATTTACTATTCCATATTGATTATCCCTTGTCCAGTTATTTGAATGTAATGTGTTTCTAGTTATTTACCTTTCAATATTTTTATTCTTCTCATTTTATTGATTATATTTCATGCATGTTTAGTTATTACATTTCCATATTGATTATGTTCATTGATTCATTATTGCTTCTATTGTATTTAACCCTTACTGAGCATTTGAGATCACCCTTATTTTGTTTCCATTCCCCTGGATTCCGTGAATTTTACTATGAATTATTTTTAGGGATGCTCTATATGGAATAAATTTTATATATAAAAAAATAATAAAATAATTATGTTGTAATTTTTGTATTCAATTGTAATACAAGACTCGTGTATGTATCTAGTTTATCAACATTAATAAACTTGTCAGTCCTTCAGGATATGTTTCCTTTTATATTATTCCAATTTAATGGTAGAAAGATCTAACTTTGAGCTTTCTGGGTTAGGTTTTCTACATTCTATGTGTTTATAAATTTATTTTTAATAAAAATTCATGTAATTTGTAAAACCTTGTTTTAAAATTAATTATAGTAATTAATTTTAACTATTTTTACTAATAATTATGGTAAAATTTAATTTGAACTAATAAGGTAATATAAATTATGATTATTAAAAATATATAATCCATTTTTCCAAATTAAAATCACATAAGTGTAAAATTTTAATTCAAAATTAATCACATAGAATTGATGAGAAAACAGGTTTTTAATTTGAAAATGTCTAAAAGTTTAAGATGTTTTTATATTAAAATTCAATATAAAAATTATTATAATTACCTAAATTGAGTTAATTGATAAAAAATGAAATAATTTTACGTTAAAACCAATTCAAAATGTAATTTAACATTAAAAATTATTTAAATTAAAAGGTAATTTTCACTTAAAATTCAATATCTTTCACTATTCATCAAAAAATGGAACTTTTTTGAAAAATCATGAAAATTCATCCTAAGATAATTTTGATATTTCGCTTTCAAAAATTATGTTTATTTTATCAAATTATTTTCTAAAATGGGTAGTTTTTAATTTTAAATTATGTGCGTAAAGTGTGACTAAACTGTCTTTTATAAAAAAAATATTTCTCCAAAAATATTTATTTTTCTTTTAAATGATACTCATTTTATTAATAATAAATAGATAACTAATAAATGTGTGTAAACTATATATTTTCATAATTTATTTATTCATATTCATTCCCTCCAATTTAATGTCTAGTTTATAATTGTTATATTAAATAATAATATTTTAATAATATATTGTTGTTCGTTAAAAATCGGTCCTACATGTAATAAAAGCTATTGAAGAAACTTGTTGTTGCATATAACATAATATAAACTCATTATAGAGTGTAATTCATGATATTGAAGAGATTTAATTTATTTAAAAATAAATATATCATAAGGTATTGGGGTGTTATATTCCCTTCTATGCTTGATGTTATATTTCATACATGCTATCAAATACAATGTTTTTATTTTATAATTTTAGGGTGTTACAGTCTCTCCACCTTAAAAAAATTACATACTTTAAATTTAAACTTGATCTTGGAAATCAAGGGTTTTACATTTGAAAATACCATTGTTGAAAACCCCATATCACAAAAGGTTTAATAAAACATCCTCTTAATAAGAGAGAAAGGGAAGCACAAAGCTCATATGCTGCAAACCATTTTTTTCCATTTTTAAATAGCTGGTTTTTGGGTGTCTGGTTCCCATAACATACAAAGTTCAAATTCAAAATTCAAATCCAAAAATAAAATCACAAAATCATCAAACCAAATCTATGACAGATGCAGCACGTTTTACGCCACGCACCTCGGACGTACCTCAACCTTGATCCTTGTAACTAACCGGGACAGATCGTCGGAGAAGCACCACCGGGGAGCCCTACCCTCGAGTCTCTTGAACCCTGCATCGACACCATCAAGCCTTTGACAACCATCGTCGGCGATAACCCATCCAACAGGACGTCGGCGGAACATAGCCGTCATCGTCACTGAAGCCCAGGCGACCACCACCACCATCACGTCCACAGGAGAAACATCCACAGCCTGCCTTGATACCACAGGAAAACCGCATCGACCGAAACACGAATGAGAATCACCAACGTCCTTTGTCACCACCTTCAATGGTTCAGAACCAAAACAAACACCCCTCCATGGCCAAGAACAACCAGGCCGAAGACAAAAACATAGAAACCACCACCAGACCAAAGAAAACCACAAAACAACATTGCTCAAACCAAAGAACTCAACTCAAAATTTAAACCGCAGCTCGGAAAATCAAAGTAAACCCAACTCAAAACAAGAAAGAGAAAAGAAAGCATATGAAAACACCCATTGACACCATCTGTAAATCCCACAGAGAACACGCTCAACCCCCTATAGCATGCATCCACTGACAAACGACTCCCTCAACCCGCAGAAACTGGGACTCGGCCTCTGGACAGCAATGCCGCCAAAAACCCTATCCAGATAGGGGAATCGAGAAAATGACTGGAAAAATAAAGCGTACTGCCGAAAGGCTGAGCTGAGGAGGCCATGTTCGTGAACATCGGACTAAGGAGGATGACCAGCACCTTAGTGGGGTGTGGCGAGATGGCAGTGACGAGAGAAGACCTAGCTCTGCTCTACTTCTCCCCTTACGGGCTCATCCTTCATTCCGCCCCTCATACGGACTAACACATAACTAAGTTTATAAGTAAGAGATCATTGGTGGAAAGTGAAGATATGGAGATAGAAGAAAATCATAAATAATTAAAGAGATTGATATAGATTCTTAATTAAAATAAAGTTAATTATAAATGAAATTTTAAGGGCCTTAAAACCAGAAATATGTGATGATTTAAAAGGACATAGATTTAACATAAATGACTATATTATTATAACATTTTTATTTCAATATGATTTCTCTAAAGATGAGTAATTAATTTACTGTCTATGAATTTAAGGAAATGTACTTACTTTATATGTTTCTATTTCATAATCACAATTTCATCCTTTGGTTGTTCTTCGATCAATTTCCAATTCATCGCTTACTCTAGGAAATGAATATTTAAATATGATTTTTTTATTCCTGAAGCACTAAAATTCACTTTTAATAGATTGTAAGGTCCATAAAAGAGTGAAAATTATTTTTTTTTATCTCCAACTATTTTCCAAAACTAATATGGTTAACACAATTTATCCAATATTCATAAATCTACATATGATTAAGTAATGCATTAATATCTAAAACCTCATCCAAATTTCAACTTATACCATTTCATAAATGGTTAACCTTATGAATTTTCTAAAAGATCAAGATCCAAAACTTTAGTCACTGAATTTCAAAAATGAACTTTCCATTAATCAACCCCAATGTAGTCAGTACTATCCAATTTACTTTATTCATATCAATTATCTCTTTATCCCAACATCATTATATCAACATCAAGAACAAATTAGGGTTATATTTCCCCCAATCATGTGTTTTACAAGAAGTTCATATTGCTACTAAATAATTTTTTATGGTTATTGCTACCATTCAACATATTCTCCTAAATCCTTTAAGAAATGGTACTTTATTACAATCGTTATATATTTAATGGTTCCTATAACAATAATTTCATTAATAAAATACTTTTACAATATATTTCTTAGATCCAAATACACAAGCACAGTAATAAATCCACTTTATCTGTAGTAATAGCATAGGCTTGATCTTGACCCCTTAGTTCGTTTTAAGGTATTTTCCCTTGATTATTGGGTAATTAATTTGCATAGTGCCCCATCTCCTTATAGTGGAATCATTCTACATTATCATATTCTTTCTTTCTCTTGAAATCATGAGAATGATGGCCTTTTTTCTCCATACTTAAATAAAACTCATTTTACTTTTAATCATGTATTGAGGTGCTTCCTTACACAAGTATCACATGTTGTAAAATCCTTCCTTAACTTCTTCCCTTTATCCATTTTTTCATCTGTCTCCCTCTTCTTATCTTTATTCCATTAAAATACATAAAACTTGTAGAATTATTTCTCTATATTGATATCACATGATATTATATCCTCATATAATGATAATTTTTGGGAGACTAGTTCCCTTTGAAGGGTTATCTTAAGAACATTAATGAAATAGTCAGTATTCCTATTTGGATTATGTATGTAGTCTTTAGTATTCCTTATTATCCTTGTAAAGTTGGTTTCATACTTAGTAACATTTTCTTCTTCATTATGTCTTATACTCAATAACATTTTTCCATATCTGCTCATTTCCCATAAGGAAAATATTTTTCCAAGAAATTGCTTTGAATCCTTCCACTCCATCCTTGTTATTTCTCCTCATCTTTAGTGATTTGGATCAACAACCACCATTGATTAGCATCTCCTCGGAGATAATAAACTGGCATGAAAACTTTCTTCCTCATAGCAAGAAATATCTTCTCTAAGGACCTTATCCATTACTTAGATAAAAAGTTTATTTTTAACCCCATTGAATGATGGAGGTTTCCAACGCATAAAGAAGTAAACATTGTTACATTATATGGTGGATCAGTAGGATGCTCCATGCATGAAATATTATTACTCATAACATGAGTCATATGTCCCAATATGTTTATAATTTGATCATTTCTAGTAGTATATCCAGCTCCTGCTTCATTATCTTTCCCTGGAGGGAAATCCTTACATGGAGTATGTACATTGATACAGTTCACATTCCTTTTGCAAGGATCCATTTCTAAAAAATGGTATACACTAGATTAGATCATAAAATTATGAAACATAATGTATAATCCTAAATCTAGTGAAACACTTAACATAGATAATATCATCATAATAAACATGATTTTTTTTTGAAATGTCTTTATTTTTAACTCGTTAATAATAGTGTGTAAAGAAAATGTGAATTATCATAAGTATATCCCCTAGGAGTGTCGAAATAGGTTCACGGTAAGGCCCATTTTCATGCACAAAATGATGATCAAATCAATAAAAATTTACCCTTTTCATAGTTATTACCCCTAGGTACATCTATTCTAGAACCATCTCCACTTTTAGTATCCAAACAAGGATGTATTTCTAAAAAAACCACATAATTTATACCTTACAAAAACTTTAAGCTATTATTATATACTTATCCTAAAATTATATCATAGGGTTATGATCCCTAATATATGTTTTCCTAAATCTAGTGCCCAATGTTTCTACTAAAATTTCTTTAATACCAACTGTAGTGACCTGAACCCCAATAGCCTGGAGTCAGTATCTATTTTATTACATTGGCATAAGATACAAGGAATATCATCCAAAAAGACTAAATAGTTTAGTAGACTTGGTAAAATAGATAAATACATGAAATTCACATTATCTTCTAAAACATAAAATATAAAAATTATTTTCTTTATGAATCCCATCATTCCCCTTAGCGTATCCCTACATCTCAATCACAAAAATAATTCCTGCCATCCTAGGGAAAATAAAACATAAAAATGGGTGAGCTCAAATTCTCAATAAGGTTAAGAGTATAGTGTAATATATGAATAAATATGGAATAATAAATATGGTAAGGTAAATAAATAAAACCATTTTCATTTAATCAATAACTTAAGCATAATATGGCAGGAATAAAACATGATCAAATAATTCCATATAAATAATCACATGAGCTTAAAACATGACCATGGATATTCTAACTAATCAAATAATCACATGGAATATTAGTAACTAAATTAAAAATGATGGAATAAATATTGTTTTACATCTTAAAGATATTGTTGAGTCTTTTTCCAAGACATTAAATATTGTTGAGTCTTGTGACAAGAAATCTAATACAAATGGGTAAGGCATCATCCAAAACCATCACTAGTTTGTCTCATGAGACCTGCCGATGCATTGAGGTGATATAGTGGGACCCACCCATCACTTACAAGTTTCGATTAATTTTTCAAATATCAAATAATTGATTTAATTTATGAATAATGTGCCTTGTTATAAAATGTCTGTATTCAGTAAAAGATACAAATTTATAAATATTTACCCAGTAAATCAAATAACTTTCAAAGTAAACACCATTTGTGAAAACGTTTTATGGTTTAATAAATAATCATATCCATCACACAATAATATTAATATTTAATAGAAATTTAATTTCCAATTAAAAATTAGCATAATAAAGTGATTTTTTAAGAGAAAGTTAATAATCACAAAAGGAAGTGAGATTGTACAATAACTTTTACAACTTGGTTATTTTCAAGTCAAATACTCTTGAATGAAATAATTAAATTTGGAACTTAAAATACCATGAATAATGAAGTATTAATGATATTACATGTCAAATGGGAAGCATATACACGACATAAAAGTGAATTGGTATAAACTAACAAATAAGTCTTAGTGAAATGTAGAATTGAGATGAAATCCCTTACCTCACACTTCCTTTTGGTTAAATGTGATTTAACCTCCTTATATTTATTTTAAACATGTTATTAACTAAAACTATAACTATATTAATATTTATAATATCATATTTGATCCTTTTATAAAATCTTATCACCTTTTGTTAATAATTTTTCATTATTTTTATTTTTTGAAGAAAGTGGTGCCTTGGCCAAAATACCAAAGCATAATTATTATAAAAAGGAAATTAAATGAGTCTAAAAGAAGGGGACATATTACAATATTTCTCATAAATGGCGATTAAATAATCAGGGAGATCATTCAACCAAGTTATATCCCAACTTACTCCTTTATTGGCAAGGCCATCCGCAACCATGTTCAATTCATGATAGATATGAGTGGTAATATGGTTGATTTCATGGAGAAAACAAAGACAATACATCCAGAATGTAGTAATCGAAAAAGCCAGATGAATCACACCCTTTAAAATTTATTGTACTATGGTGTTCTAATCACTTTCAATCCATATGTTGTTCCAAGAATACTTCTTGGTGAAAGAGATATCATGAATCACTCTCATCATTTCAGCCTCCAAAGAAGAGGAAATACCAAAAATTCAAAAGAAATTCCTAAGGATCTGACCATGATGATCCCTAAATATGGTGTCATGTCCCATGGGGCCCAGATTGCCTTTAGAAGTACCATTTACATTAACTTTAATTCATCCAGAGAACGGTGGTTTCCAGAAAACTTCAAAAGTGTGTTGTGGTTGATGAAAAATGACATCGATCTGAATATGTCTCAAAATCATAAATTCTTTGACCATATTATTTTAATAACCCTTCTGAATCAATTAATCTTCACAAATAGCTATGAGAATCTACATCTGACATGTATTAAGGTTGATTAAGTAATTGTTATGAATAATAGCATTTCTATCATACCAGATCACATGATGCAGCTTAGAAACTATAGCAAGAAATAAATTATTTATTTTCTGGGAGCTATCCATGTCAACACAACTCTTTAAATGGGCATTTATATAGTCTAGAATCAACCATCTATAGTCAAAATTTTTAATAATATAGTTCCAAAGGGCAGTGGTAGTTGCACAAAAAAGGAAAAGATAGTTCACATCTTCTCTTTATTTATTACATAGACAATATTTGGAGCAAATGTGGATCCCGAAAATTATGAACAAGTATCAGTGGGGACCCTTTTGTAAGAAATATTCCATATTAGAGTTAATTTTGAATGTTTAATCCAAGGCTTATCAAAGTTTTTATATCAGTTTAAATCATTTGTAGAATTATGAATGAGGTGATTATAAAATAAATTGAATCCAGCATTCCATTATGTGAAGGTTCCCAAATAATAAAATCCTTTGTGTCTATGAAAGGATAGGTGTCAATGATATAAACAACATTCTTAGGGAGACTATCACGATGAGAGTTAATAACATCCCTAATAGTAAGATTAATGCTTTCAAAAGTTTGTTCAGTGGGAATCATTAAAATGAGGGGGGGTACCAGTCCATTTGTCCAACTAGAAGTTCATAGAGGAGTTCCAGGATACAATTGATCTAGATTTGGTCATAATATTGGAATACGCTTTCTTAATGGATGTCTATATGGAAGAGTTCAGAAAATTCATGTTTCCTTTCTATAACTTATCAAGAAACCTATTTTTAATAAATGAAATAGAGAGAGATTCATTGTGGATTAATTTCCAAGTAAGTCTATCTTGAAGAGACTCATTAAAAATATTTAATTTTTTAATGACAAGGCCACCCTTCTCTATCGGTTTGCAAAACATAGACCAAGGTATAGTTACTAATTTTATATCCAGAGTGTTTCCAGTCTAAAAAAAAATTATGGAAAAATTCATTTTTTTTATGAGACTAATAGGCCATTTATAAACCATAATTGAGTAAACCATTTTATAGATAATGACATATTTGAAAAAGAAGATTCTACCTACCATAGAAAGAGTTTTCCCTTTCCAAGAGGAGAGTTGATTAATAAACTCATCAACAATATCAAGGAAATAGCTGTATTTGGGTCTGCCCCAAAAATATGGGGATACCAAGGTAGGTAAAAGAAAATGAACCATCTTTAATTCATAAATCTTTGATAATAACACACTTTCTATTAACTATAAAATTTCTACCAATGAAGATAGATGATTTATTCTAATTAATGGCCTAACCAGAAACCTCCTTGTAGTGAGAGAGTGTGTTTTTGAGAGTTTGAATGTTTATTTTATCACCTTATAAGAACATAATGATGTCATCTACATATAATAGATGTGTGGAGGAATTCACATTTCTGGAAGCATAGATGGACTTAATCTTATTCTGGTCCACGAGTCAGGTGATAAATATACTTAAATAGTCCTCCACAATAGAGAAAAATATGGCAGAAATGGGATCACCCTATCTAACACCTTTGGAGACTTTGAATTAAACTATGGGAGAACCATTAACCAGGATAGATATGGAGGCCATGTTGAACAGGAATTTAATTCTTGACATAAAGGAATTATTGAATCCAAATCCATATATAACTTTAAATATAAAATTTCAGTCCATTGTGTCAAAATGTTTTCTAATGTCAAATTTAATGGTAACGTTTCCGCCTCTATTAGCATTGTTTAATGTGTTAGTGCATTCAGATGCAAGAACAATGTAGTCCTAGATGGGTCTTCCCTTGACGAAGAAAAATTGATTCCAAGTGATAATTTTGTTTTTCATGGTAGAAAGCATGTTTTCAATAAGTTTAGTGATGATTTTATAAAGGGTATTAATAAGAGAAATGGGTCTGAACAGATGAATCTCAGAGGCATTATCTACTTTGGGGGTTAAAGAAAGGAATTGTGTTTTTAACCCATGGGGTAGAATGCCATTAGAAAATAAGGATTTGATAAGTTTTCAAACATCATCTTGGATGACATCCCAATATTGTTGGTAAAATTCATTATTGAAACCATCATGACCCGGGGAACTATCAGGATTCAGACTAAAAATAGTATCATTGATCTCATGATCAAGAGGAATGTTTAAAAGAAAGGAATTATCTTCATCATTGACAACTATTTGAATGAAATATTGTAAGAGATCTTGATTGATGTTAGGACCATTAAAGATATATTTAAAATAGGAGACGACATGATCATCAATATCAACCCCATTATCCAAAAGGTTGTATCCATATTTGAGAAAGGTTAAAGGCCTACAAGATTTCATGATTCTATGGAGAGAGTTGTAGAATTTAGTGTTTCTATCACCACCATATAAACATTTGATTTTGAAAGAATATTTATGCATGTTATCCTTAAATGTGATGAGTGAGTTGAGTTTCACATAAATGTTAATTTCATGATTCTGATCAGTGGAAAAGTTGGAGTTGTTGTTGTTGTTTTGAAGATAATGTAGTTCATTCTCCAAAAGAATAATGTCATTGTCAATTTGTTTAGACATTGAGCTACACCAACCATTACGGTTTTTTATAAGATACTTTAATTTAAAAGTAGAGTAAAAAGAATCATTATAATGAGTAATAGAGGCCCAAAAGTTTTTAATGATAGTGCAATATTCAGGGTTCGAGAACCACACTTTGTTGAATTTAAAAGGCAAGGGATACTTCATGGTTTTGACATAAATAGTGACTATGACAGGATGGTGATCAGATTGAATCTTGGGGAGAGTGTAGCTAGATACGGTGTCCCATTTATCCAAAAAATCTCATTTTTGAACACCCTATTAAATTTTATAACAACCACCCTATTATAGTGTCTTTTGTACCAAGTTCATTTGGAACCAGTAAGAGTAATTTCAATAATATTATTATCCTAAATGGTCATATTAAACTCTCTGATAGATATAGAAGAGTTGGAAGGACTCATATTCTCACTAGAGGCTAGGATAACATTAAAGTACCCAATTACGAAGCATGGATTATGAATATTAGAATTCAAAAAATGAGAGATCGTTTCAGAGAGGTCTGTTATCCTAGTATTTGTTCTTTGTATAAACAAAGGAGAAAAAAAATATGTGTGCTATCAAGGTAAAAATAACAGGTAAATCATTGCTTAAAGACATAGAAAGTATTGACATTTTGTAAGGATGGTTGTGCGAAAATCCAAAGAGTCTCAATAGTGGAGCTATTTTGACTAGCACCTAAAAAAGTATAACCAAACCTACAAAGGCGTAGTAATTTAGAGGAAAATTTTATCTTGGGTTCATCTATGGAAAAAATCAAAGGACGATGAATGTTAATCATTCTTTTTAAAACAATAAAGGTGTCATGGTTCGTAATACCCTGACAATTCCAGAAAAATATCTTTATTTATACCTATGCTTAGAGTTAGAACTCCATTTTTTCTTACCCTCTCACCCCTTATGCCTAGATGATCTTCTGACATATTTGGAGGTACTTGGGATAGAGTTTTTTCTCTATCTTAATTTTAACAGAAGGGTAAATAATAACATCTTTAATCAAAGAATCCTTGGAAGGACCTTGCATAGAACCAGTACTACTAATCAATATAGATCTAGTATCTTCATTGTGCACAACAATAAGATTTTCAGAATTAGCAGATGAAATAGAGATATCATTTTTATGAGTACCTTCTGTATAATGTAAATCAGTAGGTAAATGGATCAAAGAACCTAATTTTTTTGAAAGATCTTTATGTTTCTCTTCTTTGTCCAAACCCAAATTAGTCTTGGAATCACTATGCCTAGCAAAAACCTTAGTGATGTGCTCAATCACATCACCCAAGTGTCCCAGTGTTGTGTTGTTTACCTACCAAGGATCACCACCATAACCAAGAGGAGATAAAGTGCTTTTTCCTGCAATAGACACTTTTTCAACCTATTGTTCAGATTTTTTCAAACACAAATCGAGGTTGGTATCAATCTTCCTAGTCGATGCCTTAGTGATGTGCTCAGACACATCACTCAAAGGTCCCAACACCATGCTATTAGCATGTTGAGAAACACTACCCGAACTGAGAGGAGGACAAGTGGACTATCTAGAAATAGTCCCATTTCCAACCTGCTTACCATTAATTCATATAGGGTGAATAATGGGTGTAACAACCTTTCAAATAGTGCCTACTTTATCGGATTTTAAAGGATATAAGTAGTAGGACAAGAAAAATGTTTGGATGAATTAATAGGGGTAATACATTTCTCATTCTCAATAGAAACAAATTCCTATTGAGATTGCATAACATTCATCACAAGAACTTATAATTCTTTAAGTGGATCGAGATATTTGTTGGCATTATCTTCCTCCTCAACAATTTCAGCCTAGAATTTTCATGAAATTTTATCTAAGGGCATCAACTTCTCTAATTTCTTCACCCATATTTCATTATTTTTCTTAGATGTATCAGGGAAAATAGAAATATGATCCTTTACTTTTTTCATTTTTCACTTCTTTCTATTCATTTTAAATTGGTTGAACAACTTGTTTCCTAACCAACCTACAAAATTGTTATCTCAACTAGGTTAAATAACCAGAGAAGGGGTGAATCAGAGTATGATAGATTAAAACAACTGTCTCATTGGATCTTGTTTTTTCATTAAACAACACACTCTTCTCTATCCTTCTCATAGAATATAATAATATGAGAATTAAAAAATGTATAGGAAACAACAATTTAACTTGGTTCACCCTCACTGGGCTACGTCTAAGAATTATACAAAGGAAATGTTCCTATATACCAAACCCACTAAATATCACTGCCAATACAGGGGTCAGAGTGGACTCATTATCCCTCCTGTTTTACAACCAATCACAATTTGAAAGATCATTAAACCCTCTCCACTAAAGTGTGATCACTTCTCCTTTAGAATATTCTTCTATTATTCTAAATTGACTTAGAATTTTTTTCACACATATATGAGTGTTCCATGAAGATACGTTTTCACCTGGTAGGTGAAATCCAACATTCCATGTAATATTGGTCTATGGAAATTGATTTCACACACTATTTTTAGTCCCTACACAAACTTCCTTAATCCCTTCATGAACTACCTTTAAATTCATGTCATGAGTGATTCAAAAAATTCCTTTAATTCATAGAATGCCTTTTACTTCATGGATGGAAGATGCTTTGCGAGCTATAGTGCCCCCAAAAACAACTTACTTCACAGACTGTCTTCACAAACTACCTCCTTCACCAAATTTATCCTTAGATAACCACAACTCCTTCATATAATGCCTCCTTCATGAACCACTTCCTCATCTATGGACCACTTCTTACTATGTGAACAACTTTCAGACTCATATAAATTCTTCCAGTGATAATCCTCTCTGATAAAATTTGCACTTACTAATAATCTGATAAGGGGTCTTTATATAGGAAAATAAATCCAAAAAACTCATTAATCATAATTACCAATAACTCCTTTATGGATCTTCCATCACCACATACTATTTCTGCAATGTTATTTTCATGGTGTGACCTCTTTCATCCACAAATGAAAATATGCTTTGAGGCACCCTTAAATCACAGCCTTCATCAAATGACATGCCTATCAGGAACTAATTCCACTACATGGTTCATGTAGTTACTAACCATATGAATAGTCTCCACATAACCTCCCTCATCTGAAAAATATCGATCCCCTTTATGGTTGGTGTAGCGTCACTTTGCGGTTTGTGAACTCCATGATTTATGGTTTGTGAACTCCATGCTTTGTCATCTGCAAAATCCATGATCTACAGTCCATGAACTCTATGATTTGAGTTCCAAGAACTTCTTTATATTTTTTTCAATTCTCCAAAAATGCTATGCAAAAATCCATACTTTTCCATAAAAAAATCCTGTTTTGGAGGCCCAAAATTTTGGCTAACAGTGGGAAACTGCACCACCTTTAAAATGTCCGCTTTGATAACAACCATGTTGAAAAGTTGTAAAATGTATTTTTTTAAGAGACACAAACAACCCAGAAACACCAAAATGACACCTTGAGGTATTTTTTCAACAATATACCCCTTTGGGTTTGTTGAAAACACATCAAATTTCTCAAACACTTTTACCAAAATTTTGTTCTTGTGATTTAGATAACAATCAAATAGTTACTCAACACATACTCTAAGCCCACATGATCTATTCTCAGTGTTAGGAACAATAGTATCATGAAAAGTTCATCAATAAAACACTTTATTCCAAAAACACCAAAATTCTTTTATCTAAAACCATATTTATCATGATATATAAACTTGGATTGATCATCTTTAGTATCGTAAGATTTTAAACCCCCCTACTTCATTGCTCCCACTTTCTCTTTCCCCATTATCTTGATCAAGATATTTTATCCCCATTTTTCAAAAAACCCAATGTTTACTCCTTGGTGTTTAAAACATTACAAAGAACACATATAAGTACATTAGAAAAAAAACACATCATACATTAGGTAGAGGGGGTCCCACATCCACACCTTTTCAAGTGTAGGGAGTCGACTAAACTCCAATAGCCATCAAATATCACCCAAATACCTCTTTTGGTAGGGCCTTCATCAAAATCTCTAAAACCTATAGTTATTTATGCCCATGATCTAACTTCACAAGCCCATTATCCACCTTTTCTTTTATAAAATGATACTTTATTTCAATGTTCTTTGTCCTTGAGTGATGGACTAGGTTTTTTCTAAGATTTATAACACTTGAATTATCACAATGAATTCTGATCAAAGAATTCACTTCAATTATCATATCATCAAGTTGTTGCTTCGTCTACAATAATTTTTTTCAATCTTGAGTGGCCAAAATATATTCAGCTTCTACGGTGCTCAATGAAATGAAATCATGCTTCTTGATTATCCAAGAAATAAACAATCCCCCGAGATAGAATGCACCACCTATTGTTGATTTTATATTTATACTGATCCAACCCAATCTGCATCTGTATAGCCTAATAACACTTACTGATATTTTTCATTATATAGTAAACTTAAATCCATTGTGCCCTTGATATACTGATGTGTTATTTTTTCTAAAATTAAGTTGATTTCTTGGGGATTTCTTTGATATTTTGTTGCCTAGAATGTGTAAAAAACAATATTTATTCAGGTTTCTGCTAAGTATAATAGACTTTTAATGATCTACCTATATTCTATGACATTTAATATTTTCCCTTCATCATCTCATGATAGTTTCATCTAGGTATCCATCATAGTTTTCATCTTCTTGGAATTATCCATTCCAAATCTACTAAAAACCTCATTGGAATATTTAGATTGAGAAATAAATTTTCCATCCCTGCTTTGTTTCACCTATAAACCAAAAAAAATATTAGTTCACAAATCATTGACATTTTGAACTCACATTTCCAAAAATCAGCAAAAAAATCACTTCACTTCATTTTCTCCACCAAATATTATATCATCGACATACACCATCACCATCATCCTTTTATTACTATCATTGTTGCATAGATATTTTAATCAACTCCACTATGTTGAAAACCAAGATTCTTTAAAAACTGATCAAGACTTGTATACCATACTCTCAATGCTTGCTTCAACCCATATAGAGCCTTCCTCATCCAAAAAACTCTATTCTCATCTTCATGAATTATAAAACCATATGGCTTCTCAATATATACTTATTCATCCAAAACCCCATTCATAAATTCTAACTTGACGTCCATATGGAAAAAATTTAACTTTTTCACTGTTTTTTCTAGGAATAATCAGATTATTTCTAGCCTAGAAATAGTTGAAAATATTTCATCAACATTAATACCCTCAATTTGGGAGTAACCTTTTCACACAATTTGTTCTTTGTTTTGAATCACTCTACCTTCTTCATTAATATTGTTATGAAAGACAAATTTGGTTCCAATGAAATTATTATCTTTTGGTCTTGAAACAATCTCCCATGTATGATTCTTTTATATTCGGTCAAGTTCTTCATTCATTTCCTGGACCAAAATCAAATATATTGATTCTTATTTAAAACACTTTGGATCAACCTATGATAATAAAGATTGTTTTTGTAGAGTCTTCATCCTCCTTATATATACTATCATTGTATGATCACCAATATATTTTTTCTATCAATTTTAGCTCAATTCTTCGGTCTCTGTACTAATCTAGGTTTATGTTCATCCTTTTCATTATCTAAATCTTCTTATGAGTCTACCTAAAGTACCAAAACTCCCCCTGATATGTTTATATCTTCATCACTATCCTCCTAAAACTATTCATGTATTTTCTAAATATTCTTCTCATTTTGTATCACAATGACATCATTACTTTCTATAACTCTTACTATCCTCTTATTGAAACATTTTTATTCTTTTATTTTTTTTGAGTATCCAAGAAATATCTCTTCATATCCACAAGATTCAAACTTCCTATGTTTATCCTTATTGAGGATAAAACACTTTATTCAGATGACTCAAAATTAATTCAACATTGGATTCTTTTCATACCATAACTTGTATAGAGTCTTCTCTTCCTTTGTACATAATAAGTCTCTATTCGATGTGTACATTGATTTCATCACTGTTTCATTCAAAAACTTTTCTAAAAGGTATTTCTCAATGAGAATTATTTTATCCATGTTGTTGATAATCTAATATATTATCTCAAATACACCATTTTTTTGTGGAGTTCTTACTACTGAAACTTGGTGCCTTATCCCATGTTTCTCAAGATAATCCTCCACTTGGCTATTTGTGAACTATATTCCATTATCTATTCAGAACAACTAGATTTTTTGACCTAGTATCATTTCAGGTTCCCTTCAATAACATATTATAAAAATGAACACTTTATACTTATGGGTGATGAATGAAACCCATGACATTCTAATGAAATCATCAATGAATATAACATAATATCTCCTCCCATCAATAGATCTTGGTGAAATAGTCCCACACACATCAATATACACCAACTCAAACAATTTTTATAACCATTTATATTTTTCCTTATATGTATTTAAAATGATATTTCCTTGTTGAAAAAAATTGAATGTATAGGTACAATCATGTAATAACTTAGGGATATCTCTAGCAGTATCACATTTCACCAGATCTTCTAAGGAAATTTGGATAAAATGAACAAGAAGTTTATTCCATAACCTGATTTTTTCTTCCTTGAACAGAAATCATATATCTTCTTCTTCACTCACAAGGTATAGATTCCCCTTAATATTCTTTACCTGCAAAAAAACTACACTGTATTTTTCCTTGATGACGCATAATTTCTTGGAAAATCTTCTGGCATGTTCTGAGTCACACAATTGACTAACACTTAGTAAGTTGTGATGTAGACATTCATTAACAAATATATTTTCATGTCTCATGTCTTTTTCCCCAATCTTGGCTTTTCCCAAGCTAATTATCTTAATTCCATCATCATTACCAAATCTTACAAAACCTTACTTGTATATAATTCCTATCACCATATACTTATTCTATATCATATTTCAATTTCATCCACTATTAGTAATCATACTCTAGCATGATTTTATTCTTTGAAATTCATCTCTGTAACCACTTCTTGTTCATATCTATTCTTTTTAATCCATGTATTTGACTGATATTCTTGGTCATGCTCAAAAGATGATGGGTCACTTTCATATTGTAATTTTGAAAATTGATTTCATGTTTCAACTCAATTGAATATTCCTTGAGTTGTTTCTTACAACCACTTTGAGTCTATTTTGGATCATTCCTTTTTATAGTTGATGTACAATATCTATCCATGTGTCCATATCATCCAAAATAGAAGTAATGACCATCAAATGATATAGTATAATATTGAGATCTTTTTGATTTCCCTTATTTCTCTTGTTCTCTTTGCTACCAGTTAGATATGGAACAAACATTTTATGGTTGTCCCATTTTTTCACAGTAATAACATCTAATGAGGGTGAATTATTGTGTGTCACTATTGAACCACTAGTTATCTCTTGAGATATATAGATATTCTATTTATGATTATTACCCAAATCAATCTTTAATTGTTCTGGTTATAATATCTATAATTATGGTTTTTTCTTCAACCTTGAGCTTTTAATAAATGAATTTTTCTAAGGTTTCAGGCTGTTAAGATTTAATCTTTTCAATTTCAGCCTCCAGCATGGACTTCTATTTTTCCTACTGTTTCATATATAGTTTGGAATCATTAACCACACTATTGGATTTATTTTTTTATCTCAAAATGTATATCTCTCCAAGTTCATCTTCTAATTCAATCTAGAGGTCAACTATTCCATTGACTTCTCCTTCTTCATTATTGCTTTCTTCCCTTGTTTGGAAAATTCTAAAAACTTCAACCATTGCATTTTCTTCTAGATCCTTATAGTCCTCTAACTCTTCTAACTCATATTCTTCTGAATTGTCATATTCTTTTGAAATCGGATTCTTCATTTTGAATAAATTCCTCTTGGTTCTTATCATACCTTTCACATTAACTGAATACTTCTTCCTAATAATTTCATCACTCATCTTCTTGAAACTTCTTATGACACATTTCTGAATGATTTCAAATTTTTACACATTAAATCATGCAAGTGAAAGTTTCCCTTTGAAATTTCCTCTTTCTCTTTACAGATTTAAGGATAGGAATGACATGACCTCATCTACATTGTATTCCTCCTAAATATATTCAATACTGAGATTCTTCATGGAATTTAATGCCACTTCTTTGGACTTCACCTTTTTCATAGCATCATTATTATCATTTATCATCTAGTATGAAATAATAATATTGTGTAAGCTATCCAATGTAAAATCCTTTGTATCTTTGTCTTCCAATACAAAAACTTTAGAACTGAACTAAGTTGTAAGTTTTCTCTAGATGCACTTAACAATTTTTACATCTTCAATAATTTATTCTAGACCATGAATGTATTCCACAACAAAATTCACCCAATTAAAGAATGAATTAATAGACTCATTATGGTGAATTCTTATATCCTCAAACATGTTTCATCAAACCTGAAACTTTGTTTCTCTAAATTTTGATTCCCCCCATAAATATTTAGAAACTTTTCCCATATAGCATGTGATGAATTACATTACATCTCCTTCATATAGATTTCATTCGATAGGGATCCCCTTAAAGCATTGATTCCTTTGGAATCAATATCAAATTCTCTATGTTCTTATTCTGATAAAACATCATTGTCTATAATATAATAATTACCATTAATTTTAACTATTAAAACATCTATAACCAAATATCAAAATAATTTTTACATTTGATTCTTCCATCACTGATAATTATTTCCATCAAAGATCGAAATACCTTTTTAATTAAAAGATTTCATTTCTTTTACTGAGAGAGTACCAATGAATTTAAACCTTTCCATGTGATACCAATTGTTATCCCAACTAGGTTAAATACCATTAGATGAGGGTGAATTAGGTTATGATGGATTAAAACAATTGTCTATTTGGATATTGTTTCGTCATTAAACAAAACACTCTTCTCTCTCCTTCCTATAGAAGAGAATAAAAAGAGAATTAAAACATGAACAAGGCACAAAATTTACTTGGTTAATCCTAACAGGGTAACATCCAAGGATAATATAAAGGAAATTTTCCTATGTACTAAATCCACTAAATATAATTTCCAATAAAAGATTCTGAGTAGACTCATTTCCCCTCATGGTTTAAAACCAATAAAAATTTTAAAGATTATTACTCTCTCTACACTTAAGTGTGGTCACTTCACCTTAAGAATATTATTATATTGTTATTAATATACTCATAATTGTTTCACACATATATGAGTGTTCCATGAAGCTCTATTTTCACCTCCTAGGTAAAATCCAATTTTCTATGAACAGTTAGTATGTGGAAATTACTTTCATAAACTATTTTTAGTCACTATGTGAACAGCCTTAATCCCTTAATGAACTTACTTGCACCATATAGTGTGAGTAATTCAAATAATTCCTTTTATTCATGGAATTTATTTTACTTTGTGGACAGAAGGTGCATTTCAAGCTACAATACCATGAAAATAACTTCCTTCACAAACTATCTTTGTGAGCTACCTCCTTCACAAAATTGATCCTTATCGAACCACACATCTTCATGTAATTTCTCCTTCATGAACCACTTCCTCATCTATGGACCACTTTCTCATTTTTAGACAACTTTTGGACTCATCATAATTCTTCCAATGATAATCCTCTATGATAAAATCTTCTCTTACTAATGATCTGATTAGGGGTCTTTATGTAGGAAAATAGATCTTCAAAACCCACTAATCATAATTACTGAGCACTCCTTTTAGGATCTTCCATCACCATGTAATATTTCTATTATGCGGTTTACATGGTGTGGATACCTTCATCTGAAAATGAAAATACACTTTATGGCACCCTTAAATCACTACCTTCTACTAACAACATGCCTCTTAAAAATTGATCCTACTACATAGTTCACATAGCACATAACCCTATATTATGGATTCAAATCAACTCCCTCATCCAAAAATCATCAATACCATTTTCAGTTCACATAGTTCCTCTTTGTGGTCCATGGAATCCATGCTTTGTGGTCCGCAACTCCGTGTCTTGCGGTCTGTGAACTCCATGATTTTCGGTCCATGAACTCCACATTTTGCGGTCTAGGAACTCTTTGAAATTCTTTTCTATTTTTCAAAAATTCTATGAGTAAATATTCCTTTTCAATAAAACAATTCCTGGTTTTGAGGCCTAAAATTTTGGTAAACACTGTGAAATTTCACCACCTTCAAAACATCTATTTCGACAGTAACAATGAAGGAAAGTTGTTAGTTGTCTTTTTAAACAAACAATAACAACCCAAAAACACTAAAATGAAACCTTGAGGGATTTTTCCAACATTTACATGTTAATTATACTTTTAAAACCAATCATAAATTATGGGTATGAAAAATGAATTACATTACGATCATGGAGACGGTAGGTTGTACATACGCATGAGTAATGTTTCCATTTTTCAATGAGCATTATGTAAAGGTGGTAAGTAATATTTTATCATTACATAATTATCATGATATCATTAATATAATTTTATTTCTTTAAATATACTTATATATATCATCCATGTAGTGTGGTGATGAAAATAGAGTCACATCGCTCTGTGAAGGTGGTAGTATACATGTACACGAACGATGTTATCATCTTTAAGTGTAAAAAATAAAATGATATATTATCTTTTCAGAATTATAAATATGTAAATAATATAATAATTATTTCATTTATATCACATATAATACTTAACATTATTCCATATCACCTTCCATGTAAATAGTTAGTGAAAGACAAATCATATCGTTGTGCAGGGCAGTAGTTCGCGGTACACACGAGCGACGTTATTGTATCTCCTATGGAATGGAAGGTAAATATATATATATATATATATGATATAATTAATAAATAGGTATAAATATGTTATAAATATCATATATTTACTTTAGATCCATCATCATTCCAAACCTTGAGAGGTGGAAATTGAAAAATGAATGACATCGATTCACAAGGTGAGAGCCCACCATACAAACAAATGGTGATTCTGTGACCCATTTGATGGAAATCAAGATGATTTTGGTCATTAACTTATTATAAAAATATCCCATTATATTTAATATAATAAGGTTCTTATATAAGTATGGTTTAATAAAAATTTAAATAGGTGGAGAAATAAATAAAATAAAAAGTCTTATTGAAGAATGTTGCCTCTTCTTCGAGTATCTCCCTTAGGTTAGCACTAAATCCTTCCTAGGTTGTATTTATGACCAAAATAAGTATTCTAATATTAGGGAATAAAATTTTTAAATTGATTTGGTTAGGCATTTTCTAAACCTAATTTTTTTCAACATGTGAATAAGATAAGAGATTGAGTTCCCTTTTATACTTTATGAGGAGTTTCATTCTTGTAAATACTCAAAATTATTCACTATTGGGAGGTATCCCTTACATCATGTGCCTTAAAAATAGATAAATAATGGAGTAAAGGGTTTATTTGTTCAATACAAACCTCAAAAAAATAAAAAAAAAATACATTTTTATTATGTTATTCCTTAGTCTTTAATTTTACTCAATTTTACTCTTTTTGTTTTTACCACGGTAACTTGTATCATTTTATTTACCTAGGTAATTTATCTATTAATAATACAATTAAAATGATATTTATTAGATAATTTATACCTAATTATTCTTAATATGAAATAAAATTTATTGAGTAAATTCATATGTGTGTGTAAAATTAGTTTTAATACAAATGCATGTAATGCGCAAAACTCAGTTTTAACCTTAATTACAGTAATTAATTTTAACTATTTTCACTAATCATTAGGGTAAAAAATTAAGTCTAAATTGTTAGGTAATATAAATTACTCTAATTAAAAATATAGAATCCATTTTTATAAATTCAACTCACATAAGTGGAAGAATTTAATTTAAAACTAATCTCGCATATGTGACGAGAAATCGAGTTTTTAAAGTGGAAATGTTCAAAAGTATACAATGTTTTTAGATCAAAATTCAATATGAAAATTATAATAATGACATAAATTTTATTAATTGATATAAAATTTAACTAATTTAACTTTAAAACCAATTAAAAATACAATTTAAAATTATAAATTATTTAAATTAAAAGGCAGATTTCAATTAAAATTCAATATTTTTCACTATTCATTAAAAAAATGAAACTTTTCAAAAAAATCCTGAAAATTTAACCGAATATAATTTTGATAGTATTATTTGAAATATTATGTTTATTTTTTCAAATAAATTTTCTAAAATGGGTAAAACATAATATAAAATTATTTGTGCAAAGCACGACTAAACCGTATTTTAGAAAAAATATAGTTTTGCAGAAAATATTTCTTTTTATTTTAAATTATACACATTTTATTACAAATAAATATATAACTAATAAATGTGTGAAAATATATATATTTTCATAAGTTATTTAATGATATTCATGCCCTCCAATTTAACGGCTAGGTTATAAGTATTATATTAAATAATAATATTTTAATAATATGTTGTTGTTCGGTAAAATTAGGTCTTATGTGTAATGAAATCTATCAAAAATACCTTGTTCCATGTAACACAAGATAAAATTAGTGTTGGGTGTAATTCAAGCTATTTAAGAGATCTAATTTATTTAAAAATAAATATATCATAAGGTCTTGGGGTGTTATATTCCCTTGTATACTTGGTGTTTCATGTCATGCACGCAATCAAATAAAATTTCCTTGTTTTAGAATTTCAGGGTGCTACAATTATGCTTGATTTTGTTATAAAAACATGTTATACTTAATAATATATTTTCTTATGAAACCGTTTTTCATCTCGCCTTGCCGATTTAATTTTAAATTAAATTCTACCACTTCAGTGAATTGAATTTTGGTAAAATAGATTTAATAATTTTAATCATCATAATTTATATAATTTAATAGGTTCAACTTAACTTTTGGTCATTATTAATAGTATCAGTAGTAAATATTTTTCATCTAGTTAAAAGAGGTAAAGTTGGGTTAAAACCATGGGGTAAAGATTTAAAATCTCTCTGACGCTTTCCTTTATCCTATTGTATGGGTGTTTTTTAACAAAATATATGTTTAAGAAGTTAAATAATGTATTTTAAAACATCGTTTTGAATTTTAAAACCCAATATTGACTTTTTTTAAGATAAGTGATATTTTATACAAATTAAAAATTATTTTTGGTTCTTTTAATTTAATAGAATGGTTAGAAGATTTCATTTAGTTTTCTCTTGATCCAAAAGTCTAAAAACCTTAATTTTCATATTATTTAACCAAAAAAATTATGGAAACCAATTTCTAAATTTATTTCAATTCAAAATAATCTTTACACCTAAAACATGTATTTTCATAAAGGTTGTTTTTCAAGTGATTTGTGTTCTTATTTTAAAAGTAATTTATTCCACCTATAGAAATTGAATGTGATATAATTTATTCCAAATTTTAAATCATTTTTTAAAAATTATTTTATAAGTATTATTTTATTTTTTGTCGTATAATTAAGTTATCATGGTAAAAAAGTTAAGTTATCATGGTTAAGGTTAAAATGAGTTTAAAGTGGTTTAACTAAGAGATAAAGCTTAACTTGTATCCAAAAATTTCTCAAATATGATTGGTTGAGTTTATTTATATCTTATAACATATTATCTTATAATTTTTTGTCACAACACTCTCTCCACAATGTGTACCCCTCTTGGGCTGGCAATGTGAGAAAGGAGATAGTGACCCCTGAGTCCCACCTCCAATAGGCCCCGGGTTGGCGACTAGCACTAAGGGTATAATAAACGCACAAAACAGAAGGCATTACCCTCTAAGAGAACACATGCAAAAGAGAGAGATAAGACATACACCAACCAACTCCAACTTATATTTCAATATAAAATAAATCCCAATTAGACATATGTAATGTCTTTTAAAAACTACTACAACTGAAATGGAAAGGTTCAAGTACCAAAATAAAGTAAAAATGGAAATGACCATTAAGCTCTAATAGCTCCTCATACCCCAAGCTAGTAGTAACCAACATTATCTCCAACCTACTCCAAGTGACTTGAAAATAATTTTTATATATACATAGGGTGATTATAAAAGTATACTCAATGGGATCCTCCTCATATCCTCTCGTGCAAAAGTAAATAATGGATTCTAAAGCACAGTGAAAAACAAGTGAAACTAACCAGTCAGCTAAACAGGTATACTAAGTTCCTATCCTCACTATGGATACTCTCACTAATTATCACATACAATATTATATAATATAATAAAAAATATCAAGGGTAACCCACTACCACTTCTCTAGTGGTTTGCTGCTTTTCACCAATATCGCACATCCAAAGAATCTCTCTCCAAAAAGGCTTGACCGCAGACACATGGGCGAAGCACCAAAACATGCACCTCGTGCAACACAACCACTACCTCCATTTAAACAAAGTGACCAGGTAGTTTTCAAGATCCACCACATCTCGCATAATGTGTATCGTATGTCCGACATTATACCTCAAGCCATTGTAGTCCATACACTGAGTAAGGATCCTCAATCCATCACAGCCTATACATGTTACACCTATAGTAGTCCATAGAGATCTATATCCAAAATATATGTGTGTGAATAACTACAAGACATTACATCCCTCTACACACATATATGGGGAAAACTAACCAATTTTCCTACCAACACAAGTAACTATCAAGAGAAGAGACCAAGGACAAAGGGGGTAGTTGGCCATCCATCCTCTCATCAAAATGTTGGGGAAAACACCCCCTCTCCTAGGGCTCAGAATACCCGAGGTGTCAGTTTCCCTAACAGATAGGGTGGAGTAGCGTATAGAAACACAGAAAAGTATAAAATATATTATATCTCATAACCACACTATGGGCATAAGCTAGTCTTATACTCAAATGCAGCTAACGTCGCTCAGACTCTCGGTTACCACTGCTAAGACTAGGTATCCTATAAGCACAAAACCATTTAAAGAGCTACATTAGATTACTTTATCCCTTTTTATCATTTTCACTTTATATTAATTAATTAATTAAACATTAATTAACCATTATCAATTACACATCATATTTCATTAGCATCACATCCAAAGTACATTGTTCCTTTAAATTGAATCCTTAGCATTGCGTCCTAGAAAGCTCCAACCCCATGGGTTAACATCATTTATTCAATCATTTATTAACAGCATTACCACTTTCCCATATTCTCGGGCATTCTAGAAAAAAAATTAATCTACCAAACTTGAGGGCCTCAACACGGTGAGTAGATGGACTACCCGTCAAGTCTTTTCTACCTATAGCATGAACGTTGACTCATCCTCCCTCGAGAAGTTAAACACGAAAATCATGTGGTGTACCCTGCACACCTTCACCCCTTTTGGAAGGATGGTAAGCAAGACCAACTGCCTTGAGTAGTGGGGAAAGTAAAGCAGATAAAAAACCAATAAGATTCAGCAAGAATCTGATCATTCATATACAAATTGTTTCATCGTCTTTAGTTTCCTCCCTGACACCCACATGCATAAACCAATGCATCTCACCACTCTAGGAATCAACTAATGCCCCAACCAATGGGCCTCCCTGCCCCCACATATTACAATAGCCATCCAGGCTCAAATAAAAACACAAGAAGTAGGAAATAAACATCATATCAATGGGGCTCTTGGACCTTAAGAAAGGCATTCAGCCTTCATACATAATAAGCACTCATGGCTCCATAGCACAAGGAACTCAGCCTTATAAGCAAGAGGGTAACATAGAACCCTACTAGGCATTATCTTTTATCAAATAGTTCGTTCTTTAATCCATCTGGAATTAACTGATTTATTTTTAGAAGGTTCCAACTATAGGCAACTCAAATAGTAAGCTATCATAGCTATCAAAAATTAATTAAACATGATCACTACATAAATTTGATTATCATCAATTTACAATATAAATAACCAGATTTATTTATATGCCTCTTTATCTTTGAAAAATAATTTACAATTAATCCCAGTTTACTTTCTTTACCAATTTCCTTCAATAATGACATTATAAAAAGAGAAAGCATAGATATCACACTATCTAGAAAAACAATAGGCAATAACATACGATCGATACTAATTTATTTATCTGGTTTAAATATTTATTATGTTAATTTAATTGTGGTCCAGTGGAATAAAACATGATAACACTATAGTTTCATGTGAAAGAATAGAGAATTCATGAATCCCTTACCTCAAAAGGTTCTTGACATTATTTATACGAGAACGATCCATGCAACGGATTACGATCACCTCCCCCCATTATAACTGTATCCACCTTAGGACGCCGCAGAATGACCGAACCAGCCAAAATCCAAGAAAACTCTTTTATAAACATGGGTATCACATGACATAACATGGAAAGTAGAAATGAGAGAATAAAGGTCGAAGAAAACACAAGAACAAAGGTAGATTATACCTTCTATCGATGATGGATTGACACTTTCTGCTTGCACCAAAATAGGGGTGCACATGCAGCAGGAAGAAACTTCAAGGGGAAACAATCCAAGGATTATAGTTTAATCACACCACTCCTATGGGAAGACAGAAAGGTTTGAGTCTCTCGAACTAGGGAACAAGAAGGTAGAACAAGGGTGGAAGATATCTCATCCCTTTAGAAGATTTAATGGAGCAGTGGTTTAAGATATGCCAGATTTTCCATTAAAAGCGGATCATATTAAACCACATGGTTTGACCAAGTAAAGGTATACCAAGCCTTAGGAAAATTAAGATAGGATTTTGGTCTTTGAATCGGCTTTAAATACCTTATAACAAGGCCTTGAATGTGTTTTACGTCAAAGAAAACATCAAATGAGTGAAACTCTAGGAAGTTGGAAGCACTTGACACCTATCGATGGTTGGAAACAATATACACCTACCAATGATTGGAAACATTGTACACCTACCAATGGTTGGAAACTTTGTACACCTACCGATGGCTAGAAATATTGTTCACCTAATGATGGCTGGAAACACTGTACACTTATCGATGGAAGGAAACATTGTACACCAACCGACACCGACAATAAAAATGACTCACTAACGCTGATAGTACAAATGACTCACCGATGACAATAATAAAAATGACTCACCGACACTGACATTACAAATGACTCACCAACATAGACAGTACAAATGACTCACTGACGCCGACAGCAAAAATGACTCACTGATGACATTGTTCACATCTGTATCATCGATGAAACTATTAACATCTATCTCACTAATGACACTATTCACATATGTCTCACCAATGATTTTGTTCACATCTATCTCACCGATGATGTTTTTCACATATGTATCACTGATGAAATTGTTCACATCTGTCTCACTGATGACATTGTTCACATCTGTCTCATTGATGACACTATTCTCATATGTCTCACCGATGACATTGTTCACATCTATCTCACCGATGACACTGTTCACATCTATATCCCCAATGACACTATTCATATATGTCTCATCGATGACATTGTTCACATCCATCTCACTGATGATACTGTTCGCATCTGTCTCACTGATGACACTGTTCACAATACTGGAAACACTATTCACAGAACGAGAAAATTGGAAAAGTGTTGGGGATAAGTCACCTTGACCTCCTAAAACACCTCAAACACTAGATTTTATCAAGGTAATGGACTAGAGAGGTTCAGGACATTACATCAGATAACTCTCAAAACATTATCATCCTCGAGAATTCAAAACCAACCTAATAGGAAAGAGAAAAGGGGTTTGAACAACCACCCATCGAGATTCCTCTCAAAAGTGAGAAGCCACAAAAAGCAACAGAAGAAACCAATATCATAAGCATAAAAGGTATCCAATCAAAAACTAACATCGTTACATGGAAAGAGTTAAACATCAAACAAATCTGGGTACTAAGCACATATATGCGACTCATTTTCCCATGTACTCTCCTCCACACAACTATATCGCCACAAGACACAAACCAATGGAATATAACACCCACGCAACACCTTCTCCTTGCGGTCCTAGATCTCCACAGGCTGCTCCTTGAAGGTCGCATCATTGTTAACATCGATCTCACCCCAATCGATAATGTGAGATTCATAATGAAGATAATGACTGAGCTGTGATGCATGAAAAACATCTTGTATCTAGCTCATCTATGGGGGAATTTCTACTTGATACACAATGGCTCCAACATGAGCCAATACCTCAAAATTCTTAACAAACCGGGGAGACAGCTTACTCCTACGACCAAACCTTCACTGCCCATGATGGGGAGTCACCTTCAGAAACATGTGATCCCCAACATCAAACTCCAAAGGTATCCTCCTTTGATTGGTATATGATTTCTGAAAATCCTACACTGCCTTCATCATCTCAATAATCATTTAAACCATCTCTATTGTGTTCTATAACACCCCGAGATTTTATGAAAAATACTCTTTTAATTTCATTAATGTCTTGTGTTGTATGCTACACCAAGATTACCTTGTGTTATACGCAACACCGTATTATCTTGCAGTATACGCAACACTATTCTTGGATCGTGTTACACACAATTTTGATAATAGTTATTCTACGCAACATTGAGTATATATATATATTCAATGTATAAATGAAATATGGTTGGATTATGTTATACGAAACAACGAAGGATTCTTGCACAACATGCAACCCTAACTTGGCTTGCATTACACGTAAGCGTGACCTTCTGTGATAGTGTGTGTTGTACGCAATACTGAGTTTCGCTAAACAATGATATGCTATTAAAATATTATTAAAACTAGCCGTTATGAATATTAATAACCACTTTTTGAAATTTTGTAAATTTTATTTTTCAAAATGGACTTCATTTTTGGATTCAGAATATCAAAATTAGCTTAGGGTGAAATTTTGGTACTTTTTGGATAACTTTCATTTTCTGATGAATAGTGAAAATTGTTAAATTTTAATTAAAAACAACCTTTTTAATAGAAATAATTAATAGTGATAAATTATTAATTTTAGTGGTTTTAAAGTATATTTATAATATATTTTTACAATTTAATACAATGTTTGTCATTGTATGTAATTTCACATTTAAACCAGACATAAACAAATGTCAATCTTTTGATAGTTATTATCTCTTAAGAACACGCTATTTGTTTTGACGACGGGAATTAATTTTTAAATTAAGTACTGCAACTGATATGTTTTTAATTTGTTAAAATAGACATCATTTTTCAGTTCATAATATAAAATGTATCTTAGGCCTAATTTTTGGTATTTTTCTGGAAACTTTCATTTTTTGATGAATAGTGAAACCACTAAGTGGTAGTTAAAAAAAATGAATTTTTCATAAAACTTAATTTTACCACTTTTGTGAGTGGAATTTCAAAAATCCGAGAGACACGATTGATGTCAGTAAGTAAAATGTGGTTCAATGAGATGAAAATAATTTTTGGTGAATAGTAACTTTTTACTTTTTTTTACCACGGTTAAAAGTAAATAGGGTAATTAAGGGTAAAAATGATATTATTATTACCCTAACACATGTCCTAATTCTATTAGATAAGTTTAATTCGACCAAAAACAACCGTAGAAATAAAATATGACCATTTAGGCCCACATGGGTTAGATTAGGACATTTATTATTAATTTATTTAAAGAAGGGTTAAAATAGTTAAAATCAAAGTTTAATAAGTATATAATTTTTAATATAGGGTTATACATAAGATAAATTTGACTATAAATATTCATTAGAAAGCTAAAAATATTTCCTACATAATGGTATTTTATTTGTAATTTTTAGACATTAAATAATTTAATTTATTTATGACACAAATATGATGTAGTAATTATCTTATTAATGCAATATTGACATAATTAATGTTATAAATACCAAAATAAAAGTAATTTTATACTTTTTATGAATTACACTAATTTTCTAGGTTACTATGACATGTTATTATTGATATAATTAACATTTTTCGAACTAATCAGTCTGTTATGATTTTCACAAAAATCAATAACTAAATAGTGTCAAAATTGACATAAAATAGTTTTTAAAAAAAATATTATATTATTAATTATTATTTTATTCCTAAAAATCTAAGTATCGGCAAAATAACTTATATAAGGTTATATATATTAATAATAAACAACTTGGGGTTCGTTTGGCTTGTTATAGTAAGTTTATTAACCTTATAGTGTAAGAACACAAAAAGACACGGTAAAAGTAAAATTATCTAACTTAAAGTTAAATATAAATGATAAGGTTAAAATAGGAACCTTAACTTGCCTAAATTATATTTGATGAGAGTATTTCGACCCATCCCCACCTTAGCTTCAAAATAAATCAATTTGGAGTTATTTAAAACCAAATTTGGCTTTATAATAAAATAATATTTTTAGTTATTCCAAAGGTGCCCCTCTCCTCCCTTATAAAAGGGCACCTCCTCCCTCTCTTCCTCACACCACTTTGAGCCTTCAAGCTCGGCCAACCCCTGCCAAATTCTCTTATCCACTTTCCTAGAAACATCTTAGAGGTTATGGTCTTCCTCAAAGACCAATTTTAGTGCCCTAAAAAGAGATTTCAAAGAGGCGCTTCAAAGAAGAGGTAATGTCCGTTACCAATTCTTTCAACTTTATTTCTTCTTCCACTTCTTCTTATTAGGTTGTTTCATTATGAAGTAATAACATCAGTATCAATAATATATGGATATGTTATTATAAGTATGAAACAACTTTATTTCACCATCTATCCATCCTACGGAAAACGAAATCACCGCACGTGCGTACGTACGGAATACCGTCTCCACGTCGTAGTGTAATCTATTTTCTACCACCACCTTACTTGGATGGGTATAATGGTGTAAATAATAATTATATATGATTATTGTAAAGTGATATTGATTCTAAAATAGTATAAATACACTCCAATACAATTCCACGATCATGATAATGATATCATCGCTCGTGCGTACGTACGGACTACCGTCTCCACGACGCGATGGGATTAATTCTCCACGTTATCCATTCATGAATGATTATAAAGTATATATAATAAGTAATCATGAAATATATGACATAATAATGATATTGGATTTATGTGTATATATATGTATGACATCTACTTAATTCCATTCAACTCAATAAGGAAAAGAAAACAGCGTTCATGCATACGTACGGTCTACCGTCTCCTTGAACGGTGTATTTCTTTCCATTTACTGATCTATTATATATATATATATATATATATATTATGAATATATATTATATATAAATAATTTTTTATATTCTGTAATTAATTAATCATGATCTAAGTAATCATATGAATAATTACAAGTCAAAACATGGACGACAAATGAAACGATTTTACCCAAAACGCTCTTTAACATGGAATTTACAAAAGAACGGGTAATATAAAGCCATAAGTGAACCATATATGATATCATAACAATTATTATGATTCTGGAATAAGTCAATGACATTATTTAAATCATTATACAGGAGTTTCGGACACTTACGAAGCAAATCGGACCTAAGGTGAGGGAAAATATCACAATCTCATTTTTATCCGAGATTGTTTATACTTTGGTATTTACTTGGGTGTATTTTATCATCCACATCCATGTTTCCTCAATATGTAATATTATTTCCATCCACATACAATTTTTTAAGTCCTATTTTACCCTTCGGTGAGTTTTTAGTAAAAGATATTAAATAAATATTTTGAAGTTTTTCATACGAGGTACTTTTAGACTTTTCCGACAAAAGTACGAGAAGAATGTTTTTTTAACGTATACGGCATGAAAGGATTTTTACGGTTTTATAAAGCCTTATTTTTATGAAGATTCCTCCAAAAGATTTCATGACTATTTTAAACAAAATTCTATTCTTTTAAAATTGCATGGAATTTTGTGAAAAGAAAATGATTTTGAAGAAGAAAGGATATTTTCCTCAAGAATTCATTTCAAGTGTTTTATCAAAACCATTTTTTATCTAAGATAACATTATTTCATATGTGTATGTTTCAAGTATAATGTCTCTATGATTTACATGGTCTCACTTTTCTTATTATGAAATGATATCAATTTATTTTATATGGATTATGTGATGATGGGATGATGTTTATGAAACCCATTTTATTTATTGGGTTTTTATGAATGATGTATGTTTATTTTGTGGCACAAGTAAGAATGATTTAATTATGAGATGGGTGGGGCCTATATCTCCCTCCAATGCATTGGGTAAAGATTTATATCTCATTAGATATACATGGCTGGAACGGCAGGTTAAACCAGTTCAGTAAAACAGGACTGAAACGAGGAGTGAACTCGATTCAGAAAGGGACTTTGTCCACTAAGATGGTCTTGGCAGCAATTCCTTGGCTACTATGGAAATCATTAAATGTTCTTAATGGATTCCAAAATTACATGTTTTATTCCCATGCTATTTTATCATGATTTATGTTCCATTATGATCTATTCCTTATGTACTTCCATGTTTTATGTCGTTGCTCAAGATTTTTAATGTTCATGTTTTTTTTAAGTTCAAATGTATATGGTGTGTTTTATTTTATCCATGCTTACCCTTACTGAGCATTTGAGCTCACCCTTTTTATGTTTTCTTTTCCCCCAGGATTAAAAGAAATATTTTAGGTAAGGAAACAAAAATGGGAAGATCTTTATGGGATATGTTGAAGATCTTTCACCACGATTAGAAGATTACGTTCCAAGTTTCCAAAGACACTAAACTATTACGGTCCTTGTGTGTCTGTTTTTGTTATGTACTAAGTATTCCGCAAAAGTAATGTATTATCTATGTACGTCAAGCTTCGGGTCTCTACAGTTGGTATCAGAGGAAAGGTTTAGTCAACCTTTGGAAACTAGGATGCGAGAACTTTAGTGAGATCCCTAGAGATATTTATAAGGTATGTCTAGGGATGTCCCTAAGGTTAAGTATACTTTATAGTCCTAGAATGTTGCTAACCATCTTAGAATTAAACCTAAGATTTTAGATATTGAAGTTACTCCCCCTTTATTATATTGTTTTCCCTAGTGTGATTTTTACCTCTCACACTATTCTTTTTGGGTTTTAGACGATGGCTGGAACTAGAAGGAACCGTGTTGATCAATGTAATGGACAATGCAATGATTGTCCTTCTGAACAAACAAATGTTATGGGAGATGGAGTGAAAAATCTTATTATTATACTTACACAAGCTATGAATCATTCTGGACTACCAAATGAGCAGAGAAGGGAACAATATTCTATTGAGTACTTCATGAGGCAACGTCCACCTTCTTTCAGTGGGTCTTCTGATCCACTTGTTACTGAACAATGGATTAGTACTAATGAAAAGATATTTTCAGTTCTTCAATGTTCTGAACATGATAAAGTCATCTTAGCATTTTATCGTTTGGAAGGTGGTGTTGATCAATGGTGTAATCTTATCAAGAATACGAGGCCAAGAGATGAAATTGAGTCCATGGAATGGGACGAGTTGAAGAACTTATTTTTCAATAAGTACTTCCCTCGTATTCTTCGAACAAAGATGGAGAAGGATTTTCTTGAACTAAAGTAAAAGGATGATGAATCTGTTGGTATATACGAAGCGAATTTTACAAGGCTTGCAAGGTATGCATCTAGATTTATCATCCAACCTGAAAGTAAAGTTGATCGATTCTTCAGTGGCTTAAAACCAAATCTTCGAAGGGTATTAGCTATAAGAGACTTTAGTAGCTATGAAGAAATTGTGCGTTGTTCTATCAAGGTATAAATGGAAGTTGGTGTTACTTATCCATCTCATAGTTTTGACAAGAAACGAAATATGGAGTTCAAGGAGAAATCTCATAATAATGGTGAAAAGAAGATTAATGTTTCCTTATTCTCAAAGTGTGGAAAGAAGCATGGTGGAGATTGTCTTAAAGGGACTAGAAAATGTTTTAAGTGTGGAAAAGAAGGTCATCGAGCAGCTGAGTGTCGAAGTAATGGAAAAAGGGTTTCTAATGATGTGAATAAAGAAAAGACTGTAGAGAACGCACCACCAACACTTCAATGCTTCAAGTGCAAGGAAATGGGGCATTATGCTAATAAATGCCCTAATCCAAGGGTTAGTGATGATCGACATGAGCAACCACTTAAGGCAAAGGACAAAGGGAAGTCACATGTGATCACTATTGGCGATGTTGAATATGACAATGATGTGGTGGAATGATTAAGTGTTTATGTAATGGGATTCCAAAATAATGTTGTATATAGTATCGTGGAATATTGGAATATTTATGTATTGGTCTATTGTGGTTTTCAATGGTACCGGTAACCATAGAATATGATTGAGATATTTTTGGAAAAAATATGATATGTGCATAATGAAAGAAAAATGAGAAAATGAAATGTTTGACCGTATTCATGAGCTCGTGACTGATATAAGGAGAAGGTTATATCATGTTTTGAGTATATAGAATTTTTGGATTTTGGTATGTGGAAAGAGTTAACTTTTGACTGCATTCATGTTTTCACTATGGTTAAATTAATGGGTATTCATTATTTAAGAGAATACATGATTAAGGTATTCACATGTTTATAATTTGACCAACAAGATATATCTTATGATATATGGGGATAAATGATGGCATTCACGTGATTGTTATGTGACATTTCAAGTAATCATTTTCTTTATACTATGATCTTGGACTGAAGTATTTTAGATAAGCCTAAAGATTGGAATGGATTATGTTGGACATAAGTTAGGATAGAAATTTTTTTTGATATTATTGATGGGATGTTATAGTAATATAGCTTTAGAAAAAGGACAACCTGTAGGTCGGGCGACAGCCCATCGCGTCGGACAAGGCTGTGGGAATCGAACCCACAACCGAAGTGAGACTGGCCTTTATCGCCTAGCAATGGCCTACAGGAAGTCCTTGGTTAGTAGAAACTAGTTTTATTTTATTACGCGGTATGATATATGAAGTATAAGTTCATTTTTGGAATCATATACGATTAACCTCACCATAGATGGACTTATGTATATTTGATGACTTTTGCTAACCTTTTGTTTGAAACAGATGGAATGACCCATCATTCTATCACATGATCTATTAACACTTCATGAATAACAAATTCAACTTCATTTCTTTAAGAGATGAAGTGGAAATTGTTCAAAGCACAAACAACAGTGAAATTGTACCAAAATCATGTAAGTATTTCTTTTAATTCACCAACTTTAGGGAAATGATCTTGAAAACCAAAAATGTTGTCCTAGTGCCCTTATATCTGATTAATCAGATGGTACCTTAGATCATCGCAAATCTATGGCTTTGTGATTGTTAGCTATTTCATAGTCATGTTCTCTACCACTCTCCATCAGAACTTGATGGTTAGATTTTTCTTCCATATCCATATTTTCACCTATGTTCTCCTACGTGGAAACCCAGTGATGAGTTAATTTGGGTAACCGTTACATTTCATACTTTAGTTTTTAAAGCCAAGTTTGGGTATTCCTTTTTACAATGTGGGTTTCTATTAAACAAACTTTCGAGTAGTAAACCATTTATAACCCCGACGAATTTCGAGGGCGAAATTCATTTTAAGGGGGCTAGAATGTAATACCCCGAGATTTTATGAAAAATATTCTTTTAATTTCATTAATGTCTTGTGCTGTATGCTACACCAAGATTACCTTGTGTTATACGCAACACCGTATTAGCTTGCAGTATATGCAACACTATTCTTGGATCGTGTTACACACAATTTTGAAAATAGTTATTCTATGCAACATTGATTATATATATATATATATTCAATGTATAAATGAAATATGGTTAGATTATGTTATACGAAACAACGAAGGATTCTTGTACAACACGGAACCCTGACTTGGCTTGCATTACACGCAAGCGCGACCTTCCGCGATAGCGTGTGTTGTACGCAATACCGAGTTTCGCTAAACAATGATATGCTATTAAAATATTATTAAAACTAGCCGTTATGAATAGTAATAACCACTTTTTGAAATTTTGTAAATTTTATTTTTCAAAATGGACTTCATTTTTGGATTTGGAATATCGAAATTATCTTAGGGTGAAATTTTGGTACTTTTCGGATAACTTTCATTTTCTGATGAATAGTGAAAATTACTAAATTTTAATTAAAAACAACCTTTTTAATTGAAATAATTAATAGTGATAAATTATTAATTTGAGTGGTTTTAAAGTATATTTAGAATATATTTTTACAATTTAATACAATGTTGGTCATTGGATGTAATTTCACATTTAAACCAGACATAAACAAATATCAATCTTTTGATAGTTATTATCTCTTAAAAACACGCTATTTGTTTTGACGACAGGAATTAATTTTTAAATTAAGTAATGCAACTGATATGTTTTGAATTTGGTAAAATAAACATCATTTTTCAGTTCATAATATCAAATATATCTTAGGCCTAATTTTTGGTATTTTTCTGGAAACTTTCATTTTTTGATGAATAGTGAAACCACTAAGTGGTAGTTAAAAAAAATGATTTTTTCATAAAACTTAATTTTACCGCTTCTGTGAGTGGAATTTCAAAAATCCTAGAGATACAGTTGATGTTAGTAAGTAAAATGTGGTTCAATGAGATGAAAATAATTTTTGGTGAATAGTAACTTTTTACTTTTTTTTACCACGGTTAAAAGTAAATAGGGTAATTAAGGGTAAAAATGATATTATTATTACCCTAACACATGTCCAAATTCTATTGGATAAGTTTAATTATACCAAAAACAACCTTAGGAATAAAATATGACCATTTAGGCCCACTTGGATTAGATTAGGACATTTATTATTAATTTATTTAAAGAAGGGTTAAAATAGTTAAAATCAAAGTTTAATAAGTATATCATTTTTAATATAGGGTTATACATAAGATAAATTTGACTATAAATATTCATTAGAAATATAAAAAGATTTCCTACATAATGGTATTTTATTTTTAATTTTTAGACATTAAATAATTTAATTTATTTATGACACAAAGATGATGCAGTAATTATCTTATTAATGAAATATTGACATAATTGATGTTATAAATACCAAAATAAATGTAATTTCAGACTTATTATGAATTAAACTAATTTTATAGGTTAATATGACATGTTATTATTGATATAATTAACTTTTTTCGAACTAATCAGTCTGTTATGATTTTTCAAAAATCAATTACTAAAGTGTCAAAATTGACATAAAATAGTTTTCAAAAAAAATATTATATTATTAATTGTTATTTTATTCCTAAAAATCTAATAATTGGACAAATGACTTAGATAAGGTTATATATATTAATAATAAACAACTTGGGGTTCGTTTGAATTGTTATAGTAAGTTTATTAACCTTATAGTGTAAGAACACAAAAAGACACGGTAAAAGTAAAATTATCTAACTTAAAGTTAAATATAAATGATAAGGTTAAAATAGGAAACTAAACATGTCTAAATTCTATTGGATGAGAGTATTTAGACCCCTCCCCGCCTTATCTTAGAAATAAATCAATTTGGATCTATTTAAAACCAAATTTGGCTTTATAATAAAATAATATTTTTAGTTATTCCAAAGGTGCCCCTCTCCTCCCTTATAAAAGGGCACCTCATCCCACTCTTCCTCACACCACTTTGAGCCTTCACGCTCGGAAAACCCCAGCCAAATTCTCTTCTCCACTTCCCTAGGAACATCCTAGAGGTTCTGGTCTTCCTCAAAGACCAATTTTAGTGCCCTAAAAGGAGATTTCAAAGAGGTGCTTCAAAGAAGAGGTAATGTCCGTTACCAATTCTTTCAACTTTATTTCTTCTTCCACTTCTTCGTCTTAGGTTGTTTCATTATGAAGTAATAAAATCAGTATCAATAATATACTGATATGTTATTATAATTATGAAACAACCTTATTTCACCATCTATCCACCCTATGGAAAACAAAATCACCGCACGTGCGTACGTACGGAATACTGTCTCCACGCCGTGGTGTAATCTATTTTCCACCATCACCTTACTTGGATGGGTATAATGGTGTACATAATAACTATATATGATTATTTTAAAGTGATATTGATTCTGAAATAGTATAAATACACTCCAATACAATTCCACGATCATGAGAATGATATCATCGCTCGTGCGTACGTACGGACTACCGTCTCCACGACGCGATGAGATTCATTCTCCACGTTAACCATTCATGAATGATTATAAAGTATATATAATAGGTAATCATGAAATATATGACATAATAATGATACTTGATTTATGTGTATATATATTTATGTCATATACTTAATTCCATTCAACTCAATAAGGAAAAGAAAACAGCGTTCATGTGTACGTACGGTCTACCGTCTCCGTGAACGGTGTATTTCTTTCCATTTACTGATCTATTATATATATATATATATATTATGAATATATATTATATATAAATCATGTTTTATATTCTGGAATTAGGTAATCATGATCTAAGTAATCATATGAATAATTACAAGTCAAAACACGGACGACAAATGAAACTATTTTACCCAAAACGCTCTTTAACATGGAATTTAGAAAAGAACGGGTAATATAAAGCCATAAGTGAACCATATATGATATCATAACAATGAGTATGATTCTGGAATAAGTCAATAACATTATTTAAATTATTATACAGGAGGTTCGGACACTTACGAAGCAAATCGGACCTAAGGTAAGGGAAAATATCACAATCTCATTTTTATCCGAGATTGTTTATACTTTGGTATTTACTGGGGTGTATTTTATCATCCACATCCATGTTTCCTCAATATGTAATATTATTTCCATCCACATACAATTGTTTAAATCCTATTTTACCCTTCGGTGATTTTTTAGTAAAAGATATTAAAGGAATATTTTGACGTTTTTCGTATGAGGTACTTTTTGACTTTTCCGAAAAAAGTACGAGAAGAATGTTTTTTTAACGTATACGACATGAAAGGATTTTTACGGTTTTATAAAGCCTTATTTTTATGAAGCTTCCTCCAAAATATTTCATGACTATTTTAAACAAAATTCTATTCTTTTAAAATTGCATGGAATTTTGTGAAAAGAAAATGATTTTGAAGAAGAAAGGATATTTTCCTCAAGAATTCATTTCAAGTGTTTTATCAAAACCATTTTTCATCTAAGATAAAATTATTTCATATGTGTATGTTTCAATTATAATGTCTCTATGATTTACATGGTTTCACTTTTATTATTATGAAATGATATCAATTTCTTTTATATGGATTATGTGATGATGGGATGATGTTTATGAAACCCATTTTATTTATTGGGTTTTTATGAATGATGTATGTTTATTTTTGTGGCACAAGTAATAATGATTTCATTATGAGATGGGTGGGACCTATATCTCCCTCAAATGCATTGGGTAAAGATTTATATCTCATGAGATAGACATGGCCAGAACGGCAGGTTAAACTGGTTTAGTAAAACAGGACTGAAATGAGGAGTGAACTCAATTCAGAAAGGGACTTTGTCCACTAAGATGGTCTTGGAAGCAATGCCTTGGCTATTATGGAAATCATTACATGTTCTTATTGGATTCCACAATTACATGTTTTATTCCCATTCTATTTTATCATGATTTATGTTCCTTATGATCTATGTCTTATGTACTTCCTTGTTTTATGTCGTTGCTCAAGATTTTTAATGTTCATTTTTTTTAAGTTCAAATGTATATGGTGTGTTTTATTTTATCCATGCTTACCCTTACTGAGCATTTGAGCTCACCCTTTTTATGTTTTATTTTACCCCAGGATTAAAAGAAATATTTTAGGTAAGGAAACAAAAATGGTAAGATCTTTATGGGAGATGTTAAAGATCTTTCACCACGATTAGAAGATTACATTCCAAGTTTCCAAAGACACTAAACTATTACGGTCCTTGTGTGTCTGTTTTTGTTATGTACTAAGTATTACGCAAAAGTAATGTATTATCTATGTATGTCAAGCTTCAGGTCTCTACATATTCTGTACTAATTCCAATGTGATAATTGCTGACTCTCCAACCCCAGTACAACACAATGATGAACAGAAGTTCAGCCATACAAGGCTTCAAATGGAACCATACCGATCATTGAGTGAAAACTATTTTTGTAAGAAAACTCCACCAAGGGTAAGTGCCTCATCCGTGAACCTCCAAAATCCAGGACATAAGAACACAACATGTCGTCAAGATTCTGGATGGTCTGCTCTATATGATCATCCATCTACTGATGAAAATCAGTGATAAGGCATATCTAAGAACCAAAATCATGCTAGAGACCTCTCCAAACCCTAGAGGTAAAATAAGTATATCGATCATAAATGATAATCCTAGAGACTCCATGGAGTACCACCATCTCATATAGATATAGCCTCAAAAAAACCTCCACTATGCTCGAATCCTTGATCTCTATTAAGTGGGATGATTTCCTTAAACAATCCACTACCACCCAAATAGTGTCATGGCCTCCCTGAGCTTGAGGTAAACCAGTAACAAAGTCCATTGAGATGTCCTCCCACTTCCACTGAGGAACATCTAATAGATGGAGAAAACCATTGGGGACACGGTGCTGGACCTTCACCTTCTGGCAGACCAAAAATTGAGACACAAACTCCGCAACTGCACACTTCAGCCCAAGCCATAAAAACTGACTCCTCAAGGTTCGGTACATCTTTGTCACACCAATATTCACTGCTAAAGGTGAACTATGGGACCCTGTAAGAACCGTCTCCTGCATCTCCAAAGGAATAAAAACCCTTCCCTAATATAACACTCAGTGTTTTTTTTCCTCAGACCAACCATCAGAGGCCTCTCCACAAACAACTTGGTCTCTCCAGACCTCCACCTCTAGATCCCCCAAATGGGACTCTTCCACCTGCAGCACTAGAGATGACTGCACTGTCATTTGAAAATGACAACCTATTCCCCCAACTTCTCCTATATTGAGATGTAATGCTGAAATTTCTTTCATCATTCTCCAGGAATCACCAGATTTGTGCACTGCATAACTATGTGACTTCCTAATTAGCGCATCAGCAACAATATTACCCTTTCTAGGTATATATGAAATTTTGAAGTCATATTATTATAATAACTCTATCCACTAATGTTTCCGCAAGTTCAAGTCACACTGGGAGAAAACATACCTCAGGATCTTATGATTGGTGAAAACCAAAAAATGCTTTCCAATGAGGTAATGTCTCCAAAACTTCAGAGAAAAGACACGACTGCCCACTCAAGATCATGGGTGGAATAGTTAGGTTCATGGGAACTCAATTTCCGAGACACATAAGAAACAACCAATCATTTTCGCATCAGAACACAGCCTAACCCCAGATGCGAAGCATCTTAGAAAACATCAAACTGAACTCCCTATGCCGGAAGACAAATAACCTGATCACTTACCAAATTCTTCTTCAGATACTCAAAAGTTGATTGACACTTATTAGTCCACACGATTGCCTGATCCTTCCTATTCAATGATGTTTGAGGAGTCTTGCTCACCTAAAAACACAGTTGTCTCTCCATCAGCATCGAAGAACACCACCTGTCTCTAGAAGCAATCTACAATATCCTGCATTGAATACAACCAATCCATGCAAAAGATGACGTCATATGGTTGTATCTTTAAACATTTGAATTATCCCCAAGATCGGTTCTTCCCTATCACTAGATCACAGTCTCTACATACTTCAAACAAGCCAGCTCAATCTCCAACTGGCGTAGTCAACGCCAAGGGCACTGGAAGCCTCTCTACCGCAAGTCCCAATAAGTGGGAAAGGGAAGGTGATATGAAGTAGTATGTCACTCCTGAATCAAATAAGGCATATACCCAGGTAGAAAACAAGAAAAGGGTACCTCGAACTACGTCTGGATAACCTGGAACTGGCAATGCTAAAGCATGAATCTAACCCCGACATGATCCATAGCCTCTCTGACCATGATGATAACCACCATCATGGTCATTCTCTTTTCTCTGAGGATGGTAAGAATCATGGTGTTATCCTATAATTTCCCCATATGATCTTTACTGATTCAAAGCTAGGGAAACCTGCTACTACTACCTCAGCTGGAACTACCTCAATGGAGTAACTTAGAGTGGAACACTTGGTACACGATGACCGCTCTAAAATGTCAGGCACTCTCACTGCTAATGAATTCATCCTCCAAAAGAAAAACAAGCACCTGATCCCTTGGCATAGGCCTTAGAGACACCACCCCTAGAGAAATGAGATGATAAGGGCTAAGACCTACCCCCATCCAAATAGAAACCCTTCTACCCTAAAAACCAAGAACCCTGGACCATAGTTCTACTTCATGAGGAATCTTGAAGACTCCCCTCTCATGAAGATATGGTTTTGGATAATGTCATCTCGATGACCTCTACCCTATCCAACACCTAAAGATATGTCTTCAACATAAACAGAGTGACCTGACACTGAATCTTTGGATGCAAATCCTCCTCAAAATGCCTCTCACTGGCCTCCTCATCTGGAAATAGGTCTGAATCATATCATAAAAGGTTCCTGAAACATATTCCAAACTATTTCACACTAAAGCTCCGCTATTAAAGGGTAAAAAAATCCTGGAGACTAGATTCCTTCACTGTCGAAGAAAGAAACTTGATTCTAAACTTGTCTCGGAACTCCTCCCATGATATCTTCAACTCTTCGCAATCCCTGAGGAACAAGAACCATCACAACTTCGCTTCCCCACACAGCATCGTCACAACCAAAGACACCCAGTGCTCCTTCAGAGCATGGATCGAATCGAGATGTAACATACCAAGTAAGTAATGAATAATAGATATTTTTATCTATGTCTATTAATGAATTAGATTTTGTTTTAGAGGCTTAAAATGAAAATAAATCAAATCTTAAGCATGGAATACACTAATATTTTTTAAAAGATTGTTTTACTGCCTTTTGATGGAAAACCATTTTTAAATCTATCTTTTGACAACTTTATAAGATATGTTTGTCAAAATAAACTTATTATTTATGATTGGGACATAAAAATTTACTTTTTGTGAATTTTTGGTATTTTTCTGACAATGTTCATTTTTTAATGAATAGTGAAAAATACTGCATTTTACATCAAAACTGCTTTTTCATTTAATTTAATTATATGGTTAGATTATCTTTTTAATTGGTCTTAAAGTTTAATATAAATATATTTTTACCATTTAATACAATGGTGGTCATTAGGATTAATTTCACTTTGTAATTGGTCATAAACTAATGCCAAACTTTTCATAGATATTGTTTCAAAAAAAACCCGCTATTTGTTTTGACAACGGGAAGTTTTTTTAAAATTAATTATTGCAATTTATGTTTTTGGAATTTGGTAAAATGGATTACATATTTGGAATCATAAGGTCCAAATTATGTAATTAAGACTCTTTTTTTTTTGGACATTATGAATAGTAACGAGGGTAATTATCTTTAATTATCTTGATTAATGAGTAATCGGGTAGTTAAGGATAATAAAATAATATCATAATAATAAAAAAATGACACCAAAATGTGTCCTAATTCTAATGGTTGTATCATGGCCGACCATGGGATGTCTTGTGCCAAACTTGGGGACCCCATGGAATCACTTTGGTGAGAAAGTGACTTTTTGTCTTTTTATTTTTAAAGAATGTTAAATGTGACAAAGAATGTATCACCTAAGTAAAATATTTTTAATTTTGTCCACATAAATGATCTTTTGGACTATAAATATTCATTAGAAATATAAAAAGATTTCCTACATCATGATATTTTTTTATAATTTTTAGACATTAAATTTATTAAATTATTTATGACATCATGATGATGCAGCGATTACCTCATTAATAAAGGATTTAAATAAAATGGAAAGATAATGTAAAATATAAGACCTACACATGTCCAAAGCCTATTGGGTGGGTATATTTCGAACCCTTATCACCTTAGCCTCTAATTATATCAATGTGGGACCTTTAAAATCCGAAACCCATTTGAAAATAAAGTAACATTTCTTTACTTTCCAAGAGTTCCCCTCCTCTCCTCTTATAAAAGGCCCCCACCTCTACCTTCTTACCCACACTTACAAAGCCTTTGGCTCGGCCAAAACCTACTCATTTTGTCTATAAAATTCCCTATCTTACTCCTTGAAGCCTCACTTTGGGCAGAAGTCTTCCCAAGGAAGCCTTTGAGCTCAAACCAAAGGGAGTTACCCGATTTTAAGGTAATGTCTTCACTTGGGTCCTTTTGTTTTATTTTGCTTCTCCAACCCCATAAACTCTTTTTATTCATTTATTTTGTAACAAATCCAGTATCTTCAATATATTAGGATGTTGTTATAAGAAGTATTCGAGCAACACTTACACACACCTACATCTAATGGTTAAAGGACATACTGTTTCCGTGGATGGTGAATTTATGCCTCCCGAAACGATGATTGTTCAACATTCTCTTAACACCTTCAAAGGTGTCCATTAAGATGTCACTATATTTATATATGATATATAATATTTTTATGTTTTCCTTAAGCTTCTGTATTTTTCATTTTGTGCATACCTTTATGGTTTCCATTATGGGTAAACGCGATATCTTCATTTGGACTACCGCCCCCTCAAAGTGATTTGATTCGTTAAATACCATATATGGGACGTATAAAGGATGGAACTATGATATTATATATGATATTATACTGGAATTATAATATACCTTTATATCATTATGATTCCATTCTATAAAATATGAAGTAGAAATGAAAGTAGCGTTCATGCGTACGTACGGCTTACCGTCTCCATGAACGGTGCATTTCATTTCTTACCTCTAAATGATTATTTAATATTATAAATTCATGTATATACTGGATATGTATGATATATAAATCATGATTATAATTCTGGATATAATGGATACATGAACAACTTGTAATTATAAAGGGTTTATTTTTGACTCAAGTACCAATGATCGTTAAAACGAACGTTATTAACTTAAATAATTACATAGTGTTCATGACATGGAAATAAGTGATATAAAAGGAATAATGAACTTGAAAAAGGTTCTTAAACAAGTAGAAATTAACTCAAGTTTATTATTCAGGTTATTAAATAACGATCGAGTCAAGTCGGACCCGAGGTATGGGACTTCGTCTCAATCTCCTTTCATTGAGGCATATTTTGTTTTATACACAACCTTCTTTTATATGGTGTATAAACCCCTTTGACTTTTACGTTTATTCAAAAGGAATCTTTTTTATACGAAGCGTTTACTAAATGAAAAAAGGGAATTTTTTTGTCGTACGTATGCGGCGACAATGACTTCTCCACCGTCATGACCATTATTTGAGTTTATGCTTCCTCTACAAGCCATACCTTTTTTTAAAAGAAAAATAAATACCATGTTTTACTTTTCTTTTATTTTGGTATTGAAAATGGTTTTCATAATGTTTTTATATCAATGTGTTGTATTGATATCTTGTGATTGAAAGGTGGAAATGTTATGTTTCCTTTATGCATGTTTTATGTGATACGATTATGTTGAGGTTCTTGGGCATTATTATGAAGACGGGTGGTTCTGTGATAAACTAAGGGCGGGTGAGCCTGATATAGCTCTCCAATGAATTGGGTAACGTGAAGGAGTGAAACATTAAGGTATCTCCGAAGAGATTTAGGGAATATAATGTTATGGGTATTCCAAACGTAACCAAGAGGGTTACTCCCTGCGTAAGAATGTTATGAATGCCTCAAATTACCTTTATGTCTTATGATTTCTATGATTTATTCATGATTTGATGAGGTATATTAAAGTTCTTATGTTTTATGGGTATAGTATGATTTCATTCTTATGTATATATGAACTCATGTTTCCTTTCTATATTTTTATAACCCATACTGAGCTTTTTATGCTCATCCCAAGTTTTTTGAAATGTTTTTCATAGGTCAAGGGAAAGGTACATGATATGATGATAGTGTCAAGGAAGTGTCAAGAAAGAATCCATGTTTTATTTTAAATATGTTTCCATTGTTGGGAAAGAAGAATATTATCTTTATGTAACCACTTTGGTTATATGTGGAATGTAATGCAAGTTTTATGATCTAATTCTCTAAAACTCTAAACCCGAAAAGATCCTCAATGTGTAATCTTGTAATAACTCAAGATTAAGTAAAGTTTAAGGCTGGGGCCTTATAGTTGGTATCAGAGGTCGGTTTAGATAACTTTAGGAGTTATAATTCTATTAAATTATTATCCAAAAATATTTTTTTATGGTCAAATTGAAATGATATAGCATTTGAAGATTACCATGTTGCTTCATCTAAGACATGTTTGTTCAGAATGGTTTTCTGCAGAGGAAACAGGGAAGCAGTGCTAGGAAGGAATACAGAAGGAAATAACCTTCCGAATCAGCATCCTGAGATGGTCGGAATTGGAACTGAATAGTTTGTTGCAGTAATGGCGCAGTTGACTCAAGCGATAAATGGCGGTGGTATCCATGCACGAGATCAGCCAGATCAACCGCAGAGGAACATGTCAGTGGTGGAACATTTCATGAGGCAACATCCTCCATTATTCAGAGGATCATCTGACCCTGTGTTAGCTGAAGGGTGGATTAAATCACTGGAGAATATTTTCGATGTCATGGGGTGTTCTAACAATCAAAAGTTTAGTCTTGCTATTTACCATTTGGAGGGTGAGGCAGATCAGTGGTGGTCTATGGTTAAAAATATCAGGGACGCCGATGAGATTGAAGCTCTTGACTGGGATGAATTCAAAGGTATGTTTCTTGAGAAGTATTTTCCTAAGGTTGTTCGAATTAGGATGGAAAATCAATTCTTGGAATTGAGGCAAGAGGAAGACTTAGTGGTTGCCTATGAAGAGAGGTTCACTCGATTGGCAAGGTATGCTCCAAATTTTATCTGAGACCTTGATAGTAAAATCAATCATTTTTACTTAGGATTAAAGCCAAAATATTGAAGGTCATTAGCTTCTTGTGAGTTTAAAAGTTATGAAAAGCTTTTTTGATGTGCTGAGAAGGTGGAAATGGAGTTTTCCGATGATCAAGTGTTCTATAACAACCAACAGAAGAAGAGACCTAGGTAGTAGGAGAAATGTAATTATTCTTCAAAAAAGTCTGATGGTAAGAAATCTAAGTTTACAGTTTGTGATAAATGAAGAAAAAGGCATGCTGGGGAATGTCTTCTGAATTCTGGAAAGTGCTACCGATGTGGTAAGATGGGACATAAGGCTCGTGATTGCACTGAAAAAGATCAAGGTGATGGTAAGTTGAAATTTGATTTATAGTTAGTGAAATGTTTTAAGTGCAACGAGATGGGTCACTATAAAAACGAGTGTCCGACAAAGAGCTTGAGTGACGGGAAGCAGTTAGACTACAAGCAGAAAGGAGTGGTGAAATCCTTTGCAACTACTTCAGCAGATGTCGGGCCAAAAAATGAAGTTGTATTAGGTACTTTGTTCGTTTTTTCAGATTATGCCAGTGTGTTGTTTGATTCGGGGTCTACACATTCTTTCATCTCGGAAAACTTTTCTAGTAAAATGGGAATACCATCTCAAGAAATGACTCCTGAACTTGTGGTAAAAACACCTGGGGGAAATGTTGAGGCAAAAAGAATTTATAATAATATTCCTATCCTTATATGTGGAAATAACCTACTTGCAAACCTTATTTTTCTACCTCTAGTAGAGTTTGATGTTATCCTGGGTATGGATTGGCTCTCTATTTACCATGCTAAGATTGACTGTAGAGCTAAAGAAGTTTCTTTTCAAAAAGACTTTCAGTTTGTGTACAAGAATGAACCCGTACTATTGATAACATATCAATAGGCTGAGAAACTTGTAAAAGATGGAAATGAATGTTACCTTGCACACATCGTTGAAAATAAAGGAACTGTTCAGATTAATGATGTGCCAGTGGTAAACGAGTATCCTGATGTTTTTCCTGATGAGTTGCCTAGAATAATACCAGATCGGGAAGTTGAGTTTACTGTTGACTCAGTTTCTGATGCTAAGCCAATTTCAAATCCCCTTATCGAATGGCTCAAATTAAACTTTTAGGGTTGAAGGAGCAATTTCAATATTTATTAGAGAAAGGTTTCATTCGACCTAGCACATCACCATAGGGTGCTCCTATTTTATTTGTTAAAAAGAAAGATGGTTTAATGAGACTTTGCATTGATTATAGAGCCTTGAATAATATCACTGTTAAGAACAAATATCATTTGCCTCATATTAATGATTTGTTTGATCAGCTCCAGGGAGCTCAGTATTTTTCAAAGATTGACTTGAGATCGGGGTACCATTAGCTGAAGGTAAAGGAAGCAGATGTTCCGAAGACCGCGTTCCATACAAGATATGGTCATTATAAATTTTTAGTAATGCCTTTTGGGATAACCAATGCACCTACTGTATTCATGGACTTAATGAATAGAAATTTCCATGAGTTCTTCGATAAGTTTGTGGTGGTTTTAATTGATGATATTTTGGTGTTTTCTAAAAGTAAAGAGGATCATGAAAGACATTTAAGGGTTATCTTGCAAACCTTAAAAGAAAAGAAACTGTATAGAAAATTCAGCAAGTGTGAGTTTTGGTTGCAACAAATTTCTTTCCTTGGACACTTTGTTTCTAAAGATGGGATAACAGTTGATCCTGAAAAAACAAAGGTTTTTGAAGAATGGCCAAGACCCACAAATGTAACAGAGATTCGTAGTTTCCTTGGTTTGGCAGGCTATTATCGAAGGTTTGTTAGAAATTTTTCACGGTTAACTAGTCCAATGACTAATCTAACTCGGAAGGGTGTTAAGTTTATCTGGACAAAAGAATGTGATGATTGTTTTCAGGAATTGAAAAGAAGATTGGTGAATGCTCCAGTTTTGGCACTACCTTCCAGGAATGGTGAGTTTGTTATATACAGTGATGCTTCATTGAAAGGACTTGGTTGTGTCCTAATGCAGAATGATCAGGTAATTGCTTATGCTTCACGACAGTTGAAAACTCATGAGGTAAATTACCCTACACATGATTTGGAATTAGTTGCTATTGTTTTCGCTTTAAAAATTTGGAGGCATCATTTGTATGGAGTAAAGTGTGAAATATATACTGATCACAAAAGTTTAAAGTATATATTCACTCAGAAAGAGTTAAACATGAGACAGAGGAGATGAATAGAATTAATCAAGGATTATGATTGTATAATTCATTACCATCCAGGAAAAGCAAATAAAGTGGTTGATGCTTTGAGTCGAAAAAGTAATGATTCATTAGCAATGTTGCGTTTGGAACATGATCCTTTGGTTAAGGATTTGATGAACTTTGGCATAGAAGTTGTTGGTGCAGGAAGTTCTTCTATTTTGTTTTAGGTATCAGTGAGATCATCTCTATCAGATAGAATCAAGAAAGCACAGAAGCAAGACAGTGAGTTGCAGAAAAAGGTAGAGCTGGTTTAGAAAGGTAATTTGCCTGAATTCAACATTGATAGTGATTATGTTTTGAGATTTGGGAAGATATTGGGTGTGTCTTGTGATTCACAGTTGAAGAGAGAGTTGTTTTGTGAAGCTCATAGTTCTCCGTTTTCAGTTCATCCTGGCAGTACTAAGATGTACAGAGATCTGCAGGAGTATTACTGGTGGGATGGAATGAAAAGAGATATTGCTAATTTTACTGTGAAGTGTTTGACATGTCAACAGGTTAAAGCAGAGCGGCAGTTACCGAAATGGATGCTTCAGCCTTTACCAATGCCAGAGTGGAAATGGGAGAATATATCCATGGACTTTGTTGTGGGATTACCGAAGATATCTCGAGGTAATAATGCAATATGGGTTATTGTTGATCGCTTGACTAAATCTGATCATTTCCTTGCTATACGAGATACTATTTCCCTAGATCAACTTTACCGTTTGTATCTTAAAGAGATAGTCAGGTTACATGGAGTTCCCATCTCCATTGTATCTGACCGTGACCCCAGGTTCAGTTCTAACTTTTGGAAAGGCCTTCAGAAGTCGTTGGGTACTGAATTAAATTTTAGTACAGCTTTTCATCCTCAATCAGATGGGCAGTCAGAACGAACAATTCAGACCTTGGAGGATATGCTACGAGATTGTTTGATGGATTATCAAGGAATTTGGGACCAACATCTTTCTTTGGTTAAATTTTCATATAATAACAGTTTTCATTCCAGTATACAAATGGCACTATTTGAGGCGTTATATGGGAAGCGGTGTCGAACTCCAGCTTTCTGGGATGAAGTGGGTGAAAGGAAGTTGATGGGACCAGAATTGGTAGAAGAGATGGCAGAAAAAGTTCAGCTGATTCAGAAACACATGAGAACAGCTCAGAGTAGGCAGAAGAGTTATGCAGACAACAAGAGGAAGGATCTCTCTTTTTAGGTAGGTGATTATGTTTTTCTCAAAGTCTCACCATGGAAAAGTGTGATTCGATTTGGTAAGAAAGGAAAGCTGAGTCCAAGGTTCATTGGACCATATGAAATTCTAGAGAGAGTTAGATCAGTTGCTTACCAGGTGTATTTACCTCCGAGTTTATCTCAGGTACACAATGTTTTTCACGTTTCGATGTTGAGAAAGTATATGCCAGATCCATCTCATGTTTTGAGTCCAGAGGTAGTTCAGCTGGAAGAGAACCTATCTTATGAGGAACAACCGGTCCAGATTCTTGACCACAGGGAGAAAGTGTTACGAAATAAGGTGATTAATCAGGTAAAGGTTTTGTGGAAAAACCACATGATGGAAGAGACAACATGAGAATCTGAAAATGCAATGAGGGATAAGTACCCCCATTTATTCTATAAGTAAATAAATTGCGGGGACGCAATTTTATAAAGGGGGGAAGGATGTAACATCCCAAGTAAGTAATGAATAATATATATTTTTATCTATGTCTATTAATGAATTAGATAGTGTTTTAGAGGATTAAAATGAAAATAAATCCAATCTTAAGCATGGAATACACTAATATTTTTTAAAAGATTGTTTTACTGACTTTTGATGGAAAACCATTTTTAAATCTATCTTTTGACAATTTTATAAGATATTTTTTTCAAAATAAACTTATTCTTTATGATTGGGACATCAAAATTTACTTTGTGTGAATTTTTGGTATTTTTTTGACAATGTTCATTTTTAATGAATAGTGAAAAATACTGCATTTTACATCAAAACTACTTCTTCATTTAATTTAATTATATGGTTAGATTATATTTTTAATTGTTCTTAAAGTGTAATCTGAATATATATTTACAATTTAATCCAATGGTGGTCATTAGGATTAATTTCACTTTGTAATTGGTCATAAACTAATGCCAAACTTTTCATAGATATTGTTTCAAAAAAACCCGCTATTTGTTTTGACAATGGGAAGTTTTTTTTTAAATTAATTATTGCAATTTATGTGTTTGGAATTTGGTAAAATGGATTACATATTTGGAATTAGAAGGTCCAAATTATGTAATTAAGACTCTTTTGTTTTTGGACATTATGAATAGTAACGACGATAATTATCTTTAATTATCTTGATTAATGAGTAATCGGGTAGTTAAGGATAATAAAATAATATCATAATAATAAAAAAATGACACCAACATGTGTCCTAATTCTACTATTTGTCTCATGGACGACCATGGTATGTCTTGTGCCAAACTTGGGGACCTCATGGAATCACTTTTGTGAGAAAGTGACTTTTTATCTTTTTATTTTTAAAGAATATTAAATGTGACAAAGAATGTATCACCTAAGTAAAATATTTTTAATTTTGTCCACATAAATGATATTTTGGACTATAAATATTAATTAGAAAGATAAAACGATTTCCTAAATCATGATATTTTTTTTATAATTTTTAGACATTAAATTTATTAAATTATTTATGACATCATGATGATGCAGCGATAACCTCATTAATAAAGGATTTAAATAAAATGGGAAGATAATGTAAAATCTAAGACCTACACAATTCCAAAGCCTATTGGGTGGGTATATTTCGAACCCTTATCATCTTATCCTCGATTATATCAATGTGGGACCTTTAAAATCAGAAACCCATTTGAAAATAAAGTAACATTTCTTTACTTTCCAAGAGTGCCACTCTTCTCCTCTTATAAAAGGCCCTCACCTCTACCTCCTTACCCACACTTCCAAAGCCTTTGGCTCGGCCAAACCCTGCTCATTTTGTCTCTCCACTTCCCTCTCGTACTCCTTGAAGCCTCACTTTGGGCATAAGTCTTCCCAAGGAAGCCTTTGAGCTCAAACCAAAGGGAGTTACCCGATTTTAAGGTAATGTCTTCACTTGAGTCCTTTTATTTTATTTTGCTTCTCCAACACCCTAAACTCTTTTTATTCATTTCTTTTGTAACAAATCCAGTATCTTAAATATATTATGATGTTGTTATAAGAAATATTCGAGCAACACTTACACACACCTACATCTAATGGTTAAAGGACATACTGTTTCCGTGGATGGTGAATTTATGCCTCCCAAAACGATGATTGTTCAACATTCTTTTAACACCTTAAAATGTGGCCATTAAGATGTCACTATATTTATATATGATATATAATATGTTTATGTTTTCCTTAAGCTTCTGTATTTTTTATTTTGGGCATACCTTTATGGTTTCCATTATGGGTAAATGTGATATCTTCATTTAAGGAAGTGCGGACTACCGCCCCCTCAAAGTGATTTGATTCGTTAAATACCATATGTGGGACATATAAAGGATGGAACTATGATATTATATATGATATTATAATGTAATTATAATATACTTTTATATCATTATGATTCCATTCTATAAAATACGAAATAGAAATGAAAGTAGCGTTCATGCATACGTACGGCTTACCGTCTCCATGAACGGTGCATTTCATTTCTTACCTCTAAATGATTATGTAATATTATAAATTCATGTATATACTGGATATATATGATATATACATCATGATTATAATTCTGGATATAATGGATACATGAACAACTTGTAATTATAAAGGGTTTATTTGTGACTCAAGTACCAATGATCGTTAAAACGAACGTTATTAACTTAAATAATTACATAGTGTTCATGACATGGAAATAAGTGATATTAAAGGAATAATGAACTTGAAAAAGGTTCTTAAACAAGTAGAAATTAACTCAAGTTTATTATTCAGGAGATTAAAGAATGATCGAGTCAAGTCGGACCCGAGGTATGGGACTTCGTCTCAATCTCCTTTCATTGAGGCATATTTTGTTTTATACACAACCTTCTTTTATATGGTGTATAAACCCCTTTGACTTTTAAGTTTATTCAAAAGGAATATTTTTATAAGAATCATTTACTAAAAAACAAAAGGGAATGTTTTGTCGTACGTATGCGGCGACAATGACTTCTCCACCGCCGTGACCATTATTTGAGTTTCAGCTTCCTCTACAAGCCATACCTTTTTTTAAAAGAAAAATAAATATCATGTTTTACTTTTCTTTTATTTTGGTATTGAAAATTTTTTCATAATGTTTTTCTATCAATGTGTTGTATTGATATCTTGTGATTGAAAGGTGGAAATGTTAAGTTTCCTTTATTCATGTTTTATGTGATACGATTATGTTGAGGTTCTTGGGCATTATTATGAAGACGGGTGGTTCCGTGATAAACTAAGGGCGGGTGAGCCCGATATAGCTCTCCAATGCATTGGGTAACGTGAAGGAGTGAAATGTTAAGGTTTCTCCGAAGAGATTTAGGGAATATACTATGATGGGTATTCCAAACATAACCAAGAGGGTTACTCCCTATGTAAGAATGTTATGAATGCCTCAAGTTACCTTTATGTCTTATGATTTCTATGATTTATTCATGATTTGATGAGGTATGTTAAAGTGCTTATGTTTTATGGGTATAGTATGATTTCATTCTTATGTATATATGAACTCATGTTTCCTTTCCATATTTTTATAACCCATACTGAGCTTTTTATGCTCATCCCAAGTTTTTTGAAATATTTTTCACAGGTCAAGGGAAAGGTACACGATATGATGATAGTGTCAAGGAAGTGTCAAGAAAGAATCCATGTTTTATTTTAAATATGTTTACATTGATGGGAAAGAAGAATACTATCTTTATGTAACCACTTTGTTTATATGTGGAATGTAATGAAAGTTTTATGATCTAATTCTCTAAAACTCTAAACCCAAAAAGATCCTCAATGTGTAATCTTATAATAACTCAATATTAAGTAAAGTTTAAGGCTGGGTCCTTATATGAAATCTATCTCAACCTCCTTCAACCAGTCTTCCATGACTGCATCTGAAATGGAGCCCTCGTACTTCTGTATAATCTGGCACTAAAACTATCAGAGTTTCCTCCTCTATGTGTCGTCATCATCAACCTCTGCCCTATGGAAATTTATTGGTGTAGCCTATTATACATCTTCTGCATGAACCTGATGAGAATGTCGACTTGGATCTATACTGGTAGAATAAAAAATAGTTAGAGCACCTAAACTTGGAATATGGAAGAATCAACGTTAATTATTTAATTGTCTTATTTTATTCATTTTAGGTTAACCTATCCCAAAGTCTACCCATTCAAATACAGGAACAAAGAAGTATGATGCATGATCCTTTCCTAGGTCTCTACCCTGAAACTAGTATCACCTCATTTAGTAGCCACTATAAACTTAAAGTTTCATGCATCAGATCATAGGGGGGCCTAAACACCTATGTCACAGCTGATCTCAAGTGTTTACATCACTTGATAAACTTAACTAAAATTGTTTCCCTACCAACCCATGCAACCTCACCTATGCCTACCACCAAACTCTATCATATCCCTCAACCAGACCTCTAATACCACTTTTTCATGACCCCCTCCCCACAAGCTATACCCCTCTTGGGCAAGCAATGTGAGAAGAGATATAGTGACCCCTGAGTCCCGCCTCCAGTAGGCCCCAGGTTGGTGACTAGAACCTAGGGTATAGTGAACACACAAAATGGGAGACATTACCCTCTAAGAGAAAACATAAAAAAGAGAGAGATAAGATAAAAACCAACCAAATCCAACTCAGACTAAAATATAAAATAAATCCCAAGTAAACATATGTAATTTCATAAAAAACTACTACAACTAAAATAGAAAACTATAATTACCAAAAGAAGTTAAAAACCGCTGTGACCACGAAGCCCGAACTACTCCTACAACCCCAAGTAAGTAGTAAACAACCTGATCTCCAACCTACTCCAAGTGACCTAAAAATAGTTGATATATATATATACATAGGGTGAGTATAGTAGTATAATCATTAGGACCCTCCCTGGAGCCTCTTGTGAAAAATTAAATAAATCATGCTAAATCATAGTGAACTTCAAGTGAAACTAACTCATTAGCTACATAGGTATACTAAGTTCTCATCCTCACCATGGATAGTCTCACTAAGTATCGCATAAAATATTATATAATATAATAAATAATTTCAAGGGTACACCACTACCACTTCCCCACCAGTTTGCCTCTTTGCCCCAACATCGCACATCCTAAGCATCTCTCTCCAAAAATGATTGCCCGCAAACACCTGGGTGAATCACCAAAACATGAACCTCATGCAACATAATCATTATTTCCACATAACCAAAGTAAACAGGTAGTTTTCAGGAGCCACCATATCTTGCATAACATGTATCATACATCGTGCATTATACCTCAATCCATTACATCTCATACACTGAGTAAGGATCCTTAAGCCATCACATCATATACACGTTACACCTATTATAGTCCATAGGGAACTATATCCAGATTATATGTGTGTGAATAACCACAATCCATTACATCCATCTACACACATATATGGGGAAAACAAACCATTGTGCCTACCAGCACAAGTAACTACCAAGAGAAGAGAGCGGGGCCAAAGGGGGTAGTTAGCTATCCATCCTCCCACCAGAATGTTGGGGAAAACACCCCCCCCCCCCCCAAGGATCAGAATCCTCAGGGTGTCAGTTTACCTAACTGATGAGGTGGATCATCATATAGAAACACCAAAGTATAGAATATATTATAGCTCACAACCACACTATGGGCATAACCTAGTCTTAGACTCAAATGCAGCTAACGTCTCTCAGACTCCTAGCTGCCACTTCTAAGACTAGGTATCCTATAAGCACACAACCATATAAATATCTACATTAGATTACTTTATCCCTTTTTATCATTTTCACTTTATGTTAATTAATTCTTTAGACATTAATTAACGATTATCAATTACACATTATATTTCATTAGTATCACACCCAAAGTTCATTGTTCCTTTAAATTACAACCTCATCATTGCGTCCCAGTAAGATCCAACCTCATGTGTTAACATCATTTATTCAATCATTTATTAATAGTGTTATCACTTTCCTATATTCATAGGAATTATAGAAAAACATTCTAATCAACCAAACATGAGGGGATCAACAAGGTGAGTAGATGAACTACCTGTTAAGTCTTTTCCACCTATAGCATGAGTGTAGACCCATTCTCCTCGAAAAGATAAACATAGAAAGCACATAGAATACCCTATACGTTTTATCCCATTTTGGAAGGTGGGTAAGTAAGACTAGTTTCCTTGATTAGTAGGGAAAGTAAATCAGATAAAAAACCAACAAGATTCAGCAAGCATCCAATCACTCACATCCAATCCATTTCATCATCTCTAGTGTCCTCCTCAACACCCACATGCTTAAACTGATGCATCGCTCCACTCTAGGTGTCAATTGCTGCCACAACCAATGGGCATCCCTACCCCCACATATCACAGCAGCCATCCAGGCTCACATCACAACACATGTAGTAGGAAACAAACATCATATCAACTGGTCTCTTGGACCTTAAACAAGGCATCCTACCTTCATACATAATGAGCACTCATGGATCCAAATCACAAGTCACTCGACCTTACAATCAAGAGGGTAACTTAGAACCCTACCAAGAATTATCTTTTATCAAACAACCAGTTATTTAATCCAACTATAATTAATCGATTTATTATTATTAGGTTCTAACTATGAGAAACCCAAATAGAAATCTATCATAGCTATCAAAAATTAATTGAACATGCTTACTATATCAATTTGATTATCATCAATTTACAACAGCAACAAGCATATTCATTTATACGCCTCTTTATCTTTGGCCAAATAATTTAAAATTAATCCCAATTTATGTTATTTACCAATTTACGTCAAGAAATACATGCTAAACAAGTAAAGTATAGATATCACACTATTTAGAAAAATAATTGGAAATAACATATGATCGATACCAATTTATTTATCTGATTCAAATATTTGTTATTTTAATTCCATTGTGATCTTGTGGGACAAAACATGATAACTCTATAGTTTCATGTGAATTAATAGAGAATACATGAATCCCCTACCTCAAAAGGTTCTTGACATTCTTTACATGAGAACGATCCATGCAATGGATCACGATCGCCACCCCCCCGCGGCAACTATATCCACAAAAGGACGTCGTGGCACGACCGAACCAACTAAAACCCAAGAAAACTGCATTAGAAACATGGAGATCACATGACATAACATGGAAAGGATAAATGGGAGAAGAAAGATCAAAAAACCCAAGAAAGGAGGTAGATCATACCTTCTATCGATGATGGATCGACACTTGCTTCTTGCACCAAAATAGGGGATGTGCATACAACAGGAAGAAACATCAAGGGGAAATGATCCAAGGATTAAGGTTCGATCACACCACTCCTATGGGAAGACAGAAAGGTTTGAGCATCTCACACCAAGGAATAATAAGGCAGAACAAGGGAGGAATATATCTTGTCCCTTTGGAAGATTTAATTGAGCAATGATTTAAGATATTCTGGATTTTCCATTAAAAGCGGATCACATTAAACCATGAAATTTGACCAAGTAAAGGCATACCAAGACTTAGGAAAATTAAGATAGGAATTATGGGATTTGAATTGGCCTTAAATCAATTAAAAAATGGCTATGAATTCATTTTACATCAAAGAAAATGTCAAAGGGGTGAAACTGTAGTAAGTTGGAAACATTGTACACCTACTGATGGATAGAAACATTGTACACCTACTGATGGCTGTAAACATTGTACACCTACCGATGGCTGGAAAAATTGTGCACCTGTCGATGGATGGAAAAACTGTACACCTGCCGACACCAATAGTACAAATGAATCACTGACTATGATAGTATAAATGACTCACTGATGCCGACAGTACAAATGACTCACCAAGGCTGACAGTACAAATGACTCACCGATGTCGATAGTACAAATGACTCACTGACGCTGACAGCACAAATGACTCACCGACGCTGAAAGTACAAATGACTCACCAACACTAATAGTACAAATGATTCACCAATGTTGATAGTACAAATGAATCACTGACACCGAAAATACAAATGACTCACCATTGTTGATAGTACAAATGACTCGTCATCATTGAAAGTGCAAATGACTCACTGATCTTGATAGTAAAAATGACTCACTAATGACATTGTTCACATCTGTATCACCGATGACACCGTCGGCATTTGTCTCACTGATGACACTATTCACATGTGTGTCACCAATGACACTGTTCACATGTGTCTCACCGATGACATTGTTCACATCTGTCTCACCAATGATATTGTTCACATTTGTCTCACTGATGACATTGTTCACATCTGTCTCACTGATGAAACTGTTCACATATATCTTACAGATGACACTATTCACATTTTTCTCACTAATGACATTGTTCACATCTATCTCACCAATGAAACTATTCACATTCATCTCACCGATGACACTATTCACAAAACTAGAAACACTATTCACATAACTATAAATTTAGAAAAGTGTTGGGGATAAGTCACCTTGACCTCCTAGAACACCTCATACATCAGATTTTAGAAAGGTAATGAGCCAGATAGGTCTGGCCCATTATATTTTTGATGCCTTGGTCCCACTTGACATGATTATGACATATATATTATTTGATCTTTTAAGTGATTCCAAGTGTGCTATTTCCCTCCCTTATAAAAGGATACCACATCTCCTCTCTTCTCAAAACCTTGTGATACTTCTATATCAAAAAATCCCTAACATAATACCTTCCTATATTCCTTCACCACATCTTATATCTTCTATAATTTCCAAAATATCAACCTTTCAAGGCCTAAGGTTTAATCCAAAATAGGTTTCTCAATAAAGAGGTATAACTCTTAACTGAGCACTTTCAATTTTATTTCTTCTTTTAACTCCTATAAATATATGGAATTTAATCTAAAATAATGACTTTTTAATATTAAATATAATTAATTTTTATTATGTTGATGTAACTACCATTATTCACCTCCTTTCCATCTTTTGAAAAAATTATAATGTCGTTCATGCGTATGTGTGGATTGCCACCTCACCAAATTGATGTGATTCATTTTTTATTTTTTTACATGGATGGTAATAAGGATAGATTTAATTAATATATATGATATATATGATATAATAATGGTTCAATAAAGGTTATTTATTATTTAAATTTTCTTTTTTCCAACCAACTATAAGTGGAAACATCACTCGTGTGTACATATAGACTATTGTCTTCATGAAGTGATCTAATTCATTTTTTATCACCACTTTATAAGAATAATTATAAAATTGTATATGATGAATAAATATTATACTAATTACATTATTATACTTTTTTAGAATATGGAACCATAATCAAAGTACAATTATCAGGACTACTAAATCAAAATATGCATGAAAATGAAGTATTTATCACACAGAACAATGATTTTAATAAAGAATTATTAATAAATAGGTGAAAAGATGTTCTAATTAAATAATATATGTTATGATATATATTATTATGGTTCTTGAATATATTTTTAATAAATATGTATTTATTATATAGGAGTATCAAACATGTATGATGCAAGATGAAACTTGAGGTAAGGGATTTTTGTTTCAATCCCATTTAAATCGGGATTGGTTATGATTGAATTTCCAATGAAAAAATTATATGATACTTATCTAATAAAAACATTTAATTTTTATTATTATTTTTTTATATATGTAAATTTTATGTTTTAGAACCATTTTCCTCTCTTTGTTAATCTAAATGGTTCGGAAATTTTTTTTAAGAAAAATTAATCATATTTCTCCTCTTTCAATCATAAAAACATTTTATTCCATATCCATGTTTTATATAATGGATTAAAAAATGTTTTTTATTATTAAATGAATATTTAATTTCATTTTTACCAATGCTTTAATTTTTAGATAAATTTTTAAAAATAATATTCTTTTTGTTTTTAGAATAAGGTGCTTTTTACTAAAGGTGTGAACAAAATCTTTATTTTAATGATTACAACATGAAAAGAATTTTATGATATCATGACTACTAAATTATTTAAAGCTTACATTAAAATTTTATATGTTTTTTTAAATAAAATATTTTCCTTAATATTTTGTAAATATTTTGATTATAATTAGGTTATTTCAAAATGAAAATACTATTTTCTTTAATAAATATTCCAATGGTATTTTAATGAAATTTTAATCTTTGATAGCATCATTTGATGTTAATTATTCATTACTAGAGATATGATACAATGATTCCATAATTATTCTTTCTCTGGAAGGTTTATAGTTATGATGATGAGATGTTTATGAAATTATTTCATTTTCCATGGGTTATGTTATGATGAAATGTTTATGAAACCCTTTCCTTTCTATGAGTTATGATATAATGATATGATGAATTTTTTATGATATTATGAAAAACTTATGAATGTATTATGATAATTTTAAGTGTGGGACTATAATTATATATCCCTCCAATGCATTGGGTAATTATGTATATCGCGTGAGATAATTAGAACATTAATGGGAAGTGATCCTAGTTTAGTAAGGAACTTTTTCCACTATGATAGTCTTTTGAGTAAACCTTAACTAAGGATATGATGGAATAGGTAGTGAAACCAGTACACTATGATGGTATTGGAAATGATCCTAGACTAATTAAATGATTTTATATACTTATTCTTATGACAAAAACTCATGTATTATGCTTATGATGTGTTCTAGTGTCTTATGATTTATTTTTGATGATTTTTCACACTTATGAATTTTTTCTTTTTTTATGGAAAATCATTGTTCCATGATTTATGATTAATGATATTTTAATGATTGAGTATAATTTTTATAAATTATGATCATGCTCTAATACCCTTATGTTTATCTTATTCTCAATTATAAACATCTATTGATATCTCTAATGTTTACCCTTAATAAGAATTTGAGCTCACCCTTTCTTATATTTCCATTCCATATGTTATAACGAAAGGTTTTATATAAGTTATGTATAATAAGAGTACTATGTGGGAAGATATTACATAAAATAATAAGATCATATATCTAGTATCCAAAGAAACTAAATCTTTACAGTTCTGGCATGGATCAAAATGTTTTGTAATAAATATTCATCAAATAAGATATAATTTTTATATGTAAAAAAGAATGGGTAGCTATAATTTGTATCATATAAGGGTTTATTAAATATTTTGAGATTAAGATTAAATAAATTTGTTGACAACATTGTGGATAATTATAAGTATAGGATAACATCTTAATGTTTTGGTAAGGTAGAGATTATATGGTTTTCCTAGAAATGCATCCCTATAAAGATACTACAAGTGGATAAGGTTTTAGAATAGATGCATCTAGGGGTAAAAACACTAAAATAGTTGGTCAAGTATATCTCATACATCATTCTAGTGCATGATTAATGTGTCTTTATTGTACAACTAATTTTACACTCCTGGAGGATATACTTGGGTGAACTCGCATTTTATTTATAAACCATTATAAAGGATTTTAATAGATGATGACCATGAATATAATAGGTTGATCCTAACATATAATATATTGAAAATGAGGTGTCATAATTTATAAATCCTATATTTTTTTTCATGGTTACGTGGTTTCCCACAATTATTATTGTTGATCACACTATTTTTTAGTTTCATTCAATGGATAGAACCTGAAAGAACTATGTTAATGTTGAATAAGACAAAAAATGCAATGATTTCCCACCTAAGACACCAAATAATATGTAAGAAATAATGAAATATATTTTTTTATAATTGAACAACTTTCTTAAGATATGAATCATACTAATCATCCAAACAAGAAAAATATGTAACAATGTACTGTTGAGTCCTTAATGAGGAAACATCCACCATATTTTAGTGGGTCCACTGGTCCACTAGTTTCTAAGAGATAGATACATATCATTTAAAAGATTTTTTCTATTATTAAATGTTTGGATCGTGAAAATTTTATATTGTTTGTTTATCATTTGAAAGGTAAAGTATATCAATAGTGGACTCATATCAATAAAATGAGGCAATATGAAGTAATTGACTCAATGGAGTGGGATGAATTTAGAAATTTAATTTTCAATAATTAATTTCACCATATTCATCACATGAAAATGGATAAGGAATTTATTTAGCTTAAGTATAAGGATAATAAATCCATTAGTACCTATGAGAAAAATTTTAAAATACTTGCATGGTACATTTTTGGTATTATCATTGAACCAGAACATATGATTGATTGATTATTCAGTGGCTTAAAACCAAGTCTCTAAAGGGTGTCATCCATAAGGGACTCTAGTATCTATGAAGAAATTTTTTAATTTGTTACCAAGTTAGAAATGGATATTGGTGTCACCCATCAATATCATGGTTTTGATAAGAAAATAAATATGTAATTATAAAGAAATTCTAATAACAAAATTCATATAGATAAGAAGATAAGATTTACAGTATGCTCAAAGTATGGAAGGAGACATGGATGAAATTTCCTTAAGGATACTAGTAAATGTTTTAATAGTGTAAAATAATAACATAGAGAAAATGAATATATAAGTTATGTAAAGAGGATGTTGAGAATGTTTTGATTCAAACATTTTTTTATTTTTTTTTATTTTGATTCTCACAAGCACCCACATTTATGTTACTTATGAATTTGCTTTTAAGTACATTTTAGAAAGATGATATTCATTATAATATTTATTTTTTTCTAGAAGCATACAAAATTCATTAATATATGATAAAATATTTGTTCAATTATTATAGATATGTTTAAAATTAATATGGAAACATTATTATTACTCTATGTTGGTAAGTGCAACATATTTTTTGGAAACCCTACATTTGGAATAAAACATATAGATCTTATACCCTATGCTATTAGAAAAGTATGGATCAACAACCCAAAATTTGGAATAAATCCTATGTTCAAAAGAATAAACATATGGTTCATCAACACTATTTTTGTAAATAATCATAATTTTTCAACCTTAATTTTGGAGTTTTTCATTACATGAAGGAACCTTACATTTTACTGGTCAAAAATGGAGTCTTAAATTAAAGATATTATCTACGTTTTCTGCAATGGTCTCACTAGAAGTAAATATATCTTTAAAGTTGTTTTATGACTAATTCAAAGGATTTTATTAAATGTATTAAATCATTCCAACATCTAAGAGAATTTATAACTCTATTTGAATGATTTTAGTTCAAATATTTATGATTTATTATTTAGTATTTCTAGAGATATTTTTACCTGAAGTTGTTTGACCTGCAATATAAATATTGAGATGGTTATATTCTAAAAATGGGATGAAATGTATATATACATAGAAAATAAAGAAACGTATATTTGTAAATAAAAATGTGTCACTGTATTCAGAGCTAAAATTTGGAGACATACATGTTTTGATCTATTTGATCAAATTGCTACTGATGATGTCACTAAAGTTGTATCTCATTGTAAAATCTTCTTCTTTAAGTTTGATAAATATTTTTTTAGAGTTACACTTTAGAGACATGGAAGTTTACACATATGTATGGTGTTTTCTCTATTTCTATTTAAATAAATCATGTTCAACATTTAATATTAATTTTTCTACTGTTGTATGACATTGAAATCAAACACATCTATCATTTTCCGCTACAACTATGAGTGAAACAAGTGTTCTCAAGAAAATAAATCTCTATTGATTTATTGGATTATCGACTACTTGAACTCAGTTTTGTTGGAGTTTCAGATTCTCAAAATAAGCCTTGGATTTACAGTTCTTGTAAAATAACTAGAATTCCTTATAAAATCCTTATTGTAAAGGTATAAAATACTTGTACTCAGTTTTATAAGTCCCCGGTAAAAGTAATTACTAGTGAAAATCACCAATCTCACTGAGAGAGCATTAGTGGAGTGGACTAGGGGATCTTTTTTCCCTTAACCACTATACATCATTGTATTATTTTCTTTATTTATTTCTAATTATCACTCATATTTAAAGAGATAACTAAAAAAATGTTTTTTATCAATATGGTTGTTATAAATTTGTTAAAGGTTTTAAAGAAACACAATTCACCCCACTCTTGTGTCTTCATCATAGTCATTCTGACCCACCTGACCAAAAAATTAGTATTATAGGAAGGGATCTATTGGAACATTTCTCTTGTTGTAAACCATTGAATATTATGTTATTTCTACTTGATACCAACAAGTGGTACCAGAATTCTGGGCTCTATTGATATATTTCTATTTTTGGAAATCCTTAAAAACTATTATGTTTCTATCTAATACCGACAAGAAATATTAGAGGTTGTGCTCTATTTATAAATCCTTTATTATTATTTTTATTCTAACCAGATATTAAAGGTATCCTTTGTCTCTAAAAATCATGATTTAAAGATTCAAAAAAATACAAATATTTAAAAGGATATTCTTAAAGAGGTTATGTCGATGATCTGTGATCCTTTCTTTAATGGTGATAATTATAGATGTTGGAAATATCTCATGATTATATATTTGAAAAATATTAGAATATGAGTTTATCTAAAAAAAATTAATCCTTATCAAATTCCTACATAAGATCTGGAAAAATGGGATTATGATCAAGAAAAATAATATGATCTTAATTCGAAAGTGATGAATGTTATTGTCTGTTGTTTAGGGACTGGTGACTTTAATCGAGTTTCTCAATATATTGATACATATGAAATATGGAAGACTATTTTTCACCTATGAAGGAATTGATAAAATTAGAAAACTAAGATACAATAGTGAAAAGTTACAATTTGATACTTTCAAAATGCATGAATATGAGAATATCACTCATATGAATGGAATATTTATTGAAATTGTCAAAAATATTACTAATTTAGGTGATCTAGTTAATAAATAAGATCAATAATTAAAAGTAATTATAGTTTTACCCTATAAATGGAATGTAATATCTACTACTATAAGTAAATTAACACCTATAAAATATTTTAAAATAAATGAACATATTGTAACCTTGATGGTGTATAAAGCTGAGATACTATATGAAGATGAAAATCATATTAAATATGAATAATCTACAATAAAAAATACTTTATATTAATCATATGATTCAAGTCATATAGATATTGATAAATATTTATCAAATCTTATTAAAAAGTTTGAAAATTTTTACAACAAAAGAAAGAAATGGATTGAGGAAATAAGAAGTTGTGAATATAATGAGGAAAATCATACAGAGGATAATTATCCTCTACTTAAAGATAAAATTAAAGATGGTTATAAAATAAAAGGAATGGAAATTATAAATGCTACTTGGAGTAAATCTTATGATTCAAATTATGAATCTTCTACAAGCAATGATGTGGAGAAAATGGTATGTATTATGGATTATTCTAATGAGGTACAATCTTCTTACTCTCAAAACTCTAATTCTGAAAAACTTACTTGTGAGTAACTAAATAAGTATTGATTTATGATTCAAGATAAATTTCAACACTTAAATAAAAATCATAGAAAACATAGAAAATATTATGATTCTATTTTATTAGATAAATATATTTTTTCAAAACAAATTATAGATATAAAATCTGATTCTTCCAAAATTCCATGTGATCTATATGAAACTAAAATTGGAGAATTATTGGTTTAATTTAATAATTTAATACAAGATTATATTATTCTTATCAAAGGATAAAATTATTTAATCCAAATTCCTGGTAAAAATAAAATTCAAAATGGAAAACATCGCATAGGTAGTAATGGTGAAAGACCAAAATTATATAGGAATTTTTTTGTTCCTGGTTAAAATAGAAAAAAACATTTCAACTTTTATATGTTTTCACTGTCATATTAATAGAAATTATAAAAATTACTATTGTTTTAGAAAACATAATTTTTTTGTGTTAAAATTTTTTATTACTAAAAATAATTATCCATCTTGAATAAAATAATTTCTACACAAAAATAGATTTGGTTACCCAAAACTTTATCTTATAACACAGCTGGACCCAAAATCATATGGGTACCAAAAGGAACTTGTATTAGATGATTTTGAAATAATAAACCACTGAACTACATCATTAAATAAATAATTGGTCATATAATTTGTATTTGGAAATCTCTATCTTGAAAAATGATTGATTGAATTTGAAGTAGTTCATTCTCAAAAATCTATAGAACTGGAACTTATAATCCATGAAGTATTTCCATAAAATTTTCATATATATATATATATATATATATATATATTGTGCATTAAATACTTTATATAGGGGGAGGTAGATATTTTATGTTTAATTGTTAGATATTTTCTAAATCTTTAAATCAATCAATTAAAACTTAGTCTATATAAATATTTAATATAATTTATAAAATATTTAAATATGTTCCTAAAAAACTACATTCTCTATTTAAATTTTTATTTATTCATTTATGTAACATTTTTCTTCAGAAAATTTTTCTTAGATAATATTTCTTTTCAAAAGTTAAAATGTTAAACGATTATTCTATATTTTCAACTCGATAATGAGAAGTTTCATCAGAAAATTATCATAACAAAATGTATTGTCTAACTATTTAAAACCCTAGAGTATTCTTCTCAAAAATTATTAAAATATTATGTCTGGATTCTTCAAAATATCTTGTTCAAGGAATTCAGAAATCAATCTGATCAAAATGAAGTGATCAATAACTTCAAGTTTAGATGAATGTCTTTATCAAAGAAAAATAAAAGGTAATCCTTCTTTGATCTATTAAAATAATAGTTGGGTTTTTATGTTAAGGAATCATTTGAAAAATATTTTGAAAAATATGAGGAATATCATGGTTATAAAGAACCATAAGTTTCATCATCTTGAATTTATAAAGGTGGAATTTTTTATGAAGACCTTCTATTTAAGGTTATTACATTTAATGAAGAAAAATTAAAGTTTCATGTTGATCTAAATGAATCTATAAAGTCATATGAAGATCTAAAAAAATAATTTGTTTCAAAAATGGCTTTTGATGCACTATGGAGAGAGTATCATATTGTAAAAGTAAGTTCAATTTAAAAAGATTATTTTGAAGTGTTCAAAATAGAAATGTTAATCCAGATGGATTGACTCATAAGGGAAGCTATTACTAATCTAGATATTGATGAACTAAAGGATTGTATGATCAAACTATTTTCATCTACTTCATTTTATCAAAGATATACAAATTTTCAAATAAGAATAGAATAAATATCAAAAGTTTTAGTATATTTAAGTGAAAAAGTTTGAAGTTTTTAAAGTTTATATGATCCGTATAATAATTTCTAACATCCTAAATTTTTTTCAAAACTGTAGCTTATTTAATTATAATTTCTTATATATCTTTTTTTTGAAATATTGTGATTAATAAAAACTTGTGTCATAAATTGTTTTGTAATTTATTTTTAAAATGATATAATCTTAATATTTAGTAAATTGTTATCTTATGTGTAAAAATGTGATTAATGATTTATTATTTCATTACACTTGGAAAATTAGTCTATTACTATGAGTAATAAATAATTATATTAATAAATTAAAATATTTTTCTCAAATTATGGTATGTGAAAAAATTAGTTGAAAATATTTTATTCATTTAAAATATCTTAATTCTTTTAATATCATTTCAAAATATTCTATGTTTTATGGGGAGTCATTTTAAATATATTTATTCCATGAAATAAATGGTTTAATATATTCATTAAAACCCCTTATTATTAATTAAATGAAATCTTACATATTTTCATGGATCCTTGATTACATATTTTAAAAGGGAGAAAGCATGAATGTAGGGGGAGTTTTTATTACTGCATGTATTCAGAATATATTTTTCTTTCCAAAAAAACTTATCTTTTTTATTTCACAAAAAGGGGGAGAAATTTATATTTTATGGGGGAATTTTTTATGGGAGAAATATGCTTATAATTTATTAATATTTATGGAAATTTATTCTTCTAAAAATTTTTATGATTTTAATATTTATTTTATGAGTATTATGATGGGTTGTGTGATCATCAAAAAGGGTGAGATTGTTAACCATGTGTTGATTCAAAAAATTTGTTAATTTATTTTTGATTTTGACATTCACAAAAACCCACATTTATGTTACTAATGAATTTACTTTAAAATGAATTTTAGAAAGATTATATTCATTAGAATATTTCTTTTATTTTGGAATTGTACAGAAGTCATTAATCCATGAGAAAATATATTTTCAATTATTTTGGATGTGTTTAAAATTAATTTGGAAACACTATTCATACCCTACTTTTTTAAGCATAACATATGGTTTATAAACCCTATGTTTGGAATAAAATTTATGGATCTTATACCCTATGTTGTTGGAAAAGTACAGATCAACAACCCTATATAGGGAGGAAACCCTGTGTTTAAAGTAATAAACATATGGTTTATCAACCCTACATTTGTAAACAACTATATGTTTTCAACCCAATTTTTAGAGTTTCTCATTACGTGAAGGAAACCTATGTTTGACTGGTCAATGATGGAGTCTTAAATTAAATATGTTATTCATGTTTTCTACAACAGTATCTCCAAAAGTAAATATCTCTTTAAAGTTATTTTATGTCATATTCAAAGGCTCTTATTCAAATGATTGAGTTGTTATTATTTATAAGGGAAGTTATTACTCAATTTTAATAATTTGAATTCAAATATTTATGATTTATTATGCGGTATTTCTAGAGTTGGTTTGACCTAGAGTTGTTCGACCTATAGTATAAATATTGATATGGTTATATTTTAGAAATGGGATGCAATAGATATATACATAGAAAAGGGAGAGTTTTGTGTTTGAAAATAACCGTGTGTCATTACCTTTGGAGCTAAACTTTGGAGAAATATATGTTTTGATCTATTCGATCAACTCGCTGTTGATTTTGTTGGTATTATTGTATCTTATTATTAAATCTTTTTCTTAAAGTTTGAGAAATCCTTTTTTAGAGTTACACTTTAAATATATACATGTTTACACATTTGTCTGGTGATTTCACTATAGCTGTTTAAAGAAATATTATGCAATATTAAAGATTACTTTTTCTGCTTTTTTATGATATTGAAGATCAAACACATCTGTCAGTTGCTGCTAAAACTATGAGCAAAACCTGTGTTCTTAAAAAAATCAATCTCTATTGATTTATTAGAGTATTGGATGCTTGAAATCAATCACGATGGAGTGTCATCTTCTTAGACTAAGTTGTGGATTTACAGTTCCTTGTACAATAACCAAAAGGCCTTATAAAATCCATATTCTAAAGGTATCAATTGCCTGTACACATTTTTAGAAGTCCCCAATAAAAGGAATTACTAGTGAAAATCACCAAGCATGCTGAGAGAGAATTTGTGGAGTGTACTGGGGGATCTTTGTTCCGAGAACCACTATACATCATTGTGTTCTTTTATTTATTTATTTCTACCACTCACTCATCTTTAAAGATATAAGTAATGAAACACTTCTTATCAAGAGGATTGTTTTAAATATATTAAAGTTTTTAAATAATAAAAATTCAACCCTCCCCCCTTGTTTCTTCTTCATAGTAATTCTGACATATCTGACCCAACATAGGCTATTAAATGAAAAGAAAGATGAAAAGCATCAACAGAATGCACCACCTAGACTCCAATGTTTCAAATATATGATGTATGTTCATTATGATAACTAGTACTCAAATACTACTATTAATGACATTGATTGATTTTAGAAACCTATTAATCCCTGAGATAAAGGGAAATCTCATGTGATCACAACTACTAAAGAGGGTCATGAGAATGATGTGGTGAAATTTACACTTACCATCCACTATAGAATTGAAAATTTCTTATTTGATTCTATATCTACCCACTCTTTTATATCTAAATAATTTTTTAATGGTATCATGTCATCACCTCAATTATTAGATGTTTAGTTAGTTGTAAAAACTTTTAATGGTATGATGATTGCATCTAACATTTATAGCTCCTCTATGATAGAAGTTTTTAGGAATGTGGTTCCTATAAATCTTGTGATTATACCTCCAGTTGAATTTGATATGATTTTGTGAATGGATTAGATCTATATATATAGATACCATATCAATTTATGAGGAAGGTAGGTCATATTTTATATTTCAGTCCAACCCATGATCATCTTTCAGTACGGGGGTAAATATGAAATTCCAATAAAAGTTATATCCATTGTGTGGGCTATACATCCTATTCATGGGGGTTTTTATCTCAAATGGTTGGGGAGAAACTCAAAATCAAATATAAGCCTATTTTTCAGGATTATATTAATGTATATATTTAAGAATTTCCTAGTATTTCCCTGAATCGTAAAGTTGATTTTTCAATAGAACTCATACCTGGTTTTACACCTATTTCAAAGACCCCGTATAGAATGGCCCTAATTGAGTTATGGTAATTAAAGATGAAACTCTAAGATAATATTGATAAAGGATTTATATGCCCAAATGCATCACCATGGGATACACCTAATATTTTTGTTAATAAGAAATATGGGTCAATGTGTCTTTTCATTGATTATTAATAACTTAACAAGTTCTTTATTAAGAAAAAGTATCATCTACCCCATATCGATGACTTTTTTATCAATTATAACGAGATCAATATTTTTGTAATATTGAACTTCATCCTAGATATCATCAATTGAAAGTTAATAATGATAATATAACCAAGATAGACTTTTTTATGAGGTATGGTCATTATAAATTTATAGTAATTACATTTGGACTTAATAATGCTAATGTTATATTCCTGGATTTGATGAATAGAGTCTTTAGATATTACCTTGATCAGTTTTTGGTAGTCTTTATAGATGATATTATTATATATTAAAAGATCAAGTAAGATAATGAATAACATTTCAAGACTGTATATAATAACCTAAGGAAGGATAATTTGTATGCTAAATTTTCCAAGTGATAATTTTGCGTAATAAAGTCGCATTATTGGGTCATATAATCTCAAGTGAGGGTATATTAGTGAATCTTTTAGAGATCGATTTTTTTTTACAATGGACCAGACCAACAACTATAATAAAAATCCATAGTTTTATTGGGTTAGAAGGATACTACTATAACTTTTTGAGATATTTCTCAGGATTATGTAATTAAATAACCAAGTTGACATGAAAGGGATTCAATATTATTTAAACAAATGAATGTGATGAAAATTTTAAGGAGCTAAAAAGAAGTTGGTCAACACACCTATAGTTACACTACCATGAAGTAGAGAATGGTTTGTAATATTTAGTGATGCATTGAATAAGGTATTGGGATAAGTCCTCATGAAAAATGATGTGGTTATAGCTTATTCCATATGCTAATTAAAAATTCATGAGAAAAATTACCCTACTCGTGATTTGGATTTGGAAGCAATATTTTTTGCATTTAAAATATGGATAAATTATCTTTATGGTGAATGGTGTAATATATATACCAATAATAAAATATTGAAGTATATTTTCATGAAAAAATATTTGACTATGCACCAAAGTATATGTTTGGATTTGATTAAACATTATGACTTCTAAATATATTACCACCCTATAAAAGATAACAAGGTGGTTGATGCTCTAAGATGAAAAAACCATGATATTTTTTCCATGATGAGTTTTGAATGAGATCCAATATTTATGTATTTACAAAATATAGATCTCGAAATCATGAGGAAGGGGGATATATCATATATTTCTTAGAAAAAATTTCAACAATTCATCCATGTGGGTATTAAATAAGTATAGAAGGAGAATGTGGAACTACATAAGAAAGTGAGAAATTTTATTAAGTTTGTTAATGATTGTGATAGAATTATAAGGTTTAGTAACCAAGTATGTTTATCATCAATACCATATCGGAAAGATCTATTGGATGAAGATAATATTTCATCATTCTCTATTCATCCTAGAAATATAAATACTTATAGAAATTTGAAATTTTATTTTTTGTGGGATAATATGAAGAGATATATTGCAGAGTATGTATCTTGGTTCTTGATATGTAAACAAGTTAAGGCTAAGAGATAGAAGTCTAAGGGGGTGTTAGAACCATTTCCTATACCAAAATGGAAATGGGAAAACATCACCATGGATTTCATTTTTAGACTCCCCAAAACATATAAAGGTTATAATGTTATTTGGGTCATAGTTGATCACCTTATTAAGTCAACACACTTCATTTCTATCAGATAATATTTCTCTCTTGATCATCTTTCTAGGATATACATTAAATAAGTGTTAAGGTTGAATAGAGTACCATATTCTATTATATCTGATCTGGATCTGAGGTTTACCTCAAAGTTTGGGATAAGTCTTTCGTAGGCTTTGGATATATTATTGAGCTTCAGTACTACTTATCATCCTCAGAAAAATGTTCATTCTGGGAGGACCATTCAAACTTTACAATACATTTTAATGGATTTATCTATGTATTTAAAAGGTTCACTAGTGCAGAAAACGTTTTTTATGGTGGTTATTTTTTATTTTTTACATCAGCTTTTGGCCAACGTTATTACATGAGACGTTATAAACATTGTTTTTTTACGTCAGTTTTTTACAATCGACGTAAAAAACACAAATCTGAAGCATTTTTCACATCCGTTGATAAAAACCCAATGTGGAAAACACTTCAGAGTCGTGGTTTATTACATCTGTTATTTAATAACCAACGTGGTATATACTCTTTCACATTGGTTATTATATAACCGACATCATAAATCACTCCTCTAAAGCGTTTATCACATCGTTTATTTTTATAACCGACCTGATAAACCTATCTTCCAAGCAGTTTCCAATGTCGGTTAAATAATAACCAACGTGAAAATATATATACTACATCGGTTATAAAATAACTGACATCAAAAACAATTCATTTCCATTTATTATGTCAGTTATGAAATAACCGACGTAAAAACCATTTACCACACATTTATTACGTCGGTTTCCAAATAACCAACGTTAAAACTAATCCCAATGCATTTTTTACATTGGTTATAAAATAACCGATGTAAAAAAATTTAAATAAAACCAGTAAACCATTGTTATGCCCTGCCAAAAGACCTGAAATAGCCCAAAAACTTACCAAAAAAAGACCAAAAACAGACCAAAACCCCCCCACCCCACCCCACTAGACAACTCCCACCACCGATCAACCACTGTTATGCCCACAAAAAGACCTGAAAAAGACCAAAAACATACCAAAAACAGACCAAAACCCGACCAAAAACACACCAGAACTCCCCCACCCCACTGTACATCCCCCACCACACCCATGTACAACCCCCACCACACCCCTGGACACCCCCCCACACCCCTGTACAGTACCCCCACCCCCTGGAAATCCCCCTAAACCCTTGGACAACCCACCCTCCTGGACACCCCCCCCCACACACACACACCCCCTGGACAGCACTCCCACACCCCTGGACAGCCCTCCCACACCCCTAGAACCCCCCCCCCCCCACCACCACCACCACCACCACCCCACTGGACAGCCCCCACCACACCCTTGGACACCCCCCCCCCCACCCACACCCCTAGACTTCCCCCCCCCCCACCCCCTGAACATCCCCCCACACCCCTGGACAACCCCCCCCCCCCCCCCCACCCTCCTGGACAACCCCACCCCCAGGACAACACTCACAAACCCCTAGACATCCCTCCCACACCCCTAGACCCCCCCCCCTGCCCACCCCACTGGATAGCCCCCACCACACCCCTGGACACCCCCCACACCCTTGGACTGTCCCCCCACCCCCTAGACACCCCCCAAACCCCTAGATAGCCCCCCACCCCCACCCTCCTGGACACCCCCACCCCCTGGACAGCACTCTCACACCCCTGGATAGCCCTCCCACACCCCTAGAAACCCCCCCCACCCACCCACCCTCCTGGACACCCCCCACCCCACCCCACTAGACAGCACTCCCCTAGACAGCCCTCCCACACCCCTAACCCCACCCTCCCACCCCAACCCCACTAGACCCCCCCCCCCCCCCCACACACACACACCCCTGGATACCCCCTAGACATCCCCCACTCGCCTGGACATCCCTCCCACCCTCCTGGAAACCCTCCCACCCAACTGGACTTCCCCACCACACCCATGGACACCCCCCCCCCACCTCACTAGACAACCCCGGACCAAAAACAAACCAAAGCCTGACCAAAACCAGACCAGAACCCCCACCCCAATAGACATCCCCCACCACACCCCTGGACACCCCCCCACACCCCTTGAATGCCCCCACCCCCTGGATATCCCCCCACACCCCGGGACAACCCCCCCCCCCCCCCCCACCCTCTTGAACACCCCTACCCCCTGGAAAACACTACCACACCCCTGGATAGCCCTCCCACACCCCTAGAAATCACCCCACCCACCCTCCTGGACACACCCCCCAACCCACTAGACAGAACTCCCCTGGATAGCCCTCCCACACCTCTAGAACCCCCCCACACCCACCCACACCACTGGACTTCCCCCCACCCCACCCCCCACACCACTGGACACCCCCTGGACATCCCCCCACTCTCCTGGACATCCCTCACACCCTCCTAGACACCCTCCCACCCCACTGGATAGCCCCCACCACACCCCTGGACACCCCCACCCCACCCCACCCCCCCCCCCCAACCCCTGGACTACCCCCCACCCCCTGGACAGCCCCTGGATAGCTGGTGTTGCGAGAGGAGGCGTTGTTATCCCTCGGGGGACGAACGCCATTGGAAGGTGCTCATCACTCTCACATGCGAAGCCTGAGCTCTCAAAATGTTTCACCAATACTTTCTTCCCCTGTAAACATCATTCATTCTATCACTTTGATGCCAGTATAACTAGGGTAAATACCATCATGTGTGACTAAAATACATGGATATTGGTGGTGGAAATCTCCTGGATCTTGCGGGACTGGAAATGATGCTCCCAAGGCTGCCCATGAGACACCTAAAATGACGATAACAAAAATCTAGCGGTGGTAAGAGGGCGCCAGTTCAGTTGGTGTAGAGGGGCACAGAGAAGACGGCTACGATGATCCGAAATATACCCAACAAGTACACATAAGTGACTATTTATTTTCCCAAATTAGATGATTGAACAAATATAGGGTTGTTTGTGTGTTTTTTTGGTGACAGACGGGATATGTTGTTAATGTTCTTGGACCAACATTGCATGGAGGAGACCAAAAAAACACACAAACATCCCTATATTTGTTCAATAATCTAATTTGGGAAACTAAACAGTCACTTATATGTACTTGTTGGGTATATTTCGGATCACCGCAGTCATCTTCTCTGCATCCCTCTCCACCAACTGAATCGGCACCCTCTTCCCACCACTGGGCTTTTTGTTAACGTCATTTTAGGCATCTCATGGGCAGCCTTGGGAGCATCATTTTCAATCCTACAAGACCCGAGAGATTGCCACCACCAAGATCCATGTATTTTAGTCAGACATGACGGCGTTTCCCCTGATTATACTGGCATCAAAGTGATAGAATGAATTATGTTTATAGGGGAATAAAGCATTAGTGAAACATTTTGAGAGCCCAAGATTTGCATGTTAGAGTTATGAGTACCTTCCAGCGGCATTCATCCCCCCAAGGTATGGTGGCGCCTCCTCTCCCACCCCCTTGGACTACCCCCCACCCATGCCCATGGACACCCTGGACACCCCCCACCCCACTGGATAGCCCTCCCACACCCCTGGAAACTCCCCTCACCCCACAGGACACCCCCACACCCCTGGACACCCCCTAGACATTCCCCCACTCCCCTGGACAGCCCTCTCACCCTCCTAGAAATGCTCTGACCCCCTAGACTGCCCCCCCCCCCACTCTCATGGACAACCAGGACACCCCCCCCCACCCAACCGAACATCCCTCCCATACCCCTAGATACCCCCCCCCCCCCACCCCACCCCACTGGACACACTCCCACACCCCAATACACCCCACTCAATAGCCCTCCCATACCCTGGAAACCCCCTCACCCCACAGGACACCCCCACACCCCTGGAAACCCCTTGGATAGCCCCCTACTCCCCTGGACAGCCCTCCCACCCTCCTGGAAATACTCCCACCCCTTGGACTCCCCCCCCCCCTCTCCCCACTCTCATGGACACCTAGGACACCCCCCCCCCCCCACCTCAACCCACCGGACAGCCCTCCCACACCCCCTAGATACCCCCCCACCCCACTGGAAACCCCCCTACACCCTTGGAACCCCCCCCCCCCAGAATAGAATCCATACCAGAAAGTAGACCAAAACAAGAAGTATAGCAAAATTAAACATTCACATATATAACATTCAAAACTTAAAATTTCAACTTAAAAAAACTAAATCCTACCTAAAAACTACCAAATACACAATTACAATGACAATATTCAAAATTACATTTTACACTACAAATAACTAAGATTCAATCAAACTTGTAAAATAATTTGACCATTCCAATTGTAAGTGTTTGACATCTTGGTAACTATAGGATTGAGGTTCATCAAATAGCTACAAATTAAAAGGATAGTAGTTAACTTGTATAATGAATAAATCAAATGAAATTTTATAGAAATGTTTAAAAGGAAATCTTACCAGGTCAAATTTCAAAACTATTCAATTTGTTATTATTTCATACATAAATCTTAACATATAATATCTGAATTCGATGATGCCTTGTTGTTCATGACAATTCTGTTTGAATGAGTGTAAATTAAATATATTATTTTTATGTAATAAATCAAAAATTATAAATTATAAATGGATATTTACCTTTACATTTACATATTTTATCTTTGCACTAATTTTCTTTGTGTTTTTTATAAAGTAGACTCATCCCCTGTTAGAAAATAATATTAATGGGATAAATTTAAAATTCATTATAATATATAAAACTATTTAGAAATTGAAACTTTCTTTTCCAACATTTTCTTAAAACTTTCCCGCACATTTCCATGGATAGAGCATATCCAATAAAGTTTTTTCTCCCTTGGGTAAAAAAAACCTAACATCCAATGATCACTGATAAAAGAAAATTTCAGGTTAGTGGTTTTTTATGTTAAAATATAATGAACTCTTTGAGAGAGATGTGTTTCATACCTCTCACAAAAAAGGAATCATTCAACATTGTGTGACTATATTCTGTTCAAATCTTTCAGCAATATAAAGCATTCTTTGTTCCTCATCCAATACACGTGCTTCAGGGGAAATCAAATGCAGGTCCATGAATCCATATACATCTATCCGCTCATTCTTCCTACAAATGTTATAAATATACCTGATACAAAACAGACATAAGTATAAATTTTTAATAAATATAATGTAGGGAAAAGGTGTTAAGACTTACATGGAAAAAATTTGCACCGCGTTGATTCCCAACTTATCTCCAGTAACAAGCTCCATGATATCAGTTTTCACAATCCCCACAGTTATTGAATGTCCACTAAAATGATCTTCCATTGTAAACTCATAATGATCCACCAACAAATTTGAATGTCTTGACAATCTGTCAAGACTACTAGAATCTGTATCTGATGTTATATCCATTTGTCTTTTTTGTGGTCTATGAAGTATGTCTCTACCTTTTAAGTATTCCTGTAAAAGAAAATAGAAAAATATATTAGTTTTCAAATGATAAAACAAATTTAATAAAAAAATAGAAGATATAACATACATACCTCTATGGTAATGAGTCATAGAAATCTGGATGGCCAAATTACAAAATGTTCAATACTATGTCCAACTTTTGTCACCTCATCTGTAGGTAACGGAACTCAATATGATCTATCTATAATATCATGTACAGGGACCCTATGATTCTCTACCTCTAATTGTTGATGATGGACTGTATCTCCTATACAATATACCAGCCCATATGAAACTATATAATGTTGAGTATCATCAAAAAACAACTCACAATAAGTATGAAGTTGCAGCAAAGGAGTAGGATAAAAAATGGGGTCCACAGGCTGAGGTAGGGGAGGGGGAGCTACTGGCAGAGGTGGAGGATAAATAATGGGGTGTGCAGGGGGAGGTGGAAGAGTGGGAGCTGCAGTCTGAAATTTTCTTTGCATGTCTGCAAACATAGACTGTACTGATGCTCTAATATTTTCCTCCATCGTCGCATTAATATTATGAACTTCAGCCTCTAAGGATTCTATTTTTTTTATAAACACCCTCAACGTAATAAGTTGAAGAACGTGGAAAAAATTTTCTTACCGATAAACCAGTCCTCGTACACAACCAGGATGTTCAGGCTTTCCCAATGCTGCAGATAAAATATCTTGCCTCCTAGAAGCTGTAAATACCCTTTGTGAGCTTTTCTCATCAAGAGAATCCTATATTAATTAATTGAACATTTCTGTAATGATTGAAATTATATGAAGAATATAGTTAACTTAAATAAATAAAATAGATATCTTACAGTCCTCTCAACAATGATTCTCGAATATTTCGAAATATATTGCTCTTTTTTCCTATCCGAGCTCTCTTCCATTTTTCATGTCTAGATGGAGGGTATGGAGGGGCCACCTATCTAGAGCTTGAAGACTTAGCTCTTAGTTTTTCTAATTTTTCCACCATCATTTGTTCTTCTAATAATGTATACCCTCCCCGAGATAAACTATGAGGGTATACATTTTTATATTGGATCTCCTGATGAGATTTCTCTATTTTCTGTAAATTAAGAATAATAAATCATTAACAAAACATTAATAAGATCATTTATATAAGAAATATTATAAAATTTTACATTTCCCTTACCCAAAATGAATCTTTTCTTATACTTTCAACAAACTGTCTCCATGTGTCTTCATCTATGAAAGGATATATATGGCATGGATTGTCATGACTCTTATGACCAAAAATGAAATCAGATGAGAGGGTCGATTTGAAATCCCTCCATCTCCTGGAAGTCATCGATAAGCATTTCTTCCTGACTCTTCCATTGTCAGGAATATCAAATGTCATCTGATAAAGAATAGGTTAAACATATTATATATACTAGAATCATTTAAATAATAAAAAAACAATAGAAAAAGATCTTACCAAAATCATCTCCCACAACTGAGAGATTATCGCTTTGTCCACACTTCTCCAGTAATCATACAAAATTCTTACTTTTCTCTTACCTTGAGTTGATACAAAACTCCTAAAATATTTTTAATTTGGACCACTAGGAATATCATCCTCATCAAACTCAATGAGTATCCTCTAATCCTGCATATGGGAAAGTGATAATTTTGGTAAACATGTGCACCCATGTTTACCAACTCTTGAACTCTTTTTCATAATGGGAGCACATGAGGAATATTGGGGAATATCAAGAGGAGCATGTGAATGTTCCTCCCCAGAGGTATGACCAATATGCTCATCTCCAGAATCATGTGGTTGATCAACTGATTGATCTATCAATATCCTTCAAATCAAAAAAAACATTAGTTAAAAAATATACAAATTCAAATATTACAATACTAATGTAAACATAAAATAGAAAATTGTACTAAGTTACGTAATAGTAAACATGGTTAATATGGTAAGCATGTTAAATAATGGAAAAGATTGTAAAGATGGTAAAGATGGTAAGCATGGTAAACATGGTAAACCTGGTAAACATGGTAAATTAATTTTCATTGAACAAAAATAATATATATATAATTTATGTAATGGTAAACATGATAAAGTAAACTAAACAAAATTAAAACAAACAAAAACTTATACTTATTTGTTTTAATACATTTTTTAATAAAGAAAAAACTTACAATATCTAACATTTTATGAAAATAATAAATGTAAACAAGAAATAAAAAAATGTTACCTATAATTTTAGGAATGTACAAATGGATTGTTTTCCCAAATTACTTCATCGTGATCGTTCCTTATGGAAAAAACCATATCTTCAACATGATCATAATTATGTTCTATTAATCTTTCCCTGGAAGTAGGGATCTCACATAAATCAGCATCTTCATCAAGTTTATCCTCACCAACATATTGTTTTTTCCCTTGTAAAACAACAGCCCACTGCATATCTGATTGATCTACTATATAGAAAATTAGTTTTGTATGTGTTTCCATTATAAAATAATTAGTTGTGTCTTCCAATCTATTCAGATTAACAACTTTCATTCCAAACTCATCGTGTCGGACACTATTGTTACCAATAAACCATTTACTATTAAAAACTGGAAATTTAATTCTAAATTAATCAACCTCCCATATTTCTTCAATCACTCCATAATATGAACTTTATGCAGAAATTGGTTTTTTGTCTTTAGCACTCGAAAAATGTATTGCTTCTGCAAACACCAATACACCACTATTCTGAACTGCACTTATGTTGTCCTAATATTTCGTATGAAATGTATAGACATTAATGTTATAACCGGACCATGTTATCACATTTAAACATAGACCACCCACTACCCATTTTAATGTCTCTGATACATCTGATCTACCAAGCAAGGTCTTTTTAAACCATGACAAAAATGTTTTGCTGTTGTCATTCAAAATCCACATATCTTTCTTCTTTGGATGACATTGTTTAAAGTCATTAATATGCAATGTGATATACGGTCTAGCATCAGCTATGTTATTCAGGATGTATAATTCTAACTTCTTCATCTATTCAGATAATAACGATTTGACTTTCAAGCCACGAGTCCCCTTTCCCTCATTATTAACTCGTTCATGGAGAGATGGAGGCAAACCTATGTTCTGCACCACAGCCAAGTAGCTCGTACAAAACTCTTCAACCTCCTCATAAGTATACTTTTCAATAATGGAGGCTTTAGGTCGATATGGATTCTTAACATAACCCTTTAATATTTTCATATACCTTTCAAAAGGATACATCCAACGAAGATATACAAGTCCACAAAGCTTTATTTATCAAACCATATGAATCATTAAATTCACCATTATATCAAAAAAAGTTGGAGGAAAATACATTTCCAATTGAAAAAGTATAAAAATTGAATCCTTTTCTAAAATTTTCAAAGCATTCACATAAATAACCTTATTAAAAATTAAATTGAAAAAATAACAAAACTTCATTATAGTCTTTCTAACATGGATGGGAAATATTTAATGCAATTTAACTAGTAAAAGTTGTTGCATCATGACGTTATAATCATGATATTTCAAACCTATCAACATCAAGTCCTTCAATGAGACAAAATTTTTTACATTTGAAGAATAACCTTGAGTCACTTTGATATCATGAAGACACTGACAAAAGCTAATTTTCTCCCTCTTGGATAATGTATAACAAGCTGGAGGAAGAAATATTCATCTTCCATTAGAAGTGGGAGCTAACTCCAAACGTATTCCCATTGATAGTAAGTCTAATCTTGCATTCAACCCATATTTTTTATTTCCTTTAATATCTAACAATGTTCCAATCAAACTATCATAGATATTTTTCTCCATGTGCATGACATCAATATTATGTTTAACTTCATGATATCTCCAATATGGTAGCTCAAAAAATATTGACCTTTTCTTCCAAATATGTATTACCAGATTTTTGTGTCTTTCCCAATGTCACATCAAGGTTTTCCACCCTATCAAAATAAAAATCAGGGGATAAAGTTTTTGGAGAAATATCAAATTTTTGTGAGCCATTGAATGCCTTTTTTAGTTTTCTATAAGATTGATCCATAGGCAAAAACTTTCGATGACCCATGTACATTGTTTTCCTCCCATGATGCAATTGACAATATGAAGTCTATTGTTCACAAATTAGACATGCTTTATTCCCTTTAACATAGTATCTAGAAAAATTTACATATGCTGGGAAGTCATTATAGTGAACATAAGAACTCCATGCAGTTGAAAATATTCAATTTTATAAGAATCATACACCCTAATACCATCCTCCCATAAAAGTTTCAAATCATCAATCAATGGTGACAATAAAACATCAATATCATTGTCGGGTTACTTCAGAACAGATATCATTATACTCAACATGAAATATTTGCGCTTAATACAAACTTCAGATGAGAGGTTATAAATTACCAATAAAATATCCCATGAACTATGTGTGCTACTGAGGGTTCAGTATGGATTCATTCCATCTATGCCCAATCCTAGTCTGAGATTTCTAATTTCATTTCCAAATGTAGGATACTACTCATTAATTTTCTTCCATTGTGGAAAATCATCTAGATGACGTAATTTTTCATCACATATCCACTCATCAGTATGCCATATTAACCTTTTTCATCATGTGAATTAGCAAATAAACGTTTGAAATGATGAATTATAGGAAGATACCAAAATACCTTGGAAGGGATCTTTTTAATCTCTACATTAGCCTATGATTTTTCTTTCACCTTATACCGTGATGTCCCACATTTAGGACACTCTGACAGAAATTCATATTCCTTCCTATATATCATACAGTCATTCAGACAGGCATGTATTTTCTTGTATCCCAATCCCATTGGGCATAATATTTTCTTGGCCTTATAATGTGAATCTGGAAGATTATTATCTTTTAGAAGAATGTTTTTCATAAATTGAAGCAGCTCTGTAAAACTTCTATCACTCCATCCATGTTTCTCCTTCAGGTTAATCAATCTTAACACCGATGACAAAACTGTAAAACCTTTACAACCAGGATATAATGGTTTTTCAGCATCACCATATAGACGTGCAACTATCAGTTCTATCTCAATTTGTTCTGCTGCAATATTGTGAATCATTTCTTAAATTCCATTGGAGTTAACATCTTGCGAATCATCATTATCAATAGATATGACATTCCGTCCAGTTTCACCATGCCAAATACAAGGGATTTAACTCGAATTAAAACCATGAAAAATCAGATGATCTTTTATCTCTCTACTTTTAAACTTCTTCATATTCAAACATTTCAATCATGGACAGAAAAAAAATGTCACTGCTTGGAACATTTCGTTTAGAAAATTCGAAAAAGGCACCAACACCTTCCTCATATTAATTACTCATTCAATGTTCCATAATCTAACTTTGACTCATTATTAACTATAATAAATATAAAAATTATACAACTTTTTAAGATAAGACAAATATGTGTTTATATGAGAAATATCATAATTTGAATGTAAAAAAATTTGGAAATATAAAACAAATCTATGCGCATTTAAAAAAAATATTCTTTAAAATGATTTTAAAAATAAAATATAGTTAGATATAACAGTTTTAAATTCATCTTGGATCCTTTATTCTTAAGGTTCACAAAGAATACATCCCGGTGCAACTGGATACCAAATTCACCCTTCCGTAAAAAAGAAATATGAAGTATAAATATTAAAATATGTATACATTCACTATTGAAAATTACACAGATCCTAATGATTTGAAACCTCTGGATATCCCCCCACCCCTCTGGATAGCCCCCCCCCCCCCCACCCCCACCCCCTAGACACCACCCCTACCCCTCTGGACACCCCTTACCCCCTGGACACCACCCACACCCCCTTGGACACCACCCCCACCCCCTAGACACCCCTACCCCCTTGGACAACACCCCCCAACCCCTAGGAAACCCCCCCCCCCCCCCACCCCTAGACACCACCCTCCACCCCTTGGATAGCCTTCCACCCCTCTAGATACCCCCCACCACCTAGACACCCCCTACCCCCTTGGACAGCCCACTCACCTCCCTGAACACCCCCCCCCCTGGACACCTCTATCCCCTTGGACAGCCCCCTCACCCCCTGGACACCACCCTCCCCCCCACCCAACCCATTGGACACCCCAAACCCCCTTGGACACCCCCTGCACCCCCCCCCCCCCCACCCCCTTTGATATCATATGCACCCCCCTTAGACACCCCCAACCCCCGTGGATAGCCCCCACACCCCCTGGAAACCACCCCCCATCCCCTTTGACACCCCCTGGACACCCCCACCCCCTTGGACACCACCCCCACCCCCTGGACACCACCACCCCCTTGGAAAGACCCCCACCCCCTGAACACCACTCCCCACCCCCTTGGACACCCCCTGGACACCATCACCCCCTTGGACAGCCTCCCCCCCCCACCCCCACCCCTCTTAACATCCCCCACCCCCTGGACAGCCCCCACCCCTCTAGACATCCCCCCTTCCACCCCCTTGGACACCCCCACCCCTCCTGGACACCATCCCCCACCCCTCCTGGACACCACCCCAACCCCCTACCCCCTTGGACACCCCCTGGACACCCCCCAACCCTCTAGACACCCCCCCCCCCCCGCCAAACAGCCCCCCAAACCCTCTATACAGGACCCCACCCCCTTAGACACCCCCTACCCCCTTGGATAGCCCCCCCACCCCCTTCGACACCCCCACCCCCTTAGACCCCCCCCCCCACACACACACACACCCTTGGACTCCCCCCCCCCCTCCATGGATAACCTGGACACCCCCTAACCCTCTAGATATCCCCCCAAACCCTCTGGATATCCCCCCACCCCTGTAGACAGCCCCCCACCCCCTGGACAGCCCCCACCCCTCTAGACAGCCCCCAACCCCCCTGGACACCCCCTACCACCTTGGACAGGCCACCCACCTGCTTGAACACCCCCCACCCCCTGTACACCCTTATCCCCTTGTACAACCCCCTCACCCCCTGGACACCCCCCCCCCACCCCACCCCCTTTAACTTCCCCTACACCCCCTTTGACACCCCCCCCCCTTGGACAGCCTCCGGACCCCCCTGGACACCACCCCCACCCCCTTTGACACCCCCACCCAACTGGACAACCCACCCAACCCCACTTGACACCCCCACCCACTTGCACAGCCCCCCCACCCCCTTGGAAACCCCCTGTATGTGCACACACACATGATAGAACACACAAAAATCATAAACTTGCATGATATCACTTCCATAGGTTTATTTTACCAGTAAATAATTTATCATGGTATAAATGAACACTATGAAACTTACCATGATAGCAAGAACAAAGAAAAATAACATCTCAAAAAATTAGTTTAGGGCATCGTGGAAAATAAAAACTGAAAATGTGTCGTGTGAGGCTTACCTGAGTGTTTTGAGTCGACCTGATAGATCTAATGATAATAAATATGAATAATGATGTTTCAAAAAACGAGGCTGGAGGGCACGAATTTGAAGAATCGTTTCTAGGTTTTTTACACGAGATAGATGAGTCACAGGTCTCCTGATCAAAGAAAATAGAATGACTGGATATGGGGTGCGATAAATCATTTAAAATATTTACCATGTCGGATATTTAATAACTGACGTGTTAAACTATTTTTTTTAATGTTTTTAATGTCTGTTATTTAATAACCGATGTAGAAAAAAATTTATCACTTCATTTATAAAATAACTAATGTGATAAATGTCACTTTATCACATCGGTTCTTTTGATAACCGATGTGATAAATTTCTGATATTAGCTTTATCACATCGGTTTTTTATAACCGACATGATAAATCACCGAGATTTCCTTTATCATGTCGGTTATTTTATAATCGACCTGATAAAGCACACCAGATTCGATTTTCACGTCGTTTATACAATAACCGACGTAAAAAATTGATCCTGGACGATATATCATATCGGTTATAAAATAACTGACGTGATATATCAATTATTAAATCTTTGCACATCAGTTATATAGAACCCGCATGAAAAATGTTGACATGTTAAACATTTTTTCCACTAGTGGTGGTTGGGATCAACGCCTTCCTTTGGTGTAATTTTAATAGATTTCGCTCAAGCATTCAAATGAATCCTTATAAATCCATCTATGGAAGGAAGTTCAGAATACCAATATGTTGGGATAAAGTTAGATAAATTATATTAGGACCTAATCTATCTAAATAGGTAATAGATAATGTTAGAGTCATTCAGCAGCACATAAGGGCATCTCGGAGTCGAAAGAAAACTTATGTTGACAATTGTCAGCGATATCTAGAGTTAGAAGTTAGTGACAATGTATTCCTATGAATATATCCTTGGAATAAGATCATGATATTTAAAAACAAGGAAAATATGATCCTTCTATATATCATTCCCTTTGAAATTATTGATTTTATCAGGATGGTATCTTATCATTTAGTACTTTTATTGAATATCTCTCAACTTTATGATGTGTTCCATGTATCTCCTCTAAGTAAATACATGATCCTTTAAGTGTACTAAATTTAGAGCTTGTACTTATGTAGAAATTCCTATCCTATGTGGAACAACTGATGGATATTCTATTTCATAGAGAGAAAATGTTGCAAAAAAATTCTACTCACTTGGTCAGTGTTTTACGGTGAAACCATAAATTAGAGAAATCAATGTGGGGACATAAGGTTGTGATAAGGCTAAAGTATTGTAAAGAACTGAACTTTTTATTAATTTTTTCCCTAAATTTTTGTGTGTTATTTAATTTTATACTCAATTAATGAAGTGAGTATAATTAAATGAGACCATTGGGTTTCGACTGTTATATGGTCGTTGGTCAATATGACCATTGAAAGATAAACTCTTAACATTGCAATTTTTTGTTTATAAATACAAGTGTTCTTGGTTAATTAATACAGAAAGAAGATTTGATGGCCTCATCCAGTAGTCTTGGGCCGATTGAAGCCCATATAATGGAACTTGTAAAGGAGGTAGCACCGCTGGGCTTCTCTCTAGACCAAACCCAAGATGAACTTCATCGTGTGAAGCTGGAATGGAATCACCTTCGTGATAAGTTCAATCTGATAGAAATCACCACTCGGGAAATGTTGGTCGAACCTCCCCAAGATTATATCACCTTAGCACACCTTACACTTAGGTCTTATGCTGGTGTTATAAGGGGCTATGTAATGAGACCTTAGCTTCCTTATATAATCCTTAGATATAAATAAAAATTGTGATTTCTTATTATGGTGAAGTTTGTGAATTTTCAAATGTCTGGATAAATATTGGATGTATATTATTGATGTTTTTTTTTGAAAAAAAAATGTAATTTAAAATATTTATGTAAACCTTAAATAATTAATAATGTTTAATGATTTTCAAAAAATGGTCTTCTACAGTTGTGTTCAGTAAGAAATTTAGAGTCAAATAAGATCAACAAAATTTTTGGTGAATAGTAAATTATGAATAGTTATTTTACGCTTATGATTAGTAATGTGACCAAATGGATTAAGTAACCTCACTTAATAAATTATTGATATAATTCAGTCACCTTGATTAAGTAATATGATTCAATAAAATAGGTAAATAACTGTTTCAGAAATTATTAGTCAAGTATTAGTTTTTTCGATTGAATAGTGTTTTTTATTTAAAAATTAAATTAAAAATATTTAGAAAATTATTTTTATAAAATTTAGTTAATTTTTGAATTTAGATCATTGATATTAGGTTAAGGTTATTTTTGGGGATTTTTCTGAAAAAATTGAATTTTCGGTGAATAGTGAAAATACAGTTTTTAGTTTTGGGTGTTTAATGACATCATTAAGGATGTAATAATTATGTAATAATTATGGTAGACTTAATAATATTAATATAAGGTATGAGGTGTCCCAAGTTTCCAATACCATGGGCAATCCCATGGTTTTACCAATACCACCGATGAGGTGTCCTTTGGCAATTAATGATTTGTTCCCTCACTTCCCCTATAAATACCAAGCCTTTACCTCGTCCATTTCATTCCAAAATACTCCCCAACGAATTTCTTGTCTCTTTACCTCCCAATTATTTCTCCCAAGGTGCCCTAAAGCCTCCCAAGGTCCCGATCTTCAAGCTTTCGAAGTTACTCTTCAATGTAAGGGATCCTTTCACCCTCCTCTTTTAAGTCATGACTTCCTTTATGTTGTGTCTTCTAGTTTCCATATATTTTTATTGAGGTTATGTTCTTATATGTTCTAATTAATATCCATTTAATGTCTAATTGTTGATAGACCATTTCCTCTCTCATCAATTAGTTTTATGAATTTTTAAGTGACGTCGTTAGGCTGCTGAATTTCTCGTAAAAGAAATCACATCTTCTCTTTTCTTTCATGTTTCCTTTTCATGTGGTATTTCATTAAAATATCCATAACATGATCTTATTCAGTACCCATAATGTATTATTAATTATTTATGAGTGGGTGACCCTTTTCCCCTCTCTTTTCAATGTTTTCTAAAACCATGTTATATAGTCGTTTTGCTGCAGAAATTTCGTCTCAAAATTTCTATATCTCTCTCTCAAGAAATTATATTGTATATTTATATGAATACAAAAACTTATTTAGTTTCTATGGGTGTTCATAAATATATTAAAATGATATATTTTATTCTGTAATTTACATACATATAACCTGCACTCCCTTTCCATGAGTTATAAATGACATAATGATCTTATTTTTAAGAACTTTTAAAACGTCACGATTATGGGATGAAACCCATTTATTTTATTCTATATGGGTTATTTATGAAATGTTTTATTATGATATATGTGGATCACATTAAATTAAATACATATTAAGGGTTATCCCCAATATTTCTCCAATGCATTGGGTAAATAATTAATCTCTAGAGATGACAATTTTTATGATACCTTGGTGAATAACCTTGGTAATTTTTATGACACCTTGGGGATGGACCTTGGTGATATGTTCAAGAATGTCTAAATGAAATATTGAAGCCACATATTCAAGTTATTATCCAAGTTATTTTCATTATGATATTCCTATACTTCCATTTCTCATGTATTTATGTTTTTATTCAAGTTCTTATTGTTAACACAAGTAAACCAATTCCCTTGTTTACCCTTACTGGGCCTTCTGCTCACCCTTTCTTTTGAATGTGTGTCTCTAGGTTAAGAGATGCGGTAATTTTACTAAGTATGAAATTATTATGAATCCTTACATGTGGATTATAATAATGTTTTATTTTGTTTTAAATTGTTTTTGTTCTTGATTTCCAAGACACTAGACTTTAAAGATCCTCTGCTTGTAAAATGTAATGAAAAGTTATGTATTAAAAAGGCTGGATTCCATAAGTATCCTTAGTTTTTTATATTATAGTGATAGAATTTCAAGGTATAATTTCTTATAAGGATGTATAATTTAACACCATGATATTTTATGACATATTTCTCTTTAAATAAATTTTATTTCTTTGATAGCTTGCTTTACACAGAACATCGAGTTTAAACGAACTGTGATATAAATATTATTATTTAAATGTGACCATTAAAATTGAAAATTTGAATTGTAATAACCACATTAAAAAACATATGTATAAAAAAATTTATATAATGTAAATCCATTGATAAATAAGTACTCAATTTTCAGTAAAACCAGTTTATGCTTTAAAAAATACATTTTCTTTAAAAATGATTTTCATTTTGTTTTGTGAGAAAATATTATAATCAATTTCTTAATATTTCAAAAGAATATTTGATATAAATTATATAATTTTTTAAATAATTATATAAAAATTATCTTATGGTGAAATTTTGAGATTTTTCTGAAAAGATTAATTTTACAGTGAATAGTGAAAAATATTGATTTTATTGAAAATTGTCTTTTCATTTCAAGAATTTAAAAGGTTAAATTTTATTTTAAAATAGTTTAAAATTAAAAAATATTATTCATATTATTAATAATCCAATTAAGGTGATTGTAATTAATATTATTCTTTATTTTGGTATAAAAATTTGTTATACTTAAGAGGAATTTTTTCTGGAAAATTGATTGTCATCATGTTTTTTAGTTTAATTTTAAATTAAATAATATTTCTTATATGAATTAGATTTGAGAAAATATATTCCATATTTGGAATCATAATAATTAATAAAATTTAATAGTTTTAACTTAATTTTTGTCCATTATGAATAGTAATCATAGTAAATATTTTTCACATCGGTAAGAGAGGAAAATTGGGTTAAAACCATGGGGTAAAGCTTTAAAATTTCTCTAAAACTTACCTTTATCCTATTTTATGGGTGGTTTTTTACTAAATATATGTTTAATGTGTAAAATAGTTTATTTTAAAACATTATTTTAATTTTTTGAACCCATGTGTGAGTTTTTTGAAGATAAGTTATATTTTATTTAAATTAAAAACTATTTTTTGGGTCTTTGTATTTAATGGAATGGTTGGAATATTTAATTAAATTTTGGTTTCATACAAGATTATAAAAAAATAAATTTTTATTATTTAACCAAAAAATCATGTAAACAAAAATATTACATAATTTCATGGTAAAATAATTTTTACGCTAAAATCGGGTATTTTCCAAAAATCTATTTTTCATGCATTTTGTGTTCTTATATTAAAATTAATTTCTTCCACCTATATAAATTTAATCTCATGAAATTTATTCCAAAATTGTAATCATTATTCCAAAATTAGGTAACAAGCAATATTTTATTTTTTTCATGTAATCAAGTTATCATGGTAAAAATGTTAAGTTATCATGGTTATGGTTAAAATGGATTTAAAGTGGTTTAACTAAAATATAAGGCTTAACTTGTATCCAAAACTTTCCCAAATGTGATTGGTTTAGTTTATTCTTAACCTATCACATGTTATCTTCTAATTTTAGGTTCTTTGGTTCCACTTGAGATGATTATGACATATATATTATTTAATCTTTAAAGTAATTTCAAGTGTCCCATTTCCCACCCTTATAAATGTATACTACCTTTACTCTCTTCTAAACACTTCATGATCCTTATATATCATACAATAAATTCCATAATAACTTCCTATATTCTTTAACCATATCATATAGTTTATTTTATTTCCAAAATATCATCCTTTCAGGGCTTAACATGTGATCTAATATAGGTTTCTCAACAAAGAGGTATAACTCTTAACTGAGTACTTTCAATTTTATTTCTTCTTCTACTTACTATAATTATATGGTATCCATTATAAAATAATGAATTAATTATCTTTCATATACTTAATTTTTATTATAATGAAGGAATAACTATTATTTACCTCCTATCACTCCATTGAAAAATGATAATATCGCTCATGCATACATGATGATTGTCACCTCTATGAAGTGATGTGATTAGTTTTTCATTATTTATTTGCATGGATGGTAATAAGGAGATATTTAATGAAAATATATATGATATATATGATATGATCATGATTATATAAAGTTAAATTATTATATACCTTTCTTTCATTCCAACCATCTAAAACTTGAAACATCACTCATGCATGCATACAGAATATCATCTCCACGAAGTGGTGTAATTCATTTTTCATCACTGATTTATATGATTAATTATAAGTTTATATAATGAATAAATTTTATAAAAAATTCTTGACTAAAATTTTGGATATTATGTAACCATGATCAAAGTATAAGGATTGAGACTACCAAACTAAAAAATGCATGAAAAACAAAGAAGTTATCACCTGGAATAGTGATTTTAATAAAGAATTGGTAATAAATAGGTGATAATATGTTATAAGTAATCATATATGTTATTATATATATTATTATGGTTCTGTAATATATTTATAATAAATCTATATTTATTAAACAGTAGTTTCAAACATATATGAAGCAATATGATACATGAAAAAAAAATGTATTTATGTTTCAATCCCATTTAAATTAGGATTCTTTACACTTAAAATTACTTTGAGGAAATTATATGATCATTATTTGATAAAACCATTTAATTTTTATTCTGCTATAGTTTTTTATATAAATTTTATGTTTTTGTACCATTTTACTCTCTTTTTGATATTTCTTTCAATTTGATCTATGCTAGGAAGGTGCACTGGATTATATTAGCTCACATAATGATGTGAGGAGTTTCTCATAAATTGTGGATTTTATTCAATGGTGACCATAAGAAGTAATAATTTTTTTGGGAGATGTTTCATGATCTATTCTAGGTTAAGTTAATTTATTTAACAATGAATGTGGAACATCAGTGGGAGATTATTTCCCTTCGTAGGTAAAGTTATAGCATGCGGGGGTTTAGAATTAGGTTCAAGAACATCCTTCATTATGCTTAAGACCTATTTCCATATGAAGAAGCCATAGTGAGGTATTTTTAGGAGAATTTGCATCGAGATATATATTTATGCATCATCCCATTCACATTATTGACTTTTCTTGAGGTTATGTTGAAGGAAAATGTTGTCAATAAAACACGGACATGGACTGAATCAGCATGGGAAGAAAGTTATTTGGACTTCCCAAGGAGTGGATCTATGAATAGAGGTTCTCAGTTGCCTGGTTAGTTAATGTTTTATATGGTAGGGAGTTTTATTATACCATACTTATATTGTTTCATCAGATTTAGAAGCTCTCAAAACTCTACTAGGATATTGAATATTGTTTTCTTTTATTTTATAGTTCATGGACATCAGAAGCTTGAGTACCTAACCTTCCTTGGTAGTCAGTGTGGAGCCGAAATCCCACTCCATGTTCAATTGTTGCAAACTTATCCTCTAATATAGTACTAGGATCCAATTTCACCATGATTTGGTTAGTAGAGAGAAGACAGTTTAGGTATAGGACAACCCTATGATTCCCCTCATCAATAAGGACATAGGATAGAATAAATCCATGGAGATGGTAAAAATTAATATCAGTAAGGTATATTATCAGGACACAGTCATATACATGTGATATATTTATTATCACCTATTAAGCTACACATCATGTGAGGTACGATATATTAATTTTTTACCTCGGTAAATGATTTGTTTGATTTAATATCTATGTAGTCCTTCATTACGTTTTCCTTAGTCTAAACACTAGGACTTAGGGAGGAGATAATTCTAGTTTCCTTTATGTTGAATATTCTTATTGGATGTTGATTTAGAATATTTGGTTTATATAGATATTTTTAATTGAAGTTCGGTAATCATTAGTCTTCAAGATATTTCATATGTTTGTAGATACAACTGTATGATTTCATCCTTAGCATGGACTAACAATATTTGGTGGAGGATATTATTGATTAATTCAGGGGTAGTTATATTCATTGATACTAATTGTGAGAATTCTATGTTCATTAGAAAGTGAATCCATCATATGGGTTAGATATGTAACACCCTGATATTTTATCATGTATTTTTCTTTAAATATATTTTATTTCCTTGATATCTTACTCTATACGCAACATTGATTTTAAACAAATTGTGATATAAATATTATTATTTAAACATGACCGTTAAAATTTTTAATATAAATTTGAATAAAAAAATTATTAAATAAGTATAAAGGTTTTATATAATGTAAATTATTTGATAAATAAGTACTCAATTTTTTATAAAATCATTTTATGCTTCAAAAATGGTTTTTATTTATTCTTATGATAAAATATTATAATTAATTTCTACCAATTTTATAAAAAGGTATATCATTTTTAAATCACTTTATAATAATTAATATAGGGTGAAATTTTGATATTTTTCTAAAAATATTGATTTTATAGTGAATAGTAATAAAACTAATTTTTATTGAAAACTACCTTTTTATTTCAAGCATTTATAGAGTTATATTTTATTTTAAAATGGATTAAAAGTTACATTAGAACATTTATATTATTAATAATTCAATTAAGTCTATTTTAATCAATATTATTCTTGACTTTGGTATAAAAGCGTGTTATACTTAAGAAGAATTTTTTTTATGGAAACCAATTTTTATCTTGTTTTACTGATATAATTTTAAATTAAATTTTTCCACTTATTTGAATTGAATTTGATAAATTTGATTCCATATTTTTAATTATAATAATTTATATAATTTAATAGGTTTAATTTAAGTTTCATCATTATGAATAATAATCATAGTAAATATTTGTCACCTAGGTAAAAGAGGTAAAACTAGGTTAAAACCAAGGGGTAAGGATTTAAAATATCTCTTCTAATTGAATTTATCCTATTTATTCAACAAAATATATTTTTATTGAATTGAATAATGTATTTTAAAACATTATTTTTAATATGGGAACCTAATCTTGACTTTTTTGAAGATAAGATATATTTTATTCAAATTAAAAACTATTTTTGGTTCTTTACATTTAATATAATGGTTGGGATATTCCATTTTGTTTTGTATTGACCAAAAAGTCTAAAAACATTAATTTTTTTATTATTTAACCAAAAAATTTGTGTAAACCAATTTATTACTTTATTTCAAGGAAAAATAATTGTTATGCTTAAATCAGGTTTTTTACAAAAAAGTTGTTTTTAATGTGTTTTGTGTTCTTATATTAAAAGTAATTTATTACACATAAATAAATTGAATCTTATAATGGATTTAAAAAATTTAATAATAATTTCTAAATTATTTTTTAATTTACCTTTTATTTTTGGTAAAATAACTAAGTTATTAGGGTAAAAAAGTTTAGTTATCATGGTTAATCTTAAAATGGGTTTAAAGTGGTTAAAATAAGATATAAGGATTAAATTGTATCTAAAACATTACTAAATATGATTGTTTGAGTTTATTTAGATCCTATCACATATTATCTTAGAATTTGGAGTGCTTTTTTCCACTTTACATGGTTATGAAATATATATTATTTAATATTTTAAGTAATTTCAAGTGTATCATTTCCCTCCATTATGAAAGGATACCACCTCTCCTCTCTTATCCACACTTAATGAGAATTATATATTAGAAAAAACATACCATAATACCTTCTTTTTTTCCTTACCAATGTCCTAGATCTTCTGGTATTTCTATAAGATCATCCTTTCAAGGCTTAAGGTGTAATACAAAAGAGGTTTCTCAATAAAGAGGTATAACTCTTAACCAAGTAATTTCAATTTTATTTATTATTATAACTCCTCTAAATATATAGTATACATTATAAAATAATTAATTAAGTATCTTAAATATAATTAATTGCTATTATAATGATGTAACAACCATTATTCACCTACTTTCCATCTATTGAAAAATGATAATGTCGCTCAAGCGAACGTGTGGATTACCACCTCTATGAAGTGATGTGATTCGTTTTCATTTTTTATTTACATGGACGGTAATAAGGATAGATTTAATGAATATATAGGATATATAATATATAATAATTATTTTATAAAGGTGAATTTTATTTAACTTTCTTTCGTTCGAACCATCTAAAATTGGAAACATCACTCGTGTGTATGTACGGACTACCATCTCCACGAAGTGATGTAATTCATTTTTCATCACTACTTTATATGAATAACTATAAAATTATATATGATTAATAAATATTATACTCATTAAATTATTAAAATTTTGGATATGATGGAACCATTATAAAATTACAAGGATCGGGACTACTGAACCAAAATTTGCAGAAAAAACGTAGCAGTTATCACATGGAACATTGATTTTAATAAATAATTTTTAATAAACTGTTGATAAGATGTTATAAGTAAATAATATATGTAATGATATATATGATTATTTTTAAGTAATATATTTATATTAAATCTATATTTATTATATAGGAGGTTCAAACACATATGAAGTAAGATGATACTTGAGGTAAGGGATTTATGTTTCAATCCCATTTAAATTGGGATTATTTATGCTTTAATTTCCATTGAAAAAAAATTATATGATCATTATATGATAAAAACATTTAATTTTTCCTCACCTTTTTTTATTTATGTAACTTTTATGTTTTAGTTCCATTTTTCACTCTTTGGTAATCTATATGGTTCAGAAAATTATTTTAAGAAAATTTGATCTTATTTATCCTCCTTCGATTAGAAAAACTTTTTCTTAAATATCTATGTTTTCCAAAAAAAATTCAAGAATATTTTTTATTATTCTTAAATAATTATATAAGTCATTTTCACCAGTGATTTAATTTTTATATAATTATTTAAAAATAATATTCTTAACCTTTTCTGAACAACTTATTTTTTACTAAATGTGGCAATAGTGTCATTATTTTAACGGTTACAGCATCAATAGAATTTTCAACCATCTTGAACACTTAATTCTTTGAAGATTACTTTAAAATTTATATTTTTATTTTCAAATAAAATGTTTTCCTTAATATTTTGGAAATATTTGTATTATAAATAAGTGATTTCAAAATAAAAAGAGTATTTTTCCTCAAGATATATTCCAATGGTATTTTAAATAAATTTTCATCTATAATAACATATTCGGGTGATAATTATGATTTATTGGGGATATGATACAAAGATACCATACTAATTCTTTCTTTGTATGGTTTTTGTTTATGATGATGATATATTTATGAAACCTGTTTATTTTTCATGGGTTATTCTATTATTAAATATTTATGAAACTTATTTACTTTCCATGGTTTATGATATGATGATATAATAAATGTTCTATGATATTATGGCACACTTATGAATCAATTATGATTATGTGAAGTTTTGTACTGTAATTATATATATCTTCAATGCATTGGGTAATTATGGATTTCTCAAGAGATAATTGTAACTAGAATAGAGAGTGAACTGAATTTATTAAGGGACTCTATCCACTTTGATAGTCTTGGGAGTGAACCATGACTAAGGATAAAATGGAATGGGGAGTCAACCCAATCCACTACGATAGACTAAGGAAATGATTTTCTATGCTTATTTTTATGTCAAAAGCTCATTTCTTATTCTTATTATGTGTTCTCATGGCTTATGATTGATTTTTTGTGATTCTTCACACTAAATACTTTTTTCTTTTGTTATGAAAAATCCTTATACCATGACATATGATTAATTATCTTTAATTGATTGAGTATGATTATTTTAAGTTATTATCATGTTCACATACCCTTATGTTTTTATTATGGTAAACTATGGTTATTTATTAATATATATTATGTTTAAACTTACTGAGCATATAATCTCACCCTTTCTTATATTTTATTTCCCTAGGTTATGAAGAAATGTTTTATGTAGGGTATGTCTAAGCAGAGTACTATGTGGGAAGATATTTATGGGAGGTATTTCATATCTTTCATGAAATAAGAATATTATGTATGTAGTCTTCAAATACACTAAATCACTACAGTTATAGCATGGATTATAATGTTATATAATTAATATTCATAAATAAGATGTAATATCTATATGAAAAAATTATGGGTTGCTATAATTAGTATCAGAGTATAGTTTAGTAAATATTTGTATATTAGTATTAAATAACTTTTTTGAAAACCCTAGAGATAATTCTATGTATAGGGTAACATCCTAAAGTTTTGTTAAGGTGGATATTATGTGGTTTTACTTGTAATACATCCCTGTCAATATACTACATGTGGATATTTTTTTAGAATAGATGCATCTAGCTATAATAACCCTAAAAATATTCGGTCGAGTATATATTGGATATCATTCTAGTTCATGGTGAATGTTCCCTTACTATTCACCTAGTTTGACACTCCTAGGGGATATACTTGAGTTAAATCAAATTTTCTTTATAAACAATTATAAAGGATTTGAAATGATAATGACCATGAATAACCTAGTTTGAATCTAAGTTGTCATAGATTGAAAAACATGTGTCATAATTTAGACATCCTATAAATTATTTTTCAAGATTACATGGTTTCCCACTATGATTATTATTTCTAACACTATGATTTTTTGTTTTAGTCAATAGTTGGAACCTAAAGAAATTTTGTTAATACTGAATGTGATAGAAAATGTAATTATTTTCCTCTTAAGAAACTAAATTCTATGGGAGAAATAATAAATAATCTAGTTTCTAATCTTATGAAACTTTCTTAAGATATGAATCATGTTGATCTCCTAAATGATAAAAGGAGGGAACAATGTTCTGTTGACTCCTTCATGAGACAAAATCCACCATATTTTAGTAGTTCCTCTAATCCACTAGTTATTGAGTGATAGATCAGTACCATTGAAAAGATATTTTCTATTCTCTATTGTTCATATCATGAAAAAGTTATATTGGTTATTTATCATTTGGAAGGTGAATCGTATCAATGGTGAACTATTATCAAGAACACAAGTCAATGGGAATAAATTGAATCAGCGGAGTGGGATGGATTTAGAATGATATTTTTCAAAAAGTTATTTCCTAATATTTTTCATGTGAAAATAGATAAGGAATTCCTTGAGCTAAATTATAAGTATATTTATTCTATTAGTACCTATGAGTTAAATTTTACAAGACTAATGAGGTATGATTATGGTATTATCATGAACCAGAAATTAAGATTGATTGATTATTTAGTGGATTAAAACCAAGTATCTGAAGGTCATTATCCATATGGTACTTTGGTATCTAGGAATAAATTTTTTTAATGTGATACCAAGGTAGAAATAAAGCTTGTAATTACCCATCAATCTCATGTTTTGATAAGAAAATAGATATTGAATTCAAAGAAAATTATAATAATAAAGATCATAGAAATAAGAAGAAGATATTTTCTTTATGCTTGATATATGGAATGAGACATGGGGGAAATATTCTTATAGATACTGGTAAATATTTTAATAGTAGAAAATAAGTCCATCAAGAAAAGTAATGAAAATTGATATGAAGAGAATAATAAATGAAATTAATGATTAAAAATCTCAACATAATGCACCACCAACACGCTAATGTTTAAAATGTAAGGAGTATAGGAGTTATGATAAATAATACTTGAATTCAAATTTTAGTAATTATGATCATTGTTAGAAGACTATTAATCCTAGAGGCAAAGGGAAATCTTATGTGATCACAATTACTGAAGTGGGTCATGAGAATGATGTGGTGAAATATACACTTATCATCCAATCAAGAATTAAAATTTTCTTATTTGATTCCAGATTTACCCATTATTTTATATCTAAAGAATTTTTTAATATTATAATGTCACCACCTCAATGATTAGATGTTGATTTATTATTAAAAACTACTAATGGTATGATGATTTCATATAATGTTTATATCTCTTCTCTGATACAAGTTTGTGGGAATGTGCTTCTTGTTAATCTTGTGATTCTCCCTCTAGTTTAATTTAATGTGATTTTGGGAATGGATTAGATCTCTCTATATAGAGACCATGTCAATTTCCAAGGAAGGGAAGTCAAATTTGATATTATAAACCAACCCATGATCATATTTTAGTGTGAGGATGAATATGAACTTTCAATAGAAGTTAATTCCATTTGTGGGTCTTACTACCTATTCAGTAGGTATTTTTATCTCAAATGGTCATGGGGGAAACTAAAAATATAATATATGGATATTTTTCGGGATTATTTTGATGTATTTATTAAAAAATTACCTAGTATTCCCATGAATAAGGAATTTTATTTTTTATTAGAACTTATACATGGTGTTGCACCTATTTCAAAGATCCTATATAGAATGGCCCCAATTGAGTTATAGGAATTAAACAAGTAACTCCAATAGAATTATGATAAAGGATTTGTATTCTTGAGTGTGTCACCATAGGGTTTACCTATTCTTTTTGTTAAGAAGAAATATGGGTAAAGTCCTCTTTTCATTGATTATTAGAAACTTAACAATATCACTGTTAAGAATAAATATCATCTACCAAATATCGATGATTTTTTTATCAATTATGAATAGCTCAATACTTTTCCAAGATTGTCCTACATTCTAGATATCATCAATTTTGATTCAAGAAGGAGGATATACCCAAGACAACCTTTTGTATGAATTATGTCATTATGAATTTATAATAATTCCATTTGGACTTACCAATTATCTTTCTATCATCATGGATTTAATTAATAGAGTCTTTAGAGATTACCTTGATTAGATTGTGGTAGTATTTATAGATGATATTATTATATATTATAATAATAATTAATATCATTAAGAACATTTTAGGATTATATTTAATAACCTAAGGAAGGATAATTTTTATACTAAATTTACCAAGTGTGAATTGTGGCTATATAAAGTCACATTCTTGGTTCATATAATGTCATGTTAGGGTATATTAGTGGATCCTTTAAAGACAAAAGTTATTGAAAAATAGACCAAACCAACCATGGTAACTGAGATCCATAGTTTTCTTTGGTTATAAGGATACTAACAACACATTTTGAGAGATTTATCATGAATATATAATCTAATAACCAAGTTGAATTGAAATGGATACAAGTTCCTTTGGATAGATGAATTTGAGGAAAATTTCAAGGATAAGGGAAAAAGGTAGGTCACTATAGTTGTAATTACGCTAACCTAAAGTGGATAAGTGTTTTAAATATTTAGTGATGTTTCAAAGAAGGAATTGGGATGCTTCCTCCTATAAAATGGTATGTTGATAGCTTATGCCTAGCACCAACTGAAAATTTATGAGAGAATTTTCCCGAATCGTGATTTGTAGTTGGCAGTAATATTTTTTTCATTCAAAATATAGAGACATTAACATTATAGTTAACATTTGGATATATATAATGATCATAAAATCTTGAATTATATATTCACATATAAATATTTGAATATTAACCAAATGATATTTTTGGATTTTATTGAGTATTATAAATGTTCAATACATTTCCACCCTAGGAAACCAAACAAGGTGTTTGATGCTCTGAGTCGGAAAGACCATGCTAGATTTTCCATGATAGAGATAGAAAGAGATCTGATATTTATTGATTTACATAAGATAAATCTTGAAATCATAATTAATGGGGACATATCATATCTTTCTCAGATAAATTTTCAATCATACCCCCATGTGAGGATTAAAGAGGCATATAAGGAGGATGTGGAACAATAGAAAAAAGTGAGAAATATTCCAAAGTTAATCCATAATTATGATAGAATGATAAATTTTAGAAAATGAGTATGTTTCCCATCAATACTATATCTAAAGAAAGTTTTGTTGGATGAATCTCATAGTTCATCATTCTATATCCATCCTATAAATAAAAATATGTATAGATATCTGAAAGAGTAATTTTGGTGGAAAAATTTGAAGAGAGAGATTTCAGAGTACGTATATTAGTATTTTGTATATGAGAAAATTATGGTTGAGATACAGAAGTCGAAAGGTATGTTACAACCATTACCCATACAGTAATGTAAATGGGAAAATATCACCATGGATTTCATTTTTGGACTCCTCAAAACATCAAAATTCCATAATTCTATTTGGGTTATAGTCAATCACTTTATGAAGTCAGCTCACTTCATTTCCATCAAAGAGTATTTCTCTCTTATTAGTATTTCCAATATATAAATTAATTAAGTGGAAAGGTTTCATGGATTTCCATGTTATACTATATCTGACCAGGATATAAGGTTTATCTCAAAGTTCTAGAGAATTATTTAGAAATATTTAGATATAGAGTTGAGTTTTAGTATTGTATATCATTCTCAAACAAATGGTTAGATTGAGAATATCATTCAAATTTTAGAATACATGTTAACATATTTCTCTATGTATTTTAAAGGTGGTTGGGGTCAACACATTCCTTTGGTGGAATTTTATTACAATAATATTTTTCACTCAATCATTCAAATGGCTCCTTATGAATCCCTTTATGGAAGGAGGTGAAGAACTAAAAAATGTTGGGATGAAGTTTGATAAATAAAGATCTTGAGACCTAATCTATAAGAGGAGATAGTGGAGAAGGTTAGATCCATTCAAAAACACATAAGGGTAGCTTGGAGTTGGCATAAAATTTATGCTGACAATCATCAATGAGATCTAGAGTTTGAAGTTGGTTACAATGTATTCTTAAAAATATATCCTTGGAAGAATATTATGAGATTTTTAAAGAAGTGGAAGTTAAGTATTAGTTATATCAGTCCCTTTTAAGTTATTGATCATATCAGGATGGTAGATTATTGTTTAGTACTTCCATCAAATATCTATCATGTTCATGATGTGTTCCATGTATATCTCTTAAGGAAGTACATACCCATTCCTTCACATGTACTAAACTCATAGATTGTACCACTATATAAATTACTCTCTTATGAGGAACAAATGGTGTAGATTATGGATCGTAGAGAGAAATTGTTTCAAAACATGACTCATCTTGTTAGAGTTTTATGTAGAAACCATAAATTAGAAAAAGTTATATGGGAACCTAAGGATTTGATGAGCTAGAAGTATCCTCAGTTTTTATATTATTGTGATAGGATTTTTAGGGAGAGATTATTATAAGGGATATAATATATCACCATGATATTTTATGATATATTTCACTTTAAATAAATTTGATTTCTTTAATAGCTTTCTTTACATGCAACATTGGGTTTAAATGAACCTTGACATAAATATTATTATCTAAACATGACCATTAAAATTGGAAATATGAATTGTAATAAGAAAATTATTTTAAAATATTTATGTAGGTTATATATAATTTAAATTAATTGATAAATAAGTACTCAAATTTCAAAAAAAAATCAGTTTATTCTTTAAAAATACATTTTCTTTAAAAATCGTTTTTATTGATTTTTATGTGAAAATATTATATTTAATTTCTTCCACATTTATAAATTTTATTTGATAAAAATGATATTATTTTTTACATCATCATATAAAAATTATCATAGGGTTAAATTTTGGTATTTTTTTGAAAAGATTGATTTTACAGTGAATAGTAAAAATACTAATTTTTATTGAAAAATTTCTTATCATTAAAAGAATTTTAAATTTTAAATTTTATTTTAAAATGGTTAAAATTTAAAAAAAAAATAATTCATATTATAAAAATTTCAATTAGGTTCACTTAAATAAATATTATGCAATATTTTGGTATAAAAACTTATTATACTTAAGAAGACATTTTTTTCTAGAAACCTATTTTCATTGCATTTTGTTGATTTTATTTTAAATTAAATTATTTCACTTATATGAATTGAATTTTATAAAATGTATTGCATATTTTTAATCATAATTATTAATAAAAATTAATAGTTTTAACTTATTTTTTTGTCATTAGGAATAGTAACCATAGTCGACATTTTTCACCTCGGTAAAAAAGTTAAAATTAGGATAAAACCATGGGGTAAGGCTTTAAAATATCTATAACACTTTAATTTATCCTATTTTATGGGTGGTTTTAAACTAAATATATTTTTAGGTAGTAAAATAATTTATTTTAATACATTATTTTGAATTTTGGAACCCAAGTTTGACTTTTGTAAAGATAAGTTGAATTTTATTCAAATTAAAAACTATTTCTGGGTATTCACATTTAATGGAATGGTTGGAAGATTTAATTAAATTTTTGACTGATATAAAATTATAAAAATCTTATTTTTTATTATTTAACCAAAAAAATCATGTAAACCAATTTATTAGTTTATTTTAAGGTAAGATAATTTTTACACCTAAATATGGTATCTTCCTAAAAGTTGTTTTTCATGTGTTTCTGTTATTATATTAAAATTAATTTATTCAACCTATATAAATTGAATATTATAAAATGGAATCCAAATTTTTAACCATTATTCAAAAATTAGGTAAGAATACCCCATTTATTTTTTACCATATAATTAATTTATCATGACAAAAAAGTTAAGTTATCGCGGTTGAGGTTACAATGGGTTTAAAGTGGTTTAACTAGGTGATAAGGATTAACATGTATCCAAAAAAATCCAAAATGTTATTGGTTGAGTTTATTTATACCCTTTCACATATTATATTCTAATTTTGTGTTCCTTGGTTCCAATTGACATGATTGTGAAATATATATTATTTAATCTTTTAAGTAATTCCAAGTGTGTCATTTCCCTCCCTTATAAAAGGATACCACTTAAACTCTCTTCTACACACTTAATGAGTCTTATATATTAGATAATACCTCCCATAATACCTTCCTATATTCCTTACCCACATCCTATAGTTTCTTTTAATTCCAAAATACCATACTTTCAAGGCTTAACATGTGATCAAATATAGGTTTCTCAACAAAGAGATACAACTCTTAACCGAGTAATTTAAATTTTATTTATTCTTCTACATCATATAAATATATGGTATCCAATATAAAATAATTAATTTAGTATCTTAAATTTTTATCAAAATTATGGAACAATCATTATCCACCTCCTTTCCATCCATTGAAAAACTATAATGTTGCTCTTGCATACATGTGGATTTTCACCTCCTCAAAGTGATGTGATTCGTTTTTTATATTTTTTATTTAAATGGGTGGTAATAGAGATATATTTAATGAATATATATGATATATATGATATAATAATGATTATATATAGGTAAATTATTATTTACCTTTCTTTTATTCCAACCATCTAAAATTTTAAATATCATTCATGCGTACATATGGACTACAATCTCCACACAATGATGTAATTAATATTTCATCAGTAATTTACATGATTAATTATAAAATTTTGTTTGATGAATAAATATGATACTAATTTCTTGATTACAATTTGGGATATGATAGAAATGATCGGGACTATCGAATTGAAACATGAATGAAAACAAATTAATTACACCTAAAAAAGTGATTTTAATAAATAATTATTAATAAATTGGTGATAAAATGTTATAAGTAAATCATATATGATATAATATATATTTGTATGATTTTATAATATATATGTATAATAAAACTATATTTATTAAATAGTAGGTTCAAACATGTATGATGCGAGATGAGACTTGAGGTATGGGATTTATGTTTCAATCCTATTTAAATCAAGATTATTTATGCTTGAATTTCCATTGAGGAAATTATACGATCATTGTATGATAAAACCCTTTAATTTTTATTATAATATATTTATTTCTATAACTTTCATTTTTTAGTACCATTTTACTCTCTTTGGTACTCTAAATGGTTCGGAAAATGTTTTTAAGAAAATCCAATCTTATTTCTCCTCTTTTAGTCAGAAAACCTTTTTCTTCCATGTCCATGTTTTATAAAATGTTTTAAATAATGTTTTTTACTATTCTTAAATTATTTTTTAATTTCATTTTTAACCATGTTTCAATTTTTACATAAGGGTTTAAAAATAATTTTCTTGTCATTTTTTGAACAAGGTACATTTTACCAAAGGTGTGAATAGAATATATTTTTCAATGATTACGACATGAATAGAATTTAACACCATCATGACCAAACAAATATTTTTAGATTAATTTATATGTTTCTATGGTTATTTTTAAATAAATATTGTTCCTTAATATTGTGTAAATATTTTTATTTCCAATAAGTGGTTTTAAAATGAAAAGGTTATTTTTCTCAAGAAATATTCCAGTGATCTTTTAAAGATATTTTCATCTATGATAACATCCTTGGATGTTAATTATGATTAATTATGGATATTATACAATGATACCATCCTTATTATTTCTCTAGATGTTTTATGATTATGATGATGATATTTTTCTTAAACCCATTATGATCTTGTTTTATACTTATAAATGGATTATGATTATGTGACAGGTGGTCCCAAAATTATATAAACCTCCAATGAATTGGTTAATGATGGATAGCTTATGAGATAATTAGAATTGGAATTGGGAGTGAACCCAATTCATAAAGGGACTATGTCCACTATAATTTCCTTAGGAGTGAACCTTTAATAAGGATATGATGGAATGGTGAGTGAACCCAATATAGTATGATAGTTTAGGAAATAATCCTTTATAAGGAAATGATTTTATAATTCTTATGTGTATACCAAAAACTTATTCTGTATGATTATGATGTGTTCTCATGGATAATGATTGATTTTTGATGATTTTGTACACTTATGACTTTTTTATTTTATTATGAAAAATACTTATGTCATGATTTATGATTAATGATCTTTGATTTATTGGGTATGATTATTGTAAATTATGGTCTTGTTATAATACCCTTATGTTTATCTTATGCTAAATTATGATTATTGATTGATATCTCTTATGTTTACCCTTAGTTATAATATTATATCACTCTTTCTTATGTTTCTATTCCCCAAGATATGAATAAAGGTTTTGATTATGATATGTCTAAGAAGATTAATTTGTGGGAAGATATTTTTGGGAGATGTCTAAGATATTACATGAAATAAGAAGATTGTGTATCTAGTATTCAAAGACAATAAACCTTTAAAGTTATGGAATGGATCATAATATTATTTAATGAATATTTATCTAATAATATGTAATATATCTGTGAAAAAAAGTATGGTTCACTATAAAATACATGTTAAGACCTTATCTTCTATGATTAAATATATGATTTTGAGTTCATCATAGATGCATATGGTGGTGTTTCCAATGATTGTAGAAGAATACACTAATGTTATTCTTAGATAGATTATACCACTACCCCCTCTATATGAATTAAAGTTTAGAAAAGAATTAAATCTAGGTGTCTCTATGATTTCTATAACCTTGTATAGAATGGTTTCTTCTAAGTTCCAGGAGCTACGGATTCATATTGGTGATCTTTTGAAAATGAGTTTCATTCAACCCAATGTGTTGCATTGGGGTTCCTTAGTCTTTTTCTCTAAGGAGTATGGAAGTATATTACTATGTATCAATTTTCATTGCTTTAATCAAATAATAATGAATAACTTTTATTCACTTCCATGGATTAATAATCTGTTTAATCTATTAAAGGGAGCTAGCTAGTTCTCAAAGATTGATTTGTGGTCATGTTATAATTATATGAGGGTGAAAGGTGGGGATATTATAAATACTACCTTTAGGTACCATTATTAGAACTGTGATTTTATGTTAATGCCTTTAAATTTCATGAATACATTATTCATTTTCAGGGGATTGATAAAATCTATTTTTTGATAGTTTCTATAATGGTTTATGGTGGTGTCCATTAATGAAATCCTTATGTATTATAAGTTTTAATAAGATCATGTGGAGCAGATGAAATCCATTTTGAAGGTTATTTTATGTCATCGTCTATTTGAGAAATAGTCTAATTATAATTTTTTGACATGTGAGGTGAATTTTATGGGTAATGTTGTATCTTATCTAGTAATTGAAGTGGATTATTTGAATATTGAGGTATTTTTTTCTTGGTTATCCCCTAATAATTTTTTAGGGGTTCAAAGTTTTCTTGGTCTCATGGGATATTATAGGACTCTTGTGTCTAATTTTTTTCAAATTACATCCCCTCTGGTAGCCTCACCCATAAAGGATCGATACTTCATGTTGACAAACCAATTTCATGATTCTTTTAATTGTCTAAAAGAGAAGTTGGTTAGTGCTCTTATTCTTTATTTTCTAGAGGAATGAGTCATGTTTGAGGTTTTTTGTGCTTTTTCACACTATGGATTGGGTTTTTTTCTAATTAAGTAAAGAGTAGCCATTTCATATGGTTCATAATAGTTATGACCCCGTGAATATAACTATAATAACAATAATCTCAATCTTTCCTCAATTGTGTTTTCCTTGAAATTTTAGAAACATTATATCATAAATGAGCAATTTTTAGTCTCCACAGATCAAAAGAGTTTGATATATATCTTATCTCAGTATGATTTGAATTTGGGAATGTTATAGTGAATGGAATTTCTATAGGATCAAAACTTTGAGATTTCTTATACACTATGGAAGGGGGATGTTGTCACTGACATACTAAGTAAGAATTCATGTAATGATATAATTTGTGAGTCAAGGGAAGAATTGAGAGTAAAGGAGGAGCTTATGGTTTTTTATTTTGATATGGATGAAGTTAACGGTAGAGATTGTATCTACCATATTATCATGAATTCAACTTTGGTTTAGCTGGAAAAAGATTATAAATTGGGTGATTTAAAGGTATAAGTTTGTTATGATTGTATTATTTAGGGGTATGACCTTAAGGTATAGTCTAAGGAATGTCATCATTGGGTGTTATTCTAGGGGAGGCTCTTCATTTTATCAGTGATGTATGAGTCCATTCTATGTGAGTATCACTACTCTCCCTTGCAAATGCATACTGGTGTTTCTAATATGTTCCATGCCTTTAGGAGTTAGTTTTGGTGTCCATGGAAAAATAAGTTAGTTATAGAGTTTGTATCCTAATTTTTGGTATACCAAAAGGTGAAGACTATATATTTTGTTCCTAATGGGTTACTTTAACCATTAGATGTCCCTTAGTAGAAGTTAGATGACATATTTATGGATTTCATGGATTGTTTTCCCTAAACTCAAGGTGTATATAATGTTATCTGGGTTATCATGGATATTTTGACAAATTCAGATCAATTCTTGGTGATTAAGGAGTTAATCACAATGGATTCCATGTCGATGTAGTATTTGGAGGATGGTGTGAGGCTCTATGGGGTTATGAGGATGATCATATTTGACTGTGATCCTTGTTTTACCTATTAGGAATGGAAGTGTATCCAGTCTACTTTTGACTCTCATTTATTCCTTGGTATATATTTTCATCTATAGATGGATGGATAGATATAGCATACTATCCAAACTTTGGAAGAGATATTGCACACATGTGTACCATTGGTATGTCTCTATTAGAAGTGTTATACGGTTGAACTTATAGATCTATTTTTTATTGGATCAAGGTTAGAAAGATAAGAATTCTCAGATATAAATTTGTATAAAGCATGATAGATAATGTTCGGGTGATTAATGAGTATGAAGGTACCTTAAGATCATCAAAATTTCAATGCTAATCATGGGAGTATGCCTTATAAGTTTTATATTTTAGATCTATATTCTTGAAGGTATATCCCCTTCATGGTCATTGAAGGTTTAGTCATGGGTATAAGAATTATCCCTGATTGGTTGGGACTTTTAAGGTGTTGGAACATCCACCACATATGGGTCAAATCCATGGTTTTTTCTATATGTTTCATCTTTTTTGATATTGTAACGACCCGGACCTGGGTGCCACGCAACGGGTTCCCCGAGCCCGGTTCGCCACATGACCTCATGCGCATTTCCCCAAACGCCAGAGGCTGCCGACTAGCAGCGAGGGCCCAGGTCTGATAGTGGGGAAACTATACCATCATTTGTTAAAGTGTAGCGCAGAGGAATACAAAATAAACATACAACGACAGCGAAAGCAGTAAACATACACAACTAAAATAACTACAGCAGTGGATATAACCAACAGTATATAAGTGATGATGCTACATGTTTCAAGTTCTAATAAAACATCAAGAACATGTTATACATCAACATAGTACAACAAAATACAGAGTTTAGAAAAATAAGAAAAACAGCTAGCAGCGGCATTGTGAGCCTAGGCTCGGTCCCATGCCCTCCTACTCCTCAGCAACAGTCAAGTGCCTATATAGGGACTCTTTCTCCTATCTACACCTGTAGCAACGTAATCTGTTTGGGCCAAAAAGCGTGACCAAAACAGGGTGTGAGAAATATATCTCAGTAAGCACCCACCAAAGGCCCGTGCTCAACTGTGTGTAAAACATGCAATAAGTGTATAGTAGTAAAATGCAATAACCTAAGCAGTACTCAAAAGTAACTAACTTAACAGTTAAATTTCCATTTTATTATTCATTTAATTCCTTTAATTTAGTAACATTTTTGTGCTCAATAGCACCAAGCCCTCAGGCCAACCAGAACCGTGCCCTCAGGCTAAAATTGTAACCACACCCTCAGGCTTGCCCTCAGGCCATACAGAATCCAACCCGTAGGTATTTCCCTCAGGCGTAATAGAAATTTCCCTCAGGCGTAGGAAGTGTCTCCCTTAGGCACAAAAGTCAATCCCTCAGGCACGAAAGGTTTCCATCAGGCGAAATACGACATCCCTAGGGCTAAAACAGTCACGCCCTCAGGCCAATCACAACAATGCCCTCAGGCTAAATAGGTAACTGGGCCATGACCAACATATCAAAATGAAGTAAACAAGAAATTCCTCTCAAGGCAATTCTACAGTTACTACATTTAAGGCATACCCTCAGTTATCCCATCCAAATGGCTAAACAGAGGAACACACCCCTCAGGATGGTCCTGGATCCAAGAAATGATCCCAAACAGGATTTTTACAACTTTATTTAATTACCTATACAGTCCTAGGTAGTTAAATTAGCCATGACCTCAGCCTCATGACACCCCAATATGGGTTCGTAGCTCAAAAACGCACAAAAAAGTACGACAGTTGGAAAAATAAACACAAATCCACCTACCTTATTTGCCAACGAACGTTATACCCGAACGCCGACTCCAGAAACGCCCAAGAACGACGTAGATCTGATGAAAAACAAAACCCATTCAAACGTAAATAACTTACGTTAGGAGAATAATTGGTAAGAATAGTACTAGGAGAGGAGAGGTCTTACCCATGCGGTTCCAACGAGATCATCTGAAGCCGAATCGGATTCCAGACGAACTCCTGGTGGATCTTCAAAGGTCTGGCCTCCTCCTTTGGCTCCAAAATGGCTCAAACGCCTCCTCTGCCAAATGAGGAGGCTACTGCCTATTTTAAGCCGAAAAAACAAAGTACACGGCGTGTACTTCTGAGTACACGGTGTGTACTTCTTTCATTTAACTGATCATTTGGCGGCACCGCCACACTGTTCATCTGTCGACATGAGTACACTGCATGTACTCCTGTGTACACAGCGTGTACTATCGCCCAGCTGGCGGTGACTCCACCGCCTTTCTGTTCAAGCCTATCGACTGACTACACGGCGTGTAAGGTACCAATACACAGCGTGTAGTCGGTTCCTACACCCCTCGTCGCCGACAAGGCTACACGCCCCGTGTACTCTTCCCAACACGGCCAAAATTACACGGCGTGTGGACAAAGTACACATCGTGTAGTTTCGAAATTTAGGATTTTTCCTCATTTTTCATATTTTCTCAAAAACACTTAAGGAAAAGGAAAAAGAATAATCTCGTACCACAAAAATAAGAACTGGGTTCTTACAAAATTCCCCCCTTATAGCAATTTGTCCCCGAATTGCCCTTCCAAGGGTGGCGAAGATAAAGCTCAGAACAGCTCTGGCCACTGACCATGTACGTCGGCCTCCCGCTCCCAGGTCTCGTCCTGCACTCAGCCATGCTGCCATAGCAACCGTACGAGAGGAACTAACCGGCCTCGGAGAACCTTTATGCTCCTATCAACGATACGGATCGGATGCTCCTCAAAGGACGCATCAGCTTCCATCTCAACCTCCTCAGGCTGAAAGGTGTGATACAGTTCTGAATGGTAGCGACGCAACTGAGACACGTGGAAGATGTTGTGCATGGCTCGGTACCGTTGCGGTAACTGCAATCGATAGGAAACCAGCCCGACTCTCTCCAGAATCTCAAATGGTCCCACATACCTCGGTGAAAGCTTACCTTGTCTCCTAATCCGCTTGTGTCCCAGCCTCAGTGAAACACGTAGAAAAACCTGATCCTCGACCACGAACTCCAAAGGTCGTCTGCGGCGATCAGCATAAGACTTCTGATGAGACTGTGCAGTAGTCATCCACTTCCAAATCAACTAGACCTGCTCAGTTGTCTCCTGCACAAGCTGTGGCCCCAGTAAACCTGCCTCACCTGCCTCTAACCAGCACAAAGGTGATCAGCATGACCTACCATATAAATCCTCGTATGGTGCCATCTCAATAGTCGCCTGGAAACTATTGTTATAGGCATACTCGACTAAGGGTATATGCTTCTCCCACGAGCCCCCAAAGTCTAGGATGCATGCGCGCAGCATGTCCTCTAGCACCTGTATCGTCCGCTCTGACTAGCCATCTGTCTGAGGGTGGTATGCTATACTCAGAAGCACCTGTGTACCCAGCACCCTCTGAAAACTCTTCCAGAAACGAGACGTAAAGTGGGTGTCCCTATCTGAAATGATAGAACGAGGGACCCCATGAAGACGTACGATCTCTCAGATATACAGCCTTCTGAGCTCGTCCACACCAAAGGTCTCCTTGATCGGCAAGAAGTGAGATACTTTCGTGAGTCTGTCCACGACAACCCACACGGCATCATTGCCTTAAGGTGACCTCGGCAAACCCATCACGAAATCCATCATGACATCATCCCATTTCCACTCTAGAATGGGCAACTGCTATAACAGCCCAGCTGGCCTCTGGTGCTCTGCCAATATCTGAGTCTTCCTGCTCAGTGCATCCTATACTACATTACCTTTACCAGGTGTATAGGCAAGCTCAAAATCGAAGGACTGTAGGTACTCAACCCACCTTATCTGCCTCAGATTTAGGTCATGCTGAGTAAAGATATACTTGAGGCTTTTGTGGTCGGTGAAAACCACAAAATGCTCCCCCAATAGATAATGCCTCCAACAGCGCAACGCATGTACAACTGCTGCCAACTCGAGATCATGTGTCGAGTAATTCCTATCATATGGACTCAACTACTGAGACCCGTATACAACAACTCGATCGCCCGACATCAACACTACTCCCAGCCTAATACCTGATGCATCACAGTAAACTGTATAGCTCTTCCCCTGCTCTGGGAGTATCAGGATCAGTGCTGATGTCAACCTTCCCTTCGGGTCCTGAAAATATGTCTCGCAATCTTCTGACCAAACGAACTTCACACCCTTCTTAGTCAGACCTTTCATCGGTGCTGCTAAGCGGGAGAAGTCCTGTATGAAGCGTCTGTAGTAACCAGCCAGCCCTATGAAAATCCGTATCTCAAAAACTTTCTTAGGCTGCTCCCAGGAAACTACTGCTCTCACCTTCTCTAGGTCTACTGCAACTCCTGCCTTTGAGATGATATGACCTAGGAAGTGAATCTGGTCCATCCAAAAGTGTCACTTTGAGAGCTTAGCATATAGTCGATACTCTCTCAGTGTACTCAATATGATCTCAAGATGGGTGGAATAGTCGTGTCGAGTGTGAGAGTACACCAAGATGTCATCCATGAATACTACCACAAATGAATCAAGATACGGATGAAACACATGATTCATCATAGCCATGAAAATTGCTGGCGCGTTCATGAGTCCGAACGGCATAACCGTATACCCATATAGACCATACCTACTCCTGAAAGCTGTGAGAGGTATATCAGATGGTCTCACACGCAGCTGATGATATCTAGATCTCAAGTCAAACTTAGAGAACACTCGTGCTCCACAAAGCTGATCAAACAGATCATCTATCCTCGGCAAGGGATATCGGTTCTTAACCGTCAACTGGTTCAACTTCCGATAATCCACGCAAAGTCTGAGGGTACTGTCCGCCTTCTTCACAAAAAGGACCAGAGAACCCCAAGGAGAAGTACTGGGTCAGATAAAACCATTTCTCCTACAGGTCCTCTAACTGCCTCTTGTGCTCCTGCAACTCAGGCGTGGCTATCCTATAAGGAGGAATGGACACTGGTGCTACTCCTAGCACAAGATCAATAGAAAACTCCACCTCACGCACTGGAGGTAGACCTGAAAATTCATCCGGGAAGACATCCCTGAAACAATCAACAACTGAAGGGAAATCCATCTGACAAGTCCCCTGATCATCCAGATATAAGCTCGCAATCTGGGTTGTGACTCCACCTTGCCCATGATGCTCTGGTCCATCTCGACTCGCATAAACATCCCATTCGCCCTTGTATAGAAACTCTCTACCCTCCGGTGACATGAAACGCACCCTGTGACGATAGTAGTCTACAAAGGCTCGAAAAGGAACCAACCAGTCCATCCCGAGAATGACGTCATAGCTCGTCATCCCTAAGACATAGAGGTCCCAAAGGAAGTGACACCCTCCAACCTCAAGGGGGCACCCCTTACACTGACGCACACCATCCATCCTAGTCCCCAATAGAGTGTCTAGCGTCAAGATATCCGAAGAAGAAGAAACACTGAGTCCAAGGCTCTCCACAACGAGTACAAATATGAAACTATGTGTAGCAACCGTATCAAAAAGTAATGAAGACAAGACAGAAGCTACTAGAATAGTACCTCTGACTGTAGAAGGTCTGGGATCCTACTCCTGCTGGGTTTGTTGCACTGTATATGCCTGCCCAGTGTCGCGGCCCTGTGACATAGCCTGGCTACCCTGAGCTATCCCGCCCTGCTGCCTCTACGATCCTGGTGTCTGGCTACCACGGCCACGACCACCATCTCTGCCTGCACGCCCTGACGTATTCCAGTTCCTTGACTGGTAAGAAGCCACTAGTCCTGCTCCCGCACGCGGAGTCTGCACAGAACCCCTCTCACTAGCCACTGGTAGAAACGCCCTGCAAAAGCACTGCAGATGACCCATCTTGTCACAATCTTGGAACTCCACTGGGTCTCGTGGACACTGCGGCCTCTTGTGCCCCTCTCTTCCACACTGGTAGCACCTGATCGGGCCACCTGAAGCAGCTGCCTGGCTGGTACTGCCACCCTAAGAGAAGTCCATCTGTCTATTCCTCTTTCCAGTAGAAATAGTACCAGTAACTAGTGCTGGACCGCCCTGGCCCACACCACTCAATTCCCGCAGGTTCCTCTCTGTAATCAGCGCCTGGTTCACAATCGCGTGTACAGTAGGCAACCTGAAAACATTCACCAGTGCTCGGATGTCATACCTAAGACCATCCTCAAAACGTCTGGCTCTCAATGTCTCATCACCTACCAGAACGAGTGCAAAATGCTGAAGCTTCATAAAACGAGCTGAATAGTCCATCACCGACATAGCGCCCTGCTGTAGATTCATGAATTCTTGAGCTCTATCTACCCTCAGTGTCTCGGGAAAGAAGAATTCATAGAAGACTACCTGAAAATCTTCCCACGCCATGTCCCTGTGATGCTCTGACTAGGTGGTAACATCCCACAAACTCTTGGGGGAATCACGCAGCATGTAAGTCATGAGCTTGACCCTCCGCCCTGGAGGCGTCTCAACATGCTTGAAAATGGTCTGCATCGATCCTAGCCAAGACTCTGCAGCCTATGGTCCACCATCCCCTGAAAACATAGGCGGATGTTGTTGTTGAAAGATGTGCGTCAGCTCGGCCATAGATGTGGCAGCCTGCAGTGCTCCCTGAAAGGTCTACATGAACCACAATAAGCCTTCACGGAACTGCGTCTCCACACCTGTGTCCGGTATAACAGCTGGTGCCGCATCTGGCTCTGCTGGAGGATCAACTGGTAGCCCATGGCACACCATCTCCGGAGTATAATCGTCGCCGCTCTCCTGGCGAACAACTCGTGGTCGTCTAGGCGGCATGAAACTACATGGTCAAAATCACACCTCATATTCAAGATTATTAAGATCGGAAAGCGAAGGAACCTTAAAGGAAACAAGAGGAAGAAGGCATTTAAAATTTTCAAAACAACACTACATGGCATGTACAATGACTACACAGCGTGTACTTGACTTCCCTTCCCCTGCCCGGGTCCTTCTACATGGCTAAGCCACACGACTTCCATCGAACAAAACTACACAGTGTGTATAATATTTACACGGTGTGTACGGTGTTATTTTCCAACTACCCGTGTCATCTGTGACACGGCCGATTACTCGGCTTGACACTACACGGCGTGTTACACCCGTACACGGCATGTACAGCACCCCGTTTCCCAGCCACATGGATAACTCCACATGGTTTGTCCTCGGACAAGACTACACGGCGTGTCCCATATATACACGGTGTGTTCAGGGAGAGGTGACATTGGCCCGTGTTGTTAGTTACACGGCCGAGTCCCCATGTCACACTATACGGAGTGTCTATAATTGACATGGTGTGTTCTGTAAAGGAGTTCACCGACCTGTGTTGTTAGTTACACGGCCGGACTCTGGGTCACACTACACGGCATGTCCAAAAACTACACGGTGTGTTTTACCCAAGGCCTTCCCTACCCCGTGTCACCGCCCACACGGTTTGTGACACGGGAAGAGACTACACGGCATGTACTCATGGTACACGGCGTGTACTCAAAAAGTTCATTTTTCTTCCCGAATAGAAGAACATACACAGCGTGTATAAAAGTACTATATGGCATATATACTGGGTTTCTGGATAGTATGCCTCAGAAACTTCTCCGGAACCCAGAAAATATTGAAAAACAACACCTTAGTGTCAAATTCCGACCCGTGGGGGGCCATACTCCCCACGAATCAAATTTTTACATCCCATATGTGTTATAACCAATAAACAGTCAATGATCCACCAAATTCCGATCAATGGGGGGCCATAATCCCCAAAAACCAAAGTTTGGCTTCCATTCTATAAACAAGCTTAAACAAAAACATACCATATCACAAGGCAGGTATTTATCAAGCAGATATCACAACATCATGCTTTTCTAGCACAACAACTATCACAACAACATGCGAATTTCTAATTGCACCTACATGGCATGGAAACTATGCATGGCATGTGACATATAGCATGTGCCTATATGATGCATGAGACGTCATCCCCTCATCTCATCGGGTTGTAACTAAATATAACCCATAGATAAAATATAAACAGCACAATCCAAGTGTGTCACCCAATGGTGAAAACATATCAACCGTAAAATTCCAAATCAAAAGAATGCAAAATATAAGGTAGATTGGCTTTTCCCTATACACGGGTTAGCTACGCCCGAGCACAGCCTATTACCAACTACCATTCCATCTTATCCCTAACTACGGCTCCAAATAGTAAGTCAAAGAAAAGAACCCCTCTGATACCACTTTGTAACGACCCGGACCCGGGTGCCACGCAACGGGTGCCCCGAGCCCGGTTTGCCACGTGACCTCAAGCGCATTTCCCCAAACGCCAGAGGCTGCTGACTAGCAGTGAGGGCCCAGGTCTGATAGTGGGGAAACTATGCCCTCATTTGTCAAAGTGTAGCGCAGCAGAATACAAAATAAACATACAACGACAGTGGAAGCAGTAAACATACACAACTGAAATAACTACAGTAGTGGATATAACCAACAGTATATAAGTGATGATTCTACATGTTTCAATTTCTAAGAAAATAGCCAGAACATGTTATACATCAATACAGTACAACAAAATACAGAGTACAGAAAAACAATCAAAACAGCTGGCAGCGGCATCGCGAGCCTAGGCTCAGTCCCATGCCCTCCTACTCCTCAGCAATAGTCAAGTACCTGTGTAGGGACACTTTCCCCTATCTACACCTGCAGCAACATAATCTGTTTGGGCCGAAAAGCGTGACTCAAACAGGGTGTGAGAAATATATCTCAGTAGGCACCCACCAAAGGCCCGCGCTCAACTGTGTGTAAAACATGCAACAAGTGTGTAGTAGTAAAATGAAATAACCTAAGCAGTACTCAAAAGTAACTAACTTAATAGTTAAATTTCCATTTTATTATTCATTTAATTCCTTTAATTTAGTAACATTTTTGTTCTCAATAGCACCAAGCCCTCAGGCCAACCAGAACCATGCCCTCAGGCTAAAATAGTAACCACGCCCTCAGGCTTGCCCTCAGGCCATACAGAATCCAACCCATAGGTATTTCCCTCAAGCATAACATAAATTGCCCTCAGGCGTAGGAAGTGTCACCCTTAGGAACAGAAGTCAAACCCTCAGGCATGAAAGGTTGCCCTCAGGCGAAATACGACAACCCTCGGGCTAAAACAGTCACGCCCTCAGGAAAATCACAACAACGCCCTCAGGATAAACAGGTAACCGGGCCATGCCCAACATATCAAAATGCAGTAAACAAGAAATTCCTCTCAAGGCAATTCTATAGTTACTACATTTAAGGCATACCCTCAGGTATCCCGTCCAAACGGCTAAACAAAGGAACGCACCCCTCGGGATGGTCTAGGATCTAAGCAACGATCCCAAAAATCATTTTTACAACTTTATTTAATTACCTATGCAGTTCTAGGTAGTTAAATTAGCCACGTCCTCAGCCTCATGACACCCCAATATGGGTTCGTAGCTCAAAAACACACAAAAACGCACGAAAGTTGGAAAAATAAACACAAAGCCACCTACCTTATTTTCCAACGAACGTTATACCCAAACGCCGACTCCAGAAACACCCAAGAACGATGTAGATCTGACGAAGAACAAAACCCATTCAAATGTCAATAACTTACATTAGGAGAGAAATTTGTAAGAACGGTACTAGGAGAGGAGAGGGCTTACCCATGCGGTTCCAACGAGATCGTCCGAAGCCGAATCGGATTCCAGACAAAATCCCAGAGGATCTTCAAAGGTTCGGCCTCCTCCTTTGGCTCCAAAATGGCTCAAATGCCTCCTCTTCCAAATGAGGAGGCTAGTTCCTATTTTAGGCTGAAAAAACAAAGTACAAAGTATGTACTTCTGAGTACACTGCGTGTACTTCTTTCATTTAACTGTTCATTTGGTGGCACCGCCACACTGTTCATCTGTCGATATGAGTACACGGCATGTACTCCTATGTACACGGCGTGTACTGTCACCCAGCTGGCGGCGACTCCACTACCTTACTGTTCAAGCCTACAGACTGACTACACGGCGTGTAAGGTACCACTGCACGGCGTGTAGTCGGTTCCTACACCCCTCATCGCCGACAAGGCTACACGCCTCGTGTACTCATCCTAACAAGGCCAATAGTACACTGTGTGTGGACAAAGTACACGGCGTGTAGTTTCGAAATTTAGGATTTTTTCCCATTTTCCATATTTTCTCCAAAACACTTAAGGAAAAGGAAAAAGAAGTAGCTCATACCTCAAAAATAAGAACCGGGTTCTTACAGCTATATTCATGATGAAACTCATGCCATTTACTGGGGTGAGTAATGTTTTGAAGGCTATGTGACATTCTTAGAGTGGTCCATTGACATTCAAGAGAATTTAAATAAGGTGTTATGAGGGTGTTTTATTCCCATGGTTTGTGTCTTATGGTGGAAAAGTGGATTAGAATAGTGTACTTGGGTATGTGAGTCACGAATTTGTTCTCAATATTTCAAGTTTCATGATTATTTTTTTTTTTGATATGATATACATATGACCTTATGGTGATTTTTTATAATGATTTTGTTTTATTTTATGAATTTCAATTATGATTTTTTGGTTGTGTTGTCATTATAGTGATATCCTTTTCTGATAGGTATCTCCTAGGGTTTTTGTTCTATAACCCTTTTTTGTTTCTTTTTTGGTTTGGTTTTGATTATTGAGAATGATAATCACTTGATATTTATCTAATTTAAGGGATCAAATTTTTCTAAACCATTAAATTTTCATTTATTAGGTACTGAGGGGGTCTAGGATGTTTGGTGATAGTCTTGAGGATGAGGGAAAGAGTTTGCGTATTTTTATAATGTATCACATCGTGGAAATTGGATTTAATCATGATATTTTTATTAAATCATGGGTATAATGTTGTGGGAGTTAATATCATATTAGTTTAGTGGAGGTTTTTTATTGTACCGTGAGTATTCAGGTTGTGATGTGATGGGTGTCATGGATTTTCTAATTAATATTACACAGGACAATTATGGTGTGGATATTCTATTATATTGTGAATTTCTATTTAGATTTGGTTTAATCTTAAATATTTTTTAGTTTAATATCATGTGGGGATCGATTGCACTGTGATTATAGGCATCGTGCCATGAAGTCCTAGTTTTCAAGTTCCTTGGTTTTTTCTCTTTAGGGTTCATTATGTCATAGTGAATAGGTTGTGTTGTGGCCCTGATCTAGGGTTGATTGAGTTAAGATAGAAGGTCAAGTATTCTGCATTTAGTTTTTGGGTTTAAAGGTTACATCATGATGCCTTTTTCAACACCATTAACCTTCTTATTCTTATCAAATAAGGGATCATTGACCGTGAGGAAAAGAGGATCCATGTGGGGATATTTCACTGTAATATTTGGATCTGATCTTGTTATAGTATGAAGAATACTTTTCACACAGTGATTAAGTGATTTCTAAAATTATCAATAAATTTAAATATCCTCAAAAATTCGTTCTAATTTTACCTTATTTAAAACCCTAGGCAATTGTGGAAGCATTTTGGATGAACCTCAGATTCTGTTATCAATCCTTAGGCCATTTCTTTGTGAAATGGATACCTTTGATCCAATGTTCCCCTCTTCTTCTCTTTATTATTCTCTATTTATTTCTTTCCAAGATATAGAATAACAATTCTTTCAACTTTATGGAGTCATCCTTGATGATTGATGGAGGCTTCATGATGGATGATTTCCTTAGGGTTTGTGGGTTCGTCGTGAGGTTTTGTGTTGGTGTTCATTTTCCTTCACCCTATATTTTTTAGTTATCATTGAATTTTTTTAGGTAGGGGATTCGAGACATCTCTTATTTTATTAAGTGTGAGGTTAACATGCTTTATTTTTTAATGGTTGAAGATTGATAATCAACATAATGAATATAATGATTAGAAAACTATGAAATTTTAAGGGGAGTTATGTTTCACATGAAATTATGATTATGTTCAATTTATTAGTAGATGTTTCATATAGTTTTAATTTTGTGGTAGAAAATATGCTCTTTAGGAGATGAGAGGAACATATTATTACTTATAAAATTAGTGGTACAAGATCCTAAATTTATTATTTCTTAGTAAAAGGTAATATAGAATATTTATTAAGGACTTTAAGGTTATACCCAGTTAAAATCTAACCACCAAACATCAATTATTAGTTTTATACCTAAAAGTAAATAATTATAAGAAAAAATATGAAACAATTGAGTAATACAAGAATCATATGGTGAAACTTAAATGATAACTAATAATGTAATTTAAGAAAAAAAAATTAAAAAAATTGGATTTAGAAGTTCAAGGAACTACCAACTATATATGGGGTGAGGTGCATAAAAGTATTCACAATATTACTACTTATATTATAGGAGTATATGAAGGTTATTATCCTAAAGGAAAATAATCATGGTGGTGGAATGAGAATTTCCAACTAAATGTTAAATAAAAATGAGGTTGATTTAAATATTTACACCATTATATTAATGAAGTTACTTGGGAACAATATCATGTTTCTCGTAAAGAGTCTAAAAAAATTTTTAGTGGGGATAAATCTCAATTTTTTTAGGAGTTATACCATTAATTTAATACTAATAATGGTGAAAGAAAAATATATAGTTTATCTAAAGGTATAGAGTGAAAATCTATATATTTAGATCAAGTTTGGTGTATAAAATATGAAGAAGGATGTACCCTTTTTAGGGATGATGAAATTAAGAAAATATGGGGATGCTACTTAAATAATATCTTCAATGAATAGAGGATTTTTGTATTATACTTAGATAATATAAGTATTAGTATAGAGTAAATCAATTACATCTATTATAAAAAATTCATCCTTTTGAGTTTAAATAGGATTTAAGAATGGTGGAAAATGGTAAAGTGGTTGGGTTATATAATATCTTCATTGAAGTGTATAAATATTCATGGGAGTTCGGTATTAATTGGATCACTAAGTTATTTAATGAGATAATGAAATCTAATAAAATTTTTGATGACTAGAGAAAGAGTTATCTAGTACCTATATATAAAAAAAGGATACATTTTAAGTTGTGGGAATTATAGAGGCATTAAGATTATGATTCATACCATGAAACTTTGAGAGAGAGAGTTATTTAACAAAGGATTCTAAGGGGAACTAAAGTTTCTAATAATAAAATTGGTTTTATGCTTGTACATTCAACTATAGAAGAAATTTATTTTATTATAGGTCTGATAGAGTATTATTATTAATAATATTAATATTTTCATATGGTTTCCATTGATTTGGAAAAGGCATATGATAAAGTTCTTATAAATTTTTTATGGAAAGCTCTTGAAATAAAAGGGGTCTGGGTGGCATATATTAAACTCATCCAAGACATGTGTGAAGGGAGTTTGACTCAAGTTATAACTCCAGTATGTGACACTGTAGACTTCCCTATCTTGATAAGACTATATCAATGTTCATCTTTAATCCCAAACCTTTTTACTTTATCCATAGATGAACTTACAAAGAATATTCGAGATTAGATAACTAAATGAATTATTTTTACAGATGATATATTTCTTGTTGAATAATCCAAAGAGACTATCAATTTAAATTTAGAGCTTTTGAGAGATACTTTAGAATCATAAGTTTTTCATATTAATATATATAGGATAAAATATATGAAGTTTCATTTTATAAAATGATTATCTAGTAATATTATGGATGTGAAATTGGGATACCACCTTATTTATAAAGTTGGTCATTTTTTTATATTGTGGTTATTTTCTATAATATGATAGAGATATTATTGTAGATGTGTTTTATAGGATTCAAACTAGATGGATAAAATGAAAAAAGGATTTTTGGGTGATTTTTGATCATAAAATTCCTTTGAAATTGAAGGGTAAATTTTATAAGAATATTATTAGACCAACTATTCAATATGGAAGTGAGTGTTAGCCTTTGATGGGACATTTTAACCAAACATAAGGGTATTAGAAATGAAAATGTTAATATGGATATGTGGAAATTATAAGATAGATAATATTATAAATGAATATATTCAAGAGAAAGTTGGAGTAGCTCTGATTAACTAGAATACAAATAAGACTAAATTAAGATGGTTTGTACATATTAGAATAATACCTAGGGATTCACCTATTAATAGGGTAAACTTAAAGACTAATTCACTTATTAAAAGTAGTATAGTTAGACCTAAAAGGGCCCTTAAAAATCACTCAAGATGATCTTGTTCTAAATGGTTTCAATTAATATATGGTCTTTAATAGAGCTAATTGGTGATGTTTTATCCATGTATGTGAACCCATTTAATTATGTTTAAGTGTTTTTTTGTTGGTATAGTGTTTGAATATTATATCTAAATTTTTCAAGAAACTTAAATACGGTAATATGAAAAGGATATTGATTGTGTGATTGATAATTTTTAATGTAATTTATTGGAATTATTTAATATTTTGGATATTTTCTTTGAGTATATCTATTTGATATTAAATTATTCTAGTGGTTTCTGAATTTATATATTTTTATGGATACTAAACCTATTTATAATCAATTAATAACTTTCAATATGGTAAGGAAAATGATGTTGTTGGAATTAATATTAGTGACTGAATATGCTTAGTCATTGTTTCATTTAATCTTATATGCATTGGATGAAATAGTTTCAATTATTTATTGACATTTTTTATTACTAATATTATGATTTTACTAGCACATATTTTTGAATATTAAATCCATTTCTGTGTAAAAAATTGAAACCTAATTATGGGTTGGTTGAAAGGTGAGGGTTGGTTTTATTAATATTGTTGTGGCAGTGGATTGTTGTTTTTGATAATGGGATGGTATGGTTAGTGTGGAAAATTAGTGGGGTTGAAGTTGTAGTGGATTGATTTAGATAGAGGTGATGGTTAAATATTGATTTCTTATGTCATTGACGTTATTTTCTTCTGTAATCCATGGTGTTAACTTTCTTTGTAGTCTAGTAATTATATCATAGCACCCCTAGAGTTATGGAATAGTAAAATAACAAACAAATTAATTAATGGGGATGGGTTATGGTTATTAAATAAGGACCTGGTAAAAGATTAATTGAAAGATTTAAATATTGAAGGAAGTAATTATCTTGGGTTATGGTAACTAAAGATTAAGATATTGAATAAAATCACTTTATATTTAGATTGTTAACATGAATATTAATCTAGAATTGATGATGTTTATTATTTGATTAATAATAAATGATAAGTAATAGTGATGAATCATGATTCTCTTTGTGTGATTAGGTGATTATTACATTCCTAGTAGTTGTTCTTGGTAGTTGGGTTATCATTCAAAATGTTAGTTATATTTAAAGTTTTATATTGATTATTTTTCCTTAAAATAGTTGGGTGCTATTATATATTCATTATGATTTGTTATTTTTTACACTCCACCACCTGAGTTGGATAATGTTACTGACACCCATACTTGTCCTTTAGTTTTAGGTGATTTCTCAACATCTAGGTTGTTGAGGATGTGAATGGTTGAATACTTCCCCTAACTTTCTCTCTGTTTCAGATGTGGTATAGTATGTATTCATATTCAGGCTATAATTTATTATGGTTATAGGATGTGAACTCATACATACTATAGTGGATCATAGTTATGACATATATGTATATACAGACTGTAGAAACATAATATTATAGTGTATTCATATATCTAGGCTATAATGGATAAATTTATCACCTATGTATATATACATGGGTTGTAATCGATTACAGTAATCACATGTGTGTACATACATGAACTCTAATGGATCCTAGTTTTACTATGTAGTTATAGGGATTCATGGTGATGTGATTCTGATGTATGGTTATAGTGGTGATTATGTGAATTTGGTTGTTATGTGATTACATGGATGTGTGGTATGACTTATATAGGGTATGGTAGCACCAAGATATATGATGTTGGGGTTTTAGGGTGACTAGTTCAATAGGAAAGTAGAATAAGGGTACCCTTCCTTGTATATGTTTTCAAAATTCCATTACCTACTTATGTGTGATATATGGGGAGACTTGGTGAGGTTGGGAACTTAGAATGACAAAATTATTTAATGATTTGTTTTTTTATTCACTAAGGTTTTAGTTAGAGGTGGAAATGGGTATCTATTTATGGGGTACCCATCCCTACCCGACCTAATTAAATTGGGTTCAAGTGCCCCTTAATCGGGTTCTGGTAGGGTTCAAGTTTCACATTCCCTACCTGATTTTTAATTGGGTTGGGTTTGGGAATCATTTATTAGATACCCAAAAACTCCAACCCTTTAAATTTTAATTATATATTTTTTAAAATAATATCACAATCAGGAAGGGAACTAATGTTGTAAAATCCCTTATTTATATTATATATATTATTATATATTAATAATATATTTGAGATATTAATATCTATATAGTGGTTGTACACATGAAAAATACCTTGAAAACATCTCCCCTACCATTTCCTCACATCCCATTGATCTCATGCAATCCTCCCCTTCCCAGTAGTCACATCCCAGGTCAAAATGAATTTTTTTATAACTGGTCATTATTTTTTAAATTATTCTTATTTTCTATAATATTTTTAAAACAATTATGTGGAACCCACCATTTAACGGTGTGGTTTATTTTGTATTATTTTATCTTATTCTTGATTAAGTTTAAGTTTCGACTAATTTCATATTTAATTTTCAAGTTTTTGTAAATTTTTCTTCGATACAAAGTTTTCATACATGGTTTAGAGAAAACCATGTGGTTGACCTGAAATATCTATTTTTCTATTTCTTTTTGTTCTATTCATGGTTAATATTCATAGTTATCACATGGTTCAATCCAAACCATATGGATCCTAGGATAAACCATATGTGGTGATTGTTGTGTATGGGTAGGGGTACACATCTTGTACACGGTTAGGTAAACTATGCAAAAAAAGTGTGAGTTGGATCTAAAATTTGACAGTATCATTTGCCATGGTTAGCACATGGTTTTTCTAATCATGACGAGTCTCCAAGAGTAACCATGAATGTGGTTTTAGTCTAGATAGTATCCTACACCTGGTTGGTACTTGGTTTGGAAATCTTTGCGGCCTACCCGGATTCATTAAAACTCAAATTTCCAAATACACCCCTACTCAATTCTATCCATTTTATTCTCCTAGATATCATTAGAAAACCAAGAACAGATCCAAGAGATATTCTCCCTTTATCCCTTAAATTTTCATGGTCATTATGTTTGGTTTTAAGTGGTTTTATCTTTAGTAAGTCCCTGTAAACCTCTTCCTCTCTTCTACTATTCTCTTTTACCTTGATTAATCTCCCACCCATAAACTCTAAAAGTCACATGGGATGATTTTAAAGTAGGTTTTAAACCTAATTATATGGTTTTTTTAACGTAGGGTTTTGTAGATGGAATGTCTTGGCTTGGTTGGGTGTTCTCCATTAAAGGAAACAACTTCCATCTTGGTTTCCATTCAACCAAGGTAGGTGTTTATTTGTTATTGAATTATATTACATGATATTAGAAGATTTTTTGTTTTAAATTATTTCTGTATTAAATTAATTCCTATGTATGTGTCCTGTGAGTGGAAAATTATGATTTCTAAATGGTTTAAACCCTTATCATGGAATAGGTTCCATGCCATTTGTTTGTAAAAATGACCAAGTGTCTTTTTAAAACATGTGAATATTTCTAAATCAATACTTAGTGTTGTTTTGGATTTCTAAATGAGAATTTTGTATCTAATGGTTTCCAAACTGAGTTTTTTAAGTATTTTAAAGTGTTAAAAATGTTTTACATGGTCTATTTATTTTAAAAGGGGTGTGTTGACCCATGTGGGTCACCTTTTGAAAATTTTTATTATCTTTAAAAGTTTTCAAAGGTGGTTTTAAGAGAAATTTGAGTTTTCATATGTATTTCAAGTAATGATTTAATAAAATTATTCCCAATAGTTAATTGGTATGGGATTGGAATAATATGATTTGGCTTTTAATTTCAAGCGAATTTAGAAATTCCCATTTTGAACCTTATGAAAAACAATTTTTCATGAAAGTTGTGACACCCTATATTGTGACCCATATAAATTTAACCCTTTAATGGGTGGTTCCACATGTATACAAATAATGGTTGATGATATATAGGTCTATTTCATGTAAGATTTTTGGAGGTGATGTGGGATCTTATTTATAATTTTTTTTTCTTTTGATTGATAATTTTCTTATGCATATTATTGATTTATTACCTCCTTTATTAACATTTCATGGGATTCCCAAGAATATAGTAGGTGAATTATATAAGATAAATCCCTAGTGTGGAGTAGTGGGATGTCTAGAAAATTTTACCCTACTTCATCTCATTGGTTGGAGTAAGAGAGGTAACATGTCATGTGAGATTACATGTTTTTTAGGGCTTGTGGTAGAGTATGTGATATTGAGAGGTTTATTTATGGATAATCCATTTTTAATACCAAGTATGTGGATAGGGTTAGTATTTTTGGAATATAATTCTTGTCACTGGTTTAAGTCTTTATTACTGGAGCCTAAATATGATACCCATGATGCTAAAATCCTATTTAGGATCAATTTATGGGATTTCCTTTATGCCTCAACTATATCCCATGTTAATTGTATAATTTCATGGAACCTATGTTTTGTAAGTTTTATTTTACTTGTATTATAACCTTTATAGAGTGGTTCATTTTTCTTTCTTTCCTTATTCCTTATATTTTTGTTCAATTTTTAAATATTTTGAAAAGGGATTCATGAAATGCTTTTGAAAGAAGGAAAGTGAAAGTTTGGTTTTAGTGTGATTTCAAACTATATTATCATGATTTTTAAAGGTTTTTTCTATAAATTTGAAAAAAAAAATTATAAATATCTTTTGGATTGTTTTGATGAGAAAATGGAAATGGTTTTTTTAACTATAGTGTGTGGTTTTTTAAAAACATGGTTTTAGTACGTAGTACCAATTTTCACTTGTCAATTAGTTTTTAAAGATGTTTTGGAAAACCATTTTTTAAATTTAAAACCCTCTTTTGTACATTAAAATTATATTTGAATATATGTGTTTATGATATGTTTTTCAAGTGGTTCTTTAAAATGGTTGTTTGGAAAAAGAGTCTTCGGTTAAGGGAGGGAAGTGTCTTCTAAGTGATTTTTTTCATTTAATGAAAATAAAGAAAAATAGTTTTAACAAATATTTGATGTGTTGTATACCCTACATGTAAATATTTATTTAAAAAATAATAATTTTTCTTTTATATTTTAAACTAGAATTTTTAAGATGTATTATTAAATTCAATACATAGATTCATAAGGTGTCATCATACTAGGTTTTTTAGCTCATGCTTATAATTTATAGGTTCTAGGTATATTCTAGTTTAATTCTTCTCTTTGACCCTCTAAGTGATATGTTGGGTTTGATGGTGATTTTGGGTCATATGGAGGATTGTAGGATCAGTTTTGGGTTTTATTTTAATTTTGGGGAACTATGTTATCTACTTTGTCCTGGTGTATTTTATTCTTCAACTTTATTTATATATTCTTCTTTTATTTTTCTTAATTATTGATTTAGTTTTATAATGATATAGATGTTTATTTATTTTATCATGTTTGGATGGTTTATCTTGGTTATTTATTCTACTTATTTATATTTTTATATTATTTAAAATTCATTCCACTAGTTTGTACTCTGATTCCCTCATTTGTTTTCCAACCCATGGGGATTGGGAACACCCTTTAGGCCTATGATAGATTGGTTCATGATCTATGTTAGATATAACCTCGGTTCAGTTTATTAAAAAATTGTATCATATCCCAGGTTCTTAGTAGGGCCTAGGTTTTGGAATGACCCTGTTATTATTTGGGTAAATAGTAGTTTGGAGATATGGATGTCAATAATCGGGTGGTAGGTGTGAGGAGAGTGTTGTGAGATGTTTCTTGCCTTGATCCTCAAGTTTCCATGGTTATTTGATATTATTTTTTTGATTCTGGTTTTTTGTTAATGGCTTGGTTATATTATGGTTTGATGACTATAGTTGTGGTTATTTTATCCTCATTATCATGTTTTATGTTTCCTTGGGGGTAATATTTGATATTTTGGGATAGAAATGAAAGAAAGAATTGAGGCATGAGGTTGGATTTCAAGGCCTGAAAAACCATGCAGTGACTAAATTCTTGATTCTGATTCATTCTAAGGACTAATTCATATTTGGAACATGGTCATGAACCATGTTCCTGAGAAAATAACGGTTCGTATCCTAGTGATTTTCTCTATTTAGACCCCATGATGCTTGGATTTCCTAGTGTGTTAGGGAAATTAGGATCGAGTCTAATTGGGTCTTGTGATATATTGTCACCATTGGATTGGATTTTAATTGAGGCTTATATTATAGATTTTTTATGTGATTTCATTTTTGATGTGAAATTAAATTTATCTGTGTGAAAAGTGTATTTCATAAGAAAAATATTTATATTTTTAAACAAGTCCTTAGGACTTGTTTGTAAAATTAAATTTTCTTTCAAGAAATGTTTTGATGTGGTTTATTTCATTATGAAATATGAAATGTTTTTTTAAAATCAGTTGGAAATTTTCTGAAATTGGAAATGGGTTTTTAATAAGAAACATTTTGAAGGTGATTGATTTTATAATAAAGGGGGATATGATGTTTTATATTATGTAAGAGGGTAAAGTTCTTTTGAAAATAATAGAAAATACTAAGAGTGATTTTTAAAGAAATCAGTGGTTTCAAGATTTTGACTTTTGAAAGAGTAGTGGAATGGGTTTTTTTGGTTTTAAAAAATGAATAAATAAAATTTAAAATGTGGTATTATCATTTTAAGGAAAGATAATGTTTGTCCAAAATTATATTTTGGGGTTATTTTGGGTTTTAACCCATAGTGAGTATTTGAAAAGTGGATGGTTTGAAATTATTTTAAAATGTGAGTAATTTGAAATTAAACAAGGTGTTTATTTTTATAATTGATTTTAAAATGTGTTTCCTCTTTGGTGGTTTTATGCTTGGTATTATACCTTTTCTTGGTTTTGGGTCTCTCTTTGAAGGGTTTACAAGTGTTTAAAAGAGTAAAAATTTGAAGGAGTTTTTATTATTTTGATAAATGGTGTGATTTAGGAGGCATGACCACATTGATCCATGTATTGTGTTTGTTTATCTTGATCCTCTTAGAAAGGTATAATATAAATTTATGGTGCTTGTATTTAATGGTTTTACAAGATTTCAATTTTAACAATATAAAATCATTGAATGGAGTGGCATGTGTTTTATTATCCTATTAGTTAAGTGTCTTGGAATTACCCAAGGAGGCATTTTATAGTGGTTCTTTTTTAGAACCTTATTGGTCGAGTGGTTTAGACCCATGAGATTTGGTTGAATATTTAGATTAATGGGGAAATTTATTATTAGATACTCTTGATATTTTATTTAGTTTACATCATTTTATCTATCCTTCAGTGGTTTTTTGAGTCTCTTTTGGATGATGAACCATTTTAAGATTTATGCTTGATGAATTTAGAGCAGTTGTGGATTGAGGAAATCTTTGCCCGATGCTTTCAATGGGTACCACTTTAGTTTATATTTATGAGTGGTGGTTATTCTATGGGATATTCATGCCACATTTTTTTATGGAGTTCATGTATTTTTTTACATGGTGTGAACCATAGTTTTGGTGTATCACTTTTGGATAATGAACCATTTTATGATTTATGATCAGTGAATGTGAATTAGTTGTGGATTGAGGAAATATTTTATCAATGTTTTATTTGGGTGACACATTGGTTTCTATTTATGAGCATTAGTTATTTTTCGGGATATTAATTCAATGTTGTTTGATAGTGTTTATGTATTTTTCTACATGTTGTAGACCACATGTTGTTTTTTTATTATTGGTTTGGGCACAGGAAAACCTAGGGTACCTGTATGGGTAACTAGGGGTGTAGTTTTGTTTTTGGTTGGACCATGGGTGTATCCAAGTTGAGTTTCCTATAAAAATAACTAATTATGGTGTTCTAAGGGTTTTGACCTAATAAACCACATATGAAACTTATATTCCTAGGGTTAGAGGCATGTAATTTCATGATAAGGCATGTATCTGGTTGTTGTGCTCCTTAGTTTTGGGATAACATGGATTTGGTGATCTGGTATTATGGTCCTTCAGAATATTTTTTTGGTTTATTTCTTTCCTTTATGGTTTTGAGATTGTGTTTTTAGGTTATACGTGTTCGTAGGCATTGTAATTCCATTTTGGATATATGTGGGCTTATGGTTTCTTGGTGATATTATCTCTTTGTAGGGAAGAGGTTTCTTATTGTTCCACAATTTTAGATTAGTTATAAATGGTTGGGAGACCTCAAATAGATCCCTATTTACCTAAATATCATTTTTATTGGGTGTCTATCAGTTTTAGATTGAGGATGATTAGGGTTATTTTAGGATCCTTCTAATTGTTTGACGACTTCTCTTTTACCTTGAGGGTTCATTACAAATTGTTTTATAATTTGATTTATGTTTTTCTCTACTTTGACCTAAGAATTTTGGGGGGCTCGGCATGGTAGGGAGAATTGTGATACCCTCCATTTCATTTTTTGGTTTATATTTTATCTTTTTCTTGGTTAAGTTTAAGCTATGAAAAATTCTGGGTTAAAATTTCATGTTTCTAGAAATTTTTATTCTATGCACGGTTTGCAAGCATAATTTTTAGAAAACTATCTCGTTACACTTATGTAGAGAATTTTATATTTATTTTTTTCTATGTATGGTTGGTCTATAAAAGCAGCACATGGTTTAGCCCAAACCATGTGGATCCTAGTAAAAACTGTGTGAGGCCTTTGGTGTCTATTGGTAAGGGTGAACATATTGTGCATGGTTAGGTAAATTGTGTGACAAGTGTATGAGTCAGTTTTTTAGTGCCATTTGGAATGGTTGGTACATGGTTTTTTCAACCATGTGGAGTCACTAGGAGTAACTGTGTGTGTGGTTTTGGCCTTGAAAGTGGCCCAAGCATGGTTGGCACATGGTTTGGAAAACCATGAGGCCTGCCTAGATTCATTAAAACTTGAATTTATGGATTTTACCCTACTTTATTTTAACCCTACAACCCTACTATTATTCTTCCTCTAATTCAAATGAACTAAGATCACCTCAAAGGAAGATTCTACCTTTATCCCTTCTATTTCCATTATTGTTATCCTTGGTTTCTTATGGGTTTCTTCTTGTTATATCTCTCTAAACCTATTCCTCTCTTCTTTTCTTTTCTTTTCCCATTATTTATCTCCCTCCCATAAACCATAAAAATAATATAGGTTTATTTTAGGGTATGTTTTGGTCCTAATAATGGTGATTTATTCATGTAGGGGTTGTAAAGGGCATGTCTTTTCTTGGTTGGGTGTTCTTCATTAAAGGAAACAACTTCCATCATGTTTGTCATTAAACCAAAGAAGGTGTTTCTTTTTGGTCACTTTATATTACATGTCATTGGATTATTATTGGTTTTAAGGTATTTATTTATTAAATTTATGAATATGTATGTGTCCCATGAGAGAAAAATGATGATTTCTAAATGATATTAACCCTTTTCATGGAACAGGTTCCATGGAAAGTGTTTTTAAAAATGCCCAAGTGGATTTTCAAAGCATGTGAGTGTTTTTAAAGTAGATTTTAATGTTTTATTAAATATTTAAATGGGATTTTTTTATATAATTATTTCCAAACCAATTTTTTTAAGTTTTATAATGTATTCAAAATGTTTTACATGGGATCTTTATTTTCAAAGGGGTGTGTTGACACATGTGGTCCACATTTTGAAATTTTTATTAGCTTTAAAAGATTTTAAAGGTGGTTTTAATTGAAGCATGAGTTCTCAAATGGATTTAAAGTAATTATTTAATAAAATAAGTCCTAATATTTTATTAGGACATGTTTGAAATAGTGTTGTTATCTTATAATTCTAATCACATGTGGAAATTCCCATTCATCACCTTACAAAAATGGGTTTTCATGAAAGTGGTGAGACCCTCTTTTGTGCCCCTTGAAAATTGTTCCCTTTAAAGGGTGGTGCTTCATGTATATGGAGAGTGGATAATGATATATAGGGTTATTTTATGTTATATTGTTGGAGGTGAGTTGAGTTATTATTTATAAAAAAATCATTTTATTGATGTTCTTCTTATGTATCTTCTTGATTGATTATTTCCATGTTTAGCTTTTCATGGGAGTCCTACGAAGATAGTAGGTGACCTATATGAAAGAAATCCCTAGTTTAAAATAGTGGTTTTTGGATGGAATGTTTCCCAACTCCACCTCATTGGTTAGACTTAGAGGGGTATTAATTCATGTGATCTAAAAACCTTTTTGTCACTAGTGGTAGCATAGGTACTTCTGAGAGGTTTATTTCTAGATATTTTGATGAGACTACCAGAGACATGGATAGGATCAGAAAGGTTAGACTAGGATCCTTTTCACCAATTCAGGTTTTATTATTAGAGCCTAGGGAAAATACTAATAATGCTAGGATCCTACTTAAGATCAATTTACAGGATTTACTTTTTGCCTTTATTTTATACCTTGTTCATTGTATGATAACTTAGAACCTATGTTTTGGTTGTTTTTTTTACTTATTTTTTAACCTTGACATAGTGTTGCATGTTTGTATTATTTCTTTATTACATATATTTTGGTTTACCTTTAAAATGTTTTAAAAATTGATTTGTGGATGCTTTTTGAAATAAGGAAAGTGAAAGTGTGGTCTTATTATGGTTTCAAATTATCATATCATGAGTTTTAAAGGTGTGTTATTTAAATGTGAATAGTTTTTTTACAAAGAGATTTTGGAGTGTTTTTATGAGAAAGTGGAAATGGTTTGTTTTTTAAACTTCATTGTGTGAGTTTTCAAAAACATGGTTTTAGGTTTTCATGTCTAGTTTCACTAGTCAATTGGTTTTGAAATATGTTTTGTAAAATATTTTGAAATTTAAAACCTAATTTTGGAGTTTTAAAGCGTATTTAAAAAGTAGTGTTTATAATATGGTTTTAAAGTGGGACTTTAAATTGGTGTTTTGGAAGAATAGGTTTTGGTCAAGGGGGATATGTTTTCCAAGTGATTTTTTTAATAAATTTAAAATAAAGATACAGAGTTTTATCATAGATTTGATGTGTTTTTTCCCTTCATGTAAATATTTATGAAAATGTATATTTTTTATTCATTTAAAACTAGTATTTTTAGGATTTATTATAAAAGTGACTGCATATATTCTGTGGGTGGCGACCTATTGGGCTATTCATATCATGCCTATATTTTAAATTTTTTAGGTCTTTTTCAGTTTGATTGATTTATTTAACCCTATGAGGGAGATATTGGGTTGGATATTGGTCGTGGGTCATATAGAGTCTTATTAGAGTGGTTTGTGGTTTCATTTTTGTTTTGGGCACTATATTAGCCACTTTGGCCAAGTATGTCTGCTTCAGCTTTATTTTTATCTTATTTTATCATTTATTTAATTATTTATTCAGTTGTATGATGGTATATAATTTTATTTATTATATCCTATTTTGATATTTTTTATAAGTTATTTTAACTACTTATTTACATTATTGTATGAGGGTGAAATTGATCCCCAGATATTCCCTATGATGTCCAGGAACTAGTTTTCAGCCCATGGGGATCAGGAACACCCTTTGGTCCTATGATATATTGAGTTGGGAGCCAAGTTTTTTGGAACCCTAGTCTGATTCATTACATGTTATCTCTTAGAGTTTGAGTTTAAACTAGGTTCAACCATATAAAATATTTTAAATTTTAAAATTAAAAAATTAAATGGTTTTTGGTTTCAAACTATTATTGGTTTATGGGTTCAATTTTGGGTTTGGATATTACTAAATGGGTATTAATTGGATTTGAGTCTCATAGTTGTTAAATGGATTTAGGTTTGGGTACCTAAATTTTCATGGGTACCTAGACTGTTGTCAACCTTAGTTTTAGTATGCTTCTCCTACATTTTCATAAGAGGTTTTGGGAAAGATCATATTAAGTAAACTTGTATGATCGCCCCTATATATATATATATATATTACAGGTCTGTGGGAGGGAGTTAGTGATTGAGTTTTTCCTTTCTATCTTATAGATATTCTTTGACATCTGTTGGTTCTTGTGTTTTATTTATGTAACTATTTTCTATGGTTTTTCTTCATTATTGGTTGTGCATATATGAAATTTCATTCTTTGGGATTGGTTATTTTTTATATTATAGAGTTTATTTATAGAAGTCTTTATCAATTGAGAATAATCTCATAGATACACCCTAATGAAATTTATAGGAACATGTAAATTTTACAGGTGTAAAATTTCTAAAATAGTTTGAGAAATTATGGATGAATGATGAAAATAAAAGAAAATGTGACAATAATGTGGGTTCAATATGAGTGATGAAGAAAAATATAAAAAATAGTAAATAAGAAAATGATGGTTTAATACGGTTCAAACCACTTTGTTCCTACTCCATAGAAAAATCATACCTTATTCCTACCTTTTATTAATGGTCAAAACAAACATATAAGATATAAGAGAATAATAGAAAAGTAGCCAACATGAATAAAATTCTATAACAAAACAAACCCCAAAAGAATAGTAAGAATGAAAATCTTACTCCTTGTCAAATTTACCAACTAACTAGTATATAGTAGTTTTTTGGTAATCTTTAGCAGCATTGACAACAGGATGTCAAGGACTCCTCATGAACATTAATAATGACATGTATCATAAAAAACTACATAATTACATGATTTTTAATAAGGGTTTACCTTTATTAAATTCCATGGATCTTTTATTTTTATAGTTTTAGAGAATTAGGAAAAACATTACATTACATAGGTAACAGAGAAAGACAATGTCCATTTTTTCCACAAAAATGGGATTCTTAAATTTAAACTCTTATTTCATTCAAAAAACTTCATAATATTTTTGGATGAGTCACCATAAAAAAAATTATTGAACTTTTTATAGTTATTACAAATACTTAGATCCTGTGAAAATTTTTTGAAAACATGGGATAATAAAAACAAATATCATTAAGGGGTATAAAAATAAAGGAATTTTGTTAGTCAAGTTAAAAACATGAAAATCCATGATAATTTTTTCCTTTTGCAAAATAAAACTTTGAGAACATAAATATAACATATTAAAATGATAAAATAAATAATTTCTCAAATAAAACCTTTTAAAACCCTTAATAAGAATAGAAAAACCATGAAAGTATAATGAAAACATTTCTTTGAAAAAAAATCTTTCACCTTTAAAAGTTCAAAAACTTTACTTACCTTATGGAATCAAAATATTTTTATGAAAACCTTTAGCAAACATAAAATTTATATATTTGATAATTATATTAATAACCTATATTCCCTCATGTTTAACCCTTATTGGAATAACTTAATCCCAGTTAATTCTATAGGAGTAACAAACCCAGTTATATCCCTCATTTTTCACCTTCAAATACTAATCATTTCCCAATGCATTGGAGATCTATATCAAACTCATTCATCATCATGAGATATATTAATCTCATCTGTCATCTTATATAATTCTCAAGTATCATATCATGAACAAAAAATTTGTAATCTTGCATTTTTCCATCATAAAACACTTTAAAAACTCATTTTAACCCATAAGAAAAACACATTCCATTTTTATATAATAATAAGAAGAAATATATTTTTTCTTTAAAAACTTATAAAAAGTGAAAAATTATAAGAATATTAGGAATATTATATACTTTAAAAAATAATTTTATCATTTAGAGTAATATTGTTAACGAATAATGGCTATGAAGGTGGGAAGGGGTGGTGAAGCCATATACATAAAAATAAAATTGTTTTTCACTTTGGTAAAAAGAGTAAAAAGTGATCCATTTTGAAAAAAATTATAATATTAATTTCTAAAAACTTTTATAAAAATTAAATTATAGTAAAAAAATAATTGTAATTATTTTAAGTACAAATAAGAACATTATTGAACTATTTATAAGAACATTGGCAAGGAGGAAACAGATTTGAAAGGAATACTTTAAAACATGGTTTTAATGAAAAATACCTTACATATTGGGAAAATTTTAATTAAAAATAATATTTAAGGATATAAAATGAAATTTACTTGAAACAAATTTAATTTTATGAAATTATTGATAAAATACATACATATGGTAGTTTTTACACCACAGAAAATAAAACACGTGGTACCTCGGGTACAAATCACCACGTACATTATTTAACTCATATATAATAAACTTATATTAATTATTTAATTGATTTATAACCTTTTTAATTTTTATTAACTTATCATAATTCCTTTAATTTCATTTATTATCATTTTTTATATAGTTACTAAATCGATTAAGTTCATTTCATGCATTTTGAACACATTTGGTTCATAATCCCAAAACAATTTTGGTAGGTTGACCAAGTTCAAAGGGGTCATTATTCCATAATATATAGAAAATTAATAATGAAATAATTATCATTTTATACATTAAATATAATTTTATAACCATCCATTTAAGGTGGTCATGAAAAATGAATTACATCATTTCATAGAGACAATAGTTTGTATATACGAATGAATGATGTTTTCATTTTTCTACTGAGTGGAAAAGAAATAAATTATATAACAATTTTATTTTTTAGAATCATAAATATGTTCTAAATTTCATATTTATTCATTATTTTCTTCCTTATTACCATTCATATGAGGTGGTAATGAATATTGAATCACGTCGCTTCGTAAAGGTGGTAGTCCACACGAACTCATGAGTGAAGCTATCATTTTCCCATGGATGGAAAGGTAACAAGGTAACTAATATATTATATTTATAGAATAATAATAATTTTATAAATATAATATATATTTATTTTATTCATAATTATAACCATCCATAAAAGGTGGTGATGTAAAATGAAGCACGTCACTTCGTGGAGGTGGTAGTCCACACGTACACACGAATGATGTTTTTATTTCCCAGGGGATGGAAAAGGATGTGAATAAGAGTTGTGAAAAAAAAATAATAAAATGTCATTATAATTAATATAATTATTTTATTATAATATCATGGTTATATAAGACTTTAAATAGGTGTAAGAATAAATAAAATTAGACAACTCGATTAAGAGTTATACCTCTTCTTTTAAAAACCTCTTTTGGATTACACCTTAAGCATTCTAATATTAGAACTTTGGTAAGACCATGACCTATAGTTAATGAGTAGTAAGGTTGGGGAGATATTTGGTTAGGTATTTTACAATATATAGTTCTCAATAGGTGTTATGAAGAGAGGAGAGGATATTCCATTTTATATGTGAGATGGGTGGGAAAATTGTAAATACTTGAAATATTAATTTATAATGTGTATAAATCATGAAAAATGGATCCAAACTACCCTATATTATAATATAATGATTATAAGGTCTAAATATAATAAAAATAATAAATTTTATATAGTTTTAGGTGACATTTTAAACCTTATCTTTTGGTTTAACCTCCTCGCTAATCATGTTTAACCTTAACCATTAAAATGCATTTTTCACACTTTAAGTGTCAAAAATGTAATTTTAAAAATAAAAAGTGTCACATAAATGGACCATTCAGGATTTAATAGAGAGTTTCCCATCTACTTGAGTTGATATATAATTTTTATAATTTTATAATTATTTAAAAATAATTTTTCAACATTAAATACTATTTAAGGTCTTTTTCAGTACTATTCATATATCTTGACTTTAAAGGCGTCAAGATAAAACATTAATTAGAATATAAAATTTTTAAAAAATAATTATACATTATAATTATCCAATAAATTCACATAACATTATAATTAATCCAAAAAATATTACTTTTCATTCTTTTAAAAGTAATTTACTTTCTTTTTCTACTACTTGAACAAGCACTCGTCAGCATTACGTAAGCATTCAAGGTAATTATACCATCTATAAAAATTAAAAATAAACTAATATGATAAAAAAATTATTAATATTCAAAATGAAAATTTATAATGGTTTTTTTCTTCTTTTTATATCTATAAAAATATATTAGAGTTAATAAAAGATAGTGATGCATTTTGTAATTTTTCTTAACTTAAAATAATATAAAGGTCATAATCAAAGTCACGTGACACAAAAATGACATATTTTAAAAGTTAGGATAGTTATGGTAGAATTAAAACCATAAAATTAAATAAAGTCAAATTTTGGGTTGATTTTGAGACCTTATCCCATAGTTTTAACCTTAATTAACATGTTTTACCCATTACTGTAGTGATAAACTTTTTACCATGATTACTATTCACTATGACTAAAAATAAAATTGACCTATTTACAAAATTTGAACCACCAGATTAAAAATATGAAATCCATTTCTCAATATTAATTTTTTAGAATTTCTATAAATAAATTTAAATATAAGTGTCCAAAATGCAACGAAAACAGTTTTTAGAAAAATATGTTTTTAAGAAAAAAATGATTTTTACCAGATAAAGTATAATGATGATTACTATGGAATTAATAATATTATTTTTTATAAAATATATATTATTTTAATTTAAAACAAAATAAAAAATATAATGTTACTTTTAAATTGTTTTATTTAAATAAAAGAAATGACAGTTTTACAAAAATCGACATTTTTCACTATTCACTCAAAAATACATATTTTCATAAAAATACCAAAAAATCATCATAATACTATTATTACATGATCATTTAAAAAATTATATCCATTTTTTCAAATAAAATTTATAAAATTGATATAAATTATTTATAATATATGCCCACAAAATGTAATAAAACCAATTTTTGAAGAAAATGTATTTTTGAAGCATAAAATGACTTTATTCTCATTACTTGTATAATAAACATAATTAAATGAATTTTAAATAATTAAATTGGATATATAATATAATTTTTTAATTATAATCATTTATCAATAGTGATTAATTTAATCTAGTAAGATCAAAATATATTTCACACATAAAAACAATATTATGAAAATATTTATTTTACTTTAAAAAGATTTTATCTTCATTTACAAAAAATTGATAATAAATGTATGATTTATTATTCATTTTATTAAGGAAAAACTTTGTATATTTTTTACATAAAATTACTATTCAAATTTCCACATGCCAAACAAATGGTTAGGTCATAATAGTTGTAATTAAATAATAATATTTCTATAGTATATCGTAGTATGTTTAAGCTCATTGTTATGTATACCATATGTTATAGAATATATTATTTAAAGAAAATAAATTATAAAATACAAGGGTTTTACATTTTAACCCCTTAAATAAATTGTGTCTTCTCAATTTTATCTTATTTCTCATAAAAATGGTTTAAAAGATTTTTGAAAAAAAAATCAATTTCATGGAGTGGAAGATAAAGCATACGATCATTAAAGGAAAACCCTTTTTAATATTTATAAAAAACTTTATTGAAAACCCACATCCTAAAAATGGATAATAAAATATCCTTTTAAAAAGATGAGATGGGAAATATGAAGGTCTCCATGAATAATAGATAATTTAGTTCCCACATAAGGAGAACATTAGAAGGAAGTAAAAATATGAACATGGAGAAGAAAAATAACATTGAAGGAATAATAAAGAGCAATAGAGAATATGATCATTATAAATTCAATGACCAAAAAAATCATAAATTAATAAGAGATAAATAATACCATAAATTAATCATAAGTGAAGATAAATAGATAAAAATTTATTTCAATATATTTTTCCAATATTTGAGGGATTATGAAGATAAAGAATATGAAAAAATATAATTACTTGATTTATTTCCATTTCATAAGCACAGTTTCATCCTTTGGTTAGGTTTTGATAAATTTAAAATTTTATCTCATCACTTACTCCAAGAAATGAATATTCAAGATAAATTTGTCATGCCTCAGACACTAAAAATAACTTTTAATGGATTACATGACCCATAAAAGGATAATAATTTATTCTTAATGTCATTATACATTAACTAAAACCCAAATGGTTAGCATAAAAAAAATATCCCATATGAATTAATGTTACATTAATCACAAAATCCTCAAAAAATAACACCTAAAGTTCAACTTAAATCATTTTATAAATAAAAAACTATGAAAATCTTTAAAATATGTTTGACCAAGTTCAAAACCCAAAATTTGGAAAGATTTGATCACATATTCTTCTAATATGAAATTAAAATTTATCGCTAAATAATATCAATTGCTCCTAAAGTTACATGTCAAAAATTTATATGCCCTAATCATATAATATCTAAGATATGATAATATTTTCATTAAATAATTGGAAACACTATAAATCTATAAAATCATATCTGATTCCAAAAGGATAATTCAACCTTTGTTTATTAAATGAAAACCCATTCTATCCAATAATATTTTTGTTTACTTTAATCATATAATGTTCCTAATATAGTGAAATTATTTAAATATAACTTTAATCACTTAGTTACTAAATCACTTTTCAATCCCATGGTTATCTATATGATAAATCATATGTTCTAAAAATGTTATAAACATTTGTATCTCAATTAACCATAATTACCTTGACATCAAAGATCATATTAACCCAAAATGTTATCAATACCTTTCAAATTATTTCTGAAAAATATTAAATCATTTTTCCTCAAATAACATTTTCACTACAACACAATTTAAACTTAAGGGTCATATATACCTCAAAAATTTATTAAAACTCAATAAATGTATATGTGTCACATAAAAATTAAAATGAGTGTATATTTATTTAAACTTATGATCAACCTTAGACTTATTAACCCATTATGATAACTAAAACTCTTAAAATATAATCATCTAAATCATATTAACCTCTAAATTTATCTAAACCTTTCCTTTGATACCAAATATAACACCTTGTATCATATACAACTAATAATTACATTATTTATAATAATGGTTTCACTTTATTACATTTTATGGATCTATTCAGTATAGAGTCTTAAAGAATTAGGAAAAACATTAAATAACATAGGGAACACTGAAATTCAATTCCTAATTTATCCACAAAACGGGATTCTTAAATTTAAAATCTTATTTCATTCAAAACTCTTCTAAATATTTTAAGATGATTCATCATAGCATAAATGATTAACCTTGGTATATTTCTTACACATACTTAGATACTATGAAAAACATTTTAAAATCTGGGATGAGAAAAAAAAAGCTCAGTATTGGATAGAAAAATAAATGAATTCTATTTGTCTAGTGAAAAACATGAAAACCCATGATATTTGTTTAACTTTTTCAAAATAATACTTTGATCGCATAAGTAAAACATATCCACATGAAAAAATCAAAATTTTCTCAAATAAAACTTTTAAAACCCATTGAAAATAATATTAAAACCATGAAATCATCATGAAAACATTTCTTTGAAAAAAATCATTCACCGTTAAAAGTTCACATACTTTCTTACCTTATGAAATCAAAATATTTTCAAAAAAAATTTTAGTGAGAAAAAAAATATGTATCTTGGATAATAATAATCATAACATATATTCCCTCATGCTTAACCCATGTTAGAATAACTTAATCCTAGTTAATTATATATAAGTAACCAACCCAATTATCTCTCTTATTTTTCACCATCAAAGACTAATCATTACATAATGCATTGGAGATCTATACTAAGCTAACCTGTCATCATTATCTATATTAGGATCACCTGTCGTCATATATAATTCTAAAGTATTATATCATGAGTAAACAATTTGTAATATTTTACTTTTTCATCATAAAATCCTTTAAAATCTCATCTCAACCTATAAGAAAAATAGATTCCATTTTAACATAATCATAAGGAGAAATATATTTTTTCTTTGAAAACTCCTAAAATAGAAAAATTCCATAAATAGTAGGAAAAGGATATAAATTAAAATATAATTTTAAATTTATAGGAATATTTATATCAAATAATGGATATGGTGGAAGGAATGGATGGTTAAGTTGTATATGTTGAAAAACATTCTTTTTCACCTTAGTAAAATGAGTCAAAATTGTCCCATTCCAAAAACATTTAAGATTACTTTTTTAAAACTTTTAAAAAAAATAAATGATATTTAACAATTTATTTTGAAAATATTTTAAGTATAAATAATAAAATTCTTGAAAACATTTAGAAGAACATAGAAGGAGGAAACAGATTTGAAAGGAATACTTTAAAACAAGGTTTTAAATAAAAATATCATATATCTTTGGTCACTTTTAATTCAAAATAAAATTAAAGGATAGAAAATGAAATGGATTTGAAAATAGATTTAATTTTTTGAAATTATTGATAAAATATATCCTTATGAAACTTTTTACACCACACAAAATGAAACATTCTATGAAAATGGAATATGCCTCGAAGAAAGGAAATTGAGATGAGAAATCCCCTTACCTTGAGTCTGAATCCCCACATAAATTATTTATATCATGTATAATAAAATTATATTAATTTTTTTATTTCTTAAGAAACTTTTTTAAGCTTAATAACTTATAATAATCCCTTAAATTTTATTTAATTCCATGTATTATATAGTTTCTAAATCGATTAAGTTCATGTCGAACATTTTGAGGACGTTTAGTTCATCATCCCAAAACAATTTTGGTAGGTTGAAAAATGTATAAGTCATAATTATTCCATAATATATATAAAATTAATCATTATTTAATTATAATTTTTATATATTAAATACAATTTTAGAACCATCCATGTATGGTGGTCATGCAAAATGAATTACATTGTTTCATGGAGATGGTAGTTCATACGTACGCATGAACAACATTTTCATTTTTCTACTGGGTGGAAAAAAATAAAGTAGATAATATTTTTATTTTATAAAATCATAAATATGTTATACATGTAGTATTTATTCATTATTTCTATCCATATTGGCATCCATGTGAGACAGTAATGAAAAATGAATAAAATCGCTTCCTGGAGGTGACAATCCACATAAGCACATGAGCGATGTTAGCTTCTTCTAATGGATGGAAAATTAATAATATAAGTAATATATTATCTTTAGATAATGATAATTATTTCATAAATATTATATATATTCATTTGATCTATTATTTTAACCAACCAAAAAAGGTGATGATGGAAAATGAAACACATCACCTCATGGATGTGGTAGTCTACATGCATGCACAAATGATGTTTTCATTTCTCATAGGATGGAAAAGGATATGAATAAGAGTTTTTTAATCAATATAATAACATTTAATTATATTTAAGATACTTATGTTATTATATAAATATTATTATAGAATATTTAAAGGTGGAAGAAGAATAAATAAAATGAAATAACATGGTTAAGATTTATACCTATTCTTATAAAAACCACTTTTCCTTACACCTTAAGCCTTATAGGATTGGTCCTTTTACAATACCATGACCTATAAGACATAGGAAGGAAGGTTGTGAATAGATTTGGATTGTTATTTTTTGATCTAAAGTGTCCTAAATGTTTGAGGAGTAGAGGATAGTAGATTCTCTTTTATTAGTGAGATGTGTGGAAAACTTGTAAATTATTGAAAAATTAATATGTAATATATATCTATATAACACCCCAAGATTTTAAAAGAACACTATATTTGATAGAGTATACAACATAGACCACTTAGTTTAAACGAACTGCTATATAATATTAAAATATAATTATTTAAATGTCACCGTTAAAACCTAGCCATTAAATTTGGTTGTATGAATAGGAATTACTAAATTTTAACAATTAAAGTATAATAATGAAGAAAATATATTTCTAAAGTCTTTATAGGCTTCGAAAATTCTTTTTTCTCAAAAAAATATTTTTATTACTTTTTTGTGAGAAAAATAACAAAATTAATTTTTTATAAGTTTAGAAAATTTATTTGAAAAAAATAACTTTATTTTTAAAATAAATAGGTCAAAATTAGCTTATGATGAATTTTTGGGATTTTTTCTAAAAAAAATAATTTTTTTAATGAATAGTGAAAAATACTAGTTTTTATTGAAAACTTATTTTTTAAAAATAATTTATAAAGTTTTATTTTCTTTTAAAATGGTTTAAAATTAAAATTATTTCAATTATGTTATTATTAATCTAATTTAGGACACTATAATCAATTTCATGTTGAATTTTAATATAAAATATTTTTATACTTATGAAAACTTTTTCTTTGGAAACCTGTTTCTTCATCGCATATGTAGGTTAAATTTTTCTGAATTGAATTTGAAAAAATTGATTCCATATATATAATCATAAAAATTAATATTATATAATAAATTTTTTATATTTTTTTCATAATAAATAGTAAAAATTAATTACCATGGTTAAGGTTAAAATGGGTTTACCGGGGGTTAAACTAAAAAAATAAGGGTTAAAATGACATAAAAACTTGTAAAAATCCTATTGGATTCCAATATTTATACCTTATATCATATAAGTTTCTATAATTATCTATTTTTTAGCCTTTTTTAATGTGTAAAACATGGCTATAACTTTTTATTTTCAAAAAATCCAAGTGTTTCCTCTCCCTCGCTTATAAAAGGAAACCCCCTCTCCTCTCCTATTTACACTTAAAAATCCTTTTGGTTCCTAATATCCCTACCCAAATTACTTTCTAAATTTTCTCCCTATATCCTAGAGTCCTTTTTTATCAAAATCTAATCTAGGGAGGCTTTAGGTATAATCCTAAAGAGGTGATCTGAAGAAGAGGTATCATTCTTAACCAAGAATATTTGTTTTATTTATTCTTCCACCTCATTAAAATATTACTCAATAATGGTGATATAATAACCTAGGTATATCTCATATACTAATATGTTATTATTTTAATGTAATAACGTAAATTCATCTCCTCTTCCATCAAATGGGAAATGAAACCAATGTTCGTGTGTATGGAGGACTACCGCCTCGCGAACTGATGTAATTCATTTTCCACAATCACTTCTCATGGATATCTATGATGATGGATTTAATATTTATATATTATATTCATTTAATATTAATTATTATATAAAATTAATATATCATATAATTTCTTACCATGTCATCCATGTAAAAATGATAATGTAATTCGTGTGTACGGAGGACTACCACCACATGAACTGATGTGATTCATTTTTTTAATTATCATGTCACATGGATGGTATGTATAAATATATTTAAAAAATAATATTATATTATGATATTATTATCATTTTTTAAAGATAAAATAACACTTACCTTCTTTCCATCATGACCATTTAGAAATTGAAATGTTACACATGCACATATAGGGCCTACCATCTCTATGACTGTAACATAGTTCATTTTTCATAACTATAATTCATAGATTTTTTTAAAAGTATAATTTATATATATAAATTATAATTCTGTATTTATTATTGTTCTGGATATGATGAAACAATTACCTCTTTAACCGCATTCAACACACCGATGTTGTTTTGAAATTATGAACTGAGTGTCCTCAAAACACCCAATGTGGACATAATTGATTAAGTAATTAAATAAATCATTAAAATAAATTAAGTAAATGGTTTAATTATAAGTTATTATATATTTAAAATGTTCTTAATAAAAAAATAATTTATATAAGTTTATTATAAATGAGATAAAATACATACATGACAAAGTATGGACTCAAGGAAAGGGTTCCATCTCAAAACTTCCTTCTTTGAGACACATATTCTTTTATGTACCTAATTTATTTCAATAGTGTATATACTACCCATTTAAATATTATATCATGAATCCTTCATAAATTATGATATTTTAAGTTACAATTTTTTACTTCATTCATGGGAATTATTTTTCAAAATTTACCAAAGCAGTAAGGATTTATGTTTCAATATCATTTTAATCAAGATTGTTTATGCTTGAATTTCAGTTGCATGAAATTATTTGATCATTTTATAATAAAAAAAATTTCATTTTATTATCCTATGGTTATTAATGAAATTTTCAAGTAATGTTACCATTTTACTCTCTTTAGTTCTTAAAATTATTGAGAAATTTTTTTAAGAAAAGTCGACTTCATTTTTATCTTCGGTTGAAAATCCTTTTTCTCATATATCCATATTTTCTAAAAAAAATCAAGAATATTTTTAACATTCTCAAAATTATTTACTAAATATACTTGTAACCATTTTTTACTTTTTTAAAAATGTTTTTAAAGGAATATTCTTGTCATTTTCTAAACTATGGACTTTTCAACCTTTTTACAATAGTGTGAAAGGAATGTTTTTAACTTATATGGCATGTACAGAATTACCCACCATTATAGACACTCAATTATTTGAAGATTCCTTTATAATTTTCCATGGTTATTTTTAAAAAAAATCTATAATATTTTGGAAAATTTTTTATTTTGAAGAAGTATTTTCAAAGTGAAAAGGGTATTTTTTTCTAGATATATTCCATTTAATCTTTTCATCAATGAAAATGGCCTTTGATGTTTTGGATTGATTCTAAATTATATTTATATGTATATAAAATATATACCTAGATTATTATCCCTTACTTTTATAGTGTAATATAGTACTTATGTTCATCACTCAAATACCTTCATTATGAAATTTCCTTTGATCATGATATGAGCCATGATAATGCACCTCATTTTCTTTCCATGGGTAATTCTTATGTTTATACCTTATGATTGATTTAATTTATGTGGAACACATAATCATTAATATGTTATAATTGGTGTTCCTAGATAAATCTCTAATGCATTGTGAAAAATTTTAGTTTCATAAGGTGTCATGTATGTGATTATGGAGTAAAACAAATCCATTATAGGACTTTTTCTGCCATGTTATATTATATAGGAAGTTGGAATTGACTCATGTTTATGTCATGTTATATGTTAATACCATGTTTCCTATGATACCATTTTCATTATATTATAGTCCTATATGATTACTCTTGAGCCTTCTCTTTTATGACATCATGTTATGCCTTCGACTCACATGTTATGTTTCCTTATCATGTTTATTCCCTTACTAAGTTTTTTAGCTCACCCCTTTTGTCTATGTATTCACCAGTTTATCCCATGAATTTTTAGGATATCAAAAGAACTTATAATCTCGTTATAGAGAATAAAATTTAAGAATTTTTATTTTTATTCTCACTTTGTTTTATTGTGAACCTAGTCTTCTAAATAAATTAGGCATCATGATCTTTGGGTAATAATTAATATATGTTTATTTTAAAAAACATGTAATAATATGTGTAAAAGTATTGGGTCACTATAGTTGGTAGAAGAGAAAGGTCTAGTAATTTTTGGGTATTAAGACTAGAATAATTAAGTGAGGATCTTAGAGATAAGTATAAGGACAAGACTGAGTATATAAAAATATCCTTTAGTTTTGGTGAAATGTAGAGTGGGTGGATTCCAAAAAATTACATCCATGTCTAGATACTACAAGTGGATGTGTCTCTAGAACAATTTTACCTAGGGGTAATAAATCCAAAAAAGGTAACATTGAGATAGACTTGATCATCACCTGGTGCACGAAAATAGGACTTACTGCACACCTGTTTTGATAATATTAGGGGATATATTTTTCAAATTCACAAACTCTTTATGAACCATTATAAATGAATTGAACAAATTGTTCAGTTAAAAACCTAATAGAAAATATTACCATGGATAATCTAGATTAAAACCTAAAGACTCGTAAGTTTGGATATACTTATCATTTATAAGTTATTCCTTCTAGGTTTATAAGTTTCACCTTTTTTATATTAATTCATTCTCATGTTATTTAATTTATTATTTTAGTTAAGGTGGTAAATATGAGAAATCATGCCAAAAACTAATGTGATGGGAAATATAATGATTTCCCTAATGAGATGTCTAACCTGATGGGAATAAAAGTTATAAGTCTAGTGATAATTCCAAATGATCTATCTCAATTTATAATTAAAAACTAGAACATAGTTTAATTTCCAAACACATCAAAGAAGAGAAAAATGATGTATCATGGAAGGTCAAGTGTTAAGGGTGATAAAGAAAAGAATATTCAATTTCCTACATGTCAAAAATGTGGGAAGATTCACTATGGAAAATTAATTAAAGGAATCAGTAGATGCTTTATGTATGGGAAAGGAGGGAACAAAGTAGCTAATTGCCGAAGAAAAAAAGAAGAGTTTGGTTAATAATACATAGGGAAGTAAAGTTCAACCTAAGGCCCCACTAATAGTTTAATGTCATATATGTGGGTAATGTGTTCATTATATGAGTCATTAGCTTTATCCAAGGATTAATTTCTAAGGGCCTATGTTATGAAAATAATTTAAGTCGAATGATTGAAGTGTTAATGTTTTTTAACTCAAGAATAATGTAGTTGAAGTATTTTTATCAAAGGTATTCTAGTTATAAGAATCATAAAACTTCTCAGGATTATTTTAAAATAGTTTTCTTTAAAGGATTTGCAAGAATATTTTGAATGGTAATAATGGAAAAGAAAGTTTATTTAATGGTAAGGTGATATTTTATGTAAAAACTCATTATTGAAGAAAATATAATCTTTTGAATGTGCTTGATGTTGAGGTAATTATAGTCAATTAAATTTATTTGATTTTTTGGAAAAGGATGAGCTTAGTAGAAAACCTTATAGGTTAAAAAGTGATTTAATGAATAAAGTATTTTTGAAGATGTTCATCACATTATTGAGAACATTATAGGATAAAGGTGAATTATAAATATGATTATGACATTTTTTACATAGTTTTATAAAAAGGAAAACTCATAAGTCAGGTGACAGCCCATCACATTCAGCAAAGTCGTGAGGCTTGAACCCACAACCGAAGGGTGACAAGGGTGAAATGTCTACCACTAGCCTACATGATGTATTGTTTAGTGTGAATTTTTATTTTATAAAAGTCTTTGTGGATAGATATTGAGTTTATTTTGGGAAAAATATTATAGGATCAATTATTTTTTAATTTTTAGTATTTTAATGTGATTAATGATATTTTGGGAACCTTTTTATTAGGTTGAGATATATATAACCTTTAGGTTTAACATTAAGAATTATTTGGTAAGAATTATATTATGTTTTTGGAGATATAATTTGAAGTTTATGAGATAAACTTTAAGGTTAAAACCTTATTTCATGTAGAGTTCATTGAGGTTATTTAGGATATAAAGTTATTTATTTAAATAATGTTATATGTTAAACCTTTGGTTTTATTGTTGAGTTTTGGTGATTTATATATTCATGTTCATTTTGGGTATTATCTTAATTTATAAAAACCATTTTTGTTTTAATAAAAATTGTTGGAATATCTTGTTACTCTTTTATGGGTCTTATAATTAGTTAAAAGTTAATTTGAGTGCTTCAATCATAAAAATAAATTTGGATATTTATTCCTTTGAGTAATTGGTGAAGCAGAAAGTGATCGAAGCACAACCAAATGATGAAGTTGTGTTTATAAAATAAAAATATATCAAGTAAGTATATTTTCCATTTTTCTCTATCTTAATAGTAAAATAAACCCTCAACTCTGGGAAAAGGATCTTGAAAAAAAATTATCATATTATCTTCATATTCGATGAATCAATGGTCTTTTAACTTATCACATATTTATGGTTTTTTTGTCCTTAACTTTATCTTGATTATTCAATATCTTATCATAAATGATCTTTATCACCCTCCATAATTATTTATCATTTTCTTCCAAATCCATGTTTTCACTTCACACCAATGTTCTCTTATTTGGAAATCTAGTTATTTGATGACCTTCGTATTTCATTTTCCCTTTTTAAAAGGAAGTTTTGTTAACCCTTTTTATGATGTGGGTTTTTCATAAAGAAAATTTTGACTGTCAAACCTTTGATTACTAAGAACAAGTTAAAATTATGAGGACAAAATTTATTTAATGGGTATAATATAACAACACAATATTTTAAAATAATACTATATTTGATAGTGTATACAACATGCAACATTGATTTTAAACAAACTACGATATACGATTAAAATATAATTATTTAAAAATGGTCATTATAACCTAACCATTAAATTTGGAGGTATGAATATTAATAACCAAATTTTTAAAATCAAGTATGAAGGATAAAGAAAATATATTTCTAAAGTCATTATAGGCTTTGAAAATACTTTTTTCTCAAAAAAATGATTTTTATTACTTTTTATGAACAAATAATAAAATTAATTTGTGAAACTTTTATAAAATTTATTTTAAAAAATTAAATTTTATTTTTTGAACCAAAATTTAAAAATTAGTTTAAGATTATTTTTTGGGATTTTTCTAAAAAGTTTGATTTTTTTAATGAATAGTTAAAAATATTGGTTTTCATTGAAAAGCTTCTTTTCATTTAAATCATTTATAAATTTATATTTTGTTTTAAAATAGTTTAAAAGAAAAATTAGCTTAATTATTTTATTATTAATCCAATTTAGTTTATTGAAATCAATTTCATGTTGAATTTTGATATAAAAACTTTTTATAGTTATGAAATCTTTTTTTTTTTGAAAAATTGTTTCTTCATCACATCTATGGGTTTAAATTTAAATTAAATTCGAAAAATTATGTGAATTGAATTTGTAAAAATAAATTCTATATTTTTAATCATCATAATTAATATTATATAATAATTTAAACTTAGTTTTTTGTCATAATGAATAAAAAAAATAGTAAAAATTAATTACAATGGTTAAGGTTAAATGGGTTTACCGGAGGGTTAAACTAAAAATAAAAGGGTTAAAATGAACAAAAAACTTATCGAGATTATATTTTATAGGAATATTTAGACCTTATATTATATAATATTTGATAATTATCCATTTTAGAGCCTTTTTTCATGTGTAAAATGTAAATATAACTTTTTCTTTTTAAACATTCCAAGTGTGTCCTCTCCCCCACTTATAAAAGGGAACTCACTCTCCTCTCCTATTTACACTTTAAAATCCAATAACTACCCAAATATCTTCCTTATTTTCATCCCCTCATCATAGAGTCATTGTTTTGATCATAAATCCAATCTAGGGAGGCTTTATGTATAATCCTAAAGAGGTGGTTCCAAGAAGAGGTGTCATTCTTAACCGAGCATGTTTGTTTCATTTCTTCTTCCACCTCCTTAAAATATTAATAAATAATTCTAATATAATAACATCATTATATCTAATATACTAATATGGTATTATTTTAATGGCATAACTTAATTCCATGGGAAATGAAACCATCATTCGTGTGTACGGAGGACTGCCGCATCACGAACCGATTTAATTCATTTTCCATCATCGTCTATTACAGATATTTATAAGGATAAATTTAATATTTATATTTTATATTCATGAAAATAATTATATAAAAGTAATATATCATATAATTTCTTACCTTATCAACCATTAAAAAATGATAACGTCGTTCGTGTGTATGGTGGACTACCGCCTCCTAAAGCGATGTGATTCATTTTTATAATTAATGCATCAAATGGATGGTATATAAAAGTGTATTTAAATAAGTAATATGGTATTTATAATATTATGATCATTATTTAAAGATAAAAATAATTGTTTTCTTCTTTCCATCTTGACTGCTGAGAAATGGAAACATTACACATGTGTGTACATATGGCCTACCATCTCCAGGATTATAATATAGTTCATTTTTCATAATCATATTTCATGGTTATTTTAAAAGTATAATTTATATATAAAAATGATAATTAATTCATGATTATTATTATAGATATGATGGAATAATGACCCCATTGACCATGTTCAACACACTGATGTCGTTTTGAAATTATGAACTGGGCATCCTCAAAAAAACCCGATGTGGACATGACTGATTAAGTAACAAAATAAGTCATTAAAATAAATGAATTAAATGGTTTAAGTATAATGTATTAAACCTAAAAAAATTATTGATAAAAAAAATTATATAAGTTTATTATATAGGATATAAAAGATATACATGACAAAGTCTGGACTTGAGGTGAGGGTTTTGTCTCAAAACTTTCTTCTTTGAGACGCATGTTCTTTTATGAACCTAATTTATTTTAATGGTGTATATAATACCCATTTATATATTATATCATGAATAATTAATTCTTCATTATATTTTAAGTTACAATTCATTTATTTCATTCATGGGAGTTATTTTTCAAAAGTTACCAAAGCAGTAAGGGTTTATGTTTCAATCTCATTTTAATTGAGATTGTTTATGCTTGAATTTTTGTTATAGGAAATTATTTTATCATTGTATAATAAAACACTTTAATTTTTTACCTTTGTTTATTCATGAAATTTTCAAGTAATAGTATCATTTTCCTATCTTTGGTACTTAAAATTATTGAGAAAATGTTTTTAAGAAAATCTGACTTCATTTCTCTATTCAACCAAAAATCATTTTTATTCCATAAATATGTTTTAAAAAAAATCAAGAATATTTTTAACATTATCCAAATTATTTATTAAATAAATTTTTACCCAATTTTTAATTTTTATAAAATATTTTAAAATGAGTCTTCTTGTCATTTTCTGAATGAGGGACTTTTCAACCTTTTTAGAATAGTGTGAAAGGAATATTTTTTTAACTTATACGGAATGTATGGAATTACCCACCATCATGGACACTCAATTATTTGAATTTTTCTTTATAATTTTCCATGTTTCTTTTTAAAGAAAATTCTTTCTATTATATTTTGTAAAAAAAAAGATTTTGAAGAAGTGTTTTCAAATTGAAAAGGGGGGTTTTCTCAAGAAATATTAAATTTAATATTTTAAATAAATTTTAATCAATAACAAAAACCTTTGATGTTATGGATTTATTCTAAATTATGTATATATGACTCACATATATACCTATATTATTCTCCCTTAATTTTATGAGATAATGCATGCCTTATGTTCATCTCTCAAATGCCTTTATTATGAAATTTACTTTGATCATGAATGAGACAGGATTATGCAAACCATTTTATTTCCATGGGTAATTATTATCTTTATGACTTATGACTGATTTCCTTAATGTGGAATACATAATCATGAACATGTTATGATTGGTGCTCTCAAATATCACTCCAATGCATTGGGTAAATATTTAGTATCATGAGACATCATGTATGGTATTAGGAAGTAAACCTAATCCATTATGGGAATTTTTCCACCATTTGATATTATATAGGTGGTTGGACTTAGTTCAATTTGGGTAAATCAACATGCCACTTTTGATTTCCACTAAAAACTTCTCAAAATGAGCATCATAGGATCAAACTATACATGGTGTTCTCCCCACCTTAATACTTCCTTATTATTAATCCATTAGCATGATCATTCCTGATATCCATCATTAGACATACATTACATCCTCAATCCCCACTCATGTTATCTAAATAAGCCTCAAATTGAGCCTTGTTTGAGTCATTATTAATACTGCAGTACCTCATGAAACTTCTTTTCAATTCCACACACAACCCTCAGCGTACACCTAGTCCTAATGGTTCTATCTCAAGTTCCTTAATCTTTCTCATCACCATGTGACTCTTGCATTCTAATCTGACATGGGACCTACCTAAACCTACTAGAAACTCATGTCACATTGGTACCCAGCTTAGCATAGCTAAGGCCCTTCCTAATTCTTTTTCCACCATGTTGAGCCACTAAATGTTTCACAAGATTCAATGACCATCATACCATCACTCAAACTTTTTCATATAAGGTCACAACTCATACTTCATATGAGTTAACCATCTCTATATCACTAAAAAAACTCATGAACCCATATCCATTTCATCACTTATAGATATCTCATCTCACTCATCATTCATACCCTGATGCATCCATTCTCTAGGGAAATATAGTCTTGGTCATAGCTCAAAGAAACTATTTCTCTAACCACCATACATCATAGCATCAAGGATATACACCCTATTCACATTCCTTAACTAAAAATGGGGTATCACACCTTTCCACCATCATTTTATATGGATTTTCCACTGATACCATTGGCAACGTATGACCTCACTCCATAAGGTCCGGAAAACTAAGGAGTCATAAACCATATAGAAAACATTGGCACCTCATAGGGGCCTAACTCCAATAGATCTATGGGGACCAAACACATACATCCCTAAATGATCTATACACCCATTAAGAACACCAAAATTAGCCACAAATCATTCTCATCTATTATCATTACCTTACCTTAGGAGTCCCATAACTTACCAAACTCAAACTCCATATCCCATAAATTCCTCATAAACCACCCATCAACATGTCTTGCATGACATCCAAAACTAGCCACATAAAATCAGAAACTAAGATTACTTCCACAAATATAATCTTAGGTTTCATTAAACCTCCTATCATTTTGGTTAAACAAACCCCCACTCACTTGTACAAGGTAAATGAGTATCTTGTTTAACCTTTCAGAATGATGTGGAACTGCTCAAACTACCAACCAACCATACTCATTAAATATAAATCTTAGTTTCTATCTACTGTATAATATGACTTTACCATATTTATTCATACCCCATTGATATTAGTCCTAAGTTCATAATAACCCAGATGGCCATGTTCAATGCATGTCAACTCATCTATCTGAAAATATCTCCCTCGGTGCTTTCTTTCTAATAAGACTAAGAAATCTCACTCACCCAAGGCCACTATGTGATCACCAGGAATCTTAGAATCACCAAAAAACTAGAAGAATCTACCCACACTCTACCCATTTTAGATACAATCTTCTAGGATCACTTCGTAGACAAGTTCATGCATCCAATTGGTCTTTCCCTTTGAAATTGGCCTTAAAGATAAGGTTGTTTGAACACTAAGAGATCTTCCTTATAAAACCCAAGGCATTTAAAGTGTCAAAACCTAACACTTGATATCACCTCCTATTTATCAATACCATAATACAAATCATCTTCCCATGCTTTACACATATAACCATACATAAGGATGGGTTAACCCCTCTCGTGATCACCCTCAAGGATCGCTAATCATCGAATCACTAAGAATCGGGGTCACATCTAAGGGTTATTAGGTCCTTCCACCAAGCTCAGACTCCAAAAAATACCAAATTGTAGATCTCAAGTGACATCCTCATACATGTATCAAGATCACACAAGACCTAACATGCCAAAAATAGCCACCAAGATCAGGGGTCCCACAAATATACATAGTAACACACTTACGATAACAGTATCACAACTTGGGATCACTATTCAGACCAACCTTCCCATTAATATGGTCAAAATTCTTCACACATGGTCATAGATAGATATAAATCACTATAAAATATAGGTCATATATAGTAAATAAAAATCCATCATATGTGAAGCTGAGGTAACTATCAATCATAGGAAACATATAGATGACACATAAATCGTATTTACCTAGAAAGATACATGAATGCACACACCCCCTCTTATCGTACCGACCAAAAGTAAAAATTCCATTAATAAATAAAACCACACCCAATTTCACCACTCAAGGTGGAAATCAATCAATTATAAAAGCTAAAATCAATAACAATAATTATCATCCCTGGAAACTTGGATTTTCCCCCATACATGAGTCCTCAACTCCTAGTAATGATCTTATTACCAAGCCCCAACAACATCCAAGTCTCCTATATATTATCCCCAAATAGTAATACAAAATAAAAGACACCCATGACACTAATTTATAACATCCCGACCTGAAACTGGTGTTCCGTGATGGTGAACCACATGGCCTCAAGCACGCCTCCCCATACACCAGAGGTTGCCGAATAGCAGTGAGGGTCTATAAGTGGTACAATGGGGAGACTATACCCTCTGGTCAGAACTCAATATTTTGGAAATAGGTGAAGAATTATATAAATCTGCATCCAAAAAAATGAAATATTAGTGCAAAATATTAAGTCACATCTCATGTAATATCAGGATGATGCTACAAACATATAAGAAGGGCATGCATATCATTCAAGTTAATTTTAATCAACCCAAAAGTAAATAACAGGTAAAAGAATGAAATATGTTATAAACCCAAAAGTCTTGATCTCTATACCAACTCCTATCTCCCAAGATTCATCCTAACTATAAAATAAAGCATCAACAATATATTGTTTTCCCTTATCTAGACTTGCATCCATGAAATTTGTTTTGGTACCAATCAGTGGCCGGAACAGGTTTTGAGTATAACTCAAAAGGCCACCACCAATAGTGTATAATTAAATTACATTATGTGAGTGTAAAGCATAAATGTGTACAATAAATAAGTGGAACACTAATAATAATAATATGTGGAAATAAATAAAACCAAATCAAGCCTCGTGTCTCTAATAGATAACCCAGGTTAACCCTACCTGCACTGACCAGTGTCTATATCTCCGATATCAATGGAGGTATCATGGATTAATTTGGTTCTAAGGTGAATCACTAAGGCAACTATAATCAAGTAACCTGAGGGAATCCATGTGGTTCATAGGGGCATTCCCTTCCAAAAATTCCCAAATAAAACCATCAGTATGGTCTAAACTCAAGGAATCATCCTTGACATTCAGAAGCATGGCTTGATTGAAATCTAAGGCTCACACATGAGGAATTCCACACTAATAATATTGATTCAAATATAGGGAGATAATCATATATAATTCAAAAATGGTACCCATTAATAATCCATAGTACTAAACTATGGTATTCAATAAGTGTAGACATTACCTGAATCCAAGGGGGCACCCGATGTAATTCATGGTAATGAATCTAAGTAGAATCTACTGGATCACTTGAGGAATTCCATAGATTTAGACCACATTAAATCCAAGTAATTTTTCACTCCCTATATTCACATGAGCCCTCAAGTGGAATCCAAGTCTCATCCATGGAATTCCACACCAGTACAATTTATAAGGAACCCAAATAACTTTCTAAGGCATTCCATACACAGAATAAATTCAAAACAATTCAACAAACCATTATTTCAAAATTTAAATACCAATAAATTTTATAATTTAATTCAATATTCTACACTTTGGTTCATTTCACATTTTAATTAAAGGTTTTCATAGCTATAGACACTACCGAGTCCTAAGGGTCCTCATAAGTAATCTGCATTCCATAATTACTCATTAAATTACCAAGGGAAACCCTAAAACACCCCATTAATTCACCCAAAACCAAGGAACAATAAAAATATCACCACTTTAATGGATTCAAAGAATATTTACCCAAGTAAAACATGTTATTCTAATCCCTAAAGAGTATACAATACATCAATAATGTAACAAAAAAATTAAATTAATTTATAGTTCAAGTATCTGATGAAATCGGTGCGACCACACATGAAAAAATGAAATACAATGGTGATAATTTAAGGTAAAATCACTTATACCACCTACCACAACCTCATAGGTACCCACTCATCCAATATCATCCTTTCATTTATGATAAACTTGTAGAAATCAAAAAAGATGACGAATACCCTGGAAATAGGTTATATTAGCTAAAAATTGAAGGAAACCACATGAAAATAGAATAAATCTAGAAAGGAATAGGGTGGAAGGATAGACTCACAAATATCTATCCAATGTGAGAATATCATATTAATATGTTGACAAATAAGGAATATCTCCCATGGAAGGTGAGAGGAGAACCAAGGAGGAGGACGGTATTGTGCTACTGCTAAGGGAGTGACCTCTCTCTAATTTAAAACCCCTATACCATAATTAAATAAAAAATATTTAAAAAATAATTCTAGGAAATGTCATGGAATGAAACATTAGATCACATCATAGCCTTTTAGGGTAGGGGTCTCCTTCCCCATGTCTGCCACTTTCATGACATGATACTACTTTTCATGCAATGAAAGGATATAGCCTTCATTTTTTGAACTGCAGGCTCACCCATTATTCATGAACATTCCCTAAAGTCACCCCTAAATAATTAAACCATAAAAATTGAGTAAATTACATATGTTATGGAAAATTTTAAATGGTTTTATACACTAGATAAGGGTAGGTGTTTTACAATCATTATCCTTGGATCTTTTACATCAAACTTTTCCCTAAAAAATAATGTAATTATTACTTAACATCATATCCTAAACTCCTTTAGGATAAAGTGACATTCACTTTATTATGAAAACTAAATGTAACTCTTTACATTATAACTTACTTCCATGTCCTAAAACTATTTTAAGATATCAATTAAAATTATCTGTGTTTTGAATAACATAATCCTTTAAGAAATAATTTTATTCATTTTCTCACAGTAACTAAATATAACCTTTATATTTTTAATTACCATTTAATATCCCAAACTCTTTAGGATACTGAGTATAAATCACTTAACTTTATACTGATAAAATCTTTTACTTGTTAACTTTTAACTTCTTAAGTTCAAACATACTCTCACTGGCCTTTTAGACATTATATTCTCTTTAAAATATGATGTTAAAATACACAAACTCTTTTGTGTTTAAGAAATAATTACTATCTCCAATTTGTATGAATATTTAACAAATAAACTTTTGTTTCCATATCATGTATGGTATTCTATGTGTTTAGAGCATTTTTCTATAAAAATAATACTATTTAAAAAATATTTCATTGATGGGTGGTGGGAACATCTTCCCTCATATTTTAACAAACAATTGCATAAAAACTTTATCTTGGATAAAATATTTTTATCCTCATGTCCTTTCAAAACATGTTATAGAATCTGATGAATCGTAAACCATGTGTATATAATTAATCATCTCATCTTTTCACAATAACTCTTTGTTAATGAAAAACTTCTCTTATCATGTAAGAGAAATGAGATAAAGATACACTTCCTCAGATTAGATATATCTAAGATTGATAATTTCTTTACATTCAAATATTTGATGTAGCAATTGTTTGTTTCATCACATGAAATAAACTACATGATATATCAATTATTCCCTTAATTTTGAATTCATGTATATTTAAAAAAAATTATAAAATGTACATTCAGTATCACATACCCTTCAAAACCAAAGAACTAATTTCTATAGCATTGACACATAACATAGACATTCCATGGAATTTCACAAAACTCCTTCAGGTATCTTCAAAAATTACAACCTATAGAACCATTACTCCACCTTCCTAACTTTATATTTAGGTTTAAATGACCTTTAATGGAAACTTGAAGAAACGTCATTAGATTATATAACTTTTATTATTCTAGTTAAACTTGTACCCACTTGTACTGCCTATACAACACCAGAACATAGACATCATATGGTCAGTTTATGTATTCTCACTCTTTATAATATTGACTAAATTTTTATAGAACTCATTCATATTGTCAAAACATTTCCATAGATTACAACAAAATGAATTCCTTAACTAAAATTACTTTGGTCATTTCAAACCTAATTCCATTGAAACCTTAAGTGAACCATCTTATTCTTCTCATAAGCATCAATATTTACCTATTAAAATACTTTAACATATGGTTACTTAGGAAGTGGTTTATCAAAAACATATAATTTATTTTAATTAATAACTCTTATTAATTTATCAATCTTAAGAGTTTCTTACATTAATATTCTTGTTCCTAAGAATTAATCTCAAAGTTAAGTTTGATGATGATGATTCTATTATTTATAATAAAAGATTTTATAATATTAATATCATGTTTTATTACCATTTATTAAGGACTTTTACTAAATGGGTTCCCACTAAAATGATGACCCTTTTTTAATGAATCATATCCATTAGTAGTTCAAGATCCATATTTCACTAAGATTCGGTTATCTTTATCATTTCTCCCATTAATTGGCTATTTAGATAGGGAATTATCTATAAGGCCCCAACCTTAAACATTACATAATCTTGAATTAAGTTAATAATTCACATTAAGGATCCTTTTAGGTTTAGAGTTTAGATAATTAGGTCATAACTTATACATAACAACTTGAATATTATAAGTATACACTTCTACTCTAACCAATTTTTTCAAAATAATAAAACTCCTTAAATAAAACAAGAATTATTTTCTTGACATAAATCTTATTGAATTCTTCCTTTCTCTTACCCTTCCTTATACCCTATAAGAAATATTTCAAAAATTTGGAATGAGCATAAAAAATATCAGCAAGGGTTATAAAATAAGGAAAGAGAACATTAGTACATCAATACATAAAAATCAATGAAATCATACTTTTCAATCATAAAACATAATCCCTTTAACATACCTCACAAAATCATAAGATTCATGAATAACACATAGAAATCATAAATCATAAAGGTAATTTGTGGCATCCATAACATACTTACATTATAGATTTCACAACTACATAGGGAGTTACATTTGGAATACTTATCATAGTATATTCCCTAAAATTATTAGGATAAACGTTAACGTTTACCTCCATAATGTTACCCATTGCATTGGATAGCTATCTTTGGCTCACCTGCCCAAGGTTTATCACAGAACCACCCATATTTGATTTATCATGTAACCACCCGTCAAATTTCCAAGTACCATTACATAATCATAACACATAAAATATTGATGTTATCAACATTTTACTCATCAAACATAATAAATCAATTCAAGATGTTGAAATATTCAATCCATTTCCAAAACCATTTAAAACATTTAATAAAGAGAATTTTGAATCAAAGTGTCCCATAACACTTTGAAAACTTTGTATTATCATTTTAAAACATTCATTTCCATATAAATAAATTCTTAAAACCCATTTTGAAAACATGGACACAAAATAGAAGTTTTTAAATGAATAAATATTTAAAACATTAAAAACTATGTTTTAGTTAAAGAGTCCTTTTCCACTTCAAAAACATTTGAATAAAAATAATTATAGAATAACATTAAACATAATCTTATAATATCATGAGAATAATAAGATTCATGATATAATATGTCAAAGGGAAGTATATACACCATATAAAGTGAATTGGTGTATAACAACAAACAAGTCTCAATGGAATATAAATTGAGACAAAATCCCTTACAAAGATCGTATCCTTAGATTAAGGATAAATCAATGACATAATTATGTGTGAAAAATACAAATACACCCAATATAAGTTGATATTATTTGTAAAACAATCAGAGGTAATTCACACATATTCTTGTAAAAAAAACCAATGACATGTAAATTTAACTCAATGGATGGATATTGATCTAATATTTCCCTTACAAAATTTGTATAAATGATGTAATAATTTATCAATGGGGTGATTATGTGTTGAAAAGGTATTTCCACACAAAGTTAAGTGTAAATTACAACATAAATAAATATTTATTTATTCCACACATAATCTTGGTATAATATAATCAATGAAGTATGCGTAAAACCCAAAGAGAGGATATTGAGTTTAGAAATTCCCTTACAAAAATTCGACATCCTAACAGCGTCACATAAAAATTCAGAAAATGAGTTGATGAGAGATTAAAGGGTCTCTCATCACATGGAAATAAAATTTACAGTAATAAGGATATATAAGAACATATCCCAATATAAGAAAATGAAAATTAAAATACATAACATAAAAAGAATTCTTTGACTAAAATAGGAGGGTGAAAGGTCCCCTTACCATGTTGTAATCAATCGAGTCGTATGAACAAAAACTAATAACGACCAAATGAATCACAGATTACCATGAATATAAATAGAATCATGATAATATATATATATATATATATCAAAATTCATCACATAATACACCACATGTAATAAATAAGTGTATAACAATAGAAATCTCACAGAATTAAAAGTGAGATAAGAAACCCCTTACCTTGAGTCTGACTTGTCACGTATATTCCTTGTTTTTCCTAAATAATAAATTTAATTTAATTTATACTTAATTCATAACCCATTTCAAGTTTATTATTCCTTTTATATCACTTATTATCACATTATAAACAATATATAATTATTTAAGTTAATATCAGTCATTTTGTCGATATTCGGTAAATGAGTCAAAAATAAACTTGTTATAATTATAAATTGTCCATGTGGTCAAAAGTCCATTATATACATAATGATATTCATAATTTAAATATCATATATATCCAGTATATATATGTATTTATAATATTACATAACATTTGGAGATAAGAAATGAAATGCACCATTCATGGAGATGGTAAGTCATACGTATGCATGAACGCTACTTTCATTTATTTTTCGTATTTAAAGGAATGAAAACTAAATGATACATAGGTATATTATAATTACATTATAATATAATATTTTATATTCATTGCATATTTTCATTAATTTAATCCTTTATACATTCCATGTATGGAATGAATGAGTCATGTCACTTTGAGGGGGTGGTAGTTCGCATTTCCTCAAATAAAATTATCGTATTTACTCATCATGAAAAGTATAAAAGAATGTTTGTAAATAAAAATTATAGTATCATAGAGAAAATATAAATATAATATATATCATATGTAAATATAGTGTCATAATAATTTTCACCATGATAGGTGGTAAGGGAAAATCAAATAATCATCATTTCGTGAGGCAGTAGTTCATTGTACACAGAAACAGTATGTTTGTATCCATTATATGGAGGTGTGTGTAAGTATATTTAGAATCCTTCGCATAAAAACATCATATTATATTGAAGATACTGGTGTTTTTATAAAATAATGGAATAAATAGAGTTTAGGGTGTTGGAGAAAGAAAATAAATGAAAGAAGCTTGAGAGAAGACATTGCCTCAAATCGAGTAACTCCTTTTGATTTAATCTAAAAGGATTTTTTTTTTTGAATTGTCTTATGCCCAAGGTGAGGCTTCTAGAACGAATATATAGATGTTGGGAGATTATTTGGGCATAGTTTAGATGATACAAGGGGCTTGAGAGGTGTGAGTAAGGGTTAGAGGTGGTGGCCTTTTATAAGAGGGAGTAGGGGTACTTTAGGAATCTCTTGAAATATTATTTTATTATAAACTGAATTTCGATTTAAAAAGGTCAAAAAATAATTTAATTATAAGATAATATGAGGATTTTTTGAAATAACCTCAACCAATAGGTTTTAGAAAAGTTTTGGTTTCAAATTTAACCTTATCCTTTAGCTTTAACCCTTAGTTAACTAATTTGACTCTTACCATGTCATCTTGTATATTCATATTATATGGTTAATATAGTTACCATAAAATAACAATCGAACCACAAGTGGTTCATTAATGAAGTGTTAAAAATTATCTATGCCTTTTGGCCGAATCTTAGATTTTTAGGACTATTATATCATTTATTAAAATAGTATTTGTTTTATAAACTCATTTATGTCAATTTTTATACTATTCATATCATGACTTTTTAAAAATCCATAACAACTTGATTCTTTCAAAAAAACTTCATTAATTCAAATATAAAAAGTCATAATCATCCCTAAAATTTTTTAATGGCCTAAAAAGCTTCAAAATAAATTTATTTTCATATTTATAATCTCATTTATTTAAATCATTCATTAATAATGTCATCACTACCTCATCATTTTGTCATAAATAAATTTATTTATTTGATGTCTAAAAATTATAAATAAAATTTCATGATGTAGGAAATATTTTTTGATTTATAATGAAAATTTATAGTATAAAATATCAATTATATAACCCCATATAAAAATTAGTTTACTAAAAGATACATGATTATGTTACATTTTTCTTTACTTTAAATTAATTCTTATAAAATGTCATTTTCACATCCAAGTGTCTCCATGGGGTCCCAAAATTGACCCAAGGATGCCCATGGTCGGACATATATCATCCAATTGGATTAAAACACATGTTATGGTAGTTTAATATTATTATAATATTATTTTTTTACCCTTATTTACCAGATTTACCCTTTAACCATGGTAAATAAAATAATTACTGAAGTTACTATTCATAATGTCTAAAAATAAAATTTACCTATTTAAAAAAATTTAACCTCATGATTCTAAATATGGAATCCATTTTTCGAAATTCAAAACACTGAATTTGTAGTAATTAATTTAAAATTAATTCCTGTTGTCGAAACCAAAAAAAAAGGTTTTTAAGAAGTAATAACTATCAAAAGATTAACATGTGCTTATGTCTAATTTAAAAGTGAAATTACTTCCAATGACCATAATTGTATTAAATAATAAAAATATAATCCAATTGTAATCTAAAACCAATTAAAATGAAAATCTAAATATATAAATAAATTAGATGAAAATACATTTTTGAATTAAAATGTAGTATTTTTTACTATTCATTAAAAAATAAACTTTATCCGAAAAATACCAAAATTTCATCCAAAGTAAATTTTGATGTCCTGATTATAAATAAGAATTTTATTTTTTCAAATAGAGCATATAAAGGTGAAAAAAACTAGATTTAAAAAGTGTTCTCCATCAAAAGGCGGTAAAACTGCATTTTTAGAAAAATACTTCTTTTATCTGAAAACAATTGAATTTGTTATTATATCATATCTAGAAAATATATAAGATGAATTTAAAACATTACATTTAATATATATCATACATTTTTTATTAAATAAAAATCCATAAATAGTGATATAAAAACACAATTATTCTCTTTTAAATAGGTTTTCATAAAAACATGTCATTTATATTCAATTGGTTTTTTATTTCCATTTCTAATAAATTTAGTAACCAATGAATCATTACCTAAACATGTGAAAACCACATTTCAAAATTTAGTTGATATTATTCATTCTCTTCATTCCAATGGCTAGATGTTAACTACCATTTAAAATATTATTATTATTATATTATTATTTTTCGGTATATCTCAATATTGTGTGAAACTTAAGATTTTGGAGAAACCCCTTGTTGCGAGTTGAGTACGCTATTGGAAAAAAGAATCCCCTTTAACTTAAAATTAATATATTATTCATAAGTATTAATAGAAATCAAACAGTATTATTTTATAATTACCTGGGTTGTTACATCCTTCCCCCCTTTTGGAAATTGTGACCTCACAATTTTAAAATTGGGCTCAGAAACTTCGTTGAAAGTATCACATTAGAAAAAGATTCAATAAAACTATCACTTTAAAATAAAGTAAGAGAAGTAAAAAGGTCACCTGAGATAACACATACTATGATTCCATGTAGGAAAACATGGATATATAAGAGAAACAAACCATCAAGTTCTGATGGAGAGTGATAGAAAACATGATCAGGAGAAGGTTAACCACCGGAAAACCACAAAGTTGTGATGGGTTAAACGATATTTAATTTCATAGTAGGAAAAGTAAACGAACAATGTTTTTGTTTTAATATCCTTTTCATAAAGTTGGGGAATTTATTTATGAGATTTACTAAGAACATAAGTAAATATACTTACTTGAAAAGTAGTGTTTCATCCTTTAATAAATATCTACCACAAACTTATCTTTTCTTCAAACGATGAGTATTAAAGATGACTTGGTCACATAAAAAGTGTTAGTATCAAATTTTAGAGAATAACATAATCCAAAAAAGATGGACTATATATTTCCCATGTCTTTAGACATTAACCAAACCCAAAATGGTTGTACGAGATCAAATAATCCCCAAAAAAATATAATCCTTTATAAAAATAAATACTACTCTTAATCTCAAAAATTCAAAAAACAATACCCAAAGTTCAACAAATATCATTCAATACACAATTTTCCTTAAAATTATTCAAAATAATACAAACTAAAATTGAAACCCAAAGCTCAGAAGAATTTGATCACATAGTCTTCCACGATAAATCTTAGCATTTATATCCAAATAACATCAACTACTCTTAAAGTATCGTACTTAAAAGTAATTAACCTAATCACATATTCTCTATGATAGGTTTTTTATTTCCATAAATAACTCAAATCACCATATATCCAAAATAAGAACATAGATTCTTCTAAAATAATATTTTAATCATTAATCCAAAAATGAAATCCCATAGTATTCTATTTTCCTTAGGCATATAGTGTTTGCAAAATAGATAATGTCTTCCAAAATAACATTTATCACTTTTATTTTCCTATACTAAGGATATCCATTTTATAAAACATAAGTTCCTAAAATCAACTTATTCTTGATCTATAAAATCATTTAACTAAAAGAATAAGTCATACTAACTAGGGGATTCATGTAGGCTAGTGGTAGGTGATTTGCCCTTGTCTCCCTTCGGTTGTGGGTTTGATTCCCATGGTCTTGTCAGATGTGATAGGTTGTAACCCATCCTGCTGGTTTTCCCTTTTCTAAAACCATATCATTCTTATAACATTCTCAAAAATAAGATAATTTCTTTAAAAATAACCATAACATATTTTAACCTCAAATGTTATCTCATACCTCACATTTTCATCCCAAAATGTAATAACCTGTAATTTACTCAAATTCAAGGATCATATAAACCCAAATGGTTTTTTTATAACTATATCCAAAAAATAAAAGATAATTCTTCCTCAAATAGAATTTTTACATAACAAACTTTAGGGTTACACATACAAGAAAAAATTCTTCCAAAGTAATCCCATCAACAAAAGAGCATTAATAATTTTAAACATTTCATCACCCAGATATCTAACATAACTCTAAAATTTCTAAAATGTAGACATATTAATCGTCCAGAATTCTTCATGATCCTTTAAACATTTTTTTCCAATTTATTTTGTAATACTTCTTTCCTACAAACAAAATCTTTCATAATGTCCTAAGATTTTAAAAAATGTCAAAACATGAGCTAAGAAATAATCCATACCTTTTATAGGTAATTTTTTGTTTCCTCATCTTCAATTAGAATGGAATTAGGTATTGGTAAACATATATTTATACATCCCTACTGATATCATTCCTAAACCTTATTCATAGGACATCTATTTTCATAATGACCATGCACACCACATTTAAATCATTCAATTGATCCCTCAAAAATAACTTCTTTCCCTTTCCTAAAGTAAACTGAATGATTCCTTTTTCTATGGAAGGTTATTTCATTATGACATTCATTAACACATATATAACATCTTCTCATCCCTTTGAATCATATTCCTAGGTGTTTCTTTCCACATCCTTGGCACATAGGTTTTTTAATATACTTACCTTTATGATTATTACCTAAAATTCCATAGGGATTCATTTCTTGTATATATGATGCCTTAGAGAAATCACCAAGGTTTGTATGGTCAATCATGACTCTAGATAGTTGGTTGAGAATAACCACAAGATTTCTCATTGTTGCTCCTATTTCATTCAGTTTCTTATTCAAAAAATCACCACAATTTCCTTCATATCTATTGTTACTTTGGTGCATTCTAGATCCAACCATTTATTAAAACCAAAAAGGTTAGTGTGATTATATCAGTAAAATAATCATATATTATCTTATGAGGAGGGTAAAAACTAAGATATTCTTATTCATTTTATCTTAAACTCATTAAATTTATATAAAATAATTATAACTTTTTTTAATATGCTAACCATTGTGGTTATGTCACTTATACTTAAATAACACCCTAACTTCTAAAGTTATCTAAACCAGCCTATGATACCAACTATAAGGCCCTAGCCTTAAACATTACATAATCTTAAATTAAGTTAATAATTCACATTGAGTATCTATTTTGGTTTAGAACTTTAGAAAATTATGTCATAACTTATACATAACAACTTGAATATTACAAGCAGACACTTCTACTCTAACCAATTTTTTCACATCAATAAAACTCCTTAAATAAAACAAGAATTATTTTCTTGACAAAAATATTCTTTAATTCTTTATTTCTCTTACCCTTACTTATACCCTATGAAAAACATTTCAAAAACTTGGGATGAGCATAAAAAAGCTCAGTAAGGGTTATAAAATAAGGAAAGAAAACATTATTCCATCAATACATACAAATCAATGAAATCATACTTTTAAATCATAAAACAAAATCTCTTTAACATACCTCACAAAATCATAAGATTCATGAATAACACATAGAAATAATAAATCATAAAGGTAACATGTGGCATCCATAACATACTTACATTATAGCTTTCACAGCTACATAGGGAGTTACATTTAGAATACCCATCATAGTATATTCCCTGAATCTCTTAAGAGAAACGTTTAAATTTACCTCTATCACGTTACCCAATGCTTTGGAGAGCTATATCGGGCTCATCCACCCTAGGTTTATCTTGGAACCGCCCGTATTTTATTTATCACATAACCACCTGTCAAATGTCCAAGTACCATTACATAATCATAACACATAAAAGATTTATGTTATCAACATTTCACTCATCAAACACAATAAATCAATTCAAGATGTTGAAATATTAAATCCATTTCCAAAACCATTTAAAACTTTTAATAAAGATAATTTTTAATCAAAGTGTCACATGACACTTTGAAACCTTTGAAATAAATTATCATTTTAAAACATTCATGTCCATATAAATAAATTCTTAAAACCCATTTTGAAAACATGGACATGAAATAAAAGGTTTTAAATGAATAAATCTTTAAAAAATTAAAAAAGATGTTTTAGTTAAAGATGCCTTTTCCACTTGAGAAATATTTAAATAAAAATAATTACAGAATAACATTAAACAAAAGCTTATAATATGATGAGAATAAGGAGATTCATGATATAATATGTCAAAGGGATTTATATACACCATATAAAGTGAATTTTTTTATAACAACAAACAAGTCTCAATGGAATGAAAATTGAGACAAAATCTCTTAGAAATATTGTATCCTTATATTAAGGATAAATCAATGACATAATTATGTGTGAAAAATATAAATACACCAAATATAATTAGATATTATGTGTAAAATAATCAGAAGTCATTCATACATATTCTTAGAAAAACAAAACCAATTATATGTATATTTAACTCAATGAATGGATATTGAGCTAAGATTTCTCTTACAAAGTTCATATAAATGATGTAAGAATTTATCAACAGGGTGATTATGTGTTGAAAAACTATTTACACACAAAGGTAAGTGGAAATTACAACATAAATAAATAAATAGTGATTCCACACATAATCTTGGTATAATATAATCAACTAAGAATGCAAAAAACCCAATGAGAGGAGATTGAGTTTAGAAATTCCCTTACGAAAATTAGTTAGCCTAACGGCGTCACATAAAAATTCAGAAAATGAGTTGATGAGAGAGAAAAGGGACTCTCTTCACATGGATATAATATTTATAGCAATAATGATATAAAATAAAATATCCCAACATAAGAAAATGGAAATTAAAATACATAACATAAAATAAGTCTTTGACTAAAAGAGGAGGGTCAAAGGTTCCCTTACCACATTGTAATCAATCGATTTGTATGAAAAAAATAATAATAACGAAAAAATGAATCACAGATTACCATGAATATAAAGATAATCATGATAATATATATATCAAAAGGCAGCACATAATACACCACATGCAAGAAATAATTTGTGAACAATAGAAATTTCATAGAATTAAAAGTGAGATAAGAAACCCCTTACCTTGAGTCTGACTTTGTTACGTATGTTCCTTGATCTTCTTGAATAATAAAATTAAGTTAATATATACTTGCTTTAGAACCTTTTTCAAGTTTATTATTCCTTTTATATCACTTATTACGAAGTTATAATCATTACATAATTATTTAAGTTAATATCGGTCATTTTGTCGATATTCGGTACTTGAGTCAAAAATAAACTTGATATAATTACAAATTATCCATGTTATAAAAATTCCATTATCTCTAGAATGATATTAATAATTTAAATATAATATATATCTAGTATATATATGTATTTATAATAGTACATAACATTTGGAGATAAGAAATGAAATGCACCGTTCATGGAGACAGTAAGCCGTACGTACGTATGAACGCTACTTTCATTTATTTTTCATATTTAAAGGAATGAAAACTAAATTATACATAGGTATATTATAATTCTATTATAATATCATATTTTATATACATTACATATGTTCATTAATGTCATCTTTTATATGTTTCATGTATGGAATGAATGATTCATATAACTTTTAGGGGGCGATAGTCTGCACTTTCTCAAATGAAATTATCGTATTTAAACATCATGAAAAGAATAAAGGTATATTTTTAAATAAAAATTATAGTATCATAGAGACAATATAAATATAATATATATCATATATAAATATATTTCCATCATAATGGCCACCATGAGAGGTGGTAGGGGAAATCGAACAATCTTTGTTTTGTGAGGTAGTAGTTTGTTGTACAAAGAAACAGTATGTTCTTATCCATTAGATAGAGGTTTGTGTAAGTGTAGTTAGAATCCTTCTCATAAAAACATCATAGTATATTTAAGATACTAGTGTTAGTATAAAATAATGTAATAAAGAGATTTTAGGGGGTTGGAGAAAGAAAATAAATGAAAGAATCTTGAGAGAAGAGAGGGATGTTGGGAGATTATTTGGGCAGAGGTTGGATGACACAAGGGGCTTGAGAGGTGTGAGTAAGGGTTAGAGGTGGTGGCCTTTTATAAGAGGGAGGAGGGTTACTTTAGGAATATATTTAAATGTTAATTTATTATAAATTGAATTTCGATTTCAAAAGGTTCACAACTCATTAAATTCGATGATAATATGAGGATTGTTTGAAATATTCTCAACCAATAGGTTTTATACAAGTTTTGACTTCAAATTTGACCTTATCATTTAGCTTTAACCCTTAATTAACTAATTTGACTCTTACCAAGTCATCTTGTATATTTATACTACATGGTTAATATATTTACCATAAAATTTCAATCGAACCTCAAGTGGTTTATTAATGACATGTTAAACATTAACTATGTCATTTGGTCGAATCTTAGATTGTTAGGACTATTATATCATTTAATAAAATAGTATTTTTTTTAAAAACTTATTTATTTAAATTTTTATACTATTCATATCATGACTTTTTAAAAATTCATAACTTGATTCTTTCAAAAAGACTTCATTAATTCAAAGATAACAAGTCATACTCATCCCTAAAATTCTTGGATGGCATAAAAAGTTTCCAAATAAATTTATTTTAAAATTTATATTCTCATTTATTTAAATAATTCATTAATAAGGTAATCACTACCTCATCATTTTTTCATAAATAAATTTATTTATTTTATGTATAAAAATTATAAATAAAATACCATGATATAGGAAATATTTTTTGATTTCTAATAACTATTTATAGTAGAAAAGATCACTTATATAACCCCATATAAAAATTGTTTTACTAAAAGATAAATGATTATGTTACATTTTTCTTTACATTAAATTAATTCTTATAAAATTTCATTTTCACATCCAAGTAGACAACTCCTTATTTACCATATTTACCCTTTAACCGTCGTAAATAAAATAATTACTGAAGTTACTATTTATAATGTCTAAAAATAAAATTTATCTATTTAAAAAAATTGGACCTCTTGATTCCAAATATGGAATAAATTTTTCCAAATTCAAAACACAGAAGTTTCAGTAGTTAATTTAAAATTAATTCTTATTGTCGAAACCAAAAAGAGGGTTTTTAAGATGTAATAACTATCAAAAGATTAACATGTGTTTATATCCAATTTAAAAGTGAAATTACTTCCAATTACCATCACTGGATTAAATGATAAAAATATAATCCAATTATACTTTAAAACTAATTAACAGAATAATATAACTATATAAATAAATTAGATGAAAATATGGTTTTGAATTAAAATGTAGAATTCTTTTACTATTCATTAAAAAATGAACTTTATCATAAAAATACCAAAATTTCATCCAAATTAAATTTTGATGTCCTGATTCTAAATAAGAATTTTATTTTTTTTCAAATAGAGTATATAAAAGTGACAAAAACTAGATTTAATAAGGTTTCTCCATCAAAAGGTGGTAAAACTGCATTTTTTAAAAAATACTTATTTTATCTGAAAAAAATGAATTTGTTCTTACATCATATCTAGAAAACATATAAGATGAATTTAAAACATTACACTGAATATATATCATATATTTATTATTAAATAAAAATCCATAAAGAGTTATATGAAAACACAATTATTCTATTTTAAATAGGTTTTCATAAAAAAATATCTCTTATATTCAATTGGTTTTTTTTATTTCCATTTCTAATAAATTTGGTAACCAATGAATCATTATTTAAACATATACAAACCATATTTCAAAATTCAGATGATATTATTCATTCCCATCATTCCAACGGCTAGGTGTTAACTACCATTTAAAATAATAATATTATTACTCTATTATTTTTTGATATATCTCAATGTTGTGTGCAACATAAGATTACGGAGAAACCCCTTGTTACGAGTCGAGTACGCTATCGAAAAAAATCATCCCCTTTAATGTAAAATTAATATCTTATTCATAATTATTAATAAAAATCAAAAAGTATTATTCTATAATTACCTGGGTCATTACATCATCCCATCCATATCATGTATGATTCTTGTATAGTCGAATAGACAACTCCTTATCCAATCCATTGAGTGGATAAAATCAACTTCATTCCTCTAGTATCTTGGATATTAGGGTTTACCAACTATGTGTGACCCAAAGAAATCACCAAGAATGGGTTTACACAAGATAATCCAGGGGAACCCAACTTTGGAATGAGTTACCTATTGGATAATACAGGTTCACCCATTACTTGTTTTCCTTACACAAGATAATCCATGGGAACTCGGATTTAGCATGACTAGCCTGGTTGGATGATCAAGGTTTTGACAAGAGCCAATTTGGAAGGAATCTAACACTTATTGTTTAAAAGGGATTGTAATCTCACTATCTTATCTAATGTTATTCCTTTTATGTAAGCATGATTCTAACAAATTTAGTTTGGAATCCTATTTCATCCACCAAATCAAGATGTTCAAAACATATTGATGTGAAATTATTTAGACAACCCACGGATTGTGTTACTCACCTAAAATATAATCCAAACATTTTAATACATACTTTTCATGTAAAAAATATAATTATATGAGATTGAAAATCTTCACAAAAGTCTGAAGTGATAGACAGTCAACCCCCCCCCCCCAACTCTAGAGTAAGGAATAACATCCATGCCAATGGGAAGTCTGACCCAAAATCGCTCTCCCTAGGGATAATTTACTAAATAGAGAATCCAATTCATGATAATAATTCTTAATATGTATAAACTATATTCTATAACTAAATTCAAGATAAAAAATTTAACTAAAAACCTAGGTCAAGGTAAATGAAAATTAAATCTTATTTATTGTGTCTAGTATGATATGATAATTTATAAGAAGAGGTTTATCTCATAAACTAAGGCATATATAACAATTCATAATATAATAATTATATCTATGAATTAAATATGGAATAAAAAATTCATGAACAATTCATGAATTTAACAAGAGAAAAAATTAAGAATAGTTTTTATTCTAATGATTATAAACATTTTATAATTAATTATATAATAAGTATAAAACCTTTACATTTATTACCAATATAAACTCCTTTATATTTATTATATGGAATTTTATTTTAATATATAATATTTCATGAACATAGACATTTTATATTTCAATTTTCTATTATGTAAACATTTTACATAATCGAAATATCACATATCCATATTATTTAAACTTTTGATCATATCAATTTATCAAAACTATTTTGATAAGGTCCAGATTTCCAAATAATACTCTTAATTTAAACATTTCAAATCAATCATTATGAAAATTTCATAAATCAAATATAAACACTTTATATTTTACTGTATTTTTTAATTTAGAAACTCTATAAATTTCTATTATAATTTTTCATATTAACGCTTTATATTTAAATTATAAGGTATTCCATATAAATTTGAAAAAAAATATTTTAATATTAGCACTTAATATTAATGGAATATTTATAATAAATGTTTAGATATCTTAATTTTCTTGCATGATTCCACAAATATAAATACATGAGATGGATATGATACCACTACTTGGATTTATTAGGGGTCTAATGACATTTATTATAAGCAATGGAAGTGATCAAATCCCAAGACCAAGATCATCATGCATAGAAAAGAAAATTTGTGTAAATTGGAAATGAAGAGCACTATAAAACTTGTGTGTATCATACACCAATGACCCATGAAAGAATCTCTGTCACCTTCTAACACCTTTGAATAGGCTTGATGTTAATCACATGAACGGAATCCCACCTCTAGAGGTATCCATGGGTTAGACGTAATAATTCATTACTTAAATGGGATTCTCCACCCTCCATGGTGTGTTATCACCTCATGGTGCAATGGATTCAGAAGAGAAGGGATATTCGGTGGTAGGGAGTCGTAGTTGAGCACCGTACAAGAACTACACACCAATTTCATCACATGGTAGTTTCCCTTATATATCCTCAAGGATTATCCTCAAACTCATGTGTTATAATTAATGAGTTAATAAATCATCCACCTCATGCATGAATGCATGAATACTTCTACTCTTGCATGTTTCATATCATACCTTAAATGATATTCATCATGGGAGGTTGATTTGAACATTAAATATTAAATTTAGAATGGAATATATGTCAAAGATAGAGGCATACGACATAGAACATCACACCTTACAATTGTTTAGGTTATGAAGATAGTGTAATGAAATCACATTTCATGTCTTCCATACGAATACCCCAAGAATACCCCAATAGTACCTTATGATAGTGAAGGAAATGGCATGAAAATCACAATTTCCATGACCCTTTATGATATACCTCAATTTCTGGCTATGATATAGCCATTAATCTCATGAAGGATAATGTTTATATGGCCTTGCGATTTCATTAATTGTTAAATATTCTTCAGGAATTTTTATCATATGCAAAAATGGATTTAGGACACATATCTACTTCAACATGTAGAGTAAAGGCAGCCATATCAACAGGGATATACCTAAAATTAGTTCTAATTACTCTCCTCTATATATCCCTAGTGAGTCGGTAACTCTTAACATCGCTAGGAGCTTCATCATCTGGAGTGTTATCAGGAACAGATGAAAAATCTGATTTGGGTTAAGGAGTAGGTGGAGAAGTCTCAACAAGAGACTCATTTTTAGTAGGAGGGACAACATCAACATCCCTTTTTGTGAATTTTCATTGATATCATTAGTGGGAGTTTTGGATCTAAGATGAAAATACACGTAAAACACCACATCTTGGCTAACAACACACTTCTGAAAACTAGGTTAATCTACCCAAAGTTTTAGTCATTCACCCCCTCAACATAACCTATGAAGACACACCTCATAGTCCTAGTCTCAAGCTTATTAGTCTTGACATGATCATATAAAGTGCTTCCAAAAACTCCAAAATGTTCATAGGATAAGGTTTGGCTACTCTATAGTTCCTTTGGATTATTAAAATCATTAGTAGATGATGGGAACTGATTGATCAAATTAATTTTCATAGAGGCAGGCTCAACCCAAAAGGACTTGGACAAGCCTGAGCATACAAGTATGCTAAAAACCCACTCAAGAATGGTTTGGTTCATGTGTTTAGGTAAACCATTATTTTGAGGAGTGTGACTCAAAATTTGGTGCCAAATTATACCCTCATCCTCATAGTATTTAATAAACTCGTTAGACAAGTATTCAATACCATTATTAGTCATCAAGGCCTTCAATTTTCTCCCTGGTTGATTTTCAATAGAGTATTTCCAAGTTTTGAACATCTCAAAAATATCATATTTATTTCAAAATATGTAAATCCAGACTTTCCTTGAGAAATCATCTATGTAATTTACAAAATAAGAGTCACCACTATGGGATGTAATCCGAATAGGTCCCCAAAGATCATATCAAGCATACTCAAGTGGCTGGTTTGCTTTAAAACTGGATTTGTGAAAGTTGACACGTTTAGACTTACTAATGAAATAGTCTTCAAAATCAACTGTAATCCTTTAACACTAAAATTCCCTAGCCTTCTATTCCAAAGCAAGGTGTCGTGACTATTAGTAATGTAAGTGTTTCCCAGTTATCTAGTGAATGTCTTTCTACTTAAAACAAACAACCTATTAAACTAATTAAATCTTAATAATTTTATGATAACCTTTAAATAATTTAATATCGAAAATTATATTTGAAGGTAAAACCCATCTGATCCAGAACACCTAATTAAATAAGATTCCTATGAGAATCTAGAACTCATCTCATGTCCAATATGTCATAAAAGAATTTTCTAATAGCTCTAACATAACAGAACCTCTACCCATGACCCAATATCTATTTTTTTTTCTAAAACAACTTATCCTTCAACTCCCTTGATCAATTCAAAAAAATAACTCTTATTTAGACACATGTATAAAGAACACCCCAATCTAAAAACCCACTCAGCTAGAAATGTGTTCTGAGTCACGGTCAACACTTCTGCATTCTCATAGTTCTGGGTTCTAGGTAGAGGAAGCGTATTATGGTGGACAATATATTAAAATTTATTTTAATATTCGAGTTTTCAGAAACCATAAGTGAGGATCTTGCACATAAAATTTATAATTAATTTATTTAATATTGGAAGAAATAAATATTTGGGATTAGGATCTTTCTTCGATGTGAATGTTGATTGTCTAAAAAAACCCTTTCGGATTACCTTCGTTGCATTGTGAGGATCCAAGGATACAATCCATCTAGCGGTGATCCACACATTCTCCTTTGATCTCTAGCAAATGTCAATTGATCTCCGGGTGATAACATAGAGAATTGATTGTATTGTATTGTTTGTGTTGATCAATCATCCTTCGATCCTGAAGAAATATCTCTTGTGTTTCTCATTATTGATAAGGATAAAGAAGTAGGAGTCGATATAGAATTCCTTGTGTGCAATAATTCTCTATTTTTATTGCATCAATAAAATTTTTTCACTATCTACACAATATACATAACTGTATATTTATAGAGATAGGTCTTATGTTAAAATAATTATTTGCTTGTATGGAGGCCCTTAAATAATATAATAACCTTTAATAAACCTCATACCATATAATATTATTATTATTATTATCATTATTATTTTGTGGTGCGCGCCAACACAATAACAAATATTATTTAACACTCTTTTATTTAATATTTTTCACCAGACACAGTCTTGGTCCCTTCAAAATCATCTAGAATTTATTGAACAACTTAATAAATATTTAATTCAAATATTTAATTCATTAATAAATATTTACGATCAATAAAACATGAATAAAATTATCCCTCATTCTTGAGAATAATATTTATTCAATTAATTAAATTCAAATAGAATTTAATCGAGATCATCGAAAACACTTAGTTTATGAACCTTTGAAAAAAAATTCATTGGTATTGGGTGGGTTTGCCTAAAGTCCAAGATTATTGTCTATCAATGGTTTAAGGCACCCAAGATTAAGAACTTAATGTCATAAAAACAACAACCGCATATGAACGTTCACTATGTAATATAATCCTTTTGTTACAATATCTTATCAAGCAAGTTGTGCATCCGTGTCACCAACCTATATGATTGATGTGTCTTTCTTTGACTATCTTAAATAAACATGTCATTACACCATGGAAAAGGAATTTAGGGTGATGATTCTATTCCAATCAAAGGTTCGAGATATCAGCTTCCATAAACATGGAAGGAACAAATCCTAACTCGACTTATCCATTAATGACATGTCAATCATGACACACCCAATGTACCTTACCTCACCGTGATCATATTTTATCATGGTTTTCATTCGAAAATCTAAGTATGTGAGTCATGAAATTCATTAATGATAATATTAAAGTCTAAGGACCATTGCACATTCTTGCAGATAGAAATATATGATCGCACCAAAACATGCAGAATTACTACTGGTGAGTATGTTCTCATAATCTCTCATCTTGGATATTACCAAGTGCGAACTTCATGATAAAAAGCTTCATTTGCTTATGAGTACTCGCACTTGACATTTTATGTACTATGTGTCTCATCATAGTAAGTTATCAAACCACAGAAGACAATTTAAGAATATCATCATAGTACTTCAAGATTCTCATCATAGTAGGGAACTATTATGACATTATCAATTCGATGTATACTCTAGGAAATTATTACATTAGATTCATGAAGATTAATGAACAATATGTGATAATAAGTTTTATTAATATTCAATACATCAAATATATATGCAATCAAATTAAAAATAGTTGGTCCTAGGACACCAACTCTAACAAACTCCCACTTAGACTAGAGCCAACTACCTATGACTTTTAGTCTTTTAGACCTCACATGATAATCAGGTTTCTACTAAGTCAAGGCTTTAGTCAAGGGGTATGTCATGTTTTCTTCCATGGAAATGCTACTCACTACAACTTCACCTCTGAGAAAAATCCCTCAAAAGATGATACTTCCAAAGTATGTGTTACATTCACTAATGTGGTATTCGCTATTTTGTGAGAATCACCATTGTAGTATTATCACAACAGATTGTGAGAAAATATTTAATGTTAGGTACCACGTCAAGATCTTGGATAAAGTTGTGTTTTCATATTACTTCTTTAGATGCCTCATATTCTGCAATATACTCAGACTCTGCTATAGAATTTACAACCAAATCCTTCTTTGATCTCTTCCAGCTCATAAGACCTCCATTCAAAGTGAATATGTATCCCGTTTATGACTTCATCTCATCTTGATCAGTTTGAAAAAATAGCATCTACATATCCTCTGATTCCTTGTACATCATCTCCTCCATAAATCAGGAACATATCCTTAGTACGCCTCAGATACTTAAGGATAGTGTTGACTATCATCCATTGGTGATCACCTAGATCAGCTTGATGTCTTCTTATCACACTTAATTTGTATGAGACATCTAGCCTAGTACATAGCATAGCATACATGAATGACCCAATCACTAATGTTTATGGAATATTTTTAATTCTATTTCTTTCTTCATGTTTCTAAGGATATGTTTTCCTAGAAATATGAATGTCATGTGATGCTGGAAACAATCCCCTCTTGGATTGTTCCATATTGAATCTCTTTAGTATCTTTTCAATGTAGGTACTTTAACTTGGTTCGAGAAACCTCTTGTATATATCATGATCTTGATCCCAAGTATATATGTTACATCACCCAAGTCCGTTATAGAGAATCATTTATTCAAAAACATCTTAACAGACTATAAGATTGGTATTTCATTTCCTACGAGTAATATGTCATCAAAATATACTATTAAGAAAACGACTGCACTCCCACTAAACCATTTGCAGACACAAGGCTCACACTCATTCTTTATGAAATAAAATTTTGTTATGGATTCATCAAAATTAATGTTCCATAACCTAGATGCCTACTTTAATCCATAAATGGATTTTTTTAATTTTCATATCTTTTCTTCATCATTTGGAATGAAAAACCCTTCGGGGTGTGTCATGTAGGCATCTTTCTAAAGGATCCCATTAAGTAAGGTTGTTTTGACATCCATTTTAAAAATATCATAGTCATGGTAAGCTGCTATGGAAAGTAGAATTCTGATGGATTTAAGCATTGAAACTGGTGAAAAGGTTTCATCATAATCAATTCTTTGATGATGTTTAAACCCTTTTGAAACCAATCATGTCTTATAGGTACTAACTTGTCCTTTCATGTATGATTTCTTCTTGAATACCCATTTGTAACCAATGGTCTTTACATTCATTGGAGGCTATTGGGACCAAGTTAGCTAGATAAGGTGTTGTCTTTTGTTGTCAAAGTAGATAAATTAATTCACTTTGTAAAAGATTTTGGAAACTATGATGATACTTTGATGATTTGTATTTCACAAATATCATAAGTTTTGAGAACTTTTGATGCAAGAATTGTAAAGGATAGGGCGAGTAAAGAAGTGTTTTTGGAAAAGGAAATAAAGTGGCATGCAAGTTAAAGAGTGGCATGCAAGTAAAAAGTGGTTCACAAGTACAAGTGGCATGAAAGTGTATGTTGCATGCAAGTCATATTTCAAAATCATCACATCAAAATATGACAAAGGAAATAAAGTGGTGCGCAAGTTAAAGAGTGGCGTGCAAGTAGGAAGTGGCATGCAAGTATAAGTGGAGCGCAAGAAGGAATGGTGTGCAAGTGTATGTGGTGCGCAAGTCATGGAGTGGCGCATAAGATGAGTTTTGTGCCTCACGTGTAGGGTCACCAAAATTCTTATAAATAGATGATTACCCTCCTCATTTTAGATATTCTCAACATTTAAGAGAAAATTTGAGCTCTGCTCGTGCAAGTAGTAAAAAGTGGCTCACAAGATGAACTGTTCCGTAAGTTGTGTATTATAAAAAAGAGTGGCGCGCAAGAAGAAGTGGTGTGCAAGTTGTATGTTGCACGTAAGAAGGGATTTGTGTGCAAGAAGTGTGTTGTGTATAATCCAAAAGTGGTGTGAAAATTGTGAGTTGTTCACAATAGTGGCGTGCAAGTAGTTAGTGGCATTCAAGTAGGGAGGCGTGCAAGCAAGGAGGCGTGCAAGCAGAGAGGCGCGCAAGAAGGGAGGCGTGCAAGTAGGGAGTGATGCACAAGTTGTTTGTACCAGGAGGTTCTTACCAGCTTCTGGGTAGGAAAGTGAAGAATTTTTTTGAGATATTTGATTTTTGAAATTTTTTCAAGAAGTATAGAAACATTACATTACCCTATTTGTGCTAAAAGGGAGCACACGCACTATTTTATTCTTTTTAAAGTGTTATACGAGTGTAAGGGCATATACTACTCATTGTATTCCACATCAAAGGATTTTTTTCTAGTGGATTGTGTGGTACTGGATTGTTTCTGTACCATACCAAGTACGTAGATACTCTTGTTGAGTAGTGAACCGTGTAAATATTGTGTTTTTATGGTTGTGTGTGTTTGGTAGGGAAGGAACACTTTAACAGGAGGTGAAGGTTGTTTCAAAAAGAAGGAAACATAAAAAGAAAAAGGATATTGCTGATTCACTCCCTCCCCCTCTCAGTGATACTTAGATCCTGACTAGGAAATTCAATTGGTATTATAAGGACAGGTTCCCTTTGTTTGTTCTTTTTTGAAGTTGTGATGGAGAATCTAAATTGTGTGAATAGTAAGGGGATTCTTATATTTGATGGAAATAACTATCATATCCGGAAATATGGAATGATGTATTATCTTATGTCTCTTGGGTATGAAATTCTTGAAACTATAACTGATGGATTTCCTCCTATTGATGATAAGGTTCCTCTTATACCCATCGATAAGAATAATCTTGAGAATGGTGGAAGAGATAAAAATGAATTACTCTCATATCTTTCTAAGAGTGATTTTTTAAGAGTGAAAGGTGTCGCTAAAGCTAAAGGCATCTATGATAAGTTTAAGAATGTCTATGAAGGAAATACAAAAGTGAATAAGGAAAAACTACAAATATGGAGGCTAAAGTATGAATACTTGAAAATGGGTGAATATGAATCTGTTGGGGACATCTTTACCAGGGTAAATGGAATTGTCAGTACAATCATATTTCTTGGTGAAAAGTTATAGAAGTCTATAGTTTTTTAAAATATATTGAGAATTCTACCTAACAAGTTTTATGCTAAAGTTCCTTCATTAGAATACTGAGACCTTGAAACATTATCTCTGGATGATTTTCATAGCACTCTCATTACTTATGAAATGAAAAGGGAGAATACTGTGAAGAGAAAAACAAAATTTTATATAGAAATGTCACTAAAGGATACAAAGAGTGAGAAGTCAAATAATACTCTTATTGAAGATGAAGATGGTGAATCTAATTCTGAAGATGAGGTATGTAAAAAATTTGATGAAATTTTATCCTTGTTTTCTAAGAATGTGAAAATATGTATAGGGAAATACAATAGGAAACTTCCCTTGAAATGTTTTGAATGTAGAGTCGTTGGTCACTTTGTGGCTAATTGTCCTCAAAATAATAAATAAGAAGACAATGATGATGATTACCGAAGGCCAAGAAGGTCATGGAAGAAACGAGCTGGCAAAGATAAGTATTTTTCAAAGGGGAAGGATAAAAAGTGATTCAAATAAAAAGGAAGGATCTTTTTATCTAAAGATTAATAAGAAGAAGATAATGAAGCTAAATCCAATAAATTATTTTCCAAGAAATCTAGAGAGAATACTTTTTATTATAGAAGTGAATAGTGAAGATTACGGGAGTAATAGTTCTGAAGAAGAAGAAACTCAACTTGAATATCATCTGAAAGAAGAGTTGAAAGAATGTTTGATGAAGATAAGAAGGCTTGAGAAGGAAAAAAAGAAGTTGATAAATGAAAATTACACATTAAACAATCAAGAAGTTTTTTATGATGAGAAAGTCAAGATGGAAAAGGAGATTGATGATCTGAAGAATTATCTTGAGAATATAAAGAATTGTAATGATCATATTGAAGTAAATATGAAGGAAAAATAAGAAGAGTTGGAACTTATCCAAAATAAACTTTCTAAAACTGAATAAAGGAATATCAGTTTCAAACAATCTATCTCACAAGTTTGTGAAAGTTCTAGTAATAATGAACCAAAGAAGGATCAATAAAATTTACCTTCAAAGTTTGAGAAGAAAGATGGAACTGGTTCTAATAAGAACATAGCTGGAAAGGCTATGTATGTAGACAAAGTTAGCAATGCCAAAAAAATCAAAAGTATATAAAAATTATAAGTCCAGAAATATTTCTACTACTTCTGGTTCTGATAAGTCTGAATAGAAATATGAGCTAAAGAAGAAAGTTACGATTGAAAACAGGAATATTGATGGTCAGCAGAGTTCTGTTAAGAAGAGTGTTGAAAAGCATGTTCACAACTCCGGTCAGTATGGAAGTTTCAGAGAGAAATATCCATTTTATGGCTACTGTTGGTATTGTGGTGGATTCTGAAACATGGAAAATATGTGTTGGTTCAACCAAAAACATTACTACTATTCCAAAAGTTATGGAAGACAAGGTTTGAGGGGGATTCAATCCTCTCACAATAAGGAGTATGAGAATGAAGTTTATAAGAAATCTGAGAAGGCTGGTGTGAAATTTGAAAATAGGTTACAACTATTGGAAACTATTTGTGAAAGATGTAAACAGCCTGGACATCATGCTAAGTGATGTCTTGTTTTGTTTCCAGCACAACAAAAGGTTCTTAACAAATCTCAGAATCTGGAGGTGAAGAATGACAAGGAAGAAAAAAAATCTCTTGTTGTCAAAACCAATTTGAAAGATGCAAAAGGAGAACATACAGGGATTCTTGATAGTGGGTGTTCTTCTCATATGATTGGATACTTAAAGTTGTTAAATAATGTGAAAGACTTTAAATATGGAATAGTGAAATTTGGAAATGATGAATCTCTGAGGATCAAAGGTGTTGGATCAACCATCATCGGGGAATAAAAAATTAAATCCATGAAAACATTATATATTGATGGGATGAAACACAATCTACTAAGTGTTTCACAACTCTATGATGAGGTCAACAAAGTTATCTTCAAAAAAATATGGTTTTGTTCTGAAAAGTAAAAATGATGGAAAGGTAGTTACAAGAGTCCAACATAAAAAAGATAACTTGTTCCAAGTTAGTGAAGTATAGAACTCTTGTTGCATGGGTATGGTAAATGAAAATCAGTTATGGCATAAAATTTTGGGACATATGTGTCAGAGAAACATGTGAAAGTTATCAATGCGAGACAGTGCCTGAGATATTCCAGATTTATCTAGAATAAGATATTGTTGTTTCACTATTTCTGAAAAGGGGGAGATTACAAACTCTATACATAAGAGAGTTGACATTTGTTCAAAACAACCCTTGGAACTTATACATTTTGATATATATGGACCAATGAGAAATAAATCAAAAAATGAAGATAATTACTTCATTACTTTCATTGATGACTTTACTCGCATTACTTGTTTTATGTACATGATAGATAAGTCAGATGCTCTGAAAATTTTTAAGACTTTCCGGAGGGAAGAAGAGAAGGAATGTGAGTATTCAGTGAATAAGTTGAGAACTGATAATGGTGAAGAGTATAAGAATAAATAGTTTGAAAGTTATCTTGAGAATCATGGAATTTGGCATGAGTTCAGTTCACCATACACACCTCAACAAAATGGGGTTTCTAAAAGAAATAATATAAGTCTGGTATAAATTGGGAGAGCTATGTTACTTGAACATAGTATTTTTCATTATTATTAGAAGCAAGACATGAGCACTGTTGTGTATATTTAGATCCAATGTTTCTACAGGACAAATTCAGATATGAATCCATACAAAATGTTCTATGTAAAAGCTCCAAGTTTTAAACACTTAAAATTTTTTGAGAGTATGTGCATTATAAAACAGAAAGGTGCAAACCTTATAAAGTTTGAGCAAAGAGGAGATGATGGAATTTTTCTTAGCTATGCTCTAGAAGGAATAGGATATAGATGTTTCAACAAAGAAACAGGGAGAATTATTAATTCTACTGATGCGAAAGTTTTTGAAAATATTGAGAAATAAAATCAGGCTTATAATGATGTGGAAGATGAGTAGGATAAAGAAATTTTTGTTAACAATTTTGACAATGTTGTAGATAGTGGTAATCCTACTCAAGAAGAAGAAAAAGAATCAGTAATTTCAAGTGATGAGGAAGAAGTTCCAACAGCTCATCCTAGGATGAGGAAGCAAGTGGAATCTCAAAACAATATTGGTTATCAACATTAAAAGGTTCAAACAATAAGAACATCAAAAGTTGTGACACACACTTCTTTGTATTAAAAAGTTGATCTGAATAATGTGAATGAAGCTTTTGAGCATCTATAAGGGGTTCAAGATATGAATGAAGAGCTTGACCAGATAGAAAAGAATGATACTTGGGAACTTGTACCCAAGCCGGACAATAATAACATTACTACTACAAAGTGGTTTTTTTAGAACAAGCTGAATGAAGAAGGTCAAGTGATAAGAAACAAAACAAAATTGGTTTGAAAAGGGTATTCACAAATTAAGGGCACTGATTTTGATGAAACCTTTACTCTAGTGGAAAGGTTAGAAACAATCAAAATCTTTCTTTCTATTACAGCACAATGGGGTTACAAAATATTTCAAATAGATGTAAAATCTGCATTCTTGAATGGTGATCTTGATGAGAAAGTTTACATTGATCAACCTTGTGGATTTGTTATTGGGAAGGATGAAAGTTATGTGTGTAGGTTGAATAAGGCCTTGTATGGGCTAAAAAAGGCTCTAATGGAATGGTATTTTAAATTGGATACTTTCTTGAGGAAGATGAATTTCAAGAAGGGTAGAGTCGACAGCAATCTTTACATCAAGGAATGTCAGGAGTTTTCTCTCATCGTAATTGTTTATGTCGATGACATTATCTTTTTTGTAAATGATGAAAAATCATGTGAAATATTTACTGAGGAGATGAAGAAGTCATTTGAGATTTCCATGCTGGGAGAAATGAAATACTTTCTTGGGTTAAAATTTTTTAAAAATAGGAACCACATTTTTCTTTCCAAAGAAAAATATGCTAAGGAACTTCTGAAGAAGTTTGGCATCGAAAATTCAAAACTAGTTTCCACACCGATTTCAGTGGCAACCAAGTTGTCTAAAGATGGAGAAGGTAAGAAATTTGATCATAAATAGTTTTGAAATCTAATTGGAAGTTTGTTATATTTGATTACATCAATACCCAACATCATCTATGTTGTTACCTTATGAGAAATATTTCAGAGTGCTCCTAAAGAATCACATTCAATTGCTGGAAAAAGAATTCTCATATATATCAAAGGCACAATAAATTTTTGAATCAGGTGTGATGGCTCAGAAAATATTGATATGTTCTGGCATTCAGGTGCTAATTGGGCAGGAAATGTTGATGATAGAAGATCCACATATGGTGGAGTTTTATTTTTAGGGAAAAGTTGTGTCGGTTGGCATACAAAAAAATATAATTCAGTAAATATTATCATGGATAAATATGAGTATGTTACTTCCACTCAAGATTCTACCCATCTTATGTGGATGAAGACTCGGTTGGAAGATCTACCTGTTGAAGTGAAGCTACCCTTACTCTTGGGATGTGATAATCAAAGTGAAATCAATATTACAAAGAATATGGTACAACATTATCATTCAAAACACATTGATATAAAGTATCACTTCATCAAAGAGAAGGTAGAGAAGAATGAATTAAAGCTGGAGTACATTCCTACATCGAAACAAGTTGTTGACATATTCACAAAATCTTTATCGAAGGAACCATTTTCTAAATTGAGGTTGAACATGGGTGTATAACCTCTTTCTCATCAAGGTTGAGGTACGTGTGTCTATCCACTCTCTCATATTACCTTTGGATAGTGTTTTAAAGGGGGATAATTGTTTCATAAATCTATCCTTATAGAATCATGCAGAAAGGGGGAGTTTTAGGTAAGATTTGAATCTAGCATGTATGTGTGTGAATTATTCTAACGGCTTGTTGGAGTGGTTGTAGAAAACAAATTTTTTTGTATTCCAAGAAAGTTGAAGTAGTGGAGAAATTTGAGAAATAATGTTGAATCAGAAGGCTATAGACAAAATATGTTTATATTTTGGGAAGGCTAAAGTCCAGGAAAGAAAATCTCAAGAGGTTTCATAGTCACTGATTTTGGATAGCATGGTTTTGTTGTCAATAATTCTTGTTTCCTACAATGAGTTAGGTCACATAGGCTTAGAATTTTTGATAAGTAATATAAGTACCCGACCTTAAAACATTACATATTTTTGAATTAAATGAATAATTCACATTGAGGATCTTTTCAGGTTTAGAGTTTTATAGAATTAGGCCATAACTATTACATTACAACTCAAGAATTAAAAATTAGACACTTCTACTCAGTTTCCATTTTTTCACACAAAAAATACTCTTGAAAAAAAGAGTCATTTCTAGTTCCATGTTTTAGACAGTATGATTTTTCCTTGATCTCATCCTTGACCCTATTCATCTTTAAGTCCTGTGAAAAACATTTCAAAACTAGGGATGATCATAAAAATCTCATTAAGGGTTATAAAACAAAGAAAGAAAACCTTAGTTCATCATTACATATATAACATAATCTCTTTAACATACCTCATGAAATCATAAGATTTATGAATAACACATAGAAATCATAAATCATAAAGGTAACTTGTGGCATCTATATCATACTTACATTGTAGCTATCACAGCTACGAAGGGAGTTAAATTTGGAATACTCATCACAGTATATTCCCCAAATCTCATAGGAGAAACATTCACATTTACCTCCTTCACGCTACCCAATGCATTGGAGAGCTATCTCGGGCTCACCCACCCAAGGTTTATCATGGAACCATCCGTATACGTAACAATTCCCAAAAACCATAACATATTCATAACACATACAAGAAATATAAGGGAAAGATAACATTTCCATATTTCCATCACAATATATCATTTAAATATATTGAAATAATCAATTATTTCTCAAAACATTTTAAAAAACCAAAATACGTAAAAAGGGTATATAGTATTTATTTTCCTTTAAAAAACACCACATCTTCTTAAGGAATCCAAAGATCAAATAATACTCGCGGCGGAGAAAAGGTCATTGTTACCGCGTACGTTAAAAGAAACATTATTTTTTTGTCATTTAGTAAAATGATACATAGAAAAAGATTCTATTTGAATGAAATGAAAATTTAAAGGTGTTTATACAACTTATAAAATAAAGTCGTGTATAAAAAAATATGCCTCAATGAAAGGACATTGCGACGAAGTCCCTTACCATGTGTGTGATTTAACCCGTTCATTCTTTAATCTCCTGATTAATAAACTAAAGATAATTTATACTTTTTTAAGATCATTTTTCAATTTTATTATTCCTTTTATATCACTTATTACCATGTTATAAACATTATGTAATCATTTAAGTTAATAATGGTTGTTTTGTCGATATTTGGTACTTGAGTCAAAAATGAACTTCTTATAATTACAAGTTGTTCATGTGGTCAAATATACATTATCTCCATAATGATATTCATGATGTAGATGTCATATATATTATATATATTCAGTATATGTATGTATTTATAATAGTACGTAACATTTGGAGATAAAAAATGAAATGCACCGTTCATGGAGACGGTAAGTTATACGTACGCATGAATGCTACTTTCATTTCTATTTCTTATTTTAATGGAATTAAAAAATAATGATACATAGGTATATTATAATTATATTATAATATCATATATAATATCATTAACTCCGTCCTTTATATGTCCTACATATGGCATTAACGATTCATATCACTTTGAGGGGACGGTAGTCCGGACATCCTCAAATGAAATTATCGCGTTTACCCATAATGAAAACCATAAAGGTGTGCTATAAAAAGAAAATACATAAGCATAAATAAAACATAAACATAATATATATCATATATAAATACATTTTCATCATAATGGCCACCATGAGAGGTTGTAGAATATAATTGAACAATCATTGTTTCGTGAGGCGTTAGTTTTCCATCCACAGAAATAGTATGTTCTTTACCCATTAGATGGAGGTGTGTGTAAGTGTAGTTAGAATCCTTCTCATAAAAAAATCCTAGTATATTAAGGATACTATTTCTGTTATAAAATAAAGGAATAAAAAGAGTTTATGGGTTTGGAGAAGTAAAATAAAACAAAAGAACTTGAGAGAAGACGTTACTTTTAAATCGGGTAACTCCCTTTGGTTCGAACCAAAAGGGTTTGTTGAAGTGCCTTATGCCTAAGTTAAGGATTCTATGAGGAGGAGAGGGATATAGGGAGATTAATTGGGTAGAGTTTTTATGATCCAAGGGGATTGAGAGGTGTAAGGAATGGGTTAGAGGTGAAGGCTTTTTATAAGGTAGAGGAGGGGCTCTCTAGGAAAGTGTGAAAATATTATTTTATTACATAATGATTTTCGGTTTCTAAATGTCCAAAACTTATTAAAGTTGAATATAAGATGACTCATGGTTGAAATAAAATCATCTAATAAGAATTGGACAGGTTTTAGATATTATTTTAATCTTTATAATCTTATTTATTTAAATCATTTATTATTGAGGTAAACACTGCATCATTATTGTGTCATAAATAATTTAATATATTTTAATGTTTAAAAATTATAAAAAAATACCCTAATGTGGTAAATATTTTTATCCTTTAAAATAATATTTATAGTCTAAAAGATAACTTATATAACCCTATGTAAAAATTAATTTACTAAAAGATATTTTTTTATGTCATTTTTGTCTTTAAGTTAATTAAAATAATGTCCTTATCACTCATAATTGGCCCCATGGGGTCCCAAAATCAACCCAAGGATGCTCATGGTCATAATTTTATCAATTAATAGGATTAGGAAACATGTTAGGTTAATTTTATATTATTATAGTAATATTTGTTTACCTTTATTTACCAGATTTACCCTTTAACCATGGTAAATAAAATATTTTATGAAGTAAATATTTATAATGTCTAAAAATAAAAGTTACCTATTTACACAATTTGGACCTCTTGATTTCAAATATGAAATCCATTTTTCCAAATTCAAAACACAGAAGTGGCAGAAATTAATTTAAAATTAATTCTCGTTGTCAAAACAAAAGGCGTGTTTTTAAGAAATAATAACTATCAAAAGATTGACACTTGTTTATGTCCAATTTCAAAGTGAAATTAATTCCAATAACCAAAATTGGATTAAATTATAAAAAAATAATCTAATTAAACTTTAAAACCAATTAAAAATATAATCAAACCATATAAATAAATTAGATTAAAAGGAAGTTTTGAATTAAAATACAGTATTTTTTACAATTCATCAAAAATTGAATTTTATCAAAAAAATACCAAAATTTTACCCAAAGTGAATTTTGATGTCCCAATTCTAAAGAAGAATTTTATTTAGTCAAATAGAAAAAGTGACCAAAATTATATTTAAAGGGGTTTCTCCATTAAAAGGTAATAAATCGACATTTTAATGAATATTAGAGTATTTGTGCTTAAAATTAGATTAATTGGCATTTTAAGCCTCTAACTTTTATTGGATAAATGTAAAAACATTTAAGAAACATGTATAATAATATTTTAGTTAGTTATGTTCATTCTCACTAATACAACGGCTAGGCGTTAACTACAATTTAAAATAATAATATTATATTATTATTGTGTGACGTAAGATTTCAAAGAAAATTTTTGTTGCGTATCGGGTAGGCCATCGAACATAGAAACCCCTTTAAGGTAAAATTAATATTTAATTCACAAAATATTAATCAAAAATAAAATGTATTATTTCTTTATTTACCTGGAATGTTACATCCTTCCCCCTTTTGGAAAGTGTGTCCTCACAATTTTATTCACTTAGAAAATAAATGGGGGTATTTATCCCTCATAGAATTTTCAGATTCCCACGTTGCCTCTTCAACCATATGGTTTTTCCACAAAACCATTACCTGGTGAATTACCCTATTCCTCAATACTTTCTCTCTTCGGTCAAGAATCTAGACTTCCTATTCCTCATAAGAGAGATTCTCTTTCAACTGAACTACCTTTGGGCTAAAAACATGAGATGGATCTGGCATATACTTTCTCAACATTGAAACATGAAAAACATTGTGTACCTGGGACAAACTTGGAGGTAAATCCACTCTGTATGCAACTGATCCAACTTTATCCAAGATTTCATAAGGTCCAATGAACCTCGGACTCAACTTTCCCGTCTTAACAAAACGCATCACACTCTTATATGGAGAAACTTTGAGAAAATACATGATCACCTACCTCAAAAGAAAGATCCTTCCTCCTGTTATCTGCATAACTTTTTTGCCTGCTCTGAGCTGTTATCATGTGCTTCTAAATCAACTGAACATTTTCTGTCATCTCTTCTGCCAATTCTGGTCCCATAAACTTCCTTTCATCTACTTCATCCCAAAAAGATGTAGTTCGACACCGCTACCCATATAATTCCTCAAATGGAGCCATTTGTATACTAGAATGAAAACTGTTATTATAAGAAAATTCAACCAAGAAAATATATTGGTCCTAACTTCCCTGGTAATCCAGTGAACAAGCACGTAGAATATCCGCCAAGGTCTGAATTGTTTGTTCTGACTACCCATCTGATTTCAGATGAAAAGTTGTACTAAAATTTAATTCAATACCCAACGACTTCTGAATATTTTTCCAAAAGTTAGAAGTAAACCTGGGATCACGATAAGATACAATGGAGGGAGGAACTCCATGAAACATGGCTATCTCTTTAACATGCAACCGAGAAAGTCGATCTAGAGAAAAAATATCTTGAATAGGAAGGAAATGAGTAGATTTAGTCAATCAATCAATAATAACCCAAATTTCATTATTACCTCGATATGTATTCGGTAATCCCACAATGAAGTCCATGGATATATTTTCCAATTTCCACTTTGGCACCGGTAAAGACTAAAGCATCCCTTTTAGTAAATTTCGCTCTGCTTTAACCTACTGAAAAGTCAAATAGTTCATTGTAAAATCATCAATATCTCTTTTCATTCCATCCCACCAGTAATACTACTGAAGATCTTTGTACATATTAGTACTACCAGGATAAACTGAAAACGGGGAACTATGAGCTTCACATAACAACTCATTCTTCATCTGTGAATCACAAGGCATGCATAATCATTTCACAAACCTCAAAACACAATCATTATCAATATTAAATTCAGGCAACTTACTCTTCTGAACCAACTCTACCTTTTTCTGCAACTCAATATCTTCCTTATGCGCTTTCTTTATTCTGTCTGATAGAGATGATTTCACTGACACCTAAAACAAAATAGAAGAATTTCCTCCACCAAAAACTTCTATGCCAAAGTTCATCAAATCAAAAACCAAAGGATCTCATTCCAGACATATCATGGTCAATGAAGCATTACTTTTTCAACTCAAATCATCATCCACTTTATTTTCTTTTCTAGGATGGTAAAGGATCGTGCAATCATAATCCTTGATTAATTCCAACCATCTCCTTTGTATCATGTTCAATTCCTTCTGAGTGAATATATACTTCAAACTTTTGTGGTCAGTATATATTTTACATTTTACTCTATACAAATGATGCCTCCAAATTTTAAAAGAAAAACCAACAGCATCTAATTCCAAATCATGTGTAGGGTAATTTAACTCATGAGGTTTCAACTGACGTGAAGCATAAGCAATTACCTGATCATTCTTCATAAGGACACAGCCAATTCCTTTCAACGAAGCATCGCTATAAATAACAAACTCGCCATTTCTTAAAGGTAGTGCAAAAACTGGAGCATTCTCCAATCTTCTTTTCAATTCTTGAAAACAATCATCACATTATTTTGTTCAAATGAACTTAACACCTTTTTGAGTTAAATTAGTCATTGGACTATATAACCATACAAAATTTTCAACAAGCCTCCAGTAATAACCTGCCAAACCAAGAAAACTAAGGATCTAGGTTATATTTGTGGGTCTTTTCCATTCTTCAACAACTTTTATTTTAGCAGGATCAACAGTTATGCCATTTTTTGAAACAATGTGACCAAGGAAAGAAATTTGTTGTAACCAAAACTCACACTTTCTGAATTTACCAAGTAGTTTCTTTTCTTTTAAGGTTTGAAAGAAAACCCTTAAATGACTTTCATGCCCATCTTTACTTTTAGAATAAACCAAAATATCATCAATGAACACAACCACATACTTATCTAAGAACTCATAGAAAATTCTATTCATAAGATCCATGAATACAGTAGGTGCATTGGTTAAACCAAAAGGCATAACTAAAAATTCATAATGGTCATATCTAGTAAAAAACGCAGTCTTCAGAATGTCTGCTTCCTTTAATTTCAATTGATGGTACCCCAACCTCAAGTCAATCTTCAAAAAATACTGATCTCCCTAGAGCTGATCAAACAAATCATTGATATGAGGCAAAGGATACTTGTTCTTAATAGTGATGTTATTCAATGCTCTATAATCAATGAAAAATCTCATTGAACTATCTTTATTTTTAACAAATAAGACAGGATCACCCCATGGTGATGTGATAGGTCGAATGAAACCTTTATCTAATAACTCCTAAAATTGATTCTTTAACTCAAAAAGTTCAATTTGAGTCATTCGATAAGGGGGTTTTGAAATTGGATTAAAATCAGAAACTAAGTCAACAGTAAATTCAACTTCCCGATCAGGTATAATACTAGGAAACTCATCAGGAAAAACATCAAGTTAATCATTTACCACTGGCACATCATTAATCTGAACAGTTTCTTTATTTTCAACAATATGTGCAAGGTAACATTCATTTCCATATTTTACTAGTTTCTCAACTTCTTGATATGTTATCAAAAGTAAGGGTTCATTCTTGTACACAAAATGAAAATATTTCTGAAAAGAAACCTATTTAGCTCTACAGTTAATCTTAGCATGATAAAAAGAAAGCCAATATATATCCAAAATAACATCAAACTCTACTAGAGGCAAAACAAAAAGGTTTGTAGGTAGATTCTTTCTGCACACAAGGACAAGAAGGTTCTTATAATTTATTTTTGTTTCAACATTTCCTATATGTGTTTTTACCATAAGTCCAGGATTCATATCTTGATATGGAACTCCCAATTTACTAGAAAACTTCTCAGAAATGAACGAATGTGTAGACCCTAAATCAAACAACACATTGGCATAATCTGAACAAACAAACAGTGTACCTGATACTACTTCATTTGATGGCCCAACATCTGCTGAAGTAGTTTCAAAGGACTTCACCACCCCTTTCTTCTTGTAGTCTCGTTGCTTTCCCTCAGTTGAGTTCTTCATTGGACACTCATTTTCATAATGACCCATTTCATTGCACTTAAAACATTTTTTTGATTGTAAATCAGATTTTGTCTTACCATTACCCTGATCTTTTTCAGTGCTATTACGAGCCTTATGTCCCATTTTACCACATCGGTAGCACTTACCAAAATTAAAAAGACATTCCCTAGCATGATTTTTACCACAATTTTTACAAACTGTAAGCTTAAGTTTCTTACCATCAGACTTTTTTGAAGAGTTCTTCTCTTTCGTCTTCCACCTTGACCTCTTATTTTGTTATTTTTCAAAGAAGACCTGATCATCATAAAACTCCATTTCCACCTTTTCCGCACATCGAACAAATTTTATAAATTTTGAACTCACGAGAATTTAAATACCTTTGATACTTTGGATTTAATCCTGAGTAAAAACAGTTGATTTTACTATCAAGATTTCCTATGAAATTTGGAACTTACCTTTCCAGTCGAGTGAATTTTTCTTCATAAGTAGCCACTAAGTCATCTTCCAGCCTCAATTCTAGGAATTTTTTTTCCATCCTAAGAAGAACCACCTTAGGAAAATATTTCTCAAGAAACATACCTTTGATTTCATCTCACTCAAGAGCATCAATATCCTCACTATCCCTGATATTTTTCACCATCGACCACCACTAATCAGCTTCACCTTAAAAATGATAAATAGTGAGACTAACCTTTTGATGTTCTGAACACCCCATAACACTGAAAATCTTCTTCAGTGCTTTAATCCAACCTTCTACTAGCACAGGGTCAGATGATCCTCTGAATGAGGGGGGATGTCGCCTCATGAAATGCTCCACTACTGACATGTTCCTCTGTGGTTGATCTGGCTGATCTCGTGCATGGATACCACCACCATTTATAGCCTAATTCAATTGTTTCATCACTACAACAAACTATTCAGTTCCAATTAAGACCATCTTAGGTTACTGATTTGGAAGGTTTTCTTCCTCCTGATGTCATCCCAACATAGTTGCCCTATTTCCTCTGCGGAAAACCATTCTAAACACATAAATATCTTAGGCGAAGCAGCATGGTAATCTGTAAATGCTATATCACTTCAATCTTACCATAAATTAATTTATGGACATTAATTTAACAATATCCTAACCTCTAAAGTTATCTAAACCGACCTATGATACCAACTATAAGGACCCGACCTTAAAACATTACATATTTTTGAATTAAATGAATAATTCACATTGAAGATCTTTTCAGGTTTAGAGTTTTAGAGAATTAGGCCATAACTATTACATTACATCTCAAGAATTACAAAGTAGACACTTATACTCAGTTTCCATTTTTTCACAAAAAAAAATTTGAAAAAAAAGAGTCATGTCTAGTTCCATGTTTTAGACATCATGATTTTTCCTTGATCTCATCCTTGACCCTATTCATCTTTAAGTCCTGTGAAAAACATTTCAAAACTTGTGATGAGCAAGAAAATCTTGATAAGGGTTATAAAACCGAGAAAGAAAACATTTGTTCATCATTACATACATAACATAATCTCTTTAAATACCTCATGAAATCATAAAATTTATGAATAACACATAGAAATCATAAATCATAAAGGTAACTTGTGGAATCCATATCATACTTACATTGTAGCTATCACAGCTACGAAGGGAGTTACATTTGGAATACCCATCACATTATATTCCCTAAATATCTTAGGAGAAACATTCACATTTACCTCCATCATGTTACCCAATGCATTGGAGAGGTATCTCGGGCTCACTCACCCTAGGTTTATCACAGAACCACCCGAATACATAACAATGCCCAAAAACCATAAGATATTCATAACACATAAAAAAAATATAAGGGAAAGATAACATTTCGACATTTCAATCACAATATATCATTTAAATATATTGGAATAATCAATTTTTTCTCAAAACCATTTTCAATACGAAAATACGTAAAAAGGGTATATAGTATCACTACTAGAAATTTAGGCTATATACATGGTTATAAACCATGGCTATAGGCATAAAAATCTTGGCTATAGGTTATATCCATGGTTTCATGAACCATGGCTGGAATTAGCGTGGCTATAGGGCAGACCCTATAGCCACGGTTCCAAACCGTGGCTATAGACCTATAGCCATGGCTCCAACCGTGGCTATAGGGTATGCCCTATAGCCACCCCAATACCTGCCACGGTTCATAAAACCATGGCTATAAGCTTGTATCCATGGTTCAAACTGTGGCTATAGGGCTTTAGCCATAGTTTACAACGGTGGCTATAGGCCTTTCCATTGCATAAAAAAACCAGCACGGTTCACCATGCTGGTTGTTGAGAGAACACTATCAGCACCCCACCCCCTACTCCTCCACACCTCCCTTGGCCTCCCCCTTACACCGTTCTTCCCCCTCCTCACTGCACAACCCCCCTCCCCCTATACAGACTCCCCTCACTCCCCCTAGACAACCCCCCCCCACCACCACTCCACCTGCATCCCCCCTCCTTCCCCCTAGACACCCCACCACTCCACCTGTATCCTCCCTCCTTCCCCCTGGACACCCCCAACTCCCCCTACAGCCCCTCTCCCCCCTCGATATCCCCCCTCTCACCCCCTATACACCCCCCCAAACCCCTGGACAACCCCCCCCCCACCCCCTAGACAGCCCCGCCCCACCACTCCGCCTACATCCCCCAGGACAACCCCCCCCCCAACCACCACCACCACCACTCCCCCTGCAGCCCCCTCCCTTTCCCTGAACATCCCCCCACCCCTGGACAGCCCCTCCCCCCACCCCACTCCCCTGTATCCCCCCCCCCCCTTCACCAGGACACCCCCCACCACTCCCCCTGGATCCCCCCCCCCTCCCCCCTTTCCCTGGACAGCCCCCCCTCCCTCCCCCTGGACACCCCCCCCCCCACAGACACACACACACACCCACCACTCCCCCTACATCCACCCCTCCCTCCCTTTCCATGGACCCCCCCAATCCCCTGCAACCCCCCTTCCTCCCCCTAGATACCTTCCTCCCCCCACCACCACTCCCCCTGCAGCACCCATTTCCCTAAACAGCACCACCCCCCACTCCCCCTACAACCCCCCTTCCCCCCTTCCTGGACAACCCCCCATTCCTGGACACACCCATCACCCCACCCTACACACCCCATCCTGGACATACCCCCGCACACACCCACCACTCTCCCTGCAACCCCCCCCCCCCCTCCCTTTCCCTAGACCACCCCCCCACCCCCCACTCCCCTGCAGCCCCCCGTCCTCCCCCTGGACACCCCCCTCCCCCCACCACCACTCCCCCTATAGCACCCCTTTCCCTGGACAGCACCACCCCCTGCAGCCCCCCCCCCTCCCCCCATCCTAGACAACCCACCATTCTTGGACAAACCCCTCCCCCCACCCTACACACCCCATCCTGGACATACCCCCCCCCAACCTGCCCTACACACCAGTCAACTAAATTGCGAAAACCAAAAACATGCTAATATGGCTATTATACGGGGAAAAAAATCAGTCAAATAAACTACACTAATCAAAATCATGCTAATATGACTAGAACTAAATCAAACATCATCAAACCAAATTTAGTAGAGTGGAACCAAACCAAATGGTTTCGAAAAATATGAAACTGAACCAAACTGAAAATAATGTAACCAAACTGACTCAAACCAATCAAAACTGACTTCAATAAAGCATAATTGAGCAAGTAAAAAATGAAACTTATGAAACATACCTGATTGAATCTAAAATTAATTTACTTGAACTCTATATCCCAAAATCGAACAAAATGAACCTGTTAAAATTGACATAAAAAATGAACCTAATAAAAAATAACTTAGAAAACCTAACCTGACCCAAACTGAACCAAGGATTCGGGCCTTGTGATGAACTTTTAAAAGACCTCATGCCCACAGGTTGAGAGGATATCCCAGTCATGTGGTGCTTCACTATCCTCAATGAGATCCAAAACCCACTGTAAAAAGATAGGGAACCCAAAAATCACAAAAACCCTAATTAAAATTGATCCAAAGAATAAAAATGGAAGAAACCTTACCTGAATCTGATGTTGAACTCATTTCCTTATATGGTGGTGGGTAGATTCAACCTCATCATAAGTAACCACATATAAGTAAATAATGGGAAAAAAGTGAGATATAACAACTTCTTATATATATGTGATCAGTGTGTCAATTGTACATGATAAATGATACATAAATTCATAACCAAAAATGAACAAAGAATATTCAGATTGATATATAAATCCCAATACTGAATAACATGAACGTTAATAAAGGATTTTTGTTCAAATGAAATCCAATTTCATTCAATACATACACAACATAAATGTTGGAGTAATATTATTCTATATCTGGTGAGTATTCCATAATGGATTAGTTTAGGCCACTATCAATGGGAAACATGAAAGATATGAGGGGATAGTGATGCAGTTTGACACCCCTTGGGTTGTGTTGTATTTTTTGACAAAATGTGTGGACTTTTCCCAAGCTGATTTGTTGAAAAGATGGGGAGATTGATGGACACCCCTAAAGTGAGTTTGAGTTAGACAAGTTGACAAGGTTGTTGAGGAGGAGTTTAAAGTTGTGAGAAAATAGATCTGATGGATATATATATATATATATATATATATATATATATATATATTAGATTTTTTGACAATGAGATGTGGTGGACGAAGAGTGGTGATGGAGCTTAGCCATGTGAGTAATTTCATATATTTAAAACTATAAATGTAGGTGTTTTCAAGTCCAACATGTAAGCTTACACAATATCAGGATGATTCATGTAAGAAATTCTCTAAGGTGTGGAAATTTCTCAATACCCATTCAGAATGATTTCTTTCTCCTTAAGGAAACTTCACATCCCAACAATAGGCAGATAATTCCTCCATGTTTCCCACTCCCTTTTAAAATAGGGTATATCTGAAATCTATGGGGATGAAAACTAGGAAGATAGCTTGGTAGCTTGTGTCATGGGGATGTAATCTCTATTTTAATGGTTCATGCCCAGAATCATCAATATTTTCCTCTGTGTTTCATAAATGAGAGGATTCCTTGGTGAAATACCATTTACTGGCCTTATTAACTCATTTTCTGAATCTTTATCCCCCAGCATCCCCCCTTCAACCCTGAACAGACTCCCCCCCCCCCACTCCTTCCAGATAGACCCCCACCCCCTCTACAGACCCCCCCCCCCCACCCTGGACAGCCCCCCCCCCAGACATGTGTCCCGGCTCGTGCATTTTCTTACCCTTGATATTTACTAGACACAAAAAAAACAAAAAAAACAGAACAGAACTCTACCACCTAGCATTTAAATTCCTAAAAACATGAACCCACTAATCATGATAGAACCATATCCAACCAATAAAACAACAACTCAGTCATCATATTCTAAAACAATTAATACAGATAACAGACCTGAAAACTAAAGGATTGATCATTCTTGAAACAAATATTCCCAATATAATAATTCAGTCAATCCATTAAAGGACCCCCCAGCTTGATGCATAGCTTTTTCAAAATTTGTGCTATAATACTACATTTTGTTGATCCAAAAATAGGAGGGAATGGTTTCTAATTACTATGACTATAACCATAAAAAAGCCAACCAAATTCCCTTGAAATGTAATGAGGCTTTGGTGAATACTCAGTTGTCAATTGGGATACTACTAGTTTCTATTTTAATTTCTTATATATATGTCTCTAAATATATTTTTGTGGAAGGGGACAAATACTAGCTTCATTGCAGCATAGGTCTAGACATTGGAACTTCCAGAAATAAGAAGCCCAAGTTGTTCGGTTAGAAGATCCAAGTTTCGAGAATTCTCTTCTGGACAGACCCCCTCCCCACTGCAGACCCCCCCCCCCTCCTATACATACCCCCCCCCCCATACATACCCCCCTGGACACACACCCCCTGGACATCTCCCCTCCCCCTTATTGGGCCATTACTAGAATAATCAATATTTTCATCTACATTTCATAAATGAGAGGATTCCTTGGTAAAATCCCACTCCTTCCAGACAGACCCCCACCCCCCTGCAGACCCCCCCCCCACACACACACACACTCCTTCCTGGACAGACCCCCCACCCCCACCTCCTCATTTTCTGAATCTTTATCCCCCTACAACCCCCCTTTCCCCCTGTAAATCCCCCCACCCATCCAATCCCCCTGTACACCCCCCCCCCCCTCCTTCCTAGATAGGCCCCCCTGCACAGCACCCCCCCCCCCTCCCTGGACACCCCCCCTCCCCGCTGGAAAACACCCCTCTCAGTTTGCACAAATTTTCTCCGGAGTCTAAATCCATTATCTGGACTCCATCCAGTGCTACATCTGAATCAAGAATTAGGCATTCATCATGGAACCATATATTCATAGGTCTATTGAATGTTGGTCTTATGGAGTCTTCAAGATAATCCAAGGTTCATTCTTATGCAAGACCATGACCCTTCCCACAAGAGAGGTCATTTAACATGAAACCAGGTTGATAATCCCCACCATAATAGTATCATTATTGTTACCTCATAGCACTCACATCATTCTACCTAGACCTCAACTAGTCCTACGCTGAACGTAATGACTAAAAATTATTTTCAATTCACACTTGATTTCTAAGATACTACCAAGTATTTTATACACCTAGCTTATCCAGAACAAAACTTACTGCATTCAATGATTGACATGAGTTCTGAATTTTAGTAACCTAGGTGTGGGATATGAATTTTTACCTAGATAGTTTTTATCCCCTCATGCATTCTGCTACTTCAAGCCATAGTATTTCTAATAAATGAAAAACTTTGTTCAATCGCACAATGGTACCTAGATCTATCATTGATGGTGTCTTAAACCACGAAGACATCTCCACACACACTCCTTTGGGATACCAAGCTCTATTATATTCACATTAAACACGTCAATTTCCAACTATATGGGTGACCCTAAACTAAATTCCCCAGTGACCTACTATCACCACCTCCTTGGAGATCATCCACATAAATAGAAACATTCTCAATGGTCAGTTCACCACCCCACACTATCATTTCAATGGACCTCCCATGTAACCACAATGTGAATTCTCATTCACCAATTCATTCCCATCAAGTCATGATTACACTAATATTTACTATAACATATTGATTCCTCTGTGAGTCAAGGACCTCCATGCCTAGACACACATTCCATCACATTTTTCCTCATTCTTGCAGCCTTCAAAATACCATAAACTGTCTCAGATTCCTATATCTAATATTGATCTTTTTTTCTATAAAATTGATCTTCCTCAACATCTTCATAAGAAGATTTTTCTTGCTCCTAATTCTATTTAATCTTTAGATCTACAATCACTTTCGGTGCCAACATAAATGGCCTTACCTCTTCCATAGATTTCTTTGTTTTACGAGAAGATCTAGTAGCCAAGGGAATCGATAAATTTTAATAACAATTACGATGCATTATTCTTTTCCCTTTACTGAATGGATAATTCCATGACTCACAAATGTCTTTCTTCCAATTAATTAAGCCAAATCCAAATGGAACGATCGCATTATGATCCTACTCATAGTCTAAAGAAAATTCGGAATCTACTTATTTATCCCTCGGATCTAGTTCTACTTAGATATTTGAACCAACCTGCTTCATTTTTCACCTAGGAATGACTATCTTCCACCCTTAAGGATCGTTATAACCCTTGACATTTTCATTCAAATATTTGAAATGGTTGTGAATATGGATTGAGTTAGGGGGCCTCACATCTCAAAAGACAACTACATTTCAGAATCACTGGTATCTGGACCATAAAATGTATGAGGATTCAGTTCTACCACATTTTTTCCAAAAAAACTATAATATTACAAGAGACACGAACCTATAATGTTGAAATATGAACTGAATCTAATGGAATCAGACTATAGTAATTCAAAATTCTGAAAGTAGTGATTAGAACAACACCATAATCAAGCTCCTTCCCTTTGCACCCATTTATAGAAGTATTGAATTGGGAATAGGTGGATATAGCAGTGTAAGATCTTGGCTCTGCCTCTCCCATGACTTTCATATCCCACTTGGATCTTTCTAATTCTTTCCTCAAACTAACAAAGATATATGTGACCCTTAGTTCTAGTTGTCATGACCTCACCCCCTTCCAGTGAGAATCATTTATTACGTTGCCTTTGATTTATGAGTTACCTATTAAGAGGCCTACATGATGTTAAAATTTCTCCCGATGATGGTAGTTGGATAGATCATGACCCATGTGTCTACATGATGAATAGATGTCATCCCAAGATTCATAGCAAACCTCCTTCTTACAAAAAATCTCCCCTTCAATATCAATGTAGATTAAATCCATTGGTACCTTTGATACATCGAGCTCAAAACATATTTTAGGAGAAAAAAGGTGGAAGAAAGTTATGGTGTGATTATTAGTACATAAGAAGTGGTCCAACATATTACCAATAAATTTAAGAATCACCAAATTCTGAAATGGGGGATGTACGATAGGGACGGAAATCCAAATCACTATGGAGGGAAGATTCTATTTTAGGTGGAACTTGAAAAACCAATAGAAAATAGAGAAGTTTAAGCTAGTGAAAGCATGTGGATCATTCAATCAGGCAGAGATAAGGGAATGTTTAGTTGAAAAATGAATCAAAATTTTCTACAAATCCATAATCCCTATAATCACCCATTTAAGAAAACCACATGAATCAAAAATAAACCTATCAAAGGTTTCTATCATGGGGAGACTCTTTCCACCAAAGTGATCCACTAATGTGAGATTCAATAGTGAAGAAGCATTTAAAAATTATACGGGAGAAACTACAATCTCAATAATTTCATCATCTCATGATATAATTTTAGGGATAATTTCAATTTTGGGATGTTGGGCAAAAGGTTAGGGTTGATGAAGGGGGATAATGGTCAGAACTATGAATCCAGAGTAGTCGGGATGAATCTTACCCCCCACCCCAAGAGAGGGGGGACCAGAGGGGCATCCATGCATCTTATAACATTATCGAAGGAAGCCACATGATCGAAATAGGTCTATCCTTAGAAGTAGACACACATAAGAGTTCAGTCAAAATAATTTCATCAAAAACTCATATTAGTGCTTACTCCCCAATAAGCCTAACATCTCAACCATTCTAAGTCTAAACACACAACCACCCATCAACTAGAATCTTCTCAAACCCTGAGTGTATACTTGTACTCTATCCATCCAAGATCAAACCATTTAGGATCATAATCATCTACCTCATCAGGATTCATACCCAAAAATATCCAGGCCAAGTATCCTACCAATCCTTCCCTTTGAAATCCAAACCTCAATTCCGAAGCGCCTAAAGTGCTTTTCATCATGGAAGCCTAAAGAATCCCCATTCCTATACCACATACTCAATAGTACCTATAATTCACCAATATCATAATTTAAATCATCTACCCATGATTTTGTCTCTAAAGGAACTAACAATCCCAGTCTAACGCCTCAATTAGGTTACTATCATATACCATATCTCATCTCAAGCATAGTACCCGAATAACCAATATCTTGAGTCATATATCAATGGAATTAGGCCCTCCCAACTAGCTCAGTAACCACATCTCACATAGGTCAAAGATCATAGGGAAACATCTATTTTTTCCCATTTGAAATATCTTAATGCAACTAATGTTCTAACACCCACTCTAAATTTCTCAAATATACGCATATCAGGCATTACATGAAAATCACCATCCTAATAGGGAACTGATCCTAAACTAAGGTTCTATTGTCATCCCCATCCTCATCTCATCCCAATTTTCAATATCATCTAAGATATCTCAATCAATCTTGAAACTATAGGCTTCTTCCCTGAACCTACGATTAGTGAATTATTTTCAGGTTCCCAAGCATCAGGGCCACCCAAGAAGTGTTTGAGTACAAGAAAGTAGAGAACCACTAATGTGGTACTATGCATAACCAGAAAATATAGTTTATGGGTAGATGATATGCTCATTTGAATAAATAAATAAATTGTGGAAGCATAAATAAATACCCATCATTGATCCTTGGGCTACAACGTGACACTCAGTATTGGTTATACCTACTTTGGTTAGTGTTAGAGTTTTTTTTAGAATGTCATGTGATCATTACCACTAGTACGGATCCCAATATAAATGTATTATAAGGTGAAATCAAAGATTCCTTGGAGGTAATTCTAGTAAATATAATTTTATCAAGCCCATTCCTAATTCCAATGAGTGTGTTCTAGGAAATCTTGTAGTATCGATCATATAATAAATTCCTAGGGGAATAATCCTAGGAAATCTAGTAGTATAATCAATAGAATTGATTCCTTGGGGGATGACCCTAGGTAATCATATTGACCCAAATATGGAATCCCAATATACTGGGAATTCTATATAAACCAAAATATTGAATATAAGGGGATTTCCCAAGGCATTCATATTGTATCAGGATCAACAGCCAGATCCTAGGAGCACATCCCAGGCATCCTATTTTGACCATACAGCTGAATCCTAGGTAACCTCTTGGGTATTACACTTAAAGCCTTGAGGGTAGTGTGTCCCTCCCATAATATCTCATATAACACATTATATACAAGTTGTCAATCTTCTCCAACTCATATCAAAAAACAAGGGTTTTCCTCTCAACCGCATGACCTATCATCATCGTTAATGCCATATCTTGCTCACACACAATTGATTTGGGTTCCAAAGTGACACCTAAAATCATCTATAATCATTATTGCATGCACCCTCACAAGGGTCAAAATCACTGAGGCATCCTCATGGGTTCCCTAGGTTACATTATAGCATGAACACCCTATGTAGATTCCTTTATCAAATTCACATCTATCATGTCAACACCCACCACTGGGAATCATGTCCCTAGAAACAGTCATAAACATCTCATGACCTCACTATACTCATAAGAAAAGCCTCACTTGAATAGGTATAAAGAGATGAAAACCTTCCCATATCACTTTCCAAGTCACACTATATCGGTCCGCTCACCAAACTTTTCATAAATTTAGCTAAATTATACCCACCAAGGTATCTAAACCTCATTAGGAGAGGAACACCTTCCCACACTCATCTCTACTAGCATGCAGGTTTTAAGGCATATTAAGGATCTTTCATAGACTACTAGGTATAATAACTATATCTCATCACATCCCTCCATTTGAAGGCCACCAAGGAACCTACACTAAGGTCCACTACACTTATATAATTCAATTTATTTTATATACACCCCATATGGGGTTCATGTTTCTCAAGGAATACAATTATACTTATACTCTTATACATCTTCGGTCGAGATATATATCCAGTTCACAATGGTACATCATGGACCTTGGCACTTTCCACATTTAATTCAAATGAATTCTATTATAATTAAACTAATAATTAATTTATAAAGGTTAATCTCTTGAGGTGGTTAAACTGAACACATCACATTTCACATAAATCATGTATAAACCAAAGGGTTATACCCAATAAACCATTAACCTTAATTAAAGTTATTTCCTTTAAATAATCTTGACCACCTTCTAAGCTTGTATAAGATCTAGCATCAACTTAGGCTCCTAACCTAGCCCCAAAATTACAAGTAATCAATTATAACATTTTATAATTAATTATCTTATCCAATTAAATTAATTATATTGATTATAATTAATTTCATAATTTAAAACAAAAATACATAAATGCTTAATCAATCACTAGGCTACCTCAATGCATCGAAACCATGAACAAACACACATGGTCCATGGAATACACCCGATACTGTCATGGGAAAATCCAAAAAAAAATGATATCTATTTAATAGGTGATTTTAGTAAATTTAACTGAAAACCATTAATAAAATCATCAGTTGACGTACCTTTTATGAAACAACATGAAATAAAAAACAGAATTTATCTCAAGACATCCTCTATCTACACCAAGAAAAATCCCCATCATGTGGGACAATTTTCACCATCCTTTGGTGGAAATTTCCAATAAACCCCAGCATAAATCTTCTAAAATTATATACTATGTATGGAAACCAAAACAAAAGGAAAGGGATGGAATAACTCACTCGAAATAATCGTCAAATAATACCAAAAATCGATCCCTCTCAAGGTGGATCAAAGGAGGGACAAAGTGAGGTAGAACCATCAAGAATTGGCCTTCTCCTAAAATCCAAAACCCTTTAAACCCAAATCACCCTGATTTCAAATAAATGGGACTACCCCCATGTAAAAAATAAAATTTGGCTCCATTCATGTCATGAACAGGGGGTTCATGGAATGATTTCCCTTTCACCTGAGTAGCTGTTGTGAAGGAGTAACCGGGGAAATATTCACAGAAAGTGTAGGGGATGGATCGCACAGATCCCACTCATGGAAGGTCTCAGTTCGTCCAATTCACTAATTAGAGGAGGAATGTGTAAAGAATGGGGTGGAGGAGGATAGGAGCATGCGATGAAGGGTATGAGAGGGATCGTGCGAGGGAGGGGTGAACTGAGTGGAGAATCCAGCAAGGATCGGCCAAAGGAGAATTGACCGGTTGGCAAAAAGGGAGAAAGGTTTCATGGGTGGGAGATGATGAGTCCCAATGAGGGAGAGCTGTGGGTGGGAGATGAGACGTGATAGAGTTAAAATAATTGAGGAACTATTACCACGAGAGTTGGTTTAGCCGTAGGTTTAGCTATTCTAATGCCATGGTTTCAAAATAATTGTGGCTATATTTTAATCTATAGCCAAGAACCAATTAAACCATGGCTATAGGTCTGTGTCTATAGATCATTTTTCTATTAGTGTATTTATTTCCCTCTAAAAAAATACTACGGCTTATTAAAGAATCCAAAGACCAAATAATACTCGCGGCGGTGAAAAGGTCGTTGTCACCGTATACGTTAAAAGAAACATTATTTTTTTGTCATTTACTAAAACGCCTCATAGAAAAATATTCCCTTTGAATGAAATAAAATTTTAAAGGTGTTTATACAGCGTATAAAATAAATTCATGTATAAAACAAAATATACCTCAATGAAAGGAGATTGAGATGAAGTCCCTTACCTCGTGTCCAATTTGACCCGTTCGTTCTTTAATCTCCTGAATAATAAACTAAAGTTAATTTATACTTTATTAAGATACTTTTTCAAGTTTATTATTCCTTTTATATCACTTATTATCATATTTTAAACATTATGTAATCATTTAAGTTAATAATGGTCATTTTTTCGATATTTGGTACTTGAGTCAAAAATGAACTTCTTGTAATTACAAGTTGTTCATGTGGTCAAATATCAATCATCTCCATAATTATATTCATGATATAGATATCATATATATCATATATATCTAGTATATGTATTTATTTATAATAGTACATAACATTTGGAGATAAGAAATAAAATGCACTGTTCATGGAGACGGTAAGTCGTACGTACGGATGAACGCTACTTTCATTTCTATTTCTTATTTTAATGGAATTAAAGCATAATGATACATAGGTATATTATAATTCCAATATAATATCATATATAATATCATTAACTTCATCTTTTATACGTCCCACATACATCATTAACGAGTCATATCACTTTGAGGGGGTGGTAGTCCGCACTTCCTCAAATGAAATTATCGCGTTTACCCATAATAGAAACCATAAAGGTGTGTTATAAAAGTAAAATATAGAAGCATAAAGAAAAAATAAATATAATATGTATCATATATAAATACAGTTCCATTATAATGTCCACCATGATAGGCGGTAGGATATAATTGAACAATCATCATTTCGTGAGGTGTTAGTTTGTCATCCATAGAAACAATATGTTCTTTACCCATTAGATGGAGGTGTGTGTAAGTGTAGTTTGAATACTTCTCATAACAACATCCTAGTATATTGAGGATACTAGTGTTATTATAAAATAAAGGAATAAAAAGAGTTTAGGGGGTTGGAGAAGTAAAATAAAACAAAAGAACTTAAGAGAAGATGTTACCTTTAAATCGGGTAACTCCCTTTGGTTTGAACCAAAAGGGTTTGTTGAAGTGACTTCTGTCTAAGTTAAGGATTATAGGAGGAGTGAAAATGAGCCTTATCCCAGTTGGTGAGGACTTCTTAAGTGCATCCAGGAGACCTGGGATCAAATCCAGGTGGAGGCTAATTTCTAAGGGTACTGTTGCAAGTACTGTAGCAGTACTATAGTAGGTACTGTAGCAGTATTGTAGTAGGTACTATAACAGTACTGCAGTAGGTATTGTAGCAGTATTGTAGTAGGGACTACAGTAGGAATTATGCAGTATTGTTGCAGGTACTATAGAAGAAACTAAAGCAGGCACTGTTTGGCACTATAGCAGCTGGGAATATTCCCCCGTTTGGGCCTTCAGGCCACCGATTTGGTCCCCGAGTCTAAGGCATTTGGGACACCCAGTCCTTTGAGTCAGTAAGACCTTCGAGACACCTCAAGGCCTTCGGGACACATTAAGTGCAGATGCAAACCAGACAACCTACAAGAAACAAGCTTCAGAAGGAGAATGATCAAGGATCTTTCACCATAGCAGAAGCTAAACGGATTTCAAGAATGAGAGGGTATGGCACCTTCCACTGGGAAAAGCCTGTGCATGCATGGGAAAGCCTAGCGGAATAGCCATGCAAAGGTGGAGAGCTGATTTCATGATGAAGATGCTGGGGAGGATTAGTTCCAAGTAGTTAGTCTGGGTTGTATGTAATGTTTGAATCCTACAGTCAATGAATTCCTCTAATGCCTACGGGTTATATAATACTTATGCCTACGGGCCTTATAAGGGTTCCACCTCACCCCTTGAAAGGTGGATTATCAAAAATCAATAAAAAATTAAGGTCTTTAGGACATTGGAGGTAAGGCTTATAGGAGGAGGAGAGGGATGTAGGGAGCTTAATTGGGAAGAGGTTGGATAAGCCAAGGGTCTTGAGAGGTGTGAGGAATGGGTTAGAGGTGAGGGATTTTTATAAGGGGGGAGGGGCTCTTTAGGATAGTGTGAAAATATTATTTTATTAAATAATGATTTTCGGTTTCTAAATGTCCAAAACTTATTAAAGTCTAAGATAAGATGACTAATGGTCGAAATAAAATCATCCAATAAGAGTTGGATAGGTTTTGGATATTATTTTAATCTTTATAATCTTATTTATTTAAATCATTTATTAATGAGGTAAACACTACATCATTATTGTGTCATAAATAATTTAATTTATTTAATGGTTAAAAATTATAAAAAAATACCATGATCTAGGAAATATATTTTTCCTTCCAAAGAATATTTATAGTCAAAAATATAAATTATATAACCTTATGTAAAAATTAATTTACTAAAAGATATTTGTTTATGTCATTTTTGTTTTTACTTTAAGTTAATTAAAATAAAGTGTCATTATCACTCACAAGTGGCCCCATGGGGTCCCAAAATCGACCCAAGGATGCTCATGGTTGTAATTTTATCAACCAATAGGATTAGGACACATGTTAGGGTAATTTTATATTATTATAGTAATATTTTTTACTCTTATTTACCAAATTTACCCTTTAACCATGGTAAATAAAATATTTGCTGAAGTAAATATTCATAATGTCAAAAAATAAAAGTTACCTATTTACACAATTTGGACCTTCGGATTCCAAATATGGAATAAATTTTTCCAAATTCAAAACACTGAAGTGGCAGAAATTAATTTAAAATAATTCCCGGTGTCAAAACAAAAGGCGTGTTTTTAAGAAATAATAACTATTAAAAGATTGACACTTATTTATGTCCAATTTCAAATTGAAATTAATTAAAATAACCAAAATTGGATTAAATGGTAAAAATATAATCTAATTACACTTTAAAACCAATTAAAAAATAATCTAACCATATAAATAAATTAGATTAAAAGGCAATTTTGAATTAGAATACAGTATTTTTCATTATTCATCAAAAATTGAATTTTATCAGAAAAATACAAAAAATTTACCCAAATTGAATTTTGATGTCCTGATTCTAAAGAATAATTTTATTTCATAAAATATAAAAAGTGACCAAAACTATATTTAAATATGGTTCTCCATTAAAAGGCAGTAAATCAGCCTTTTAATGAATATTAGAGTATTTATGCTTAAAATTAGATTAATTCACATTTTAAGCCTCTAAATTTTATTGGATAAATGTAAAAACATTTAACAAAAATGTATAATCATATTATAGTTAGTTATATTCATTCCCTCTAATACAACAACTAGGCGTTAACTACCATTTAAAATAATAATAATATTATATTATTATTGTACAGTGTAAGATTTTAAAGAAACCTATTGTTGCGTATCAGGTATGTCATCAAACATAGAAACCCCTTTAAGGTAAAATTAATATTTAATTCACAAAATATTAATTAAAAAGAAAATGTATTATTTCTTTATTTACCTGGGATGTTGCAAGTAATTCATTACTTGAGATTACAAAGTTCGGTGATTTATGAATCTTGGTTGACAACAAAATCCAAAGGTGGAGAATGTTTGGAGAAAGTTTTCTAGAGAAGATGTTGTATTTTTTTTGTTGAAGCAGATAAATCAATTCACTTTGTAAAAGTTCTTGTAAACTATGATTATACTTAGCTGATTTTTATTTTAAAAATATCATAAGTTTTAAGAACTTGTTATGCAATCCTTATGAAGGATAGGAGGATTAAAGAAGTGTTTTTTGAAAAGGAAAGAAAGTGACGTGCAAGTAGGAAGTGGCACGCAAGTACAAGTGGTGTGCAAGTGTATGTTGTGAACAAGTCATATTTCAAAATCATCACCACAAAATATGATAAAGGAAAGAAAGTTCCCCGAAAGTTAAAGAGTGATGCGCAAGTAGGAAGTGGCGTGCAAGTGTATGTGGTGCGCAAGTCATGGAGTAGTGCGCAAGATGAGTTTTATGCCTCATGCACAGGGTCACCAAAATACCTATAAATAGACGAATACCCTCCTCATTTTAGATATGCTCAACACTAATGAGAAAATTTGATCTCTTCTCATGCAAGTAGTAGAAATTGGTACACAAGATGAAGTGTCATGCACGTTGTGTCTTATACACAAGAGTGGCGTGCAAGAAGAAGTGGTGCTCAAGTTGTAAGTTGCGCACAAACAGGGAGTTTTGTGCAAGAAGTGTGTTGTGTATAATCCAAAAGTGACTGCAAATTTTGAGTTGCGCACAATAGTGACGTGTAAGTAGTTAGTGGTGCATAAGTAGGGAGGCGTGCAAGTAGGGAGGAGAGCAAGCAGGGAGGCATGCAAGCATGGAGTGATATGTAAGTTGTTTACACCAGGAGGTTCTTACCAACTTCTGGGTAGGAAAGTGAAGAATAGTTTTGAGAGATTTTATTTGTGAAATCTCATCAAGAATCACATAAACATTGCATTAACCAATTTTTTCTAAGAGGGAGCACACATGCTATTGAATTGTTTTCAAAGTGATACACGATTGTAAGGGCATATCATACTCATTTTATTCCACATCAAAGGATTGTTTTCTAGTGGATTGTGTGGTACTGGATTGTTTACGTACTATACCAAGGGCATATCTACTCTTGTTGAGTATTGAACCTTGTAAATCTTGTGTTCTTGTGGTTGTGTGCGTTCAACAGGGAAGGAACTCTTTAACGGGAGGGGGAGGTTGTTTCAAAAAGAAGGAAACATAAAAAGAAAAAGGATTTCACTGATTCATCCCATATCCCTCTCAGTGATACTTGGATCCTAACTAGGAACTTCAGAGTATATATAAAAAACAATATTTGGTTTTTGTACGTGGATTCCATTTCAAAATTCATGGTTTTTTTCCACTTGACAACATCTGTGCCACTTAATACTTCCTTGTAGGTTAAAGAATCATTATTATCAACTAATAATGAGTCACCATCCTTGGTGACTAAAAAATATTAATGTTCAAGTTCTCTAACCTCTCTTTTACTCCTACGTGGTACTTGTTTCTCTGAAATAGATTCTTCTTCTACAGGGCTTTATGGAGTCTTTTCCTTTTCCAACTCTTGTGTACCTTGATCCTAAACTTTATCAAAGTTTATCTCACTCCCACTATCTATTTTAGAGATATTCTCCCTTTCAAGAAATATAGAGTGTCTTTCCATTATTACCTTTTTTAGGGGTCATATAGGTAATATCCCCTTGTTTCTTTGGGGTATCCTATAAAAGTAGACTTTGTGCCTTAGGGTGCAATTTTTTTATTCGAAGAGGCCTTAACAAACATTTCACAACATCACGCATATAAGTACAACGACATGGGTTTCTTTCTATTTCATAAATGGTATGGTATACCATCCTCCGCTTTAGTTGGCACGTAGTTTAGTATTTTTGTTGTTGTTTGTAACGCATATCCCCAAAAAGATAATGAAAGACTCACATGACTCATCATTGATCTCTCTGTGTCCAACAAGGTGTTATTCCTCCTTTCACTTACACTATTCCACTGAGTTGTATAAGAATGAGTGAGTTTAGATAGGATCCAAAACCCCAGTAAGTGATCAATAAAGTCTTGATTAAGATATTCTCCATCACGGTCTGAGTAGAGTTTCTTAATCTTCTTACCAAGCTGGTTCTCAACTTCATTCTTTTATTCCTTGAATTATCAAAAGAATCTAACTTGTACCACATTAATAGACATATCTATATCTACTAAAATCATGAGTAAAAGTTATGAAGTATGAGTACCCACCCCTTTCCTCAATTAGAAATGATCCACACACATTTGTATGAACTAATTTAAGAATATATTTGGCCCTTTCACCGTTTCCACAAACTTAGGCTTTACTCATTTTACCTTGTAAACATACGTGACATTAACCAAGTGGTTTTAGTTCAAAATAATATAAATATACATCTTGGTATAATTTAGACAAGAGATTTTTTTTACATGACCTAGTAGGTGATGCCATAGTTGGGTGTTGTATGATCCATGTGAATCAGTTTCGTTATCGATTGTCATTAATTAGTTTGTGTAATCCAACACATAAAGTCCATTATTTAAATGCGTCTTACCATAACAAATGTTATCTTTATAAAAGAAGAAAAATTCATTTTCAAACTGAAAAATAAGTCCATCTATATCAAGTCTAGATGCATATATAATTTTCTTTGTAATTAAAGGTACATAATAAAAACTCTTTAAAACCAAGATCATTCCAGTTGGAAACATGAGGTGGTAGTCCCTAATAGCTATAGCAGAAAATTTAGCTATGTTAGCATCTCGTAGATCTACCTCCCCTCATTCAATATTTCTCAATCTACTTAGTTTATGTATTTTAATACATATGTGAGAACCACAAGCTATATATCATACCCAATTTTTAGAAACAGATAAATTGAAATCGATAAAAAAATGCACCTAAAGTTTTCCTTTGCTTCTTTGGATGGGTGTAGTTTTTATTCTAGTGGCCCTTCTTGCCACATGTGAAATAGACGGAATCATGTTCCCTTGATTTCCCCTTAATCTTCCTCTTCTTAGAAGGGTATAAAGAATATTTAGTATTAAATCTCTCCATTTTCCCTTTATATTTGTTCACCATAAGGACGGAAGGTTTTTCATGCTTCGTATCCTTATCTACTTATAGAAGAAGAGTAAGAAGATCTAGCAGAGACTTCCCAATGTTGTTCATATTAAAATTCAAAACAAAGATGGAGAAGTTCTTAGGGAGTGATGCCAAAATGATATCGGTGTCTAGTTCTTCTGGGATTTTAAACCCTAGAACCTCTAGGAGCTCAATGTATCCAATGAACTTGACTACATGAGCCCCAGTTAGGGCACCCTCTCCAATATTTCTTTGAAAGAGCACCTTGGATATATCAAATTGTTCTTATCTAGCTCTCTCCTAGTAAATACCACAGAGGTTCTCTAACATGCTATATGCATCCATGTTTTCATGAAACTTTATGAGTTTACTATACATAGACAAAAGAATATGTTGGTTGAAGTAGGATACTCAAGAGGGGGTGAATTGAGTTCCTATAAAAAAATTTGTTAAAAAAATTATTTAAAAAATTCCCCCAATTTAAAACTTAATAGGACAGTTAATCAAAGTAGTGGATTTATAATAGTCTGACTATTCAACTAATTTCTCTGAAGATTGATTATTTCTCAGTTTTAACAATATGAGATATTGATACAACTTTTGAAACTAATCTAATAAGCCAAAATAGTTATAAACACTAGCCAACACTAAATATCAAACTGAAATTCAGTTTTCTGAAATACAGGTAAAAATAGAGAAAACTAAATTTGAAAACATAACAAATATAAAACAAGAGATTCAGTCTTAAGCCAAGACTTAGTCCTATACACTTGGTGATCACCTACCACCAAGCAGTCTATATTTATAAAGGTTTTGATCCAAACCCTGGATCGGGGTTTACACAACAGTTTACAACTATCCAGGCCACCTGACTTCTACCACAGTTCTACGTGGTAACAAAATACAACCAGGTCACACAGCACCTCTACCATAGTTCTACATGGGATAAAAAAGTATAAAAAGATATTTGTGTGAGGATATCTAGTATCCTCTAATTCATTGTAGGAGACAGTGTGTTTTATAGAAAAATGCACACTGCTCGAAAATGTAATAAAAATACACACAACAGAGCAATAAATATTAGATGGGGTTTAGAAGGCTCTGTGTGTTATACAGTTTAGTTCTGGATTCTTTGATATATCATAGTTGAAGCTAGATTCCTCTTCTAGAAGTAGACACTAAAACATAGTGTTGTAGATCACTGTGTTCTATCTTCTAGGAAGATGATATATTCTTCTTCTAAGGTTCAGTTGAATGTTGTAGAGATTTTGAAACTTTAGTGGTCAGCAGTTCTATTGTTCACAGCAAGCAAGAATCAATAGTTAACTCCTGTTTTCTTTCTTTCTGTATGTTGCTCATGTGGGTCTACTATTGTGTCTATGTGTATCTTTTCATATCTCCTTTATTCACTCTTTTCAAATCGAGTTCTTTTCTTGTATATTCTTGCAACCCGACAATGTACATTTTTTGAGGTAGGTGTTGTACCTTGTACTTATGACATCCCCATTAAAGATGTCTGCAAAAATTAGTAAATTAATTAGTCACATTAAAACACTCAAAATGTGACTGTTATAAATAATATTAAATAAAAGAAAATTTAAATAGTCTATCGGTGACTCCTTTGTTGGTGAGTAATGTGTCGGTGACTCATTCCATCGATGAGTCCTTTTATTGGTATCGGTGTCTCATTTTATCGGTGTCTCCTTCTATCAGTTTGTCTGTGTTTCGGTGAGTCCTTGCATCGATAGCACCATGTTTTGGTAGCACTATGTATTGGTAGCACCATGCATCGGTAGAACCATGTGTTGGTAGCACCATGTGTTGGTAGGTCCGACTTATTCTATCAGCATCAGTGACTCAATTGTCTTTCGGTGTCAGCTTCTCATACTTAGGAAATATTTTTGTTTGGAATTTCTTACAACATAAATATTATCAGAATGTGTTAAACTTATATGTGATCATGGATAATCATAATTACACATATTGAAACTTAAATAAACATTATTTAAATGATTATACATGATTAATAAGATTTGACATGATTTGTGATTATTAAACCAGAGAGTGTGTCCAACAATATCCTATAGTCCAACAATTTCCCCTTTTTTATGATCATAAATCATGAAATTATAAATTAAAATCATTTTATGTGTAATATAATCATTTTACTTGTCATATCTCATTACTGATGAATTTTCTCAATATATAGATAAGGTTCAGATGTAAAATAAATAGTAATGGTGTCAAAGGAAACAAAAAAAATAATGGTATCAAAGACTAGTGTCTTTTCTTCCCATGTGTAATTAGAGGTAAGAAAAAAATAAAATATGTAAGAGTGGTATCAAAGGTAAAATAATTAAGGATAATGCTAAAATATTCTCCCCCTTTTGGGATTATCAAAAAGCACAAGGGTATCAAAGGATAAAATCAATAATGAAATGGAATCAAATGAATGATCAAGAAGGAAACTGGTATCAAAGTAATGAGATGTATGAGAGAATAATAGATATAACACAAATAGATGAAAGGAAATAGCACTGAATTTCATTAAATAGTGAAGTACAATGTATTAAAAAGTTTCATAGAAAAGACAATCAAAATTACAATACATTAGCCCTATCAAAAAATAGTCCTCACTACTTATTAGGGTCAAGAGGGGCTTTCCCTTTCTATGAGGTATCAATCGAAGGTCCATTAGGTGATGGAGGCGGAGAGGTAGGAGGGTCTGAATAAATCTTCAGAGGAGGTAGTATTACTCCTTATGGAACATTAGGTGAAAGGCTGGGTTTTTGTTGGGACAAAATAGGAGGTTGAGGTTGTTCTGTGATAACTGGAAAAATCTAATTAAAATCCTGGGCAACTATCATCTGAGGTGGAGGCACTGATATAGTAGGTCCAATATGTGCAGTAGCAGGCACCACAATTTCTTTACTCTACACATGAAGGTATGGCTTCAACTACTTGATAAAATCCTCAATGATTTCACCATCATACTTCATATCTTTCTCAAAATCATATTTATTCTCCATGAACTTGTCAAGAAGAGGTGTAAAGTCCTTCCATTTTTGAACTTGATCCTTAAAATATTTTTTCACCAGAGGCAGTGTCATGTTCTCTATAAAATATTTAAAAATTATTGTTAACAAATTATTGGTAATAATATTCTTGAAATAATAATACACCTTCTCTGTAATCTGAGCATTGGCAGTCTCTGCACTCTTAGAATGGAGCCTGACAATATCATGAACATTGTCACTATTTTGCTCAATATTTGCAAGGTTGTTCAATCCAGAAGCACCAAACAGAGCTTGAAGCTCCTCCTTAACAACACTTTTAACTACCTCAATGTCCAAGGCCTGAGATGTCTGACTAGAGGTAAAAGGATCAGTAGGATTTGAGGTATGAGTCTTCAAAGGTTTTAGAACTGTCTCCAGAAAACCTTTATACTCAGAGGTCAGATGATTTATTGCATAAATAATCCCACTAATTTATTTTCTCATCTTGGTGGTGTTTTCAACAATTGTTTGAGCCGTTGTGATTAAGTTTAGTTGAATATTGACTATAACCTTTTCTAAAACTTTAATTGCATCAGGCTCACTTACACCAACTATCTGAACTGGAGTAGGAGCAGCTTGTACAGACTGCTTTAACTCTTCAATTGAATATTTAAGAGTGTAATTCATTACTCAGCTGAGTGTTTTCTATTCTAGCTTGTTGGATCTCATGGACCATCTGAGAATGAACTGATACTCTCACAACTGAACAGATTTCATCCTTTAACTTCTCATAATCTTCTTTAGTGATAGAGTCGCTAGGAAGGGTCTCAGTCACTGATTATTTAGCAACAATTACAAACACCTCATCATATGAGTCTTCATAGTCCAAACCAAGTGCTACATATTTAGGATTCCTTGCCCATTCATACATAACATCATCATCCAAAGGGGCGAGAATGTCAAGTTTCACTCTTCCAGCTTGATGCTCCCCCTCAGCTTGAGCTCTTCTATCGTGAAGCTCCCCCTCAATATGTGCTCTCCTCACTGGTTACTCACACTCAACATTAGGTCTCCTTCTTCCATACACTAACTGAGGTACAGGGATCATTTTAGATTCCACTTCTCTTTGAGTTTCAACTACGCTTCTTTCTTCAATAGCGGCTATAGAAGGTTCTACAACAACATTCTGAACCAAAGCATCAACCATCTCTACCTTGATCATCATCATGATGGTCACCATCACTTTTAGTGGATTCACCACTATCTTCATCATCATCATCATGTCCAAAGGCATGCTCTTCACTTCCATTTCTATCAGCATTTTCTTCACCATTTCTTTCACTGCCTAAACCAAAACCACTTTCATTGCCACTGTTACTTTCATCACTTCTAGCTTCTTCTTCTCTATCATCGAGTGGCGCGCAAGATGATTTGTATGCCTCATGCACAGGGTCACCAAAATGCATATAAATAGACAAATGCCCTCCTCATTTTAGATATGCTCAACACTAAAGAGAAAATTTGAGCTCTGCTCACACAAGTAGTAGAAAGTGGTGCACAATATGAAGAGTCGTGCAAGTTGTGTGTTATGCACAAGAGTGGCGCACAAGCAGAAGTGGTGCACAAGTTGTAAGTTGCGCACAAGCAGGGAGTTTTGTGCAAGAAGTGTGTTGTGTATAATCCAAAAGTGACTGCAAATTGTGAGTTTTGCACAATAGTGGTGCGTAAGTAGTTAATGGTGCGCAAATAGGGAGGCATGCAAGTAGGGAGGTGAGCAAGCAAGGAGGCACGCAAGCATGGAGTGACGCGCAAGTTGTTTACACCAGGAGGTTCTTACCAGCTTCTGGGTAGGAAAGTGAAGAATTTTTTTGAGAGATTTGATTTGTGAAAGCTCATCGAGAAGCACATAAACATTGCATTAACCTATTTGTTCTAAGAGGGAGAACACACACTATTGGATTTTTTTCAAAGTGATACTTGAGTGTAAGGGCATATCATAATCATTGTATTCAACATCAAAGGATTGTTTTCTAATGGATTTTGTGGTACTGGATTATTTCCGTACCATACAAAGGACGTATCTACTCTTATTGAGTATTGAACCTTTTAAATCTTTTGTTCATGTGGTTGTGTGCGTTTAGCGGGGAAGGAACTCTTTAACAGGAGGGGAGGTTGTTTCAAAAATAAGGAAACATAAAAAGAAAAAGGATTTCACTGATTCAGCCCATCTCCCTCTCAGTGATACTTGGATCCTGGATGGAAACTTTAGAGGATATATCAAAATCAAAATTTGGTTTTTGTACATGGATTCCATTTCAAAATTCATGGATTTTTTCCACTTGACAAAATCTGTGCCACTTAATACTTACTTGTAGGTTAAAGGATCATTATTATCAAATAATAATGATCCTCCATCCTTGGTGACTAAAAAATATTAATGTTCTATTTCTCTAACCTCTCTTGTACTCCTACGTGGTACTTGTTTCTCTGAAATAGTTTCTTCTTCCACAGGGCTTTATGGAGTCTTTTCCTGTGCTAAATCTTGTATACCTTGATCCTAAACTTTATCAAAGTTTATATCTCTCCCACTAACTATTTTAGAGATGTTCTCCCTTTCAAGAAATATAGAGTTTCTTTCCATTATTACCTTTTTTTAGGGGTCATATAGGTAATATCCCCTTGTTTCTTTGGGGTATCCTATAAAAGTACACTTTGTGCCTTAGAGTGAAATTTTGTTATTAGAAAGGGTCTTAACAAACATTTCACAACATCACACATATAAGTACGATGACATGGGTTTCTTTCTATTTCATAAATGGTATGGTATACCATCCGCCGCTTTAGTTGGCACTTAGTTTAGTATTTGTGTTGTTGTTTGTAACGCATATCCCCAAAAAGATAATGGAAGACTCACATGACTCATCGTTGATCTCTCTATGTCCAACAAGGTGTTATTCCTCCTTTCACTTACACTATTCCACTGAGGTGTATAAGAATGAGTGAGTTGAGATAGGATCCAAAACCCCAGTAAGTGATCAATAAAGTCTTGATTAAGATATTCACCATCACGGTCTGAGTAGAGTTTCTTAATCTTCTTACCAAGTTGGTTCTCAACTTCATTCTTGTATTCCTTGAATTTATCAAAAGAATCTAACTTATACCTCATTAAGTAAACATATCCATATCTAATAAAATCATGAGTAAAAGTTATGAGGTATGAGTACCCACCCCTTACCTCAATTGGAAATGATCCACACATATTTGTATGAACTAATTTAAGAATCTCTTTGGCCCTTTCTCCTTTTCCAAAAATTGAGGCTTTACTCATTTTACCTTGTAAACATACATGACATTGGCCAAGTGGTTTTAGTTCAAAAGAATATAAATATCCATCTTGGTATAATTTAGACAAGAGGTTTTTTTTACATGACCTAGTAGGTGATGCCATAGTTGGGTGTGGTATGATCCATGTGAATTAGTTTCATTATCGATTTTCATTACTTGGTTTGTGTAATACAACACATAAAGTCCATTATTTAAATGTGTCTTACCATAACAAATGTTATCTTTATAAAAGAAGAAACATTCATTTTCGAACTGAAAAATAAGTCCTATATCAAGTCTAGATGCATATATAATTTTCTTGGTAATTGAAGGTACATAATTACAACTCTTTAAAACCGAGATTATTTCAGTTAGAAACATGAGGTGGTAGTCCCTAATAGCCATAGCAGCAAGTTTAGCTATGTTAGAAACTCGTAGATCTACCTCCCCTCATTCAATATTTCTGAATCTACTTGGTTTCTATATTTGAATACATATGTGATCACCACAAGCTATATCTCGTACCCAATTTTTATAAATAGATAAATTGAAATCGATAACAAACGCACCTAAAGTTTCCATTTGCTTCTTTGGCTGGGTGTATTTTTTCTTCCAGTGGCCCTTCTTGCCACATGTGAAACAAACGGCATCATGTTCCCTTGATTTCCCCTTAATCTTCCTCTTCTTGGAAGGGTGTAAAGAATATTTAGGATTAAATCTCCATGTTTTCCCTTTATGTTTGTTCACCATAAGGATGAAAGGTTTTCATGCTTTGTATCCTTATCTACTTATAGAAGAAGAGTAAAAAGATTTAGCAGAGACTTCTCAATGTTGTTCATATTAAAATTCACAACAAAGACAGAGAAGTTCTTAGGGAGTGATGCCAGAATGATATCGGTGTCTAGTTATTTTGGGATTTTAAACCCTAAAACCTCTATGAGCTCAATGTAGCCAATGAACTTGACTACATGAGCCCCGTTTAGGGCACCCTCTCCAATATTTCTTTGAAAGAGCACCTTGTATATATCAAATTGTTCTTATCTAGATCTCTCCTGGTAAAGACCACAGATGTTCTCTAACATGCTATATGCATCCATGTTTTCATGAAACTTTATGAGTTCACTAGACATAGAAAAAATCATATGTTGGTTGAAGTAGGACACTCAAGAGGGGGTGAATTGAGTTCCTATAAAAAAATGGTTAAAAGGTTTATTTAAAAAATTCCCCAAATTAAAACTTAATAGGCCAGTTAATCAAAGTAGTGAATTTATAATAGTCTGACTATTCAACTAATTTCTCTGAAGATTGATTATTTCTCAGTTTTAACAATATGAGATATTGATACAACTTTTGAAACTAATATAATAAGCCAAAACAGTTGTAAACACTAGACAACACTAACTATCAAAGTGAAATTCAGTTTTCTGAAATACAGGTAAAAATAGAGAAAACTAAATTTGAAAACACAAAAAATATAAAACAAGAGATTCAGTCTCAAGCCAAGACTTAGTCCTCTCCACTTAGTGATCACCTGCCACCAAGTAGTCTATATTTATAAAGGTTTTGATCCAAACCCTGGATCAGGGTTTACACAACAGTTTACAACTGTCCAGGCCACCTGACTTCTACCATAGTTCTACATGGTAACAAAATACAACCAGGTCACACAGCACCTCTACCACAGTTCTACATGGGATAAAAAAGTGTAAAAAGATATTTGTGTGAGGATATCTAGTATCCTCTAATTCAGTGCAGGAGACAGTGTGTGTTTTACAGAAAAATGCACACACTACTTGAAAATGTAATAAAAATACACACAACAGAGCAATAAATATTAGATAGGGTTTAGAAGGCTTTGTGTGTTATACAGTTCAACTTTGGACTCTTTGATGTATCATAGTTGAAGCTAGAGTCCTCTTCTGGAAGAAGACACTAAAACATAGTGTCATAGAGCATTGTGTTCTGTCTTCTAGGAAGATGATATGTTCTTCTCCTTAGGTTCAGTTGAATAATGTAGAGATGTTGAAACTTTGGTGGTTAGCAATTCTCTGGTTCACAGCAAGCAAGAATCAAGAGTTAAATCATGTGTTCTTCCTTTCTGTATGTTTCTCATGTGGGTCTGATATTGTGTCTACGTGTATCTTTTCATATCTCTTTCATGCACTCCTTTCAAATCGTTTCCTTTTATTTTATATTATTGCAACCCGACAATGTACATGTATTGAGGTAGGTGTTGTACCTTGTACTTCTGACATCCCCATTAAAGATGTCTGCAAAAGGTATTAAATTAATCAGTTGCATTAAAACACTCAAAATGTGACCGTTATAAATAATATTAAATAAAAGAAAATTTAAACAGTCTATCAGTGACTCCTTTTTCGGTGAGTAATGTGTCGGTGACTCATTCCATCGATGATTCCTTCTATTGGTATCAGTGTCTCATTCTATCAGTGTCTCCTTCTATCAGTCTGTCTGTGTGTCGGTGAGTCCTTGCATCGATAGCATCATGTGTCGGTAGCACCATGTGTGGGTAGCACCATGCGTCAGTAGGTCCGACTTATTCTATCGGCATCGGTGACTCAATTGTCTTTCAGTGTTAGGTTCTCATACTTTGGAAATATTTTTGTTTGGACTTTCTTACAACATAAATATTATCAGAATGTGTTAAACTTATATGTGATCATGTATAATCATAATTACACATATTGAAACTCAAATAAACATGATTGAAATGATTAGACATGACTAATAATATTTGACATGATTTGTGATTATTAAACCAGAGAGGGTGGCCAACAATCTCCTCTAGTCCAACAATTTCCCCTTTTTGATTATTATAAATAATTAAATTATAAAGTACAATAATTTTATGTGTAATATAATCATTTTACTTATCATCTATCATTAATGATGAATTTTCTCAATATATAGATAAGGTTCATAGGTAAAATAAATAGTAATGGTGTCAAATGAAACAAAAATAATAATGGTATCAAAGACTAATGTCTTTTCTTCTCATATGTAATTAGAGGTAAGAAAAAATAAAATATGTAAGAGTGGTATCAAAGGTAAAATAAATAAGGATAATTCTAAACTATTCTCCCCCTTTTGGGATTATCAAAAAGCGCAAGGGTATAAAATGATAAAATCAATAATAGAATGGAATAAAAGGAATGATCAAGAAGGAAACTGGTATCAAAGTAATGAGATGTATGAGAGAATAATAGATATAACACAAATAGATGAAAGGAAATAGCATTGAATTTCATTAAACAGTGAAGTACAATGTATTACAAAGTTTCATAGAAAAGACAATCAAAATTACAATACATTAGCCCTATAAAAGAATCATCCTCCATACTTCTTAGGTTCAAGAGGGGCTTTCCCTTTCTATGAGGTATCAATCGAAGGTCCAGTAGGTGATAGAGGTGGAGAGGTGGGAGGGTCTGAAGAAATATTCATAGGAGGTAGGATTACTACTTATAGAACATTAGGTGAAAGGATGGGTTTGTGTTGTGACAAAATAGGAGGTTGAGGTTGTTTTGTGATAACTGGCCAAATCTAACTAAAAGCCTGAGCAACTGTCATCTGAGGTGGAGGCACTGATCTAGTAGGTCCAATAGGTGCAGCAACAGGCACCACAATTGCTTCACTTTGCATATGAAGGTATGGCTTCAACTACTTGATGAAATTCTCAACGATTTCACCATAATACTTCATATCTTTCTCAAAATCATCTTTATTCTCCATGAACTTGACAAGAAGAGGTGTAAAGTCCTTCAATTTTTGAACTTGATCCTTAAAAGATTTTGTCATTGGAGGCAGTGTCATGTTCTCTGTCAGATATTTAAAAATTATTGTTAACTGATGATGGGTAATAATATTCTTGAAATAATAATTCACCTTCTCTGTAATCTGAGCATTGGAAGTCTATGCACTCTTAGAATAGAGCCTGACCATATCATGAACATTGTCACTATTCTGCTCAATCTTTGCAAGGTTGTTCAATCCAGAAGCACTAAACAGAGCTTGAAGCTCCTCCTTAACAACACTTCTAACTGCCTCAATGTCCTAGGCCTGAGATGTCTAACCAGAGGTAGAAGGATCAGTAGGAGTTGAGGTATGAGTCTTCAAAGATTTTAGAACAGTCTCTAGACAACCTTTATACTCAGAGGTCAGATGATTTATTGCATAAACAAGACCACTCATTTATTTTCTCATCTTGGTGGTGTTTGAAACAATTGTTTCATCCATTGTGATTAAGTTTAGTTGAATCTTAACTATAACCTTTTTTGAAACTTTAATTGCATCAGGCACACTTACACCAACTGTCTGAACTGGAGTAGGAGCAGCTTGCACAGACTGCTTTATCTCTTCAATTGAAGATTTGAGAGTGTAATTCATTACTCAGCTGAGTGTTTTTTATTCTAGCTTGTTGGATCTCATGGACCATCTGAGAATGAACTGATACTCTCACAATTGAAAATATTTCATCCTTTAACTTCTCATAATCTTCTTTAGTGATAGAGTCGCTAGGAAGGGTCTCAGTTACTGATTCTTTAGCAACAGGTACAAACACCTAATCATCGAGTCTTCATAGTCCAAACCAAGTGATACATATCCAGGATTCCTTTCCCATTCAGACATAACATCATCATCCAAAGGGGTGAGAATTTCAAGTTTCACTCTTCCAGCTTGATGCTCCCCCTCAGCTTGAGCTCTTCTACCTTGAAGCTCCCCCTCAATATGTGCTCTCCTCACTGGTTGGTCACCCTCAACATGAGGTCTCCTTCTTCCATAAACTAACTAAGGTGTAGGGATCATTTGAGATTCCACTTATCTTTGATTTTCAACTACTCTTCTTTCTTCAACAGCGACTATAGAAGGTTCTACAACAACATTCTGAACTAAAGCGTTAACCATCTCTACATCTCTACCTTGATCATCATCATGATGGTCACCATCACTTTTACTGGCTTCACCACTATCTTCATCATCATCATGTCCAGAGGCATGCTCTTCACTTCCATTTCTATCAGCATTTTCTTCACCATCTCTTTCACTGCCTGAACCAAAACCACTTTCACTGCCACTGTTACTTTCATCACTGCTAGCTTCTTCTTCTCTCGCATCTTCTTCTTCTACTTCTGATTCGTCTTTAGAGCTACCAGAATAGCTAACATACTTTACACTGCCTGAGAATTTTGTATCCTCATCTTCATTAGTGCCAAGAGTGGGTTCATCTGAGGGTAAAGCAAGTGGTGGAATTGGATGTCCAAAAGAAAAACCTTTTCGAGTTTCAGTGGTGTCAGGATCACTCCTATAATCGAAAGGTGACCCTTGATCTCTGACTGGTGTGGCAGGTTCTTCTTCCTCATCTGAAGAGTAAACAACTTCCTTATCTGGTGCCAGACCAGGATCATCCATGTCTCTTGGCGAAGTTAGATGGTCCACTAGATTGAACTTCTCATATAGTTTCTCCTCATCCCTAACCCATTCTTTTTTCCATGGGTTCCAATTGATTTTCATCCTTTTACATATTTTTTTTCTTAGATAGATCCCACTTCACTCAGATTCAATATCATCAGCATCACTAACACATCCCTTCTCATTCAGCATGGTTGAGATCATCCTAGAGTAAAAAAGAGAGTTTGTCTTGCAGGAAGGCTTAATCATCTCACTAATATGAACCATGAGATATCTGTATAGGTTTACCTTAATTCCCTTCTTCAATAGGTACACCAAATATACATCTTTATATTTTAATGAATCAAAGTCCCCTTTCTTGGGATAGATTTGGTTTTGAATGAATTTGAATGGAATTTTTCACTCCCCGTCTAATTATGAAGAAATAGGCCTCATATGCTTGTCATTGTCAGTAAGCTCCTTCACAGCTCTCCCAAAGTAGAAAATATCACTTCCAGGTGGAGAAGTACCCTGGTAATCATCAAACACACCCTCATAGGGTACCTTAAGAAATTCATCCAACTAACTTGATGAAAAAAAGATTCTATTGCCTTTCACTATAGACTTAATCCTGCAAACATCACTATTCTCCAACAGAAACTTAGCATTCATATAAAACTCATGAACTAACTTTGGGTAGAAAGGTCTTTCGTTATCTGATAACCACTCAATCTATCCCTGATATTGTAACACCCTGAGCAGAAAAAACTTTCTTTACAAGATACATTCTACAAGAACCTCCTTTTCTGGAGTCACTACACGGTTCACCAGAGCAGGATCCACAGGTCCAAAAGATTTTCTTGATTCCACTTTCTGTTTCTTGGTTGCATGAGACTCTTCACCTGAACTACCTTCAGGAGCTCGCTTCACATGCATCATTCCAATATTTTGGTTTGAAAGTCAGGAGGTGAAAGGTCAAGGGTAGAGAGAGAGAAATAGCTGAGTGAGTGTAAGGGTAAAGGGTAAGAGTGTATCAACTTGAATTTATATCATTTAGGGCATCTGAAATTGCAAAATCGTGAACCAGGTTCAACAAAATAAATGAAATAGCAATGTATTGGTAAAAATATAAAACGGATAAAAACAGTGAGTCATTGGTGTCGGCATGACAGATTTTGTATAACACTAATGTTGTCGGCATGACTAGGCGTCAGTGTCGGCATGACAACTGTGTCGGCATGACATAGTGTCGGTGTCGGCATGACAACTGTATCAGCATGACATAGTGTCGGTGTCAGCATGACAATTGTGTCAGCATGACATAGCATCGGTTTCGGCATGACAACTTCACTTAAAATTATCAAAGGAATAACAACATAAGGTTCTATAGATTGATCATTCCTAACTCATGTTTGATGTAGTTCATTTTTTCAGTGTTCAGTGGCTTAGTGAAAATGTCATCAAGCTGATGTTCAGTGCCAATGAAATCTAAAGGTATATCACCTTTTTGATAATCATCTCTCAAAAAGTGATGTCTTACATTAATGTGTTTTGTCCTAGAATGTGAAACAGGATTCTAAGAAATATTAATATAGTTTTTTTATCACAATTTATAGGGACATGTCTGAATTGATATCCATAGTCTAGTAATGTGTGTTTCAACCACAAAATTTATGCACAACAACTACCAACGACTATATATTCAACTTTGGAAGTAGATAATGCAACGGAATTTTGTTTCTTACTACACTATGAAACTAGAGACTTGTCCAAAAGTGACATGTGCCAGAGGTGCTCCTTTTGTTTAACATACAGCCACCAAAGTCAGCATCTGAATAACTCACCAAATCAAAAGGTTTTCCTCTAGGATAGAACAGTACTAAATTGGTTATATATTTGAGGTATTTAAAAATCATTTTGATAGTATTTAAATGATATTTCTTTGGGTTTTCTTGAAAATGTGCACACATACACACCCTAAACATAATATCTGATCTACTAGTAGTTAAGTAGAGTAAACTCTCAATCATTCCTCTATAAGTGGTTTGATCAATAGATTTACTATCTTTATCAAGGTCCAACTTACAATTGGTACTCATTGGAGTGTCACTAATCTTAGTGCTTTCAAAGCCAAATATTTTTAAAATATACTTAGTATATTTACTTTGATTCAAAAAAATACCTTCTTTGTTTTGAAATATTTGAAATCCAAGAAAGAATTTGAGTTCCCCCATCAAACACATCTCAAATTATCTTTGCATCATCTTTGAAAAATCAACACATAAATAATTTTTAGAGGATCCCAAAATAATATCATCTTCATAGATTTGTACTACTAAAACATCTTTGAAAATTTTCTTTATAAAAAGGGTAGGATCAGAAATACCTTTTGTAAAACCTTTAGAAATAAGAAAAGTGTTGAGTATATTATACCAATCTCCTGGAGATTACTTTAAACCATATAAATCTTCAATTAATTTAAAAACATGATTTGGAAAGTGGGGATTTTTAAAGCTAGGGGCTTGTTCAACAAAAACATCCTCAATTATATAACTATTTAAGATTTCACTCTTAACATCCATTTTATAAAGTTTGAAATCTAGATGTGTTGCATAGGCAAGCAGGATTCTAATAGCCTCAAGTCTAGCTATTGGTTCAAAGGTCTCCTCATAGTCAATCCCATCTTTTTAAATATAACCTTGTGCAATCAATATAACTTTTTTATAACTATATTACCATATTCATCTACTTTATTCCTAAACACCCATTTAGTGCTTATAGTCAAGGTGTATTTGGGTTTATCTACAAGTTTCGATACTTTGTTTCTTTCAAACTGATTTAACTCTTCTTTCATTTTCATCTCCCAAAATTAATCATTTATATCATCATTGATGTTCTTAGATACAAGATGTGACAAAAAAAACTTGATGTTAAACCTGATTTCTCAGAGAGGCTCTAGTCTGAGTTCCTTTGTCTAAATCTCCAACTATATGGTACTTGAGAATTCTAATAGGTCTAGAAAAGGAAGGGATAATCATTTCAGTTTCTTCTACAGGTTTGGGTTGATCATGACTAGAATCTGGAAAATTTCGAGAACTTTAAGTTTTAATAGATTCCTTAATAGGATGGTCAGAAGATTTAGTATTGATGTCCAAATTTGACATATCATCCTCACGGTTTTCTAGAGAGGTCTTTGACTCATGTGGATATTTCTAATCAAACTTGAAATGTAAATATTATTCCATACATCTGGTTCTTTTATTGAAGACTCTATAGGCTTTACTAGAAATTTAATAACCTAGGAAAATTCCTTTATCACTCATGGAGGAAAATTTGTCCAAATTATTCTTAGTGTTAAGAATATAGACTTTGCAACAGAAAACTTTGAAGTAGTTAACCTTGGGTTTTCTATTCTTCCACAACTCATAAGGAGTTCTCTTAAGGATAGGTCTAATCAATACTCTATTGATTATATAGCATGTTTTATTGAAAACTTCTTCCCAAAATTATATAGGTAGTTCATACTCACTAAGAATGGTTCTAGTAATTTCTTATATGGTTCTATTTCTTCTTTCTACAATTCCATTTTGTTGGGGTGTCTTAGGAGCAAAGAAGTTATGACTATATCGATTTTGTGATCAAAAGGATTCAAACTCTTGGTTCTCAAAATCATAGTCATGGTCACTTCTTAGGGTTTTAATTCTAAGAACACTAATATTTTCTACAGTCCTAGCATAATTAGTGAAATGAGAGAATGTTTCACTTCTGTGAGCCAAGAATAAGGTCCGAGTATATCTAGAGTAGTCATCTACAGGAACATAGACATAGTGATTTCCACTTTGACTTGAAACTCTAGATGGTCCAAACAAGTCCATGTTAACCAACTCGAGAGGTTGGGAAGTTAAAACCTATTTCTTTGGTTTGAAAGTGATTTTGTGTTGTTTACCCTTTTGATGAGGATTACAGACTTTTTCCTTTGGAAACTCAAGTTTGGGTAGATCCTTGACTACTCCTTTTCTAGTAAGCTTTTTAAGTGAGTGTATATTGAAGTGCCTTAATCTCATATGCCAAATCCAAGGCTCTTTATGAAAATCACTCAAATAAAAAATATTTTGAGAAATTAAAAAATCTAAATCAACAGCATAAATATTTTCATTTCTAAAAGCAGAAAATACTAACTCATTTTTAGAATTAAAAATATTTCAAGCATCATTTTCAAATTTAACATTAAAATAATTGTCACATAACTAAGAGATACTAATTAGGTTGTATTTTAATCCATCAACAAAAAGTACTTTAGAAATTAAAATTGAGTTAGTGTTAACAATCTGGAAAAGACCAATTATTTTTATTTTAGCATGGTCCCCAAAGGTGACATGCCCACCATCAATCTTTATCAAATTCTTGAAGCGTGAGTAATCTCCAATCATGTGTCTTGAACATCCAATGTCCAAGTACCATAAGTTTTATAGGATCTATTCAAATAGCTTTAATACAAAAACATATTAGACAGGAAAATATTTTGGTACCCATATTTATTTGGTTCTAGTAACATTAGTAATATGAGATTTGGGAACCCACATTTGTTTCATGGGTTTTCTATAAGCATCACGTAAATTATTTGAGAAATAGACTCTATTTGGTCTAGAAAAACTTGAAACAGTAGAAGATGTTTCATGGATGGAACTTGCAGAAAATTTTCTAGAACTAGGCATAAAAAGATATTTTCTAGATTTAGATACAAAATTGGTTTTGACACAATTTCATTTTCCAGGTTGGTATCCAATACAACTAGTGTATTTGGGTGAAAAAATTTTACCAAGCATTTGAACCAGGATATCTTTACCATTGGTAAACTTTTCTAAATACCTTTTCAATTTCTCATTTGATAATTTAATCTGATTGTTTTCCTTAAGCAGTTGTGCATTTTCCACTTTTTCTACAGCGAGTTTAGATTTAACAGTGGTAGTCAGAGAATGTTTTTTCTTTAAAGATTTTTATTTATTTTTTAGTTCATTACAAGTGTCCTCTAGAATTTTTCAATATTCAAAAATTTCCTCATTCTTCATATTTTCATAATCACTTTCATCTCCAGAATAGTTAGTATTATGTTCAGGAGAGTTTAGTGTTGTCTTAGATGTGTTTGTCATAAAACACATATTTTCCTTATTATCCTTTTCATCATGAGAGGATTATAAGTCACTTGATCTATCCTCAGAATCCCTCCATATTTTCTTCATGTCCTTTTTATAATTTTTGTCCTTATCATCATACTTATTCTTGTACTTTAGCTTGGGATAGTCATCCTTTACATGTCTCTTTCTCTTACATTCATAACAGATGATTTCATTTGAAGTGTCACTTCTTTTCTAATCCTTTTTCTAATGTCCCTTATGGTCATACTTTCCTTTGTAGTTGGGTTTTCTGAATAATTTCTTCTTTATATAATATTTCTTAAACCTTCTGGCTATTTGAGTCATCTCTTCATCATTGTCTATTGATTATTTTTCTTCACTTGAACTTTCAGTTTCATCTTGAGCTTTTTCTTTCTGGTTAGATGCAGTAGATTTGAAAGCAACAGATTTTCTTTTGGGTTCATCATCCTTTTCATTGTTTACTTTTAGTTCTTTCTCATACATCATCAATTTTCCTATCAACTCCTTCACTAGAAAAGTGTTGAGGTCACAGGATTCTCTTATTGATACAGAAGTCCCTCTCCATCTATCTAGTAAACATTTGAGTATTCTCATGATTTTCTCCTTGGTTCTAACAGTTCTTCCCAAAGAGATCATGGTGTTCGCAATTTCATTAAACCTGAGATACATGTCATAAATAGGATTATTAGGATTTATCTTAAAATTATCATACTTAATAGTATAAGTGTTAAGTCTCATTTATTTAACATTAGAAGTTCCTTTATGTGAAATAGCTAAAGTGTCCCAAATTTCATAGGTAGATGTACAAGAAAATATTCTATTAAATTCTTCAACTCGTAGTACACAAAACAGAGCATTCATAGATTTGAAATTGTTATTATAAGCAGTCTTTTTGGCATCACTCTAGGTATTCCTAGAACTCTTTGGTATTTCATATTTATCTTCTATAACTATCCAAATATCAAAGCCCATACTTTCTAAATGAATTTTCATCTTAATATTTCACTGGACATAGTTTGTTCCATTAAAGTAGGGAGTTATGTTTGTAGCAGCACCTTCCAATATATTATCCATACTAAAGAAAAGATTTTTAAAGAGCTAAAAATTTAGAAATAACAGAAATTTTGAGATCTTTAAAACACAAATAAATCACAATTGAAAAGATTTGAAAAATCTTTTAAAGAATCTCCCTCTGATACCAAATGTTAGTTGGAGTATGATACTCAAGAGTGAGGTGAATTGAGTTCCTATAAAAATTTCTGTTAAAAAGTTTATTTAAAAAAATCCCTCAATTTAAAACTTAACATACTAGTTAAGCAAAGTAATGAATTTATAATAGTCTGATTACTCAATTAATTTCTTATAAGATTTATTATTTCTCAGTTGTAACAATATGAGATAATGATATAACTTTTGAAACTAATCTAATAAGGAAAAACAGCTATAAACACTAGCCAAGACTAACTATCAAAGTGAAATTCAGTTTTTTGAAATATAGGTAAAAATAGAGAAAACTAAATTTGAAAACACAAGGGATATAAGACAAGAGATTCAGTCTCAAGATAAGACTTAGTACTCTCCACTTCGTGATCACCTACCACCAAGTAGTTTATATTTATAAAGGTTTTGATCCACACCCTGGATCGGGGTTTACACAACAGTTTACAACTGTCCAAGTCACCTGACCTCTACCATAGTTCTACGTGGAAACAAAATACAACTAGGTCACACAGGACCTCTACCACAGTTCTATGTGGCATAAACAAGTGTAAAAAGATAGTTGTGTGAGGATATCTGGTATCCTTCAGTTCAGTGCAGGAGACAGTGTGTATTTTACAAACAAATGCACACTACTCTAAAATGTAATAAAAAGGCACACAACAGAACAATAAATATTAGATAGGGTTTAGAAGGATTTGTGTGTTATGAAGTTCATCTCTGGACTCTTTGATGTATCAGAGTTGAATCTAGAGTCCTCTTCTGGAAGTAGACACTGAAACAGAGTGTTGTAGAGCATTGTGTTCTGTCTTATAGGAAGATGAGATGTTCTTCTCCTTAGGTTCAGTTGAATGCTGTAGAGATATTGAAACTTTGGTGGTCAGCAGTTCTCTGATTCATAGCAAGAAGGAATCAAGAGTTCCTCATGTTTTCTTCCTTTTGGTATGTTGCTCGTGTGGGTCTGCTATTGTGTCTACGCATATCTTTTTATATCTCTTTCATGCACTCCTTTTTTCAGATAGAGTCATTTTCTTTTATATTCTTGTAGCCCGATAATATGCATGTTTTGAGGTAGGTGTTATACCTATTACTTCTGAAATCCCCATTAAATATTTTGGCAAAAAATATTAAATTAATTAGTCACATTAAAACACTCAAAAAGTGACCGTTAGAAATAATATTAAATAAAAGGAAATTTAAACGGTCTATTGGTGACTCCTTTATTAGTGAGTAATGCATCGGTGACTCATTTCATCAGTGAGTCCTTCTATCGGTATCGGTGTCTCCTTTTGTTGGTCTGTCTGTTCATCGGTGATTCCTTGCATCGGTAGCACCATGTGTCGATAGCACCATGTGTCAGTAGGTCAGACTTATTCTGTCGGCATCAGTGACTCAATTGTCTGTTGGTATTAGCTTCTCATACTTAGAAAATATTTCTATTTGTACTATCTTATAACATAAATATTATCAGAATGAATTAAACTTATATGTGATCATAGAAAATCATAATTACACATATTGAAACTTAAATAAACATGATTGAAATGATTATACATGATTAAAGGCATTGATTTTGATGAAACCTTTACTCTGGGGGCAAGGTTAGAAACAATCAGAATCTTTCTTTCTATTACTGCACAATGGGGTTACAAAATATTTCAAATGGATGTAAAATCTACATTCTTTAATGGTGATCTTGATGAGAAAGTTTACATTGATCAAACTTGTGGATTTGTTATTGGTAAGGATGAAAGTTATGTGTGCAGGTTGAAGAAGGCCTTGTATGGGATAAAAAAGGCTCTAATGGAATGGTATTCTAAATTGGATACTTGCTTGAGGAAGATTAATTTCAAGAAGGGTGGAGTTGACAGCAACCTTTACATCAAGGAATGTCAGGAGTTTTCTCTCATCGTAATTGTTTATGTCGATGACATTATCTTTGTTGGAAATGATGAAACATCATGTGAAAGATTTACTGAGGAGATGAAGAAGTCATTTGAGATGTCCATGCTGGGAGAAATGAAATACTTTCTTGGGTTACAAATTTTACAGAAGAGGAACCACATTTTTCTTTCCAAAGAAAAGTATGCTAAGGAACTTCTGAAGAAGTTTGGCATGGAAAATTCAAAACTAGTTTCCACACCAATTTCAGTGGGAACCAAGTTGTCTAAAGATAGAGAATGTAAGAAAGTTGATCAGAAATAGTTTTGAAAGCTAATTGGAAGTCTTTTATATTTGATTACATCAAGAACCAACATCGTCTATGTTGTTACCTTATGTGAAATATTTTAGAGTGCTCCTAAAGAATCACATTTAATTGCTGGAAAAAGAATTCTCATATATATCAAAGCCATAATAAATTTTGGAATCAGGTCTGATGGCTCAGAAAATATTGATATGTTCAGGTATTCAAGTGTTGATTGGGCAGGAAATATTGATGATAGAAGATCCACATATTTTGGAGTTTTCTTTTTGGGGAAAAGTTGTGTCAGTTGGCATACAAAAAAAATAGAATTCAGTAAATCTTATCATGGATAAATCTGAGTATGTCGCTTCCACTCAAGCTACTACCCTGCTTATGTGGATGAAGACTTGGTTGGAAGATCTACTTGTTGAAGTGAAGCTACCCTTACTCTTGGGATGTGATAATAAAAGTGAAATCAATCTTACAAAGAATCTGGTACAACATTCTCATTCAAAACACATTGATATAAAGTATCACTTCATCAAAGAGAAGGTGGAGAAGAATGAATTTAAGCTGGAGTACATTCCTACATCGAAACAAGTTGCTGACATATTCACAAAATCTTTATCGAAGGAACCATTTTCTAAATTGTGGTTGAACATGGGTGTATAACCTCTTTCTCATCAATGTTGAGGTACGTGTGTCTATCCCCTCTCTCATATTATCTTTGGATAGTGTTTTAAAGGGGGATAATTGTTTCATAAATCTATCCTTATAGAATCATGAAGAAAGGGGGAGTTGTAGGTAAGATGTGAATCTAGCATGTATGTGTGTGAATTATTCTAACGGCTTGTTGGAGTGGTTGTAGAAAACAAATTTTTTTGTATTCCAAGAAAGTTGAATTAGTGGAGAAATTTGAGAAATAATGTTGAGTCAGAAGGCTACAGACAAAATATGTTTATATTTTGGGAAGGCTAAAGTCCAGGAAAGAAAATCTCAAGAGGTTTCATAGTCACTGATTTGGGATTGCATGGTTTTGTTGTCAATAATTTTTGTTTCCTACAATGAGTTAGGTCACATAGGCTTATAATTTTTGATAAGTAATATAAGGACTCAGACTTAAAACATTACATATTCCTGAATTAAATGAATAATTCACATTGAGGATCTTTTCAGGTTTAGAGTTTTATATAATTAGGCCATAACTATTACATTACAACTCAAGAATTACAAATTAGACACTTCTACTCAGTTTCCATTTTTTCACACAAAAAATACTATTGAAAAAAAGAGTCATGTCTAGTTCCATGTTTTAGACAGTTTGATTTTTCCTTGATCCCATCCTTGACCATATTCATCTTTTAAGTCCTGTTAAAAACATTTCAAAACTTGGGATGATCATAAAAAGCTCATTAAGGGTTATAAAACAAAGAAAGAAAACATTAGTTCATCATTACATACATAACATAATCTCTTTAGAATACCTCATGAAATCATAATATTTATGAATAACACATAGAAATCATAATTCATAAAGGTAACTTGTGGCATCCATATCATACTTACATTGTAGTTATCACAGCTACGAAGGGAGTTACATTTGGAATACTCATCACAGTATATTACCTAAATCTCTTAGGAGAAACATTCACATTTACCTCCTTCATGCTAACCAATGCATTGGAGATCTATCTAGGGCTCACTCGACCAAGGTTTATCACAGAACCACCTGTATATGTAACAATTTCCAAAAACTATAACATATTCATAACACATAAACCAAATATAAGGGAAAGATAACATTTCCACATTTCAATCACAATATATCATTTAAATATATTTAAATAATCAATTCTTTCTCGAAACATTTTCAATACCAAAATACATAAAAAAGGGTATATAGTATTTATTTTCCTTTAAAAAAACACTACAGTTTGTTAAGGAATCCAAAGATCAAATAATACTCACGGCGGCGAAAAGGTCATTGTTACCGCGTATGTTAAAAGAAACATTATTTTTTTGTCATTTAGTAAAATGATAAATAGAAAAAGATTCTCTTTTAATGAAATGAAATTTTAAATTTGTTTATACAGCGTATAGAATAAAGTCGTGTATAAAAAAAATATGCCTCAATGAAATAAGATTGAGACGAAGTCCCTTACCTTGTGTGTGATTTGACTCGTTCATTATTTAATCTCCTGATTAATAAACTAAAGATAATTTATACTTGTTTAAGATAATTTTTCAATTTTATTATTCCTTTTATATCACTTATTACCATGTTATAAACATTATGTAATCATTTAAGTTAATAATGGTCATTTTGTTGATATTTGGTACTTGAGTCAAAAATGAACTTCTTATAATTACAAGTTGTTCATGTGGTCAAATATACATTATCTCCATAATGATATTCATGATTTAGATGTCATATATATCATATATATTCATTATATGTATGTATTTATAATAGTACAAAACATTTGGAGATAAAAAATGAAATGCACTGTTTATGGAGACGGTAAGTTGTACGTACGCATGAACGCTACTTTCATTTCTATTTATTATTTTAATGGAATTAAAACATAATGATACATAGGTATATTATAATTCTATTATAATATCATATATAATATCATTAAATTCTTCCTTTATAAGTCCCACATCTGGCATTAACGAGTCATATCACTTTGAGAGGGCGGTAGTCCGCACATCCTCAAATGAAATTATCGCGTTTACCCATAATGAAAACCATAAAGGTGTGCTATAAAAAGAAATTACATAGGAATAAATAAAACATAAAAATAATATATATCATATATAAATACATTATCATCATAATGGACACCATGAGAGGTGGTAGAATATAATTGAACAATCATCGTTTTGTGAGGCGTTAGTTTTCCATCCACAGAAATAGTATGTTCTTTACTCATTAGATAGAGGTGTGTGTAAGTGTAGTTAGAATCCTTCTCATAACAAAATCCTAGTATATTTAGGATACTAGTTTTGTTATAAAATAAAGTAATAAAAAGATTTTAGGGGGTTGGAGAAGTAAAATAAAACAAAAGAACTTGAGAGAAGACGTTACTTTTAAATCGGGTAACTCCCTTTGGTTCGAACCAAAAGGGTTTGTTGAAGTGCCTTATACCTAAGTTAAGGCTTCTATGAGGAGGAGAGGGATGTAGGGAGATTAATTGGGTAGATTTTTGATGATACAAGTGGATTGAGAGGTGTGAGGAATGGGTTAGAGGTGAGGGATTTTTATAAGGGGGAGGAGGGGATCTTTAGGAAAGTGTGAAAATATTATTTTATTACATAATAAATTTTGGTTTATAAATGTACAAAACTTATTAAAGTAAAATATAAGATGACTAATGGTCGAAATAAAGTCATCCAATAAGAATTGGACAGGTTTTAGATATTATTTTAATCTTTATAATCTTATTTATTTAAATCATTTATTATTGAGGTAAACACTACATCATTATTGTGTCATAAATAATTTAATTTATTTAATGTCTAAAAATTATAAAAAAATACCATGATGTGGTAAATATTTTTAGCCTTTAAAAGAATATTTATAGTCGAAAAGATAACTTATATAACCTTATGTAAAAATTAATTTACTAAAAGATATTTTTTTATGTCATTTTTGTCTTTAAGTTAATTAAAATAAAGTGTTATTATCACTCCCAATTGGACCCATGGGGTCCCAAAATCGACCCAAGGATTCTCATGGTCGTAATTTTATCAACCAATAGGATTAGGACATATGTTAGGGTAATTTTATATTATTATAGTAATATTTTTTTACCCTTATTTACCAGATTTACCCTTTAACCATGGTAAATAAAATATTTTATGAAGTAATATTCATAATGTCAAAAAATAAAAGTTACCCATTTACACAATTTGGACCTCCTAATTTAAAATATGAAATCCATTTTTCCAAATTCAAAACACATAAGTGGCAGAAATTAATTTAAAATTAATTCTCGTTGTCAAAACAAAAGGCGTGTTTTTAAGAAATAATAACTATCAAAAGATTGACACTTGTTTATGTCCAATTTCAAAGTGAAATTAATTCCAAGAATCAATATTAGATTAAATTATAAAAATATAATCTAATTACACTTTAAAACCAATTAAAAAGATTATCTAACCATATAAATAAATTATATTAAAAGGAAGTTTTGAATTAAAATACAGTATTTTTCACAATTCATCAAAAATTGAATTTTATCACAAAAATACCAAAATTTTACCCAAAGTGAATTTTGATGTCCTAATTATAAAGAAGAATTTTATTTAGTCAAATATAAAAAGTGACCAAAATTATATTTAAAGGGGGTTCTCCATTAAAAGGTGGTAAATTGACCTTTTAATGAATATTAGAGTATTTATGCTTAAAATTAGATTAATTTGCATTTTAAGCCTCTAAATTTTATTGGATAAATGTAAAAACATTTAACAAACATGTATAATCATATTTTAGTTAGTTCTGTTTATTCTCTCTAATACAAAGGCTAGGCGTTAACTACCATTTAAAATAATAATATTATATTATTATTGTGCAACGTAAGATTTCAAAGAAACCCGTTGTTGCGTATCGGGTAGGTCATCGAACATAGAAACCCCTTTAAGGTAAAATTAATATTTAATTCACAAAATATTAATCAAAAAGAAAATGTATTATTTCTTTATTTACCTGAGATGTTACATCCTTCCCCCTTTTGGAAAGTGTGTCCTCCCAGTTTTATTCACTTATCAAATAAATGGGGGTATTTATCCCTCATAGAATTCTCAGATTTCTATGTTGCCTCTTCAACCATATGGTTTTTCCATAAAACATTTACCTGGTGAATTACCCTATTCTGCAATACTTTCTCTCTTCGGTCAAGAATCTAGACTGGCTATTCCTCATAAGAGATATTCTCTTTCAACTGAACTACCTTTGGGTTCAAAACATGAGATGGATCTGGCATATACTTTCTCAACATTGAAACATGAAAAACATTGTGTACCTGGGACAAACTTGGAGGTAAATCCACTCTGTATGCAACTGATCCAACTTTATCCAGGATTTCATAAGGTCCAATGAACCTCGGACTCAACTTTCCCTTCTTAACAAAACGAATCACACTCTTCTATGGAAAAACTTTGAGAAAGACATGATCACCTACCTCAAAAGAAAGATCCTTCCTCCTGTTATCTTCATAACTTTTTTGCCTGCTCTGAGCTGTTATCATGTGCTTCTGAATCAACTGAACCTTTTCTATCATCTCTTCTACCAATTCCAGTCCCATCAACTTCCTTTCATCTACTAAATCCCAAAAAGATGTAGTTCGACACTGGTACCCATATAATGTCTCAAATGGAGCAATTTGTATACTAGAATGAAAACTGTTATTATTAGAAAATTCAAACAAGAAAATATATTGGTCCCAACTTCCCTGGTAATCTAGTGAACAAGCACGTAGAATATCCTCCAAGGTCTGAATTGTTCATTCTGACTGCCCATCTGATTTCAGATGAAAAGTTGTACTAAAATTTAATTTAGTACCCAACAACTTCTAAAGGTGTTTCCAAAAGTTAGAAGTAAATCTGAGATCACGATAAAATACAATGGAGAGAGGAACTCTATGAAACATGGCTATCTCTTTAACATGCAACTGATAAAGTTGATCTAGAGACAAAGTATCTCGAATAGGAAGGAAATGAGTAGATTTAGTTAATCAATCAACAATAACCCAAATTTCATTATTACCTCGAGATGTCTTCGGTAATCCCACAATGAAGTCCATGGATATATTTTCCGATTTCCACTATGGCACCGGTAAAGACTGAAGAATCCCTTTCAGTAACTGTCGCTCTGCTTTAACCTGCTAACAAGTCAAACACTTCACAATAAATTCAGCAATATCTCTTTTCATTTCATCCCACCAGTAATACTCCTGAAGATCTTTGTACATATTAGTACTGCCAGGATAAACTGAAAACGGGGAACTTTGAGCTTCACATAACAACTCATTCTTCATCTGTGAATCACAAGGCACGCATAATCATTTTACAAACCTCAAAACACAATCATTATCAACGTTAAATTTAGGAAACTTACCCTTTTGAACCAACTTTACCTTTTTCTGCAACTAACTATCTTCCTTATGCGCTTGCTTTATTCTGTCTGATAGAGATGATTTCACTGACACCTAAAACAAAATAGAAGAATTTCCCGCACCAACAACTTCTATGCCAAAGTTCATCCAATCAAAAACCAAAGGATTTCATTCCAAACATAGCATGGTCAATGAAGCATTACTTTTTCGACTCAAAACATCATCCACTTTATTTTCTTTTCTAGGATGGTAAAGGATCGTGCAATCATAATCCTTGATTAATTTCAACCATCTCCTCTGTCTCATATTCAATTCCTTCTGAGTGAATATATACTTCAAACTTTTGTGGTCAGTATATATTTTACATTTTACTCCATACAAATGATGCCTCCAAATTTTAAAAGAAAAACCAATAGAAGATAATTCCAAATCATGTGTAGGGTAATTTAACTCATGAGGTTCCAACTGACGTGAAGCATAAGCAATTATCTGATCATTCTACATAAGTACACAGCCAATTCCTTTCAACGAAGCATCACTATAAATAACAAACTCGACATTTCTGGAAGGTATTTCCAAAACTAGAGAATTCACCAATCTTCTTTTCAATTCCTGAAAACAATCGTCACATTCTTTTGTTCAAATGAACTTAACACCTTTTCGAGTTAACTTAGTCATTGGACTAGATAACCGTGCAAAATTTTCAAAAAACCTCCAGTAATAACCTACCAAACCAAGAAAACTAAGGATCTCGGTAATATTTGTGGGTCTTGGACATTATTTAACAACTTTTGTTTTAGAAGGATCAACATTTATGCCGTTTTTTGAAATAATGTGACCAAGGAAAGAAATTTTTTGTAACCAAAACTCACACTTGCTAAATTTCCCAAGTAGTTTCTTTTCTTTTAAGGTTTGAAAGACAACCCTTAAATGACTTTCATGCTCCTATTTAATTTTAGAATAAACCAAAATATCATTAATGTAAACAACCACATACTTATCTAATAACTTAGGGAAAATTTTGTTTATAAGATCCATGAATACAATAGGTTCATTGGTTAAACCAAAAGGCATAACTACAAATTCATAATGGCCATATCTAGTACAAAATGCAGTCTTCATAATGTCTGCTTCTTTTACTTTCAATTGATGGTACCCTGACCTCCAATCAATCTTTGAAAAATACTGAGCTCCCTAGAGCTGATCAAACAAATCATTGATATGAAGCAAAGGATACTTGTTCTTAACAGTGATGTTATTCAATGCTCTATAATCAATGCAAAGTCTCATTGAACCATCTTTCTTTTTAACAAATAAGACAGGAGCACCCCATGGTGATGTGCTAGGTCAAATGAAACCTTTATCTAATAACTCCTACAATTGCTTCTTGAACTCTAAAATTTCAATTTGAGTCATTAGATAAGGGGGTTTTGAAATTGTCTTAGCATCAAGAACTAAGTCAATAGTAAATTCAACTTCCCGATCAGGTATAATACCATGAAACTCATCAAGAAAAACATCAAGGTACTGATTTACCACTAGCACGTCATTAATATGAAATGTTCCTTTGTTTTCAACAATATGTTCAAGGTAACATTCATTTCCATCTTTTATTAGTTTCTCAACTTCTTGATATGTTATCAAAAGTAAGGGTTCATTCTTGTACAAAAACTGAAAATATTTCTGAAAAAAACCTATTTAGCTCTGTAGTTAATCATAATATGATAAACAGAAATCCAATCCATATCCAAAATAACATCAAACTCTACTAGAGGCAAAAAAATAAGGTTTTGGGTAGATTCTTTCCATACACAAGGACACAAAGATTCTTATAATTTCTTTTTATTTCAACATTTCCTCCATGTGTTTTTACCATAAGTTCGGGATTCATATCTTGAGATGGAATTCCCAATTTACTAGAAAAATTCTCAGAAATGAACGAATATATAGACCCTGAATCAAACAACACATTGGCATAATCTGAACAAACAAACAGTGTACCTGATACTACTTCATTTGATAGCCCAACATCTTCTGAAGTAGTTTTGAAGGACTTCACCACCCCTTTCTTCTTGTAGTCTGGTAGATTTCCCTCAGTTGAGTTCTTCATTGGACACTCATTTGCATAATGACCCATTTCATTGCACTTAAAACATTTTATTGATTGTAAATCAGATTTTGTCTTACCATTACCCTGATATTTTTTAGTGCAATTACGAGCCTTATGTCCCATTTTACCACATCGGTAGCACTTACCAGAATTCAAAAGACATTATCCAGCATGCTTTTTACCAAAATTTTCACAAACTGTAAACTTAAGTTTCTTACCATTAGAATTTTTTAAAGAGTTCTTCCCTTTCTCCTGCCACCTTAACCTCTTATTTTGTTATTTGTCAAAGAAGACCCGATCATTGGAAAACTCTATTTCCACCTTCTCCGCACATCGAACAAATTTTTCATAACTTTTGAACTCACGAGAAGCTAAATCCCTTCAATAATTTGGCTTTAATCCTGAGTAAAAATGGTTGATTTTACTATCAAGATCTCTTATGAAATTTGGATCATACCTTGCCAGTCGAGTGAATTTTTCTTCATAAGCAGCCACTGAGTCATCTTCCAGCCTCAATTCTAGGAATTGTTTATCCATCCTAAAACGAACCAACATAGGAAAATATTTCTCAAGAAACATACCTTTGAATTCATCCCAATCAAGAGCATAAATATCCTCACTATCCCTAATATTTTTCACCATCAACCACCACTGATCAGCTTCACCTTCAAAATGGTAAACAGCAAGACTAACCTTTTGATGTTCTGAACACCCCATAACACCAAAAATATTCTCAAGTGCTTTAATCCACCCTTCTTCAAGAACAAGGTCAGATGATCCTCTGAATGATGGGGGATGTTGCCTCATGAAATGATCCACTACTAACATGTTCCTCTATGGTTGATCTAGTTGATCGTGTGCATGGATACCACCACCATTTATAGTCTAAGTCAATTGTTCCATCACTGCAACAAACTGTTCAGTTCTAATTCTGACCATCTCAGGTTGCTGATTTGGAAGGTTGTCTTCCTCCTGATGTCATCCCAACATAGCTGCCATGTTTCCTCTGCGAAAAACCATTCTAAACACAGAAATATCTTAGGAAAAGCAACATGGTAATCTTTAAATTCTATATCACTTCAATCTTACCATAAATTAATTTATGGACAATAATTTAACAATATCCTAACTTCTAAAGTTATCTAAACTAACCTATGTTACCAACTATAAGGACCTGACCTTAAAGCATTTCATATTCTTGAATTAAATGAATAATTCACATTGAGGATCTTTTCAGGTTTAGAGTTTTAAAGAATTAGGCCATAACTATTACATTACATCTCAAGAGTTACAAAGTAGACACTTCTACTCAGTTTCCATTTTTTTTACAAAAAAAAACTCTTGAAAAAAAGAGTCATGTCTAGTTCCATATTTTAGACAGCATGACTTTTCCTTGATCTCATCCTTGACCCTATTCATCTTTAAGTCCTGTGAAAAATATTTCAAAACTTGGGATGAGTATAAAAAATCTCAGTTAGGGTTATAAAACAAAGAAAGAAAACATTATTTCATCATTACATACATAACATAAGCTCTTTAACATACCTCATGAAATCATAAGATTTATGAATAACACATAGAAATCATAAATCATAAAAGTAACTTGTGTCATCCATATCATACTTACATTGTAGCTATCACAGCTACGTAGGGAGTCACATTTGGAATACCCATCACAGTATATTCCCTAAATCTCTTAGGAGAAACATTCACATTTACCTCTGTCACATTACCCAATGCATTGGAGAGATATCTCGGGCTCACCCGCCCTAGGTTTATCACGGAACCACCCATATACGTAACAATGCCCAAAAACCATAACATATTCATAACACATAAAACAAATATAAGGGAAAGATAATATTTCCACATTTCAATCCCAATATATCAATTAAATATAATGAAATAATAAATTTTTTCTCAAAACCATTTTCAATAGCAAAATACGTAAAAAGGGTATATATTATCATTACTAGAAATTTAGGCTATAATCACAGTTCTAAACCGTGGCTATAGGCCCAAAAATATGGGCTATAGGTTATAGCCACAGTTTCATGAACCATGGCTGGTATTGGCGTGGCTATAGGGCAGACCCTATAGCCACGGTTCCAAACTGTGGCTATAGGATTTTAGCCACGGTTCAAACAGTGGCTATAGGGCTTTAACCACGGTTTAAAACCGTGGCTATAGGCCTTTACATTTCATAAAAAAAACAACACAGTTCACCATGCAGGTTGTTGAGAGAACACTATCAGCACCCCACCCCCTGCTCCTGCACACCTCCCTTGCCCTCCCCCTTACACCCCCTGCCCCTCCTCACTGCACAACCCCCCTCCCCCTGGACAGCCTCCCCTCCCTCCCCCTAGAAAGCACCCCCCCCCCCACCACCACTCCACCTGCATCCCCCCTCCTTCCCCCTGGACACCCCCCCAACTCCCCCTATAGCCCCCCTCCCCCCTCGACATACCCCCTCTCACCCCCTGGACACCCCTTCCCCCAAACCCCTGGATAGCACCCCCCCCCCCCCCCTCACCCCCTGGAAAGCCCCGCCCAACCACTCCGCCTGCAACCCCGCTGGTCAACCCCCCCCCCCCCACACCACCACCACCACTGCCCCTGTAGTCCCCTCCCTTTCCCTGGATAGCCCGCCTCCCTCCCCCCCCCCCACTCCCTTGTAGCCCCCCCCCCCCCTGGACACACCCCCCCCCCACCACTCCCCCTGGATCCCCCCCTTCCCTGGACAGCCCCCCCTCCCTCCCCCTGGACACCCCCCCCACACACACACACACACCCACCACTCCCCCTACAGCCCCCCCCCCTCCCTCCCTTTCCATGAACCCCCCCCCCCCCCAACTCCCCTACAGCCCCCCTCCCTCCCCCTAGACACACCCCTCCCCCCACCACCACTCCCCCTGCAGCACCCCTTTCCCTGAACAGCACCACCCCCCACTCCCCCTATAGCCCCCCTTCCCACCTTCCTGGACAACCCCCCATTCCTGGACAGACCCCTCCCCCCACCCTATACACCCCATCCTGGACATACCCCCCCCCCCCTCGGATAGGCCCCCCACCCTACACCCCCCCAACCCGCCCTATACACCAGTCAGTTGAATTTCGAAAACCAAAAACATGCTAATATGGCTATTATACAAAAAAAACAGTCAAATAAACTACACTAATCGAAAACATGCTAATATGACTAGAACTAAATCAAACATCATCAAACCAAATTGAGTAGAGTGGAAAAAAACCAAATGGTTTTGAAAAAGATGAAATTGAACCAAACTAAAAATAATGTAACCAAACTGACTCAAACCAATCAAAACTGACTTCAATAAAGTGTAATTAAGCAAGTAAAAAATGAAACTAATGAAACATACCTGATTGAATCTAAAATTAATTTAATTGAACTAAATATCCCAAAATCAAACAAAATGAACCTGTTAAAATTGACATAAAAAATGAAACTAATAAAAAATAACTTAGAAAACCTAACCTAACCCATACTGAACCAAGGATTTGATGAACTTTTAGAATACCTCATGCCCATAGGTTGAGAGGATATCACAGGCATGTGGTGCTTCACTATCCTCAACGAGATCCAAAACGCACTACAAAAAGATAGGGAACCCAAAAATCACAAAAACCCTAATTAAAATTGAGCCAAAGAATAAAAATGGAAGAAACCTTACCTAAATCCGATGTCGAACTCACTGCCTTTTATGGTGGTGGGTAGAATCAACCTCATCATAAGTAACCACCTGTAAGTAAATAATGGGGAAAAAAGTGAGATATAACAACTTCTTATATATATGTGATCAGTGTGTCAATTGTACATGATAAATGATACATAACTCCATAACTAAAAATGAACAAAGCATATTCAAATTGATATGTAAATCCCAATACTGAATAACATGATCGTTAATAAAGGCTTTTTGTTCAAATGAAATCCAATTTCATTCAATACATACGCAACATAAATGTTGGAGTAATATTATTCTATATCTGGTGAGTATTCCATAATGGAGTAGGTTTCGCCACTATCAATGGGAAACATGAAAGATATGAGGGGATAGTGATGCAGTTTGACACCCCTTGGGTTGTGTTGTATTTTTTGACAAAATGTGTGGACTTTTCCCAAGCTGATTTGTTGAAAAATGGGGAGATTGATGGACACCCCTAAAGTGATTTTGAGTTAGACATGTTGACAAGGTTGTTGAGGAGAAGTTTGAAGTTGTGAGAAAATAGATCTGATGGATATATATATATATATATATTAGATTTTTGACAATGAGATGTGGTGGACGAAGAGTGGTGATGGAGCTTGACCATGTGAGGGAGTTCATATATTTAAAACTATAAATGTAGGTGTTTTCAAGTTCAGTATGTAATCTTACACAATATCAGGATGATTCATGTAAGAAATGCTCTAAGGTGTGGAAATTTCTCAATACACATTCAGAATGATTTCTTTCTCTGTAAGGAAACTTCACATCCCAACAATAGGTAGATAATTCCTCCAAGTTCCCCACTCCCTCTAAAATAGGGTATATATGAAATCTATGGGGATGAAAAACTAGGAAGATAGCTTGGTATCTTGTGTCATGGGGATGTAACTGCTATTTTAATGGGTCATGCCCAGAATCATCAATATTTTCCTCTGCATTTCTGAAATGAGAGGATTCCTTGGTGAAATACCATTTACTGGCCTTATTACCTCATTTTCTAAATCTTTATTGCCCTGCATCCCCCTTCCACCCTGGATAGACTCCCCCCCCCCCCACCCCACTCCTTCCAGACAGACCCCCACCCCCACCCCCTCTACAGACCCCCCCCCCCCCACACCCTGGACAGCCCCCCCCCCCCCCCGGACGTGTGTCCTGGCTCGTAAATTTTCTTACCCTTGATATTTACTAGACACAAAAAAAAACAAAAAACAAAACTCTACCACATAGCATTTAAATTCCTAAAAACATGAACCCACTAATCATGATTGAACCATATCGAACCAATAAAACAATATCTCGGTCATCATATGCTATAACTATTAATACAGATAACAGACCTGAAAACTAAATGATTAATCATTCTTGAAACAAATATTCCAAATATAATAATTCAATAAAACAAGGAAACATCCATTAAAGAACCCCCATCTTGATGCAAAGCTTTTACAAAATTTGTGCCACAATACTGCATTCCATTGAGCCAAAAAGAGGAGGGAATGGTTTCTAATTACTATGACTATAACCATAAAAAATCTAACCAAATTCCCTTGAAATGTAATGAGGCTTTGGTGAATACCCAGTTGTCAACTGGGAGACTACTGGTTTCTATTTTAATTTCTTATATATATGTCTCTAAATATATTTGTGTGGAAGGTGACCCATACCAGCTTCATTGCAGCACACGGCTTGACATTGGCACTTCCCGAAATTAGAAGCCCAATCTGTTCGGTTAGAAGATCCAAGTTTCGATAATTATCTTTCGGACAGACCCCCCCCCCCCACTGCAGACCCCCCCCCCCACCCACCCTGCACCCACTGGACAGCCCTCCCCCCTGGACACACACACCCCCCCACACTCCTTCCTGGACAAACCCCACCCCCTCCCCCACTGCAGACCCCCCCCCCCCTTCCTGGACACCCCCCCCCCCCCCGGACATACCTCCCCCCCCCCCCGGACACACCCCCTCCCCCTGTACATCCCCCTCCCCCTTAATGGGTCATGCCCAGAATCATCAATATTTTCCTCCACATTTTAAAAATGAGAGGATTCCTTGGTGAAATCCTACTCCTTCCGGACAGAACCCCACCCACACTGCAACCCCCCCCCCCCCCCACACACACTTCCTGGACTACCCCCCCCCCCCCCCCACACACACACACACTCCTTCCTGGACAGACCCCCCACCCCCTCATTTTCTGAATCTTTATCCCCTTGTATCCCCCCTTCCCCCTGCAAAGCCCCCCCCCATCCAATCCCCCTTGGACACCCCCCCCCCCTCCTTCCTGGACAGCCCCCCCTACACAGCACCCCCCTCCCTAGACACCCCCCCCCCTCTCAGTTTTCACAGATTTCCTCTGGAGTCTAAAGCCATTATCTGGACTCCATCCAATGCTACATCTAAATCAAGAATTAGGCATTCATCATGGAACCATATATTCATAGGTCTATTGAACGTTGGTCTTATGGAGTCTTCAAGATAAACCAAGGGTCATTCTTATGCAAGACCATGACCCTTCCCACAAGAGAGGTCATTTAACATGAAACCAGGTTGATAATCCCCACCATAATAGTATCATTATTGTTACCTCAGGGCACTCACATCATTCTACCTAGACCTCGACTAGTCCTATGCTGAACGCAATGACTAAAAATGATTGTCAATTCACACTTGATTTCCAAGAAACTACCAAGTATTGTATACACCTATATTACCCAGAACAAAACTTACTGCATTCAATGATTGACATGAGTTCTGAATTTTAGTAACCTAGGTGTGGGATATGAATTTTGACCTAGATAGTTTTTATCCCCCCATGCATTCTGCTACTTCAAGCCATAGTATTTATAATAAATGACAAACTATGGTCAATCTCACAATGGTACCTAGATCTATCATTGATGTTGTCTTACACCACAGAGACATCTCTACACACACACTCCTTTAGGATACCAAGAACTATCATATTCACATTGAACACGTCGGTTTCCAACTATATGGGTGACCTTAAACTAAATTTCCCAGTGACCTACTATCACCACCTCCCTGGAGATCATCCACATAAATAGAAACATTCTCAATGGTCATCTCACCACCTCACTCTATCGTTTCAATGGACCCCGCATGTAACCACAACGTGAATTCTCATTCACCAATTCATTCCCATCAAGTCATGATTACACTACTCTTTACCATAACATAGTGATTCCCCTGTGAGTCAAGCACCTCCAGGCCTGGACACACATTCCATCACATTTTTCCCCATTCTTGAAGCCTTCAAAACACCATCAATTGTCTTAGATTCCTGTATCTAATATTGATCTTTTTTTCTATCATATTGATCTTCCTCAACATCGTCATAAAAATATTTTTCTTGCTCCTAATTCTATTTAATCTTTAGATCTGCAATCACTTCTGGTGCCAACATAAATGGCCTTACCTCTTCCATCATTTGCTTTGTTTTACCAGAAGATCTAGTGGCCAAGGGAATCAATAAATTTGAATAATACTTATGATGCATTATTCTTCTCCCTTTACTGTCTAGATAATTCCATGACTCACATATGTCTTTCTTCCAATTCCTTAAGCCAAGTCCAAATGGAACTATCTCATGATGATCCTACTCATAGTCTAAAGCAAATTCAGAATCTACTTATTTATCACTCGGATCTGGTTCTGCTTAGATATTTGAACCAACCTGCTTCATTTTTCACCTAGGAATGACTATCTTCCACTCTTAAGGATCATTATCACCCTCGACATTTTCATTCAAATCTTTGAAATGGTTGTGAATATGAATTGAGTTAGGGGGGCTCACATCTCATAAGACAACTACATTTCAGAATCACTGGTATCTGGACCATAAAATGTATGAGGATTCAGTTCTACCACATTTTTTCCAAAAAAAATATAATAATACTAGAAATGCAAACCTAGAATGTTGAAATATGAACTGAATCTAATGGAACCGGACTACAGTAATTCAAAATTCTGAAAGTAGTGATTAAAACAGCACCATCATCAAGCTCCTTCCCTTTGCTCCCATTTATAGAAGTTGCGAATTGGGAATAGGTGGATATAGCAGTGGAAGATCTTGGATATGCCTCTCCCAGGACTTTCATATCCCACTTGGATCTTTCCAAGTCTTTACTCAAACTAACAAAGATATATGTGACCCTTAGTTCTAGTTTTAGTGACCTCACCCCCTTCCATTGAGAATCATTTATTACGTTGCCTTTGATTTATGAGTTACCTATTAAGAGGCCTACATGATGTTAAACTTTATCCCCATGCGGGTAGTTGGATAGATCATGAACCATGTGTCTACATGATGAACAGAAGTAATCCCAAGATTCATAGCAGACCTGCTGCTTCCAACAAAGCTCCCCTTCAATATCAATGTAGATAAAATCCATTCGTACCTTTGATACATAGAGATCAACCACATATTTTAGGAAAAACAAGGTGGAATAAATTTATGGTGTGATTATTAGTACATAAGAAGTGGCCCAACATATTACCAATTAATTTAAGAATCACCAAATTTTGAAATGGGGGATGTAGGATAGGGACGGAAATCGAAATCACCATAGATGGAAGATTCTATTTTAGGTGGAACTTGAAAAACCAATAGAAAATAGAGAATTTTAAGCTAGTGAAATCATGTGAAGCATTCAATTAGGCAGAGATAAGGCCATCTTCAGTTGAAAAATGAATCAAAATTTTCCACAAATCCATAATCCCTGTAATCACCCATTTAAGAAAACCACATGAATCAAAAATAAACCTATCAAAGGTTTCTATCAAGGGGAGACTCTTTCCAAAGTGATCCACTAATGTGAGATTCAATAGCAAAGAAGCATTTAAAAATTCTAGGGGTAAAACTACAATATTAATAATTTCATCATCTCATGATATAATTTTAGGGCTAATTTCAATTTTGGGATGTTGGGAAAAAGGCTAGGGTTGATGAAGGGGGATAATGGTTAGAACTATGAATCCAGAGTAGTCGGGATGAATCCTACCCCCCAACCCAAGAGAGGGGGGACCATAGGGGAATTCATGCACCCTAAAACATTATTGAAGGAAGCCACATGATCAGAATAGGTCTAGACTTAGAAGTAGACACACATAAGAGTTCAGTCAAAATAATTTCATCAAAAACTCATATTAGTGCTTACTCCCCAATAAGCCTAACATCTCAACCGTTCTAAGTCTAATCACACAACCACCCATCAACTAGAATATTCTCGAACCCTGAGTGTATACTTGTACTCTATCCATCCAAGATCAAACCACTTAGGATCATAATCATCTACCTCATCGGGATTCATACCCAAAAACAGTCAGGCCAAGTATCCTACCAATCCTTCCCTTTGAAATCCAAACCTCAATACTAAAGCACCTAAAGTGCTTTTCATCATGGAAGCCTAAAGAATACCCATGCCTATACCACATACTTGATAGTACCTATAATTCACCAATATCATAATTTAAATCATCTACCCATGATTTTGTCTCTAAAGGAACTAACAATCCCAGGCTAAGGCCTCTATTAGGTTACTATCATATACCATATCTCATCTCAAGAATAGTACTCGAATAACCAATATCTTGAGTCATGTCTCAAGAGAATTAGGCCCTCCCAACTATCTCAATAACCACATCTCACATAGGTCAAAGCTCATAGGGAAACATCTATTTATTCCCATTTGAAATATCTTAATGCAACTAATGTGCTAACACCCACTCTAAATTTCTCAAATATACGCATATCAGGAATTACATGCAAATCACCATCCTACTAGGGAACTAATCCTAAATTAAGGTTCTTTGTCCTCCCCATCCTCACCTCATCCCAATTTTCAATATCATCCAAGATATCTCAATCAATCTTGAAACTATAGGCTTCTTCCCAACCTGAACCTACGATTAGTGAATTATTTCTAGGTTCCCAAGAATCATGGCCACCCAAGAAGTGTTTGAGTACAAGAAAGTAGAGAACCACCAATGTTGTACTATGCATAACCAGCAAATATAGTGTATGGGTAGATGATATGCTCAGATGAATAAATAAATAAATTGTGGAAGCATAAATAAATACCCATCACTGATCCTTGGGCTATAACGTGACACTCAGTATTGGTTATACCTGCTTTGGTTAGTGTCAGAGTTTTTTTTATCATGTCACATGATCATTCCCACTAGTACGGAGCCCAATAGAAATGTATTATAAGGTGAAAGCATCGATTCCTTGGATGTAATTCGAGTAAATATAATTGTATCAAGAAAATGCCTAATTCCAAGGAGTGTGTTCTATGAAATCTTGTAGTATTGAGCATATAAAAAATTCCTAGGGGAATAGGCCTAGGAAATCCTGTAGTATCATCAATAGAATCGATTCCTTGGGGGATGAACCTAGGTAATCATATTGACCCAAAGATGGAATCCCAATATCCTGGTAATTCTATATAAACCAAAATATTGAATATAAGGGGATTTCCCAAGGCATTCATATTGTATCAGGATCAATAGCCAGAGCCTAGGAACACATCCCAGGCATCCTATTTTGACCATACAGCTGAACCCTAGGTAAGCTCTTGGGTATTCCACTTAAATCCTTGAGGGTAGTGTGTCCCTCCCATAATATCTCATATAACACATTATATACAAGTTTTCAATCTTCTCAAACTCATCTCAAAAAACAAGGGTTTCCCTCTCAAGCGCATGACCTATCATCATCGCTAATGCCATATCTGGATCACACACAATTGATTTGGGTTCCAAAGTGACACCTACAAACATCTATAATCCTTATTGCATGCACCTTCACAAGGGTCAAAATCACTTAGGTGCCCTCATGGGTTCCCTAGGTTACATTATAGCATGAACACCCTATGTAGATTCCTTTATCAAATTCACATCTATCATGTCAACACCCACCACTGGGAATCATGTCCCTCGAAATAGTCATAAACATCACATGAACTCACTATACTCATAAGAAAATCCTCACTTTCATAGGTCTAAAGAGATGAAAACCTTCCCATATCACTTTCCAAGTCACACTATGTCGGTCCTCTCACCAAACCTATCATCAATTTAGCTAAATTATACCCACCAAGGTATCTAAACCTCATTAGGGGAGGAACACCTTCCCGCACTCATCTCTACTAGCATGAAGGTTTTAAGGAATATTAAGGTTCTTTCATGGCCTACTAGGTATAATAACTATATATCATCACATCCCTCCATTTTAAGGTCACCAAGGAACCTACACTAAGGTCCACTATGCTTAAATAATTCACTTTATTTTATATACACCCCATATGGGGTTCATGTTTCTAAAGGAATACAATTATACTTATACTCTTAGACATCTACGGTTGAGATATATTGCCATTTCACAATGGTACATCATGGACCTTGGCACTTTCCACATTTAATTCAAATCTTAGACATCTACGGTCGAGATATATTGCCATTTCACAATGGTACATCATGGACCTTGGAACTTTCCACATTTAATTCAAATAAATTCCATTATAATTAAACTGATTAATTAATTTATAAAGGTTAATCTCTTGAGGTAGTGAAACTACACATATCATATTTCACATAAATCTTGTATAAACTAAAGGGTTATGCCCAAGAAACCACTGACCTTAATTGAATTTATTTCCTTTAAAGAAACTTGACCACCTTCTAAGCTTGTATAAGATCTAGCATCAACTGAGGCTCCTAACCAAGCCCCAAAATTACAAATAATCAATTATAACATTTTATAATTAACTATCTTATCCAATTAAATTAATTATATTTATTATAATTAATTTCATAATTTAAAACAAAAAGACAAAAATGATTAATCAATCACTAGGCTACCTCAATGCACCAAAACAATGAACAAACACACATGGAGGTTCCATGGAATACACCTGATACTGTCATGGGAAAATCCAAAAAAAATGGTATCTATTTAATAGGTGATTTCAGTAAATTTAGCAGAAAACCATAAATAAAATCATCAGGTGACGTGCCTTTGATGAAACAGCATGAAATAACATACAAACTTTATCTCAAGACATCCTCTATCTACACCAAGAAAAATCCCCATCATGTGGGACAATTTCCAACATCCTTTGGTGAAAATTTCCAATAAACCCCAACATAAATCTTCTAAAATTATATACTATGGATGGAAACCAAAACAAAAGGAAAGGGATGGAATAACTCACTCGAAATCATCGTCAAATAATACCAAAAATCGATTCCCTCTCAAGGTGGATCAAAGGAGGGACAAAGTGAGGTGGAACCATCAAGAACTGGCCTTCTCCTAATATCCAAAACCCTTTAAACCCAAATCACCCTGATTTCAAATAAACGGGACTACCCCCATGTAAAAAGGAAAATTTGGCTCCATTCCTGGCATGAATAGGGGGTTTATGGAATGATTTACATTTCACCTGAGTAGCTTTCGTGAAGGAGTAACTGCAGAAATATTCGCAGAAAGTGTAGGGGTTGGCTCGCATGGATCCCACTCATGGAAGTTCTCGGTTCAGCCAATTCACTGATTGGAGGAGGAACGTGCAACAAATGTGGTGGAGGAGGAGAGGAACACACGATGAAGGGGATGGGAGGGATCGTGCGAGGGAGGGGTGGACCGAGTGGAGAATCCGGCAAGGATCGTCCAAAGGAGAATTGACCGGTTGGCGATGAGGGAGAAAGGTTTCGTGGGTGGGAGATGATGAGTCCTGATGAGGGAGAGCTATGGGTGGGAGATGAGACGTGATAGAGTTAAACTAATTGAGGAACTATTGCCATGAGACTCGGTTTAGCTGTAGGTTTAGTTATTCTAATGTAATGGTTTTCAAATAATCGTGGTTATATTTTAATCTATATCCATGGACCAATTAAACTGTGGCTATAGGTCCGTGGCTATAGATCATTTTTCTAGTAGTGTATTTATTTTCCTTTAAAAAAATAATACATCTTATTAAGGAATACAAAGACCAAATAATACTCACGGCGGTGAAAATGTCGTTGTCATCGCGTACGTTAAAAGAAACATTATTTTCTTGTTATTTAGTAAAACGCCTCATAGAAAAAGATTACCTTTGATTGAAATGAAATTTTAAAGGTGTTTATACAGTGTATAAAATAAATTTGTGTATAAAATAAAATATGCCTCAATGAAAGGAGTTGATACGAAGTCCCTTACCTCGTGTCTTATTTGACCCGTTCGTTCTTTAATCTCCTGAATAATAAATTAAAGTTAATTTATACTTGATTAAGATCCTTTTTCAAGTTTATTATTCCTTTTATATCACTTATTATCATGTTATAAACATTATGTAATCATCTAAGTTAACAATGGTCGTTTTGTTGATATTTGGTACTTGAGTCAAAAATGAACTTATTGTAATTACAAGTTATTCATGTGGTCAAATATAAATTATCTCCATAATTATATTCATGATGTAGATATCATATATATCATATATATCTAGTATATGTATGTATTTATAATAGTACATAACATTTGGAGATAAGAAATAAAATGCATTGTTCATGGAGATGGTAAGTCGTACGTACGCATGAACGCTACTTTCATTTCTATTTCTTATTTTAATGGAATTAAAAAATAATGATACATAGGTATATTATAATTCCAGTATAATATCATATATAATATCATTAACTCCATCCTTTATACATCCCACATACGGCATTAACGAGTCATATCACTTTGAGGGGGTGGTAGTCCGCACTTCCTCAAATGAAATTATCACGTTTACCCATAATGGAAACCATAAAGGTGTGTTATAAAAGGAAAATATAGAAGAATAAAGAAAACATAAACATAATATATATCATATATAAATACAATATCATCATAATGTCCACTGTGAGATGCGGTATAAGATAATTGAACAATCATCATTTCATGAGGCGTTAGTTTGTCATCCATAGAAACAATATGTTCTTTAACCATTAGATGGAGATGTGTGTAAGTTTAGTTTGAATCCTTCTCATAAAAACATCCTATTATATTGAGGATACTGTTGTTGTTATAAAATAAAAGAATAAAAAGAGTTTAGGGGGTTAGAGAAGTAAAATAAAACAAAAAAACTTAAGAGAAGACGTTACCTTTAAATCGGGTAACTCCCTTTGGTTTGAACCAAAAGGGTTTGTTGAAGTGCCTTCTTCCTAAGTTAATGCTTCTAGGAGGAGTGAAAATGAGCCTTAGCCCAGTTGGTATGGAATTCTTAAGTGCATCCAAGAGACCCGGGATCAAATCCAGGCGGAGTCTAATTTTCCGGGGGTGCTATAGAAAGTACTGTGGCAGTACTATAGAATTACTATAGCAGTACTATAGTAGGTACTGTAGTATTATTGTAGTAGGTACTATAGAAGTACTGTAGCAGTACTGTAGTAGGTATTGTAGCAGGAATTGTGCAGTATTTTAGCAGAAACTGTAGCAGGAACTGTAGCAGTCACTGTTTGGCACTATAGCAGCTAGGAATATTCCCCTGTTTGGGTCTTTGGGCCACCGAATTGGTCCTCGAGTCCTTTAAGGCCTTTGGGTCACCCAGGCCTTCAGTTCAGTAAGGCATTTGGGCCACCTCAAGGCCTTTGGGACACCTTAAGTACAGATGCAAACCAGACAACCTACAAGAAACAAGCTTCAGAAGGAGGATGATCAAGGAGATTTCGCCATAGCAGAAGCTAAATGGATTTCAATAATGAGAGGGTATGGCACCTACCACCGGGAAAAGCCTGTGGATGCACGGGAAAGCCTAGCCGAAAAGTCATGCAAAGGTGGAGATCCGATTTCACATTAAAGATGTTGGGGAGGAGCAGTTCCAATTAGTTAGTATGGGTTGTATGTAATGTTTGAAGCCTATGGGCAATGAATTCCTCTAAGTCCTACGATCCATATAATACTTACGCCTACGGGCCTTGTAAGGGTTCCACATCACCCCTTGAAAGGTGGATTATCAAAAATCAATAAAAAATGAAGATCTTCGAGCCATTGGAGGTAAGGATTCTAGGAGGAGGAGAGGGATGTAGGGAGCTTAATTGGGCAGAGGTTGGATGATCCAAGGGGCTCGTGAGGTGTGAGGAATGGGTTAAAGGTGAGGGCTTTCTATAAGGGGGGAGGGGCTCTTTAGGAAAGTGTGAAAATACTATTTTATTACATAATAATTTTTCATTTCTAAATGTCCAAAACTTATTAAAGTCGAAGATAAGATGACTCATGGTCGAAATAAAATTATCCAATAAGAATTGGATAGGTTTTTGATATTATTTTAATATTTATAATCTTATTTATTTAAATCATTTATTAATGAGGTAAACACTACATCATTATTGTGTCATAAATAATTTAATTTATTTAATGTCTAAAATTTATAAAAAAATACCATGATGTAGGAAATCATTTTAGTCTTCCAAAGAATATTTATAGTCAAAAATATAACTTATATAACCCTATGTAAAAATTAATTTACTAAAAGATATTTTTTTATGTCATTTTTGTCTTTACTTTAAGTTAATTAAAATAAAGTGTCATTATCAACTAATAGGAATAGGACACAAGTTAGGTTAATTTTATATTATTATAGTAATATTTGTTTACCGTTATTTACCAGATTTACCCTTTAACCATGGTAAATAAAATATTTTCTGAAATAAATATTCATAATGTCTAAAAATAAAAGTTACCTATTTGCACAATTTGGACCACCCGATTCCAAATATGGAATACAATTTTTCAAATTCAAAACACAGAAGTGGCATAAATTAATTTAAAATTACTTCCTGCTGTCAAAACAAAAGGCGTGTTTTTAAGAAATAATAACTATCAAAAGATTGACACTTGTTTATGTCCAATTTCAAAGTGAAATTAATTCCAATAACTAACATTGGATTAAATGGTAAAAATATAATCTAATTACACTTTAAAACCAATTAAAAAGATAATCTAACCATATAAATAAATATGATTAAAAGGGAGTTTTGAATTAAAATACAGTATTTTTCACTATTCATCAAAAATTGAATTTTATCAGAAAAATACCAAAATTTTACCCAAAGTGAATTTTGACGTCCTTATTCTAAAGAATAATTTTATTTCATCAAATAGAAAAAGTGACCAAAACTATATTTAAAGAGGGTTCACCATTAAAAGGCAGTAAATCGACCTTTTAATGAATATTAGAGTATTTATGCTTAAAATTAGATTAATTCACATTTTAAGCCTCTAACTTTTATTGGATAAATGTAAAAATATTTAAAAAAACATGTATAATCTTATTATAGTTAGTTATGTTCATTCCTGTCAATACAACGGTTATGCTTTAACTACCATTTAAAATAATAATATTATATTATTATTGTACAACGTAAGATTTCAAAGAAACATGTTGTTGCGTATCGGGTATTCCATCGAACATAGAAACCCCTTTAAGGTAAAATTAATATTTAATTCACAAAATATTAATTAAAAAGAAAATGTATTATTTCTTTATTTACCTGGGATGTTGCAAGTAATCCATTGTTTGAGATTACAAAGTTCAGTGATTTACGAATCTTGGTTGACAACAAATTCCAAAGGGGAAGAATGTTGGGAGTAAGTTGGCTAGAGAAGATGTTGTCTTTTTTGTCAAAGAAGATAAATCAATTCACTTTATAAAATGTCTTGGAAACTATAATGATACTTAGATGATTTGTATTTCACAAATATCATAAGTTTAAAGAAATTGTTATGAAATCCTTATGAAGGATAGGGGGATTAAAGAAGTGTTTTTTGAAACGAAAAGAAATTGGCGCGCAAGTAGGAAGTGGCACACATGTTCAAGTGACGCACAAGTGTATGTTGCATGAAAGTCCTATTTCAAAATCGTCACAACAAAATATGATAAAGGAAAGAAAGTGTCGCGAAAGTTAAAGAGTGACACGCAAGTAGGAAGTGGTGTGCATGTGTATGTGGTGCGCAATTCATCGAGTGGCGCGCAAGATGAGTTGTATGCCTCATGCACAGGGTCACCAAAATGCATATAAATAGACAAATGCCCTCCTCATTTTAGATATGCTCAACACTAAAGAGAAAATTTGAACTCTGCTCACACAAGTAGTAGAAAGTGGTGCACAATATGAAGAGTCGTGCAAGTTATGTGTTATGCACAAGAGTGGCGCACAAGCAGAAGTGGTGCACAAGTTGTAAGTTGCGCACAAGCAGGGAGTTTTGTGCAAGAAGTGTGTTGTGTATAATCCAAAAGTGACTGCAAATTGTGAGTTTTGCACAATAGTGGTGCGTAAGTAGTTAATGGTGCGCAAATAGGGAGGCATGCAAGTAGGGAGGTGAGCAAGCAAGGAGGCACGCAAGCATGGAGTGACGCGCAAGTTGTTTACACCAGGAGGTTCTTACCAGCTTCTGGGTAGGAAAGTGAAGAATTTTTTTGAGAGATTTGATTTGTGAAAGATCATCGAGAAGCACATAAACATTGCATTAACCTATTTGTTCTAAGAGGGAGAACACACACTATTGGATTGTTTTCAAAGTGATACTTGAGTGTAAGGGCATATCATAATCATTGTATTCCACATCAAAGGATTGTTTTCTAATGGATTTTGTGGTACTGGATTATTTCCGTACCATACAAAGGACGTATCTACTCTTATTGAGTATTGAACCTTTTAAATCTTTTGTTCATGTGGTTGTGTGCGTTTAGCGGGGAAGGAACTCTTTAACAGGAGGGGAGGTTGTTTCAAAAATAAGGAAACATAAAAAGAAAAAGGATTTCACTGATTCATCCCATCTCCCTCTCAGTGATACTTGGATCCTGGATGGAAACTTTAGAGGATATATCAAAATCAAAATTTGGTTTTTGTACATGGATTCCATTTCAAAATTCATGGATTTTTTCCACTTGACAACATCTGTGCCACTTAATAATTACTTGTAGGTTAAAGGATCATTATTATCAAATAATAATGAGTCACCATCCTTGGTGACTAAAAAATATTAATGTTCTATTTCTCTAACCTCTCTTGTACTCCTACGTGGTACTTGTTTCTCTGAAATAGTTTCTTCTTCCACAGGGCTTTATGGAGTCTTTTCCTGTGCTAAATCTTGTGTACCTTGATCCTAAACTTTATCAAAGTTTATATCTCTCCCACTAACTATTTTAGAGATGTTCTCCCTTTCAAGAAATATAGAGTTTCTTTCCATTATTACCTTTTTTTAGGGGTCATATAGGTAATATCCCCTTGTTTCTTTGGGGTATCCTATAAAAGTACACTTTGTGCCTTAGGGTGATATTTTGTTATTCGAAAGGGTCTTAACAAACATTTCACAACATCACACATATAAGTACGATGACATGGGTTTCTTTCTATTTCATAAATGGTATGGTATACCATCCGCCACTTTAGTTGGCACTTAGTTTAGTATTTGTGTTGTTGTTTGTAACGCATATCCCCAAAAAGATAATGGAAGACTCACATGACTCATCGTTGATCTCTCTATGTCCAACAAGGTGTTATTCCTCCTTTCACTTACACTATTCCACTGAGGTGTATAAGAATGAGTGAGTTGAGATAGGATCCAAAACCCCAATAAGTGATCAATAAAGTCTTGATTAAGATATTCACCATCACGGTCTGAGTAGAGTTTCTTAATCTTCTTACCAAGTTGGTTCTCAACTTCATTCTTGTATTCCTTGAATTTATCAAAAGAATCTAACTTATACCTCATTAAGTAAACATATCCATATCTAATAAAATCATGAGTAAAAGTTATGAGGTATGAGTACCCACCCCTCACCTCAATTGGAAATGATCCACACATATTTGTATGAACTAATTTAAGAATCTCTTTGGCCCTTTCTCCTTTTCCAAAAATTGAGGCTTTACTCATTTTACCTTGTAAACATACATGACATTGGCCAAGTGGTTTTAGTTCAAAAGAATATAAATATCCATCTTGGTATAATTTAGACAAGAGGTTTTTTTACATGACCTAGTAGGTGATGCCATAGTTGGGTGTGGTATGATCCATGTGAATTAGTTTCATTATCTATTTTCATTACTTGGTTTGTGTAATCCAACACATAAAGTCCATTATTTAAATGTGTCTTACCATAACAAATGTTATCTTTATAAAAGAAGAAACATTCATTTTCGAACTGAAAAATAAGTCCTATATCAAGTCTAGATGCATATATAATTTTCTTGGTAATTGAAGGTACATAATTACAACTCTTTAAAACCGAGATTATTTCAGTTAGAAACATGAGGTGGTAGTCCCTAATAGCCATAGCAGCAAGTTTAGCTATGTTAGAAACTCGTAGATCTACCTCCCCTCATTCAATATTTCTGAATCTACTTGGTTTCTATATTTGAATACATATGTGATCACCACAAGCTATATCTCGTACCCAATTTTTATAAATAGATAAATTGAAATCGATAACAAACTCACCTAAAGTTTCCATTTGCTTCTTTGGCTGGGTGTATTTTTTCTTCCAGTGGCCCTTCTTGCCACATGTGAAACAAACGGCATCATGTTCCCTTGATTTCCCCTTAATCTTCCTCTTCTTGGAAGGGTGTAAAGAATATTTAGGATTAAATCTCCATGTTTTCCCTTTATGTTTGTTCACCATAAGGATGAAAGGTTTTCATGCTTTGTATCCTTATCTACTTATAGAAGAAGAGTAAAAAGATTTAGCAGAGACTTCTCAATGTTGTTCATATTAAAATTCACAACAAAGACAGAGAAGTTCTTAGGGAGTGATGCCAGAATGATATCGGTGTCTAGTTATTTTGGGATTTTAAACCCTAAAACCTCTATGAGCTCAATGTAGCCAATGAACTTGACTACATGAGCCCCGTTTAGGGCACCCTCTCCAATATTTCTTTGAAAGAGCACCTTGGATATATCAAATTGTTCTTATCTAGATCTCTCCTGGTAAAGACCACAGATGTTCTCTAACATGCTATATGCATCCATGTTTTCATGAAACTTTATGAGTTCACTAGACATAGAAAAAATCATATGTTGGTTGAAGTAGGACACTCAAGAGGGGGTGAATTGAGTTCCTATAAAAAAATTGTTAAAAGGTTTATTTAAAAAATTCCCCAAATTAAAACTTAATAGGCCAGTTAATCAAAGTAGTGAATTTATAATAGTCTGACTATTCAACTAATTTCTCTGAAGATTGATTATTTCTCAGTTTTAACAATATGAGATATTGATACAACTTTTGAAACTAATATAATAAGCCAAAACAGTTGTAAACACTAGACAACACTAACTATCAAAGTGAAATTCAGTTTTCTGAAATACAGGTAAAAATAGAGAAAACTAAATTTGAAAACACAAAAAATATAAAACAAGAGATTCAGTCTCAAGCCAAGACTTAGTCCTCTCCACTTAGTGATCACCTGCCACCAAGTAGTCTATATTTATAAAGGTTTTGATCCAAACCCTGGATCAGGGTTTACACAACAGTTTACAACTGTCCAGGCCACCTGACTTCTACCATAGTTCTACATGGTAACAAAATACAACCAGGTCACACAGCACCTCTACCACAGTTCTACATGGGATAAAAAAGTGTAAAAAGATATTTGTGTGAGGATATCTAGTATCCTCTAATTCAGTGCAGGAGACAGTGTGTGTTTTACAGAAAAATGCACACACTACTTGAAAATGTAATAAAAATACACACAACAGAGCAATAAATATTAGATAGGGTTTAGAAGGCTTTGTGTGTTATACAGTTCAACTTTGGACTCTTTGATGTATCATAGTTGAAGCTAGAGTCCTCTTCTGGAAGAAGACACTAAAACATAGTGTCATAGAGCATTGTGTTCTGTCTTCTAGGAAGATGATATGTTCTTCTCCTTAGGTTCAGTTGAATAATGTAGAGATGTTGAAACTTTGGTGGTTAGCAATTCTCTGGTTCACAGCAAGCAAGAATCAAGAGTTAAATCATGTGTTCTTCCTTTCTGTATGTTTCTCATGTGGGTCTGATATTGTGTCTACGTGTATCTTTTCATATCTCTTTCATGCACTCCTTTCAAATCGTTTCCTTTTATTTTATATTATTGCAACCCGACAATGTACATGTATTGAGGTAGGTGTTGTACCTTGTACTTCTGACATCCCCATTAAAGATGTCTGCAAAAGGTATTAAATTAATCAGTTGCATTAAAACACTCAAAATGTGACCGTTATAAATAATATTAAATAAAAGAAAATTTAAACAGTCTATCAGTGACTCCTTTTTCGGTGAGTAATGTGTCGGTGACTCATTCCATCGATGATTCCTTCTATTGGTATCAGTGTCTCATTCTATCAGTGTCTCCTTCTATCAGTCTGTCTGTGTGTCGGTGAGTCCTTGCATCGATAGCATCATGTGTCGGTAGCACCATGTGTGGGTAGCACCATGCGTCAGTAGGTCCGACTTATTCTATCGGCATCGGTGACTCAATTGTCTTTCAGTGTTAGGTTCTCATACTTTGGAAATATTTTTGTTTGGACTTTCTTACAACATAAATATTATCAGAATGTGTTAAACTTATATGTGATCATGTATAATCATAATTACACATATTGAAACTCAAATAAACATGATTGAAATGATTAGACATGACTAATAATATTTGACATGATTTGTGATTATTAAACCAGAGAGGGTGGCCAACAATCTCCTCTAGTCCAACAATTTCCCCTTTTTTGATTATTATAAATAATTAAATTATAAAGTACAATAATTTTATGTGTAATATAATCATTTTACTTATCATCTATCATTACTGATGAATTTTCTCAATATATAGATAAGGTTCATAGGTAAAATAAATAGTAATGGTGTCAAATGAAACAAAAATAATAATGGTATCAAAGACTAATGTCTTTTCTTCTCATATGTAATTAGAGGTAAGAAAAAATAAAATATGTAAGAGTGGTATCAAAGGTAAAATAAATAAGGATAATTCTAAACTATTCTCCCCCTTTTGGGATTATCAAAAAGCGCAAGGGTATAAAATGATAAAATCAATAATAGAATGGAATAAAAGGAATGATCAAGAAGGAAACTGGTATCAAAGTAATGAGATGTATGAGAGAATAATAGATATAATACAAATAGATGAAAGGAAATAGCATTGAATTTCATTAAACAGTGAAGTACAATGTATTACAAAGTTTCATAGAAAAGACAATCAAAATTACAATACATTAGCCCTATAAAAGAATCATCCTCCCTACTTCTTAGGTTCAAGAGGGGCTTTCCCTTTCTATGAGGTATCAATCGAAGGTCCAGTAGGTGATAGAGGTGGAGAGGTGGGAGGGTCTGAAGAAATATTCATAGGAGGTAGGATTACTACTTATAGAACATTAGGTGAAAGGATGGGTTTGTGTTGTGACAAAATAGGAGGTTGAGGTTGTTTTGTGATAACTGGCCAAATCTAACTAAAAGCCTGAGCAACTGTCATCTGAGGTGGAGGCACTGATCTAGTAGGTCCAATAGGTGCAGCAACAGGCACCACAATTGCTTCACTCTGCATATGAAGGTATGGCTTCAACTACTTGATGAAATTCTCAAAGATTTCACCATCATACTTCATAGCTTTCTCAAAATCATCTTTATTCTCCATGAACTTGACAAGAAGAGGTGTAAAGTCCTTCAATTTTTGAACTTGATCCTTAAAAGATTTTGTCATTGGAGGCAGTGTCATGTTCTCTGTCAGATATTTAAAAATTATTGTTAACTGATGATGGGTAATAATATTCTTGAAATAATAATCCACCTTCTCTGTAATCTGAGCATTGGAAGTCTATGCACTCTTAGAATAGAGCCTGACCATATCATGAACATTGTCACTATTCTGCTCAATCTTTGCAAGGTTGTTCAATCCAGAAGCACTAAACAGAGCTTGAAGATCCTCCTTAACAACACTTCTAACTGCCTCAATGTCCTAGGCCTGAGATGTCTAACCAGAGGTAGAAGGATCAGTAGGAGTTGAGGTATGAGTCTTCAAAGCTTTTAGAACAGTCTCTAGACAACCTTTATACTCAGAGGTCAGATGATTTATTGCAGAAACAAGACCACTCATTTATTTTCTCATCTTGGTGGTGTTTGAAACAATTGTTTCAACCATTGTGATTAAGTTTAGTTGAATCTTAACTATAACCTTTTTTGAAACTTTAATTGCATCAGGCACACTTACACCAACTGTCTGAACTGGAGTAGGAGCAGCTTGCACAGACTGCTTTATCTCTTCAATTGAAGATTTGAGAGTATAATTCATTACTCAGCTGAGTGTTTTCTATTCTAGCTTGTTGGATCTCATGGACCATCTGAGAATGAACTGATACTCTCACAATTGAAAATATTTCATCCTTTAACTTCTCATAATCTTCTTTAGTGATAGAGTCGCTAGGAAGGGTCTCAGTTACTGATTCTTTAGCAACAGGTACAAACACCTAATCATCGAGTCTTCATAGTCCAAACCAAGTGATACATATCCAGGATTCCTTTCCCATTCAGACATAACATCATCATCCAAAGGGGTGAGAATTTCAAGTTTCACTCTTCCAGCTTGATGCTCCCCCTCAGCTTGAGCTCTTCTACCTTGAAGCTCCCCCTCAATATGTGCTCTCCTCACTGGTTGGTCACCCTCAACATGAGGTCTCCTTCTTCCATAAACTAACTAAGGTGTAGGGATCATTTGAGATTCCACTTATCTTTGATTTTCAACTACTCTTCTTTCTTCAACAGCGACTATAGAAGGTTCTACAACAACATTCTGAACTAAAGCGTTAACCATCTCTACATCTCTACCTTGATCATCATCATGATGGTCACCATCACTTTTACTGGCTTCACCACTATCTTCATCATCATCATGTCCAGAGGCATGCTCGTCACTTCCATTTCTATCAGCATTTTCTTCACCATCTCTTTCACTGCCTGAACCAAAACCACTTTCACTGCCACTGTTACTTTCATCACTGCTAGCTTCTTCTTCTCTCGCATCTTCTTCTTCTACTTCTGATTCGTCTTTAGAGCTACCAGAATAGCTAACATACTTTACACTGCCTGAGAATTTTGTATCCTCATCTTCATTAGTGCCAAGAGTGGGTTCATCTGAGGGTAAAGCAAGTGGTGGAATTGGATGTCCAAAAGAAAAACCTTTTCGAGTTTCAGTGGTGTCAGGATCACTCCTATCATCGAAAGGTGACCCTTGATCTCTGACTGGTGTGGCAGGTTCTTCTTCCTCATCTGAAGAGTAAACAACTTCCTCATCTGGTCCCAGACCAGGATCATCCATGTCTCTTGGCCTAGTTAGATGGTCCACTGGATTGAACTTCTCATATAGTTTCTCCTCATCTCTAACTCATTCTTTCTTCCATGGGTTCCAATTGATTTTCATCCTTTTACATATTTTTTTTCTTAGACAGATCCCACTTCACTCAGAAACAATCTCATCAGCATCACTAACACATTCCTTCTCTTTTAGCATGGTTGAGATCATCCTAGAGTAAAAAAAGAGAGTTTGTCTTGCAGGAAGTCTTAATCATCTCACTAATATGAACCATGAGATATCTGCATAGGTTTACCTTAATTACCTTCTTCAATAGGCACACCAGATATACATCTTGATATTTTAATGAATCAAATTCCCCTTTCTTGGGATTGATTTGGTACTAAATGAATTTGAAGAGAATTTTTCACTCCACGTTCAATTATATAGCAATAGGCCTCTTGTGCTTGTCATTGTCAGTAAGCTCCTTCAGAGCTCTCCCAAAGTAGAAAATATCACTTCCAGGTCAAGAAGTACTATGGTAATCATCAAACACACCCTCATGAGGTACCTTAAGACATTCATCCAACTGCCTTGATGAAAAAGAGAATCTCTTGCCTTTCACTATGGACGTAATCCTGCAAACATCACTACTCTCCAACAGAAACTCAGCATTCATATAAAACTCATGAACTAACTTTGGGTAGAAAGGCCTTTCGTTATCTGAGAACCACTCAATCCATCCCTGATCTTGTAACACCCTGAGCAGCAAAGACTTGCTTTCCAATAGCCATTCTACAAGAACCTCCTTTTCTGGAGTCACTACATGGTTCTCCAGTGCAGGATCCACAGGTCCAAAAGATTTTATTGATTCCGCTTTCTGTTTCTTGGCTGCATGAGACTCGTCACCTGAACTACCTTCAGGATCTCGCTTCACACGCATCATTCCAACAATTTGGTTTGAAAGTTGGGAGGTGAAAGGTCGAGGGTAGAGAGAGAGAAACAGCTGAGTGAGTGTAAGGGTAATGGGGAAGAGTGTATCAACTTGAATTTATATCATTTAGGTCATTTGAAATTGCAAAATTGTGAACCAGGTTCAACAAAATAAATGAAACAGCATTGTTTTGGTAAAAAAATAAAACGGATAAAAACAGTGATTCATTGGTGTCGGCATGACAGATTTTGTATAACACTAACGGTGTCATCATGACAAGTCATCAGTGTCGGCATGACAATTTTGTCGGCATGACATAGTGTCGGTGTCAGCATGACAACTGTGTCGGCATGACATAGTGTCGGTGTCAGCATGACAATTGTGTCGGCATGACATAGCGTCGGTGTCGGCATGACAAATTCACTTAAAATTATCAAAGTAATAACAACATAAGGTCCTATAGATTAATCATTCCTAACTCATGTTTGATGTAGTTCATTTTTTCAGTGTTCAATGGATTAGTGAAAATGTCAGCAAGCTGATGTTCAGTGCCAATGAACTCTAAAGTTATATAACCTTTTTGATAATGATCTCTCAAAAAGTGATGTCTTACATTAATGTGTTTTGTCCTAGAATATGAAACAGGATTCTAAGAAATATTAATAGAATTTTTTTATCACAATTTATAGGGACATGTCTGAATTGATATCCACAGTCTAATAATATGTGTTTCATCCACAAAATTTTTGCACAACAACTACCAACAACTATATATTCAACTTTGGCAGTAGATAATGCAACAGAATTTTGTTTCTTACTATACCATGAAACTAGAGACTTGTCCAAAAGTGACATGTGTCAGAGGTGCTCCTTTTGTTTAACTTACAGCCACCAAAGTCAGCATCTGAATAACTCACCAAATCAAAAGGTTTTCCTCTAGGATAGAACAGTCCTAAATTGGTTGTATATTTGAGGTATTTAAAATCCTTTTGATAGAATTTAAATGAGATTTCTTTGGGTTTTTTTGAAAATGCGCACACATGCACAAACTAAACATAATATCTGGTCTACTAGCAATTAAGTAGAGTAAACTCTCAATCATTCCTCTGTAAGTGGTTTGATCAACAGATTTACTATCTTCATCAAGGTCCAACTTACAAGTGTTACTCATTGGAGTGTCACTGCTCTTAGTGCTTTTAAAGCCAAATCTTTTTAAAATATCCTTAGTATATTTACTTTGATTCAAAATAATACCTTCTTTGTTTTGAAATATTTGAAATCTAAGAAAGAATTTGAGTTCCCCCATCAAACTCATATCAAATTCTCTTTGCATAATCTTTGAAAAATCAACACATAAAGAATTTTTAGAGGATCCAAAAATAATATCATCTACATAGATTTGTACTACTAAAACATCTTTGAAAATTTTCTTTATAAAAAGGGTAAGATCAGCAATACTTTTTGTAAAACCTTTATAAATAAAAAAAATTGCTGAGTATATTATACCAAGCTCTTGGAGATTAATTTAAACCATATAAATCTTTAGTTAATTTAAAAACATGATTTGTAAAGTGGGGATTTTTAAAGCTAGGGGGTTGTTCAACAAAAACATCCTCAATTATATAACCATTTAAGAATGCACTCTTAACATCCATTTGATAAAGCTTGAAATCTAGATGTGCTGCATAGGCAAGCGGGATTCTAATAGCCTCAAGTCTAGCTATTGGTGAAAAGATTTCCTCATAGTCAATCCCTTCCTCTTAAATATAACCTTGTGCAATCAATATAACTTTGTTTCTAACTATATTACCAGATTCAACTACTTTATTCTTAAACACTCATTTAGTGCTTATAGTCAAGGTGTCTTTGGGTCTATCTACAAGTTTTCAGACTTTGTTTCTTTCAAACTAATTTAACTCTTCTTGCATAGTCATCACCCAAAATTCATCATTGATAGCATTGTTGATGTTCTTAGATTCAAGCTGTGACAAAAAAACTTGATGTTAAACCTGATTTTTGAGAGAGGCTCTAGTCTGAGCTCCTTTGTCTAAATCTCCAACTATAGAAACTAAAGGATGGTTCTTGAGAGTTCTAACAGGTCTAGAAAAAGAAGGGCTATTCACTTTAGGTTCTTCTACAGGTTTGGGTTGATCATGACTAGAATCTGGAAAATTTCCAGAACTAGAAGTTTTAACAGATTCCTTAACATGATGGTCAAAATATTTAGTATTGATGTCCAAATTTGACATATCAACCTCAAGATTTTCTAGAGAGGTCTTTGACTCATGTGAATCTATCTCATCAAACTTGACATGTACATATTATTCCATACATCTGGTTCTTTTATTGGAGACTCTATAGGCTTTACTAGAAATTGAATAACCTAGGAAAATTCCTCTATCACTCATGGAGGCAAATTTGTCCAAATTATTCTTAGTGTTAAGAATATAGACTTTCCAACTGAAAACTTTGAAGTAGTTAACATTGGGTTTTCTATTGTTCCACAACTCATAAGGGGTTCTCTTAAGGATAGTTCTAATCAATACTCTATTGATTATATAGCATGTTGTATTGACAACTTCTGCCCAAAATTATATAGGTAGGTCATACTCACTAAGCATGGTTCTAGCAATTTCTTGCAGGGTTCTATTTCTTCTTTCTACAATTCCATTTTTCCGGGGTGTCTTAGGAGAAGAGAAGTTATTACTATATCCATTTTGTGATCAAAAGGATTCAAAATCTTGGTTCTCAAACTCATGGTCATGGTCATGGTCACTTCTTAGGGTTTTAATTCTAAGACCACTAATATTTTCTACAGTCCTAGCATACTTAGTGAAATGAGAGAAAGTTTCACTTTTATGAGTCAAGAAGAAGGTCCAAGTATATCTAGAGTAGTCATCTACAAGAACATATACATAGTGTCTTCCACTTAGACTTGAAACTCTAGATGGTCCAAACAAGTCCATGTGAACTAACTCGAGAGGTTGAGAAGTTAAAACCTCTTTCTTTGGTTTGAAAGTGATTTTGTGTTGTTTACCCTTTTGATGAGGATTACAGACTTTTTCGTTTGGAAACTCAAGTTTGGGTAGATCCTTGACTACGCCTTTTCTAGTAAGCTTTTTAAGTGAGTGTATATTGCAGTTCCTTAATCTCATATGTCAAAGCCAAGACTCTTTATGAAAATCACTCAAATAAAAAATATTTTGAGAAATTAAAAAATCTAAATCAACAGCATAAATATTTTCATTTCTAAAAGCAGAAAATACTAACTCGTTTTTAGAATTAAAAATATTACAAGCATAATTTTCAAATTTAACATTAAAACTGTCATCACATAACTGAGAGATACTAAGTAGGTTGTATTTTAATCCATGAACAAAAGGTACTTTAGAAATTAAAATTGAGTTAGAGTTACCAATCTGGAAAAGACCAATTATTTTTCTTTTAGCATGGTCACCAAAGGTGACATGCCCACCATCAATCTTTATCAAATTCTTGAAGCATGAGTAATCTCCTATCATGTGTCTTGAACATCCATTGTCCAAGTACCATAAGCTTTTGCAGGATCTCTTCAAACAGTTTTCCTACAAAAACATATTAGACAGGAAAAGATTTTGGTACCCAGATTTATTTGGGTCCAGTAACATTAGTAATATGAGCTTTGGGAACCCACATTTGTTTCATGGGTTTCCTATAAGCAGCATGTAAAGTATTTGAGAAATAGACTCTATTTGGTCTAGAAAAACTTGAAACAGTAGAAGATGTTTCATGGCTAGAACTTGCAGAAAATTATACCACTAGTGTATTTGGGTGCAACTTTTTTACCAAGCATTTGAACCAAGATATCTTTACCGTTGGTAAAATTTTCTAAATCCTTTTTCAATTGCTCATTTGACAATTTAAGCTCATTGTTTTCCTTAAGCAGTTGAGCATTTTCCTCTTTTTCTACAACAAGTTCAGATTTAACATTGGTAATCAAAGAATGTTGTTTCTTTAAAGATTTTTATTTATTTATTAGTTCATTACAAGTTTCCTCTAGCATTTTGCAATATTCAAACATTTCCTCATTCTTCATATTTTCATAATCACTTTCATCTCCAGAATAGTTAGTATTATGTTCAGGAGAGTTTAGTGTTGCCATAGATGTGTTTGTCATAAAACACATATTTGCCTTATTAGCCTTTTCATCATGAGAGGATTCTAAGTCACTTGAGCTATCCTCAGAAGCACTCCATGTTGTCTTCATGTCTTTTTTATACTTTTTGTTCTTACCATCATACTTCTTTTTGTACTTTAGCTTGGGATAGTCATCCTTTACATATCTCTTTCTTTTACATTTATAACAGATGATTTCATTTGAAGTGACACTTCTTTTCTAATCCTTTTTCTAATGGCCCTTATGGTCATACTTTCCTTTGTAGTTGGGATTTCTGAAGAATTTCTTCTTTCTATAAAATTTCTTAAACCTTCTGGCTACTTGAGTCATCTCTTCATCATTGTCTATTGATGATTGTTTGTCACTTGAACTTTTTGTTTCATCTTGAGCTTTTTCCTTTTGGTTGGATGCAGTAGATTTGAAAGCAACAGATTTTCTTGTGGGTTCATCATCCTCTTCATTGTTTACTTTTAGTTCTTTCTCATACATCATAAATTTTCTTATCAGCTCCTTCACTAGAAAAGTGTTGAGGTCACAGGATTCTCTTATTGATACAGAAGTCCCTCTCTATCTATTTGGTAAACATTTGAGTATTCTCATGATTTTCTCCTTGGATGTAACAGTTCTTCCCAAAGAGATCATGGTGTTCACAATTTCATTAAACCTGAGATACATGTCAGAAACAGGCTTATCAGGATTCATCTTAAAATTATCATACTTAATAGTATAAGTGTTAAGTCTCATTTCTTTAACATTAGAAGTTCCTTCATGTGAAATAGCTAAAGTGTCCCAAATTTCATAGGCAGATGTACAAGAAGATATTCTATTAAATTATTCATCTCATAGTGCACAAAACAGAGCATTCATAGCTTTGCAATTGTTATTATAAGCAGTCTTTTTGGCATCACTCCAGGTATTCCTAGCAGTCTTTGGTATTTCATATTTATCTTCTATAACAATCCAAATATCAAAGCCCATACTTTCTAAATGAATTTTCATCTTAATCTTTCACTGGGCATAGTTTGTTCCATTAAAGTAGAGAGGTCTGTTTGTAGCAGCACCTTCTAATCTATTATCCATACTAAAGAAAAGATTTTTAAAGAGCTAAAAATTTAGAAATAATAGAAATTTTGAGATCTTTAAAACACAACTAAATCACAATTGAAAATATTTGAAAAATATTTTAAAGAATCTCCCTCTGATAACAAATGTTAGTCGGAGTAGGATACTCAAGATGGAGGTGAATTGAGTTCCTATAAAAATTTCTATTAAAAAGTTTATTTAAAAAAATCCCCCAATTTAAAACTTATCATACTAGTTAATCAAAGTAATGAATTTATAATAGTCTGATTGTTCAATTAATTTCTCAAAAGATTGATTATTTCTCAGTTATAACAATATGAGATATTGATACAACTTTTGAAACAAATCAAATAAGGAAAAACAGCTATAAACACTAGCCAAGACTAACTATCAAAGTGAAATTCAGTTTTTTGAAATATAGGTAAAAATAGAGAAAACTAAATTTGAAAACACAAGGGATATAAAACAAGAGATTCAGTCTCAAGCTAAGAGTTAGTCCTCTTCACTTGGTGATCATCTGCCACCAAGCAGTTTATATTTATAAAAGTTTTGATCCACACCCTGGATCGGGGTTTACACAACAGTTTACAACTGTCCAAGTCACCTGACCTCTACCACAGTTCTACGTGGAAACAAAATACAACCAGGTCACACAGGACCTCTACCACAATTCTATGTGGAATAAACAAGTGTAAAAAGATATTTGTGTGAGGATATCTGGTATCCTCCAGTTCAGTGCAGGAGACAGTGTGTGTTTTACAGAAAAATGCACACTGCTCTAAAATGTAATAAAAAGGCACACAATAGAACAATAAATATTAGATAGGGTTTAGAAGGTTCTATGTGTTATGAAGTTCAGTTCTGGACTCTTTGATGTATCAGAGTTGAAGTTAGAGTCCTCTTCTGGAAGTAGACACTGAAACAGAGTGTCGTAGAGCACTGTGTTCTGTCTTATAGGAAGATGAGATGTTCTTCACCTTAGGTTCAGTTGAATGCTGCAGAGATATTGGAAGTTTGGTGGTCAGAAGTTCTCTGATTCATAGCAAGCAGGAATCAAGAGTTCCTCGTGTGTTCTTCCTTTCTGTATGTTGCTCGTGTGGGTCTGCTATTTTGTCTACGCATATCTTTGTATATCTCTTTCATGCGCTCCTTTTTTCAGATAGAGTCATTTTATTTTATATTCTTGCAGCCCGATAATGTGCATGTTTTGAGGTAGGTGTTATACCTCGTACTTCTGACATCCCCATTAAAGATGTTTGCAAAAAACATTAAATTAATTAGTCGCATTAAAACACTCAAAAAGTGACCGTTAGAAATAATATTAAACAAAAGGAAATTTAAACAGTCTATTGGTGACTCCTTTATAAGTGAGTAATGCGTTGGTGACTCATTTCATCGGTGAGTCCTTCTATCGGTATCGGTGTCTCCTTCTGTCGGTTTGTCCATGCGTCGGTGAGTCCTTACGTCGGTAGCACCATGCGTCAGTAGGTCAGACTTATTCTGTCGGCATCAGTGACTCAATTGTCTGTCGGTATCAGCTTCTCATACTTCAAAAATATTTCTGTTTGGACTGTCCTATAACATAAATATTATCAGAATGCATTAAACTTATATGTGATCATAAAAAATCATAATTACACATACTGAAACTTAAATAAACATGATTGAAATGATTAAACATGATTAATAAGATTTGACATGATTTGTGATTATTAAAACCAAAGAGGGTGGCCAACAATCTCCTATGGGCCAACAGCATCAAACATTGAACGTCAACCGCGTTGCTCAAATATTTTTCATAAACCAGGAACTCTTCATCACTCGCATCTTTAGCGAGTGGATCAGGCATTGAGGATTCTAGCATGTTAGATTTATGTTCATGGCGTAGCACAACCCAAAGGCATCTAAACCACACCTGGAAGTTACTGTCAGTTAGGAGGTTGTCTTTCTCCAATATTAATCGTATGTATAGTGTGGATGACGAGCTTTCCATTTTATTATACAATTAAAAAATCGGATTATTAGTACTTTTTTCTTGATTACAAATTATGTGAGAAATAATAAATTAATTAATTTTATTAAATCTCTCACTATTTTATGAGGTCTCGATAGTCCTCACCATTGAACTCGAAATGTCTAATTGTTAGGACATTCCAGTGGCAAGGATCCATATGCCCCTTCGCATGACCCCAATGAAGGTTGTTCAAGCTACTTGAAAGTATTTAGGTAGATAAGTTTTTGCCAACTACGGTATTTCAGCTCCTTGATCTGTTGAGTGGGCTCCCCTATCCTGAAATCCTAACTTGGATATCCTCAACACTTGCCTCCAAGTTACATCAAGTCTAGTGAGGGCTACTTCTCTTGATGTAATATGGTTAAGTCAACTCATAACCTTCATAAGAACTCTACGTTAAAAGTAAATGCCCCGATGAGGGTTGGTCAAATACTTAGTTCTAAGGCTTTCATTCCTAATCAAGTAATGGAAGGTTATGTCTGACTTGATATTTAATTGAGGGATTTTAATTTATTATGCATAAATTTTATCTTGTTTAATCCTTTACATATCTTGTTAATATTAAGTGGATGTTACTTAATTAATTAATCATGTTGGATAAAACATTTACACATAATTCATTTATTTAATTTCCATATTTGCACATTAATTCATTTATTTGTGTGATTGTGGTCTTGCATCCATAAAATAAATAATTATATAGACAGAAATAGTTAATTAATTAAATGACTCATTCATGAGCATAATCTAACAGTTGATTTAATGAGTGGATGTTAAATCAACCTTTAACCTAGGAGAAATAACTCATGTTGCCAGTCTTGACATGAGTTACAACATTCCAAATGTCCACCTGTGTAACACCTAGGTTGGCATCGTTATGGTTCCATCTTGAACCACCTCCATGCACCATGGAAAACTTCATTAATTACATGTATTTATAATTCACAGGAAGGTGAGGGGAACCAAATGATCGGTTAAAGGGGGATTACATAAATATCTTTAGACACACGTGTCCTACATAATAATGGAGTGAGGGATGACTCGCAGACCAACATATTTAATTTAATAATAAACAATTGCAAACTCATGCAATAAATTAAATTAAAACATTCAAGACCAACACATATCTTGATCAAGCTCATGAATGGGGTCATACATGAAACGTATACGCAAAAGTAAAAGACTAACATTCATTTCTTATTTGTTCTTTATTATTAAGATAAACACGCTTGCATTAATTAATTAATTCTCTTTCATCTTAAGAACCATATGAATTCTCTTAGGGATAATCGTCTTTAAGGGATTAATGGTTAATAAACAGCAGAACCAATAGTTACAGATTTATTACAATAAATTAATTGAGCATTTAAAATTCTTTAAACCCTTTATTAAATTGTCAAACACTTAAAGCGTCAATCGATGCAATAAGGTTTTGATATTGCAATTGTCAATTTAAGTTAAAATAATTATTTAATTGTATGTTGGTCCTTAAATAATATAATAAGCTTTAATAAGCTTTGTGCCACATAATAATAATAATAATAATAATAATAATAATAATATTATTATTATTATTATTATTATTATTATTATTATTATTATTGTTATTGTTATTATTATTATTATTATTATTATTTTGTGGTGCACGTCAACTTGCGCAATAACAAATATTATTTAACTGTTTTGTTATTTAATATTTGTCACCGGACACGGTCTTGGTCCATTCAAACTCTAGCATTTATTGAACACCCGAATAAATATTTCATTCATAAACAAATATTTGCTATCAATAAAACATGAATAAAATTATCTCTCGATCTTAAGAATAATATTTATTCAATTAATTAAATTCAAATAGAATTTAATCGAGATCATCGAAAACACTTAGTGTGTGATCATGTGGGATTTTTTCTCATTGGCATTAGGCGGGTTTGCCTAAAGTCCAAGATTACAGTCAACCAATGGGTAAGGCACCCAAAAGAAAGAACTTAATGTCACAACGATAACAACCACATACGAACGTTCACTGTGTAATATAATCTTTTTGTCACAATATTTCATCAACCACGTTGCACATTCGTGTAACCAATCTATATGTTTGATACGTCTTTCTTTGACTATCTGAAATAAATACGGTGTTACACCATGATCATGGAATTTAGGGCGACGGTTTTATTCCAATCAAAGGGTCGAGACATCAGCTTCCATAAACATGAAAGAGACAAATCCCTACTCGACTTGTCCATTAATGACATGTCAATCGTGATGCACCCAACATATCATACCTCGCCACAAACATATTTTGACACAGTTTTCGTCATTAAATCTAAGTGTGCGAGTCATTACATGTATTAATGATAATCTTAAAGTCTAAGGATCATTACATACACTCGTAGATAGGAATATCCAATAACACCAAAACATGTGTAATTCCTTTTGGTAGAGGTGTTCTCATAATCTCCCGTCTTAGAGATTATCAAGTGCAAACATCATAAGAAGAAGTCTCATCTTCTCATGAGTACTCGCACCCGACAGTCTATGTGTTATGTGTCCCATCATGGTATGTTATCCAATTGTAAAACATGATTTAAGAATATCAACATAGCACTTCAAGATTCTCATCATAACGAGTAATTGTTATGACCATCAATGCGACCTATATTCCAGGACATTATTACATTAGAGTCATGCAGAACAATGAACAATATGTAATAAGATGTATTATTAATATTCAATACATCAAATATACATGTAATCAAAGTACAAACAGTTGGTCCTAAGACACCAACTCCAGCAATAGCCTTGATTGACAGAGTGAAAGATCTCCAAATTCTTTAGAAAGCTCGCCATATTTCAGTTTTGGGTACTTCGATAACCTACAGAGGTTTCTCGCAATGATAGTAGGTAACCACTCTAGGTTTATATTTAGATCGATTGTCCCTATATTGGTTGTGGTTCTTATTGCCCTTCTTATTATTTCCTTTCTTAATTCCCTGAAACTCAAAACGGCCTCTTAGACTCAAACCCTCCACTTTAGACTTATCCTTAGTCTTGCCACGCAACTCATGAGAAAGTATCACACATTTAACTTCTTCTAAGGCTTAACTTCTTCTAAGGCCAAGAAGTCTCTATCGTACATCATAAATAGAAGTTCCAAAACACATCTTGAAAGTATATAATATATGCTTTTTATGCAATCCTACCAATGAAGTTTTCATATACAATTTTTCTAAACTTTCATATACAATTTTTCTAAACTTAAATGCCAACAATAAAGGTTTCATAAATAACTTCTCACAAAAACTTATTAGCAAAGGATAGTGTTGGAGTTATGGGCTTTCATCATAACATCAGGAGGAACATCAAAGTACATGGTCAGAGTATGCCCATCAATGGTCCAACTAACATTATGTTTTTTGGAGCCATATGGTTCATCTTGTGGCCGTTTCTTAGTGATCTCATATTGAGTCCCTACAAATTAAAATCATTGTAAAACTGTCGAGGACAATCCCACATAAACCCTCACGCAATTTCCAGGATAACAAACTTTACTGGTGTTCAATTCGTAAGAGTTTGAGAAACGATGGTTGAACAAACGATGAAAATATAAGTGAAAATGACAATGATGTGGGTTCAAGATGAGTGATGAACAATAAAAAAAGAATACAGTTGTTTAATGTGGTTCAAACCACTTTGATCCTAAGAAATGTCAAAAGAATTATTTAAGTTAGACAAACAGGAGAGAAGGGATTGCACCTGAGGGAAATTTTATCATAAATTATAAGTAAAATATTTATAAAAATATGGGGTGCCAAAAATAGAGGGAAATGATGCCTAAATTGGCATGCACAAAATTTGCCAGAAAATCTCAGCCGCTCGCGAGTCGTTCAGTTCTGGGCATCCGCTATCAAATGCACACAGCCGGCATCGAGCGCTTCCGTTTCTTCATGTCTGGGGCTCACCTCACTCTATGGACGCTACTCGTTTCTCCAACAAAGACTCCATAAATGACGCACACAGTTTCGTGAGGGGCGGCAGTGCGTGTGAAGGACCGCGGAACATGGTTTCCCAAGGCCTCTCTATTCCTGCTACTGATGGACCCGTTGAATCCACCTCTCTCTTTTGCTGCAAAACCGGAAGATCCCCATAAACAGCCGCATACCCCAATCGCTCGGTTTCTTGCAACCCAGATGAACTCTCCCGATGCATCACATTATGTTCATCGGCATCTTTCCCATGTGGATCGAAGATCACGTACTCACGGTCGCCGTTCATATATACAAGCCGCTGAGCCCGTGGCGTTTCATCCGAACTTCTATCATCCAGCGAACCCAGGTTTCCAGAAATAAAACCCAGCTGCCCTCCTTTCGCCTTCCGTGCAGACCAGGTGGCCACGGGAATTGCTTCCTTGGCATTAAACAATAGTATCAGCCCATCTCTGCCCCGAAATGTCCCTTTATTCGACTTCGAAAAAGATTTAGGAAAAATGGTGAGAACTGCGAAGGACGATTCATCCACTGCACAGGCAAGGGCTGCAGCAATGCACAGCAGCAGAATAAAGAGAATGACCTCCCTGAACTATTAATGAAAAAAGCAGAATACACAAACCTTCTACATGAAGCATATAGGACCAATGCATCGCCAACTTTGATAAACTCCAAACAGATAGCTGCGGTTTGGAACCTCGGGATGCAGATACAAGATACTTTGAACTCCCGGCGAATGACAGGACGTTAATTGGCTGTCAACGCCAACAAAATCACATTAACACATCTCATGGCCACAAATCAAATTTGTTCATGTGAATCGAGTGGGAAAAAACGAGATTTATTCATGCACAAGGGCATTCCCCCAGCTGGTGCGATACACCAGGCGCATCTACAAAGTTTTCACCTCAGGAAATTAAACTTTGAACCCAACACAAAGTTTTCACATTAGGAAATTAAACTTTGAACCCAACACGACAGGGTTAAACGGCTTTGGGTGAGGCATAAATAAGTTCAGATTGTAATCTGGTCGACTGAACTGACACGAATAATATTCGGGTCGGGTTTGTGTTGACAATTCCAGGCCTGTCCAACCCTTGAAACCCCATTAAAAATATAATGATAATATAAAATATTGAAATTATAATAATAATTAATTTTGCAATATATTTTTTTCTTATAATCAACTTAATTTGAAATAATTCAACATGTCTATAAAACATTATTTATTTTAAATGGTTTAAGAGCTTCAAGTTGCAACATGGATAATGTTAAAGCCCGTTTTATTATAAAGGGTATTTATGAGCCCCACATCGAAATACTCCACCGTTTAATCTATTTTACTCATCTATAAAAGAATGTCTCTATCTCACCATGAGGTAAGGAGAATTCGCCCTCTACATGATATTAGAGGAAAAATCTTGCTAAATTTTTTTTTTCCCGTTGCCTGCGGACTCCCAGCTCTGCCCAGCCCTGACCTTCCCTTCGGCCTTTCGGCTTCACTAGGGACCGCCCTCCCTGCGGCCTCCCTCGCACCGACCAGGCCCGCCCTCCCTGCGGCTTCCCAGCGTCGTACGGCCCCGCCCTCCCTTCGGCCTCCCAATCGACGCAGCCTCCCAATCGATGCGGTCTCCCGGCCCTCTGCATCCCGTGGCACGTCTCGGCCCGCCTCCAACGTGGACAACCAGAACGCATCCCCCCCCCCGCGACGATCTCCCGGCCCCGCTCTCCACGCAGCTTCCCAACGTCGATCGGCACCTTCCTCCCGCAGCACGTCCCGGCTAGCTTCCAACGCGAATGCCCGACACCGCTCTCCAGGCAGAACCCCGCCCGCTCGCAGCCTCCTGGCTTCGCGAACAACCCCCACCTCCCGCGGTGATTTTCCAGCCCCTCCCTCCAACGGCTTCCCCGCTTCACCCAGCCCTACCTTCGACGCGGCCTCCCAACACCTGCCTCCCTTGCGACGTCCCGACCCCGCCTCTCTCGGCACCTCCCGATCCCGCTCTCCTAGGCGAGTCTCAACCCCTCCTCCAACGCCGCCTCCCGCACCCGCCCTCTTCGACGCACTGTTGATTATTCCCTCAGCACCTTTCGGTCTTTCCAATGACCGACTCTTCTATCCTACCTCTGTTGATCACCGCCTCCACCCACCTGGTTGATGGGCGGCTTGGCTCAACCAATTTTTCGATCTGGCGGAAGACGGTACTGATGTCACTCACTGGCATGGACCTCAATTCACACCTCGAGGATCCTCCGCCAGCATCTTCCGATCCCAAATACAGACCATGGAAGCTTGCTGAAAGCAAGATCTTTGTTTTGCTTGTCAATTCCATGGATCGCTTCATCAAGGACGTCACTCGGACCACCAATACGATTAAGGAACTCTGGGATTCCTTAAATCTTATGTATTCCGAGACAAATAACTTGGTTTGGGTGTTCGGCGTTCTTTAGCGTTTGTCGCTCATCCGCCAGCAAACCCGTCCATTTCCGACGTACTTCATGGAAAGGAAAGCTCTCCAGGATGAATTGCTTGAGTTGTGGCCCATTCCCCAGACACCAGCGACAGCCTTGGCCCATAGAGACCAATTATGTCTCTTTAGCCTTCTCCATGGCCTCGATCCTGAATATGCGACGACGACCACGGAGATGCTCGCCAGCACCTATTCACTAGAGATTCCACCGGTGTATCATCGCCTTGGAAAGGCTCATCGAGCACTTCCCCCACCCACCCCCAGCATCGATCACACTGCCCTCTTATGTTGTGGCAGTGAACGCTTTTCAGGCACTCGTGAATGTGGTCGTGGGGAAGGTCGTCCCCGTCCCCTCTGTCAGCACTGTGGCAAGTCCGACCACCTGCGTTGTTGGATTCTTCATGGCCGCCCATCTCAGCAACCTCGACAAGGTCAAACTGCGGTCCAGAATGTTTCTTCATCAATCGCAGCTCTTCCTCCCTCTCTGGACCTCTCTATGGCTAAGCTTCAGCTGATTCACGATCATTGGACCACCTCTCTACCGGGTTCTTCGGCATCTCTTGCCCACACTGGTGGTTCCACTGCTTTTGTCAGTTGTCGCTCCCTAGCCTGGATGCTTGACTCAAGTGCGTTAAACCATCTCACAAGTGATGCAGGTATGTTATCCACCTACCGTCCATATGTTGGTTCCTCAACCATCACTGTCACTGATGGATCCACTATCCAGATTGCGGGCTTTGGTGCATGCTCCTTGAATTCATCTATTTACCTGTCGTCTGTGGCACATATGTCTCAAAGTCCTTTTAACCTTCTCTCCATAAGTAAGCTTACAAAGGACTTCAACTATAATGTCATTTTTACTTCTTCTGATGTTGTGTTTCAGGAGCGAACGACGAACCAGGAACTTGGTAGAAGCCAGCTTCGAGACGGGGTATACATGTTCGATGGACCGACATCAGTTGTCTGCACCTCTCTCTCTTGCCCATGCATTGGACCTTCATTCTCAGTTAGGACATCCACCCGCCTCTGCCCTTCATCAACATTTTCCTGATATTAGTCCGCATGTTTCTTTTCATTGCGAGTCAGGTAAATTTGCGAAACATCATCACACTTCATATTTTCCTCGAGTGGTTACACATACCTCCAAACCCTTTGATTTGGTTCATTCAGATGTATGGGGTCCTTGTGTCGTCTCGAGTCACTTAGGGTATAAATATTATTGTTGGAGTCTGCATCCCACATCGGACTTGAGGTCCAGTGTGGTCTTTAATATTCATTATAAATTAACCCCAAGGGCTCCTTTAGAGAGTACACCTTGGGGGTTCGGTCTCTCTCATTTTATCATTCTACATGGTATCAAAGGGAAATTAATCCCAAACCCTCCTCCCGTCAATTTTTTTTTCCCGTCGGCCTCTAGAGTTTCTCCCTGTGAGGGGCGGCGGCCCCCCTCATGTAGGGCTGGGTTTACTTTATTCTGCTGCCCCTCCGGGCTCTCTTCGGCGGCCCACCCCTCTGCTGGATCTCCTTCCCTCCCGGCGCCGCCTCCTTCCCTGTGGCTTTTCCCAATAGCCCGCCTCCTGCGGCTTTTCCCGACGGCCTGCCTCTCGCGACTTCCGACTGCGCAGATCCCCTCCTGCGCGATGGCCGTCGGAATCCCTACCTCCCGGCGGATCACTCCAACTCAGGCACGGTCCTCCCGGCGACGGGTTTCCTTCCCCGACGTCTCCTCCCCGCTGCGCGCGCCAGCCCCGACATCCCGCGCGGCTCCTGTCGGCTCGGCCCTGTCATTCCGCACGGCTCCCGCATCTTCCGCTGCAGATCCCCCCTAGCGGTCCTTCTCCCTGCGAGCGACGCTCCACGACGGACTCCAGGAGGCCCTTCCTCTTCGTTCGACGGCTTCCAATGCCGCCTCCCTCAACCCAGGCGGCGTCCCTCTCCCCACCGCCGTCTCTCCTGCGGACTCCCGGCGACAACCGGCCCCACTTCCTCAACAACTCCCGCCTTTCTCGGCGATCCATCCGACTCCCGCAACTGCCGGCACCCGCTCCCGCTTCTCCAGGCAAGCAGACCGACCGGCTCCCGCCTCTCCCGCTACGCACGAACCGCCCTCCAGTTCAAGCTGTTTCTGGCGCCGCCTCCCTCCTGATCTAGTCTCCTGCTGCGGCTTCCACAACACTCTTCCGGCAGACTCCTGGTTCTGCCCAGCGCCTGCCCTACTTCAAGGTCTGGCCAGATCCGGTCCGCCCGCACCATCGCTTCGACTCTGCCTCCTTGCGCGACGCATCAAAAATTTGCTCCCTCCCTGTCGGCTCCTCCAGCAGTCGGCCTCCACCCCTGCCCGGCGCCTCCAGCAGCTGGCCTCCCCCCCCTGCGACTCCTCTTTGATTTTCCAGGCGTACCCAGCGTCCCCTCCCGTTGTCTTGCTCCCTCGCCGGCCTCCTGCACTCCTCTTCTGACAGCCAGTCGGCTCCAGTTTCTCCCAACGGCTGCCCTGCTTCCAGTTTGGGCTCTCCGGCACCTCCTGCGGCATCCCCGGCTCGCCGGCATCTCCTGACGACTCTCGGCAGCCGCATCTCTATCCGCCGGCACGCTCATTCGCTGGCGCAGCAGCTCGACCACCTAGGATTTGAGCTCATTAGTGCCGCCAGATCCCGCAACAATTCTGCGGAATCCCCGCCTCCTGTCGCCGGCCCCGCAAGTGCGGTTTTCCCGGTGCTAGTTTGGATTTCCCGACGTTTCATCGACCGGCCCCACTAGTACGGCATTCCTGGTGCTCCGTTAACCAGTCGGTCTGAGTGGTTTCTTCTGCTGCGCCCACGACATCATTCATCCATCATTGTGAGGGGGAGGTGCGATCGTGAGGGGGAGCAACAACCTTGATGCTTCATCTTTTGTACTGTTTCGTTTATTTGTTCTTATTTTGTAATCAAGCTGGGTATGTCCAGCTTGAGGGGGAGTGTTTGCAGCGTCTTGTGCTTTATTTTTCTTTATGTATCCAAGCTAGGTACACCTAGCTTGAGGGGGAGTGTTGGAATCTGCATCCCCACATCAGACTTGAGGTCCGGTGTGGTCTTTAATATTCATTATAAATTAACCCCAAAGGCTCCTTTAGAGAGTACACCTTGGGGGTTCGGTCTCTCTCATTTTATCATTCTACAATTATATATCCTTCATTGATGATTTTTCGCGTATGACTTGGTTGTACCTTCTTCATGATCGGTCTGAGGTGTATTCTACTTTTCAGACTTTTTACCATGAGATTCATACCCAGTTCTTCATCTCCATTAAATGTCTCCGCTCAGACAATGGGCGAGAATATTTGTCCACTCCCTTTTAGCAATTTCTCAAGGCGAACGACATCATTCATCAGATGTCCTGTCCTGATACACTTCAGCAGAATGGACTGACCGAACGGAAACACCGTCATATTTTGGAGACTGCTCATACCCTCCTATTCCACCGGCAGGTGCCTCTTCTCTTTTGGGAGGTGTCATCCTTACAGTTACATACCTCCTCAATCATATTTCTTCTTCTATCCTTCAGGAGAAGACTCCTTTTTGAACTTTGTTCTCCTCTCTCCCTCACTCTCTTCCACTCCGTGTGTTTGGATGTCTATGTTATGTTTGTGACACTCATCTCAACCTCTTCAAGCTCTCTTCCAAATCTCTATGTTGCATCTTCCTCAGATATTCGCATACTCAGCGCGGATATTGATGCTTCTCTCCGGACTTACGGCGATATATCATCTTTGCGGACATATCATTTGTTAAGGGCTCTCTTTTCTCTATTCCCTCTCTGCATCCAGACACCACCATCGATGATTGTCTTTCACTCATCATCCACCCCCCTCTGGTGTCTCCCCCTGTTGATCATCGGTTTGGTACTGTCTACCCACGTCGCTCATCGATTGTGTCCCTCGTCCAGGCCGAGGATACCATCGTCCCAACTTCGTCTGATTCTCCTGCCCCGACACCAGACGACTTACTCATTGCACTCCGGAAAAGTACTCGTTCTTGTCAGGATACTCCTCTTTATACATCTTCCTACAGAGGTATTTCCGCTCTAGAGACTATATCTATTCCCCGCACAGTTGGCGATGTCAAATCTCACCCGGGGTGGCTACAAGCGATGCTGGATGAATTACAGGCTCTAAAAGATAATCATACTTGGAATCTGGTCCCCCTTCCGACAGGCAAACAGGCAGTCGGCAGCAAATGGATTTATACGATCTGTCTCAATGCAGATGGCACTCTCTATCGCCTCAAAACCCGACTTGTGGTGAAGGGCTTTGCTCAGACGTATGGTATCGACTATTTTGATAACTTCTCTCCAGTTGCAAAAATGACATCAGTCTGTTTATCCATCTCTCTAGCCGCTCATCATCATTGGCATCTTCATCAACCGGATGTCAAGAATATCTTTCTCTATGGCTTTCTTGAAGAAGAAGTGTATCTGCAGCAACCCCCAGGATTTCGTGCCGACGGAGCCGACTCTCATGTCTGTCGACTTCGTCGCTCTCTTTATAGCCTCAAGCAGTCTTCTCGTGTTTGGTTTGGCCGATTCAGCACTGTTGTCACCGCATTTGGGCTCTCTCTCGAAGTATGAAGGACCACACCGTCTTCTACCGTACGACGTCCTCCGGCTACATCCTGCCGGTGGTATATGTTGATGATATCATCACTAGGAGCGACTCAACTAGAATCACCCAACTTAAGGGGCATCTTCACAACCACTTTCACACCAAAGATCTCGGTCCACTAACATACTTCCTTAGCATTGAGATCTCTCGTTCTACGGACACCATCTTTCTCTGCCAACAGAAATATGTCTTGATAATCTTGCAAGATGCGGGTTTTGACTCAGGCAACTGTCGTTAACACTCCACTTGAGCCTGGTGTCACGGGACTTGGCCTTCGCCCAAGCTCCCATGCGGCACCCGGCTAGCTTCTTTTCTCAAAGCCTAAATGAGTTCAGCCTTTCGACACTCACAACGGAAGTAAGGATCGTAAGGGAAGTGTTTGACAAGCTCACAAGACACAAGTGCAAAGAAGCTCTCAAATGCTCTCAACTTCTGTGTGTCTTTACAAATGAGGAGTCACTCCCTTTATACAGGGTTTGGTGGCAAAGTCTACAACATTCTAGAATATGTACACTTCCACATGATTCTAAAGTATTCTAGCCTACTCTACTGGAATATACATAGAGCATTCTAGAACCCGTTGAGATCCACAACCTTCCATGGAAGCCTAGAATGTTTCGGACCCTTCAAGGCCCAAGGGGTGTTCCGCAACACTCCGGAGAAGTCTGGAATATTCCGGAACTTGGTGGAGATGTAGAGAACTCTAGAGGATTCTAAAGAACCTCACCACCGGGTCTCCTCTCCATTTGGCGGGGCGTGACATCCTCCCCCACCTATTCTGGCGACGTCCTCGGCACGTCCATGATGATACTCCTCGATAGCCCTCGCGAACTGCCACAAGTTGTCTGCAGGTTCCCAGGTTGCCTCGCATTCTGGTAAGCTCTTCCACTTAATCAAGTACTCCTTGCTTCGTGGCACTCCACGTCGCCGAACTATCCGATCGTCGAGTATGAGATCCACCTGCTTGTCATACGACTCGACAACCGTGGTAGGTGCCCTTGTAGACACCCCTCTGCACGGATCCTCCATGTCTTCATGATATGGCTTGAGCATACTCACATGGAAGACTGGATGGATCTTCAGCTTGAGAGGCAACTCCAAGCGGTATGATATCTCCCCAACTCTGTGCACGACCTCATATGGTCCCTCATATCGCCGAATCAGGCCCTTGTGCACCCTCCTGAATGCTTTGTGTTGCTGAGGCAAGAGTTTCACCAACACCTTGTCCCCAGGTTGGAAGCTCACATCCCATCGCCCTTTGTCGGCCCACTTATTCATCCTCTTGGCAGCTTTGTGCAAGTGGGTTCTCGTCATGTCGGCCTGCTCATGTCACTCATTGGCCATAGTGTAGGCGGTTGGGCTGCTTCCTTGGTACTTCTCCCCAAGTACCACTGTATGAGGAGTGAGGAATTGTTGTCTGGTCACCACCTCAAATGGACTCTTCCCCATCAACTCACTCCTCTGCAAGTTGTGGGAGAATTGGGCTACATCAAGCAGCTTGGCCCAATCCCGCTGGTTGGCACTCACAAAGTGCCTCAAGTAGAGGTCCAACAAGGCATTCACCCTCTCCTCCCAAAATCTTCTTGTCTTGCCCTCCGCCGCGAGAGACAAGACGTTCTTGGCTATAGGATCATACGCCATGTCTTCCTTGATCCTACCCAAGATCTCATCATCCACACAAGATAAGTGGCTAAACACCATCTTCCTGTTGAGTGCATTGGCCACCACATTGGTTGTCTCAGGCTTGTACTCCAAAGAATAATCAAACTCGGCCAAGAATTCATGTCATCTTGCCTGCTTCGGAGTCAGCTTCTTCTAGGTTTGGAAGTAGCTTGTGGCAACGTTGTCGGTCTTCACCACAAACTTCGACTCCAAGAGATAATGTCTTCATGCCCGAAGACAATATACCACAGCTGTCATCTCCTTCTCTTGCACCGTGTACCTCCTCTCGGTGTCATTCAACTTCCGGCTCTCAAAAGCTATGGAATGTCTTTCCTGCATGAGCACACCCCCAATAGCAAAGTCTGAGGCATCGGTGTGTACCTCATAGGGCTTGGTCGGATCCGCCAAGCTCAAGACCGGTTCCTCCATGACCGTCTTCTTCAAGCCTTCAAATACCTCCTCGCATTTGTCATCCCACTCCCACGGCTTGTTCTTCTTCAGCAAGTCGGTGAGTGGAGCCGCCTTCTTTGAGTAGTCACAAATGAATCGCCGATAATAATTCACCAACCCAAAAAAAGATCTCAACTCAGGAACCTTGGTTGGCCTCTCCCATTCATCGATAGTCCGGATCTTCTCATGATCCATCATGAGCTTGCCTCCTTTGATCTTGTGCCCCAAGAAGAGAACTTCATCCCTCGCAAAGGAACACTTCTCCTTCTTCACATATAACTCGTTCTCCCTCAATACCTTGAACACGGTTTGTAAGTGTTCCACATGGTCCGTCATTGTTTCATTATAGATGACAATGTCGTCCAAGTAGACTACCACAAACTTATTCAAGTATTGGTGGAAGACTTTGTTCATCAATGTGCAAAATGTCGTTGGGGCGTTAGTCAAACCAAATGGCATAACAAGGAACTCATAGGATCTGTACCTTCTCACGCATGCGGTCTTCGGCACATCTTCCATGGCTATGCGGACTTGATAATATCCCGATCTCAAGTCCAGCTTGGTGAACACCCGTGCCTTGCCCAACTGATCAAAGAGATCCGCTATCAATGGGATAGGGTACTTGTTCTTCACCGTGACTTTGTTCAACGCCCGATAGTCCACGCACATCCTTAAGGAGTCATCATGCTTCTTTTGGAATAGAACGTGCGATCTATATGGCGACTTGGATGGTTGGATTTGTCCCGCATCCAACATCTCCTTCAATTGCATCTTTAACTCCTCCAACTCGGGTGGAGTCATACGATAGGGTGTCATGGATGGTGGCTTCGACCCCGGCACCAACTCAATTTCATGATCCACCTCCCTCTTGGGTGGAAGTCCCTTGCGCAACTCTGGTGGCATGACGTCGCTAAACTCCCTTAGCACGCCCTTCACCTCCTTCAGCAACTCATGATTGTCGTCCACCGGCCCATCATCTTTCAAGGAAACCAAGTAGGTCTCCTCTCCCTTCTTGAAACCCTTCTTCACTTGCATGGCGAAAAGTAAAGACAAATCATGATTGTCACATACCTTCGTCGTCACCATGCATGGGCTTCTCTCCTCCATGATCACCATTTGCTCCAAGTGAGGTGTTGGTATGGCCTTGGCTTTCTTGAAGAACTTCATCCCCAACACTAGCTTGAAGTCATCCATGGGAACCACTGTGAGATCAATAGCACCCCTCCATTCGCCAATGCAAAGGGTCACTCCACGGACAATGCCACTCGCCAGTTAAGGTATGGCATTTACGGCTTTCATGCGACTAGTTGTCTTGGCTACAACTAGCCCAAGTCTCATCACCTCGTCTTCGGCCCCAAAGTTGTGTGTGGCTCTCGTGTCGAGCATCGCATAGGTGGACTTCCCATTCAAATCCACCTTTGCATACATCAACTCATCCTTAGGTGGCGCCTTATAGGTGGGTTCTTCAGCTCCAACGCATTGAAGAGCCTTAAAGTCCCCATTTGCCACTCCTTGGGAACTTCCTCCTCTTCAAACATGGAGTTGAGTGCCTTCCTCTTGGGACACTCCTTCCATGTGTGAGGCCCATCACAAAAGCAACATCCTTGGGGCTTGAATTCCCTTGAGAAGTCTTTGGTGTACTCCTTGGGCTTCCCCTTGTCATGGGCATCTCGGTTCCACCTCCTCTCTTGGTCTCCCCCACCTTTACCCTTGAACTCCTTCTTGGGCTTAGGGGGTTCAGCCTTCTTCTTGTATTCCACCAAGGACTCGGCAATGGACACGGCTTCAGTGAAGGTCTTAGACCGTCGACCTCGCACCTCTTGTTGTGCCCATGGCTGAAGACCTTTGATGAAATCATACATATGATCATAATCGGACTTGCCACGTACCAGGAGTTTTAGTAAGACATATTCCCGAACATACTCATGGATTGTCCCTGTATGCTTCAAAGTTCGCAGCTTGTCCCTTGCTTCCCAATCTGCTTCCTCGGGGTAGAATTGAGCATAGACCCATTGCTTGAACTCTTCCCATGATGGAAGTGTATTCCCACCATCCTTGAGCTCTTGGTGCTTCATCCTCCACCACAGAGATGCATCGTCACCAAAGTGCCTCTTCCTCATCGTCTCCCTCGACATACTCGAGCCTTTCTTTTACGTCAGCAATGCACTCCTCCACCCTTAGGAGACGCTCCTCAAGAGTCGCCACGGTCTCACGAGACTTCCCGCCCTTCTTCCTAGGAACGGACGACATGGCCTCCTTCTCAGACATGATAGGATCCTCCACATTCGAACTTGTCATCACGAACACTTGCCTTGAACACCTCTGATACCAACTGTCACGGGCTGAGCATCTCAGCACAGCAGTTCGCCCGTGCGGCACCCCAGCCCCCTCCAAGGCGGGCGGGGTTCAGCTGTCCAGCTCTTCATATGTGAGGTTCACTGGTTTCGTCTTGCCATGAACTCATCAAAGGGAATGTGTCTCGTGGTGTTGCGGAATGCTGTCAGACAGACCTTTGTGGTGGGAGCGGAGTCCCGGGGTGCCATGTGGAGGTGACACGACAGAGAAGGTCGCGCTCGAGAGAATTCAGAGGCAGAGACGCCATTATGAAGGGTGGGTCTTGTGGAGGTGGTTTTCGACCCTGAGAGAGAGGGTGGACCACGGTGGTTTGCGACTCAGAGAGTGGGTGGACCATTGATGCCAACAACAAAGAAGGAGCGTCCCCTGAGGCCATGTTTGGTAGCCGGTTAGTTGGAAGCACCATTTCACGGACACATAGAAGGCCACGATCCTGCATGCACAAGGGCGTGCATGGAATGGTGGTGGGAGAATGTCACCACCCAATCATGGGGGTCCTGTCCCACACCAGCAAGAACATCAAAGCTACGGTTCATCTGATTTGTCTCTATCTAAGAGATGGAAGTCGCCCCGACAAAGAGGGGGATGGTGCGTGTCAACCTTAACACCACTGGTTTGGAGTTGGGGCCACTCTCCTGATGAGTCCATGGCAGGACGAAACCAGTGAACCTCACATATGAAGAGTTGGACGGATGAACCCCTCCCGCCTTGGAGGGGGTTGGGGTGCCGCACGGGCGAACTGCTATGCTGAGACGCTCAGCCCGTGACACTGGGGAACGGTCTCTCTATGACAACATAGAACTCTTTTCACACCCAGAGAGCTACCGTCGTCTTGTGGAAAAACTCAATTATCTCACCATGACGCGTCCAGACATTGTCGGCGTTGTTCGCAAAGTGAGCCAACTCATGGAGCATCCGACCAAATCTCAGTGGGATGTTGTTTTCCACGTTGCCAAGTACATCAAAAAAGACTTTGTGGTTTTCGGTACTCACATCACGATCATCTGGATGTTGAGGCCTTCTATGATGTTGACTATGTTGGTTGTCTTGCTACCCGAAAGTCTACTTCTGGGTTTGACGTTTTCTTGGCAGGTAAACTCATCTCTTGGCGCAATAAGAAGCAGACTGTCGTATCCAGATCTAGTGCGGAGTCTGAATACAGTGTCATGGGCACAGTCATTACTGAGATCATTTGGCTTCGTCATCTCCTCCATGAACTTGGCTTCCCACCGTAGACGTCTGCTCATATCTTGTGTGACAATCGGGAGTTACGAAGATTGCTTCTAATCCCGTCTTCCATGAACAAACAAAACATATCGAGATGGACTGCCACTTCACCATCATCTCGAGCAGAACCATATCAGTTTCGGCCACATACCGACGGCAGATCAGCTTGCCGACATCTTCACCAAAGGCCTCTCGGGAGCTCGTCTGGACTCCCAGTACCAAGTTGGGTATCCACAGCATCAACGACCCAGCTTGAGGGAGAGTGTGTATGGTCTCGTTCGATGTCGTCTTCCTTTTGTGGAACTCTTGGTCCAAGCTGGGAATGTCCAGCTTGACGGGAAATGTTAAACCCCGTTTTATTATAAAGAGTATTTCCGAGTCCCACATCGCAATACTCAACCTTGTAATCTATTTTACTCATCTATAAAAGAATGTTTCCGCCTCACCTTGAGGTAAGGAAAATTCGCCCTCTACGGATAACATATGTTTCCTATTAATCGGGTTATTTTTAATCTAAATGGGATAAAACAATTTGGTTAGGTCATTGAGTTTGATATCAACTAGTTGAACATATCATGATATTTAAAATTAAAATAGGTTGGCAGGTCAGGTTAGCGTTGACCCCTTTCATAAATGAGTTAGGTCGGGTCAACCCGTTTAATTAAATGGACCAGGTCAGGGTTGAGCTTAAATAGGTTCACAAGACAACAAACCCAACATGAACCCCACCCGAGAACGGAACCTCTAATTTTAGGATAAAGATGGGATAACTATGATTATAAATCGAGGAGACATCAACATAGGATTAGAACTACAAAGATCATACCATTAGAGTTACCCCGATGACAGCCACAAGAACATTCTTGTCAGGATCCCATAAAGTAATGACTGTTTCTGCAGCCACAGCAAGAACAGATCCATCCATAGAAAATGCGGCTGCTGTCAATGGCCTTTTTCTACGAAGCAAAAAGAATGTCAAAGAAAACAATATATCAGAGGCTATTTCAAAAAATATATTTTCATTTTAGGATAGTTTACAATTTTGTCAACAATAAAATAGATTGAAATGAATAATGCAATCTTCAAAAATAATAAAAAATAAGAACATTACAGATCATAACTCATAACAGTCACACTTATGTGAAGGACAAACCCACCCACCCCCCAGACATTATGAACAGTGAAGTTGGGCAATGAGAGTGCACATATTGCCCCAAAGAAATATGAAAGCAGGCAAGCAGGGTGTGAAAAGCCGCATTCTGTTTTGGCAGCCACCTAAACCAACTTCAAAAAACACGGCATCTAATTGACTGAGAATACTCAGATATAAAAAGTAACGTGATGACATAGATGAAGCAGACACCTAAAATGATATTTTTTTAAGGGGCATCCCCTCAATGTGTGGACTACATAAAATGGAGAGCAGATAGAAGAGAGTGATGATTAGACATCTTAGAAGATGAATCAAAAACCAAACAACGCCTTACTTGTATGAACCGACAGCGTGGCAAGTCCATCCAGAATTCTTAAGTGTTTGATTTTCTGGCTGAATCTCATGGTTGCAGACCCAAATCTGAGAATCAAAAATAAATAAATAAAAAAAAAATGAGGTGGAGAAAATGGAAATAAATAGGGGTTCAATTGCCCCAAGGGTACCTTAAAGTCACCACCACTTGAAGAACTAGCAGCCTTAGGACGGGTAGGATGGAGAGCAACAGCAGTGATACCAGCCTCCCTATTCAATATCAGTAAGAGGCATAATAAGATCGATCAATCAAAATAAAAATTACCAGAATTTTACCCAGTTTTTCAAGGATTTTATAACCACCAGGCCACCGGACTGCTTATTATATAAAAAAGTGCAATATTTTTCAATGCATCAAACAAATAAAAAGGTTTATATAAATGGAATATTAACCAATTTCCTCACCAATGCTTAGAGAAAACCATTAACCCGCACTAAAAATGAACAAGATAAGCTAAATTCCACATGGGCATCACATAACATCAAAAAAAAAGTAACATTTCATCATTGCAATTCCACTCAGCAAAAAGTGAGAACCAACCTGTGAGGTTCATATATTACAGTGGACAAGCTAAATTCAGCATTTGGTGACCTCAATGCCCAGAATTTAAGGCAAATAAGACCTCCAATCCCCTCTTCGGGCAACTTAGTTTCAACAGTGCACATAATAGAGCCATCTAGAGAGAGAGCCACCAAGGTCACTTCAACCTGTCGGAGGAAAAATACAAAACATTAACACTGATGATGACAGAAGAATAAAATATGATAAGAAATAAAATATAAAATTAGTTCAAATTGAAAGCAAATGGAAAGGAAAATTGATGTAAAATGAAAGAATTTGGGATCTGTATCGAAGACATTTTCCCAAAGTCACTACAATACTGCACCCCGGATTTTTCTTTCTAACAGTTTTGGAGCCTACCATTTTTTATCCACATTTTAAATCTTACTAGAGTATCACAAGGATATATTCTGCACACTGACATGCATTTTTTAACTTCTAAGGTCAGTAAAAATTTCAATTTTATTAGTAATTTAGACTTAACACATTTCTCAATACTGCTGATTTTTTCAAATTTCACTTTATACACCAAATGCAATTATTTTATATTTCCAACCAAAGAAATATTATAAGATTAATATAAAAACCCACCAGCCATGGGGTATAACATGATTTTTGGCAGCACTAAATCCTGCAAAACCCTGCTTATTCTGAAGACAACAGGATGAAAAAAAATGCGTCAGAGCATCCAGTTTAAAGCCTTCTATGGTGGAATACCAACTTTTTATTGCCAGAGATACAACAATACTGGTGAAGTTCACTATGAAGGAACTAATCAATGAACTCAAATGATAGGTATACGTAGGGGCTGTGTAAGGGGAATGGCCAGGGGGCAGTAGTGTAATTCTCTGAGGGGGGGTTGTTGGGTTAGCTGGAGCTGTTGGGAAGTGGTTAAAGGGAGGATATTCTGTGGGGCCTAAGTGGTTAAAGGGAGATGGAAAGAAGTTATAAAAGGGGAAAAGGGGAACTGCACAGGGGAGGATTTTCTGTTTGAGGAGTCAGTCAGCTGGGCTTGGACGAGAGCTTCCTGAGGGACTCTCGAGTATCACTTTCTTATTCTACTCTTCTCCTACTTCTCCTTCATCCCACCTGTATTTCTGCTTTTCTCTTATAAATATAAAGAAGTCTATTCTCTGTTTTCTCTATCAATTGGTCCGACCTGCCGGATACCTTCCGGGGGAGGTGACCACTGCGAGAAAATTTGCCGCTGCCGGAAAATCACTGCATCGCTGCCAATTTTCTCTCGCTGCAGGGGGAAACGCTGCCAGATATTTTTCCGGAATAGCGATGCAGACACGGCTTCAAGCTCGTCTCGAAGGTATCAAACAGCAGGTAGGGAAGCTCGATTTGAAGCTTGATTCTGTCATCGCCCACTTGACATCGGCGATGGAAAGTCTCACCATGAAGCAACAATCCTGGAGCAGGTGTGTCACAACCAGGTTGAACACGAGCACCATGAGCAGGCCAACTTCTGGAAGGAACAGGCGCTCGACTGCGCCGAATTCCGCAAATACATCTCTGGCCTGGTGTGCTGCCGGGAGAAAGCCCCGCAACATGACGACGAACATTCTTCTTTTGTGACTGAATTATCTGTGTCGCACGCCATGGAGTTGGGCGAACTCGAGAAGCAAGGCTGGGATACATACTCGGGAAGCGAGGCTAGAGAAATTACCACAGCATGAGGCGGCCTGGCACTCTTTGGCATCCGAACTGCCTGAGGCACAAACAGTGCCATCTGATGTTTTGGAGGCGCTGCGGCACACTGCTGGTGTGGCCATACCACCAGCTGGCTTCATCCCCAACCAATCCCGCGCGCCGGGTGAAGCTGCCCAGGTTTGTCAGTTCAATTCCGCAAGGATGGATCACCCGAGCAGAATCATACTTCTGCATACAGCAAACTCCGGAGGAATCGAAAGTTTCCCTTGTCCAGGTTAGTATGTATAAAGACGCTAAATACCGGTTTCGTATTGTGATGGAGTTCCATCCAGAATTGGCATGGCCAAGGTTTAAAGAGGAGCTCATGGAGCAATTCAGTGAGATGGAAAATACAAATGTCCCTTCTGCGTCACCTGTTTCTGCAGAGAGTTTGGTTTCCCCTGCCACTGTTAACGCAAAGCCACACAGTGTTTCCAGCCCTTCGTTTGTTGCTCAAAATGCAGCCCTCAAGCCCATTCCTTCTACAACTAGTGAGGCTAAGAGAAACATCTTGGGACCCAAGGAGGGTTCTGGGAGAAGCAGCATGATTCAGGCACTGATTTCATCAGTAGCAAAAAGCTTCCCCCACAGGTTGCCAAGTTTGGGGAAGGACCTGCCCATACCGACACAACTACAGAAGGTGGTGCTGCTGGTATGGCTGGAAACTTTTCGCCGGTGAGGATGGGGAAGTGCTGCTGGAGGTGGGAAATGCGCATAAAGTGAAAAAATACAGGGAGGGACTAAAGGCATGAAGCTGGTGTTGCAGGGAAAGATCACACTCCCTGCCAAACTCCAGGACAAAAGGAATGAGATTTGATCTATGAAGTAGGGAGGGTCACTTGGGAGATTGTGTGGCATGCATGTGCAGAAAAGACACATCATTCAGGACCACAACAGCACGGTTCTAAATCAGCAATGTTGTCCTGTTATGCACTAAGCACAAAAGGCAGTGATGATTTGGAGCAGAGCCATGCAAAGAGGGCTGCAGCCGTGGAAACATCTCTGGATGTGGTTAATATGATATTTACCTCACTTATGTCCCTGCTCAAGGGAACTCCTAGTCTAAAGCATTGGGCATGTGCCGATGACTTATATTTGGAGTACAAGCCACCTATTGGGGACCTGCAACAATTCTGGGAGTTCCAACTTGCACACATGTGGGTTCCCGAGCAAAGTAGTCTCAAAATTGTTCAGCCCAATGGTGTTGTTGATGAACATTGGTTGTTGCTTTTGGATCGGCTTCTGACTTTGGGAGAAGTCTGCTGGGAAGAAGAAATGTCTAAAAAAAAAAAATGTTGCGCCTGGTTGACATATACTATTGTGCTTTAGATGGACTTAAAGCTGGCATGGAGACAAGGAAACTGAAGAAAAAGGAGGCAACGAGCGGGCAGATTTTGGGAAGGGAATTGACACACGCCTTGAACATCTTTATACGGACACATTCAGATCCCCATCACGTTTTCCACCCTGAGGACAAGGTGGATTTCAAGGGGGTGACAGTGATGGGTATACCTAGGGGCTGTGTAAGGGGAATGGCCAGGGAGTAGGGTAATTCTCTGGGGGGGGGGTTGGGTTAGCTGGAGTTGTTGGGAAGTGGTTAAAGAGAGAATATTCTGTGGAGCCTAAGTGGTTAAAGGGGGGATGGAAAGAGGTTATAAAAGGGGAAAAGGAGAACTGCACAGGGGAGGATTTTCTGTTTGAGGAGTCGCCCAGCATGGCTTGGGAGAGAGCTTCCTGGGGGACTCTCACAGTATCTATTTCTTACTCTACTCTTCTCCAACTTCTCCTTCATCCCAGCTGTATTTCTGCTCCTTTTTCTCTTTGGTTAAATATAAAGAAGTCTGCTCTCTGTTTTCTCTATCATCAAACCATTCCACTTCTTTCAGCTTATTTTAAGTTTGTAGAGGAATTCTCCTATTCTCAAGGTGAGGCGGAGACCTTTTATAGATTGAGAAAAAGGAATACATGATGAAGTATTCCGATATGGGACTCAAAAATACCCAGAATAATAAAAACAGGGTTTAACACTCCCCATCAAGTTGGACAGGCCCAACTTGGACCACGAGTCCCACAAAAGAAAGATGACATCAGACAAAACCATACACACTTCCCCTCAAGCTGGGTCGCAGATGTTGTGGATGCCCAGCTTGGACCTGAGCGAGGTCAGGCGAGCCCCTATGAGGCCTTTGGTGAAGATGTCGGCAAGCTGATTCGCCGTCGGGATGTGGCTAAAGGTGACATGGTTGTACTCGAGGTGGTGGCGAAGAAAGTGACAGCCCACCTCGATATGCTTCATGCGTTCATAGAAGACGGGATTTGAAGCGATCTTGGTGGCTGCCTGATTGTCACACCAGATATGAGCAGATGTCTCCGGAGGAAAGCCAAACTCTTGGAGAAGGTGACGAAGCCAAAGGATTTCCATAGTGACGGTGGTCATGGCACGGTACTCAGACTCCGCATTGGATCTGAGGACGATAGTCTGTTTCTTGCTGCGCCAAGAGATGAGGTTGTCTACCAAGAAAACGGCAAACTCAAAAGTAGACTTCCGGGTAGCAAGGCAACCAGTATAGTCAGCATCACAGAAGGCCTCAATATTCACATGAGTGATGGAAGTGGCGAAGACCACGGGCAGGGTCTCTCTTGATGTATTTGGTGATGCGGAGGACAACATCTCACTGAGAGGTGATACTCCATGAATTCGCTCACTTTACCAACAGCGCAAGCAATGTTTGGACGAGTCATAATGAGATAATTGAGTTTGTCCACCAGTCGACGGTACCTCTCTGGGTGTGAATACGGTTATGAGGAGTCATAAAGAGACCATTCCCCAGGCTCAAGAGCAGTGTCAACGGCGGTGGCCTATGTCAGCCCAACATCCTGCAGAATGTCCAACGCATATCTCTGTTGGCAGAGGAAGATGGTGTCCGAAAAACGGAAGACCTCGATGCCAAGTATGTGAGAGGACCGAGATCTTTAGTGTGGAAGTGATGATGAAGATGCCCCTTGAGGTGGGCGATTCCAGTGGAGTGGCTCCCGGTGATGATGATATCATCCACATATACTACCAACAAGATGCAGCCGGTGGATGTCGTCCTGTAGAACATGGTGTAGTCCTTCATACTACGAGAGAGCCCAAAGTCGGTGACGACGGTGCTGAATCGGTAAAACCAAGCACGAGGAGACTGCTTGAGACCATATAGAGAGTGGCGAAATCGACATACTTGGGAGTCGGCACTAGAGGCACAAAATTCGGGGAGCTGCTGCAGATAAATCTCTTCCTCAAAAAATTCATGGAGGAAAGCATTTTTGACATCCAGTTGATGAAGAGGCCAATGATGATGAGCGGTCAAAGAGATCGATAATTAAACGAAGATCATCTTAGCAACTTGAGAGAATGTATCAAAATAGCCAACACCATATGTCTGAGCAAAACACTTTGCCACAAGGCAAGCTTTGAGGCAAAGGAGAGTGTCATCGGCATTAAGTCGGACTGTATAAATCCATTTGTTGTCAACCGCTTGTCTGTCTGCCGGAAGGGGGACCAGATCCCAAGTATGGTTGTCTTCCAAAGCCTGCAATTCATCTCGAATCGCTTGTAGCCACCCCGGGTGAGATTTGACATCGTCAACTATGCGGGGAATGGATATCGTCTCCAGAGCTGACAGACCTCTATATGAAAATGTAAATAGATGAGTAGTTTGGCAAGAACGAGTACCTTTCCAAAGTGCAATGGGCAAGTCGTCTAGTACCGGGACAGGAGCATCGGACGAAGCGGGGACGATGGTGTCCTCGGCCTGGACGGGGGTACAGTCGATGGGCGACGAGAGTAGACCGTACCAAAACAGTGATCAGCAGGGGGAGACACCAGTGAAGGGTGGATGATGAGAGGAAGACAATCATCAATGTCAGTGTCGAGATGGGGAGAGGAAAGTGAAAACGGAGAGCTCTCAACAAACGAGACGTCAGCAGAGATGATATACCGTCGTAGGTCTAGAAAGAATCATCGATATCCGCGCTGAGTGAGGGAATAGCCGAGGAATATGCAGCGGAGGGATTTAGGAGAGAGCTTGGAGAGACCGGAACGAGTGTCACGGGCATAACAAAGACATCCAAACACACAGAGTGAAAGTGAGTGAGGAGGGAGAGAAGAGAAAAGAGTCCAAAAAGGAGTCTCCCCCTGAAGGATAGAAGAAGGGAGGCGGTTTAGGAGGTAGGTATCAGTCAAGATGGCATCGCTCCAAAAATTGAGAGGCACCTTCATGTGGAATAGGAGAGCACGGGCAGTCTCCAGAATATGACGATGTTTCCGCTCGGCCACCCCATTCTGCTGAGGTGTATCGGGGCAGGATGTCTAGTGAATAATGCTTTTATCCTTGAGAAACTGTTGAAAGAGAGTGGATAAATATTCTTGTCCATTGTCGGTGCGGAGACATTTCAAGGAGGTAGAAAATTGAGTATAAATCTCATTATAGAAGGTCTGAAAGGTAAAAAACACTTCAGACTGATCACGAAGAAGGTAGAGCCAAGTCATGCGAGGGTAGTCATCGATAAAGGATATATAATAATGGTATCCAGACTGGCTAGGAACCCTGCAAGTAACCCATTACAACGGAATGAACAAGGTCGAAAGGATTCACTGCACGTGGGTTCAATCGAGGAACATATGTCACCCGATGATGTTTAGCAAACTTGCAGGCTTCACAATGGAAGGAAAGGTGGGAACAAAATTGGGGGCAAAGCTTTTGTAAAACGGAAGTCAGCGGATGACCAAAGCGAGAATGAAGGTCAAGGGCACGGGCTGAGGTGGATGAGCAAGCAAGAGGTGGTGGGATATCGAGTATGTACATCTCAGCCCTAAGATGACCTCGAGCAAGTTCCTGATTCGTCGACCGCTCCTGAAAAACAATACCAGATGACGTAAAAATAACAGCACAATTTAAGTTTTTGGTGAGTTTGTCGATGAAGAGAAGATTAAACGGGTTGTGAATAACATTAGCGACTGAAGGCAGGCTAATAGACGAGGTCAAAAGGCATGTCCCAAATCCCGCAATGGGGATTGTAGATCCATTGGCAACAGTGATTGTAGAAGCACTAGTAGACGGATGGTAGGTAGTGAACATACCAGAATCCCCTGTGAGATGTTCGGACGCACCGAATTCGAGCATCCAGGCTGACGGTTGATGAGATAGACAGGCGTTAGAGCCATCAGTCTGAGCAATGGTAGCCGGATTAGAGGATGGTTGCTCAGGCGAGGGTCGGGAAACCGCGGGAGGCGGGCCGAGAGACCGCCGAGGAGGGCGGGGGCCGAGAGACCGCCGAGGAGGGCGGGGGCCAGGAGACCGCGTTAGAGGCGGGCCTAGAATCACCGAGGAGGGTGGGGGGAGTCGAGCGACCGCATTGAAGGCGTGTCGGGGAGTGCTGAGGAGGGCGGGGAGTCCAGGAGACCGCATCAGAGGCAGTGGTCGGGAATCTACCAAGTGTTGGAGTTGGTGGTCTAGAACCAACTACTTTGTACTTTATTCATTAAATAAAAGCCTTATCACATCTTGATTGTTCTTCTGCGTGACATGTCATGTGATAATGTCCTAAGGACAGCTGTTGCATTAAAGGGTCGTAGCGGTTCCCTGCTATGATGAGAACCCGGAAGTGCCATAACACTGTTCTTGAATGTATGTTCTATGGCCGGATGATATTATTTGAGGGACACAAATAATACAGGTCATTAGGGGTGAGGACTCATAAAACTTTGAGGCACCTTCTCATGGTGTGCGCCCTTGGTAATATCTAGGAGGATATTATGAGAACGAGACCCACCAGTAGTAAATCCACATTTCATAGTGTCATTGGATGTTCCTATCTACGGACGTGTGTATTGATCCTTAGACTTTAAGATTATTATTAATGGGTATTACAACTCGCGCACTTAGATGTATTGACGAAAACTGTGACGACACACTGTTCGCAGCGAGGTAGGATACGTTGGGTGCGTCACGAGTAATACCGCATTAATAGATAATGCGAGAAAGGATTTGTCCCTTCCGTTCCATAACGGAAGTAGATATCTCAGGCCCTTTGATGGAATTGATATAGCCTAAATAAATCCATGACCATGGTAAGGTATGGGCAAGTTCAATTCCGGGAAGTCAAAGAAAGAATAATCAAGCACATGGGTTGATGGCACTAGCATGCAACCCGCTTGATTGGAGATATCGAGACAAAGGGATTATATTACACGGTAAGCGTTCGTAGGAGGTAACACGTCATTGCGGCGTTAACTTCTTTCTCTATGGGTGCCTTGGCGTGTTGCTAGACGCTAACCTTGGACTTTAGGCAGGCTCAGCCTAATGCCACTGAGAAAGAGGCCTAGAGGGTCACACACTAAGTGTGTCCATGTATCTCAGTTAAATATTAATTTAACAAGTTAAATAAATATTATTCCCGACTGTGGTTTAATAATTATTTAAGGATGTCTGATCGCATTTATTTTGACACTAGTTATTCGAGAGAATATATTGAGGACGAAATAATATATTTATTAGCGAGTAATGCAGTTAAATTTATTTAAGAAATAAATAGTCATTACTCAAGGTCTAATAAATGTGGTGGAGAAAAAAAAAATGGAAAATAAAAGTACACGCCGTGTATATTAAATATACACGCCGTGTAGTTTTTCCAGTTGGAATTTTGAGGATTTAATATTATTTTATTAAATGATATTTATTATAATCAGCGTGGGCGCATGTCAAGGAATTAATAATTCGACATGGGGGGGTTTCAATAAGAGTTAATGAAATAAATAAAACGCGTAACGCGTTTATTTATTGTCATAACTCTATTAACCTCAAACATGATTATAAATATCCTCACAACCCCAACATTTTGAAGAGCCATTGTTATGCACAACGGATTTGGAAATACTCTCAAGCCAAGAGAGAATTCTCTTTCCACCAAGAACGCCCTCAAGTTACGAGAGCAAGATCCTCCACCGGATCAAGGCGGTCGAAGGCGGACATCGCAAGCGAAGGTTCTTCCGCGCTAGCACCCGGAGATCTCTTCGGCGACGTCCGGAGATACGTGACACACGTGTGGATCACCGCTAGAGGAATCCTACACTTGGATTCTACGACGCAACGACGGATCACCGAATCGTGACCGGACACATCAACGAAGAAAGAATTCCAACGAGGTAATTCTTATGCATTAATTAAATTAATTATAATCAACATATGATGATCCTCCTCAAGGGTTCCGGGACTCTCCCTTTTTCTTTTCATTCTTCGTTCTATTCCGAAGATTCGGCGTTTTATATCGTGACGGATCTCGGATTGAACATTGTTTAACGAAAACTTAAGTTGGGCAAACCCACCAACGCGCTTCCGCTGCGCCCGGAACCTTCACCAAGAAGTCGGCCGGATTGCGGGAGGTCACAGCGAACAGGAGACGCCAGGGGAGATGGGTCGTTCGTCGAGCGGGAGAACCTGCAGGGACCTGAAGATCGCGGCGAGAGGCCCCAGGGAGGCGGGGCCAATTGAAGCCGGGAGGCCGCAGGGAGAGGCGGCAGGTCGGCAGCTGGAGGGCGCCGCGTCTGGAAGAGTCGGATGGTTGGGCGCTGGCGTCAAAGGTCCGCCGAAGAGAGAGCCGCGACGGGATCTGGTGCTGGGAGGAGATCCGCGTCGGGAGGGAAGCATGTTGGGTCGTCGTGCGAGGAGGCCGACGTGGAGAGAGGTCGGCCGCGGGGAGGGATGCTGCCGGGATGGCGAGCAGGAGGCCGATCACGCCTGGACGAGGAGGGCGCCAAGACAAGCAGGGCGCCGAGATGAGCAGGCGGGAGGTCAGGTTGGGCATTGCGAATCGGGAGCGCCGCTGGGAGAGGGCCGCGACGGGAGAGGAGGGCCGCAGCGGGAGGTCCGATCGGGGAGGGGCGCCGTGGGCGAGGCGGGAGCCGGGAAGCGGGGGCCACCGGGATGTGCAGTGGGAGGGACGTCGCGTAGGGCGGGAGCCGGGAGTCGCGCCGGAGGTGGTGTGATGCACATGGAAGGAGACGGGGCCGGGCGAACCAAGAGTCCACAGGGAGGGCAGGGTCGGGTAGAACCGGGAGGCTGCACGGGGAATTGCTGGAAAAAAAATGGGAGGGAAGGCTCGGGATTAGTTTCCCTCTGATACGATGTAGAGGAGGAATTCTCCTTACCTCAAGGTGTGGCGGAGGCCTTCTTTTATAGATTGAGAAAAAAGAATAAATGATGGAGTATTCCGATGTGAGACTCGGAAATACCCAGAATAATAAAAACAGGGTTTAACAAAGTAAAAAAAAACGCATACCGTACAATGAAATATTGTGGCAATTTCTGACACGACACGCAAAAACAACACGAACCCAAGACACAATTAATAAATGGGCCGGGTTAGAGTTGAGAGTGGCTAACATGACAACCCGATAAATGACACGATTATTTAAACATTTAAAATTTATATGCATAGATTATTAAATAGAATATTTTATTTTTAAGTAAATTAATATATATTAATATATATATATATGGATATTTTATTTGATTGATAATTATTTTATATTCTAAGAATAATTTTAATTAATAAACCAATAAAATATAATAAATTGTGTATAAATATAATAATTAATTAAATAAATATTAAATAAGATGTGACACGATAACCCATTTAGGGTTGAACATTTTGACGCGAAAATTAAACGAGAAGACCCAACACGACATGAATTGCCAACTACTTATGCAAAGCAATGTTTGGTACCTAAAGCTACATAGTAATCCACATCATATGCCTAGAAATTTGTAAGAATTTCAGTATCAGGGTATTCATATAGAGATGGATTAGCAAGAGGTAAATAACTAATTACCGTGATGTCATCACCTGGCAGATGATTCCTCTCGCATACTTGAATCTGCAGAATGTTCAAGAAGAATTCAATTAAAGGCACCCAAAATTTGAAAAGTAATCGTTATTCTGATATATTTATAATTTATTGAAAATCGCACAGGACTTGAATCGATAATGCATAAAAAATCAAATCAACACATTTATTGAACCTACTTCACATGAAATGTATGAGATTTCAACAAGAATAAAATTTGTAGGAGGGGCAGGATGCATAGAGAAACGGTCCATCCCCATACCTACACATACATAGCAAGGAAGCAGGTGCATGTTCAAGAATATATATGTAATGAAGCAATTACATTTAGTGACTATTTGTAATTTTTACATTTATGCTACAGAACATGTAGTCCTTGTTCCTTAAAATTTTCATGGGGAAGGGAATAACCCTAATGAACTTGATGGGCCAGTCAAAGCAATAAAATGAAATTTGGTGTTAGCAAACATCACCATCTGTAATCAAGTATGTATGCATCAAACCCCTTTCCTAAAATGGTTTGAACACAAAACGAATAATTTTCAAAGATTGTCAATTACAGATTGAAAATTTTCAAATTAGAACTTCCACGAGCTAACCTCACGAATTCCATGGTCTTCAAACAAGTTATAGAATTGGATGCGGTAGTTCTCAGTCCGCAAGGCAACTAACCCGGCAGCTTGATCAAAAGTGTTCCCACTACAACAACCTTCATGAATTTCTGGATGTAACACAGGAAGCTGAAGATACATAGTGAGTTCCTAAAAAAAACTATACTTCTACAAAACACGAGAAAATAAAGTACCATGCAGTTTAGAAAGTAGACTAATATAATATAAGGTGAAGGGCACATTTGACCACGCGATTGCAGGCAGTACACAGCATCCACATAATTATAGACATATGGCATATATTTGTAATGAGAACTAGTCGATGCTGAAGTACATGCAAGTGCAAAACATAGAAAATGATAAATTTTAAAGTTCATCCATCATCTTTTATACAGCATAACAAGGGCATTGTTGAGCAAAAACAATGTTCCCCATACAACAAAAAAATGATATTAGCGGATGTCATAACATATCCAACATGAAATATGTGAGATGAAATCACATCATGCAGGATTGAAACATGAAACGTCAATGAAAATCCAAACAGTCAGAAATAAACCTTGATCCCAAAAATGGTCTTCGAAATTTCCAGAGAAGCCATCTTCAGCAAATGGATCCGGTTGTCTGCACAAGAAATCTGAAGAACCAAATTTCTGAATTAATCTAAGAAAAAAGTTTGTTTGGCAACAAAAGATATGAACACCCGAGTTATGTTAAGGTTTTCTGTTCAAGTACAAACATGATCTTACACAAGAAAGAGCAGGATCTGGAGAATCCTTATAAAATAAGAGAGGAGATCCAATTCGTGGAAGAAATTTCTTCTTTCCAGTTTCCAACTGCCAAAGCACGAGAACTCCTTCCCTTCCACCTGAACACAAAGGAAAAAAATGAAGAAAAAAACACCCATAAAGGAACACTCAACCAAAATAGAAGGCAAGGACAATGTTAAAATGAAAAACAAGTTAAAAACATCTATAAAAGCCCGTTTGTTTTCTGTTGTTTTTGTTCTTAAAACTGTTTGTAATGAATTTTTTTTAAAGTAATTTTGAGAATAATATATAAAAAACTGTTTGCTGATATCAACTTAAAAACAGTTCTGAAAATAAGACAATAAAAATGGCTTAGGTGGGTGGAGGAGGGAAGAGCATAAACTGCAATGGACTGGGTTGGGGTTTTTGTACAAAAAAAACAGATTATTTGATAAAATTTGTTTTAATGGAAAAAAGAATATTATTATTAGATATACAAATATATATATATATATATACATATATAATTTTTTAAAATTTTGTAACAATATTTTACTTTTTAATATTAAATAAATAAAATTATTTATGTGTGTTAGAATGGAAACCCGTACCTCGCAACAAGGTAGGGTGCTTAATTTATAGATGAGAAAAGGAATACAACAGATAATCCACACCAATGTGGGATACGAATATTAAAAATATCTAATACTTCAATACTCTTAACACTCCCCCTCAAGCTAAGACATATATATTTCTCATGCTCAGCTTGTTACACAAAAATTAGACATGTGGTCCAGGCACTCCTTAAGTGATAACATTTGCAAGTTGATCAGATGTGTGAACATGGCCAAAGGTGATCTTCTTCTCAAAGTTTTCTCGAATGACAATCAACTTCAATATGCTTTGTCCGTTCATGAAAGACTAGATTTGTGGCAATCTTAATAGCACCTTGATTGTCAGACCAGATATGTGCCGGTTACTTGACAATATACTCAATCTCTTGAAGAATTTGTTGTGCCCAAATAATTTTTGTAGTCACATATGTCATGGCATGATACTTCGACTCTTCACTTGATCGGGAGATAACAGTATGTTTCTTACTTCACCATGAGATCAAATTTCTTCCAACAAATACTACAAAACCAAATGTAGATCTCCTAAAAGAGACATCCAACATAATCTGCATCACAAAATGTCTCAATATGTGTATGTTCATAATTAGAATATAGAAGACCTAAACCTCGTTCCTTTTTCACATATCTAACAATGCGAAGAACAATCTCCCACTGCGTTTTTGTTAGAGATTCCATAAACTAACTCACTTTGCTAACTCCACAAGTAATATCAGGTTGAGTCATCATCAAGTAGTTAAGTTTCTCAACAAGTCATCTATATTTGTAGGGTGATGAAAATATCTAATTGTCAGTATAAAGTGACATTTCTCAAGGTTCGAGGGGTGAGTCAACTGTGTCAGCACGAGTCATGTCAATCTCCTATAGTAGATCAAAAACATACTTTCTCTGAGATAGAAAAAATCATTTCTCACATCTGGAGACCTCAATTCCCAAGAAATATCATAGTGGACTCAAATCTTTTGCTTGAAAATTTTGATGAAGAAAAGACTTGAGTTGATCAATGCGAACAACATCACTGCCTATGTCATCCACAGACCACCAAAAGAATGTTTCCTGCTGCAGATTAATGATAGAAAACAGAAGAATCCTTTATGCTTTGTGTTAGGAATACAGGGGGTTGCCTATGTGAGTATCTAGTAGGTAGTTGGTGTCTGTTGTGGCAAGGACGTTATTGTATTTTAGTGTTGGTTAGTGGTTGGGGTCTCGTAGTAGTTGGCAGTAGGTTGTTAGTGTTTGTTAGGGGTTATAAGTAGGAGTGATATGGTGATGGGGAGGGGCACACATTCATTTTGTTATTCAACTAGTCGTTGGGGCGTGGTCGCCTAGGCTCCTAGAGGTGGTTCTTCCATGGAGATTCTTCTTCTCCCTCTTCTTTCGCCTTCTTCGTTTCTACTTTTGGCCTTTTACTATATTTCTTCCTACTTCCTACTGTAAAGTTCTCTCCGGGTGTTAACAATACATTGATTCAGAAGATTACTTCTCTTTTTCTCTTCCTCGCATTTACTGTCCTAACATTTGGCGACTCCGCTGGGAAACGTCCCGCGAGCAGAGAGAATTATCCAAGCTGGTACGCACAACTGTTTTCCTAGAGGCGTTGTTCGTTAGAAGAAAAAAAAACAAAGTGCTAGCACAGTGTGATGCGTCCGCAACTGTAGAAGTGGACATTGCTAAGGAATCGCGTTCGCTGTTGGAGATGCGTATGTGTCCGAAACAATCGTTGTTGAAGCGATTGAGTGAGCAGATAGTGGTGGATGTTCAATTTGTAGTCCTAGCACAGTGTGATGCGTCCACAGCTGTAGAGGTGGACACTGCTAAGAAATCACGTTCGCTGCTGGAGACGAGTATGTGTCGGGAACAATCGCTGCTGAAGTGATTGAGTAAGCAGATAGTGGTGGATGTTCAATTTGTCTTGTATGTGGTATGCATCTGACGCTAGCGCTGTAGACGAACATAAAAAAAAAAAAAAAAAAAAAAAAAGATAACGTTGAAGCAGCTGATGAACACAAAAGAAAAACAAGTTCAAGAAACAGATTCTTGATTGTTGAAGGCGACCGACTTGCGACTGCCGAGGTGAGAAGCATTGCACAAATCAGTTCAGCCGTTGAGAGGGGGATGGACACAGCAAGTCGTAGCAGTGTGAAGAGCTGTCGCGCGCCTGTTGTACTGTTACAGAGACAAACTGAGCTCACCTGGAGCTGTCAATTGTTATCGTTGTGTGGGGTGTTCGGAGCTCACCTGTCATTGAACGGAAGATGTAGCGAGCTGAAAGACGTGCGTGATCGTGAAGTCCGGCTGAAAACGCAATTGCTGGAAAAAAGTCATGAATTCTAAACAGAAGAATGTTTGTTGCGCGCACATTGGGGAACCGTGTTTCGGAAAAGGAGGCACGTGTGCTAGCTATTTTCCCTGAAGTCGATTCAGAAATCCTCATGCGTTCAGTAGCTGTTGTTTATAGTAGTTTTTCTCACGCAAAATGGAGATTTCGAACGGTGTTGGTGAAGGACCCCGGGACACCCTGAGAGGGGAGGGGTGAATCAGGGTGACAACTTTTTTTTTTAATGTGATGGATCTTGTTCCCACGTTGGTAGGAACTTGTTGAACCTGTATGATGATTATGATTAGAAAACAAACATTCACATGCATAGAGAAGACACAGCACTTTTTACTTGGTTCACCACTAAGGGCTACGTCCAAGGAGCATACGCCGACAAGTTGTCGGTCGTACCAAATTACACTAATCTTCACTAGTTGTGGATTACAGTGGTTCGGGCACAGACACTCTGTCCCAGGCTCACTGCCTTTACAAAGGTTTAGGGATAGCTCACTGCTTCCCTCGGGTCACTCCCGTTGTCTCCCCCTGGCTCACTGCCGTTGGTGAAGTCACACTCAGTTTATAGACGTGAAGGTCTCTTCATCATTACATAAGAATGCATCCTCTGTTGTATGTAGATGCTCTATTGAAGTCCAATTCTCACCAGAAGATGAATATCAATTTGTGCTGAGCATACCAGGCAATCTTCCAGCTTTTGTGCAGCTTCAAGAGGACAGAGGTACTTTAACAACACTGGCGCGCTTCTCCAAGCCCGGCGCGCAAGTCACAATCCCGGCGCGCAAGTGACACAAAACAACTTGCGCGACACTGCCTCTTTCAACTCCGAACTTGCGCGATGTTGCGCCTTTATCTCCCCAACCTCCTTGGTCGCGCAACCAACACACGGCGCATAGCCTCTACTTGCGTGCCCCCAACAACCACTTGCGCGACTCCACTACTTGCGCGTCGAGAGCTCGAAAAATCTCTAAGTCTTGAACTCCGTCCTTTAATGAGGAGGGGTGGTCCAGTATTTATAGGCAAACTAAACCCCCTGCGCGATGGCGCGCAAGTCAACCATCGGCGCGCAGCTCTCTTCCCCTGCTAGTCACTTGCGCGACCAACTTCCAAACTTGCGCGAACCTCTTTCCTTTGCCATATTTTGAAGTTATAAACTTGAAAAACAAAAGACGCGCAAGTTCTCAATCCTCCTAGGCATCGGCGCGCAAGTATCTTCACGGCGCGCAGGTCACTTGCGCGACCAGCCCAAAACTTGCGCGACCCTTATCTCTTTGCCATTTTCACATGTTCTGATCACACAAGTTTCCTCTCCTTCAAGTACATGGCGCGCAAGTCTCTTTGCCAAAAACACTTTTCTTCATTTGTTGATTTTTCAAGCCCAAAAATTTGGCGAACACTGGGAAACGGCGCCACCTTCACTACTGTTGTCTGCTTGAACGGTATGATCTCTTTGCTGGTACACATTCTGAACTTCCACTGAGGATTGACAACAAACACAAACCATACGCCAAATCATGCTGTGAAGACCCTGGTTCCAACAGTTGGAGGAGATCGTTGTTCATGACGAATCATTTTTTCTTTCCGCTACTGGTTTTTTTCTCTTTTCATGAGAGCAAAGTGGACGCATGCAGAGAATCGATTGCAGCATAGAAATGAACGTAGCTAAGTAGGCAATTGTTGTACGCAGAGGTGCGTCTCAAGCTGTACTTGTCTTCCTCTGCGACGGTTGTGGAGGGACGCGTACACTAGGGAGACGTTGGCGTTCGTGCAGCACGGTCGCAAGAGGGAGTGGAATGCACCTTGAGGAAAGGCGAACCATTGTTGTGTCCTTCAAAGTTGGACGTAAGCGGTGTACAGTAGTGATGGAGGATCTGGGCGCAACGGAAGCGTATGGAGGTGGGCGATATGTTAAAAAAGTTCTTTTAATAAAAGTTACCCAAAACCAAAAGTGAGGATCTTGCACGTCAAATTTATAATTAATTTATTTAATATTTGAAAAAATAAATATTTGGGCTTAGGAACTTTCTTCGTTGGTGAATGTTGATCATCCGAAAGAACCCTTTCGGATTACCTTCGTTGCGCTGTAAGAATCCAAAGAATCTCTCCAACGGTGATTCACGCGTGCTCCTATGATCTCCAAGCAACACCACTCGATCTCCGAGTGGTAGCGCGGCGAGTCGAATGTCTTGAGTTCGTTATTGATCATTCGTTCTTCAATCTTGAAGAAATCTCTATTGCACTTCTCGTTTTTTAGAGGGAGAGAATGAGGAGTTGAAATTCATTGCGGCAAAAATTCTATAATCTCAATTTGGGATACCCTACACAATAGACATAGCGGTCTATTTATAGAGTTCGGATTTAAGTTAAAATATTATTTAATTGCATATCTGTCATTAAATAACATTTATTACCTTTAATAAACCCCATACCACATAATAATAATTATATTATTATTTTGTGACGCATGCCAACCTGCGCAATAACAAATATTATGTAACGGTCTTCTTAATTAATATTTGTCACCAGACTCTGTCTTGATTCATTCGAACTCCTCTATCATTTATTGAAAAGGCGAATGAATATTTTATTCATAAATAAATATTTTATTCACAATCCAGCAAATAAATATTTATTAAAATATTTAATAAATAAAATAAATATTTTATTCACATGCCAGCGAATAAATATTTATTTAATTTCTGTGATCAATATAACTTAAATAAAATTATTCCTCTGACTTGAGAATAATATTTATTCCATTAATTAAATTCAAATAGAATTTAATCAAGCTCAACGAAAACACTTAGTGTGTGACTCTCTAAGATTCTTTCTCTTTTGCATTAGGCGGTCTTGCCTAAAATCTAAGATTACTGTCTAGCAACGGGTAAAGGCACCCAAGAAAAAGAACTTCGTGTTGCAACGTCAACAACCACATACGAATGCTCACTGCGTAATATAATATCTTTGTCACAATATATCATCAAGCAGGTTGCATAACCGTGTCACCAACCTATATACTCGATATGTCTTTCTTTGACTATCTGAAATAAACAAGTCATTACACCATGGTCATGGAATTTAATACGATGGTTTTATTCCAATCAAAAGGTCGAGATATCAGCTTCCATAAAGATGAAAGAGACAAATCCTTACTCGACTTATTCATTAATGACACGTCACTCGTGACACACTCAACATATCCAATTTCATCATGAACTGTTACCGTCATGGTTTACGAAATACATATAAGTACGCAAGTTGTAACATGCATTAATAATAATCTTAAAGTCTAAGAACCATCACACACGATCATAGATAGAAATATCCGATGACACCAAAACATGAGGAATTCCTACTGGCGGGTCTGTTCTCATAATCTCTCGTCTTGAAGATTACCAAGTGTGCACTTCATGAGAAGAAGCCTCATCTGCTTACGAGTACTCACACCTGACAGTTTATGTACTATGTGTCTCGTCATAGTATGTTATCCAATTACAGATCATTATTTGAGAATATCGCCGTAGCACATCAAGGTTCTCATCATAGCGGGAAACTGTTATGACCTTATCAATGCGACGTATACTCTAGAACATTATTACATTATAGTCATACATAACAACAAACAATATGTAGTAAGAAATTTTATTAATATTAAATACATTGAATATTCATGTAATCAAAGTACAAACAGTTGGGCCTAGGACACCAACTCCAACAAGTGATGCGATTACTGGTGAAAATTCAATCTCTACTGAAGACGCATTGGACAGAAAGTTAATAAAAAAACTATTGTCTTGCAAAATATTCACAGCTGGAGTTTCACCATCCATAATGTTTTCAGGGGAGGATCTTTGGGATTGGATCACAGAAATAGAGGAATTCTTCCTGAGAGGTCATGTAGCAGAGGATATGAAAATACCCTGGGCACAGATATGGAGTACATTGTTCTATCATGGTTATTTACGTGGCAGGATGAGACTCCAGGTTCATCGTGGGAGCAACTAAAGCTAGCACTGTTGGCAAAATTTGGAACCAACAAGGAGCGGGAGGAGTTTCTCCGACGACAGTGTGACAAGTCACAGTCTACACGGGTTTTGGAAGACGCCAAGAAGTTGGAGCCAACTTTCCAGGAATGGCGGGAAGGGCATGACGAACCAGCTTCGAAATTTCAACTTCCAAAAGTATGACCTGCGGAGTGAGGGGGAAAACAATTTTACCATGTTGTTGTATGTTCGATAATGCTAGCCAAGGGGGCAGTGACCGTCGCAAGGGGGGGATATCGGGGTCTGTATTCAAGGAGAAGAATGCTTGCAAAATGATTTTGCACACCCACTTGAAGACTCCACGAAGGAGTTACTACCAGGTGAGTTGGCAGGGCAGATCGGGCTTGCTGGAGAAACGCATGGAGGAGGTCAAACGTTACCTGTGCTTGAGGAGGTCAGTTCGGCTATTATGGGGAGGATTACTTTGAGCTTAGTTTGGAACCCCTAGAATGTTTTGTAGAAAAATTTCACATTGTAATAGGAGAATTAACAGCAGGTCTGCGGAGTATCATGACTGGTCTAGAAAGGATCAACGAAGGTGGGCGAGAGGAGCAGTTAGTTCCAGGTTTGCACCTGAAACCAAATGTTGGAGAAGCAGCGAACTCAAGCACAACGCCGGCAAAGGGGACTGTCTTAAACTGCCAGTAGCAAGCGAATGGCGCTGGATTTTGTGTATGGCAAGATGCTATAGTTGTCGAGCATCCAAAGCAGGCTAAAAAAATGGAAGTTGAGGTTGAGGGGTTGGCTGGAATTTATGGTCAAATGGAGGCTAATTGTGTTGCAGAGCAACTAGAGTTTACTGAACTTGTTGTTAGGGACTAAAGAGAGGACAAAGAGGATCAGGATCCACCACACCAGAAAGAATTTCATCATGTTTCAAAACTAAGGTAAGCCCTTAGGCCACCGCCAGAGCCACCACCAAGTGGTTGTCATTCCAGTGCTTCATCGACCGTGTCGGGAGGTCCACCTTGGGGACAAGTTGGTTTTTAAGGGGGAGGAAATGTTAGGAATACAGGGGGTTGTCTGTGTATCCAGTAGGTAGTTGGTGTGTGTTGTGGCAAGGGCATTATTGTATTTTAGTGTTGGTTAGTGGTTGGGGGCTGGTGGTAGCTGACAGTAGGTTGTTAGTGTTTGTTAGGGGTTATAAGTAAGAGTGAGATGGTGATGGGGAGGGGCACACATTCATTTTGTTGACCAGCTGGGGCGTGGTCGCCTAGGCTCCTGGAGGTGGTTCTTCCATGGAGATTTCTCCCTCTTCTTTCATATTCTTGTTCGTTTCTACTTCTGGCCTTCTATTGTATTTCTTTCTTCCTATTGTAAAGTTCTCTCCGGGTGTTAACAATACATCAACTCAAAAGATAACTTCACTTTTTCTCTCCCTTGCATTTACTGTCCTAAAACTTTGGCACATGCCAAAGCTAAGCATAATGGTGCAAAAACGGCCGAACCAAGCACATGGCGACTGCTTGAGTCCATATAGTGATCGACGAAAACGACAAACCTTGGAGGATTCTTCCTGAGCAACAAACCCGAGTGGTTGCTCCATATAAAATAATCAACTTCATATGTCTGCGCATAACCTTTGGCAACAAGGCGAGCCTTGAAATGATCAAGAGAGTCATCGACGTTGACGCGTACTATATAGATCTATTTGTAATCAACCACCTGCTTACACGAAAGAAGAGGGACAAGATCCCAAGTATGGTTGTCATCCAGAGCCTGAAATTTGTCATGTATAGCCTGTAACCAACCGAGATGAGATGTGGTCTCAGCAACAGTGCGTGGTGTCAAGTGAGCATCCAGTGTCACAATAACTCATGAGGTAGCCACAGATAATTCTTGATAAGACTAACAGGAGAGTGAGCCTTTGCGAAGCACAATAGGCAACTCCAGTGATGAAGGATCAGTAGCAGGTGAGTCATTAGGTGTGGTAGCAACATCAGGTGTCAGGGTGGCATGTGTGCTAAATTGGCGAGTATATACCTAGCCAATCGTGATCCAACAACATCACTAGGAAGAGATAGGGGTGATGGTGTATCAAGAGAATATGGTAAAATAACTTCAGAATCAGGAACAACAAATGGTGGTGGGAACTCGGGAACAAAAATAACTGATGATTTGACAAAGGAAACATCAACGGAGACAACTTAACGATACAAATCTGGAGAAAAGCATCGATAGCACGTTGAGTGCAGGAACAGCCAAGAAATATGCATTTTAGAGCACGTACGTCAAATTTGGTCATTGAGGGGGGAATATCTCAAACATAACACATACAACAAAAATGCATAGGGGAAGGGAATGAGGGGATGTCGTTGGAAATAAAGAATGGAAGGGTGTCACCCCCGAAGAACGGACAAGAGAAGTCTGTTGATAAGATAGGTGATTGTGAGAATGGCATCGCCCCAAAAAACGGTTAGAACTTTATTGTGAAATGAAAGTGCACGAGCAACCTCTAACAGATGACGGTTCTTTCGTTCAGCAACAGTGTTTTGTTGAGATGTGTCAGGACAAGAAGTTTGATGGACAATGTCATGATCATCTAGAAAAAACTGAAACGGTCCAAATGAAAAAGGAAGAAGAGGACTGAACTCCGGAAAAAGTTTTTCAAGAGTGACAGAAGATGCATGACCAAGACGATATTGAAGCTGGAGGGCATGATCAAAAGATGGCAGGACAGGCGAGAGCTGGGGCTGAGTCAAGCACATACACACCACCCTGAAGACGTCCACTACCAGGCACCCAAGTCATCGAATGCTCCTGAAATATAACTGAAGCATGTGAGAAGCTGGCCTGACACTGTAAGTCAGTTATAAGTTTACTGATAGTAAATTAAAGAAACAATTGGGAACAAAGGCAACAGCGGAACTACCATAACCAGCAATCTGCATTGTCTGACCATCGACCACAGTAATATTACTTCCAGTCGAGGTAGGTCTATAAGACTGAAGAATACCTGCATCCCCAATGATGTGCTTTGAGGCACCAGAGTCAAGAACCCATGAGGTGGACCGTTTGGATAGACACGCCGTTGGGAGTATCGTCATGGGAAACAATGGCGCATGATAATGTCATAGATTGTGTGATGAAAATGCACGTCGACAATGTGCTGAAGGTGCACAGTTAGTGGAGAAAAGGTGCTGAAATTGCACACCAAGAACATTCAGATATCAATTAGGTCAAGGAAGAAAGATCAACATCAATGGTGGCGGGGCGCGGCTGTGCATTTTGGGGCATCGCATATGAAGAAGTGACGGGTTGGGGGTTCGCCAGAGGAAGGGGTCGGCTTGAGAGATCGCATCGGGAGAGGCAATGCAGAAGGGGCAGTCGCGCTGAAGGTCTCCCGCGGGGAGGGGTGGCGCGCAAAGGGGGCGTCGCATAAGAGGTGTGAAAGGGTTGGCACATAGGGGGGCGACCAGCTGGAGGGGTGGCGCTGGCGTACAGGGGTCGTCGCGCAAGGAGCGGACGTGCAGGGGGCCATCGGCGGACCGTGACAAAAGAAGGGTCAGTGTCAATCGATAGAGGTGGCAGAACAACAGTTGTCGGTGGTCTACGGTGTGATCAAGAGGGTCGGCCTCGAGGGCAGTGGCAGTGACTGAGGGCAACGGTCAAGGCGCATGGGATGGAGGAGAGGGACGAGCAGGAGGTCGTCACCCAGAGAGGAGCGGCACTATAGAGGTGCGTCAAGGAGCGACGCCTTAACCTACCTCTAATACCATGTTAGAATGGAAACTCGTACCTCACAACGAGGTAGGGTGCTTAATTTATAGATAAGAAAATGAATACAGGAGATAACTCACACCGATATGGGATACAAATATTAAAAATATCTAATACTCTAATACTCTTGGCAATATATAAAAACATTTTTTATAACAAATAATAATTTTTTATATTATCTTGAAGGTTCATTTCATTTTACATCCAATCGAATGGGGAGTCAGTGCATTGGATATAAGAACGTAAATACTAGTGTGAAAATTGTTTGGACTGGACAGACATTTTTGAAATTGAGCCGGAAATGGGCCTAGACTTGAGATTTGGGGTCGGGCAGCCCAAGTTGCTCGACCCAAATCTGATTTAATTTGAACCATTAAGTATTTTTAATATGTCTGATATTTTAATTTTAAAATTAATGTTAAATTTAATTTTTTATCTTTTTTAAAAACATGGACTGGACTGGACCAGCCTGAAAACTGGGATCACCAAACCGGATTGGTGATTCGAGAGTTTCAGCTCACAGCCTGTTTGACTCCCCACGAACATGACAATCCTATTGTGCACCTCTTTATAACTTATTTTTGAGAAAGGAAAACAGAAACAAAAAATAAAAACAAGTCGGAGCTGCTCGCTTTTTTTTTTTTTTTTTTGAAAAAGAAACTGAAAACAGTTTTTGAAAACAAAAAAAAAAGATATCACCGAACAGATTTTTTTTGTTTTTTTATTTTTTCCAAAAACAGAAAACAACACACCCTACATAACTGAAACAGCGCATGCAGAAAAAAAACGAGAAGAATACATGAAGGTTCTAAACGTCAAAAAACTCGAGCTAAAAAACAAATGAAGGCAGTCATCGAAACACAACCATGACTGCTAGAAAGATTTTACAGGTTGCCGCCGTTTAAAAAGGCGACTATTGAAAACCAAGAAAACAAAATTGAATCAACATTCATAGTAACACAACTTAGATCAGATCATATGGAACGGTCTGCCTGATAAAGTTTCTGTTCCAAGAGTTAATACTTGCAACTGGACAAAATTATATATTGATAAACTAAAACACAATGATGTTGCCTTCTCCGTAACTTTCCAGCCGGGAAAAGTGCTTACCAGAGTATAAATAGGCTCCATCAGCAGAGAAATGAAGTAACATGACTTCCGTAGGATGCCAATGCCATGTAGTCAACGAATCAGCATCATAATCCCATCCAACCCCAGGTTTCCCATCCACATTATTCACCAATTTTCCATTCATCCGCTTTTCACCTTCAAGAAATGTTTTATACCCAAATCCCCTCCAAATTAAAATTCTTCCAGTTGAATCACCTGCAGCTACAATTCGTTCTGAAGGATGGAATGCAATAACTTTAAAGCTCTTTGTGTGATGCAGTGCCATCCTCTTAACCTCAGCTTCTTCAGTATCACATTTGGGGACATTCCATATAAAAAGCCTACCCTTGTTTTTTATGGCAAAGAACTTTCCTGAAGAACTAACAGTTATAAACTCTGGTTTTGGAGTCTGAAATTGCATAACAGTGTCATAAGCATTTTAGATCAACTTAAAATATTTTAATAGAACAATGAAAATGCATTAACAAGAAAATTAATAAGAATTAAAACAATAACAGTACCTCTTTCCAAGAGAGATGGAGACTTTCCACCACTCATACAAAAAAAAATGTTGGCTCCATTCAAAATCTAACTTATGTGTTGTATGCAGCTATACACCCCTTTTTGTTCATTTCCTACCCCACTCACAACAATATAATAGAAAAACCAAGTATCTTGATGTGAAAAAAGAATATGCAAATACCAAAAATTGAAAAAACACTTAAATACTAAAAACAATGGAAATATACTATTATAAAAATAAACTTACGAGAACATAAAGCCATAAGGAATCCATTAATGTCACACAAAAAATATCCATTCTTAAGGTTATCTGGAGTTTCAAAACATTACCAAAAAAACATCATTGGAAGATAGCTACTTTGCATTAAGTTTGGAATCAACTCATGTGTTGGCCCCACTAGGGTCTTTAGTGAGAAATGCCATGAGGGGAGGTGTTAGGAATAAAGGGAGCTGTCCGGGTGTTATTGTTATTGGCCGGAAAGTTTGTTAAGGGGCGTGGGGGCTGCCTGTGTACAACTGCCAAGGGGCAGTATTGTCTTTGGGTTGTTTGTTAGTGTTTGTTAGTTTGTTAGGGGCTGGTGACAGCTGGCAGTAGGTTGTTAGTAAGTTGTTGCTGGCTGATAGCTGGGTTATAAATTGGAGGGGTTGGCTGCAAGAGGGATACGAATTATTTTAGCAAATGCTTGGCAGCAGGTCGTCGGTGGTCTCAGCTGGGCTCTCAGGAGGGTGGTCTTCTCCTGCGGGTTACTTCTTCTTTTTCCCTTCCCCTCCTTCCCCTACCATCCTACTGTATTTTCCTATATTTCTGCTGTGTTTTCTGCTCTGTTTTCTGCTACTGTAATTCTGCTGCTATATTCTATATACGCAGTTTGCTCCTCTTTTCTCCCTCTCTCAATTATTTTACATAACAATTTGGCAACTCAGCTGGGGAAGTGTCGCGGTAGAAAAAAAAAACGCTGCTGGGGAGAGGCGGCGTTGGAGTTGTACGAGCATTTTGCTGGTCCGTGCACGTTGTTGGGGAACTCACGGCAGAGGCGCAGTGCTGGGTACCGTTTGCGCGCTGGAGTAACACCGTCACGGCTGGAGAGAGACGATTGCAGCTGTGTGTCGTGATTGCTGAAGAAGAAAACGACTCTGACACAGTGGAGCTGAGAGACGCACCACTGCATTGCTTCTCCGACTGAGACGTGTTGTGCTGGATTCTCTCCTATCGCTGGTTCGCTTCGTATCTGAGGCGAGGCGAGAATTGTTCGCAGCAAAGAAACGAACGCAGCTGCTGAGTTGGCCGTGGAAGTGGAACACGTACGCTGGGGAACTGTCGTGCGAGAGGACTGATCGCACGCTTGGGGAGAACCGAACGCAGCAGCAGGACAATCGCTGTTGTGTAAGTTGATGAGTGAAGCGCGCAAGGGAGCAAAGGCCGAGGAAAATCGAGCTGTTGTGCGATCTTCTGTGGACATCTACTGCCGGAGACGCGTACGCCGGAGGGGAAACGATCACAGTTAAGCCGATAGAGGAGAACGACCGCGTCTAGGAGAGCTTTCGGGCCGCAGTGAGTTTCCGACGTAAGTGCTGTTGACGGACGGCTTTTGACGGACGGAAAAGAAGAAAAAAAACGTGGAAAGCGTACGACGCGTCTGCTAAAGACGGACGAAAAGAAAAAGAAAAAAAAGAACCATGGAAAACCTGTGGTGCTGTAGACGAACGAGTATTAAAAAAAGCAGAGAGAAAATTCAGTTTGCAGGAAATTTTCTCTCTCAAGTTGAGAGAAGTTGACAGTGCTGTTGTTGGTTGACACACGAGTTGGAGACATTGGAGCAGATGGCTGTTTTTTCCAAGCAAACCGGCCAGATGCATAGCTTGCTCAGTTGTGAGCTAGAAGCACGATCGTCCGACGAAGTTTTCAGTTGGGGAGGAGCTGAATACATGAGACAACTGAGTGCGATACAGACACAGTTGCAGACGCAGACGAGAGGTGTGACCACGAGAGTTAAGTTACCTGACTTTACTAGAGAGGATCCTCTTGGTTGGATCATTGAAGCGGAAGCTTATTTCTTGATCAACAGGACGACGGAAGATATGAAAATACACTGGTCACAGCTTTGTATGGTGAACTCAACTCTATACTGGTTCTTATCATGGCTGAAAGCTAATCCCGGGGTGTCATGGGAAAAGCTGAAACCGGCACTGATAAAAAGGTATGGAATTACGACAGAGGGAGATCCACAGCGGTTTTTAAAGGGGCTTCGAGAGACTGTTTTTGTGGAGCAGATTGAGTCTAAATTGGTACAACCTACTGAGGAGGTTACATATTTGATTTCCGATGTGGATTTGCAGGAGCAATTTGATTCCAACTTGGAACGGTCTGCACAGGAAAATCACTTAACCATTGGCACAAGACGTGAAGAATATTATCAGGGGAATGACATCCTAACCTTGGATGCTTGCAGCACACATGGAGGAAACTCAACAGACAAGTTTGATCCTGCTGTTGAGCATGCTTTGGTTGAGGGGCCGCTGGTTACTGAGACCACAGAGGCGGAAATCAACAGTACGGATGCCATTGCGGATGGAATACCAGCGTTTTGTGGTTGTCCTGCAGAATCAGTGTTTGATATATGCACCAAATGCATAGACTTCTTGTGTGGGGCAACTAAAGATAGGAGAGGCTGCATTGTTTCATCCTTAACCGAGGCTGCAGAATTCTGGAAATTCTGGTTGGGGCCGGAGGTTTCTCCCATTTTTTGCAAGGGTTTTTACATAAATGAAGTTGGAACAGAGGGTTTAGTTGGTGAAGATGCAGGGAAATATTCCAACCTACATAAAGTTCATCGAGAATTACGAGTTCCAGTTGCACTGCTCAAAGGTGTTACACATACAAGTTTGGAAGAATTTTCAGCAAAGTCAAAAGGGGAAGAAGATGAAGTGGTTACATCTGAGTTTTTTGTGTGGCAAGTGGAAGAAGTGGAGCCATGTGGGAATTATTACTTCGAAGTTCCTCTGAATGGTTCTCAGTTTTTAGAAATTCTGAGTATGCAGTGTTCTCAGCTGGCTAAAGTTTCCAAAGGGCGGGGAACTGTATTTTCTCTGGCTCATGATTTTGGTTTTACTCCACACTTAACGTTTATATTAGAGTTAACCCAAACGGTGGGAAATAAAGATATTCAGGTTGGTTTGAATTTGGGAGGCCAAGGAGCAGAATTTGAGAATGAGATTTATGGTGAAATGAAGACCTATTGTGCTGCACAACAATTAGAGTATCCTGTACTAGTTGTTGGGGACCGAAGGAAGGACAAAGAGGAATACGGACCACTTGCACTGGCTATCTTAATTTTCCCAAGTGTGTTGCTGATTTCCAATGACGATGCAATGATACTGAGGCCTCCACCAAAGCCGCCACCAGGTGCAGCTATCCCAATGCACAACCGAGCAAAGGTTGAGTTTGTTCCACCTTGAGGACAAGGTGTTTTTTAGGTGGGAGGGAATTGTTAGGAATAAAAGGGGCTGTCCAGGTGTTATTGTTATTGGCTGGAAAGTTTGTTAAGGGGCGTGGGGCTGCCTGTGTACAACTGCCAAGGGGCAGTATTGTCTTTGGGTTGTTTGTTAGTGTTTGTTAGTTTGTTAGGGGCTGGTGACAGCTGGCAGTAGGTTGTTAGTAAGTTGTTGCTGGCTGATAGCTGGGTTATAAATTGGAGGGGTTGGCTGCAAGAGGGATACGAATTATTTTAGCAAATGCTTGGAAGCAGGTCGCCGGTGGTCTCGGCTGGGCTCAAGGGAGGGTGGTCTTCTCCTACAGGTTTCTTCTCTTTCTCTCACTCTCTTTTCTTACATCTCTCTCTTCCCCACATTGTTGTATTTCTGTAGGTTTTCTGTTTATGTAATTCTGCTGCTATATTCTATATACACAGTTTGCTCCTCTTTTCTCTCTCACTCAATTATTTTACATAACAGGAGGGATCAAGATATGAAACTCATTCCAATTTAAACCCCTTAATCTCAAACTCTTAACTTCCCTAAACAATCTTTGACCTCACTGTTAGTAGGGTCACTCTTATATCCTCCTTTCAAGAATGATCTGATGGATATTTCACTTATCTTAGCCTTTACTTGAATTGATCAATGATCGTTTATTCCAAACCCACCGATAAACGTCTTGCAGAAAGAAAGTAAAGCATGCACACAAGACATGGGAATTTTACTTGGTTTACCCGCACTGGGCTAATCTAAGGAGCATACAACGGTGCATGCCAACGTACCAAAATCCACTTAAGCTCCTGCTTGTCGGTGGGTTTAGGCTCGATCACTCCATTGTCTGGGGTCACTCCCCTTGAAAGATTTAGGGACGACTTGTTGCCTCCCGAGGATCACTCTCTTTATAACAGTCCTGGGTTAGGTCGATCGTTTTTTCCACTTACTTTGTTCGCTGCTCTAGGAGGGAAAGCTCTTTGATTCACAAGTCAATGCAAGACTTCATTGTTTCTTTGTTACACCAAGTTTGGGTCACTGCACTCTAGGAGGGAAGGCTCTTTGATTCAAAGGTCAATACAAGACTTCATTGTCTCTTTGTTACACCAAGTTTGGGTAGGTGCTCGTTGATTTTCACATTGCTCCTTCACAGACTGGCTGTGAAATTCTTCGTAGCAGTAACTTCACTTCCCCAATGATCTTCACTAAGTCTTCAAGGAATAACTTCTTTCTTTGGCAAAGTCTTCAATGAGTGTCAACTCACTTTTTGCATTGTTCTCACTTATTGCAAATGCCCAATACTTACTTACGCACAAACTCCTCTTCCCGCAGGCATGTCCTTGTAAGTCCCTATGCAAGAACCTTTTCAAGTTAGTTCGTTTGCACAAGACTATTCCCCGCACAAGCCAAAGGTTCGTGCCAACAATATGTTCGTAGAACACAATGATTCGCAAAAGTCACTCGCGGAACCCAGTGCATAACTCTTTCGCGGAACTAGACTTTGACGAAAAAAGGGTGTTTGCTCTCTCAAAAAAATTTCTCTATCAATTCTCTCTCTCTCTCTCTTCCGAAGTTTGAGTATTTATAGGCAAATATCAACCATTCACGTGTCGCGAAACCCTTCGTTCGCACAACCCCACTTCGCACAAATCATGACACCTTTCTTCATTCGCACAGCTCTACTTCACGCAATTCTACTATGTGCAAGCTTTACGCATCACCATCTTTTTCGTTAACGGTGCGCAACTCAACCATTACGCAGCGGCTTTTCTTCGCTAACTTTAGTGTGTCCGCACAACTCCATACCTGTGCGAGTTCTGGCGTGCTTTTGCGTGAGAATCCTTTGCTCCAAGTTCCTGCGCAAACTTCTCACATGCACTCAAACCCTTCCAGAACCACTCATTCATGAATATATAAAGGTTTGCACAATCCTAGAACTTTATCACGAACTTTGCATGATGCAGCTCTATCTGGATGCTCATCAATCTTGGGAAAGTCTTTGCGTGCTGTCATTGACTAGATCTTTGTCACGAACAAGTCTTTTATCACGTCACAGTTCAACACTTATTATTGGATACTCCCCAAAGCTCCTTCAGACAGTTTCAACCCACTTCTTCATAGAATAGTTATGATAAACATATTGGGCTCCCAATGCACCAATCTGGAAGCAATCCCTTATCAGACTGTCTACTCAGTAGCACCAATTCTTATCTTGGATGCTAACATTCCCTCCATCGAAAAATTCATCGCTTCACAAAACTATTGACATGGTGAACAAAAAATCCAACATGATGCAACTCTCCATGTCAAGGTTGACAACGAATCCAACAATCCCTCCATCGAGAAATCAATATTCCCTCCATCGAGAAATCAATTGCTTCACACAGTTGTTAACATGGTGAACAAATACAACACGATGCAGCTCTCCATGTCAAGGTTGACAACGAATCCAACATGGATGCCAACATCATGCAATATTCTCTTCATTTACTAGAATGAAATGAATTTCACTGACAGTGAAACCCAGTACATTACATGGTGTATGTTGTCGTGACTATGGTTATTGTTGAGTTCATGTTCCTTTTAACACAACGAATTCTAATATTTCTACCAAAATCGACATGCACCATCCAAGTCATCCACCGAGGCAGGTTAAAATCAATGGCTCCATAGTTCACTCATACCTCCAGCAATACATATATTTATATTCCAAGAGTGTTCTTGATCTAACTGAATTTAGGTGATTGCAGGATAAACAAACAAGTCTTATCATAACACAATTTTTCATATGAATTTATTAAGCCATGATATATATTAATCAAGTAAAAGTTTTAAAATATTGCTAATTTTGAGATGCTTGGAAAATAATACTTAGTTGAAAATAATAATAGGTGAAAGAATCATAGCTATTAATGGTGCACGTCATGGCTAGCGCCAAGCACCACTGCACCACGCAACGGCTGCGCCATGGCACATTTGGGATGGCGCGCTGTGGCTAGCGCAATATTGCGCTATGGCGCGCCGTGGCTTGGCACGCACCACAGTGTCATTCTATTTTTTTTGTTTTTGCATCGGCGGAACACCCTCTTCCTCCCTGACACTACACAGCCAGTGACCCTAAATTTCTTCCCATGATCGCAGCAACCCAACCTACTTCAATTACAGCAACGCATCCTGACTTCATCGAGCGTTGCGACCCATCCAAGCCAGCTCGTCCAAGGCAGGCAACGCCTGATTTACAACTAGCGACCCAGCCGCCCACCTCGACCACTACCTCTTTCCTATGACCAAGAGCAACAAACCAGACCAAAATCAGGCACGCCATAGCTTCCAACTGGGGGTCTGCATTACTATGTGTCATTTTCCCCTATTTTTTTGTTCTTATTCTGATTTTTTTATGTTTATTATTTCCTCGACTGTTTTTTTCTTTTGTTTTCTTACTTGATTTTGTTCTGTTTTTTATTTTGTTCGATATTAATATTTTTTGCTTGTCGATTCTTTTTTCTTCTGTTTTTGATTTTGTTATGTTTTTTTATTTGATTCTGTATTTTGTTTTTTGTTCTGTATTCTTATTTTAGTACTTTATGAGTGAAATTGTTGATTTTGTTTTCTTTTTTATGCATGGAATATTAATTATTGACATGAACTTTAATATCTATGCATATGTGATCTAATTAATTGTTTTTTATTATTGCTATGTGCTTATATGTCCTTTGTGCGCCATAAGTCAATATTGTCACACGTCGTGTGCTGCACAATGCACATTTATGCCAGAGGCCCCCGTCGCCATTGTGCACCATGCGCCTTAAACAACCATGGAAAGAATACTCACTACAGCCCACCACATAAAATAATACTTCTAAGATGGTCGTGCTTAAATAGTAAAGCATGAAATTAAAACTTCACTACAAAACTCTTCTACATCGGTCATGTTGTGAGTATGATCGTTTTATTAAAAAAGAACTCAAGAAATGGTCGAGCACTTCGCGATAGGGTGGCGATCCTCTCATGCTCACCAACAAAGATGTCATAGCAAAGAAGAATACAGTCAATATGAATGATGGCAGGCAATCCTCAATGGGAGGATATGAATTGGGAATCAAGGATGATTCAAAAGGTGTGTTTGAAAGTGGTGAAACTTCAATGGAAGGTCGTATTTTCAAGAAATCAAACACATGTTTTAGAGAAATCGTATATTCTCAAGATATCGTACACAAATAGTTTCGAGAAATCGGATAATCAAGAAGCATGTGTGGATGATCATAAGAAAGAGACCAATCCTGGAAATCCAATTGGTAATACTGATAAAACTTGTTCAGCAAACTCTTACACTGAACCAGAAAATCACAAGTCTGGTTCACTTAAAGATGGAAATAAAGTTGTAGTATTGCAAATGTGAGGAAAAAAAACATGGAATCGCTTATTTTGTGATAATCAAAACATATCTAAGGGTGTTCATCTGGACTTCGTGTGTTCTGGTTTAAAGGTGGCAGAAATCAAATAAGATGGCGCTGTTGAGGAAATTGGTTACTGGAAGTATCTTCCAGTTGCATAGGTGTCTTATAGCATTAAGCAATACACGTATGGTGAGGTATATGCAGATTTTTTGAAAATTTGTTACAGTATTGGGAATATATTTATATGGAAAAGGTTATTTTCTGATTGAATTGAATTCCAAGGGAAATCGACAAATGTTAATGATAGGGAGGCTGGGGGACCAACGGAATGTAATAGACCACCTGTGTTTTTTACATATCAGGGGGGGGGAGAGTAAGGCTGGGAGCGGGAGTGTCTCTTAAGTGCCTCTTAATTCCATTTAGGGGGGCATTCCTGTAATTGGCCTTTAAGTCTGCTAGGAAGCTGGAATAAAAGGAGTCCCGCCCGCGGAGGGCGGGGGTGTCGAGTTTGTTCAGTTGACTGGCCTACGAGTCAGTGGCCTACGGAGTCCTGTCTCCCAGGAGTAGAGTCCGGTTCCCAAGAAAGTTGTGTAGGAAGCCTCAATTTCTATAGGAAGACTATACACCAATAGAAGAAATCATCTGCTCTTTGTTAGATCCCTATCAACTTGATGCTTTCATTGAGAGAGTCGCTGCCTTGGATCCGCTCGAAGAAGTAGAAGATAGGGAAATCCGCCTTGCAAGCAGTTTCATGCCCATGCGGATGGAGAATCGAGTAGCAAACGTGGAATCAGCTATCACTGAGGTGCAATCTGGAAAACTACGTACGGAGAATTCGCTTCAGCGTTTAGAAATCCAGGTAAGTGAACTGACAACTACTCTGTCTCGGTGGGTATTGAAACAGACAAACCGATCGGAACTCAAAGCAGACAAAGGGAAAGACGTAGCGGATGAGGAAGCAGTGCTAGAATTGATGAAGAGGACGATGACAATCGGATGTCTGTTACGGAAGGTGGTAAATGGAGAAACAGAGCACCGAGTGGACCGACTCGCGAAATGACCAAACTAGTGGAAATGCCGACATTTTCTGGTGAGGATTCTGTGTCATGGATCGTTAGAGCAAAGATGCATTTCACACGTTATCACATCTGTGAGGAAATGAAGATTCTGCTTGCGCAGTTATGTGCAGGCCAAGGCGGGTTGAGCCTGCGCGGGTGTAGGCTTACCCGCAGGCCTGATTTAAAAAAATATATATTTTTTTTACAATATATGCTTCTTTGACATTTTAGTTTTTTTAATAAAAAATCATGATTAAACCATGACATATGATTAATCACCGTAATGATCATACTAATTCACCATTAATTCACATGTGAATTTTAAATCGGTCTATATTTATTATTTTAATATGATATTATAATATTTATATAGTAATTATTAACCATATTCATTTGGTGTGTCATCCAACCTCTCAAAAAATTGAACTCATCTCCCCTGCACATGGTTTCAATTCTAAAAGGGTTATTATAATCATAATATTTTTTGGGTCGATTTAATTTTGTTATTATTTAATTTTATTTTGTTATTAAGAAAATTGGAAAGCACTTCATGGGAACCCTAATAGTCTCCTCTAAAACGAGCCGTTACCTGGAGAGTCGTCATTCATTCACAGGTCTAGTCGTTCGCATCACCACACAACCAAGATCATCATTCATCGCCTCTCACCGACCATTCACCTACTTTGCATCGCAACAGTTCGTCACCACATCAGCGTCGTTACATGTCACCATTAACTCATAGAAAAATATTTCATCGCATCCCTTAAAACTCTAGTTATTGTCAATCTATACTTCTCCCCACAACTACCATTAAGAATGAGAAAAAAATACAATATTTAAATTATTATAAATAGTATATTTTTTTAAAATGCGGGCAAGCACGCGAGCTTATGCGGGGCGGGCTTGAATTTTTTTGTTTTCATTATATGCGGACTTTTGCGGAAAAACCCGCACATGCTCAAACCCGTGTGGGTTTGGCCCGCGCCTCACCGGCCCCCCATTTCACATCACTAGTAGGCGAGTTTTCTCTCAGGTGGAAGGGGGTTCAAAATTTGTCTAGAGGAGAATACAAGGAAAGAAGAGCTAAGGGGTAATGTTACACTTGTGGCCAACGGTTCCAGCCAAATCATAAATGTTCGGAAAAGGGATTTAAATTGATGGTATGGGAATGTGTGGAGCCTTGTAACAAAGAGGCTACCAAGTCTTGGAAATGGAGGGGAAATGGAAAGTGAGAACAACGAACAAGGCAAGGAGATATGGGAGATGGGGATGCAGGGTACTACGACCTCAGTAGAGGAGAAAAAGCGAAAACAGAGATCTAAATCTATGATGATGGAGGGAAGAATCAATGGGATTCCTATACTGGTCCTAATCGATAGTGGGGCCAATCGCATTTTCCTCTCAAAGCAAATATTGCAGCAGATTCCAGAACATGTTTTTTATACTAAATCGTTCAGTATTCGTCTGGGTGATGGAAACAGGTAGAATCAAGAGTATGCAGATCATTGAACGTGAGCTTGGGGGAAGTGGAATTTGCTGCGGATGCATATATTTTCGCTACAACTGGGCCCAACATGGTGTTTGGCATTTTGTAGCTTGAGACACTTGGGTAAGTCACACTACCCATTGGAAGGAAATGACAAAGATCGTTATGCAGAAGGGAGAGGTTGTCACCTTATTTGGAATTAAACAAACGCAAAGCATTCTAGTGGCTTTGCAAGTGTATTTAGGAGGAATAAAATTCCAAATACAGGGGATACAGTGGGTCGGAGCTGAAAGGGTGAGTGTGGACAAAGCATAATTAAACTTGAGACACCAGGGATAGCTACAGGAACTACTGAGTCGATATGAAACTGTTTTTGAAGCCCCCAGGACATTACCGCCACAAAGGGAAACTGATCATTCCATTAGGTTGAGGAGTGGGGTGGAACCGGTGAACATTCAACCTTGCAAGCATGCGTACCACCTCAAGAATGAGATTGAGAAACCGGTACAGGAAAGTTGGCAAAAATCCCTCTAGATGTTGTTTTGAGGTTGAGTGTGTTTGTTGATAAGGTTTGTCGTTGTTAATGAAGGTTTATCAAATAAGAACTTTGCTAAGACAAAGAGTTGGCGCGAATGTCCTAAAGGATCACGTGGAAGCGCGTAAGTCCCAAAGGATCACGCAGGGCGCGTAAGTCCGAAAGAATCACGTGGAGCGCAAGAGTACCAAAGGATCGCGCGAAATCGCTAAGTCCCAAAGAATCACGTGGAAGCGAGTAAGTCCCAAAGGATCACGCGGAGCGCGTAAATCTTAAAAGATCGCGCGGAGCGCGAGAATGTCAAAGGATCACGCAGAAGCGCACAAATCCTAAATAATAATGAGTGTGTTGTACGGCCAAGGTGGACATGTTTCACGGTCGTTCCGAATCAAGCAACGAATGGAAGTCTTGCGATCACGAAAGCCGAAAGAGATCATGTGATCGCATGAAGTACCAACAAATCATGTGAGGTCTTGCGAAGCGCGTGAAGGAAAATAAGTTGGAAATGACAAAGTCTTCTTGCAGTCGCTCAAAATCACGCGACCGCATGATTGTCAATGGATCTCGCGATAGAGCCACGCGAAGCGCATAAGACAATGTCACTGACCAACGCATGATTGTAAAGGGATCCCGCGATGGAGTCACGCAACACGCTTGAAGACAATGTCGCTGACCACTGTGTGACTGTCAATGGATCTCACGATGGAGTCACGCGAAGCATGTAAGACAATGATGTTGACCAAGGCGGAAGGGCTTGTGACATGAGACATGTCATGGAGGTCCATCGTGAAAGCTAGAACTGATAACATGAAGCACATAAGGTCGATGCGAAGGCGGTTGAACAGACAGTTGTCCGCGATTTGCAGGGTTAAGACGGTGGATTTATACCTATAAATACCCCTTAACCCGTCCTTAAGAGGCAGAGAAGTTTGCTTAAGTGGTTTGATCTGAAGCATAGCACGGATGAGGGATTTCGCATGAAGCAGGGTTTACGTGTTTGAAATCGCATAAGTGTTTCACGTAAGCAGAGAAAGGTATTGCACGCGATCAAAGGGAGTTATGTGTTGGGTGCCTTTGCGCATAGGCAAACCCACCAAAGTTGCACGGTCAGTGTACGTAGAACAGGGTCTTGCGTCGGAGTCACGTGATTCGCATGATCTGAAGAGGGACTCGCAGAGGGGTCTGTAAGTGCCCAGTCAGGATAGTTGTATCACTGAGAGGGGAAGGGGGTGCATCAATGATACCTTTTTCTTTTAAGTTTCTTTCTTAAGAAACAACTTTCGCCTCCTGTTAAAGATTTTTTTCCCTGCTGAAAACGAATCAAACACACATCCACAAGAACACAAGTATTTACAAGGTTCGTTATTCAACAAAAATAGCTATGTCCTTAGTATGGTATGAAAATGAACCAATATCACACAATCCACTAGAAAACAATCCTTTTATGTGGAATATAACGAGTAGGATATGCTCTTACACTCGTGTAGCGCTATGTAAACAATCTAATAGTGCATGTCCTCCTGGCACAAATGAAGTAATACAAAGTTTTTGTAACAAACATGTTACGGTACTTCTTGATCAACTTTCACAAATGTGATCTTTCAATATTTTTCATCACTTTCTTACCCAGAAGTTGGTAAGAACTTCCTGAACTTTGTAATGAAAACGTTGTCCGATTTTTCCAGTCCGATTGCCCAATACAGGAAGTGTATTTCTCTGCCAGAATACGATTGAGACAATTATGGACACTTTCTTTCTCAGTCCGGAAAACCCAATACGATTTCCCTAATCCGATTATCCAGTGCGATACGATGACCAGCTGAATACGATGATAAGTTGAATACGATAATCAGCTGAATATGATAATCAGCTGAATACGATGACCAGCTGAATACGATGACAAGTTGAATACGATAATCAGCTGAATATGATAATCAGCTGAATACGTTGCAATCTTGTATCTTCTCCTTTCACTTCTGTCTGGCACGACTTCTTCAAGAAAAAACAATCCGGAAACCCTTCTTCTCTCTAGAGCTTCGCCTTCTCTCTTCCTTTCTGTGAACAGTACGCTCGTCAGAAAAGTACAATGTACTTTTCGCCTTTTATAGGTGACCCAAATATGGTTTGGGCGGGATTCTGAAATTGTTTCCCGCTCAACCAAATTTTCCAAATTTGCATGTTTTCTTGAATTTTGGATACATTTTGACTTCGTCAACGTTTCTACTCTTCTCATTTCTTCTTGAATCTTCTTGAATTTTCAAAACACTTCAGCTTGCTTCCGCCCTTTTTCACAAACATCAGTCTGATTCTGATTTGCCCAATGTGATTCCTTCAATACGATTCTCCATACCAATTGCATGTAAGAAGAAATAGACATCATCCGGATTGGTCGATACGATTTCTTCATTACGATGCACTGTACCAACTAATGAAAACAAAACTTCTTCAAAATTCAAGCTTCCTTTTTTCAGCACTTTTGTATCTCCTTCAAACTCTCTGATGTCTGATTCCAATTCTGATTACGATTTGTCTCATTACAATGAAGAAAAATGTAAATCAATAGATTCTTCTTCATCTCTTCTCTTGACCCATTTGAATGATAAAGTAATTCAACCTATTGTAAATGGTTGACTATATTGTTGATTAAGCTCTGAATTTCTTCTTTGCATTGGTCACCACATTCTTTTCTTTTTCTTTGCATTCATTGGTCCCAAACAATTCTTCCTCCGCTGATTACGATGGCATACCGAGTCCGATGGACCGGTATTAACAGCTTCAACTTTAGCAACTTCCCAAACAATTCTTCGAACTTACACAAGACAAAAGATATGCACCATTCGACAATACTTGCAGAAGGAGTTTATTCACTGCTACATCTGAAGCAGTGAAAGGAAGAAGGTGGGGCTTCATACCAGCAAGCAAGTGAAGGGATTTCTAAAACCATTCTGGAAAGCAAAAGACTTCACATCTCTCGAAGAACTTGCCAAAGTGAGAAGTTTTCATGATATCTCATGGAAAGATGATGCTCTAGGGGATGTCCACATCAAGGTTGTGAAGGAGCACGTGAAGTTCAAAGGCACATATCTTACATTCGGTGCAAATCTCAACAATAGAAGATATTGTTCTTTAGCTTGTATGCCAATTGTTTTTCCTTCTAAAACAGTGAGCATAAGAGGGAAGTGTGAGGAGAGTGAGGGAAGTCGACTCGGGGAAATAGTGCATCTGCCCCAAACTTTGTAAGGGCGGTGAGCCCAGGCAGGAGTGACCAAGCCTAGACCAACAAGCAGTGAGCTTAGTGATTTTGATGCACCAACACACTATTGGTTGCATGCTCATTGGACTAGCCCGTAGTGGTGAACCAAGTAAAAAACTTGCATGTCCTTGTGCTTTCTTTCTTGCTTTACTTATAGTGCATCATGATGAGATAAAGTTGGTAAGGATAAGATCAATATAAACACTAAAGAGCATAAGAAGTGACTCTCATAATAAAGAGATCAAGATCCAATGAGGCAGGAAGAATTTTCTAAAGAATATTCATATCCTGATTGACCCCCCCTCGGAGTATTTTGGGCCTAACAAGGAACTTATGGAACGGGGGTTTATCCGACGTATCACTAGTCCATACTCAAGGATAGAGGGTGGAGAATGTGTGTCGATTATTGGGCACTGAACCGAAAGACGGTTCATGATCGGTACCCTATAACTGTTATAGGAGAATTGATGGATGAGTTGTGCGGGGCTACATACTTAACTAAAATTGATTTGAAATTCGGGTTCCATCAGGTGCAAATGAAAAAAGATGTAGAGAAGACACCATTTAAAACCCATAAAGGGCATTATGAGTATCTCGTTATGTCATTCAAATTGATGAATGCTTCTGCCAACTTCCAAGCCACAATGAATTCTGTTTTCCGGACCAAGTTGCAGAAGATTGTGTTGGTCTCTTTAATGATATATTGGTATACAACGAAAGTTGGGAGGAACACCTGGAGGTGCTACAACGGGTTTTGTAGACAATGCAGGAGAATAATTTGTTTGTCAATCAGAAAGTGTCCATTTGGGAGGCATACAGTTGAGTACTTAGGACATAATTTTGATTGATGGAGTATCAATGGATCTAAAGAAATTACAGGTGGTCAGAACATGGCCACAGCCTAGGAATGTGAGAGAAGTCAGAGGATTATTAGGTTTGACAGGATATTACCGAAAATTTATTAAAGACTGCGGGAAGATTGCAAGACCACTAACACAAATAACCAAGAAAGATGGGTTAATGTGGTCGTAGAGGCAACAATAGCTTTTGAAACATTGAAACAGTGTATGACTATAGCTCCGCTCCTACGCATGTCTAATTATTCTAAAGAATTTGTTCTAGAAAGTGACGCTTCAGGTGTAGGGGTTGGTGTTGTTTTAATGCAGGACGGGCAACCACTAGCCTATTTTACCAAGGCTTTATCATATTCAAATTTGGCTAAGTCGGTATATGAAAAAGAGTTGATGGCATTGGTGTTGTCGATACAACATTGGAAACAATGCCTTATGGGACGACGATTTTGGGTGTTTACTGACCACCGGAGCCTCAAAAATCTACTTAGCCAGCGAGTGATTTCAATTAATCAACAATGTTGGCACGCAAAACTTTTAGGATTCGATTTTGAAGTGCACTATAAGCAGGGGAAATTAAACAATGTTGCAGGTGCATTGTCCTGAATTAATGAAGAGAGAAAGTTTATGCAAATGGAGGTTTCAAGACCCTCTTGGTTGGATTTCGAGATGACGCATGAAGAGGTTCAGCAAGATGCTTCTTTACAGGCTTTAGTTTCGGCGATCCAGGATAGAACAACTTCTAAACAGGGATATGTTTTACGACAAGGTGTGTTTTTTTTTTTAACAGGTTGAGGGTCTAACCCTCTTTTATTAAAACAAGAAAGAAAAGCCCCTTATACGAGAAGGTATGTTGTTTTACAAAAACCGATTGGTTTTGTTGAAAGGTTTAGCCTTGATTCTGAAGTTATTACAGCATTTCCATTTGTCACCGAAGGATGGCCATTCTGGTTATCTAAAGACCTATAAACAGCTCGCCAATGGGGTTTTCTGGCCAGGAATGACTCGAGATGTAAAGCGGTATGTACGGAATTGTGTGGTGTGTCGACAATATAAATATGAGGCAAAGAATTCTGTTGGATTATTACAGCCCTTGTCATTGCCCGACTTGGTATGGGGAAGAAGTTTTGATGGACTTTATTTCTAGACTACCTACATCACAGGGGTATGAGGTAGTATTGGTGGTACTGGATCGGTTGAGTAAGTATGCACATTTCATTTTAAGCAAGCACCCCTATACAGACAAAGTTGTTGAGGTGTTTATGAAAAAAGTGTTGTGGTTACAAGGCATTCCTGCACTTATCATCAGTGACGGACAAACTGAGGTGGGCAACCGGAGTTTAGAAGTATATTGACGGTGTTTCTCTTTGGATCACCCAAAACATTGGGCTTACTGGCTACTATGGGCAAAATATCACTACAATATGGCATATCACACTTCAGTTTGTCCGTCACAAACCGAGTCAGTAGTTGAAGCTTTAGTTGATAGAGATGAGGCTTTAAAACAGCTATGAGTGAATCTGCACCAGGCACAACGATACATGGAGAAATTTGCGAACCTGAATCAGAGGCCGATAACATTCCAGATAGGGAATTTGGTCTGGGTTAAGATGCAGCGTAATAGCCCTGGAATGGTATCTAAGATTAATCCCAAGTTGGTCGCCCGTTATTACTGCCCTTTTGTGGTAGAAGAAAGTGTGGGACCAGTAGCTTATCGGTTGAAACTCCCTGTTAACAGCAGAATACATCTGGTGTTTCACGTTTCTCAGTTGAAGGCCGCAGTTGGACAGCAATCTGAACGTGTGGAATTGCCTGGGGAGTTTGCTGCTGAGCAAGAATATCCTATTGCCATTCTTGCAGACAAGGCTCGGGGGGAGACGGTTGTTGTGGCTAATTTAGTGGCATGGGCGACCGAAAGAAGAAGCGACCTGGGAGGCTGCAGACGCTATTAGAACCCAATACCTAAATTTCCACCTGAGGACAAGGTGGCTTTTCATGGGGGCGGAACTGATAGGGAGACTGGGGGACCAACGGAATGTATTAGGCCACCTGTGTTTTTTACTTATCAGAGGGCGGGGGTAAGGCTGGGAGCAAGAGTGTCTATTAAGTGTCTTAATTCCATACGGGGGCATTCTTGTAATTGGCCTCTAAGTCTGTTAGGAAGATAGAATAAAAGGAGTCCCACCCACAGAGGACGGGGGTGTCGAGTTTGTTCGGTTGACTGACCTGCGGAGTCCTGTCTCCCAGGAGTAGAGTCTGGTTCCCAGGAGAGTTGCGTGGGAAGCCTCAATTTGTACAGGAATACTATACAACAATAGAAGAAATCGTCTGTTCTTTGTCAGATCCCTATCAGTTACTGAGTAGAGGGGTCCTTATTCTTTAGCATCTCAACTGGTATCATTGAAGCCATGGTCTATCGGTTTCCAATTTAAACCTGAAGATTTGGATGGATGGTCACCTAGGTGAGATTACCAAGCTTACCTTTACAACACTGAAGACAAACTGCTCTGAGTAAAATGGTAAGTAAAACTTACATCCTTAAAGCTGTCGATAACCTTAAAGAAAAGAAGACTGGGACTTCTTGACCTAAGGTTACTGGTGGAAGTCAATATCTTCGAGCAATTGTCTGATCATACCATTATTAAGAGTCCACATTCACGAAAAGAGTTCTATCAATCTGTTGAGGTGTGAAGGGAGACCAGCATAATGTAAGAAACACAGTAAATGGGGGCACATCTAATGAATGTAAAAAAGAGCCTAGAAAGGTTTGGGTGCCTAAGAATACCAACGATATTGATAGAGAAGAAGATGCAGCTCCTATGGAAGAAAATGATCCAAAAGGGAAGCAGAAAGCTTTTGGATGCTGAAGGGTATCAATAGGTCACCATGGGAGATAAACAGAGGATCTGTAGTGGCACCCCATCATTTTGAAATAGGTATATTTTGTTAGGAATTCATGGTGGCATGGCTGGGGAGGGATGGATACAGACCCCCAGCAGCTTGTAGAAATACAGTCAGGCTGTTAAAAGCCCAATTAATTTGTTTGACTATGAACAAAGTTTAGAGAAAAACTTCCAAAAAATGGTATCAAAATATTTTGATATGTGGGATAGCATTTCTAAATAATCACACAACACCCATAATGGAAGATTGTGGATACTTTCGAAATCTGAGTTGTTTCTGTTATAGTTACTAAATGCATCCACAGTGTGCTGATATTCTGTAAGTGGGACAATCAAGAATTCTATTTTACAGGGGCTTGGTCTTATAATTCTGCTGATAGAAGAAGAGTTGTAATCTACTCTAAGAGGAATGACTAAGCAATATGTAGAATGGTTATTGGCAAGGGGGTTCAATGTAGCAATAAAGGCTTCTGAGAAATTGTGAGCCATAGATACCCCCTCTGAGAATGAAAAGTTTGTTTCTGTAATAGCCATGAAGCATCATTTAAATGGTTCCATAAAGTTATGGCTAATTCTAGATGGTTGAAATCTCATAAAGGAGCTTGTTGATTATCTAGATAAGTGCAGTTCAAATCATGCAATGATGATTATCAATAATTCAAAAGGTGTAGGATTGGGGGAAGGCATCGCTTAAATATTTGAACGTTTGGCAAATGCATGCTGACTTTCCACATGTGCTAAGGTTTGTTTGGGATCGACCAAGAAGGTGTGCGATATATAAAATGGGGTCTAAACTGCAGAGTTTGGAAGAAAGATTAAAGCAGTTAAACAGTGCTCATTTTGCTGCCACATCTGATATAGTAATTAAAATTACTAGAGTTGCAAGAAGTGAGAGAGCTCATTCACATCTCATTTTAATGAGAACCTAATTGCACAGGAAAGGGGCCTCGACATAAAATTGCATCAGGCTTGCAAGTTGAAGCAGAGTTACAATCAAAAAAAGGCTGCAGAAGAATTTTCTCAGATGCAGGATAAAGCCACCGGCTTATTTTTTGTGCAATTTCAGAGAAAGCAGCAGGTGAAGCAAATTATATGCTTGAAGACAGATGAGGGACAATTACTGACGCAGAAAGATGATATTATTAATAAAGCTGTTGGATAATTCTGTGGTAACTGATGATCTTGTTGGAAATTGTACTCTATCGACCAATCATGGGATGATGGTTTGGACGATGATAGTTGTATTAATTTATTACTAAAGATCGTTACCTTTTGTTCAGCTGTATCAACACATTGTATCGTGATAGCAATTATCCTGACAGCTTTGAACACAAGGTTCTATCCTTAACCAAGAACTGTCATGGAAGTAAAGATTGTGATGTGAGGTTAGCCTGAACAGTACTTGTATACAAATAGCTATACAGAGTGCTCACATGAGCTACAGGAAAAACCTACGGAACCAGATGTTGCTCAACTTAAAAAAAACCACATGGCTTGTCCCAATGATATATTTCTCTTGCGGGGTGTTTATTTTGTGTCATTTGACCAATAAGTTCAAGGCAAACCTGTCATGGGAATATTCATTTTTTTCATTCTACATCGTTCCACGGTTTGAATTAAACAGATGGTCATTGGGTATGTTACTAATCATGGGTGGGACATCACTTGAAACCGTATTGAGATTTGTCCATCTGTGGGACATGTTTGACATTATAATCCTCAATTGATTTATACCAAGAAAATGCATAGTCATGCCTGATACATTGATCGTATTTGTATCTTCAATTTACTCATTAATTTGAGAGATATATTCAAAGTTGACATGATTCACGTCTCATTCTCATACTTGATGTCATGGACAAAAGAAACTTGATTATACATACACGCAGGTAATGAGATTGTAGCAAACCTTTTTTCTGGTATATCATAATTATAAATTTGTTTAATAATTAATACTGATAAAGTAAAAGGTTAGAAAGGACCGCACAAGAAGCTTTGCTTGAATGGGAATAAATCGTTCAAAAGAATCGGGCATGATAGGGTCATGACATCACAGGTATTATCGTAACACAAAGGTACAACCATGATCCACATGATTAAGTAGTTTTAGTCATGACAACGTCAGACAAACAATCATAACTCTTAGTAATGGTCATAACCGCTGAGTAAAAAACATAACTGACCAGCCGGGGTCAGATGCCCAGCCAATTCCATTAAATCATTCGTTACCACCCATTAAACACTTGTAATTGCCCCATTAAAGCACCCACCCATATTGGTGAGGGGTACCACCCATTAATTGGGTAGCTAAGATGTTGGGAAGGGAAATAGAGAAGCCTGGTTTTTGGAGTAATAAGAAGATTGTCATCTTCTACAATGTGAGTTTTCTCTTTATGATTTTAGTTTTTACATTTTGATTGGTCAAAGGAATTCATTTTATTGTTTCCATTGTGCTTATGGATGCTTGGGGCACCCACAGATTCCCAACAATGGTATCACAACCATGACGGATTAAAACCAGTTTATATTTTTGAGTTTAGTTGCTTCTGCCCGATTTCTAGAAAATTGGGTAGGTATGACCATTCTACATAAGATATGATCATACCTAAGGTATGGCTGTCCCTACCCATAAGGTGGGATGGTTATTATCTAGGTAATCCAAGAACTAACATACCTCTTCGAAAAACAACCATGACTATCATGTCATTCCATAAATGATCGTTACCACCCCAAGAACGGTCATGAATATCATGCTGTTCGAGAAACGATCGTTAACACCCCTGGAACGATCGTGGCTTGCCTAGAAATGGCCATGACCATCTTTATGGACCCAAGGGATGGTCGTACCCCTCCTTTCTTCACTCGTAAAGCCTTTATAGTTTGGCCAGTTCACCGATTTTAGTTAAATAAAAACAACCATAATTTTCAAATCAATTTGAGTTATGGGGGAATTTAGATATTATCACTCATTAGTGTAGAGGGTTTTATGATTCATTCAGCCACCAAAAATCAAATATGATGAAGTTCGTATTTTTTATTTGTATTGATTAATTTAGTGTAGCTTTTCGTTGCGTCCCTGTGGCGGTGTTTGGGAGGTCTCAAATTCGAGCCTTCCCATGCGCATTTAGTGTATCTTTTCGTTGTTTATCCCTCTCCCCACACCAATATAATATAAATCACAATTCTTATCTTGGGTGAGATCTCAATAAATAGGGTTCACTCGGTACCTTCGATCATATCAGGGGCTTCGGATCTATCTAAAAAAGCTTGAAAATTTTGTATCCACTTTGTCATCTCTGCTCAGAAGATTATTGGATATATATTTTAAACATATCAATATGAATGTCATTTGAAATGAGAACATACATTGGACGTATATTCATATTCAAGGTTGCATATTAAAGTTTTAGTGGATATGCTTATCATGCATCGATTAATTTACATGAAACTAAGACATTGATGGTGTGCATAAGTTGCATACATTAAAATGATCATCAGATCATATTTAAAGTCCTTCAATATAAATCTCAAGTGCTAGCCTTCCAATGTACACACTCATCAATAGATTGATCGATCAGGCATAGTGGATAGTGGCAAAGTTGAGCACCTATGGTCGATCTTATGTAAATCAAGAAGGGGGTAAAATCTCTCATGTGGTGGCCATGTGGGTCTTACTTGACTGGGTTCTCAACGAGTTTTGGGACTCAAAGACAATGAGTTGGATAATTCATGGGATAAATATTCTAGGCATGGGATAAACCACCCAACCAACCAAGAGTATCATTGGCGAAGGGTGGCCTATCTTAATAACCATGGTTTGGGAGATAAGCCGAAGTTAAAACCAAATCATGGTGAATTTTGGATCTTGGTTCACTAAACATGACAGGTGTCGTGTCGGTGAAAATATTCAATAAAAAAGCATATTAAGTATCCCAAATGCATAATACAGACTTGCTTTATTCGTAGATAAATGAAAACCACTAATCCAAACTCAAACCTCTCGTTAGGGTTTATACTACGAGTTGAATGGTAACAACTTCATCAATTGTTATCGAAACCTGAGGATAGTCCGAGGCATGAAAAGAAGTCATATGTTCTAGAGTAGTTTAGCACTAAATATCTAGATCTTGACGCTATCGAGGGAAGCATGATGCTTTTAATAAGCATAAAGTGGAAGCGCTTGATGTCACATGCCTCGTGTTTACAACCATGAATTCTAAGTCACAAAAGCAACACAAATCGATAAACATGTTCAGCGCGATTAAACGATTAAAGCGGCTTTATCGAAAGCGGGCTAAGCAAGAGTGCTATGAGATATTCAAGGAATTTTTTAGTGCAAAATGGATAATGGCATGGTTGTATCAACTCATGCAATCAAGATGATTTGATGTGTTGACAATTTTGGAGAGATTCTATTTTTCCCTCCAAAAGGAATTAATTGTGGACTTGATCTTACAATAGTTGTCAAGATTGTTTGATCATCTCGTTTTTAATTACAACATGAACAAGTTTAACAAATATCCCTAAGCTCCATAAATCGTTAAAGATGACCAAGGCGAACCTAAAAAGATCACACCATGTATTTGTCCTTGTGATAAAGAAAGAGTTAAGCAAGGGCAAAGCAAAAAAAAAAGAATAATGCAAAATGTTGAAACAATAGGCTAGGAAACTGTGTCACTAAGTGGGGCCTAAATCATTTTATTTATGGAGAAAGGGTCAAGTAAGACACACTTAGACGCGCTTACAAACCAGATACATAACTATTCTAACGCTCCCAGACAAGTTGAAGCATATATATTTATCATATTCAGCTTGCTACATAAAAGTTTCAGCTATATGTAGAACCCCTTTAGCAAACACGCCAACCAATTGCTCCATAGTTAGTACATAACTAAAAGCAAGATTCTTCTTTTTCAAAATTTTCCTGGACAAAATGATAGTCAATCTTAATAGGCTTAGTCTGCACATGAAGCGCTAAATTTATTTCAATCTTGATGGTCACCTGATTGTCACGCCATATGTGTATAGAGAACTATACAAGATGGTAGATCTCATGTAGGAAATGTTGTGCACATAAGATTTCAGCCGCCACATGTGTCATGGCTCGGTACTCTTACTTAGCATACAATGGTTTGCTTATTGTTTTGCCGGTGGATAAGATTTTAACCAATGAAGATAAAATAATCAAATGTAGACCTAAAAGATGATAAACAATCTGCATAATCAGTAGCACAGAATGCCACCAAATTAGTGTGTACATGATCAAATTATTACAGTCTCAATGTTGTGGAAACGTCGGAGCAATAACGATGAACAATCTCAAAAACGAGAGTAAAAGGGAGAAAAAGATAAAACGAATAACAAGAATACGGGACACGAAGATTTACATGGTTCGGGAATAATTTCTACGTCCACAGAGGCAAGATCACTCAACTAAAATCAGGAGCAAGAGCAAGATTACAGGGCGATTTCATAGCATATTGAAACCCCGGCACGATATTGGTTCATAAAGCAGACAGTGCAACAATGCCACCAACCGCACAGTAAGTCCACTGTGCTGCAGTGACTGATAGAAGGAAGTCCACGGAGCTACAGTAATGTCATCACCAGAATCCAAGTTGTGTCGACCAAGTCTTCATTGCTACAGTGTCCTATCGGTGTCGTTGGTCAGCTCTGCTGCAGTGAGACAATATTGCTATGATGCCCAAAATAATTGGATCGGGGCCTTCAGCCCCCAAACCCCTAAGCAGGGGGGCATTGCCCCCATAAACCTCGATGTGCAGTATGGGCCGCCAACAGTTGACTGAACTTCAACCAAGGATCAGGTTACATCAATCCAACACTCAGGTCTAGTTCCCTCTTAACATATTTGACAACGTGAAGCACCGCATCCCATGACAATGTAATAGAATAATCCATGAACTAGTTTAGCTTACTACATAGACAATGTCTGGTCAAGTCATACTTGATAGATGGATTTGGTTATGTTGTAGTTGTGGTAGCGGTGTATAGTGAGTGGTAGTGATGTTAGGGATGGTTGTAGTGGATGTTTGTAATGTTGTAATGTTGTAATGTTGGTTTGGTGTGGACCCTTAAGTTGGGCTTGTGTGAGAGTTATTTTTTCTCGTGATTTCTTACCCACCAACACCCGAGTCAGATAACCTTACAGACGCCCATATGGTTTTGGGTTCTGGGTGTTTTTCTCAACATCCAGGTTGCATCGAGAACAGATGGTTGACTGCTGCTCCCTCTTCCCCACTCTCCCTTCAGATGTAGTACGAGTTGTGATGGCTCGAGGTAGGTATATACATACAGGCTGTAATGACTAGTGGTTAGAGTATGTATATCGCAGAGATGTGGTTTTTGATTATGATGGGGATGCATTGTGGGAGACGTGCATGGTAGAAGGAGAGCATGAAGTCGATGCCCTTAATCTTCGTGATACCCTACTGTGATGAGAATGTGATATGCAGTAATGATGTGGCGATGTGGTATGTAGTTGTGGAAGGGTGGTTATGGATGTGTGGATGTGTGGATGTGTGGATGTGAAAGGGATTGTAGCACAGGATATAGTTATGAAAGGGACTGTAGCACAGAACGTGTGTAATTGGGGCATGAGAGTGACCAAATCAATGAGGAGGTGGATGCTTGGTACCTTCTTGACATGTATTTTTTTTATGCTATGATATTATACTTGAATGCGATATTAGGTGAGTGAGTCGTGGTGAGGTTGGGTGATAGTTGACCTAATGTGGGTGCAAGTTGGTTTTGTTGTTTAATCAGTGAGACATTAGTATGCACTTTTCACATTTGCACGATAGGTTTTGGAGAAGATTCTACTGAGTATACTTGTATGCTCACTCATATATATAAATCTGTTTTTCAAGTTTCTGGGAGGGAGTTGATGAACGAGTTGGGCATTGCTAGCTCGGGGCTTGGAGTTGATGTCGAAATCGCTATCGTAGGAGTTTTCTTTCGATGTTTTATTTTGGGGATTTTGGTTATGTTTGACATTTGCACGCATTGTGGATTGGGTTTTACTTTGTATTATATTGAGTTGATTGATGATTTATCTTTATCCCTAGGATTTATGATGGTAATCCTCTCATTTATATGTTTTATACCCTCGGTACAAGTCGCCAACTCATGACCTATTGGAGGCGGGTTTCGAGGGTTACACTCGTCTTCATTGTCGGCCCAGGAGGGGTTCCCAATGGGGGCAAGTCGTGGCATTTATAATTATCATTGCACTGATAGTTTCCTTCATTAAATTCATATCATTCAACATCTTCTTTTGTCACATTTGAATTAACCTCTACATGCTTCATATCAAGTAAAGTTGTATTTTTTCCTTTTTGTTGTCTTGACCCTTGATTCTGATAAGTTGGCCTTTTTGTTTGGCTCCTAGTTTGTTTCTCTTACATTTGATCCCTTACAACAACTTCCCAATTTAATCTTTCCACTCGTTGTCAAATACATGTTCACCTTCAACATCTCCCTCGGCACATGATTTTAGCACTTGTTTGACAAAACCCTTAATAGCTGATCTATATTTTTTACTTACAGCCTAATTTGTTTGTTTGTTTCTCTTACATTTGAGCCCTTGCAAAAACTTCTCAATTTAATCCTCCACTAATTATCAAATACATGTTCATCTTTGACATCTTACTCGGCACATGATTTTCGCATTTGTCTGACAAAACCCACAACAACTCTAAACTAAAATAAGTCATTAGAATTTAACAAATTGAATAAGGCTTCATATTTTTAATGTTTACAAACAAATTCAACCAAACACCCAAATACGTCACGTTTGGCTACCAAAAAAGCACCAAGGGCAATAAAGGCACGTGTCTACGTTAACCCAACACCTTTCATCACTAAATAGGTATCGGGTCTAGTGGCACCTAAGGTGAGTGCCTTTAACTACATTGGGAAGCATTCAACTTGTCAATTCAGTATTTCATGAGAATTCGTCTTCTAGTCATTGGATTCCAAACTACCTAAGGTGACTAGTGTGTGTAGGAAGTGCCTATACTCAGGGCATTAAATGAACGAGTATAAACATCCACTTGCATGGGATGCATGCTTTTCATGACCACCCTGTCATATGAAATCATCCAAGAGATTTATTCCAAACAATGCCAAAATCCTAAAATCAACGATTCATATAAAATGAAAAGGGAATGTGAGTCAATCATGTATACATCGGTCGGGGAAAAACATGCACGTAACAACACAAAGCTCGATTTTATCTTTTGACCAAGTGAAAAAAAAAATGGTCATCAAGCAGTTGAGAAAATGTACCTCTGCCACAGTCACCCAACCAACAAACCGATACTTTGTTAAATTGTACTTCTTAATTTGCCCTTCTCGGATAAGATCGTTTTGTGCGTGTACATTTTCAACAGACAAATAAGCAAAAACATCAGATTGTGTATCATTGTTTCTGATTGGTCGGCCAGCCAGGCTCGGAATCACCTGAAAGTCAACGTAGAAATCCAACTTCATATTAGAACGCATAAATTTACTCCAGCAAGAGGGATAAGGAGAGGCCGGGGGGTACCAAATATACCATCTTCTGTCAAACGAATTTTCAGATGAATCAGACAAACAGCAAGTAAAAGAGTATTACCATGGAAAAAATTGGGAAGCGGACGCAGACAGTCTTGACAAGTTCGGGGAGTGAATAATCCCAATAACGAATGGTCCCATCAAGCGAAGCAGTCCAACAGTAGCAAAGCACGTTGCTGGAAGAGGGCACGACCAGAACGGACGTTACAAGCGCGGTATGCCCGTCCAGCGAAGTTATCTTGCAAAAATAAGAGAAAATTATATGATAAATTGCAGTAAGGGGATTGTAGAACGCACCAGCGTGCGCACACGGAGAGGAAGGAAGATGATAGGGCCTTGGGAAGATACCTGCAACCCGGTGGAGGAGCTGAAGATGTAGACGGAAGTGCCCGTGCAAACAAGGAGTTTCTTGCCATCGTTTGAGAAAGCAGGCGGTGCTGACACCAAGCTTTTCCCGCCCCGAATCATGGCTGCCTCGCCAAGGAGCGGGTAGAAGGGAAGATGGAAGGTGGGGGTGGGGGAGGGTCTGTATATATATATATATAATACAATTTTATACAATATTTAAAATAATGTTATTTTTTCTGTAATTATCACCATAATTAATCTCAAAACATAAATAAAAAATAGGGAGAATGACATTGGAGGACCAAAACTGGTTCATAATTACACTTAAGAGCCCACGTCCTTATTATGCCAAAAGTGGACCTTAGTTCATTTGGAAAATCATAAAAATTGTGGTTCTCTGTTATCATTTTCCCAATTTTTGGTCCTTGATCGAGATTAAGTCCCTATTTGGGTCTTGTTTCGTCATTATCCCTAAAAACTATATTCATGTATGCTTTTTTACGATAGAAATGACTTTAAAATCTTTTAAAGAAATCATGTAAGATTTGGGTTTCACTTCACCGCCATTAGAATAATAATACATTATTAAACATGTGGGGTGGCAAGGGTGGGGGTTCGGGGCCAAGCGTCACGGGGTCGAGTCCTCATACAGGTTTTTTGTTGTTGTGCTGCTGTAAACTGCTTATATTATATTATTATAATTATAATATGATAATATATTATTAAAATTATAATATAATAATATTTTATATATAATAATACATAAATAATAATATATAATTAAAAATATAATTAATTTAAATGAAATGTGATTAATATAAATAATAATCAATAACATAAATAATAAAAACTAATAGTATAATTCATATAATTTATAGTAAGTAATTATATAATTAATAATTAATAAAATAATTAATTATTAATAATATAATTGGTAATTGGTAATTAACAATTAATAATTTAATTAATAAGATAATTAATAATTAACAATTAATAATATAATTATTTAGATAACTAATAACTAATAATATAAATAATCCAAGACGACACAAGCCATGAGATTGGTGGTCCGAGCCCATGGCCCTGAAAAAATTATTAAGATAAGAAAACAAACGTGCACGTGCCAAAGTGCATGGAGTTGCAAGATCAAACACGTGGTCCAAACACCGCCACCAAGAAAGCACAGTCATACATGTGTCAAAAGCAAAGGCCTCTTTAGATTGACCTCAAACATCATCCCTTTTTTATGCATGTATCCTTTGTTTTGAGGACCACACTAGTGCAAAAAAGAGTTTTTTATGTTGTTTTTTTTTTGTTTTTTAACGTCGGTTACCTCACAACGTTATTGCAAGCGACGTTATAAATAAGTTTTTCACATCGATTGTTGTTAACCGACGTTATAAATGTTTTGTATTTGGAGGTGATTTTCATGTTGGTTTTTATATAACCGACATGATAAAGGGGTTATAAATGTTTTTTAACGTCAGTTTTCTAAAAAATATCGCATGAACCAAGCTAAAAATAAACATTTGGAGGTGTTTTTTCACGTCGGTTATATGAAAATCAATGTGAAAAGCCATTTATCACATCAGATTTTTGAAAAAGATGGTGTGATGATGTATTTATCACGTCGATTTTTACATAACCGATGTGATAAATCCTCTTTATAAATTGTTCACATCGGTTTTAAAATAACCGACGTGAAAAATATATATTTTTAATTAAAATCAATATACTCGACTATCCTAATAGTGCAACAGTAGACCATAAACAAAAAAACATAAAAAAACAGCAGCGCCACAACCAAAAAACAGGATAACAAAATCAATGTATTTTAACTTTATAATTTGAAATCTAACATTTACAATGTACATTACAAATAAACTAAAACTCAATCGGAATTGTGAAATGATTTGCACATTCTCTTTGTAAGTGTCTTAGATCTTTTCCAGTATAGTGTTGAGGGTCATCAAAAAGCCACAAATTAAAAAGAAAACATTTATCATGTATTATGAACATAATGAATGAAAAATTGAAGGAAAAGTTATACCAAAATCCAACCTTTTAAAATTTTGTAACTGTCTCAGTTGAAATTATTTCAAATATAAATCTTAGAACATTGTATTTGCATTCCTTTACTCCTTGAAGATGACAATTCTATTTAAAAATAATTTTTAAGTAATTGTAGCGAAAATGTAGTAATTACAAATAAGAAGTCACCTTTGTTTTTGCACATTTGATCTTTGTGCTATTCTTTCCCATTGTCTTTCTGAAGTAGTCTCATGCCCTGTTTGAAAATAATATGTATGAAATAAATTAAAATTTCATTATAATATATACAGGTATTCAAATAATCAAACTTACATGTTCAATACTTTCTTAAAATTATCCCACATGTCATTTTGTATAGAGCATAGCCAATAAGTTGTCCTCTCTCTTGGACAAAAAACAGACAACATTCAATGACAACTAATATAAAAAAATAGAATGTGAGTGGTTATTTAGTTAAGAGATATAACAATTTATGAAATATATGTTCCATACTCTTGAAGATAAGGAAGCATGCAACACTAAATTGCATTATTTTGAAATCTTTCAGCAATATAAAATGTTCTTTCTGTATCTCCCACTGTCACCACGATAGGTGAAATAAATTGTGGGTCCATAAATCCATATACTGATGTTGTATCATGTTGCATACAAAGTGTATAAAGATACCTATTACAAAAAAAACATAAGTATTAAGCTTCGAAAAATTAAAATAACTGAAAGATATATGATAATCGACTTACATGGAAAAAACTCGCATCGTGTTGATCCTAACTGGTTTTCGGTTACAATCCCCATGATATCTTTCTTTAAAATCATCACATTCATTGTTCATTGCACACCCAAAAATGTTATCATCCATTGAATGTTCATAAACATCCAAAAACAAAGATGAATATATTGATAATCCATCAACTCTAAAAGAAGTTGTATATGGAGCTATAATAGCCTATAATAATTGTTGTTGTCTATACAGTGTGTCTTTAATTTTAAATCATTCTTGTAAAAAAAAGATAAATATATAAATTTTAAAATTTTAAAATTAAGTTTAAAATTTTAAAATAAATTTAACACCAATATAAATTAAATGATGAGATATACACACACCTTAATGGTAATTTGTCAAACAATTCTAGATGGAGAAACTAAAAAATGGATGATAATTTGTCCAACTGTAGTGATCTCATCTGTAGAAAATGGTATTCTCACAAATCTATCTATAATATTCTATATAGTGACCCTAATCTTATTTATCTCTACCTGTTGATGATGAACAATATCCCCAATATGATATATAATCCCATATAAAACGATATGATGTTTAGGATTCTCAACATATAACTCATAATAAATAAGAAGTTATGGAGGTGGAGGTGTAGGATTTGGATAAGTAGGAGGAGGTGGAGGAGTGAGAACAATAGCCTGAAATTTTCTTTGCATGTCTGCAAACATTGATTGTACCAAAACTCTAATATTATCCTTCACGATCTCACCCATATCTTGAACTTTTGTTTCCAAGACTTATATTTTTATTTTATATATATTCTCCATTGAAGAAGCGTTAGAATGACCAAACACTTTTTTTACTGATACACTTGTTGGGTATCCTCATACACGACCCCAGGTGTTTGGGATTTCCTAATGAAATAGCTAAACCATATTTCCTACCATCAGCTATGAAGGTCCCCTACGTGCTCTGCTCCTCAAGAGATTCCTGTATAGAATATTTGAAATTTAAGTAGTGAATCATAATAGATAAAGATTTGATTTAACTTAAATAACATAAATAAATTAAATAAATTCTTACAATCCTCTCAGCTACAACCCTTGACTATTCCGTAAGATATTGTCTCTTTTTTCTCACTCAGTCCCTCTTCCATTTTTCATGTATAGCTGGGGGGAAGGAGGGTCATCCTCTGCGGAGATTGAAGACACATCTCTCAGTTTTTAAAAATTTCCAACTATTACTTGTACTTCAAATAATATATACCCTCCATAAGATAAAGTATGAGGGTATACTTTTTTGGATTAGATATCTTGATGTGATCGCATCATTTGCTATAAATTAAGACTAAACAAAGCATTAATATGATCATTAATATATAAAAACTTATAAAATATGATATTTCTCTTACAAAAAATGCTTCTTATCATATACTTTCAACAAACTGCTTCCATGTATCTTCATCAAAAAATAGATATATATCACATGGATTTTGATGTTGTATATTCCTAAAAATGAAATCAAATTTGAGGGTTGATTTATAATCCCTCTGTCTCCTAGCAGCCAAAGCTAAAAATTTCTTCTCGACTCCTTCAATATCAGTTATATCATATGTCATTTGATAAGAAGGTAAATGTGACGTCCCGACCTGAGTGCCACTCAAAGGCTCCCCAAACCTGTGGACCACATGGCCTCAAGCACACATCGCCATACACCAGAGGTTGTCGACTAGTAGTGAGGGCCTAGGGTGTGTCCATGAGGAGACTATGCCCTCTGGTCAGAGTGTAGCATAATAGGGATATAACAGTAAATAGTGGAAGTAGTTTAATAAATAAACAAGACTGGAAATGGAAGATAAGCATAAACATCCATCAATAATAATCAACTCAGAAGTTAAAAAATATCATATACAGAAGATGATGATGTAATGTCACGTCTCTACAAAACTGAAAGATAGGTATACATAGTATCATACAATACATGATATACAAAAGAACAAAAAGACCAAAAACTATCCAAGAATGCTGAGCATTGGCCCGATCGTCTTCTACCAAGTTCCATCCTAAGTAAGCAAGCAATTTATGTGTCCAAGGTGGGATGCTTCCCCTTGTCCATACCTACATTCATATAATCTGCCTAGGTACCAATGACAGCCTAGATAGGGTGTGAGACAAGTCTTAGTAGGTCACCACCAACGATGTCTATAAAATATAGTATATGAATATAAACGAGCAGTGTGCAGGTATATATATAAATGTAAAAAAATGCTAAAGTAATAACTCATACTTGCTTTAACCTTGGCTATAAATGTCTCTGAATATGAGATCATTTAAGTAATTCATTTAAGTTTAGTTTATATAAATAAGTCATGTGAAAGTGTCAATATCACTGAAATAGACCATAATAAAAATGAAAGAGTATCCAAGGTGTAACCAAGGCATCCTTAACCTTAGGGGTCATCCAAATCATAGTAATAACTCATGCAGTTTGGCAATAAAGGTTCTGGATGCAATCCACGAGGCTTGCCCAAGGCATTCCGCTGTAATAGAGTCAAGCTAAGTCCATGGATCTCATCCACAGTTTTCTCAAGCTAAGCATGAATAGGCCCAATGGGGTGAATCCATGGCACCACATGTATGAAGACATCAAACTGAATCCAAGAAGTGTATTTGAGGCATCCTAATATCTGGAAAGATAGTGAAGGAATCCTATTGTTACAAACCAAGTCAGGAATCAACCCGTCTCGACATCCAACCCGGTCTGAGACAAGGCCCGAAGGACGTTCCCCATCCCTACAAGCTGACAACTAGTTTCGGGCATCAAAATAATCTAAGTGGGAATGATTTATCCCGATTATAAAACAAGATCGAATGAAAAAAAATTGAAAATACATCAAAACTCAATGACTGAATCTCAATAAATATATAAAGCATTACAAATACAACAACTACTGAACATAAAAAAACTGAACACAAAACTAAAACCAACCCAATCTAGCACGATCTTTATGTGACCTCTTGGTCACCACCAACCTGCTCTAAGAGCCAACTCAAACCAGAAACCTAAACTTGAAAAATAGCTCAGGTCTACCAAAACCGAATGGTATAAGTAAGGTGTGAGATTACAATAGCTCAGTAGGTAATCACCACAGATTTCATGCATTTCCTTTCACAAAATAGTCCATAAACACAAGTTTGAAAACACATTTCGAAAACAAGCTTTTAATCATTTTAAATAACCAAACACAACTTTCCACAAATTCCCTTTTTTAAACAACACACATAGTTTTCCTTTTTAAAAATTGTTTCACTTTCCACAACCCATGTCAAAGACAAAACTCAAATATAAAACCAATCTTGATAATTACAATGGGTTGTGTAATAAAGGAAACCAAATAAGCAGACAAAAACTAATAAGGCTAATATCCAAAATACATCAGAAAATAACCAAAACAAGTAAATAGATAATCATGAAAATTTCATAAACATCCCTAGAGCGATCCTTAGACGTACTCAGATTGGACTCACCTGCTGATGTATGGTGAAGCTCCATAGTTAATAACCAACTGGCTACTCTAAACTAGCCTCACTAGTGACACGTCCTACCTGGCTTGTAGACATCCAAGGGGTGTCAACCCATCTAATTAGGTTCGATAAGTAACCATCACTCAAACCTCTAAAAGATGCTCAGGAATCCCATGATGATAATAATAATAATAATACTTGGAGAAACGTGGTATAACAACCACACCAACAACATTACCATGCACAATCCACTAGATATGATCTCATCCAAAGTTCCAGAGGTATCAAGATATAAGCCAAACATCACAACTTACATGAAAAACCATTTATTTCACAAGTGTCCATTGGGTCGTCACATCATTTAAGTTTTTTAATATAACACGAAATACCAATTGGGCCTTTAAGATTCTCAATCCAAATACATTTACCAATCCATTTCTACACCATTTACAAAATAAACATAAAACACCACTTTCACAAGCACAATTTCAAATGAGCCTTTAAACATTTTTGAAACCAAGACACATCATAAAATGTCAAATGGGACCTTATATAATTTTAGTTACCAAGTGTGTCTAAAGATCCAAACATGCCTTTAAGATAAACATTCATCAAGACATATCTTAAAATTCCAAACAGTCCAAGCTTTAAAGAACACATTGAAGTCACATTTAAAGTCACTTGAAGCACCAATACACCATTTAGAAATCAAGAAATTATTTTAGGAAAAAGGAAATAGGGGGGAAATGAGAATCTTTTTGAAAAACTGAGGCTCAAGGAAAATATCATTTTTGAATTCCCATCCATGCATGCACCCCGTGCACCCATGGATGTGCCAACATCCAATGAAACTCTTCAAGTATCCATTTTAGACCAATAAATTACCCAAAAACCATTTTTAAATAAAACCCCTTTCATGAATATTAAACACAACAAGTTACACACGTGCACCAATCATAAAAATCACCACAACTCACACACAAGGCTCATATAACAATCAACCCAAGCCACAAAACATAACCAAATCCAAAAAACACCCTCAAAATACCCAAATTCATTTAAAAATACTAATAGGCATTTCATTGAACACTTGGCGTGCATATATATATATATATATATATATATATGAAATCCCTTAAAAACCCAATTCGTACCAATTTTCCATCATAAAAACACCAAAAAAATTATAATAACACACCACAAATAAGATTATAGTAGATTTAAAGCATTAAAGGAAAGCTCAAGAATTAACAGAATGTTCCAGAAAGGAAATGGACGTAAACACCTACCTTAACGGTGTGTGAATGCAACAAAACTTTGGAAGGAGAAAGAATACACCCCAAGAGATGATTCACACACCCTAAAATCAAATTAATCGACCAAAATCAGCCAACCCTAACCCTAGGATTTGACCAAGATGGGTATAAGCCAAAAGAGAACCATGAAATGATAGAGAGGGGAGAGGAGAAGAGGAAAGGGGAAGATTTGATGAAGAAACTATGAAGAATCACTAATATTTGGTGAGAAATCAACCAAAACGTGACCCAAGATGAAGTAGAACGGGGGGGGCTCTAGTCGATACCAAACTGATAGAGCTTCAAATGGGAGATGGAATCACTTAAATTGTGTTTTTAAAATAAAATTTATTTAGGTTTAAAGGTCTACATGGTTTTGCTGAACAATTTTGTAAACTGTGCGCAAACCATGCAAATGATACTGGAAACATTCTGCAAACTTTTAGATTTAAATTTCACAGTTTGGGCAACCTGTGCGCAAACCGTGTGACCTGAAAAATTGGACAAAAACCCTCAAATGGCACCCCAAACACTAGGATAGTCCACCCAAATATCCTTAAGTGATTTAAACACAATGCAGTGACCTCATGGATGTCACAAACTCCCCACTATGCCATGCTCTCCCAATACCTTTCACAATAACCATGCACATGGATATAAACAAACTGAAACCACCAAAACCCAAAGACTATTGTCAAACACTCAACCCGAACCTCAACCAAAAGGTATAAAATCAAAAAAAAAAATATGGTTGGGGTGTGACAATTCTCCCCACCACAAACACTTTCTGCCCCAAGAAATTCACCCAGTCGAATGGTAAACAGAACTTCATCCTGAACTTGAAAGAATCCAAAAGAAGCCACAAACCTCGGGGTGACCTTTCACTTTACAAGTCACACCCAATAAACTATAGTAAAATCCACAACAAGATAAATAATGGGAGAAAACGAGAGGGTTCTCCCCACCATAAGAGCTTGACTAACACCATGACATTACTTTAGACCAACCCAACATGGAAACTCTCGATACAAACCAAGAACCCCCCAACACAAGGGGGAACCCAAAATAGGGTTAAAACATTAGAGGGGAAAAGATTAATTTTTAACTTTTATTGGCCTGAACAACTCTCATAGTTTGGCTACACAATTTGACAAACCGTGCACACCCTATTAGAGAAGAGGGGCACCCCGCATGGGCTGGTTGCATGGTTTCCAAACTATGCACCAACTGTGAAAAATGATATTTCCCTATTCCAGAACTGAACCACACACATTACAAACAATCTACCTAAATGTGTGTAGGTTGTGTACCATGCCCCAGACCCCAAACCTCATGTCACACAGTTACCTAGGCGAAGCCATACAATTTCCCTTAACTGTGCGCTACTTGCTACCAAGCCCAAAACTTCCACTTTTCTCCAAGAAATCAAAAATTTAAACCAGGAATTTTCAATAATGACCCCATGGGCCAACTAACATAGGAAATTCCAATGAGAAATATAAAAAAAAACCTCTCACACTAAGGGGAAAACCCATAGAATATATAAAAAATAAACAGTGAACAAAACTACAATTCATCATTTCCACGTGCATGAAAATCTCCAAAACGAGCACAGCTAGGAACCAAAACCAATCCACAAAAAGGGATAAGTTCCCACAAGAAGGGACACAAGTCAAAGACTCACACTTAAAAAAGGAACCACTTTATATATCACAAAACAACAACACCAACAAAGTTCTCACAACAAAGAGAACTTACAACAACAAAGGAAACAACAACATGGAACTTAAACCATATCCTCTACAATGCTAGAGACAAAATCCAAACCAAGTTTTTCCACACCCCCGATGATTCCTGACTGTGTGAAAAGATTTAAATTGAGTTCTATGGATGGATCCCTGATGTCTTGAATCATCTGTTTCCCCACAATCAAGATTTTCCATCCTCCAATCAAGACTTCTTCAAGAAATGCTTCTTACAAAACTTCTCTACATGACCCAAACAACCACATTGACGACAAGTCTTCAGAGGATTTTTACAAGATGGCTTTGAATGCCCAAACTGACAACACTGGAAGCACACAAGCATATGATACGATGAATAAGGAGTCCAAACCAATGAAATAGGCTTTTCAGAAACAAGTTACTCTAACACACACCTATCATCAGATGGGGAACCTTCATGAGTGGCCAGAGATACCAGATTGCCAACTACCCGTGCTCCGGAAACCAACTCATCTAAAAATGATTCATCCACAATCTTCTCAAAATGAAGATCCTTGGAGAAGAGGGATCACTCTTTGATCTATGAATAAAGACCTGAGATAAAAAGATAATCCTTCAACAGATCCTGCGATGTTATTTCTGAAGAGAAAGAAACCACCTCCTTGAAATGTTCAATATAGGCCTTCATCGTTTGTTGGCCTTGCTGAATACTCTTGAGCACTTATACTTTCTTCGTATTCACCTCCTTAGGTATAAAACATTGGAAAAAAACACTCGTAAACACTTCGCATGTCATCCCAACCAGCATTTATGGTAGAGAAACCACATTCCACTGATCTAAATTTGGACCCTCAAACAAACCCAGAACAACATGAACTTTAACAGATTTGGGAGTCCCCAGTGATATGAATACATGCTCAACTTCCTCAATCCATTCCACTCCCTCTAAAGGACCTTGATCATCACAAAAGATGGGAAAAAATTGAGAAAAATCATAAATAAGAAGAGGCCCACTAGAAACCTTTGGGACCTTTCCAGGTGGCATATTCTGAATAACATCAAAACAAAAAACCAAAATCAACATCAAAACAAAATATCAACCAAGGCGAATAAATCAATCAAAACAACTGGCCCTTAAGACAAACATCGCAAACAAAAACCAGAATCCTCTTTTCAAAACCACCAATCCCATTCTGATTTCAAAACTGCCTTCTTCGAAGGCCACTTCCCAAATATCAAAACCCATTTTTTCAATCTAATTCAAACATCAAATTATTCTTTTATAACAAAGATCATGATCAAAAATTATTTTCCATTTGAAACCCCTTTTTCAAAAATCATTTTCCACTTCAAAACCAACCCACAACGACCAAAATAAAACCAAATCACAACTCACACCAAACTACCAGGATAAGGAACTAGTGGCCATGCATAACTTAGCGACATGGTTAGTGGTCCATGCCCCAATTAGGCATCAATAACTAAGAGAATCTTAAACTGTGCACTCAAACTCCACATGGGTCACTACTTCACATGTGAGATCACAACATGACACCGACTTGCCTCCATTGTCATTCCTCAATCCAAAATAATGAAAAAAGACTCAAATCCTAGACTACCCTTAAAGACTCAAGGATCATAATAAGAAAGGGTTCATGACGTCCTTATTATACCGACCTCTTGAGTCTCGATATTCCTAATCTTCAACTACCTAAAACCCTAAATAATAAGGTTCTGCTCTGATATCATTTTGTTATGAACCAAACTGTGAATAAATCCATCTCAACACTTGAACCGATCTAAGACAAGGCTCGAAGGGTGTTCCCAATCCTCACGGGCTAAAAACTAGTGTCAGACATCAAAATAATCCAAGTGGGAATGATTTAGCTGAATTATAAAACAGGATCAAAATGAACAAAATTGAAGACACAACAAAGCTTAATAATTGGATCTCAATAAACATACAAAGCATTCCAAATACAACAAATTCTAAACATAGAAAAACTGAGCACAAAACTAAAACCAACCCAAAATAACATGATCTATACATGATCTCTTGGTCACCACCAACCATAAGACCAACCTACTCCAAGATCCAGATGAAACTATAAACCTGAACCTACAAAACAGCTCAGGTCTATTGACATCGAATGGTACAAGTAGGGTGTGAGCTTACAACAACTCAATAGGTAATCACCACAGATTCCATGCACTTACTTTCCTAAAATAGTCCATAAACACAAGTTTGAAAACACATTCCTAAAATATTCTTTTAATAATTTTAAACAACCAAACATAGATTTCCACAAATTCCCTTTTTAAAACAACACACACTAATTTATTTTTCAAAAACTGTTTCACTTTCCACAACCCATGTCAAATCCAAAACTCAAATATAAAACCAATCTTGATAATCAAAAAGGGTTGTGTAGAAAATAAAGGAAACCAAACATGCAGATAGAAAATAACAAGTCTAATATCCAAAATGCAGTAGAAAATGACCAGAACATGTAAATAGATAATCATGGACATTTCCTAAACATATTTAGATAAATCCCGGGACGTACTCAGATTAGACTCACCTGTCGGTGTATGGTGCAACTCCATAGTCAACAACCAACTAGATGCTCTAAACTAGCATCATCAGTGGAACGTTCCACCTGACCTCTTGACATCCAAGGGATTCCAACCCATCTAATCAGGTTCGACAAGTAACCATCACTCAACCCTCTAAAAGATACCCAGGAATCCCATGATACTGATAATAATAATAATAATAATAATAATACTTAGAGAAATGTGGTATAACAACCACACCAACAACGTTCTCATGCATGATCCACTGGAGAGAATCTCATCCAAAGTTTAATAGGTATCAAGATATAAATAAAGAATCAAAACTCATATGAAAAACCATTTCTTTCACAAGTGACAATCGGGCCATCAAATCGTTTGAGTTTTTCAATACAACACGAAATGAAAACCTGGCCTTTAAGATTCTCAATCAAAATACATTTACCAAGCCATTTCTATACCATTTCCAAAATCAACATAAAACACCACTTTCACACGAACAATTCCAAATGGGCCTTTAATCATTTTAGAAACCAAGCCATATCACAAAATTCCAAACAATACCTTATATCATTTTAGGTACCAAGTGTGTCTAAAGATCCAAACGATCCTTTAAGATAAACATTCATCAAGACATATCTTAAAATGCCAAATGATCCAAGCTTTAAAGAACACATTGAAGTCACATTTAAATTCACTTGAAGCACCAACCCACCATTTAGAAATCAAGAAACTATTTTAGGAAAAAAGAAAGATGGGGGAAATGAGAATCCTTTTGAAAAACCAAGGCTAAAGGAAAATATTATTTTTGAATGCCATTATCATTTGAATGCCCATCAATGAGTGCACCCTGTGCACCCATGGATGTTACAACATCCAATGAAAGTCTTCAAGTATCCATGTTAGACCAAAAAAGAAACTGAAAACCATTTTTAAAGAAACCCCCTTTCTTTAATATTAAATGCAACAAGTCACACACATGGACCAATCATAAAAATCACCACAAATCAAACACAAGTCTCATATAACAATCAACCCAAGACACAAAACATAACTAAATCCAAACGCACCCTCAAAATACCCAAATTTGTTTAAAAATACCAATAAGAATTTCATCGAACAATTGGTGTGGATATATATATATATAGGCATATTTATTAAATCCCTTGAAAAACCAATTCGCACTAATTTTCCATCATAAAAAAACCAAAACAAATTATAATAACACACCAAAAAATATTATAGCATATTTAAAGCATTAAATGAAAGCTCAAGCATTAAGGAAATGTGTCATAAAGGAAATGGACGGAAACACCTACCACAACGGTGTGTGAATGCAACAAAACTTATAAAGGAGGAAGAATACACCCCAAGAGATGATTTGCACACCCTAACATCAAATAAACAAACCAAAATTATCCAAACATAACCCTAGGGTTCAACTAAGATGGGTACAAGACAAAAGAGAACCATGAAATAAGATAAAGGTAAGAGGAGAAGAGGAGAAGAGGAAAGGGGAAGATTTGATGAAGAAGACATGAAGAATCACTAACCTTTGGTGAGAAATAGGCTAAAACGTGGCCCAATATGAATCAAAATGGGGGGGGGGGCTCCCTCTGGTTAATACCTAACTGATAGGGATTCAAATAGGAGGTGTAATAACTTAAATAAAGTTTTTAAAATAAAATTTATCTAGGTTTTAATGGGATGTATAGTTTTTTAAACCATGCACAAACTGTACAAATGCTACTGGAAACATTATGCAAACTTGCAGATTTAAGTTGCACAGTTTGGGCAACCCATGATCAAACCGTGTGACCTGAAAAATTGGCTAAAACCCCTCAAATGACACCCTAAACACTAGGATAGTCCACCTAAATATCCTTGAATGATTTAAACACAATCCATTGACCTCATGTGTTCCACAAACTCCCCACCATGCCACTTTCTCCCAATACCTTTCACAATAACCATGCACAGTGATAGAAACAAACTGAAACCACCAAAACCCAAAAACTATTGTCAAACACTCAACCCAAACCTCAACCAAAAGGTCTAACATCGAGAAATAAATAAAAATAAAAGAAAATTGTGGTCAGGGTGCGACACCTACGATGTCATGTTGGGAATCTACTAGTAAACAAGGACCATTTTCCAAGGTGGGTATCTCCCTTGACAACCATATCCTTGAATCAGAATGGCATCCTTTGAGTGCTCAAGGCATTCCCTTAGGAATCCAAGGATGGTATAAGTCTGACCACTCCTATAAAGATAAAAAGGTTTGTATGAAATATGCACCATGTACATATATCATTAATTAATTATGTCCATTTAGTACTCATGCCTTTTAATAAGTCAATTGGTTTATTCCATCACATTTCATCAACGTGAAGAGGTAAATCAAATACATGAAACCATTTATTATTTTAACTAGATATTCATTTATTAGGTCCATTACTTTACCTTCCATAATCATAACAAGGCATACTAAGGATATAAAACCACTATCAAATTCAGTTACATAGTCATTTATTAGGTTCATACCATTTTCTTTCATTTAGCATGAAAAAGTTATTTAAGGTCATGCAACCGATTACAATTCAATTAATAATTTAACTAGGACAAGTGATATTTATTAATATATTTTCCATTAAACAATTAAATGATTCATTTTTTAATTAAAACACTCACATTATCAAGGTCAAGTCATAGAACACCCGAACGATGATGCAGATAATCATAATAAAGTCACTAAAGGCACAAATAAGGAATCACCCTACTTGGGGTGGTTGGAATTGAGGTCATAACCTCTAATGACATGGAGAACATGCATAGGAAGGGATCTACAATATGAGCATAGTTATTATAATAAAGGTATGTGAATTTAAGAAGAAATGCTCGGTGAAACTAGCCTGCACACAATGAAGAAAATTTATAGACGACAAAATTTTTAGGGAAAAGTCATAAACCACCTACCTCGATTCTATTTCACTTTCTTCATCCAATATTGGCCCTTAGTTTGGCCTGGATCAGAAGAAAATATGATAATGGATCAAAAACTTGAAAATTGGGCATATGATCCTACATCAAAATAGAATCACCGAGAGGAAGAAAAATGATGAACTAAGCCTAAGGAATGAAGCACTTATCGAGAGGAATCCAACATGATGATTAGATCTTGAATTGGAGTCTGTATGGAAAAACAATCGATGAACCTAGCTTGAAGGACATTGAAGATATCTTAAAGGAGGAGAAGGAAGGTTTTTGTCCGCTGGAAAAAAGAAAATAAGAGGTGGGTTGAATTAAAAGGATTTTAAGGGTAAAATAGTAAATTTAGCAAAAAATTACTGGGTTTCATGGTTGGAAAAACCATGTTCCAACCGTGCGCACCTCACCGCCTCAAGAGGTAACCCGTATGGTTTGGACATACAGTCTAAGAAACTATGCATCAACCGTGCTATTTGGACCAGTTAAAAAGCGAGGACAACCCACATGGTTGCATGGACCTGGGTGCACAATTAGGGAAAACCATTCACCCTACTTTTCCCTCTGAAATGTTGTGCATAGTTAGAAGAAACCACATGGATCGGGTTTCATAGTTTCTATTAACCATGTGGACTAGTGGTTTCTTCCACCGACTGGGGTTACGAGCTCCGAACAAGCCCCAGACATCCCTAAAACTTCTATGACCTCATTATACATCCATAATTGGTTCAAAAAAAATAATTAGATTTAAATTTAAAGGATATATACCTCATAAAAAAACTAGGTTCTTACAGTCTTCCCCCTTAAAGGAACTTGTCCCTGAGTTCTCTTCCAAGGGTAGAAAAACACTATCTGAGAACAACTCTGACCACTGAGAATGTACGTAAGCCTCCCGCTCCCAAGTCTCATCTTGTACACAGGAATGCTACCATAAAACCCATACTAAAGGGACATACTGACCTTAGGGAGCCTTCGTGCTTCGGTCAATTATGTGTATGGGATACTCCTCAAAATAAGCATTTCCATCTAACTAAACTCCTTAGGATCAAAAGAATGAGATGGGTCAACATGATAATGGTGAAGCTGTGATACATGGAATACATCGTGCATGACATGATAACTCTGAGTTAATAACAACTGATAGGTTATTGGCCTGACTATATCCAGAATCTCAAATAACTCAACATAACGAGGTGATAACTTCCCTTGCCTTTGTATCCATATATGCCCAAGCCTAAGCGATACCCACAAGAAAATGCAATCCCTGGCCTTGAACTCCAGAGGTCGTAAATGAAAATCAACATACAATTTATGTCTAGACTATGTAGTAGAAATATTATTCCTGGTTAGCTGAACTTGCTCTAAGGTCTCTTGAATGAGATAAAGACCTAGTAGTGCTGCCTCTCCTGCCTCTAACCAGCACAGTGGTGAACAAAACGACCTAACATACAAGGCCTCATACATATCCATCTGAATATTCACCTAAAATCTATTATTATAGGTGAAATAGATGATAGGGATATGCTTTTCCCAAGAACTGCTGAAATCAAGGATGCATGTTCAAATCATTTCCTCCAAAACATGTATCATCCATTCCGATTGGCCATCGATCTGAGGGTGAAAAGATACGCTCAAAAGTATCTATGTACCCATGGATATATATAACCGCTACTATAATTTTGATGTGAAATGATTGATGGAGCACTGTCATGGGCGCCCTCAAATGATTAGTGTGATTTTGGGGTACTTAGGTGTAGCAGAGTGGCTAACCAAGGTCGTCTCTCAAAGGAGGAAGTGAATTAAAACAACTTTCTAGAGGCATTCCAAAAATAAAATAAAAGAGAATAAAAACTTTACTTGAAAGGATGGGGGTTGTTTTAAGTTTATAAAACTTGAAGAAGTTTGCTGGAAGAAGATTGCATTTTTTTGTTTTTAATTTTTAAATGAAGTTTGATTAAAAAGACACAACAAGAAGATGTTTTTTTTAGAAAATATTTTAAAAGACGTAATCGATCTAACTCTACCTCTTCAATAAATTATTTATCATTATCATTTAAATTAACATCCACTTAATTATTACCCCTTAAATTGTTAACCCCCGAACCCTATGAGAATTAACCTTACCACAAAGATGAAGTTAATTAAACCCTAGGTTATCTTTGGAACATGTAATCGCAACACCCTACTTTGATTGATGTTCTAAGGATAGCTTATGGTCAGTGGTAAATTAAGGCACATATTCATTCTATAAATGAGGATGAATTTTTTTAGGTATTATATTTGAACTCTACAAATTTACCCCGTATGGTCTTGTATTACCGATTAAGATCGTGCTCTCACAATTTACACAAAATCCCGACCTCGCGTTTTGTGTGTGTTAATTGTTCAATTTCTTGCTTAATTTCTTACAATTTAAAAACACAATTCATGGATCATATTAAATTAATTACAGTATCTCAATGATTCAAAATAATTAAATGAAGAGGGTAGAATATAGATCGATTACTACAAGACTACTCTTCCATGGGTGGCGTAATCATCGTAGAAGCGTTTTGCATGTGCAGAGGTTTATAATGGGTATAACCCAATAACGCTTCTACTCAAGAATTCCAACACAATTAGGAAGATTAATAGAAGAATAAATTTAAACAAAACAGAATAAAATATGAGGAATAAAAGTAGATCAAAGAAGTTTATTACACAAATGAAAACATTACAAAATGAAGAAGAGAAGGAGGCTTCGATGAGGGGATCCTTGCTTCAAGAGCTACCCCTCTTACAATGGTTGAAGAATTTGGGTGAAACAAATTCAAATCTTCCTCCAATCTCCTAATGCACGTCCCAACCCCTCCAAATAAGAAAAACACTAATTTATAGAGTGGAGGGGAGGCTAGGTTTAAAGAGGTTTAAAGTGTGAATGAGAAATCTCGTCCAAATATTTTAATAAAACTTGGACCACCCATTTTACCTCCAAAACGCATGAATTGGCCGGTCTTATAGAAGGATGATTTGTGCCAAATCATGTCCCCGAGATTTACTCAAAATTTGGGATCAATCTAATCCCGGATGGAGAAGATATGTCCCAAATACAGAACCCATTTCCATTCTGCCGAGTCCAGCCCAACTTTGATTTCATGGACCATTTTCAACAAATAAATGCACTATTTAGCTATAGTGTTATGAATAAAAGTTGTATAAAATTAAGTTAGTAACACTTTTACAAAATTTAAAATTCAAATAATAAATATAAAAATATTTATCTTCGAAATACTACAGTGCACTATAAAGGGTAAAACTGAAATTTTCACCAAATTTTCAAATAAATGATCAAATCCCAAATATTTTATAAATAAACATATTTAACACAATGTGAGGAAATTATATCATTTATTATCAATAAAATATTCACAAAAATAGTGTTTTATCAACTCCCCCACACTTACCCTTTTTCATTCCTGGGCAAAACCTCATGTCAAGTAAACATTAATATCAAATCAAAACCAATTTTAAAACACATATCCTTGAGATCAAACAATTACACATCAAGAAACAAAAGATATCACGCCTCATAAAAAAATCATTATTTCAAGTTCTTCATTTATATCATTCAATATATTTCCACTTTATTTATCCTCCCATGCACAAAACACTTACCTCGCTTGAATTTTCTCTTATCACACTAATGTCAATTTTTTTGCAATGTCTTTCTCATCTAAACTCATACAAGGGTCACCATAGGCTTGATAAATTCCTATATCACTACCCGATGTGAGTCAATGACATATGTTTATCATGAAGACTTTTCAGGTTTGTTTTGTGGCTTTCGTTTGGTAGGATTAAGATGTGAAAAACTCTGAGGCTGAATGAGGAGGGCTTGACTCTTTTTGAAGCAAAATTGCATTAATCTAATTTTCACTTAAATATGGTCTTCTTCTCAATCCCCATTGTATAAATTAAGCTCCATCATCATGAAAATTCATGGAAAGTTTACACCATTCATCATTTCAGCATTAAAAATGTCAATCTTCTCAAACATGATTTTCTTGAAAGCTCCAGATGGGCTCAACTTTCCACCTCAATTAGAAGCTCCAGAAAAGGCACAGCTTCACTTGTCATGAAAGCTCCAAAAAAGGCACAACTTTCAATATAATGATTTTCATCAGCCACAAACACATCTCTTCAAAATTTAATTTTCTACCCAAAGTATCACAGAATGTCGTAGCACAACACAACATAGCTTCCCCCACACTTAAGATCAACGAGATTATGCAATTTCACTTCAAGAGTTGGCTGGATAGGGAAAATTGGATTGTAATGTGGATAACCTAACAGGCTGTGCATGGCTTCTAAGGGATACAAGGATTAAATGTTCAAGGTAGACCATTATAAAAAAGGATTCTTTGAAATAGGGGCTTTAATACCAAACAAATGCCTCAATCATTTAAACATAAGTACCTCAAACCCTCAAGTTTTGATAAGAATAGATCAAATTCTGGTTAAATCAAGCATGGTTTGGTTCTCTCAAGAAGTGAGGTGAATGTAAAGAATATTAAAATAATGGTTCAGAAGCCTCACAGGAAAGTGATTTCAAATATAAAGACAGTGAGATGTGGAATGGGATTCAAAATTCAATGTACTTTTCATGAAATTACTAAATATTTGAACTTGAAACAAAGTCATTTTTAGCATTAATTTAAGCTCAGTTTCATGGGATAAATTGTTTCACTCATTGATATGCATTTCAAAATTATGATGAGAATCATTTTAGCTCAAAAATTTCAAAAACACAAAGAAAATTGAAAAATAAACACACAAATTTTAAAAAACACACACACAAAATTTGAAAAACACACAATTTTTTGTTTTGTTTTTTTAAACAGGAAAACAATTGAAATTACTAAACTAAAAGGTTCCCTCCCCCATACTTAAAATATTGCATTTTCCTCAATGTGAACCCATGAGATGATATATGCACATGAAATACAGAATTTTTAAATAGGAAAAATAATATAAAAGTGAAAGGGTTAGGAACAACCTAATGTGCTCAAGTGATGATGGGGTCATGCAGTGTGATAAAATCCATTATATTAGTAGGAAGTCCCTCAATGTATCTCTTCAAACATTTCCCATTGACTGTAAAGATCCTTCTTGTGTCCTCTTGTGTGATCTCCACTACACCATAAGGAAAAACATTAGTCACAACATAAGGACCTAACCATCTGGAACACAACTTATTAGGCATCATCTTCAGTCGTGAACTATAGAGAAGGACTTTCTCTCCAACATGAAACTCCCTTTATTAGATCATTTTGTCATGAGATGCTTTTGATCTTTCCTTATAGAGCCTTGAGTTATCATATGATGACAGTCAAATCTCCTCAAGCTCTTGAATTTACAACTTCCTTTGAATTCCAGCTTGGGCCAAATCCATGTTTCATATCTTTATAGCCCAATATGCCTGATGCTCGACTTCCACTGGGAGATTAAATGATTTCCCAAAAACAATCCAAAATGGGGACATACCAATGGGTGTCTTGTATGCTGTCCTATGAGCCCACAACACATCATCCAAGCGCTTGCTCCAATCCTTTGTATTTGGCTGCACAGGTTTCTCCAAAATTTGTTTCAACTCACAATTTGAAACCTCAGCCTGGCCATTTGTTTGGGGGTGGTATGGTGTTGATGTTTTGTGTGTCACCCCATACTTTCGAAGGAGGGAAGCAAAATTCCGATTGTAGAAGTGTGTCCCTTGGTCACTGATGATGGCCTTCAGTACTCCAAACCTGCAAAAAAATTGCGCTTTGACAAAGTCCACAACAACATGAGAATCATCAGTCCTGGTGGCCTTAGCCTCCACCCATTTACTCACATAATCTACAACAACCAAAATGTATAAAAAACCAAAGGAAATAGGAAAAGGAACCATAAAATCGATGCCCCATACATAAAAAATCTCACAGAATAGTATGGGTTGTTGGAGCATCTTGTGTCTCCTAGAAATGTTCCCAGTGTGTTGGCAATGAGATCATGACTTACAAAACACATGGGCATCATGGAATAAGCTAGGCCAATATAATCCAGAGTCTAAAACTTTCCTAGCTGTCCATTGGGGTCCAAAGTGTCCACCATAAGCAAGTGTATGACAGAAATGCAAAACAGACTCAAACTCATGATTAGGAACACACCTCCTAATGACTTGGTCACTACACATGCGCCAGAGGTAAGGATCGTCCCACACATAAAACCTAGACTCACTTTTTAATTTTTGGACTTGATGCTTCTTCAAATTTGCTGGGATTTCAGAGGCAACAATGTAATTAACTAAATCATTATACCAAGGATGCATACCTGAGATGGTATAGAGAGGCTCATCAGGGAAAGTGTCCCGAAGTGGTACGTGGTCCAAGGTGTCACCCTAGTGTGTGAGTAAGCCTACTCATGTGGTCTGCCACCAAGTTTTCTGACCCCTTTTTGTCCTTTATCTCAATATCAAATTCTTGAAGAAGGAGCATCCATCAGATTAGCCTGGGCTTTTCATATGGATTCTTCAAGAGGTACCTCAAAGCTGCATGGTCAGAAAAAACAACTACTTTAGAGCCCAATAAATACGAACAAAATTTATCTAAAGCAAATTTGACAACAAGAAACTCTTTTTACTTGGTTGTGTAGTTTTATTGGGTTGAATCCAGTGTCCTCTATGCATAGGCGATCACATGTGAACGTCCCTCCACCCTCTGAGATAAGACAACTCCAATCGCAAAGTTGGAGGTGTCACACATAAGCTCAAAAGGAAGGTCCCACCGTGGGGACTGTATGATCGGTGGAGTGGTCAGAAACTTCTTTAGCTCATCAAATGATACCCTGCATGAATCATCAAAATTGAAGTCAATATCTCTTTGAATCAATCGAGATAAGGGTAGAGCGATCTTACTAAAATCTCTGATGAAGCGTCGATAAAATCCAGCATGTCCAAGGAATGATCGAACATCACGCACACATGTAGGATATGGGAGGGATGAAATAATGTATACCTTAGATTTATCAACTTCAATTCCATGTTGTGAGACTATATGACCTAAGACAATTCCCTTTTCGACCATGAAATGACATTTTTCAAAATTTAAGACCAGATTCTTCTTAATACAACGATGCAACACATCACCCAAACTAGAGAGACATTCATCAAATGAGGATCCATAAACTGTAAAATCATCCATAAATACCTCCATGCAGGTCTCAATGAAATCTGAGAAAATACTCACCATGCATCTCTGGAAGGTACCTGGGGCATTGCAAAGTCCAAATGGCATCCTTCGGTAAGCAAAGGTACTGAATGGGCAGGTGAATGTCGTCTTCTCCTGGTCCTTTGCTGCAATGGGAACCTGAAAATAGCCAGAGAAACCATCCAAGAAGCAATAATGTGTCCTACCTGCAAGTCTCTCAAGCATCTGGTCAATGAATGGAAGTGGGAAATGGTCTTTATGAGTGGATTGATTTAGTTTCCTATAATCAATACACACTCGCCAACTGTTTTGTACTCTCATAGGAACTAACTCATCATTTTCATTTTTTATAATAGTGAAACCATTTTTCTTTGGTACAACCTGGACAGGGCTAACCCATTTTGAGTCAGAAATAGGGTAAATGATACCCGCCTCAAGTAATTTTTCAACTTCTTTCTTAACAACTTCCAAAAGTGTTAGATTAAGTTTCCTTTGTGGCTGCCTAATCAGTTTAGCCCCATCCTTCAAGAGAATCCTATGCATGCAAATGGATGGGCTAATACCTGATATGTCTGCCAATGTCCAACCAATTTCCCTAATGTTATCTCTCAAAAGATTCAAAAGTTTTTCTTCATGTTCAAAAGAGATATTGTTAGTAATTATAACAGGTAATCTATCACCACTCAGCAGGTATGCATATTTAAGATTTGGGGGAAATGGATTGAGTTCCAATGTAGGGGGGTGATGTATAGATGGAGAAATTGATGCAACAGACATATCTGCACAATGAACATCAGTATCAGAATAAAAATCATCAAAATTAGAAAATAATGCATCAAATCCATCAGCATACTCAACAACCATGTCATAATTAGAGTTCACATGATCAAAATCAGAATATGATTCCATTTCAAAATCAAATCTTAGAGAGTCTTGTTCCTTAGAAATGGGTGTGGAAGTACTCTTAGACATCAAACTAGAACCAATACTCATAATCTCTCTAAGCATAGGACAATCCAATTCCATGGTGTTTTTACTTGGTGGTTCAAAATGGGAGATAACAAATGCAGAATGATCCTCTGAGGGGTACTTCATGGAATCCATAACATTAAATATCACAACTTCATCCCCAAATTCCATGGAAAGTGTACCCTCATTGAAATTTATGATAGTTTTTGCAGTTTTGAGGAAGGGCCTACCTAAAATAATGCGGGCATGAGAACTTACCTGATCATCCTCCATGTTAAGCATGTAGAAATCGATGGAAAGATCATGTCTCTTACCCGGACAAGTACATACTCAAGAACTCCCACTGGATATGTCGTAGCTCTATTCGCCAACTGCACCACTACTCTGGTCGGCTTCAACTCACCAAACTGTAAATAAGAGAATACAGAATGAGGCATAACATTTATTAAATCTCCTAAATTACAAAGAGCATCAGAGAAGTGAAAATCCCCTACGGTACATGGGATGGTGAATGTCCCAGGATCCTTGTACTTTGTTGGCATTGCTAGAGTTGGTGTAATGAGTGCTGATACATTCTTTCCAAGGTTGATCCTCTCATTTCCTTTGATCCCTCTTCGATTGGTGTAGCGTTCTTTTAAGAATTTGGCATACCTTGGGATTTTTTTAATGGGTTCAAGTAGAGGAATGTTGATCTCCACATGCTTGAATGTGTCCAAAACCTCCTTTTTCATTGATTATTCAGACATCTTCTTGGTTTGAAAAACCCTGTTTGGAAAAGGAAGGGGTTTAGGAGGAACATCATCAATCTTTGTCTTACCTTTATCTTTCTCCTTGGATTTCTCATCAGTTGGTATGGAATGCGGCTTCTCTAGAGTTGAGGTGAATCCCGGTGGAATGGTAGGTACAAATGTATCATTTATTTGCTTCCCACTTCTTAATGTGATGGCACTGACATTCCCATTTGTATTTGGAGTGGGTTGGGAAGGTAGATTTCCAGAATTCTTACTCACAAGTTCACAGAGGGCGGTGGAAATCTGGCTCATTTGAGTCTTCAACTCCCTCAACTCCAAACCTTGACTCTTCAGATCATTCTGTTGATTAAGAACAATTTGTTTCAAAAGATCATCAGTTTTATAGTCTACCTTGTGTTGGAGATTCCCTTGTTGCTGACTTGTTGATGTTTGAGCTTCAAATCTCTTTTGGGGTTGTTGGAAACCCTATTGGTAAGGTGGAGGCTGCTGGAAGTTTGGTTAAAAAGGGGGCCTTTGTTGTTGCCCAGAGCTTACCTCATGTCTGATTGATCCTTCCACCCTTGGTTGAATATTGGTGCAAAGGAGTCATACTTCTTTTGGGGATGTGGTTGTTGTTGTTGATATGGTCTCCCAGGGAATACTGTTGCACAATCTTCTGTTTCTTGTAGTTGGGGGCAAAAGTCAGTTGGGTGGCTTGTCTCAGTGCAAATACCACAAGGCCTTGAAGGAGGGGGTTGGGATGTCTTTTGAGCCAAATCAATCTATCTCACCATAGTTGTCAATTCTTCTAACTTGGTATCAATCAAATGACTTTCAAGAGAAGAAGGACTTACTTGATGTACTCCCCTGACATGTGGTGTACCTCTATCACCAAATTGTTGGGAGTTTTGGGCCATCTTGTCGATCAATACACGTGCAGCTACTAGTGTCTTTTCCACCAATTCTTCTCCAGCCGTAGCATCCACCATGCTTCTCTCCATAGGTGTGAGTCCTTCATAGAAGTACTGGATGAGTAATTTCTCACTGATTTGGCGATGTGGGCAGCTTGCACACAACTTCTTAAATCGCCCCCAATACTCATACATTGACTCTCCTTGTGCTTGCTTGATCCCCGGGATCTCCTTACGAATGGAAGTGGTCCTCGATGCTGGAAAAAATCTCTGCAAGAAAATACATTTCAAATCGTTCCAACATGTTACATCTTCAGGTTGTAAATAGTACATCCAATCCTTTACAGCTCCATCAAGTGAAAATGAAATTGCTCTTAATTTGATTTTATCTTTAGATACATTTCTAGGTTTTAGGGTTGAGAAAACCACATTAAATTCTTTCAAAATTTTATTGGGATCCTCACTAGAGAGGCCATGAAACTTTGGAAGTAAGTGAATTAACCTAGATTTTAGTTCAAAGTCTGATTCGAGATTTGGGTATGCAATACAATTTGGTTGATATTTAATATTAGGTGTAGCCAATTCTCGAATGATTCTATTAAGTTCATTTCCATTATTTTCAGCCATTGGTTCTTATTTTATGATTGAATTTGAATTGCTTCCAATTTCAATGTTCTGATATTGGAGTAATTCTTCAACTGGTTGAATGTTGAAACTTCTCATAGACTGAGAATGTCTGATTCATGCCCTAAGGCTGCGTTCAATCTCAGGGTCAAGATCTAAGAGATCTTTGGGATTAGTTCGTGTCATAAATCAATTAAAGATGAAAATAAAATAAAGAAAAGTGGACCATAATAAAAATAAAAGAAGTTTGAGTTGGTTCAATAAAAATAAAAGAAGAGAGTAAGAGGGAAAAAAACTTGAGAAAGGGGAAAGAAGAAAGAAAGAGGAGAAGAAAAGAATTAAATAAAAATAAAATAAATACCTATAATTGGTTGAATAAATTAATTTACTCCCCAATAACGGTTCCAATTTGATAGAGCGCTGTCGTGGGCGCCCTCAAATGATTAGTGTGATTTTGGGGTACTTAGGTGCAGCAGAGTGGCTGACCAAGGTCGTCTCTCAAAAGAGGAAGTGAATTAAAACAACTTTCTAGAGGTATTCCAAAAATAAAATAAAAGAGAATAAAAACACTACTTGAAAGGATGGTGGTTGTTTGAAGTTTATAAAACTTGAAGAAGTTTTCTGGAATAAGATTGCATTTTTTTTTTAATTTTGAAATGAAGTTTGATTAAAAAGACACAACAAGAAGATGTGTTTTTTTAGAAAATATTTTAAAAGACGTAATAGATCTAACTATACCTATTCAATAAATTATTTATCATTATAATTTAAATTAACATCCACTTAATTATGACCCCTTAACTTGTTAACCCCCGAACCCTATGAGAATTAACCTTACCACAAAGATGAAGTTAATTAAACCCTAGGTTATCTTTGGAACATGTAATCGCACCACCCTACTTTGATTGATGTTATAAGGATAGCTTATGGTCAGTGGTAAATTAAGGCACATATCCATTTTGTAAATGAGGATGAATTGTGTTTAGGGATTATATTTGAACTCTACGAATTTATCCCGTATGTTCTTGTATTACCGATTAAGATCGCGCTCTCACAATTTACACAAAATCCCGACCTCGCGTGTTTTTGTGTTAATTGTTCAATTACTTGCTTAGTTTATTACAATTTAAAAACACAATTCATGGATCATATTAAATTAATTACAGTAGATTAATGATTCAAAATAATTAAATGAAGAGGGTAGAAGAGACTTCAGTGAACGCAGGGCACGACCATCTCGCCTGGGCAGGTGCATGACGGGTTTCCTGGAGGAGCTTCGTGACTCGGAAAGGTGGATCATTGGAAAAGGAGACGTCGGTTTCTGGAAGGATAATTAGGGAGGGGAGCAGCTGTTTTTTCTGGGATTCCCTGCTCCAGACATTACCATCAGGGAAGCTTCAAAGCATCCCGAGTTCATTAGTGCGGTTCTCAGTCAAGAACAGAAGAAGCTCTTTGAAAGTATTTGTATTAATGGAGAATAGGATCGATGCTGCTTCATGGGATCAAGCTTAGGATGGTTCACTACTCGAGACTACAGGGAATGGAGGAACATAGAATCTCATTCTGGGAATGAGTTGGAGAACACCTGGTGCAAGGAGATCCCAACCAAGATGAACTTCCTGGTCTGGCGTGTTAAGAACTGTGCCCTCCCGACTGATGATAGTATCCAAAGAAGGGGAATTCATCTGGCATCCCGCTGCTATTGTTGCATTACTCCCAAAAGAGAATCAGACAACTATATTTTCTTTCAGAGCGATTGGGCGGCAGCTATCTTGAGCATTTTCACCCCTTTGGTTTGCGCCAGTTTTGATCACTTCTGTTTCCAGGAGCTCATATCCTCGTGGTTTCTCGAAGGAATGATCGGCCAATCAGAATTCAAGGTGAGAGCTTATATTCTCGCTGCAACCTGTTGGGTCATCTGGGAGGCCAGGAACAAAGAACGACTGGGTACCTAGAGTTCGATTAACCTGATCCAATTAAGAGCTAGATCGCTGATACATGAGTTAGTCTCTCTGGCAAGATTGGACCAATGGTCAGAATTTGCATACAACTTCTTGCACAGGTCCCGCAACCCGCACAACACTGATGGGTGATGGATTAAATGGAACACTCCTTCCAGCGGACTGAAAGTTAATGTTGACGGCTCATGCATGCATGGAATTATGAGAGGTGGTGGGGTGCTTTGTGATTCAGAAGGCTCAGTATTTATGGCTTTCAGTGTTACCTTCGGTTTGGGAAATTCACTGGGGGCGGAGGCCCGCACCCTTCTTACAGGTCTGAGAACTTTCAAGAGCAACAAATTACATGTGTCAGAGGTGGAGTCGGATTCAGAGGTCTTGGTTAACCATGTCCAGGGAAGGTCGAGCGCGCCTTGGGATCTTACTTATATCATCAGGCAGTGTGCCTTGGAGACCAATCAAGGACAATGCATACAACATAGTTGGAGGGAAAGCAATTTTGTTGCGGATGCGGTTGCGAAGATCGGAAGTTCCAGGAACGAGGTGGTCATGTATAGAAGCTTGGGATCTCTTCCGCTCAAGTGTAGGCCCTTTGTGTTGAAGGACACCTTAGGGTTACACTACTTTATGCCCCCCTGAATTCCTCGGCTGGCTTTGTTCCTTGTTGTTCCCTCTTCTTTATTATAATAAAAAAATCATTCGTACCATCACACTCTTCCATGGGTGGTGTAATCATCGTAGAAGCGTTTTGCATGTGCAAAGGTTTATAATGGGTATAACCCAATAACGCTTCTACTCAAGAATTCCAACCCAATTAGGAAGATTAAGAGAAGAAGAAATTTAAACAAAATAGAAGAAAAGACTAGGAATAAAAGAATATCAAAGAAGTTTATTACACAAATGAAAACATTACAAAATGAAGAAGAGAAGGAGGCTTCGATGAGGGGATCCTTGCTTCAAGAGCTACCCCTCTTACAATGGTTGGAGAATTTGGGTGAAACAAATTCTTCTCTGCCTCCAATCTCCTAATTCACGTCCCAAACCCTCCAAATGATAAAAACACTAATTTATAGAGTGGAGGGGAGACTAGGTTTAAAGATATTTAAAGTGTGAATGGGAAATCTCGGCCAAATATTTTAATGAAACTTTCACCACCCATTTGACCTTCAAAACGCGTGAATTGTCCGGCCTTATAGAAGGATTATTTGTGCCAAATCATGTCCCTGAGCATTCCTCAAAATTTGGGCTCAATCCAAGCCCGGATGGAGAAGATATGACCCAAATACATAACTCATGTCCATTCTGCCGAGTCCAGCCCAACTTTGACTTCATGGACCATTTTCAACAACCAAATGCACTCTTTAGCTCTAGTGTCCTGAATAAAAGTTGTAGAAAATGAAGTTATTAACACTGTTACAAAATTTAAAATTAAAATAATAAATCTAAAAATATTTATCTTCGAAATACTACAGTGCACTATAAAGGGTAAAACTGGAATTTTCACCAAATTTTCAAATAAATGATCAAATCCCAAATATTTTATGAATAAACATATTTAACACAATTTGAGGAAATTATATCATTTATAATCAATAAAATATTCAACAAAATAGTGTTTTATCAATGATTATCCCTATCTGAAATGATAGTATGAGAGACCCCATGTAGCCATATGATCTCGTAGACATACAATCTTTCCAACTCATCAACTAAGAAAGTATCCCAAATAGAAAGGAAGTGGTATACTCAAGTTAGTCGATCCATGACTATCCAAACTATTTTTATACCTTTAGGCAACCTTGAAAAGATGACTACAAAGTCCATCATAACATATTCCCATTTCCATTTCAGGACGGGTAACAACTATAACAAGCTAGCAAACCACCATTGCTTTAAATTCACCCACCGATAGGTGTAACACCTAATGATAAAACCTATTATCTGATGTTTCATCTCTGGAAACCAATACTGGCGATGGATATCATGATACATCTTGGAGATTCCTAGATGAACTTCCCACTAAGAAGTATGATACTCTCGCATCAGTTCCTCTCTCAAATCTATAGGAACCTAGATACGTACATGTATACATAGGATGTCATCTCCATTAACAGACCAATTTGGAGGCAGGTACTCATCATAAATACTCCCCTAGATAACCAAGCCTTTAGGATCTAAAAACTTCCTACTCTTCACACTATCAATTAGAGAAGAGGTAACAACTAAGGTTGTAAGATAAGAACACTCATGACTCTCATGAAACTCCAGATGCATTTCAGAAAAGAGGGACATCAATTTCCATTCATCACTTTCTTCCTATATGGTCTATGCCTGAGTTTTCTGTCTTAGTGCATTAGCTACCGCATTTCCCTTTCAAGGTGTATAGGAAAGATCAAAGTCAAAATAATGAAGGTATTCAACCCATCTTCACTGTATGAGATTCAAGTCATGATATGTAAAGATATATCTAAGGATCATGTGGTATGTATACACCACAAATCACTCACCCATCAAATAGTGTCTCCATCAGTGTAAGACATGGGTAATAATTACTAGCTCAAGGTCATGTGTTGGGTAATTACACTCATGAGGTCTCAACTGGAAAGACCCATACATATTGAATCTATCCTCTTGCATTAGTAATGCACCCATCCTAATGCCTAATGCATCACAAAAAAAATTATAGCCTCTTCTAGGATCTGGTAGAATCAGAATTGGTGTCAAAGTAAGCCTTCCTTTCAAATCCTGAAAGGATTTCTTGCACACTTCAGACCACAAGAACTTCACACACTTCTTTGTAAGACCAACAAGAGGTGTAATAAGTCATGATAGGTCTTGTATAAAATTTCTATAATATCCATCCATCCCTAAGGAACTCTGTATATCAAACATGTTCTTGGGCTACTCCCAGGAAACCACAACACTCACCTTCTTTGAGTCAACTGATACTCCTGACTCCAAGATAATATGACCCAAGAAGTGAACTTTTTTTGATCTAGAAGTGGAACTTAACAAGGTTTAGCATAAATCAGGTTCTCTCTTAGTGTATTCAAAATTATCTCAAGATGTTTAGCATGGTCACTACAAGTATGAGAATACACCAAGATGTCATCCACAAAGACCACAAAAAAGGAATCCAGATAGGGGTGGAAAACACTATTTATCAAATCCATGAAATGAAGGGTGCGTTCGTAAGGCCGAATGACATAACAAGATACTCATATAAACTGTCCCAACTACAAAAAGTTGTACATGGTATATTAAAGGCTCAAATCACACCTGGTGATAGCTTAATCTTAGGTCATTCTTTGATAACACCCTAGCTCCTTAGAGTTGTTCAAAGAGATCATCTATCTAAGGAAATGAATACCAGTTATTAATCGTAATCTTGTTCAACCATTGGCAATCCATGCATAAACGAAGGGTCTTATTCACCTTCTTAGAGAAAATCATAGGTGAAGCCCAAGAAGAAGTATTGGGTTGGATAAAACCCTTTGATTCTAAATCCTCCAACTATAGCTTGAGCTATTGTATTTCAGTATATGTCATCCTGTATAGAGGAATGGACGTTTAGGTCTACTCATGGAATGAGATCGATCATAAAATATACCTATATCTCAGGATTTAAGTCAAAAAAATTGTTAGGAAAGACATCCCTGAAACAATCTATCACGGGAGGAAAATCTATCAGATGTATTTCCTGCTCCTCTATGAAAAGACTAGAAATATGGGTGGTAACTCTACCTAGCTCATGATGCTATGGTCTGACTCTACTGACCCAAAAATTACAATCACCCTTGTGGATATAATTAACACCCTCTAATGATGTAAACACTACCCTACGATGATATCAGTCCACATAGGCATGATATGGAACCAACCAGTTCATTCTAATAATGACATCAAAAAATATCATCTTGAGTATGAAGAGGTCCTATAAGAAGGGATAACTGCCTACCTTGAGGGGATAGTCCCTGCATTGGTGTATTCCCTCGGACCGCGCACCCAATGGTGTGTCCAGGGTCATCACCTCACAGAATTATTGAATTTCCAACATGAGACTTTCCACGATTGATAAAGAGATAAAGGAACGAGAGATGCCTGTATCAAATAAAGTAGATACAATAGTAGAGGATACTAGAATAGTACCTCATAAAGTTGATTGTCTTTCACTATGATCCTCGGGAATTGGTTATAAAGTATGCAACTGACCTAATCCACGACCCTATGCAACAACTGGACTACCCTGAGAAGGTCTGATTTACTGACGCTGATAATCAGAAGTCTGGCTACCACAACCGTGACCTACTCCCCAACATGTTCTACTAGTGATACTCTAACTCCTTGCCTAACACAGTGTAACTAATCCTACCCCTGAAGGTGGAGTTGGTACAGATCATTTTCTACTAGAAATAAGTGGAAAGGTCTGACATAATCTCTAAAGATGACCCATATGGCCGCAAAAACGACACTCAAGAGGGTCTCTACTGTAGAGACCCGAAGCTTGACGTACATGGACATTACATTACTTTTTCGGAATAATTAATACATAACAAAAATAGACACACAAGAACTGTAATAGTTTAGTGTCTTTGGAAACTCGGAATATAATCTTCTAATCGTGGTGAAAGATCTTCAACATCTCCCATAAAGATCTTCCCCTTTTTTTTCTTACCTAAAACATTTCTTTATATCCTGGGGAAAAGAAAACATAAAAGGGGTGAGCTCAAATGACCAGTAAGGGTAAACATAGAGAACATAAAACAATCCATAAACATCTGAATGCAAAAACTTGAACATAAAATCTAAACATCAAAATCTTGAGCAAAGACATGAATCTTGGAAGTACATAAGGCATATATCATAAGGGAACATCAATCATGATAAAATAGAATGGGAATAAAACATGTAATTGTGGAAACCATTAAGCACATGTTATGAATTCCATAGTAGCCAATGCATTGCTTCCAAGACCATATTAGTGGACAAAGTCCCTTTCGGAATCGAGTTCACTCCTCGTTTCAGTCCTGTAACACTGAACCAGATTAACTTACCGTTCCAGCCATGTCTATCTCATGAGATATAAATATTTACCCAATTAATTGGAGGGAGATATAGGTCCCACCCATCTCATAATGAAATCATTCTTACTTGTGCCACAAAATAAACATACATCATTCATAATAACCCAATGAATAAAATGGGTTTCATAAATATCATCCCATCATCACATAATCCATATAAAAGAAATGGATATCATTTCATAATAATAAAAGTGAAACCATATAAATCATAGAAACATTATACTTGAAACATACACATATGAAATAATGTCATCTTAGATGGAAAATGGTTTTGATAAAGCACTTGAAATGAATTCTTGAGAAAAATATCCTTTCATCTTGAAAATAATTTTCTTTTCACAAAATTCCATTCAATTTTAAAAGAAAAGGATTTTGTTGAAAATAGTAATGAAATATTTTGGAGGAAGCTTCATGAAAATAAGGCTTTATAAAACCGTAAAAATCCTTTCATTCCGTATAAGTTAAAAAAAACATTCTCCTCGTACTTTTGTCGAAAAAGTAAAAAAGTACCTCGTATGAAAAAAAAAAGATTCCTTACATACCTTGTAGTAAAAGTAAAAAATGGGTAAAAAGGAATTAAAAAATACATGAAAACATTTTTATAATACTTGGACATGGATGATAAATATAACCCCAATAAATACTTACGTATAAGCAATCTCGGATAAAAAAATGAGATTGAAAATTTATCCCTTACCTTAGGTCCGATATGCTTCGTACGTATCCAAAACTCCTGTATAATGATTTAAATAATGTCATTGACTTATTAAAGAATCATATTCATTGTTGTTATATCATATATGTTTCAATTATGACTTTATATTACCCGTACTTTTGTAAATTCCATGTTAAAGCAGCGTTTTGGGTAAAATCATTTCATTTATCGTATGTGTTTCGACTTGTCGTTCTTGATATTATTACTTATATCCTGATTTACATAATTACAGAATGTAAAACATGATTTATATATAATATATATTCATCATATACATATATATATTATATATTGATAAAAGGAATGAAATACACCGTTCATGGAGACGGTAGGCCGTACGTACGCATGAACGTTGTTTTCATTTCCTTATTGAATTGAATGAAACTAAATAGATGAAATACATATATATATATATACATAAATCCATTAGAATTATTATTTCATATATTTCATTATTATTCATTATATAAACTTTATTATCATTCATGTATGGTTAACATGGAGAATGAATCTCATCACGTCGTGGAGACGGTAGTCCGTACGTACGCACGAGCGATGATATCATTCCCATAATTATTGAATAGAATTGTAGTGGATGGTATAATATATCAGAATCAGTATGATGTTATAATAACCATATATAGTTATTCTTTACACCATTATACCCATCCATGTAAGGTGTTGGTGGAAAAACAGATTTCGCCACGGCGTGGAGACGGTATTCCGTACATACGCACGCGTGGTGATTTCATTTTCCGTAGGATGGATAGATGGTGAAATAGGGTTTTTTCATACTTATAATAACATATCAGTATATGAGTTATACTGATGTTATTACTTCATAATGAAACAACTAAAGAAGAATAAGTGGAAGAAGAAATAAAGTTGAAAGAATCGGTAACGGACATTACCTCTTCTTTGAAGCGCCTCTTTGAGACCTCATCTTAGGGCACTAAAATTGGTCTTTGAAGAAGACCAGAACCTTTAGGATGTTTATATGGATGTGTAGAATAGAATTTTTCAGGGTTTGGCCGATCTTGAAGGCTCAAAGTGGTGTGAGGAAGAGAGGGAGGAGGTGCCCTTTTATAAGGGAGGAGAGGGGCACCTTTGGAAAAACTAAAAATATTATTTTTTTATAAAGTCATATTCGATCTTTAATAGCTCCAAATTGATTTATTTCGAAGATAAGGTGGGTATGGGTCGAAATATTCTCATAAAATAGAATTTAGACAAGTTTAGGTTTCTATTTTAACCTTATCATTTAGATTTAACTTTAAGTTAAATAATTTTACTTTTACCGTGTCTTCTTGTTTTCTTACACTATAAGGTTAATAAACTTACTATAACAAGCCAAACGAACCCCAAGTGGTTCATTATTAAAATATATATCCTTATCTAAGTCATTTGGCTGAACCTTAGATTTTTAAAAATAAAATAACAATTAATAATATAATATTTGTTTTAAAAACTATTTTATGTCAATTTTGACACTATTTGGTACTTGATTTTTGTGAAAATCATAACAGAATGATTAGTTCTAAAAAAGTTACTTAAATCAATAATAACATGTCATATTAACCAATAAAATTATTTAAATTCATAAAAAGTCTAAAATTACATTTATTTGGGTATTTATAACATCAATTATATCAATATTTCATTAATAAGATTATTACTGCATCATCTTTGTGTCATAAATAAATTAAATTATTTAATATCTAAAAATTAAAAATAAAATATAATTATGTAGGAAATATTTTTATATTTATAATTAATATTTATAGTCTAATTTATCTTATGTATAACTCTATATTAAAAATTATTTAGTTATTAAACTTTGATTTTAACTATTTTAACCCTTCTTTAAATAAATTAATAATAAATGTCCTAATATAATCCAAGTGGGCCTAAATGGTAATATTTTATTCCTAAGGTTGTTTTTGGTCGAATTAAACTTGTCCAATAGAATTAGGACATGTGTTAGGGTAATAATAATATCATTTTTACCCTTAATTACCCTATTTACTTTTAACTGTGGTAAAAAAAGTAAAAAGTTACTATTCACCAAAAATTATTTTCATCTCATTGAACCACATTTTAGTCCTTGATATTAACCGTGTCTCTCGAATTTTCAAAATTCAATTCACAGAAGTGGTAAAATTTCATTTAAATGAAAAAGTCAGTTTTTTAACTACCACTAAGTGGTTTCACTATTCATCAAAAATTGAAGTTTTTTAGAAAAATACCAAAAATTCAGCCTAAGCATTATTTGATATTCCGAATTCAAAATTGATGTCTATTTTTCCAAATTCAAAACATATAAGTGACATTAATTAATTTTAAAATTAATTCCCTTTATCAAAACAAATAGCGTGTTTTTTTAAGAAACAATAACTATCAAAAAATTGATACTTATTTATATCCAATTTCAAGGTGAAATTAATTCCAATGACCAAAATTGGGTTAAATGGTAAAAAATATATTCTAATTACACTTTAAACCCAATTAAAAATATAATCTAACCATATAAATTATTGCGATGAAAAAAGTTGTTTTTAATTAAAATATAGCGTGTTTTTACTATTCATTAAAATATGAAAGTTATCAGAATAATATGAAACATTTATCCAAAGTAAATTTTTATATCCTGATTCCAAAGAAGAATTTTATTTTGTCAAATTTAACTTATAGACATGTCAAAAACAAGATTTAAAGTGGGCGCGCCATCAAAAGGCGGTAAAACTACATTTTTTGAAAAATACTTATTTTACTCGAAAAATTGTTTTTGTTCTCATACCATGTTCTAGAAAATGTGTAAGATGAATAATAATGTTATAAAATTCAAAATGTAGTTGATACTATTCATAACGGGTAGTTCATATAACATATCATTGCTTAGCGAAACTTAGTATTGCGTACAACACACGCTATCGTGGAAGGTCGTGATTGCGTGTAATGCAAGCCAAGTCAGGGATGCGTGTTGTGCAAACTCCTTTTGGTGTAGCGTACAACACAAGACATTAATGAAATTAAAAAGAATATTTTTCATAAAATATTGGGGTGTTACATCTATCATACTAAGGATTCATATACCCCTGTCGTCCACACTGATGACATATAATGGAGTTGCCAGTGCAAATACTCTAGCTGCCACAACTCTGACAAGAAACCTCAAGGATACACTTCCTACTACTGGAAGAACTACTACCCTGTCTCGACACTGAACCTCTATGCCTAGTACTATCGACTTCTCTCAGGTTGTGCCCAGTGATAAGAACCCAATTAACAATATCATAAAATGTAGGTAGGTGAAATACATTCACCTATTAGCGGATGACATATATACTTAATACCGTCCTTGAAACGTCTCGTTCGTGATAACTCATCACCAGCTATAAGTAGTACAAAGCATTGAAACTCATTAAAATGCACTAAATAGTCCATGAAGGACATAAAAAACTGCTTCAGGTGCATGAATTCCATGGATCAGTCAGCTCTCAACATCTGAGGAAAAAAGTAATCATGGAAGGCAATCTGGAAGCCTGCCCAGACCATGCCTTAATGATGACCAACCTAAGTAATCACATCCTACCAACATTTGGAAGAACCACGAAGCATATAGATGGAAAGATTGACCCTCCACTATGTAGGTGTCTCTAGATGCTTGGAGATATAAAGAGTATCCTCTAGCCAAGACTCAGTAGCCTATGGACTGTCATCCCCCAAAAAGATGGGAGGATTCTACTACTGGAACTCACGAGTCAGATCAACCATAGTAGGTGCAGGTCGTGGAGAATCCTATATGGACTGATTTAGATTTAGAAAACCCTCTTGAAACTAAGCATCAGTACCCATTTTGGGTATAGTAGGTGGTGCCTCGGGTGGCACTCCTAGCGGTATGACTGGTAGCTCAGGGCCCACCATATCTAGAGCATGGTCATCGCCACACTCCTGGATTATTACTTGAGGATGTCGTGGTGTCATGGCTCTACAAATTCTAAGAACACACCTCAGAGTAAGATTTTAGAGCAGATAGAAGCACTAGAAGAAGTAGATTATATAAGAATAAGGGCTCAATCCCCAAGGTACTACCCCAACTACCCACTTAGAAGGCTAGGGTATTGGTAAGTGTTCAAATTTGATTTACATAGGTTTCAGTAGGTGACAGGTCAATTTCACTTTGCCACTTCATTTACCGACTACCATTTCATTTTATAAGTCAATTTTTACATTTAAAGTTGTATTTTCTTACATACATATATAAAGGTTCGATTAAATGGATTTCCATTCCCAACTAATAAAGGCCCACACACTTTATAACCGAAATCAACACTCTTTTAATTCCATTTAACCCCCTCTACATTCGGTCATGGAATGTAATAGGTAAAAAGTATGATGGCTCGACTTGGTAAATTACCCCTTCCAAATCACAAGGGCCCATACACCTCATAAATTGAAACTGGCAGTCACTCAATCATAGCCAAAGCCCAGCTCATATAACCAGAGGTGCATAGATGACATGGGTAGCAACTAGCCTTTTAAGATTCCACTATCAACCTATACAAGAAAACACTATTTATATTGATACTAACAATTTAAACAACCAACACTACGGGAAAAAGGACTTTTTGCGACGAACTTTTTGCGACGAGGATAAATCTCGTCGTAAAAAGTTCGTCTAAGAGGTTATTTGCGATGGGGGTAACCACCCGTCGCAAATAACCAATTATTTGCGATGAGATTTCGTCTCCCGTTGCAAAAAGTTTGGCACAAACCAATTATTTGCGACTGGATTTTGTCTCCCGTCGCAAAAGGTTTGGTGCGAATAACGCGCCAAACCGCGCGAAGCCACGTGAGGGTTATTTGCGACGGTGAGATCCCACCGTCGCAAATAGTGAAGTATTTGCGACGAGCCCCGTCAGAAATACCCGGCGACGGTTAATAACTTTTTGCGACGGGAATACTTCCCGTCGCAAAAGGTGTGTCGGCATGGACTATTTGCGACGGGTCCCGTTGCAAATAACTTTTTTACCGCCAATAGTAACTAATGCGGGGGTAGGTATTTGCGACGGGATACCCGTTGCAAATAGTCTCGTCCCAACTAATCTAACCTATATATACCCCCATCCGTTTTCCTCTCATTACTCTCAATTCTTAGATCTTGTTTTCCTCTGAACTTTGATTTTAGAGAGAAAATTTTTTGAAGTTAGTTTTTTTGTTCACGAGGAAGTTGTGAAGCCATCTGCATCAATAGAAAATCAAGCTTAAAGGTATTTATGTTTTATTTAATTTATTATTTATTTCATTTTTAAGTTAATTTTTATTATTGTTGATGTTGTAATTAAATTAAATTTAAATTGTTTTGTCATGACTATTTATTTGTACTAATAAATTGAAATTTTTAGTACTAATTTTTAATAATTAGTAGTAATTAATAATTATTAACGATAATTAGTAATGTAAATAATTAATTTGTAGTAATTAATAATAATTGGTAATAAATGATAATAAAAACTAGTAATTCGTAATAAATATTAATAATTATTAATAAATAGTAGTAAATAGTAATAATGAGCAGTAAATAGTAATAATGGGTAATAAATAGTAATAAATTGTCATAAATAGTAATAAATAGTAATAATTAGTAATAAATTGTAATAATTAGTAGTAAATAGTAATAAATTGTATTAATTAGTAATAAATTGTATTAATTAGTAATAAATTGTAATAATTACTAATAAATTGTAATATTTAGTAATAAATTATAATAATTAATAATAAATAGTAATAATTACTAATAAATTGGAATAAATTGGAATAAATTGTAATAATTAGTAATAAATTGAAATAATTAGTAATAAATTGTAATAATTAGTAATAAACTGTTATAATTAGTAATAAACTGTTATAATTAGTAATAAACTGTAATAATTACTAATAAACTGTAATAATTAGTAACAATGAGTAATATTTATTAATAAATACTAATAATTAGTAATAATTTGTAATAATTAGCAATAAATACAGATAATTTGTAATAAATTGTAATAATTACTAATAAATTGTAATAATTTGTAATATTTAGTAATAAAATTGTAACAATTACTAATAAATTGTAATAATTACTAATAATTAGTAATAAATTGTAATACTTAGTAATAAATTGAAATAATTAGTAATAAATTATAATAATTAGTAATAAACTGTTATAATTAGTAATAAACAGTTATAATTTGTAATAAACTGTTATAATTAGTAATAAACAGTTATAATTAGTAATAAACTGTTATAATTAGTAATAAACTGTAATAATTACTAATAAATTGTAATAAATTGTAATAATTAGTAATATTTATTAATAAATACTAATAATTAGTATTAATTTGCAATAATTAGTAATAAATACAGATAATTAGTAATAAATACAGATAATTAGTAATAAATACAGATAATTAGTAATAATTAGCAATAATTAGTAATAATTAGTAATGATTAGTAATAATTAGTAATAAATTGTAATAATTAGTAATAAATTGTAATAATTAGTAATAAACTGTAATAATTAGTAATAAACTGTAATAATTAGTAATAAACTGTAATAATTAGCAATAAATTGTAATAATTAGTAATAAATTGTAATAATAAGTAATAAATTGTAATAATTGGTAATAATTAGTAATAATTATTTATAATTAGGGATAATTAGTAATAAATTGTAATAATTAGTAATAAATTGTAATAATTAGTAATAAATTAGTAATAAATAGTAATATTTATTAATAAATACTAATAATTAGTAATAATTTGTAATAATTAGTAATAAATACAGATAATTAGTAATAATTAGTAATAATTAGTAATAATTAGTAATAATTAGTAATAAATTGTAATAATTAGTAATAAATTGTAATAATTAGTAATAAATTGTAATAATTAGCAATAAATTGTAATAATCAGTAATAAATTGTAATAATTAGTAATAATTAGTAATAAATTGTAATGATTAGTAATAAATTGTAATTATTATTAATAAATTGTAATAATTAGTAATAAATTGTAATAATTTGTAATAATTAGTAATAATTAGTAATAGTTAGTAATAATTAGTAATAGTTAGTAATAATTAGTAATAGTTAGTAATAATTAGTAATAAATTGTAATAATTAGGAATAAATTGTAATAATTAGTAATAAATTGTAATAATTAGTAATAAATTGTAATAATTAGTAATAAATTGTAATAATTAGTAATGAATTGTAATAATTAGTAATAATTAGCAATAATTAGGAATATTTAGCAATAATTAGGAATAATTAGCAATAATTAGGAATAATTAGCAATAATTAGGAATAATTAGCAATAATTAGGAATAATTAGCAATAATTAGCAATAATTAGGAATAATTAGAAATAATTAGCAATAATTAGAAATAAATAGAAATAATTAGAAATAAATAGCAATAATTAGTAATAAATAGAAGTAATTAGTAATAAATAGTAATAATTAGTAATAAATAGCAATAATTAGCAATAAATAGCAATAAATATGAATAAATAGTAATAAATATGAATAATTAGTAATAATTAGTAATAATTAGGAATAATTAGTAATAATTAGTAATAATTAGTAACAATTAGTAATAATTAGTAATAATTAGTAATAATTAGTAATAATTAGTAATAATTAGTAACAATTAGTAACAATTAGTTATAATTAATAATAATTAGTAATAATTAGGAATAAATAGGAATAAATAGTAATACGTAGGAATAAATAGTAATACATAGGAATAAATAGTAATAGTTAGCAATAAATATGAATAGTTAGGAATAAATAGTAATAGTTAGGAATAAATAGGAATTATTAGTAATAAATATGAATAATTAGTAATAAATAAAAATAATTAGTAATAAATATGAATAATTAGTAATAAATAAGAATAATTAGTTAGGAACAGTTGAAAGAAATTTTAATAAATTTTAATTAATTTTAATAAATTTTAAGAACTTGGAACAATTTCCAGTCGATTGACGACACTCCTTTTGCTCGATGAATTTTATCCTTTCAACTCTCACTTACTCAAAACATTATGAAAAATGTGCTGTTACATAGGCATATTCAATATCGTATGCATGAGATTGGATATGCATTCGTAGGATCATATTTTTTATAATGTTTTCAGGTGGTGACAGTTGGAAGAAGACGATTCATCGACGAAAAGGGGGCTCTTTTGTCTGACAGCTCATTTACTTGCATCTTTCTCACACTGAAATCACAATAAAGAATCTGGTCGGAGGTACGCATATTCATTCTCTTGCATATGAGAATGAATATGCATACCTCCGACCATATTTTTCATTGTGATTTCAGTGTGAGAAAGATGCAAGTGAATGAGCCATCAGAAAAAAGAGTAACCGTCAATCCACTGGAAATTATTTCTCCCTTAATTAATGGTAATTATTAAGATGTAGTAGTAATTATTTATCTTCTTTTTTCAGATAGTGTTTTTATAATTTCAAATTATTCAAAAACAGTGATGATTTTATATTTTGTAGAAAAATATGGAACAAGGAAGTCGACATCAGTCATTATTAGATGACCAAGCTTGGATAAATCAGTGCAGAAATCCAAATGGTTCTGATTTAAGTCCTGTATATATTGAGGGTGTTGAAGCTTTCCTAGCATTTTCATCATCAAAACCATAATATGTTTTAGAAGGCACAATTAAGTGTCCTTGTAAAAAATGTGTTCTGAGAACGTTTAACACATTTGACAAGGTTGAGGGACATCTCTTGCAGTTTGGTTTTCAACCAGATTATGTTTTTTTGGTATCAACATGGTGAACAGAGTTCCAGAGAAGATACTAATAACTTGGTTCTAAATCCATCATAGTTCCAAAATTTAGTACATGATGTTGCAGGTTCATCTGTTCAACAAACTGAAACTCACGATGATATTGATTTAAATCCTGAGTTGGCACCATCCATATTTTATGAGTTGTTGAGGTCTACTGAGGATGCATTATATCCTGGTTGCAAGATAAGAAAATTATAATCGGTTGAAAAATTTATGGCTATTAAATCAGATAATGTAATGTCAAACAACTGTTTTGATCAGATATTTTCTTTGGTTAAAACACTATTACCTGAAGGAAATGTGTTTCCTGCAAATTACTATGAGAGCAAGAGGTTGGTTCGTAATCTAGGCCTTAGTTATCAGAAGATTCATGCATGTGAAAATGATTGCATCTTATATTCTGGTGAAAATGAGTCGTTGGATAGTTGTCCCACATGTGGACAATCGAGGTATAAAGAAGCTCAACTAGGGAAGTCTGGATCGATTCCTGTAAAACAGTTGAGATATTTCCCCCTTACACCCATGCTGCAATGTTTATTTATGTCTCATAACACAACGTCAATGATGTCATGGCACAAAACCAATATTTCAACCGGTAAAAGCTTGAATCATCCGTCTGATGGTGATTCATGGAAACATTTTGATCGTCTACATCCGTCTTTTTCTTTAGAAGCCTAAATCGCGTGATTGGGTCTTTCTACTGATGATTTTTGTCCGTTTGGTTCTTATGGTAGTCAGTATTCATGTTAGCCTATCTTTATAACTCCGTAAAATCTACCTCCAGGGATGTTGATGAAAGATCCCTATATCTTTTTGACCTTATTAATCCTAGGGAATTTGAAAAAGAATATTGATGTTTATTTGAAACCATTGATTGATGAGTTAAATGAATTATAGAGTAATGGTGTTAGTACATATGATGTTTCTGTGAAACAAAATTTTACATTAAAATCTGCATTGATGTGGACGATTAGTGAATTTCCGGCATATGGCATGTTATATGGCTGAAGTACACATGGTCCAAAATCACGTCCTTACTGTATGAAAGACAACAAAGCTTTTATGCTCATCAATGAAAAAAAACCTTGCTATTTTAACTGCCATTGCAGATTTATTACAACCGATCATCCTTTTCGAAGGAACAAATCTCATTTTAGAAAGGCATAATTGAAAGGGATGAACCTCTAAAAACGATCTCAGGTACAGAGTTAAAATCAGTTGTATTTTCATTACCTCCCATCACATTTGGGATAACAGTAAACCAACAAAAAATTCATGGCTTTGAGAAACAACATAATTGGATAAAACGAATCATTTTTTGGGATCTCCCATATTGGTCTGATTTGTTGGTTCGCCACATGTTGGATGTCATGCATATTGAGAAGAACTGTTTTGATAATTTATTTCATACAGTTTTGGATACACCAGGTAAGACCAAAGATACTGTAAAAGCACGATTAGATCTTTCTCAAATCTGTAGGCGACCAGAACTTAAACTATTTGAAAATGTCATATCACAGAGGTTAATGAAGCTAAAATCAGCTTATACACTGTCCAAAGAGAGTTACTAATTATTTTTTCAGTGGATTATAGATTTGAGACTTCTAGATGGCTATGCTTCCAATTTGGGCAGATGTGTTAAGAATGGTCATATTACCAGATTAAAAAGTTATGATTGTCATGTTATAATGAAAAGAATTCTACCGATTGGATTCAGAGGTTTGTTGAATTCTATGATTTGGGATTCGATAACAGACATGTCATATTTTTTTCGAGACATTTGTGCAGTGACAATAGACTACGATGCACTAAGAAAACTAGAAGAAGATGTTGCTGTAATTATATGTAAACTGGAAAAAATCTTTCCGCTTGCTTTCTTTGACTCAGTGGAACATCTGATATTACATTTGCCACGTGAAGCTAAATGTGGAGGTCCAGTATAGTTTCGATGGATGTACTCATTCGATAGATGCATGCAGAAATTGAAGACAAAATTACATAACAAAGCATCAGTTGAAGGATCAATTGCTGAAGCTTATTTGCAAGAGAAAATTGCTTGTTTCTTCTCTCACTATTTTGAATCTAAATATCCCTAAAAAAAACTGCATGGGACGGAATGAGGGAAATGTTAATGATGAAATGGAAAATAAATTATTAGTTTTTAATCAGCCAAATCTTGGCTTTGGTGGAGTTCAAGAACGATGGATTTCAGATGATGAACATCACAGAGCTCATACATATGTTCTATTCAACTGTGAAGAAATGACAACATTTGTACTGTGAGTGCTTCTGTCACTTATTATGACACTGCTACGATGTCAGCGTCCAACTCGAGAGGAGCTCGTGGAGAGGCATCAACTTCTGCCTCACAGTATCACGAGCAGTTCTGAGCTCAGAATGATCTTATAGAGAGTTTTTAGAAGCAGTAAGAAGAGATGCGTCAACAGAAGCAACAGTAGAAGTAGCAGCACGAGAAGGAGATGCGTCGATGGTAGCAGCAGCATCACGAGCAGATGGAGTACATGCGCCATCTGACTCATAGTTTAGGGATGGAGTTTCCTCCACCATCTCCTTCAGCTCCTCTACCTCCTCTAGAAGATGACCCCAATGATTTTTTTTATGTTAAAAACATTTGAATTTAACATTTTTTGTAATATGAATTATTTACAGTTTCTGTCTTTTATAGCGGTGCAAATATTACATAATTTAATTTTTAATATTTTATGATTTTTTTTGTGAATATTGAGAATTTTAATAATTTTTAATTTTTATTATTTTAATAATATTAATATTATTGTTTCATCAATCATAATTTTATTAAATATATTTTTTCAGTATTATATTTTTTAATGTTTGTTTATTTTACTAATAATAATAATAATATTATTATTATTATTATTTAATGATTTTTTTATATTTGTGAATATTGAGAATTTTAATAATTTTTAATTTTTTATTATTTTAATAATATTAATATTATTGTTTCATTAATCATAATTTTATTAAATATATTTTTTCTGTATTATATTTTTTAATGTTTGTTTATTTTACTAATAATAATAATAATAATAACAATAATATTTAATGATTTTTTTATATTTTTTTGTGAATATTGAGAATTTTAATATTTTAATAATATTAAAAATAATTTTTCAATAATCAAAATTTTTATTAAATTTATTTTTTTAAAAATTTATTTATTATTTGCGACGGTTTCCCATCGCAAATAGCCCTAATAATTTTTTTTTAAAGTATTTGCGACGGGATTAGGGGCCCGTCGCAAAAAAGTATTTACGACAGGCCCATCACAAATAGTCTAAATAAATGCTTTCAAAAAAGTATTTGTGACGAGATTATGGGATCGTCGCAAAAAAGTATTTGCGACAGGCCCGTCGTAAAAAATTTTATATATATAAAGTATATAATCAAAGACTTATTTGTGACGGCGAAGCTGCCTGTCGCAAAAAAGTATTATTTGTGATGGGCCAGTTGCAAATAATATTTTTTACGACGCCGTTTTCTGCAACGGGCTATTTGCGACGGGACCCCGTCGCTTAACCTTATTTACGACGGGATCCCGTCGCAAATACTTAGAATTCTAGTAGTGCAATTACCTTACCCTATAAAAGATGTTAGTAGCACAAGCATATATATAACAACTATGGATCACTCAACAACCGCATGCAACATAGATAATGAAAGTAATGAAATACACCCATATGGAATGAAATATGCATGGAATGTGAATTCTAGGTGCCTATAATGATGCATTTAATAGTGTTCCTTACCATACCAGGCCAAGGTAAAATTTCCACAAGGCATAACAAATACCACAATCCATGTGCATCACCCAATAGTGAAAGTATATCAAATGTAATAAGAAAAAATAAAGAACAAAATTTTCTCATTTCCAGGAAACTTGATATTTACCCTGAACATGGGCTAGCTACTCCTAGCCACAACTTATAATCAAGTTCCAACATATCCTAATCTCTTGTATAAGTTTCCCAAACAATAAGACAAAAGAAAAGAAAAACTTTCTAATACCACTTTGTGATGTCCCAACATAGGTTCCACTCAAAGGTGCCCCGATTCGGTGGGCCACATGGCCTCAAGCACATCTCCCCATACACCAGAGACTGCCAACTAGCAGCGACGACCTAGGATGTGTCTTTGGGGAGACTATTCCCTATGGTCAGAGTGTACCACAATGAGGATATAAGAGTAAATAACATAAGCAATATAATAAATAAACAATACTAGAAATAAAATATAAACATACACATCCATCAATAATAATCAAATAAAAAGCTGAACAATATCATATACAAAAGATGATGATGTAATGTCATGTCTCTACAAAATTGGAAAATAGGTATACATGGAAGCATACAATACATGATATATAAAAGAACAAAAATACCAAAAACTATCCAAGTATCATGAGCATTGGACTAGTCATATACTACCAAGATCCATCCTAAGTAAGCAAACAAATCAGGTGTCCAAGGCAGGATGCTTCCCATTATCCATACATGCAGTTTTATAATATGCCTAGGTACCAAAAACGACCTGGATAAGGTGTGAGATAAATATCACTAGGCCACTACCAATAATATCTATAAAATACAGTCTATGAATATAAATAGAGAAGTGTAAAGGTATATATATAAATGTAAAGAAATGATAAAGTAATAACTCATAACGGATTTAGAATTAGTTGGAAATGTCTATGAACATGAGACCATTTAGGCAATTCATTCAAGTTCAGTTTATATAGATAAGCCACATGAAAGTGTAAACAACACTAAAATAGACCATAATAATAATGAAAGAGGATCTAAGGTGTAACTAAGGGATCCTTGAACTCAGGGGTCAGGCAACTCATAGTAATAACTCATGCAGTCTAGAAATAAAGGGTCTGAGTGTAATCCAAGCGGATTTCCCAAGGCATTCCACTATAATAGGGTCTAATTGAGTCCATGGATCTCATCCATATTAATCTTAGGTTAAGCATGACTGGGCCCAATGGGGCGAATCCATGGAACCACATGTCTGAAGACATCAATATAGTTCTAAAGAGTGTATTCGAGGCATCCTAATATCTAGAAAGATAGTGAAAGAACCCTATAACATCATACCAGGCACCTGCAAGTAGAAAAAGACCATTTTCTAAGGTAGATATCTCCCTTGGAAACTGACTCCTTAAATCAAAATAACGTCCTCTAAGAGCTCAAAGCATTCCCTTAGAAATCCAAGGCTGACTCAAGTATGAACACTCCTATAAAGATAAAAAGGTCCATATGCAATAGGCACCTTATACATATATAATTATTTAATTAAGGCCATGTGGTACTCATACCTTTTAATAATTCAATTGGTTCATTCTGTTACCTTTCATCAATGTGATAAGGTAAATCAAATACATGAAACCATTTTTCATTTTAACTATATATTCATTTATTAGGTTCATTTCTTTACCTTCCATAACCATAACATGGCATGCTAAGGATATGTAACCACTATCGAATTTAGTTACATAGTCGTTTATTAGGTTTATACCATTTCCTTTCATCTAGAATGACAAGGTGATTTAAGATCATACAACCAATTACAATTCAATTCATAATTTAACTAGGCTAAGTGATATTTGTAAATATACTTTCCATTAAACAAATAAATGATTCATTATTTAATTAAAACACTTACCTTATCAAGTTCAAGTCGTAGCACACCCGAACGGTGGTGCAGATAGTCATAATAAAGTCACTAAAGACATAATTAAGAACCCTACTTGGGGTGGTTGGCATTGAGGTCATAACCTTCGACAGTATTAAGAACATGTATAGGAAGGGATATAGAATATGAGAACAATGATTATAATAAAGGAATATGAATTTAAGAAGCAATGACCGGTGAAATCGGTGTGCACACACAGACGATAATTTATAGACGATGAGACTTTTAGGGAAAAGTCATAGACCACATACCTCGAGCCAATAGAACTCTCCTCATCTAGTATCAACACTTATTTTGGTCTGGATAGTAAAAAGATGGAATAATAGATCAACTCACTTAAAACATGGCATATGAGAATATATTAAAATAGCATTTTCAAGAGGAATACAAATAGTGAATTGAGCCTAAGGACTGAAGCACTTACCAAGATGAATCCAATGCGATGATCATATCTCAAATCGAAGTTTGGATGGAGAAGCAATCGATAAACCTAGTATGAAAGACATTGAAGAGATCTCAAAGGAGGGGAAGGAAGGTTATTGTACACTAGAAAGAAGAAAAGAAGAGGCGGGTTAAATTAAAATGTTTTTATGGAAAAAATAGTAAATTTGTCCACAAATTACTGGGTCGCACGATTTGGATGCATGATTTTCCAAACCATGCACTAATTGTGTGCACCTCACTACCTAAAGAGGGCACCCACACGATTTGGCCACATAGTTTGAGAATCCATGCACCGACCGTGCTATTTGACTCTGCTAAAAAGTGCAAACAACCTGCACAGTCATGCAACCCTGGGCACACCTTGCACCCTTTTTTCCCTCTAAAGTACCCCTAATGGGTAGAAGAAACTATGTGGGTTAGGTTGAATGGTTTCTAATAACTGTGAAGCATAGTGGTTTCTTCCACTGGTCGGGGTTATGAGCTCCGAACAATCCCCAAACACCCCCAAAACTTCCATGACCTCATTAGGCATCCATAATAGGTAAAAAAAAGAATTTGACCAAAATTTAAAGGATCAGTACCTTATATAAAAACCAGGTTCTTATATGAAAAAACGTATATTAATAAAAAAATCATGATAATTAAAATTATAATGGATGATATTACAAAATTCTCTCCCATAATTGAGATATTGTCACCTTTTCAACACTTCTCAAATGAGAAATCAAAATAATAACTTTTCCTCAAGCTTAAATTGCAATAAAAATCTTAAATTGTTTGAATTTGGACCTCTAGAAATATCATTATCATCAAACTCAATCGATATCTTCTTTTCCTAGCTACAGGCAACTGATAATTTTGGTAAACACGTACTGCCATGTTTAACAACCCTTAAAGTATTCTTTGGACCTGTGGAAGTAGATGGATCCTATGCATAATGATGGGGAGGCTCCTTAGAAAAAGTATGTGTATGGTCCTCACCAGAAGTATGTGTACAGTACTCCCCAAAAGCTTACAGTGAATTAGATTTTTGACATGCCACTGTCCTACAAATCAAAGTAATAAACAATTAGTGCACAAATATACAAATCCAACTATTACATATAAAATTAATTAAAAAATAAAAAGATATCCAACAAAAAAAATACTAAACTAAACAAATTTTTATTTATATTTATTAAAGTATCTAACTAAAATGATAACAACATTAATGAGAGATAAAATGACATAAATGGATGAGAAAAATCCAATAGTTACATAAAAACTTAAATAAATGATACAAACAAAACAAAACAATACTAAACAAACCACTTTTTATCATATTATTTAGAACATATCCAATGTAATACACCATTTTGGAGTAGAGTTACTCCAAAAAATGGTGCATGCATAGTAAAAATTCTCCAACATATTACACTATTTTTACACCAAAATGAATATTATTTGAATATACTCTTATATATATATATATATTTATTTATTTATTTAACATATTAAATTAAAATTAATTTTTTTCCATAAAATCAAAAATAAAAAAGTTAAGTAAGGGTAAACATAAGTTAATTAAGGGTAAACTAAACACAACTAAAATAATTTAAACAAAAAATTCAACTTATTAGTTATAAAATTATTTTAATAAAAAAATAAAAATAATATATCTAAAATTTAATGAAATTTTAAAAAGTAAACAAGAAATAAATATGTGTTACCTGTAATATTAGAAAATTAACAAAGGATTATTTTCCCAAATTCCTTCATAATGATCACTTCATATGGATGTGCTCATCAATATTCTCTATTAACCTTTCCGTGGAAGTAGGGATCTCACATAAATCAACATCTTAATCAAGTTTTTCATCACCAACATATTGTTTTTTCCTTGTAAAATGATAGAAAAATGCATATTGGATGAATCAAGAACATAGAAAATTTGTTTTTCATGAGTTTCCATGATAAAAGGATCAACTATGTATTCCAATCTATTCAGATTAACTAGTGTCATGCTAAATTCATGTATGAATCTATTTTTATTGATAATCCATTTGCAGTTAAACAATGGAACTCAAAATTTAATGTAAACAACCTCCCATATTTCTTCAATGACTCCATAATATGCACTTGATGCAGATTTTGGTTTTTTGTCTTTAACACTCAAAAAATGCAATGCTTCTGTAAAAAACAATACTGTATTATTCTAAACCATGATTTTGTTATCCTTACCTTTTGTATGAAATGTATATCAATTAATGTCATAACCAGATCATGTTATCAAATTTAAACTTGGACCATACACTAACCATCTCAATGTTTCTTATGCATATGATCTACCACACATAATATCTTTAAACCATGATAAAAAAGGTTTGTTATGCTCGTTCAAAATCCATGTATCTCTCTTCTTTGGATAAAATTATTTTAACACATTAATATGAAATTTTACATATGGTCGAACATCATATATGTTATTCAAGATGTATAAATGTATATTTTTTTATCTATTGACCTATCAATGATTTTACTTTCAATCAATGGATTCCATTTCCCTTATAATTTGTAATGTCCCAACCTAGGAGTTACTGAAACTGTACCCCAAGTCAGTCAATCATATGGCCTCAAGTGATCCTCCCTATATACCAGATGCTACCGACTAGTAGCGAGAGTCTAATGATGGTACATTGGGGAGACAATAATCTCATGATTAGATTACCACAATGGTATAAGAGATAATAAATCAATTAATAAAAAAAAGTAGTATAAAAAAAGATAGAGTAGTGGAAGTTAAATATAATAACTGATAAAATGGATAATGTCAAATGTATAAATATTCATGAATGTCCAAATGAGGCTACATGAAATAAAGTAGTACACATTCAGCAGGTGATACAATATAGTACAGTATAGGCATAACGAAACAAAAAATTCCCCAAGGGATAACACTATGAGCATCCTAAGCTCTGGCTCAGTCATGTACTCCTAAGATCCCATGTACAATGTAATAACACATGCATAGTCCATGACCTGATCCTAAAACCATGAGATCTATTCGGGTACCCCAATGTAATGGTGACTCGAACATGGTGTGAGATATACTTAGTAGTCCACCAATAATGGTGTTTAAATCATAATCCAGCCCATGAATATAAAATATAGTAGTGTATGGGTATAACTGAATAAGAAGTAGATAAATAAATAAAATAAACAAATTGGGATCGGGCTCTTTAAGGACCCTTAGCCAACCATACTTGCTTTGGCCTAAGATGAAATGTCTCTCAATAGGAAACCAATTTTATACATATATATGGTCTATATATGTAGTGACGTCTATATCCATATATATGGATACCACTACTAACTTGGACCCAAGGCATAACTCAAGAAATCATGGGTAAAGGTATGAATCTCCCAAGTTTCAAGGGACACCATGCCTGAGTATCAAAAACAGAAGGGAAACATATTGAAGTATCACATGTATAATACAAGGGTTCATACTTTAAATAAGGGACATAATCCCCAACATATAATCAAGGGATTCAATAAATCATGTTTTATATCCAAATAAGGAAGTACCACTAAACATATGTAATAGATTAACATTCATGATAGATTTTTTATATCCTATGAACCCGTCCAAGGTGTCTTATAATGGGGGATTCTAGTATTTCCCAAAGAGCACGTTATACCTTTAATTTATGAGACTGTCCATATAATTATGTGAAGTGGGAACCCAAGTATCACTCATAACATCCAACTACCCTATGAGCCCGCCCATGGAGTTATATAAAATGGAAACCCAAGTATCGCTCAGAGCATGTGGAAAGTCATATAACCTATGAGCCTATCCAAGGAATTCCATAATGGAAACCCAAGTATCGTTCAAGGCACAATATAAATTAGGAAACCTATGAACTTGTTCTTGGTGTACCATATAGGGGTTGAGTATTGCTCATGGAATGGTATAACAACATTTCCCACTGAGACCATCCAAGGTAATCCATTAGGGAACTAGCTATCACTCAAGGTGCGGTAAGAATAAGGTATAACCCTTTAAGCCCATCCATGGTATACCACATAGGGGACCGAGTATCGATCATGGAATGGCATAACAACACTACTTACCAAGACCGTCTAAGGTACTCCACTAAGGGACCAAGTATTGCTTAAGAATATTATAATATCATTCATCCTATGATCTCGTCCAAGGAATTCCTACCTGGGAATCTGATTATCGCTCGAGGCTTTACATAATTCATTTAACCATTTAAAACTAACAATAAATAGGGACATGTACTTAATAATGCCACATAAAAAGCCAAGTATACTTAAAGTGAGCCATGACCATGTATCATTCTAGACATTTCCGTTTATATGCTCTTTTTTATTAACCAAGGTAGTGCACCTCATGGGTGGCTTTATTACAAAATGGGAATGCAATACATTGCTTAACATTATTAATTTAACCAAAAAAACCCATAAATAAAATTCATTATTTTAGATAAACCATCACTTATATGAGGGATAAATCCCCACACATATTATAGGTGATTGAAGTCTAGGGAACATTAAAATCATATGAATATGAAACAACACCCCAATAGGGTGGTTTAATTAAGTAAGCGAACATAGGGGTCAAGGGAAACCAAGAAACACACCCAAATGGGTGTTCTGGGTTGAGATGAGAATCATCTCATGGTGAAATATAATACACTTCAGCTATTTAAATTTAAGTCATTAGGTTTTACACATTTAATTTCATATTTTAAAGGCAATGCATGGAGAATCTGACGCGTGACACAATGGCGTATTTTATAATTCGACAAAAAATTAAGGGAAAATATATAGGCCACTTAAATTATACTAAGGATGCTTAACCTATATAATATCAAGGATTGAATCGATCCAATTCTAAATAAATTAAAGAAATGAAAAAACATTGAAAATAGAATAAAATATCTCTCATGAATTTAGCATTCTATATGGAAGGATAAACCAAGAAATTAGGAAGGTGAAGTTGAGAGATTACCAGTATGAATCCAAAAATATCGGCAGTAAGTGATTCAGAAACCAGATGGAGGAGATCCCATGAACCCTAGGAGAGGGGAAAGAGGTGCTGTCGAGTCATGCACCCTCTATGCATGAAGAAAAATGAGGGTCCAAGCCCATGTTTACCATTTTTTAAAAGGATTCCTGCAAGACACATGATTTTTATCTATTACATGACATGAACCAAACTCATGACATGTAATAGATACACATCATGAATTCCTCAGGGTAATCCCCCCCAGTATTTCACATAATGTACTCATCGGTTGTATCCTGTGAAATGAATTCATGTCATGTAAATATCACTCAAGGTGAATTTCTAGCTAGAACTATTTTTAGCAGCCCAGTCCATCCGTCCTTCCTTCAGTGTTTTCTCAAACCCCCATGTCTTCCACTAAAACATAAACCACATTTGAAAACATAATTTTTGGATGTTAAAACCCTTAGAAACTCGTTTTGATTCCTAAAATTCAAAATTATCCATCCATCAAACAAATATTTCAAATTCCTTTGTAAATTTTAGCTTAGTACAAAACATGAGACATTACATAGTTGACTCATTCATGGAGAGATTTTGGAAAAACCGATGTTCTCCACTACTGACAAGTAGCTTGTAAAAAAATCTATAGTCTCCTTAGAAATATACTTCTCAATAATATAGGTTTCCGATCAATATGGATTCTTAACATATCCCTTCAATATCTTTATATAACTTTTAAAAGGATACATACATCATAGATATATATGTTCATAAAGGTTTATTTCTCACACAAAATTAACCATTAAATTCACCATGATATCAAAAAAATATGGATGAAAATACATTTCTAGTTGACAAATTATGAAAATTGTATCATTATCCAAATTATTCAATGAATTAAAATCAATCACTTTGTTACAAATTGAATTAAAAAAAACAAACCTTCATGATAGTCATTATGAAATGTATGGGTGATATTCCACATAATGAAATTGGTAGGAGTTGTTACATCATAACATCATAATCATGATATTTCATACCTATCAACTTCAAATATTTTAGTGACACATAATTTTTTACATTTGAAGAATAACCCTGTGACACTTTGATACTATGAAGACACTACAAAAATCTAATTTTCACCTCTTGGATAATGTATGAAAAAACAGAGGCAGGTGTGTTCATATTCTATTAAGAGTGGGTGATAACTCCAGTATTATCGTTAAGAGTAAGTCCAATATTGCATTCAACCCATCTTTAGTCTTTCCATTAACATCTAGAAATGTTCTAATCAACTTTTCACATATATTCTTCTCTATATGCATGAAATCAATGTTATGTCTGACCTCATGAAATATTCAATATGAAATTTCAATAAATATTGACCATTTATTCCAAATATTTCTATCATTACCTGATTTTTTTTGTATTTCTAAATGTGACATCAATGTTTTTAAGCCTCTCAAAATAATGATCAGTGGACAAAGGTTTTGGAGTAATATCAAATTCTTATAAGCCATTGAATGAATTTTTTAATATTTAATAAGAGTGATCCATAGAAAAAAACCTCTGATGAACCATGTATACTGTTTTTCTCCCAGTTTGTAGTTGATATGAAGTCCATTGTTCAAAAATTGGACAAACTTTATTCCCCTTAACACTATATCTAGACAAATTTACATATACCGGGAAGTCATTTATAGTGAAAATAATCATTTCATATAGTTGAAAATGTTCCATTTTATAAGAATCATACACTTTAATACCTTCCTCCTATAAAAGTTTCAAATCATCAATTAATAGAGATAAAAAAACATCAATGTCATTTACAGGATATTTTAGTTCAGAAATCATTAAACTCAACATGATATATTTCCACTTTATACAAAATTTAGGAGATAAGTTGTAAATAACTAATAAAACAAGCCATGAACTATGTTTTATACAAATTATTTGTCATGGATTCATTCCATCTATGAAAAGTACATGTATGAGATTTATAACTTTATTTAAAAATGTAGAAAATTGTTGATGAAATTTCTTTTACTGTGGTCAATCAACTGGATAATGTAATTTTCCATAATATATTCACTCATATACATGTCATTTTAACCATTTTTCATCATTTAAATTTGAAAATAAACATTTCAAATGATGAATTGTTAGAATATACCAAATTTAATTGACATGAGTCTTTGTAACTTCTAAATCAACATATGACTTTTCTTTCAACTTATACTATGATGCACTATATTTAGGACACTCTGAAAAACCTTCATATTCCTTCATATATAGCACATAATCATTCAGGATGACATGTATCTTCTTATACCTGAAACCCATCAGGTATAATATTTTCTCCACATTATAATGTGAATATAGAAGAACGTTTTATTTAGGAAGAATTTCTTTCAATATCTATAACAACTATGTAAAAATATTTTCACTCCATCCATTTTTTACCTTAAGTTAGATAATCTTAACACCGTTGATAAAATCGTAAATTTTATACAACCTGGATACAAATTTTTTTTAGTATCACCATTTTATGCTCAATTATTAGTTCTTTACCAATTAATTCTAATTAAATATCATGAATTATTTATTCAATTTGACTAGGCTTATCATCTTGAAAATCATCATCAATAGATCTAGAGTTATGCCCAGTTTCACCATGATAAATCCAAAGGGTGTAAATTGGGTTAAAACTATGAAAAATTAAATGATATTTTATTTCTATTATTTTCAACATATTCATATTTAAACATTTCAAGAATGGAAAAAATAGGTCATTTTTTTGGAAAATTTTATTTAGAAAATTCCAAAAAAGCATCAAATCTTTCCTCATATTCATCACTTGTTCATAGTTCAGTAATCCAACTACGACTCATTATTACCCATAACAAATATCATGATTTGAAAATAAGTTATTATATTTTGAAATTTAATTTCAAATTTACTTTTATAAATAATAATAAAAAATATCATAAAATATTTCATAAATAAAATAAAGATAACATATTTGATAAAAAAATACCACTTTGAACATATTTAATTATCATTCTTTTAAAAAATAAAAAAATATCATGCAATCAACATAATCACCTAAATTTATATTTTAAATACTCTATATTCAAACTCCATAATCCACCATACCTTCAAAATGACCAGTCACAATACAAAAAAAACATACCATAAATACACATTAATAAGTAAACTGACATTATTTATAAAAAAAATTAATCAAATAATAATTTAATCAAACCTAAATCTAAAAAAATTATTTATTAATTGAAAAATACCTTAGATTCATAAATAATAGGAACTAAAAATACAAATAATGAATATAAGGAGAAGTAATGAAAAATTGAACAAAAAATTGGAATTGTAACTAAAATTGGAAATGCCTAAGAAGCATGAAAATCGGAAACAATAAACACAAACCACAAATTGATATTTGAAGGTGGAAAATCGATACAGTGACACTAATGGGAAGAAGAAAAAAATATAATGAAATTGGTAGCTAATAAAAACTAAGGGTGGATGACGATGGTATATACAAACTAAAAGAGAGTTAAGGCCAATGAATCATAGAAAGAAGGGTTAGTGTTCATTGTAAGAGAAAAAACTAATGGTTGTCGTGTGAATGAATGAAAAAAATGAATCACCTCAACATTTCATAAAACTTTTAATTTTTTTTATGTTAGTTATTTAATAACTGATGTGAAAAACCAATTTTCAATGTTAGTTATCAAATAAATGACATTGAAAATATACTTCTCATATTTTCCACATTGGTTATAAATAATTGATGTGAAAATTGTGTCATCTAAAATTAATTTTTTACTAGTTTCACATAGATTTTTTAGGTTCCTACCTATCCTCCACATAATATGGGGAGTGATGTGATTATCCATCCTTAATGACTTTTCTTTCTCACCTAGAATCACTTTATCAAGAACCTTCTCCTTGGATGGTTCCCTAAAAAGAGCTTGCAACTCCACCTCCATGGTGTTTAAAGATGATTACGCAATCCCTTCAACATTTATAGGATTTGAGGAGTCCATCGTGGCTACTCCATACTGAGAAGTCCCTTGTATCTTAGGCTAGATTTTATCATCCTTAGGTTCATCCTAACACATAGAATTATTAATCACTAGAGAACTTTGGTTCACCCCATCATCTCCAACACATTTCAACATTGTTGTTGTGTCATGCTGAAGGGGGAATATAGATTCAAATATACTTTTTCTTGATTCCATGTAGACACTAGAACCATACATTAAATTTTTGACTTCCACCTTTGATGACTCACTATCATTCAAATTCAAGGTGTCGGGGTCCTTAGACTGAATGGACGGTGAGGTCAAAACCACATTAGGGAAATCCTACATAGAACTAAGATTCCCAATTTAACCTTTATGCATAATTCCAGGCACAAATCCAATGGAAGGTGTAATCCTATCATTGAGGTATGAAGCCTTCCCATCATACTTGACATACAACATGTCAAAATCTGGGGTATTAATGGAGTCGAGAATAGTGAAGAAGTTAGGAGAGATAATATTTTGCTCAAAACTAGAGAAACATTCATTAGCAGGAGGTTATCCAACAATCTCATTCTCACTATATTTAACCATTGTAACCATGGGGATGTCCACATTAAAAGTACGCTCTAATGGTATGCAACTTGAATTTTGGCTCCCAATAGTGATTTTGAAAGACGCTACCAGTGCAGAAGGCTTACAAGTTTCAGGGCTTGGTACCTCATTGTTAGAGAATCCCCCAGGCGTAACATCCTTCAAAGGTTGGGTTGTGAGAGTGATTGGTTGAACACTTACAACCTTACTCTCCAAGTTCTTCTCTCCCTATAGTGATGTCTTCAAAGTCCCAATCTGGTTATGAGCATAAATATAAGCAGTGTTAATGAAATACACCTTTCCTTTAACAGAAACATCACCTATTCCCTAAGTATTAATGAGAACAACCTTCTTGTCCTTGTAAAAACAATCTTGTTCTCCATAAACCCCTTCATTTATACATTAATACATCTAGGATTAAGACCCTTATCTACAAAGATATTAACTACTGGATAGTTGGAATGAACTAATTCTAGGCCATGTTTTAATTAAACAGGAAAAATGATACCTTTTCTAATGACCTTTTATCTTTTCTAGCTCCAGATAACATATAATCTTCTTCATGTAAGTCTGAAATATCAACTCTAGTATCACTGTCGACTATACAAAATTCAATTCCCTAAATACCTATGTCATCATGGTTAGAATGATTCTACACATTTGTTACACTGTCCTTAAGAGAAGTTGTCAAATCAGAGGCCACAACAACACTGGAGGGAGAATTTCCCCCAGTGATAGACCTCATCTGTTGAGAACCGGAGATCCTACCAATATTAGATTCAAGATTCCCATAAATCAAAGGCCCACAATCCCCCAAATAAGATTTTATTAAATCCATAATGCCTCAACATAGGGGAGATAGATTCTTTGATATCATTACACACCTCATCAGGGTTCAACAACCTCTGTTTAGGTATTTGTTTAGGGGATTGCTTCTTATCACCAAATCCATTCCCACTAAATCCACTATTTGAGGAAATTTACTTTTAGGGAATTCTTCCTTTATTCATAGTATATGAGTCATCCCTTCCCTACACAACTGACTCATTGACCACCCTACTAGATGCTCCTTGAGTTCCACCATTTGTGACTTTATAGTATTTTCCATCTATCAATTCAGTAACAAATTTATAAGTTTTCTTGTGTTTCATAATAGTAGGATCAAATCCCAATTGATGGAAATCAGTAATATGAATCTTAAATATTCACTGTTCAATAATACGAACACTATTTTTGTAGTTATTTAATCTCATATTCATGAAACACTTTCACTTGGGTACCCAATACAAGAACATTTATTACAATAATCAGGTAATTTTTTCATATACAACTGAGAGCTCTAGCCCAAATTCATTGGAAACCAAAAGCACTATTTCAAAAAGGTGAGAGCTAATTTCAACCTCCACTAAGATTCTAGAATAATGACCATACATATAAATATCAGTCTCTCAATCAAATTTTATGGGTAAACCCACAACTGATGCAACATCACAAATAATTTTTGATGTTAAAAGAACCAATTAAGACCAATGATCTAAATCCATGATTGGGTAACTAATTTTTTTGTTGCATTCAGATAAAAAGGGGGTCCCAATCCCAAATTATCAATATACCAGGCTCGAGAAAGACAAAATTAAAGCCTCGAGATTTTATCTTAATATCATTTAAGGGGAAAACAATATGGAAAAATCCCTTGACTATTTAAGTCAACCTACATCCATCAAATCCCCATATCTAGGTGAGCTACTTATTCATATCCTACAAATTATAAGGGTTCTATAGAGGAATCATCAAGTGAGAAATAATTGAGTGCCTACATTCCTTTATGAGATCCTCAATAACTCTATGGTTCATCTCAAATAAAGAAAAACTTCCATTTTTTGTGATTATATTATGCTGAGAGATAGATTCAACACAAAAATAATAGAGTAATCTAATTTCCAAAAAAAAATTCAACCCTTGGATGAGGGTCCTTTTAGATATCAAAATTATTCAAATCAGCAATGAGATTTGAAGAAATCTAATCCTATAAGTCATGAGGGGCCTTCAAAACATCTTTATTTTCTAAATCAGCAGTAGATATTACCTCATGATTAACCTAAGCTACCCTCTTTATATCATTCCCTACCTAATTTAAGGAAACATCTTTAATATACTTAACAATTAATAATTGAAAATGTTATTAATATAATTAATAAGATTAATAAGTATTAATAATATAATTAACAATTCAAAAATTAATAACATGATTAATGATAAGTAATAATATAAATAATGATAAGTAATAATATAATTAATAATTAATAATGTGATTAATAATTAGTAATATAATCCATAATATGCTCATTGAGTCTTGTCAAATAGGTACCGTGTAAGGAAATCAATCCTTGCTGTATGAGAATCACCTTAGTTTTGATTCCCACCATGCTCAAAATTAGTTGGGGGTCGATGGTGAATAGGTGGTGGGTTGAGCCCAAGAAAGATGCAGCATGATGCCTACCAACACCTCATAAATCATATCTTGTTTTTAGTTGGGGACTTACCTAAGTGGTAAAGTCACCCTATAATTAGACCATGGTTTGAATCTAGAAAACCTCCTATAAGGGGATTATATTGGACATTTATGGAATGTAAAAGGGGCCTCAAATTGTGGTCATGAATAAGGTGGTTTCACAGTAGCAGATAATAGAGCATCATAGGTGCAATCAGGAAAATAGTGCGATGCAACAGCTAAGCGATGCAGCGTGGCAACAAGTAGGTATCACCTGGTGGGCGGATCAAAAAAGTGACGAGTGTGTTGGTTCTTATAATTTGGATTTATATCCACTCAGATTTCCAATGTGGGATAGAGGGGTGTCCTACCATGTGATGATCTACATAGTGAGATCTGTCAGATGGTGGAACACCCCATCCTAGATCACTTGAACAATACTCGAGCAGGGTTTCTACATAACGCTAGGCACACTTTCCCGTACTCCACAGGTTGTTGACTGGTAGTGAGGACCTAAGATAGTCATGGTGAGACTATTCCCTCTAAAATAAGGCTTAATGATCATGCCCAGATCTATCAAATATTCGACATAACCTGTCTGTATAACATATATCCCCAAAACCTATATACATAAAATAGGAAGCCAACAGGGCCCCCATAGTACAAAATAGGAATAAATAAACTATCTACATGACATAAAAAACATAATAGAGTAGTATCATATAACTTAACATTATATATAAGATAAAACAATGGCACACCATCCAATACATGTTTAATAAAACTAAAAAGATAAAATGGACTCTAACCCAACTCGAATAATCATTTTGTCGAATCCTCGACCTCCATAACCCGCTAGACTTGTACTGCATGTCTAGATCCAAGAAATACATGTTCTTTGAGAGGAAACATGAATGTCTACCCATATACATCAAAACTCATTCCATGTATGTGGGTATGGTGTAACAACCTAAGATTTTGGATTCTTTAAATTGATACTATATTCAATAGCTTGTGCCATAGGCAACACTGAACTAACGTAATAACTGACCAAAATGAACCATGACATATTAAAATTACATGAATAATATAATCACCGGTAAATAAAAATATAATAATTAATTAAAATAATTACACATTATTATTTTTCTTTGAATAATATTTTAAAATAAAGGATTCCTTTCAAAGAACCATTTAGAAAAAGGGTATTGTATTTTACCATAATAAATGAAATTAATCACAATTAAAAAATTTAAATATATTTATATAATATTATGTCAATATTTAATTATTTTTAAATTTATATGAAATAATATTAAATACACTTGAAGTCTAAAAAGTTATTTTTCAAAAAAAATAGTTTTTCTTTATATTTTGTATTTTCATTTAGATAACTAAATATAAAAATTTTATAATTTGAATTTGACAAAAATAAATTCATTTTTTGAATTTAAAATTTAAATATTATCTTAGGGTTAATTTTTGTGATTTTTCTAAAAAAAATTATTTTTTGTTGAATAGTGAAAAATACTGTTTTTACAAATAATATGACTTTTATAACATTATTAGTATATAAGTATAAATTAAAAAAATTATAAAACCTTTTTAAAAGACCAAATATGTATTTTATAAGTGAATTTATAATTTTAAAAAATGTTTTTTTTAATTTACATTCTCATATTTGAAATTTTAGAACTTGAATTATGTTTTAAAAAAAATTGTTTTTAATACATTATACAATTAGTATTTTAAAATTAGTTTTTATCAATTTTAAAAAATTAATATAATAAAATTATTTTCAAATTTTTAATCATTAGATAAAAATTATATAATAAGGACCAATTTATTTTCAATCATAAAGGATAAATTACTTTGGTAAAAACCAGTTACCGTGCTAAAAATCAAAAGGGGTAAAAAGGGTTTAACTAAGAGGGAAAGACCACAAACATGTTTAAAAAATGTGTGATAATGAGTGTTTAAGCCCTTTATTGACCTTATCCATTCACCTACAAATCATTTCTCAATTTTGGAGCTACTTACCTTTATAATGACTTCCCATTATTAAAAAGTTTTGGGTATTTACAAAAATGCTATCCTTTTTCACTTATAACATATGCACTCCTTCCTTCACCCCCTCACACTACAACCCACTTATATTATCCCAAAATCTACCAAACCCTCTTCTAAACACTCCTAGACACCTTCAAGAGGTTATTATATTCTTAAAAGACCATCCCTCAAAATATTTTCCCCCTTTGTCGAGGAAATAATCTAAGAAGTGAGGAGGTTAGAGTGTGGTCATCTAAGTGAGAATTCAAAGTAAAGGGTTATTTGTATCAAATTTAATTTATTGAGACATATTTATTATTATAAGACATTTAATATTTGATATGTTTTTATTATTACCTAATTAATTTATTTTACCATATTCATGTAATTCATAGGGTTTAAAGATCTATATCGCGTTCTTTCTTTAAAGGGATTTTGATTCAACGGATACCAAGGTTGGAAGGCTCTTTATTAACTCAAATCCCTTAACTGAGATTAAATTATTATTATTAAAAGATTTATTTATTCCACTATAAGATTATATTTCATTGTACCTTCTCTTCATCTATAGCATCACGCCTTTTTATCACATAAACTTTCATTACATTATACAAAACTGAGGATCTTTAAGGTTTAGTGTCTTGGAAACCAGGAACTTATTACATGAGAAAAAAAAATTCTTCTTAAACACTTTCAAGGCTTCTTAATTTGTTCATCCTAAGTTAATTACAATATCTCATAACCTGGGAGCATACATAAAAGGAAAGGGTGAGCAAAAGGCCCAGTAAGGGAAACAAGGGAAACATTTTACATGAGAACTTGAGATACATCAAAAGTCATGAAAAATAACTTTAAGGCATGAGAAAGAGACCATGAGACATATCATAATAAAAATAACGTGTTTCATAACTTGAAGATGTGGCTAAAAAATTTAACATAGACAATCAATTCCGTTTCACCAAGGTCTATCCCCAAGGTGTCATTAAAAATTACCAAGGTTATTCACCAAGGTATCAGTCAAAATGGTCATCTCTAGAGATTAAGTCTTTACCCAATGCATTGGAGTGCTATCAGGGAGAACCCTTAATTTGTATTTATTATAATGTGAGCCACATATATAATCATCAATAATTTCATAAATAACCCATATAGCATAAAAGAAATGGGTTTCATTTTATAATCATAGTGTTTTAAAAACCGTTTTAAAGACATGATCTTTATGTCACTTTAAACCCACGGAAAGGGAAAGCGGGTCTCATGAATGTAAATCCCAGAATTTAAAATAGAACATTTTGGTATATATGTAAATAACCCTTTATAAGAAAGAGCTTTGAGTATTCACTTAATAAAATAAATGAATTTGAGAATAAGAGAGAGACATTTTGAGATGGAAATTCTGCAGCATAACGACTATGTTACGAGGTTTTAGAAAACATTTAAAAGAGAGGGGACATAGGTCACCCACTCATAAATGATCCATAAAATAGAAGGGGGTCAGAATATAAAGTATTTAAGAACATGGTAATGAAATTTGAAAGATATACCATATGAAATGAAGAACATTAAAGGAAGAAAAAAATAAGATTTCCCTTATGAAAATTCGGCAGCTTAACGACGTCACTTAAACTTAAAAAAAATGAATTGACGAGATAAAATAGGGTATCTCATAATATGAACATAAAAGATCAGTATGATAGATATTGATATCATACCCCAACATAATAAAAAGGAATTTTAAAGACTTTACATGAAAGTAGAACTTTGATAAATGAGAAAGGTGAACAAATCGCTTAAAAATTCGGCAGCCTAACGACATCACTTAAACTTCAAAAAAATGAATTGATGAGATCAAATAGGGTCTCTAATAATATGAAAATAAAAGATCAGTATTATAGATATATAGATCATACCCCAACATAATAAAAAGGAACTTGAAAGACTTGACATGAAAATAGATCTTGAAAACGAGAAGGGTGAAAGAACCACTTAAAAATTCGACAGCCTAACGACGTCACTTAAACTTCAAAAAAATCAATTGAAGAGATCAAATAGGGTATATAATCATATGAACATAAAATATCAGTATTATAGATATAGATATCATACCCCAACATAAAAATAAACTTGAAATACTTGACAAGAAAATAGAACTTGAAAATGAGAAGGGTGAAAGAATCCGTTACAAAACTTTCGGCAGCCTAACAGCGCCACTTAAACATTCATAAAACGAAATGATGAGAGTAATAGGGGAGCTCTCATAATATGAACATTAAAAGGGCAGTAAGAGGAATATAAAAGAACATCATCCAACATAAGAACATGGATCATAAAGGAAATGACTTAAAAGAGAGTATTTGAAAAGAAAGAGAGAGTTTGGATCCCTTACCTTAAAATGTTACTCTTAAAACTCAAAGGTTGGGACCTTGAGGGCTTGGGGGCACCTTGGGAGGACTCCTTGGGAGGTAATGAGACCAGAGATTCGTTGGGGGAGAGTTGGGAGTCGAATTGATGAGATGATGTCTTGGTATTTATAGGGAAAGTGAGGGGACAAGGCATTAATGGCCAAGAGACACCTCACAAGTGGTTTTCTCAAAACCATGGGCTCTCCCATGGTATTTCCCATGGAGTTAGGCCACATGGGTCACCCATACAATAATTCACCACCTTTGGTCGTCCAACCCTTAAAATATCTCATGACATCATCATGACATAGTTATGATGTCATTAAACATACCAAAACCCTAAAACTGTATTTTTACTATTCACTGAAAATTCAACTTTCTCAGAAAAATCCCAAAATTTCACCTTAACCAAATATCAATGCTATGATTTCAAAAATGAACTCCATTTTATAAAAATAATTTTCTAAATATTTTTAATTTAATTTTTAAATAAATACACTATTCACCGAAAATTCATTTTTTTAGAAAAATCCCCAAAAATTACCTTAACATAATATCGATGCTCTGAGTTCAAAAATGAAATCCATTTTGTAAAAATAATTTTCTAAATATTTTTAATTTAATTTTTAATTAAAAAACACTATTCACCCGAAAAACTAATACTTGACTAATAATTAATAAAACAGTTATTTACCTATTTTATTGAATCACATTACTTAATCAAGGTGCCTAGATTATATCAATACTTTCTTTAAGTGAGATTACTAATCCATTTGGTCACATTACTAATACTAAGCATACAATCACTATTCATAATTTACTATTCATCAAAAATTAAGTTGATCTTATTAGACTCTAAATTTTGTACTGAACATAATTGTAGAAGACCATTTTTTTGAAAATCATTACACATAATTAGTTATCTAAGGTTTACATAAATATTTTCAAATATTATTTTTCTAGAACTCATAAAAAATATGCATACTATATTTATCCGGACATTTGAAAATTTAAAAACTTCATCACAAGAAGAAATCACAATTTTTATTTAAATCAAAGGATTACACAAGGCAGTTATGGTCTCCTTATATAGCCCCTTATCACACCAGCATAGGACCTAAGTGTAAGGTGTGCTAAGGTGAGAGAATCCGAGGGAGGCTCGGCCAACATTGCACGAGTAGTAATTTCTATCAGTTTGAACTTCTCGCGAAGGCGATTCCATTCTAGCTTCACACGATGAAGTTCGGCTTGGGTTTGGTCCAGAGCAAAGCCCAGTGGTGCTACCTCTTTCCCAAGTTCTGTTTGATGGGATTTGATTGGCCCGAGACTACTAGATGAGGCCATCAAATATTCTTTCTATATTAATTAACCAAGATCACTTGTATTTAGAGACAATAATCGAAACATTTAGTTTCCAGCGGTCATATTGACCAATGGTCATATAACAGTCAAAACCCAACAGTCTCATTTTAATTATACTCATGTTATCAAATGAAATAGTTTTGTTGAAAATAAAATAACACACAAAATTAGGAAACAAGATTTATTCAAAATTTCGGGTCATTACAATCTTTCCCCCTTAAGAAATTGCGTCCTCACAATTTTTAAAATTGGGTTTTGAAATTTCATTCAAAGTCCCACATCGAAAAAGGAGTCAGTAAAACTATTACTTTAAAAGAAAGAAAGGGAAGTACAAAGGTCACCCGAGTTATCCCACACTAGGATTCCATGTAGGAAAACATGGACATGGAGGAGAAAACAAAGGGTCAAGTTCTGAGGGAGAGTGATAGAAAACATGATTAGGAGAAAGTTAACCACGAGAAAATCACAAACTTACGATGAGTGTAAATGGTATTTGATTACCTAGTAGGAAATGTAAACCAATAACATTTTTGTTTTACGTTCCATTTCATAATTTTGAGGAATTCATTTACTACATAGAACAAAAACATAGGGAAATATACCTACCTTCAAGTAGAGTTTCATCCTTTAATAAGTTTCAACCAAAAATAATCTTTTCTCCAAACAATGAGCATTCAAAACACTTGGTCTCATCAAAACACAAGAATAATCTTCTAGAGAATCACATAATCCACCAAATATTAACTATCTATTTCTTCTATTATCCCAAAAATAGAAAGGGTAAGATAAAACAACTCTTCAAAAAGAAAGAATCCCATAGGAAGGGAAACTTCTTTAAATCTTCAAAATTCCACGGTACTACCCAAAGTTCATCATAGAATATTCCATAAATAACTGTCCTTAAAATTCCTCAAAATAAACCAAACTAAGATTGAAACCCAAATACAAGAAGGATTTGATAACATAGTCTTCCAAAATAAACTTCACCGTTCATCTCCAAACAACATAAACCACTCCTAACATCTTATAAAAAAGTAGCTAACCTAAACATATTTTCCCCAAGATAGGTTAATCATTTCCATAAGTAACCTAAATTACTATAATTTCACCTTAAATTCATCGATTCTTCAAAATATAAGTCAACCTTTACTCCTCAAAGAAAATACTGTAGTAATCTATTTACCTCGATCAAATAGGGTTCCCAAAATAGTGAACGTCTTCCAAAATAATAATCATCTTTTTATCCCCTAATCATATCTATCATATTAATATGGCAATCGTCACATTTCCTGTCACATTGGTTGTTGGGACATGTTTTTCCATTTCCCTCCATTAACTAAGAAAAGAAAGTACAATTAGGGGCTTAAATACTTAGCCAATAATCATAAAAAGGAACTTAAAGCATAGAAGGATAACTTGTAGAAGAAAAGTATACCCTAAATTGTGATCCCCTAGGTTCCAAACTAGGTTATCCATGATCATATATTCTTATGTGAATCTTTATTTTATTTTATCTTTATTCCTTTAATAATGGTTCATACTAAGATTATGAATTTACCAAAGCATATCCCCCAGGAGTGTCGTAACCAAGAGTGCAGAAAGGCCCGTTGTCATGTACCAGTTCCCATTCGAGTCTAGCTCAAAGAGCTGTTTTTGGGTTTTACCCCTATGTACATCTGTGCCAGAGCCACCTCTACCTGCTTGTATCCAGACAAGGATGTATTTGCTTGGAAACCCCTTACTCAATACTCACCAAAATACCAGGAATATTTCCTATATTTAAACTTTTCTATAGGCTTCTTCCTAAAGTTTTCATATCCTAATTTCTAAAAATAACTAAACCATCCTTTGCTACCAACTATATCATCCCACCTTTTTATTACATAAACTTTCATTACATTATACAAAACTGAGGATCTTTAAGGTTTAGTGTCTTGGAAACCAGGAACTTATTACATGAGAAAAAAACATTCTTCTTAAACACTTGAAAGTCTTCTTCATTTGTTCATCCTAAGTTCATTACAACATCTCATAACCTGGGAGCATACATAAAAGGAAAGTGTGAGCAAAAGGCCCAGTAAGGGAAACAATGGAAACATTTTACATGAGAACTTGAGATACATCAAAAGTCATGAAAAATAACTTTAAGGCATGAGAAAGAGATCATGAGGAAAATCATAATAAAAATAATGTGTTTCATAACTTGAAGATGTGGCTAAAACATTTAACATATACAATCAATTCTGTTTCACCAAGGTCCATCTCCAAGGTGTCATTAAAAAGTACCAAGGTTATTCACCAAGGTATCAGTCAAAATGGTCATCTTTGTTGGGTCGGAAGAAGCAAGGAAGATGGCAAGAGGGGGGGTGAATTGCCTTTTAAAAAATGATTAACAATTTAAAATCAAAGTAAAGAATGCAGCGGAAAAAGAGGCAAGACACACAAAATTGATAACGGAGTTCGGCCAAAACCCGGCCTACGTCTCCGCTCCCAACTCAACCGTTGAGAGATTCCTACCGCTTGCTTTTCAATGGTTTTAGCAAGAAACCCACTAGGCTTTGAGGTAGCACTAGGACCTATTACAGCTTGCTTTTGTGGTTTAGCAAGAACCCACTTGCTTTTGATGGTTTAGCAAGAACCCACTAGCCTTTTTAACGGGTGAAGGCTAGCTCACCGGAACACAAGCCTTTTAAAAGGAAAGGCTTGAAGAAACCTCTTCACACCTTAATGGTGGTGTGAAACCCAAAAGAAAGGGGGATAAAGAAGGAGTTTGGGGTTTGTAGGCACAAACCCAATTTTAAGCTCAAAATGAATAAAACAAGAAAAACCGTGATTGGGAAGACTTGGGCGCCAATTGGATGATGGAGTTGATGTAGCGTGCTCTCCCAAGCTTCTTGAGGGGGCTCCTTGGATGTGGAAGTAGTTGGAGCTATTGGGGTTCCCTTGGAGGAAGTCGCCGGAGGTTGGCCAATTGATGCAAGATATGTCCGTGGGCTTCCGTATAGTTCCGGTTAGTGTCCGGGGCTTCCTTGGACTTTATTTATAGGCATGGAACCCTTGGGGAGGCTTCGGAGCCGTTGGAGAGGCTAAAAGAGCCGTTGGAGGCCAAAAGAAGGTTGACTGGTCAAAGCCAACGGCTAGTTTGACTGGGCTACCGGCTGGCCGGTACAGCTCCACCGGCTGGCCGGTGCCTTGGTAGAGAAGAAGAGTCTTGATCCAGGCTCCACCGGTCGACCGGTGGAGGAGCCACCGGCTGGCCGGTGTCAAGACAGTAGCAAACACTATTTGGGCTGGATGCCACAGGTCGACCGGTGACAGAGCCACCGGTCGACCGGTGGAACCTGGCAGTGGGCAAATGCCTCTGCCAGTTCCACCGGCTGGCCGATGCTATCACACCGGTTGGCCGGTGGACTGAATTTCAGTCCATTTCTTGTCCATTCTTGGGCCAATCCTTTGGAAATCTTTTTCCTATCATCCACAACACTTAAAAACAATGTTAGACACATATGAAAGTGATTGTGATCATGAAAATCAAAGAGTGTGGGGTACAACAATCTCCCCCTATTTTGATGATCACAATCACTTATCTATGCAATGAAAAAACTTAAATGAGAGACATGCTTAAAGAAAGTAAATGCTAAGAACGATCAAAAGGATTCTCCCCCAATCAATCAAGAAATTCTCCCCCTTTGTGATTATCAAAATAGAATGGGGCATAAAACTTGATTGAGGGAAAAATTTGAAAAACAAAAAGAGATTTTAAATCAATTGAATTTTTTTGAAATGAAATGAGAATTTGAATAACAGTTTGAATTGAAAGTTTTGAATCAAAAATTGAATAACAGTTTGAATTGAAAGTTTTGAATCAAAAACCAATTGAATTTTGAAATTTGAAACCAAATGAAAATTTTTGAAATTGAGAGTTTTGAAACCAAGTGTTGAAATTGAAAGGAAAAATTTTGAATACACAAAAAAGCTTAAAAGATCCTAACTCCCCCTAAATAAAAACAAAAAGTCACCGGGGAGAGGGATTTTGAAAAGAGATGATTTTAGGCCCGGAGAGACTCGCTAGAAGGGATTTTTCAATCCAAACTCGTCTCATAGCGGGTCTTCTCCTATAAAATTCGTCCGAAAAGAAAATACTCTTGGGTTGACCATACCGGGCGTTTTTACAATTACATTCATAAATGAGGTGACCGGGTTTTTTACAATAATTACAAAATTTATAACAAGAGCTCCCCCTTACAAAAACAGTGGGTGCATGGGAGGAGGAGGCTTGGTTGGTATAGCCAAGTCCATTGGTGGTTCTAGATATTCGTTGGGAACCTAGGAGATTGTTCAAATTTTGTTCACCTTGGGTGAACTTGGCTAGGGTCTCCCTTAGGTCTTTGATGGTTGATTCCATGGAATCAACATTTGGGAAATTTTGGATTTTGAGGGACATCTCCTCCTTCTCTTTGAGAAGTTGTTCTTTTTCGGAGGAGAGTTTTTTGAAAGACTTTTTTAAAGCAACAAATTTTGATGATAAAGCATGAAAACCTTTTTCTAATTGGTCTCTAGCATGTGAGAGTTCTTCATAAGAAAGATGATTTAAAGAATTGGAATTTGAAGAACATGAGGAAGAGGAATCGGAAGAAGTTACCTCATGGAATGCCATTAGGCATTTCGTACCGTTGTCGCTCGAGAAGGAGGAGGAAGATGAGGTGTCACTCCATGTGGCCTTTAGGACCTTTTTATTTCCTTTTTCCTTTTGCGTGGCCCGTTTTTTGTTGAGTGGGCAATCGGGCTTGTAATGGCCCTTTTCGCCGCACCCGTAGCATTTTACCTTGGGCTCGGATCTTGGGGTGGGTTCTTGCTTTCGCGCCTTGCGGGATTTCTTCTTTTTCTTGTGCTTCTTCATAAACTTGTGCATTTGGCGGGCGAGATTCTCCATTTCCGAGTCGCCGCTTGATGATGAGGAAGATGAGGAAGGAGATGAGGAAGAAGATGAGGAGGAGCTTACTTCCTTTTGTACCTTGAGGGCGATGTTCTTTGGAGTTTTGATTGGTGTGCCCTCCTTTTGAGCTTGCCTCCTCATCGTGATCTCGTACGTCATAAGGGATCCGATGAGCTCCTCTACCGGCATATTTTTGACGTCCTTAGCTTCTTGGATCGCCGTCACTTTAGGTGCCCATGAGCTCGGAAGGACCCATAAGATCTTCTTGACCATCGTCTCAGCTGAAACATCATCACCAAGGGACTTTCTCCCATTGCACACGTCAGTAAATCTAGTAAACATTTCAGAAATAGATTCATTTGGGTGCATAGAAAAAGACTCAAAATCCTGACGGTACATGTCCAATCGAGTATCCTTTACTTTGTTGGTCCCCTCATGGGTAACCTCCAAAAGTTTCCAGATTTCGTGAGATGAGGTGCAAGTGGAAACTCGGTTGAACTCATTTCGGTCAAGGCCGCAATGTAGAGCGTTCATGGCTTTGCCATCAAGCTCAAAGTTTCTAATATCGGCGGGGGTCCATTTGGATTCGTCGGGGGAAGAGAGAGTGTAACCTTGCATGACTATTTTATAAATGGGATATCCTATGCTTCTTAAAAAAGTGGTCATGCGGGTTTTCCAATAATTATAGTCGGTCCCATCAAAAAATGGAGCCCGACCCAATGAGTAGCCCTCGGGGGCGAAAGAAGTTGATGCCATCTAAAAGGATCTTAAATTTGAAACCGGGTTAGGGTATTACTCAAAGGTCCCTCTGATACCAATTGTTGGGTCGGAAGAAGCAAGGAAGATGGCAAGAGGGGGGTGAATTTCCTTTTAAAAAATGATTAACAATTTAAAATCAAAGTAAAGAATGCAGCGGAAAAAGAGGCAAGACACACAAAATTGATAACGGAGTTCGGCCAAAACCCATCCTACGTCTCCGCTCCCAACTCAACCGTTGAGAGATTCCTACCGCTTGCTTTTCAATGGTTTTAGCAAGAAACCCACTAGGCTTTGAGGTAGCACTAGGACCTATTACAACTTGCTTTTGTGGTTTAGCAAGAACCCACTTGCTTTTGATGGTTTAGCAAGAACCCACTAGCCTTTTTAACGGGTGAAGGCTAGCTCACCGGAACACAAGCCTTTTAAAAGGAAAGGCTTGAAGAAACCTCTTCACACCTTAATGGTGGTGTGAAACCCAAAAGAAAGGGGGATGAAGAAGGAGTTTGGGGTTTGTAGGCACAAACCCAATTTTAAGCTCAAAATGAATAAAACAAGAAAAACCGTGATTGGGAAGACTTGGGCGCCAATTGGATGATGGAGTTGATGTAGCGTGCTCTCCCAAGCTTCTTGAGGGGGCTCCTTGGATGTGGAAGTAGTTGGAGCTATTGGGGTTCCCTTGGAGGAAGTCGCCGGAGGTTGGCCAATTGATGCAAGATATGTCCGTGGGCTTCCGTATAGTTCCGGTTAGTGTCCGGGGCTTCCTTGGCATTTATTTATAGGCATGGAACCCTTGGGGAGGCTTCGGAGCCGTTGGAGAGGCTAAAAGAGCCGTTGGAGGCCAAAAGAAGGTTGACTGGTCAAAGCCAACGGCTAGTTTGACTGGGCTACCGGCTGGCCGGTACAGCTCCACCGGCTGGCCGGTGCCTTGGTAGAGAAGAAGAGTCTTGATCCAGGCTCCACCGGTCGACCGGTGGAGGAGCCACCGGCTGGCCGGTGTCAAGACAGTAGCAAACACTATTTGGGCTGGATGCCACAGGTCGACCGGTGACAGAGCCACCGGTCGACCGGTGGAACCTGGCAGTGGGCAAATGCCTCTGCCAGTTCCACCGGCTGGCCGGTGCTATCACACCGGTTGGCCGGTGGACTGAATTTCAATCCATTTCTTGTCCATTCTTGGGCCAATCCTTTGGCAATCTTTTTCCTATCATCCACAACATTTAAAAACAATGTTAGACACATATTAAAGTGATTGTGATCATGAAAATCAAAGAGTGTGGGGTACAACAATCTTTAGAGATTAAGTCTTTACCCAATGCATTGAAGGGATATCAGGGCACAACCTTAATTTGTCTTTATTATAACGTGAGCCACATATATCATCATCAATAATTTCATAAACAACCCATATATCATAAAATAAATGGGTTTCATTTCATAATCATAGTGTTTTAAAAACTGCTTTAAAAACATGATCTTTATGTCACTTTAAACCCACAGAAAGGGAAAGAGGGTCTCATGTATGTAAAACCCAGAATTTAAAATAGAAAATTTTGGTATATATGTGAATAAAAATTTATAATAAATATATTTTAGTAGTCACTTAATAAAATAAATGCATTTGAGAATAATAGAGAGACATTTTGAGACGGAAATTCTGCAGCATAACGGCTATGTTACGAGGTTTTAGAAAACATTGAAAAGAGAGGGGACATGGGTCACCCACTCATAAATGATCCATAAAATATAAGGGGGTAGAATATAAAGGATTTAAGAATATGGTAATGAAATTTGAAAGATATACCATATGAAATGAAGAACATGAAAGGAAGACAAAAATAAGATTTCTCTTATGAAAATTCGGCAGCCTAACAACGTTACTTAAACTTCAAAAAAAAAAATGAATTGACGAGATCAAATAGGGTATCTCATCATATGAAAATAAAAGATCAGTATGATATATATAGATATCATACCCGAACATAATAAAAAGGAACTTGAAATACTTGACATGAAAGTAGAACTTTGAAAAATGAGAAAGGTGAACGAATCCCTGAAAAATTCGGCAGCCTAACAGCGTCACTTAAACTTCAAAAAAATGAATTGACAAGATCAAATAGGGTCTCTCTTCATATGAACATAAAATATAAGTATGATAGATATATAGATCATACCCCAACATAATAAAAAAAACTTGAAATACTTGACATGAAAATAGATCTTGAAAACGAGAAGGGTGAAAGAACCACTTAAAAATTCGGCAGCCTAACGACGTCACTTAAACTTAAAAAAAATAAATTGAAGAGATCAAATAGGGTCTCTCATCATATGAACCTAAAATATCAGTATGATAGATATAGATATCATACCCCAACATAAAAAGGAACTTGAAAGACTTGACAAGAAAATAGAATTTGAAAATGAGAAGGGTGAAATAATCCGTTACAAAACTTTCGGCAGCCTAACGGCGCCACTTAAACATTCATAAAACAAAATGATGAGAGTAAGAGGGGAGATCTCATAATATGAACATGAAAAGGGAAGTAATAGTAATATAAAATAACATACTACAACATAATAACATGGATCATAAAGGAAATGACTTAAAAGAGAGTATTTGAAAAGAAAGAGAGAGTTTGGATCCCTTACCTTAAAACGTAACTCTTAAAACTCAAAGGTTGGGACCTTGAGGGCTTGGGGGAACCTTGGGAGGACTCCTTGGGAGGTAATGAGACCAGAGATTTGTTGGGGGAGATTTGGGAGTCGAATGGATGAGATTATGGCTTGGTATTTATAGGGAAAGTGAGGGGGCAAGGCATTAATGGCCAAAGGACACCTCACAAGTGGTTTTCTCAAAACCATGGGCTCTCCCATGGTATTTCACATGGATTTAGGCCACATGGGGACCCCCATACAATAATTCATCACCTTTGGTCAGCCAACCCTTAAAATATCTCATGACATCATCATGACACAGTTATGATGTCATTAAACATACCGAAACCCTAAAACTGTATTTTTACTTTTCACTGAAAATTCAACTTTCTTAGAAAAATCCCAAAATTTCACCTTAACCAAATATCAATGCTCTGATTTCAAAAATGAACTCCATTTTATAAAAATAATTTTCTAAATATTTTTAATTTAATTTTTAAATAAATACACTATTCACCGAAAATTCATTTTTTTCAGAAACATCCCCAAAAATTACCTTAACATAATATCGATGCTCTGAGTTCAAAAATGAAATTCATTTTATAAAAATAATTTTCTAAATATTTTTAATTTAATTTTTAATTAAAAAATACTATTCACCCGAAAAAACTAATACTTGACTAATAATTAATGAAACAGTTATATACCTATTTTATTGAATCACATTACTTAATCAAGGTGCCTAGATTATATTAATACTTTCTTTAAGTGAGATTACTAATCCATTTGGTCACATTACTAATCCTAAGCATACAATCACTATTCATTATTTAGTATTCATCAAAAATTAAGTTGATCTTATTAGACTCTAAATTTCGTACTGAACATAATTGTAGAAGACCATTTTTTGAAAATAATTACACATAATTAGTTATCTAAGGTTTACATAAATATTTTCAAATATTATTTTTCTAGAACTCATAAAAAATATGCATACTATATTTATCCGGACATTTGAAAATTTACAAACTTCATCACAAGAAGAAATCACAATTTTTATTTAAATCAAAGGATTACACAAGGTAGTTATGGTCTCCTTACATAGCCCCTTATCACACCGGCATAGGACCTAAGTGTAAGGTGTGCTAAGGTGAGAGAATCCGATGGAGGCTCGGCCAACATCGCATGAGTAGTAATTTCTATCAGTTTAAAATTCTCACGAAGGCGATTCCATTCTAACTTCACACGATGAAGTTCGGCTTGGGTTTGGTCCAGAGCAAAGCCCAATGGTGCTACCTCCTTCCCAAGTTCTGTTAGATGGGCTTCGATTGGCCCGAGACTACTCGATGATGCCATCAAATATTCTTTCTATATTAATTAACCAATATCACTTGTATTTAGAGACAATAATCGAAACATTTAGTTTCCAGCGGTCATATCGACCAATGGTTATATAACAGTCAAAACCCAACGGTCTCATTTTAATTATACTCATGTTATCAAATGAAACAGTTTTGTTGAAAATAAAATAACACACAAAATTAGGAAATAAGATTTATTCAAAATTTCGGGTTGTTACATCCTCTCTGGAGGAAAATGAATTTTGAAAGAAAATATTTTACCTTGATGAATTTATTTCTCAAAAAGTATGTCATTGTTAAGAATAATTCTCATCCTATTTAATGAAGATTTCTCATCCATGTCCAAATTTTACCTTCCCACAAATGTTTTACTTTATATTTGGAAACCTAATTATGTGTTATCTCATGTGACCTTTATATTTCCATTCTCTACTTTTCAAAATTAAGTTTTATTAACTATTTTTACAATTGGGTTTTCAACAAAGGTATTTATATCTTTTCAAGGAACTTTTATTGATGATTATTTTTAAATAAAATGTTTTCAAAAGTTTTCACTTCACCTTTTTAAAAATGAATTTTTAATGTGATCTAAAACTTCTTATTTTATGACAATTCTAAAAACATTTTCTAAAAACTCTTTTATGGTCTTTCTAACATTTTCCTTTTTATATTAAAAGTATTTATTTCTGTGTAAGTTATTTTTCATGAACCACCCAATAAATTTTCTAATGAAATACTCTTTTAAGGTGATTGAATTTTTGGGTATCAATTGTTTAGATTATTGAGTTCAATTTCAATGATATCATATGGAAATGTTGTGAAACCCAATTTTTTTCAAAGGGTTATTTATGATATAACAAATGATTTATTTAAAGTGGAATGTATTTGTATAAATTATTGATGGGTGGGGTCCTATATCACCCTTCAGTGCACTGATTTGTGTTTCATATCTCATGAGATAATGATTTTGTGTGTGGATATAATTATGGTTTATCTATACACACAAGATTATGTGTGGGTATAATTCTGGTAAAGTTATGATCGCAAGGTTGTGTATGGGTATAATTATGTTTAAACTATGCTCAAAAGTATATTCATAGAAATAATTGTGGTTGAGCTATATTCAAAATGATATATTTTCTTATGCCTGTGTTTATAGCATACTCTTAAGCGTATTATTATGCCTATGTTATTTTCTCATGACTCATGTTTATTGATTAATGTTTACACACTCTTTTGATCTATATCTTATGTTATGCTAAGCCTTATTCCATTACTCATGATTTATGTTCTATGATTTTTTGGGTATGATTTTTTTATGTATCTTGATTATATGCATATGTTTTTATACTCACCTATTATTGTTGATTGTTATCACTTATGTTTACCTTTACTGAGCATCTGAGCTCATCCCTTTCCCATGTTTTCACCCCTTAGGTTATAATGATGAGTCTAACTTATGAAAAGTCTTTAAGGGATCTAGTGTGATTTGATTATGGAGAAATGTTCATAAGTTGTTTAAAATAATTTTACTATGTAACTATCCCTCAAAGACATTAAACCTTCCATTCTTGGGATTGTGTGATTATTTATAACATGTAATGTTTAAATTGTGAAAATTATTGAAAATAAAATATGTTTATCTTGGGTTGATATAGTTGGTATTAGATCAGGGTTTAGTTTTTTTTTGGATTAGTTTATTTATTTTTGGGTATTTGGATTAGAGATCATTATTGAAAACCCTAAGGATAAGTCTAAGTGTAGGATAATATACTAATATTTTGGTAATGTAGACATTTCTTGGTTTTTATGGAAATAAAACCACTACATGAATACTACAGGTGGATACAGGATTTGACATAGATAAAACTAGGGGAAATAACCCAAAAAAGGTATTGTTGAGTATTAAATCAACTGTCACCTAGTGTATGAAAAAGAGGACCAACTTTACACTAATTTTTTCACTCCTAGGGGATATGCTTTGGTTAATCACATTCTCTTTACAAACCATTAAAAGGATCTAAAAATCCTTAGGTTAGAAAACATAACATGGAATGACTATGGATAAATTAAATTAAAATATAGAGATTCATGAGTTAAGGTATATATTAATTGATACATGCTTCTATGGATAAATGTTAAGTTAAACTTTAAGAGCATGGTTTTGAATGATATTTGGGTTTAGAATATTGTAAGTAAGTTCATTATAATTTTGGGATATTACTTTTTGGTATTAGGGTAAGAAGTACAAGATAACATAACTTAATAAAAAGTATATTGAACTGAAAGTTTTAAAGGATGAAATGAAGGTGTAATTAGAGAATACATCTTCAGATTGGCGTTTTCATATTCATATTTTGGGTATTATCATAACCATTTTGGTTTTAGTATTTTTTTGAAAAAGTATCATGAAATTGAAGCTCAGAAAGATATGTATCTAGAAACCATTATGTCTTATAATCGAATAGGGAAGCATACTTAAATGGTTGAGAATAATAGTATATGCATGTTATGATAGAAAATGTGAGTTTCTTAGTATTAACTAATGTAGTGAGTATTATATCCTAATAGAAATTAAATATTGATACTCTTATATATTTTCATTAATGAGTGATATTTATTGATGATATTCTGGTATATTCTAAAATTTATGAGGATTTTGTGAAATATCTAAGGATTGTTCTCAAGTATTTTAATTTAAAGGTTTAGAAACATATATTAAATGGAATTAATAACCTTAAAATTTGTTTTTTTTGAAAAATTTATATTTTTGGGAATAACTATTGGGAACACATGATTGAGGTATAAACAACTCTTAGGTTTAATATATGCTTGATGTTGAGGCAATAAATGAGCGATTGATTTTGGTAAAAGTGAGTTATATATTATTGATATCCTTGGGAATTGATTATTTATTTAATGAAAAAGTGATACATTTTATTTTTGGTGAAGTTTATCTCATTTTTGGGATTATGATATATATTGACTAGTGTGTGACTTTATGAACTAGTGGTTGAATATAAAAGTTAATTTTTGGAAGAATATATTATTTTTTTATGTCTTAATGGTTCTGGTAAGTTATGTTACAGTGAATATATGATTAGGGCATATACATACTTGACTGAAAATTAAATTTTTTATTTCAAAATCACATTTTAGGACAAAGTGAAAAACCCGTAATAAATGTTCAAAAAGAAACTCAGATCAAGACTTACAAAGAACTGCACCTCCCCAGTAACTAAATCATCATGTGAAGCCTCCACCTCGCATGACCGCTCGACAAGATGTCCCGTACAGGATTGCATGGGACTGGTACTGATGGCAAAGTCATACCCTCTCATTCATCTAAATCTGAATGGTCATGCACAGATAAATGCTCTCTACTATGTACCTCATCCGGAGCTGATCTTTGCAGAGTGTTGGTTTCTTTCACCATCAAAATTCAGAATAAAATAAAAGACCAAAAGTTGTTTCAAATCCCACCCTTTTGAAATTTCAAAAACCTCCACCAAGAAGAAACTAGATTTCAAATAAAAAAGGACACCAAAAAGTCATCTAACCAATAATCACTGTCGATCACCTCTAAACTAGCCGCTCAAACTCACGTCCCAAATCTCCAAGAAGACCACCGCGCTGCTCCTCCTCAAATAGAAAGAGGAATTCTGAAACTAGGGTAGAGAACCAAACAACCAAATGCAGAAGGAAACGTCGGCGATAAGATGGCCCGAATGACAATATAATGCAAGAACACCCTCAAATGCCACATGGAAGAAACCACAGGAGAACAACTCTTCACCCACGAACCAAACGAACGTAGTCCAACATTCATCAAAAAAAGCAACAAAACCATCACAAAGTAAACTGCCTCAACCATATCCATAGAACAAAAACCCATCACTAAATCCACAGAATCGCTACTGCCCATTGAAGCTGAGGCCAGCTATCCAAGACTCTATCCACACTGAAGACCATTGCTGGATCTAAGGAGGAACACCAAGTCGCTGGCTATTTCATCATAGAACTATAACTCTCACAGCAGAACAAAAACCCATGACCAGATCCACAAAATTTCAAACTAGATCCAGAAAAAATTCACCAAATCAGTATCGACCACCGGGAAGAAGAAGATTTGTTCACCTTGGAGACGAAATGATTGGAAAAAAATAAATCCGGAAGCTGCACTGATAAGAAACACGCCGATCTACTAAAAGTTGAAGGCCACACCGAAGTCCATCGATGGATCTTGGAGACGAATCACTTGGACCAGAATAAAGACGGAAGCCGCGCTGAGAAGAAACACGCTGATCCACTGAAATCCGAAAGCCTTCACTGAAAGAAGAAAGACGAGACAAGAAGAAAAATGATTCCTTCGCCTGAAGACCCAATCCGAGCCAAGAAACACGATGCCTTCGTGTGTAAAAGAGATCCGCTACCAAATATCAAAGCCACCGATGTAGAATCCTAGAAAAGCTTACCGCCTTAGACTCGCCGCCTTCACCGCCAAATCCCTCCACTCGCTGATACGACGCCATCCCCATCGAATCACACCACCGAAGAGCCTCCCGTCCGCACCAGAAAGATAATGAAACCCTAGGGAGCTCCCAAGAGCAGAGTTCGTGAGAGCGACCATATACATACTTGAGTATATGATTTCATGAAAAATTAATGTTGTTTGAGAAAAGATAAGTAACTTGATATAGCCTCAGAAAGTAATAAGTTATATTTCATATTAGAAGTTATATCTAGAATGATGAATATGTTAATAATACCCTCACCTATTTAGTGGGTAATAATTAAAATTACAAGGACACAATTTATTTTAGGGGGTAATATGCAATGAACCAAGATTTTGGATCATTTAAATTGATACTATATTTGATAGCTTGTGTCACATGAAACACAAAACTAATGAAACATTCGACTAAAATGAACCATGAAATATTAAAATTACATGAATAATATAATCATTAGTAAATAAAAATACAATAATCAATTAAAATAATTACATATTATTATTTTTATTTCATTACTATTTTAAAAGGCCACCTTTTGAAGAACCATTTTAAAAAGGGGTATTGTATTTTACCTTGATAAATTAAATTTATCATTGTTAAAAGTTTATTTATATTTATAAACTATTATGTCAACATTAAATTATTAATAAATTTATATGAAATAAGACTAAATACACTTGAAGTTTAAAAAGTCATTTTTTAATTAAAATCACTTTTCTTTATATTTTGTATTTTCATTTAGAAAACTAAAAATAAAAATTTCATAATTTTAATTTGATAAAGATAACTTAATTTTTTTAATTTATAATTTAAAAATTATATCAGGGTTAATTTTTGGGTTTTATTTCTAAAAAAACAGGGTTTATGTGAATAGTGAAAAATACCGTGTTTACAAATAACATGAATTTTATGACACTATTAGTATATAACTATGAATTATAAATTCATGAAATTTTTTTCTAAAACCAAATATGTATTTTATAAGTGAATTTATAATTTAAAAAATTTTGGTTTTAATTTAAAAATTCACATTTTACATTTTAGAACTTAAGTTATATTTTTCAAAAAATTGTTTTTAATACATTATGTATTTAGTATTTTAAAATTATTTTTTATCAATTTTATAAAATTAATATAATAAAATGGTTTTAAAATTTGGAATAATTAGGTCCAAATTATTCAATAAGAACCAAATTTTTTTCAATCACAAAGGATAAATTACTTTGGTAAAAACTAGTCACCTCGGTAAAAATCAAAAAGGGGTAAAATGGGTTTAATGAAGAAGAAAAGACCACAAAAATGTTTTAAAAATGCATGGGAATGGGTGGTTGAGAACTTGTTAAACCTTATACTTCAACTATAAATTATTTCTCAAATTTTTATCTACTTTATTTGAGATTAAATTCCCATTATTCAAATGTTTTGGGTATTTACAAAAATTCCATCCCGTTTCACTTATAAATGGTGCAATCCTCTCCTCACTTACCCTCACACCAAAACCCTCTTAGTTCAACCAAAACTCTTCCCAACCCTCAACTTAAAATTCCTATCCATATTAAAGAAGTTTTTTTTTCTTATCAAAATACCATCCCTCAAAGTATTAATCTCATCTACGAAGGAGATTGTCCAAAAAGTGAGGAGGTTATAGTGCGATCAATTAAGTGAGAATTTAAGGTAAGGAGTTTTTATCTCAAATTCAATTTCTTGACGAATATTTATTATTATGCACTATGATATCTTTGATATGGTGTGATTACTACTTAATTATTTCATTTTACCATATTCATGTAATTTATGGGGTTTGAAGATCCATATTGCCTTCTTTCTTTAAATGGCTTTCAATTCAATGGATACCAAGGTCATAAGGTTCTTTATTAAAAAGGTTTTTCATCCTTTCACAATTAAATATTTTATATTCCAATCCAAATTAATTTTGATAAAATTTATATATTTTAAAGGAACTTTTATTGATGATTATTTTTAAATAAAATGCTTTCCAAAGTTTTCACTTCACCTTTTCAAAAATGACTTCTGAATGAGATCTAAAACTTCTTCTTTTATGAAAATGTTAAAAAAAATTCTAAGAAATATTTTATGGTTTCACTACCATTTTAAACATTATATTAAAAGGATTTATTTCCATGGAAATTATTTTTCATGAACCACCATATAAATTTTCTTATGAAATAATATTTTGGGTGATTGGATTTTTAGGTATCAATTATTTACATCCTTGAGGTCAATTTTGGTGATACCATCTGAAAATGTTGTGAAACCCATTTTTATTTCTATGAGTTATTTATAATATAATGAATTATTTATTTCAAGTGGCACACATATGTATGGATGATTTATGGGAGGGGTCCTATATAACCCTATAATTAATTGATTAAGGTTTTATATATCATGAGATAATTATTTTGTGCGTGGGTATAATTGCAGTTTAGCTATGCTCACAAGGTTATGCATGGGTATAATTGAGGTTAATTTATGATCACAAGGTTGTGATTGAGTATAATTTTGTTTAATATACGCTCACATGGTTGTGTGTGGGTATAATCACAGTTAATCTATGCTTACAAGGTTATGTGTGTGTATAATTATGGTTAATCTATGCACACAAGGTTGTGCATGAGTATAATTAGGGTTAAGCTATGCTCAAATGTCTATGTGTGGACATGATTATGGTTAAGATATGTTCAAAATGATATATTTTCTCATGCTTATATTTATTCCACTATCTTATGCATATTATTATTCCTATGTTATGCTCTCATTACTCATGTTTATTGACTAATGTTTCCACACTCTTTTGATTTACATCTTATGTTATGCCAAGCCTTATGCCATGACTCATGATTTATGTTCTATGTTTTTTTGGGTATCATTTTATTATGCATCTTGATTATACCTATATGATCATCTTGTGTTCACTTACAATCTTTGATCATTATTGATTATGTTTACCCTTACTAAGTATCTAAGACCACCCCTTAGTTATGTTTCCATCCTCTAGATTATGAAGATGAGTATAACTTATAAGAAGTATAGAAGGGATCTAGTATGGTACTATTATGAAGAAATGCTCACAAGTTGTGTAAAATAAGTTGCCTATATAACTAGCCCTAAAAGTCACTAAAACTTATGTTATTGGTATTATGTGATTATTTGTAAGATGTAATGTTTAGATTATGGAAATGATGTAAAATAAAGATATTTTTAGCTTGGATTACTATATAGGGGGTGAGTCTAATGACCCAGTAGGAATCTTCAATGGATCAATGATACCGAGTGTTGTTGTGATCAAGTGGATGTGTATGCAGCACATATATAAGAGGTGAAATCATGCTTGTGCAACACACCCACTTATAAATATAACATATAATGCATGTATAAGCATATATGTCAGGTTAACATATGCTAACCAGGACACCATTACTGAGGTTCCCTAGACCTACACTTCTAAATCTGGTGCTAAAAATAAATACTTTAATTACTAGATTTGATGCCAACTAAGGTGACCCAAAATAAACATATTTTTATTTTACACTATTTCTATAATTTAAACATTACATCTCATAAATAATCTCACAATCCCAGAACCCAAAGGCTTAGTGTCTTTTGAGATTAACTGCATAAACAATTTATTATGAACATTTCTCCATAATCACACCATTATAGATACCCTTATAGACATATATTATTCTATAATAATATTTATAACCTAGGGAATAAAAACATAATAAAATGGCTAGATAAAATACTTAGTAAGAGAATACACACCAATGAGTCATAAAATGGTTTAGATTATAAGAATATGAAAAAAATGAATAAGGGAGATATATATTATTAAAAGGAACATATAAAGATAAGAGTTATTCATAAGGTATGATAAAAGAATATGTAACTTCAAAATGATCAAACATATACCATGACATAAGAGTTAAAAATAAGATACAATAATCACGATCCATGAAGAATAACATAGAAACACGTCATAATAACAAGCATAGGAAATCATAAAATTATGGGAAAAGAGACTTTAATTGAGTCTATGCATAAAGTTGTGAACATATAAATAATTCCCACACATCATGTTGTGAACATAACAATAATTTCCATGCCTCATGTTGTGAACATAACAATAATGCACACACATCATGTTTGTAAAACCCTGCTCCTCTTTGGGTTATGAATTTTAGAAGGAATTTTAATTTATAGACCTTTAGAGTAGGGTATGTTTTTAGAATTGAGATTATAATTGAATTTATAAGAATTAGAGAATCCTAAGATTATGTTTTTGGATATAGATTAAGGCCCAAGAGGTTCCTAGGGTGATCAAGTAAGTTTAAGGTGGTTTGAGCTCAATGTTCAAGAATTTTTAAAGGATATTTATTTGTGCATAGTTACCATATGGTTGGGGAAAACAATATGGGGTAATTATGAGACTTAGTTTAGGCTTGAAGGTGAGGTGAATGGTTATAGAAAAACCATGCAGAAAGTTGTAGAAAATATTTCATGGTTGGTTCATAGTTTGTATAACTGTTCAACCTAACCATGTGAGTATGGTTTTCTTGGATATTTCTAACTGCATGGTTATCACACAATTTGAAAAACCATACAAGATGTCAATTTTTGTTAAAAATTAGGGAATTACCATTTTTCCATTGAATTTTAAGCCACCCCTCCTTCCCCCCCTCGCTCATGCATGTAGCCAAGGGGTATCCCTCCCCCTTTATTCACTTTTAATACCCTTCAATTTGGGGTGTTATTGATGAAATTTATTTGATAGATTGAGGTGATATCTCATACTTACTCATCCTTTGTCTCTCCTATTACCCCACCTCTAGTTTTGGATAATTTGGGTTAGGGTTATTGAGATGATTCCACTATATCATGGTTGAATCATCTCATTATGATTGGGATTTTGTGTGGATTAGATAAAGGGTGTCCTATGATAACAAACACATATCATCACATGTCATTTCGATTGAGGTATGTTATCATATGAATTTACTTATGGATTTTTCTTTAATTTTATGAAATTGACCATTTATTTGGGTAATTTATTTGGGAATTTTGTGTAGATTAGGATTGGGTGTGTGTTGGGAGTGGACCAAACCTCATTGCTCGATATTTCAGTGAATAGATTTGACTCAGAGTGTTTTAGGCATTATGTATAATTAAATTAATTATAAATTGTTAATTTGAGGCCTCATGAGTATGGGAGATGACTGATTTGGACTTGTACAATCTTGGGAGAGATTTGTTGGTCTATGATCAAAAGGGAATAACTTTGTATAAGCTAGGTGGGCCTTATGTATTTCCCATGTGGTAATTTTCATGATTTTTGTGTCATGTGATGTGTGTAGTCTCACCACTAAAGGCGATCAACCTATTTGATTATTTAAATTGTTTAATTAAAAATTGATTTCCTAAGAGCAAGTTAAACAAAGTTATGATTGTTTAATTAAAAAATGATTTCCTAATAGAAAGTTAAACAAAGTTATGAGGGCCACAATGGACCCTTGTGAACTAGCTTGACACCTCAACCATTGATGGTCAAGGCCCTAATATTAAATTTATTCCAAGTGATACTTGGACCCTGAGGGGTATAAATTAAATGAAGTGAGTGAGGTGTAGTGACCCTAGTGATAGGTTCCCTAATGACCATAAGGTAGAGGTGAGTGATGAATTGAGATGGGAAACCTAGGGATTAGTCTTGTGAGAACCTTGAGTTATATCAAAGCCTATGAGATAGTTGTGATGACCATGGGATGAGTGTTCCTCCCCTATTGAGATGTGATTACTTGGGTGAGTAGACCCTATTAAGATAGACGGATAAGATGTGTGTGAAGAATAACCTAGGGTGACTTGGGTAGGGAATGGGATTCAGGCCATCTCTGTAAGAACCCTGATCTTCTTTTCAGGTATGTGACCCCTTGGTTGATGTTTTTCTTGATTTTAAAGTTAAGGGTAATGCTTGGGAGAGTCGAGGAAACTTGAAATGAAGTTTTGAGGAAAAACGGGGAGCTGCACGGGCGGCGCATGGTTTGTCTAACCGTGCGGCCAGACCGTGCGTAGCTGACACTCAAGGTAGTGGCGACCGCATGGTTGTCGCACGGTTAAGGGAAATCGTGTGAAGAGACCATGTGAGGAGTGTTGGAAAGGCAGTACAGACCACACAGTTAGTGCACGGTTTGTATAACCATGCAAGAAAACTATGTGGGCACTTAAATTATATCCTTAAATTGTGGATCTAACTCTTTTTGCCTCTAATTGCCTCATTTAAGCTCTTAAGTGGCCATAACTCGGGATTACTCTCCCTTGAAGGTTGGAAAACTTCTCCCAAGCGTTCTGGAGGTGATCCGAAGGCTTCTCTTAGCAAATGAAAGCCAGATTCTTGAGGTATGTGATCATTCTCCTTTGTTCTTGATCGTTTTCTTAAATCTACTTAGATTAACTTCTCCTCTTCCCTTGGTTTCTTAGATCTACACCCTTTATGGGTTGATCTAAGTGTGTGGATGCCAAATTTGATGAGTTTGGGTCTTGATCTTGTTAGGAGAAGGAATCTAAGGCGGGTTCTTGGAGAATCAACCCAAGTTTCTTGTGCATTCTTCATTGTTGGGGTTTTCTTCAAAACCTTTGAGGTAGGTGGTTTGATACCTTACATTAAATGTATTTGAGTTTTTGTGAAAAAGTGTCAGATACCCATGTATCGGGTATCTTGGGTTAGGGTTTTGATCCTATAATATTATCTTCCTTAGATTTATTATGTGCTTGAGGGTGTTAGATGAATAATGATTGCTTGTTTGCATGTCTGAGGATCACACCATGGGTGTTTTCCTTGTTTTGGCTGTTTATCGCCATTTGGCTTAGGTTGCCTATGAGGAAAACCTTATTACACTGATTACATGCCTTGATATGAATAATTGCATGTGTTTCCTGTAGTTTAAATGTTTTTGATACATTGTAGCTATTATACAAGTAGTTTTTTGAACATACTTAGGGCTGCTACAAATCGGTTACATAAGATTGCTTTTACTTAGGGCTGCGGGAACCTGGTGTAGCAAGACCATAAGGGGAATTGATGTTGAGTGCTTCCTTATAGGGCCTGTTTAATTATTACCACTACAAGACCATAAGGTAGATTGACTTTGTGCTCTCTCAGAGGGTCTGATAATTATCGAATCGAGACTAAAGGGGGAATTAGAAGTAAGTGCTTCCTCAGAGAGTCTGTAGTATCGCTGCAAGACCATAGGGGGAATTGATGATGAGTGCTTCCTCAGAGTGTCTTTTCCTTTGTTGAATACTTGACCATAGGGGTATACCCGCGTGAGCCACCCAGAGGGTCAGCGTGATAAATTAATGTTGGTTGGTTGTGATGATTCCACCAAGCCAAAGAACAAGTTGGGTTTGTACTACTTGTTGTTAGGTAGTCTGTTGAGATACCTATTGTGTTACCTGCTATGACTTTGGATTATAGAGATTTTTCAAGATTCTTTGGATGATGATTAAATGATTGAATTAAATTAATTAATAAATGTGAATGGATTCTTATAGGATTGTTTACTCAGTGTACTCCTGTTTCTCTGCTACATTTATTTCATTTACTTTTGCTATAGTGCTCACTAACAGTAGGGCATAGATCTTGTGGTGGTTGCCTACTGGGATTAGTCTCACACCCTGTTTGGGTCCTTCTTTTTGGTCCAAACAGGTTATATGGTTGCAGGTGTGGATAGGGATTGTGGACCTTCTACCTCAGGTGCTTGATTTCTGGTTAGACCTGGAGAGCATGGGACCGAGCTTAGGCTTGCGATGCTGCTGGAGTTTACTGTTTACTTTTAGTACTTGGGTTTCAGTTGTATTTCAACATGTTGCTTTGTTTACTGCTTTCCACAGATATATGTACCATACTGCATCATTTTTATATTATACATTGCTTCTAATGTTTGGTTTCAGTTGTTGTATACTATTTACTGCTTCCGCTATTGTTTATTATTTTTCTTCCGCTGCATACTTTACCAAATGAGGGCATAGTTTCCCCACCAACTCACCAAGGCCCTCGCTGCTAGTCGGCAGCCTCTGGTGTTTGGGGAAATTCTCTTGAGGTCATGTGGTGAACCAGGTACGGGGCACCAGTTGAGTGGCTCCAGATTCGGGTCATTACAAAGTTGTATCATAGGAGTTTTCTTTTTCTTTTTTCTATTTCCTTACTGTTTGGAGACAATAGATAGGGATAGGAAAGAATGGGTAGTTGGTACTTAAATGTGCCCGGGAGTAATTAACCCATGTACAGAGAAAATATATATTACCTCATGATTGAAATTTTTAGTTTTTATAAGTGTTACACTTGATTATATTTCACCATTGGATGATGCACTTATTTTGTGCCGTTATAGTTTATATGATTGTGGTTCTATTTTGTTGCAACCTGATGAGATGAGGGTATGCCATCTCATGAATCATATAGGAACTGGTTAGAAAATCACATATCATGCATTTTACCATGCCATCTAGGGTGAATAAGAAATTTCATGCTGCTGTGATAGATGTCGTGATATATTATGCATGATGTTGTGATAGTTGTTGTGATAGAGATACCTACTATGCTGATAGAGTGTTGTTTATCTTACAACTTATTTAGCATGGACGTCAAGCTTTGGTCTTAGAGGTGTTATGGGCCCTCGAGGATCGAAATTTGGTGGATCATGGGATTAACATACTGTTTACTTGTTATATTCATTTTTATGATGTCAAGCTTTGATTCGCAGGGAGTATGGGCCCCCACGGATTGAAATTTGACACATAGGTGCTGGTTTTCAGTGGTTTTGGGGAGTTTTGTATGTCTACTACCCAGAAACCCAGATAACATGGTGTGTGGCCTTATGAACACATTCCATGTGTTCTTCTATTTGGGAAGAACTACTTTTCGCGGTTACACACCGTGTACTTTGAAGTACACGCCGTGTACTTTCCTTCCGGGTGATCCAGCTATGTAATTGAATACATGGGTTGGAAAATCTTAGGGACAACACACCGTGTACATTGTTGACATGCCGTGTAGTGGAAAAACATGCCGTATAGTCTTCGGCTGGGATAGTCCATGTGACTTAGTCGTGTAGGAGTAACCGGGCAGGAGGAAAAAGGACGGTACACACCGTGTATATTTAAGAACACGTCGTGTAGTTTGGGTTTACACAACCAGTTTGGCCGGTGCACACACCCAAGTAAAATCTTTCTGGAACACACCGTGTATAGAGACTACATGCCGTGTAACCATTTTTTTTCCAGTCTTAAGAGTTTTTCCTCTTCTATTCCATTTTCACTCTTTTAAGTTTGCAACTGTGATCATCGTTGATAAAGGTGTGCTTGACCCTGCAGAATCATGCCGCTAAGACGTCCTCCCATTGCACATCAGGGGTCTGACAATGATCGTACGTCGGATATGGCACCAGAAGTTATCCCAGATACTGGTGCGGACACACAGTTTCGTGAGGGATTCATGAGGTTCATATAGACCTTTCAGGGAGCTCAATAACCTGCCCAGTCTATGGAAGAGCTTACGTGAGTCTTCTAGCAGCAGCATCCTCTCACGTTTTCTGGGGATGGAGGACCTCAGGCTACTGAATCTTGGTTCAAAGCTATGGTTTCTATCTTTTACCATCTTGAGACACCCCCAGACAGAAGGGTGAATCTTGCAACTTACATGTTGTGAGATTCCTCCAAGAGATGGTGGGATGTAGTTTCTCAGGCAGGGCATCAGCAGATAGTTGCTTGGGACGAGTTTCAGCATACGTTCTACGACTACTTCTACCTGGCGATGCTGAGGTCTGATAGAGCCAGAGAGTTCATAAACCTATAGCAGGGTACTCTATCAGCTATGGAGTATTCCTCCCATTTTACTGAGTTACATCATTTCACTCCCATTCTGGGGAATGACGAGATGTTTTTAGCAAGGAAGTTTGAGGAGGGCCTCAGACCAGAGATCAAATCACAGGTGAACGTATTCCAGTTGACTTATATTTCTTTTATATTCAACCAGGCATTGATAACAGAGAGGAATCTGAGGGATACTGGAGCAGTGAGCTAGGGCAGTTTAGCATCCAGAGTCAGTACTCTTTCTACTGACAGCAGGAAGCGCCACTGAGAGTCTATACGAGGTGACTCGAGGAAGCGAGATGTTCCTTTAGGTATCAAGGTTGTGTGCTACCAGTGTGGGAAGGACGAGAATAATAAGCCACAGTGTCCGAGGGACCCAGTGGAGTGCCGATCTTGTGAAAAGATGGGTCACCTGCAGCGGTTTTGCAAGGTTCTTCTTCCAGCAACTAGTGAAGGTGGATCTGTTTCGACTCCGCGTACAACCGCGGGATTACCAGTTCCACAGAAGAATGAGTGCTAGAGTTCTTCGGGTCATTCAGGCCAGGGTAGAGGCCATGGACATGGTGGTTAGGCTCAGTTAGGATCAGCTCAGGGATCTCAGGCTGCTACACAGGGCCGCGGTACAGGCCAAACTTTTGCGGTTGAGCAGACTCATCAGGAGCAGGATCCTGGACCTTCTACAGTTCGAGGTACAATCTTAGTAGCCTCAGTTTTATCTTCTTCACTTTTCGATATAGGATCTTCTCATAGATTTATTTCTATTCACACTGTGGAGTTCCTTAGACTTACTATCTTCACTTCTGAGATTATGATGACACTAGACACTCCCTTGGGACTTAGAACTGCTAGTGTGTGTCAGTGTAAGGAGTGCCCCCTTGAGGTTGGTGGGTGTCACTTCTTATGGGATATTTATGTCCTAGAGATGACAGGTTATGATGTCATTCTCAGAATGGACTGGCTAGTTCCTTTTCAGGCCTTTGTCGATTGCTATCGCCGCAGGTTGAGTTTCACATCACCCGAGGGAAGAACTTTTCTTCACAAGGGAGAATGGGATGTCCAGGCGAGCATAGCTAGACTAGAGCATCATGGGTTAGGCGGTGTTATAGCCCAGATTTCTAGTTTATATCCGGATGATCAGAATACTTCTCAGATGGATTATCCTCCAACAGTTGATCGTTTTCCAGATGTCTTTCTAGAATAATTTTCAGGGTTGCCTCCGGAGCGTGAGGTAGAATTCTCTATTGAGCTTGTGTCGGGAGCAGCACTGGTATCCATAACTCCTTATAGAATGGCTATTCCTGAGTTACAAGAGCTCAAGAAGTAGTTGGAGGAGTTACAGACAAAGGGTTTTATCCAACCCAGTACTTCTCCTTGGGGTTCTCCTGTTTTATTTGCGAAGAAGGAAGATGGTACTTTACGGCTTTGTGTGGATTATCAGAAGCTGAACCAGTTGATGGTCAAGAACCTATATCCCTTACCAAGGATTGATGATCTTTTTGGTCATCTTCGAGGATCTAGGGTGTTCTCAAATATCTACTTGAGATCCAGCTATCATCAATTGCGTGTTAGACCATCAAATATACCTCTTACAACCTTCTAGAGCAGGTATGGTCTGTACGAGTATTTGGTGATGCCGTTCGGTCTCACGAACGTGCCAACAGTTTTCATGGTGCTGATGAATAGAGTTTTCCATCCTTACTTGGATTCCTTCGTGGCGGTTTTCATGGATGATATCTTGGTGTACTCTTACACTCGACACGACCATGCTGCCCATCTTGAGATCATATTGAGTACACTGAGAGAGAATCAGTTATATGTTAAGATCTCAAAGTGCCACTTCTGGATGGATGAGATTCACTTCCTGGGTCATGTCATCTCAGAGACATGAGTATCAGTAAACCCAGAGAAGGTGAGAGGAGTAGTTACCTGGGAGAAGCCGAAGAATGTCTTCGAGATATAGAGTTTCTTGGGACTGGCTGGTTAATACAGGTGGTTTATACATGACTTATCACGCTTAACAGTGCCGTTGAAGGGCTTGACTAAGAAGGGGGTGAAGTACATTTGGTCAGAAGCTTGTGATTCAGCCTTTCAAGAGCTGAAGGGGAGATTGAATTCAGCACCGATTCTAGTTCTTCCAGAGCTGGGCAAGAGTTATACAGTTTTCTGTGATGCATCTGGCATCGGTCTTGGAGCAGTGCTTATACAGGAGGATCGTTTTGTTGCATATGGATCTATGCAGTTGAGGCCACATGAGAAGAATTATCCTACGCACGACCTAGAGTTGGCTGCAGTTGTTCATGCCTTGCGTTGTTGGAGACATTATCTTCTGGGAGATCATTTTGTGGTATATAATGACCACAAGAGCCTCAATTATATCTTCACGCAGCGTGACTTAAATCTGAGACAGTGGAGGTGGGTCGAGTACCTACAATCTTTCGACTTTGAGCTTGCTTATACGCCTGTAAGAGGCAATGCTGTAGCAGACACACTAAGAAGGAGGACTCAGTTACAGGTAGTTCAGGAGGCCAGCAGCGAGTGACAGCTTATGGATCTGTTATCTGAGATGCATTTGGAGGTGCACAACAAACAGGGACAGATGGTTCTTTCTTCTATAGCTGTTACCTCTACTCTTCTGGATCGAGTTTTAATGAGGTAGCTATTAGACTTAGAATGCCTAATCCTACAGAAGGGTGTGTCAGGTGGAGACCCTACTCCAGGGTGGATAGTGGGCGATGATGAGGTGTTACGTTTTCATGGCCATGTATGGGTTTCAGCAGACATACGTGAGGAGATGATGTGAGAGTTTCATGATTCAGATTGGACAGTTCATCCTGGTATCACAAAGATGTATCGAGACTTACATCGTCAATATTGGTGGTCAGGTATGAAGAAGGATGTGGCTGGTTTTGTTATGCGCTGTTCCATCTGTCAGTAGGTGAAGGCAGGGCATCAGCGACCAGCAGGGCTTTTGTAGCAGTTACCCATTCCTGAGTGGAAATGGAATGATGTCGCGATGGACTTCATGATAGGGTTACTGAGGTCACCTCGAGGGAATGATGTGGTTTGGGTTGTTGTTGACCGGCTCACGAAGGTTGCTCATTTCTTGCCGATCAAGGAGACCTTTGGCGTGGATGATCTTGGGAGGTTTTACATTTATGAGGTGGTACAACTTCATGGAGTTCCAAACACTATCGTTTCAGATAGGGATGCCTACTTTACTTCACATTTCTGGCAGGGGCTACAGAGGGCTTTGGGTACACAGGTACTTCTGAGTACAACTTACCATCCCCAGACAAATGGCCAATCAGAGCGCACGATTCAGGTGCTGGAGGATATGCTGCGAGCATGCATCCTTGAGTTTGGAGGTTTTTGGGAGAAACATATACCTCTAGTGGAGTTTTCCTATAATAATAGTTTTCAAGAAACTATTCAGATGACACCTTACGAGGCTTTGTACGGTAGGCCGTTCCGATCACCCTTGTGTTGGATGGAGGCAGGAGAGGTAGCTATGATGGGACCTCATCTTGTTCAGGAGACCACAGATCAGGTGGAGTTGATTCGGAAGAGGATGGATACCACACAGTCTCGACAGAAATCTTATGCTGATCAGCAGAGAAGACCTTTGGAGTTCAAGGTCAGAGATCAGGTTTTCCTGCGTGTTACCCCGAGGTTGGGACATAAGAGGATTAGGAGATAGGGAAAGCTTTCACTAAGATACGTCGGGCCGTTTTAGGTTCTGGAGAGAGTTGGGATGGTTGGTTACAGGTTGCAGTTACCTCAGAGGTACCAGGATATGCACGACGTCTTCCATGTTTCTCAACTTCGACGGTATTTCTTAGACCCGTCTCATGTTTTTCAACCCGAGGAGGTTGATTTGGAGCAGGATGCATCTTTCGAGGAGCATCCTATCAGAATTGTTGATCGTAGTGCCAAGGTTCTCCATGTCCGGTCTGTTCCTCTGGTACAGGTGCTATGGTAACATAGGAGAGTACAGGACGCGACTTGGGAGAGGTAGACCGATGTACAATCATAGTGGCCAGAGTTGTTTGAGGTTTCTTATTCTACGCCGTGTTAGGAAATTCGAGGACAAATTTATTTAAGGGGGGAAGTTTTTAAGAACCTAGATCTTCTTTTCAGGTATGTGACCCCTTGGTTGATGTTTTTCTTGGTTTTAAAGTTAAGGGTAATTCTTGGGAGAGTCGGGGAAACTTGAAATGAAGTTTTGAGGCAAAACGGGGAGCTGTACGGGCGGCACACAGTTTGTCTAACCGTGCGGCAAGACCGTGCGTAGCTGGAACTCAAGGCAGTGGCGACCGCACGGTTGTCACACGGTTAAGGGAAACCGTGCGAAGAGACCATGCGAGGAGTGTTGGAAAGGCAGTACAGACCGCACAGTTTGTCTAACCGTGTGAGAAAACTATTAGGGCACTTAAATTAGATCCTTAAATTGTGGATCTAACTCTTTTTTCCTCTAATTGACTCGTTTAAGCTCCTAAGTGGCCATAACTCGGGATTACTCTCCCTTGAAGGTTGGAAAACTTCTCCCAAGTTTTCCGGAGGTGATACGAAGGCTTCTCTTGGAAAATAGAAGCCGGATTCTTGAGGTATGTGATCTTTCTCCTTCGTTCTTGATCGTTTTCTTAGATCTACTTTGATAAACTTCTCCTCTTCCCTCAGTTTCTTAGATCTATGTCCGTTATGGGTAGATCTAAGTGTGTGGATGCCAAATTTGACGATTTTGGGTCTTGATCTTATTAGGATAAGGAATCTAAGGTGGGTTCTTGGAGAATCAACCTGAGTTTCTTGTGCATTCTTCATTGTTGGGGTTTTCATCAAAACCTTTGAGGTAGGTGGTTTGATTCCTTACGTTAAATGTCTTTGAGTTTTTGTGCAAAAGTACTGGATACCCATGTATTAGGTATCTTGGGTTAGGGTTTTGATCCTGTAATATTATCTGCCTTATATTTCTTGTGTGCTTGAGGCTGTTAGATGAATAATGATTGCTTTTTTTTCATGTATAAGGATCACACCATGGGTGTTTTCCTTGTTTTGGCTATTTATCGCCGTTTGGCTTAGGTTTCCTATGAGGGAAACCTTTTTACACTGATTTACTACCTTGATATGAATAATTGCATGTGTTTCCTGCAGTTTAAATGTTTTTTATGCATTGTAGCTATTAGCCAAGTATTTTGTTGAACGTACTTAGGGATGCTACGAATCAGTTATGCATGATTTCTTTTACTCAGGGCTGTGGGAACCTGGTGTAGCAAGACCATAAGGGGAATTGACGTTGAGTGCTTCCTCAGAGGGCCTGTTTAATTATTACCACTATGAGACCATAAGGGAGATTGACTTTGTGCTCTCTCAGAGGGTTTGATAATTATCGAATCGAGACTAAAGGGGTAATTAGACGTAAGTGCTTCTCAGAGAGTCTATAGTATCGCTGCAAGACCATAGGGGGAATTGACGATGAGTTCTTCCTCAGAGTGTCTTTATCTTTGTTGAATACTTGAACATAGGGGTCTTCTCGCATGAGCCACCCAGAGGGTCAGCATGATAAATTAATGTTGGTTGGTTGTGACGAGTCCACCAAGCCAAAGAACAAGCTTGGGTTTGTAATACTTGTTGTTAGGTAGTCTGTTGAGATACCTGTTGTGTTACCTGCTATGCCTTTGGATTATAGAGCTTTTTCTAGATTCTTTGGTTGATGATTAAATGATTGAATTAAATTAATGAATAAATGTTAATGGAGTCTTGTAGGATTGTTTACTCAGTGTACTCCTGTTTCTCTGCTGCATTTATTTCATTTACTTTTGCTATATTGCTCACTGACAGTAGGGCACAGATCTTGTGGTGGTTGCCTACTGGGATTAGTCTCACACCCTGTTTGGGTCCTGATTTTCGGCCCAAACATGTTATATGGTTTCAGGTGTGGATAGGTATTGTGGCCCTTCTACCTCAGGTGCTTGATTGATGGTTAGAGCTGGAGAGCATGGGACCGATATTAGGCTTGCGATGCTGCTGGAGTTTACTGTTTACTTTTAGTACTTGGGTTTTAGTTGTATTTCAGCATGTTTCTTTGTTTACTGCTTTCCACAGATACATGTACCATGCTGCATCATTTTTATATTATACAATGCTTCTACTATTTGGTTTCAGTTGTTTTATACTGTTTACTGCTTCTGCTATTGTTTATTATTTTCCTTCCGCTTCATACTTTACCAAACGAGGGCATAGTTTCCCCAGTGACTCACCAAGTCCCTTGCTGCTAGTCGGCAGCCTATGATGTTTGGGGAAACATGCTTGAGGTCATGTGGCGAACCAGGTACGGGGCACCAATTGAGTGGCTTCAGATTCGGGTTGTTACAATCTCCCTTATATGAATTTACTTGGGAGGCTAATGAGGCTTCAATGATATCTTGATGATGAAATGGGAAGTTATGCCCTTTGATTGAAAGGCTTAGTTTTGAGTGATAAAAATGGGATGGTAGAACTTAGGAAGGGTGTCCTGACTATGATGAGACCCACGGGACCTTGGTGGGTACCCCAGTGAGATGTTGAACCTAGTGAGGGTGTGTGTGGGAAATGGGTAGTAAAGATTCTAGGTGTCACCAAATAACCCAAATCAAGTATTTGAGCCTAATGTGGTTGTAATGGCTTGATTATAGGTTCTTCTTTTGAGAGTTTGACCATAATTATGTGAGATGGGTTTGGATGGTGGGTCAACCCTTATGAGATGTTTATTATGAGATGACTTGGGTGGGACACACTTTCCACTGATATATATGTGATAAATGGGATTCCTTGTATGTTCTCCTTGGATCCAGCCTTGATCCTGCTACAATTGATTGCCCAGGATCACCTCTTAAGAATCAGTGATGATGCATGATGATTATTAATCACCTAGGATTATCTCATAGGGATCATATTTATACCCTATTACTATTTATTGATTAGGATCACCTCCTAGGAAGCGACGATGATTCCTGATGACTATTGATTACATAAAATTACCTTCTAGGGATTGGATTTATACCTGATGGATATTGATTTCCTAGGATCATTTCTTAAGAATATATGATGATGTGTGATGACTATTTATAATAAACTAGGATTATAAAACCTTTACTTTGCAATTTTACAAGTCCTAAAAGTGTCAATAGGGAGTTTGAGGCCTTTTTCTATCTTGAAATTTCTAATTTTTCTCTTATGATCACTTGAATGACCATATGGTCACTTGTTTCCTTCGTGTGGTTGATTGGTTCCTTCGTGAGGTTAGTTGTTTCCTTCTTATAACCAATTGATTCATTTAGGTGGTTGATTGGTTTATTCTTGCAGTCAATTGGTTCCTTCACATGGTTGGTTGTTTTTTTATTATGGCACTACAAGAAAAGCACCTCATAACAGTAGTTTTTTTTTAAATGGCAGCAGTTTAAACCACTGCTATATGATCCTATGACAGTTTCATAAAACCACTGCTAAATTGGGTGTCGACATCCAACATGCGGTGGTTTCTTTAATTTAGCGATAGTTTTTGGGAGGTGTCTTAGTAAGAATATTTAGAGGTGGTTTTAGTGGGTTTAGCGATGGCTTCATGCAGAGAAAAAAATGTTGTCTTTAGCGGTAGTTAAAACCACCACTAAATCTTTTTCATTTTTTACATTAAAACCACTGCTAAAACACCATAACCACCATAAAAATATAATGCACATTTATTTAGAGGTGATTTTAACTGTCGCTGATAAAAGAATATCAAACTATAGTGGCAGTTTAAACCGCTGTGATATATGGTCCATTTCATTAGCAGTGGTTTAAACCATCGCTAAATATAGATTTACAGATAAAAAAATGTTGCAGATTCTGTAGCCCCAATACCAGTACGCTGAAAAAAAAACTATGTGCAGAGAATATATAACATAATAATCTAAACCATCTAAAAATGTACAGCAGTAACAATCTTACAATGTTTCATAAAAAACCATATACAGATAAAATATACAGAATAATCTAAACCATAACATCTCAACCATCTAACAATGTTTCATAGATCTAAATCTAAGACTTTAAATTGTATAAAACCAACGTATGAGCTGTAAGACTTCAAACTACATAGAATAAACTTAAAAGATGTATCCCTGAAAGAGCGCTGTCATGGGCGCCCTCAAATGATTAGTGATTTTGGGGTACTTAGGTGCAGTAGAGTGGATGACCAAGGTCGTCTCACAAAGGAGGAAGTAGATTTAAAACAAATTTTTAAAGGTATTCTAAAAATAAAATAAAAAAGAATAAAAACACTACCTTAAAGGATGGGGGTTGGTTATAGTTTATGAATCTAGAAGAAGTTTGCTGGAAGAAGATTGTATTTTTTTTGTTTTTAGTTTTGAAATGAAGTTCGATTAAAATGACACAACAAAAAGATGTTTTTTTAGAAAATATTTTAAAAGACGTAATCGATCTAACTCTACCTATTCAATAATTTATTAATCATTATCATTTAGATTAATATCCACTTAATTATGATCCCCTAATTTGTTATCCCTCAAACCCTACGAGAGTTAACTTAACCACAAAGATAAAATTTCTTAAACCCCAGGCTAGCTTTAGAACACGCAATCGCAGCACCCTACTTTGATTGTTGTTATAAGGTTAGATTATGGTCAGTGGTTAATTAGAGCACATATCCATTCTGTAAATGAGGATTAATTGTGTTTAGGGATTATATTTGAACTCTACAAATTTATCCCGTATGGTCTCGTATTATCGATTAAGATCGCGCTCTCACAATTTACACAATTCCCGACTTCGCGTGTTTTGTGTTAATTGTTAAATTGATTGATTAGTTTCTTAAAATTTAAAAACACAATTCATGGATCATATTAAGTTAATTATAGTAGCTCAATGATTCAAAATAATTAAATGAAGAAGGATAGAGGTCGATCGATTACTAAAAAGAACTACTCTTCTATGGGCGGTGTAGTCATCATGAAGACGTTTTGCATAAGAAAAGGATTGAAAGGGTAGAACCCAATATTTTCTCCACTATTGATTCCAAACCAATTAAGAAGATTAAGATAAGAAGAAAAGGAAAGAAAATAGAAGATTATTTGAAGAAAAATTCAAGAAAAAAACATGAAACAAAAGAAATACAAAGAAGAGGTGGGAGAGGAGAGCCTTTTTGGAAGAGAGGTTTGCACCAAAACTTACTTCTTCCAAGAGTTGTGAGGGAATCCCAAGAGACACCCTTTCGGAAAAACCTTCCCAAAGCCTCGACCAAGCCTCCCAAAGAGTTAAAACCCCCTTTAAATAGAGTTTGTGAGGGCTATGGTTACATAACTTTTTAAGTGTGAAATGAAAAACTCGGACAAATATTTTATTCCAAGTTGAACCGCCTATTGGTCCTCCTAAAAGCGTGAATTGACTGGCCTTCCAGAAGGATTATTTGTTCCAAATCATGTCCCCAAGATTTTCTCAAAATTTGGGCTCAATCCAATCCCGGATGAAGAAGATATGGCCCACATACAGAACCCATGTCCATTATGCCGAGTCCAGTCCACCATTGTCTTAATGGCCCATTTACTCCATCCAAATGCACTTATTAGCTCTAGTGTCCTGAATGAAAGTTGTATAAAATTAAGTTAGGAACACTTTTATAAAATTTAAAATTCAAATAATAAATATAAAAATATTTATCTTTGAAATACTACAGTACACTATAAAGGGTAAAACTAGAATTTTCACCAAATTTTCAAATGAATGATCAAATCCCAAATATTTTATAAATAAACATATTTAAAACAATGTGAGGAAATTATATCATTTATTATCAATAAAATATTCAACAAAATAGTGTTTTATCAACTCCACCACACTTACCCTTTTTCACTCCTGGGCAAAACCTCATGTCAAGTAAACATCAATATCAAATCAAAACCAATTTTAAAACACATATCATTGGGATCCATAAATTCCGCACCAAGAATAAAAAGATATAATGCCTCATAAAAAACCTTATTTCAAGTTCTCTATTAATACCATTCAATATATTTCTACTTCATTTATCCTCCCATGCACAAAACACTTACCTCGCTTGAATTTTCTCTCATCACTCAAATATAATTTTTTTTTTGCAATGTCTTTATCATCCAAACTCATACAAGGGTCACCATAGGCTTGATAAATTCCTACATCTCCACCTGATGTGAGTCAAGTACATATATTTATCATGAGGACTTTTCAGGGCTATTCTGTGGCTTTTGGTTGGTAGGATTTATATGTGAAAAATTATGAGGCTGAATAAGGAGGGCTTGACTCTTTTTGAAGCAAAATTGCATTAATCTAATTTTCACTTAAATATGGTCTTCTATTCAATACCCATAATATCAATTCATCTCCATCATCATGAAAATTCATGAAAAGTTTACACCATTCATCATTTTAGCATAAAAAATGTCAATCTTCTCAAATATGATTTTCTTGAAATCTCCAGATAGGCACAACTTTCCACCTCAATTAGAAGCTCCAGAAAAGGCACAACTTCACTTATCATAAAAGCTCCATAAAAGGCACAACTTTCAATATAATGACTTTTTTCAGCAACAAAAACATCTCTTAAGAATTTAATTTTCCACCCAAAGTATCACGGAATGTGGTATCACAACACAACATAGCTTCCCCCACACTTAAGCTCAACTAGATCATGCAATTTCACTTCAAGAGTTGGTTGGATAGGGAAAATTGGCTTGTAATGTGGCTAACCTAACAGGATATGCATGGCTTCTAAGGGATAAAAATATTAAATGTTCAAGGTAGGCCATTATAAAAAAAAGGATTCTTTGAAGTAGGGGCTTTAATACCAAACAAATGCCTCAATCATTTAAACATAAGTACCTCAAACCCTCAAGTTTTGACAAGAATAAATCAAATTCTAGTTAAATCAAGCATGGTTTGGTTCTCTCAAGAAGTGAGGTGAATGTAAAGAATATGAAAATAATGGTTTAGAAGCCTCACAGGAAAGTGATTTAAAATATAAAGACAATGAGATGTGGTATGGGATTCAAAATTCAGTGTACTTTTCATGAAATTACTAAATATTTGAACTTGAAACAATGTCATTTCAGCATTCATTTAAGCTCAGTTTATTGGGATAAATTGTTTCACTCATTGATATGAATTTCAAAATTGTGATGAGAATTATTTCAGCTCAAAAATTTAAAAAACACAAAGAAAATTGAAAAATAAACACACAAAATTTAAAAAACACACAATTTTTTTTGTTTTTTTTAAACAGGAAAACAATTGAAATTACTAAACTAAAAGGTTCCCTCCCCCACACTTAAAATATTGCATTTTCATCAATGTGAACCCATGAGATGATATATGCACATGAAATTCATAATTTTTAAATAGGACAAATAATATAAAAGTGAAAGGGTTAGGAACAGCCTGATGTGCTCAAGTGATGATGGGGTCATGCAGTGTTATAAAATCCACTGCATTAGTAAGAAGTCCCTCAATGTATCTCTTCAAACATTTCCCATTGACTGTAAAGCTCCTTCCAGTTTCCTCTTGTGTGATCTCCACTGCACCATAAGGAAAAACATTAGATACAATATAAGAACCTAACCATCTGGAACGCAACTTACTAGGCATCAGCTTTAGTCGTGAACTATAGAGAAGGACTTTCTCTCCAACATGAAACTCCCTTTGTTGGATCATTCTATCATGATCTGCTTTTGATCTTTCCTTGTAGAGCCTTGAGTTCTCATATTAAGACAATCTAATCTCCTCAAACTCTTGAATTTGCAGCTTCCTTTGGATTCCGTCTTGGGCCAAATCCATGTTGTATTTCTTTATAGCCCAATATGCCCGATGCTCAACTTCCATGGGGAGATGACACACTTTCCCAAAAACAATCCGAAATGGGGACATACCAATGGGTGTCTTGTATGCTATCCTATAAGCCCAAAATGCATCATCCAAGCGCTTGCTCCAATCCTTCCTATTTGGATGCACGGTTTTCTCCAATATTTGTTTCAACTCACGATTTGAAACCTCAGCCTGACCATTTGTTTGGGGGTGGTATGGTGTTGATGTTTTGTGTGTAACCCCATACTTTCGAAGGAGGGAAAAAAATTCCTATTGCTAAAGTGTGTCCCTTGGTCACTGATGATGGACTTTGGTACTCCAAACCTGCAGAAAATTTGATTCTTGACAAAATCCACTACAACATGAGAATCGTCAGTCCTGGTGGCCTTGGCCTCCACCCATTTACTCAGATAATCAACAGTAACCAAAATATAAAAAAATCCAAATGAACTAGGAAAATGACCCATAAAGTCGATGCCCCATACATCAAAAATCTCACAGAATAGTATGGGTTGTTGGGGAATCTCATGTCTCCTAGAAATATTCCTAGTGTGTTGGCAATGAGGGCATGACTTACAAAACACATGGGCATCATGGAACAAGCTAAGCCAATATAATCTAGAGTCCAAAACCTTCCTAGATATCCTTTGGGGTCCAAAGTGTCCACCATAAGCAAGTGTATGACAGAAGTGCAAAACAGGCTCAAACTCATGATCAGGAACACACCTCCTAATGACTTGGTCACTACACATGCGCTAGAGGTAAGGATCATCCCACACATAATACCTAGACTCAATTTTTAATTTTTGGATTTGATGCTTCTTCAAATTTTCTGGGATTTCAGAGGAAACAATGTAATTAACTAAATCAGCATACCAAGGATGTGTACCTGAGATGGTATAGAGATGCTCATCGGGGAAAGTGTCCCGAAGTGGTACCTGGTCCAAGGTGTCATCCTCTAGTGTGTGAGTAAGCCTACTCATGTAGTCTTCCACCAAATTCTCTGATCCCTTCTTGTCCTTTATCTCAATATCAAATTCCTGAAGAAGGAGCATCCAACGGATAAGTCGTGGCTTTGCATCTGGCTTCTTTAGGAGGTACCTCAAAGCTGCATGGTTAGAAAAAACAACTACTTTAGAGCCCAATAAATATGAACGGAATTTATCTAAAGCAAATATGACAGCAAGAAACTTCTTTTCAGTGGTTGTGTAATTTGATTGGGCTGAATCCAGTATCCTCGATGCATAGGCGATCACATGTGAACGTCCCTCCACCCTCTGAGATAAGACAGCTCCAACCACAAAGTTGGAGGCGTCACACATAAGCTCAAAAGGAATCTCCCACAGTGGGGGCTGTATGATCGGTGGAGTGGTCAGACACTTCTTTAGCTCATCAAATGATACCCTTCACGAATCATCAAAATTGAAGTCAATATCTTTTTGAAGGAATCGAGATAAGGGTAGATCGATCTTACTAAAATCTCTGATGAAGCGTCGATAAAATCCAGCATGTCCAAGGAATGATCGAACATCATGCACACATGTAGGATATGGAAGGGATGAAATAATGTCTACCTTAGATTTATCAACTTCAATGCCATGTTGTGAGAATATATGACCTAAGACAATTCCCTTTTCGACCATGAAATGGAATTTTTCAAAATTTAAGACCAGATTCTTCTCAATACAACAATGCAACACATCACCCAAACTAGAGAGACACTCATCAAATGAGGATCAATAAACTGTAAAATCATCCATAAATACCTCCATGCATGTCTCAATAAAATCAGAAAAAATACTCACCATGCATCTTTGGAAGGTACCTGGGGAATTGCAAAGTCCAAATGGAATCCTCCGGTAGGAAAATGTGCCAAAGGGACAAGTTAATGTAGTCTTCTCCTGATCATCTGGAGCTATAGGAACCTGAAAATATCCAGAAAATACATCTAAGAAACAATAGTGTGTCTTCCCAGCTAGTCTCTCAAGCATCTGATCAATAAACGAGAGGGAGAAATGGTCCTTGCAAGTGGAATGATTTAGTTTCCTATAATCAATATACACACGCCAACTGTTTTGCACCCTCATTAAAACTAACTCATCTTTCTCATTTTTAACAATAGTAACACCACTTTTCTTAGGCACAACCTGAATAGGACTTACCCACTGAGAATCTGAAATGGGATAGATTATACCTGCCTCGAGTAATTTCTCAACTTCTTTTTTAACAACTTCCAGGAGGGTGGGATTGAGTCTCCTTTGTGGCTGTCTCACCGGTTTAGCCCCATCCTTCAAGAGAATCCTATGCATGAAAATGGAGGGGATAATACCATATATGTCAGCCAAGGTCCACCCAATCACCCTGATGTTCTCCCTCAAAATATTCAAAAGCTTTTCTTCATGTTCAAAAGGGAGATTGTTAACAATGATAACGGGTAATCTCTCACCACTCAAGAAGTATGAGTATTTCAGATTCAGTGGAAATGGCTTGAGTTCTAATGAAGGAGGGTGTATTACGGATGGATACATTGAAGGAACTGAAATATGTGCACAAATTGAATCAGTATCAGAATATACATCATCAAAATCAGAGAATAAAACATCAAATCCATCAGCATACTCAACAGCCATGTCATAATCAGAGTGAACATGATCAAAATCAGAATATTAATCCGCATCAAAATCAAATCCAAGAGAGGATTGTGTATCAGCAATATGTGTGCAAGTGCTCTTAGACATAAAACTCGAACCAATACTCATAATCTCCCTAAGCATAGGACAATAAAATTCCTTAGTGTTTTTATTTGGTGGTTCAAAATGGGATATAACAAATTTAGAGTGATCCTATGAGGGGTACTTCATGGAATCCATAACATTAAATATCATGACTTTATCTCCAAAATCCATGGAAAGTGTACCTTCATTGACATTTATGATAGTTTTTACAGTTTTGAGGAAGGGTCTACCTAAGATTATGGGATCATGAGAACTTACCTGATCTTCCTCCATGTTAAGCACGTAGAAATATGTTGGGAAGATCATGTCTCTTACCCGGACAAGTACATCCTCAAGGACTCCTGCTGGATATGCTGTAGCTCTATTTGCCAACTACACCACTACACTTGTTGGATTCAACTCACCAACCTGCAAGGAAGAGAATACAGAGTGAGGCATCACATTTATTGAAGCTCCTAAATCACAAAGAGCATCAGAGAAGTGCAACTCCCCTATGTTACATGGGATGGTGAATGTCCCGGGATCCTTGCACTTTGTTGGCATTGATAGAGTTGGTGTAATGAGTATTGAGAAATTCCTTCCAAGGTTGATCCTCTCATTTCCCTTGAGCCCTCTTTGATTGGTGTAGAGTTATTTTAAGAATTTGGCATACCTTGGGATTTTCTTAATGGATTTAAGTAGAGGAATGTTGATCTCCACACGCTTGAATGTGTCCAAAACCTCATTTTGAATTGCTTCTTTAGCCATCTTCTTGGTTTGAACAACCCTGTTTGGAAAAGGAAGGGGTTTATGAGGAACATCATCAATCTTTTTCTTACCTTTATCTTTCTCCTAGGATTTCTCATCAGTTGGTATGGAATGTGGCTTCTCTGGAGTAGAGGTGAATCCCAGTGGAATAGTAGGTATAGATGTATCGTTAATTTTCTTCCCACTTCTCAATGTGATGGCACTAACATTCCCCTTTGGATTCGGAGTGGGTTGGGAAGGTAGATTTCTAGAATTCTTACTCACAAGTTCATGGAGGGCGGTGGCAATCTGGCTCATTTGAGTCTTCAACTTTCTCAACTCCGAACCTTGACACTTCAGCTCATTCTGTTGATTAAGAACAATTTGTTTCAAAATATCATTAGTGCTAGATTCTACCTTGTGTTGGAGATTCCCTTGTTGCTGACTCGTTGATGTTTGAGCTTCTAATCTCCTTTGGGGTTTTTGTAAACCCTGTTGGTAAGGTGGAGGCTGCTGGAAGTTTGGTTGAAAAGGGGTCCTTTGTTGTTTTCCAGATCCATACCTCATGTCCGACTGATCTTTCCACCCTTGGTTGTATGCTGGATAAAACTTCTTTTGGGGATATGGTTGTTGTTGTTACTACTGATATGGTCTCCCAGGGAACACTGCTGCACAATCTTATATTTCTTGGAGTTGTGGGCAACAGTCAGTTGGGTGGCTTGTCTCAGTGCAAATACCACAAGGCCTTAAAGGAGGGGGTAGAGATGTATTTTGTGCCAAAGCAATTTTCCTCACCATAGTGGTAAATTATTCCAACTTGGTATCAATCAAATGACTTTCAAGAGAATAAGGACTTACCTGATGTACTCCCCTAACATGTGGTGTACCTCTATCACCAAATTGTTGGGAGTTTTGGGCCATCTTGTCAATCAACGCACGTGCAGCTACTGGTGTCTTGTCCACCAATGCTCCTCCAGCTGCAACATCTACCATTCTTCTCTCTATAGGTGTGATTCCTTCATAGAATTACTAGATGAGTAGTTACTCACTGATTTAGTGATGTGGGAAGCTTGCACACAACTTCTTGAATCGCTCCCAATACTCATACATTGACTCCCCTTGTGCTTGCTTGATCCATGATATCTCCTTATGAATAGAAGTGGTCCTTGATGCTGGAAAAAATCTCTGCAAGAAAAGACGTTTCAAATTGTTCCAACATGTTACATCTTCAGGTTGTAAATAGTACATTCAATCCTTTACAGCTCTATTAAGTGAGAATGGGAATGCTCTTAATTTGATTTGATCTTCAGAAACATTTCTTGGTTTTAAGGTTGAGAAAACCACATTAAATTCCTTAAGGTTTTTGTTGGGATCCTCACCAGATAATCCATGAAACTTTGGAAGAAGGTGAATTAATCCAGATTTTAACTCAAAGTCTGATTCGAGATTCGGTTATGCAATACAATTTGGTTGATAGTTAATATCAGGTGCAACCAATTCTCGAATGGTTATGTTAAGTTAATTTCCATTATTTCTAGCCATTGGTTCCTCTTTTATGTTTTAAATTGAATTGATTCCAATTTCTATGTTTCTAGAAGAGATGAATTCACCAACTGGTTGAATATTGAAACTTCCCATAGACTGAGAATGTCTGATTCGAGCCCTAAGGCAACGTTCAATCTCAGGGTCAAGATCTAAGATATCTTTGGGATTAGTTCGTGTCATAAATCAAATAAAAATTAAAAGAAAGTGAGTGGACCATAGTAAAATAAAAATGAGAAGTTGAGTTGATGGTCCAAAAATAAAAGAAGAGGATGAAAAAAATGAAAACTTGAGAAAGGGTAAAGATGAAAGAGAGAGGTGAAGAAAATAATAAAATGAAAAATAAAAGAAATACCTCTAAATGGTTGAATAAATTACTTGCCTCCCCAGAAATGACGCCAATTTGAAAGAGCGCTATCGTGGGCACCCTCAAATGATTAGTGATTTTGGGGTACTTAGGTGTAGTAGAGTGGCTAACCAAGGTCGTCTCTCAAAGGAGGAAGTAGATTTAAAACAACTTTTTAAAGGTATTCTAAAAATAAAATAAAATAGAATAAAAACACTACCTGAAAGGATGGGGGTTGGTTATAGTTTATGAATCTAGAAGAAGTTTGCTGGAAGAAGATTGTATTTTTTTTGTTTTTTTTTGAAATGAAGTTCGATTAAAATGACACAACAAAAAGATGTTTTTTTAGAAAATATTTTAAAAGGTGTAATCGATCTAACTCTACCTCTTCAATAATTTATTAATCATTATCATTTATATCAATATCCACTTAATTATTATCCCATAATTTGTTATCCCTCGAACCCTACGAGAGTTAACTTAACCACCAAGATAAAATTTCTTAAACCCCAGGCTAGCTTCAGAACACGCAATCGCAGCACCCTGATTTGATTGTTGTTCTAAGGTTAGATTATGTTCAGTGGTTAATTAGATCACATATCCATTCTATAAATGAGGATGAATTGTGTTTAGGGATTATATTTGAACTCTACAAATTTATCCCGTATGGTCTCGTATTATCGATTAAGATCGCACTCTCACAATTTACACAATTCCCGACCTCGTGTGTTTTGTGTTAATTGTTAAATTGCTTGCTTAGTTTCTTAAAATTTAAAAACACAATTCATGGATCATATTAAGTGAATTACAGTAGCTCAATGATTCAAAATAATTAAATGAAGAAGGATAGAGGTTGATCGATTACTAAAAAGAACTACTCTTCCATGGGCGGTGTAGTCATCGTGAAGACGTTTTGCATAAGAAAAGGATTGAAAGGGTAGAACCCAATCTTGTATCCACTTTTGATTCCAAACCAATTAAGAAGATTAAGAGAAGAAGAAAAGGGAAGAACACAGAAGATTATTTGAAGAAAAATTCAAGAAACAAACATGAAATAAAAGAAATACAAAGAAGAGGTGGGAGAGGAGAGCCTTTTTGGAAGAGAGGTTTGCACAAAGGCTTACTTCTTCCAAGAGTTTTTATGGGCTTCCAAGAGACACCATTTTGGAAACACCTTCCCAAATCCTCTACCAAGACTCCCAAATAGTTAAAACCCCCTTTAAATAGAGTTTGTGAGGGATAGGGTTACATAACTTTTTAAGTGTGAAATGAAAAACTAGGATAAATATTTTATTCCAAGTTACACCGCCTAGTTGACCTCCACAAACGTGAATTGACCGGCCTTCCAGAAGGATTATTTTTTCCAAATCATGTCCCCGAGCTTTCCTCAAAATGTGGGCTCAATCAAAGCTCGGATGAAGAAGATATGACCCAAATACAGAACCCATGTCCATTCTGCCGAGTCTAGCCCACCATTGTCTTAATGACCCATTTACTCCATCCAAATGCACTTATTAGCTCTAGTGTCCTGAATTAAAGTTGTAGAAAATTAATTTAGGAACACTGTTAAAAAATTTAAAATTCAAATAATAAATATAAAAATATTTATCTTCGAAATACTACAGTGCACTATAAAGGGTAAAACTAGAATTTTCACCAAATTTTCAAATGAATGATCAAATCCCAAATATTTTATAAATAAACATATTTAACACAATGTGAGGAAATTATATCATTTATTATCAATAAAATATTCAACAAAATAGTGTTTTATTAATCCCTGAGCCATCCTAATAATAATTATTTATCCCAGTGCTTAGGATAACATTGTAAAAAGAATTGGGTCTGACAACACTACTGATTAGTTTTAGTTTGGACTTTATATTTGATATAGTTGAAGTGATTAAACATGACTTATTAAGAGAATAAAACATGAATCTAAGAGAAAACCTATACTATAACACTTGTAAGATGATGATGTTTTTTTAATTCAGGTTGATGATTAATATAAGCATGTTATCCTAGTTTTGGAACCACATTCAGTATTGGATGAAGAATGTGCCATGGAAAGTTTTTTATTTCAATAAAATGTTTCTCAGGGAATTCCTAAGGTGGGGAGAATGATGAGTATTATGGAAACTATGTCATTTCATGTAGAGGGACACAACTGTAATGGACCAATTGGAAATTTTTAGAATGACTTCTTGAAGCCGATGAGTTGGTATATTCAATATTTCATATCACAAACATGACAATGACTTTTAAAATGCAGGTTTGAGTTTAAAATAATTCTAGATGATAGATTCATGCTCAATATAAATAAGCGATCCATGAGTTTTACCAGTCATTAGTGTGTCTATGAATTCATGGAAACATGGTGTAAAGGTGGTTGGTTTATTACCCAACCATTGATGAATGATGAGATTCATTGTTGTAATGTTTTGGTTATGCATGAAATAACATGGTATCATTGGGATCTAAGGCTGTGTGATCAATACCTTAATTAAAACACCAACTATTAAGATGGGAATATCTTAAACAAGTAAGTCTAGAGTGGATTGATTGATGCTTCAGTGATTAAATTTTGAAGGGGAGCTGAGCCTTTCATCTATTCATCATGTTAAATATGATGTGAACGTTTTGGGGTGTAACCCTTTAAATATATACCATAGAAGTACAATGAGGGTTTTAGGGTGCGTAGAGGTGGTTGACCCATTTTTGGACTTAGTCACACATCATCGAGAGACATGGCATCAATGGTTGGTTCAAGGCAAGTATAACATGTTTTGATGGAGCGTGTATCAGAATATCTAAACAGGCCTATCAATATAATTTTTCAAAAATGTTAGGATGTTTTTATTTTTGGACCAGGAATGGGTAATGTTTAGCAACTTGGTGTAATCCTATTATAGATTCAGTCATTCCCAATATATTAACACCATCCTAAGTATGCTGGTAGAGAGTCTATATACCAAGATAAATAATTAAAACCAATGAATTTTTGTTTGGATGGAAGGAATCCATGGGAGGTTTACACAAGTATTGATTTATGTAAAGCCTTAAGATGTGGATTATAAATTTCAAATATTGGAGGGTAACACTCATGTGAGTGTTGGACCGGTTGTTGGATGGTTGTTTTAGTTTTTGAGTTTCTTGACAACTAGAACTGGGTACTATTGTATTCCATAGTGAATGCCAGGTACTGGTTCAAATACATACTTGGGAGAAGCTCAAGTCTAGGCATTAGGCTTGGGATACCTTTTAATAATCTAGGTGTGTTGGATCAGGAATTCACTAGAATGTTTTTTTGGAATGGTGACATAAATGAGTAAGATTTGGTAAGATCAAGAGACGTCACCGGAAGTTGGTTACAAGCAGTGGTGAGCATGATCAAAGTGATATTTGGGTACCTTAGATAAAAGGTGTCAGAATATGGCTTTAGATATTTCAACTATTAAAGTTGAGTGTTCTCAAAAAATATTCAACCAAAAGCAGTTTAATATGAGTAATTTATAAAAGTAGTATGTGGTTAGTGATGAACCACTTTAGGCACATGGTGGGTTGAGACAGGTGCATTTTAATGGGTTTTGAGAGCTTCTAAAGGAATATATAGTGTGAATAGTATGATCTTGGTCAATTGGTTTTCAAACATTTCAAACAAATTGAGGACCAGGGGTAATATCTTCCTAAGTAACATAGTAAATGTGTTGGGAGCATCGTTAGGACATTGAGGTCTTGCGTAAATAGGAAATTGTGATAGTGGGAGTACCGCAACTCAGAATTGACCATTAAAAATTAAAATTTATTATGGATATATCTATATGATAGTTGATAATGGGATTATTAAATGATCATCTCTCTTATATATAGGCTCACTCAATATGCTCAATCACATAGTGGCGTAGCTCCCAATTTGGATCTTCATTATCCTCCAAATTATTATTCTTCCCTATAGTGATGGTGTGTGGCTAAAATAGGTTCACCTACCATATAGGGAATGAAAATCAAAGGATATATTGTGAGAAGTGATCATTCTAATGTTTTGAATGTGGTCAATAATTGACCCAACATTTGTGGTCCCCATTCTTGAATGAAATGGCTGTGGGGCTTGTGTTTCCAATATGAATAAAATGAATCAAATAAATGACATAGTAGTTAGTCCAAAATACTAATATACACATCCTAATATAACTCAAATTAAACTATTAAATATCTCCATAGTTCATATGGAACATAGATTACTTCATACTCCACCAACTTCATACTTCACCAATTCTAGACTCACTACCTTACTAAATCATCTTGCCATATCAAATTCCAATGCCTTTATCAAACATGGGGAATCATTAAAATGTTAGGTCATGAAAACGTTAGGTGAATACTCTGTGCCACACATGATACATGATACATGATACATGATACATGATACATGATACATGATACATGATACATGATACATGATACATGATACATGATACATGAACAAACCCTCTATTTCCATATTTTTCCAACACACCAACAAGACCACTAATCACTATCCAATGATGAACACTACTTGCCACCCTCTCCACCTCCATCTTTAATTCTTGCTACCGGAACCTGTAAGACAATTATATTGAAAATTAAATAATGTTTTATATTTATATTTAAACTTAAAACCAATAAATGTTTGCAAAATAAATGATTTTGAAGTTGTATGATTTACCTGCTAACCACCAGTCATCGATGCAATATCACCAGGGATAGATCTAACTGTCTTCTAATATAAATCAACCAATGCTTTTTGCAAAGTGGATATCTGATCCCCCTATTCCTGAATTGTGTTTTTCATAGAAACATAATCACTATGATCATATCAAATACAACTATAAGTAGATGCAGCTTTAATCCCTAATGGCCTACTAAATACCTCATATGGAAAGGGTCCCAAAACCCATCCCGCACACTCGACCATGATGCTCCTTCCTAAGTACTTTACCAACTGGGTTATCCTAGGAGACTGAGTAGGACTACGCGGGATTGGTATCCCATAGTTATTTAATTTCTACCTATAAATCAAATATCATACATATTAGAATCAATATATATTAATATAGTTACAATTGATAATAATTTATTATAATGAAAAATGAATTCATACCCCAAATTCTTTGGCAGACTCATTAACAAAACTCCCATTAGATTTTTTATGAACATCCAACCACACTTCTGTTCGAGATGCTTAGAGACTTAAACTCTATGAATGCATTAAAAAAAGATAAATCAACAATTTAATATATTAAATAGATAATATTGTCTTATAAATATTTAAACCAATGAAAATATTACCAGAGTCGATCAGCTTTTAGAAAAAATATTTGACCCGCAGTGTGAGAGATGATTTTCTTAGTCCGACTCAATGAATTCTTCCTTGAAAGATCCTGAAATAAATAAAATGTAATTTAATAGTAATGTATAAAATTCCATATCTTTTTCATATACATGTATAAATGTAAAATGAGATTAATATAATAATATATATTTAAATACCATGTACTTCTCATCACGATGTCCGTCAATAAAAACTTTCCATTGCTCTATAGGCACCCCATTGGGTACATTGTCATACATCTTTTGGGTGCTCAATAAAGTATCATTGACATCGCCCCATAATCTCCATTTAAAGTCTTTCCATTTCTTTCCCAGATTTTTTAATGTCCACTTTCGTACTAGCACATCAACAACCGTAAAGTGGAAAAAAAATCTATACACAGAAATTTATTTTGAAAATATTATAATTTAATAACATACTTACATTCAATTAAACCATAATGTATTAAAATTACCTTTTTTTGTGAATCAAAAACTTCATTCTTCTAAGATAAAGGCATATGCCTCTAATAATCATATGTAATCAGAAGGGAAACCGGCTCCGCAGCCAGCTGACCTAGAATCTAGACAAGTAATCCTATGACATCATCTATAGGGACCTCATAGAAATCAAATGGGACAACTATATTTAGTCCAGTCAGATTCCATACATCTAAACTTTTTATATTTTTCTCCATAGTAGCATTGATTCCATATTTTATGAACAAATAGTTAGTATAAAAAAAGTGCAATAAATTTATTCATATTAAAATTTGTACCTTTAACAGTAACTCTCTAGTATCCCCATAAAGAACCAGGATTTGCGCCCTGCTCCCTCACTGCTGAGGCTACTGAATGGGAAGGTGTCAAATGAGATACTGATGGGATGCTCACAGAGGGTGTAAGAGATGGTGCAGGGGGAAAATAGATGGTTTCTCATAAGTTATAGGGAGGGAGACAGATGGATCATCATCTGTTGGTGTGGTCGATGGAATAGTATAGCACTTCCTCCTTGGAATTCCTGTCATTTAATCAAATAAAATTAAATTCATAACATATAACTCAAAAAATTCAACTTTTTAGAGAGTTTGGATATTGACATTCTATCCTTAAATATCATGTTATATGTGATGAATTTTCTATATGATTAGCATTGGCTATTGTGATGACCTTCCCTTATGATTTTTATTAGGGTTAGTACTAGATATTAAAATTACATTCTCTAATGGAACTCTAATGACTTGTGGCTACAATAGACGTATCACTGGAATTGATCGAAATAGGTGAGGTTAAGTGTTGGGGTAATCCGATTAGCACCTAATGACCCAATATGGATTCTAGTAGAGAAGTTTCAAGATAAAATCTATAAGATAATTCCCAAATGTTTCATATGATATTCATAAACAATCAAGGTTATACATGTAAAATTTAAAATAAGGAAACCTAAGGTAATCACAATGAAATAAATTAATGATAGAGAAACACAAAGTTTTCCATATTTACACACTAAACATTATCTACATCATAACCATAGACATGTTTTATATCTAAACAATAAACATGCCCTATATTAAAAGATTTTACATGTTTAATATCAAAACAATATATTATTATAATTTATTTATATAAAAAAAAATTGCTCCATAGGAAAACATAATTCACCTTCATCATGCACAATAAAATTTATTATATCATCCATTTATTTCCATCCCCAATAAACTTAATACATGTGAAATTCATTTAATTTGAGAATGAGACTTTTCAATCAATCTATAACTACTAGGAAACAACCAAGACAATACAAAACCCCATACATAATTCACATACCAAATCCATGCTCATGCATCACACATCATCACCACAACCATGATCATTACACAACTATATCACACATCATCCAACGTCACATCTCATTCCAACCAACTATTTTTACACTGAACAACACACTCTAACTCAAACCTAATTACCACCACTAATGGTAAAATTCCCATAGGGACCACATGAAGCACACAAAATTCATCAATCACATAAACATATAAATGATATTTAAGCATGCACAATACCACATTTAAAAGGGGCCTTCTATGTGGATAGATAATAGTGGTATTAAGGGATAAAGGGGAAAATGATCAATATGGGGTCCCTGGTTTCACTCTTAGGATACCTAGGACTCTTACAAGTCCAACATTAACTATTTAACTCCCACTAGGTACCCAGTGTCACCTATAATTATAAAATATATGTGGAAACCCATTGTCGGTACCCTAAATCCCCAATTCACACACCAAACCACAAACATCATTAAAAAATAACTTATAATGTAAACTCAATAACCTAAATCAATTTTGAATCCATTAGCAAAAAAATAACCCTTAATCATAATCAAAAATTAAAACTATTGAATGTTTTTTCCATTCAAATTTCCAAAATAAGACCTTAATGACACCATAATCAAGGTAATAAGGTAAAAACATTATATCCTCCCAAAAATATCACTTTTCAATATAGATAAGTCTCAAGAAACATCTATCTAAAGACTCATTGCCTCTATATTAGTAATAAATGAACTGAGGAATCTATTATATCAATAATAATAATCTTTGAAACTCACCTCAAATCCCCAAAAACTAACCCGCTCTAGAGCCCAAATAACTAAACCAATATAATATAACTTATACATAATTTTAAACACACGTCGAACCATATCCCAATTCATCCATCCCATGTTTAAGTCATAGCCCCCAAATCTAACCTAGATTATTAAAAACACCAACACTTCAACATCCAAAACTATCACACTAATAAATATCCCTAATTTTACAACACACTTCTACTAAATGACTCCAAAATCCAAAAAAATACCAAACCATAAAGAAACATCAATACTATACCGGCGGAGAGGCTCGAGACAGGTAGCGAGGCGCGGCAAGGGGTGGAAATGCTCGGGACTGCTAGCGAGGCGTGACGAGGGTAGGGATTTGGGGGGTCATGGGGGTTAATGGAGTGGGGTTTTTGGGGGATAAGTGTTGGTATTTTGAAAAAAATAAATGTTTTAGTGGTGGTTTACTAAACCTATTCTAAAAAACTACTGATAAACACTAATTTTGGTGTAGTGTGGTTAGTTGTTTCTTTCATGTAGTTGGTTTGATTTTTATTTTGGTCGGCTGGTTCCTTATTATGTTAAGTTGATTCCTTCACACAATCAATTGGTTATTTCATGTGATTAGTTGGTTTCATCTTGTGGTCAGTTGGTTCCTTCATGTGGTCATTTTCTTAGCTCCAAGTAGTTTATCCCTTCTTACAATCTGTTCAACAGTTTTCAAAATTTCCTAATTTTTCAAAATAACCATATTTTATAGAATGATTTGAAAATGATTTTAATATAAAATGTGGAATTAAAGGCTTAAATAAATTTTTTAAAAATATATTTTGTTGGTATTAAATCTAGTATTTGAATTCCTTAAAGCCCATGGTTTTAAATAGGCTGTTTTATGTGTTTTAAATCAAACAGAAATAAATGAAAATTGAAAAGGAAGGCTGACCACGTTAATATTTGGTGTTATTTTAGGATTTGTATCTGGCATATTAAAGTATGAGATTTCCTCCATTCAATTCCTTTCTTTTTTAACCAAGTTTGGATAGATCAAAACCTTTATATTGATCCTTAGAGTCATATGCCTTTGACTCGAATCCTTCCTTCCCATGATTCTAGGTGCATTCAACAAGTTGATACCCTCTCTATTTTCTATAGAAGTGTATTAAATTTAAGGCAGGAGTTTGTTTCTTTCTTGAATTATTCCTTTATCTAAATGTGTTATAAAATTTATTAAGATCTCACCTTCAATATATCCAAGTGGTGGAATCATCCCTCTCCCCCTCTGTTTTGGTGGAGCATGGCATATAACAAACTCTAGGTAGGGGATCCTTGTTCTCTCTTCTTTTTGAATCTATAAAACTAACATGTTATTCTTTTCTAGTGGGTATGTAGTAAAAATTTTATAATTAAAGTAATTGTTGGTCAGAGTGGATACTCAAGAGGGGGGTGAATTGAGTTCCAATTAAAATTTCTTTTAAAAACTTTATAATAAAAATCCCCTAATTCAAAATAGCCCATTCAATTAAGGAAGTAGAGATATAAATGTTTAATTGCTCAACAAGTTTATCTAAGGTTTATTAGTCCTCAGTTGAATCAATGAAATCACTAATTCAACCTTTGAAATAGGTTTACTAAATTAAGCATATATACACACTAACCAAAACTAACTATCAGAGTGAATGTAAAAATAGTTTTCTATCTTTGAAAAATATAAGCAGTGGATAAAATAAAATAGAGTATATGAGGATTAGAACAACAATGTAAAAAAGTGGTTCAGTCTCAAGTCAAGACATAATCCTCTATACTGGGTGATCACCTACCACCAAGCAGTTTGTATAAATAAACTTGATACACAATCTGTATTGGGTTTTACAACAGTTTTTACACTGTCCAGGTTCTACAACCTCTACCACAGTTCTACATGGGAAAACAAGAAACCAAGCCACACAAGGATTCTTCAACAGTTATGCATGGGAAACAAAGTGAGAGAGTGTTGAGTGGGGATTTTCAGTATCCCCAGTTAAATCACAAGAGACAATGTGTGTGTAACAAACACACACTGCTCATAAATGTAAAAATAAATAAAAAAATAGAGCTAAAATAATAAGATTGAGTTTAGAGAGCTCTATGTGTTTGGCAGTTCAACTCTTGACTCCCCAGAGTGAAGAATTTGATGTTGGAGTCTTTCTCTGAAAGTTGTCTCCAAAACAAAGTGTCACAACTTCTAGGTACTAAGATGTTTAACTTCTTGGTACAAGGGAGTTGACGAAGCACAACAGGACAACCTTGAATATGTTCTTCAAAAAGATCTTCATGAAGATCTTGGATTTTCAGTATATGCACTGGAGTGTTCTTTTTCTTGTTCTTCAGTAATGTATTCGGATTCTCGACATCTGACTCACTTCTCATCTTTTTTTGTTTTTCTCTGCGCCTCGATATATATATATATATATATATATATATCTTCTTTTCCTTCGGTCTTTTTCTTTCGTATTTCAGGTCTGAAAATAGGAGTACGTATATCACATGAAATCTTTCTCATACCTCGTAATATCCACAGTATTGTCTCCTAAAACATTTACAATCAACATTAATTAATTTCAGATGCATTAAATCAATCAAATATGACTGTTATGATAATATCAAGAAAATGGATAAAGTATAGAATATGTTATCAGTAAGCTGGTAACAGTAGCCTGTCAGTCGGTAGCATCTTCAACAGCAAGATCAAGCAACAGTAGACTTCTAACAGTAGGCGTATCCAGTGGTAGGCTTTGTCCAATGGTATGCTTTGTCCAATGGTAGGCTTTGTCCAACAGTAGGCTTTGTCCAATGGTAGACTTTGTCCAACGGTAGAATTCACTAACTATAATAATTCTGATAGTGGACTTCTAACAGAAACACTTTGTAGAAGCAACCTTGTCACAAAAATGACCTATCACATTGACTTAGCATCTATATGCTTCGATAAGTACTCCAACAGTAGGATTTACAACAATGACCTTTGTACCCATGACTTCCAACAGTAACTTTATAATTGTATACTTTTAGAATGGTAACCTTCATCAGTGATCTTTTCACCACTGACCTCTTACTAGTAACTTTCAATAGTGACCTTTACGTAGAAACTTTTTATACTGTTAACTGATTTTAGAAAATTCATGAGATAAAAAATAGATTGAAATATATTTTCAAACAACTAACCCATTATAGAATTAAACATGATTTGGGATTATCAAAATACGATTTGGGATTATCAAAATATGATTTGGGGTTATCAAAATATGATTTGGGATTATCAAAATATTATTTGGGATCATCAAAGCAGGTGAGTCCAACAATCTCCCCCTTTTTGATAATCACAAATTATGCTTGAGTGATTGGTGTGCAGTCCAAAAGATAAAACCACACTCAATCCACATCAGAAATGTCCATTGGAGCTTTGGATTTTGAAGCTGAGGATGCAGGGTCTGAAGGAGGAGAGATAGGCCGAGGGATGGAAGTTAGTAGGGTAGAAGGAGCTGTAATAGAAGCATTAGTAGATCTGTAGTTATTAGATCTTTGAGGAATGGTAGGGGTCCATCTTCTGATGGCTTGAGTAGGAGACAACATAGGAGGATCACTGGTAGATCCTGAGGCACCGAAGGTAGAGGGAAAGGATGGAGGAACAATGATGGGTGTGTAGTCCACATGGAGGAAAGGTAACAGAAGATTCCTAAATTCCATGATGATACTGCCTCCTCTCTCCATGGATGAGATAAAATCATTCTTATTCTCTATAAATTTCTCCTAGGCAGAAGTCAGCTCTCGAAGCTTTCTTACTTGATACTTAAATGCCTGAGTGATAGGTGGAATCCTCATGTTCTCAAATAACAACTTGAAGTGTCCATCCATTTGATGCTTAGTGTATACCATTTTGTAATAAAAGTCAACTTGTTCCTTGATGGACTTCTGATCTTGAGCAACTTCTCTTAAATAATTTCCCACAAGGGTATGAATCTCTCTTGTAATGGAAATTAACTGAGAGTTTGAAGTACTAGCACCAGATATCTTTTCCACTTCTTCTCTAACAATAGATCTGAATGCCTCAATGTCAACTAGAGGAGAGGTTGAGGTGGAAGCAGATTCACCTAGAGGTGCCAGAGAGAAAGCTACTGTCTCCTAAAGGATTTAGTCAAGCCACTGATGAACCTCTTCACATCATCATCTTGACCTTTCACATGCATTTCCATGGACTTCTTAAGATCCTAAAACACAGTAACCAACTGCTTCACTACACTTTTGACATATTGAATATCCTTGTCCACCTGAACTCTAGAGGTCATAAGAGAATTAAAGCTCACCACTGATTATTTCAGAAGCTCCACAGATTCTGACAACTCATTCATTTGACTCTGACACTTCCTTACTTCCTGAAGCAAATCAGAGTGAATACTGGAGTGTATTTTAGCTAACTCGGATGCTGAATGCTCCTGAATTAGAGCAACAACCTTGTTCATCTTAGAGGACCTATCCTTAGACATTCTCTACAGATCAGATTTCAAGGATTCAAGGTCCGACTTTCTGACATAGTCTTGAGGGAAAGAGTTTTCTGGAGGTAAAAAAATGAGGTTTGGCACTGAAGGTATTCTGTTGGGTCTTTCATATTCTGAGTCATCATAATCTAGTCCCAACACCAAAAACCCAGGGTCATCAGTCTTGCCTTCAATTTCATGCACAACTGATACTGATCCTTTGGAAATAGGATGCTCCCCCTCAATTTGAGCTACCTCTTGGACAACTATTTCAGCTTTTTCCAGCCTTGCAACTTCGGAAACTGTTGCTTCTTGATCAAATGTCTCACTAGTAGAGTGAGCTACTGCCTCAACTGAGTCATCCACAATTTCCATATAAAGGGAAGTAGATACAATTTCTTATGCCTGTTCACTCACTGATTTTTTAGTGATTCCTATAAGAGGACTCAAACTAAGTTCCTCTCCTTCACTATCCTTATCAACAACAACCTCATGTTCCTCATGGTCATAATGACCAGATACAACAACTTATTCCTCTTCTGAGGTATCTCTAATAGTGATATGATCCTCATCATACTCTTCTTCACTGGTTTCCTTAGCCTCATTGTCCCTTAGGATAGATTCTATTCTCGGTAACTCTCTTGGAGGACTAGGCTCTCCACAAGCTATCATTCCAGCTAGAGGACCGGTAGGTAGATCAGGATCACTCTTATCATCTATAGGAGTACCATCGTTCTCAAGTTCCACATCCTCCTCTACTTCTTCATTAGAATACATAGGTTCTACCTCATCAGGCTTCAGACCTGGATCCCTATTATCATTTGGCATATAAGGATTATTTTCAGGGTCAAACTTCTCATAAATATTCTCTTTATCATTTACCCATTCTCTTCTCCATGGATTCTAGCTGATCTTCATGAACTTACAGACTATCTTAGAGATACAAAAATTGTTCTTGGATATAATTTTTTCCTCTTAATCTCCAGCAATTCCCTTAACTTTTAGCATCACATAAATCAGTTTGGCATGAAATAGAGCATTTGATTTAGAACTTGGCTTAATCATGTCTTCCAACTGAGCCATCAGAAACCTACACAGGTTGATCTTATGTCCATGCTTCAGAAAATATAGTATGAATATGTCCTGATACTTCAACACAGCAAAGTCCCCTCTCTTGGGACTTATCACATGTTGGATAAACTTAAACAAAAGTCTATCCTCTCCATTCATTTCAGCAGAAATCACCTTCCTTGAGGTTCCATTTCCGGTCAGCTCTTCTAATGATTTCTTATATAAAAAAATCTCACTATCTGGAGGAATCACTCCAGAATAGTAGTCACAAATACCCTCATGAGGTACCCTTATACATTCATCCCATTCAAAATATGAAAAGGTTACCTCGGTTCCATTTACTCTTGACACCAGTCAGTTCTCATCATCCGACTTATCGAATTTTAAATATTCATAGAATTATTTGACTAGCCTTGGGTAGTACGATCCATTATTGTTGGAAAATCATTCCACCCAGCCTTGAGCCTCTAGTGCCTCCAGCACTAAGGATTTGTTCGAGAGCAACCAATCTTCGCTTAACTCCTTTTCAGCTACAATGGTCCTCTTTGATAGATATGGGTTAACAAGATCTGTTGATATATTACTGCCACCACTGGAATCGGCTCAGGGTTTCTTAGGCCTTGGCACATTTCCATCATCAGCTGAAGTTCGCTTGAACCTTTCCATTTAGGTTCTAAGCGGTTTGAGGGTTCAGTAGAAAGTTAGGTTGTATGGATTTTGAGATCAGGGGTTCAAGAGTGAGGAAGAGAGTGGATCGAAATGTGTTTGTAATATAATTTTATCATTTAGGGATTGAAACAAAAACAAATTGAAGAAAATAATACTAATAAAATGGTTCATATTCTCACATAAAATATGAAGTAATGGTAAAGTCCAATAGTGAGGTACCCAACAGTGAGATTCTAACAGTGAGGTGCTAACAGTGAGGTGCAACAATGATGTTCTAATAGTGAGGTCTAATAGTGAGGTCTAACAGTGAGGTGCTAACAATGAGGTGCAATGGTGAGGTTTTAACAGTGAGTTATAACAATGAGGTTCAACGGTGAGGTCTAACAGTTGAAATTAATCATCCCTAATTCATGTTTGATGTAGTTTAACCTATCAAAATTCAAAGGCTTTGTGAATATATCATCCAATTGATGTTCAGTACCAATGAATTCAAGAGTGATATCACCTCTTTGATAATGATCTCTCAAGAAGTGATGTCTTACATCAATATGCTTTGTCCTAGTATGAGATACTGGATTTTTAGAAATATTAATAGCACTTGTGTTGCCATAGTTTATAGAGACATTTTTGAATTGATATCCATAGTCTAGTAAAGTGTGTTTCATCCACAAAATTTGAGCACAACAACTGCCAACAACTATATATTCAGCTTTGGTAGTAGATAATGTAACATAATTCTGTTTCTTACTACACTATGATACTAGTGACTTGCCTAACATGTAACATGTTTCAGAGGTGCTTTTTCTATCTAACTTACAACCAGCAAAGTCAGCATCAAAATAACTTATCAGATCAAATGATTGTCTTCTTGGATAAAATAGTCCTAAGTTGAGAGTGTATTTGAGATATTTGAAAATCCATTTAACAACATTTAAATGAGATTATTTGGGATTATCTTGAAAGCAAGCACACATGCATACACTGAACATAATGTCAGGTCTGCTAGATGTAAGGTAGAGAAAACTCTCTATCATACCTCTATAGTTGGTTTGATTCACTGGTTCTCCAGCTCCATCTGCATCCAACTTACAGGTGGTACTCATAGGTGTATCGTTACCTTTACTACCATCCAAACAAAAACGTTTTAAAAGATCCTTAATATATTTACTTTGATTTAAAACAATACCATCTTTATTTTGAAAAATTTGAAATCCAAGTAAAAATTTAATTTCTCTCATTAAACTCATTTCAAACTCATTTTTCATTTTTTTTGAAAAATCAGTACATAATTTTTTTTAAGATCCAAAAATGACGTCATCTATATAAATTTGTACCATCAAAACATCTTTAGAAATTATTTTTATGAAGAGAGTAAGATTATCTATTCCTTTAGTAAAACCTTTTGATATAAGAAAAGAGCTGAGCCTATCATACCAAACTCTTGGAGCTTGCTTTAAACCATATAAATCTTTAGAAGTTGAAAAACATGATTTGGAAAATGGGAATTTGTAAAACTAGGGGACTGTTCAACAAATACATCTTCAACTATATACCCATTTAGTAAAGATTTTTTAATATCCATTTGATAAAGTTTAAAATTCAGATGAGATGCATAAGTTAGTATTATCCTAATTGCCTCTAACCTAGCTATAGTTGCAAAGGTCTCCTCATAGTCTATTCCTTCCTCTTGACTGTAACCTTGTGCAACTAACCTAGCTTTGTTTCTAATTATATTTCCAGACACATCAACTTTGTTCCTAAAAACCCATTTAGTTCCTATTGTCAAGGTTTCCTTAGGTCTTTCAATTAGTTCCCAGACTTTGTTTCTTTCAAACTAATTTAATTCTTCTTGCATAGCCATTAACCAAAATTAATCATTGATAGAATCATTAATATTTTTGGGTTCAATTTGTGAAAGAAAATCTTGATGTTCAACCTGGTTTCTTAGAGAAGCTCTAGTTTGTGTTACTCCATTTAAATCACCTACTACAACATCTAAAGGATGATTCCTGAGAGTTCTAATACCTCTAGAAAGAGTTTAACTAGACTCTTCATGATTGTTTACAAGTTCAGACTCAACAGATGTAGATTCTGGAGGATTCCCAGAACTGGTTACTTTTATAAGAGGTTCAATATCATTATCATTAAGGTCCATAATTGACATATCTTCCTCAAGATATTCAAGAGAAGTTTTGGGTTCATGTGGATCAATCTCATAAAATTTGACATGAACTGACTCTTCCACACATTTGGTTTTATTATTGAATACTATATAGGCTTTACTCAAGATTGAGTAACCTAGGAAAATTACTTCATCACTTTTGGAGGAAAATATGTCAAGATTGTCCTTAGTGTTAATGATAAAGACTTTTCAACCAAAAACTCTGAAGTAGTTAACCTTAGGCTTCCTATTATTCCAAATCTCATAAGGGGTCTTCTTAAGAATAGGTCTAATAAAGACTATATTGATGGTATAACAAGCTGTATTTATAGATTTAGCCCAAAAATAAATTGGAAAATCATACTCATTGAAAATTATCCTAGAAATTTCTTTAAGGGTCCTATTTTTTTATTTCCATGACTCCAGTTTGTTGAGGTGTTCTAGGAGTAGAGAAATTGTGACTATATCCATTGTGTGAGAAATAGGATTCAAACTCCTGATTTTCAAACTCCTCACTTCTCAAGGTCTTAATTCTAAGTCCACTAAGATTTTCTACAGACTTGGAGTATTTGATAAAATAAGAACAAGCTTCAATTTTGTGAGTCAGAAAGTATACCCAAGTGTACCTAGAAAAATCATCTACAAGAACATAAACATAGTGATTCCCATTTAAACTTGAAACTCTTGATGGTCCAAAAAAATCCATGTGAACCAATTCAAGTGGTTGAGAAGTAGAAAATTCTTTCTTTGGTTTGAAAGAAACTTTGTGTTGCTTTCCCTTTTGACAGGGATTGCACACTTTGTTAATTGGGAATTCCAGTTTAGGCAAGTCTCTAACTAAACCTTTCCTAGTCAGTTTCCTAAGTGAGTGCACATTGCAGTGTCCTAATCTTTTGTTCCATATCCAGGATTCCTTATGAAAAGAATTTAAGCAAGAAACATTTTTCTTAGCTAAATAATCTAAATCAACAGTATACACATTTTCATTTCTACAGGCAGTGAATACTAAATCATTTTTAGAATTAAAAACATTACATGAATCATTTTCAAATTTTACATTGAAACCATCATCAAACAACTAAGATATACTAAGTAAATTGTACTTTAATCCATCAACAAAAAGTACTTTGGAAATTAATATTGTATTAGGGTTACCAATCTGGCCTAAGCTGATGATTTTTCCCTTTGCATTGCCACCAAAAGTTACATGTACACCATCAACTTTGATTAGGCTCTTGAAGAAAGAATAATCTCCTATCATATGTCTTGAATATCCACTATCCAAGTACCACCGAGTCTTATAGGAACTCTTTAGGAAACATCCCTACAAAACAGATTATGTATGGGGTAACTTTGGTACCCAGATTTTCTTGGGTCCAGAGAGGTTAGCAAGTAAAACTTTGGGAACCCATACTTGTATCACAAATTTCATATAATCAGAAGATATATTTTGAGACATAAACACTTTGTTTGGTCCTTTAGATAATTTTTTTTCAAGAAATGGTCCAGAACTTGAACTAGTTGTGAATTGTCCATATTTAGGAATAAATTTAGTTTTAATGATCCTTCTCTATCCTGGTTGATATCCTAGACCAGTTGAATATTTTGGGGCAATTTTTTTTCTAGAAACTAAGTCAAGGTATCTCTACTTGCATTAAACTTCTCAATATCTCTTCTTAATTGTTCATTGGATAATTTAAGTTCAGTTTTTTCTTTTAACTGCTGGGAGAATTTTTCTTTTTCAATATCCATATTTGACTTATAATTTGCATTTAAAGAATGATGTCTCTTTAATGATTTATATTTGTTCTCGATCTCATTAAAGGTATCCTCAAGCATTTCAAAGTATTCAAATAATTAATCCTTAGTCACATCTTCATCATTATGTGATTCACTCTTATTCCCAAAATAATAGGAATTATGTATAGGAGAATTAAGTGTTACCTTAGATGTTTTTTTCATGAAACATAAGTTGGAATGATTGTTCTGTTCACTATCAGAAGCATCAGATCCACTAGAGCTCTCTTATGAAGCACTACAAGTAGTTTTCATAGCCTTTTTATAACCCTTTCCCTTATCTTCATATTTATTCTTAAATTTTAGCTCAGGATAGTCTGCCTTCACATGACCTTTTCATTTTCACTCATAACAAATTATTTCATTTGAGTTGTCATTCCATTTTCTTTCTTTCTTCAATTATCCTTTACTATCATACTTTTCCTTGTAGTTTGACTTCCTAAATAATTTCTTCTTTCGGTATAACTTTTTAAATATCCTAGCAAGATGAGCCATCTCTTCATCACTTTCTGAATCTAACTCTTCACTAGTGGAACTGTCTATAGGAACTTGAACTTTTTCTTTGTCTTTTCTCTTTGAGGTTGAAGTCTTGAATGCTACTGAATTCTTCCTTGGTTCCTCATCTACTTCTTGATTCACTTTAAGCTCTTCTTCGTACATCATAAGTTTTCCAATTAGTTCCTTTACTGGTAGCTTGATTATGTCACAATATTCTCGAATAGAAACAGAAGTTCCTCTACATCTATCAGGTAGGCATCAAAGCAGTCTCATGATTTGGTTCTTGCTGTCCACTGGTTTTCCAAGAAGACTCATAGTGTTCACTATTTCATTGAACCTGAGATACATTTCAGAAATAGGTTCATCAAGATTAATTTTAAAATTATCATATTTAATAGTATATGTATTTAGTCTCATTTCTTTTACATTATTTGTTCCCTCATGAGAGATAACTAATGTATCTCAAATTTCATATGCAGTTTTACAAGCAGATATTCTATTTAATTCATCATCACCTAGAGGAAAGTATAAGGCATTCATTTCTTTATAGTTATTATTATATATAGCTTTATTCAACTGAGACCATGTGTCTCTAGCAGTAGTAGGCAATACATGTTGTTCTTCAATTGTGTCCCAGATTTCAGGTCCCATGCTCTCTGGATACATTTTCATTTTTAATTTACATTGAGCATAGTTATTACCATTAAAGAAAGGTGTATTGTTAGTAGCATAACCCTCAACTCTATTTTCCATAGTTACTTAGAATTTAAAGAACTGAAAATCTAGATATGATAGAAATTTAAGATCTTTAAGATACAACTAAAATCACAGTTGAAAATAATTTGAAAACTTGAAAATAAACAACCCTCTGATACAAAATTTTATTCGGAGTGGATACTCAAGAGGGGGTGAATTGAGTTCCAATTAAAATTTCGGTTAAAAACTTTATGATAAAAATCCCCTAATTCAAAATAGCCCAGTCAATTAAGGCAGTATATATATAAATGTTTAATTTCTCAACAAGTTTCTTTAAGGTTGATTAGTCCTCAGTTGAATCAATGAAATCACTAATTCAACTTTTGAAACATGTTTATTGAATTAAGCATATATACACACTAACCAAAACTAACTACCAGAGTGAAAGTAAAAATAGTTTTCTGTCTTTGAAAAATATAAGTAGTGGATAAAATAAAATAGAGTATATGAGGATTAACACAAAAATATAAACAAGAGGTTCAGTCTCAAGATGGTACCTAATCCTATCCACTTGGTGATCACCTACCACCAAGCAGTTTGTATAAATAAACTTGATACACAACTTGTATCGGGTTTTACAATAGTTTTTACACTATCCAGGTTCTATAACCTCTACCACAGTTCTACGTGGGAAAACAAGAAACCAATCCACTCAAGGATTCTTCCACAGTTATGCATGGGAAACAGAGTGAGAGAGTGTTGAGTGGAGATTTTCAGTATCCCCCAGTTAAAACATAGAAGACAGTGTGTGTGTGTAACAAACACACACTGCTCAGAAATTTAAAAAGAAAGAACACAATGGATCTAAAATAAAGCTTGAGTTTAGAGAGATCTATGTGTTTAGCAGTTCAACTCTTGGCTCCTTAGAGTGAATAATTTGATGTTGGAGTCTTTCTCTGAAAGTTGTCTCCAAAACAGAGTGTCGTAACTTCCAGGTACTGAGATGTTAAACTTCTTGGTACAAGGGAGTTGATGAAGCACAACAGGACATCCTTGAATATGTTCTTCAAAAATATATTCATGAAGCTCTTGTATTTTCAGTATATACACTGGAGTGTTATTTTTCTTGTTCTTTAGTAATGCATTCGGCTTCTCGACATCCGACTAACTTCTCTCATCTTTTATGTTTTTCTCTGCACCTCGATATATATATATATATATCTTCTTTTCCTTCAATCTTTTTCTTTCGTATTTCAGGTCTGAAAATAGGAGTACGTACATCACGTGCAATATTTCTTGTACCTCGTACTGTCCATAGTATTGTCTCCTGAAATGTTTACAATTAGCATCAATTAATGTCAGATGCATTAAATCAATCAAATATGATCATTATGATAATATCAAGAAAATGGATAAAGTATAGAATATGTTATCAGTAAGCTGGTAACAGTAGCCTATCAATCGGTAGCATCTTCAACAACAAGATCAAGCAGTAGTAGACTTCTAATAGTAGGCGTATCTAGTGGTAGGATTTATCCAACGGTAGGCTTTGTCCAAGGGTAGAATTTTTACAATGGTATTCTTTTTCCAATGGTAGGCTTTGTCTAATGGTAGACTTTTTCCAATAGTAGACTTTTTCCAATGGTAGGATTTGTCCAACGGTAGACTTTGTCCAACAATAGACTTTAATAACTATAATAATTCTAATAGTGGACTTCTAACATAAACTCTTTGTAGCAGCAACCTTGTCACAACAATGACCTATCACATTGACTCAGCATCTGTATGCTTTGGTAAGTACTCCAATAGTAGGATTTACAACAGTGACCTTTGTATCGGTGACTTCCAATAGTAAATTTATAACTGTATACTTTTAGAACGGTAACCTTCATCAGTAAGGTCTTCATCAGTGATATTTTCACCAATGACCTCTTACCAATAACTTTCAATAGTGACCTTTACGTAGAAAATTTTTATACTGTAAACTGATTTTAGAAAAGTCATGAGATAAAAAATAGATTGAAATAGATTATCAAACAACTAACCCATTATAGAATTAAACATGAATTGGGATTATCAAAATACGATTTGGGATTATCAAAATATTATTTTGGATTATCATAATATGATTTGGGATTATCAAAATATGATTTGGGATTATCAAAACAGGTGAGTCCAATAGTAATTAACTTAATTAAATTTAATTGAATGGGATGGGGTGTATTTGAATGTTTTTCCATATTTCTTGTTATTGTTAAGTGATGATTATTATTCTAGATTTTAAGCTATTATATACATGTTGTGATTATTATGAAATTATTAACCCATATTGTGGATTGATAATACTTACTATGAATTATTATTTAGTACCATCATTTATAAAAGGATTAATAGGTATATTCGACTAATAATTGGTTGTCCATATAAATTTAAAACTGTCAGAAAATACCTATGCATGAAAATAGAATTTAATGTGAAAACCCCCTTTAAATGAATTATGGACTTATGTGGTTTGAAAATCTGATGTCGTGTGCTACTAATTTTTTTATTGTCTGCCTTGTGGTTATGTGGTCCTTGTAGAGTTTTTACAATGATGATACTGATCAGTTCAAATGTAGGATGTGTTATGGGAAGTAGAAGTATGTGGTGGTAGAAATTTGGTTGTTGTGGTGTGATGGCTGGGTTGCAGTGTTGGATTTAGTAAGAGTCATGATGGGTTACTGTGTGGTGACTTATTGTAGTATCTTGGTAGTGATAAAGTATGAGGTTGGTAATAATAAAAGGGAAATGGTGTAGACTAGATTTTAATAAAAATGGGTTGGAATTTATATGTGGTTATTGGTTTAACAAATTAAATAATTATGAATAGGTTAGAAACTAAATGTAAATGTTGGTTTCAATGATTTTTCATCATATAATCAAGTTAAATTAATTAATTAATGAATAGTGGATGTCAATACAATAACCAGGGAAGATGATTGAATATGTATTTGGAAGTAATGAAATTTTGGTCTATGTGTAGTGGTTATGTGTGGTGTATTGCATTTAGTAGTGGCAGTGTGTGATAATGTTAGTATTGTGTTGATGATAAGTTGGAGGTGATGAAGTATTAATGTGAAACCTTTAGTTCAAGATTTTGTGTTATCTATGTGTATATATATTATTATATTTTCATGTCATTTCTATAGTATCCCACCCACATCGAGTACTATGTACCGACACCCAGATGCTCTGGGGGGTATTTACCCTATCATCTAGTTGGTGAGGAACAAATGGATGATTACCACTTCCTCCCACTCTTCCATTGATGGTAGTATTAGGAAATAACATAGTTGGTGGTGGAGTATATCCCTTGATGATAGCACAGTTTTTGGTGATGCTTGATTATGAGAGGATGTGATGTACAATGGGGGTTATACATGGTAGGATAAGGGAACAAGGTTGATTTACTTCACATTCATGATACCTTACTACCCTAGTTATGATGTTGTACATGGATGTGTTATGACACAGTAGTGGCACAAGATATGTGCATGATGAAATTGATTTTAGCATAGGATGTTGGGCCTTATGGGAGGCTAGGGTAGGTAGGGTCATGACTCGAACCATTCTAGATATGGATGGATACATGGTGATGAGATGACATGGAAGGGATGGGAGCACATGGCGTTTGACGTTGGGGTGTCAGAGTGACAACTCAGTGGGGGAAGTGTATGTGGGGAACCTTTATTAGTGTTCTCTTTTTATTATCTTACTACTTTCTTATGTTATTTGGTAAGTGAGTCATAGTGATATTGGGATGGATAGTTGACCCATTTAGGTGCTTTTTGGTTCCACTGTTTGTTAACTGGTGCATTAGTATTCTCTTTTCAAATTTGTATGAGAGACCCTAGGTTTGGTCCTATTAAGTATACATGTTATGCTCACCCTAAATATATAAATTGCTTTTCAAGTTTCCAAGAGGGTTTTAGGGACTAATATGAACATTACTAGTTTAGAGGTCAGGGTCATTATGGAGTTTCTATTATAGGTTTCCCTTTTTGGTTTTACTTTGGAGACTCTATGTATTTCTTATCATACACACATGGGATGGTTGATTTATTTTATGTTATGTGATGGATTTGTTTGGTGGTTGTTCATATTTTCTCTCAATTTTTTTATATATTTAGGGTATTTCCTCCCATTTGAGTGTTATACACCCTTGGTTCCTTGGTGCTAGTCATCAACCTAGGGCCTACTAAAGAAGGTGATACTCGAGGGAAATTACTTCTATTCACTATCAGCCCATGAGGGGTACCAGTGGAGGGGGGGGGGGGGGGGTCATGACTAAGTGGTATCAAAAATTTTGGTTGAGATATAGGCTAGAGTTTGGAGTTAGGCACTAGTGATACTTGCATGGGAATGGTAGGGTAACAATGTTAGTTATACTTACTGTATGATGTAGAAAAGGAGACCAACTGGGACACATGAATTTAGACCCCATATGATCCAACACATGGACCTTAAGCTTATTGAACACCCTAAATGAGATAGTGATGATTTCAGAGTAGTTAACTAGGAAAGGTACATACATCATGACTGTTTTCACTTGTGACTGATTTGAGATAATTTTGGGGATTAAATGAACCCAATTAAATAAGTTTGAATGAATTCCATGATACCAGACTTAGGGGTTTGTTTTTTTATGGTACTGTATGTTATAGATTCAAGAATATAAATAGGGGGTTATCCTATCATGAAAAATTATTTCATAATGTGTTTTACAGTAGTGTGGGTGAGACAGGGCCACCCAAAGTGAACAATATCACAATATAGTGGATAGGTTCCCTTGATTCATATACTTATGTCAACTCTGTTATATTGATATATGTGTTTGTATTGTTTGGGGGAATATAATATAGTGATGACTTAAAACTGCGAGAAGTAATGGTACTCACCTGTAGGTTTTGAGTGTTTTATTTTTGATGTGTTTTTAGTAACTACTAATAAAATAATAAACTAGAGGATTTTTAAGCTTCAAAAATTTAATTGTTTTATCCTCATGTTTTGTGAAGCCTATTATGTGTTGGTTTAGAATATTTAGTTCTAAAGTTATTCCCATTAATATTAACCTAAAAAAATAATTATTTAATGTTTTGATGGTTGATTAGTTAATATCTTGCATTATATGATAAGTTAAGATGTTTAAAACATTTAGTAATGACTACTTGATTTGCTTTAAATCATGATGTGTTTTATAGTTGATATGTTTTCTTTTAATAATGATTAAAATTATTTTTAGAGTTATATGGTAACTAGTTTAGAGTGTTTTATAAATTATTTTTTTAAACCTCACATTTAAAAGGAAAATTTAAGAGTTTATGCTAAAACCTATTTTAAAGGATGGTTTAAGAATTTAACCATCTAAATGTTTTTTTTCTCCTGAAAATAATTTGATGCATGGGTTTCAAGGAATAATTTTCATGTTTTTAAAACTATTTTTTTGTTTGATGACCTTACAAGTATGCTCCAAGAGATAAGAATTCTGTAGGGTGTCTAAACCATTATCATAGTTAAATTTAGAATTTAATTTGTGATTATGTTTAGAGTGTTTACTTGTGATATAGTGTATTTTTATAATGATGTCATTATGATTAAAATGCATCACTTTTAAATTGATACATACTTGTTGAAACATTCTTTGTTGCGACTTATGAGATGATGAGATGCTTAGTTTTCGTTAATACCATGCCATATAGTTTTAGAATTTGAAAATGTTGATTGAAAATGTGTGAGAGCATATTCATAATTTAAATTTTCATTTAAAACTAATGTAAGTATTATGTTAATATGTTCATTAATGAAGAAGTATGTCCAATAGATTTTAATTTCCATGAATAAAATTTCTAAAATATTTTCTTAACTAAATATGCATTTAATAAAAAATATTTAATTATGGAAGGGAATATTTAAATGATATTATTTAGATTCTAAAATTCCACAACATGAAATGTTATTCCATGTTCAAATCTGATTTTATTAGAATTACTGCAAGTTATAAGTGTGATTCATTTAATTAAAGAGCATGCTATGAGTTATGGATTCAAGTCGATTATCTTGTGAGACTAAAAGAAGAGTTTTGGTGTATGTATAATACATATTATATTTAAAGAAAAATAAATTAATGATGCATGATTTAAATTGAGAAATAACATACTAATAAACACTATAAACATATTTTCCATGTCATGTTAAGCTTGAAAAATTTTAAATGTGGTGAATTGATTTTGCTTCATGATTTGTTGTACTATATTTGATTAAACATTAAGCACGAAAGGGTGACATTAAAAAATTAAATTAATGGCATCATGAGACATTAATAAATGATTAACATGGTTAAAATGTTATGATTTGATCATTTTAATCATGATATAATTATACAATCACTAGATTGGAAACATTCTAGGATCATATCCCATGATATGTGATTGAAATGTCTCATATCAGTTGTTGATACCATGCTTTATATAACATATTTTTTATTAAATAAAAATTCCTCCATTGCTGTTGAAATTCATGACTTTTTGATCTGATTCTATGATAGTCCCAACTGTTGGTGAAGCATGCTTTATGTATTTTATTGATCATAATTACTAAATTGAAATATTTTATAAAACAATTTTATCTTAATAGATTCCATACTTATAAACAGAAATGAAATTACTTTGATCCATGCCACTTTAATTCTTTATGAGTTTCCATGCCCTCATATTTTATATGCATGTGTTAGAAATTTATTTCAAGATTGGGACTTTACCTTTTACTTATAAAATTCTTAGAATATAGTGAGCATGCTTAGTGATAACCCATCCATATATGAGAAATTATGCATGGATGAACTTGTTCCCCTCTTTCAAAGCAAGGATAATGTTTTAAGATGCTAAATATTTGTGTTTTCTACAATGTGTCATAAATATCATGCCATTCATAGTTTCTTAATAGACCAACTTGCATGCTTAAGAGTAAGTTGTTAATTTTAAGAATTACCATGAACATGAAGAGTAAATATGAAATTTATTACAAAGTTTTACTAAAATATTAAATCAAAATCATTTCATCCATTATGTACCTTGAAATCCTATTTTCATTGATGGTAAAATGATTAAAGAACCTTTAGTTGATCATGGAAAACATCAAGCATGAAGTTAATACATGTACAATTTTATTTTAGTAAACTAAAATCATGTCGCATATGTGGTAGAATGCTTGTAGGGATATTTTATTGAGATTTTCAAACATAATGCAAAAAAATCATCATTTACATATTTTTAATTCTAGTTTGAAATCTTGTCTAAGTAATATTACTAAAGTATAAAGAAAGTTTGAATTTTCTGAAATGTAACTTAAAGAAGTATAATATGTTTTTTAAAATATTTCTTGATGATCATTTAATTTGAATTTATTTTTTTCTACGAAGTTCCTTAGTGTTATGATTATTTGTTACTGTAGTTTTAAAATCACCCCCATAAAAGGTTAATCATTTAAAGTCCGAATGAAAAAGGTTACATGTAAATATAAAAACTATTAGTGATGACTTGCTATCTACACTTAATTATTAAGAGAAAAAATGATTAAGGGGTTGAGTGATATGTTTTTTACTAGTATTTTGTGGTTGGTTGTGTTTCACTTACTATGATATTTGTTTCCATAATAAGTATGATTTTTTTATTACGATTAAACTTTGGAATCACTTTTCATAAATAAATAATAATTAAATTACACTAATTAATTGGTATGAAGAATGATTTGGAATTGAATATAAATAATGCTTTCCCATGTATTTTAAAATTTTTTAAGTATGATTGATGCTCGTTATTGTGTGGATATGACTGTGATATATGGTGGGATGGAAAATTAATATATGGTAATGGTTTACTGAACTGATTAATTATTAAATGGAAATCATTGTGTTTGATTTGTGTGGTGGTGTGTGATGAGTAGTGGGTGTTGTGGTTTGTTTCTATGGAAGGAATAGAAATTTGTGAACTTAGTGTGGAAATAATGGTTTGGATAACTATATAGGATAATAGAGAATTTTGTGGTTGTTTTATAGGTGAACTAGTTGGGGAGAGTAATATATGGGTGAAATGTTTCTATTATCTATGATGTTGAGGGAGTATTTGGTGAAGTTCCCCTTCGTTATTCATTATGATGATATCTCCTTAAATAAGTCTCTATTTTATAGGTATCTATACTAGTTTCTATTTTGGGTATTTTCTTCATTGGAGTGGGTATAAAATGTGACAAGATCCCTAAATCGAAAGTGGTGAGTGTGGAATGAATATTACTCTTGAGTGGGATGTCCTTTTCAAAATTCAAGATTCATAAATACATGCTCAATACTCTAATTTGTTTTGATGCATGTCCGTTCCTTTATATTGGGTTGATTTGTTTAAATATATGCCTTGTATGAGATTAAATATCTCCCTTGGTTAATGATTTCGCTTGGCTATGTGTTTTGATCCTCTAATGTGTGACTGCATTAATTTTATAGTAAGATCCTTGAGTGGTATCTCATAGGTGATTATACAAACCTCATTTCCCTTTTCTTCTAGGTTCTGTTTTGATTCTTGAGGATGATAATTATTTTAGAGGTATCTGATGTAATTTCTCACGCAACGACCCAAAATTTTTTCAATGGAATTTTCTTTCTGATTATATATTTGTGTTATATTTAGTAATATAATATTATATAAAGTGCATTCACTACATGATAAAACCAATGACATTTTTTATTAATTTAAACATTAAATTTATAGAATAAAAATGTCCATAATAATTAAAATTATTACAATGGGAAAAAATAAAAATAAGATAATAATGATAGGAAAATTTTTATATGCTCAATCCACTAAAATAATCACACTCACAAACAATACTATATAAATTAATCCAAAAATTAGTAATATAATGTGCATTTTTAAAATGATAACATATATAACATTGAGATAAAATATAAGTGAATGAATAATTAATGAAATATGAGGTATTTATAGGAAGTAGGTAACCCATATGACTGTTACAAATCTGATCGTCAGAATCATAATATGACCATTAGGAATAATAACCTGACTATTAGAATAGTATACTCACTTATAGAAGTGTAAAATAATTTTCAGGTATCTTATAAAATGAAAATATAATATATTTATTCCATGGTACAAGTAAATAAATGTTTTAAAAATGATAAATTAAGTGTGCGTATTTTTGTAAAACATAAATGTTTTAATTGCACTTTTATAATAAATATATTGATTTAAAAGAAATTTTATTTTAATATGATGGATTTATAAATTAATATTAAGTTTTATTATAATGATAAGATAATTTTATGAGATGACAGGTAATTTTTCAAAGGATCAAAAAATTGATCATAATATTAAAATTGGTATTTTTCAAATAAATAAGGATTTTATTTAAAAATTAAATTTATCATATTTAGAAAATTATATTCATAAAATGGATTTCATTTTTGAAATATAAAAGTAAAAAAATCGTTAGGGTTATTTTTTTATATTTTTTCTAAAACAATTGAATTTTTGATGAATAGTGAAATACAAAAAAATACGATATTTAACATTATAAGATAAATATATAAAATTTTGAGTCATAAATGATATAAGAACTTATTATTTCAAACTCATATGAAATATTTACTATATATTATTACAATATTCATCACTATTGGAAGTTTTGAGCCAAAATAATAAACTAATGATTATAATATTTAAAAACATCCTTCTCCCCTTATAAATACCACCCCTCACAACCCCTTCTACTCACACCTTCCAAGCCTTGTATATTTAAAAATTTCTACCCAATTATCTTTATAATATTAATCATTATGTTCTAGTGCTGTTGTTATTACCGAAAGACCAATTCCAAGTGCCATAAATAGTTTCTCTCAAGGATACGACATTCCAAATGTAATATTCTCAAACTACTTTTTTTAATTCTTTTCTTCTTGTACCTTCTCCTCACCTCCATCATCAAACATGGAATGATAACTCCAGTATTATATATATACTATAAATTTATGGTAATAATATAATATCTACCATCCATCCTCTTCTCTTCTCCTCTTATTCTAAAAATGAAACCATTGTCCATATCATGTCGGTTTTCCACATCCATGGACAATGAATTTTCATTTTTCATTACCGCCTTCAAGGATGTTAAAAAAATATTATTATGGTTAAATAATATGATAATAATTAATTTTAACTTATTTAATATTCTATAATTAATATATATTCATAATATTAAATAAAATAAAATAGTTCGTGATGGTTGGTAAAACCGCTTAAATGAACTAACAACTTAACATTACCGTTTTTACTAAATAAATCATCCTAATGTTGAAAAACATATGGATATTTGGGACTATTTAAATTTATTTAAGTTCATTAATACCATTTCATTTCACTTATGGATTTTTAGTCCCATTTTATAATAACTTCAATAATTATACACAAGTGATTCGACCATGGAACCATGAAATAAACACCCTCAGAAAAGAGAATTAGTCTTTATATCTCAATGAAATGGTTCTAAATGAACACAATATAATTATAATAAATCAAATAAAGATGTAAAAGGTTTTGAGTTAAGTAATTAATTAATATAATTTGATTATTCAAGACATTAATTGCAAGTGTAGAACGATTCTAGAATATAAGGTAAGGGATCTCTCCAAACCACCCTTTTTATTTAGGTTATATAATTTCTCTCTCTATCATACATTAAATCTCTATTTAATGTTATGTAATGCTTCTAAATACTGCATATATGTCTCTTAAATATATATCTATCTTATTCTCCCTTCCTTTTACGGGGTAATACATGCCTTAATTTCATTTCTCAAATGCCTTTTAAAATCAAACATGATTAAGGGGAACTTTTCTATCCCTCAACACTTTTATGTAATTCACATTTAAAGTATTAATTAAAATTAATGATTTAATTAAATAAAGTAATATTTTAGGTATAACCATTATTTTTTACCACTATTTTTCAAAGAAAATTCCATACTTACTCTTTCTCCAAAAGTCTTTAACCAATTCCTTAAAACACTGTTTTGAAAGTTCATTTCTATACCCAATTCTCTACCAATTATCATGATGTTCTTTCCAAATGAACATTATATTTTGTGAGATATTATTTTGTAATAAGATATGAAAATAAAAAATATTATATTACTTCTTCTCTTTGGAATACTTATGAAATATCTTTTGATTATGATATAAGGAAAGATTATGCAACCCATTTTTTTCCATGGGAAATTATTATGTTTATGACTTATGATTGATTTCTTTTTGTGGAACATATAAGCATGTACATGTTATCATGGGCATGTCCATATAGAACTATAATTCATTGGGTAATATTTTTGTATTATGAGACATTATATATGGTATTAGGGGGTAAACTTAATCCATGATGGAACTTCATCCACTATGTGACATTGTCTTGAAAGTTAGCCTTGACTTATGATTATGTTATGTTATATGTTGCTTCCAATTTCCTATTTTTTCATGATATTATGATATCATGTTTTTTATTTTACACTACCATGTGATTATTAATGATCCTTATCTTTTATGATATCATATTATGTTGTTTGACTCACATGTTATACTTCATTATCATGTTCATTCCCTTATTGGGATTCATAACTCACCCCTTCTTTTATGTATTCCCCAAGTCATCCTATGAAATTTTAGAAGATCGAATGGATTTATGAGATAATTAAGGATAATAAAATAAATATGTTGAGTTTTATTTTCTTTTTTATGTATTATGAACAAATTCTTCTAAATACACTAGGCCTCACGATCTTTGGGTTGTATTTATTGGATATTTATGTTAAAAATCATGTAACAATATGTGTAAAAGGATTGGGTTACTATATTTGGTATTAGAGAAAGGTATAGTTATTTTTTGGGATTAGGACTAAAATAATTTAGTGATGAACCTATGGATAAGTCTAAGTATAGAATAATATCCTAAAATCTTGGCATATCATAGAGTGATTGGTTTCCAAACAATTACATATCTGTCTAGACACTACAAGTGGATGTGGATATAGAAAAATTGTACCTAGGGTTAATAACCCTAAAAGGTTGTATTGGTTATTAAATAAATCACCAATTGGTGCATGTAAAATAGGTATAAATATACAATTTACCTTTTTATATAATTTTTAGTTTGAGTATTCTCATCCCTTTTTTATTTTAGTTAATGATAGGAAATATGAGGAACCATGCCAATAACCAATGTGATAGGCAATGTGATGATTATCCTAATGAGATGACTAAACTTATATGAGTGGGATATGAGAACTTTATGGTAGTACTGGATCATCTAACGGATAATAACTTGAATTGTGTAGAACATACTCCTTGTTCTAAGAAAGAGAAAGTCACAGTCAAATCCTTCATGCGACCAAGGCCTACTACCTTTAGTGGATCTTATGATACCCTATTCATATAATAATGGATCAACTCTATTGATAAGATACTCTCTATCCTCAAATACTCAAAATGATATAAATTCATCCTGGATGTTTATTATCTTGAAGGGGAAGCTGATAAATGGTGGACACTAATCACAAACAAGAAGTCCAAAGAGGAAATTGATTCCATGGAATGGTAAGGATTCAAGAAAATATTTTTAAATAAATATTTTCTTTGAACTCACTATCTTAAAATAGATAGGGAGCTACTCCAACTGAATTAAAATGAAGATGAGTTTATTTGGGTGTATGAGGCAAACTTCACAAGGCTTTCACAATATGACTTCGACTTTTTCATCAAAAATAAAAATAAGTTGGACCATTTATTTAGTGTATTAAAGGAAATTATTTGAAATAATTTAGTGATTTGAGAGTTTTATAGCTATAAAGAGATTTTCTATTATGACCTCAAGGATGATATGGAGATTGGAGACTCTCAGTGGTCTCGTGAGACTAGATATAAAAAACATAAAATGGAGTTTTCTTTTGGAGGATCAATAGAAAAATATCTTGGAGGAAAGAAAACCCAATTGATCACATATCAATATTATGGGAAGAATCATCTTGAAAACTATCTCAAGGGAATCATGAGATACTTAAAACATGGAAAATTGGTGCATTCGACTAATCAATGTTTAAGAGAGATGAAGAAACCCACTGATGTAATGAAAGAAAATAAGGTTCAGATCATCACTCAACCTATGGTATAATATTTAAACTGCAAGGGTTATAGACATTATATGAACCAATTACCTAAGCCAAGGGTTATCATAAACAATAAATGATAATAACCTGTATGTTCTAGAGAGAAAAAAAGAGAATATTCTACCACTAATGTTGAGGTGGATCCCTACAATGATGTGGTGACAGGTATTCTAGTTATTTATTTAAGAACAATGAATGTAATTTTTTATTCTAGTTCTAGAAATTCTTTCATATATTTCAAGTTTAGTAAAATTATTCAAACACCACCTCAAAACATGGTGGTTGAGCTATCTATGAGAATAAAAAACAAATAAATCATTACATTCCAAGTATATAACTCTTCCCCTATAAATATTTGTAGATTGAATCTCTTAGAAAATATTGTACTACTTATTTTAGTGGAGTTTGATACTATATTAGGTATATATTGGCTATACTTATATAAAAACAACATCAAATATTGGGAGAGAAAGAACACTCTTCATATCCCGAGTCATCCTTTGATTTTGTACAAGTGTAAGAAGGAGGATGAATCTCCTTTGGAATATTCATCTCAAGTGTGGATAATATTTCCTTATGAGAAAGCATATCTAACTAAAATTATTGAGACAAATAAGAGAATCGTACTTAAAGACAGTCCCATTCTGATGGATTATACTAATTTATTCCTTGAAGAATTTATTAGTCTTTCTCCCAACTGGGAGGTTGATTTTTCAATTGAACTTATACCTAGGTCTCTGCATATATTCGAGAATCTTTATAGAATTCCAAACATTGAGTTATAATAACTTAAGAAGTAGTTATAAGAGAATCTGGAAAAAGGGTTTTATATGCCCGAGTGCTTCACCGTGGGGTGAGCCAGTCCTCTTAATCCAAAAGAAGGATGGGTCAATGATCATCTCCATTGATTATCATGAACATAATAAAATCATGATAAAGAACAAGTATCCCCTACCATGAATAGATGAATTGTTTGATCAACTACATGGGGCCCAATATTTCTTTAAGGAGGACCTTTAGTTTGGATATCACTAATTAAAGGTAAAGAAGAAAGATATTCCCAAGATTGGATTTCAAATAAGGTATGGATACTATGAGTTCATAGTTTTGACCTTAGGACTCACTAATGCTCCAACAATATTCATAGAATTAATGAATTGAGTCTTTATAGATTACCATGATAAATTTTTGGTAGTCTTTATAGATGATATTTTGATATACTTCACAAGAAAGGAGGAGCATGATGAGAATTTGAATATTGTGGTAAAGGCACGGTGAAAGGATAAGCTATAGACAAAATATAGTAAATGTGAGTTATGGATAGAGGAAGTATCATTCTTGAGGAATGTTATCACCAACAAAGGAGTATCTGTGGATCTTTCTAAGACAAAGGTAATTAAGGAGTAAACCATACTAGCATATGTAATAGAGATCCATAGTTTCCTTGGAATAGATGAATATTACAAATAATTTGTGAGAAACTTATAATGATTTTCAAACCCATTAACCAAGTTGACTCGGAATGGAGTAAAGTTTGTTTGGACGAGTGAATGTGAATATAGCTTTAAATAATTGAAAAAGAGGCTTATCACCACACCATTAATCATGATTCCATAAATAGTGGAACTTTTCATGGTATAAAATGACGATTTAAATAAGGGATTATGATTTTTATTGATTCAAAATAACAAAGTGATAATCTACACCTAATGGATTTTGAAAGTTCATGAGAATAATTATCCAACACATGAGTTGGAGTTGGCTGTAGTAATCTTCGAATTGAAAATTCGACGACATTATCTCTATAGGAATAAGTTTGAAATATATTCATATCATAATATTCTCAAATATATATTCACACTTAAGGTGATTAATATGTACTAACAAAGATGGTTAGAGCTGATTAAGGACTATGAATGCTCAATCCACTACCATCCTGGGAATACAAATAAAGTAGTTGATTCTCTAAGAAGAAAGGATCTTGAAACCTTATCAATAATGATAATTGATAAGGATTAAATATTCTTAGAATTGAAAATGATGTACATGATAATAATAAAGGAATAAAAATTACCATTACTTTCTCAAATGATTGCTCTACTATCCCTTATAGAGAAGACACTACCACAAAACAGGATTTTATCAGTGCTAAAAAAGGCCTTTATCAACACTAAAAAAGAACTGTTAATTGAGACACTATTAAGGGGGGGACCCTTTATTAGCACTCATAAAAGCACTAATAAAGGCCCAGATTTATCAATGCTACTTGAAGAGATGATAAAGTCCACATTTATCATCACTTCAACTAGTGCTGATAAAGGCTTCCCTCTTTGGGCGTGCTGTTTATATAATAACACACCCAACAACCTGCAAATAAAATAAACAACTGACCAAGAAACCTGAAAATAAAATAAACAACAAACCAAAATAATCAAACCAGCAAAAATAACCTTCACAAACTAGAAAAAACCTACTAAAAAATAACCACTCATAGTATATATATACAAAAGAACCACATACATGACGCAAATGATGAAAAAAAGAAACACACACAAAAGTTTGAAAAAAAAATCTATATAAATTTAATTTACATCATGAATAAAAAAATATTCACTCATTGTATATACCAAAAAACACTTCTCTATACATTTTGAACAATGTTTTATAAAATTACATTTACAAATATCCAACAAACAGTTAAAAACATTAATGTTTTCTCTTTTGATGTCTATGGTCCCCTCTAAAAAATCTCCTCAAATGGTAATAATTGTAGAAAAAATCATACCAACTTGATAAAAAGGATACACTTATATAAGAAAACAAATATTACATTAGTAATACTATAAAGAAATAAATTAAACATTAATATGAAGAATACATTAAAAAATGTCAATTTTTAATAAAAATGAAACATTTAGAGTCATACTGATGACATTGTGCATCATATTGAGGTCCTGTTAATTTGTACACATAAAAAATGACTGATGGATAATTTTCCTAAAGTATAAAAACAATCGGAATGCATTTTCTTGGTTTTCAGTATGTTTATTGTGTTTTTTTACTAAAATGTCATTTCAAACCAAAAACATAAAATTTTAGTCATACTGGTCGCATCATGGGTCAGTTTGATGTGAGATTGCTTCATACACATCACAAAGGACTTAAGAATATTTTTCCTTAATTTCGAAGACAATCAGAGCAAATTTTCTTGGTTTTTAGTGAGTGACACATTTTGAGTTAAAATGTCAATTTTAAACTAATAGCAGACACTTTTAGTTACAATGGTCACACTGTTTGTCAGATTAAGGTGGGGTTGATTCCTATATACCAAAAATGACTCATGTATTGTTTTCCTAAATTATAAAAACAATCCAAATGCATTTTCTTAGTTTTCAGTATGTCAATTGTGTTTTTTACTTGAATTAATGTCAATTTTAAATAACAAGACATATTTGGAGTCATACTTGTGACACCATATGTCGAATTGAGGTGTGGTTGATTCCTACATGTCAAAAATGAATTATGTATTATTTTCCTAAAGTATCAAAACAATCAGAATGCATTTCCTCAGTTTTCAGTATGTTTGTTGTATTTTTTTTACTGAAATGTCATTTCAAATCAAAAAACATGAAATTTGAGTCATACTGGTAGCATCGTGTGTCTATTTGACATGAGACTACTTCATACACGTCACAAATAACTTATGAATGGGTTTACTTAATTTTTAAGACAACCAGAGCACGTTTTCTTGGTTTTCAGTGAGTGGCTCGCTTTGAGTTAAAATTTCAATTTTAAATTGATAGCGAACACTTTTAGTCACATCAGTCACACTATTCGTTGGATTGAGGTGATTTTTTTATTACAAATAAAAACTGACTCATGGATCATTTTACTAAAGTATAAAAACAATACGAATGCATTTTCTTGGTTTTCAGTATGTCAGTTGTGTTTTTTTTCTTGAATTAATGTCAATTTTAAATAACAAGACACATTTGGAGTCATACCGATGACACCATGTGTCGGATTGAGGTGTGGTTGATTACTACACATCACAAATTACTGATAGATCATTTTCCTAAAGTATAAAAACAATTGGAATACATTTCCTCGATTTTTAGTATGTTTGTTGTGTTTTTTTACTAAAATGTCATTTCAAACCAAAAACATGCAATTTGAGTCATACTGGTCGCATCATGCATCGGTTTGACATGAGACTACTTAATACATGTCAATAAGGACTTGAAAATGGATATACTTAATTTGTAAGACAATCAGAGTGTGTTTTCTTGGTTTTCAGTGAGTGACACATTTTGAGTTAAAATGTCAATTTTAAACTGATAATGAACACTTTTAGTCACATCAGTCAAAACGTTTATCAGATTGAGGTGGGGTTAATTACTACATGTCAAAAATAACTCATGGATCATTTTTCTAAAGTATCTAAACAATATGAATTCGTTTTCTTGTTTTTTAGTATGTCAGTTGTGTTTTTTTACTTGAATTAATGTTAATTTTAAATAACAAGACACATTTGGAGTCATATCAGTGACACTGCGCATCAGATTGAGGTGTGGTTGATTCCTACACATCAAAAATGAATGATGGATAGTTTTCCTAAAGTATCAAAACAATCAAAATGCATTTCCTTAGTTTTTAGTATATTTGTTGTGTTTTTTTACTAAAATACCATTTCAAACTGAAAGCATGCAATTTGAGTCATACCGGTCGCATCATGCGTCAATTTGAAATGAGACTGATTCATACACATCAAAAAGGATTTATGAATGGCTGTCTTTAATTTGGAAGACAATCAGAGTTCATTTGCTTGGCTTTTAGTGAGTGACACATTTTGAATTAAAATGCCAATGTTAAACTGATAGCAAACACTTTTAGTCACACCAGTCACACCGTTCATCATATTGAGGTGGGGTTGATTCCTATACATCACAAATGACTCATGGATTGTTTTACTAATGTATAAAAATAATATAAATGCATTTTCTTGGTTTTAAATATGCCAGTTGTGTTTTTTTACTTGAATTAATGTCAATTTTAAATAACAAGACACATTTGGAGTCATACTAGTGACACCGTGCGTCAGATTGAGGTGTGGTTGATTCCTACATATAAAAAATGACTGATGGATCATTTTAATAAAGTATCAAAACATTCAGAATGAATTTCCTTAGTTTTTAGTTTGTCAGTTGTGTTTTTTTACTAAAATATCATTTCAAATCAAAAACATGTAATTTGAGTCATACCGGCCACATCGTGCATCAGTTTTATGTGAGACTGCTTCATACACATCAAAAAGGACTTATGAATCTCTATCCTTAATTTTAAAGACAACTGGATAACATTTTCTTGGTTTTCAGTGAGTGACACGTTTTGAGTTAAAATGTCAATTTTAAACTGATAGCAGATACTTTTAGTCACACCGGTCACACCGTTTGTCAGATTGAGGTGGGGTTGATTCCTATATATCACAACTGACTCATGGATCATTTTCCTAAAGTATCAAAATAATAAGAATGCATTTTCTCAATTTTCTGTATGTCAGTTGTGTTTTTTTACTTGAATTAATGTCAATTTTAAATAACAAGGCACATTTAGAGTCATACTGGTGACACTATACGCCGGATTGAGGTTCGATTGATTTCTATATGTTATAAATGACTGATGAATCATTGTACTAAAGTATAAAAATAATCGTAATGGATTTCCTCAGTTTTCAATATGTCAGTTGTGTTTTTTCACTAAATGAATTGCATGTTGATTGGTTTTTTAAAATAAATTGGTGGTCCCCATTTACAGGGTATGTGTGTTGTTGATATAACACAAAAGATAACAAGTATCTATAAGGGGTTTCTCCATGCCTTGAGTTTGTTGTGACATCTTTGATCCTTGTATGATTGACCAATAATAACATCCTCCTTCTACAGTATAGCTTTAGTCGGCCCAATGAATAACCAAATATCATATATTCAGGACCTCTGAATGAATATATGATAATTGGTTCTTCACTGGGTCGACTAAAGAGTGGAGTAAGATCCTATGTCTATTATGTCTCAAGATGTCACAACAAACACAAGGGATAGGGAAACCCCTTCCGGATACTCTTTATCTTTTGTGGTCTATCAACAACACACATACCCTGTAAATGAGGACCACCAATTTCTTTTAAAAACCAATCAACATGAAATTCATTTAGTGCGCAAACAAGGATCACCAACGACCATGATTTTTAGTGGGGCGTTTAACCCATACAAATCACAACATTACCATTAAACTAAGAGAAAGATAAGGCATACTAGATTATTAAAGTAAAAATTATTTGATAATTTTACCATATTTATTGTATATTTATACATTCTTCCATATGGTATGTTGCCCATTCTTTTCTAAGAATATCTATATCATTTTGTGAATATGATTACTTTTGGTAGTCATGGTAATACTGAAAAAATATAAATACACAAAGAATTAATATGTATTTTAAATGAAATAGAAATTATCTTTGAAAATACCTCTTCAGGGATGCTGGTTTGTTCATGTAATATGATCTCTTTCATAAATTTACAAACATAATAACCACAGTCTTTACCGTTTGTTTGTTTTGGGCACTACAGAAATATTGAGAAAAATAAGTAATTTTTTATGTGTTCGGATAGTGAAATATTATTATATATACCGTATTTTGTATCCAGTCATAGTACTTTTCAGGTTTCTTGTCCTTTTCCCCTAGCCTCATTCCATGATGTAGACGATATTCATGCACTAACCTATCATAATAGAATCCTTATTAAAAGATAATATAAATTATATAGCTGGATTTCTAGTTATAAAATGTTGGATGTAGTGTATTAAAAATTGACAAATTCCATCATTTGTGGTTGGTTTGTTGAATATCCATACATTGAATCCAGAAAATAAATCTTTGGAGTATCCAAATTGACCACAATAAGTATCTAATGCTTCCTAAGAACACAAAAAAGAATAAGTAATGAAATAAATTAAAATATATTTGATATGATTAAATTGTAGAGTTTTACCTCCGCATCGTTGGTATTAAGAAGAGTCTATCATCCATAATTTTTCTGTTAAACTATTTGAGTAGTCCTACCACTGTTTCACCATGTTTCGTGGAAGTTATGTATTCTTGTTCTGTAGAGGTGACGTGAGGACTAACGAGTCCAATTTTTTTTCATGGGGAAATCCCTTCAATTTTTTTTCATATATACACCTGTGAAAAATATGAAATGTATTTAGGCATAATTATCATAGTATATCATCTTTTGGAAAATCAAATCATGAAAACATACCTCATGTAAACATTTACAATTGAGCTGCCTAACCAATCATATTTGAGGACTTCGTTTGCAATCTCAACACCAATAAAGTCTAGATCTTCTCCTATATACATATTTTCATCAAAATCAATTATGTTATTACCACCATATTTCAAATTTGTATCCACATAAGACTTCAATGATAATAAATGTGGATATAGAACGGGGGGGGGGGGGGTAAGGTGCTTTGGGTAGATCATTTTGATTAGTTGGTTGATCCTTGAGATGGTTTTGAACTAGTATTTCATTTCACCTCTTCCCTTTGTCCATCTGTAATAATTTCATCAGTTCAGACCTTTTTTCATTAGATGTTTAAGGTTTATCTTGAAAATTAAATTGGAAATGAATACCTCATTATCAACATGTTTTTTACAAGATGTGATGGTTATGCGATGAGTGTTCCTAGAGATTATTTGACCGTATGAATATCTACATCATCAATTGGAATAAGTATCTTGGCACTCAGATCTAGGGATACAGTAATTGACACTCTAATATGATCTGTCGGAAGTGGTCTATTGTATAGCATGTCATTCTGGATATTGAACACTATATATCTCTCTACAAGGCAATGGGTGGGTGCTGGTAGATATAAATCACAGTCATTTTCACCCTGTAGAATATCAATACAAGAAAGGTATTAGTGTCTAGTGTTTATCTGATTCACATTTCATGGAAAAAATTATTATAAAATTGACTACCTCAGTTAAGAATTGTTTTTTAGGGGAATGGATCACCTCAAAATTGGTGGGGGGGGGGGGGTGGGGCGGGATCTTCATGCGCGAGTTGTTCTTGAGTTGTTTCTTCTCTTTGCTTCCCCCATCGAACCTGATATTGGCTCTATCTAGTATTTTAATTCTTCTTGAAACATAGCTAATGTTTCACTCATCCTTTTCATTTCTACAGTTTGATCCTCCACTTGTTTTTTTCTCAAAATACGTTCAGGGTGTCACCCCAAAACCCGCACCTCTGATGCAGCCATAATTTTCTGGCTACTTCAAGGCCTCTAAAAGTATGTCTGCATCTAGTATAGGTGTTGTTGATTCTTGTGACTATGTTAGATAGAAAATATAGAAAAATAAGTAATCATTGTTATGTAATAGATATTTAAATCAATTTTTTTATTATGCCATACTTACACATGTTTCCCACACTTTTTGTGTGTTTTCATCTATTAGTTTTCCATATTTAGTTACACATGACTCCTTCCATAGAACATGGCGTGGGATGGAAGTGGTTGTGGATTTGGACTCTTCAAGCTGCATATAAACAAAATAATATAGTTATTGTGTTGTTTTATGTCACATAAAAGTATTATGGTAGATTTAAAATATGCAACGATTTTTTTTCAAGTTACGCGTAATCCATCATTGCTTTACAGTAGGGGTACAATGGTTTTGATGACCGTTGTTTATTTTAAGAACTTAGTTGTTGTTTCATAAATAAAAAATTGTAAATCAAAGTGATGAATACATGTACCATCAAGCAACTTATTACTAGACACAATGTACCTGAAAAGACTACTTCGCACGATGGCCAGTAAACACATCCCACGATGCTTGGGTTATCAAGTGTTCATAAATAAGAGGTGGGTACGGTTTTATTTTCCCTTAAGCATATTTAAGATTATATTTCATTAAAAGTGTGTGAAATCCATTGTGAATCCTTCTAGAAACCCTTAAGACATAGTCTTTGTGTGAGTCATCTACTATAAATGTACTCTGCAAGAGATGATGAAATGTAAGTCAATGTTTCATTATTTAATTTTTAGTAAATTAAAAAAATGATATCATAATGTTACCATAATATCTCCCCACATAAGTGTCTTAATCTTATCCACAACATGGTTCTATAAAGTTACATCAATCTCCATGCATTGTCGAGTGATGATTCCAATGTAACAACTGAACATGGCCTTGTTGGGGTTAACATGTTGGTCACGCTTATTCCATCCAATCTAATATTTGATACCTTTCTATTTAACCTTAATGATTTTTCTAATACCATAAAACTAAAGAACTCCTATTTTTTCTACATCGATGATGTTTCATCACCTTTCATTTCATCGGATCCACCATCATCAATATGTTCCTACGGATCCGGAGGGATAACATTGGCATGTGCAGATGGTGGTTGTACCTCTGCACTGGGAGCAACAACAGGTTGAGAAATATGTTGTTCATCTACACTGTGAGCAACAGTAGGTTGATGAACCTATTGAGCTTGGGGATTAGGATAATCATCATGTGTAGAAGTCATTGTCTACAAAAGTTATTTAACATTTAATTTAGATATCATAAAATCAATAATGAACATATATTAACATAAGGCAACAGGTTGAGAAACATATTGTTTGTCTACATTGCGAGCAGTAGCAGGTTGAGAAACCTATTGTGCCCAGGGATTGGGAGCATCATCACATGAATAAGTCATTATCTTCAAAAAAATTTAATTTGTATAACATAAAAGCAACAAAAAACAGAAATTAACATAAGGCAACGAGTTGAGAAACCTATTGTTCGTCTGCACTGCGAGCAATAGCAGGTTGAGAAACCTGTTGTGCCTGGGGATTGAGAGCATCATCACGTGAAGAAGTCATTATATGAAAAAGTGGTTTAACATTTAATTTAGATAAAATAAAAGTAGAAATTAATAGAAATTAACATAAGTCAACACGATATATATTAGAAAAAATATATAACCTGATTATTGAACTCTCTATTTTTTTAAAGGTTGAAGGGATTTGACCCCTCTATCGACTATCCAAATACCTTCGTTATGATCTTCTATTATATAAAAAATTCCATCTACACTGGGACCAATGTGAAATAATTATGACGTCCCAATAAAAGGGTCATCCTCTGTTGAATTTTCATCTAACTCTTTAGTGGTTTTGGTCGATAACAGAACAATTGACCAGTTTTGGTTTCTAGGATCTGGAATATAAAATACCTGTACTGCCTATGATGCCATTATAAACGGTTCTTCTTTATACCCTTACTTACTAAAATCAACTTTCAAAAATCCCAACTCATCTATTTTAACATCACTTCTATTATCAACCCAATTGCATTGAAAAATCAGCACTCAGAATGTTGTATAATCCAACTCCCATATTTTCTTGATGATAAAAATATGACATATTCACATAAATTGGATTTCTGTCCTTATCACCAAAAACATGCATTGCTTTAGGCACAAGTGTAACTCTACTATTTCGTCTGGTACTATCTTCATCATGTTCATTAGTATATAATTTATAACCATTAATTACATAAGCATTGTAAGATAATATGTACACACTTGGTCCTCTAGCTAGCCATCGAAGTCGTTCTGAAATTGAGTATGGATTTTCATTTGACTTATTAAAAATATGGTCCTGAAACCATCCTATAAACTATTTATTATGTTTATTTGATATCCATTTTTTCATCCCTTGATGGATTCAAATGCTTAAGAATTTCTTTGTGGGTTTCAAATTATGGATCAATGTCCAAACTGTTATATAAAACATAAAGGTGGGCCTGCTCCCGATCTGTAATATTTATTGTGATGACCTCCTTTCTAGAAATTACTTCACCCACAAGTCATCCCGTGTGACGAGATTTTGTTATACCAATTATTTTCACACCAGATAGGTATTTGGTATAGAATTCAACGGTTTCCTCAACAATATATCACTCCGCAATGCAACCCTCTGGATGACTTTGATTTTTAACATACCCTTTCAAAATCTTCATATACTATTCAATGGGGTAAATCCATCTATAGTGAACATGACCACATAGCCTAATCTCTCTCACCAAGTGAAACATCAAATGAACCATCATATCAAATAATGTCTATAGCATCCTGCCTCTTTATCACATAAACTTTCATTACATTTTACAAAACCGAGGATCTTTAAGGTTTAGTGTCTTGGAAACCAGGAACTTTAAACATGAAAACATAAAACATTCTTCTAAAACACTTGAAAGGCTTCTCCTCATGTTCATACTAGGTTCATTACTGAATCACATAACCTGGGAGCATACATCAAAAGAAAGGGTGATCAAAAAGCCCAGTAAGGAAAACAAGAGAAACATTTTACATGTGAACTTGAGATACTTCAATAAGGTCATGAAAAAGAACTTTAAGGCATGAGAATGAAATAAGGAGGAATATCATAATAAAAATAAAATTTTTCATAACTTGAAAATGTGGCTACATCATTTAACATAGACAATCATGAACATATCACCAAGGTCCATCCCCAAGGTGTCATTTGAAAATTACCAAGGTTATTCACCAAGGTATTGTGAAAATTGTAATCTCTAGTGGTTACATCATTACCCAATGAATTGGAGCGCTATCAGGGCGCACCCTTAAATTTGCCTTTATTATCATGTGAGCCACATATATCATCATCAAACATTTCATAAATAACCCATATAGCATAAAATAAATGGGTTTCATTTCATAATCACAACATTTTAAAAACTGCTTTAAAGACATGATCTTTACGTCACTTTAAAACCCACAGAAAAAGAAGGTGGGTCTCATGTATGTAAATCCCAGAATTTAAAATAGAACATTTTGGTATATATGTGAATAAAACTTTAGAAGAAATAGCTTTGAGTATTCACTTAATAATATAAAATAACTTTAGAAAAAGATAGAGACATTTTGAGACGGAAATTCTGCAGCATAACGGCTATGTTACGAGGTTTTAGAAGACATTAAAAAGATAGGGAAAATGGGTCAAATATTCATAAATGACCCTTAAAATAGTAGATGGAAAGAATAAGAAGGATACATGATCATGGTAATTAAATTTCAAGGACATACCATTTGAAATGAAAAACATGGAAGTAAGACAAAATTTAGATTTCTCTTAGGAAAGTTCGGCAGCCTAACGGCGTTACTTAAACTTCAGCAAAAATGATTTGAAAAGATCAAATAGGGTCTCTCATAATGTGAACATAAGAGTTCAGTATGATAGAGATATAGATAATGCCCCAAAATAATTAAAAAGGAACTTTAAAGACTTGACATGAAAGTAGAACTTTGAAAAGAATGAGAAGGGTGAAAGAATCCCCTAAAAAAAATTCGGCAGCCTAACGACGCCACTTAAAACTTCAAAATACTGAATTGAAGAGATAAAATGGGGTATCTAATCATATGAACACAAGAGTCCAGTATTATAGATATAGAGATCATACCCCAACATAACAAAAAGGAACTTGAAAGAATTGACATGAAAGTAGAACTTCAAAACGAGAAGGGTGAAGAACCACTTAAAAATTCGGCAGCCTAACAGCGCCAATTAAAACTTAAAAATACTGAATTGAAGAGATCAAATGGGGTCTCTCATCATATAATCATAAAAGATAATTATGATAAATTTAGAGATCATACCCCAACATAATAAAAAGGAACTTGAAATACTTTACATGAAAATAGATCTTGAAAAATGAGAAGGGAGAAAGAATCCGTTACAAAAATTTCGGCAGCCTAACGACGCCAATTAAAACTTCATAAAACGAAATAATGAGAGTAAGAGGGGATCTATCATTATATGAACATGAAAAGGGCAGTAAGAGGAGTATAAAAGAACATCCTCTAACATAAGAACATGGAGCATAAAAGAAATGACATAAAAGAGAATTCTTGAGAAGAAAGAGAGAGATCAGATCCCTTACCTTAAAACATAACTCTTAAAACTCAAAGGTTGGGAACTTGAGGGCTTGGGGGAACCATGGGAGGAATAATTGGGAGGTAATGAGACCATAACTTCGTTGGGGAAGAGTGGGGAGTTGAATGGATGTGAGGATGGCTTGGTATTTATAGGGAAAGTGAGGGGACAAGGCATTAATGGCAAAGGGACACCTCATTAGTGGTTTTGGCAAAGCCATGGGCTTGCCCACGGTATTTTCCCATGGTATTGGCCACTTGGGACACCTCATACCTTATCTCACTATTCATAATTCGAACATATATATTACAAACTTAATACATCATTTAATGATGTCATTAAACACCCGTAACTTAAAAACTGTATTTTCACTATTCATCAAAAATTCAACTTTCTCAGAATAATCCCAAAATTTCACCTTAACCAAATATCAACGCTCTGATTATAAATATGAACTCCATTTTATAAAAATAATTTTCTAAATATTTTTAATTTAATTTTTAAATAAAAACACTATTCACTGAAAATTCATTTTTTTCAGAAAAAACCCCAAAAATTACCATAGCATAATATCGGTGCTCTGAGTTCAAAAATGAAATCCGTTTTATAAAAATAATTATCTAAATATTTTTAATTAAATTTTTAATTAAAAAACACTATTCACCTAAAAAAACTAATACTTGAATAATAATTTATGAAACCGTTATTTAACCATTTTATTGAATCACATTACTTAATCAAGGTGCCTAGATTATATTAATACTTTCTTTAAGTGAGATTACTAATCCATTTGGACACATTACTAATCCTAATCATAAAATCACTATTCATAATTTAATATTCATTAAAAATTAAGTTGATCTTCTTAGACTCTAAATTTCGTACTGAACATAATTGTAGAAGACCATTTTTCGAAAATCATTACACATTTTTAATTATTTAAGGTTTGCACAACCATTTTTTAAAATATCCTTTTTCTAAAATTCATCAAAAATATGCATACTATATTTATCCGGTCATTTGAAAATTCATAAACATCATCGTAAGAAGAAATCCCAATTTTTATTTAAAACAAAGGATTACACAAGGCAGTTACGGTCTCCTTACATAGCCTCTTATCACACCAGCATAGGACCTAAGTGTAAGGTGTGCTAAGGTGAGAGAATCTGAGGGAGGCTCGGCCAACATCGCACGAGTAGTAATTTCTATCAGTTTGAACTTCTCGCGAAGGCGATCCTGTTCTAGCTTTATATGATGAAGTTCAGCTTGGGTTTGGTCCAGAGCAAAGCCCAGTGGTGCTACCTCCTTCCCAAGTTCTGTTAGATGGGATTCGATTGGTCCAAGACTACTGGGTGAGGCCATCAAATCTTATTTCTATATTAATTAACCAAGATTACTTGTATTTAGAGACAATAATCAAAACGTTTAGTTTCCAGTGGTCATATTTACCAATGGTCATATAACAGTCAAAAACCAACAGTATCATTTTAATTATACTCATGTTATCAAATGAAACATTTTTTTTGAGTATAAAAATAAAATAAAATAACACATAAAATTAGGAAACAAGATTTATTCAAAATTTTGGGTTGTTACAATCTTCCCCCTTAAGAAATTGCGTCCTTGTAATTTTTTTAAAATTAGGTTTTGAAATTTCATTTAAAGTCCCACATCGGAAAAGGAGTCAGTAAAACTATTACTTTAAAAGAAAGAAAGGGAAGTATGAAGGTCACCCGAGTTAGCCCACACTAGGATTCCATGTAAGAAAACATGGACATGGAGGAGAAAACAAAGGGTCAAGTTCTGAGGGAGAGTGACAGAGAACATGATTTGGAGAAAGTTAACCATAAGAAAATCCCAAACTTATGATGTGTGTAAACGATCTTTGATTACCTAGTTGGAAACGTAAACCAACAACGTTTTTGTTTTACGGTCCTTTTCATAATTTTGAGGAATTCATTTACAACATAGAACAAAAACATAAGGAAATATATCTACCTTCATGTAGAGTTTCACCCTTTAATAAGTTTCTACCAAAACTAATCTTTTCTCCCAAACGATGAGCATTCAAAACTACTTGGTCTCATCAAAACACAAGAATCATCTTCTAGAGAATCACATAATCCACAAAATATTAACTATCTATTTATTCTATCTTTAAACATTATCCCAAAAACAGAAAGGGTAAGGTTAAACAACTCTTCAAAAAGGAAGAATCCCATAGGAATGGAAACTAATTTTAAATCTTCAATGTTCCATGGTAATACCCAAAGTTCATCATAGACCATCCCATAAATAACGGTCCTTAAAATTCCTCAAAATAAACCAAACTAAGATTGAAACCCAAATACAAAAAGGATTTGATAACAGAGTCTTCCAAAATAAACTTCATTGTTCATCTCCAAACAACATCAACCACTCCTAACATCTTATAACAAAATTATCTAAACTAAACATATTTTACCCAAGATAGGTTAATCATTCCCATAAGTAACCTAAATTACTATAAGTCCACCATAAATTCATCGATTTTTGAAAATATAAGTCAACCTTACTCCTCAATGAAAATACCGTAGTAATCTATTTACCTCAATCATATAGGGTCCCTAAAATAGTGAACATATTCCAAAATAATAATCATCTTTTAATCCCCTAATCACCTCTGTCATATTAATATGACAATCGTCGCATTTCCTATCACATTGGTTTTTGGGACATGTTCTTCCATTTCCCGCCATTAACTAAGAAAATAAACTATAATTAGGGGCTTATTTACTTAGCTAATAATCATGAAAAGGAAACTTTAAGCATAAAAGGATAAACATGTAGAATAAAAGTATATCCTAACTTGTGATCCCCTAGGTTCCAATCTAGGTTATCCATGATCATATATTCTTATGTGAATCTTTATTTTATTTTATCTTTGTTCCTTTAACAATGGTTCATACTAAGCTTATGAATTTACCAAAGCATATCCCCCTGGAGTGTCGTAACCAAGAGTGCAGCAAGGCCCGTTGTCGTGTACCAGTTCCCATTTGAGTCTAGCTCAAAGAGGTGTTTTCGGGTTTTACCCCTATGTACATCTGTGCTAGAGCCACCTCTACCTGCTCGTATCCAGACAGGGATGTATTTTCTTGGCAACCCATTACTCAATACTCACCAAAATAACAGGAAGATTTCCTATATATAAACTTTTCTATAGGATTCTTCCTAAAGTTTTCATATCCTAATTTCCACAAATAACTAAACCATCCTTTGATACCAACTATAGCATCCCGCCTCTTTATCACATAAACTTTCATTACATTTTACAAAACCGAGGATCTTTAAGGTTTAGTGTCTTGGAAACCAGGAAGTTTAAACATGAAAACATAAAACATTCTTCTAAAACACTTGAAAGGCTTCTCCTCATGTTCATCCTAGGTTTATTACTGCATTACATAACCTGGGAGCATACATCAAAAGAAAGGGTGAGCAAAAAGCCCAGTAAGGAAAACAAGAGAAACATTTTACATGTGAACTTGAGATACTTCAATAAGGTCATGAAAAAGAACTTTAAGGCATGAGAATGAAATAAGGAGACATATCATAATAAAAATAACATTTTTCATAACTTGAAAATGTGGATACATTATTTAACATAGACAATCATGAACATATCACCAAGGTCCATCCCCAAGGTGTCATTTGAAAATTACCAAGGTTATTCACCAAGGTATCGTGAAAATTGTAATCTCTAGTGGTTACATCATTACCCAATGCATTGGAGCGCTATCAGGGAGTACCCTTAAATTTGCCTTTATTATCATGTGAGCCACATATATCATCATGAAACATTTCATAAATAACCCATATAGCATAAAATAAATGGGTTTCATTTCATAATCACAACGTTTTAAAAACTGCTTTAAAGACATGATCTTTACGTCACTTTAAAACCCACAGAAAAGGAAGGTGGGTCTCATGTATGTAAATCCCAGAATTTAAAATAGAAAATTTTGGTATATATTTGAATACCACTTTAGAAGAAAGATCTTTGAGTATTCACTTAATAATATAAAAGAACTTTAGAAAAAGATAGAGACATTTTGAGACGGAAATTCTGCAGCATAATGGCTATGTTACGAGGTTTTAGAAGACATAAAAAAGAGAGGGAAAATGGGTCAAACATTCATAAATGACCCTTAAAACAGTATATGGAAAGAATAATAAGGATACATGATCATGGTAATGAAATTTCAAGGACATACCATTTGAAATGAAAAACATGGAAGTAAGACAAAATTTAGATTTCTCTTAGGAAAGTTCGGCAGCCTAACGGCGTTACTTAAACTTCAGCAAAAATGATTTGAAAAGATCAAATAGGGTATCTCATCATGTGAAAATAAGAGTTCATTATGATAGATATATAGATAATTCCCCAAAATAATTAAAAAGGAACTTTAAAGACTTGACATGAAAGTAGAACTTTGAAAAGAATGAGAAGGGTGAAAGAATCCCCTAAAAAAAATTCGGCAGCCTAACGACGCCACTTAAAACTTCAAAATACTGAATTGAAGAGATAAAATGGGGTATCTCATTATATGAACACAAGAGTCCAGTATGATAGATATAGAGATCATACCCCAACATAACAAAAAGGAACTTGAAAGAATTGACATGAAAGTAGAACTTCAAAACGAGAAGGGTGAAGAACTACTTAAAAATTCGGCAGCCTAACAGCGCCACTTAAAACTTCAAAATACTGAATTGAAGAGATAAAATGGGGTCTCTAATCATATAATCATAAAAGATCAGTATGATAAATTTAGATATCATACCCCAACATAATAAAAATTAACTTGAAATACTTTACATGAAAATAGATCTTGAAAAATGAGAAGGGAGAAAGAATCCGTTACAAAAATTTCGGCAGCCTAACGGCGCCACTTAAAACTTCATAAAACGAAATAATGAGAGTAAGAGGGGATCTATCATTATATGAACATGAAAAGGGAAGTAAGAGGAGTATAAAAGAACATCTTCTAACATAAGAACATGGAGCATAAAAGAAATGACATAAAAGAGAATTCTTGAGAAGAAAGAGAGAGATCAGATCCCTTACCTTAAAATATAACTCTTAAAACTCAAAGGTTGGGACCTTGAGGGATTTGGGGCACCATGGGAGGACTCCTTGGGAGGTAATGAGACCATAACTTCGTTGGGGGAGAGTGGGGAGTCGAATGGATGAGAGGATGGCTTGGTATTTATAGGGAAAGTGAGGGGACAAGGCATTAATGGCAAAGGGACACCTCATTAGTGGTTTTGAAAAAACCATGGGCTTGCCCATGGTATTTTCCCATGGTATTGGCCACTTGGGACACCTCATACCTTATCTCACTATTCATAATTCGAACATATAGATTACAAACTTAATACATCATTTAATGATGTCATTAAACACCCGTAACTTAAAAACTGTATTTTCACTATTCATCGAAAATTCAACTTTATCAGAATAATCCCAAAATTTCACCTTAACCAAATATCAACGCTCTAATTATAAATATGAACTCCATTTTATAAAAATAATTTTCTAAATATTTTTAATTTAATTTTTAAATAAAAACACTATTCACCGAAAATTCATTTTTTTCAGAAAAAACCCCAAAAATTACCATAGCATAATATCGGTGCTCTGAGTTCAAAAATGAAATCCGTTTTATAAAAATAATTATCTAAATATTTTTAATTAAATTTTTAATTAAAAAACACTATTCACCTGAAAAAACTAATACTTGAATAATAATTTATGAAACCGTTATTTAACCATTTTATTGAATCACATTACTTAATCAAGGTGCCTAGATTATATTAATACTTTCTTTAAGTGAGATTACTAATCCATTTGGACACATTACTAATCCTAATCATAAAATAACTATTCATAATTTACTATTCATCAAAAATTAAGTTGATCTTATTAGACTCTAAATTTCGTACTGAACATAATTGTAGAATACCATTTTTCGAAAATCATTACACATTTTTAATTATTTAAGGTTTTCACAACCATTTTTTAAAATATCCTTTTTCTAAAATTCATCAAAAATATGCATACTATATTTATCCGGTCATTTGAAAATTCATAAACTTCATCATAAGAAGAAATCCCAATTTTTATTTAAAACAAAGGATTACACAAGGCAGTTACGGTCTTCTTACATAGCCCCTTATCACACTAGCATAGGACCTAAGTGTAAGGTGTGCTAAGGTGAGAGAATCCGAGGGAGGCTCGGCCAACATCGCACGAGTAGTAATTTCTATCAGTTTGAACTTCTCGCGATGGCGATCCCGTTCTAGCTTTATACGATGAAGTTCAGCTTGGGTTTGGTCCAGAGCAAAGCCCAGTGGTACTACCTCCTTCCCAAGTTCTGTTAGATGGGCTTCGATTGGTCCAAGACTACTGGGTGAGGCCATCAAATCTTCTTTCTATATTAATTAACCAAGATTACTTGTATTTAGAGACAATAATCAAAACGTTTAGTTTCTAGTGGTCATATTGACCAATGGTCATATAACAGTAAAAAACCAACAGTATCATTTTAATTATACTCATGTTATCAAATGAAATATTTTTGTTGAGTATAAAAATAAAATAAAATAACACATAAAATTAGGAAACAAGATTTATTCAAAATTTCGGGTTGTTACAATGTCAGCGGGAAAAACATTTTCAATTCACATAATATGATGACAATTTCTCTTTCCATAGTCAATAATTTTTCTAGGTCTATAACTTTTCTACATATATCTTTGAATAAGACATAGAGCTTCATTAATGTATGACATAAATTCTTGGGAAAAATGAATTGTAAACCTATAGGAATTAGATCTTGCATCAAAACATGACATTCATGTGATTTCAAAACTTTTAACTTTAAATTTTGCATTGACACAATATTCTTGATATTTGATGAATACCCCTCTAGAACCTTTATGTCATTCAAGAAGTTGAAAAACTGATATCTCTCATACCTGGAAAGAGTGTAAGCAGGAGGAGGAATTAATGTTAGTTTTTCACCCTTCACTGGTGCCAACTCTTCTTGTATTCCTATGTCAACAATGTCCAACCTAGCCTTAATTCCATCCCTTTTTTTTCTGGGTTCATTTAGAAATGCGGCAATGACACTATCACATACATTTTTTTCAACATGTATAACATCAAGAAAATATATGACATACAGACAATTCTAGTATGGTAATTCAAAAAAACTAATTTCTTTTTTCAACCAGTTTTCATAAGGTTTTTCGAAAACGGTTTACCAAAAGTAGTGTCCACATATTTAACTTTCTCAAACAGTTGATCACATGTTAATGGAGTCAGTGGTGTACGTTTTTTTGAACTTCTATTGCATGATGTCATCCAATGTCGGTACTTATGTCGTCAGGGAAGAAATCTATGATGTCCTAGAAACACCGTTTTAGATGAATGCTTCAACCTAATTGATTGTGTACCTTGTTCACAGACAAGACACCCAAGAGTTCCTTTAATTCTATATTTTGAAAAATTTCCATAAGAAGGAAAGTCATTTATTGTCCCGTACAACATGTCTCTCAATGTGAAATCTTCATTTCTGTAAGCATTATACATCATAACACCTGAATCCCACAATAATTTCAAATCCTCGATTAATGGATCCAAATAAACATCAATATCATTACCCGGTTGTTTTGGTCCTGATATAATCATAAATAACATGATGTGTTTTTGTTTCATGCATAACCACAGTGGAAAGTTATAATTTACCAACATAACCATCCATGTACTATGAGTGCTACTTTGAAAACCAAAAGGATTCACTCCATCTGTAGATAACACAAGATGAAGGTTTCTCATCTCATTTCCAAACTCAGGATACTCATGATAAATTCTCTTCCACTGAGGAGAGTCTTCTGGATGCAATAGTTTTCTATCTTTATTTATTCTGTTTGTGTGCCACATCAATTTCTCTATAGTCTCCTCACTTCCATATAGGTGCCTAAACCTTGGAATGATTGGAAAGTACCATGCAACTTTTTTAGGACCAGATTCATCTTTCTTGTATCGAGAAGCACCACACTTTGGGCATTCTTTATGTGATTTTTGGTCCTTGAGAAATAGTATAAAATCATTTGGGCAAGTGTGTATTCTTGTAGAGATCATACCCATTAAGCGTAGCATTTGTTTGGAATCATATGTTCATCTATGGAGATCATTATCTTTTGGGAGTATGTTATTCAGGAGAGAAAGTAATTCTATAAAACCAGCATCACTCCATCTATTTCCTTATTTCAAATTATATAGCTTCAGTACGACTGACAATGCTGTATATTTAGTGCAACCATCATACAATGGCGTCTTTGCACAGCTCTTTAACTGATCAAACAATTTTGAGAAATCACAAAATTCATCTTCAACCATCCTTGTCATTTCATTAATATGATCTTCATCATCATGAACATATATAATCACATCCTTGATACAATCTTCTTCATTGTCCATACTTGTAATCATATCAAATGATCCATAAAACGTAGTGTTATCCCAGTCACTAGATACATTCACTTTTCCCCGTGTTTATTCCAACATTTATAACTTCGATCTATTTCGTGACAGATCAAGTGTTATTCCAACTCCTATGGACTAACTTGACTTGAATAAAAATAGCGTAAACACTAAAAAAGGATTTGAGAAGGATTATATGCATGATATTTTGCAAACTTGATAAACTCTTTCACTCCATATTCATACTCTTTTGTCAGACGATTGGCATCTATCCATTCTTTATTCATATCCATACTATTTGATTTGGTGATATTAATATTTGAAAAAATAAATACACAAAAATATTAATATAAAAATTAACCAAGGCTAAAAAATTTATAGACTTTAAATCTCCTTTAAAAACTATTTATAATATCATAGTTAAAATACCATTAAAAAACAAACCATTTACACAAATTCCTCTTTAAAATGACAAACCCTTTTTAAAATAAACCAATTATCTAATTTCTCATGGTTAAGTTCATGAACAGGTTATAGGATTGACACTTTTTGAGGATAATGGAGGTAAATTGGGATATATGTCAGCATGAATACATTCTAATTTGGTGGATAGTTCCAATAGTGATGCCCTTAGTCATTCTAATATCCTCGAGATTATTATACCATGTTGTGTTTTACTTTGTGATGTGGTTTACTTTATGTTTAAATTTACCTTGTTATATATATTAATATGTATCTTTTATAATGATTCTCATTCACTTTATTCTTTGTTTTATCTTTAAAAGCATTATGTTTTTCAAATTAAATGAAATATTATTAGTTTTTACTCATGAAAAATATAAAAAATATATTTTCTAAATGGTATTTCAGACTAGAATTTTGAGTTTGGATTATAAAATAAATTACATAGATTCAAAATATATAAATCATTCACTATATTCCTAATGCAATAAAACATTTAATTTATATATATAACCAATTAAGTTCATAATAATTAATGAAAATCATTTCTTTTTCAAACACACACACACACACATATATCATTTTTCTATTTTTGGTCAGAACATTGAAACAGTTTTCTAATTATATAATAGGCTCTACCTTGAACCGATACAAGGATGGATTCAGTACATTTTCTCTATAAAGGCTCCTGGGTGTTCATCATTCCTATTAGTAACACTTAAATTCCACCTCTATTGTAACACCCTGACCCTAGTTACCCAGAGTCGGTGCATTATTACATAACATTGACTTGATTACCAGGAATCATGTCCTGAAGGACTGATTAGTTTAGTAGTCTTGGAAACACTAGATATATTCATAAGTCTTACAATTACATCATAAAATGAAAACTAAAATAACATCTTGTCTTCATATCCCCTCATACTATACCTTCAGGTCATTCATAAAATACTTCTTCACATCCTGGGAAAAATAAAACATTGAAAGGGGTGAGCTCAGATGCTCAGTAAGGATAAAAATATAATAGAAACTTTCATAAATAAGCATAAACATTTAAGGCAATGTATAACTAAAAAAAACCCTTTTAAACTTGAACTTCAGTATAATATGGAAAGAATAAAATAAATTAATTCCATTTACTTATTCACATGGATATTCTACTAGTCGAATAATCACATGCAATATCAATAACCACTTTCATAATGATGGAATGCATAATGCCAGACTATCATAACCACATAGTCAAGGCCTTGTGCCAAGAATACAAATAAGATTTTGTCAAGGCCTTGTGCCAAGACACTAGTTTGTCTCATGAGACCTACCGATGTATCGAGAAGCTATAGCGGGCTCCACCTGTCACTTATTAAGTCCAATGCATTCCTCATATGAACATGTTTAAACATAACATAAACATTCATATTAAAACTAGCATATGAAATGTCAGTACTTTCTATATAAACCATGAATGGTATAAAAATAACACATCCACAGTCAAACATATCACAAAAACTTTCAATAAAATATGGAAGTTTTGTATCATAATAAATCAACTTCAAATAAGTTTAAAATCCATCAAAGGATGTTGACATAGATGAAATCAAAACTATTTGAGAGAAATATATCTTTTTTTTTGAAATAATTTAAAAGTCACATAATTATAAGAGAAAAAATTTACTTTGAAAATATTCTTATAAGATTGTAAGGTAAGCTTTTACAATTTTATAATAGCGGAAAATATCCACATATGCCGTATAAGTTAAAAAAACATTCTTACCTTAATTCTGTCGAAAAGGTTAAAAAGGACCTTGTTTGGAAAACGACAGAAATATTCCTTTATAAACATCCTATAAAAAGTAAAAAAGTGTATAAATTACTTTAACCCATAGTCTATAAAATAGTAATAATGATTTTAAATACATTTTTAAGAAACATGGATGTGGATGATAAAGAGGTCCCAGTAGATAATTACGTGTAAACAACCTCGGATAATGAAAAGATTGCAAAATAAACCCTTACCTTGTACTTTTCCTTGGTTGAGGGTTGGTTAAACTCCTATATAATGGTGAAATAATTGTTATTAAATTATACGAGAATCATATACATTAATATGATATCATATATGATCTTTTAACATTGATTTGTTAATAATATCTTAGTATTATCGTTGTTTCAGGTGTTAACTTACTCATTTTATTTTATATGTTTTGTTACATAAGACATGTTTGTTATGGATAGGTTGTATCTTAATCATATATAGAATAATATCAAGTCCTTAAACATTATTTTTAATCATCAAATGAGAATTAGACTTGAATGGATACGATGAGGAAGGAATCTCATCACGTTCGTGGAGATGGTAGTCCGTACGTACGCACGAGCGACAATATCATTCTTTTAATATTAAAATAATATATAATTGGATGGTATATCATATATACAGAATCATTATAATGTTATATTTATTATTTACTTCAATTATACATCATTATCATACCCATCCAAATAATAATGTTTTGAATAACAATTACACCACAACGTGGAGACGGTAGGTCGTACGTATGCACATATGGTGACATGTCATTTAATGGATGAATAGAATACTAAATATGGTTGTAACATATTTATAATAACATAATAGTATATATAAGATACTGGAGTTATTATTTTAGAATGGAAATAACAAATAAAGAAGAAGTTGAAGAAGAAAGGAACTTGAAGGAGGGTGGTGAAAACATTACTTCTTCTTCGGGTTATTCCTTTTGATTTGATCAAAAGGGATCATTAGGTTGGTTTTATGATCAAACTAAGGCCTCTATGTTTAAGTAAGGGAAGTTTAGAGAATATTTGTTCAGGGTTTTTCTGAGAAAAAAAGGCTTTGAAGGTGTGAATTAGAGAGAAGGGGGAGTGCCATTTTATAAGAGGGGTGAGGGGCACCTTTGGAAAAGCTAGAAATATTATTTTATAATAAATTCATATTCGGTTTATAATGGATCAAAATTGGATTATTTAAAGTTTAAGGTGGTTATAGGTAGAAAACCACTCAACCAATAGGTTTTAGATAGGTTTGGGTCACTATATTAACTTTATCTTTTTGATTTAACTCTTAGTTAAAGAGTTTGACATTTACCACGTCTCTTTGTATTTTTATATTATATAGTTAATAAACTTACTATATACTTACAAAAGACCCCCAAGTTGTCCATTAATGATACACCTATAATGATATAAGTACTTTGGCCGAAACTTAGATTTTTAGGAATAAATTATCAATTAATAATATAATATTTGTTTTAAAAACTCTTTTATGTCAATTTTAACACTATTGGGTATTTTGTTTTTGATAAATTCATAACAACATTATTACTTTGAAAAAAATTTATATAACCAATAATAATATGTCATATTAACCTATAAAATTATTTTAATTCATAAAAAGTCTCAAATTACATCTATTTAGATATTTATAATATAAATTATTTTAATATTTCATTAATTAGGTAATTACTTCATCACCATTGTGTCATAAATAAATTAAATTATTTAATGTCTAAAAATTATAAATAAAATACCATTATGTAGGAAACTTTTTTATCTTTATAAGTAATATTTACAATCAAATTTATCTTATGTATAACTCTATATTAAAAATGTTTTAGTAATTAAACTTTTATTTTAACTCTTTTAACTCTTCTTTGAATTAAATAATAATAAATGTCCTGATCTAATCCAAGTGGACCTAAATGATAATATTTTATTCCTAAGGTTTTTTTTGGTCGAGATAAACTTTTACAATAGAATTATGACATATTTTAGGGTGATATTAATATCATTTTTACCCTTAATTACCTTATTTACTTTTAACCATGGTAAATAAAAGTAAAAAGTTACTATTCACCAAAAATTATTTTCATCTCATTTAACCAAATTTTACTTACTGATATAAAACATGTCTCTTGGATTTTTGAAATTCCACTCACAGAAGTGGTAAAATTAATTTTTATATGAATTTGCAAATTCTCCAGGAGATGGGTAAAAGACGGTGAAAAGTTCTACGAAATTTTTATATATCTAAAATTATTATAAATTGACTCCAATGAATTAAATTGAACTTATATAGGTATTATGTGTCTATTTTGACCTTAATTAAATTTAAATAAAATAAATAATTATTTAAATAAAAATTTTATTTTAAACTATAACTCAGTGTTTTTTTCACTATTCATAAAAAATTGAATGTTTCCAGAAAAATACCAAAAATTCACCCTAAGCTAATTTTGATATTCCAAATCCAAAAATGAAGTCCATTTTGAAAGTTAAAATTTATAAAATTTCAAAAAGTGGGTATTACTATTCATAACAGTTAGTTTGATTGGTTGTGGTGTGTGTTAGAACTCGAAGTTGCGTACAACACATGCTACTGTATTATTCAAAGAGAAGCGTACCGTGGAAGCTTGGGGTGTTACATCTATAATGAATTTTGATGTATACATCGCTCTCTTATTGAGGTATGACCATAGGTTTCCCTTTGGAATCCTTGAATCACTCCTCTACATTTTTAGGGAGTAAGTTCTCATTTATTCACTTAGTTCATAAATCCATTCTTATAATTTTATGGTTATATGACTATAAATCCTTGAGGGTGGGATCCTCTCACCACACCTAAGGGGATCCCACTCACTAATGGGGGTGTATCTCACCTCACTTACTCAATTGTGGATCACCACATAGTAAAATCATTAATATTTAATATATATCGAGGTAGGTACCACTGGATCTCACATTTACCATGGAGTAATATCATTAAAGACCTATTTCTATACTAAGTATAATCTCACTTTACCATGCGGGGGTGAGTGAAAGACAATATCCATTATTGGACATTCTCTAGATGATAAGGGTGTGTCGATGAGCTTCATTGGAATCTACAACTCCCAAACATATGGTGTAGGAAGAACAACTCATTTCAATGACATCTAGTATAGGGGTCTATCAAGAGAGTACACAAACACTAAAAAATACACCTATTGATTCCTAACCATGGTCATCCATCACAAATATATTTACCCATATTTAAATGAAAATAATTTATGATTTATAAGAACTAACTAAATGTGGTGATTATAGGAGTGGATCAATGCATCGTTCATCTCCAACTACTCTTGCACCATTGAAACTTCTACCAAACAACTCCCTAGTTGGAAATTAGGCCTACAATAGGTGGGTCTATAATATCAATGCTATCTTATAGTTAGAGGTCCATCCATGAAAACACTATAGTTTTCTTTAGTTTAAACAATAACCAACTCCATATAAAGGGTGCATCTTTACTAAGAATACTCAACTATCAATTCTCACTTGGGGGAAAACATCATAGGATTTTTTGCATGAAAACACAACCATTACTTGAAATAACTTCCTTAGATGTATCCACCCAAACCACTGAGCTTAAAAAATTCCACATTAAAACATGACCAGTGAATACCTTGCTAGGTCCATGGGCCTCGATGCATACTCAGACACGATCAAGATTCCTTATAAAGGGTCCATCATCCTTAGATAAATCACCATCCTGAACAAGGGATCAAAATCAAACCACAATAATATAGTCATATCACGAAATTTTATAAAAACATCATCCACTAATGGATCACTGTGTTATGTAGGGATCTTAATGAAAAAAATGGTATCTAGTGAGTGAGAGTCTAAAATAGATGAAAGAAAAAGTCATAGACTCTAACCAAACCTCTTTTTCCTAAGGATCAAGCTTTCCATAAAAACCCATGACACCTCTATTAGTGGAACTCATAAAACATATCTAGCATATGGGTAGTCTTATCCAACTCAACAAGATATTCCATCTTCTCTATAAGAAATTCTATACTAATAATGGAGGGGATATGAAGTAATTCAGATTGTGGGTCAAAAATATATCTCAACTAAGTCTCAAAAACCCCTCATCGCTCACTAATTTGTAGAAAGAGGTACAAATATAAGAGTAGGATAATCTTGGATCTATATTTGCACATAATCTATCTATTTTTATGTATCACACTTTATTAAATAGGATAAAATCATGAGGATTAGAGTATATCTATATAAGAAAAAATAGGAAGGATAGGGAAGATCATAAACGATCACTATATGACACATTTACCAACTTTTTTTAACTTGTAATCAATGTATTAGAGATATGGGCTAACTAACAAGTTATCATAGTCCTAGAGAAATGATATATCGGCTACCACACCTATGTTGGTCTCCTTGGTCTAATAATCAAACTCAAAAACTCCTAAACATTATTTACCTAAATTCTCAAACCACTATTCATGTGATTAAAAACTCCAAACTCAACCCCTAGTAATAAATAGCTACGAAATTACTCTAAAATTACCCAACCCACCCAGGCCCCATACAGGCCAACATTAAGTTGAGTTTTCCACCCCAATCCCACCTCTAATAGGCCATGGGCTGGTGGCTTTCCCTGAGTAGGCATATCACAAAATATGAGAGACCATATCCAATATCAACCTATAAAAAACACATGTCTCCAATGAATAATATAATTAGAAAAATAATCTATGTATATATATATATATAATAAAAAAATTATTTATACAACACAATCATGATACATAACATAGTGAGTATATCACCACATTGGGAAAACACCATAAGTACTACACATCTTTCAAGGTCATATAACCCAATGAACATGGAACAAGGGATAAATACTATATACTATAAGGACTCCTAGATTATCCTACAACTATAATATTAATCACCACCACCATATACCAACAAGCTATACTGGGTACCATCAGCCTTTATATCTGAACAAGTTATATGATCTTCATGTCCACTAAGACCACCTTCAAACCCTATTTTTTCCTGAATGGGCACAAAACATGTGGGAATAAATCCTATATAGGGTTTATTATAAACATACTCAGTATGATTCCCTAAAACCATAAAGTAAAGATAACAAACAACTCAAATCAACCCCTGGTGAAGAAAAATGATCATGAGGAAGACTTGGAAAGATTGATACATTCTCTACCACTAGAAGACTCATTGATGTGAATAAGACTCAGTAATATTGGAACTAATCCATGAAGGTTGCATCTCATGAGAAATAAGGGATTCTAAAGTATTTAAAAATCCATGAAGTTTGATGTTGATATCCCAGTTGTAATTAACATCTCTAAGGAAACCAAGGGGTACTTGAGGAGTCACAAGTCTTAAAGTAACTAATATGTTCAACCTTTATTTTAAAATACTCCCAAAATATATTAAGGGGAAACCGCTCCTTATTGATGTATGCACATAAATTGGGGGAGTACCATACCTTGTTTCCTACCATTATCACATCACTTTTCTAGAAACATATAGGGGAACCCATGCCTTAACTAATGACAGATCTTGATCAAGAGAGTATTAAAACCTACTATCATAACTACCCAGTTATGAGAAAACCCACGTCACCTATAAAAATATATATAAAGGGACCAAAACCACAGTGAATTATATAAATTGGTCTAGGGATTTTCAATCCCTAATAGAGGACCCTCTACACATCAATAAGCGTTCTTTAGAAGATGGAGTATCGAACTCTATAGATATATGGGGGAGTATTGAACTCTATTAGCTGCGTGGGTATAACACCCTGAGATTTTATGGGATATATTAATTTTAATTTATTTAATATCTTCTTTTGTACACCACACCAAGATTATCTTGTTCTATATGCAACACCTTATTATCTTGCAGTATACACAACAATATTCTTGGCTTGTGTTGCACACAATTTCAAGTTCTTTAGAATAAAATTCATTTTACACAATACCGAGTATAGATTTTGATCTATGTATAAATAAAATATGTTTTGATTATGTTATATGCAACACCAAAGGAATCTTGCACTACACACAACCCTGACTTGTCTTACATTACACGCAAGAGCGAGCTTCCTCGATAAGCGTGTGTTGTACGCAATACCGAGTTTCACTAAACAACTATATATTGTTATAATATTATTATGAACTAGCCTTTATGAATATTATTAACTATATTTTGAATTTTATAACATTATTATTAATCTTACACATTTTCTAGTACATGGTATGAGAACAAAATATTTTTTTGGTAAAATAAGTATTTTTCAAAAATTGTAGTTTTTCCGCCTTTTGATGGCGCACCCATTTTAAATCTCATTTTGACATGTTTATAAGTTAATTTTGAAAAATTAAACTTCTTCCTTAGAATCATGATATAAAAATTTATTTTGGATAAATTTTTGGTATTTTTCTAATAAGTTTCTTATTTTGATGAATAGTAAAAATACACTAAATTTTAATTAAAAACAATTTTTTTCATCAAGATAATTTATATGGTTAAAATATAATATTTAATGGTTTTAAAGTATAAATAGAATGTATTTTTACCATTTAACATAATTTAAGTCCTTATCATTAATTTTACATTGAATTCATAGGTAAAAACATTTTAATCTTTTGTAATGTTTTAACTTTTAAAACCCATTTTCTCAACAGCAGGATTAATTTTAAATTAAATACTGCAACTTATGTGTATTGAATTTGAAAAAATGGATCCCATATTTGTAATCAGTAGGTCCAAATTATGTTAATAGACTACTTTTTTATTTTTAGGCATTATGAATAGTAACTACGGTAAATTTTATTTACCATAGTTAAAGGTAAATTAGGTAATTAAGGGTAAAAATAAGATTATAAAATTACCCTAGAACCTGCCAAAATTTTATTGGATGAATAAAAGTCGACCCATATCACCTAAGGGTCGTAATATATTTATTTCATGGACTTTTGACCATGAAAATGATGTAGTTATTATTAAAACCAAAGAAAGTGACAACGTGTCACTCTCTTATATCTTATAAGTGTAATAATTTTAATTTAGTGATAAACTTCATAAAACTTCGAACATAAATAGTCACCAGAAATATAATAAAATTATATACATCATTTGAATTTATTTAGAATTTTTAGGTATTAAATAATTATCATTAATGGTGACACAATAGTGATGTAGAAATTATTTTATTGATTAAAATATCAAATAAATGGGTTTAAAAATATTAAAATAAATATTATATGAACTATTTAATGTTCTACAAGAATTTTAAAGATAAATAATACATGTTAGGGATCTATTAAATATTTTGTTTCGAATATATCTTCTGTGTGGATTTTATTTAAATTCAAATAATTGAATAGTGTCAAAATTGAAACTATTGATATTTTATAAAAATAACATATTATTAAATTGTTTAAAAATCATAAAAATATTTAAAAGTTATAAATTGAAATTTATATGGTCTTCAATGTCATAAAGTATCCAATTATGGAAAATTAACAACACATAAGTAATTATTTATAACAATTTAAAATTTAGAATATTATTACCACAAAGAAAATTAAATAGATTAAATAAGGATAAATCAAGTTGATAAGGTTTAAAATAAATTCCCAACATGTCTAAATTTTATTGGTTGATGATATTACAACCATATCACATCTAATATTTGGATTTGAGTCATTTTTGGAGGTTTTTAAGTAGGGTTTGAGTTTATTATAAATTAATATTTTAGAGGTTTCCAAAAGTACCCCTCTCCTCTCTTATGAAAGGGAACCTCCCCCTCTCCTCTTCACAACATTTTGAGCCTTAAAACTCGGCCAAAAACTGTACATTTATCTTCCCCACTTCTATAGAAACATACTATAGGTCCTGTTCTTCTTCAAAGACCAACTTTAGTTCCCTAATAGGAGGTTTAGAAGAGGCTCATCGAAGAAGAGGTAATATCCTTTACCAATTATTTCAAATTTATTTCTTCTTTTACTTACTCTTCTTTATTTGTTTCATTATAAAGTAAAAACATAAGTATCAATAATATACTGATATGTTATTATAAATATTAAACAACCCTATTTCACCTTCTATCCATCCTACGGAAAACGAAATCACCGCGCGTGTGTACGTACGGAATACCGTCTCCACGCTGTGGTGTAATATGTTTTTCCACCACCACATTACTTGGATGGGTATAATGGTGGAAATAATAACTATATATGATTATTATAACATGATACTAATTATTATATATTATATATTCCACTCCAATTCCATTCAATAATTATGGGAATGATATCATCGCTCGTGCGTACGTACGAATTACCGTCACCACGACATGGTGAGATTCATTCCCCATGTTAACCATTCAAGAATGATTATAAAGTATATATAATGAATAATATTGAGATATATTACATAATAATGCTACTGAATTTATTTATATATATATATGTCATCTAATTACTTCCTTTCAAGTCAATAAGGAAAGAAAAACAACGTTCATGCGTTCGTACGACCTACCATCTCCATGAACGATGTATTTAATTTCATTTATCTATATATATATACAATGAATATATATATGATATATAAATATTTTTTTACATTCTGGAAGTAATTAAATCATGATATAAGTAATAATATCAAGAACAAAAAGTCCAAACACGTACGATAAATGAAATGATTATTACCCAAAATGTTGCTTCAACATGGAATTGACAAATGAACGGGTAATATAAAGTCATAAGTGAATAATATATGATATCATAAAAATGAATATGATTCTTTAATAAGTCAATGACATTATTTAAATCATTATACAAAATGTTCGAACACATACGGAAGAAATTGGACCTAAGGTAAGAGATAATTATTCCAATCTAGTTCTTAACCGAGATTGTTTATTCGTAAGTATTTACTAGGGTTATATTTATCATCTATGTCCATGTTTTATAATTTTTTTTTTCATGTATGTTTAAATTCATTTTTACCAATTTTTTACTTTCACTACATGGTATGTAAGGAATCTTTCTTTTGTTTACCATACGAGACACTTTTTGACTTTTTTGACAAAAGTACGAGGAGAATGTTTTTTTAACTTATACAACATGAATGGATTTTTACAATTTCATAACACCTTATTATCATGAATATTCCTCTACAAGACTTCATGATTAATCCTCTTCTTTTAAAATTTCATGTAATTTTGTGAAAATAAAATGATTTTTAAGAATAAAGGATATTTTCCTCAAGAATTCATTTCAAGTGTTTTATCAAAACTATTTTCCATCTAAGGTGAAAATATTTAATATGTTTATGTTTAAAGTATAATGTATCAATGATTTACATGGTTTAATTTTATTATGATGAAATGATATCCATTTATTCTATATAGATTATGTTATGATGTGATGATGTTTATGAAACCCATATTATTCTTTGGGTTATGATGAATGATTTACATTTATTTTGTGGCACATGAAAGAATGATTTAATTATGAGATGGGTGGGACCTATATCTCCCTCAAATGAATTGGGTAAATATTTATATCTCATGAGATATACATGGTTGGAATGACAAGTTAATCCGGTTCAGTGATACAGGGCTAGAACGGAAAGTAAACCCAGTTCAGTAATGGACTTTGTCCACTATGATGGTCTTGGAAGCAATGCCTTGGATACTATGGAAATAATAACACGTGATTAATGGTTTTCCACAATTACATGTTTTATTCCCATGATATTTTATCATGATTGATGTTCCTTTATGATCTATTCCTTACTTACTACCAATATTTATTTCAAAACTCAATATTTTGATGTTTAAACATTATTTCCATGTTTTTAAGTTCAAATGTATATGGTTTGTTTTATTTTATCCATGATTACCCTTACTAATAATTTGAGCTCACCTTTTATATGTTTTCTTTTCCCTAGGATTTATATAAAGGTTTTAGGTAAGAAAACAAAAGGGAAAGATCTTTATGGGATATGTTGAAGATATTTCACCATGATTAGAAGATTATGTTCTGAGTTTCCAAAGACACTAAACTATTACGATACTTGGGTGTCTATTTTTGTTATTTATTAAGTATTCTAAAAAAGTAATGTAATGTCCATGTATGTCAAGATTTGGGTCTCTATAGTGGGGGGATCAATACCTCATCAGTTTTAAGGGAGTACCGACCCCATGCTCAATTTGGGAGACTTGTGCTTTATGTGTCTGGGGGAGTTCCAAAATTCATGAAGAATATGGGGGGATCTACACCATTCCATCAACACATAACCATGGGAAAACCCTACCCCATTAATTATTTGATCAACATTCATAATCCCCATCTTTATTCATATGGAACTAAGATGATTAATTTGAATTAATCACCTCACATCCCACCTATGATGTTGAAGAGAATCTCACCACTTAATTCTATATATAAAATGAACATGATGTATTCATGCACCTAAATTTGGTTCATGAACTAGGTGATACAAATACCCATGAAGGTTAGAAAAAGAACATGGCATGTATTGTAAGGATACATAGTTCATATCTCCTCAGCGATAGTATTGTCATGTATTTACTCTTCACATGGAATGTGAAGTCAATGTACATAGCTTTCACTATGATTTGTATAAATCATGAGACCAATAGGTACTTTAAATGTATCCCAAATACATAGATCCATGACATCTCGGGGTACATGAAATTTTTGAGGTGATATACAGTGTGTGATTCCCACGTGAGTACTTAGTGTGTACTACTACCTGAGTCATGTCATGTAGGCATACATGGAATGTACTCAAACTACACTTCATGTGGATAGTTATGTACTCAGCCTACCAACTTAATCTCATGCACGTGGAAGTTAATTTTATATAGACTAAATGGTGTGTGAATCCATACCATATGTTTTGTGATAATTATAATTTCCTAAAACCCGATCACCACATCTAAGGAGGTACATAGCATTCATTCCTTTGAATTGCACATTGTGGAGTCATGTTCCTCATCCATATTCTTATATTCATCCACAGTTCAAGCCGTTTACACCTTAAATCTCTAAAAATCACATCATAGAACCTCATTTCTATTCAGAAACTTTGAGGATCTTTCTCGCTAATCTAATCTTCATAGTTATACCCCTCATAGTTTATTTCTCATCCCTTGATCAAATCCATGCCAAATATCCAATCTAAAATTACCTTGTGTGCATTGAACATTATCCCACTTACCTAACCATAAAAGAATAATTTAGAATTCATGTGGTTTGTGCAATAAATGATTCATCACATGAAGAATACAAATTCATAAAGTTTATTGGAAAAATATGAATTTTGTGGTACAAATCAAAATAAAATCCATACCACAATATGAATTTGGTTCACGGTGGCGAATGAGTTAGTGGTCGAGGAAGAGGAGGAGGTAAGAGAAGAGTGAGGAGAGGATAGAGGATAGGAGGTGGCAGTGATAGTGGCAACGATGACAACAGAGATAGTGGCGGTAGTGGAGACAGTGGTGGTGGAGGAGGAGGGAGAGGAGGGAGGAGATGAGGGAGGAGAGGAGGAGGCGACATCGGAGACGACAGTGGCGGTGGTAGCAGAGATGATAGTAGAGGCAACATGGATTGGCTTCTGCGGGAGCTTGAGGGTGCAAGGAAATTGGAGAAAGTTAGGGTTAATTTATAAAACCTGGAAATACTTTTATCAGTGCTAGATAAAAAGTGATGATAAAAGTATGTTTTATCAGCACTAAAATTGAAAGCGCTGATAAAAAATGCCTTTATCAACACCTTTTTAGTGCTAATAAAGGCCAATCTTTATCATCACTAAAAAATCATCGATAAAAGTATGTTTTATCAGCGCTATAATTGAAAGTGCTGATAAAACATGCCTTTATCAGGGCTAAAAAAGTGCTGATAAATAAATGTTTTATCATCACTTTTTAGTTAGCGCTGATAAAACATACCATTTATTCATAATTGTAAAATTATAACCAATATATTCATTACATTTATAATTTTATAAATATATATAATTAATATATTCAAAAGGTATTCATAAATATATATTTATCATTTAAAAAAAATATTTTGTAATTTTATAATTATTTAAACATATTTATATTTAATTAGTTATATATAATTATAATAATATATAATATATTTAAAAAGTAAATAATTATATATAACTAAATATTTATATTTTTAAATATAATAAATAAATTTATTGTTTATTTAAATATATTTATCATGATTTTAAGTATTTATGAGAAGATAAAACTTCACATATATAGGAAACAAATGAATACACCAAGTATATATAGTACTATAGTATATATGGACACCATTAGGGTAAAAAATGAACATATATTACTGATAAGAATGTACGCATCAATTGACACATTCTTTGGAAACATAAATTTATTTAAATATATATATATATATATATTTAATAAGTATTGGTATATATATATATATTAAAAAGTATTTATATATAATATTATAAACATATACTATAATAAATATTTAATAAAGATATAACTAATATAATAAACATAAATAAAATATAAACATAATAAGCATGAATTTTTTTTATTTAATGTATACATATAAACATTATTTTTGAATATAATTAAAATATTTTTATATAAATTAATAATATTTTATATTAAATTTTTTTATCAATGCTATTATTAGCATTGATAAAGGCGCCTTTTTATCAACACTTTTTATTATCACTAATAAAGGGGGACTTTATCAGTGTTAATATTAGCTCTGATAAAGGGTAGATTTATCAGCGTTGATAAAACCCTAGCGCTTCCCTTGCCCAAATTTGTGGTAGTGAGATAAAGGATGATCAAATAGATGAAATGGAAATTAATAATAAGGTGGGATTTATAAGAAAAGGGAAATCCTTAGAGTTCAAAACTGATAAATAAGGAGTTGTAAGATTTGGGTCATGACTATATATACCATCAAATCCTAAGATAAAGAAGGAGTTGTTGAATGACACACATAGCTCGACCTTCTCCATCCACCCAAGGAGCATAAATATGGATTGAGATTTTCAAGAGCATTATTGGTGGGATAATATGAATAATGAGGTCATAAAATATATATCAAAGTGAATGGTATGTTAGCAAGTGAAGGATGAAAGGAATATATGTAAGGGGATGATGAAACTATTACCCATACCTATATGGAAATGGGAAAACATCACCATGGACTTTCTTAATTGTCTTCTGAGGTCGTCCAAATGAAATAATTCTATATGGGTTGTGGTGGAATGTCTTACAAAGAATGATCACTTTATTTCAATTCTAGAGGGCATCTCACTTGATCAAATTTCAAGGATATACATTAGGTAAGTGGTGAGGTTTCATGGAACACCACTATCAATTGTGTTTGATAAGATCCAAGGATTACCTCCAAGTTCTAGAAAAGTAACCAATAAGATATAAACATTGAGTTGAACTTTATTACACATTATAATCCCCAAAATGATAGCCAATATGAGTAGACTATCTAGATACTTGGGGACATATTGAGAGTGCTTGATGGACTTCAAAGGAGGATGGTATCAACATATTCATCTAGTCGAGTCCTTGTACAATAATAGTTTCCACTCAAGAATCAAAATGGAACCATACAAATCCATTTATAGAAATATATTTAGAACACCTATGTGCTAGGGTGAAGATAGTGAAAATAGGCTACTGGGTCTTAAAATGGTCAATGAAATGGTAGAAAAGGTCAAGACCATTTAGAAACACATCAGGGCTGCTCAAAGTTTACAAAAGAGCTTTGTCAAAAATCATCGAGGAGACCTAGATTTTGAGGTTAGAGACAAATTTTTCCTCCATATACCTCCATGTAATAGAGTCATGAGATTTGGGAATAAGGGAAGATATGACCTAGGTACATCGACACCTTTGATATTCTCAATCGCATTGGAGTTGTGGCTTATCAACCAACACTCCCACTAATCCTTTCTCAAGTACATGACATATTCCATGTATCCTTCTTAAGGAAGTACATACCAGATCTCTCACATGTACTAAATTTAGAGTTGGAACATCTAAAAAATGATATCTCTTATGAGGATCCACCAGTTAAGATCTTGGACCATAAAGATAAAGTTCTATGCAATAAGACAACTCAATTAGTCAAAGTACTATGGAAAAACCATAAGTATGAAGAGGTGTCATGGGAACCAGAGAAATCAAAGAAGTATAAGTACCCTCAACTATTTTCACCTTAGTAAGTAGAATGAAATTTCAACAGTGAAATTTATTATGGGGTAAATAATGTAACAATCCATAATTTTATCAATGAAATTTCCCTTCTAATTATATGTTTGTCTTATATTTAGTAATATAATATTATATAAAGCATATGCACCACATGATAAAACCAAAGACATTTTATATTAATTTAAAATTTGAATTTAGTGAATAAAATTTCCATAATAATTGAATGTATTTCAATGGGACAAACAATAGAAAATAAGATAAACAAATAGAAAAATTTAGATTTACTCAATCCCCTAGAATAATCGCACTCACGAATAACACTATAGATTTGAATCCGCATATTAGTAATACAATATACATTTTTAAAATTAAAATATATATAACCTTGAGAGAAAATATTTTTCAATTCATAATTAATGAAATATGAGGTATTTATAGTAAGTAGGTAACCCATATAACCATTACAAAATTGACCATTGGAATAATAATCTTATCGTTGGAATAGTAATCTGATTATTAGAATAGTAATATGACCATTAGGAATAGTAACCTGACCATTATAATAGTATCTTAAAGTGTAAAATAATATTTAGGTATCTTATAAAATGAAAATATAAAATATTTATACCATGTTACAAACAAATAAATGTTTTAAAATGATAAATTAAGTGTTAGTATTTTTATAAAACATAAATATTTTAATTTCACTTTTATAATAGATATAACAGTTTAAAATAAATTTTATTTTTATAAAATGGATTTATAAATTAATATTAAGTTTTATTATAGTGATAAGATAATTTTATGAGACCATAATTAATTTTTTAAAGGGTTAGAAAATTGATCATAATATTAAAACTGATATTTTTCAAATAAATGAGGATTTTATTTAAAAATTAAATTTATCATATTTAGTAAATTATTTTCATAAAATAGATTTAATTTTTTGAATATAAATATTGAAAAATGGTTATGTTTATTTTTTGGTATTAATCTAAAATAGTTGACTTTTTTGTGAATATTAAAATACTGTAGAATATGATATTTAACATTATAAGATAAATACATGAATTTTTGAGTCATATATGTTGTAATCACCCATTATTTATAACTCACACACACTATTTAGTATATATGTCCCAAATATTCATCAATATTGTTAGTCTTGATCCAAAATAATAAACTAATGATTATAATATTAAAAAACACCCCTCTCCTCCTCATATAAATACCACCCCTCACAACCCCTTCTCATTGCACCTTTTAAGCCTTGTATCTTTCCAAATTTATATAAAATTATCTTAAAAATCCTCTCCACCAAGTATTAGTGCTTTTAGTCTCACAAAAATACCATTTCCAGGTGACTTAATGAGTTTTTCAAAGAGATGACATTCAAGAGGTAATATTCTCGAACCACCTTTTTAAAATTCTTCACTTATTTTACCTTATCCTAAACTCCCTCATAAAAAATGGAATGATAAATCTAGTATCATATATATACTATAATATTATAGTTCTAATGGAATATCTACCATACATACTCTTTTCTTCTCCTCTTATTCTAAAAATGAAACCATTGTCCATATTATGTCGGTTCACCGCCTTTGTGGACATTGAGTTTTTGTTTTTCATTACCACCTTTAAAGATAGTCATAAAAATACTATTATGGATAAATAAGATGATAATAATATTATTATATATTATTTAATATTATATAATTAATATATATCTATAATATTAAATAAAACAAAACTAGTTTGTGATGGTCAGTAAAACCGCTTAAATGAACTAACTGTTTAACATTAATGTTTTTACTAAAATAATCATCCCTATATCAAAAAACATGTATATATTTTAAAAAATTTAAATTTATGTAAGGTAATTAATACTATTTCATTTCACTTCTATAGTTTTAATCCCATTTTACACGATATTCAATAATTATAGACAAGTTATCTGACCATGGAACCATGAAACAAACACCCTCAAAAAAGCAAAATTAGTCTTTACATCTCAATGAAATGGTTATAAATGAAAATAATATAATTATAATAAATCAAATATAGATGTAAAATATTTTTAATTAATAAATCAATGAATTTTAATTTGACTATTGAGGACATTAAGTGTAAGTATAGAACGATTCTAGAATATAAGGTAAGGGATATCTCCGAACCACACTTTTTCTTTAGTTTAGGAAATTTATCTCTCCAACACACTTTATATCTATTTTTCATGTTATTTAATTCTTATAAATTATATATATATATATGTCTCTTACATATATACTTATCATATTATACCTTCCTTTTATGGGGTAATACATTCCTTAAGTCCATTTCTCAAATGTCTTCTTTAAAATCAAACCTGGTTTATGGGAACTTTTCTATCCCATAACCCTTTTATGTAATGCCCATTTAAAGTATTTATTCCAATTAAATATTTCATTAAAAAATGAATATTTTAGTTATAAACCTTCTATTTTACCTCTTGATTTCAAATAAAATTCCATACTTACTCTTTCTCCAAAAGTCTTTAACTAATTCCTTAAAACATTGTTTTGAAATTCTATTTCTATACCCAATTATCTACACTTTATAATGATAATTTTTCCACATAAACACCATATTTTGAGACCTATTCTTATGTAATCCAATATTAAAATCCAAAATATTCAATTCCTTTTTATCTTTATAATCTTTATGAAATATTCTTTTATTATGACATGAGGCATGATTAGGAAACCCATTTCTTTCCATGGGTAATTATTATGTTTATAACTTATGATTGATTTAATTTTTTGGTGAACATACACATGTACATGTTATTATAGGTGAAAAAATATAACGATATAATGTATTGGGTAATATATTTGTATCATGTGATGTTATGTATGTGATTAGGAAGTAAACCTAATCCATGATGGGACTTTGTCCACAATGAGATGTTGTTTTGGAACTTAGCCTTGAATTATTCTCACTTGATCTTATATATTTCTACCACTTTTATATGTTTCCATTATCTTATAATACCATGTTATTTATGTTATACTCCCATGTTATTATTCATGAGCCTTCTCTTTTATGATATCATGTTATCCTGTTTGAATCACATGTTATGCTTCGTTATCATGTTTATTAGCTTACTAAGATTTATAGCTCACACCTTTTTTATGTATTCCCCAGGTTATCCTATGAAATTTTAGAAGCTAGTATTGATTTATAATATAATTAAGGAGAATAAAATAAATATGTTTCATTTTAGTTTTTAATGTGTTATGAACATAGTCTTCTAAAGAAATTAGGGCTCGTGATATTTGGGTTGTGTTTATTGGATATTTATGTTAAAAATCATGTAATAACATGTGTAAAAGGCTTGGGTAGCTATACCCAGGGTTCCTAAAACTTTTAATTTGTTATTTACTAAGTCCTAGAAGTTTCAGGAGGGATTTTAGATCATTTTTATCTTTCTAAATTTCTATGTTTTCTCTCATGTTCACTTGATTGACCATACAATCACTTGTTTCCTTTTTTGTGTTTGATTAGTTTCTTCATGTGGTCCATTGTTTAATTTTTGTGGAAACTTGATTCCTTTCTGTAGTTGGTTGGTTTCTTCTTGTATTTGTTTAGTTTCTTATTGTGGTCAGTTTTTTTCTTTCTTACAGTTGGTTGGTTCCATTATGCGGTCAATTGGTTTCTTCTTACGGTCGATCAGTTCCTTCTTGTAGTATGTATATTCCTTCATGTGGTTAATTGGTTTCTTCTTATGGTCAGTTGGTTCATTCATTTTTTTCAATTGGTTCCTTCTTTTAATTGGTTTTTTCCTTCATTTGGATGGTTTATTAGCTCTATATAGTTGATCCCTTCTAACGGACGATTCAACAGTTTGCAAAATTTCCTAATTTTTCAAAATACAAAGATTTTTGAGAATGACATAAAAAATTATTTTAAAGTAAAATATGGAATTAAATTCTTAAATAAATGTTTTTAAAATATTTTTTGAGGATTATATATAGTATTTAAATTAAATAAAAGAATATGGGTTTAAATAGGTTGTTCCGTATGTTTTAAATGAAACTGAATGAAATGAAATTTGAAAAGAAAGGTTGACCACATTAATATTTGGAGTTATTAAAAGATATGTATCATGCTTCTTAAAGTGTGGTATTTTATTTTTTCAAGTTTTTTCTTGTTTCATATGAAATAAAACCTTACTCTTGAGCCTTGTAGTCATCTGCCTTTGACCTAAAAACTTCATACTCTTGATTCCATGCATGTTTAACAGCTTAGTTCCCTCTATATTTTCTATAATAGTGTGTCGTATTTGAGGTAGGAGTTTTTTTAAATCTCATATTAATCCCTTATATATAGGTGTTTTATTATTTATAAATCCACTACCTTTATGATATCATGGTAGAAAAATCTTCACTTTTTCCCTCTATTTTGGTGTAATGTGACATATAACAAACACCAGGCAAGGTATCCTTGTTCTCTCAACTTTCTGTAGTTGTGTAACTAGTATGTTTTTGTTTTCAAGTGGTTGGATATTATTGATTGAATAAGGAAATTAATGAACCTAATTAAATTTAATTGAAGGGGATGAGGTGTATTCTCTTGTTTTACCAAATTTCTTATTATTTCTAAGTGATGATTATAGTTATAGATTTTACATTTTTATGTGCATTTTGTGATTTATATGAAATTATTAACCCCTATTGTGTATTAATAAATATTTCTATGAATTATTTTTTAATCTTATCATTCATAAAAGTCTTAATACATATATTCAACAAATAATTGGTTGCTCATGTAAATTTAGAACTATGTGAAATATACTTATACATGAAAAGAGGATTTAATGTGAAAAACTCTTTTAAATTAATTATGGAATTATTTGGTTTGTAAATATATTGTTGTGTGTTGATAATATGTTTCTTATTGTCCTTGTGGTTGTGTATCCTTTGTGAAGTTTGTATGATGATGATGGTGATTAGTTCAGATGTGGGATGTGTTGTGAGCAGTGGAATTCTATGGTGGTAGATATGTGGTTTTTGTGGTGATATGGTTTGGTTACTATATTGGATTTGGTAGGGAACATGATGGGTCACTGTGTGGTGCCATGTTGTGGTATCCTGATAGCGATGAAGTATGAGGTTGGTAGTGATAAAATGGAAACGACGTGAGTTATAATTTAATAAAAATGGGCTTAAATTTATATACGGTAACTAGTTTAATGAATTTAATACTTATGAATAGATTTTATTTAAATTAAAATTAAATATAGATGTTGGTTGTAGTAGTTTATAAGTTAAATGGATTAATTAATTAATAGTGTCTAGTAATAAAATAATTTGGGAAGATAGTTGAATCTGTAATTAAGGAAACTGTGGGTAGTTTGTGGTGGTACTATGTGGTGAGATGCATTTAGTAGTGGAAGTATGTGGTAATGTTAGTATGGTGTTGATGATAATGTAGAGTTGATGATTTATTTATGTGAAACCTTAGGCTAAACTTGCATGCTATATATATACTTGTATTTTATGTTATTTATATATACACCCCACCCATGTCAAGTACTCTATATCGACACCCATATATTCAAGAGGTGTTTTCCCCATCATTTAGATGGAAAGAAATATATAGTTGATTACCCCATATTCCTTGCTCTTCCTTTAGCGGTAGCATCAGACAATGATGCAGTTGGTGGAAGAGTCTAGCCCTTGATGATGGAAAAGTTAGTGGCGATGCCTGATGAACAGAGGATGCGATATGTAGTGGGGGTTATGCATGGTAATAGGAGGGAATGAGGTTCATTTACTTCACATTAACGATACCCTAATTTTCTAGTTGTGATGTTGTACATGGATTTGTGATGATGCATATGATGATGTGGCAGTTGCACGAGAGATGTGAATGATTACATTGTTGCCAACATAGGATGTTGGGCCCCATGGGAGGCTGGGGTAGGTAGGGTTATAACCCGACCCATATCATAGATGGTTGGATACATGGTAGTGTGATGGCAGGGAAGGGATGAGATCATAAGATGTTTTACATTGGGGTGTGAGAGTGGTAACTAAGGAGGGGAAGTGGATGTGGGGTTCCTTTATAAATGCTATCTTGTTATTATCTTACTACTTTCTTTTGTTATTTAGTGGGAAATTCATAGTGAAGTTGGGATGGATAGTTGACCCATTTAAGTGCTTGTTGGTTCTACTGTTTGTTTACTGGTGTATTAGTATTCTCTTTTCACATTTTTACAGGAGACCTTAGGTATGATCCTATTTAGTATACATGTTATACTCACCCTATTCATATAAAATATTTTTTTAGGTTTCCATGAGGGTTTTGGAGACTAATCTGAACATCACTAGCTTGGATTTTATGGTCGTTGTGAAGTTTCTATTAGAGGTTTCCCTTTTTGGTTTTACTTTGGAAACTTTATATATTGATTTACATACACATGTGGGATGGTTGGTTTCTTTTATGTTATATGATAGAGTTTTTTAGTGGTTGTTCATATTTTCTCGCAATTATTTTTATATATTGAGGGTAATGCCTCCCATTTGAGTGTTCTACACCCTCAGTGCTAGTTTCCAACCTAAGGCCTACTAGAGTCGAAACTTGGGGGAATTATTTTCACTACCATCCTAGGAGGGGTACCAATCGGGGGGGGGGGGGGCTTGAAACTATTGATTGATTAAGATTACCTTATATAGATCAACTCTATTCTTGGTGACTATGGATTTCCTAGGATTACCTATTAAGAATTAGAGATGACTCCCGATGACTATTGATTTCCTAGGATTATCCCCTTGTGAATCGACTGTATATACAATACTATTGGATTAAATATGGTTATTACCCTAGGAATTAGTGTTTGAACCTACTACTATATGACCATTAGGCTTGATACTAGTTGGAATGATCATGTGACATGATCAGAGACACTCCAACACTAGTTGAAGTATGTATAATTGATCTTGGGTGTCACGTTAGAACCCGAGGATCGATATTGGTTATTTATTTATGATTTCACATTGTTATTTATTTATCATCCAAGAATATCACATTTTCACACCATATATTTACTAGTTATGTATGAGACTATATCAGTGGTTCCCTTCTGAATCATACTCACACCCCACTTAGGAGGCCATGACACTTGGGTACCAAAGTAGAACTTCAATAATCATAGGTTTAGGTGGGGAAAAGTCTTGGTGTGAGGGATCATATTTCTAAAACCCTCCCTTTACATTTTTCAGAGGGTTTGGTGGTGCCAAGAGAGTGTTTTGAGGTGTTCCAGAAGCTAGAATAGTGTTCTATCCATTTAGAGTGTCACTAATCCATAATGGTGGGTTTGATTTTGGCTATTTTTAATTTTTCTTTGGGGCTTGGGTGTGGGGTAGGACGTTTTGGTTTTGTAAATTTGGAGATTTACCATGGAGTTGACTGTTTAGTGCTGGAATACACCATGATGAGCGAAGAAACTTGGTCATCCATTTAAGAGGGTATTTCATATGGGGTTCCCACCTATTGGAAATATAGATGAAGTAAATTCTTTGGGGATCCTATTTTATTGGGTTTGGTCTTGGATAGTCACCCTATGATAAATGGGTAGTGTGGAGACCAACATGTTATAGGGATGAGCGTGATGAAATGTGAGATGTGTGTTGGAGTTGAGCCACACAAGGGAGGAGTAAATAGTGATCTAGAGCTCAACACACCATGGGTTTGGTCATGGTGAGGTGAAGATGACCAAGAATTTGGTGTTATACTATAGTGGATGGTCGTGGTGGGAATTTGGGGGAAAAACAACCTAGTGCATGTCATGGAAAAGGATGTTTTTATGGTCAAAATGGTTCAATGTGAGTTTTAAAGTGCATAATAATCAGGGGTTCAAACACTTTAATTCCATATCTCCCTTTTACCAACAATCACCATATATGTTTTGATAACCCCCACATCACGACGAAGGCTTTCAAATACTCCTCTATAAAAGGGGGATTCCAAAATTCCATGGTTTAGTTTTTCTTATACTCTTGATCCCTAGTTGACCCCTTAGACTCTCCTAACCCTCCAATCACACCTCTCGGAAGTTTAAGAACCTTATTTTATCCATATAGAAGTCTTATGAATTGAGGTACTCTCCCTTAACCTCTCTTATTTGTTCTCTTTATTCTTATTCATTTTAGAGGTTCATTTTTGTGGATATCCTCTATTTTGGGTTTAACTACTACTAACTTCATTTTTTTATTATAAACCAAAAACACTTTTAAGGAAAAAGTGAGAAACCCCAAGAGAAAAAAAAGTTGTTAAAGGACAACTTGAGCCTATTGACATTTTTATCCTTAATAAGTTCCCATGAAAAAGTAGTTACCGATATTTCTTGATCATCCTTTATAAGGTCTTCAAATCGACACACCATTCTGTCCCATGCTTTCTTGTATTCCTCTTGATTGATTTTCCCTACATTGAGACCTATTACTAGGATACGATTCTGCTTGTCAATCTAGTCCCTCTGTTCTCTATTGGTGTCCACCTGAACGGTCCTTTCTACCATTTTATTACCATCATCTATTAGAGTATGGGTCGCAAGGGATTACTCCTCCACCATTTCTTATCCAGAATTCATTAGTATCTCCACCAGTTGATTAACATCAATTCATGTATTCTGTAGTACATCCCTGGTGGGAGAAACCCCTTTGACTACATCGTACGCATCCCCTGCTCGAATTGCATTTCCATTTAAGTTGATAACACCTTCCCTCACTTGGGACTTCACCTTCCCGACAGAGCGGGTCTCCATTGGTGAAGGCAGGTGTGAATAATCCTTGTGCCCTTTCTTCCCACCACGCCAACCCTTCCTTCTCCTCTGACTGCAAGTGTCGCTACCATAGAATTCATGAACACTGACTCTTGAAAGTTGTCTTGAAGAGTCATCCCCAGAATCCTCCCACAGGATACCCTTCTCTTCATTGTGAGGTACTTTCTGATCAACCCCTTGGTTCTTCCCTTCATCCTCCAAGCTCCCAAAGCAGTTACACAACTTAAAAGCTGGCGACACACTCCTTGGGAAAGACCTGATCACTGGATATGGCTCAACCTAGGGACCCACAAAACCCTTGTTCTCAATACCTGCAAGTATATCCTCCCTATAAGAAGATGTATTGGGAGCCTTTGGATCTTCCTCAGTGCCCATTTGAGTTCCCACATTTGGATTAGAATCACCCCTATCAAGCTCTCCACACCAGAGCTGGAAGTAGCTGGAGGATCCACCGTATCCACTGCTGAGGGATCCTCCTCTTCAACTCCCTTTAGACCCAAATCATGTTTTAATCAAGAAAAAATATCCACAACCCATGGCCCTGCCTCTTTAATCATCTCACTCTTTTCTACCACTGTAGGAACCATGGGACACCGCTGTTGGAGCTGAGACTCCCGGATGTTAGACTCAGTGACAATCAAAACCGCATGATCAATTGCCTTTGTAGCAGTCCCATGCACCTCCTCATACTCACTCAAAATAGAAATATACCTCACCTAGACTACAGGATCAACCTGCACATCAAGTCCCTCAGAATTACTGATCGCATTTGGACTAACCCGGATCCCGCAATGGCAACCCAAAGCCTAGTGGCCTAGCCTGTGGCATCCCAAGCAGAATGCTGGCCATGATTCAAACACCACCCTCTGTTTCCATCAAAACTCTTCTCCTACTGAAATCCACAACCACTCCACTGGAGGTATTAAATAATCAACCTCAACACATACACAAGGTAATATAGGGTGAAAAAAATACTATCTTGCAATCGTCCGAACACAGAAACCTTCCAACCATATTCCATAGTATACATATAATAGAAGGGGAATGTAAAGGGAGTGGAAGATTAGGAAAATTTACCCACACCACTGATGAGGGTGGGTCACGATTCATGATAAAATCCATAGACCATCAAAAGAGATAAAAACCGCATCCGTTGAAGACACTAGGAGCGCTGGACCAGGCAGCAATTAGATCGACCTCTGAGGAGAAGCAGATCATCAATTGCCGCCAATTGAGAAGACCCACCACTGCTTGATTATGAAGAACCCATGAATCTAAGACAAAATTTTCAAACATGTCAACTAAGGGACGATGACCCCTAAAACGAGCCACCAGCAATGATCTATGGAGGTCCGTAGCTGTGTTGAACTCCTTTGAAGAAATCGCGAGCTGAGGCAACGCTTCGTGAAGGTCAGGGAACTTAGGGCAAAGAGGGATCGACGGGAAAGGTGTAAGGAAGGCCAGGTTATGGTAGATATTAATTTTTTTGTGGTTTTCCCTTCATTGGTGGTGGATTCTTAATTATCCATTATTTTCTAGAGAATGTTATACATTTGATTGAGGTATTTGATTCTTGTTCTCTCATTTATTTATGTGAATCTATGGGGATTTCATGCTTATATATTCATTTGGGTGGATAGTATGGGAAACATTAAGAATATAAGTATCTTGATTAATAAAAATTGAAGGGAATAAAAGTATTCACATGTGTTTACTTGTTTTATGATATTTCTTATGAGATTACATCCACTCGCTAATTTTTCTCAAATCACGATTGTTATTTAGACTTGTACATTATTGTGGTCATTATAAATTTGTGAATCTGTACTATGATTATTATTTGAAATCACTGATAATAAAATTATAATCACTTGTATATGAATAATTAATCATTTACTGGTGTGAATATAGATTTGTGTGATAATTCTCTTGAGGAAAAGAAGTAATCTTTTGAAATCCCTCTATGAAATTGTAGTAATTATAGAAGTTAAAATCATTATTGTGAGTGTTGTTTTTCTTTTTGAATTTCTTTGGGTTTTGTGTGGGGATCTTGTGAAGGTCACATGGTAATGGTGGTGAATTTTTCAGATACAAATTATATTGGGAAGTGAAGTTTTGTTTTTATTGGCACGAGATGTGATGTTTTGTAATGACCCGAAATTTTATCACTGGAATTTCCCTTCTTATAATTATATTTTATAGTATAAAACACATACATCATATATAGAACCTAATAAAAACATTATTCTTATAAATTAATAATTAAATAAGTGGTAATTATAGAAATTAATAAACCTATACTGATGGAATAGTAACCTAACCGTTGGAATAGTAATATGACCATTAAGAATAGTACCCCGACTAATAGAATAGTAACATCACTTATGAAATTATAAATAAAATTTAATAAACCTATAAATAAAAATATTATATATTTATATCATGGAATAAGTAATTAAATTTTTTAAAAATGAAAAATTAAGTATTGGTATTTTTGTAAGATGTAAATATTTATTTACAATTTTATAATTAATATAAGGATTTAAAATAAAATATATTTTCATAAAATTGATTCATAAATTAATATTTTGTTGTCTTATAATTATAATATAATTTTATGAGACCATAATTTATTTTTAAAGTGTCATAAAACTGGTTATAATATTAAAATTGATATTTTTTGAATAAATGATGATTTTAATTAAAATTAAAGTTCTCATATTTAGAAAATTATTTTCATAAAATGGGGTCCAATTTTTAAATCTAAATTTCAAAACAAAATTAGGGTGATTTTTTGGAATTTTTCTAAAATAGTTGAATTTTTTGTGAATAGTGAAATATGGCAATTTACAATATTTAACAAATACATGAATTATTGAGATGTGGATGATGCATGGATGAGGTAATAACCCATTGGTTCAAACTATACTAAAAAATTTACTGTATTTATTCATATAAATCAATACTATTGATAGTCTTGATCAAAAATAATATGCAAATGAATAAAATAAGAAAAAACACACCTCTCCTCCCACTATAAATACCACCCCTCACCACCCATTCTCCTCACACCTTATAATCCTTTAATATTATCTAAATTATGCCCAATTCCCTTACCAAGCATCTTCCCCAATTCTAAGATCTTCTTATCTCAACAAAAGACAAAACCCATGTCCCTTAAGGAGGTTCTCAAGGAGACAATATTCAAGAGGAAAAATCTTTCACCTTTCTCTTTCAAATTATTTATTTCTCCTACCTAATCCTTTCCTCCACTATCCAAAGTTATATTATAACCACAATATCATATATGTACTATAATTTTATTATTTTAATGTAATATCCATCATCAAATATCTCATATTCTCATTTTATTCTAAAAATGAAAACATCATCCATGAGGTGTTGATTGACCACCTTCTTGGACGATGAATTTTTGTTTTCCATTATTGCCTTCAAGGATGGTCATAAATCCATTATTATGGTTAAATAATATTTAAATATTTATATTATATCTTGTTTCATGTTCTGGAACTAATATATATATATATATTCATAATATTAAATAATAAAACAAACAAGTTCATGATGATCGAAAAAGTGCCAAAATGAACTAAACGTTTATCATTAACATTCTATCTAATTAATCACCCTAATATTAGAAAGAAAAATGATATATGAGAAAATTTAAAATTATTGAGGTTCATAAATATCATATAATTCAAATTCTATAGTTTTTCTTCCCTTTGATAAGAACTCACATAATTAAAATCAAGGGAACCAATCATAAAATCATGAAACAAAGGCTCCCTGAGTGACAAAATTGAACATTATAACTCATCAAAATGATCATAAATGAAATTAATAAAATTATAATAAATAATATATATATATATATAATAAGTTTTTAATTAATTAATTAATATATCTAATTTTATTAGTTGGGATATTAAGTTCAAGTGGAAAACACATTCAGACATAAGGTAAGAGATTCTCTCTAAACATCCAAATTACATTTGGGTTAAAATTTATCTCTATTTTATCCAATTTATTTATTCATTATTCTTTTATAATTCAACTATATTTTTTATATATTACAAACGTATGTATCAAGCTCAATTCATCTTTCTTTAATGGAGAAATGCATATTTTAAAAGCTTCCCTTCTCAATTCCTCCCGATAAGCAAGCCCGATTAAATAGAACTTTCCAATTTCTTAACCATTTTCAAGTACAATCCATAATCTATTTTAATACACCATTTTTTTACAAAATAACTCATTTTATCATTAAAAAAACTATCTTAGTTCATTTTTGGTTTTATACAAACAATTATATCTTTATCCACTTTAAGGACTCTTTAATATTTTCCCTTAAACCGCACTAGAGTGGATAATTTCTAAAGTTTATTAAATACTATTTTTACATGTTTTCACTTATGTTGGACATAATTTTTCATGAAACTTTCCTATTTTCCCTTATTAATTTCCATGTATGATTTAAATCTATTCTTTCATGGACACTATTTTGATATACCCATTGGTTATGCCTTATGACATGATTACCATACCCATTTATTTTTATGGGTAACCCTTATATTTATTCCTTATATTTGATTCTTGATGTGGAAAAAATATTCATGAAAATGTTATGATGGGTGCACCCAGATAACATTCCAATGTATTGGTTAATGTTTAGTCTCACGAGACATCATGTATGGGGTTAGGGAGTAAACCTAATCCCTTTTGGAGCTTTGTCCACTGTGTGATATAGTCTTGGCAGTTAGCCTTGACTCATGTTTATGTCATGTTGTATATTGCTACCACATTCATATGTTTCCATGATAATATGATTCCATGTTATGTATATTATGATTCTACATATTTATCCATGATCCAATCCTTTTATGTTATCATTTTATGCCTTCTAACCCATGTGTTATACTTCTTTTCCATACTTATTTCCTTACTGGGATTTTTAGCTAATCCTTTTTGTCTATTTATTTCCCAAGTTATCCTATGCAGATTTAGGATCTCAAAGGAAGTTAGGAGCTCATTATAGAAGATTAATATAAATATTATTTATTCTAGTTCCTTGTTTTTAATTTTATGTACCTAGTCTTTCAAAGAAACTAGAATTTATGATCCTTGGTTTTTATTTGATGGTTAATTATGCTTAAAATAATTTAATAATATGTGTAAAAGGATAGGGTCTCTATAGTTGGTATCAGAGCACGATTTAGTTATTTTAGGTGATTAATACTGTAAAAATTTAGTAATAACCCCAGAGACAATTTTATCACTATGGATAACCTATATTGAAGCTTAGGGAATCAAAAGTTAGAATATAATTTTCATTTAAAAGTTTATCCTTCTATGTTAAATGTTTCCTTTTTTATATGATTATTAGATAAGTATTTAATCCCCCTAATTGTAATTTATTTTTATTAGTTAATATATGGAAATAGGAGAACCCATGCTAATAATCAATGTGATAGGCAATGTGATGATTTACCTAATGCGATGCCAAATATGGCGGGAATGGGAGCTCAAAAATTCATGATGGTACTAGAAAAAATGTATCAAGTTATGAATAATAACTTGAATCAAGTGTAACTTCCTAATTCTTCTAAGAAAGATCAAGTTGTGGTCGAATACTTTATGAAAAAGGCCTATTATTCTTAGTGGATCTTCTGATTCCCTTATCACAGAACAATGGATTAACTCCATCAAGAAGATAATATTTATCCTTCAAAGCTCATAAGAAGATAGAGTTTTCCTAGTAGTCTATTATTTTATTGAGGAATCATATCAGTGGTGGACAATGATTAAAACCAAAAGAGTTTAAGGAGTAAATTGATTCCATGGACTGGGAAGCATTCAATAAAATATTTTATAATAAATATTTTCCCCAAACACTCCATATTAAGATATAAAGGGATTTCCTTGAACTAAATAAAAAGAAAGACAAGTCTATTGGGACATATAAAGAAAACTTCACAAAACTTTCACAATACAAATTTGGATTTGTCATGAATAACCAAATCAAGGTATATTTCTTATTTAACGGATTAAAGCAGAGTCTATGTAAATCGTTGGTGATTCGAGACTTTGATAGTTATGAGAAGATTTTACGTTGTGCCCTTAAGGTTGATATGGATATTGGAGACTCTTAGTGGTGTCACAGGATTAGAGATGAAAATATGAAAATGAAGTTTAATACGGCAGGATCAATAGAAAAATCCCATGATATAAATAAAACCCAACATTCAATATGTCAAAAGTGTGGGAAGAAGCATCTTGGAAACTTTATAAAGGGAACTAAAAGATGATTCAAATGTGGATTATAGAGAATTAGGATAATTATTTCCAAATGGATAAGAATAATCCCACAAATACGGAAGAATAAAGGAAGGTTCAGGTCAATAATCAGCCTATAGTGCAATGTTTTAACTGCAAGAAACATGATCATTATGCAAGCCAATTTCCTAATACAAGGGTTATCAAAGGCAATCAACAACAACCTCCAAGTTAGAAAGTAAGGAAATATTCTATCACTACTAACGAGGTGGATACTAAAAATGATGCGGTGATAGGTATGCTAGTTATTCATTCAAGAATAGAAAATTTACTATTTGATTCTGGTTTTGTACATTTTTTCATATCTTGCAAGTTTAGTAGATATATTCAAACGCCAACTCAAAATATGAAGGTTGATTTATATATGGGAACAAAGAATGGGGAAATTATTACATACAAAGTATATAAATCCACCCCAATTAATGTTTGTGGACTGAACCTCCCATAAAATATCATATTACTTCCTTTGGTAGAGTTTTATGCTATAATAATCATGGATTGGATATCTTTATATAAATCCAAGATCAAATACCGGGAAAGGGAGATCACTCTTCACATCCCAAGGCACTCTCCAATTCTGTACAAGTGTAAGGAGGATGATGAATCTTCTTCAAAATAACAATCTCAACTATATATATTATTGACTTATTAGAAATCATATCTTTCTTAAATTATTGAGACAAAGTAGAGGATCATGCTTAAATACATTCCCATTATGAGGAACTACAATGGTGTGTTCCCTGAAGAATTTCCCGATCTACCTCCTGACCAAGAGGTTGAGTTATCAGTTGAACTTATTCCTAGATCACTACCCATATCAAAGAAACCTTATAGAATGACCATTATTGAGTTAGAGGAATTGAAAAAGTAGTTATAAGAGAATATGGACAAGGGTTTTATATGCCTGAGTGCTTCACCATGGGGTGCAATATTTATCTTCATCAATAATAAGGATAGATCAATGAATCTTTTCATTGATTATCACAAGCTCAACAAAATCACAATAAAGAACAAGTATCCCTTACCATGGATAGATGACTTGTTCGATCATCTACGTGGGGAAAAATATTTCTCTAAGGTGGACCTTTGGTCAGGATATCACAAATTAAAGGTGAATAAGGAAGATATTCTCAATACTACCTTTAAAATGAGTTATGGACACTATGAGTTCATAGTAATGACATTAAGACTCACTAATGATCCAATAATTTTTATCTAATTAATGAATAGAGTCTTTATATATTACATTGACAAATTTGTAGTAGTCTTTATCAATGATATTCTGGTATACTCCAAGAGTAAGGAGGAACAGGAGGATCATTTGAATACTGTGCTAAAGACTTTGTGAAGGGAGAAACTTTATGCAGATTATATTAAATGTGAGTTCTAGATGGAGGAAGTATCATTCTAGGGGAATTTTATCACTAAAAAAGGAATATATATGGACCCTTCCAAGACAAAGGCAACCTAAGAGTGGCCTAAGACAATATCTTCAATGGAGATCTATAGTTTTCTTGGCTTAGCTGGGTATTATTGATGTTTTGTGAGGAATTTATCACAATTTTATATCCCACTAACTATGTTAAAACAAAATGGGTAAAGTATGTTTGGAAAAAAGAATGTGATGAACGCTTCAAGGAGATTAAGAAGAGGCTAATCACTACACCTATACTTACACTACCAACAAGTGGAGAAGGTTTGTGATATACATTGATGCTTCAAAGAAAGGATTTGGTTGTTTACTCATGCAGAATGATAAAGTGATAGCCTAAATCTCATGGCAGTTGAATATCCATGAGAAGAACTACCCGAAGCATGATTTAGATCTTGAAGCTATGATTTTTTCCCTTAAAAATATGGCATCACTACCTCTATGGTGAGAAGTGTGACATATATACTGATCACAAGATTCTAAAGTTTTCATATAGAAGAAACTCAACATGCATCAAAGAAGATGGTTAGATCTAATCAAGGACTATGATTCCTCTATTCACTACAATCTGGGAAAGGTGAACAAGGTAGCTAATAATCTTATCAGAAAATAACCTGATACCTTATATATAATAAGGATTGATAAAGACCCCATCTTCATGGATATGTAAATGACGTATTTTGAAATCATAATGACAGGGAATACATCATGTATTTCCCAAATTATTTCCCAACCAACTATCGAGGATAAGACCAAGGAACCACATAGATATGATTGAGAGCTATAAAATAAAGTAAAAGTGGTAAAGGAAGGAAAGCTAAAATATTTCTATATTGATGATGATGGTTTGATTCAGGTTGGAATAAGGTTTTGTGTGCCTCCATTACCCAAGATAAAGAAGGATCTATTGGATAATGTACATAACTCATATTTCTTAACCCATCTTGGAAGCACCAAGATGTATCGTGATCTTTGAGAGCACTTTTTGTGGGACAATATGAAGAAGGATATTGGGTATTATATCTCAAGGTATTTTTATGTTAAAAAGTTAAAGAAGAGTGATATAAGTACAAAAGGATGATGGAACAATTGCCTATACCCATATGGAAATGGAAGAATGTTACTATGAACTTTGTCATTGGTATCCCAAAAACATCTAAAGGAAATAATGTGATATGGGTTGTGGTGGATCAACTCACCAAGACTAATCACTTTATCATTATTTGGGAAGATATCTCACTTGAACATTTTTACAAGATATATGTGAAGTGGTGAGAGAGAATGAGGTTCCACTTTTGATCATATATGATCATGATCCAAGGTTCACATATAAACTCTAGATAAGTATTCAAAATTATTTGAGTATTGAATTGAATCTCAGCATGACCTATCACCCCCAAACCGATGGACAATCTAAAAGGACTATTCAGACACTAAAGGAAATGATGAGAGACTACTCAATGGAATTAAAATAAGGATGATATTATCATCTCTAATTTGTTGAGTTCTCATACAACAATAGATTCTACTCAAGTATTTAGATGGCTCCATACGAAGCTCTGTATGGGAGGTGATGTATAACTACAACTCGTTGGGATGAAGTTGGAGAATGAAAGCTACTTGGACCCGATCTTGTGTAAGAGATGATAAATAAGGTTCAAGCCATCCAACAACATATCCAAACTAATCAGAGTCGATAAAATAGGTATGATAAAAACCATTGAAGGGACTTGTATTTCAACATTGGAGACAAATACTTCCTTTTAATATCATCATGAAAGAGAGTCGTGTGGTTTGGAAAGAAAGGGAAGCTTAACCAAAGGTAAATTATCCCCTTTGAGATCATTGATCGCATAAGAGAGTGGACTATAATATTTCACTTCCACCAAATATGGCTCAATTTCATGACTTATTCTATGTATCTCTCTTAAGGAAGTATATACCTAACCCCTCATATGTACTGAATCTAGATGCGGTACAACTGAAGAATGGCCTATCATATGAAGAGTAGCTGATGAAGATATTGGACCATAGAGACAAAGTCCTACACAAAAAGAAAAATAACTTTTTCAAAGTGTCATGGAGGAACCATAAGTATGAAGAGGTTATATGGGAACTAGAGGAAGAGATGACAGATAAATACCATCACCTGTTTTTACCTTAGTATGTAAATTGAAATTGAGGGAGAAATTTAAAAAGGGGGGAAGAATGCAATGAGCCAAAATTTTATCAATGGAATTTCCTTTCTTATAATTATTTTTTATAGTATAAAACACATACATCACATAGATAAACTAATAAAAACAATATTATCATAAATGAAGAATAAAATAGGTGGTATTTATAGAAATTAAAAAACCTATACTGATGGAATAATAACCTGACTGTTGGAATAGTAATATGAACATTAAGAATAGTAACCTGACCAATAGAATATTAACCCCACCTATTAAAGTATAAATAAAATTTAGGCATCTTATAAATGAAAATATGATATATTTATATCATGGTATAAGTAAATAAATTTCTTAAAAATGATAAATCAAGTGTTGGTATTTTTATAATACGTAAATATTTATTTACAATTTTATAATTAATATAACGATTTAAAAGAAAATGTATTTTCATAAAATAGATTCATAAATTAATATTTTATTTTATTATAATTATAAGATAATTTTATGAGACCTTAATCAATTTTTCAAAGTGTCATAAAACCAGTTATAATATTAATATCAATATTTTTCAAATAAATGACGATTTTAATTAAATATTCAATTTATCTTATTTTGAAAATTATTTTCATTAAATGGAGTACATTTTTAAAATATATATATTAAATAATTATTAGAATAAATTTTTGGTATTTTTCTAAAATAGTTGAATTTTTGGTGAATAGTTAAATACAGTTGTTTACAGTATTTAACAAATTCATGAATTATTAAGTCATGGATGATGTATATATTAGGTAAGAACCCATTGGTTCTAACTCTCCTGATCCATTTACTATATTTATTCATAGGAATCAACACTATTTATAGTCTTGATCCAAAATAATAAACAAATGAATAAAATAATCAAAAACACCCCTCTCCTCCCACTATAAATACCACCCCTCACCACCCCTTCTCCTCACACCTCATAAGCCTTGAATATTGTATAAATTCTACCCAATTACCTTTCCAAGACTATTATCCATATCCACGAGCTTCTGTTCTAAAAAAAATACCAAACCCATGTGTCTTAATGAGGTTCTCAAGGATAATATTCAAGAGGTAAAATCCTCCACCTTTCTCTTTTAAATTCTTTCTTTCTTCCACCTCATCATTTCCTACACTATCCAAAGTTACATGATAACTATAGTATAATATATATATATATATATATAATGTAATGTTATTTTTTAATGGAATATCCATCATAAAATCTCTTCTCTTATCCTTTTATTCTAAAAATGAAAACATCATCCGTGAGGTGTCGATTCACCACCTTCGTGGACGGTGAGTCTTCGTTTTCCATTACTACCTTCAAGGATGGTCATAAAACCATTATTATGGTAAAATAATATTTAAATATGTATATTATATCTTCTTTCATGTTCTGGAACTAATATATATATATATATATATATATATATATTCATAATATTAAATAATAAAACAAACTAGTTCGTAATGATCGAAAAACTGCCAAAATAAACTAAACATTTATCATTAGCATTATATCCAATGAATCATCATAATACTAGAAATAAAAATGATATATGGGACCATTTAAAATTATTTTGGTTCATAAATATCATATTATTCCACTTGTTTATTTTTTCTTCCATTTGATAATAACTCCCATAATTAAAATCAAGGGAACCGATCGTAAAATCAAGAAACAGATGCTCCCAGAACGACAAAATTAAACATTACAACTTATCAAAATGACCATAAATGAACTTAATAAAATTATAATAAATAAAATTTATGTATAATAGGTTTTTAATTAATTAATTAATATATCTAATTTGATTATCTAGGATATTAAGTGAAAGTGCAGAACACATTTAGACAAAAGGTAAGTGATTCTCTCCAAACCTCCAAATTACCTTTGGGTTATGATTTTTATCTCTTTTAACCAATTTATTTCTTCATTATTATTTTATAATTCCCCTATATTATTTTTATATGTTCCACACATATGTATAAATCTCAATTAATCTTTCTTTTATGGGGAAAAGCATAATTCAAAAGGTTCTCTTCTCAATTCCTCCTAATAAACAAGCCCGATTAAAGGGAACTTCCCAATTTATTACCCATTTTCAAGTACACTTCATAATCTATTTTAATCTACCATTATTTTTATAAAATTTATAATTTTATAATGAAAAAAATATCTTATTTAGTTTTTGGTTTTATACAAACAATTATACCTTTGTCCACTTTAAATACTTTAATATTTCCCCTTAACTTGCACTAAAGTGGCTAATTTATAAAGTTTATAACACTATTTTTTACTTGTTTTCACTTATATTGGACATAATTTTTCATGATATATACCTATTTTCCCTTATAAATGTCCATGTATGATTTAAATCCATTCTTTTATAGACACTATTATGATACACCCATTGGTTATGCCTTATGACATGATTACGATACCCATTTCTTTCCATGGGTAATCCTTATGTTTATTACTTATGTTTGATTTTTCATGTTGAACACATATGCATGAAAATTTTTTGACGGGTGTTCCCAGATAATTCTCTAATGCATTGGGCAATTTTTATTCTTATGAGACATCATGTATGGGGTTAGGGAGTAAACCTAATCCATTACGGAGTTTTTTTCACCATGTGATATAGTCTTGGCAGTTAGCCTTGACTCATGTTTATGTCATGTTGTATATTTCTGCCACATTACTATGTTTACATGATAATATAATTCCATGTTCTATATATTATACTTCCACATGTTTATCCATGATCTATGTCTTTTATGTTATCATTTTATGCCTTTTAACCCATGAGTTATGATTATTTTCCACACTTATTCCCTTCCCAAGATTTTTAGATCATCCTTTTTGTCTATGTATTCACTAGGTTATCCTATAAATCTTTAGGAGCTCAAAGGAAGTTAAGATATTATTATGTAAGATTAATATTAAGATGTTTTATTCTAGTTCCATGTTTTTAATTTTATGTATCTAGTCTTCTAAATACACTAGACTGTACGATCCCTGGTTTATATTTGATGGTTAATTATGCTTAAAATCATATGATAATATGTGTAAAAGGATAGGGTATCTATATGTTTTTTGTGAGAGAGGTGGGTTGTGGTGATGGATTTATCATGATATGTGATGTTTTTTTCTGTGATAGAGGTGGGTTGTGTCAATGGATTTGGAATGGGATGTTATGTTTGTTGTTGTGAGAGAGTTGGGTTGTGATGATGGATTTGACATGGGATACGATGTTTTTTGTGTGATGTGGATGGGATATTGAGTGGTGAATTTGTGATATTTTATTGAAAATGATGGAATGAAGTGATATTGATAAAATTTAAATAGAATTGGTTAGTAATTAAATGTGTTTAGGCTGTAACTAATGCATGACAGTTGAATTAATGACTTGAAAGTTAATAAACATGGGAATTAACGTGGGTATAGGTTAGTGTGGGTTGTTATTGAATATGGATTGAAATTACTTAATAAGTGGATGTTGGTTGATAACTTGTAAATCTGGAAATTAGTTAACTTATAAAGTGAAGATGAATTATGAAATGTGTGTGTGGATGATTTTGAGGTGTGTTACATTAGTGGTGAAAGTAGTTAGTGGTGGGTGTCGTGAGGTGTTGTGGTAGTAATGTGGGATGCATGATTAGATTTGGATGTGAACCCTTAGGCTGGGTATTATGTGTTATTTATTTATCTTGTATTTTCATGTTATTTTTCATATGCACTATACCTGAGTTGGATATTATTAACAACTCCCAAAGGTTTTGGGTTCTGAGTGTCTTCCTTAATTTCCAGGTTGGCGGTGAAACAGATGGATGGATACCCCTCTCCTATTCTCTTCCTTTGGTAGTGGCATGAGATGGCGATACACAATTGGTGGCAAGTACCAATCCATGAAGACTCAGTTGGTGGTGATGCCTGCAGATGATGACTAGTGTTAGATATGCCTATTTATGATGAAGATGTGATATGTGGTGGGGGTCATGCATGGTAGGATGATGGAGTGAGTTTGATGTGCTTCATGCTCGTGATACCCTACTACCTTGGTTATGTTATGAGGTTGTTATGTGGATATTTACTAATGATAGGATGATATTATAGACCTTGTGAGGGTGTGGTAGGTAGGGATGCCTCCTGACCCACATCATATATGGATGGATATATTATGTGATGATACAAAAGGGATGAGTGCTCAGGGCGTTTGATGTTGGGGAATGAGAGTGAAGAATCAGTGGGGAAGTGGTTATGGTGTGTAATTTCTTATATTATTTTGATTATATGTTTCTATACCTAGATTAATTATTTGTTGAGAGTGTGATGGTGAGGTTGGGATTGGATAATTGACATGTTTATTTACTTGTTGGTTCTGCTGTTTGTTCAGTGGTGCATTAATATACTCTTTCCACATTTTAATGAGAGACCTTGGGTATTATCATACTGAGTATACATGTTATGATCACCCTATGTATATAAACTATTTCCCATGTTTCCAAGAGGATTTATTGGATTTATCTCGACATTACTATCTTGAGAATTGGAACCATTGTTGATTTGTTCCTGCAGGGGTTATATTTTGGTATTGCATTGGAGACTTTTATTAATAATTGTCTGACATTGTTCATTAATTGTAGAATGGTGAGTTACTTGTTAGTTATTATCTTATATCTAGATCTTACTTTCAATTTTTAGGGAAATTCCATCCAAATGTGTGATTTTTATACCCTCAATACTAGTCTCCAACTTGGGGCCTATTGAAGGTGGGATTCAGGGTTCATTATCTCTCTCCCTTCAATGTGGACCCAAGATGGGTACCTTTGGTGGGAGGGGGTCATGAAAAAATTACATCAAAGGTTTTTGGTTGAAATATAGTATAGATACTAGGGTAAGGAACTATGATAATTTCATGGGTTTTTAGGGAAAAAATATCAGTTAATCTTGGTATATGACATAGGCTAGGGATATCGGTTAGGACATGGGATTTTAGGTCCCCCATGATCAGATGTAAGGACTCAGAGTTTATTAAATGACCAAGTGAAATGGTTCCTATTAAAAGGTAGATACCTAGGAGAGGTACCTGCATCATGCATGTCTGCTTTTGTGTTTGAAAGAGGTTATTTTAGGGAAAATTAAATTAAATTTAAAATAAATGAACCTTAACAAATTCCATGCTGCCAGGATTATGGGTTTGTTTTATACTGGTAATGTATCTTATGAATTAAATAATATGAAGTGTGAGAACACTTAACCTATCATGAAACATTATTCCATGATGTTTTATAAATCCATATGGGTGAGGCAAGGCCACCAAAGTTGATAATATCATGGTACAATGGATAGGTTCCCTTGATTTGTGTACTTTAAATAGCTCTATTATGTTAGGATATGTGCTTGTATTGTTTAAGGGAATATAATGCTACAATGACTTAAAACTATGATAAGTAATGATACTCACCAATAATAAATAGAAAATAGAAGAATATAGTTTTAAGGGTTCCATTTTTGATGTGTTTATTATAATTGATGGTGTTTTGAGTACATAGAGGATCTTTAAACCCAATAAAACATTGACACTTCTTCTCATAAAGTTCACACTTGGTAATATTTAAGAGATAAGGTTATATATACAAACCTACCAATTATATTTCCATATATTATGTGTCATTTGATATTATTATCTGTGTATGTGTGTATTGGTCATTAGACTTGAGATTATTATTAATGTATATCATTAATTGCATACTTTGATGAATTGATGAAAGTCATAATGAAATATTCTTACAATGAGGTAGGATATGTTGGTTGTGTTGTAAGTGGTATGAAATTCATTGAATAAGTCAAGAAAGGATTTTTCCCTTCCAAATGAATGGAATATTATATCTCTATCCCTTTGATTAATATGGAACTATATGATTAAATACATGTCCATGGTAGTTATCGAAAAGTTACTTCTAGAGAGACAAAGAAAATAAATCAAGCATATATGTTGATGAACCAAGTATGTAACCTGCTTGATGATATATCGAGATAAATATATTATAATAAATAACGAGCATTAATATGAGGTTGTTATCATTGTGATATTAACTTATTTCTCCAAGGGTGTCTTAACATGTTGGTAGATGTTGTTCTTGGACTTTAGGCAATTTAACCTAATGCCAATGAGAGTGATACCTATAGGGAAACACACTAAGTGTCTTAGTTAAATTTTATTTGAATTTAATATTATAAATACATATTATTCTCAATTTATGGAATAATAATTATTCAGGTGAATTTGATTGCATAAATTCAGTCACTAATTATTCAAGTTTAGAATATATTATAATTAAATTTAAAGAAATATTTATTCACGATCTAGTGAACATAATATTTATTTATTTATTTTGAATAAATATTTATTATTCAAGGTTTGATAAATGCTGAAGAGGATTAAAAAAATGAGTTAAGGGTTTGATGAAAATGATAACTACTGGGTCTGATGCCACATGAGGGGTATGAGTGAAAGTGAATGACCCCCTTCTAGGTTAGTATTTAAATAAATATTTTTTTAAAATGATATTTAAATATTTAAGAGTTAACTCATGTCATGGAATATAATAATAAAATTATTATTATTTAACATGGAGTTTACTTAGAATAAATAATTAGATGAAGGGACTTTTTATAATTACTAATTATTTAACCATAAGTGTATAATTATATTTATATCATTTCTAGAGAAATGTGAGAATTTTTATGAATAATTAATTTTCTCAAGAGAATTATCTAAAGATTGATATAAATGATATAAATAAGATTATAAACTTAGGGTTAAATAATTAGTAATTATATAGAGTATAAAACCTCTCAAAAATGCTCTCAAAATAATAGAGAGATAATCCTTCTCCAACCTCTCAATAATGAGAGAACAAGAGAGTAACATCAATATCTAAATATTACATGTTGAGATCAATGGATAATAATAAAATATGCATGGTTCCTCCATGATAGCACCTAGAATACCAAGAGTGATGTTCATAGATTCATGGATCATGCATGTATACCTCTAGAGGAACTCTAGTTTTCATTCTTAACCACAATGATATGACTATAAGAATGGTTACTGGATTGTTCAGAAACAACAAAAAAATATCAAGCTAAGGTAATTCTTATTTTAAATTAACAATAAATTAAATGTGAAAAGATCCTCTCTATAAATATTTTAGGGTTTCATTCGTCAACTTCTTCAAATTTATCTATTGAAACTGGTGAAGAAAACTATTGGTTATGGTCCCATACTCTTCCTATTTACCCTATAACCTTTAATAATTTTATGATCTATTGATAATTCATCAATGATTCATTGATATTTATTTACCCCTTACTGGGCATTTGAGTGTACCTTATTCTTATGTTTCTATTTTATCTAGGTAATAAAGAATATATGTATGATATCTTTAGAAGGTAATGAATTATGGATAAATTTTATGAAATAAATGTATGTTGTGTTGTAAAATAATTTGGTTATATATATAATCTATAAAGACATTAAATATTTTGATATAAGAGTGAAATTTAATCATGAGTTATAATGTTTAATGGTGTAAAATAATATAAAATTATTCATGTTATATTTGGGTTATCTCAATTTGTATCAGAGCGGGGTTTAGTAGATTTTGGGGATTAAATTAAGAATTATACAAGAATAAAACTTAAAGTAACCTAGTTTGAACTGAAAGAATCATATGTTGAAATAAAGGTGTCATAGGATAAGATAATCTAGTATTAATTTTTCATATTCGTTTTTTAAATTGATTTTATTAAGTGATTATAGTTTATTACTCATGTTATCCATTTTGGTTTTAGAAAATGGATATAATCGAGTGGAATCGAGTGAACAAAAAATGTGAGGGATATTACGATGATTGTTCCAATGGATAAATTAATGGAATGACATTTGGTATTCCAAACTCCATGGATATTCTTACCCAAATATCTCTAATTATTAATAATAACTTAAACCATGTAAAACTCCAAAATATAATAAATAAGGATCAAATTTCTATTGAATCCTTCATGAAATAATAACCACTATAATTCAGTGGATCTTCCAATCCATTAATCATTGAGTAATGGATCAACACCATAGAAGGTATTTTGCATCCTTTAATGTTTAGATAATGAAAAGGTGGTTTTGATTGTTTATCATATGGAAGGTGAAACAAACCAATGGTGGAATTTGACCAAGAATATGGGGTAAAAGGAGGAAATTGACTCTATAAAATAAGAGGAGTTTAATAAAATATTTCTCAAAAAATATTTTCCTTGAGTTCTTCACATCAAAATGCAGTGATAATTCCTTAAACTTAAACAAAAAGAAGATGGGTCTATTGGTTCATATTATTTGAACTTCACAAGACTTTCCAGGTACACCTTAGATTTTATCATCGATTATAGAAGTAAAATTGAAAATTTATTTAGGGGATTAAAACCAAGTCATAAAAAATCATTAGTAATAAGAGAATTTGGTAGATATGAAGAAATCATTCAACATGACATTAAATTTTAAATGGAAATCATAAACTCTCATTATACTCATGGATTTGGGGATAATAAAAGAAAGATTTAGTTTTATGGAAGTTTGAGAGATAAATATCATAGAAGAAAGAATATTCAAGTACCTAAATACCAAAAATATGGGAAGAAAAACTTAGGAAATTTTCTAAAAGGAATGTTTACATGATTGAATTATGGAAAAGGAGGACATAAAGCACATGAGTTTCAAAGATAGATGAAGAGGTTAATTGAAAAAATGGAGTAGAATAAGGTTTTACCCAATGAACCACCCATTCTCTAACATTTTAATTGCAAAGATTTTGGTTATTATGAAAATCAATGAACTAACCAAGGTTTAGTGATGAAAATTAATGTCATGAACCTATAAAACTAAGGGATTAAGTAAGAGATTATAAAATCACTACCACTAATGTAGATCATGAAAATTAATTGGTAAAAGTTACACTTATTATATTCCCAAGAAACCTAATTGAAATATTTTGTTATGGTTCCTCACATTCATTCATATTTTTTAAGATTACTAATATTATTGATTCACCATATCAAATATTGCATACTTAGTTATTGGTGAAAACACTCGGTAGTGTGATGATTGCATCCCAAGTATATAAATCCTCTATGATTGAGGTTTGTGGGAATATTATTTCACAAAAAAACTAGTTATTATTCCATTGGTATAAATTTGATTCAATATTGGGCATAGATTAGATCTCACTACATAGATCTCATATCAATTATCGAGATAGGGAAATCTCATCTCATATCATAAATCATTCCATGATTATATATCAGTACAAGGAGGATTATAACCACCCAATGGAAACTAATTCCTTAATATGTGTCTTAATACCTAATAATAAGGGATATATAGTTCACATGGTATAGGATAAACTCAAATAAAAAATATTCCAAATTTATGATAATATGTTGATGTATTTATTGAAGAGTTACTTGGTCTTCCCCCATATTAAGAGGCCATGTTTTCAATTTAAATCATACCTAGTGATATGATTATACAAAGATTCTATATAGAATAAATCCTTTTTTAATTAGAGGAATTAAAGAATAAAATACAAGAGAACTTGGATAAGGGTTTTATACACCCATGTGCTTCACCAAAAAGTATACCCATCCTCATTTTTAAAAAGAACGACGGGTTAATGAGTCTATGTATTAATTACCATGAGTTTAACAAGATCAAGATAAAGAAAACGTTTCTTATATCCCATATTAATTACTTTCTAAATCAATTTAGAGAGGCTCAATACTTCTTGAAGGTATATCTTTGACCTAGATACCATCAAATAAGGGTAAAAAGGGGAGATATACCTAAGAAAATATTATGCACAAGATATGAAAACCATGAATTCATATTTCTGATTTTTAGACTTATAAATTTCCTAACTATATTTATATATGTGATAATCTTACCTTGATAAAATTATGGTAGTCTCTATTGATTATATTCTCATATAGTCCAAGATCAAGTAGGATTATGAAGAGCATTTGAGGATTTTACTAAATACCTTGAGAAAGTAAAAATTATATTCCAAGTTTAGAAAGTGTGAATTTTGGAAATAAATAACCATACTTATTAGGTTATGTAATCACAAGTGAAGGTATATATGTAGATATTTCAAAGGAATAAATGATTTAATAATAACCCAAACCAACATTAGTTATAGTGATGCATAAAATTATTAGATTAGATGAATATTATTGGTGCTTTATGAGAAATTTATCATGACTTTTAAATACACTAACCAAGTTAACTTAGAAGAGATTTGAGTTTCTCTAGAAAAAATAATGTGAACATAATTTTAAGGATATTAAGAAAATGTTTATTAATAAACCTATACTCACACTACACTATAACATAGAAGGGTCTATGATATATAATGATGCTTCAAAGAAGGTATTGGGTTGTGTTTATCTTAAAAATTATAAGGCGATAACTTATTACACATGTAAATTAAAGGACCATTATAAAAATTACCCAACACATGATCAAGATTTTATAGTGTAAAATTTTTACATTAAATATTCAGAGGCATTATTAATATAGTGAAAAGTGTGATATATATATATTGATCACAAGAGTCTAATTTATATGTTTACACAAGAGTTGAACATGTTCCAAAGGATATTTTTAGAGTTGATTAAGTATTATTATTACTCAATACATTAACATTTTGGGTATGAAAACAAGGTGGATGATGATTTAAGTAGAAAGGATCATGTTACCTTATCCACGATGAGGATTGAACAAGACCTAATCTAGGTGGATATATAAAGGATTGACATGGAAATCATATGTTAAGGAATGAAATCCTATCTTTCCTAAATTATTACTCAATCATCTATCCAAGTGAAGACAAAGGAGGAATGAAAGGGTGATATAGAGATATAAAATAAGGTGAGTCATATTCCACTATTCAACCTTGAAAAGGAATGAATTGTGGAACTTGAATATGTGTCCCATATAAGTAAAAACTGAAGAAAAAGATTTTGGATTATTCAAATGGATTGTAATTCTCTATTCACCAATGAACCATAAAGACATATAAAGATCTCAGGGAATACTTTTGGTAGTATAACATGCAAAGGGAGATTGTAAAGTATATATTTGGATTCTTGGTCTTACAAAAGTTAAATTCAAATGTCTAAAGTCTAATGGAATTATGTAACCATGACCTATATCTATATATAAATTGGAGAAAATCACCATGGATTTTATCATTGTTCTTCCCTATACCTCTAAAGAAAACAATACCATTTGGGATTTGGTTTCTCAATTTGAAAATTTGGAACACTTCATTGCTATTATAGAGGATTTATCCCCCGATCAACTTGCTAAGATATACATAGAAGAACTGGTAAGGATGCATGCAGTACCGCTTTCAATTGTATTTAATAGAGTTAAAAGGTTCCCATCAAGTTATAAAGAAGTATTTTTCAATCATTAGAAATAGAGCCTTACTTTAACACAAATTATCATACTCAAATTGATGATCAATCTAAAAGGACCATTCAAAATTTAGAAGTTATGTTATGGTCTTATTTAATATATTTAAAATGAGGCTTGTATTAACATACTCTATTTTTCAAGTTTTTATATAAAAACAATTTCAACTTAATCATTCAAATGACACTATAGGAGTTGTAACACCCCAGGTAAATAAAGAATATGACATCTTTATATTTATCCATATTTGTTAATAAAATATTAATATTACTTTAAAGGGTATTCTATGCTCGATGGCGTACCCAATACGCAACAACGAGTTTCTTGGGAATCTTACGTTGCACTCTAATAATAAAATAATATTATTTTAAATGGTAGTTAACTCCTAGCCATTGTAATGGAGAGAATGAACAGAACTAAATACAAAATGATTATATATGTTTGTCAAATATTTTTACTCTTTACAATAAATGTTAGAGGATTAAAAATGCAAATGAATCTAGTTTTTAAGCGTAAACATTCTAATATTCTTTAAAAGGTCGATTAACCGCCTTTTGATGGAGAACCCCTTTTAAATACACTTTTTGACAATTTTATAAGCTCTATTTTTCAAAATAAACATATTATTTATTATTGGGACATTGAAATTTACCTTGGGTTAATTTTTGGTATTTTTCTGACAATGTTCATTTTTCAATGAATAGTGAAAAATACTGCATTTTACATCAAAATTGCTTTTTCATATAATTTAATTATATGGTTATACTATCTTTTTAATTTGTTTTAAAGTGTAATTAGAATATATTTTTACCATGTAATTCAATGACGGTCATTGGGATTAATTTCACTTTGTAATTAGGCATAAACAAGTACCAAACTTTTCATAAATATTGTTTCAAAAAAACCCGCTATTTGTTTTGACAACGGGAAGTTTTTTTTAAATTAATTATTGAAATTTATGTGTTTGGAATTTGGTAAAATGAATTAAATATTTGGAATCAGAAGGTCCAAATTATGTAATTAAGACTCTTGTTTTTGGACATTATCAATAGTAACGACGATAATTATATTTAATTATCTTGATTAATGAGTAATCGGGTTGTTAAAGAAAATAAGATAATATCATAATAATAAAAAATGACCACAAAATGTGTCCTAAGGATACTGGTTGTATCATGGACGACCATGGGATTCCTTGTGCCAAACTTGGGGGCCCAATGGAATCAATTTTGTGAGAAAGTGACTTTTTATCTTTTTATTTTAGAGAATGTTAAATGTAACAAAGTATGTATCACCTAAGTAAAATATTTTTAATTTTGTCTACATAAATTAACTTTTGGACTATAAATATTCATTTTAAAGATAAAAATATTTCCTACATCATAGTATTTTTTTTATAATTTTTAGACATTAAATAAATTAAATTATTTATGACATCATGATGATGCAGCGATGACCTCATTATTTAACGATTTAAATAAAATGGAAATATAATGTAAAATCTAAGACCTAAAAATGTCCAAAACCTATTGGATGGGTTTATTTTTAACCCTTATCACCTTATACTTGAAAAAAATCAATGTGGGACCATTAAAATCCGAAACTCATTTGAAAATAATGTTACATTTTATACCTTTCCAAGAGTGCCCCTCCTCTCCTCTTATAAAAGGCCCCCACCTCTACCTCCTTACCCACACTTCCAAAGCCTTTGGATCGGCCAAACCATGCCCATTTTGTCTCTAAAAATCCCTTTATAACTCCTTGAAGCCTCACTTTGGGCAGAAGTCTTCCCAAGGAAGCCTTTGAGCTCAAACCAAAGGGAGTTACCCGATTCTAAGGTAATGTCTTCACTTGTGTTATTTTGTTTTATTTTGCTTCTCCAACCCCATAAACTCTTTTTATTCATTTATTTTGTAAAAAATACAGTATCTTCAATATAATATGATGTTGTTATAAGAAGCATTCGAGATACACTTACACACACCTACATCAAATGGTTAAAGAACATACTGTTTCTGTGGATGACGAATTTCTGCCTCACGAAACGATGATTGTTCAACACTCATATAACACCTTAAAAGGAGGCCATTAAGATGTCACTATATTTATATATGATATATAATATGTTTATGTTTCTGTATTTTTCTTTTGTGGCATACCTTTATGGTTTCCATTGTGGGTAAACACGATAATTTCATTTTAGGAAGTGCGGACTACCGCCCCCTCAAAGTGATTTGATTCATTAATGCCATATGTGGGATGTATAAAGGATGGATTTAAAGTTATTATATATGATTTATGTTACATATAAATGATGAATATAATTCTAGAATTAAAATATACATACCTCTCATTTGGTTTTAATTCCATTAATATGACATAGAAATGAAAGTAGCGTTCATGCGTACGTACGGCTTACCGTCTCCATGAACGGTGCATTTCATTTATTACCACTAAATGATTATGTAATATTATAAATACATGTATATTATGGATATATATGATATATATGATATCCAAATCATGAATATAATTCTGGATATAATGAACATTTGACCACACGAACAACATGTAATTGTAAGAAGTCCACTTTTGACTTAAGAACCAAATATCGACAAAACAAACATTATTAACTTAAATGATTACATAATGTTTATAACATGGAAATAAGTGATATAAAAGGAATAATGAACTAGAAAAAGATTCTTAATAAAGTTGAAATTAACTCAAGTTTATCATTCAGGATGTTAAAGAACGATCGAGTCAAGTTGGACCTGAGGTAAGGGATCCTACTCCTCTCTTTCTTTTTAAGTACACTCTTTTATGTCATTCCTTTTAAAGCTCATATTTCTTGTTATTGGGATGTTCTTTTATATTAATCTTACTGTAATTTTTATGTTCATGTGATGAGAGACCCTATTATCTCTCATCAATCCATTTTGAAAGTTTTGAGTGGCACCGTTAGGCTGCCGAATTTTCGTAAGAGATCTATCCTCTCTATTTCTTTTTAAGTACTCTCTTTTATGTCACTTCTTTTAAGATATTATTTGTTATGTTGGGGGATTTTATTTTATATTACTCTTTTTGTAAACTTTATTTTAATATGATGAGAGACCCTATTTGATCTCATCAATCCATTTTTGGAAGTTTTAAGTGGCGCCGTTAGGCTGCCGAGTTTTCGTAAGGGATTTTTCATCTCACTTTTATTACCATGAGATTTATGATACATTTGCCATAATTTCCTTTGAGTGGTGTATGTACTGCCCATTATTTTACTCATTGTGTAATATACTTTATTTTATGAGTATTTACATCAATGTTGTATTGTCCTTCTTTCACGAGGTGTATGTTTCGAAAGATACCCATGTCGGTAAGGGAACCTTTCACCCTCCTCTTTTTAAAAGACTTATTTTATTGGGTCTTTTAATTTATATATTGTTATGTTAGGATATGTTCTCATATATCCTTATTGATGTAAATTTTATGTCCAAGTGATGAGATACCTTTTTTTTATCTCTCATCAACTCATTTTGATGTGACGCCGTTAGGCTGTCAAGGGAACTTCTTAACCCAATTTCGATTTCTTTGGTTTCAACATGTAGTTATTGAATATGTCATCCTTTGAATATGTGTGAATGACCTTTGATTATTTTACACTTAATATCCACTTATATTTGGTTTATTCATTTGTCACACATAATTATGTAATTGATTTATCCTTAAACCAAGGATACCATCTTTGTAAGGGACTTTGTCTCAATCTCCGTTCATTGAGGAATATTCTATTTTATACACAACTTTCTTTTATACGGTGTATAAACCCCTTTGACTTTTACGTTTATTCAAAAGGAATCTTTTTACTAAGTGTTTATTAAACGACAAAAGGGAATGTTTTTGTCGTACGTATGCGGTGACAACGACTTCTCCGCCGTCATGACCATTATTTGAGTTTCGGCTTCCTCTACAAGCCATACCTTCTTTTTAAAAGAAAAATAAATACAATGTTTTACTTTTCTTTTATTTTGGTATTGAAAATGGTTTTCATAATGTTTTTATATCAATGTGTTGTATTAATATCTTGTGATTGAAAGGTGGAAATGTTATGTTTCCTTTATGCATGTTTTATGTGATACGATTATGTTGAGGTTCTTGGGAATTATTATGAAGATGGATGGTTCCGTGATAAACTAAGGGAGGGTGAGCCCGATATAGCTCTCCAATGCATTGGGTAATGTGAAGGAGTGAAACGTTAAGGTTTCTCCGAAGAGATTTAGGGAATATATTGTGGTGGGTATTCCAAACGTAACCAAGTGGGTTACTCCCTACGTAAGAATGTTATGAATGCCTCAAGTTACCTTTTATGTCTTATGATTTCTATGATTTATTCATGATTTGATGAGGTATGTTAAAGTGTCTATGTTTTATGGGTAAATTATGATTTCATTCTTATGTATATATGAACTCATGTTTCCTTTCCATATTTTTATAACCCTTACTAAGCTTTTTATGCTCATCCCACGTTTTTGAAATGTTTTTCACAGGTCAAGGGAAAGGTACATGATGTGATGATAGTGTCAAGGATGTGTCAAGAAAGAATCCATGTTTTATTTTAAATATGTTTCCATTGATGGGAAGAATGAATACTGTCTTTTATGTAACCACTTTGTTTAAATGTGGAATGTAATGCAAGTTTCATGATCTAATTCTCTAAAACTCTAAACCTGAAAAGATCCTCAATGTGTAATCTTTTAATAACTCAAGATTAAGTAAGGTTTAAGGATGGGGCCTTATATTTTGTATCAAAGGTCGGTTTAGATAACTTTAGAGGTTAGGGTATTCTTTAAGCATAAGTGACATTACCATATTGGCTAGGATTTTAGAAAGTGTCATAGTTTTTAGATAAAGTGAATGAGTAAGTATATCTTAGTGTTTATCTTACTCATTAGTACATGATGGTTATGTTGATATACTCACACTGACCTTTTTGGTTTTAGTAAATGGCTGGATCTAGCAGTCACCAAAGTGACAATTGGTTTGAAGGAAACTGTGGTGGTTCTCTGATTAAGAGACTGGATGAAATGGGGTATTCAATGAGGAAACTCGTGGTTGTTCTAAACCAACTATCAATGAGTCATGATCAACCACATGAACCTTGGTATGTTCTATAATGCATCATGTATGAGATGACCAATCGATGTGGAATTTCAGGTAATAATTATAAAGGTAACCATTAGGGTTTATATGATCCTTACTTTTTAGGTAATTATGGGTTATTATATGTTATGATGGAAAATAAAAGGCATGAGATAAACTTGAGGTTAAAATATGTTATGTTTATTTTTGAAGATTTTATCTCGTTTTGGGAAATGTTTTGAGAATTATATAGTTTTGGAAAAAGGACAACATGCAGACCGTGTGACAACCCATCACGTCGGACAAAGCTGCGGGAATCGAACCCACAACCAAAGTGCGACAGGTATTTATCTCCTACCACCGGAATACGTGAAGTCCCTGGTTAGTTTGACTAATTCTTTTTAGTTAGATGATTTTATGAATTAAGAGTAAGTTGATTTTGGGTTATTTATGAAAATTATTAACCTATCATGGAGGATATGTGATTAGGTTAATTACTTTTCAATACGAGACATTAAGAGCAAATGATGTTGTTTGGAGATAAATGTTACGATTTAACTTGGAAGACTATGTGACTAAATCCTTCAAATATTTGAGTTTCAATCTTAGTCTGGTTTACTTTGAAGAATTTTATGGACAAATTGATTATAGAATGGTCCTCATTGAACTTTGGGTTTTGTTGGACAAATTTTGGAGATTAAGAATAGATTTTCTTTTTATAAAGGGTTATCCTTTTCTAGATTATCTGATCTTGTACTAACCTTTTTGGTTTTGGTTTTGGTTAAAGTATAAAGACATGGGAAGTATATAGTTCTCTTTTGTGGATTAGGTGATTCTCTAGAAGTTGATTATAGTACTCTTAATGTGAACAAGTCTTCCTAAATACTCATCTTTTGGAGAAAATATGAGTTTGTGTAAGGAATCTAATAAAAGTTGAAAGTCAACATGATAAGTGATTATGTTTCCTTATGAATAAATTCCTCAATAAAAAGTAACTTAAAACAAAAATGTTGTCTATTAACTTTTCCTACTGGGGAATCGAATACTGTTTAACCCATCACAAGTTTGTGATTTTCTTGTGGTTAACTTTCTCCTAAACATGTTTTCTATCACTCTCCATCAGAATATGACCCTTTTTTTTCCTCCATGTCCATATTTTCATACTTGGAATCCTAGTATGGGTTAACTCGGGTGACCATTTTACTTATATTTCTTTATTTTAAAGTGATTGTTTTACCGACTCTTATTCCGATGTGGGACTTTCAAGGATGTTTCCAAGCCCAATTTTAAAATTGTGAGGACGCAATTCCCAAAAGGGGGGAAGGATGTAACACCCCAGGTAAATAAAGAATATGACATCTTTATATTTATCCATATTTTTGAATAAAATATTAATATTACTTTAAAGGGGATTCTATGCTCGATGGCTTACCCAATACGCAACAACGAGTTTCTTGAGAATCTTACGTTGCACTCTAATAATAAAATAATATTATTTTAAATGGTAGTTAACGCCTAGCCATTGTAATGGCGGGAATGAACAGAACTAACTACAAAATGATTATATATGTTTGTAAAATATTTTTACTCTTTACAATAAATGTTAGAGGATTAAAAATGCAAATGAATCCAGTTTTTAAGCGTAAACATTCTAATATTCTTTAAAAGGTTGATTAATCGCCTTTTGATGGAGAACCCATTTTAAATCCACTTTTTGACAATTTTATAAGCTCTATTTTTCAAAATAAACATATTATTTATGATTGGGACATTGAAATTTACCTTGGGTTAATTTTTGGTATTTTTCTGACAATGTTCATTTTTCAATGAATAGTGAAAAATACTGCATTTTATATCAAAACTGCCTTTTCATATAATTTAATTATATGGTTATACTATCTTTTTAATTTGTTTTAAAGTGTAATTAGAATATATTTTTACCATGTAATTAAATAATGGTCATTGGGATTAATTTCACTTTGGAATTAGTCATAAAGAAGTACCAAACTTTTCATAAATATTGTTTCAAAAAAACCTGCTATTTGTTTTGACAACGGGAAGTTTTTTTTAAATTAATTATTGAAATTTATGTGTTTGGAATTTGGTAAAATGAATTACATATTTGGAATCATAAGGTCCAAATTATGTAATTAATACTCTTTTGTTTTTGGACATTATGAATAGTAACGACGGTAATTATCTTTAATTATCTTGATTAATGAGTAATCGGGTAGTTAAAGAAAATAAGATAATATCATAATAATAAAAAATGACCACAAAATGTGTCCTAAGGATACTGGTTGTCTCATGGCCGACCATGGGATGCCTTGTTCCAAACTTGGGGGCCCCATGGAATCACTTTTGTGAGAAAGTGACTTTTTATCTTTTTATTTTTAAAGAATGTTAAATGTAACAAAGTATGTATCACCTAAGTAAAATATTTTTAATTTTGTCTAAATAAATGATATTTTGGAATATAAATATTCATTGGAAATCTAAAAATATTTCCTACATCACAGTATTTTTTTATAATTTTTAGACATTAAATAAATTAACTTATTTATGAAATCATGATGATGTAGCGATGACCTCATTATTTAACGATTTAAATAAAATGGAAAGATAATGTAAAATATAATACCTACACATGTACAAAACCTATTGTATGGGTGGATTTCGAACCCTTATCACCTTATCCTCTAAACACATCAATGTTGGACCATTAAAATCCGAAACTCATTTGAAAATAATGTTACATTTTATACCTTTCCAAGAGTGCCCCTCCTCTCCTCTTATAAAAGGCCCCACCTCTACCTCCTTACCAACACTTCCAAAGACTTTGGCTCGGCCAACCCCTGCCCATTTTGTCTCTCAACATCCCTCTCTAACTCCTTGAAGCCTCACTTTGGGCAGAAGTCTTCCCAAGGAAGCCTTTGAGCTCAAACCAAAGGGAGTTACCCGATTTTAAGGTAATGTCTTCACTTGTGTTCTTTTGTTTTATTTTGTTTCTCCAACCCCCTAAACTCTTTTTATTCATTTATTTTGTAACAAATCCAGTATATTAAATATACTAGGATGTTGTTATAAGAAGCATTCGAGCTACACTTACACACACCTACATCAAATGGTTAAAGAACATACTGTTTCTGTGGATGGTGAATTTCTGCCTCACGAAACGATGATTGTTCAACACTCATATAACACATTAAAAGGTGGCCATTAAGATTTCACTATATTTATATATGATATATAATATGTTTATGTTTCTGTATTTTTCTTTTGTGGAATACCTTTATGGTTTCCATTGTGGGTAAACACGATAATTTCATTTTAGGAAGTGCGGACTACCGCCCCCTCAAAGTGATTTGATTCATTAATGCCATATGTGGGATGTATAAAGGATAAATTTAAAGTTATTATATATGATTTATGTTACATATAAATGATGAATATAATTCTGGAATTAAAATATACATACCTCTCATTTGGTTTTAATTCCATTAATATGACATAGAAATGAAAGTAGCGTTCATGCGTACGTACGACTTACCGTCTCTATGAACGATGCATTTCATTTCTTACCTCTAAATGATTATGTAATATTATAAATACATGTATATTCTGGATATATATGATATATATGATATCCAAATCATGAATATAATTCTGGATATAATGAACATTTGACCACACGAACAACATGTAATTGTAAGATGTCCACTTTCGACTTAAGAACCAAATATCGACAAAAAAAACATTATTAACTTAAATGATTACATAATGTTTATAACATGGAAATAAGTGATATAAAAGGAATAATTAACTAGAAAAAGGTTCTTAATAAAGTGTAAATTAACTCAAGTTTATCATTCAGGACGTTAAAGAATGATCGAGTCAAGTCGGACCCGAGGTAAGGGATCCTACTCCTCTCTTTCTTTTTAAGTACACTCTTTTATGTCATTACTTTTAAAGCTCATATTTCTTGTTATTGTGATGTTATTTTATATTAATATTACTGTAATTTTTATGTTCATATGATGAGAGACCCTATTATCTCTCATCAATCCATTTTGGAAGTTTTGAGTGGCACCGTTAGGCTGCCGAATTTTCGTAAGAGATCTATCCTCTCTCTTTCTTTTTAAGTACTCTCTTTTATGTCACTTATTTTAAGCTCTTCTTTGTTATGTTGGGCGATGTTATTTTATATTCCTATTTCTGTAAACTTTATGTTAATATTATGAGAGACCCTATTTGATCTCATCAATCCATTTTTGGAAGATTTAAGTGGCGCCGTTAGGCTGCCGAGTTTTCGTAAGGGATTTTTCATCTCACTTTTATTCCCGTGAGATTTATGCTACATTTGCCATAATTTCCTTTGAGTGGTGTATGTACTTCCCATTGTTTTACTCATTGTGTAATATAATTTCTTTTATGAGTATTTACATCAATGTTGTATTGCCCTTCTTTCACGAGTTGTATGTTTCGAAAGATACCCATGTCGGTAAGGGAACCTTTCACCCTCCTCTTTTTAAAAGAATTATTTTGTTGGGTCTTTTAATTTACATATTGTTATGTTGGGATATGTTATCATATATCCTTATTGATGTAAATTTTATGTCCAAGTGATGAGATACCTTTTTTTTATCTCTCATCAACTCATTTTGATGTGACGCCATTAGGCTGTCAAGGGAACTTCTTAACCCAATTTCGATTTCTTTGGGTTCAACATGTAGTTATTGAATATATCATCCTTTGAATATGTGTGAATGAACTTTGATTATTTTACACTTAATATCCACTTATATTTTGTGTATTCGTTTGTCACACATAATTATGTAATTGATTTATCCTTAAACCAAGGATACCGTCTTTGTAAGGGACTTCGTCTCAATCTCCTTTCATTGAGGCATATTCTGTTTTATACAAAACCTTCTTTTATACGGTTTATAAACCCCTTTGAATTTTACGTTTATTCAAAAGGAATATTTTTTATACGAAGTGTTTATTAAACGACAAAAGGGAATGTTTTTTTCATACGTATGCGGTGACAAAGACTTCTCCGCCGTCGTGACAATTATTTGAGTTTCGGCTTCCTCTATAAGCCATACCTTCTTTTTAAAAGAAAAATAAATACAATGTTTTACTTTTATTTTATTTTGGTATTGAAAATGGTTTTCATAATGTTTTTATATCAATGTGTTGTATTGATATCTTGTTATTAAAAGGTGTAAATGTTATGTTTCCTTTATGCATGTTTTATTTGATAAGATTATGTTGAGGTTCTTGGGAATTATTATGAAGACGGGTGGTTCCGTGATAAACTAAGGGCGGGTGAGTCCAATATAGCTCTCCAATGCATTGGGTAACACAAAGGAGTGAAATGTTAAGGTTTCTCCGAATAGATTTAGGGAATATACTGTGGTGGGTATTCCAAACGTAACCAAGAGGGTTACTCCCTATGTAAGAATGTTATGAATGCCTCAAGTTACCTTTTATGTCTTATGATTTCTATGATTTATTCATGATTTGATGAGGTATGTTAAAGTGCCTATGTTTTATGGGTAAAGTATGATTTCATTCTTATGTATATATGAACTCATGTTTCATTTCCATATTTTTATAACCCTTACTGAGATTTTTATGCTCATCCCAAGTTTTTGAAATGTTTTTCACAGGTCAAGGGAAAGGTACATGATGTGATGATAGTGTCAAGGATGTGTCAAGAAAGAATCCATGTTTTATTTTAAATATGTTTCCATTTATGGGAAGAATGAATACTGTCTTTTATGTAACCACTTTGTTTAAATGTGTAATGTAATGCAAGTTTCATGATCTAATTCTCTAAAACTCTAAACCTGAAAAGATCCTCAATGTGTAATCTTGTAATAACTCAAGATTAAGTAAGGTTTAAGGCTGGGGACTTATAGGAGTCTTTGTATGGGAAGAGATACATAAATTTTATATGTTGGGATAAAGTTGGAGAGATAAAGTTTTTGGGAGAAATTATTTTATAGGAAATGACAGATAAGGTTAAAACTATTTATTAAAGTAGTATGATGTCAATATAAGAGCCACATGATATTTTTTGTTGAGATTTGGAGGTCGAAGTTGGGTAAAAAATATTCCTTTGAATATCACTATAGAATAAGGTTTTGAAATTTGAGAAGAAGAGAAAGTGAAGCCCTAGGACTTATGATTTCACCACCAAACTCACCTGGTTAAAGTTAAATGAAAAAAATCATAAGTCCAAGTAAGAAACATGGGAACTTGAATATGTAATGTGATTAAATTAAAATCATTTATTTTTATCAAATTAATGAATTTTGTTGGTTGTTTGTTTAAATGAGAAGAATGTGAAACCCCATTTTTTAGTGTAAAATTCCCTTCAACAATTCATATATATTAGATAACTTGTCCTATACAAAACACCAAGCTAAAATGAATAATGTATTATTTTATTAAGGTGGAATACTAAAATATAAAATGAAATAAACACTAATACATTACAATAAAGTTATATTAAACATAATTACAAAAATTAAAAAATGAATAAAACTATAAGTAAATAAAAACACCGCAATCTTAAAGTATCCATACTCATGTTATACCATGAAGATTCCACTATTGAGTATAATTATAGAAAGAAAGAAAAATATTAAAAATATAGTAGACATTCTAAATAAAGAAATAGGATGTATGATTTTAGAGAATATTTAAGATAATATATTGGAGGTTAATGTGACTGTTATATATATATATATATTTTAAGGATGATGCCTTGAACTATATGTATATAATAAATATATGGTCTCTATGCATATACAATCATTAGGTATACTGATAAACATTATGTAAAAGTTATTAAGGGATAATGTATTTATTTATAAAGTTAGATACTCAAATAAAATAATCATGATATGTGACTGTTATAATATAGTTGTTGGTATGGTGAGTATAAATAGAATTAATGACATTATAAAATTTATATAAAAAGAGATAATATATAACATCAAATAACATAAACATTCCAAATAAGGATCATTTTTTGGAGCTTGGGAAGGAGATAACATCACCAGGGCTTTCCCTTGACCAAACCCAAACTAAATTTCAACAATTAAGATTTGAGAGAAATCATATTTAAGATAAGCCCAATCCCAGAGAGATTATTATGAGATCTATGCTACCTGAATCACCACCCATGACCACTATAATTTATTATCTCACCCTTAGGTCTTATGTATAGGTCTTACATGGTTTTGTAAGTAGAAGTTAGGATATTATCATTATATAATTATTTATGGGATGACTAATATTTTTGTTAAAAAAATGTATCTTATTATAATTATACAATGATTAAAATAAATTAAAATAGTTATTCATTATTTATATGATAAAAATATATAATTAGTATCCATTAAAAATATTAATTAATGATAGTAAATAATAACACAATCATTCACTATATAGGAAAATATTTTTATTCCAAAAAATGTATCTTTTAAAGTTAAATATATAAAAATTAGAGTTTTAACTTGATAACATGGATTTTTAATTTTTAATTGATATATAAAAAATTAGATAATAGGGTCAATTTTATTTTTTGGAAAAAAAATTATTAGGGTAAAAATTGAGGTACAACGGTAAAGGATAAAATGATTTAAATAGTTAAAATAACGAGTAAAGTAATAAAATATAAAAAAATTGTATAAATTAAATGTTTATATGTTGAAATAAATGACATATAATAATATTTTTTTTCCATTTTTATCCACTTTCTTTATAAAATAACATTTATTATAAATTAAGGAATGAGTATTTTCAAATATGCCACTTAATCTCAAATATAAAAGACCCTTACTCCACCCATTCCAAACCTCACATATCATTGATTTTACTATTATATATTATCTCGAATTATATCCTTGAAAATATTATCCCATGTTTAGAAGATCTTGGTCTTAAGAATGATTCCCAAATCCTTCAAAATCAAATAAGGTTTCCAAAGGAAACCAACTTTTTTACTTAATAAGTAATAATTTCTTCTATTCATTTTCCTTTTATCTTATCATCATATACCTCATTAAATATTAATTAACATTATTAAATCATATAAATAATATAATTATCATTATGTTATAATTATATTATAGAAAAATAAATTCACACTCATTGATTAAACTATAATCTGTCTTTGTTTGGCCCGATTTAACCATCTATATGAAAGACGTAATAATTTTTTCATTATAGATGATTATGAAAACATAAATTATAGTAATATATATAATTGATTATGAATTTATGTTATGCTTTCAATTATTTAATCGTAATATATATAATTATATTTTTTAATAAAATTAATTCTTTTGTTTGATTGAATAATAAAGAATGGAAAAAGTTCTAACTACTCTTTATAAACTATCATCGTAACACCCATGAAATAATTATTGGACTCTAGAAATATATTAAATATATCTATACAATTTTGATTACCATTATTGATGTGATAAACACATGATCAAGGAGAAATTATTGAGATCACGATATCAAAGCAAGCGTGGAATAAATAGATCAATTAACCCCAGATGATTAATATTGACTATGAATGATTATTAAATGGGTAATTGTCACAAACCGAATCTGGTCGCCGTAAAAAACCATCACCCGACCCGACCCGACCCGTGGCAAGTCCCAAAGGGCATTCCCGATCCCCATGGGAAGGCACAAGTGCCCGGGTATCAAAAACTGAAAATTGGGAACGATTTACCCAAGTTTTTATACTTGAAACATCAAATGAATCCAAGAAACCAAATCTGGATTTTTCAAACCGAAACATCTTTTTAATAAATTCAGAACTGAATTGCACAATTTTAAACAATGTTTGAAGATCATTATAAAGGTACAAACCCAAGAAAAGACAGCCTAAGAACCTCAACATGGCAAGAGGCGTCTTCCTCAAGCCATCTCCACAACACCGCATCATGAATGACCGGTGGAAACCCGAACTGTTGGCACAAATGTTATACCCAAACCTGCGACAACAAAATAACCAAGTCTACTTACACCCAAGGGTATAAGTAGGGTGTGAGACAAAGCCCAATAGGATACCACCACTAATAGATTCCATATAATAAGCATTTAAAGATGAAAATCATGCAAGTTTTCAAAAACATGAAAAGCTAGTTACAATTTCTAAAAGCTGCAACATTGAATAAGAACAGTTTTCAAGTGGGCTATTTTAAAGGATTAACAATTTTTAAAATAAACACCAAAGCTACTGAATTTTCCAGCAAAATGTACCGTATTCCGATGGTAAGCACAAAATATCTAGTGAGCACAAGCAATGAGAAATAACCCCTAGGCACTAGCTAGCTGTGGGTCCCAGGTACCTCGTATCTCGGTGAGAGTAACCATCACAAATATTCTTTCTCGTGCACGAGCCACTAGTAGGTAACATACCCATAACCTAGTGGTCCCCAATCATCATCATCTTAGTTTAGTTAGAGTTGTAAGTGTCAATCTTGCTAAGTGAAACTGAGGCCAAACCCCACGGGATCACTAGCATACTAGTACACGTCCACCCACCTAGATACCCGGGTTTTCCCTTTGTGCTCAAACAATTTCAACAAGTCAATGAATATACATTTCACATGAAAATATCATTTCCATATCATAAATTCACCAAACAGGCCACATGTATACAACACAAGTCACAAAAGGCCACTTTTCATTCAAATGCATTTTGAAATCAAACCCACACCAAAATAGCCCACAACACTTTTTGCATAACTTTCACAATCCAACACATCCTTTAAAGATTTTATAAAATACCTAAAAATATACTAAACATCACATAACAGACCACTCACATGTTTCCTAAAACCCTTTTTATAAACAAAATCCACTTTTCACATCGCACTCACACAAACAGCCCATATAACATTCACACCTCTTTCACATTTTAGTAAATCCATTAAACATTTTTATAAAACATTTCCAAGAGGATACACATAACATAACAGAACTATTAAAATTTTAAATGGTCCATTTGAAAGTATAAACAATCCAAAACTGTTTTCCAATATGGTTTCACATCTTACATAAATCATTAAACCATTCAAAACTTTCATAAAACAATTCTAAAGAGTGTACCAAATCTTTTCACAAAAAAACTCAATTCTAAACCATATTTCAAGGACAAAATCACACAAATACAAATTTAAAACAGAATTTTCATCCCAAAAACATTTATTAAACTACCCCCATGTGTTATAAAAACACCTCAAACAATACCACAAAAGATCCACATGAAAAGCACACGTTTTCAAAATCACTTTCAAGAAGTACAATAAGGCTTTACACCTTAAACCCATTAAAAGAAACCTCTTTAAAACCTAATGGAACACCAATAACCTACCAAATCAAAATTTTCATCCCAAACAAGATTTATTAAACCAATTTCATATGTTATAAAACACACCCAAACAATACCCAAAGGGTTGCACATGTAAAACACCCAATTTTTTAAACTAAAATGAAACTGTAAAAACAAATGCTTTACCAAATACAAAATAAACAGTTCCCGCACAACACACAGCATATTAGTAAATGCATAATAAGTAATTCAAGCAAACTAACTCATCTATAAATTATTACACATGGAATCACCTACCTTTTATGCCGAAACCCTCAAAACATGGTGCGAAACATCAACCGCACCACCGCCGCACATCAAGGAATATAAATCTAGACCTAGACCACCAAAAATTGACCCAAAAAATACCAAATAAGACCATATGTTCGAACCCTATGTTCTGGACATTCTATAAACTCTTGAGATAGGGTGGAAACCCTAAGGAGAAGAGAAGAATTGAAAAGAGAAACATTACCCAAAATAATCTTGAAGAAAACGACCTAAACTCCACCAGAATATGAATTTGAAAATATACAAACATTAAAGGGAAGTTCTAACAGAGATTATGAGATAATGTAGGAATTGGAATGGGGGGAAAAGAGTAAGAATTGAGAGAGTTATGATGGAATGAACATACCTCCTCAAATCTGCCCGATTTTAGAAACCCTAAGAATGTCAGCACCAAATCGCGATGAATTAGATCTCCAAAGTGATGGGAAAGGAAATGGGAGCGTGTCTGGGCTTCTTAGGGTCAAGAGGGAGGTGGAATCACCGAAAAATCCATTTTAATGAATAAGATATTAATAAATTAATGAAAAAATTTAAAACTGGAAAATGGGCCTTCGGGTTGGCCCAATTCTCAAATAAAAACAAAAATCCCCCATGCTTATGGATTTATAAAGGCCCCAAATTTAAATGTGGGGTTACTATATCAGGGGAGAACAATTAGGAGTTGGAATGAGTCAAAAATATTAAAAATTGAAAAAGTTATAAATGAAACAAAATTTATTTTTAAATCTGGAATTGGGCTCGCAGTTTGGCCCAATTCTTGAAAACTCACCTATTCTCAATAAAACCTTTGGAAACCACCAAAACAAATCATGAGTGGAAAATGAATTTAAAATAACCATAAAATAGGTTACGTACGTGACAATTCTCCCCACCTTGAAAACTTTCCGCCCCAGAAAGTCACAACAAGGTCAAAGCAACAACCAAACCCAACTGCGAAACCAATAGGTACACCCTTGCCAGGTTTCACCCCCAAAGGTCAAAACACATCCAGTGATCAATGATGGAAGGAATACTCTCACAAACCAAACTTACACCACTTTCCTGAAACAATCAAGTACATTCAGGATTTATCCCAAATGAAAACTCCTCAAACACAATCTGAACAATACTCAATCAATTTACCCAAAAAAAACAACAACATTGAACAAGGTTACACTTCCCTACTATAACTAAACCATTGGAAAATCTCCAATATCAATGTTTACCCAATGAATATGTAGGTAGTTAGATATCGTCGAATTATAATACCTACTTCCCAGACAAGTCCAAGGAAAAAAAATATGAGTTACTCATATGAAGAGACACAAATGGGCTCCCCACCATAAGAGACAACTTAAATTGTTTTCCCGAGATAGAATCAAGACACTAATAGTGGGAGGCCCAAACATACTCTCTAGTACAAGGGATATAATTCCATTAAATGTTTATGAAGGAACATTCATGATAATTATAGTGGGTCTCCCCACCATAAGAACTGACCATCTTAACCGACCAGCATGGGCCGACACAGAAAGACCCAAAAAGAAATTAAAGATTTAGGAAGGGCGCACGATTAGTCCGCATGGTTTGGGAAACTGTGCACTAACTATGAATATAATTCTTTCTACATGGATTCCTAGCACACGACCACTACTAAACGTGCACAAACTATGTGCTCAACCATGACGAAACCAGAGGTTTGAACTATTACCATCTTTCATACTAAGGATAGGACTTTGTACAAGGGTTTAAATGGACCTGGGATTTCCCCTGACTACGAGCCAGCTTCTCTCCGAGACCTATGGCTGGAGCTCAAATGATTGAAGCATCTTCGGCCTTGTAGTTAATATTTGAAAACCCACTGAATGAGAATTCTTCTTTTCAGTGCCACCAAAAACTACACCGCAGTCCCAAATAAGTTTTCTAGACATAACACATTCCAAACTTACTTTACCTTATCCCGATATTTCACTGAAACAAGGGCTAAGAAGATACACACACATCACAACTTGTTTCTTCAGGTGAGAAACAATAGAAGTAAAGAACACCTACACTCACATTCCTCTAAAATAGATGATTTTGTAGTTTTTCCAAGGGATACATTTTCCCAACATAACATGGACTCTCAGAGGATTTCACTACTTTCACCTATACAGTCAATCGAGTACATGACATCATAAGGCATCACCAAACATGACCATTTCAACTGATATAAAAAATTCATGGAGAGGGACCTTATACAACATCCCCAAACAGCACACAATTATAGAAAGTGGCCAAAATATCCTATCATGACCATATTTCCCACAATAGTGGTTTAACATGAACTCATGATTCAAAGAAACTTTGAAGAACTCAAAGGCCCTCTTAGACACCATCGAGACAATCATCCACACTAACAACCCTAGACCATATCCACCTTCGACGAATCAAGAAACTTAAAAAAACTAAGGTCTCTTTCAACCTTCCAAGATCACTCTCCCATTATAAGAGGATCTAAAAATCAATGAAAGGAATGGGTGTAGACTCAATCTAGAAATCTCAAGAAAAAGATTCCTTATATTGATCAACTGGAGGGTCTTCAAACAGCGAAACAATCCGGGTTGCACTTCAATTATGAACTAACCTTTAATGGGGGTGTACCTTATCCAATGATTGAACCCAAGGACCCAACCAAGATAGTCCATTGGTCAAGATATACCACAAACCAGATCCAAACACATGTAGGGAACCATCGTAAAGGCGTCCTGAAACATTTTTCAAAAGATACCACTAACCGTCCCTACAACACAACTTACTGACCAAACCCAAACCCAAAACACAGTTCAAACAGGAGGGGTTCTTGGACTCAAAACATCCCACAACATCAACGTTTTCCAAAAACACATAATATACACCATCCCCAAAAAATCATCAAGAAATCATGTTTTTTTTAAAAAACATTTCTTTGAAAACAAATGGTTCAGCGGTTAGCGCATCCACCAATGGTACCCCATGGGCCTTACACATGCATGTTTCTATGCCACACCAAGCACCCTCCTCATATCCATCCCGACACTCATCCAGTCATGTCATCAACCATCCCTCTTCCCATATAACCCCATGTATGTGGTTTCTCATGAAAATACCAAAGGTTAAAACAAAAATTCTTTCCACTTTTCAAAACCAAAATGGTCAACCAACACATCCTTTTTCTCAACACCGCTAACCATGAGATCAAATTCCAACTCACATCTTACAAAACTTTTCAGAAATGCACAACCATTTAGAAAATAACTCACTTTCAATATATTCACATCAATTTCAAAACATCTCATCCCATTAAAACACTCTTTGATTGTTTAGAAAACTCTATTGTAAACACTTTTCAAACCAACTTCAATATAGTTCTTGCTTTCAAAAGAGGTGTAAAAACACCATTTTCCATTTCAAAACAATTCAAAAAATTCAGTACCACCATTTCATAAATAAATACATTCCTTATTTATTTGAAAATAATTTCAGAAAAACTTTATACTTCTTAAAACCAAGCCCTTTTAAAACCAAAGTTCCAAGATTGCAAAACTATAGTACAAAATAATCTGAGAGGAAACTAGTTTCAGTGGGTGAATTGGAAATATGGTTGGCGGCCATATTCCAATCACTTCACTGTCACAGAGAGTGTTCTAGAGAATATCCCCGGCTCCACATGGTTTTCCAGGCCCTGTGAGCTCACTGAGACCATTAACCCAACTCTCTTTTCATTTCCCCTAATCATCATTAAACCAAGAAAAACAAAGAACATAGATAAATCTCGACATCCCCTGGTGACTCAAATCCCGTCATGAGGTATGGTGATCAGGCACACTACCCATAACAGAACTACAAATTCCCAACAATTCTAACTCTAATCTATCCCAACTGTTCCCTAAATAACATGACCCAAAGAGTTAACCAGAACCTGCCTATGATACCATTTTGTCACGAACTGAATCTGGTCGCCGAAAAAAACCAGCACCCGACCCAACCCGTGGCAAGTCCCAAAGGGCGTTCCCGATCCCCACGGGCAGGCACAAGTTCTCGGGTATCAAAAACTGAAAATTGGGAACGATTTACCCGAGTTTTTATACTTGAAACATCAAATGAATCCAAGAAACCAAATCTGGATTTTTCAAACCGAAACATCTTTTTAATAAATTCAGAACTGAATTGCACAATTTTAAACAATGTTTGAAGATCATTACAAAGGTACAAACCCAAGAAAAGACAGCCTAAGAACCTCAACATGGAAAGAGGCATCTTCCTCAAGCCATCTCCACAACACCGCATCATGAATGACCGGTGGAAACCCGAACTGTTGGCACAAATGTTATACCCAAACCTGCGACAACAAAATAACCAAGTCTACTTACACCCAAGGGTGTAAGTAGGGTGTGAGACGAAGCCCAATAGGATACCACCACTAAGAGATTCCATATAATAAGCATTTAAAGACGAAAAGCATGTAAGTTTTCAAAAACATGAAAAGCTAGTTACAATTTCTAAAAGTTGCAACTTTGAATAAGAACAGTTTTCAAGTGGGCTATTTTAAAGGATTAACACTTTTTAAAATAAACACCAAAGCTACTGAATTTTCCAGCAAAATTTACCGTATTCTGACGGTAAGCACAAAATATCCAGTGAGCACAAGCAATGGGAAATAACCCCTAAGCACTAGCTAGCTGTGGGTCCCAGGTACCTTGTATCTCGGTGAGAGTAACCATCACAAATATTCATTCTTGTGCACGAGCCACTAGTAGGTAACATACCCATAACCTTGTGGTCCCCAATCATCATCATCTTAGTTTAGTTAGAGTTGTAAGTGTCAATCATGCTAAGTGAAACTGAGGCCAAACCCCACGGGATCACTAGCATACTAGTACACGTCCACCCACCTAGATACCCGGGTTTTCCCTTTGTGCTCAAACAATTTCAACAAGTCAATGAATATACATTTCACATGAAAATATCATTTCCATATCATAAATTCACTAAACAGCCCACATGTATACAACACAAGTCACAAAAGTCCACTTTTCATTCAAATGCATTTTGAAATCAAACCCACACCAAAATAGCCCACAACACTTTTTGCATAACTTTCACAATCCAACACATCCTTTAACAATTTTATAAAATACCTACAAATATACTAAACATCACATAACAGCCCACTCACATGTTTCCTAAAACCCTTTTTATAAACAAAATCCACTTTTCACATCGCACTCACACAAACAGCCCATATAACGTTCACACCTCTTTCACATTTTAGTAAATCCATTAAACATTTTTATAAAACATTTCCAAGAGGATACACATAACATAACAGAACTATTAACATTTTAAATGGTCCATTTGAAAGTATAAACAATCCAAAACAGTTTTCCAATATGGTTTCACATCTTACATAAATCATTAAACCATTCAAAACTTTCATAAAACAATTCTAAAGAGTGTACCAAATCTTTTCACAAAAAAACTCAATTATAAACCATATTTCAATGACAAAATCACACAAATACAAATTTAAAACAGAATTTTAATCCCCAAAAACATTTATTAAACTACCCCCATGTGTTATAAAAACACCTCAAACAATACCACAAAAGATCCACATGAAAAACACACGTTTTCAAAATCAATTTCAAGAAGTACAATAAGGCTTTACACCTTAAACCCATTAAAAGAAACCTCTTTAAAACCTAATGGCACACCAATAACCTACCAAATCAGAATTTTCAGCCCAAACAAGATTTATTAAACCAATTTCATATGTTATAAAACACACCCAAACAATACCCAAAGGGTTGCACATGTAAAACACCCAATTTTTTAAACTAAAATGAAACTGTAAAAACAAATGCTTTACCAAATACAAAATAAACAGTTCCCACACAACACAAAGCATATTAGTAAATGCATAATAAGTAATTAAAGCAAACTAACTCATCTAGAAATGATTACACATGGAATCACCTACCTTTTATGCCGAAACCCTCAAAACATGGTGCGAAACATCAACCGCACCACCGCCGCACATCAAGGAATATAAATCCAGACCTAGACCACCAAAAATTGACCCAAAAGATACCAAATAAGACCATATGTTCTAAACCTATGTTCTGGACATTCTATAAACTCTTGAGATAGGGTGGAAACCCTAAGGAGAAGAGAAGAATTGAAAAGAGAAACATTACCCAAAATAATCTTGAAGAAAACGACCTAAACTCCACCAGAATATGAATTTAAAAATATCCAACCATTAAAGTTAAGTTCGAACAGGGATTATGAGATAATGTAGGAATTGGAATGGGGGAAAAGAGTAAGAATTGAGAGAGTTATGATGGAATGAAGATACCTCCTCAAATCTGCCCGATTTTAGAAACCCCAAGAATGTCAGCACCAAATCGCGATGAATTATATCTCCAAAGTGGGGGGAAAGGAAATGGGAGTGCGTATGGGCTTCTTAGGGTCGAGAGGGAGGTGGAATCACCGAAAATTCCATTTTAATGAATAAGATATTAATAAATTAATGAAACAATTTAAAACTGGAAAATGGGCCTTCGGGTTGGCCCAATTCTCAAATAAAAACAAAAATCCCCCATGCTTATGGATTTATAAAGGCCCCAAATTTAAATGTGGGGTTACTATATCAGGGGAGAACAATTAGGAGTTGGAATGAGTCAAAAATATTAAAAATTGAAAAAGTTATAAATGAAACAAAATTTATTTTTAAATCTGGAATTGGGCTTGCAGTTTGGCCCAATTCTTGAAAACTCACATATTCTCAATAAAATATTTGGAAACCACCAAAACAAATCATGAGTGGAAAATAAATTTAAAATAACCCTAAAATAGGTTACGTACGTGACAGTAATAAAAAAATATAAATGAATGATATAAAGTAAAATAAATATAAATAATATTATTATATATTTTAATAATTAATATAAGTTGATTATATATGGATTTATAGCTTGGTCAATCAACTAGGAATCTAAGGTAAGAGATTTCTTGACTCAATCTCCTTTCATTGAGTTGTATTCTTTATTCTTTAGATACATCATTATATGTCAATTATATTATACCATTTTATTTTATTATATTTTATTTCCTCTTATTTTATAGGGATATTACATTTCCTTCTCATAACCACCTTTTTGATTAGTTCATATCTTATAAAAATACAACATTGTAAAGGGTAATTTCCACCTCTTATTTCAGACACCTATATTCCATATACATGTTCTTTATTACCAAAAATATTTTAATTTATTATTTTATTAAAAATTTATTATCTTATTTACCTCTCATATTTCTATTTAAATCTATTTAAAATATAATCTTATATCACATTCATTGATGCATGTTACTTAAAACTGTTACGAAAATACTAAAAATTATTTCTTTCAAGTTTCATATAATTTCTTACCTTTATCTCAATGTTTCCTCTACATTAAATTTATTTATTTATAAGATATATTATTGGTATGTTTTATTATTAAAATAAATATTTTATAGTTTTTATTCCACTTGTTTAAAATTATTTGAAGGTGACTTTTTATTTTTATTTTTTTGCATCAACATTACAAAAAATGTTAAGATTTTTTTTTCATGATTTATCTTATATCTTAATTTCTTCCCTTGTAAGGTCCATCATCTATTAATATTTAATAAAACTCATGTATCACTTGTTAAATTATCTTATGATATTTTTATTTTGGTTAATTGAATTTTGGGTATATTTTGATCTAAATTTTGACCACTTCTCTTACGATTACCTATAAAAATGTTATATAACCCATTTTATTTTCACGGGCCAATGGAGTTATGTTTTTGAAAAGGATGTATGGTTATTTTAATGTTACACAAACATGTATAGTTTATCATTATATTATGGGTGGTTCTAGAATTATATATCTTTCCAAGGAATTTGGTAAAGTTTATATCTCATGAGATGACATGTACGAGACATGGGTGGTTATCCTAGTCCACTATGTTATGCATAGATATGATGTGATTAGATTAATACATTATATTATGGTCTTGGTAAAGAGACTTGACATATTATATGATTTTATATTCTTGTTCATATGCCACATTCCCATTTTATGTCACCATGGTTCATGATTATAAATTTTACATTCTTATGCCATGGTATATGTTAAGATTTTATGATGATCATTTTATTTTTATATATTTTATTTCCATGATCTATGATCATGGTATCATTCCACATGATCAATTATTATGATCCCATGATATTATTCTATAAATTATTTCATTTCTCTTATGTTTATGTTTCTCACATGTTTATTTTCTAATGATAAATCATCGATGATTCATTGATATTGGTTTACCCCTTATCAAGTGTTTGATCTCACCATATTCTCATGTTTACCTTTTCCCTAGGTAATAAAAAAGATTATTATATATGTTTTTTTATAATAAAATATAGTGTGAATAAATTTTATTGAAGAAATGTTTCTTTTGTTGTAAAATAAGATGGTTATGTAGCTAATCTCCAAAAACATTGAATTTTTGGGTTATGATCACGCAATTTAATCATGAGTTGTAATGTATAATGATGTAAAATGATATATATTATATTTGGGTTATCTAAAAAATATTAGAAAAATTAAAAACGTTTCTAAAATATATAATAAAAGTTTTATTTTTATAAAATGTTTCAAAAAAACCACTATTAATTTTTTTAGTGGAAGTTATCCAAAACCATTGATAAACCAAGAAAATAAAAAAATAAAAAAAATTAAATAAAACTTAATTTAAATAAAAATTAATCAAGTAAAAGATATAAATAAAATATTTTAAAATAATTTATAATGCTAATATATAAAACACAAATATATACATAAAAGGAATTCAATAACCTTCCATCACAAATTCAATAATCATATAATTAATAAGACCAATAAAAATACACCCTTAACCCATTATGTATATTGCTCCACCACTTCCAATATTGTCTCACATCCTCTATCGCTATCTTTAGCCTTATTATACATGAAAATAACTACATCACCGTCATATCAAATGAAAAATAATACATAAATCAGAACAAACGAGCATAATAAAAAAATTGTAGTAGAATACACGATAATGTTTATCAATACTATAAAAACTCTAAAGCATCACGACTACCATCTGTAGAGTGTTAAAACATAGAAGGATCAATCCCTTTTCCATTGTTAACTTCTATCACATTTGATACAAACTATAACATCTAAGAAAATGAATATGAATCATAATAAGCACACTAAAAATAACAAATGAAAAAATAGAAAATAAATCATAACATTCGATTAAAGTTTATTTTTTTTCAAATTATTTTATGCTTTTATATGTAAAAAACATACTAATAAGATACATGGCATGTAAATTACATCATATATCATGTTAAAGTCATGAAAATAGACCAACTAAACCAAAATTAACCAATCATAGTTTAATAAAGTTAAAAAATAATAAATGATCCTAGGTACAGTTTCACTACTATAACCAAAACTAGATAAAAATATAAGCATGAATATAATATAGTTAAAACTTTCATTTTAGTTACAATTGTTATAGATTGAGTTCAAAATTTACCTTTTTATGATGAGCTACCAAATTGGTAATTTCCTCAAGCACTATTCCCACCATCCTTTGGAATATAAAACTATGTAATTTTCCACTATTGAACATCACTAATCCCATGTTTTCATATAAGAATATTGTTCATTCAACTTTTCTTTAAACCTTAAAATTTACCTCCATGCTTCTTAATCAATATATAAGAACCTGATTTTTCACTCAGATATGGATCCTTTAAATTTCGGTCTAATTCTTTATTTTGGACCTAATATGGATTCCTATTGAGTTAGCGAAGGTCCCAAGGGTGTTTGAGGCTTATTCAAAGCCTAGAACCCAAAATTTTTGAAAAAATGGCCCTGTGGCATGGTTAGAGTAAACCGTGTGGGTAGGGAACATGATTAGATCTAATAGTGTGGATGGTCTACATTTTCAAGCAAAGCCATCTCACACGGTTGGCACATGGTTTCCCTAATTGTGTGACCTAACCGTGTGGTATGCCCCTTCCTAGAGATGCTTGTGCATGTTTGGCACACGGTTTGGAAGACAATGTGGACAAACCATGCATAGACTAAATTTTGGGTAATTTTACATTTTTTCCCTTAATGATCTAATGAATCCCTCTTTATTCCCCAATCCAATTTTTAATGGGATTAGCCTCCATTTTCTACCATTTTGTATATTTTTGAAGGACTAAGTTAGGGATCAATATATATCCTTCATCCGGGATCTATTAGAGCTTTTGTTCATCATGTTGGATGCACAACAGTATGTACTCGAGTTCATTTGAACCATTATTTGTCTCTCTTACTCTCAACCTAGTTATTAAGGTGTGAACGTTTTTTACCTTTTCCTCATATCTTCTTCAATCCAAGGCAAATCAAAGACTGATACTATAGGAGGAGAGTCTTATGAGCCTATGGTGGGTGGTCTATAACTCATCCCTCAAGTTTTTTTATTTTAGAATTATCATGTGGGGACTAATGAATTCATCAAGTTCTATTTACTAAATTTATAGGTCATGATTATAATCATTAGAATTGTATAGTTATGCTCTTTTGAAATATGTGATTAGTTGTTAGTGGTTACACCCACAACTCCATCCATCCCATGTAGAATGTTTTTCCATGATTGTCATTTTAGTGTTTTGACATGTTTGAGATGCCGTTTGGGAGTGCCTTGGCTTGAACTTGTAAGGGAAAGATTTTCTATATTAATTGGCTTGATTTAAGTTGTGATTTTCATAATGGTAAGTACCATATATTCTCACCACTTGAACCACCTATGGTAAATGATTAAATTGATAATTAAATGTGAAATAGAAATTGGAAAGTATTCTAAGTATATGACTTTGCCTTTTATATGTAATTGAATAATTGGTTGCATGTCTGTAGCACCCCTTACCATGTTAATAAAAGGTATCAGAGTGAACCTTGATTATTGAAAATTCCTTAAATGGATTAAATGAATGTTTTCATGCTACTTGGACTTGTCACACTAATGAAAGGAAAGACTTGAACAAAATGGACTTATTAATTAATTAAGATCTGATTAAATGGTTTCATGCTCAATTAGACTTGTTGCACTAATGAAAGGTAATGAATTAAACCTTATGAATTATATATGAATTTATTATCAACATAGGAGTGTCCTGACTCGAGATCACCTTGGATTCCTTAGGGAATATCTTGAGCACTAGAAACCCCCATTCCGATTCAAGGATAAAGATTTCTTTAGTTGAGACCCACCTAGAACCCAATCCTTGTATAACTTTGGATTCCCAGTATGACACTATAGGATCCATCATGTATTACTATAGGATGCCTTGGATAGACTCCTTGGATCTAGATTTGACAAGTAGGTTCTATGGTTAAAGCCCATTGGGGCTAGCCATTGCTTTTCCCCATTTTACCTTGGGTTAAATCCTTGGACTCGGTAAGAGTCTTATTATAGAATGCCTTGGACTATTCTCCTTGGATTACACTCTTAACCCTTAGCCAATATACAATCATTACTGAGTTGGTGACCCTTTAGGTTTATGTTTCTTTGGTTATTACCTTAGAACTTCATTATTAAATATTATTACAAGTTTAATTGTTACATATCAGAACCTTCACCATGGCTATCATGTAACTTATTTATAAATTGGTAATAATAAATTAATGAACTGGTTATATATTCAAACACCAGCCAAGAGCTGAAGTAGGTACTTGGGTATTTAGTTACATTTTACCAATTTATGATATATATGCATGATTGTACACAATTACATTTCCATTACACAGGCCAAATGTTATAGACACCGTTGGTGGTGGCCCACTGAGATTTATCTCAAACCCTCTCCAGGTGCCATTTGGTACTCAGGGTAGATTGCATAAATACAATTGTTGATAAAGGGAATAATACAGCTTCGAACACTTGATTTCTTACTGTTTAGGATGATGCTTGATAGTAGATGATTGAGTTGGAGATCGGTATACTTGGGATAGTATTTTGATTTCCTTTATACTTTTGTGGAACCTGTTATGCATGCTATCTTGTATCCATGTTTTTTAGTTTTCTAGTGACTTGAAATATCATCAACAATTATTCCATTTGATTCAGTTATTGTTATCCTTGTCTATTTATTACTTTAGTCAAATTCCATTGTTTACTTAATTTTCTTATACTACTTACCACTTTTTATATTTATCCATTGTGATACACTCTAGTAATAAGGGGATAATATCCCCATAGAAACAACCTAGGTTCTCACTTCTAGTTGGCAGCCTATGGTATTTGGGGAGATGTGCTTGAGGCTGTGTGGTCCACTAGGCTCAGGACACCTATTAAGTGGCATCTGGGTTTGGGACATCACAAAGTGGTATTAGAGGGGTTCATTTCTTGCCTTACTATTTAGAGAAAATAGGTTGGAGATTAGGAATGTTTGAGACTTGGTCATAAGACATTATTGGGCATCGTGAACCCATGTTTGGGGTAAAGGCTAAGTTGCCTAAATTATAATTATTGTTTTGATTTTTCTAATTATAGTTGATATATTTTCACCATTGGGTGACTCTCATATTTTGTGGTGTTGTTGACTATTCCTATGGTTGAGATTATATTTTATCCTTGTCCTGATGAGATGAGGGAAATTATCATTGTTACATTCATCATATAGGTACCTGGGATATACATGTAATGAATTGTTTCATGCAATATAGGTGTATTTCACCGCTTGCATTTCTTTATATGCCTATGATTGTTGAGTGATGATGTGATAGTTAGATTATGCTTGTATTATTCTTGTTTATGATTGATTGATTTCCTATTTCAATTCTTGAGGTGTTATGGGATCTTGTGGGTTGGGATGAGTAATTTACTGAGTCGATCCATTATGTTGTAAATAAATGGGTGTCATTTTCAATGATAAGGTGTATGGGAACTGATTCAGTGGGAATGGATATACATTATAAAGTGAAACATGACATAAAAAATGAAATGGTTTCATGTCCTTATCCCTCCTTATCATGTTTATGAAAGGTAAAGGAGTGAACCTGGTAATTAAATATAAAATGAAATGAAACTTATACATGAGAACTTAGTAGTACCTGACCATCTAAGTGGGTAGTTGGGGTAGTATACCTTAGGTAGTGAGACCTTACTTGTTTAGATTCTATAAATTTTGGTATATATATTCTTAAATATTGTTCTGATGTGTGTTCTTGTAATTTATAGGCCAATGTCACCATGACGTCCTCATATCATACGCCAAGAGGGTGCTGACAACCATGATTCAGACATTGTGGGCCCTGAGCCGCTAGTCTTACCTCTAGGAGTGCCACTTGAGGAATCACATATTCTACTTGAAAAGAGAACTAATTCCCATGTTTGTGATAGTTTCCTATGTCTAATGCAGTCCATTCATAATTATCCATGAGTTACATCTACAATGGCAGATCTGACTCATGAGTTCCAACAACAACATCCTCCCACCTTCTTGGGGGATGGTGGTTCGAAGGCTGCTGAGTCTTGGATGGATACCACCTTGTCTATATTTGAGAATCTAGATATTCCTCTAGAGTGGAGGGTCAATATTTTTACATACATTCTTTTGGATTCATCCAAGTGTTGATGGGATGTGGTTACCCAAGATGATCACCATCAAGGCATGGTATGGGATGACTTCCATACTATTTTCTATAATCAGTTCTTTCCTCAGACGTTGAGAGATGATAGAGCTAGAGAGTTCATGTATCTCGAGTAGGGTTCTATGTCAATTATGGAATATTCAATGCATTTCACCAAGTTACAATGATTTAAAATGCTTCTAGCTGGTGATGAGATTTTACTTGCTAGACATTTTGAGGATAGGCTTGTATATGCCATCCATATGTAGGTGAATGTGTTTCACCTACCTACCTTTTCTAAAATAGTCAATCAGGATCTTATCACTAAGAAAAACCCGAGGGACAGTGATAGTACCAGGCATAGAGGATCAGTGTCATGGTAGTCCAATAGTTCTCCCAGTGGTAGGAAATGTTCTCTCAAGGTTTCTCATCAAGTAAGTGGCAGTCAGGGTACCTGTATAGGTAGCTCTATAGTGTGTCACCAGTGTGGACATATAGGGAATATGAACCCTCATTGTGGTAGATACCCAATGGAGTGACAAGATTGCAGATGTATGGGGAATATTTAGAGATTCTGTAGGACCTTTCAACCAGCTTCTAGTGGAAAAGGATCCATGCCAGCTCCACCTTTAGGAGAAGATTCTTTTGCACCGCATTAGGCGGGGAGTTGGAATAACATCAGTAGGACTGGACAAGGAGGAAGTTGTGGTCATAGTAGTCAGGCTCCTGATCACCAGTAGTTTGAGTAGAATAGTTTTGATCATGGTAGTCCAGCTATTGCACATGGCCATGGATCAGGTTAGTTGCATGCACTAAAACCGGTACTTAAGGATTAGTCTGTGAGACCATCTACAGTATGAGGTACTAATCTAATAGCCTCCACCATAGTATCTTCTTTATTTGATATAGGTTATTTGAACTCTTGTATCTATGTATCTATCGTAGAAGGTCTTGGACTGGAGATACAATATTACTATGGTGTAATGAAGCTAGATACACCATTAGGAGTGTGGTCAGAGAGCATACACCAATGTAGGGACTATCCCCTTGAGGTAGCCAGTTACCCTTTCTTATGGGACATCTTCATTCTTGAGATGACAGGCTTATATTTCATTCTCAATATGGATTGGTTGGTTCAGTATCATGATTTTGTAGACTGCTATCACTACAGGGTATTGTTTATATCACCACGGGGAATCAATTATCTAAATAAGGGTGAGTGGGATGTCTAGGATGGTAGAGTGGGACCAGAGCATCATGGTCTAGGTGGAGTGACCACCCATATTGAAAATCTATTCATGGAGGATCAAGGTTTATGTCAAGATGATATCCCTCTAGTAGTGGATCATTTTAAGGATGTATTTCCTAATGATTTTTTTGGATTACTTCCTCAGATAGTGGTAGAGTTTACAATTGAGTTTGTTTAAAGAGTAGCTCCAGTGTCCATTCCTCCATACAAGATGACACCTATAGAGATTTAGGAGCTCAAGCAATAATTATAGGATTTAGATGCCAAAGGTTTTATATGGCCTAGTACATCCTCTTGGGTTTCACCCATGCTTTTCTCCAATAAGGTAGATGGAACCTTACATCTATGTGTGGATTTAAAAAGGTTGAACCAGATTACGGTCAAGAACTGGTATCCACTACCTCAAATAGATGATCTCTTTGACCATCTACAAGGATCTAGGGCCTTCTCTAAGATCAAACTAAGTTCAGGATATCACCAAGTGCAAGTAAGGCCATAATACATACCTTGTACAACCTTCTATAGCAGGTATGGTCCGTATGAGTAAATTTTAATGCCGTTCTATTTTATAAATTCAGATGAAGTTTTCATGGATCTAATGAATAGGGTTTTCTATCCCCATATTGATTATTTTATTGTAGTCTTTGTAGAAGACATATTGGTGTATTATAATACTTGTAATAACCATGCTAAACATCTTGAGATCATTCTTATTATACTAAGAGAGCATTAGATTTATGATAATCTTGCTAAGTACCACTTCTGGATAAACAAAGTTCACTTCATAGGTCATTTAATATCATAATTAGGAATATCTATTAACCCAAAAAGTTAGTGATGTGGTTTCTTGAGAGTGGACCAAAAACGTGTTTGATATACATATTTTATTGGGGATGGATGGATATCACAAGAATTTCATATAGGACTTATCACACCATTCTTCACCTCTTACTGGCCTTACAAAGAAGGGTGTTAAGTTCCTGTGGTCAGAAGCGTGCGAGAAAGACTTTCAGGTACTAAAAGGGAGGATTGTCTCAGCACCTATTCTGATTTTTCTAGAGCCTAGAAGAGGTAATATAGTCTTCTATGATATACCAAGCATCATCCTAGGAGTAATACTAATACAGGAGGAAAAAGTATTTGCATACAGATCTTTTAGTTGAGGCCTCATGAGAAAAACTACCCAACACATGACCTTGAGCTAGCAGTAGTTGTCCATGCCTTACGTTGTTGGAGACACTATCTATTTGGTGAGATCTATATGGTGTACAAAGACCATAAGAGCCTCAAATATATCTTTTCTCAGTATGAATTGAACCTCAAAAAATACAGATGGGTCGAATACCTATAGTAATTTGATTTTGATCTTGCCTATATGCTTGGGAAGGGAAATGTAGTCACTAATACATTGATTTGAAAAACCTAGACAAAGGACGTATGATAAGACAATGTTGAATGGAAGTTAATGTACCTATTTTCTAAGCTGTATCTAGAGTTTAATTATAGTAATGAGTGGTTTTACCTCTCATCCTTGATAGTTACCTCTTCCAACATTGAGAAGGTGAAGGGTAGACAACTTTTAGATCTTGATGGCTTAGTTCTCCATGAGAATATATCAGGAGATAAACCACCTCTGGACTGTTCTATGGATAGATATGACATCTTGTGTATTAATGGACATGTCTGGGTTCCTACAGATATTAAATATGATTTGATTCAAGAGTCCTACACTTCTTAGTGGGCATTTCATCTAGGTATCACCAAGATGTATTGAGATATGCGATGCTAGTATTGGTGGTCTAGGATGAAACATCAGATTGGATGATTTATAACTGGGTGTTCCACCTTTCGGTATATTAAGGTGGAGCACCAGAGACCTGTAGGCTTGTTACATCCACTTCTATTCCTAGAATGGAAATGAGAAGATGTTACTATGGACTTTGTAGCCGGGTTACCTAGGTCGCCTAGTGGAAGCGATGTTGTATGGGTAGTTATTGACCAACTAACGAAAGTAGCCCACTTCATTCCTATTTGGGAGAATTTATCATTTGATGAGATGGGAAGACTTTATGTATATGATATCATATGACTAAATAGGGTCCCTCATGCTATTTTTTTAGATAGGGATGCTCATTTCAAATCATGGTTCTGGTAGGGGTTGCAGAAGGCGATGGAAAAACTGGTGCTTTTAAGAACATATTTTCACCCTCAGACCAATGAAAATTTAGAAAAGATGATAAAAGTCCTATAAGACATGCTAAAATAATGTTTCCTTTATTTTGGAAGTCTTTGGGAGAATCATATCCCTCTCATTGAGTTCTCCAATAATAACAGTTTTTAGGCGACAATTCAGATGGATCCTTTTGAGGCCTTATATAGTAGGTTGTATCGTTCACCCTTGTGCTGGCTAGAGGTAGGTGAGGTTGACCTACTAGGTCCTTATTTTGTTCAGTTCGGAGCAGGTTTAACTGATTATTAAGGATATGACAACCACTCAATATAGAAAAAAATCTTATGCCGATCGCTGCATAAGACCTCTAGAATTCGAGGTCAGAGATCATGTTTTCCTACGGGTATCACCTAGGCTAGGGAATAGATGGCTGTAGAGGAATGGGAAGTTATCACCTCTTTATGTAGGGCTGTTTGATATTCTGGAGAGAGTTTGGTCGGTAGCCTATCAGTTACTATTACCTTAGAGGTACCATTCCATGCATAATGTCTTCCATGTTTCACAACTTCACCAATATCATGCTGACCTGTCTCATAGATTTGATTACAAGAAAGTTGAGTTAGATGCTGATGCTGCCTTTGGAGAGTATCCAATATGAATCATTGACTAAAGAACAAAGGGTCTTTGAGGTCGATTTGTCCCTCTAGTATGGGTGTTATGGCTACACGGCTGCATGCAGGATGAGACTTGGGAGAAGAAGACTGATATATGTGCCCAGTGGTCAGAGTTTTTCTTAGATAGTGTTTCACCACCCTTGGAATGTGAACTCAGGGATGAGTTCTTTTAAGGGGGAAGACTGTAAGAACCCAGTTTTTTCACCCAGGTATGGATCCTTTAAACTTCAGTCTACTTATTTATTTTGGACCTAATATGGATGCCTATTGAGCTAGTGAAGATCCCAAGGGATTCTTGGGATTGTTTGGAGACCAAAAACCAACTTTTTGGAAAAATAACCCTATCACATGGTTAGAGTAAACCGTGCAGATAGGGAGCATAATTAGATCTAACCATGCAGATGGTCTTCATTTTTGGGCAGAGCCATCTCGCTTGATTGGCACATGATTTCCCTAACCATGCAACCTAAATGTGAGGTACACCCCTTCCTACAGATGCCCATGCATGGTTGGTGCACATTTTGGAAAACCATGCAGACAAATAGTGCATAGGCTAAATTTTGGACATTTTTACATTTTTACCCTTAATGATCTAATTAAGCCCTCCTTCTTCCCTAATCCGATTTCCAGTGGGATTAGCCTCCATTTTCTCCCATTTTGGAGATTTTTGAAGGCATAATATAAGTATCAAGAGATCTCCTCCATCTAAGATCCATTTGAGTTTTTTTTCATCATGTTGAGTACTCGAGTCTGTTTGAGCTGTTCTTCGTCTCTCTTGCTCTCAACCTATATATAGAGGTGTGAGAATTTTTACCTTTTTCTCAGATCTACTATATTACAAGCCAAATCAGAGACTAATACTGGAGTATGAGATTCTTAAGAGCCTAAGGTGGGTGTTCTATAACTCACCCCTTAAGTTCGTTGATTTTGGAATTGTCATGTGGGGCCTGTCGATTTCATCGGGTTCTGTTTACTAAATTTATAGGTCATACTTATATTCATTAGAATAGTATGGTTATTCTATTTCCAAATATGTAATTATTTTTTCATGGTTAAACCCACAACTCCGTCTATCCCATGTAGGATGTTTTTCTATGATTGTAATTTTAGTGTTTTGACATGTTTGAGCCGTCGTTCGGGTGTTCCTTGGATTGCACTTTCTAAGTGTAAGAATTTTTATATTAAATGGATTGATTTAAATTGTTTATTTCATAATGGAAAGTCCCATGTATTATCACCACTTGAACCACCTAAGGTAAGTTCTTCAATTGATAATTAAATGTGAAATGGTAATAAAAAATTATACCAAGTATATGACTTCGCCTTATTATATGCAATTGAATAATAGGTTGCATGTCTGTATCACCCCTTACTATGTTAATGAAAGGTAGAAGAGTGAACCTTGATTATTGAAAATTCCTTAAATGGATTAAATGAATGATTACATGCTACTTGGCCTTGTCACACTAATGAAAGGAAAGTCTTGAACCAAATGGACTTATTGATTAATTAAGACTTGATTAAATGGTTGCATACTCAATTAGCCTTTTAATACCAATAAAAGGTAATTGATTGAACCTTATGAAGTATATATGACTTCATTATCAACATAGGAGTGACCTGACATGATATCACCTTGGATTCTATAGGGAATTCCTTGAGCCCTCGAGAACCCCATTCCAATTCAAGGATACAACTTGCTTTGATTGAGACGCAACTGGAACCTGATCCTTGTCTAACTTTAGACACATGGCATGACACCATAGGATACCTCATGTATTATTATAGTATGCCTTGGTTACACTCCTTCGATCTAGATTTGACAAGTAGGTACCATGGTTAAAGCCCATCGGGCTCAGTCATTGTATAGCCCCATTTTAACTTGGATGAAATACTTGGACTTGGTAGGTGTCTTATTGTGGAATGACTTGGACTATGGTCCTTGGATTACACCCTTACCCCTTAGCTAGGATATAATAATTATTGAGTTGGATACCCTTAAGGTTTATGTTTCCATGGTTATTACCTTGGAACTTCATTATTAAATATTATTATAGGTTTCCTTGTTACATATCATAACCTTAACTATGGATATCATGTGACTTATTTATAAATTGGTAATAATAAATTAATGAATTGGTTACATGTTCAGACACCACCTAAGGGATGAAGCAGGTAATTGGGTATTTAGTTACATTGTACTAATTTACTATATATATATATATATTCTTGCACATAGTTACATTTCCATTACATGGTCTAGATGTTATAGAAACCATTGGCGGTGGCCCATTTATATTTATATCACACCCTCTTTGAGCACTGTTTGGTACCTCAGGAAGATTACATAAATGTAGATGTTTATAAAGGGAAGTATACAGCTTTGAACACTTGATTTCTTACTATTTAGGATGGTTCTTAATAGCAGATGACCAAGATGGAGCTCAAGATTCTTGAGATAGTATTTTTATTTCCTTTATACTTTTGTGGAACATGTTATTTATACTGTCTTGTATCCATGTTTTATACTTATCTAGTGACATGGAATATCATCACAAGTTATTTTAGTTTATTTATTTATTTATTTTTATCCTTGTATATTTATTACTTTAGTTTGCTTCTGTTGTTTACTTAATTTGATTTTTCTACTTACCTCTGTTTATATTTATTCACCATGATACACTCTGGTAATGAGGGCATAGTATCACTATAGACACACTCTAGGCCCTCATTTCTAGTCAGTAACCTCTAGAATTTGGGGAGATTCCCTTAAGTCCATGTGGCTCACCAAGATTGGGCCACCTATTATGTGGCATCTGGTTCTGGGACATCACACAACATTACTACTTGAACCCCCACCAGATGGTGTAATAGTAAAGGATGATGGTGACCTATAAATAAATTTGATGATATTAGTACAAAAATCATTTCTTGTATATTCCTAGGATACTCCTTCACTAAAATGAGTAGAACTACATTGTTATAGGAAACTGATGACAATTGTGTAGGGTTCACATCCCAAGATTCATGAATTTTAGTATATAAATACAATAATATTGAAAATGATTTTATTAATTATCTAAACTTCTTAATATTATCTATTTAATTTATTTTTATTTATTAAGGATTTTTAGTAATGAAATAACATTAAATTATCATATAAATTAGTTATTCCAATGTATTTGTTTGGTTCATTCGTGAAACCATTGTTAGTTTTTTATGAATGTGAAGCTACATCTCCATCTATAAAATCAGGTTAATGAAGTCCATACCCTTTATAAAAAGTATATACATATTAGGTTAGGGGAGAAAATCATCGGGTGTAATATAAAAATATAAATAATAAGAAATAAAATACAACCAAGATTGATATTTTCTTGTAAAAACTCTATGATCTAACTACACAAGGAATGATTTGTTTAAAAAAAAAAAAATTTCACTGCTCATGAGACATGACTTCAGAAACTTTTTCATACATCTTCTGAACGCTTAGAGATACTTCATTAAAATCACACAATAATATCCACTTGAAGTCTCTCTATTTATTACCAAAAAAATTTCATGGTTCATGATCATGAAATGGTGTTAGGAACATAAAAATGAAAAAAACATCTAAAAATAAAAAACATACTAAATTATAAGTATATTTATAATTTTACTCACATTTTTTTAATTAATCATCAATGAATATAAAATTAATACTACCTTCATTTGGCTATAAAAAAATTTATTCATCCTGACTATGAAATATGCCTCAAATATTTAAAATTAATAGGAAGGATCATCATCTCTCAAGAAATATACCCAAATATTTTCCAAATATTCAAATAGTATCACTAGGAAGAACCCTAAACTCATATAATGGGATGAGAATTTTAAATTATTTAAAGTCCTATATATCTATTTCATTCATATTTGTATCTATTTTTACATTATTTCTATTTTTTTTGAAAAATATATAAAACTGTTAATATAAATGTATAGTTTTTTATAATGAAATATATACCAATAATGGTAACTCACAAATATCCCCTAGATAAAGGAGTGTATAACTACTCTCCTACTAGAGGTGCATTAAATGGTGGATTTTCATCATTAGTCGGGGAAGAAAATGGCTCACTAATAGTCTCTAATATAGTGGAATCACTCGGGTCCACTAAATGTGATGGTAGTGATAATGTGCTTCGATTTAATGATATGATAGGATACTAAATTTCTTTCTTGACATTCCTACATTTTAAATGAGTTATAAAGATTGTTTCCGATGCTTTCACTGGGGTGCGCGCGTCTGTTTGCTTGGGCGCAACGGGGCGGATTTTCTTGTTGCCCCACATTCCCACTTTCCAAAGGCGGGTGGCATACATTCCTTATTCTGGGATGTCTGCTCCTTGATCGAAACGGGATGATGGGATGTCGGTTCTTCCTTCTGTGGATTCCTCCTCAGATCTTGTCACCTAATCTGGGTCTCCCTCATAGATTTAATACGTTGTTCGTGAAACTCTTCCCAGTGCCATATGTTCATGGACGCTGGTTAATTACACTGCTTCTGTCAGGACATTCCAAAGGGTCCGGTCAGGGCAACAACCTTTAGTTGGGGGAGTAGTCACGTCGATGCATCATTAACATGTCTGAACGCTGGGGGATTGGCATGTCTGTTGTTGGTCCCTTATTATAGGGCTTCTTGAGGGCACGGAAGCCCGAGGCATCCCACATTGAATGCGGGGAATTGTATGCCATAGGCATGTATCTGAGGTTTTCCTTAGCTTCCCATGTTTAACATGAGGTATTCCGCAAGTTTAACGTCCAATGGGGATGAGGGATGATCAGAACACTAACTGGAGTGGATCAGATTGAAGAACCCCCTAGAGGGAACACTGATATTGGGGCCATCACGTTGGCAGCCTCCCGAACTCTATGGAAGGGAATAGGGTGGCATGATCTCACCGGGATGTGGTGGCCCGGGTGAGAATCAGGGTGGATGAGATGGGGGCCGTCATGGAGGTGACGATGGTGATGGGCTTGATCCTCGAAGAGAATTCCTACGTATCCCCATGGTAGGGAATCAAAGTCTGCATAGTTCGGTATGGAATGGGGATTACACACTGAGGCAACCCAAGGATATGGGGTCAGCGAGACGACATGAGGGGACCAGGGGTCCAGGAGGGCTTGAACCTCGTGGAGGCTTCCTACGTACCATGCCTTAGCACGGATCAAATACCACGTAGTTCAAATTGGACGTCGAGAGGCCTACGTGAATGGACCAGGGTTCCAGGTGGACTTGAACCTCATGGAGGCTTCCTACGTACAATGCCTTGACATGGATCAAATACTACGTAGTTCAGGTGAGGTCACAACGGCTTACCGTTGGACTGGGATGTAGTTTAACATCATGCGGGATGGGGGTGTGTCGGAGAACCGAAGTGGAGAAGAACCATGGTCCAGATGGTATGGGGCTTACACTCTAGGCTGCCCAGGTTCTGGTAAACTGACGTGAAGGAGGTCGGAGTGACCAACAGGTGGTGGGATTGAACCTTGTGGAGGCTTCCTACGTACCATGCCTTAGCACAGATCAAAGTCCATGTAGTTCAGATGGGATTTCGTCAGCGAACCGATGTGAAGGTGAACCCAGGGGGTCCACTGGTGGTGGGCTTGAACCTCGTGGAGGCTTCCTACGTAGCATGCCTTGACACAGATCAAAGTCCTCGTAGTTCAGGATGGCCACAACGGCTTACCGCTGGACCAGAATGTAGTTTAACGTCATGCGGGACGGGGGCGTGTCAGAGAACCGACGTGGAGAAGGGCCTTAGTCCAGATGGTATGGGGCTTACACTCTAGGCTATCCAGGTGCTGGTGAACCGACGTGAAGGAGGTCGGAGTGACCAACGGGTGGTGGGATTAAACCTCATGGAGGCTTCCTACGTACCATGCCTTAGAACGGATCAAAGTCTATGTAGTTCAGATGAGATTTTGTCGGCGAACCGATGTGAAGGTGAACCCAGGGGGTCCACTGATGGTGGGATTGAACCTCGTGGAGGATTCCTACATACCATGCCTTGACATGGATCAAAGTTCTCGTAGTTCAGGATGGCCACAATGGCTTACCGCTGGACCGGAATTCAGTTTAACGTCATGCTGGACGAAGGTGAACCCTGACGTGAATGAATGATGGGAAGTGGGTTTGAACCTCATGGAGGCTTCCTACGTACCATGCCTTAGCACGAATCAAAAACCACATAGTTCTGGTGTGCAGTTTAACATCATGATGGACAGGGGTATACAGTTTAACATCATGCTAGACAAGGGTGGAACTCGACGTGAAGAAACGACCGAGTGGTGGGCCTGAACGTCATGGAGGCTTCCTATGTACCATGCCTTAACATGGATCAAAGTCCCCGTAGTTCACTATAGGTGGGGGTCAGGGTTGGTTCTTGCTCTAAGCTCACGTGAGTCATGCTCGGTGTGAGAAACAAGAGGTTGCAGGGACTTGGTGATCACGTCATGAAGGGTGCGTCCATGAGAAACGAAGAGGGGCTTACGCGTTGGGTGGCCCATGGTGCTGGGACTTACTCCAGGATGGAGGCCCATGGTGAGACAAGGCACAAAGGGATAGGGATTTGGGACCGAACAAAGGGGATTCTTCATTCCCTATCACACCCTCCCCTGGCCTTGGCAGTGGGGAAGTACGGAGGTGCATGAGTGCAACCATCCGCCAGAGAGGCTAGGGGATTATGCTATGAGGCATCCCTTCCCCCGTGGATGAACGCCACTCCAAAAGGGAGGATCTCATTCCATGTGAGGAATATCCCATTCACTTGGAGACGAGCATGGTAAAGAATGTCTGTGATGGTGGGACCCTGTATGCGGAGCACGGGGTCAGATCACAGTTTAACGTCATGTGTTGAGGACGAGGTGCTTGGCAGTTTAACGTCCTGCATCTCGGACGAGGTGGGTCGGCTCCACACCCCTAGGACTTACATAACCAGTACCCTCTGCTCCTTGTGGGAGGGAAGGCATCAAGAAGGTAGTGTAAAAGGGGGGTCGCAGAGCAAACCATCGAGGGGTCCACATTAGTGTGACTATGCAAAGAAGCAATAGCCATTAGCGTGACTATGTGAAGAAGCATTAAGAAAATCAATGCTATGGGTGGTGTTGTCCATGGGACCTTGAAATCACATCGTGCAAGCCTGGAGGGCCGCATGGGAAGAGGAGTTTCCAAGAAGGGGGTCCACAGGTAGGGGCCTTGTAGGACTCGGTTTCTCTCCGTAGTGGAAGAAACTTGTGAAGGGGTGTGCTTCACGAAGTTGAGTGCCTTGGCCTTATCATGGGTAAAAGGGGAGAGTGGGAGGTGCTTCGCGAAGTGGAAGGGTGTTCACGGAGTACAACCTCACGAAGTAAGGTGCCGCTCAGCAATGTGCTTCGCAAAGTACAATGATCCTTCCTTATCATACAAATCACATGTACCAGATGGGTGTTTCGCGAAGCATGAACACTCTGCGGCTTCCCGGGTCCCCTTGGGGATCCCCTTCCTTCATGAATGCCCTTAGGCTTCACGAAGGGCATTCCTCTCGGAAGAGGGGATCAAGACGAGACAAGGAGAAGGCATATCATGAAGCAAAAATACCTTGCAGAGCTCATAATTCTCGGGGCTAAGGGTGCTTCACGATTCAGGAGCTGAGAAGCCGAAAGGTCGGATTGTCCATTCGGAGGGCTCACTGGGAGCCCAGTATTTATAGGCAAGGGGCACCGTGAAACAGTGCTCATGCGGCAAGAAGGGGCTGTGGATGCTTCGCGGCGGTTCGCGAACGTCAACCGGGTTCGCAGAGGGTTACCGCCTCCTCTGTTTCGCGGCGGGCTCGCGAACATCATGGCATTCACAGAGTGTTACCACTTTTTTATTCGTGGAGGGCTCGTGAATATCAGGGGGTTCGCGGAGCGTTACTGCCTCGGGGGCTTTGCGGTGGGCTCGCGAACGTCAGGGCGTTCGCGAAGCGTTACCGCCTCCTCCGCTTCGTGGTAGCTGCGTTACTCGAGGGGTCCTCCGCGTCTGCACTTCGCGAGGCAGTGCACGGGCTTATTTTTCTTCTTCTCTTGGCGTCCAATATTTTGGCGCCAACAAATGCCCCCCCTCAGACTTGGAGCCGCGAAGGGATCAAGGGTCAGAGTCTGAGGGAAAATCTACAAAATTCTCAGCAGTTCGCGGTGCGGACTCGTGTAGGGGTTGCGCGGGGCGGACAACAGAGGAAGGCGACGAATTCCAAGAAGCTCTAGGAGGCTGAAAACGAGGTCCAACAGCTGTAGGCGCAGGCGGATGAACACTCCTCCTCTCTCAATGCACAATCTGAGCTGATCTTGCGATTGAAGGCCCATCTAGCAGAGACCGAAGAGGGATTGAAGCGGGTTTCTGGGGAGATGGCCGACATTCAGGCTGACATAGAGAGGGCCCGAGCTGAGGCTGATGAACTACGCCCCATCGCTACTGAGGAGAAGCAGGATCTAAGTCGACAGTAGCAATTCCTGGATGCCACCAGTCGAAGGGTGGCGGAGCTGCAACGCTCTTTTGATGGGGTCAATCCGTCCATGGGGGGAGTTGACCCCCGGGTACTGTAATAATTACAAAACCTTTAATGGTACTCTTGTGCTTTGATTTTTTTTCTTCTTTCGAATGTCGTAGCATGCACTATTTCCACTGTTTGCACTAGTTCCTTGCATCCTTACAATGTTTGCGGAACATCCAGTGACAATTTCCTAAGCTCACAGGGGTCGGGGCCCTTTGTGAGAAACAAGGGATAGTTTCCTTATTGTCCCTCCCAACATAGGAATGTAAACCAGGCTTTGGGCATCCGGGGTTTGGATAATAGGTCCAGACTTTCAGGAAGTAGGAGAGACCTGACTGGAGAAAGAAGTTCTCAGAACATCCAAATTACCGTTTTTTCAGCGTGCTCTTGCACACGAACGGTGCAATGCCAGGGGCGCTAAAATCAGTCCGAACATATGGGAATGGGAAGTGTGAATCACGATACCCAAGATTCGGAATATTGTGAGGGTGGTGTGACAATAAAGGACAACCGTTAACCATGGCGGAGAAATGGTATCCTTACTGCGTTAGCCTGAGACGGGGACAACAAATGAGGGTCGACCGTTGACCATGTTCGAAACACGGGACCATGTCACAAATGTTGTCGATAAATCCTTCAGGACTTTGGCCCAAGATAGTATGTGGAACATAGGTTAGGCATCCATACTGTTAGGGTGTCCTTCCAAACATGACCAGTCTTCCAGAACATTGGCCCATGACATCAGGTGGACCACAGGTCATGCATCCATACTATTAGGGGGTCCCTCAGACATGATAGGGGACGAGAGTCCGAATAAGGGGCATGCGAATCATGGGAAGTGGAGTGATGGTTTGTTCGAATAGAATCCAACAATCATGAAATTACACCACTGTGGTGGGAGTATGCTAGATGGGCACATTGGTTTGATCATGGATCATTCCTTTTCTTAGACAAGACCTCTCTGGCAAGAAAGTCTGTCACTTCCCAATATCATCTTGGGTCATCCTGAACTAGTTCAGGGCAGAGTTTTGGTTGTTCGGTTCCCTGCAAGGGGTCCGACCAGGGGGGGCAGAAAGGGGAAGAACAAGTTTTATAACTCCTGGGGGCTGGACCCTAGGCAAAATTCCAGGGTGTCTCTACGTATCCCATAAGGATGAGAATCAAGCCGTACGTAGTTCTGGAAGAACATTTTAACATCATGTAGGATGATAAGAAGCCTGGCTGCGTCGGTACATATCCCACCAAAACTACTAAGCCCACGTGAGTCATACTCGGTGTGGGAAACAAGAAGTAATGGAGAACTTTCCTGACACAAGCAGGGGAATGTTTAGGGCGAAGGGACGTTTGGTGAATACCGACCCAATTATGCTAACATGTCCATGTGGCGCACCTAGATGCGCAAATAGGTAGAGACGAGTATGTCAAAATTACACTTTAACATGAGGAAGTGGAAATGTGTGAATCATGACGCTCAGAATTTGGATCACAATGATGACGGCGTGATGATAGAGGATAGCTGTTGACCATGGTGAAAAAACAACATCCAAATCACATTAGCCTAGAATGGGGACAGACAAATGAGGGTCGACCGTTGACTATGTTCGAAACACGGGACCATGTCATAAATGTTTCCAATATTCTTCCAGGACGTTGGCCTAGGATGGTAGGTGAGCCGATGCGGCATGGGACCAGGCCGTTAGGGGGTCCCTTCGGACATGGAAGTGGATGAGGATCCAGATAGCAAGCACACGAAGCTTGGACATGGAATGAGGGGATGTCCCTGTGAGAGTTCCATACTCCAGGCTCTTTGTGAAAACGCATACAGATACGTTAACGAGAGTATTAGACAGGGGATTCGAGTCCCTTCCCAAAGGGAGATATTAGTTTAGGGTCGTAGAATTCAGACCATGGATGGGAGAAATCATGGGATACTCATGGCGAGTAATTACAAAGACCCAAGACGATTGGGAACCAGGTATGTGTATGGCGCGGTGAACAACCCGACGTGAATGAAGAAATAACCTCATACCACACTGCACAAAAAACCCTGTGGGAGAGGTTTTAGGTCAAGGGACCGAAAACTAGAGCTGAGATGGGCCTGAGCAAAGTAAAAAGGCGCTCCTACGTGCCCCATGAGGATGGGGATCAAGCTGCACGTAGTTCTGATAAAGATCTTAGTTTATGGTCTTAGATCTCGGACCATGGATGGGAGAGCAGGAGGATCACGGTAAGGTGGTTACAAAACCCGAAGGGAATGAGGACAAGAGCCCCTATTACCATGTGTTCTCTAGAGGAGTGTTTGAGTTGAGGGACCAAACACAAGAATCAGGCTGGGCCCGCGGGGAGTACCTGGGTACTCCTACGTATCTCATGAGGATGAGAATCAAGACATACGTAGTTCTGGAAGGTGGAACGGTACGGAAAGGTACCAGTGCGAAGGATGAAGGGGGTGCGGGGAACTAGCCCTCACACCAAGAGAAGCTGTATTTGATTGATCTTGTTTGTCTTTTAAGGTGAGTGTTTTTTTTGTGAAGCGACAGACCTAGGGTAGAAAGTCATAGTGCCACCATAAGAATCAATCCTTAATAGGCATTGAAAAATGGTATGGTGCGTGACCAATACCCAACGTGATGTCCTCCACACAATGCAATGCCATTTTTCTTCGTGCGGCTAGGACGATAATGTCATAGTTTAGGGTCATGTGATGGGACCAAGCATGCATTTTAACGTCATGCAACATAGACGTAGCAGAGACGATTCTAGGCAGGGAATGTGCACGGTGTCATGAAACACAACCGACATGAATATGGACATGATCCCACATTATACCGTACGCCACTTCATGAGGGAAACCTCAGGTCGAGGGGCCTATATAGAGGTAAGAGGTGAAACAAGGGGGAGAGACTAGCTCCCCAAGTGGGCTGGACCTGAAGACGAGGTGTTCGGGCAGTCCTACGTATTCCATTAGGATGGGATTCAAGCCACACGTAGTTCTAATAAGGTCTTAGTTTATGGTCTTAGAGATCAGACCGTGGGTGCCCCGAAGGATGTCGTTTTTCAGCTTCATCTCCCTAACATGCAAAGGTGCATTGAGGGATAGCGCCAATAGTGCCGAGGATCCACCGTGGCGGAAAAGAAGCATCTATATCGCATTATCATGGAATGGGAACAACAAACAAGCATCGACTGCTGACCATGTTTTCAACACGGGATTTTATAGATTTGTTGCCCAAAACCCTCAGGGGCATTGGCCCGTATCGGTAGGAGAGCTCTTAGGCGTTGTATCCAGGCCGTTCTTGGGGGTCCCTCCGGGTAAGGAAGATGATGGAATCCCGAATGAAGGGAAACACGAAGCTTGAAAACTGGAAGGAACTTGATCAAGTTGAATCTGACACTCTTGGTGATAAACCAGAGTACTTTTAACACATGGGTGAACCACTGCAAGGGGTTGAGGGACTCAACTTGAGGGTAACCAAGAGATGGCAGATTCCCAAGAAAAGGGGGAATCTCTAAGAGGTGGGGCTGGACCTGAAGTCTAGACACTCGGGTGGTCCTACATATCCCATAAGGATGGGAATAAAGCCACACGTAGTTCTAGTGGGCACCTTTTAATGTCATGCGGGACATGAAATAGAAGAGCTAATTCTTGGAGTGGGGTGTGCGTGATACAACTATTGAAAACCTGACGTGAATGAGGACATAATCCTTCATTACGCCACGCAGTCTTGTAGTCAGGGTCCCAAAGGTAGGATAGAAGAGACAAATTAGCAGAACTCAAGATGGACCCAAATACAGGAGGTCTGGGCATTCCTACGTATCCCATTAGGATGGGAATCAAGCCAAACATAGTTCTGATAAGATCTTAGTTTATGGTCTTAGAGCTCGGACTATGGGTGGATGATAACTTTCCGAGTAAGTAGAGACCTCAACCCGATCCCTAAGCCAACATGAGTTAAAATCCGTGTGGGAAATAAGGGGGGAATATCCTTATTTCAATACTTGGAATTTCCATCTAAGGGAAGTCGGTGACATTGCCCCGAAGGACACCTTTAACATGGCTTCGTTCCCCGTAACATGCAGATGCACACTGAGGAATATTATCTAGAGTCTTGAAACTCTACTTGGACATGATGAAGTGAAGAAGGGTGTGAATCATGTAACTGACATCTTGAGCTTATTTGGGTCAGCGTGGAGATGGAGGAGAACTGTTAACCATGGCAGAAAAATAGTCTCCATATCGTGTTAGCCTAAAGTGGGAACAATAAACGAGCATCGACCGCTGACCATATTCGCAATGTGGTATTTTATCGATTTGTTGTCTGAAACCCTCAGGGGCGTTGGCCTGTATCGGTAGGAGAGCCCTTAGGCGTAGTATCCAGGCCATTCTTGGGGGTCCCTCCAGGTAAGGTAGATGATGGAAGCCCTGATGAAGGGATACATAAAGACTGAAAAGTGGGTGCGGACGTGTCCGAGTAAAGTCCAACATTCCAGGTAATAAACCAAAGTACCCTTAGGCACATTGGTGAACCGCTGAAAAGGGTCGACGAAACAGCTCGGGAGGGAGAGGTACATGGCGTGGTCATTCCAAGACCGATGTGAATGAGGACATAATCCCATACCACGCCATATACTCCCCTCGTGGAGGAAGGGTAGGCCAAGGGGCCAAGGTGGGATGAAGACTCCCAAGAGATGGGGATGGACCCGAAGCCTAGACATTCAGGTGATCCTATGTATCCCATAAGGATGGGAATCAAGCCACACGTATTTCTCAAGATACATTTTAACGTCATGCATAATGAGGGGAGGGAGTAAGATACCCCAAGCAAGGGAAGTGTATGGTACGACGAACAAATCGACGTGAATGAGGAGATAATCCTACACCACCTCATACACTCCGGGTAAGAAGCTGGGGCTAAGGGGCCCGAGAAGGCCAAGGGGCCTGAGGCTGGGCCTCAGTGATTTGGTCAGGAAGGCCTAACCGGCTTGCGGTTTGACGTCTTGTAGTAAGGACGAGGAGGGAGAGACTACTATATCTCATCCGGGGATGTGTACGACATGGAAAGTAACCCGACGTGAATGAGGATGTAATCCCACACCACACCGTATAATCCCCTCATATGAACCTGGTCCAGGGGCCCAAAAAGGCCAAGGGGCCTGAGGCTGGGCCTCGGTCAGGATGGCCTGACCGGTTTGCAGTTTAACGTCTTGCAATGAGGACAGGTCCAGGGGGCCGAAAAGGCCAAGGGGCCTAAGGCTAGGCCTTGGTGAGGGAGTGCATATGGCATGGAAAGCAACCTGACGTTAATGGGGACATAATCCCACACCACGCCGCACACCCCCATGAGAAAGGACCTGGGCCGGGGGCTCGAAAAGGGCCAAGGGGCCTGCTAGTTGGTGGTTTGGTCAGGAAGGCCTGACTGGCTTGCATTTTAATGTCTTGCAGTAAGGACAAGGAGGGGAGTAGGAATACCTAGATAGAGGAGGTGTACGACATGGCGAGTAGCCCGACGTGAATGAGGACATGGTCCCACACCACACCGTACACTCTGGGGAAGAAGTTGGGTGAAGGGGCCTGAGAAGGCCAAGGGGCCTGAGGCTGGGCCTCAGTCAGGAAGGCCTGACCGGTTTGCAGTTTGACGTCTTACAGTAAGGACGAGGAGGGAGAGACTACTGTATCTCATCCGGGGATGTGTACAACATGGAAAGTAACTTGGCGTGAATGAGGACGTAATCCCACACCACACCGTATAATTCCCTCATATAAACCTGGGCCAGGGGCCCGAAAAGGCCAAGGGGCCTGCTAGTCAGTGGTTTGGTCAGGAAGGCCTGACCGGCTTGCAGTTTAATGTCTTGCAGTAAGGATGAGGAGGAGAGTAGGACTCCCTAGAAAGAGGAGGTGTACGACATGGCAAGTAGCCCGACATGAATGAGGACATGGTCCCACACCACACTGTACACTCTGGGGAAGAAGTTGGGTGAAGGGGCCTGAGAAGTCCAAGGGGCCTGAGGCTGGGCCTCGGTCAGAAAGGCCTGACCGGTTTGCAGTTTAATGTCTTGAAATGAGGACAGGGCTAGGGGCCCGAAAAGGACAAGGGGCCTGAGGCTAGGCCTCGGTGAGGGAGTGCGTACGGCATGGCAAGAAACCTGACGTGAATGGGTATGTAATCCCACACCACACCATACATACCTTATAGGAGAATAGGGGCCGTGGGCCCGACCGTTGGCACCACCCGGAGGGAAGTTTGTTGATTCGGGATGGGGAAGAAAGAATCACTGCACTCGATGTTTGGGACATCTTTGGGGTGGACCTGAAGATCCATGACACTGTTGACCATGTTCGAAACACAACGTCCTTATGGTGACCTGATATGGGAGCAACAAATGAGCGTTGACCGATGACCATGTTTGCAACGCGGGATTTTATCGATTTGTTGCTTGGAAACCCTCGGGGGCGTTGGACCGTATCGGTAGGAGAGCCCTTGGGCGTAGTATCCAGGCCATTCTTGGGGGTCCCTCCGGGTAAGGAAAGTGATGGAATCCCAATCAAAGAGTGGGTGAAGCATAGATGTACCCATCAACGAAATAGGCAAACATCTCCAGGGAGGTGGACGTATAGCCGGGTTGAGGCTTACTTGACGTAAATTGGGGCAAAAGTGCACACCCTACCATATGTCTTGACCTGAGGGGATGATTTTGGCTTTTGGGCTGGGCCAACGGATGAAATGTCTGGGCGTTCCAACGTATCCCATGTGGATGGGAATCAAGCCATACGTAGTTCTAGAGGGCCATTCCGTTTAATGTCGTGTGGTAAAGACGTGGGAGAATAGAATAATGGGAGTGGGAACATGGTGCGACCATTATAATCCTCATATAAGTGTGGCTAAGGAAGCCTATTCCGCACCATGCAAGGACCCTCCGAGGAAACTATACCCAAGGGGGACAGTCAAAGGGAAGAGCTCGGGATGGGCTCAAGACGAGATGTATGAGCATTCCTACATATCCCATGAGGATGGGAATCAAGCCACACGTAGTTCTAGAAGCACAGTTTAATGTCGTGCATGACGAAATGTAGTTTAACGTCATGCGGGATGAGGGACACATCTTGTCGAGGGATACATATGGTACGCCGGGTAACCTGACGTAAATTCATACATAATTCCACACCATACCTTATAATCCCACGAGAGAGTCCGAGTCATGGAAGGACAAGGGGCCTCAGTCAGGAAGACCTGACCAGCTTGCAGTTTAACGTCTTGCAGTGAGGACAAAGGTGGGGGGAAATAGGATTCTCTGGACATGGGAGGTGTAAAACGCGGCGAGTAGCCCGACATGAATGCGGTCATAACCCCACGCCACACCATACAATCCCATAAGAGGGATCCTGGGTCGGAGGCCCGAGGCTAGGCCTTGGTCAGGGAGGCCTGACCGGCTTGTAGTTTAACGTCGTGCAGGACGAGTATGCAGTTTAGGGTCATGCAGGACCATAAGGTGCATTTTAGGGTCATGCAAGACCGTACAGTTTAAGGTCATGCAGGACCATATATTTTAAGGTCATGTAGAACCGTATAGTTTAAGGTCATGTAGGACCATGAAGTTTAAGGTCGTGTAGGACCGTACAGTTTAAGGTCATGCAGGACCATGCAACTTAAGGTTATGCAGGACCGTACAATTTAAGGTCATGTAGGACCATGTAGTTTATGGTCGTGCAGGATCGTGGGGCTCAGGAAAAGTATTGCTTGAGGAACTTGGTGTTGGTGGGAGGAGTTATACGCTCACAATCCATTGTCACCAAGGAGTATGCTCTATTGGGGTAAACCTTATGAATGATGTAGGGTTCTTCCCATTTGGGATCTAGCTTGGGTGGTTTCCTACCGGGGATCATTGGTGCTCGGAGGGCCAACACCAGATCACCTTGAAGAAAAGAGGGAAGGCAAACCTTCTTGTTGAAAGCTTTGGCTATATTATTCTGATGCCTTTCTAGATTGTGCAGGGCACGCAGCTTGTTCTCATCCAGTGCTTCCAATTCAGCTAGACGGATTTCAGCCACCTTGTCTGGTGCCTGCTGGTCATAGACCGCAGTGCGTAATGACGGCAGCTGGATCTCGATGGGTAGGACAGCCTCAGCCCCATACACTAAGGAATATAGAGTCACCTGGGTGGAATTGCGAGTCATCGTCCGATAGGCCCAGAGGGCGTTGGGGAGATTGTCCGGACAACATTTCTTGTTCTGACCAACCATATTCTGTAGAATGTTAGAGAGGGTTTTGTTGAACGCCTCGATCTTTCCATTTTCCTGCGCATGATAGCGAGAGGTATGGTTCGAACGGATATTGTACTTGGCATACAATTTCTTCAAATCGGCTGCTCAGAAGTTAGTGCCATTATCGGTGAGGACAGCGTGAGGGAATATAAACCAGTAGATGATATTGGAGTTCACAAAGTCAACGATGGAACGGGCCTTGACCTCTTTGAGTTGAACTGCCTCCACCCACTTAGAGAAGAAATCTGTAGCAGTAAGGATAAACCTTCATTGGCGAGCTGTCACCGGTGGGTATGGCCCCACAACATCGAGTCCCCACACAAAAAATGTCCAAGAGTACTTGGTGGAGTGGAGAGGATCTGGTGGCCGATGCAGGAAGTTGGCATGAACCTGGCACGCGTGGAATCTCTTGGAAAACTCAATACAATCATGGATCATAGAGGGCCAGAAGTACCCCAATCTCTGGATCTTATGGGATAGATTCGGCCCAGCCTGGTGGGTACTGAAGGAACCGGTGTGAACCTCCTGCATGACCTGAGGGATCTTGACTCCTTGAATGCAACGGAGGAGAACACCATCGAAGCTCCACTTATAGAGGATCTTCTTAAGACTAGGACCACTTTGAAGGGTAAACTGCAATGCGCAACATCGGATTCTCTCACGCTTGGCCCGATCATCCGAGAGGCAACCATTTTGGAGATACTCGACAAAGGGAGACCTCCAGTCGGAAGTGGCCTCGACCACTGCATCTGAACGACCTGGGGTTCCTGGTTCAGAGGATCCGGCGGTAAGATGACCTACCTGCGGTCCATCTTCATCCTCTGGGGTGACAACAACAATAAATCTCTAGTGTTCCACATGTATGATCAAATCATCCTGCTCGAGTTCTGTGAGTGATGCTGATAAACCGGCCAAAGCATCTGCTCGACCATTCTGTGACCGAGGGACATGGGTTACCTCCAGTCGAGAAGGAAACTGGGCCATTAGACGGAGGGTGAACTCTAATAATGGCACAATATTTGGCTTCTTGATGACATAATCGCCATTGACCTGCTTGATGACTAGTTCAGAATCCCCTTTTACATGCAAATGGGGCACATCGATCTCGAGGGCCAACTCGAGGCTGGTGATGAGGTCCGGATACTCTGCCTCGTTGTTGGTGTAGCCTTCTGACAACAAGAATGAGTAAGGAAGGATTTCTTGTGCTGGGGTGATGAAGACGACACCTAGACCCACTCTTTTAAGCTTAGGATCGTTGAGCCTCCTATCGGTGGGGCTCTGGGCGGCACCATCGAAGTGAATTTTCCAGCATGAGACGGCATGATCGACTGAGAGGATCACCTCATCCGGAAAATCTAGGTCTATGGATTGATCCACGGAGGTTGGATGGGAAGCTAGGAAGTCTGCCAATGCCTGTCCCTTGATAGCCTTCTGAGGCACAAACCTGATGTCAAACTGCTGGAGTATCACTGCCCAACAAGCCAGTCGGCCAGTCAACATGGGGTGGTTCAGAATGTACTTCAGTGGGTCTACCCGAGAGACCAACTGTACCTCATGGTGCTGCAGGTAATGCCTCAATTTATGGATGGTGAATACGAGCACAAGGCAGCTCTTCTCGATGGGGGAGTATCTGGTCTCCGTATTGAGGAGCATGCGGCTGAGGTAGTAGAGACTGTTCTCCATACCTTTATTGTTCTTATGGGCGAGAAGTGCGCCAAGGGACCGTTCCAGGGAGGTCACGTAAAGGACCAGTGGCTTTCCGGGGACGGGTGGCGTCAAGACTGGAGGTTGGAGTAGATAATGCTTAATTTCCTCGAAGGAAGTCTGGCACTCTTCATCCCACTCATAGGCCGAGCCTTTCTTCATGAGCTGAGTAAAGGGATTACACTTTCCAGCCAGATTCGCAATGAATTGGCGTATGTAGGCTAAGTATCCTTATAGACCTCGGAGCTCCCAGATATTGCTCGGGGGAGGCATCTGGCTGATGGATTTGATCTTCTATAGGTAAATCTCAATGCCTCGGTACCTAACAGCGAAGCTAAGAAACTTCCCGGAGGTGATCCCGAAGGCACACTTTAGCGGGTTCATCTTCAGGTGGCGGGAATGGAGGAAGTAGAACACTTTTTCAAGGTCCTGGAGATGGTTCTGGTGCTAAAGAGATTTTACCACCAGGTCATCTACGTAGCACTCCACCAATGTCCTGAGAATTGGCTTGAATATGCGGTGCATGGCCCGCTGATAAGTGGCACCTAAATTTTTCAGGCCAAACAACATGACCTGATAGTAGAAAGTACCTTGGGGAGCCCTGAAGGAAGTGGAATCCTCGTCTTTGGGGGCCATCCGAATCTGGTTGTACCCAAAATATCCATCCATGAAGGAGAGGGCTCGGAACCCAGTTGTGGCGTCAATCAACAACTCTATCACTGGGAGGGGAAAATCATCCTTCGGATAGTGGCAGTTGAGATCACGAAAGTTGATGCAGACTCTAATCTGTCCGTTCTTCTTCCTGACTGGAACAATGTTGGCCAGCCACTTGGGGTACTGGACCTCTTTGACAAAGTTGGCTCTGATAAGCTTGTCAACTTCGACCTCGACCATGGCACCATGATAAGGGTGCATATTTCTGGGAGGCTGCTTGAATCCACAATGGTTTGTTGGGAGACCAAGGCAGTGGACGACTACCTAAGGATCTAGTCCTGGAATCTCGCCATAACACCAGGCAAACATGTCACGGTGCTGTTTGAACAATTCCACGTACTGCTACTGCTCTTCGAGGGACATGGCGGCACTGATCAATGCGGGTTTTGGATCTGCCTCGCTACCATGGTTCACCTGTACCAGTTCATCGACCGTGGTAGCAACGCCTTCTTCGAAGGCAGTGGTAGCATCCTACAGGTCTTCTTCTGCACCTGTGGAGGGGTCTTCTTTAAGGGGAGTTGCTTCCGAACCACCAGGATCTGATGGGAGGCTGGTGCCAGCCTGAGCGGTAGTAGTTATCACATTAGGAGACTCATGTTCTACTGAGACCATGGCGATGAAAGCGGTTGATCCAATTCCATCCAGCCTTTGGCCCAAGGGGCCACGCTTGATGATATCAAAGCAGTGGTGGCACGTTGGCTTGAGCCGGTTGATTCCAGACCGACGGAAGAGACATGTATGACGTACTGCCGTTGCCATGGGCCTAACGTCTCGGTACTTCACGAGGATAGGAGGTTCTGGGATCACCTGAGCCTGATCGGTGTAAGAGTACGAGGTGATTTCCTGCTGTCGCTTGGACCTGGGCACATGTCCACCTCTTACACCCGAAACAACAAAACACTACCCCATGTCGGGGGTAGTGGCTTCCTACTGATGGATTGGGAAGATGTAGGTGTCATCCAGACCTACCCAGAGATCACTTGTGGTCGGGGCGGGTTCGACCTCACTTTCCAAGATTTGCTTGTCCTTGCTCTTGTAATAGTCAGCATCCAGATAACGGGATTCAAAAGAGGAAAAAGGAGATTAATCTTCTTGGAGAACACCTACTCGAAAATTGATGGAGTATTTGAGGCATTGGTGATACGATGAGGGGACCACTGAATGCAGATGGATCCATGGCCTTCCCATCAATGCATTATACGCGGTGTCCTGGGAGACAACCATGAATTCGGTGCTGACAATCAGACCACCGAACTGGGTCTTCAAATGGATCTTGCCGAATGGATTCTTCTCGGTCCTGTCATATCCCTGAATTCTGAGGTCGGAGGGAGTTAGATCATCCTCTGACAGACCCAGCTTCCGCAGTGTCTGGGTCAGGATTAGGATGATCCCAGAACCCGTGTCAACGAGGCAGCGGTGGACTTCCATGTCGTTTAACTGACCAGTGATGCACAATGGGCGAATGTGCCCCTGTATGGGAGGGTCTTCGTCTTCATCGGAGAACGAGATAACTGCCTGGCATTTGGCATTCTCAATTACCTTAGCGTGGAAGGCTTCTGCAACTGCTACCTCCGTCTCAAACTGGAGGGGGCTTCTTAGGGCCTTGACAAGTGCTTCACACATTTTAGATGACAGGAGAAGAGCCTCAAGGATAGAAAGTCTTGATGGAATGTTAGCAAGGTGCTTCAGAACTTCATACTTCCATGCCAGACATGAGCTTCTGCCCACAAGAGGTCGCTCTAAAATTGGAGGCACGACAGGCCCTGCTGGATGGACTGACGACTGGCTGGTACAGGGTACATCTCGCTGCCTACTAGTCGAGGACTTAAGGGTGGCTATTGGATGAAGACCGGACAACTGAGACTGGCCTGTAGTAGGGAGAGGCTGGACGGGGTGCGGACGAGATAGATCTGCCTGATCTAGTAGCACAAACGGCGGCAGAGGTAGATCTAAGGGCACTAGATGAGGTTGCGCGTGCTGAGCTCTGCGCTGGGCCTACTGTATGATTTCAGTAGCATGCAAGACCTAGCTTAAAGTACTCACTGATGTACCTTGATGACCCATGTGGTCGTATTTCTGCTGATGTTGACGTCGACTGGGGACGTTGGGGAGGATCTCCCACCGTTCTCCCTCATCGGGAGCCATGTAGGGATTTACCAACTCCACAGTATTAACCTGAGTGTACCCCTGACTGTCGCTTGAAGAATCACCCACCACTGGGCGGATTCTGTGAGGAATCCCCATTTCAGGGGGAATAAAGTCGCCAAGAGTGTGGGATGATGACGGTAGTGGGGGATCACGATTCTTTTATTACGTCACTGATGCTTACTCTTTTGAGTAGAGGCCAGCTGAGAGGACGACACAGAGATACTGGATGCTTCCTCCGAAGGCTCCGTCTAATTCAGGCGTGCCCAAATGATACCATGGGCACGGGAGATGTTTTACGAGCCATCCTGTCATCGTACTTCTGGGACCCATGGCTGGGAACCTGCTGCCACTCACCTTCTTCATCACTACTGCTTTCTGATCTGACAAAAACACCCGCTACTTGTGTTAGAGCCAGGCCTAGCCTGACTATGTTGTTGTTGACCTAGTCTTGGAGCCAGTATTTAAACACAAAGAACTGATTGAGGGTATGCCCCATGATCTGATTATAGGGGCAGTAGTTGGGGCGATCGGTAAGATTTGCCTCTGCCGGACTTCTGCATTCAGGTAGGCGCACAATCCCCTACTCTAAGGCACTTCAGAAGTAAATGAGGACCTGATTCTCATTGAATGAGTAAGTATGGTGCCTTATTTCCAGAAAGGGAGCTCTAAGATCTTGGCCCTGACGAGGGGTCTGCTGAGGAGGTGGTGCCTGATTGTCCCACCTAGGCGGTGGTGGCGCATTGCGTGGGGGAACCTGTCGATTCTGAGGCGGTCGCTGCTGGGCAGGATGTTGTGCCTGAGGTGGAGGGCCTCTGCGAGGTTGCGGAGCTAGCACTACCGGTAGAAACTCTAGCTGCCTGGGGGATTCTACTTGGGCCACCGCAGCGGGCTCAGCTTTGGCCCTCCATGCTGGGATCACAGGGGGTGGCAGACACGCCTGACTAGCTTATTTTAGAGCTTCTTTGAGGCACTGAGCCTTATCTGAAAAGTCTCGGAACCCTCCAGGATAGTTCTGGGTGATCAGGGAAGGTACCAGCTCTGTTTTAACATTCCCTATGCACATCGTCAGTAATTTCTCCTGAGTCAGTGGCATGTCGAGGGAGTATATAAGACCCTTCCACCGGGCGATGAAGTATGTGACTCGCTCATCAGGCCTTTGTTTGCACTTGAAGAGGTATGCGATGCTGGTCTTCCGCGTGGTGGAGCTGAACTGGTATAGGAACTTCCGGCGGAGATCCTCCCATCCAGTCACTGATCCAATAGGGAGCTGGCTATACCAGACGAATGCAGGGCCCTCCAATGTATGCACAAAACATCGGATTTTGGCGGCCTCTTGCTACAATGGGGTCCCCAACATGGGGCCACACCTAGAAGAAAAGTGGGCCAAGGGCTGCAGCGGGTCCCCGGTCCCATTAAAGGGCTAGAAAGTGGGGTTCCCAAAACCCAGAGGTGCAGGCATATCATCCACCCATGCGGGATACAACTTTCCATCTAGTGGGACTGCCACCTGTCGTGTTTCCAACGCCTCGAGATGGGCGATGAGTACCGCTATAAGATCATCCGGGAGGGGGTCCCTGTCTTGACAGGTATCCCTAATCATGAGTGCGTTTCTGGGATCTTTGACATGGTAGCTAGCTTCTGCGGCTCGTGGAGTGACTGGCGGAACGACCTGTGGGACGGCTGGGGGAACCTGAGTTGGATTCCTCGGATTGCCTCGCCATTCAGGAGGGTTTGGAGAGATGTATCACACCCTCTTACTGTGAGTTCCGGCTTCTGCCCTGTCTGTGGGAGTAGTATTATTAGGGTTGCCCAGAGGCATCCCACTAGGGGGACATTGTTCCTGCCCCTACTGCCCCGACTTGGGATCACCATAGTCGGGTCGCCTCTCAATAGCGCACTCATCCAGGAGTTCGTTGACCAACCTCTTCTGCTCAATGAGCTGTTGGCGCAACATGACCTTTTCAGGGTCTTCGTCCGTCTTCTGCACTGAGGCGGACGGGTCAGAGTTCTTGACAGTTCCGACGTGCTCTTTACCCTTACCAGCCATACGACTGGGTACCAGCGACTCGGTGGGTACAGGGAGGCCTAGAAGGTTCCTCTATTGCTGGGTAATCCTCCCTGATGGGTCCAGCAGTGGTGGTACACCCTCAGGGGGTAAGTTTCCATTGAGAAACTCCATCTCGTCTTCTTTTTCCACTACGTCAGCCATGTGGACCGCAACCCTTCTTGGGGGCATGTCCTCAATGTCGCATAACAAATCGGGCTGCCGCCGGATAGGACTGAAGAGGAGGGTGGCATACTGTCCCCAACCACTGACTTGCACATGGGGGGTAGCTTCCCTAATGATTCTGCAGAGTACTTTGAAACTCTGAACACATTTCTATTGAAGGGTGCTCTGGAGGCCTGGTGACTCAGGGCGTTGGGCCACAGGGAGTGCAGCCAAATCCACTAGACGGAATTGCTCACTGATTTCTTCAAAGTGCTCTCAGATCTTGGGGTACACTACCCGCTCATAACGAATATGGAAGTGCGTCACCCATAGGGTTTGGCGAAAGTACCCTACTTCCTCTGGGGTGAGGGACTCCAACACACAAAATTTCGGCTCTACCGTCGGCCAAAACTTCTCCAGGAAGTGATTCGCCGCGAGAATATTCCAAAAGCTTCTGGGCTCAGATTCAGGGTCTGGCCCCGTATTTCCCCACTCGTCAACCATGGGCGACTGAGGAACCAGTAGTGGTACCGAGGCAGACCGCTGGGACAGTAGGCTAGGCGGCGGAGAATATGGTGAACGATCTGACTGGCCACAGAACTCCGGGCCATCCTCCGAAGAGTGAGGTGACCTAACCATAATGTCGCGATACGACTGGCTGACCGTCACAACTTTTGGTGCAGGGATTACGGTCACCGGTGATGGGTCACGCCGTTTCTCAACCACCATTGATCCCCAAAATAGCTCTCTGTGATCTTTGGTAGAGGTAGAGGGTGCTTCCGGTGACGACGCTAGTGATTTCACGGTCGGAACCTATAGGATTTCCACAATTTCCTCCTCTTGGATATACCTGTGAAGAGAGGCGGGAATCTGGTGGACTTCACATTCTGGGAGAATGAGGCTGACACGCCTTGTTCCTACCCCAGTCCTTGACACGGAAGATCGGGGAGAATGTTCCATCGCTGAGTCACATTTCGCTTCAGAATCCAAGAAGCGGGCTGGTTTGATCTCCACCCGGGCCTTCCTAGGATTCTTCTTGTGGTGGCGATGACCCACTCTCCTGCCCCTGGACGGCTCTTCAGGACAAGGCTGACTCTCGACATGTAGTCTCAGGGCCGCGCTGGTGCCGGGGCGGAGAGGACTTCCGCTTGAGATGGCCGGGGTGCGAGGGGCACTAGGGCAGATGTCGAAGGGTACATGGAGAGGACCTCCATGAACAACACCCATGCGGGAGGAACCTCTGTTGGAACCGATAGGAGCATGGGGAGGACCTCTAGGCTCGATGCGGGTGGAGCGAGGCTGACCTTCACCCCTCGAGTTGCTGGGGCGAGGAGGAACTTCACTAATTGCAGAGAGGACGTAGGGAGGATCCCCACATTGAAGATGGACCGGATGGGAAATGCCTTCACATCGACGATCGGGGGCAGGAGGAGGAAATCCATACCCAGTGTGGTGGGCGCGAGAGAGGCTTCCGCACCGAGTATCACTGCCGCAAGGAAGGTCTTCACTCAGGATGGGGGTAACAGGAGTCATACCTCTGTGAAGAGCTTCATAGCAGGGAAGGACCACACTCTATGGAGTGGCGATATGGGGAGGGCCTCCGTACTGGGCGACGTTACCGCGAATTGGTTCGCGATGATCATCACTCGGGCCTGCGATCCAGAGAATTAACCCAGCCTGTCCGTGGGGCAGTTGGGGCCTCGATCCTGGTCAGGCGTAGGAGTGCCCCTACTCAGCTCGTGTAGGGGATTTGTGATGCACGTCGGAGGTGGCTCGAGCCACAGTAGCTTTCAACGTTAACACCCCTTGACAGGCGTCCTTAGATCGGGCCCGACGCTGGTGTCAGGTCAGACGAGCCGGTGTGGGCGATGTAGGGGAATAACCTCCCTTCTCCTCTGGAAAAGCCGGATGGAGGTGCTGACGTGGCCGGGTGGGGGCCCTTTCCTGGAGTCCTTGGACCAGGGCCCTGGCCGGGCTGAGCTCGACATCAGCCACCTCATCAGCATAAGGCAGGGAGTCATCGATGCGTTCCGGGGATAGGCTCCCGAAACGATTGAACGTTGGGGTGGGGAACAGGGGATCCCTGCGCGGACCTCGAGGGTGGCGTTGACGGCGGGGCCTGGATGCCTCCAGGTCTAGGCGGGCCATATCCCGGGTTGGGATGACCCCTTCCTCCTCGTACCTACGTACAAGGTCGTTGATCACCCTACGCTGGATAATCTATGACGGATAAAGGGGACGTGGGCGTCCCGCATTCATAGGTGTAGATGTCGTGGTGGCGACAGTGGAGCCACGCGGAGCAGCCGTGCTAGTATTTCCCCTGTCCCTGCATAGGCGGGTGGGCAGCGATCAAGTTCCGACAACAACAACCTGATTCCTGAGAAGCAGGGAGGTTAACTCGTCAAAACTGCGACGAAAAGAGATCGACAACTAGTGCCCCAACATTATTCCATCTTCCGTGATCGGTGAGAGGAATCCATGCCAACACATTGTAGAATGGAATGCCCCACGTTCTACTGCCCCAAATTCCAGTGAGTTTCACTCCAGGCCCGCTATTTTATTAGTGGGGCCCGATGCCGGATATCTGGATCCGGTAACACGTCAATCTACTAATGTATTGAGTGATATTAATATCCACATTGAGGAGAATAACTTCACATCAGGTTCACCATTTCTGTTTCTGACGCTTTCTCTGGGGAGCGCGCATCCGTCCGCTTGGGCGAGACATGGCGGCGTTTCTTGTTGCCCCGCATTCCCGCTTTCCAAAGGTGGGTGGAATACGTTCCTTGTTCAGGGACGTCTGCTCCTTAATCGAAATGAGATAATGGGATGTCAGTTCTTCCTTCCGTGGATTCCGCCTCAGAGCTCGTCACCTAGTCCGGGTCTCCCTCATAGATTTAATACGTTGTTCGTGAAACTCTTCCTAGTGCCATATGTTCATGGATGCCAGTTAATTACACTGCTTCTGTCAGGACATTCCAAAGGGTCTGTTCAGGGCAGAAACCTTCAGTTCGGGGATTAGTCACGTCGAGGCATCATTAATGTGTCTAAACGCTGGGGGATTGGTGTGTCTGTTGTTGGTCCCTTATTATAGGGCTTCTCGAGGGCGTGGAAGCCTGAGTAATCCCACATAGAACACGGGGAATTGTATTCCATAGGCATGTATCTATGGTTTTCCTCATCTTCCCATGTTTAACATGGGGTATTCCAGAAGTTTAACGTCCAACGGGGATGATGGCTGATCAGAACACTAACTAGAGTGAATCAGATTGAAGAAACCCGAGAGGGAACACTGATATTGGGGCCAACACGTGGGCGGCCTCCCGAACGCTATGGAAGGGAATAGGGTGGCATGATCTCACCGGGATGTGGCGGCCCGGGTGAGAATCAGGGTGGATGAGATGGGGACCTTCATGGAGGTGACGACAGTGATGGGATTGAGCCTCGAAGAGACTTCCTACGTATCCCCATGGTAGGGAATCAAAGTCTGCGTAGTTTGGTATAGAATGGGGCTTACACACTGAGGCGGCCCAAGGATATGGGGTCGGTGAGATGACATGAGGGGACCAGGGGTCCAGGTGGGCTTGAACCTCATGGAGGCTTCCTACGTACCATGCCTTAGCACGGATCATAGACCACGTAGTTCAAATTTGACACCGGGAGGCCGACGTGAAGGGACCAGGGGTCCAGGTGGGCTTGAACCCCCATGGAGGCTTCCTACATACCATGCCTTGACATGGATCAAAGACTACGTAGTTCAGGTGAGGTCACAACGGCTTACCACTGGACTGTGATTTAGTTTAACGTCATGTGGGACGGGGGCCTGTCGGAGAACCGACGTGGAGAAGGACCTTGGTCCAGATGGTATGGGGCTTACACTCTAGGCTTCCAAGGTGCTAGTGAACCGACGTGAAGGAGGTCGGAGTGACCAACAGGTGGTGGGCTTGAACCTCGTGAAGGATTCCTACGTACCATGCCTTAGCACGGATCAAAGTTTATGTAGTTCAGATGGGATTTCGTTGGTGAACCGACGTGAAGGTGAACCCAGGGGGTCCATTGGTGGTGGGATTGAACCTCGTGGAGGCTTCCTACGTACCACGCCTTGACAAGGATCAAAGTACTCATAGTTCAGGATGGACACAATGGCTTACCGCTGGACCGAAATGTAGTTTAACATCATGCGGGATGGGGGCGTGTCAGAGAACCGACGTGGAGAAGGACCTTGGTCCAGATGGTATGGGGTTACACTCTAGGCTTCCCAGGTGCTGGTGAAACGATGTGAAGGAGGTCGGAGTGACCAACAGGTGGTGGGATTGAACCTCGTGGAGTCTTCCTACGTACCATGCCTTAGCACAAATAAAAGTCCATGTAGTTTGGATGGGATTTCTTCGGCGAACCGACGTGAAGGTAAACCCAGGGGGTCCACTGGTGGTGGGATTGAACCTCGTGGAAACTTCCTATGTACCATTCCTTGACACAGATCAAAGTCCTCGTAGTTCAGGATGGCCACAACGGCTTACCGCTGGACCGGAATGCAGTTTAACGTCATGCTGGATGAAGGCGAACCCTGAAGTGAATGAACGACGGGCAGTGGGTTTGAACTTCATGGAGGATTCCTACGTACCATGACTTAGCACGGATCAAAAACTACGTAGTTTCGGTGTGCAGTTTAACGTCATGCTGGATGGGGGTATACAGTTTAACGTCATGCTCAACAAGGGTGGAACTCGACGTAAATAAATGACCGAGTGGTGGGCTTGAACCTCGTGGAGGCTTCCTATGTACCATGCCTTAACATGGATCAAAGTCCCTGTAGTTCACTATAGGTGGGGGTCAGGGTCGGTTCTTTCTCTAAGATCACGCGAGTCATGCTCGGTGTGAGAAACAAGAGGTTGCAAGGACCTAACGATCATGTCGCGAAGGGTGCATCCGTGGGAAACGAAGAGGGGCTTACGAGTTGGGCAGCCCATGGTGCTGGGACTTACTCTAGGATAGAGGCCCATGGTGCGACAAGGCGTAGAGGGAGAGGGATTTGGGACTGAACAAAGGGGATGCCTCGTTCCCTATCACACCCTCCCCTGGCCTTGGCGGTGGGGAAGTACAGAGGTGCATGGGTGCAACCTTCCGCCAGAGAGGCTAGGGGATTACGCTCTGAGGCAGCCCTTCCCCCGTGGATGAACACCACTCCAAAAGGGAGGATATCATTCCATGTGAGGAAGATCCCATTCCCGTGGAGACGAGCAGCGTAAAGAATGTCCGTGACAGGGGGACCCTGTATGCGGAGCATGGGGTCGGATCATAGTTTAACGTCATGTGTTGAGGACTAGGTGCTTGGCAGTTTAACCTCCTGCAGCTCGGATGAGGTGGGTTGGCTCCACACCTCTAGGACTTACATAACCGGTACCCTCTGCTCCTTGTGGGAGGGAAGGAATCAGCAAGGTCGTGTAAAAGGGGGGTCATAGAGCGAACCATCAAGGGGTCCACATTAGTGTGGCTATGCGAAGAAACAATAGCTATTAGCATGCATATGGGAAGAAGCATTAGGAAAAGAAACGCTATGGGTGGTGTTGTACAGGGGACCTTGAAATCACATCACGCAAGCTTGGAGGGCCGCACGGGAAGAGGAGTTTCCAAGCAGGGGGTCCAAAGGTAGGGGCCTTGTAGGACTCGGTTGCTCTGCATAGTGGAAGACACTTGTGAAGGGATGTACTTCATGAAGTGGAGTGCCTTGGCCTTAGCATAGGGAAAAGGGGAGAGTGGGAGGTGCTTCGCGAAGTGGAAGGGTGTTCGCAGAGCACAACCTCGCGAAGCAGGGCTGCCTCGTGAAGCAAGGTGCCGCTCAGTAATGTGCTTCGTGAAGTACAGTGATCCTACCTTGGCATACGGATCACATGTACTAGATGGGTGTTTCACGAAGCATGAATGCTCCACGGCTGCCCGTATCCCCTTGGGGATCCCCTTCCTTCCTGAATGCCCTTAGGATTCACGAAGGGAATCTCTCTCGGAGGAGGGGCTCAAGACGAGACAAGGAAAAGACATATCACGGAGCAAAAATACCTCATGGAGCTCATAATTCCCGGGGCGAAGGGTGCTTCGCGATTCGGGAGCTGAGAAGCCGAAAGGTCGGATTGTCCATCTAAAGGGCTCAGGGGGATCCCAGTATTTATAGGCAAGGGGCTCCGCGAATCAGCACTCATGTGGCGCGAAGGGGCTGCGGATGCTTCGCGGCAGGTCGCGAACATCAACCGGGTTCAGAGAGGGTTACCGCCTCATCCGCTTCACGGTGGGATCACGAACGTCAGGGTGTTCACGGAGCACTACCGCCTCATTTATTTGTAGCAATCTCATGAACGTCAGGGCGTTCGCGGAGCGTTACCACCTCGGAGGCTTGGCGGCGGGCTCGCGAACGTCAAGGCATTCGCAGAGCGTTACCGCCTCCTCCGCTTTGCGGTGGCCGCATTTACTCGAGGGGTCCTCCGCATCTGCGCTTCATGAGGCAGCACACAGGCTTATTTTTCTTCTTTTATTTGCATTCAATATTTTGGCGCCAACAAATTCCCCCCCTCAGACTTGGAGCCGCAGAGTGATCAAGGGTCAGAGTATGAGGGAAAATTGCCAAAATTCTCAGCAGTTCGCGGTGTGGGCTCGCGAAGGGGTTGCGCGGGGCAGACAATGGAGGAAGGCGATGAATGTAAAGAAGCTCCGGGAGGCTGAAATTGAGGTCCAACAGCTGCAGGCGTGGGCGGACAAACACTCCACCTCTCTCAATGCACAATCTGAGCTGATCTTTCGATTGAAGGCCCAGCTAGCAGCGGCCGAAGAGGGCTTGGAGCAGTTTTCTGGGGAGATGGCCAATATTCTGGCTGACATAGAGAGGGCCTGAGCTGAGGCTGATGAACTACGCCCCATCGCTACTGAGGAGGAGCGGGATCTAAGTCGATGGAAGAAATTCCTGGATGCCACCAGTCCAAGGGTGGCGGAGCTGCAACGCTCTTTTGACGGGGTCAATCCGTCCATGGGGGGAGTTGACCCCCACATACTGTAATAATTACAAAACCTTTAATGGTACTCTCGTGATTCAATTTTTTTTTTTTCTTCTTTCTAATGCCGTATCATGCACGATTTCCACTGTTTTCACCAGTTCCTTGCATCCTTACACTGTTTGCGGAATGTCCAGTGAAAATTCCCTAAGCTCACGTGGGTCGGGTCCCTTTGTGAGAAACAAGGGATAGTCACCTTATCATCCCTCCCAACATAGGAATGTAAACCAGGCTTCGAGCATCTAGGGTTTGGATAACCGGTCCAGACTTCCGAGAAGTAAGAGAGACCTGACTGGAGAAAGAAGTTCTCAGAATAGCTAAATTACTGTTTTTTCAGCGTGCTCTTACACAAGAACGGTGCAACGCCAGGAGCGCTGAAATCGGTCCGAACAGATGGGAATGGGAAGTGTGAATCATGATACCCAAGATTCGGAATATTGTGAGGGTGGCGTGACAATAAAGGAAAATGATTAACCATGGGGGAGAAATGGTATCCTTACTGCGTTAGCCTAAGACGAGGACAACAAATGAGGGTCGACCTTTGACCATGTTCGAAACGTGGGACCATGTCACAAATGTTGTCGATCAATCCTTCGGGACGTTGGCCCAATAAAGTAGGTGGACCATAGGTCAGACATCCATACTGTTAGGGGGTCCTTCCAAACATGACCAGTCTTCCAGAACATTGGCTCAGGATAGTAGGTGGACCATAGGTCAGGCATCCATATTGTTAGGGGGTCCCTCAGACATGACAGGGGACGAGAGTCTGAATAAGGGGCACACGAAGCGTGGGAAGTGGAGTGATGGTTTGTTCAAACAGAATCCAACACTCATGAAATTATGCCACCGTGGTGGGAGTACGCTAGATGGGCGCATTGGTTTGATCATGGATCATTCCTTTTCTCAGACAGGACCTCTCTGACGAGGGAGTCTGTTGCTTCCCAATATCATATTGGGGCATCTTGAACTAGTTCAGGGAAAATTTGTGGTTGTTTGATTCCCTGCAAGGGGTCCGTACAGGGGGCCAGAAAGGGGAAGAAAAAGTTTTATAACTCCTGGGGGTGATGGGGGTGACAGGGTGACTTTTCTTGTTTCCCTGCATTCCTGCTTTCCAAAGGCGGGCGACATACGTTCCTTGTTTAGGGACGTCTGCTCCTTGATCAAAACGAGATGATGGGATGTCGGTTATTTCTTCCGTGGATTCCTCCTCGGATCTCATCACCTAGTCCGGATCTCCCTCATAGATTTAATACGTTGTCCGTGAAACTCTTACCAGTGCCATATGTTTATGGATGCTAGTTAATTACACTACTTCTATCAGGACATTTCAAAGGGTCCGGTCAGGGAAGCAAACTTTAGTTGGGGGAGTAGTCACGTCGAGGCATCATTAACGTGTCTGAATGCTGGGGGATTGGCATGTCTATTGTTGGTCCCTTATAATAGGGATTCTTGAGGGTGCGAAAGCCCGAGGAATGCCACATCGAACGCGGGGAATTGTATGCCATAGGAATGTATCTGAGGTTTTCCTCAGCTTACCATGTTTAACACTGGGTATGCCACAAGTTTAACGTCCAACGGGGATGAGGGCTGATCAGAACACTAACTGGAGTGGATCAGATTGAATAACACCCTAGAGGGAACATCGATATTGGGGCCAGCATGTGGGCGGCCTTCTGAATGTTATGAAATGGAATAGGGTGGAACGATCTCACCGGGATGTGGCGTCCCGGGTGAGAATCAGGGTGGATGAGATGGGGGCCGTCATGGAGGTGACGAAAATGATGGACTTGAGCCTCGAAGAGACTTCCTACGTATCCCCATGGTAGGGAATCAAAGTCTGTGTAGTTTGGTATGGAATGGGGCTTACACACTGAGGCGACCCAAGGATATGGGGTCAGCGAGCTGACATGAGGGGACCAGGGGTCCAGGTGGGCTTGAACCTCGTGGAGCCTTCCTACGTACCATACCTTAGCACGGATCAAAGACCACATAGTTCAAATTGGATGTCGGGAGGCTGACGTGAAGGGAAAAGGGGTCCATGTGGGCTTGAACCTCATGGAGGCTTCCTACATACCATGCATTGACATGGATCAAAGACTACGTAGTTTAGGTGAGGTCACAACGGCTTACCACTGGACTGGGATGTAGTTTAATGTAATGCGGGATGGGGGCGTGTCGAAGAACCGATGTGGATAAGGACCTTGGTACAGATGGTATGGGGCTTACACTCTAGGCTGCCCAGGTGCTGGTGAACTGACATGAAGGAGGTCGGAGTGACCAACGGGTGGTGGGATTGAACCTCATGGAGGCTTCCTATGTACCATGCCTTGACATGGATCAAATTCCATGTAGTTTATATTGGATTTCGTCGGCAAACCGACGTGAAGGTGAACCCAGGGGGTCCACTGGTGGTGGGCTTGAACCTCGTGGAGGCTTACTATGTACCATGCCTTGACACAGATCAAAGTCCTCGTAGTTCAGGATGGACACAACGGCTTACCACTGGACTGGAATGCAGTTTAATGTCATGCTAGAAGAAGGTGAACCCTTACGTGAATGAACGACGGGCAGTGGGTTTGAACCTCATGGAGTCTTCCTACCTACCATGCCTTAGAACATATCAAAAACTTGGTAGTTCCCGTGTGCAGTTTAACGTCATGCTGGACGAGGGTATATAGTTTAACATCATGTTGGACGAGGGTGGAACTCGACGTGAAGAAACGACCGAGTGGTGTGCTTGAACCTCGTGGAGGCTTCCTACGTACGATGCCTTAACATGGATCAAAGTTCTCGTAGTTCAAGATGGACACAATGACTTTCCGCTGGACCAGAATGAAGTTTAACGTCATGCTAGACGAAGGAAAACCCTAACGTGAATGAACGACGGGCAGTGGGTTTGAACCTCATGGAGGCCTCCTACGTACCATGCCTTAGCACAGATCAAAAACCACGTAGTTCCGGTGTGCAGTTTAATGTCATGATGGATAGGGGTATACAGTTTAACGTCATGCTGGACGAGGGTGGAACTCGAAATGAAGAATTGACCGAGTGGTGGGCTTGAACCTCGTGGAGGCTTCCTACGTACCTTTCCTTAACATGTATCAAAGTCCCCGTAGTTCACTATAGGTGGGGGTCATGGTCGGTTCTTTCTCTAAGCTCACGTGAGTCATGATCAGTGTGAGAAACAAGAGATTGTAGGGACCTAGCGATCACGTCGCGAAGGGTGCGTCTGTGGGAAACGAAGAGGGGCTTACGCGTTAGGCAGCCCATGGTGCTGGGACTTACTCCAGGATGGAGGCCCATGGTGCGACAAGGCGTAGAGGGAGATGGATTTGGGACTGAACAAAGGGGATGCCTCGTTCCCTATCACACCCTCCCCTGGCCTTGGCGGTGGGGAAGTACGGAGGTTCATGGGTGAAACCTTCCACCGGAGAGGCTAGGGGCTTATGCTCTGAGATAGCCCTTCCCCCGTGGACGAACGCCACTCTAAAGGGGAGGATCTCATTCCATGTGAGGAAGATCTCATTCCCATGGAGATGAGCGGCGTAAAGAATGTCCGTGACGGGGGGACCCTATATGCGGAGCACGGGGTCAGATCACAGTTTAACATCATGTGTTGAGGACGAGGTGCTTGGCAGTTTAACATACTGTAGCTCGGACGAGGTGGGTTGGCTCCACACCCCTAGGACTTACATAACAGGTACCCTCTGCTACTTGTGGGAGGGAAGACATCGACAAGGCCGTGTAAAAGGGGGGTCGCAGAGCAAACCATCAAGGGGTCCATGTTAGCGTGGCTATGCGAAGAAGCAATAGCCATTAGCGTGCCTATGCGAAGAAGCATTAGGAAAAGAAACGCTACGGGTGGTGTCGTCCAGGGGACCTTGAAATCACATCGTGCAAGCCTGGAGGGCCACACAGGAAGAGGAGCCAAGCAGGGGGGTCCATAGGTAGGGGCCTTGTAGGACCCGGTTGCTCTGCGTAGTGGAAGACACTTGCGAAGGGGTGTGCTTCGCGAAGTGGAGTGCCTTGGACTTAGCATGGGGAAAAAGGGATAGTGGGAGGTGCTTTGCAAAGTGGAAGGGTGTTCGCAGAGCACAAACTCACAAAGTAGGGCTGCCTCGCGAAGAAAGGTGCCGCTCAGCAATGTGCTTCGTGAAGTACAGTGATCCCACCTTGACATATGTATCACATGTACTAAATGTGTGTTTTGAGAAGCATGAACGCTCCGCGACTTCCCGTGTCCCCTTGTGGATCCCCTTCCTTCGTAAATGACCTTAGGCTTTGCGAAGGGCATCCCTCTCGGAAGAGGGGCTCAAGACGAGACAAGGTGAAGGCATCTCACGAAGCAAAAATATCTCGTAGAGCTCATAATTTCCGGGGCGAAGGGTGCTTTGAGATTAGGTAGATGAGAAGCCAAAAGGTTGGATTGTCCATCTGGAGGGCTCAGGGGGAGCCCAGTATTTATAGGCAAGGGGTGCTGCGAATCAGTGCTCACGTGGCGCGAAGGTGCTGCGGATGCTTCACGGCGGGTTGCGAACGTCAACCGGGTTCGCAGAGGGTTACCGCCTCCTCTGCTTCACGGTGGGCTCGTGAACGTCAGGGCGTTCGCGGAGCGTTACCGCCTCGTTTATTCGCGGTGGGCTCAAGAACATAAAGGAGTTCGCGGAGCATTACCACCTCGGGGGATTTGCAGCGGGTTCGCGAACGTCAGGGCGTTCGCGGAGCGTTACCACCTCCTCCGCTTCGCAGCGTCCGCGTTGCTCGAGGGGTCCTCCGTGTCTGCGCTTCGCGTGGCAGCGCGTGGGATTTTTTTTCTTCTTCTCTTTGCATCCAATATTTTGGCACCAACAAAGATATAAATAAAATTAATCTAAAAAGTACAATCATTTCCAGTTTTATCTATACATGTTGGATTACCACTATTCATGTAATGCATCTAATCTAAATACTAATAATACACCCAGATCATGTGTGCTACTACCCCAAGAGTGCTCCCTAATCTCTAGGGGCTGGAGACTAGCACTATGGTTCTTGTTATAAAAAGTTATGGAATGATTTACCAGATATTTTTTGATCTCTAGTCATGACCTGATTCTATTGGAATTCTATCATGACCCATCCGTAAGTCAGATGTCCTAGAAATAAAATACAACCCAAAAAAGTTTTAAATGAATAAATAATAAAGTAAATAAGTTAATAAATCTCTAAATTAATGCATAAAAGACTAGTAAACTGCACTCCAATTCATAAAAACTAGTCTATGATAAAGGTGAAATCCAAATGTATCATAATATAGGTGAAACCAAAGGAAGAATATGTGATGAGTTGAAAAATACCTATAAACACCTATAAAAGCTCTGACTATGAAGTGGGAACTGATCTCTCTTTAATGTCAAACATGGGAAACTAGTCCAAAATACCTAATAGCTACCAGTGTACCTTTTAGGTACCTTGAAAAAAATAAAAAAGAGGCTACATTCCCACCAAGGTATCCATACAGTTTGTGAGTAAAATATACCTAGTAGGGAATGACTAAGGGTGGATCAACATAATAGTAAAAGAATAGGTATATGAAATAACATGTCTATAAATTTACATGAGTAAAACAAAACTAGTTTTTATTCATGACTCAAAGTATGGAAGTATAAATGAATAAAAGTAGAAAAAATAATAATAAATGAACATCTATGAAATCATAACAACTATAATAGATGACTTCCTATATGAAACAAACCTATAATTGTACAAAATTAATTGGGTAAATCCTGGAATTAATGTCAGACTAGAGATAGGGAAATCTTATAGCCCATTCTATCTGAGTATAACACAACAAGAGTATCCCATCTCATGGAAAGAGGAAGGTGTATACAAGAGTCAGAACCTCAACCCATCCCGTGGAATAGGGGAAGGGATATACTCTATCAAGGATCAATATCCCTCTCATTAGATGTACCTATTCATCAATGGTTAGTGGACCTACTTAAATAATTTACAATATAAAAAATACAATAAAACCTACGTGCTACATAATTCAAGTAATGAACATGATCTATGCCAAAATTTAAACATTATTTACAACTCAATAAGTAGCTATACATCCCTTATATCATGACCACTATCTATAAAAACAATATCCATGTTCAAGAAAATATAAAAACAATATCATTAATCATGATTTGTATAAAAAAGTATTAAAATGTTCATCACAATATGAAATTATATCCATGCTCAGGATAAAAACACCCATAATATCTTTTAGGCATAATTATAATCAATATGAAATATAATTAATGATTTAAGTATAAAACTTGTCCAAGAAATAGTTACAGTCATATAGTAGCTAAACATGTAAAGACATTCAAATGGAACCACATGGGTTTGACGAACTTAAACCACAATACATACTAGAGAAGTACCAATTAATGAAGTATATATTTTATTATTTTAATTTAAACCAATTTTACATGAACCAAACATATTTTTAGACTAAGGAATACAATTGGTAGTATATGGGATAAAACAGGAAAGGCATAACCTATAACTATAAGCATAAGTTACTAAAGGATTATTTAATATAATCATATAAATTCAATATTTCTTTCTTAATAACATGTTCCATGATAAAGATTTAAAATTGAACCTTGATATATCCAAAATTTATTAAAGTAACTAAGTTTCAAAATAGGAAAGGTGTATTCCTTGGAAACAATATTATGGAAAACCTTTAAAAGAAGAAGTAATAAGAGGTAGAGAAAACTAATTTAGAAAACATTTCACAAAAATAACCATTTCCAAAATAAGGTTTTCATAAAACTTTATAAAACCTTATAAAAAATCCTTAGTAGTTTTTGATGGAGTTATTCCCTAAATCCATATATTTATATGACAATATTTTAGTGTATGATATTGATATGTTATACAGTATGACATATAAAAAACATGGCATGTAATATTTTCTGGAAAGATATATCACTCATTATGATATGGTCATATAATTGCACATTAATGTCTAAGGAATCTTCTATATAAGGCTACCATTAATTGGAAATTTTATAAGAAGAAACAAAAGGTAGTTGTATTGTAAAGGGTTATAAAAAGATGTAATTGTAATTACATTTACTCATAGATTCAGAAAATATGAGTAAATTTCATGTAAGGCTCAAAAGTATCATGAGGACCATATAAGGAGGTAATCACTATGATATAAGGTGTGTTTGAGTTGTCGTTGCCTCTTTCCTATTCTCATTGACTTTCTCTATCATCCTATATAATTTTCTATCCAAAGTAATATATTACCATGTCTAAAAGGAGGGTTATGATTGAGAATAATTTTATTAAAATCATCCCATGGATACACATAGGGGGAGGATCCCATTGTTTTCTCATAAGGGATCTTCATCAAACTATGTGATTGAAGATTGGAGATGCAAAAATATCCGATGAAAGGTACATGAATAGGTTCTTCATTTATATTATACATGGTTTCAGTTTCAATTCATGGGGATATTATTTTTATGGTTTATAATGTTTTTATCTATGTGGAGTAAGTGTCATTAAATATGGATAAAACTAATAGTGGTTTCAAATATTTACCATGCTTCTTGATTCTCGAAATCATGTTAGAAATGAATTAAAATATATATTGTATTTGATGTCATTTATTATATAATTAAAAATTATATAAAAATTATATTATGTATTTTATTATTATATTAGATATAATAAAATATTTCGGGTTTTCTTCATATGATAAGCAATATCATAGTGAGTGATTTAGCACAATCTTTCAGTTTTTCGATATATCACAGCATGCAATATAGGTCTTGTGGCCTATGAAAATGCCAATTTAATAATATTATTGTTTAAAAAATATATCATCATATCACACTTATGATATACTTGATATCATGAGATACAAAACCCCAATTTTCATGGGATGTGTGATCGCACTATGATTTTCTGTTTCATTTTCACCCTTACATGACTGTTCAAAACTAATTTTGTATTGAAAATTATAAAAATAATAAGAAATTTAACTTCATGTTTGATTCAATTATTTTTTATTTATTAATTTTAAAAAGTTAAATGATACTTTTTTTGATAATTTCATTGAAGGTGGAGGTGATTTAGAGGGCCTATGATGATGTCCAAGAAAAATGGGTCAAACTGCGCATGATCCATGCACACTAGTAGACTCAACCGCATATTTCTACTAAAAAGTGAATCTAAATGGGCTGAACTTTTGTAGTCTGGTCAAAATTTAATTTGATACATTTAATATGAAGGAACTGAAGCCTCATTCGGCCTCTACAATGCCCATCCGAATGGATCTGTCCAAATAAACAAATCTGTATAAAGTCAAATACGATGTTCTGTGTTTTATCAATATCTCAAGTTCTAGTTTTCCAAATAGTTACAAACTTTATATGGAGACATTAAATATATGGGAAAAAATGTTTATAGTTTTTTCCAAAGCTATATTCAACTTTTAAGTGGTCAAAAACCATGTTCCAAGTAGTTTTATACAATATGTGTGCCCAAAACCACCATCCACTTTGCCTATAAAATGGAAGCTTGGGATCCTCATTTGAAAGTTCGATCAGGAGGAAAATATTTGGTATTTTGGAGACCCAAATGAGTACTATCATCATTCAAGGAGTTCTGGAGGCCCCTATCCTCATAAAGGGATCAAGGATGAAGGCGAAGTTCCACCCGAGGTTCCTCCTCCACCTGATGTCGAGCTAAACGGTTGACGATCATTTTGAGGGAGCTAAACACACTTGGGAGGGAGTTAAAGAACTTGTTATTATACTGGTTTTGTGTAATTTGTGTGCTAAATATTTCAATTATTTATTATATTGACATTATTCTCCTCTGATTTCATTTCTATTGTTAAAATTAAGTGAAACACTTTTTATTTCAATACTGACTGGGTTGAGATTTCAAGTGGGAATCTTGGGTTGTTCCGATTGGACAAGACAAGATTCCTATTTATCTCACACATACATAAGATTTAAGTATTATTTGGTTTTCTTTATTCTCTATTCTTGATACCCAAACCTTTACAAAACTATTTTTGTGTCAAGGGGTGGTTCTTTGAGCATCGTTTAAGAGGCAAGAGGGAAGTTGAGATCTTGACAACCCTCAACCAAAGGATTCCATTAAACCATGTGTATTTTTCAGAATGATGAACTCACCAAGATTTTTAGTGAACTTGAAATTATCTACTTATCTCATAATTATAAAACACTAATTTTATTTATCAACTATTAAACTCTTTAAATCAAGTCATTTTCTTTAAACTGTTTTAAAACCACCCCTTTTTAGTACTTCTTATTAAAAACACACACTCTAAACCAATGAATGCTCCTTGAAAGACGACATAGGGTCTGACTTAGACTAAAAATAAACCTTAGAATTATAATCAATTTGACGTTTCATGACAGTGTATTCAAATTTTGGCACCGTTTCCAGGGAGCGCTTTGGTTTTAGTGTGCGTTTTTTATAATTGTTTTTGTAAATTTTGTGAATGTTTGTTTTTTTATCTTCTACCTTTACATTTTTTAGTGTTATAATTTATTTATTGTGTAGGTTCTATGTATGATGCATTCTACTCCAGGAGACTTACAACCTTTTTAACCCGAACCGGAGAGGATCCTACATTAGTGACCCCAAGATACACAAGAGGAACCTTTGAAAGAGGACGCACAAAACATCAACACTCATCTTGATCCTACTCCTCCTTCTTCTTCTTCTTCTTCGGGAACCCACATTAAAACTGAAATTAACGTGAATAAAGTGGATGAAAAAAATAGAATACTAAAAGAAATAACCTCACCTGATGTTGATATCCAGCCCACATATATTCAATTATAAGGCGAGACACCCAATTTTGAACTAAAATTTGGTTTAATTCATCTATTACTAAGATTCCATGGAAAACCTAGAGAGGATTCACACAATCACTTAAAATAATTTCAAACTATTTGTTAAACATTAAAACCTGCTAATGCGGATGAGGAATAAGTAAAGCTTAGAGAATTCTCATTTTCTTTAGAAGACACTGTGAAAGATTGGTTGTACTATGTTAATTCACTAATAAGAGGCTGGGAAGACATGAAATGCCTTTTCCTTGAAAAATATTTCCCAACCTCTTGAACTAAAAAAATAAGGAAAGAAATTTGTGGGCTAAGACAATCTCAATGGGAAACACTTCATGAATATTGGGAAATATTTAAAAGATTATGTTCAAGTTTTCCACACCACCAAATAAGTGATCAACTTCTAATACAATATTTTTTTGAGGGTTTAATTCAAATTGATCGTAACATGATTGATGCTGTTATAGGTGGTGAACTAGTGGATAAGACCCCAAATTCTAAAAGAACCTTAATTAATAACATGACACAAAACACTCAACAATTTGGTACAAGGTCCAGTGTACCCATTCGAGGTGTCCATGAGGTGAAAAGTACCGAATTCGAGAAGAAGGTGGACACAAAGTTCGAAGAGTTAAGCACCCTTATTTGACAAATTTATCTTTCCCAAGGGAAATCTCAATCTCCTCCTCCCATACATTGTGGAATCTACTCTTCTAACACCCATTATTATAACCAATTTTTCCAATTGAGAGAAACTTCTGAGAGTTGTGAGGCAATCTTTCCAGGCTGCCCCTATAACCAACCCTTTAGGAAAGATCCATACTATCCATCCAATCCTGGGTGCAAATACAATCAAGACTATAGGCAAGGGGGGTATTCAAACCTAACTCAACAACCATGGAACCAACAAGGTCAGAGTAGTCATCCACCACCACCACCCAGAAATCCTCAACCACCCCAAAGGCCTTTCCAATCACCCCCTCCCAAACCTGATCCTAGCCTAGAAGACATGACGAAATAAATGGTTGCCAACAATATCATATTTTAACAAACCACCCAAGATATCATAAAAGACCTCAAAACCCAATTACACCAACTAGCTAACTCAGTGGGGGGAAATTCAAAGTCATTTGTCGGGTAAACTACCACCTCAACCAGTAGTTAACCCTAGGGATAAGGGAAATGTTAGTTCCATAACCCTTAGTAGTGGAAAAAAATTTAAAAACCAAATGAATCATCCATTAGAGCTATCCCCTCCTAAGGAAACCTCCATCCCAACCATTGAAAATGTTCCAAATGTTGAAAAACCATGTCTTGAGAGAATCCCTTCTAAAGGAAAGAGTGTGTATGTCAATGAGTCTTCTATCCAACCCATTCCTCTTCCATTTCCCCAAAGGGCCACCCAACCTAGGAAACAAAAGGAAACTGAACTCGATAAGGCAATTTTGGAGACTTTCAAAAAAGTGCAGGTAAAAATTCCCTTGATTGATGTTGTGAAACAAATTATAAGATATGTTAAGTTTCTAAAGGATATGTGTACACACCAAAGGCGACTTCGAGGTGATGAGAATGCGAGCTTGGGGAGGAATGTTTCAGCATTGATAGATCCATCACTTCCCACCAAGTGCAATGACCCCGGAATGTTCTCAATTCCATGCACTATAGGGGAGTATTATTTTTCTAATGCTATTCTTGATTTAGGTGCTTCTATAAATGTTATTCCTTACTCCATTTACTCTACATTGCAGGTCGGGGAACTGAAGCCCACTGCAATTGTTGTTCAACTGGCTAACCAGAGTACCGTACACCCCTCTGATGTGTTAGAGGATGTTCTTGTGAGGGTTTAAAATTTAATTTTTCCTGCTGACTTTTATGTGCTTAAAATGTAAGATGATAGGATGAACGGAAATGACCTGATTATATTGGGGAAACCCTTCTTGAAAACCACCAAAACCATAATTAATGTCCATAATGGTACATTATCTATGGAATTTGGTGGTGATATAGTCCATTTCAACATCCATGATTCCATAAAGCACCCCTTAGAAGAACATTCCCCTCTCTCAGTAAATTCAATTGATATACTCCCTTCTTTTAAAAATACTTATTTTCATTCCACCGATTCCCTTTCTGAGTTTTCATCCTTAATTGAATTTCTTGGTAATGAATCATGCATTGATTGTTGTAGTGGTCTAGAAAAGTGTCATGCATGTTAATTAATTGATAATTTATTAAACACTGAGGATCCAATAACCATTGATGATACTGTTAAGCTTGTAAGAGATTATTCTTATATTGAGGAAGATACCATTGAGAAGTTATATGAGATCAGTGACCTCTCACTTTCACATACACTCCCATAAATCCAAAATCCCCTTGAATTGGAATTAAAAAAACTACCTCAAGATTTAAAATATTCATATCTTGAGAATGGAAACAAGATACCTTTAATCATTGGTAGTTCACTCCCCCCTGAGCATGAATTGTGATTACTTGAACTTTTTAGGGAGTATAAACAAGCTTTGGGATGGACACTTGATGACATTCCTAGTATTAGCCCATTAATTTGCACACATCATATTTTATTAAATGATGAGGCTAAACCTATGAGGCAGGCACAATGTTGACTAAACCCAAACCTCCTAGAAGTTGTGAAAAATAAGGTAAAAAAATTATTGGCTATTGGAATCATTTAACCCATCTCTGACAGGCAATGGGTCAGTCCCGTTCAAGTAGTTCCTAAAAAAACTGGCCTTACAATAATCAAAAATGAAAACAATGAATTGGTTCCAACTCGTGTGTAGAATAGTTGGCGTGTTTGCATAGACTATCGCTGACTAAACCAACACACCAGGAAGGAAAATTTCCCTTTTCCATTCATTGACCAAATGATAGAGAGACTAGCGGATAATTCTCACTACTATTTCCTTGATGGGTATTCTGGATACTTTCAGATCCATATTTCCCTCAAGGACCAGGAAAAGACTACCTTCACTTGTCCCTTTGGCACATTTACATATAGGAGGATGCCATTCCATCTATGAAATGCTCTAGGTACTTTCCAACGATGAATGGTTAGTATTTTTTTGGATTACCTAGAGAATTTCATGGAAGTATTCATGGATGATTTCAATGTTTATGGCTCCTCTTTTGATGAATGATTAAGTAGTCTTGGTTCAGTCCTACATCACTGTATTGAAAAGAATCTTGTATTAAATTATGATAAATGCCATTTCATGGTGATAAAAGGTATATTTTTGGGGAATGTCATTTCTGGGGATGGTATACAAGTAGATAAATCAAAAGTGGATGTCATTAATTCCTTACCATTCCCCAAAAATGTATGGGATGTGTGGTCTTTCCTAGGTCATGCTGAATTTTACCGTCGTTTCATTCATGAATTTAGTGAGATTGCACTCCCACTCTCCCAGTTACTCCAAAAAGAAAAAGAATTTTTTTTGATAAAAAATGTGAGTAAGCTTTTAATAATTTAAAATGGAGTCTCACATAACCCCCAGTAATCCAACCACCTCGGTGGGATTTACCATTTGAGCTCATGTGAGATTCCTCTAACTATGCATTTGGGACAGTCTTGTCACAAAGGGTCGATCGATCTCCACATATCATTGCCTATGCCTCACATACACTGGACCCTACCCAAGAAAACTACACCACAACTAAAAAATAATTCCTTGCCATTGTGTTTTCCTTGGACAAATTTAGGTCATACCTTTTGGGGTCCAAAGTCATTGTGTTCTCAGACCATGCAGCCCTTCAGTATCTCATTAAAGAATTGGAAGCCAAACCTTGTCTCATTCATTGGATTCTTCTCCTTCAAGAATTCAATCTAGAAATTAGAGATAAAAAAAGAGCATAGAATGTGGTGGCCAACTATATAAGTAGGATTACCCCATACCCGAACATTGACTCATCCCCATATATTCCTATTAATGATATGTTTATTGATGAGAAATTGTACCAAGTGCAAGATGCTATCCATTAGTATGCTGAAATTGTAAATTATTTGGTAGCATCTTGTATTCCTACTGATTTCAACAAAAAACAGGTCGACCATCTAAAACATGAGTCCTGTTAGTACATTTGGGATGAACCCTACCTTTGGTGCACCTGTAGTGATCAAGTCCTTAGGCGTTGTGTTCCTAATTGTTAGTTTTAGTCTATCCTTAGATTCTGCCACACTTTTGATTGTAGGGGCCACTTTGGTCCCCAATAGACTACTCACAAGGTCCTTGATTCTGGTCTCTTTTGGCTAACACTTTTTTGGGATGCCCATGATTTTTGAAAATATTGTCCCTGTTGTTAAAGAATAGGGAATGTATCAAAAAGAAATGAAATTACATAATGACCATTTCTCTTTCATGACATTTTTTATGTTTGGGACATTGAATTTATGGGTCCATTTTCCAATTCCTTTGAAAAATTGTACATTTTTTTAGTAGTCGATTATGTGTCAAAATGGGTAGAGGCTCGATCCACAACGACAGATGATTCCAAAATAGTTGTGGAATTTTTGAGAACTCAGATCTTTTGTAGGTTTGTATTACATAGGTTCTGCATTAGTGACCAAGGTTCTCCTTTTTACAACCGAACAATGCAATCACTTTTGCGTCGGTATGGGGTTGGGCATTGAGTGTCTACTGCATATCACCCACAAAACAATGGTCAAGATGAGGTTTCAAATAGAGAAGTAAAGCAGATTCTGGAAAAAACAGTTCAACCCAATAGAAAATATTGGAGTCTTTGACTTGATGATTCATTATTGGCCTACCGTACTGCTTTCAAAACTCCCATTGGAATGTCACCCTATCAGCTTGTTTTTGGAAATGGTTGTCACCTCCCTGTTGAGATTGAGCATTGGGCCTACTGGGCCATTAAAAAATGAAATTCTAACCTTTCTGGTGTAGGTTCTCAGAGGAAGTTACAGATTCAGGAGTTGGAGGAAATGAGAAGAGATGAATATGAGAACTCCAAGATTTATAAATAGTGAATCAAGGCTAACCACGACCGTCTATCATTCATTGTTAGTTCCACATTAGGAAGAAGGTCCTCCTCTATAATTCAAGGCTAAAGTTGCATCCAGGTAAGCTTTGTTCTCACTAGTTTGGACCATACACTGTTACTAACATCTCTCCATTTGGTGTTTTCCAGGTTCAAAATGAAGAAACCAAGAAAACCTTCACTATCAATGGGAAAAAGCTAAAAAACTTCCCCACAGCCCTTCCAGAGTCCCCGATAGAGGAACTCCAAGTTCAAGAAGTAGTCTACAAATAACACCCACCGGGTTTTATCTTTCCTTACCACATTCTGTTTTATTATAGTGAGAACACTATACTCTCTAGGTGTGGAGGTATGGGTATATTCTTGTGTTAGTTAGGAATTTTCATCATCTTTATTACTTTTCTATTTTTAGATTTCTAAATAGTAATGCTACTTTCCCCCCTTTCCCTCCCACTCACCTTTGTGCCATAATATTACTATTTTTTTACTCCCACTTTATCATGGAAAATGATGCCCGTTTAATCATGGAAGTTATTGAAAATGCATGTGGAATGTCTATATTTCATGTTGATTTAACATTAAAAAAAATCTAATGAAATGTGCATTTCAGTAAGAATTCAATACTATGGTGTTACTTTATTTTGAAATTTAGTTCTTTGTAAATGATATAAATGGTTATATCATTTTGAAACCTTTTAGAAGAATGGTGAACTTTTTTGTGAATAGTTTAAAGGAAAATTGTGTCACTTAATTCCTATACACATTTTTTTCACTAAACCATGATGTGTGAAAATTTCTTACTTAATGGAAGGTAAATATAATTTAGGTTGATTTTTCTCTACTTTCCAAAATCATTTTTCCATACGTTTATTCCTTTTATAATCTATTTAATTACTGTACCAGATTGACCTATGAATTTGTACTTGTTATCCAACTATTGTACGCCCTCAAAAAAAGAAATAAAGGGTTGTATATTGGGAAGGTCAAAAACCACCTTTCCTTGACCTTAGATCTTGTTATAACTATTACAATTAGTATCGTGAGGAGATCAAAAAAGGGTTGGAAGAAGAGTGTGAGATTTGTTCCAAGTGCAACTTTTGAAAAAAAATATAATAAATGAGGGGAGTGATGAAATGTAAAACATATGGGGATATCTAGGTTGGGAGCTTATGGTTTTACTTCTGGGATTGCTTAAGTGAGTGGGTCTTGAAATTTGATTGTAAAGGATGTGGGGCAAGTTCGGTGGAAAGGATCTTGTAAGTAGACAATTATTGAAATAAATTATATTTAATCAATAGAAAGTGGAAATAATAGCATGAAATGATTATCACAAACACACATAGATAATTAGTGACATGATTAAATTTTTGATTTTTTCTTTGATCACATTTTTATCAGGAATTAAATTTTCATTGAATGTTAAATATTTATGAATTTGTAAATATCTACATGCATAATTTTTCTAATTATGACTTTTCCTAGGAGTGTAAATGTTTAGGTGTGGGGGTGTGATCACACTATGATTCACTGTTTCATTTTCACCCTTACATGACTGTGCTAAACTAGTTTTGTATTGAAAATTATAAAAATAATAACAAATTACACTTCATGTTTGATTCAATTATTTTGTATTTATTAATTTTAAAAAGGGAAATGATACTTGTTTTGATAATTTCATTGAATTTGGAGGTGATTTGGAGGGCCCATGATGATGTCCAAGAAAAATGGGCCAAACTGCGCATGATCCATGCACACCAGTGGACTCAACCACATATTTATACTAAACTGTGAATATAAATGGGTTGAATTTTTTTTGGGATGGTCTGAAATTTAATGGGATACATTTCATATTAAGTAACTGAAGCCTCATTCATTTTCTAAAATTCCCATCCGAACAGATATGTTCAAATAATCAAATCTGCACAAAGTCAAATGTGGTGTTCTATAATTTATCAATATCTCAAGTTATAGTTGTCCAAATGGTATAAAACTTTCGGTGGAGATAGTAAATAGGTGGGGAAACATGTTTCTAGTTTTGTTCAAATCAAGATTCAACTTTCAAGTGGTCAAAAACCATGGGACAAGTGGTTTTACACAATCTGTGTGCCCAAAACCACCTTCCACTTTGACTATAAAATGGAAGGTTGGGCTCCTCATTTTCAAGTTCTACCAGGAGGAAAATCTCTAGTATTCAAGAGACCCAAAGGATTCCTCTTATCATCCAAGGAGTTCCAAAGGACCCTATCCTCATAGGGATATCAAGGATGAAGGTGAAGTTCCACCCGAGCTTCCTCCTCCTCCTGATGTCTAGCTAAATGGTGGATGATCATTTCGAGGGAGATACACACACATGGGAGGGAGTTAAAGAACTTGTTATTATACCATTTTTGTTTAATTTTTGTGATAAATATTTCACTTATTTCTTATCTTGACATTATTCGCCTCTGATTGCATTTATATTGTTAAAATTAAGTGAAACACTTTTTATTTCAACACCGATTGGGTTGAGATTTCAAGTGGTAATCTTGGGTTCTTCCGATTGGACAAGACAAGAGTCTTATTTATCTCACACATAAATAAGATTTAAGTATGATTTGGTAGCCTTTATTCTCTAGGATTGATACGCAAACCTTGACAACATGATTGTTGTGTCAAGGGGTGGTTCTTTGAGCATCGTTTTAAGAGGTAAGAGGGAAGTTGAGATCTTAACAACCCTCAACCAAAAGATTCAATTAAACCATGTGTATTTTTTAGAATGATGAACTCACCAAGATGTGTAGTGAACTTGAAATGATCTCCTTATCTCATAATTCTAAAACACCACTTTTATTTATCAACCATTAAACTCTTTAAATCAAGTCATTTTCTTTAAACAGTTTTAAAACCACCCATCTTTTAGTACTTCTTATTAAAAATGCACACTTTAAACCCACGAACGCTCCTTGAGAGACAACCTAGGGTATTCCCTAGACTACAAATCAACCTGAAAATCATAATCAATTTGACGTGTCATGACAGCATGCTCAATGCGCCAAAAACAATGATTATATATTATAAAATAAGATAGATAACAACACATGCCATAACGTATGATATAACTAATATTAATAATTACAATATACTTGAAAAATTTTATTTTTTAATTTTTCAATTATGAATTGAATATTATAAGTTATAATTTTTTATAAATTCTAGAAAAAGTTATTTTGGGATATTTATTTAATTTATAAAAGTTTTTATAGATTAATTAATTATAAAATATTTATAATTTATTATTACATGCTTATAAAAAATTTATTAAATAGATATTTCATAATATATAATGTTAATATTAAATACCTTTTGAAATTATATGGCATGAATTATAATTCAAATATAAAATTTTTATATATAAACTATAAGAGTAATTTATAAAGTGATTATAAATTACAAAAAAAAAGAAAAATATAAAAGATTTTTTCTTTAATTTTATGAATTGTTTATACTAATTGTTCAAATTAAGAAGGTATTATTTGAGAAATTATTTAAATCACATCAAAATGAGTTTTGATAATTTATACAATCAAGGTTTAAATAATTTTAAATATGTGATATTTAGATTATGTAAATTGATTACATAATTGAAATATAGTGTTTATATCTCATTTAATATCACTTATTTTATGAAGATTCCATATAATGAATAATATGAAGGAGTTCATATTAGAAATAAATATGAAGTTTTTATATTTATTTAATTATGTAAAATACATAATTCATGGCTAAATTATAGAGTGTTTATAATTTATTTATTTAGTAATTGTTCATAAATAGTTCATATTGTGTTTAAATATATCAATTATTTATTTATTTAGTTTATTCCTTGTATTATTCATGAATATAATTTTTATATTATGAATAAATGTATGATTTAGCTTAAAGTGTTGTACTACTTCTATACATTCTCATACATGAATTTATGTGGGTTGAGAATCCAACTCATATATCTCGTTATTTCAAAAAAAACTAGGCAGGTTCTATTAAATATGAGTTCTCCTGAATTATCTTGTGTAAGTAAAACAATAAATTGTGTGACCCTAAAAGTAAAGTGCCCCATTTTTGGTATTTTATTTTGGTTAAAATTAGATAATAAACCCTTAGTAAGGATACTAAATAAATAGTATTGAGTTTATCTATATGATTTATTGGGAAAAGAGTTGTTTTCTAGACCATCCAAGTTTCATATATGATATAACTAGAATGATTAACTACCTAAATAACTGAATGGTGAGTAGAATGAAAAATAGAAATCATTGTATAATAAACCACTAATCTTGACCTACTAATGTGAATTTTAAAGGGGTCATAATTTTAGTGGGAGCTCATTTAATTAAATTCCTAATTAAATGAATGTAAAACATGATACTCATATAATAAAACCTTCTATTATAGATAAATGAAATAAAAATCATCAAACATAACTTTGAGATAAAAAATTTAAAAGGATAATATTAATGTAATAAACTCATTAGACTAGTATATAAACTTAAAAATCATTCTTAAGAAAGGAAAAAATTCTACACATTAAAGAAACACATTATGAAGTAACGAAATGTTGAGATTGTTCAAAAAAAAATCTAAATGATTATGAGAAGCATACAATTATTAACTTATGGTTTCAAGAGAACTATATGAATAATAACCAAATTAACTTTAGTCTACAATCATATATTAAATATGATTGAATATGTTAATGACATAGATAGACTGATGGTTTACTCTAAGACTCATTCTAGTAAAGAAATTTATTTTGTTTTCACTGTTGGAAATTTTCTTATAATGTGAATGAGTTTATGAAATATTTACCCTATTTTCTAAAATTACTGAGGATAGATAAACTAGGTAATGTGGTGTATAGGCTCCAGTACTGTATTAATAGAACAAACTGGTAATATTTAAAACTATAAGAAGAAAAATTAGTTGGAAAATACAATAATGTTTATTAAAACAACCAATTAAGGTCATTGAAACCTATAGTTTATGTCAATAAAGAAACATGTTGTTTCCATATGATAAAATTATCTAAGTTACCTGAAGGGGTTTTGAGAAAATTTATTGAAATACAAATTAGGAATTAGTGTTATAGAAATCAATTATTTGATTTTTAATGGTATCTGTGTAAAACCACAAGATTTTATGAAATATATTTTTCAAATAAATTTAATTTTTTCAATAACTTGCGTTACATGCAACACTGAGTTTTAACAAACCATGATAAACTATTAATACTTTTATTTAAAAATGACCATTATTACCTAGCCGTTAAAATTTGTGTCAGGAATTGGAATAACGAAATTTTAAATATTACATATAATGATTTTATATAAATAAAACATATTGATAAAAAAGTACTTAATTTTTTGTAAAGTCTTTAGATGTTTCGAAAATACTATTTTCTCAAAAAAAAAATTTATTTCCTTTTGAAATCAATAATAAAATTAATTTTTTAAATTTATAGAAAATATATTTTATAAAATAAAATTAATTTTTTAAATTATCATGTCAAAATTAGCTCAGTGTTACTTTTTGGATTTTTTCTGAAAAGATTAATTTTTCAATGAATAGTGAAAAATATTGATTTTTATTGAAAACCAACTTTTCATTTAAAGAATTTATAATGTTAATTTTTGTTTTAAAATGGGTTTAAAAGTAAAATTAGTTTAATTATATATATATTAATCCAATTTAGTAAATTTGAATCATTTTCATATTAAATTTTGATATAAAAACTATATAAACTTTTGAATATTTTCTATTTGGAAAACGGCTTTCTCATCACGTCTGTAGGATTAATTTTAAATTAACTTTTGACACTTATATGAATGGAATTTAGAAAAATGGATTAAATATTCGAAATAAGAAATATATATATTATATAATAAGGTAAAATTAATTTTTAGTCAAAATGAATAGCAAAAAATATAAAAATTAATTACAAAAGTTAAGGTTATAACAAATTTCACAGGGGGTTAAACTAAAAATATAAGAGGTAAAATGAACTAGAAACTTGTAAAAAACATATTTTATATAAATATATAGACTTATAACCTATAAGTTTCTATAATGAGACATATTGGAGCCTTTTGTCATGAGAAAAACATGGTTACTCCTTTTTATTTCTAAAAATTACAAGTGTTCCAGTCACCTCACTTATAAAAGGACACCCCTATCCTATCATATTTACACTTTAAAAACCATTTTTTTGGGAAATAAATATCCAAATTAATTCCATACTTCAATATAAACATACTATAGGCCTTATTTTTATTATTAATCCCTTCTAATTGGTATTTAGGTATAAACCTAAAGAGGCTCTTTGAAGAAGCGATAAATTCTTAAACTTTAATTTTTGTTTTATTTCTTCTTCCAAATCCTTAAAATATTATTATATTATGATGATAAAATAACAAAATTATCTTAAATATAATTATATATTATTATGTTAATGTAATGACCTATATACATCTCCGCTTCCATCAAATGGAATACAAAACCATCATTTGTGTGTACAATGGACTATTGCATCGCAAACCGATGATTATCCATTTTCAATAAGCACCTCTCATGAATGGATATAATTATGGATTAAATGTTTTTATATGATATATATGATGTTATTATACTTGTAAAAGTATTATAAAATATATAACTTCTTACTTTCCATTATATGGGAATACGATAACGTCGCTCGTGTGTACGAGGACTACCATCTCACGAAGTAATGCGATTCATTCACACTTTACATGGAATGTAATAAGGATTATTTTAATGATAATATATGACCTAAAAATTATTTTTAATGGTAATATATTATTTAACTTTGTTTATTTCAATCTTTTAATAAAATGGAAATAACATTCATGCATATGTACAACCTACCGTTTCCATGAACTAAGTATTTCATTTTCTATCTCCAAATTTTATGTATTACTTTAAATAAATATATACTAAATATATATTATGTTTATATAATTTTTAACATTATTTATATTATGTAACCATTATAGAATTAAGATTACTAAATTTAACAAATCAAACATAGACAAAAAACAAAGTAGTTATTGCCCAAAAGACGACTTTAACATGGAATTGCTAATAAAAGGGTCATAAAAGGTCATAAGTAAATAAAATATGGTATGATATATATAATTATGGTTATTTAATAGATTTATAATAAACTTATATTTATTATAGAGTAGTTTTTAAGGTGTACGAAGGAATTTTAGACTTAAGGTAAGAGATTTTTGTCTTAATTTTATTTCTTTGAGACATATGTTATGTTATGCACCTATCTTATTTTACGAGGTGTATATACAACCCCTTTGAAATATAATATCATGAATTTATTTATTGTCACATTATTCTAGGTTTTGTTTAAATTTATTCTTTCATGGGTATTATGATTCAAAGTTACCAAAGTGGTAAGAGTTTTATGTTACAATCTCATCGTTTATTGGGATTTTTTATGATTACGATTTTGATGATGAAATATTATGATATATATCCCAATAAAATAATATATTTTCTTATAATATGATTATTTATTAAGAATATATGTTTTCCATTAATTTTCCTCTCTTTATTCACTTAAAAGTTCAAAATAACATTTTTAAGAAAAAAGTCATCTTTAATTCTCTCTTAGGTTGAAAACATGTTTTCTTCTATATCCATGTTTTCTAAAAATATTTTCAAAAAAGTTTTGAAATTACCAAAAGTAAGTATTAAAATACATATTTACACATGTTTTAATTTTTAATAATTGTTTTAAAAGTAATCTTCACATCATTTTCCAAACAAGGCCCATTTGGATTTTATCAAAAATATGAAATGAATCTTTATTTTAATGTGTACGACATGAACAGAATTTTCAAAACTCATAAGCATTATTTTCTTTTGAGATAAATTTATAATTTTCAAGTTTATTTTTATATAAAATAATTTATACAATATTTTAGGATTTTTTAATTTTAAAAAGGTAATTTTCAAATAAAGTATAGTTTTCTTAAGAAACATTCTAAGTGATTTTTCTTTCAAAATAATTTTCCATCTAAGATAAAATAATTTGATATTACTTATTCTTTAATGAGGATATAATCCAAGGATTCCATTCTTATTATTTATCTAAATGGTTTATGCTTATGGTGACATGATGTTTATGAAATCCACTTATTTTTCTATATGTTGTGCATTGATGAAATAATGAAATGATTATAAAACTTATTTATTTTACCTAGGTTATGTTACATTGTAATATTTATGAAAACCATTTCTTTTCATGGGTTCTGATATGATGACTATTTTATGATCTTGTGTAACACATGTATTATTTTCATTATGTGATGAGTGAGACCTATATCTCCCTCCAATGCATTGGGTAAATATTGATATCTCATGAGATAAAAAGAACTAGAATGGGGAGTAAACCCAGTTCATTAAGGGACTCTATCTACTATGATAGTCTTGGGATAAATCCTTGAATACTATTATGGTTTGGGGATTTAACCCATTCCACTATTATATTCTTGATAATGATCCTTGAACTACAAAGGAAATAATTTTCTATACTTGCTTGTATGCCACAAATCCATGCCTTATGCCAATGTTATGTTATCATGGTTCATGTTCTTTGATTCCATTATGATTTATATCTTTTGAAATTCCAAGATTTATACCATGACACAAGTTTATGATCTATGATATGTAAGGTGTGGTTTTAAAATATTATTATTATGTTCTCATACCCTTGTACTCATGATATGTTGATATCTCTCTTGTTTACCCTTACTGGGAATCTGAGATCACTCTTTCTTATGTTTACTATCCCTAGGTTATGATGAAATGTATTATGTATGATATTTATAAGAAATATTATAGTTATTAAGAACATGGTTGGAGATGAAATAACTCACTTATGGACCATTTTTTTATGTTTCCAAGTTTCCAAAGGCTCTAGATCTAAACTATTATGGCATGGGTCATTATGTTATGTAATGAATATTCATATATTAAGATGTAGTATTTATGTATGATAATTTTGGGTCTTTAAAATATGATACCAAATGTATAATTTATAAATTTTGAAAATATAAAAGATTTAAATATCAATAAAATAATTTATAGAGAATATATTTTGAATTTAAATGACTAAGGAAAGGGTTGTTAAGTCATGGAGTTGAATAAAAATGAAAATATCAAGCTCACATGGATCTATGTAAATGATGTGTATTTTTATCTTATTTATATTTTATGATAGGATAATTTTTTTGTAAATAAGTATTTGTTATGAAAAATATGATATCTTGTATTTAATATACATCATTTATAATTCTTGAGATTCTATAATATACTTGAGAAGAAAACAAGGATAAAAAATGTTTTATCTTGGATAAAAGAGTTTATCAAGATATTTGTTAAAATATGAGGGATATTATCCCACCACATTTCATGGTATATTTTATAGAATAAAATATTCTTTTCATAATAATTCTCCACACACATAAAACACCTTATGAGATATGGTTATTAATAATTTATTTATTTAATATTCCCACTTAAGGAAATAAGTGTTATTTACTAACACAAAAGATTTTATGTATCTTAGAAAGATATTCTAAATATAATATAGTTTCTAAGAGGCTAGTGGGAGTATATTTGGACTTATATAAGTTCAAAATATAAAAAATAAAAGATTATTCTTGTCAAAGTTCAAACTGAATGTCACTTTATATCCTGAAAGAGTTTAAGATGAGTTGGTAAAATATTAATGTAAATAGTTATATTAGTTACCAAAATATTTCAAGGATTTTTTATGGAAATATTTTAAGAATAATAATGATGTTAAACTTATAAAGAGTTCTATTTAGATGACCAAAGTTATTAACATTGTAACATTTGATGTTGCGAAGTTAAGGAGTTTGAATACCAATTCAATGAGTTGAATACTAGGAATATGATTCCTATGTCTCTCCATTATTCAAACTTGATTTGTTTATAGATGTTACTCCCTAAATAGTTTAGTGGGAGGGTTTTATCATTTGTTCATATAGATATGTGGAAGGAATTATCTAGAGATGTAATGAGTTTAATAAAATCTTAAAAGTGTAGTCAATATAAGGCCGATCTAGCAGTATATCATATGTGATATGATTATATGAGAACTTATTTATGGTTTAATTAACATTATTAAAATGAGTTTAAGAATATAAAATGTATCATGTCATATAAAATGGATTCTATAATTTTTTATTCATTCATGTTAGATGCACACACTCATGATGTAAAATGATAATTGACCTCTCAAAATATGACTTTGAGTTATACCTAACTGATTTTCATCAATGAGTATTATAGTTTGTAGAAAAATATTAAATTTAACATGTGTAATATTTTATATAGGGATATGAAATATGTTCATAATTCACAAAATGAGTTTTTTACACTAGATGATCCATCAAGAATACCACATGGAGTGCCATATGCTATGTATTTAGTATACTAGGGGTGGATGTTTCATATTTATATTTCTATAGTGTTGTAGTTAGTACCCTATAACTAACTTATTTAGTAATTGATTACATGTTTTTATTATTAAATAAGTTTCATGATCACATCATGATTTTCTTTTGTATAATATTTGTTTGTGATAATATCATGAGAATATATGTCATGCTAAAAGGTTATAGAAGTTCCTCACTATTATGAGAACCTAGAGGTTCCAATAAATTATTCTTGAAACTTATTCTATGTATGGATGATATTTCCTGAAATAACATAGAAAATATTGGTTATTAGGGATATGAGTCTCATAAGACATTGAGATAACTTCTCATGGTGTTCTCCCTTGGAAATCACCAAGATAGAAGGTTATGAGAATAAAGTCGTTAATAGGAAATCCAAATTTCAATGTTTCATTGGATGTTCCTATCTATATATGTGTGTATTGATCCTTAAATTAAATATTATCATTAATGGATATCATGAATCACATGATTTGATGTATTGATAAAAATCATGATGACATTTTCTCGTAGTGAAGTAGGATACGTTGGGTGTGTCACAAGTGATATTGCATTAATGGATAATGTGAGAAAGGATTTATCTGATTTATCTCTTAAAAAAGTTAATATCTTAGGCCCTTCGATGAGAATGGAATAGGCTGAATAAATTCATCGATATGGTTTTTAATGGGTGAGTTTATTTCCTAAAATTCAAATAAAGATACATCGATCATAGAGGTTGATGACACTAACATGAAACCTACTTGATTTGAGATATTGTGATAAAAGTATTATATTACTCAAAAAAACATTCATGGGAGGTTGGACACCATTATGACATTAACTTCTTTTTCTATGGTTACCTTGACATGTTTCTAGACTCTAACCTTGGACTTTAGGTAGTTATACCTAATGTCATTGGGAAATATCCCTAGAGGATCACACACTAAGTGTATCCACAATCTTAGTTAAATTCTAGTATTGAATTTAAAAAACTTGAATAAATAATATTTATTCAGGTTTGGTTGATTTCCATAATTTAATAATAAGTTATTCAAAATAATAAGTGAGTTAAATAATAAAAATAAATATTTTTTTCAAGTTTGGAAAATATAATTTTTATTATACTTATCGGTAAATAATGTAGTGATATTTATTTATTAAATAAATATTCATCATTTGAGGATAGGTAAATGTCAATGAGGGAAAGAATATCGAGTTTAATGGTCCAATTGGAACTATTATAAATGATATTTATTTATATTTTCTAATTTTTTTTTGAATATTTCCAGCGATTAATAATAATAATAGTATTATATATGGATTTAATTAAGAATTATAAATATGGAAATGGTTTAGTGTTCCATTTTCAAAACCTAAACCTGCCATGATAAATATCTAATTGTATCACTTTCCAAAAAAATTGGTGTGCACAAAAGATAGAGTGAGACCCTCTTAGGACCTAGAGAGAGATTAAGAGATATAGAGTGATCTCCTCCTTTAATTTCTCAAGCAAATAAGAGAACATTAAGAGTTATTCTTCTCTCAGGAAGAATTATGTTTTGATCAACCATGATCAATGGAAGTGATTAGGATCAGCCATGCTAGCACTTGATGATTCTACGACGTCGTTTAGAGATTGTGGTCTACATGTGGATCACCACTAGAGGAATTCTGCACTTGGATCCTACAACACAATGATATTACAGTAATATATTATTAAATGAATCATCAATAAACAAGTAATTACAAGCTTAGGTAATTCTATATCCTCTCATAAATTAATTATTAATTATATGTGAATATTCTTTGCTTTTGGTTCAAAAATTTTAATCTAGTAAAAAAAATATACTGTTAATCATTGGACATGACATTTTGATCATGTGACTCAATGATTACACATGATTTATGACTAAAAGTTGAGATGCCCATACCATCGAAGGACACTTCCGTTTCACCCATAACCTATAAGTGATATCAAAGTGTTCATATGTTTAATTTATAATTATTTATTATTTGTTTATTCTAAATGAATTTTCATTTTCTTTGACTTATAATCAATTTTTTTAATATCTGACATTTTTATATCCTTACTTCTTCATTATCTCTAACATAATATGTGAAAGTTTGAGAATTAAAAATGAAGAAACATTCAAAAAAGACTGTATGGAGGTGAAAAATGTTTTACCTAGTCAAAACTAGAGTATACGTTGTGTACTTACCATACACACACCATGTATTATGTTTTATCACATGTATCTCTTTCAATCAATATAGATCTTACAAAATCATATCTAAGATATAAATAGATCCTATCAATGTGTAGATATAGATAGACTGGAACATGGCATGAAGAATTACATGTTGTTTAACCACTGTACCCAATGTGTATTCTCTGTTATCTCATGTCCAAGAACACAAGGTGTCCCAGCGATCTATGTATCAGATACACAACAAGAGGATATACATTCCATGAAACTCCGAGGTTACACACTATGTAAGTTAGAATACACTCTTTGTACCTCAAGGTTTTCTGCAGGTAGGGATTATGCTCAATCCTAAGGCATGTGTTACAGACACAGGGATAATACAAGTACACACCATGTAAAATACTGCACACAATGTAGTCTATTACCGATAGTGTTCTAAAATTTTCATGGAAATAATAATTAAATTCATAATTAAACCTATTGATTATTTGTTATGTGTGTTGTTCATTTCAAAGTACATTCCATGTCATAGGATTAAAAATTATATATTAAATTAATTTCCATGATAAAGTTTTTGGTGAACACATGAGGTTACCTCCAAAACACTTATGCACTAAATTAATTTTAAATGAAGTTAATCCTCTTTAACATTATAGATGATGGTGAGTTAATTATGGTTGGATGAAATTAAGATAAATTGAATTAATTGGATTAATTCATGGTGTATTATCTTAATTAAATAATGAATTGAATTAATTGATAACTGGAATTTAAATTTATGATTGTTTCTTGATGTGTGGATGATAACGAGATTTGACCAACCTTTTCATGTGATTAGTTTCTTTTTATTTATTATAGTTAATTAATTATTGACGGTCTTTGGGTCATCCCCTCCTCTTTATTATATAAGGTACTACATGTTCGCAGTTTCTTTTATGTAAACCCCATTTATTTAATATATTGGATCCCGTCACCTGTGTATGAGTGGAATATTATGTAAGGATAGATATCCTAGGTGATTGGAGTCGGTATAAGTCAAGGACCCAAAGTGAAATCAATCAAGGTGAAACATAGGAGTAAAGGAGGAACACTACAATATAAGCCAAGTTATGGTTTAAGGTGTGTTATCCCCTAGGGTCTAGGGTAGTTTATCATCCTCTAGATTAACTAACCATTATAGGATCTCATGATCAAACCAATTACATTTTTTTGTTAGTTGTATGGTTAATTATTTATGTTTTTGAATACTATACAATCACCTAATAAATTAATTAACAAGAATACACGATGAAATAAAATATAATTGTATTATGTATAAAGGTTTTATCAAACATAGTTAATAACTTAAGTAAAATCCACTTAATATTAACAAAGCATGTAAAGGGATAAAATGGGATTTACGTATAAAGATAATAAAATACCTCAAATAAAATATTAATTTGGAATTTACTTACACTAAATAAGTTATAAAAGACCTCAAAGTTCAAAGTGCTTGACCAACCAAAGTAGGGATGCTTTTAATTATCATGGGACTTTTAACTTGAGGTTTTGGATTGAATTGACTTAGTTTACATCAAGGGTTTATTGCCCAATAAAGACTTGGGGTAACTAAGAGGAAAAAGTTTAAGAAATCTAAAAACATGATTTCAGGATTGGGGATTCCACTCAATGGATCATGGAACGATGTGCTAATGTAGTTGAAAATTCACACCTACCTAAAACCTTTCAAATAACTTTTAAGGACCAAGTATGGGTTATGAGAAAGGGAATATAGATCCCTACCACTAGAATATATAAGTGAAAAGATATTATAAAACTATTGGGGATGGATATTGGGTTTCCAAAAATAGTGGGAGATTAATGGAATTTAATTAAATTTAAATTTATTAATCTATATTTTTAATAAAAATAAGTACTAATGATCTAATCTTAATTTATAGAAATGGAAAATCACATGACTTTGAAAATATCATTGTGATCATAATTGATAAGGATAACCTTCTCACCAATGCGAATTTCCAAGAATGATATAAGTGCTAACACGTTATATTACACCATGAATAGAAATTATACATGATGGAAGACCCACTTCCTAAGTTAATTTCTAAAGAGGCTAATAAGGAAGAAGTATCTATCTATTTGAAGCATGTGTATAAAGCTATGGATGTCTAATGTTTCATTTTATCCTCTTTGTCCAATGATATTCTAAATAAATATTAGGATATTGATGTGAATAAAATCATTTATCACCTTAAGGATCTCTATCAAGAGAAGACAAGATGAGAGATATATGAGATATCCAATGCACTATTCACATGTAAGCTTAGAGAGGTAGTTATAGCTTGGTAAAATGTAGTTAAGGTGATTTTCCATATTGATTACATACACATATTATGTTTTATGATCCTCTATTACCTGTGTATAGATCTCATTCTATGCTCATTACCCAAAAAAATCTCTATTTTTATTTTGAATTATAATATGAGTAATAGTAAGAAGACACCATTGAAATTTCTTACACTCATTCTACAAGTTGATAAAGACATGGGGCATGAAAAACCCATTATCCTTATGGTAAATAAGAATAATTGTAATAGGGAAAAGGGGATAAAGGCTCATTCAAATTATAAGGTTTTAGATCACTTTCCCTCCAAGAAGAAAAAGATCCAAAGGAAAACAAATGAATAATATGTAGTATGTTTTTCATGTGACAAGAAGGGACACTAGAATAGGAATTACACCCATCAAAATAAGGAGAATCTTCAGGTGCATTTTTTATTGAGTGTAATATTTCTATATCTACAATTTAGGTATTAAATATTGCTTATAGTGATCACATTTGTATCCAAATATTTAAACCTAGTTTATTTAAGAAGATTACTAGAGATGAGGTAGATCTATGGGCTACAAATGGAGTGAGGTACGCTGATATATCCATTATAAAATACCATCTCAAACTATCAACATGATTGATTTTGATTTTAAATCACTATTATTATGTTATTAGTGTTTCCAAGATCATTATTTCTAATTATTATTTTTAAATATGGATGTTTTTTTTCAGCTTTATAAATAAAGGTTTCCATATGATAAAATTATCTAAGTTACCTGAAGGGGTTTTGAGAAACTTTATGGAAATACATGTTTGGAATTAGTGTTATAGAAATAAATTCTTTGATTTTGAATGGTATCTGTGTAAAACCACAAGATTTTATGAAATATATTTTTCAAATAAATTTAATTTTTTCAATAACTTGCGTTACATGCAACACCGAGTTTTAACAAACCATGATAAACTATTAATACTGTTATTGAAACATGACCATTATTACCTAGCCGTTAAAATTTGTGTCAGGAATAGGAATAACCAAATTTTAAATATTACATATAATGATTTTATATAAATAAAACATATTGATAAAAAAGTACTTAATTTTTTGTAAAGTTTTTATATGTTTCGAAAATACTATTTTCTCAAAAAAAATATTTTTTATTTCTTTTTGAAAAAAATAATAAAATTAATTTTTTAAATTTATTGAAAATATATTTTATAAAATAAAATTAATTTTTTAAATTATCATGACAAAATTAGCTCAGTGTTACTTTTTGGATTTTTTCTGAAAAGATTAATTTTTCAATGAATAGTGAAAAATATTGATTTTTATTGAAAACCAACTTTTCATTTAAAGAATTTATAATGTTACTTTTTGTATTAAAATGGGTTTAAAAGTAAAATTAGTTCAATTATATATATATATATATATATTAATCCAATTTAGTTAGTTTGAATCATTTTCATATTAAATTTTGATATAAAGACTATATAAACTTTTGAACATTTTCTATTTAGAAAACCGCTTTCTCATCACGTCTGTAGGATTAATTTTAAATTAAATTTTGAAACTTATATGAATGGAATTTAGAAAAATGGATTAAATATTGGAAATAAGAAATATTTATATTATATAATAAGTTAAAATTAATTTTTAGTCAAAATGAATAGCAAAAAATGTAAAAATTAATTACAAAAGTTAAGGTTAAAACGAATTTAACAGGGGGTTAAACTAAAAATATAAGAGGTAAAATGAACTAGAAACTTGTAAAAAACCTATTTTATAGAAATATATAGACCTTATAACCTATAAGGTTCTATAATGAGCCATATTGGAGCCTTTTTTCATGAGAAAAACATGGTTACTCCTTTTTATTTCCAAAAATTACAAGTGTTCCATTCACCTCACTTATAAAAGGACACCCCTATCCTGTCATATTTACACTTTAAAAACCATTTTTTTTCAGGAAATAACTATCCAAATTAATTCCATACTTCAATATAAACCTACTATAGGCCTTATTTTTATTATTAATCCCTTCTAATTTGTCTTTAGGTATAAACCTAAAGAGGCTCTTTGAAGAAGTGATAAATTCTTAAACTTGAATTTTTATTTTATTTCTTCTTCCAACTCCTTAAAATATTATTATATTATGATGATATAATAAGAAAATTATATTAAATATAATTATATATTATTATGTTAATGTAATAACCTATATACATCTCCTCTTCCATCAAATGGAATAAAAAATCATCATTTGTGTGTACAACGGACTATCGCATCGCAAACTGATGATTGTCCATTTTCAATAAGCACCTCTCACGAATGGATATAATTATGAATTAAATGTTTATATATGATATATATGATGTTATTATACTTGTAAAAGTATTATAAAATATATAACTTCTATCTTTCCATTATATGGGAATACGATAACGTCGCTCGTGTGTACGACAGACTACCATCTCACGAAGTAATGCGATTCATTCACACTTTACATGGAAGGTTATAAGGATAATTTTAATGATAATATATGACCTAAAAATTATTTTTAATGGTAATATATTATTTAACTTTGTTTATTTCAATCTTTCAATAAAATGGAAATAACATTCATGCATATGTACAACCTACCGTTTCTATGAACTAAGTATTTCATTTTCTATCTCCAAATTTTATGGATTACTTTAAATAAATATATACTAAATATATATTATGTTTATATAATTTTTAACATTATTTAGATTATGTAACCATTATAAAAGTAAGAGTACTAAATTTAACAAATCAAACATAGACAAAAAACAAAGTAGTTATTGCCCAAAAGATGACTTTAACATGGAATAGCTAATAAAAGGTTCATAAAAGGTCATAAGTAAATAAAATATGGTATGATATATATAATTATGGTTATTTAATATATTTATAATAAACTTATATTTATTATAGAGTAGTTTTTAATGCGTAAGAAGGAATTTGAGACTTAAGGTAAGAGATTTTTGTCTCAATTTTCTTTCCTTGAGACATATGTTATGTTATACACCTATCTTATTTTATAAGGTGTATATACAACCCCTTTGAAATTTAATATCATGAATTTATTTATTATCACATTATTATAAGTTTTGTTTAAATTTATTCTTTAATGGGTATTATTATTCAAAGTTACCAAAGTGGTAAGGGTTTATGTTACAATCTCATCGTTTATGGGGATTTTTTATGATTATGATTTTGATGATGAAATATTATGATATATATCTCAATAAAATAATATATTTTATTATAATATGATTATTTATTAATAATACATGTTTTCCATTTATTTTCCTCTCTTTATTCACTTAAAAGTTCAAAATAACATTTTTAAGAAAAAAGTCATCTTTAATTCTCTCTTAGGTTGAAAAACTGTTTTCTTCTATATCCATGTTTTCAAAAAATATTTTCAATTTTTTTTTGAAATTACCTGAAGGAATTATTAAAATACATATTTACCCATGTTTTAATTTTTAATAATTGTTTTAAAAGTAATCTTCACATCATTTTCCAAACAAGGCCCATTTGGATTTTATAAAAAACATGAAATGAATCTTTATTTTAATGTGTACGACATGAACAGAATTTTAAAAAGTCATAAACATTATTTTCTTTTGAGATTAATTTTTATTTTTCAAGTTTATTTTTATATAAATGTATTTATACAATATTTTTGGAATTTTTAATTTTAAAAAGGTAATTTTCAAATAAATGATATTTTTCTTAAGAAACATTCTAAGTGATTTTTCTTTCAAAATCATTTTCCATCTAAGATAAAATAATTTGATATTACTTATTCTTTAATGAGGATATAATCCAAGGATTCCATTCTTATTATTTATGTAAATGGTTTATGTTTATGGTGACATGATGTTTATGAAATCCACTTATTTTTATATATGTTGTGCATTGATGAAATGATGAAATGATTATGAAACTTATTTATTTTACCTAGGTTATGTTACATTGTAATATTTATGAAAACCATTTCTTTTCATGGGTTCTGATATGATGACTATTTTATGATCTTGTGTCACACATGTATTATTTTTATTATGTGATGATTGAGACCTATATCTGCCTCCAATGAATTGGATAAATATTGATATCTCATGAGATAAAAAGAACTAGAATGGGGAGTAAACCCAGTTCAGTAAGGGACTCTATCTACTATGATATTCTTGGGAGAAATCCTTGAATACTATTATGGATTGGGGATTTAACCCATTCCACTGTGATATTCTTGATAATGATCCTTGAACTACTAAGGAAATAATTTTCTATACTTGCGCGTATGCCACAAATCGATGCCTTATGCCAATGTTATATTATCATGGTTCATGTTCTTTGATTACATTATGATTTATATCTTTTTAAATTCCAAGATTTATACCACGACTCAAGTTTATGATCTATGATATGTAGGGTGTGGTTTTAAAATATTATTATTATGTTCTCATACCCTTGTACTCATGATATGTTGATATCTCCCTTGTTTACCCTTACTAGGCATCTGAGATCACTCTTTCTTATGTTTACTTTCCCTAGGTTATGATGAAATTTATTATGTATGATATTTATAAGAAATATTATAGTTATTAATAACATAGTGGGAGATGAAATAACTCACTTATGGACAATTTGTTTATGTGTCCAAGTTTCCAAAGGATCTAGATCTAAACTATTATGGCATGGATCATTATCTTATGTAATGAATATTCATATATTAAGATATAGTATTTATGTATGATAATTTTGGGTCTTTACAATCTGATACCAAATGTATAATTTATAAACTTTGTAAATATAAAAGAGTTAAATATCAATAAAAGAATTTATAGAGCATATATTTTGAAATTAAATGACAAAGGAAAGGGTTGTTAAGTCATGGAGTTGAATAGAAAGGAAAATATCAAGCTCACATGGATCTATATAAATGATGTGTATTTTTATCTTATTTATATTTTATGATAGGATAATTTTTTTGTAAATAAGTATTTGTTATGAAAAATATGATATCTTGTATTTAATATACATAATTTATAATTCTTGAGATTCTATAATATACTTGAGAAGAAAACAAGGATAAAAAATGTTTTATCTTGGATAAAAGAGTTTATCAAGATATTTGTTAAAATATGAGGGATATTATCCCACCACATTTAGTGGTATATTTTATAGAATAAAATATTCTTTTCATAATAATTCTCCATACACATAAAATACCTTATGAGATATGGTTATTAATAATTTATTTATTTAATATTCCCACTTAAGGAAATAAGTGTTATTTTCTAACACAAAAGAGTTTATGTATCTTAGAAAGATATTCTAAAGATAATATAGTTTCTAAGAGGCTAGTGGGAGTATATTTGGACATATATAAGTTCAAAATATAAAAAGTAAAAGATTATGCTTGTCAAAGTTCAAACTGAATGTCACTTCATATCCTGAAAGAGTTTAAGATGAGTTGATAAAAGATTAATGTAAATAGTTATATTAGTTACCAAAATATTTCAAGGATTTTTTATGGAAATATTTTAAGAATAATAATGATGTTAAACTTATAAAGAGTTCTATTTAGATGACCAAAGTTATTAACATTGTAACATTTGATGTTGCGAAGTTAAGGAGTTTGAATACGTATTCAATGAGTTGAATATTAGGAATATGATTCCTATGTCTCTCCATTATTCAAACTTGATTTGTTTATAGATGTTACTCCCTATATAGTTTAGTGGGAGGGTTTTATCATTTGTTCATATAGATATGTGGAAGTAATTATCTAGAGATGTAATGAGTTTAATAAAATCTTAAAAGTGTAGTCAATATAAGGCCGATCTAGCAGTATATCATATGTGATATGATTAAATGAAAAATTATTTATGGTTTAATTAATATTATTAAAATTAGTTTAATAATATAAAATGTATCATGTCATATAATATGGATTCTATAATTTGTTATTCATTCATGTTAAATGCACATAATTATGATGTAAAATGATAATGACCTCTCAAAATATGACTTTGAGTTATACCTAACTGATTTTCATCAATGAGTATTATATTTTGTAGAAAAATATTAATTTTAACATGTGTAATATTTTATATAGTGATATGAAATATGCTCATAATGCACAAAATGAGTTTTTTACACTAGATTATCCATCAAGAATACCACATGTAGTGCCATATGCTATGTATTTAGTATACTAGGGGTGGATGTTTCATATTTATATTTCTCCAGTGTTGTAGTTAGTGCCCTATAACTAACTTATTTAGTAATTGATTACATGTTTTTATTATTAAATAATTTTTATGATCACATCATGATTATTCTTTTGTATAATATTTGTTTGTGATAATATCATTAGAATATATGTCATGCTAAAAGGTTATAGAAGTTCCTCACTATTATGAGAACCTAGAGGTTCCAATAAATTATTCTTGAACCTTATTCTATGTATGGATGATATTTTCTGAAATAACATAGAAAATATTGGTTATTAGGGATATGAGTCTCATAAGACATTGAGATAACTTCTCATGGTGTTCTCCCTTGGCAATCTCCAAGATAGAAGGTTATGAGAATAAAGTCATTAATAAGAAATCCACATTTCAATGTTTCAATGGATGTTCCTATCTATATATGTGTGTATTTATCCTTAAATTAAATACTATCATTAATGTATATAATGAATCACATGCTTTGATGTATTGATAAAAATCATGATGACATTTTCTCGTAGTGAAGTTGGATACGTTGGGTGCGTCACAAGTGATATTGCATTAATGGATAATGTGAGAAAGGATTTATCCAATTTATCTCTTAAAAAAGTTAATATCTTAGGCCCTTTGATGTGAATGAAATAGGCTGAATAAATTCATCGATATGGTTTTTAATGGGTGAGTTTATTTCCTTAAATTCAAATAAAGATACATCGATCATAGAGGTTTATGACACTAACATGAAACCTACTTGATTTGAGATATTGTGATAAAAGTATTATATTACTCGAAAAACATTCATGGGAGGTTGGACACCATTATTACATTAACTTCTTTCTTTATGGTTACCTTGACAAGTTTCTAGACTCTAACCTTGGACTTTAGGTAGTTATACCTAATGTCATTGGGAAAGATCCCTAGAGGGTCACACAATAAGTGTATCTACAATCTTAGTTAAATTATAGTATTGAATTTAAAAAATTATAATAAATAATATTTATTCAGGTTTGGTTGATTTCCATAATTTAATAATAAGTTATTCAAAATAATAAGTGAGTTAAATAATAATAATAAATATTTTTTTCAAGTTTGGAAAATATAATTTTTATTATACTTATCGGTAAATAATATAGTGATATTTATTTATTAAATAAATATTCATTATTTGAGGATCAGTAAATGTCAATGAGGGAAAGAATATCGAGTTTAATGGTCCAATTGGAACTATTATAAATGATATTTATTTATATTTTCTAATTTTTTTTGAATATTTCCAGCGATTAATAATAATAATAGTATTATATATAGCTTTAATTAAGAATTATAAATATGGAAATGGTTTAGTGTTCCATTTTCAAACCCTAAACCTGCCATGATAAATATCTAATTATATCACTTTCCAAAAAAATTGGTGTGCACAACAGATAGTGTGAGACCCTCTTAGGACCTAGAGAGATATTAAGAGATATAGAGTGCTCTCCTCCTTTAATATCTCAAGCAAACAAGATAACATTAAGAGTTATTCTTCTCTCTAGAAGAATTATGTTTTGATCAACCATGATCAATGGAAGTGATTAGGATCAGCCATGCTAGAACTCGATGATTCTACGACGTCATTTATAAATTGTGGTCTATATGTGGATCACCACTAGAGGAATTCTGCACTTGGATCCTACAACACAATGATATTACAGTAATATATTATTAACTGAATCATCAATAAACAAGTAATTACAAGTTGAGGTAATTCTATATCTGATCATAAATTAATTATTAATTATATGTGAATATTCTTTTCTTTTGGTTCTAAAATTTTAATCTAGTAAAAAAAATATACTGTTAATCATTGGACATGACATTTTGATCATGTGACTCAATAATTACACATGATTTATGACTAAAAGTTGAGATTTACATACCATCGAAGGACACTTTTGTTTCACCCAGAACCTACAAGTGATATCAAAGTGGTCATATGTTTAATTTATAATTATTTATTATTTGTTTATTGTAAATTAATTTTCATTTTCTTTGACTTATAATTAATTTTTTTAATATCCGACATTTTTTTATCCTTGATTCTTCATTATCTCTAACATAATATGTGAACATTTGATAATTAAAAATGAAGAAACATCCAAAAAAGACTGTATGGAGGTGAAAAAGGTTTTACCTAGTCAAACGTAGAGTATATGTTGTGTACTTATCACACACACACACCATGTATTATGTTTTATCACCTGTATCTCTTTCAATCAAGATATATCTTACAAAATCATATCTAAGATATAAATAGATCCGATCAATGTGTAGATCTAGATAGAGTGGAACATGGAATGAAGAATTACATGTTGTTTAACCACTGTACCCAATGTGTATTCTCTGTTATCTCATTTCCAAGAACACGAGGTGTCCCAGCAATCTATGTATCAGATACACAACATGGGGTTATACATTCCATGAAACTCCTAGGTTACACACTATGTAAGTTGGAATACACTCTTTGTACCTCAAGGTTGTCTGAAGGTAGGGATCATGCTTAGTCCTAAGGCATGTTTTACAGACACAGGGATAATACAAGTACACACCATGTAAAATACTGCACACAATGTAGTCTATTACCGATAGTGTTCTAAAATTTTCAGGGAAATAATAATTAAATGCATAATTAAACCTATTGATTATTTGTTATGTGCGTTGTTCATTTCAAAGTACATTCCATGTCATAGGATTAAAAATTATATATTAAATTAATTTCCATGATACAATTTTTGGTGAACACATGAGGTTACCTCCAAAACACTTATGCACTACATTAATTTTAAATGAAGTTAATCCTATTTAAAATTATAGATGATGGTGAGTTAATGATGGTTGGATGAAATTAAGATAAATTGAATAAATTGGATTAATTCATGGTGTATTATCTTAATTAAAGAATCAATTGAATTAATTGATAACTGGAATTTAAATTTATGATCGTTTCTTGATGTGTGTATGATCACAAGATTTGGCCAAACTTTTCATGTGATTAGTTTCTTTTTATTTATTATAGTTAAATAATTATTCACGGTCTGTGGTTCATCCCCTCCTCTTTATTATATAAGGCACTACATGTTCACAGTTTCTTTTATGTAAACCCCATTTATTTAATCTATTGGATCCCATCACCTGTGTATGAGTGGAAAATTATGTAAGGATATATATACTAGGTGATTGGATTCGGTATAAGTCAAGGACCCAAAGTGAAATCAATCAATGTGAAACATAGGAGTAAAGGAGGAACACTACAATATAATCCAAGTTGTGGTTTAAGGTGTTTTATCCACTAGGGTTGAGGGTAGTTTATCATCCTCTAGATTAAATAACCATTAGAGGATCTCATGATCATACCACTTACATTTTTTTTCTTCTGTTAGTTGTATTGTTAATTATTTATGTTTTTGAATACTATACAATCACCTAATAAATTAATTAACAAGAATACATGATGAAATAAAATATAATTGGATTATGTATAAAGGTTTTATCAAACATAGTGAATAACTTAAGAAAAATACACTTAATATTAACAAATCATGTAAAGGGATAAAATGGGATTTACGTATAAAGATAATAAAATACCTCAAATAAAATATTAATTTGTCATTTCCTTCCACTACATAAGTTATAAAATACCTCAAAGTTAAAAGTGCTTGACCAACCAAAGTAGGGATGCTTTTAATTATCATGGAACTTTTAACTTGAGGTTTTGGATTGACTTGACTTAGTTTACATCAAGGGTTTATTGCCCAAGGAAGACTTGGGGTAACTAAGAGGCAAAAGTTTAAGAAATCTAAAAACACGATTTCAGGATCGGGGATTCCACTCAACGGATCAAGGAACTATGTGCTAATGTAGTTGAAAATTCACACCTACCTAAAACCTTTCAAATAACTTTTAAGGACCAAGTATGGGTTATGAGAAAGGGAATATAGATCCCTACCACTAGAATATCTAAGTGAAAAGATATTATAAAACTAATGGGGATGGCTATTGGGTTTCTAAAAATAGTGGGAGATTAATGGAATTTAATTAAATCTAAATTTATTAATCTATCTTTGTAATAAAAATAAGTACTAATGATATAATCTTAATTTATAGAAATGGAAAATCACATGACTTTGAAAATATCATTGTGATCCATAATTGAGAAGGATAACCTTCTCACCAATGCGAATTTCCAAGAATGATATAAGTGCTCACACATTATATTACACCATGAATGGAAATTATACATGATGGAAGACCCACTTACTTAGTTCATTTCTAAAGAGGATAATGAGGAAGAAGTATCTATCTATTTGAAGCATGTGTATAAAGCTATGGATGTCTAATGTTTCATTCTATCCTCTTTTACCAATGATATTCTAAATAAATATTAGGATATTTATGTGAATAACATCATTTATCACCTTAAGGATCTCTATCAAGAGAAGACGAGATGAGAGATTTATGAGATATCTAATGCACTATTCACATGTAAGCTTAGAGAGGCAGTTATAGCTTGGTAAAATGTAGTTAAGGTGATTTTCCATATTGATTGCATACACATATTATGTTTTATGATCCTCTATGACCTGTGTATAGATCTCATTCTGTGCTCATTACCCAAAAAATTCTCTAGTTTTATTTTGAATTATAATATGAGCAATAGTAATAAGACACCATTGAAACTTCTTACACTCATTCTACAAGTTGATAAAGACATGGGGCATGAAAAACCCATTGTCCTTATGGTAAATAAGAATAATTGTAATAGGGAAAAGGGGATAAAGGATCATTCAAATTATAAGGTTTTAGATCATTGTCCCTCCAAGAAGAAAAAGATCCAAAGGCAAGGAAATGAAAAATATGTAGTATGTTTTTAATGTGACAAGAAGGGACACTAGAATAGGAATTACACCGATCAAAATAAGGTGAAGATTCAGGTGCATTTTTTATTGAGTGTAATATTTCAATATCTACAATTTGGGTATTAAATATTGATTATGGTGATCACATTTGTATCCAAATATTTAAACCTAGTATATTTCAGAAGATTACTAGAGATGAGGTAGATCTATGGGCTACAAATGGAGTGAGGTACGCTGATATATCCATTAGAAACTACCATCTCACACTGTCAACATGATTGATTTTGATTTTAAATCACTATTATTATGTTCTTAGTGTTTCCAAGATCATTATTTCTAATTATTATTTTTAAATATGGATGATTTTTTTTTCAGCTTTATAAATAAAGGTTTCTACTTTTATAAAGATAACATATGTTATGGTATGGAATATTTTAATAACAATAATTATTTATTAAATCATGAAAACCAAATATTTGGCAATAGATATCGAAAAAAACATGGGAAACTCATATTACACCTAGCTGTGGAATCACCGTCTTGGTCATGTAAACAAGCAGTGTTTGAAAAAGATCTATCAATATGGATACTTAGACTCTTTTGATCTTAAGACCCTAGAAACATGTCATGCTTGTTTACAAGGTAAAATGAGAAAACCACCATTTGGTGGTGAAGGTGAGTGGGCCATAAAGCTTCTAGATTTGATATAAACTGATGTGTTTAGTCCTTTTCAAGTAGAGTCTAGTGGTGGATTCTCATAAATTATTAATGTTAACAATGAATTCAGTGGGTATGGTTATATACACTTGATGAGGTATAAGTTTGAATCCTTTGAGAAGTTAAAAGTGTTCAAGAATGAGGTTGAGAATCAACTTGACAAAAAGATAAAGAAAATTCAATTGGATTGAAGTGATGAATATCTTAACAAAGAATTTATTGATTTTCAATAGGATTATGCAATTTTATCTCAACTCACTTGAAATTATACATCATAGTAGAATGATGTTAGTGAAAGAAGAAACCATAATGTATTGGACATAGTAAGGTCAATAATGACTCAAGAACACCTTCGACTATCTTTTTGAGGATATGCATTATAGATGGAATTACACTTACTAAACTAAGTACTAAATAAAGAATAAAATGTTATTCCCTTTAAGTTATGAAGTGGAAAGAGATCCATTTTTTCACATGTTCATATGTGGGGTTTTGAGGAATTTGTTAAGGCTAACTTAAGCAAAAAACTATCATCCAAGGCCTGAAGTGTATCTTTATAAGGTATTCTCAAGAAACATGAGGATACTATCTATACATCCCTTTATATAAGAAAGTAATTGTCACAAGCTAGAACATCTTTATTGAAAGGGATAACATCCTCAAGGAGGATAGTGAGAGAAATATTTACTTTGATGAAGTTGATTCTATAGATACACAAGAGTTGGAACATGAACCAATTCTATATGTCCCCATGAAATATGTTATTCCTAAAACACAAGTATTTTATATGATCACTAGATATGTAAGATAACTAAAGAGATATAGTTTTATATTCATTGATGATAGTGAATCATTATTGGTTAAAAATGATGATCCCCTCTCCTCAAAGGAGGTAGTATAGAGATAAAAAGATTCAAGATGGAAAGAATCCATGAATTCTGAGATAGACTCCACATATCAAAATCAAGTTCGAGTTTTTATTTATCCACTAATTAATATAAAATCTATTAGGTGTAAATGGGTAATCAAGAAAAAACTAGACATGTAAGGTAAATTAAATACCTATAAAGCACAATTAGTTGCTAAAGGGTTTATAAAAAATCAAGGTATTGATTATGATGAAACCTTTACCCAATTTACATGTTTATGTATTTTATAAATTCACTTACCAGAGATGCTTACCATGACTATGATATTTGGAAAATTTATGTAAAAACATATTTCCTTAATGAGAACCTTCATTAGGATGTGTATATGACACAACAAGAAGGGTTTGTAACTCCCAAAAGTGACAAAAAGGTATGAAAGTTGTAGAGATATATTTATTGATTAAATAAATCATACAAGTTATAGAACATTTGATTCAATAAATATACAAAATAATTTGGTTTCATTAAGAAAGAATGTGATCATTATGTTTACAAGTTGGTTAATGGGAGTATGGTTGTTTTCATAGTAGTATATGTTGATGAAATATTACTAATTGGAAATAATAAACTAGTCATCCAAGAGTTTAATGCATCATTGAGAAAATTATTCTCCATGAAGGAATTATGTGAATCAATCTACATTTTAGGGATCAAGATTATGCACGATAAATCTAAGCATCTGTTTGAACTAATTCAAGGTATATATATTGAACAGATATTGAATAGGTTCAGTATGGAATAGTCCAAGAGAGGATTAGTTCCAATTTCACATGGTATAAAACTTTCCAAGAAAATGTTTCCTCAGAAACAATAGAAAAGAGACACAATGAGTAAGATCCCATAAAATTATATGATAGGATTTATCATGTATTCCATGTCATGTATGAGTCTTGATATTTCCTATTCTTTGAGTATGGTCGGAAGATATAAATAAGAACCAAGTGAACATCATTGGGCTACTATTAAGGATATTCATAAGTATCTGAGGCATACTAAGGATATGTTCCTGGTGTATAGAGGAGATGAATAGCTAGTCATCATGTGTTATATAGATACTAGCTTTAAGATATAACAAAATGATATGAAGTTATAGTATGAATATGTCATTTGTCTCAACGGAGGAGATTTGAGCTGGAAGAGTTCAATGTAGCCGGCTGTCACTGATTTTACAGTAGATTTTGAGTACATTACAGCCTATGATGGAGCTAAGTAAGTTATTTGGATTATCAACTTGGTCCAAGAGATTAATGTAGTACCTAGAAGTAAAGATCCTATCATAGTTTACTATGATAACACTACAATGGTATAAATATCCAAAGAGATGAGTTCACACCAAAGGGGAAAGTACATACTTTATAAGATTCATATTTTGAGAGATTTTATCAATGTGGTGAAGTTATAGTGAGTAGATTATTCATAGAGGAAAATGTTGAAGACCCCTTAATGAAGGATTTATCTCAGCAGAAGCATACATATCATGTGAGATGTAGTGGACTAAAATATATTTTCAGTTGGTTCTAGTGAAAGTGGGAGTTTTTTTGGATTTGGTACCCTAGAAAAAAATCATTTATTCTTTATTACATGTTTTTATTATTAAATAAGTTTCTTATCACATCATGGTTGTTCATCTACATAATATTTTCATGTGATAATGTCCCTAGAATATATGACAAATAGAAATTTCATAGTAGTTCCCTGATATTATGAGAACCTAGAGGTTCCATGACATTATTCTTGAACCTTGTTCTATATTGGATGATATTTTCTATCAGTACACAAAAATACATGCTATCAGGCTATAGTTGGGGTTTGGCTTAGTGGTAAGCACACCGTAATACTACGTGAAAAATGGGGGTTAAAAACCCATTGGGAGCAGGTACTATAGCAGTAGTGTCACTATAGCAATGAAAACACTGTAGCAGCGACAGGTTATTGAGGCGGTGGCAGGGGGTACTATAGCAGCGGCGAGTACTGTGTGGTACTGTAGCATACAAGTACTATAATAGTACTATTCATAGAATGGGCCTTGGGAAAAATATTTAGGCCTATGGGGGATTTGCCACTAAATGAGGCTAATATTAATTGTTAATATATATAATATTTATGTGTTTTATTATTCATAAACACCATTTTAGTGCATTTTACACTTTGAACATAATTTCACATTATGATTGTAATTCCTTCTTAAAATGCACTATTATGTGGTACATTTTTGAACATCATTTACAGTACCCAATGATCTTGATTTTATTTTCATATTTAATTTTCAGGTTTCTAATTATATTGGAAACAATTCATATATTTAGAGTGTTGGAAGATCCACATTGAATGATCACCAAAATGGGATTTCATACAAACAATTCTGGAGAAGTCAGATTGGACACCAGCCCACTGATGGGAATGTGGGGCCCAACATACAAGTCCAATGAAGCCCAAATTTCTTGGGATGATAGAATAAATATATAGGAACAAATAATTCTACAATATCTAGTGCTAATTAGGCCTCCATGGTGGTTATTAAGGTGGACCAATTTAGAGATAAAATTATGGGCCAGATTCTGTGGGCCAGAAAACATCCTACCAATTTAATCATATCTCGACATACACTACTCTAAATGGGCCCAAATTTTATAGAAAATTAGTAGAAATCCAGAGATACATTGTATTATTCTATGGTCTACTCTAATTCGTCCATCTAAAAGGTCTTACAGGTGCTTCTGTTCAGTGGTTTCCAGCTGGCTACCGCCTTAGGTCAAGAGTGGAAAAGTCCAAGTTCCAAAATATTTCCACCACCCTAGGCCTACCATAATCAAGTGGGATTCTTTGTACTATTGTAGGATCAAGACAAGGCTCCCAAAATTCCGTTTTAATGTAGTGTTGGTGGAGGATTTTTTCATCTTTGGTTCTTTGTTCAATTGTAATGTTATGCTGCGATTTTGTTGTCTCAAGTTTTCCTTTCACATGTAAGTTGTTCAATTCACTTTAGTTTATTAGTAAAAGTTCTTATTTTACTCTTATTATATTATTCTTCATATCACTTTGATACCTTTGGGTCAAGGTGTGAATTTATTCACACTAAACCTTGTGAAATTATCACACAATGTTGGAGTGATCGTTATTTCATTGTTTTTTTACTTCTCTATTTCCTCCCTCATGAGTCTACATTTTGCTTCCATTGAAACCATTGAATCAATGAAGGGATAACCCACTTATGGGTTGATCCAAGGGAGTATCAAGGGTATGGATTGGATGTTATTTATCACCCCATTAATGTCTAATCACTTCTTTTAATTGATATTTTTATTTGATGATTTTTAAACTTCTTTATCCTTATTGAATTTTAAGGCCACACAATTCAAGTGATAATAAGAACCTTTACCTTGGAGTACTCAGAGCTTTGATCTTTCAAGTGTATAGGTGATTATTATTAGGGTGTGTAGGCATTAAACTAGTGAGTGATGATTTTTTTTATCTTCTTAAATGAACTCATCTCAAATATAAGAAATTGAAATAGTTGAAAAGGGAATGCAACCAATCCACCCTAATTGATAACCTAGGATCAAATCATAATTTAAAACTGAATTAATTTCAATGTCTTATAGTTCACTTAAACCCATATAAAATCAATCCAAGTTGGCTACTTCATAGCCAAAAATAGTCCATATAATGTACGTGTCTATAGGTTTCTTCTTAGGTCTCTGAGGATTCGACAACCCAAGCTAAACTACAAGAACCGTTCTACCTTCTTCTCCTGGGTAAATTTGATTGTGAATCAAATTTTTCCGCCATTTCCGGGGACCTAAGTAAGTTATCTTAGAAATTATTATCTTTTTTTATCCCTCTTATCTGTTCTCACCCCCTCACTCCTATGGAATTCAATTTTGAACAAGTCCAAACATGGGAAACCTATCCCTACTTTGATCACCAAACCCCATGTGTGATGTACAATGACCATCCTAATTTCTACATGTGGGATCATCAACAACCTAATGAACCACAATGTTTTTACTCCTATGATCCACAAAAAATACCAACATATAATGAGTTTTGATCCCCGCAAAGCCAATCTGAACACTATTCTGTGCAATTCCAACAACTTAATTATCCACCTGAAATAGACCATATTTCTCAACCCCTTGCCCATCATGATACACAACCATTACTTGAAAAATTGTGTTAACAAATGGAGAAAATGAATTTTTAGGTTTCATCTTTGAGATTAGAATTATAAAACTTTGAGACAGTTATGGAACCCATTCCCACTCATGATATCCATTCCTCATCATTGATAGAAGACTCTTTTCTCCCACAAAACTCTCATATATTTATTGAAGAAATAACCTTTGGATTTGGGATAGATGAATAGAATCAGGGAATTTCTGAAAGGTCTTTAAATCAGGAGGAAATTGACTTTTTGGATTCAAAATAAAATAATTTGACATCATGTATTGAGTCTCCTAAGTATAACTCCATTGATAAATTTTCAAAAACACCAACCATTGAACCATTGAGAGAAATCAGAAACATTGAGTCCATACCCATTCCTAAAACTAATCTTTTCAATTTTTTGGTTGAATATTCTATTCAAAAGGAACCAATTCTGTTGAGCAATTTTGAAAATGAAATTGAGTTTGATTCAAAGTCCCAACCTATGTCTAAAAGTGTTAGCCTACCTGAACTTGAACGAAAGGACTTTCCATCCACCCTCAAGTTTCCATTCATTGGGGATAGCAAAAAACTTCCAATTTTTACAATTTATTATCTTGAAACCAATAAAGAGGTAATGATTCTTAATGTCTTTGTAAAGACTAAAAAATAAACTGGATCAACCATTTGTGATATTCCTTGGATTTTACAACTCATTATAGAATATAGGTTTGCACACGAAAAAAATTATAAACAAAGAATAAATCTCAATCTAGTGGACATGGAGAAATATGTGGTCCTTAAAATGTTGAAAATTGGTATTGGGTAAGTTAGGGGGTCCATGTCATGCTAACAACGTTAAATAAAGTGCTGCATGGGAGGCAACCTATGGTTTTCAAGTTTCCAATAATTTTGTTGTTTTAATAAACTTTATATTTTAAATAAGATTAATGAATCATTTTTATATTTAAAAATAATAAAAAAATAGACTGTTGACCTATTCTTCTATTATGAGTATGGATGGGTATGAAAGGGGAGCACCATATTCACCCATGTCACGTGGTGTGATCCTTGAGTAATACCTTACCCAAAAATTTAAAAAGAAGACAATGTATAATTGGTTAGTTTTATTTTTATGTGTTTGTAGGTTAAAATAATAATACAAAAAATAAAATAAAAATATATTAATAAATTAAAAAAAGGACAGGTCATAGGTCGTGGGTGAAACCCCGTCACAACCGGTGAAGTCGCGGGGAATCAAACCTAGGACCGAAGAGAGATAGGGGAGCGCGCTTACCACTGACCTACGACTTTTTGTGCTTCCTTATTCTATAATTTTTATATATATACTTATATTTCAATTTCTTTATTATATATATATATAGTTTTTTTTTGTTTTGTTTTTTTGTTTTTATTTTTTTTCTTCTCCACTAGGGAATTCTCAGAGTGACATCAAGATCAAGGGATTAAAAGGGAGAAACAAGAATTTCAACTTCAACCACTAGGTGACTTCATCCCATGATCCTATTTTTCAATTTCATTTTTGAACTTTCATTCTCTACCTTTACCCCCTTCTAAATTTTCTTTTCTTTAAACACTGGGGACAATGTTATTTTATGTTGGGGGGGAGATAAAATAAAAAATGATTTTGTGTCAAAAAAATGAATGATTTGAAAAAAAAGTGTGTAAATGGAAGGAAAAATTCCTTTAAATTTGAACATGGTAATACAAATTTCACAATTTGAAAATGAATATCAAATACTTTAGCATGCCCTGATTCTGATTTTAATCCTTGTATAATTTTATGAGCATAGATTTTGGAAAGTGTGGCTGTCCAATGTGACATTTCATCATTTATATTTTCATCTAAATAAAAAAAAGATCACAATGCACATCCTTTGGATAGTGGGGTATTAGTTTGAGTTCATGGGGTCCCCCAAATAAATATCATAGGTTTGGTGATCATTTTAGTTTTAATATGAGTATTCAATAAAAAAAATAAATAAAAAAATTTTCACGTAGAGAAATGAAATGACCTAATGCATGACTTTCGACACTTGGGGATTGTGACTCCATAGTTGTCTGGACCAGATTTAGTAATTTTATCTCTATTTTTGGTAATTTGTATTTGTATTTGATTGAGATAAATCGATATGATTCCTGAGTATGTGGGGTTCACTTGGTTCCCTAAGGTCTTTGAGCCTAGGAGTCAACGGCAAAGTCTTGTTACAGGTGTTGACTCTTTTGAGTGCAATTTCAATTACCATGAAAAAATTGAAAAAAATACAATATTTTTTTGAATACTCATATTAATATTGAAATGTGATTCCACCTAGCGCTTCCATCATTTCCCTCTTGAATAAAGATGAACCCCCCATGTCTAATGCGATGCACAACACATCATCACTCTTAATTGATATTGGATGAAATATGGAGATGAATTTGAACAAAGGAATGGTATTGGGATTGGGATATTCTTATGAAAATATCATGTATTAAAATATTTTTATGGGTTTCATGATTGTTTGGTATAAGGGTTTTTAGTGATCAATGTGTATTAAAATGTTTTTGGAAAAGGGAATTTGAATTTCATATTGTTGAGATATATTTTGCTCAGGACTAGAAAAACTCAAGTTGGGGGTGTTATTAGACACTAAATGAGGCTAATATTCATTTTTAATATATATAATATTCATGTTCTTTATTATTCTTAAACACTATTTTAGTGCATTTTACACTTTGAACATCATTTCACATTATGACTGTAATTCCTTCTTAAAATGAACTATTATGTGATACATTTTTGAACATCATTTAAAGTAACCAATGCTCTTGATTTTTTTTCATATTTAATTTTCAGGTTTCTAATTATATTGAAAACAATTCATATTTGTGGAGTGTTGGAAGATCCACATTGGAAGACCACCAAAATGGGATTTCATGTAAACAATTCTGGAGAAGTCAGATTGGACACCAGCCCACTGATGAGAATGTGGGGCCCAAAATACAGGCCCAAGAAAGCCCAAATTTCATGGTATTATATAAGAAATATATAGGAACAAATAATTCTTCAGGATACAATGCTAATTCGGGCTCCATGGTGGTTATTAAGGTGGCCCAATTTAGAGATAAAATTCTGGGCCAGATTATGCGGCCCAGAAAACATCATACCAATTTAATCATATCTAGGAATCCAAAACTCCAAATGGGAAAATTTTTTACAGGAGGTTAGGATACATCTTAGTATCCATTTTCTTCTTCTATGGACCACTCTAATTCGGACATCTAGAAGTTCTCCATGCACATATGTTCAGTGGTTGCAAGCTGGCTGCCACCTCGGGTCAAGAGTGGAAAAGTCCAAGTTCCACAAGCTTTCCAACACCCTAGGACTACCATAATCAAGTGGTATGATTTGTAATGTTGTAGGATCAACCCAAGCCTCCCAAAATACCTATTTAAGGCAGCAGTGGTGGAGGAGTTTTTCATCTTTGGTTCTTTGTTCAATTGTAATGTTATGTTGCGATTTTGTTGTCTCAAGTTTGTCTTTCACATGTAAGTTGTTCAATTCACTTTAATTTATTAATAAAAGTTCTTATTTTCATCTTATTATATTATTCTTAATATCACTTTGATACCGTTGGTTCAAGGTGTAAATTTATTCACACCAAACCTTGTGAAATTATCACACAACGGTGGAGTGATCATAATTTCATTGTTTTTTTACTTCTCTATTTCCTCCCTCATGAGTCTACTCTCTGCTTCCATTGAAACCATAGAATCAATGGAGGGATAACCCACTTATGGGTTGATCCAATGGAGTATAAAGGGGCTGTATTGGATGTTATTTATCACCCCATTAATTTCTAATCACTTCTTTTAATTGATATTTTTATTTGATGATTTTTAAACTTCTTCATCCTTATTGAATTTTAAGGTCACACACTTCAAGTGATAATACGAACCTTTACCTTAGAGTTCTCAAAGATTTGATCCTTCAAGTGTATAGGTGATTAGTATTAGGGTGTGTAGGCATTAAACCAGTGAGTGATTATTTTTTTTGATCTTCTTAAATGAACTCATCTCAAATATAAGAACTTGAAATAGTTGAAAAGGGAATGCATCCAATCCACCCCAAGTGATAACATAGGATCAACTCATACTTTAAAATTGAATTAACTTTAGTGTCTTAGAGTTCACTTAAAACCATATAAAATCAACCCAAGTTGTCCACTTCATAGCCAAAAATAGTCCATATAATGTACATGTCTATAGGTTTCTTCTTAGGTCTCTGAGGATTCGACAACCCAAGATAAACTACAAGGACCGTTATACCTTCATATCTTGGGTAAATTTGAGCATTAATCAACCATGTAATGGGACAAATGTCCACTGGGCCTTCAAGATTTGTAATGGGTCTCCCTCTACCCAATTAAATGAGGTCTTTTCTTTTCTTTAGTAATAAATGAGGCTTCGACCCCAACCTTTTAAAAAAAACATGCTATCCAGGGTAGGAGGCTGATAATACATTGAGACATATTAAAATGGTGTTCTAACTTGGTAATCTTCAATATAAATGGTTATGATAATAGACCTGTTAATAGGATATCCAGATTTCCATGTGTCATTGGATGTTCCTATCCATAGATTCATGTATTGATCCTTAGACTTTAAGATTATCATTAATGGATATCATGACTCAAATGATTTTATGTATTGATGCAAACCCTGATAACATATTCTTGTAGAGAAGTAGTATACGTTGGGTGCATCATGAGCGATATTACATTAATGGATAATGAGAGAAAGGATTTATCCTTTTTTCTCTTAACAAAAGTTGATATCTCAGGCCCTTTGATGGGAATGGAACTCCCTGAATAAATCCATGGCCACAGTGTTTGATGGGTTAGTTCATTTATTAAAAGTTAAAGAATGAGACATCAGGCATATAGGTTGATGGAACTGACATTAAACCTGATTGAATTGAGATATTCTAATAAAAGGATTATATTTCATAGAAAACATTCATAAGAGGTTAGACACCATTATAATGTTAACTTCTTTATCTATGGATACCTTAGCATGTTGATAGACACTAGCCTTGAATTTTAGGTGGTTATTCTTAATTCCACTAAGAAATATGCCTAGAGGGTCACACACTAAATGTATCCATAATTAAATTCAAGTATTGGATTTTACAAGTTAGAATAAATAATATTTTTTCAGGTTTTTTTGATCACCATAATTTAATCACAAGTTATTAGAAATAATAAGTGATTTAATAATAATAATAAATATTTTTTCCAAGTTTTTTGAATATAATATTTATTATATTTATCAGTTAATAATGCCATGATATTTATTTATTAAATAAATAGTCATTATTCAAGGATTGGTAAATATCGACGAGGGAAAGCGGATCATGGGTAATGGTCCAATTGGAAATAATATAAATGATATTTATTTATATATTATTAAAGGTGTTTCACATTTAAAGTGATTAATAATAATAATATTATTATTATTATTATTGGACATGGGGTTAATTAATAATTATAAAGATGGAAAGGGTTTAGTGTGAAATTTTCCAACCAAAACCTGCCATGATAAATATCTAATTATATCACTTTATAAAAATTGAATTGGTGTGCATAATAGATAGAGTGAGACTCTCTAAATCCCTAGAGAGATATCAATAGATATAGATTGATCTCCTACATCCCTATCTCAATCCAATAAGAGAAAATAAAGAGTTCTTAATCTCTTGATAATAATTCTATTGCGATAAACCATGAACAATGCTAGCAGTCAGGATTGGCTGTGCTAGAACCTGACGATTCTACAATTTCATTCAGATATTGTAGTACATGTGTGAATCACCACTAGAGGGATTATACACTTGGATCATGCAACGCAATGATGAAACGATAATATATTTATATAAAAATAATCAATGAAAGTAGAATTACAAGTTAAGGTTATTATATATCTTCTCATAAATTAATTATACATTACATGTGAATATCCTTCACTTATAGTTTCAATATTTTAATGTAGTCAAGAAATCTATTTTTAATCATTATGCATGACATTTTTATCATGTGAAGCAACAATTACACATGATTTATAACTAAAATATGAGATGTTCAAACCATAAAAGTATGATTCTAATGCACTCAGAACCTATATAAAAGTACCCAAGATTAGTGTGATACCTAGCATAAGAACCTTCATACTTTTATACCTTTCTTATATAAGCCTTGAGACTTATCTAATTAGGGGTGGCTGGGTATCATATTAATCATGTCATCAATTGGAGATCAAATAATATGATATTTTCCCTCTCATATGATGAGTATGACATATGGACCCTTTATTGAGATACACCAAAGGATTATATGGTCGTGCTTAAATAATAAATATAATTTTATTATCTATTTGGGTGAGGGGAATGTGATGTTTTGACCCACTTATATGAATAAAATGTGATGTATTCATTGACCTAGTTAGTCCATACTCATAGAATCGATAATGTATGAGTAGGTATACCAAATTGATATACCCTATGCCCCATGGCTACACTATGTCTTGGATAAATGAATCATATAAAAATACATGCTTTTATATGATATAATTAGTGGACACAAGTATAGAGATACATGTGTTTTATAGAGATCATACCAAATATATTTGTATCTTTATCAATGATGATTATTTTCTAGAGTCTGTTCTTTACTTACATTTATGGATTCATGAGTTAATATTTATTTCAATGCTACAAAGGCCCGTGGGGTCATATTTTTTGGTTGAATGAATGGGGATTGTGTTTTCTGAAACTTAGAGAGATAATCTAAAAGTGTTTTAGATTTTATCCAAAAAGAGTTTGTGATAGATATTAATAAGGTATTACATATGATGCAATACATGGTGAAATTAATGATATCTCTCAAAAAGTGTTTTGGAAGATGTCATAAAGAAGTTTGGACATGGTTTACCAAGTTATTGTATATGATATAATATAAGGTGAAATGAAACTAAGTCTATAAGGATTTAGTATAGGTGAGATATTGATAGGTTTATGCCCTAAATCTATATATTTATATTCCAATATCAAAGTGCATGATATTGATATATCATATGATATGATATATAAAAACCATGGAATGAAATATTTATTGGAATATAATTTAACTCATTAAGGTATAGTGATATTGTAACACAAAAACCTCCACTAAATTTTGTAATTTCATAATGTATGACATAATAATATCATAAAGTTTATGAAATTAGTCAATCATATCGTATGATTAAAATGGGTAGTAAAACATTTAATGTTAACATCCAAGGAATCTTATATATATGGATATCATTAATTAGACTTTTTATAAGATGAAACATAAGGTATTTGTATCATTAAAGGTTACAAAGAGCTATAACTAAAATTACATTTACTCATACATTGAGAACGTATGAGTAAATTATTTAGAAGTATCAATAGAGTCCCAAGGACTATATAAGGAGGAAATCACTATAATATGGGGTTTTTAAGTCACTCTTTCCTTTTAATAATTCTATATGTCACGTCTATCTACCCCTCTATCATTTTATACCGAGGTATTAGTATATCATGGATAAGAGGATGGTCCTGCCTAAATATTGGGTGATTCATATCAGCCTATGGATACACCATGGGAGGAGGAACCTATTGGTTTCTCCTAAGGTATCTTCATCAAATAGTGTTATTGAAGATAAGATCTACAAAAATATTTGGTTCAAGGTATATAAATAGGGCATTCATTTATATTATGCATGGTTCTAGTTTCAATGCATGATGATCTTGTGTTTATGGTTTCTAATGTATTACATTTTGTTGAATAAGTGTTATTTGATTCTTAAAAACCTAGTATTTTTCAAGTGTTAAGGTTAGGTAAAAATTAAATCATTAGGTTTTATATGGTAAATCACTTCTTCTCACCTCATAAACCCAACCACCACATCAATTCCAAAGCACCATCTTAAATATACTGTGGTTCGTTGATTTACATATTATTCAAGTTTAAGTGGGAATGGGTGATTCCATTTATGTCATTAACCACCATAATTTTTCTATCCATCAAACACCCTAGTAATCCCATTATAGGACCCAAAGGGTGTTCCTAATCCACACAAGATGGTGTAAGTTCTTGGGAATCTTGGAAACAACATTTGGGAATGGGTTTTACCAAATAAAAGAAATTAAATAGATAGTGGAACCTTACTAAAAATTCTATAATGACCCATCTATAAGTTAGACATCTATGCTAAAAAAAGAAAAGAAATAGAATAAATAATTTAAAAAAATTCAAATAAAATAAATCACACAACTCACCTTCAACTACCTCACATAGAACCACCTCATTTTAAACATCAAAAATTCCATATATATAATGCACCACTGATTAAATAAAATAAAAATATAAATTGATAATTTTTCCAATGTGATATTTTTTAAAAAATAAAACAAAATAACCAACTAACCACCATGTGACCATAAGTCTCCATCCAATCCTAAAATGATAAATGATTTAAGAGTGATCATAAACTGAGGAAAAACCTAGATCTAAGATATAATATTGGTGTGAGAATAAAAATTCTCAGTAGGTCACTACCCACCTTTCCACATGATTACCCTTTAATAAAAGATCTATCTTCACACTAGTGTAATTTGTTTTATAAATTATGCCTTTTTTTTATTTTTATGATAAGCCATGAGAGGGAATCATTTAAATTCATTTTCATTAAAATAATCAACCAATACTTTTAAGTAAAATCATGTTTTAAAACATTTCCATAAAAATAAGACTTTTATAATGAATGATTTAGTTTCAAAACAAAGCTTTACAAATATCGATATCTCAATCATAAAGGAAAAATCGATATTACGAGAGAAACTCTATGGGAGATATAGATAGGGTAACTTATCATATAATTTAATAGGATCTCTAGAAAAGGATACTATCACATCAATAAGAAGTGGGGGTTTCACTTCAACATTACTAACATAACTAGTGGTGGGAGAACCTCATTGCATCTAATTTCACCTACCAAAGTACCCAGAGTTCCCAAAAAAAAACTAATCATAAGTGTGTGATAAAAATTATCACATAATAATCATATATCGATAATAATCTTTAAAAATCACCCAAAGAAATCCCTTTTGAATTTCATTTTAATACTAGGTTTCAGATATGCAACTTAAGTACCAAAATATTCTTTTATCCTTGTATACATATGCATTTAGATATATAAATACTCCTGATCTCAGTGCACATATTCACACATCCTTGTGTGAATATGTACATAAATAAATTTATATATATATATATATCCATATATTTGTGTATAAACATTTAAGATAACACAAAAAAATTTATAACATGGGTTACAAATGAACGATACTTAGCTTTATAAAATATATTAAAATTCTTAATAGTTTGAAATCCTTCTTTTAAAAACTAAACACATAAATAAAGTATAAATAAACCCTTTAGATTTAAAATTTATGATCATGGATACATTTATTGATTTAAAATGCCTCTTAAATATCCATTTAGGCAATTTTATAAACTGTTGGTGTGTACGATTAGGGAAAATAATATTTGAACCAATGTCTAGAATAGAAAAACTCTTCGATTTCTATGAAAAAAATAAAAAATAATTTTCTCTTTATATATTTAATAAAAACACATAATACTATCATTAGGTATCAAATATATAAATTTTAAATCCAAAAAATCTACGGTTCTCAATTTAAAAATCCAAACATGGAGAAAACCTACCTCAAAACACAGGTAAAAGATTTGAAGCTTTAAATATGGGATTAAGGGGATCTAAAAGAGAGATCACACACCCTAGGTGCAAGAAAAACACAAATATCAATCAATTATAACAACATAAGTTTTTGATAAAGCACGACACAATTATTGAAGAATAAAAGTAAGAGGTAAAGAGGGGAAGAAGGAAGAGGAAAGGAGGAAACCCTAACACAGGTAAATCATACTTGAAATCACAAGGGAGAACACCAAAAATTAGAGGAGAGGATAGGGTTTCACGCCTAGTGGGTAGGGCTCCTGGATGTGTCACAAAGTGAGAGAGGGGTAAGAGGGGGGGGGGGGGTCGATAAATGATAAACTAAGAGGAGGGTAGAATTTTAATTTTCAATTTCTTTAAAAATTTGGATAAATCGCATGATTTAGACCAACAGTTTACCAAACTGTGTTCCATACATGTGCCCCAAACTAGAATCAACTAGGTAATCATATGATTTGTCCACACAGTTGGATAAAACATGCACCAACTATGTGAAATAGTTCCAGTAATATTACAGATGCATCTGTAAAACCACCACATTGTTTAATTAACTATGCGGTATAACCATATGAAAGAATAAATCTTTTTAATATTCCAAATTTTCAAAAATCTGGCTCTGAAACTCAAGGTAAAAAATAAATTCCAATAAATAAATAAAATAATATTTTTTCTCTAGAAATACATTTATGAAATGGGTTGTTAGAAAATAAATGGGTTACAACCCTCATACTAAGTACATGGCATGAGAAACACAAAGACTGACTGGAATTATTGATAACAAATGTTGAAATCATGCTTAATAAGGAAATAGTACACACCAAAATTTTCTAATTCCTTCATCACATACAATTATAAAGAATTATAAAGAAATTAATGGCATCTCAAACAAATATAAAGGTCAAATCCATAAATCACATCCTCAAAATCCAAATAACACCTTGAATCAAAAGGGGTATGACATGAAAACCCCAAAAAAAATTGATTATTGATCCTAAAGAGATATCCCAAGAACAAGAAAAAATTAACCACCAATTATCTTTCTTTGGTGAGAGTGGTTAGAGAAGAATAACAAATCCAGTTCATAACCACTCATCACTGACTAAACACAAGTAAAGGGAACCCTTCAAAGGTCGAATGATATTATAATTCCGTAGAAGCTCACATATGGCAGTCTCACCACCATATTTGATTTACACTAAAACAAAAACTCTCTAAAATATTCATTGAATCTTAGAAAATAACAATATCAAGTTCATTTTTAAGGGTTAAATTATAACAAGAGGAGAAAAATTCACAAAAGGTATTAATAAGATTCAAAGGTACTATATTGATGCTATCTTCAAGTTATGAAGACTAATAATCACCTTAAACCAATAAAATCAAGATAAGACAAGTTCGATAAAAATATAACATGGATGGAAGAATATCGAACAAGTAATTCCCAAAAAATAACAATAACACTAGAACTAAAATAAATTTGAAAGAGGAAACAAATTGGTACATCACTCATGGGACAACAAACCCTAGTGAAACCATATAAATAATTGAGATTCCAACTAGGGTACAACCTAAGGTGGGGAAACACCCATCAGGGATACCCATGAATACACCCAAGATTTATAATCCCTAAATCCTATAAAAAACATTATCAAAAGATAAGGCTAGAAACCTCGAAGAATAAAAAAGGCATAAATTCTCACTAAAACTATAATATCTCAAAGATGATCAATCATTCCATCGAGAAAGTCAAAAGAAGAACCAAAATAAATGCACCAATTTATAACCACTTCCCAAATACCCTATACTCTAGTCTTGAAAAGACAAAGTCTCCAAAACAGATACCATCACTGATCTAAAAAGGAACTACACTTAGGTGATAGAGGAAAAAATCATATGAATCAATATAAATAAGGACATCAACCATTTTCAATTGGACCTTTTTGGGAGGAAAAATCATAATAACAGAAGTCATAGGCCTAGATAGTCTATATCTTATAACTCAAGCTAAATGGATTTAAATCAAACCAAAAGAAATAACCCAAAACATTAATCACCAAGCTATAACACATATTCATAGATCCTTTTTTATTTATAATACATAACTTTCAATTCAAGAACTTAAAACTTGTTTCATAAAAAGTAAATAAATCACAATATATCTTCCCTTTTTATAACACCACTTATTTTAATTATTAAATCACCCCCAGTCATTCTATTTTTTTAAAAAATATTCTCAAACTAAATTTCTGATGAAAATAAAAACCTTCAAAAAATTCCTCATAATATAAGAATAAACCATTTTATAAATACCCACTTATTTTCTTAAAATGAAAATAATCACTTTGAAAATGTTTCTCAGGCTCATACCTCATTTGTTAAATAACTATTTTAAAATTCACTTTTGAAAGTCTTAAACAATAAAAATAAACCTCTAAAAACACTAACCTTTGAAATGATTTAAAAAAACTAAATTGAAGTAATTATAAATATTACAACACCAATATCCTAAAAAAACTTAACACTACCCAATTTTTATAATTTTGAAAAAATTTGAAATCTAAAAAAAGATCTCTCAAAACCAAATCCAATTTGTTCAAAACCATTTAATTAGAAATCCAAATACAAAGTATATATTTAATTTAATTTATAAAAACTCATTTATCATTTTTAATAACCAAAATGTTACTATTTTAAACTATTACTTAAACATTTAAAATCAAGTTTTACCTTAATAACGCGATCACTCCATAATTAAAAAAAAATTAAAGAAAAATAAACCCAACATGAAATTAAAGGGGGATTAGTAACCATGAATGACTTGGCCATATGGATGGAAGACCATGTTCTAATCATATCACTTCCACAAAGAGTTATTTAGAACCATGTACCCAGGATCTACATGGTTTTCCTAACCTTGTAATATCACTATGCACCACCAGTTCAACTCCCATTATACTCCCAAAAATGACAAAAGTTATAAAAAGAACACACAACATTAATGAAATATAAAAACACTATAAACTAAAATTGAAAAAAACTAGAGTGAATCAAAAGAAAAAAAAATACAAAACTCAATTTGAAATTCCCAAGGAAAATCAAGGTTCAATACAAAAAGTTTTATACAAAAACTTCTTCATACCTAAACCTCAAGTATCGAGAGTCCTAAATCTGATATACCATTACTAAAAAAATATAAAATGTAATTAAAAAACTTATACCATCTGAAATAGGATATGATACCATTTTTTTCATGTACCAACTAGAGTCATACATCCATAAGATTCCCAAGCCTTCCCATGGTTGGACTTTAAGGGTGTTCCTTATCCTGATGGGATGGTTCACATGCCTGGGCATCTTGGAAACACCATTAGGGAATGGTTTCACCCAAAAAAATAAATTAAATAGATAGTGTAAAATTACCATAAATTATAATTTGACCCATCCATAAGTTGGATGTCCGTGCCAAACCAAATAAATAGAAAAGAAATAAAATAATTTTTTTAAAAAAATATTGAGAGAAAAGAAATCCCTAAACTTACCTCCATCCCACTCACATATAACAACCCCGATTTCAATATCCAAAATTCCACATATATAATGTACCACCTATTAAAGTAAATAAAAGTAGAAATGGAATATTTTTTTGATACGACAAGGTAAACTAAATAAAAAAACCAACTAAACTCTATATAACCATTAGTCACCATCTAGTTCTAAAATGATAAACACTCCAAGAGTGATCATAAGATGACCTAGAACGTAGAACATAGATATAATATAAGTATGAGTATGAAAATTCCTAGTAGGTATCTAATTTACTTACTATAATATTACCATTTAATAAAATATTGATCTTCAAGCTAGTTTAAAAATAAATAATAAAGTATGATTTTGTTTTTAATTTTAAGAAAATTCATGTGAGGTTATCATTTAAATTCATTTTTACCAAAATAAAAAACCCATTTATTTAAGAAAAACCAAGTTCTAAAACATTTAAATAAAAATAAAACTTCTATAATAAAGGATTTAGTTTCAAAACTAATCTTTAAAAATATACACATTTTAATCATGAAGGAAAATTTGATCTTATGGGATAAACCCTATAATGGGATTTAGATAGGGTCACATAACATATACTTCACTATCACCTAGTGAAAATAATATTATCACATCACTGACAAGTGGGGGAATCAATTATATTTCACTAGAATATCTAGTGGTGGGGGAACCTCATTGAATCTATGTTCACCTACCCAAGTACCTAGGTTCACCCCCAAAAAACTAATCATAAGAGTGAGATATCATTTACCAGATAATAATCATATATCAACAATGATATTCATAAAGTGTCTCAAGAAATCCCTTTAGAATATCATTTGAAAACTAGGTTCCAAATTTATAATTTAAGTACCCAAACCTTCCTTTATCCTTAAACACATATGCATTTAGATGTACAAAATATTTCTCATCTCAATAAACATATTCACATATCCTTATGTGAAAATGTACATAAATGTGTTTATATATATATCCATGTATATGTGTATAAGCATTAAAGATAACATTAAATATTTATAACATGGGTTATAAATGAACAATACTAAGCATTACAAAACTTATTAAAACACTTAATTGTTTGAAATCCATATTTTAAAACCAAACATATCATTAAAGTCCAAATAAACCCTTTATAAATGAAATTTAAGGCCATTTATACATTTATTTATTTAAAATACCTCTTAAAGATCCATTCAAGTAATTTCATAAACAATTTGTGTGTACGTTTAGGGAAAATTAGATTTGAAACAATGTATAGAATAAATAAACTCTTCTACTTATATAAAAATCAAAATATAATATAATTTTATTATTAGATATTTAATAAACACACAAAATACTATCATTAGGCATTAAAAATATAAATTTTAAATCCAAGTAATCAATGGTTCTAAAATTAATGAGTCAAGCATGGGGACAACCTACCTCAAATATAATATTAAAGGTTTGAAGCTTAGAATATGGGATTTAGGGGAACTAAAAAATAGATCACATACCAGATACATAATTGAAACACAAAAATAGTTTAATTCTGATTCCCTAGGGTTCAACCAAAATGTGAAACAATAAGGTAAGAAGATAAGCAAGAGAGAAATAGGGGAAGAAGGAAGAGGAGAGAAGAAAGCCCTAACCTAGATTAATCACACTTGAAATATTAAGGGAGAACACCATGAATAAGAGGTGGAAAAAGAGGGTTGTGAACTAAGGTGGGTCTCCTAACCATGACATGTGAAGGGGGAGAAGAGTTAGAGGATGGATCGATTAGGGGTAAAATAAGGGTATGGATAGAGTTATATTTTTCCATTTTTTTAAAATCCTGGTAAGTTGCAAGGTTTGAATTCATGGTTTACTAAATCATAAACCCCTTAATAAAAGTACATAAGAACTCACATTATTCATATATATATTTGGGCAAACCATGTTATGACCATGTCAAATAGGCCTAGTAAAATTTCAAATGAATCTGCACAGTTATCACACAATTAACTAACCATGCAATTGGATAAATTTTTAGAATTTCCCAAACCTTAAAAAATTAAGGTTCAAAAATAAAAGGATAAAATAAAGGATAATAAATAAATAAAATAGTAAAAAAAAATCAAGTTTAGAGTGTGACAATTTATATGATTTTGTTGGGGTACAAAGAAGTCTATATTAGTTATATAATAATACCCCAAGAAGGTGCAGTATAGGGAAGTACCCTTAACTCATTTTTTACAAGATAACATCAAGATAGTTTAATACTATTGAAGCCCTAAGATATCAATTTTACCCCTATATATTCCCAAATAAAGTTTCTGACTCATTAAGACAATTGGGTTTGAAGACAAGGCTCTAGCACAGGTCACCTAACTTACATATCAAGTGAAATTGAATAACAAGGTTTAATAATTTCAAGGAAACAAAAATTATAAGTTAGTTTAATAGATTTTACAATATAATAAATAGGGAATTTGTTTTCATTACTAGATTACAAATAACCATCTTTGAAAAAAATTGATCCATCATATTAAAAAATTATTGAAAACCATTAATTTATATCTTAAAAATATAAATAGCCTTATTTATTAATTTAGAAAAATCAAAGGTAAGAATATTGTAGACATAGCCTGAGAATAACTCTATGATTCACTACCACTAACCAACATTAATAGTGAGATTTAACAACTGTAGATTATTACCATGAACCCCCTAAATCTATTATACCAAAATACATCATCAAAGTAATTTAATAAATCAAACACCATAATCAAGGAGAGAAAAAACTCAAAGTAAACCTAGGTGATGTATATATAAAATTCATTCATAAATACTATATATAATTTCCTAACCAAAACCAAGTTAAATTCCCCTAATTTCATCATAAGCTATGGAAATCCCTAAAATAAGACCCACCTCAATCATATTCAATCAAAATAGTAATGAATAGTTATTAATCAATGTACACAAGCCTCTATGAAGAAAAAGAAGAGGAAAACCCATGATCTAGGTTAAATTTCACTATTCTCTAGTTAAATTCACTTTATATTCCCTAACCATTTCATGTTCAATCAAAAAATAAGGGGATAATAAGGAAGATGAGAGGATTAGGGAGGATTATCATATCTCTGGAATGAAGAAGTGCCTTGGATCCACCTTGATTCAAGGGAGAGAAAGGAGAGGATTGATGAGATCTCATAGATCCATGAAAAAGAAAATCAAGAAACTAAGAATAATGAAATTTGAAGAGGCAAGAAGGAGGAGAAATAAGGGTTTAAGGTTGGATAAGACCATAATGCCTCTAATAAAAAATAGGATAGGGAAACCAAGTACCCGGTTTGGGGACACTGAGTAGCTGATGGCACCTCTAGGACACCCAAGACACTTCTAGGGTAGGTGGGTTCTTGGTGGACTTCCACTGGGTACCCAATAACACCTGCAATGGTAAAATTTAGGTGTTACCTATTCATAGGTACCTCAAACTCTAACCACCCAATTGAACCCCAAACCTCATCAAAAAATTCCCGAGAATTCATCCTCAAACACCCAAAACCAAATTTTAATCCTTGAATGAGAAATGACCCCTCAACTAGAACCAAAATTTTAAATGGAACACACCTTAAATCTATAAAAAATTACACCCAAGATCTTAAATCACTGTATTTGGGACACATATCATTATATCTCACTCTATTCATTCAAATGAATGATATAAATGTTTAATCCAAATAGTACTATCAATCATTAATATCATTAAGGTAAAAACATGAATTAAGTAAAATAATACATATACATAAAATTACACTTATAGGAAAACCCACTTAAAAAATCATTCATTTTAAATCCATATTTCCTTTCAAAACTCATTTTGAAATTATTTTATTAAATAAATCTCACTAAAAAAAAACCAAAACACAAATCAAATGAAAAACACCAATACCATTACCTTGAGATTACTACCGCACATTAATCAAAATTACTATAAAAAAACTATACTAATAAAATTTTTTATCCTAAAATATAATATTAATTAAAATAATTTATTTAAAAACACTTCATCATTTAAAATGAATTTCCAAACTATATCACAATTTTAAAAGAAACAATAATATTTTTCATATATATATATATATATATAATTATGAAAATATATATGCATTTATATACATAGTTGAAATAAAATTTATCATTAAATAAATAAATAAATAAATATATATATATATATATATATATAATGTACAAAACATTTTAAATATATATATATAAGGCATAAGAAAATTTTAAAACCCTCAAAAATAAAAATATACAAAAAAATATTTATATACAATGTAAAAATAAAACTATAGAATGATAATAAATAACAAATATTATAACTCAGTTTTACTAATTGAAATATCAATTTATAAGACATACATAATTCAATCCACTAAAAACTCCAAAAAATATCATAGTTTTATCATAAAAAAAATATAAAATGATCAAAAATAACAAATATATGATAAAATACATATATTAATCTAATATAATTTAACTAAAAATATATAAAAAAACCTTTATGATCTTTCTCTATAATTTAATCATCAAAAAATAAAAAAATCACTTGAAAATATTTTCCAACAATTAAACAAAATTTATAAAATCCACAATAAGTATCAATTCATGATAAATAGAATATCGGTTTGCTAAGAGTGAAGGGTTTCCAAGTATCTAACAACATCTATTCAAGGTAACGAAATCCATTAAAAACCTAAAATCCTAGGATTTCTATGTAAGAAACTAGAAACCATATATATAATCAAATTGAATAACATTATGTCCCATACCTAGAAGATAGTTCTCATACCATTCTTTAATCAAAAGTTTAAATATGATCACTAATAGATAGCCATAAAAGTCCTTCCTCTATGTTGTATCCATGGGTTAAACTGAATCACTCAATGCTTGGGGTGAGATTCTTCTTATACTAGTATCTCTTATGGTATAGGAGGAATAATAAGAGAGATCTTGGGCTAAAGAATTAGGTGTGTCTTAGTAAGGCTTAAAACATCACCATATCATAGTGAATTCCACCTTAGATAGTCCTATAGGATACTCATTAATTGATCTTTTATTAAATCATACATTACATAATGTATGAGTTAATTATTTGAACATTCATGAATTCATCATATAAATGCACCATTTATATTCATGTGTGTTTCATATTTTGCAATATCTGATAACAATATCCATATGTGTAAGATTATTTGAATATTAATACTTAAAATTCAACATCTTAAATCAATCATAGGAATAATATTAATCTTATAATATGATTAACTACCCCATGATTTTCCCATTTCACACTCTACTAAAAACCTAGGCAGTGGATAAAATATCACTAGATTGAATTGAAGGATATACCCAAAACTAGCAATATTACCTTCCCCAGTTTCTATATATTATACAAAATGACATATCAATATTTTATATTATGATATTGGTATACATACATCAAATATATGTATTAATTTAGAGAATAACTCTATTAATCTCCCAATTGCATTAAATTCAAATAGAATTTGTGCTATTTTAACTTATATAGTATCATATATAACATATTGTGAAACTATAATGACCCAAATCATTATGATTTTTGAAATTTAGGGGAATTTTTTTAGTCTCAAAGATGGGAAAATTTTAAGAATCAGTATTTAGATTAGGATTCCAAGAGTTGGATCATCTCAATGAGATTTATTTGGATATGTATCGAGGCCCATGAGAGTTTTTAGATGATTAGGTGAATTTAGGAGCCCCGAGTCTTTATAATGGGCAAGATGTTTATTTACCATAGAAAACAATATTGTTTTTTATATGGTTCCATTAATATCGGGATGGGATGCTTATCCTTGGGTTAAAATCTGGTGAAATTACAAGATAGATGTATTTTTTAGGATATTTTATATTTATTTAATGGATATTGATTATTCCCATATGCATGAATAATGATATCTCCTAAATGAATTATTGGATAGATATTTTGATTTCATGGTTGATTTTGGAATGAATGGTTTTACTGAGGCGAGGTATAAACTATGTTCAAGTTCTGGGTGTTGGGTCATACCTTTAAATGAGTTTTATTTTATTTTATTTTTGGGTTTATTTAAACCATATTATCTCCCTTATTTTCTATGAGATTGAGGGAAGACTCCCCTAATTATATGAGATCTCAAGGGAGAGTGGGAGGCATGATGAGCTTCATTTGAAGAGGTGATAAAGCTAGACCAGGATGCATTATCTATGGAGTTCCAATCATTGATGTGCGACCTTAAAACTTTAGTGATTTACTATGAGAAAGGGTTGTTATTTTTATTTTCACTTTATCCTTTTTCAATAGATTTTGTTATAAAATTTGGTCTGTTAGGGGTGTATTAAGGCCTATAGAGGGGTGATTTGTGGTGAAATGAGGATTTTGAGTGGTTTGTAAGGTAACTGCATCTAGAAATCCTGATCACACAGTGTGTAGTTCAATAAAACATAATGTTTAGTTCATTAGTGTGATGAAGGTTGGAGATGATGGCCACATGATATATTATCCACATGGACACACCATGTAGAAAAGTTATTACGTGACTTAGGGTGTGGCCAAGTACACAACCAAATATCCTATGTGAAGAATATGTTGTGTAATAGTACACACCATATCGGGTTATAAAACAAGGATTGATTTAGGGTACATGAATTGATAAAAAGTGTGGATTACATGCCATGTATGACCTTGAGACACATTGTGTATTTGGAAATACACATCGAGATGAGCAGAGGTACATTCCTAGAGTGGGGAATAGGGTGCACACATGATGTACACATAATAAACACAGTTTAATTTATCCCTAGAGGGGTTTTTAATGTTTTTCTACCCTGGAGACAAAATTAAACTAGTGAGTAGTCTATTCGGAGTATCTTTCCATGAAAATTGTGATGGTAGGACCCTCCTTGATATCAAATCCCTTTAGAGAGATGATTCAGGGATGGGTGAGGTATGATAGATGGATTTCTTCTGGGTGTTAAGTTAAGTTCTCTCCTAAGAGAGTCATGAAACAAATATAGATGAGGGTCATGAGGATGATTTGATGATTTGTAATAGAATTTACAAGGTCTATAGTGTGAGATAGATTGGGATGATTTTGTAGTTAGAGGGACCACGTTATGATGTAGAATGGGAAGATTATTTGGACCAACCTCTCAAGGCTTGGTCCAAGAAAGGTCCTTTGAGCCCAGAGAGCACCGTGGGGTGTTGAACATGGATTGGCTTCTATGAATAGATACTGGTATGGGTATGAGGAACCCCAGGGAATTCCCATGATGGTGATATGAGACTATTAATGGGTTTGATGAGATGTGATTATGTGATTGGGATAGTCTTGAGGGGATCAACTGTGATGTTAGTTAAATGAGGTGATGTGATTCGAGGTGAAATTTAGGTCTAAAGTGATGAGTTTTCTTTATGTTCTTGAGAGTCCATCATAGTAAATGTGCAATGGGTTTGGGAAAGTGGCCACCTGTATGATATGATATGAAGTTCTTAAGAGAGTAGATTCGACCTAAGAATATGTGATATATATATATATGTATGTATATATGTATGTGACAACCACAAAATCAAGGTTATGAGGTGATCTGCATCCATTGAGTGTATGTGATATATGTTTTTAGGGTGGGGAAGAGTTACCATCAGGTTTCTCATGACATGATTTTTCTTTTAGATAGGGAGAGGGTACACCCCTATGTTTTTAGATGATATGTTACATTTTTATAGGTGGGAATTGGGTATTCCCCCAAGTTTTATGATGACATTATCTCTATTTATAGGTGGGGAAAATGTACTCCCATGAGTTTCCAGATGATATGTTATTTTTTTCCAGGTGGGGAACATATATGCCATCGATTTCCCTGATAATATGATCTATATTTCTAGGTGGGGAGAAGGTATGCTCCCAAGTTTCCCAATGATACAATCTATTTTTCTATGTGAGGAGTGTATACACCTCTACATTTCTTGATGATATGATGTAGGTTTCCAAGTGGGAAGTGAGAATACCCTTGATTCACCCAATGATATGATATATGTTTTAAGATGGGGAGTGATTATACCCCTGGGTTCCTAATGATTAATCTATGAGGCTCCATTTTAGGACATAATTCCCCTTGGATGATGAAACTTCATGTTTTGGGGTAGGATGTGATTTCCCTTGAGTGGTTTGCTTTGTGCTCAGAGTCATAAAACACTAAATGAAGCAAGTATAGTTAACCTCAGGTGTCACCTTAGAACCTGAGGATCGACGATGATTATTTTATTATATTTTTCATTGTATTTATTATTATAGGAATATGAAATGTACATATACTATATGTTCTATTTAGGTTAGGGACACCATTGGGGGTGTCCTATTGAGATATAGTTTTCACCCCTTGCATGGGAACCTTGGTGTATATGCAGACCTTATGTCTACTTTCATGTTGAGAACAAGATGTGTAGTAGACTAGGATAGGGAAACTTAATGAATATTTAGAGACTGGGGTTGATGTGATGGGGCTCATAGATGTAATTAGAGCCTCTTATATATTTTATCACTTTTTTTTTCAGTTGTATATGTAATCATCCAAGTGGGTGATCAACTAGGATGTATGACTGTATGCTTCCTCATTACATTTCATATAACATGGATATGTTTATTTACTCTACATACTCTGATTATGATTATGGATATTGTTTAGTTATTTCCATTGTTGCATGACTCTGATTCAAGGGTATAGTCTCCCCATGGTATCACCTTAGACCATCACTGCAATTCATCATCCTCTAGCATATAGGGAGGTGTACTTGAAGTCATGTGAAACCCCAAACTAGAAACCTTCGATTGGTCTTAGACTAATGGGTGTTACAAAGTTATATCAGAGAATATTTTTATTTTTCTTATTATTTAGGGTATGGTAGATAGAAGATAAGGATGTTTTAGATTTTATGATAGACCTTGGACTATTATATAGTGAACACCTTTTTTAGTGGGAATTATTGGTTATCGGGGATATGATATTTTTATTTTTGGTTTTTGATGTTACAGTTGAGATATTTATTCAAGGATTTTGTGTTCATTTGAGATCATTTTATTATGGATTTTAACCTTAGACCATTATCAAGAGGCCTATATAAAAGCATAATTTTTGGTTAATAAAATTCAGAATACATTCATGTGCTTGTGTGTGATTTATATCACTGATGATAGAGGATTAAATTATTTAAAGTGTCAATAACAACTTATATGGGTTTTTTCCTATATAACTTGATGGTTAAATATTACTTAACCATATCACAATATTCCTTCTAAAGATAGGTCATGTTTATCCCATAGTATAATATTAGCTAACAACAACTGTACAAAACCTTTGTAAGAGTAATGAACATTGACCCTTGATGGGTTAGTATAAGCATTGGATTCCTAGGTGATGTACCCTTAATATGTTAGTTTGATTAAAAAATGCCTTTGTAATGGAAATATTATTGGTCATAGTTTTTGGACACCAATTAATCTTTTCTTGTATTTATTTTCAATAGATGATTAATGTTTAAAGTTGATAAAAGGATAAGTTTTTCTTTCTAGACACACCTCATCATAATGAGGAATCAGACTCATCCCATTGGCTTGGGTCATTCGATACGACCCATCATATTGGGATTTCTATTAGAAGCTACTGAAAATTGTATTGAGTCTAGAATGAAAGTGTTGATTGTAATGACAAGATGTATCATAGTCATTATTTGACACTAAAAATGACGATGCTTTAATGTTTTTTAATTCAAAAAAATCATAAGTATTATGTAAAACTTGTGATGCAAGCATGATGAAAGAAATGGGGAGAAAAGGTGCTTATAATCATATTCAAGACAATCATATTGAATATCGATAGGAAAGAAATAAAGTTGTAGGTAAGGATGGGAAGTTATAATGATTTCCATCAATAATCCAGATGATGCTAAAGACGTTCTTCAACATTTTCAAATTCATGAAGGAATTCATGCTTACAATTAAAATTTTGTGAAAGAAGGAAGTTTTAGAAGCCAAAAATTTACAGTCTCAACACATTAGTGTAAGAATATCAGATGTAGAAGTGTATGAAGGTTGGGAAGGATTGTTGGAAATGTGACAATATGAAGATGATGTTTTTTATTTAGACCAATAAGACATAAGATATAAATATTTGGAGAAAGAATTTATTGTTACAGAGTGTTCATTGGTATCATAATTATAAAAGAAAAGAAGTTTCTAAAGTCGAATCTGTTGGAACCAGTCCATCAGAATCAGTGTGTCATTGATAATCGGAGTTACTCTGACACTTATTAGTCATTAAATTTATTTGGTATCCTTATAAAATTATAGGCATATTGATAAGAAACATTTATTGAAGGAGAAATGTTTTTATGAAGAATTGTATTGGGGGATACTAGGACAATTGAATAAGAAAAGTTTGTTGATTGATTCAAGTGATAAAGAAAGTTTTGAATATCTATAAAAACTGGGTTAAGAGAAAAGAAGAAGAAGAAGAGTCTTGTTTGAAGACTTTTTGAAAGTGTTTTCAAAGGGGGAAAAGAATCTTTCTTAATGTTATAAGAATTGTTTTCCTTAATTTTTATCATTTGGTATGGAGCATCATAATGGGAAGACATATTTTTTACATTTGTCAAAATTGATACAGAGAAACTTATTGAAGAATTTTATTTCTTTATCATAATGAGGAAATCATAATGAGAATATTTATTTTTCAATTGGTGAAGAGAAAAGTTATGAGATGTCTTCAATTTTTATTTGTTTGTAAGTGGGTCAATAAAATTGGGGTAACCAAATGCCTTTATCATAATGAAGAAATCATATTGGACAATTAAAACCAAGAATTAGATTCAGACCAAAGATTTGTTAAGAATTCTGAAGAATTGAATAAGTTAAAGAGAGATCTAAAATTGAAGGTAAATTAAAGGCACTGAACAAGTCAAATAAAGATATTATATTTAAGTATCATTGGAAATTTGGTAAATTTGGTAAAGTAGGAAAACCTTTTTAGAATACCACTTAAACCATATATGGGTTGCCTATAAAAATGAGAGATATCTCAGTTTATTTGTAAAAATGAGATATATCTAGATATTTTCCTATGTGGAGAGATAACACTCCAAAATTTTCAGATCATGTATTGAGTTTTCAATCTTAATATCTTTTATATTGAAGGAAGTTCCATTTGAGAAAGATCTAAGGATGTTGAGGAAGTTACAATAGAATTGGATCCATTAGAATGAGTCCATAGGAGCAGGTCCATCAGTACAAGGTCAATAAGATATAAGGAATTGAGAAGATTATTGAGTTCCTACTCAATTAAAGAAGGAAGATAAGAAGGAAAATAGGAGTGGAATTACTATTAGACAGATACCATCAAATAAAAGGTTACTAGACTGGGAAGATCATACTGAATCTACTGAGGAAGATTTCTAGAGTGAGTTTTTGGAATAAGTTTAAAGACCAATAAATTCCTTTGAGAGTTGTTAAAGTTCTTTAGTATTTTATGTAGGTAAATTTTGATTCATCTTACTTGTGGAGGAGTTGAAGAGTTTTTGAAGTGGATCAGAAAATAAGAAGAAAATTAAAGCTTTTAACTATGGATACTTACCAGTTACTTAAAAGGATTGTTGTGGGAAAGTGGATATTGGAAATTATAGTTGGGGGGGGGGGGTATAAACAACTATAGAAAGATAGTTGGGCCTTTTTATTCCATAAAGATGATAGTGAATGAATCCATGTTTGTGAGACTATCCAACATGGTAAGGAGTATATATTTATACGGAACCTTATAAGTATCATGTGTTGCATTCTCTTTATATTTGTTTCATACGAAAGGTGAGGTTGAAATTTTTTATTAGAATGGATCATAAATTTAATAGGTTTTAGAGGTTAATAAAGTTTACTAAAGTAGGTAAAGAATAATTTCTTATAATAGAAAAAGGAACCACTGATTCACACCCATCTTAGTGGTCTCAATTCTACTTGGGAACAAAAATTGGTATTAGTGCCAAGGTTTACTTTGAAAGATCCATCTTGGAAATTGAGAATTAAAGTTCTATAAAATATAAGGGAATTTCAGTTTTCAATGGAAGGAACTATCATATCTATAAAGATATAATTCTTCCATATCTTATGTCCCTTGGGTATGATGTTTTAGAAGCTACTCAGAAATATTTACTCCTCATATTGAGAATTATCCTCTTATTTTTATTGATAAGAAAAATATTAAGAATGATGGAAGAGCTAAAAATGATTTACTCTCATCACTTAATGAAATTTAGTTTCGTAGAGTAAAGGGAGTTGGAAATTTCAAAGGTATCTGGGATAAGTTGAAAAAAATTTATGAAGAAAATATAAATATAAAGAAGGAAAAGTTACAACTATAGAGGCTGAATTATGAATATTTTAAAATATGTTAGGATGAATCTATTAATTACTTCTTTACAAGGGTAAATGATATTTTTAGCACCATAATATGTATTGGTTAGAAGTTAGAAGACTCAAACATTGTTTAAAAGATATTAAGAATTCTATATGATAAGTTTGATTCCAAAGTTTTATATTTGGAAGATAGAGATCTTAAAACTCTATATTTGGAATATCTTTATAGTATTCTTGTTACTTATGAAATGAGAAGAGAGTAGGTTATGAAAATTAAAGAAAAGGGTGATCAAGAAATGGACTTAAAATATTTTTTAAAAGAAAAAAAAGATAAAGAATTTGAAGAATAATAGAGTGTTTTAGAAGCAAAGGAAGAAGATGAATATTTCAATATGATTTACATACTTTCAAAGAAATACAATAAGGTAAAGTGAAAAAGTAAAACTATCAAATTTCATAATTATGAATAGAAAAGAAATTTTTCAAAAAAAAATTCCAAGGAATAAAATTAGAGAGAATAATTTTGAAGAAGATGATAATAAACCTCAAAAAAAGTGGAAGAAATATAAGAAAAATTTTCCTTATGACAAAAAGAAAAAAAACTATCTGAGTATAATAAATAATAATGATTCCTCATCCAGTGATGAACATGATCATCAACTAAACTTTATTTCATTAGTTAGAAATGGAAGTGATTCATCTAGAAGTGACGATGATTATCATGAGATGACAAAAATGGAAGGGATTCTCAAAAGGAATTTGGAGAATAAACTTGAAAAAAAATATTCAAATCAAGAAATAAATAATGAATTTGAAGAAATATGTTAAAGGCATAAATTTTGATAATGGAGATCTTGAAAAAAATATCGAAAAGTTATGAAGAAAAGTCAGTAGGAAAATAGAAAATCAACAAGCTAGAATCCACACTTGCTGAAGAAATTAAACAGAACAAGTTGAAGATATCTAAATCTGAAATAAATCATAGATGTTATAAAAAATAAGTTAGATAAGAAAGAAAAATAGTTTTTAGAAACAAAATCAATGTTTCTTATAGAAAAAAGTGAGATAAGAAAGATGAGAGAAAACTTCACCAAGGTAGTTTATGTTAAAGGTGAAACTTTTATAGAAGGTAAAAATAAAGGTTTACATAATTAGGTTTATGATAAAATATCATTCACTAAGAAAGATAAGAATTTTTTAGGAAAGTATCCTCTTAATAAAAGTGGTTCACAATTTTTAATGAAACAACAACAACAAAGTTCTAGTCAGTTTTACTCTCATTCCAAAAGATCAAGGTTCAGAAGTCACTATTGGTGTTGTGGAATTTTTTTATCATAAAACCTATTCATTTTGGTACAACATGTATCTAATAAAAAATAGGTATGAATCATTGGGGATCTATAATGAGAAAAGAATATCAAATTTTCCTAAAAATTATGTGGAATTGAAAAGGGAAAACCATAAGTTGAAGAAAGTTGAGTATATTAAGAAAGTGGAGAAAGAAAAAAATTCTGAGTCCAAAAAGAAATAGAACTTAGTTACTTGGCCAGAACAAGTTTCAATGGTGTAAAAATTATAATCACAAAAACTAAATGAATAAAAGGTGAAGAAAAAGGTTTCTAAATATGTGAGAAAAGTTGATAAAAATATATCAACACACTGTGATATGAAAAATCAGAAAAGATACAAGAGATGTGAGTAAGAAGGGAATGTTACTAAACGTTTTTTGACTATCCTTCCAAATCAAGATGAAGACATAAAGGAGTTGTTACAAGATCATTGTAACAAAAAGGTTACTAAATAATAAAAAAAGTTGAAATCCTTATAATAAGAATCTATTGATGAAAATAACCATGTTACAAAATTTGATAAGGATGAACTAAAGAAAGAAAATACATTCAATACAAAATCAAAAAAGAAGAAGAAAATTGAAATAATGATATATGAATCTCAGTACAAAATATGTTTCTAAGAAATTAATGAGGTTCCTACTAATTCCCAAAATATTTTTATTTATACTAAGTTACAGGTAATTGAAGGATATGAAGTAAGGAAGCTGATTTTGTTGAGTCTCTTACTATTCTTAGAAAAGAAAGTATCAAGGTTACAAAATATGAGTTTTTGAAAGTTGTGTTTATACACCTAAAATTTATACTCTATTTGTTGAGATGGGTGCATGTTACTTTTATCTTAAAAAAATCCTTTCAATATTTCCCTTGAATTGATAATGTTGAAAAAAACATGTAAAGGGTATTATATAAAAGTTGTAAAATGGACAACATTGACAACCTTGATTACACACTCTTGTTTTATACAATGGGTTTGTCCATGTAGACTTAGAGTTTTCTAGTTAAATTTTCTTTGTTAAGAGACTCATGTTATACTTATGTTCTCCTAAAGAAGTGTTTCAATATTTAGAAATGAAAATTTATAATCCTTGGAAATAAGCTAATTTTTCAATAAGGGGTAAACTTTTCATGATGACCCCTTTAAATTTGATTATTAATAAGGGGGAGAGAAAAAGAACAGGGGAGAGATAATAAATAGGAGGAGAAATAAAAGAATGGGGGTGGAGAAAGTGATAAAATAAAACAAAAAATGTATTCTTTTGAAATGGTTGAAGTGGGTATTGACTATAGTGGATATTGAAAACAAACACAAAGTGGGAGATTGTTGGACCCTAGTTAAGTTTTAGTTGTATTTGTTTTCAATAAATGATGAATGTTTAAATTTGAGAAACGAAGAAGTTTTGGATTCAAGATACACCTCATAATAACAAGGAATCAGACTCATCCCATTAGCATGAATCATTAAATATGATCCATCATATTGGGATTTCTATTAGAAGTTTTTAAAAGTCGTATTGAGTTTGTAATGCAAGTTAGGACCATAATGAAACGTTGTATCATAGTCTACATTAGATACTAAAATTGATTATTATTTTATATTTTTTAATTCACAAAAAATCATAAGTATTATATAAATTTTTTTATTAAATATTGATGAAATAAAGGGTGAGAAAAGGTGCTGCCAATCATATTCAGGACAATTATATTAAGGATTTCTTGGAAGGAAAGAAAGTTGCTGGTAAGTATGGGAAGTTACCATACTTTACATAAATAAGTTAGTAAATGATAAAGAAGATATTTATAATTTTTAAATTCATTAAGTAAGTCATGCTTATAAGAAAAATTATATGAAAGATGGATGTTTCAGAAGTCGAAGACTTCTGGTCTCAACACATTGGTGTAAGAACATCAAACATAGAAGTGTATAAAGGATATGACGGATTTTTAGAAATGTGACAATATTAAGATGCTGGATTTCATTTAGACTAATAATCCAAAAGATATAAATAATTGGAGAAAGAAGTTAGTGGTTACAGATAGTTCATTGGTATCATAATCAGAAAAGAAAAGAAGTTGTTAAAGTTGAAACTGTTGGAATAGATCCATCAGACTCAGTGTGCCACTGATAATCAGAGTTAATCTAACACTGATTAGTCATTAAATTTGTTTGGTATCATTATTAAATAGGGGAAATATTTATAATAAAAGTTTATTTAAGTAGAAATTTTTTTATGAATAATTGTATTGGGAGATGTTGGGACAATTGAATAAGAATTTTTATTGATTTATTTATGTGATAAATAAAGTTTTCAATATCTCTAAAAAGTGGGTCAGGATAAAATAATAATAATAAGAAGATTTTTGTTTGAAGAATTTTTTAAAGTGTTTTAAAAGGGGTACATGAATATTTCTTGAAGTTCCAAGAATTTGTTTGCCTTTTTTTTATCATTTGATACAAAGAATCGTAATGGTTAGAAATATGCTTTACATTTTTCACAATTGATATTGATAAACATATTGAAGAATCTACTATCTTCATTATAATATGGAAATTAGAATGGGTAGATTATTTTTTCAATTGGTGTAGAGTATCATTATGATATTTATTTACTTTTTATTTTTTTTCAAGTGGTTCATGAAAATTAGAGCGACCAAATTATTTTATCATAAGGAATAAATCACATTGGGAAATCAGAATCAGGAATCAGATTTGGAATGGAGATTTTTTAGAAGTATGAAGCATTGAATAAGTCAAAGATAGATCCAAAAGTGAATAAAAATTAAAGGCACTAAACATGTTAAAGAAAGATCCAATATTTAAGGAAGATTGAAAATTTTGGAAATTTGGTAAAGTGGGAAAACCCTTTTAGAACCCCACTTAAACCATATTTGGGCTGCATATAAAAGGAGAGATCAATTTATTTATAAAAATGAGAGAGATCCAAAGATTTTCATGTGAGGAGAGATAACACTCAAAAATTTGTGGATCATGTATTTATTTTTCAACCTTAACCTCTTTCAGGTTGAAGGAAGTTCAATTAAAGAAAGATTCGAGGAAGTTGAGTAAGTTCCAATTGAATTGGATCCATCATAGCGAGTCCATTGGAGTAGGTCCATTGGACTAAGGTTCATCAGATAGAACAAATTGAGAAGCCTATTGAGTTCCAACTCAATCGAAGAAGGAGGAGTAGAATTAGAATTGAATTGGAATGACTATCAGATGGAGACCATCAGAAATAGGTTACCAGACTGAGAATATTGGACTGACTCTACTAAGGAAGATTTCTAGACTGAGTTTCTTGAAGAAGTTTCAATACCAACAAATTCCTTAGATAATTGTTGAATTTCTTGAATATTGAACATAGGTAAAGTTAGATTCATCTGACTTGTGGAGGAAGTGAATACTTTCTAAAGTGGATTAGAAAAGAAGAAGAAATGTGAATCATGAAACTATAGATACTTACCAGTTGTTGAAACGAATTATTGTGGGTAAGTGGATACTAGAAAGGATAATCAGGGGGTATAAAAAATAATTAAAGGAAGTTGCTACTAGGATTGTAGAATTGTTCAATGCTTATGCCTTTGTATTCTAGAAAGATAATAGTGAAAGAATCCATGTTGGTGGGACTGTCCAACATGGAAAGTAGTAGGTATTTTTACCAAACCTTGTAAGTATCGTGGGCTTCATTCTTTTTATATTTGTTTCATATGAAATGTGAGTTTGAGAATTTTTATTTGATTGGATCATAACTTTCATAGGTTTCATATGTTAAGAAAGTTTACTAAAGGAGATAAAAAAAACTTTCTCATAAAAGAAAAAGGAACCACCAATTCACCCCTTATCAATGATCTAAATCCTACATGGGAACAAAAATTTTGATGTTGGTTTGGTTAATTAATGTTTTAAAAAAACCTATATGGTTTTCCCCATATATATTATTGGAAACATTCTACTTAACTGAACCATATGAATATGGTTTTACTCAATATTAATTTCAAAATATGATGTAATTATATGTATATGGATTTGACCTAGTCCTCAAATGGGTAGTATTGTATGTGGATGCTTGAGAGTGGTAATTCTATTTGACACGTGATGCTTGATATGTATATTTGAAAACCTTAGAGTGGGTTTATTGGCACACAAGTTTCTTTTTGGATGTGGAAACCCTTGCGAGGTTACATAAAGGCATGGGGAATGCCTTGGGATTTTGTGATGTAAATCACAATATATGATTTGGCATTATGGTATAGTTTTGGAGGGAAGTAATGGTTGGATTTCTATCCATATGGATCAAGATCCTAGATGGTTTGATATAGGATGGATAGATCATGGGTAGATACTTATGGTTTTGGGATGACATTTGGGTGGTAGGTTATCATGTGGTAGGCCTTTTCATGGGTGAAATTTTTGGATTATTAGATAGGAGGAATCAAGTATTTATTCTAGTAATATGATATCTACATTTAGTGGGCAATGGTTAGTTATTTAGGCATGTGTTCCTAGGGTTGATGATACATGACTCGAGGGAGCGTAAGTTGAGTTGTGTGATCAGGTACTATGAGAGCCTACACCTATCGTGTTTGAATAATATTTAGAGGGATAATATGTAGAGAAAATATGAGGGGTTATTATTGGTTCACTCTAACTTTATAATAGGAGAGATAATGTTGATATATCCTTTAAGAAAATAATTTTTGTGTGAGGGTGAGTGCATGTAGGGTTACGCGCATTACCTGTTTGATTTTGGATTAGTGAATGAATATTTGCGGGCTAAGGACCGATGGATTTGATGAGATGATTGTGGTTATAGTGACCCAAGGTTTTTATGATAATGGTTTTTGTCCCTATTTGGTAATAGGAAGCATAAAAAATAGATTTAAGTGTCTTTGTACAGTTGATCCGAGTTTGTGCCTTGATAGGGGTTATCGAGATGGGTGGGTGTGGCTCAAGAAGAGTGATACACATGCGATGTTGGAAACCTATTGTATATTTAACTCCAGGGAAAATATATGTAGGACTATATGGTATAGACTGTACCATTTTTCCTTATAGGGTGTGATCATTAAAATAGATGAAATTTCAGAATATGATGTGAAAGAAATTCCTGATGAGCTAAGAATGGGTAGCGATTGGTGTTTCATGTTGGAACTCAGGTATCAATGGGATGACAATGTCAAGTAATTATGTTTGGTAATGGATATATCATAGGTTGAGAATATTTGAGTTTCATTTTATTATGAGTTTATGAGGATACTCCTATGGGGGGAGCATCGAATTAGTTTATAAGTTATAACACTCATGTTGGTCAGGTATTAAATAAGTGATACTGATTGATAGATTAATGATATGGAATCGAGATACCATTGTGTAGGTAGATACAATTATATAGTTACTTGAAAAATAATAGATTTGAGATTTATATGTGGTGTTTAATGGATTCTGTATGTTTACATCGGGCATAGAAAAAAGTTGGTGTGATCTGAGAGTGAATCAAATCAGAGATACACCGATGCTCATGGTGAGAGTATGATGGCTGGTGTGGCTGATTGATGATTCAACCATTAAATTACACTAAGGTTCATATTTTGACTCAAGTGTGGAAATTTAGGTGATCTCATGATGAATCCATAGATTAAGGAATGATGATCAGCTGATGTGATAATTCATCAGCGGGTGAGGCCGGGCATTTTTGGAAAAAGTTGGACATAGAAGCACTGATTGGTGTTTTTTCATGTAATTGAGTGTGTTGACATGGAAATCACATTGAGAGTATTTATGGACCCCTGGAAGTTTGTTTTGGAAGGTGATTCCTATAGTGGGGTGCACCATGGATTGAAATAAACCTTTAAGAGAAGAGTTTTATGGTGGGGAGCACCATGAGCATGGGAATGAATTGGTTGATAACACATTGGTGTCTTAGGATAGATGAATTAGGTTGAGTTTCATATTGATATTAATGATGGCGATGAGTGGGTAGATCACATTTTTATGAATAATGAACTCTGATGTTTGGAGTTATGTAACAAATTATCATTTAGAATTCTGAGATATAATGTGGAGAGTTATATGTGAATTGATGACTAACGTGGGTTAGGAATGATGACTCAAGGACCATTGAGACTTTATATAGATGGGAAGTTCATGGCGGGGAGTTTTTATTTACCCATGTCATTACTAGTTGTAAAATTTTGGGGAATTTGATTTTTTGTTCCTATAGTAGGGTATATTTAGAGAATTATGATTTAGATTGGGATTTCAAGAGTCAAAGTGTAATATTATGGACCTTCTTGGCCAGTTACTATGAATTATTTGAGTTTTGGAGGTGTTGGGAGGAGGTTTGAGGAAGAAGGGGTGGTGGTTATATTGAAATTTCAGTTGGGAGTTGGTTTTGTGTAATAGAGGTATGTGCTACACCGTGAGAGACTAGTTGGAGGGTTTGGCAATGATATGGTGTGCAATATTGTGGCATGGGACCCCATGAGGATAATTTCGATGCTTATAACATTTTAGGCCCCCCTGCAATATGGTCATATGGTTGCGGTGTGGTATTAGTCTCGAGGAGTACTAATTTTCTTATAAGATATTTTGTGGTGTGGATACTTTGATTGTGTCATGGATCTCAAAGGTTGATATCCTCATCTCTACATTTCTAAGGGTTGTTATGGTGTGATTTTTGGGACCTCGCCATAGTGATCAAAGGTATAGATCCTTGTATTTGTTATTTGGGGTGCCACTATGGTTTGGTTCTTATACTACATCGTGGTTGGGTTCAGAAGCTTGGAGGATATTCCATGGGAATGATCATTGCACCATGGTTTCCCCCTGGTTTTATCAGATCTGGAATTTGAACAAGACATTATTTATGGAATCTGTATAACTAAAATCCATAGTGGCATGGCCATAACCATTACATTGTGGTCTTCTATTTTTACATCTTGAGTATAAACATGGGTGCCCCTATAAATTTAATTATATTCTTTCTAATTATTTTTACTCTTAGGAGAATCTAGGATGATTTTGGGAGATCTTTTAGAGCCCTTTTATTTAGATTTGATCCTTATCCTTAATGATTGATTATTGAAAATCTATACTAAGTTACTTCCCTTTACCATCTCAATTTCTACCCTATTCTTCCTGGTAAATTATCTATGGCAGTTCTAGTTCGATTTGGGGGATATTGGGGATTCTATTTCGATGGATACTTGATGTGATATAGGTTGATTAATGGTTCCCTTGTGCAATTATAGTCTTGTTGTCGTATCTTCCTCTTGTGCAGTGGATTGTAAAGCTACGGTTAAGGTAGGGGATTCAAGAAATCTCTTCTATTTTGTGTATAATATGGGACTAAAATACTTTTTTTTCTTTGGGTAGATTTTATAGATTGTATTAACAATGATAATGAACTAAACTTAAATAAATTGACAAAAATAAGTGTTTCACATATGGTTAGTTGTTTTTGTAACATTTCTCATGATATTTAAGCCCATTCATTGCTATTCCTGGAAGTATTTATTTCTATAAGATTGTATTCTATTGCTATTATTGTTTTGTTGGAATCAACTCTCATAAAAGGTTAAATACTTAGATAGGCAATTGAACCGATTCTGTGGAAATTTGATATTGGAATGATATTTCTTTAAAAATAAAGGGTCCATGGTAGTGATTTTTGTGAACATTGGTTGTTATATTATTTTTGTAGCTATGTGGCCTTTGTTGGGTTTTTTATGTATTTTATTTGAGGTGGGATGTTTTTGGTAGCATAATTTCATTTGATTGGCATGGGTATTAATGGTTGTTAGTGTGTGATGGTTAGGATGTTGGTATGGTTTTGGAAGCAGGGATACGATTGGTTAGCATGGGATGTGTTGTGGGATGGTTTTTCAGAATATGGTTGATAATGGTTGGTTTTTTGTGGTGCTTAAAGTCATGTGATGCATGGGGTTGGATGAAATGTCTATTTGTGTATTGTGAGTTTATTTTGCAGTTGCCTAGTAATAGTGGAATATAACTAGTAATGATGAATGAAAGGAAATGGGAAATGGTTGAAAATTAATGTGGTTAATGGCTAGAATTAGTTTTTCATTAAATATGAAAATGAATGATATAATAAACATAACATGGCTAGTAACAGTAGATATAGAAATGGTATAACTGTAAAATTAACTGGACTTTTTTGAATGCTTGTTATGGCTTTTTTGTGTGGGTAATGTTTCCTAATTCATAGTTTTATAATTTTTAGTTGTGGTAGTGTGTGGAGATGGTAGTGTGATAATGGATGTGGGTTGTGGTTGTACTATATTAGTGTGAACCCTTTAGGTAGGGTTTGAGTGTGGATATATATATATATGTTTTAATCCTTGTGATTTCTTTATGCACCCACCCGAGTTGGATAACCTTACCGAAACCCATATGTTTTTGGTTCTGAGTATTTTCCCCAATATCCAGGTTAGTAAGGATGGATGGTAGGCTACCCCCTCATCCCCACTCTCCCTTCGGGTGTAGTACATGCTGGTATTGGTACATGTTTGGGTTCATTCATGGTATAAGGATGGAATGAGGTTGATGCAATTCATGTTCATGATACCCTATTATGATGGATATAAATATGACTATGATAAGATAATGATATGGTATATATAGTGGTGGTCATACATGGTAGAAGGAGGGAATGAGGTTAATGTCTTTAATTTTCAGGATACCTTACTATTATGGTAAGTGATGTGTGGATGGAATATAAACATATGGTTATAGATATAAATATTTTTCCATTTAATGATGCCAATATAAAATATTGGACCTTTCATAGGTTGGGGTAGGTAGGGTTCTGACCTAACCCATATCACACACACACACAATAAAAGGGATTAAATCATAAGATGTTTGAGGTTGGGGAATGAGAGAAAAAAATTAGCATATAAGTGGTTGTGGGATGACATTGATTATATTACTTGATACTATTTTTATTATATTGGATATGTGATTGGGTGAGTGAGCCTTGGTGAGGCTAGGAGGTAGTTGACCTGATAGGTGCTTGTTTGTTATGTTGTTTGTTCATTCATGAATTAATATTATACTTCAACATTTGTTTATAAGATCTTGAGTATGGTCATACTAAGTATACATGTTATGCTAACCCCTATATATATATATATTGTTTTTAGGTTTCTAGGGTGAGTTTGGTGACTGAGCTAAACAATACTAGCTTAGAGATTTGGATTAGCCGTGGAGTCACTACCTAGGAATTTTCTTTGGTATTTTATTTAGAGACCTATATTTTTATAACATATTCATAATTTTGGGATTATTATAGATCTTGGTTTATTTATATTATCGTCTTTATTGGTGGAATTCTTGTTATGTTTATGCAATTTTTGAGTTCAATGCCTCCCATTTTCATGTTTTATACACTCAGTTCTAGTTTCTAACCTAGGTCTTATTAGAGTTGGTATTAAGTGGTTACTCTAGTCTTCATTGTTGGATCATGAGGGGTTCCTAGTGGAGGTAGGTTGTGAAAAAGTGGTATCAAAGCTTTGGTTTGGGGTTAGAATGGAGTTTGGAGTTAGGAACTAGTGAGGACGATATGGGTTGGCAGGGAACCAATATTAGTTGAACTTAGTACATGACATAAGAAAGGGAGACTAGATATAACACAATATTTTAGGTTCCTTTGTGATATGAAGAAAAAAACTTAATCTTTATAAAAATACCAAGTTAAGTGATGCTTATTGTAGGGCATATACATAGGGGAGGTTCATATATCATACTTGTTTGCACTTATGGTTGAATTGGGGTAATTATAGGTAAATAATTGAAATAAATCCAACCAATTAATCTTTACATAAATTCTATGTTACTGAGATTAGGGAATTATTTTTGTGATTATGGATTATGTTAAGGTTTTAAGGATATTAAGAGGGATTGTAGGAGTTCATGTTGTTATTTATCCTACTATTTTGAAATGTTGTTTGTGTAGTCCTCTATGTGGGTAATTTTTTTTGTTTACATTGATTTGTGTGCACAAGGTAACCCTATATATGATTATATGTTATGATTTTACTTGTTTTTATTGCTACAAGGAATCTAAAAATGTGTTAACTTGGAACTCTAGGAATCAATTACATTTGCATTAAGTAGATAATGATGAGAACATTGATAATGTTACACTAAATTCATGCTTTTTATAACTTTTGGGTGTTTAACCTAGTGCATTATTGATAACTACTAATATATTAAGTAAACCAAAGAAACTTTTAATTAGATAAAATGAGATTATTTAAATTTATATCTTATTAAACATGTCAAGTGTTAATCTGAAATTTCTATTTTGAAGTTATACCTGTTGAAATTGATTTTATAGAACATGATTGGGATATATTGGTTGAGTACAAATAAATTTGGTGAAAGAATATCAATGTTTTAATATAGAAATGGCAGAAATATTAATATCCTATTATACATGATAAATAAAATTAGCTATAAGTATAGTTAATTGAGTTTATCTAAATTAGTAATGAGGTATCCCCAACAAACTTATTTAAATTTGAGCATACTAATTTTGAAAACTTATTCCATGATGTGTAGTGGTAGGTAAAGTGATGTTTAATGATTTTTATTTAATTTATTTAATAATTATGTGCTTAAGTTAATAAGTTTATATTAAATAAGTGGAATTTTAATATAAATATTGAATTTATTTTAAAAATGGTCTTTATAAATGATTTGTGGGTGTTTTACAAAAAAGGTTTTGTTTTCCAAAATTATTTTCATTCAAGTTGATTTCTAATTCTTAAAATGATTTTGATAAATTTATTATCTTTACATGTGTGGGTTTCAAGTAAAGTTTTATCATTTTAAGAAAAGGTTTTATTTTAAGATTCTTTTAATCTTTCCTTAAGTGATTTTAATTCATGTTAGATGAATTTTTGATTCTTTGAAGGGTGTTGTTAAGTCTTTTTCTTTGACTGGGATTTCCTCACACATTTTATCTTAGACATGATTGATGGGAAGGAGGAAAGGTATGTTTTATTGTTCAATGTATTGGTGGATGGTGGCATTAGATTGATGAGAAATTTTTGTTGTTGGAGTCTAGGATTGTAATTATTTTAGAGGGAGATGAGATTTTGTTATGGATGATAAGTTGGTTTAAAATTCAGGGGTATAAGAGTAAATGTGATTATTATGGTGTGGTGGTTTTTACTTTGTTATTGGTGTGAAATTTAATTATTTTAATTAAAATTATTGATTTTTATGTTTATATTGAAGACCTATTTTTGGATCATCGTCAAGGTGTTGTGGTTGAGGAATGAAAGAATTCATTGGATAAGGTTTTGTACTAATTTTAGATGTATGAGGCACTGATATTTTATGGTGTGGTGTTATTCCTCAAGGTCGAGGAGTGTTTATAAGTGTTTAAAGTTTCCTTTGAGTTAATAAGGACCTCATATAATTTTTGAGTTGCCTTAGTAGTGAGATCACTTTGAGGAGTGGCTCAAGCATGGTAGAAAGTGAAGCATGGTCATACAGAAGAGGTTTCTTGGTAATATTTCATTTATTTGGTTAAGGGAGAGTTTTTTTCATAAAAAATAAAGTACTCATGTATAAATGATCTCTTTTAGTTCTAATAAGGGGATTATAGTGTGCGTTGTCTTAGGATTAACTTACATACCTTGATGTTCCATTTTTTGAACCACTTAGCTAATGAAAATGTGAAAGTGTGGCATTTTGAGTCAGCCTTAAGGCTGAAGATATATTATAGGGTGATTATAATGTCGTTTAAGTCATGTATATAGGTGAAGGATCATGATGAAGTGATCAATAGGTGTTTTATCTAGGCTATAGAGAAGGTTGGGAGTGACACTTCAAGTTATGGGGATTACGGTAAATAGAGTCTAGAAGTGAGTAGGTATTTTGAGGTTTGGGAACAATATATATCCTTTGGTTTGTATGTATCTAGGAATCCTATTTTATGTAGGACCATTTTATTTTTATATGGTATGGTGGGGAAATTATGGTTTGAGTGCCCCATGGTTTTTTATGTTCCTGAGTTTAAATAAGAAGGTTGATTTTTTTGGTAGTGTGGTCAGGTTTCAGTGGGAAGTCGATTAGGATGGGTTAGTTGGTTTAAGAGTCTAAGTGTGAGTTTTTTGAGTTAGTGACATCATTACTTTTTAAATCCATATTTTAAATGTTTTTTAGAATTTCAGTTTAATTTTTTTGGAATGTTCTCACTCTACACATCCTAAACCAGTTTTAAAAATTCCAAGTTGTTTTGTTTTAAAATAAAAGAAGAAGTGATTTTTCAGGTTTTCTATAGAACCTATAATGGTTTTCTTAAAGTTTATGGGGGTTTTAAAATTCATTTTTTCCAAAAATAATATTTTTAAAACAAGGTTTCCTAAATAAGAGAGAAATACAATTTCTATTTTACCTAAATGCATGAATGTTTTTGAAAACCAAAAGTCATGATTGAAGAAATGTATTGATTTATAAACTTAATTTCCTAAACTTGTTTTACCATTTTATAAGATATTAACAGTTGTAAAGAGTTATGTTGAGATTTTGGCAGGTATGGTTGATATTTTCCTTCCTCTTTCACTATTTAGTAGTCACCTTATTGGAAGGATTCATATTTGATAGGTTTCTCACATGGTTTTTGAGTCTTTGGGATTTCCACAACTTATGTATAGGTGGTGATTTCATAGTAGGTGTTTAAACTTGAGTATGGTAATTTTGGGATATTGGAAGGTTTATTACTTGAGTGGTATACTCCTCTTTATAATCAAGGAGTAGTTACTTTCAATGACATTGGTACTTCTAGGGTGGTCTCCATATTAATGATTATGTTTAAGAGCTTCTTTCCTCTGGATCAAGTGAAATTTAAATGATTAATATCACATTTCTATTGTTGAAGATTTTATTTTTCGAGTAAAATTTGTTCATGGAAATGGAATTTCCTATATATTATAAGTATCTCTTAGGAAGTATTGGGTAGGGTGGTTATTATTTATAATCCTACTTAGTTTTGATTCTCTGAGATGAGAATCATTTTGGTAGTATTTAATGTAATATCCCATACCTTTCTAGCATATTACTTTGTGTTATTTTGGTATTGGAGGTTCTAGGAGGAGGTTTGAGTAAGAGAGGGTGATGGATGAGCTAAAATTTTACGTGGGTGTTGGTTTTGCAGCACAAAGGTATGAGTTATATTGTGGGAGGCAGGTTGGAGGGTATGACTATAGTGTGTTATAGAAGGTCATAGAGTATCACATTAGGTGGTCTATTTTAGTGTATTTTCAATTTTTGGGGTCTCTACACCATAGTTATATGACTAAGACATGGTCTTGGTATTGAGGAGTATTGATTTCCTTGCAGGAGGTCTTACACCTTAGAGCCTTTGGGCTAAGCCATGGAGATTAGAGGTCGATGTACTTGTTTTTTCCTTACCAAATGTTTCTATGACATAGTGTTTGGGACTTCTCCATGTAACTATAGGGTTTATTCCATTTCCTCTTTTATTTTGGGTACCTATTCAACGTGGTTCTTATATTACAATGTGGTTGGGTTCAGAATCTTAGAGGTTACGACATGGGGATAATCATCACATTGTGGTTTCCCCTAGTTTCTTCAAATCTAGGATTTGATCATGGCATGATTTCTAGAATCCATATAACATAAACCCATTGTGGCATGGAATCACCTCTCATAAAATTTTATTTTTGTATTCTATTTTTTTGATTGTGTTGTTTTAATCACCTCTCATAAAAGGTTAAATACTTAAATATGATAGTTAAACCATTTGTGTGAAAAATTGATATTAAAATAAAGTTTCTTGAAAAAGAAAATGGATGTGGTAGTAGTTTTTGTTGATATTTTATGTTATGTAATTTTTGTATTTGTGTGGGATTTGTTGGGTGATTTATATGCCATGTTTGAGGTAGGATGTTCCAAGTAGTGGGACTGTGTTTGGTTGGAATGGGTTGTGATGGTTTCTGGTGTGTGATGGTTAAGTTGTTGGTGTGTTTTGGGTAGTGAGACCATGATTGGTTAGTATGGGATATGTTGTGGACCAGTTTTATAGGAGATGGTTGATAGTGGTTGGTCTATTGTGGTTCCTAAGGGAATGTGATGCATGGGGTTGGATGAAGTGGCTCTTTATGCATTGTGGATTTTTTTGTAGTTTCCTAATAATAGTATAATATAACAAGTAATGATTCCTGAAAGGAAATGAATAATGGATGGAAATTAATGCGGGTAATGACTGGAAGTGGTTTGTCATTAAATATGGAATCGTATGTCATAATGAACTCAACATGGATGGTAAGGTTAAATATGGAAATGTAATAATGGTATGATAAACTAGGATTTTGTGAATTCTTTTTATGGATATTTTGTGTGGGGAAAGTGGGATGGATCATGGTGTTATAATTAGATGCAATGGAAGTGTGTGGAAATGGTAGTGTGATATTGGATGTGGGTTTTGGTGGTACTATATTAGTGTGAGCCATTTAGTCTAGAATTAGATGTGGCTATATATATAATGTATTTATTGTGATTTATTTATACACCCCAATTAATTTGGATAACCTTACTGATGACCAAATGTTTTGGGTTCTGATTGTTTTCCCCAATATTCAGGTTGGTGAGGATAGATGGAAGGCTACACCCTCTTCCACATCCTCCCTTCAGGCATATTACATGGTTGTATTAGTACATGGTGGGGGTTATTCATGGTAGGAGTGGGTCATATGATTGACACCATTCATGTGATGAAACCCTACTATGATGGATATATATGAGACAATGATGGGATGATGACACGATATTTATTGTGGGGGTTATGAATAGTAGTAGGAGAGTATAAGGTGTTGGGACCATGTTTGATGGATAATGAAGTAAGAAGAGTTTTCTATTACAGTGTGTTGTTTTTTTTGTTGTCAAAGAAGATAAATCAATTCACTTTGTAAAGGACTTGAAAACTAGACGATGCTTTGCTAATATGTATTTCACAAATATCATAAGTTAGAAGAACTTGTGATGCAAGCCTCTTGAAGGAAAGGATGATAAATGATGATTCCAGTCATATACAATTTTGATTAGAAGGAATGATGCTACTGGAAGATAGGGAAGTTTCAGTACTTTCCATTGTAACTTTGACGATGCTAAATCTGGTCTTTCAAAGGATATATATCACGATAGTGGAGTTTATGATGAAAGCTGAAGAATGGATATAGAAATCCGTAGAGAGAGAAATTACAAAGGAATGGACAATCTGGAGGAGGCACAAAAGAACAGTTTAAGGTGGCACCATTTTCCAGTGTTTTCCAAATTTTAGGGCTTGAAAATTGAGAGATGAAGAAATGTATTTTTGGAAATGGATGTTGCATGGAATACTGAAGATGGTTTAGATTTTTGCATGAAAGTCATGATTCAAGGTTAGAACATCTAAAAATGGAAAAGGCATGGAGTGCATGGAAAATTGGGTAGAGAGCACGAAAAATAAAGGCTGCATGAAATATTGGCGTGGTGGATGAAATAGATGAATGAAGTTTTTCACGCAAGAGGTGTTTTGAGATTAGAAGCTCGAAAATTGGAAAATTAATTAGGTGCATGAAAGATTGGAGCATTGCGTGAAATATGATGTTGCGTGAAAGAGTTTTTACGGGCATGAAGAGGGTTTTATGTGCAGATTAGTGTTTTTCGTGTAGGGTTAAAAAGGCCTATAAATACGAGGTGACACCCTCTCATTTTTGTGACTTGACACTTAGAGAAATATTGAGCTCTGAAGTGTGTAAAATTATATTCTAATTGAGTTGCGTGAAAAGAAAGAGGTTTGTGTGAAAAAAAAGAAAGGTGCATGAAAAGTGGGAAGTTGCACGAAAAGTGGAAAGTTGCGCGGAAAAAGGAAGTTGTGTGAAAAAGGTTTTCCACACCAAAAGGGAATTTTTACGTGCAAGCCATTTGAAATACGTACAAGGTACCCTAAAGGTTGCATGAAAAAGTTATGGTCTTCACATGTATTCAGTTGTGCATAAGATAGTTTTTACTGTCTTCCGGGTAAGAAAGTGAAGATTTGTACTTCAGAGAATATATCTATTCAATTGTAAAGAAGCAATGAAATACTATAATTCCCTATTTGTGCTAAGAGGGTGCACACAGACTTGTGTATTGTTTTCCAAGTTCTACATGAGTGTAAGGGTATATACTATTCGTTTTATTCCATATCAAAGGATTTTTTTCTAGTGGATTGTGTGGTACTGGATTATTTTCATACCATACCAAGGATGCAACTACTCTTGTTGAGTAGTGAAACTTGAAAATCTTGTGTTCCTGTGGATATGTGTGTTCAGTAGATAAAAAAATCTTTAATATGAGTCAAAGGTTGTTTCAAAAATAAGGAAACATAAAAAGAAAAAGACATCACTGATTCACCCCCTCCCCTATCAGTGATACTTATATCCTGATTGGGAACTTCATAAGTTTGATGGCCTTCATGTTCACGATACCTTACTATCATTATTAGTGATGTGAAAAAAATATGGACATGTGCATGTGGATATGAATATGTGGATATTTACTAATTACAACATAATATGTTGGAACTTGTGTAGGTTTGGGTAGGCAGGGTTGTGACCTGACCCACATCATATATATATAAGGGATTAAAGCATATGGCATTTTATGTTGGAGCATAAGAGTATAAAATTATTGGGGAAGTGGTTTCACGATTGCTTTTATTATATTCTTTGATACCATTTTATTATAATAGATGCATGGTTGGGCGAGTGAGACTTGGTGAGTCTGTGTGGTAATTGATATGATAGGTACTTGTTGGTTCTTTTGTTTGTTCACTAATGCATTAGAATGATCCTTACACATTTGTATCAAATATATCATGTATTATCATACCAAGTGTATATTTTTTGATCACCCCTATATATATAATTTTTTTAGGTTTCTAGGGTGAATTTTGTGACTAATTTGGATAGTACTATCTTGGAGCTTGGTATTGGATGTGGAGTCGCTGACTAGGATTTTCATTTGGTATTTTATTTATAGAATTAAATTTTTATGACATATTCATGCATTGTGGAATTATTATGGATATTGATTTTAATATATTTTTTGTGTTTATTGGTGGATTTTTTATTATGTTTAATAGATTTATGAGGGGAATTCCACCCATTTTCATGTTTTATATCATCAGTACTAATCTCCAACTCGAGGTATACTGATGCCAGACCTCATGGGTTACTCTTTTCTTTTTTATAGGCTTAATAGGGGTTAATATTGGGAGAAGTTTTTGATGTGGAGTATCTAAAGGAGATGATTTTGGATATGGATTGATTCTTGGGAGAGTTTTTGGGTGCTCGGGTAAATGTTGGATCCCTAAGTCGTTATGAAGGGTAAGATGATAATTTACCATAGAAAACAATCTTGGAATTTTTTTGATAGTTCTATTGATCTAGAGATAGGATGCTTATCCTTGGGATAGAATTTGGTGAAATAATGAGTTAGACATATTTTTTTGGGATATTTTGTATTTATTAAATGAATATTAATTAATCCCATATATGCGAATGATGATATTTTCTAAATGAAGATCCAGATGTAAATTTAATTTTCTCAATTTAGTTTAGAATGATTTGTTTTAACTAGGTGAGGTACAAACACCATTTGGGTTTCAATTCCTAAGTAGTACATTTAAATGGTTTTTTATTTTATTTTTTGGGTCTTATTTCTCCCCTATTCTTGCCCTCATTTTTCATGAGATAGAGGGGAGACTCTCTTTAATGGTTGAGAGATTGAAAGAGGGGGGATGCATGTAGATCTTCATCTAAGGAGGTGATTAGAGATGGATTGAGATGCATTGGCCATTGATCATGGATCATCGATGTGTGCCCTTGATGTTTCATTGATTCACCATAAGGTAGGGCCATTATTTTGATTTTGAATACATCACTTTTTAATAGTTGTTTTCAATTTCTTTTTATGAAATTTGGAATGTTGTGTATGGATTAATGCCCATATATAGATTATTTATGATGAAATGGGAATTTTGGGTGGCTCATAGGGGTTCTGTATCTGGAAATCCCGATCACACAATGTGTAGTTCAAGAACACACATTAGGTATTTCATTGGCACTATGAAGGTGGAAGGTGATGTCCATAAAATGTGTTTGAAATATATACACACTGTGTAGAATAGTCAATATGTGACTTAGGGTGGTTCTATTTACATAGGAAGACACCCCATGAGAGGAACATATAATGTAATAGTACATTCCATATTGGGTTTCATGGATTGACTTGATCTAGGGAACATGAATCAATAATATTTATGTCTTACACACTGTTTATACCCCATGAAACATGCCATGTATTTCAAAATTCATATCAAGAGGGGTAGAGGTACACATTGAGAGTGGGGCATTGGCTGTACATTCCATTGACACATGGTACACATTGTGTACTTTCTATTCAAAGGTGTTTTTTTATGTTTTATTTCCCTATATCCAAGATTGGATGAGTGATTATTATATTATGAGTATATCTTTTCATAGAATGTGATCGTGGGACCCTTATCACTATCATAGGCCTTTGGAAAAATGATTTGAGGTTGGATGAGGTATGAAAGGAGGGGTTCTTTTAGGTGTTGGGTTAAGAGTTCACTTAGGGGAGTAATGGAACAAGAACTCGGTAAGGGTTATGAAGATTATTTGATGAATTATAAAAGGAATAACACGGTATATGGTGTGAGATTTTTTGGTATGGTTTCTTGGATAGCGAGACTAAATTATGATGTGAAATGGGAAGAGTATTTGGAAAACATATGGAGGTTAGGGCTAGAAAATGGACTTCTTTCTGAGAGAGAATTGTGGGGTATTGTATATTTCATGGTGATAATGAATAGAAACTGATATAGGTTTAAGGGGCCCTAGGGGATTCCCATTCAATCAAGATAATAATGATGACGGGTTTGACATGATGTGATTATGATATCAAGACAATATTATGGGGATTGGAATGTGAGGTTTGTTGGATTAGGATATGTGTTCAAGGTGTGAGTTAAGTCTTAAGTAATGAGTCTAAGTTGTGTGTTTGAGAGTCCATCCTAGTGTATTTGTCATGGGTTTGGGTGAGTAGCCACTCGTGTGGTATTATACGAGATTCTGGTGTGAGGATATGCCATAAAGTATATGTGACACACACACACACATGTATGTGACACTCACACACACACATGAGGTTCTAGGGTGAGCTAAAACCCTAGGGTGTATGTGATATATGTTTCCAAGGTGAGGGAGAGTTTACTCTAGGTTCCTGATGATTTAATTTGTGTTTCCATGTAGGTAATGGGTATGATCTTGAGTTTATTAATAATATGATTTATTTTTCTTGGAAGGGAGTAGGTGTACCCCTAAGTTTTTTGATGAAATGATCTGTGTTTATTGGCGGGGAGTAGGTAAACCCCAAGTTTCAGAATGATATGATCTACGGTTCTAGGTAGGGAGTGGGTATACCCTTGAGTTTCCTAATGATATGATCTGCATTTCCAGGTGGGGAGTAATTACACCCTTAAGTTTATTGATGATACAATATGTGTTTCCAATAGGGTATCATGCACTCTCCTAAGTTTCCTAATGATGTGGTGTGGTTTCCAGGTTGGAAGTGAGTACACCCTGAATTTTATAGATGAAATGATATATGTTTCCAAGGATGAGAGAAAGCATGCCCATGGGTTACTGATAATATATTTATAAGGTTTAGGTGTAAGAAATGGTTCCTCTTAGGTGATAATACTTCAGGTTCTGGGGAAGGACATGGTGACCCATGGATGGTATGTTCTATTATTAGAGACATGCAGTGTTGGATAAAGTAGGTATAGTTGACATCAGGTGTCACCTTAGAACCCAAGGATCAATGGTGATTGTTTTATTATATTATACACTATATTTATTATTCTAGGCATATAAAATGCGAATACACTATATATGACAATTAAGTTAGGGACACATAGGGGTGTCCTAATGAGATCTATTTCTCACCCCTATATGGGAACCCTTGTGTGTATGAAAACATTATGTTTTATTTAAAACTAAGAACATGATGTGTAGTGGATACAGATGAGGTAGCTTGAAGTATATTTTTGTGATTGGGGTTGATGTGATACAGATCAGGGATGACAGTAGATCCTCTTATATATTTTATTCTTTCTGTTCATTTGTATATATGATCATCCTGGTGGGTGATTAGTTAGGATGCATGATTTTATGTTTCCATATTATATTTGATATAGCATAGATATATTTATTTACTTTGTGTACTTTGATTTTGATTATGGATGTTTTTGGTTATTTCTGTTGTTCAATGAATCTAATATGATGGTATAGACTTCCCATGGTATCATATTAGATCCTCACTACTAGTGATAAGCCTTTGGACTATGGGAATATGCACTTAAGGTCATGTGACACCCTGACCCAAACATTGTCAAATAGCCTCTGACTGAAAAGCATTACAAAAACCATATAAAAAACCTTTTCGATATATTTTAAAATACTTATCATTAAATTCACCTTATATCACATCATATGAAATACCTTGTGAATATCCATCTAAAAATTATTTTAGATAAAATTTAAAACACTTTATGAATAACTTTTTGAGTAAAACTTAGATCCCATTAAGTCAACCACAAAATGTGACCCCACTGGACTTTATAGAATTGGTAAAACATATGAATTCCTAAATTCAAAAATAGAATCAATGATTAAACTCTAGTAAAGAATCAATTCTACTCAATATATAGAGGGATCTATCTAGATCTCCATAAAAAATATGTATCACTATATTTGTGTCCACAAAAAATATCATATGTAAGTATGCATAACCGTATCATCCCATAGTCCAAGGAATCATGTGACTATGGGGAAATTATTTTTTTCAATCCCATATATCCTCCTCACACATTCTCAATTCTTTGAGTATAGACTTAATAGAATGATGAATATATCACATGTCATTCACCTTTGTGGATTAACACATCACATTCCCTTTATCTGATAGATAAGTACATCAAATATCTTATCTAGGTATGGACATAAACTTTCTTATTCTATCTTAATTGAGGACCTAGGTTCCATACTCATAATATGAGAGGATCAATTCTATATTTGTTAAGATTCAACTGACAACATGATCAACAACATACCTAAAAACTCCTGATTAGCTAAGCCTCAAGGATTATGTAATAAAGGTATAAAAGTATAAATTTTATCATTCTAGATAAATATTTAACCCCAATTATAAGGATTAAAATATTAAACATGAACCCATATTATACTAAATACATAGTGTATGACACTCCATGGGGTATACTTGGTGGGTCATCTTGCGTAAAAATCATATTTTATAACTCATGATCATATTTCATATCTCTATATGAAATCCTATTCATAATAACCTCAACATTTCTTCAAAACCTATAATACTCATTGAAAAACATTGGTTAGGGATAACTCAAAGTCATACTTTGAGAGTTTAATTCTCATTTAAATTCACATAATATACGAAGCTAATGTGAAAGAACAATAAAGTATATAATTCTTTTTATATAAATGATACATTTTATATTCTTAAGATATTTTAAGAATTTTAACAAGACCATATATAAGCACTCATATCGTCATATCATATATGATAGACTACCAGATCATAATTATGTTTGATTCAATTTTATAGTTTTTTAAACTCAATAAATATCTATATAATTTTTAACATATCTCCATGTAACCATATGATAACGCCACCACTAAAATCTATGTAGTAAACCAAGTTGAATAATGATGAGACTTAGAAATCATATTTCTAATGTTCAAATCTATAGACATAGTATTCAAACTCCTTTACTTCACAACATCCAATGTTATGATGTTAATAAATTCTATTGCCTACATAAAAATATTTATAATTGAATCATATCATGTTTTTAGAACCATTTACATTAAAAATTTTCCTTGAAATATTTTGTAAACTAATGTAAATATTTACTCAAATCTTTTACCAACATACCCTAAAACGTTTACATTTTTAAGTGACATTTAAGTTTTTATTTTCAATGGAATAATCCTTTAGTTTTTAAATTTGAACTTCTTTAAGTCCAAACATACTCCCACTAGACTCTTAGACACTATATTATCTTCATAATATCATGTTAAGATACATAAACACATTATGTGTTAGGAAATAACACTTATATTCTTATTTGGGAATATTCAATAAATAAACTATTGACATCCATATACTATATAGTATTCTATGAAATGACTTAATTTTTCAATAATATAGATTTAAGTAATTGGTAATTTTCATAGGTTGGGGAACCTTAAATAGGGAAAGACAATAAATTTTTACTACTTGTCAACCTCATAATTTTTTTGATAGTTCTATTTAACTCAGAATGCAGTATTTTCCCTCTAGTTGGATATTGGTAAAATTATGAGCTAGTTAAATTTCAGAACATATTTAATATTTATTAAAAGAATTAATATTTATCCAATGAGAGAGTGATCAAAATATCGTTGTTTCTTCTTATATTTCAGTAATGGTGTCTTTGAAAATATTTAATAATATTTTTTTATGTGGCTGGGAATTTAGTTCATTTAATTTTACTATTGAGGGGTTTTGAGAATAAATAATATATTGAATATATTATTTTTAACTATACATGTTTTAATATTTATTAACTCATAAATAGGGTCATGAATTGGAATTTCAACACTTTTATTGAATCTAAAATATGGTGTTTTTCTTAGGATAGGTATAAATTATGTGCTTAGATATTGATCCATAGACCAAGCATTTTAGGGTATTTATTAATATTTTTTATTATGAGATTTTGAGGTGGAATTGGAATGGACACATGGATGTGTATTGGTGTCAACATGGAATGATGAAGATGATATGACATGGATGAATCTTGACACTAGTAATTTTTGGCATTTCATGGATATTGTGGTAAGGTTTAAATCATGTTATTATGAGGGGATTTTAATTAAGGAAATTAAAGGAAAATAATAGGAAAATGATTATTTTTAATCTAAACAAACCTACATCTCTATTGTAAAATATCTCATATACATATCTTTTTTCATGGGTTGAAGAAATTAGAGAATTCATCTCCTACTCTCTCTTCACACAACAAACAACTTTTTTTAGTTTTCTTCATGTTCCTCACAGTAGATGTGATAATGAAGATTAAGGAGTGGGATGTGATAATGAAGATTTAGTGTTGTCCCATCATGTTAGGGACTATAATTATTTTGAATTTACCTTGTACCTTTATATATTATATTTCTCCCTTATAAATTAAATACACCTATAATGAACATGTTTTTATGTGAAAAAGATTATAATTGGAAAATAAAAATAGAATAATAATTAAGTAAATAATTATTTTTACCCTCAATGAACATGTAATGAATACTTGAATATTATTTCATACATATCCATTTCACAACTTTTATTATTTTTATATTTTTTATAACATGAAAATAATGATTTTTTAAAGGGAATCTGATTAAAAAATTGAATTATATTATTTTATAAATTCTTTTAAAAAATAACATTTTAATATTTTGGTTATGAGAATAATTAGATCATTCTAGTTTATTTATAAAATATTTTATTTCTACCATGGGGAAAACATGGGTATGAAGCCTCTACATTTGTCAAGAATTTTTTCTTTAAGAATTTTCCTTAGATTATTATTCTAAGACAATTTTCTCTATGTGAAATTTGTTTCATATAATTTTATTGATTTATCCCATTAATGCTTATATTGTGAATATATAACTTCCCCCTTTATAAATATACATTATTCAATTATCATGGGTGTGAACACATATTGGGTGATTGGGGTTTCCACTGACTACCATTCTTAAATCATATTCCCCATATATTATCTTTACCCTTCTGTTGTGGTCCAACACTAATGGTTTGATTTATATTTTGTATTTTCTACTATGAAAAGGGATTAATATGACCATGAAATGTAATTTAGGTGAGGTGGGAGAATTATGGTAGTAGGTTGGTCAAGTTTTGGGTGTCAGATGATTGTTTGTACAGATACTAAGAAAATGTGACGGGGGAATGGTCACTTCAACAATAAATGACAAAATTTGGGTTCCAGATGATGTGAAAATGCATTTATTAGGACTTTATAATTAGTATATACTGAAAATAGGTATAAAAAATGAATCGTTCCACATTATGGTTCATGAAAGTATCATAAGGAATGATTGTAATAGTTAGTGACACGGAGGAGAAGAATCTGTTCTGAGAAAATTTCCTAACTACATGATGTGTAGTTCAATTATCGCATGTCATGTATGTATAATTATATGGTGTATGGGGTTTCCATGTTTTATAAATATAACATGTAGTGTGAATTATAGTTACACACCTTTTTTTACTAGGTACACAGTTTTACTATGTGTCGACTATACACACTGAGTAGAAAACTGACCTCACACATAATGTGTGCTAATATACATTCTGTGTATGTAAGGCCATGAAATTATGCACTCCATTTAATATAAGTACATAAAATTTAATTTTATATGACATGAAACTAATTACTAGTGATACATTCCTAGATAGAGTGGTGAGTCCCTCACACTATATAAACTTTTTAACATGGTGTGTAGGTTGACTGGACAAAACCAAAACTCTCTACTTTGAGTTATACACCCTGTGTACTTCTTTAGACATGTCATGTAGCCTGTATAATAATAGTTTTAAGTTTATTATATATATTTAATATTAAATCATATATAATATTATTTTTTTGAAATACATTCCATCTATCCTGTGAGATTATATGTACACATAGTGAGGCCACTCAACATGTACTCATAGTACATGATGACCATCCTGAGTAGTTCAACATGTTGTGTACCTCTGATACATTCCTTGTGTTGATCCCATATATGAATAATATATTTATATATTAAGTGGATATGTCCTTATAAAGATTTTTTACATCCTAAGAGGGTTTTATATGCTGATAAGTTTAAGAACAAGAAGCATAAAAGGGATTAAAGGTATATGTTTATTATGTTGTATTTTGTTTTCAACACCTAAACCATGTTAAAAATAAGGTACCTCATGAAATTTCATTTAAAATGAAGTTTATTCCATGGTTTTTAAATTATTTGAAGAACATTAAAAGAGTTTTTTGGTTGGAGAGTGGTTTTTGAAGATGTTTGAAGTGAAGGTGACATCACCATGTCATAGTTGCATGAAATAGGAATGTCGACGGTCTAGGAAGAGAAAATAGAATGGATTATCAATAAAAAATAATGTTTATAAGTAATGGTTTGAGAATGAATATATAACCACACTATTGTTCTATGAAGAACATGATATAGCAAGTAAATAGGTAGATCATATTTAAAACAAGTGTTTCAGAACACATTTTATTTGAGAGGCTTCCCTATGAGAAACGGTGAGGATCATACACTCCATGGTCAAAGACATGGTGTCTCTTATGCAAGTTTTTGAAAACTATAAAATTCATTTAGATAGGTTTTATACATAAGAGTTTATATCTTTGATATATAAGGTTCCTTACTTTTTCAAAATAGAGTATAAATCCGGGAATCAAAATGAGGATCCCCACACAGGGGTGTACCTATTGTAAAATTTTTGAGAAGCACTTGAAATGATCTAGAGGCTTGTTCTCAGTGGAGTGAAATTGATTGGATTTTGTTTGAGGTTCAAAAGGGAGATTTCCATACCATGTAATATCCCATGGTATGAGAAAAAGGTTCTTATAGGAAACAAAAAGGGGTGATCACATTGTGGAATAAGGTATTTTCAAATTGGTTCTAAAGTAGTTCTGATTGGTCGGTTTAAAACATAATATGAAATGACTTTGGGAAATACATGGTTAGTGAAGAGTTAAAAAAATGGTTTACAACACTTCATAGTGAATAATGATCAATCTTTTGAAAAGAGAGTTTTTTTAAATTTTGAGTGGATCTGATGGCATGACTCAGTTGATGACTCAAGGGATACTAATTCTTGATATCTAAAGTCTTTAATCACATTAATGGTGATGAAGAATTATTTAATAATGAAAAAGATCAAAAGGAATTTGAATTAGTTGAAAATAATTCAAAGGAAGTTTTTAAATTTGAATTTGAATTTGAAATTCAAATCCAAACTGAGATAAGAGTATCTAATTATATAAGAATACGTGAAATAAGGTTATTACATAGAATTAGAGTGGAATAGGGGAAGAATAAGAGTATAAAAAATAAAATGCATGTAATAAGAAGAAGAGTACACACTTGGTTTTGTATGATCATCACACATATGTTGTGTATTGATAAATATGGAAGTCACACTTTTTCTACAACATGAAGAAGTTTGATAGAACTATAAAATTGTTAGGAAATAATTATTCATAGGAAAAGGATAATACCTACCTTGATAAGGATAAGATAATATTATTAATAAGTTTGATCAAGGATAAATATTTTCTCTATGTGTTAAGAGATTTTTGTGTTGTATTCTTTAATAAAAGTTCATGGATAAACCCTGTTCATTGTATCCAAAATAAAGATTCTATTGAATCATATGGTCTCATATGATTCTGTATCATGCCAAGGATTAACTACTCATTTTGAGTAGTGAACTTTTTACACCCATTTTTCTATGTTTGTTTCTTTCCACAACATGCATGAGTTATGCAAAGAGACTTCTCACTCTAATAATCGATGAAGTATTATTTTATAAGAAATCATAAAAGAAAAAATATAAATTTTTATTGATTCAAACCCCCTATAAATGAACCTACACCATGCCTGGGGCCATGACACCATGTACCCAGATACATGATATGGGTTAGGTTGTGGAAGTGCATGACCATCCCACCTGAGTTCTCTACACATCATGAACCCGACTACACATGCGATGTGTTTTTTCTTCATATGAGTTGAGGTAAAATAATACTTGAAAAACCTTTCCTAAGAGTCTAACATGTCATGTACCCTATTAAACACACAATGTATTGGGCTATTTCTAGTATTCTTATTGATTTCTCACCTTGGTGTCAGTTTTGGATGCATGGGTATTCTATTATGATTATATTCTCACACAAATCACAGTAGTATGATCACATTGGTTATTGAAAACTTTTCACAATATGTTTTTGAGATCTTAGATCCACTGGAGATATGGAAAGTGGTGGGTGAGATGTTTGGAGTCGATAAGGATCAAGTAATCCCCCGTGTGTTAGGACAAAATCCTCCACATATGGGGGTTTGGGTAATCCCCAAGTGACATATAAATGATAGGTAATGGTACCCCATACACTGATGAACTTTTAGTACTCCCTTATATATCAGGTTAGGGTCCTTCATCAGTGAAGTTAGTACTCCACCATACGTTGGGGTAGGGTCTTCCATTAGTGGATTTAGTACTCCCTTGTATGTTGGGGTATGGTCCCCCACAAGGTTCAGGTACTCCCTTGTTCAATACTCATATATATCAATGAGGTGATATTCCTTACTATATGTCCATAGATGTAACATGAAAGTTATGGATGAATAGATGATTAGAAGTCACATAACTTATGATGTATCATCATGTAGATCTATTAGAGATACTGGTGGACTATTGATCATTTGTGGCTACCTTCTAGTTATAGATTGCAGCTATAATTTTGAATTCATATATTGAGAGACTTATGTTTCCCTAGGAAGCATATGTTTCTTGTGTGATATAATCCTTCATGAATATGAGCTATAAAGATTTGGTTTCTTACCTTTATCATTGATGATTTGTCATTAGATCATGGTTTCTGACGCTTTCACTAGGGCGCGTGTGCATCTGACACGTAGATGACGCGCTGCTGTTACCCCTCATTCCCGCTTTCCAAAGGCAGGTGGCATCCGTTCCTTATTCAGAGACGTTTGCTCCTTGATTGAAATGGGATGATGGGATGTCAGTTCTTCCTTCCATGGATTCCTCCTCGGAGCTTGTCACCTAGTCCGGGTCTCCCTCATAGATTTAAGATGTAGTTCGTGAAGCTCTTCTTGGTGCCATATCTTTATGGACACTAGTTAATTAAGTCGCTTCTGTCAAGACCTTCCAAGGGGTCCGGTCAGGGCAGCAACCTTCGGTTAGGAGAGTAGTCGCGCTGGGCATCACTGGCGTGTCTTGACGCTGGGGAATTGGCATGTCTGCCTTCTGTCCCTTATTATAGGGATTCTCAAGGGTGCGAAAGCCCGAGGCATCCCACATTGAACCCGGGGAATTGTATGCCATATGCATGTATCTGAGGTTTTCCTTAGCTTCCCATGTTTAACGCAGGGTATGCCTCAAGTTTAACATCCAGCGAAGAAGGATCAGACTGATCAGAACACTTGTTAGAGTGGATCAGATTGATGAACCCCATGAACACCAATGTTGGGGATAACACGTTGGCGGCTTCCCAAATGCTCTGACGGGGAATGGGGAATGAAGTGGCATGATCCCACCGGGATGTGGCGGCCTGGGTAATAATCAGGATGGCCGATAGATCTGTCAGGAAGATGACGATGGTTTTTGAATTGAGCCTTGAAGAGACTTCCTACGTATCCTCGTGGCAGGGAATCAAAGTCCACGTAGTTCAATGATACGATGGAACACCTGAGGAGGTGGCTCGTGAGAATGGATGCATGGATGGGACCTAGAGGAAGTTGAACCTCTGGGTTAGGGCATGAGATTCCCGAGACACATAGGCTCAAGGGAAAGGTCAGGATGAGACATGAGTGATGGGATTTAACCTCATGGAGGTTTCCTACGTATCCCTGTGTCGGGGAATCAAAGACCACATAGTTCAAGTGGTGAATACAGTTTAACATCATGCAGGATGGGTATGGGGATTACACTCTGAGGTGGCCCATGGTGTTGGCGAACTGACATGAATGGGGTCGGAACGACTGGGTGGTGGGCTTGAACCTCATGGAGGCTTCCTACGTACCATGCCTTGACATGGATCAAAGTCCCTGTAGTTCAGATGGAATGCATTTTAACATCATACAGGATAGGGGAATTTGGGGCATATGCTCTGAGGTGGCCCAAGGATATGGGGTCGGTGAATCGATGTGAAGGGGGACCTGGGGTATAGATGGATTGGGGCTTACGCTCTAAGGCATCCCAAGGTGGAAATGGGGCTTTGCGCACTGGCATGGAGATGGTCGGGGTGAATGGTTTATCGAGCTTGAACATCATGGAGGATTCCTACATACCATGCCTTAGCACGGATAAAAGTCCCCATAGTTCGGGTTGGTTGGGCCTTACGCTCTGAGTTTCCCAAGGTGGGTATAGGGCTTACGCTCTGAGACGACCCATGGTGGGTATGGGTCTTACACTCTGAGGCGGCCCAAGGTGGGTATGGGGATTACACTCTAAGGAGGACCAAGGTGGGTATCAGTCTTACACTCTGAGGAGGCCCATGGTGTTTCATGATCGGTGCTCACTCTAAGATCACATGATTCATGCTTGGTGTGAGAAATAAGAGGTAGCAGAGACCTGGAGATCATGTCACAAAGGGTGCATCCGTGGGAAGTGAAAAGGGGATTATGTGTTGAGCGACCCATGGTCCCGGGGCTTACTCTAGGATAGAGGCCCGAGGGTGAAAAAGAATAGTGGGATAGGGATTTGGCACCCAGGGAGAGAGGAGGATCTCAGTTCCTTATCGCCCTCCGTTGGCCTTGGGACTGAAGAAAGGAGGAGCAGGGGTGCTGCCTTCTAGAAGGAAGGATCGGGGCTTACACCAAGGTGGCTGCCCTGCCCCACAGACAAACTCCACTCCAACAAGGAGGATATCATCCTCTGTGAGGGGTGATACCATTTTCGTGGAGATGAATGGGCGTGGAGAATGTCCAAGGCGGGGGGACCTTGCGTGCGGGGCATGAGGCCAGGTCACAGTTTAACGTCATATACTGAGGATGATGCTGCTTGGCAGTTTAATGTCCTGCAGCTCGGGCGAGGTGGGATTGCTACGCACCCCTATGAATTACATAACCGGTGCCCTCTGCCCCTTGTGGAAGGGAAGGCATCAGCAAGGACGTACTGAGGGGGTGTCACAGAGCGAACCATCGAGGGGTCCACGTTATCATGTCTATGAGAAGAAGCAATAGCCGTTAGCATGCCTATGCGAAGAAGCATGAGGCAAAGCAACAGAATGGGAAGGATTGTCCAAGGGACTTTAAAGTTACTTCGTACAATCCTAGAAGGTTGTACATGAAAACCATGTATGATGCGGATTCCCAGGGTGTACAAGACACCTGTGAATGGCACCCGGAAGGAGGGCACCGGGCACTCGCGCAAGAGGGGTTCCCGAGGAGCACCGAGGCGAAGGGCCCCAGGGCATTGCATGAAACCCTTGAGGTTTTCACGAAATAATGGGGCCCGATGCGAAAAACCCCAGGTTGGTGCAAAAATCCACAGGATGTCTTGAAATCAGTGTTGATTGCATGAAATAGGAGGCCTGAGGTTTTTCACGTGACTCGAAGGGATCACGTGACATAGAAGGGGTCTGCTCGTAAAGGAAAGAGTTTACATGCGACTCGGAGGGATTGCACGCAATGGAAGGGATTGAGCACAAGGGAAGGGGTGTGCACGCAAAGGAAGGATTGCGTGCAACTTGGCCGACATACGCGCAAAGTAAGGAATTGCATGCAAGGGGTGGACCCTGAAGGGGTTGGAGTTTAGTCTACGCCATGGGGATCTCGTGCGAAGGCGGATCCTGGGGCGACTTGGAACGAAAAAGAACCATACCTGAAAGACATATTGCGCGCGCGGAATGCTGATTACACACACGAGAGGCGGTTCGAATTTTTCATCCTCGAAAAGAAAGGGGGTCACCTTCAATTTATAGGCATCCAGTGGCGCGGAATTTGGGGCTGTGTGAAATAATTTCATGATGGAGGTGGCGGCGTGAAAGGTCAACCGTGTGGGTCGCAGGCGCGAAATTATTTTGCCCCAGTGCCGAGAATCTTCGCGAATCCATGTACTTTCTGCGCGGGATAGTTTTTTTTCGCGCACTTCACCCTTTTTTTCACGCAACACATTTAGGCCCTCTAGACTGGGTCTCTGGGTCTGAATATGACTTCGCTTTTTAGTTTTGGAACTTTCTCCAATACTTAACTTCTTTTCGGCGTCTAAAAATTCCCCCCTCGGAATTGGATCGACGAGGGGTCACAACGATCAGATTCCGAGGGAAACGCCGAAATGCAGGGCTTCGTGGGCCCCCTACACGCAAAAATTTTGAGCGGCATTCAAAAAACGGCCAGGCACGGAATCCACTTTTCGCGTGGGCACAGAACCCAAGATTATAATATAAAAGCGGCCAAGGGTCCCATGCTCCATACAACTTTTCTCACGCGATAAGCTCTGAGCTCCCATGCGCAAAATTTCTTCTGCTCCTGCGTAGAAAACCACTTAGAAGCGCGTAATTATTCCGAGATTTGGCGAGATTTTACACACAAACACGGTACTTTTTGTGCCACGCTCTGAAATTTCACGCAACCCGCTGATTTTATGTTCCGAACTCCCAGATTTCACGCCAACTCCTGAAACACTTGGTCGGAAGAAGATGGACGCAAACTGGGCAGATGAGGGAGAGGCCGCTGCTCGTAGAGCTGATATGGTTGCGAATCTAGAGGTTTATGGCGCAAAGAGGGTTGTCTCCAATAACCATTCCTTCTTCAACATGCTAACCCCCGATCAGAAAGAGTATGCCTTGTCTGACAATCTACCGCTATGGGAATTCAACATTCTAGAGAAGGTCCCTCTGCCAGGTTTCGAGGTTGATGCCCCGTGGTCATGGGTGACCTATGAAGACGACCTTCCTTGATACAACATCACCAATAACGGTCATCCTACCAGAGAAACCAGGCACATGGACGTCTATTTCCTCAACCCTTGGATCAGGACCATCGCTGTGGGTAACCCTATTACGAAGAGCTCATCGGCTCTCTACACGAGCACTTTCCGTTAGAGAATTAATGACAAGACCAAAGGCTGGCTACAGGACTGGGACCTACAGTCCGGATGCAACTTCACCAACGAGTGGGCCTCGTTATACTGGGTTTTCCAAACATGCGACCAATTTGGGGCCAAGCTGTGGCACATTGGTCTATTCAAGGCGGTGTGGACATCACAGTTCCACTTCTACCGGCATCCTGAGCTTGGACTGGAGCTGTTCACCCAGTGGTCCCCTGATACCAACACATTCCATCTTCACCATGGGGAAGTCGGCATCAGTCTCTGGGATATCCACTGCATCGGGGGAATCTCTTTGGAGGGCCATTAATATGACGAGTTCCTCCCACTGATGAACATCTGGGGTGACAGGTCTCGAACCCCCATACTGACGTGGCACCTGCTGGAGCTGGGCAAGGAGAAGCTGGGGGTCAAGGAATTCCTGAAGGATATTGCCTACAAGGACTAGTTCAGCCTATTACTAGAGAGGGATTCGAAAGTCAAGATTCTAGGGAAGGGAAGACGTTGTCCAACCGTGGATCAGAGGAGCAAGAGCAGATCCTACTGGAGGATCCCGGAGGCAGGAAAATACCAATCATGGGGATACAACATCAATGAGTCCTGGGACCCGAATTTTTGGTATGCCTGATTCCTCTCCACATTCCTGAGTGGATGGGTCCTGCCAGTGCAGGACACAAGGATGGGTGTACGTCCAATGACTCTAGTGATGGCTGGCATCATGGCTGCCAACAAGAGGTTCAACCTGGGGGTCCCCATGCTGGCTCGATTGTACGCCATCTTAGGATGCATCTCCAGAGGAGGATTACCTAGGAGAGTATGTGGCCCCTTCCCGATCTTCCATGGCTGGGTTGCGGCTCACTGCGACAGCTACACCTTCCCAAATGCCATTCGTCCCCCAGGCAATGGCCTGCGAGCCACTCTGTTTAATATTACCGGGGTCATGTCAATGACCCTAAATGAGGAGGGGATACAGATTAGGATTGGTAACCATGCCAATATCTCCTTTAGCCCATTCCCCACCCCAAATAGTCAGTTGGGAGAAGATGGTCAAGGCTCAATGGAGCAGAAGAAGTACTTCCAGAGCATCAGAGGCGAGGTTCTCATGGCCCAGATTGATGGGAAGATTTTTTGCGAGCCTTATGCACTATCCAGGTTCACCAGGCAGTTCAGATGCTTCCAAAAAAATGCCAAAGAGAGTTTTCACGAACGTCTGGGAGGAGAGGCATCCCTGAATTCTCTGTCAGCTGTGGCTGATGTTCATGAATTACGGCTCTGGCGACATCATCACTTTCCCTCCCATCGGTGTCGACGCGGGCCTCTCAACTGAGTATGCTAAACATTGGAACATAGAATACCCTGAGGGGCTTCTGTGGAAATGAGTTTGGTAGCTCAAGGTCGCCAATGCGAAACCTCGGTGGAGAGAGAGCATACAGGGTGCCGCTAGGGGGGAGGATCAGAAGCGTCTCCGGCAATGGGCCCCGCACATGCCGGAACCTTAGCAGTGGGGGCGTCACGTGGCGTGGCCGCACCCTCATCGCCTGGAGGAGGAGGGTACCAAGGAGCGACCAGAGAACTTCCTGGGAAGAAAATAAGATACTTGATTCAACCTTCCCAGGATGTCGTTTTCCCGGCACTATGGTCAGCTTGGATAACCTTGTGGTAGTCACTAAGTACCGAATCCCTCTGGCAGAATATAGTGCAAGACGGGATCCAGATGCCAGAAGTCGGGCTTGTTTGGGTTGCCTACAGAGTGAACTTCCACCGACGACATTCATACCTAATAGCCATGGACATGTACACACGTCAACAGGGTCGGCATGTGGAGCCACCTCTCTTGGTGAAAGTGATGCTTGGCCAGGAGCATGATCCAGAAAGGATGTTGTTGGGGAAAGATGACAGCAATGAGGAGTCAGAGGGTGGAGAAATGGGAGAAGAGGAAGAAGGAGAAGGGGAAGGTGAAGGAGAAGGATAAGGATAAGGGGAGCCCGATGGTGAAGGGTCATAGGGGGCATCCCACCAAGGGAGTCTCCGGGAGAGCGGTGAGATCATCAACTATGAAGTAGAAGTAACCGAGGTACTAGAGGTATTCTTAAACCCTTATCTATCCTTTTCCTTTAGTTATCTTTCCTTAAAAACCTTAATCTCCACTTTTTCTCTCTTTCACAGGAGTATACTAGTGCTGGGACTGATCAGGAGTCCCTAATCGGAGGAGGAGGAGCTCTAATGGAACAAGGCGGGGCACCAATGCTTGTTATCGAGATGACAAGTCCTGAGGGATCCCCCACCACGACAGCTCCTGTAGTGGCCCGAGCACTAGAGGATGATGGATTGAGTTCCTGTAAGTCCCTTTCTTCGATACCGGTACTCACTGTCAGGGGAACCAACTGATCAGGGTGCTCCTTGTCTGTATAGTGATCATGGCACTGGAGGCTCGTCGGGCTGCTGAGCTTGGACCATCCACGAACATACTGATGGAAAACGTGCCGCCCCATCCATAACATGCCTCCCAAACTGAGTAGGCCCCAGAAATTGGTGAGCAAGGAGTGGCGGACACCAATTACACTGCTGTCGGGGCAGGGTTGGAGTTTGACGAGGGTGACACCAGGATCACGGGGAGAGAGGGAGGTCACCCAGATGCTGAGGAGCCCATTCCCCTGAGAGGAATCTATGAGGAAAACCCTACTGATGCCCTGTTGTCTTTCTTCCCTGTCTATCGGCCCACTGATCCTGAAGAAATTGACGATTCATATTCGGAAGCGGCAGAGGAGAGTCGGATGACGCGACACAAGGGATGGAATTGCATTAGGCATTTTCTCAATCAGCCCTAGGCGGAATGCCTGAAGCGGATGGGGTCACTCCACACCTGGTTGCACTTCTTGTGTGCTGGAGGGGTGTATTCTCAACATCTTCACTTGAAGTTTTATGATTACATGGCCGAGAAGATACGTGAAAGTAGCCGACGTGCCGACATCATCCAGTTCCAAGAGGAGTCGGGGAATACCTGGGAATTTCTGAGGGCGGAGAAGGAGGTCTAACGCCTTGAGGAACAGGCGAAAGAGCAGGAGGTATTCATCACAAACTGCTATAAGCTTGTGGAGCAGTTGAGGGCCTAGCTGGAAGATGATCAAGATCAACTCATAGAAGCAAGTCACCAGATAACCGAGCTCCAAGCTGAACAGGCACGGGCACGGGCCAAGGTCGGCGAGCTGCGCTCTGAAGCCGCCGATGAAGAGAGGGTCCTAAGGGGAAGGGAGGCGGTCTTGGAGGCCACCCACAAAAAGGTGGAGACATTGGAGAGATCTATCCAAGAAGTCGACCCTTAGGGGCCCTGTTTTGGCCAAAGCCATAAACTTGTCCCGCTTTACTACTGCTTGTTATTTTGAACTGTATGTATAGACAAATTTATTTACTTGCCCCTTTTCTTAACATACTTGTCCCTTTGGCTTAACATGCTCAACCATAATCCCGAAGTAAATAACAATCCATCCCTAAGATCACATGGGATGTGAGAAGTGAAGGAGGCTCATACTATCACTTCATTTGACCTTGGGAGCATTAACCAAGCTTCGAGAATTTGAAATTCGAACCCGGATTTCCAAGGAGAAGAGGGAGGACCAATCAAAGATAGAGGACCTCAGACCAATCGATGCATCGTCTTCTCAATGTTCTCTAGCGCACGAGCGGGGCAATGCCAGGGGAAATGGAATCAGTCCGAACATAGGGGAATGAAAAAAGTGAATCACATTACCCAAATTAAGAACACTATAAGAGGGGTGTGGAAATAAAGGATGACAGTTGACCATCTTCAAAACAAATTATCCCTATTTCATTAGCCCGAAATGGTGACAACAAATGAGGGCTGACCGCTGACCATGTTTCCAACACGGGGCCTAACTCAAATATCATCGATCGGTCTTCCAGAATATTGTCCCATGATAGTAGGTAGACCATAGGTTGAGCATCTATACTGTTAGGGGGTCCCTCTAAATGTGATCAGTCTTCCAGAATGTTGGCCGCGGATAGTAGGTGGACCATAGGTTGAGCATCCATACTGTTAGGGGGTCCCTTCAAATGTGAAAGAGGATGAGGATCCGAATAAAGGGGCATGCTATGTGTGGAAATTGAAGTGGTGGTTTGTTTGAACAGAATCCAACACTCCCAAGATTACGCCACCGTAGTGGAGGCACATTAGGCAGACACATTAACCTGAACATGGATCATCCCTACTTTTAGACAGAACCTCTCTGGTGAGGGAATCGTCGCTTCCCAATGTCATCATGGGGCATCCTGAACTGGTTCAGGGAAAATGTTGCAGTTACAAAACTCCCCGAGAAGTCAGGCTGGGGGGCCGACAGTGAGGAGAGATGGGATTTGGTGATCCCCGGGGCTGGACTCGAGACGAAATGTCTGGGCGTTCCTATGTATCCCATAAGGATGGGAATCAATACACATGTAGTTCTAGAATGGGTATTAGTTTAAGGTCTTATAACTTAGACCAAGGATTGGTAAAGAATTTAGGAGGAACATGGTAAGGTGATTACGAAACCCGATGTGAATGAGGACGAGGTCCTACTTACCATGTGATCCTTGAAAAAGTGTTTAGGTCAAGGGACCGAACACGAAAGTTAGGTTGGGCCTGCGGGGAAGTGCCCGGGCACTCCTACGTATCTCATAAGGATGATAATCAAGACATACATAGTTCGTGGAGGGTGGCACAACACCTTAAGGTACCTGTGCAAGGGATGAAAGGGGTGTGCGGGTCTAGCCCTCACACCATAAGAAGTGGCATTGGATGTATCTTGTTTTTCCTTTAAGGTGAATGATTTTTCTTTTGTGGATCAACCAGACTAGGGTAGAAATTCCTGGCATCACCACAATAATCAAGCTGTATACAAGCATTGACAAATGGTATGGTAAATGACCGATACCCAACGTGATGTCCTCTATGACGAGGTCACCACAATGCAGTGCCGTTTTTCATCGTGCGGCTGGGACGATATCATCACAGTTTAGGGTCATGTGGTAGGACCAACCAGTACAGTTTATAGTCATATGTATTGGACCTGGGTAATGTGAAAGACGCGATAAAGCATACCTGACATTAATGAGGACGAGGTCCACATCATCACCGTGCGCGATTCCGGGAGAGGAGCCTTGGGCCAGGAGGCCAGTAAGGGTTACATGATAAGGGGAAGGATACGCTATCTTCCCATTGAACTGGACCCGAAATTCAATGTCCGGGTGACCCCACATATCCCATGGGGATGAGGGTCAAGCTGCGCATGGCTCTTAGAGAATATACCAACCTATAGTCGTAGCGCTCAGATCACGGGAGCCCTGAAAGACACCGTATTGCAAATTTGTCTTTCTGACGTGCGAGGGTGCATTGAGGGTTAGTGAAAAGAGTGTCGAGATTCCACCTGGACATGATGGGGGTGGAACATAATGTGAATCATGCAACCAACATTCAAGGCCTGAAGGGGATGGCATGACGACGAAGGATTACCGCTGACCATGTTCGCAACACAGCATCCTGTCGTGTTAGCCTGAAATGGGGACAAACAAATGAGCATCGACCAATGACCATGTTCGCAACGTGGGATTTGTATCAATTTTTTGTCCGAGACACTCGGGGGAATTTTTCTATAATGGTAGGAGAGCCCTTAGGCGTGGTATCCATGATGTTTTTTGGGGTCCCTTCAGGTGTGAAAGATAACGGGGGCCCAAATGAAGGGGAACACGAAGCTTGACAAGTGGAAGGAACTTTCCTAAGTTGAATATGACACTCTAGGTCCTAGACCAGAGTACTCTGAACACATTGGCAGACCACTGCAAAGGGTCGAGGGGCTCAATTCGAGAGCGGCCAAGAGATAGCGGATTCCTGGGAGAAGGGGGGGCATGGAGCCAAAAACCCTGTACCACACTTATATATCCCCCTCATGGAAAGGGAAATTCCAAGGGGCCTAGGTGACCGAGAGATCATGGGATATCTACGAGATGGGGATGGACCTGAAATCTAAATGTTCAGGATGTCCTACATATCCCATAAGGATGAGAATCTAGCCACACGTAGTTCTTGAAGATACAGTTTACCGTCATGCGGGATGACATACAGTTTAACATCATGCAGGACGACATACAATTTAATGTCATGTGGGATGAGCAATTTAAGGTCATGCGGGACCATAGGGGCACAAATATAGGACCAAATGCAGTTTAAGGTCGTGCAAGACCAAATGCAATTTAAGGTCGTGCCAGACCATAGGGGCCCAGATGTGGGACCAAATGAAGTTTAAGGTCATGCATGACCAAAATCTAGTTTAAGGTCATGGAGGAACAAATCATTAGGCAAAGTATTGCTTGAGGAACTTGGCATTGGTGGGAGGAGTTATATGCTCACCATCCATGGTGACCAGGGAGTATGCTCCGTTGGGATAAACCTTATGAACAATGAAAGGTCCTTCCCATTTGGGCTCCAAATTGGGTGCTTTCCTACCGGGGACCATTGGTGCCCTGAGAGCTAATACCAAATCGCCTTACAGGAAAGAGCGGAGGAGAAACTTCTTGTTGAAATCTTGATCCATCCTGCTCTGATTCCTTTCTAGGTTGTGCAGGGCATGAAGCCTATTCTAATATAGTGCTTCCAATCCAGCTAGACGGATTTCAGCCACTCTATTTGGCGCTTTCTAGTCATATACTTCTATGTGCAATGAGGGAAATCGAATCTCAATGGGAAGGACGACCTCAGCTCTGTACACTAGGGAATAGGGGGTCACCTGGGTGGAATTACAGGTCGTCATCTGATAAGCCCAGAGGGTGTTGTGGAGCTTATTCAGCCAACTATTCTTGTTCTGACCAACCATTTTCTGCATAATGTTAGAGAGGGTTTTATTGAATGTCTCAATCTATCCATTTTCCTGCACGTGATAGCGGGAGGTATGGTTGGAGCGAATTTTGTAATTGGTGTACAATTTCTTCAGCTAGGCTGCTCGGAAGTTGGTGCTGTTATCGGTGAGGATAACGTGAGGAACCCCAAACTGATGGATGATATTGGAACTCATGAGGTCAATGATAGAATGATCCATGACTTCCTTGAGAGGAATTGCCTCTACCCACTTGAAAAAAAAATCCGTAGCGGTCAGAATCTATCGGCATTGGCGAGCCGTTGCCGTTGGGTATGGTCCCACGACATCTAATCCCTAGACTGAAAAGGGCCAAGAGTACTTGGAACTATGGAGAGGCTCCAGTGGCCGATGCAAAAAGTTAGCATGAACTTGGCATGCATGGAACCTATTGGAGAACTCGATGTAGTCATGGATCATAGAGGGGAAAAAATAACCTAGCCTCCGAATCTGGTGAGACAGTTTGGCCCAGCCTGATGGGCACCACAGGAACTGGCATGGACCTCTTGCATGACCTGTGGAATCTTGACTCCTTGGATGCAACGGAGGAGAACACCATCAAATCTGAGTTTATAGAGGATCCTCTCAAGGATGGGACCACTCTGGAGAGTAAACTGCAGCGCACAATGTTAGATTCGCTCATGCTCAACCCGGTCCACCGGGAGGCAATCATTTTGGAGATAATCAATAAAAGGGGCTCTCCAGTCAAGAGTTGCTTCAACCACTATACCTGAAGAACCTGGGGTTCCTGACGTGGAAGCTCCGGTGGTAAGATGACTTAACCACGGGCCATCGTCATCCTATGGGGTGACAGGAGAAATGACTCCCCAGTGTGCCACGCAGATGATTATACTATCCTGTTCGGGCTCTGCAAGTGATGCATCCAGGCTGGCCAAGGCATCTGCTCGACTGTTCTATGACCAAGGTACATGGATAACCTCTGGACGAGAAGGGAACTGTGCCATTAGCTGGAGAGTGCATTCTAACAATGGTATGAGCTCTGGATTTCTGACAACATAGTCACCATTGACCTACTTAATAACTAGCTCAGAGTCCCCTTTCACATGTAAATGGGGCACGTCGATCTCAAGGGCCAGCTTGAGACCAGTGATGAGGGCCTGATACTCTGCCTCGTTGTTAGTTCAACCTTCTGATAACAGGAATGAGTATAGTATGATGGCTTTCACTGGGGAGATAAAGATGATACCCAGGCCTACTCTGTTGAGCCTAATATCATTGAGCCTCCTACCGGTGGGGCTCTGGGAGGCACCATCAAAGTGAATCTGACAACACGAGGTGGCTTGATCGACCGAGAGGATTGCTTCATCGGGAAAATCCAAGTCCATGGACTAGTCCGCAGAGGTTGGATGGAAATATAAAAATTCTACCAATGCCTGTCCCTTGAAAGCCTTCTGAGGAACAAAACTGATGTCGAAATACTAGAGGATCACCACCCACCATGCTAGTCAGCCAGTCAACATGGGGTGGCTCAGAATGTACTTCAGCGGGTCTACCCAAGAGACCATCTGTACCTCATGGTGCTGCAGGTAATTTCATAGTTTATGCACATCAAATATGAGAACAAGGAAGCTTTTATCGATGTGGGAGTACCGGGTCTCTGTATCGAGGAGCATACGACTGAGGTAGTAGAGGTTGTTCTCCACCTCCTCATTATTCTTCTAGGTGAGAAGGGAACTTAGGGACTATTCTAGGGCAGTGACATAGAGAATCAGTGACTTTCTGGGGATGGGTGGCATCAAGACCAGATGCTGGAGTAAATATTGCTTGATTTCCTCAAAGGTAGTCTATCACTCTTCGTCCCATTCATAAGCGGTGCCCTTCTTCATGATACGAGAAAAGGTCTTACACTTGCCGGCCTGATTCACAATGAATCGGTGTATGTAGGACAAGTGGCCTTGGAGGCCTCAAAGCTCCCGAATATTGCTCGGGGGAGGCATCTGGCTGATGGACTTGATCTTTTCCGGGTCAATCTCGATGCCTTTGTACCGGAAAACAAAGCCAAGGAATTTCTCGGAGGTGACCCCGAAGGCACACTTCAATGGGTTCATCTTCAGGTGGCACGAACGGAGGAAACTGAACACTTTATCAAGGTCCTTGAGATGGTCCTGGTGCTGGAAATATTTGACTACCAGATCATCCACATATCATTCCACCAACATTCCCAGAATCGGATTGAATATGCGGTGCATGGCCTGTTGATAGGCGGCACCTGTATTCTTCAGGCCAAAGGGCATAACCTGGTAACATAAAGTACCTTGGGGAACCCTGAAAGTGGTAGAATCTTCATCCTCAGAGGCCATCCGGATCTGATTATATCCAGAATAACCATCCATGAAGGAGAGGTCTTGGAACCCCGCCGTAGCATCGATCAAACATTCTATCACTGGAAGGGGAAAATCATCCTTCGGACAATGGTGGTTGAGATCTTAGAAGTCGATACAGACTCTGATCTGTCCGTTATTCTTCCTGACTGGAATGATATTGGCTAACCACTTGGGGTACTAAACCTCCTTGACAAAGTTGGCTTTGATGAGCTTGTCAACTTCGGCCTTGACCATGGCACCATGAGACGGATGCATCTTTTTGGGAGGCTGCTTGAACCCGTGATGATTCGTCAGGAGACTGAGGCGGTGGATGGATACCTGAGGATCTAGTCCTATAATCTCTTCGTAACTCCAGAAAAATACATCATGGTGTTGTTTGAGAAAGCCTACGTACCATTGTTTCTCTTCAAAGGACATAGCAGCACTGATCAATGTAGGTCTTGGATCTTCCTCGCTACCGAGGTTCACCCGTACCAATTTGATGACAATGGTTGAGACGCCTTCCTCAAAGGAATGGGGAGTGTTTTCTATATCCTCTTCTCCACTTATGGAGGAACCTTCCATGTGGAAAGTTGATTATGAGCTACCAAACCCTGATGGGAGGTTGCTACCAGCCTGTGCGGTAGTGGTTATTGCATCAGGTCACTCCGGTGCTGCCGAGACCATGGCTATGAAGGATATCAACCCGATCCCATGTGGTCTATGACCCAAGGGGCCACACTTGATAATATCGAAGCAGTAATGGCACATCAATAGGATCCTACTTATTCCAGCCCAGCGAAATAGACAGGTATGACACACTGCCGTTGCCATGAGCCGGACGTCCTGATACCTGACAGGAGAGGGAGGCTCCTGGATCACTAGAGCCTGGTTTGTATAAGAATATGAAGTGATCTTTCGACATCGCCTGGATTTGGGAGTATGGTTCCCTCTTGTCCCGGAAATGACAAAACACTGCCCCATATTGGGGTTTGTGGCCTCCAACCGATGGATTGGGAAGACGTAGGCGTCATTCAGGCCTGTCCAAGGGTTAGTCTTAGCGGCGACGGGCTCAACTTCTCTTGCCTGGACTTGTTTATCCTTGCTCTTATAATAATCAACATCCAAGTAGCGGGCTTCACAAGAGGTGAAAGAAGATGCATCACCATGGAGTATTCCTACTCGACCATTAAGGAAGTACTTGAGGCATTGGTGATATAAAAAGGGGATCGCCACGTGCAGGTGGAGCCGTGGTTTGCCCATAAATGCATTATACGCAGTGTCCTGGGAGATAACCATGAATTCGGTGCTGGCAACTTGGCCGCCGAACTAGATCTTCAGGTAGATCTTGCCGACTGGGGTCTGATCTGTCCTGTCATATCCATGGATATTTAAATCAGAGGGAGTCAGGTCATCCTCAGATAACCCTATATTCTATAGTGTCTGTGTTGGGATAAGGTTGATCCCGGAGCCGGTGTCAACGAGACAGCGGCAAACCTCCACACCGTTGAATTGGCTGGTGATGTACAGCGGGCAGATGTGCCCCTGTATGGGAGAACCTTCATCTTCTCCTGAGAACAAAATTATGGCCTGACATTCGGTATTCTAAACTGATTCAGCATGGAAGGCTTTTACAGCTGCTACCTCCATCTCAAACTGGAGGGGGATCCTTAAAGCCTCAGTGAGAGATTCACACATATCTAGTGACAGGTGAAGGGATTCAAGGATGGAGAGCCTTGCTGGGATGCTGAATAGGTGATTTAGAACATCATACATCCACACCAGTCGCAAACTTCTGCTTACAGAAGGCTGCTCGACGATTGGAGGCATGGCGGACCCTGCCGGTTGGACTGACGACTGACTTCAGTGGGGACATCCCGCTGCTCACTAGTCGAAGCTCAGAGAGTAGCTGATGGGTGAGGACCAAACGACTAGGATCGACCTGTAGAAAGATGAAGCTGGTCATGGCATGGCCGAGGTGGATCTGCTTGATCTAGTAGCACAAATGGTGGTGGAGGCGGGCCTGTCGACGCCAGATAAAGAGGATGTACATGCTGAGTTCTGCGCTGGGCCTGCTGTCTGGTCTCAGTGTCATGCAAAGCCTGGCTGGAGGTTCCAAATAACGTACCCCAAAGACTCATATAGCTGAGGTTCTGTCGACGTTGGTGTTGGCTGGGTACATTGGGGGTGTTTTCCTGGCCCTCCACCTCGTCGGGAGTCATATAAAGATTTACCAACTCGACGATGTTAACCAAAGCGTACCCCTAACTGTCACTCGAAGAATCATCCACCACTGGGAAGATTATGGGAGGGATGCCTATATCCAGGGGCATGAAGTCACTGAGAGTGCGAGACGACGATGACATTGGTGAAGCACGTTGCTTCTTCTTGCGCCGCCAATGCTTTCTCTTCTGGGAAGAGGTCGACAGAGATGATGACGAAGAAGTGTTGGCCACAGATTAGGAAGGATCCGGCTGATTCAGGCGTGTACAGATAATTCCATGGGTGTGAGAAACTATCTTATTATCCATCCAGTCATCGTACTTCTGGGATCTGTGGCTGGGAACCTGATGCCACTCGCCTTCGCCGTCGCTACTGCTATATGATCTCACAAAGACACCCGTCACTTGTGCCGGGCCCGGGCCCAACCTGACTATGTTGTTGTCAATATGGGCTTGGATCCAGTACTTGAACACATATAAATACTTTATGGTGTTCCCCAGGATCCATTTATAAGGGTAGTAGTCAGGGCGGTCAGTGAGGTGCACCTCCTCCGGCATTCTGCACCCAGGAAAGCGCACAATTCCCTGCTCTAAAGAGTTACGGAAGTAACCGGGGACCTGAGCCTCGTCGAATGAGTAGCCCTGATTCATTATGTCCCGGAAGGGGGATCTAGGTGCCTGACCTTGATGGGGGGACGAAGGAGGCTTCTGAGGAGTCATACCTTGATTATCTCGCCTAGGCGGTGGCAGCGCGTTACGCGGGGGCGCCTGCCGATTCTGAGGTGGGCGTTGCCGGGCTAGAAGCTGTGCCCAAGGTGGAGGGCCTCTGAGAGGATACAAAGCCGGTGCTACTGGTAGCAATTCTAGCTGCTTGGGGGCCTCTATATGGGCCATGGAGATACATACCATTCCCTCTTTCCATGAGCTCTGGCTTTCGATCTATCAGTGAATACGGCATGATCAGGGTTGCCTGGGAGAATCTTACCGAGGGGTAGTTGTTCCTGCCCCGGCCTAGGATCACTGTAGTTGGGTCATCGCTCTGCAATGCGTTCAGCCAAAAGTTCATAGACTAACTTCTTCTACTCATCAAGCTGCTGGCGCAGCGCGACCTTCTCAGGGTCCACTTCCATCTTTGACACTGAGGCGGACGGGTCGGAGAGCTTGACAGCTCCAATGTTCTCTTTGGCCTTATTAACATTTCGGCTGAGAGCCAACGCCTCAGTGGGCGGAGGTAGACATAGGAGGTTCCTCTATTGGAGAATAATCCTTCCTGATGGGTTCAGTGATGGCACGTCCTCAGGGGGAACATTCCCATCAAGAAGTCCCATCTCGTTATCTGCTCTCGACAGATCGATCATATTGACTGCCACTCTTCATGGGGGCATGTCCTCACTACCACTAAGTGAGTCAAGATTCCGGCGAATTGCACTGAAGATGAGGGCATCATACTTCCCCCATCCACAAACTTGCATGTGGTGGGTAGCCTCCTCAATAACTTTTTATAGTACTTGTAAACTCTGAACGCATTGTTGTTGGAGGGCCCTGTGGTGGCCAGGTGACTCAGGGTGCTGGACCATAGGGAGTGTGTCCAGGTTAAACAGAAAACATTGTTCGCTGATGTCTTCGAGGTGCTCTTGTCTCTCAGGATAAGTCACTCACCAGTGGAGAAGACGAAAGTGATTCGCCCATAGGGTTCGACAGAAAAATTCAAACTCCTCTGGGGTGAGCGATTTTGGCGTACAAAAACTTGATCCTACGATCGTCCAAAACTTCTCATGGAAGTGGCCCACTGCGAGGATGGTCCAGAAGTTCCTCAGATCAGATCTAGGGTCTGGCCATTGATTTCCCCACTCGGCAACTGGGGGTAGTTGAGAGACTGGCAGCATCACCGAGGTAGATCGCTGGGACGGTATGCTGGCTGGGGGAGAAGATGGAGAGTAGGCTGATTGGTCACCAAATATTGGGCTGTCCTTTGAAGGTTGTAGTGACCTAGACGCCATATCACGATAGGATGGATCGACAACTAGACCTCCTGATGCAACATCAGCATTTTCCGAGGGTGGGTTATGTCACGACTCTTTCTCCATTGACCCCCAAAATAGCTCCAAGGAAGAGGGCGCTTCTAGAGATGATGGTGGTGACTGCGCGGTCGGCCCCTGGGAACATGCCAGGGTCTCATCCTCCTAGATATACCTTTGTAAAGAGATAGGGATCCTACGGCCTTTGGATTCCGGGAGCACGATGTTGATGCACCTCGTTCTTTCCCCAACCCTTGACTCGAAGGGATGAGGGATGGTCTCCTGCGCTAAATCATACTACGAATTAGAGTCTGAGAAGTGGCCTAGTCTGATTCCCGTCTGGCCTTACCTAGAATTCCTCTTGTGGTGGCGGAAACCTGCTCTCCTGACCCTGGGTGGTTCTTCAGGGTAGGGCTGATTTTCCACATGGGGTCCTCCGGCTTCACTAGTGTTGGGGTGGAGGTGGTTTACACCTGAGGAAGCCGGGGTGCGAGGAGAACCGGGAGAAACGTTGAAATGGACATGGGGAGGACCTCCATGCTGGGCATTGGTGGAGTGGGGTTGGCCTCCACCTCTCCGATTGCTGGGGCGAGGAGGACCTTCATCGATCGGTACGGGGACATGGGGAGGACCTCCATGTTGGCGAGTGATTGTACATACAATTTATCCATGGTCACGGTCTGTGGAAAGGGGAGTGACTCTTTACCCAATGTAGTAAACACAGGAGGAACCCCCACACAGAGTGTTGCTGTTATGGGGAAGACCCTCACCTGGGTTGAAGGTGGCATGAGGCAGACCTCCCAATCGAGGTTGGAAGCAGGGAGGCCAGCACCTTCCGCAGTGGTGGTGCAGAGTGAGCTTCCGAACTGAGTGGCACTGCTGCGAATTGGTCCGCGACGGCTAGCACCTGTATTGGGGACCGAGAGAGTTGACCAAACCTACCCGTGGGGTGGTTGAGGCCTCGATCCAGGTAGGGCATATAGTCACCCTACTCAACGTATGTAGGGATTTGGGGATATGAATCAGCAGTGGATTGGTCCATAGTAGTAGCTGATATTGATGTCCCACAGCGAGCGTCCTCTTCCCTTTGCACCCAATGCTAGCACTAGGTCAGATGAACTGGAGTTGGTGGTGCATGCATGTGGATTACCTGCTCCTCGGCTCAGGGAACTGGGCGGCGATGTTGACACGACCTGGTGGGGGCCCTCATTGGGAGCCCTTGAAGCGGGACTCCAATCGGGCCAGCCCGAACATGCTCTACTTCATCGGCATAGGGGAGGGAGCTATCAAGGCACTCCAGGGACAAGCTCTCAAAGTGATTGAATATTGGGGTGGGGAGCAGTGGATCCCTACGCAGCCCTCAGGGGCAACATGGATAGTAAGGCACAACAACCTCGATATCTTGGTGGGCCATATCCCTGGTTGGGATGAACCCCTTCTCCTCGTACCTGCGTACAAGGTAATTGATTACCCTTTTCTAGATAATTTCTGATGGGGAGAGGGGGCGTGGGATCCCAAAAGTTGTGGCAGTCGTGACCGTCGTGGAAGAGGTAGAACCGTACAGGGTAGCCACATCGATATTTCCCCTGCCCCAGCGTTGGTGGCCAGGTGGACGAGCTCCAGATGCAATGAATTGATTCCTAAAGCAGGGAGATAAACTTATTAATACTTCTAGAAAAAGGAATCAACAACCAGTGCCCCAACTCCATTCCATCTTCCGTGGTCGGAAAGAGGGATCCACGCAGACAACGTCGCAGAACAGAATGCTCAACATCCTGACTGTCCCAACTTCTAGCGAGTTTCACATTAGTCATGTTTGGTGAGACCTGGTACCAGATGATGGGGTCAGATGACATGCTAAACCACTGATGCCCTGAACTTTACTAGAATCCATGCTAAGGAGAGGCGTTTCACGTCGATATCACCATTTTCAGTTTCCGATGCTTTCTCCGAGGTGTGCGCACATTTGTCACACAAAGGACGCGCTGCTATTACCCCACATTCCCACGTTCCAAAGGTGGGTGGCATCCATTCCTTATTCAGGGACATCTTCTCTTTGATCGAAAAGGGATGATGGGATGCTGGTTCTTCCTTCCATGGATTCCTCCTCGGATCTCGTCACCTAGTCCGGGTCTCCCTCATAGATTTAAGACGTAGTTCATGACTCTCTTCCTGGTGCCATATCTTCATGGACACCAGTTAATTACGCCTCTTCTGTCAGGACCTTCCAAGGGGTCCGTTCAGGGCAGCAACCTTCGGTTATGAGAGAAGTCACACTGGGCATCACTGGTGTGTCTTGACACTGGGGAATTGGCATGTCTATCCTCTTTCCCTTATTATAGGGCTTCTCGAGGGCGTGGAAGCCCGAGGAATCCCACATCGAATGTGGGGAAGTTTATTCCATATGCATTTATCTGAGGTTTTTCTCATCTTCCCATGTTTAACACAAGGTATGATGCAAGTTTAACATCCAACAGAGACGGATCGGATTGATCGGAACACTAGCTAGAGTGGATCAGATTGAGGAACCCCCAGGAGGGAACACCGTTGTTGGGGCCAGCACATGGGTGGATTCAAAAATGCTCTGACGAAGAATGGGGAATGAAGTGTCATGATCCCACCGAGATGTGGCGGCCCGGGTAAGAATTAGGATGGGTGATGGAACCATTAGGAAGATAATGATGGTTTTGTGATTGAGCCTCTAAGATACTTCCTACGTATCCCCGTGGCAGGGAATCAAAGTCTGCGTAGTTCGATGATATGATGGGACACCTAAGTAGGCGGCCTGTGAGAATGGATGCATGGATGGGACCCAAAGGAAGTTGAACCTCTGGGTTAGGGAATTAGCTTCCCGAGACACATAGGCTCAAGGGAAAGGTCAGGATGAGACATGAGTGATGGGATTGAACCTCGTGGAGGTTTCCTATATATCCCCGTGGCGGGGAATCAAAGACCACATAGTTCAGGTGGTGAATACAGTTTAACGTCATGCAGGACAGGTATGGGGCTTACACTCTGAGGAGGCCCATGGTGTTAGTGAACTGACATGAATTGGGTCGGAATGACCGGGTGGTGGGATTGAACCTCGTGGAGGCTTCCAATGTACCATGCTTTGACATGGATCAAAGTCCTCGTAGTTCATATGGGATGCAGTTTAACATCATGAAGGATGGGGGAATTTGGGGCTTATGCTCTGAGGTGACCCAAGGATATGGGGTCGGTGAACCGACGTGAAGGGGGACTTGGGGTCCATATGGATTGGGGCTTATGCTTTGAGGAGGCCCAAGGTGGAAATGGGGCTCAGCGCACTGACATGGAGATGGTCGGGGCGAATGGTTTTTCGGGCTTGAACCTCGTGGAGGATTCCTATGTACCATGCCTTAGCACAGACCAAAGTCCCTATAGTTTGGGTTGGTTGGGGCTTACGCTATGAGACGACCCAAGGTGGGTATGGGGCATATACTCTGAGACGGCCCATGGTGGGTATGGGAATTGCACTCTGAGGAGGCCCAAGGTGGGTATGGGTGTAACACCCCAAGATTTCATAGTGTGTTATTTCTTCAAAATAATTCAATAACTTGCACTACAAGCAACACCGAGTTCAATTGCACCATGAATTACCAAAAAAAAGCCATTAAAAGAGGTCATGAATAGCATTAACTACATTTTTAACTTTATATAATCCTTATAATTTTAGAATCCATATTATGAGTTTCTTAGTCATAATGCAAGAACAGATTCATTTTCAGTATTGCACTTTTATCAACTTTTGATAGTGAAACCTTTTTAAATACAATATTTTAAACTTTTTGACTAAATGGGGACATCAAAAAATTTAAAATGAAACATCCCAAGCTTCCACGGTACGCTTTCCTTTGAATAAAACAGTAGCGTGTGTTGTACGCAACGTCGAGTTTTAACACACACCACAACCGATCAAACTAGCCGTTATGAATAGTAATACCTACTTTTTGAAATTATATATATTTTATATTTGAAAATGGACTTCATTTTTGGATTCGGAATATCGAATTTAGTCTAGGGTGAAATTTTGGTACTTTTCGGATAACTTTCATATTTTGATGAATAGTGAAAATTACTAAATTTTAATTAAAAACAACTTTTTTAATCAAAATAATTAATAGTGATAAATTATGAATTTGAGTGGTTTTAAAGTATATTTAGAATATATTTTTACCATTTAATATAATGTTGGTCATTGGACATAATTTTACAATTAAACCAAACATAAACAAGTGTCAATCTTTTGATAGTTATTATCTCTTCAAAAACACGCTTTTTGTTTTGACAGCGGGAATTAATTTTAAATTAATTTCTGCCACTTCTGTGTTTTGAATTTAGAAAAATGGATTCCATATTTGGAATCAGGATGTTCAAATTGTGTAAATAGGTAACTTTTATTTTTAGACATTTTGAATAATTACTGCGGTAAATATTTTATTTACCATGGTTAAAGGGTAAATCCGGTAAATAAGGGTTAAAAAATAATATTATAATAATACAAAATTACCCTAAAACGTGTCCTAACCTTATTGGTGGACACATACCCGACCATGGGAATCCTTGGGTCAATTTGGGGACCCCTTGGAGCCACTTGTATGTGGTAGGGACACATTATATTAATAAAGTTAAAATAAAAATAAAAATGGCATAAGCTTACATCTTTTAGAAGAACAATTTTTACATAGGGTTATACATGTTGGATTTTAGATTATAAATATTCATTAGAAAGCTAAAAAGATTTCCTACATAATTATGTTTTATTTATAATTTTTAGACATTAAATAATTTATTTTATTTATGACACAATGATGATGCAGTAATTACTAAAATAGTAAAAAAATTAACATAATTGATATTATAAATACCCAAATAAATATAATATGAAACTTTTAATGAATTACACTAATTTTCTAGGATAATATGATATATTAGGATTGATTTAATTGACTTTGTTCGAAGTAATCAATCTGTTATGAGTTTCACAAAAATCAACTTTTGAATAGTGTCAAAATTGACATAAAAGAGTTCTTAAAACAAACATTATATTATTAATTGATATTAAATTCCTAAAAATCTAAGGTTCGGCCAAGAGACTTATATTATGATAGGTTAATCATTAATGGACCACTTGGGGGTCTCTTGGATGTATATAGTAATTTTATTAACCATATTATATAAAAATACAAAGAGACATTGTAAAAGTGAAACTAATTAACTTAGAGTTAATACTTAAAGATAAGGTTAATATAAGTACCCAAACCTGTCTAAATTCTATTGGATTAGTTGTTTTCGACCTATCCCCACCTCATCCTTTGAATAGTCAACTTTGGAGCCTTTGGAAACCGAATATGAATTTATTATAAATTAATATTTCTAGCTTTTCCAAAAGTGCCCCTCACCCCTCTTATAAAAGGGCACTCCTCCTTCTCTTTTCCTCACACCTCTCAAGCCACTTGGCTCGTCAAAACTCTGCCCAACTAAGCTCCCAAAATCCCTCTCCTCCTCCTTGAAGCTTCCCCTTAGGCATAAAGCATTTCAAGAAGTCCTTTGGTTCCAACCAAAGTGAGTTACCTAGATTAAAGGTAACGATTTCTCTTAAATTATTTATTTTGCTTCTCCAACCCCCAAACTCTTTTTATTTCCTTTCTTTTGTAACAACACCAGTATCATCAATATACTAGGATGTTGTTATAAGAAGTATTAAAACTACACATACACACAACTCCATCTAATGGATGATGAACATAATGTTTCTGTGGATGACAAACTAACGCCTCACGAAACGATGATTGTTCAAATACATCTTACCGCCTCTCATGGTGGCCATTATGATGGCACTATAATTAAATATGATATTAATGATATATATTTTATATATATAAGCTTCTGTAAATCCATTTTATTTCATACCATTATTCGTTTCATGTTGTATATACATACGATAATTTCATTTGAGGAAGTGCGGACTACCGCCCCCTTAAAATGATATGACTCGTTCATACCACACATGGAACGTATAAAGGATGGTGTTAATGAACTTAAGTAACATATATAAAATATTATATTATACTGGAATAGTAATATACCTATGTATCATTTGGATTTGATTCTTTTAAAATAAAAATTAAATGGAAGTAGCGTTCGTGCGTACGTACGGACTACCGTCTCCACGAACGCGATGAGATTCATTCTCCATCGTATCCATTCAAGTATAATTATCATTTAATGATTTAAAAATGATGTTTAAGGACTTGATATCATTCTGTATATGAATAAGATACAACAAACATGACTTATGTAACAAAACATATAAAGAAAATGAGTAAGTTAACACCCGAAACGGCGATAATACTAAGATATTATTATCAAATCAATATTAAAAGATCATATATGATATCATATTAATGTATATGATTCTTGTATAATTTAGTAACAATTATTTCACTATTATACAGGAGGTTAACCTACCCCAACCAAGGAAAAGTACAAGGTAAGGGTTATTTCACAATCTCTTCATTATCCGAGATTGTTTATACGTAATAATCTACTGGGATTTCTTTATCATCCACATCCATGTTTCTTCGAAATGTATTTCAAAACATATTTATTATTTACAAGAATATGGGTTAAATTCATTAATACCCTTGTTTGACTTTTTGTAAGAGGTTTATAAAGGAATCTTTCTGTCGTTTTCAAAACAAGGTCCTTTTTAACCTTTTCGACAGAATTAAGATAAGAATGTTTTTTTACTTATACGGCGGGTGCGGTTATTTTCCGCCGTTATAAAATCGTCAAAGCTTTCCTTACAAGCTTACAAGAATATTTTCAAGAAAATGTTTTATATGGCTCTTAAATGATTTCAAAAATAGAAAGAGATATTTCTCTAAAAAGTGTTTTGATTTCATCTATGTCAACATCCTCTAATGGATTTTACACTTATTTGAAGTTGATTTATTATGATACAAAACTTCTATATTGTATTGAAGGTTTTGTGATATGTTTGACTGTGGATGTGCTATTTTTATACCATTCATAGTTTATTGTGAAAGTATTGACATTTCGTATGCTAGTTTTAATACGAATGTTTATGTTATGTTTAAACCTTTTCATATGGGAATGCATTGGACTTAATAAGTGACGGGTGGAGACCGCTATAGCTCCTCGATGCATCGGTAGGTCTCATGAGACAAACTAGTGTCTTGGCACAAGGCCTTGACAAAATCTTATTTGTAGTCTTGGCACGAGGCCTTGGCTATGTGGTTATGATAGTCTGGCATTATGCATTCCAACATTATGAAAGTGGTTATTGATTTTTGCATGTGATTATTCGATTAGTAGAATATCCATGTGAATAAGTAAATGGCATTATTTCATTTTATTTATGCCATAACATGTTGAAAGTTAATATTTAAAAGGCTTTTGTTTTAGTTATACATTGCCTTAAATGTTTATTCTTATTTATAAAAGTTTCCGCTATATTGTTATCCTTACTGGGCATTTGAGCTCACCCCTTTTCTATGTTTTATTTTTCCCAGGATGTGAAGAAGTAAGTTATGAATGACCTGCAGGGATTTTATGGGGGGTTAATAGTGTGGATTGTGGAAACATTATGTTGTTGTAGTAGTTTTTCATTTTATAATGTAATGTAAAACTTATGAATATATCTAGTGTTTCCAAGGCTACTAAACCAATCGGTCTTTCGAGATTTGATCTTTCTTGTGATCATGCCAATGTTATGTAATAATGCACCGACTCTGGGTAACTGGGGTCGGGGCGTTACAGTTGGTATCAGAGGAAGTTTAGTACAAACCTTGGAAGCTAGATTTAGATAAACTCTGATTAGAGCACGTATACCTAAGATGAACTTTGAGGATTTGTATAGAAGAACTTCCTAGAATTTTGGTATTGTAGAGATTTTGTGAGTTTTCCGAGCAATACATCCCTGTCTGGATACGAGCAGGTAGAGGCGGCTCTGGCACAGATGTACCTAGGGGTAAAACCCGAAAACACCGCTTTGAGCTAGACTCGAACGGGAACTGGTGCACGACAACGGGCCTTGCTGCACTCTTGGTTACGACACTCCCGGGGGATATGCTTAGGATAACTCTCATTTTCTTTAAAAATAATTATGAAGGATTTATGAGTATATACTTCCTCAAAGAAAACATTTTTATGATTATGGATTATATCCATAAATAGTTCAATTTATGTTAAGTGTTTTATAAGTATGGGATTATGTATTTTGATTCGTAAACTGATCTAGTGTATGCCATTGTTTAGAAATGGCGCCTAGTAGAAGAAATGAGAACTCCAGAAATGCACATGATCCAAAGAGAAGGAAGGATCATATCTTTCATGGTCTTAAGCTAGAATTTATAAGAGGAATAGTCTCCCATGTATTATCATCATGTGAAGAAATAATATCATGTGTTGATAAGATAAGTAAAGAGTTTACTGAGTCATATGGATTTGAAGGGAAGCAAGAGAAGAAAAGGATGGAAGAGAGAAAGATGGATAAAGGGATGAGGGAAAAGAAGAATTTTCCCATATGTGGTAACTGTGGAAAGAAACACCCTGGAACTTGCCTGAAAGGAATGGGAGTTTGTTATAAGTGTGGAGGAAAAGGGCACAAAGTACGTGACTTCAAGGGTAAGAAAATGGTTTCAAATGTACAATGCTTCATTTTCAAGGAGTGTGGACACTATGCGAACCTATCAGAATATGCCTCAAATGATGTTATCAGATAATAATCAAGTTATGATACTACCACAGATAAAGAGGAATGATTAGAGTTCTTATGTTGATTATGTCAATTGAGTGTTGTATCAACAATGTACTTGTTACAATAATCATGGAGTATATAAGGATTGTACTGCAGTACTATTTCATTAAGGAATTGAGATTGTGTGGAACAAAGGAAAGTGACTCAATAGCAGGATAAATTTTTGGAAAATATATGGTTGAGAGAATGATAAATCATAATATAGTTCTGATACTGAGGTAGTGATTTTGGAATAATATGTGATTGTTTTGGATAAATTATATTGGATATTCTTGACTACCCTGGAACTGATTAATGATTTGTATATTCCATCATTGTTGGGGTTTAAAACATTTTTGGATTAATGAAGTATATCCAGCTTTCTATATGGAATAAGGGAGCATGAATGTAATCAATAAGGAATATGGTAATTCAGGATGTTTCGATGTGTTAAAAGAATACATGATGAAGGTATTCATATGCTATTACGGGGTAAAAAGGTTCTACATTATGTTTACCTCACTTATAAATGTTGGACTGTGAGTTTGGATAGAAGTATTTTGGATAGTTCTAGTTTGGATTATTTTGGATTGCCATAAAAGGACAACCCGGAGGTCGGGCGGCAACCCGTCGCGTCCGGCAAGGCTGCGAGACTTGAACCCGCAACCGAAGGGCGACAAGGGTGTATCACCTACCACTGTCCCAAGAAATGTCCTGGATTAAATAATGTAGTTTTTTTAAAAGATCTGGTAGATGAATTATAAATTCGTTTATTTTGGAATCCTATATGAATAGTATAAATAGAATTTTTTTTTACGAGTGAAAGATGAGTTTGTGGTTGAAATTTATTAATGGATAAAACTCTAATTATAAAGTAAGTATATATCCTTATGATCTTAGCCAATATCATAAATAAATTCTTCAACATTAAGAAAAGCAACTTAGAACAAAAATGTTTTCCTAGATGGTACCTTAAATCATCACTAATTTATGGCTTTGGGATTGTTGGCCTTTTCATAGCCATGTTCTCTACCACTCTCCATCAGATAATTGATGGTTAGATTTCTCTTCCATATCCATATTTTCCTACATGGAACCCTAGTATGTGTTATTTTCGGTAATCTTCATACTTTCGACTCTTTATTTTAAATAGAGGCCTCGTTAATTCATTTTTCGATGTGGGATTTCAACTAAGATATTTTGAAACGTCAAAAATGTGTTATCCCAATACCCTATATTTTGTTGAACCGATGGTACTTCAAATCATCATAGATTGATGAGTTTAAGGACCTCAATTATACACTTGTTTGTGATTGATGACCTCAATCACTACCTATAAATATTTACGTTTTTCCTCCAATTATATATCTCTAATTGCCACCAATGTTCTCCTAATCGAGATCATAATTTGGTGGTGACCCTTTCATTTCTCTTTTCCTCATATTAAGACTAAATTTTAGTAACCCAATTTCCGATGTGGATTTTCCCACAAATATATTATCTATTTTCAACCTTTTATTTTCAAAGAACAATTTCAAATTGCGAGGACGCAATTTATTGAAGGAGGGGAGAATGTAACACCCCAAGATTTCATAGTGTGTTATTTCTTCAAAATAATTCAATAACTTGCACTACAAGCAACACCGAGTTCAATTGCACCATGAATTACCAAAAAAAAGCCATTAAAAGAGGTCATGAATAGCATTAACTACATTTTTAACTTTATATAATCCTTATAATTTTAGAATCCATATTATGAGTTTCTTAGTCATAATGCAAGAACAGATTCATTTTCAGTATTGCACTTTTATCAACTTTTGATAGTGAAACCTTTTTAAATACAATATTTTAAACTTTTTGACTAAATGGGGACATCAAAAAATTTAAAATGAAACATCCCAAGCTTCCACGGTACGCTTTCCTTTGAATAAAACAGTAGCGTGTGTTGTACGCAACGTCGAGTTTTAACACACACCACAACCGATCAAACTAGCCGTTATGAATAGTAATACCTACTTTTTGAAATTATATATATTTTATATTTGAAAATGGACTTCATTTTTGGATTCGGAATATCGAATTTAGTCTAGGGTGAAATTTTGGTACTTTTCGGATAACTTTCATATTTTGATGAATAGTGAAAATTACTAAATTTTAATTAAAAACAACTTTTTTAATCAAAATAATTAATAGTGATAAATTATAAATTTGAGTGGTTTTAAAGTATATTTAGAATATATTTTTACCATTTAATATAATTTTGGTCATTGGACATAATTTTACAATTAAACCAAACATAAACAAGTGTCAATCTTTTGATAGTTATTATCTCTTCAAAAACACGCTTTTTGTTTTGACAGCGGGAATTAATTTTAAATTAATTTCTGCCACTTCTGTGTTTTGAATTTAGAAAAATGGATTCCATATTTGGAATCAGGATGTTCAAATTGTGTAAATAGGTAACTTTTATTTTTAGACATTTTGAATAATTACTGCGGTAAATATTTTATTTACCATGGTTAAAGGGAAAATCCGGTAAATAAGGGTTAAAAAATAATATTATAATAATACAAAATTACCCTAAAACGTGTCCTAACCTTATTGGTGGACACATACCCGACCATGGGAATCCTTGGGTCAATTTGGGGACCCCTTGGAGCCACTTGTATGTGGTAGGGACACATTATATTAATAAAGTTAAAATAAAAATAAAAATGGCATAAGCTTACATCTTTTAGAAGAACAATTTTTACATAGGGTTATACATGTTGGATTTTCGATTATAAATATTCATTAGAAAGCTAAAAAGATTTCCTACATAATTATGTTTTATTTATAATTTTTATACATTAAATAATTTATTTTATTTATGACACAATGATGATGCAGTAATTACTAAAACAGTAAAAAAATTAACATAATTGATATTATAAATACCCAAATAAATATAATATGAAACTTTTAATGAATTACACTAATTTTCTAGGATAATATGATATATTAGGATTGATTTAATTGACTTTGTTCGAAGTAATCAATCTGTTATGAGTTTCACAAAAATCAACTTTTGAATAGTGTCAAAATTGACATAAAAGAGTTCTTAAAACAAACATTATATTATTAATTGATATTAAATTCCTAAAAATCTAAGGTTCGGCCAAGAGACTTATATTATGATAGGTTAATCATTAATGGACCACTTGGGGGTCTCTTGGAGGTATATAGTAAGTTTATTAACCATATTATATAAAAATACAAAGAGACATTGTAAAAGTGAAACTAATTAACTTAGAGTTAATACTTAAAGATAAGGTTAATATAAGTACCCAAACCTGTCTAAATTCTATTGGATTAGTTGTTTTCGACCTATCCCCACCTCATCCTTTGAATAGTCAACTTTGGAGCCTTTGGAAACCGAATATGAATTTATTATAAATTAATATTTCTAGCTTTTCCAAAAGTGCCCCTCACCCCTCTTATAAAAGGGCACTCCTCCTTCTCTTTTCCTCACACCTCTCAAGCCACTTGGCTCGTCAAAACTCTGCCCAACTAAGCTCCCCAAATCCCTATCCTCCTCCTTGAAGCTTCCCCTTAGGCAGAAAGCATTTCAAGAAGTCCTTTGGTTCCAACCAAAGTGAGTTACCTAGATTAAAGGTAACGATTTCTCTTAAATTATTTATTTTGCTTCTCCAACCCCCAAACTCTTTTTATTTCCTTTCTTTTGTAACAACACCAGTATCATCAATATACTAGGATGTTGTTATAAGAAGTATTAAAACTACACATACACACAACTCCATCTAATGGATGATGAACATAATGTTTCTGTGGATGACAAACTAACGCCTCACGAAACGATGATTGTTCAAATACATCTTACCGCCTCTCATGGTGGCCATTATGATGGCACTATAATTAAATATGATATTAATGATATATATTTTATATATATAAGCTTCTGTAAATCCATTTTATTTCATACCATTATTCGTTTCATGTTGTATATACATACGATAATTTCATTTGAGGAAGTGCGGACTACCGCCCCCTTAAAATGATATGACTCGTTCATACCACACATGGAACGTATAAAGGATGGTGTTAATGAACTTAAGTAACATATATAAAATATTATATTATACTGGAATAGTAATATACCTATGTATCATTTGGATTTGATTCTTTTAAAATAAAAATTAAATGGAAGTAGCGTTCGTGCGTACGTACGGACTACCGTCTCCACGAACGCGATGAGATTCATTCTCCATCGTATCCATTCAAGTATAATTATCATTTAATGATTTAAAAATGATGTTTAAGGACTTGATATCATTCTGTATATGAATAAGATACAACAAACATGACTTATGTAACAAAACATATAAAGAAAATGAGTAAGTTAACACCCGAAACGGCGATAATACTAAGATATTATTATCAAATCAATATTAAAAGATCATATATGATATCATATTAATGTATATGATTCTTGTATAATTTAGTAACAATTATTTCACTATTATACAGGAGGTTAACCTACCCCAACCAAGGAAAAGTACAAGGTAAGGGTTATTTCACAATCTCTTCATTATCCGAGATTGTTTATACGTAATAATCTACTGGGATTTCTTTATCATCCACATCCATGTTTCTTCGAAATGTATTTCAAAACATATTTATTATTTACAAGAATATGGGTTAAATTCATTAATACCCTTGTTTGACTTTTTGTAAGAGGTTTATAAAGGAATCTTTCTGTCGTTTTCAAAACAAGGTCCTTTTTAACCTTTTCGACAGAATTAAGATAAGAATGTTTTTTTACTTATACGGCGGGTGCGGTTATTTTCCGCCGTTATAAAATCGTCAAAGCTTTCCTTACAAGCTTACAAGAATATTTTCAAGAAAATGTTTTATATGGCTCTTAAATTATTTCAAAAATAGAAAGAGATATTTCTCTAAAAAGTGTTTTGATTTCATCTATGTCAACATCCTCTAATGGATTTTACACTTATTTGAAGTTGATTTATTATGATACAAAACTTCTATATTGTATTGAAGGTTTTGTGATATGTTTGACTGTGGATGTGCTATTTTTATACCATTCATAGTTTATTGTGAAAGTATTGACATTTCGTATGCTAGTTTTAATACGAATGTTTATGTTATGTTTAAACCTTTTCATATGGGAATGCATTGGACTTAATAAGTGACGGGTGGAGCCCGCTATAGCTCCTCGATGCATCGGTAGGTCTCATGAGACAAACTAGTGTCTTGGGACAAGGCCTTGACAAAATCTTATTTGTAGTCTTGGCACGAGGCCTTGGCTATGTGGTTATGATAGTCTGGCATTATGCATTCCAACATTATGAAAGTGGTTATTGATTTTTGCATGTGATTATTCGATTAGTAGAATATCCATGTGAATAAGTAAATGGCATTATTTCATTTTATTTATGCCATACCATGTTGAAAGTTAATATTTAAAAGGCTTTTGTTTTAGTTATACATTGCCTTAAATGTTTATTCTTATTTATAAAAGTTTCCGCTATATTGTTATCCTTACTGGGCATTTGAGTTCACCCCTTTTCTATGTTTTATTTTTCCCAGGATGTGAAGAAGTAAGTTATGAATGACCTGCAGGGATTTTATGGGGGGTTAATAGTGTGGATTGTGGAAACATTATGTTGTTGTAGTAGTTTTTCATTTTATAATGTAATGTAAAACTTATGAATATATCTAGTGTTTCCAAGGCTACTAAACCAATCGGTCTTTCGAGATTTGATCTTTCTTGTGATCATGCCAATGTTATGTAATAATGCACCGACTCTGGGTAACTGGGGTCGGGGCGTTACAGTTGGTATCAGAGGAAGTTTAGTACAAACCTTGGAAGCTAGATTTAGATAAACTCTGATTAGAGCACGTATACCTAAGATGAACTTTGAGGATTTGTATAGAAGAACTTCCTAGAATTTTGGTATTGTAGAGATTTTGTGAGTTTTCCGAGCAATACATCCCTGTCTGGATACGAGCAGGTAGAGGCGGCTCTGGCACAGATGTACCTAGGGGTAAAACCCGAAAACACCGCTTTGAGCTAGACTCGAACGGGAACTGGTGCACGACAACGGGCCTTGCTGCACTCTTGGTTACGACACTCCCGGGGGATATGCTTAGGATAACTCTCATTTTCTTTAAAAATAATTATGAAGGGTTTATGAGTATATACTTCCTCAAAGAAAACATTTTTATGATTATGGATTATATCCATAAATAGTTCAATTTATGTTAAGTGTTTTATAAGTATGGGATTATGTATTTTGATTCGTAAACTGATCTAGTGTATGCCATTGTTTAGAAATGGCGCCTAGTAGAAGAAATGAGAACTCCAGAAATGCACATGATCCAAAGAGAAGGAAGGATCATATCTTTCATGGTCTTAAGCTAGAATTTATAAGAGGAATAGTCTCCCATGTATTATCATCATGTGAAGAAATAATATCATGTGTTGATAAGATAAGTAAAGAGTTTACTGAGTCATATGGATTTGAAGGGAAGCAAGAGAAGAAAAGGATGGAAGAGAGAAAGATGGATAAAGGGATGAGGGAAAAGAAGAATTTTCCCATATGTGGTAACTGTGGAAAGAAACACCCTGGAACTTGCCTGAAAGGAATGGGAGTTTGTTATAAGTGTGGAGGAAAAGGGCACAAAGTACGTGACTTCAAGGGTAAGAAAATGGTTTCAAATGTACAATGCTTCATTTTCAAGGAGTGTGGACACTATGAGAACCTATCAGAATATGCCTCAAATGATGTTATCGGATAATAATCAAGTTATGATACTACCACAGATAAAGAGGAATGATTAGAGTTCTTATGTTGATTATGTCAATTGAGTGTTGTATCAACAATGTACTTGTTACAATAATCATGGAGTATATAAGGATTGTACTGCAGTACTATTTCATTAAGGAATTGAGATTGTGTGGAACAAAGGAAAGTGACTCAATAGCAGGATAAATTTTTGGAAAATATATGGTTGAGAGAATGATAAATCATAATATAGTTCTGATACTGAGGTAGTGATTTTGGAATAATATGTGATTGTTTTGGATAAATTATATTGGATATTCTTGACTACCCTGGAACTGATTAATGATTTGTATATTCCATCATTGTTGGGGTTTAAAACATTTTTGGATTAATGAAGTATATCCAGCTTTCTATATGGAATAAGGGAGCATGAATGTAATCAATAAGGAATATGGTAATTCAGGATGTTTCGGTGTGTTAAAAGAATACATGATGAAGGTATTCATATGCTATTACGGGGTAAAAAGGTTCTACATTATGTTTACCTCACTTATAAATGTTGGACTGTGAGTTTGGATAGAAGTATTTTGGATAGTTCTAGTTTGGATTATTTTGGATTGCCATAAAAGGACAACCCGGAGGTCGGGCGGCAACCCGTCGCGTCCGGCAAGGCTGCGAGACTTGAACCCGCAACCGAAGGGCGACAAGGGTGTATCACCTACCACTGTCCCAAGAAATGTCCTGGATTAAATAATGTAGTTTTTTTAAAAGATCTGGTAGATGAATTATAAATTCGTTTATTTTGGAATCCTATATGAATAGTATAAATAGAATTTTTTTTTACGAGTGAAAGATGAGTTTGTGGTTGAAATTTATTAATGGATAAAACTCTAATTATAAAGTAAGTATATATCCTTATGATCTTAGCCAATATCATAAATAAATTCTTCAACATTAAGAAAAGCAACTTAGAACAAAAATGTTTTCCTAGATGGTACCTTAAATCATCACTAATTTATGGCTTTGGGATTGTTGGCCTTTTCATAGCCATGTTCTCTACCACTCTCCATCAGATAATTGATGGTTAGATTTCTCTTCCATATCCATATTTTCCTACATGGAACCCTAGTATGTGTTATTTTCGGTAATCTTCATACTTTCGACTCTTTATTTTAAATAGAGGCCTCGTTAATTCATTTTTCGATGTGGGATTTCAACTAAGATATTTTGAAACGTCAAAAATGTGTTATCCCAATACCCTATATTTTGTTGAACCGATGGTACTTCAAATCATCATAGATTGATGAGTTTAAGGACCTCAATTATACACTTGTTTGTGATTGATGACCTCAATCACTACCTATAAATATTTACGTTTTTCCTCCAATTATATATCTCTAATTGCCACCAATGTTCTCCTAATCGAGATCATAATTTGGTGGTGACCCTTTCATTTCTCTTTTCCTCATATTAAGACTAAATTTTAGTAACCCAATTTCCGATGTGGATTTTCCCACAAATATATTATCTATTTTCAACCTTTTATTTTCAAAGAACAATTTCAAATTGCGAGGACGCAATTTATTGAAGGAGGGGAGAATGTAACACCCCAAGATTTCATAGTGTGTTATTTCTTCAAAATAATTCAATAACTTGCACTACAAGCAACACCGAGTTCAATTGCACCATGAATTACCAAAAAAAGCCATTAAAAGAGGTCATGAATAGCATTGACTACATTTTTAACTTTATATAATCCTTATAATTTTAGAATCCATATTATGAGTTTCTTAGTCATAATGCAAGAACAGATTCATTTTCAGTATTGCACTTTTATCAACTTTTGATAGTGAAACCTTTTTAAATACAATATTTTAAACTTTTTGACTAAATGGGGACATCAAAAAATTTAAAATAAAACATCCCAAGCTTCCACGGTACGCTTTCCTTTGAATAAAACAGTAGCGTGTGTTGTACGCAACGTCGAGTTTTAACACACACCACAACCGATCAAACTAGCAGTTATGAATAGTAATACCTACTTTTTGAAATTATATATATTTTATATTTGAAAATGGACTTCATTTTTGGATTCGGAATATCGAATTTAGTCTAGGGTGAAATTTTGGTACTTTTCGGATAACTTTCATATTTTGATGAATAGTGAAAATTACTAAATTTTAATTAAAAACAACTTTTTTAATCAAAATAATTAATAGTGATAAATTATGAATTTGAGTGGTTTTAAAGTATATTTAGAATATATTTTTACCATTTAATATAATGTTGGTCATTGGACATAATTTTACAATTAAACCAAACATAAACAAGTGTCAATCTTTTGATAGTTATTATCTCTTCAAAAACACGCTTTTTGTTTTGACAGCGGGAATTAATTTTAAATTAATTTCTGCCACTTCTGTGTTTTGAATTTAGAAAAATGGATTCCATATTTGGAATCAGGATGTTCAAATTGTGTAAATAGGTAACTTTTATTTTTAGACATTTTGAATAATTACTGCGGTAAATATTTTATTTACCATGGTTAAAGGGTAAATCCGGTAAATAAGGGTTAAAAAATAATATTATAATAATACAAAATTACCCTAAAACGTGTCCTAACCTTATTGGTGGACACATACCCGACCATGGGAATCCTTGGGTCAATTTGGGGACCCCTTGGAGCCACTTGTATGTGGTAGGGACACATTATATTAATAAAGTTAAAATAAAAATAAAAATGGCATAAGCTTACATCTTTTAGAAGAACAATTTTTACATAGGGTTATACATGTTGGATTTTCGATTATAAATATTCATTAGAAAGCTAAAAAGATTTCCTACATAATTATGTTTAATTTATAATTTTTAGACATTAAATAATTTATTTTATTTATGACACAATGATGATGCAGTAATTACTAAAATAGTAAAAAAATTAACATAATTGATATTATAAATACCCAAATAAATATAATATGAAACTTTTAATGAATTACACTAATTTTCTAGGATAATATGATATATTAGGATTTATTTAATTGACTTTGTTCGAAGTAATCAATCTGTTATGAGTTTCACAAAAATCAACTTTTGAATAGTGTCAAAATTGACATAAAAGAGTTCTTAAAACAAACATTATATTATTAATTGATATTAAATTCCTAAAAATCTAAGGTTCGGCCAAGAGACTTATATTATGATAGGTTAATCATTAATGGACCACTTGGGGGTCTCTTGGATGTATATAGTAAGTTTATTAACCATATTATATAAAAATACAAAGAGACATTGTAAAAGTGAAACTAATTAACTTAGAGTTAATACTTAAAGATAAGGTTAATATAAGTACCCAAACCTGTCTAAATTCTATTGGATTAGTTGTTTTCGACCTATCCCCACCTCATCCTTTGAATAGTCAACTTTGGAGCCTTTGGAAACCGAATATGAATTTATTATAAATTAATATTTCTAGCTTTTCCAAAAGTGCCCCTCACCCCTCTTATAAAAGGGCACTCCTCCTTCTCTTTTCCTCACACCTCTCAAGCCACTTGGCTCGTCAAAACTCTGCCCAAATAAGCTCCCCAAATCCCTCTCCTCCTCCTTGAAGCTTCCCATTAGGCAGAAAGCATTTCAAGAAGTCCTTTGGTTCCAACCAAAGTGAGTTACCTAGATTAAAGGTAACGATTTCTCTTAAATTATTTATTTTTCTTCTCCAACCCCCAAACTCTTTTTATTTCCTTTCTTTTGTAACAAAACCAGTATCATAAATATACTAGGATGTTGTTATAAGAAGTATTAAAACTACACATACACACAACTCCATCTAATGGATGATGAACATAATGTTTCTGTGGATGACAAACTAACGCCTCACGAAACGATGATTGTTCAAATACATCTTACCGCCTCTCATGGTGGCCATTATGATGGAACTATAATTAAATATGATATTAATGATATATATTTTATATATATAAGCTTCTGTAAATCCATTTTATTTCATACCATTATTCGTTTCATGTTGTATATACATACGATAATTTCATTTGAGGAAGTGCGGACTACCGCCCCCTTAAAATGATATGACTCGTTCATACCACACATGGAACGTATAAAGGATGGTGTTAATGAACTTAAGTAACATATATAAAATATTATATTATACTGGAATAGTAATATACCTATGTATCATTTGGATTTGATTCTTTTAAAATAAAAATTAAATGGAAGTAGCGTTCGTGCGTACGTACGGACTACCGTCTCCACGAACGCGATGAGATTCATTCTCCATCGTATCCATTCAAGTATAATTATCATTTAATGATTTAAAAATGATGTTTAAGGACTTGATATCATTCTGTATATGAATAAGATACAACAAACATGACTTATGTAACAAAACATATAAAGAAAATGAGTAAGTTAACACCCGAAACGGCGATAATACTAAGATATTATTATCAAATCAATATTAAAAGATCATATATGATATCATATTAATGTATATGATTCTTGTATAATTTAGTAACAATTATTTCACTATTATACAGGAGGTTAACCTACCCCAACCAAGGAAAAGTACAAGGTAAGGGTTATTTCACAATCTCTTCATTATCCGAGATTGTTTATACGTAATAATCTACTGGGATTTCTTTATCATCCACATCCATGTTTCTTCGAAATGTATTTCAAAACATATTTATTATTTACAAGAATATGGGTTAAATTCATTAATACCCTTGTTTGACTTTTTGTAAGAGGTTTATAAAGGAATCTTTCTGTCGTTTTCAAAACAAGGTCCTTTTTAACCTTTTCGACAGAATTAAGATAAGAATGTTTTTTTTACTTATACGGCGGGTGCGGTTATTTTCCGCCGTTATAAAATCGTCAAAGCTTTCCTTACAAGCTTACAAGAATATTTTCAAGAAAATGTTTTATATGGCTCTTAAATGATTTCAAAAATAGAAAGAGATATTTCTCTAAAAAGTGTTTTGATTTCATCTATGTCAACATCCTCTAATGGATTTTACACTTATTTGAAGTTGATTTATTATGATACAAAACTTCTATATTGTATTGAAGGTTTTGTGATATGTTTGACTGTGGATGTGCTATTTTTATACCATTCATAGTTTATTGTGAAAGTATTGACATTTCGTATGCTAGTTTTAATACGAATGTTTATGTTATGTTTAAACCTTTTCATATGGGAATGCATTGGACTTAATAAGTGACGGGTGGAGACCGCTATAGCTCCTCGATGCATCGGTAGGTCTCATGAGACAAACTAGTGTCTTGGCACAAGGCCTTGACAAAATCTTATTTGTAGTCTTGGCACGAGGCCTTGGCTATGTGGTTATGATAGTCTGGCATTATGCATTCCAACATTATGAAAGTGGTTATTGATTTTTGCATGTGATTATTCGATTAGTAGAATATCCATGTGAATAAGTAAATGGCATTATTTCATTTTATTTATGCCATACCATGTTGAAAGTTAATATTTAAAAGGCTTTTGTTTTAGTTATACATTGCCTTAAATGTTTATTCTTATTTATAAAAGTTTCCGCTATATTGTTATCCTTACTGGGCATTTGAGCTCACCCCTTTTCTATGTTTTATTTTTCCCAGGATGTGAAGAAGTAAGTTATGAATGACCTGCAGGGATTTTATGGGGGGTTAATAGTGTGGATTGTGGAAACATTATGTTGTTGTAGTAGTTTTTCATTTTATAATGTAATGTAAAACTTATGAATATATCTAGTGTTTCCAAGGCTACTAAACCAATCGGTCTTTCGAGATTTGATCTTTCTTGTGATCATGCCAATGTTATGTAATAATGCACCGACTCTGGGTAACTGGGGTCGGGGCGTTACAGTTGGTATCAGAGGAAGTTTAGTACAAACCTTGGAAGCTAGATTTAGATAAACTCTGATTAGAGCACGTATACCTAAGATGAACTTTGAGGATTTGTATAGAAGAACTTCCTAGAATTTTGGTATTGTAGAGATTTTGTGAGTTTTCCGAGCAATACATCCCTGTCTGGATACGAGCAGGTAGAGGCGGCTCTGGCACAGATGTACCTAGGGGTAAAACCCGAAAACACCGCTTTGAGCTAGACTCGAACGGGAACTGGTGCACGACAACGGGCCTTGCTGCACTCTTGGTTACGACACTCCCGGGGGATATGCTTAGGATAACTCTCATTTTCTTTAAAAATAATTATGAAGGGTTTATGAGTATATACTTCCTCAAAGAAAACATTTTTATGATTATGGATTATATCCATAAATAGTTCAATTTATGTTAAGTGTTTTATAAGTATGGGATTATGTATTTTGATTCGTAAACTGATCTAGTGTATGCCATTGTTTAGAAATGGCGCCTAGTAGAAGAAATGAGAACTCCAGAAATGCACATGATCCAAAGAGAAGGAAGGATCATATCTTTCATGGTCTTAAGCTAGAATTTATAAGAGGAATAGTCTCCCATGTATTATCATCATGTGAAGAAATAATATCATGTGTTGATAAGATAAGTAAAGAGTTTACTGAGTCATATGGATTTGAAGGGAAGCAAGAGAAGAAAAGGATGGAAGAGAGAAAGATGGATAAAGGGATGAGGGAAAAGAAGAATTTTCCCATATGTGGTAACTGTGGAAAGAAACACCCTGGAACTTGCCTGAAAGGAATGGGAGTTTGTTATAAGTGTGGAGGAAAAGGGCACAAAGTACGTGACTTCAAGGGTAAGAAAATGGTTTCAAATGTACAATGCTTCATTTTCAAGGAGTGTGGACACTATGCGAACCTATCAGAATATGCCTCAAATGATGTTATCGGATAATAATCAAGTTATGATACTACCACAGATAAAGAGGAATGATTAGAGTTCTTATGTTGATTATGTCAATTGAGTGTTGTATCAACAATGTACTTGTTACAATAATCATGGAGTATATAAGGATTGTACTGCAGTACTATTTCATTAAGGAATTGAGATTGTGTGGAACAAAGGAAAGTGACTCAATAGCAGGATAAATTTTTGGAAAATATATGGTTGAGAGAATGATAAATCATAATATAGTTCTGATACTGAGGTAGTGATTTTGGAATAATATGTGATTGTTTTGGATAAATTATATTGGATATTCTTGACTACCCTGGAACTGATTAATGATTTGTATATTCCATCATTGTTGGGGTTTAAAACATTTTTGGATTAATGAAGTATATCCAGCTTTCTATATGGAATAAGGGAGCATGAATGTAATCAATAAGGAATATGGTAATTCAGGATGTTTCGGTGTGTTAAAAGAATACATGATGAAGGTATTCATATGCTATTACGGGGTAAAAAGGTTCTACATTATGTTTACCTCACTTATAAATGTTGGACTGTGAGTTTGGATAGAAGTATTTTGGATAGTTCTAGTTTGGATTATTTTGGATTGCCATAAAAGGACAACCCGGAGGTCGGGCGGCAACCCGTCGCGTCCGGCAAGGCTGCGAGACTTGAACCCGCAACCGAAGGGCGACAAGGGTGTATCACCTACCACTGTCCCAAGAAATGTCCTGGATTAAATAATGTAGTTTTTTTAAAAGATATGGTAGATGAATTATAAATTCGTTTATTTTGGAATCCTATATGAATAGTATAAATAGAATTTTTTTTACGAGTGAAAGATGAGTTTGTGGTTGAAATTTATTAATGGATAAAACTCTAATTATAAAGTAAGTATATATCCTTATGATCTTAGCCAATATCATAAATAAATTCTTCAACATTAAGAAAAGCAACTTAGAACAAAAATGTTTTCCTAGATGGTACCTTAAATCATCACTAATTTATGGCTTTGGGATTGTTGGCCTTTTCATAGCCATGTTCTCTACCACTCTCCATCAGATAATTGATGGTTAGATTTCTCTTCCATATCCATATTTTCCTACATGGAACCCTAGTATGTGTTATTTTCGGTAATCTTCATACTTTCGACTCTTTATTTTAAATAGAGGCCTCGTTAATTCATTTTTCGATGTGGGATTTCAACTAAGATATTTTGAAACGTCAAAAATGTGTTATCCCAATACCCTATATTTTGTTGAACCGATGGTACTTCAAATCATCATAGATTGATGAGTTTAAGGACCTCAATTATACACTTGTTTGTGATTGATGACCTCAATCACTACCTATAAATATTTACGTTTTTCCTCCAATTATATATCTCTAATTGCCACCAATGTTCTCCTAATCGAGATCATAATTTGGTGGTGACCCTTTCATTTCTCTTTTCCTCATATTAAGACTAAATTTTAGTAACCCAATTTCCGATGTGGATTTTCCCACAAATATATTATCTATTTTCAACCTTTTATTTTCAAAGAACAATTTCAAATTGCGAGGACGCAATTTATTGAAGGAGGGGAGAATGTAACACCCCAAGATTTCATAGTGTGTTATTTCTTCAAAATAATTCAATAACTTGCACTACAAGCAACACCGAGTTCAATTGCACCATGAATTACCAAAAAAAAGCCATTAAAAGAGGTCATGAATAGCATTAACTACATTTTTAACTTTATATAATCCTTATAATTTTAGAATCCATATTATGAGTTTCTTAGTCATAATGCAAGAACAGATTCATTTTCAGTATTGCACTTTTATCAACTTTTGATAGTGAAACCTTTTTAAATACAATATTTTAAACTTTTTGACTAAATGGGGACATCAAAAAATTTAAAATGAAACATCCCAAGCTTCCACGGTACGCTTTCCTTTGAATAAAACAGTAGCGTGTGTTGTACGCAACGTCGAGTTTTAACACACACCACAACCGATCAAACTAGCCGTTATGAATAGTAATACCTACTTTTTGAAATTATATATATTTTATATTTGAAAATGGACTTCATTTTTGGATTCGGAATATCGAATTTAGTCTAGGGTGAAATTTTGGTACTTTTCGGATAACTTTCATATTTTGATGAATAGTGAAAATTACTAAATTTTAATTAAAAACAACTTTTTTAATCAAAATAATTAATAGTGATAAATTATGAATTTGAGTGGTTTTAAAGTATATTTAGAATATATTTTTATCATTTAATATAATGTTGGTCATTGGACATAATTTTACAATTAAACCAAACATAAACATGTGTCAATCTTTTGATAGTTATTATCTCTTCAAAAACACGCTTTTTGTTTTGACAGCGGGAATTAATTTTAAATTAATTTCTGCCACTTCTGTGTTTTGAATTTAGAAAAATGGATTCCATATTTGGAATCAGGATGTTCAAATTGTGTAAATAGGTAACTTTTATTTTTAGACATTTTGAATAATTACTGCGGTAAATATTTTATTTACCATGGTTAAAGGGTAAATCCGGTAAATAAGGGTTAAAAAATAATATTATAATAATACAAAATTACCCTAAAACGTGTCCTAACCTTATTGGTGGACACATACCCGACCATGGGAATCCTTGGGTCAATTTGGGGACCCCTTGGAGCCACTTGTATGTGGTAGGGACACATTATATTAATAAAGTTAAAATAAAAATAAAAATGGCATAAGCTTACATCTTTTAGAAGAACAATTTTTACATAGGGTTATACATGTTGGATTTTCGATTATAAATATTCATTAGAAAGCTAAAAAGATTTCCTACATAATTATGTTTTATTTATAATTTTTAGACATTAAATAATTTATTTTATTTATGACACAATGATGATGCAGTAATTACTAAAATAGTAAAAAAATTAACATAATTGATATTATAAAAACCCAAATAAATATAATATGAAACTTTTAATGAATTACACTAATTTTCTAGGATAATATGATATATTAGGATTTATTTAATTGACTTTGTTCGAAGTAATCAATCTGTTATGAGTTTCAAAAAAATCAACTTTTGAATAGTGTCAAAATTGACATAAAAGAGTTCTTAAAACAAACATTATATTATTAATTGATATTAAATTCCTAAAAATCTAAGGTTCGGCCAAGAGACTTATATTATGATAGGTTAATCATTAATGGACCACTTGGGTGTCTCTTGGATGTATATAGTAAGTTTATTAACCATATTATATAAAAATACAAAGAGACATTGTAAAAGTGAAACTAATTAACTTAGAGTTAATACTTAAAGATAAGGTTAATATAAGTACCCAAACCTGTCTAAATTCTATTGGATTAGTTGTTTTCGACCTATCCCCACCTCATCCTTTGAATAGTCAACTTTGGAGCCTTTGGAAACCGAATATGAATTTATTATAAATTAATATTTCTAGCTTTTCCAAAAGTGCCCCTCACCCCTCTTATAAAAGGGCACTCCTCCTTCTCTTTTCCTCACACCTCTCAAGCCACTTGGCTCGTCAAAACTCTGCCCAAATAAGCTCCCCAAATCCCTCTCCTCCTCCTTGAAGCTTCCCCTTAGGCAGAAAGCATTTCAAGAAGTCCTTTGGTTCCAACCAAAGTGAGTTACCTAGATTAAAGGTAACGATTTCTCTTAAATTATTTATTTTGCTTCTCCAACCCCCAAACTCTTTTTATTTCCTTTCTTTTGTAACAAAACCAGTATCATCAATATACTAGGATGTTGTTATAAGAAGTATTAAAACTACACATACACACAACTCCATCTAATGGATGATGAACATAATGTTTCTGTGGATGACAAACTAACGCCTCACGAAACGATGATTGTTCAAATACATCTTACCGCCTCTCATGGTGGCCATTATGATGGAACTATAATTAAATATGATATTAATGATATATATTTTATATATATAAGCTTCTGTAAATCCATTTTATTTCATACCATTATTCGTTTCATGTTGTATATACATACGATAATTTCATTTGAGGAAGTGCGGACTACCGCCCCCTTAAAATGACATGACTCGTTCATACCACACATGGAACGTATAAAGGATGGTGTTAATGAACTTAAGTAACATATATAAAATATTATATTATACTGGAATAGTAATATACCTATGTATCATTTGGATTTGATTCTTTTAAAATAAAAATTAAATGGAAGTAGCGTTCGTGCGTACGTACGGACTACCGTCTCCACGAACGCGATGAGATTCATTCTCCATCGTATCCATTCAAGTATAATTATCATTTAATGATTTAAAAATGATGTTTAAGGACTTGATATCATTCTGTATATGAATAAGATACAACAAACATGACTTATGTAACAAAACATATAAAGAAAATGAGTAAGTTAACACCCGAAACGGCGATAATACTAAGATATTATTATCAAATCAATATTAAAAGATCATATATGATATCATATTAATGTATATGATTCTTGTATAATTTAGTAACAATTATTTCACTATTATACAGGAGGTTAACCTACCCCAACCAAGGAAAAGTACAAGGTAAGGGTTATTTCACAATCTCTTCATTATCCGAGATTGTTTATACGTAATAATCTACTGGGATTTCTTTATCATCCACATCCATGTTTCTTCGAAATGTATTTCAAAACATATTTATTATTTACAAGAATATGGGTTAAATTCATTAATACCCTTGTTTGACTTTTTGTAAGAGGTTTATAAAGGAATCTTTCTGTCGTTTTCAAAACAAGGTCCTTTTTAACCTTTTCGACAGAATTAAGATAAGAATGTTTTTTTACTTATACGGAGGGTGCGGTTATTTTCCGCCGTTATAAAATCGTCAAAGCTTTCCTTACAAGCTTACAAGAATATTTTCAAGAAAATGTTTTATATGGCTCTTAAATGATTTCAAAAATAGAAAGAGATATTTCTCTAAAAAGTGTTTTGATTTCATCTATGTCAACATCCTCTAATGGATTTTACACTTATTTGAAGTTGATTTATTATGATACAAAACTTCTATATTGTATTGAAGGTTTTGTGATATGTTTGACTGTGGATGTGCTATTTTTATACCATTCATAGTTTATTGTGAAAGTATTGACATTTCGTATGCTAGTTTTAATACGAATGTTTATGTTATGTTTAAACCTTTTCATATGGGAATGCATTGGACTTAATAAGTGACGGGTGGAGCCCGCTATAGCTCCTCGATGCATCGGTAGGTCTCATGAGACAAACTAGTGTCTTGGCACAAGGCCTTGACAAAATCTTATCTGTAGTCTTGGCACGAGGCCTTGGCTATGTGGTTATGATAGTCTGGCATTATGCATTCCAACATTATGAAAGTGGTTATTGATTTTTGCATGTGATTATTCGATTAGTAGAATATCCATGTGAATAAGTAAATGGCATTATTTCATTTTATTTATGCCATACCATGTTGAAAGTTAATATTTAAAAGGCTTTTGTTTTAGTTATACATTGCCTTAAATGTTTATTCTTATTTATAAAAGTTTCCGCTATATTGTTATCCTTACTGGGCATTTGAGCTCACCCCTTTTCTATGTTTTATTTTTCCCAGGATGTGAAGAAGTAAGTTATGAATGACCTGCAGGGATTTTATGGGGGGTTAATAGTGTGGATTGTGGAAACATTATGTTGTTGTAGTAGTTTTTCATTTTATAATGTAATGTAAAACTTATGAATATATCTAGTGTTTCCAAGGCTACTAAACCAATCGGTCTTTCGAGATTTGATCTTTCTTGTGATCATGCCAATGTTATGTAATAATGCACCGACTCTGGGTAACTGGGGCCGGGGCGTTACAGTTGGTATCAGAGGAAGTTTAGTACAAACCTTGGAAGCTAGATTTAGATAAACTCTGATTAGAGCACGTATACCTAAGATGAACTTTGAGGATTTGTATAGAAGAACTTCCTAGAATTTTGGTATTGTAGAGATTTTGTGAGTTTTCCGAGCAATACATCCCTGTCTGGATACGAGCAGGTAGAGGCGGCTCTGGCACAGATGTACCTAGGGGTAAAACCCGAAAACACCGCTTTGAGCTAGACTCGAACGGGAACTGGTGCATGACAACGGGCCTTGCTGCACTCTTGGTTACGACACTCCCGGGGGATATGCTTAGGATAACTCTCATTTTCTTTAAAAATAATTATGAAGGGTTTATGAGTATATACTTCCTCAAAGAAAACATTTTTATGATTATGGATTATATCCATAAATAGTTCAATTTATGTTAAGTGTTTTATAAGTATGGGATTATGTATTTTGATTCGTAAACTGATCTAGTGTATGCCATTGTTTAGAAATGGCGCCTAGTAGAAGAAATGAGAACTCCAGAAATGCACATGATCCAAAGAGAAGGAAGGATCATATCTTTCATGGTCTTAAGCTAGAATTTATAAGAGGAATAGTCTCCCATGTATTATCATCATGTGAAGAAATAATATCATGTGTTGATAAGATAAGTAAAGAGTTTACTGAGTCATATGGATTTGAAGGGAAGCAAGAGAAGAAAAGGATGGAAGAGAGAAAGATGGATAAAGGGATGAGGGAAAAGAAGAATTTTCCCATATGTGGTAACTGTGGAAAGAAACACCCTGGAACTTGCCTGAAAGGAATGGGAGTTTGTTATAAGTGTGGAGGAAAAGGGCACAAAGTACGTGACTTCAAGGGTAAGAAAATGGTTTCAAATGTACAATGCTTCATTTTCAAGGAGTGTGGACACTATGCGAACCTATCAGAATATGCCTCAAATGATGTTATCGGATAATAATCAAGTTATGATACTACCATAGATAAAGAGGAATGATTAGAGTTCTTATGTTGATTATGTCAATTGAGTGTTGTATCAACAATGTACTTGTTACAATAATCATGGAGTATATAAGGATTGTACTGCAGTACTATTTCATTAAGGAATTGAGATTGTGTGGAACAAAGTAAAGTGACTCAATAGCAGGATAAATTTTTGGAAAATATATGGTTGAGAGAATGATAAATCATAATATAGTTCTGATACTGAGGTAGTGATTTTGGAATAATATGTGATTGTTTTGGATAAATTATATTGGATATTCTTGACTACCCTGGAACTGATTAATGATTTGTATATTCCATCATTGTTGGGGTTTAAAACATTTTTGGATTAATGAAGTATATCCAGCTTTCTATATGGAATAAGGGAGCATGAATGTAATCAATAAGGAATATGGTAATTCAGGATGTTTCGGTGTGTTAAAAGAATACATGATGAAGGTATTCATATGCTATTATGGGGTAAAAAGGTTCTACATTATGTTTACCTCACTTATAAATGTTGGACTGTGAGTTTGGATAGAAGTATTTTGGATAGTTCTAGTTTGGATTATTTTGGATTGCCATAAAAGGACAACCCGGAGGTCGGGCGGCAACCCGTCGCGTCCGGCAAGGCTGCGAGACTTGAACCCGCAACCGAAGGGCGACAAGGGTGTATCACCTACCACTGTCCCAAGAAATGTCCTGGATTAAATAATGTAGTTTTTTTAAAAGATCTGGTAGATGAATTATAAATTCGTTTATTTTGGAATCCTATATGAATAGTATAAATAGAATTTTTTTTACGAGTGAAAGATGAGTTTGTGGTTGAAATTTATTAATGGATAAAACTCTAATTATAAAGTAAGTATATATCCTTATGATCTTAGCCAATATCATAAATAAATTCTTCAACATTAAGAAAAGCAACTTAGAACAAAAATGTTTTCCTAGATGGTACCTTAAATCATCACTAATTTATGGCTTTGGGATTGTTGGCCTTTTCATAGCCATGTTCTCTACCACTCTCCATCAGATAATTGATGGTTAGATTTCTCTTCCATATCCATATTTTCCTACATGGAACCCTAGTATGTGTTATTTTCGGTAATCTTCATACTTTCGACTCTTTATTTTAAATAGAGGCCTCGTTAATTCATTTTTCGATGTGGGATTTCAACTAAGATATTTTGAAACGTCAAAAATGTGTTATCCCAATACCCTATATTTTGTTGAACCGATGGTACTTCAAATCATCATAGATTGATGAGTTTAAGGACCTCAATTATACACTTGTTTGTGATTGATGACCTCAATCACTACCTATAAATATTTACGTTTTTCCTCCAATTATATATCTCTAATTGCCACCAATGTTCTCCTAATCGAGATCATAATTTGGTGGTGACCCTTTCATTTCTCTTTTCCTCATATTAAGACTAAATTTTAGTAACCCAATTTCCGATGTGGATTTTCCCACAAATATATTATCTATTTTCAACCTTTTATTTTCAAAGAACAATTTCAAATTGCGAGGACGCAATTTATTGAAGGAGGGGAGAATGTAACACCCCAAGATTTCATAGTGTGTTATTTCTTCAAAATAATTCAATAACTTGCACTACAAGCAACACCGAGTTCAATTGCACCATGAATTACCAAAAAAAAGCCATTAAAAGAGGTCATGAATAGCATTAACTACATTTTTAACTTTATATAATCCTTATAATTTTAGAATCCATATTATGAGTTTCTTAGTCATAATGCAAGAACAGATTCATTTTCAGTATTGCACTTTTATCAACTTTTGATAGTGAAACCTTTTTAAATACAATATTTTAAACTCTTTGACTAAATGGGGACAACAAAAAATTTAAAATGAAACATCCCAAGCTTCCACGGTACGCTTTCCTTTGAATAAAACAGTAGCGTGTGTTGTACGCAACGTCGAGTTTTAACACACACCACAACCGATCAAACTAGCCGTTATGAATAGTAATACCTACTTTTTGAAATTATATATATTTTATATTTGAAAATGGACTTCATTTTTGGATTTGGAATATCGAATTTAGTCTAGGGTGAAATTTTGGTACTTTTCGGATAACTTTCATATTTTGATGAATAGTGAAAATTACTAAATTTTAATTAAAAACAACTTTTTTAATAAAAATAATTAATAGTGATAAATTATGAATTTGAGTGGTTTTAAAGTATATTTAGAATATATTTTTACCATTTAATATAATGTTGGTCATTGGACATAATTTTACAATTAAACCAAACATAAACAAGTGTCAATCTTTTGATAGTTATTATCTCTTCAAAAACACGCTTTTTGTTTTGACAGCGGGAATTAATTTTAAATTAATTTCTGCCACTTCTGTGTTTTGAATTTAGAAAAATGGATTCCATATTTGGAATCAGGATGTTCAAATTGTGTAAATAGGTAACTTTTATTTTTAGACATTTTGAATAATTACTGCGGTAAATATTTTATTTACCATGGTTAAAGGGTAAATCCGGTAAATAAGGGTTAAAAAATAATATTATAATAATACAAAATTACCCTAAAACGTGTCCTAACCTTATTGGTGGACACATACCCGACCATGGGAATCCTTGGGTCAATTTGGGGACCCCTTGGAGCCACTTGTATGTGGTAGGGACACATTATATTAATAAAGTTAAAATAAAAATAAAAATGGCATAAGCTTACATCTTTTAGAAGAAAAATTTTTACATAGGGTTATACATGTTGGATTTTCGATTATAAATATTCATTAGAAAGCTAAAACGATTTCCTACATAATTATGTTTTATTTATAATTTTTAGACATTAAATAATTTATTTTATTTATGACACAATGATGATGCAGTAATTACTAAAATAGTAAAAAAATTAACATAATTGATATTATAAATACCCAAATAAATATAATATGAAACTTTTAATGAATTACACTAATTTTCTAGGATAATATGATATATTAGGATTGATTTAATTGACTTTGTTCGAAGTAATCAATCTGTTATGAGTTTCACAAAAATCAACTTTTGAATAGTGTCAAAATTGACATAAAAGAGTTCTTAAAACAAACATTATATTATTAATTGATATTAAATTCCTAAAAATCTAAGGTTCGGCCAAGAGACTTATATTATGATAGGTTAATCATTAATGGACCACTTGGGGGTCTCTTGGATGTATATAGTAAGTTTATTAACCATATTATATAAAAATACAAAGAGACATTGTAAAAGTGAAACTAATTAACTTAGAGTTAATACTTAAAGATAAGGTTAATATAAATACCCAAACCTGTCTAAATTCTATTGGATTAGTTGTTTTCGACCTATCCCCACCTCATCCTTTGAATAGTCAACTTTGGAGCCTTTGGAAACCGAATATGAATTTATTATAAATTAATATTTCTAGCTTTTCCAAAAGTGCCCCTCACCCCTCTTATAAAAGGGCACTCCTCCTTCTCTTTTCCTCACACCTCTCAAGCCACTTGGCTCGTCAAAACTCTGCCCAACTAAGCTCCCCAAATCCCTCTCCTCCTCCTTGAAGCTTCCCCTTAGGCAGAAAGCATTTCAAGAAGTCCTTTGGTTCCAACCAAAGTGAGTTACCTAGATTAAAGGTAACGATTTCTCTTAAATTATTTATTTTGCTTCTCCAACCCCCAAACTCTTTTTATTTCCTTTCTTTTGTAACAACACCAGTATCATCAATATACTAGGATGTTGTTATAAGAAGTATTAAAACTACACATACACACAACTCCATCTAATGGATGATGAACATAATGTTTCTGTGGATGGCAAACTAACGCCTCACGAAACGATGATTGTTCAAATACATCTTACCGCCTCTCATGGTGGCCATTATGATGGCACTATAATTAAATATGATATTAATGATATATATTTTATATATATAAGCTTCTGTAAATCCATTTTATTTCATACCATTATTCGTTTCATGTTGTATATACATACGATAATTTCATTTGAGGAAGTGCGGACTACCGCCCCCTTAAAATGATATGACTCGTTCATACCACACATGGAACGTATAAAGGATGGTGTTAATGAACTTAAGTAACATATATAAAATATTATATTATACTGGAATAGTAATATACCTATGTATCATTTGGATTTGATTCTTTTAAAATAAAAATTAAATGGAAGTAGCGTTCGTGCGTACGTACGGACTACCGTCTCCACGAACACGATGAGATTCATTCTCCATCGTATCCATTCAAGTATAATTATCATTTAATGATTTAAAAATGATGTTTAAGGACTTGATATCATTCTGGATATGAATAAGATACAACAAACATGACTTATGTAACAAAACATATAAAGAAAATGAGTAAGTTAACACCCGAAACGGCGATAATACTAAGATATTATTATCAAATCAATATTAAAAGATCATATATGATATCATATTAATGTATATGATTCTTGTATAATTTAGTAACAATTATTTCACTATTATACAGGAGTTTAACCTACCCCAACCAAGGAAAAGTACAAGGTAAGGGTTATTTCACAATCTCTTCATTATCCGAGATTGTTTATACGTAATAATCTACTGGGATTTCTTTATCATCCACATCCATGTTTTTTCGAAATGTATTTCAAAACATATTTATTATTTACAAGAATATGGGTTAAATTCATTAATACCCTTGTTTGACTTTTTGTAAGAGGTTTATAAAGGAATCTTTCTGTCGTTTTCAAAACAAGGTCCTTTTTAACCTTTTCGACAGAATTAAGATAAGAATGTTTTTTTACTTATACGGCGGGTGCGGTTATTTTCCGCCGTTATAAAATCGTCAAAGCTTTCCTTACAAGCTTACAAGAATATTTTCAAGAAAATGTTTTATATGGCTCTTAAATGATTTCAAAAATAGAAAGAGATATTTCTCTAAAAAGTGTTTTGATTTCATCTATGTCAACATCCTCTAATGGATTTTACACTTATTTGAAGTTGATTTATTATGATACAAAACTTCTATATTGTATTGAAGGTTTTGTGATATGTTTGACTGTGGATGTGCTATTTTTATACCATTCATAGTTTATTGTGAAAGTATTGACATTTCGTATGCTAGTTTTAATACGAATGTTTATGTTATGTTTAAACCTTTTCATATGGGAATGCATTGGACTTAATAAGTGACGGGTGGAGCCCGCTATAGCTCCTCGATGCATCGGTAGGTCTCATGAGACAAACTAGTGTCTTGGCACAAGGCCTTGACAAAATCTTATTTGTAGTCTTGGCACGAGGCCTTGGCTATGTGGTTATGATAGTCTGGCATTATGCATTCCAACATTATGAAAGTGGTTATTGATTTTTGCATGTGATTATTCGATTAGTAGAATATCCATGTGAATAAGTAAATGGCATTATTTCATTTTATTTATGCCATACCATGTTGAAAGTTAATATTTAAAAGGCTTTTGTTTTAGTTATACATTGCCTTAAATGTTTATTCTTATTTATAAAAGTTTCCGCTATATTGTTATCCTTACTGGGCATTTGAGCTCACCCCTTTTCTATGTTTTATTTTTCCCAGGATGTGAAGAAGTAAGTTATGAATGACCTGCAGGGATTTTATGGGGGGTTAATAGTGTGGATTGTGGAAACATTATGTTGTTGTAGTAGTTTTTCATTTTATAATGTAATGTAAAACTTATGAATATATCTAGTGTTTCCAAGGCTACTAAACCAATCGGTCTTTCGAGATTTGATCTTTCTTGTGATCATGCCAATGTTATGTAATAATGCACCGAATCTGGGTAACTGGGGTCGGGGCGTTACAATGGGGCTTACACTCTGAGGATGCCCAAGGTGGGTATGGGGCTTACACTCTGAGGAGGCCCATGGTGTGTCATGATCGGTGCTCACTCTAAGCTCACGGGAGTCATGCTCGGTGTGAGAAACAAGAGGTAGTAGAGACCTGACGATCACGTCGTGAAGGGTGCATCCATGGGAAGTGAAAAGGGGATTACACATTGAGCAGCCCATGGTGTCAGGACTTACTACAGGATGGAGGCCCGAGGGCAACAAAGCGCAGCGGGAGAGGGATTTGGCACCTAGGGAGAGAGGAGGAGCTCTGTTCCATATTGCCCTCCACTAGCCTTGGGACCGAAGTAAGGAGGAGCAGGGGTGCTGCCTCCTGGAAGAAAGGATAGGGGATTACACCAAGGTGGATGCCCTACCCCACGGACAAAATCCACTCCGACAAGGAGGATATCATCCCCTATGAGGGGTGATCCAATCCCTATGGAGACGAGTGGGCGTGAAGAATTTCCAAGGTGGGAGGAACCTGCGTGCGGGGCACAAGGCCAGGTCACAGTTTAACATCCTGTGCTAAGGACGATGGTGCTTAGCAATTTAACATCCTGCAGTTCAGATGAGTTGGGATTGCTCCTCACCCCTAGGACTTACATAACCGGTGCCCTCTGCCCCTTATGGAAGGGAAGGAATCGGAAAGACCATACTGAGGGGGTGTCGTGGAGCGAACCATCGAGGGGTCCACGTTAGCATGGTTATGTGAATAAGAAATATCCGTTAGCGTGCCTATGCGAAGAAGCATGAGGCAAAGCAACGCAATGAGAAGGATTGTCCAAGGGACTTTGAAGTTACTTCGTACAATCCTAGAAGGTCGTACAAGAAAAACATGTATGATGCAGATGAACGGGGTGCACAAGACACCTGTGAATGGAACCCAAAAGGAGGGCATCGAGCGCTCGCACAAGGGGGGCGCTCGGGGAGCACCGAGGCGAAGGGCCCAGGGGGATTGCGTGCAACCCTTGAGGTTTGCGCGAAATAAAGGGGCCTGGTGAAAAAAACCTCGGGTTGGTGCGAAAATCTCTGGGCTGGCGCGAAATCAGTGTTGCTTGCACGAAATGGGGTGGGGGGGGTGAGGTTTTGCACATGACTCGAAGGGATCACATGAAATTGAAGGGGTCTGCGTGTAAAGGAAAGAGTTTTTGCGCGACTCGGAGGGATTGCGCACAATGGAAGGGATTGCGTCCAAGGGAAGGGGTGTGCACACAAAGGATTGTGCACAACTTGGCCAACCTGTGCGTAAAGGAAGGAATTACGCGCAAGGGGCGGACCCCAAAGGGGTTGGAGTTTAGTCTAAGCCATGGGGATCTCGCACGAAGGCGGATCCCGAGGCGACTTGGCATGAAAAAGAACCATACATAAAGGCCATATTGTGCACACGCAGAATGATAATTACGCGCATGAGAGGCAGTTTGAATTTTTCAGCCCCAAAAAGGAAGGGGGTCACCTTATATTTATAGGCATCCGACGACGTGGAATTTGGGGCTGCGCGAAATAATTACACGATGGAGGTGGAGGCGTGAAATGTCAACCGCATGGGGCATGAGCGTAGAATTATTTCGCACCGGCACTGGGACTCTTCGCAAATCCTAGTACTTTCCACGCGGGAAAGCTTTTTTTCACGCACTTCACCCTTTTTTTCACACAACACTTCCGGGCCCTCCGGACCAGGTCTCTGGGTCCGAATATGACTTCTCTTTTTTCTTTTCAGAACTTTCTCCAATACTTAAGCACTTTTCGATGTCTACAATCATATCAGGTTACTTCAGAATACCTTATGTTATTCCCTAGTATTGGTATTGATATGAATTACTAGTTTATCTTTTCTTTTTAATTTCAGGGCATTATACTAGTTTTTTTATATTCACCATAACATGGGATTCATGCACATTTGTTTTGTGTCTTTATATATGTTTCATAAATCAAAGAAGACATTTTCATATGTGGAGCTAGTGGAGTTGATAAGATGTTATATCATAGCCGATGATGGTTCATGATAGATATAGTCACTAATAGAGTTCTTTCTAGGAGACCATTTAGAGATGATGTGTCATCCCATATATAGAGAAAATTATACCTAGTGGTTACTATCCTTTTAATTTTCATTTTCCTTTATGGATATTTCTATTATGGAATTATACTTGGAATTTATGACTTATGATCACATTGTATATAGTTTAGTTTTTATATATCTATTTATTGGTTTTTTTGTATTTATGATGAATTTATATTACAAATTGTTATAGGCTAGGGCCTCCTGTGCATGTTAGGAATTATTGGTGCTAGTCTCTAGCCCCTAACCTATTGGAGGCAAGCTTAGGGTGGCACAATTGGATTAATGTTGGACTAGGTGAGGTCATAGTGGGTTAAGTCATGTCATAATGGTACCATAGTAGTTCAAGTATTAGTAATTGATTTTGGAATTAGTTGCCTTGTGAGGTTTGGTTTGAGAATTAGGATAGTGATGTTAAGGGGGTCTTGTATTTGGTTATCAGACCAAAGAGACTAGTGTAGGTGTGGAGACAAACATATTCATTTTATTGGACTCTAATAACTATTTATTTGAACTAGAATGATAAGGAATTGATTTTAGGGTATAAATAAGTTGGTACATGCATAATTTAGTGTCTAATCATGATGTTTCATGTCCTTCTTGTGTCATATCACCCAAATATGATCTAAATAAACTATAAATCCATTCTATTTAGTAGAGTATGCTACCCATATATAGATAGATCTTATTTATAAATAGGTCCATGATGTTACTATAAAAGTTATTGAACCTCTCACAGTTGAGTAACAAGTAATCATTTTAGATACTGATTGTGAGGTATCCCTTCCCTACAAGTAGAATGAATATTCTCCACTAATTATTCTTAGCTCATATATTTCTTATAGATCATATAATAGTTCCCATTAAGATGAGAATTACTACATATAGTCTAGATGTTCCATGTGTTCTCCAGTGATATATGCCTCATGGGATTTTGAGGAAAGACTAATCCTCACAGGGTATAAGACTGTTGGAGTTTGAGATTTACACTACCAATCTGGTTTATAAATCTATGGACTAGATAGTAAATTTTGTATTTGATTTACCCTTTATGGTGTATTTAATCATTGATTCATGATTATCCAAATCCAAAATTGTACTATTATAACATTATTGGATTTTTTATTTTCTACTCATATTTATGGATGGATCACTCATTGAACCCGATTCAAAATTGATTCATATGAGGTTAGGAGTTTGAGAAGGGTATGCAATATGACATTTGAGATTGGAGTTTTACCTCTCTTATATCCATTATATCTACTAGATACCTATAGTTATATATTTAGAGTTAATATATTTTCTCAATGAAATACAACTTGTATTATAAAACAAGTCAATTCTTTTCCATGGACATCCAGATAGGTGTTGTAGATGAATCTCCATGGAGAGGAAAACTTTGAGATTATGAATTTCTCTAAGAAGGATCTAAAATATTTCTAGAAGATAGTTCCAATGGGGAGGTAGTGATGTGTAAATAACTAGAAATAAATGATACTTTAGTCCATCTCTATCTAGAACCATCAGAAAATCCTCATCAGAGACAAAGTGCTTATATTCAGATTTTGGATGGTTGCATGTAGTTAATGATTTAGAGAAGGCAATGTCTAATATAAATGGATGTATGATTTATGTCATATTCACAAACACTCATTCTCATCTATATCATCTTAAGACATTTTCCCCTTCTATCATTGTTTTTAGGGGTTGATGAATCTATTAGAGATCCTAGACAAACCCTTATACTTGGATACTTCTAGTGACGACGGACATCCTTTGTTTATGGTTTCAAAAACTGTGAATTTACTCTCTAGCAAGGAAAATAATTTATAGGATAACTACTAATGATAAAGTATTAAGTTCTTATATCAACCTAATTTATAGGATGCATTGATATTTCTTACTAGTTATGAAATATCCTGGATTAATTAAGTATTTGATGTATAATTAGTGGGAATATTATAGTAAGGTTTTCATTGGTCTATGTGTGAACTTATCAACTTGCAGTTCCTAAATATTTAGATTATGTATGGTTTGTAACATTGATGGATTTGTGATAATGATGCTCTGTGATAAACATTCATGGTGTCATTGGGACATCAAAAATATTCTAATATTGTTTTTGGAAGTAATGAATTCAATTTTGTGAATGTAAGACTTATTTATTAGTTTTAGTGGTTATTGTTAATTCTACCCTTGTTTGATCTAAAATGAATAAAAAACATCATGGATGTTTGGAGGTTGTTTTTGAACTGCTTCGAGAACACTAAAGTCATGAAAATTCCATCAAGGTATTAAGGTGAAATAAGTATCATAGTAGTGTGGTGGTATCCTTCACCTCTAGAAAGTGATTATATTCTCACTGAATATTGGTGAGATCTATATAGTGAGCCTCCATGGATGGATTTCATATAAGATATGGTATCCATTTTTCTAGTTTTAATGGTCCCCACAAATCAATAAAAATTATATCCCTTATATAGATGCTTCATGTTTGGGATCATATAGAATTTAGTATTCTCAAATAATTCTCTTAATTAATTTCTATAAGTGAGGGGAATACGCTATCTTGATTTGGTAATTGAATAGTGAATTACTATGAAGACTCATATTAGTTGGTGATGATTAGTTGATATCTAAGGTTCCCTAGTGGGTATGAGACCTTGGGTATAGTAGAAAATTAGTGTTTTATGTGCGTTCATTTTAGATATGTAGTGAAGTATGTTTCTTTGAGGGTTGTTTTTATAATTTATTGAGTCAAGAGGGTGTTGTTTTTGGGCTTGGAACTGATATAACATGGTTATCTGAACTATCAGGACAAATCAATTCAGATTATGGTGGATTGAGTCACCAATTATATTTAGGCATGTTGCATTATAGTTTTAGGAGTTTGATGCTATGTCTTGGTATTCTCATCTTCCAATTTCATTTATAGAAACCATAACCCTATTAGGATACCTTTAGTAGTGGATGTTTACTTGTATTTTTCTCACTTCTCATCTAAGGTGGGGAACTTAGTGGTATCCTTACCAAAACTCTTAAATATGATCCTTTATAATGATGATGATTATGGGTTTTAGTTCACTTTTTTCTATGTGGATAGATGAACTATGGTTGGAGAGAAGCCACATGATGTGATCTTATGCCTTTTCTTATTTCCTGGTTGAGATAGGGTTAAGATGAATGATTCCTATGTAGAGGTGAGGAGTGTTTCCCCGAGTAGTTGTGTCTGAGGCACACATAGGGCCTAGACCTCTAAGGGTGGATTGAATATCCATGATGGCAGGTTAGATTACATATGAGGTTGTTTAACTAGATTTTGATTAATTTATCATTATTTTCTTTTTAATGAAAAAATATTTAAAGGTGGGGAGGATGTAGAAACCATGATTTGTCATAAGTGATACTTGTGTTATTTATAAGTTTCATAGGCCGAGTCCCTTAAATAGGATAATATAGTATATTTTACCTAGAATATGACCTCTGTTATTTTCATTGATGGTCCCATTAAACTCTAAATACAATATTTATCCTTGGTATGAATTTCAAAAAAATTTTAATCTAGTTGAGTTTTAGGGGATATTTAATATTTATTAAATGAATAAATATGTATCACATGAGTGAGATATCATAATATTTGTATGTAAACTTTGAGTTTAGTAATGATGACTTTGAAAATAATTGATAATATTTTTAAAGGTTGTCATGAATTTTGTTTGTTTAATTCTAACATTGCAGGATTTTAAAAATAAATAATATATTAAATATATTATTTTTAACCACACATGTAAAAACATTTAATAAATCCTAAACAGAGTCCAAAATTTAAATTCAGTACTATGGTTATATTCATAATATGGCCTTTTTCCTAGGTGGTGTATAAATTATATACTTGGGTGTTGATATATAGACCAATAATTTTGAGATCATTATTAATATTTTTTTATGAAATTTTGACGTGGCATTGGCATGGACACATTCTAGTGATGTGGGGTTAACATGTCACTATGGCGTTGATGCGACATAGATGAATATAAAAAATAGTAATTTTTGGAATTCCATGGCCATTATGGGAGGGTTTAAATCATGTTATTATTGGGGGATTTTAATTAGGGTAACTAAAAGTGATTTATGGGAAAATGATTATTTTCCCTCTAACTCAACCTATTTCTTCATTGTAAAATCCCTAATCTCACACTCTTTTTTTTATTGGTGGGAGAAATTATTTAATCCATCTCCCACTCTATCTTCACACAATGATTGATTTTATTTTAAAGAATTCATGTTACTCATAGTGGTGATGACAATGATGATCAAGGAGTAGGATGTGATCATCAAGCATTGTTGATATTCCATTATGGTAGGAATTATTATTATTTTGTTTTCACCATATTCGTCTCTATCTTATATTCTTAACTTCTAAAAAATATCTATTAAAAATTAAATATTTTATATGGAAAATTTATAATAAAAAAATTGGAAAAGAATAATAATTAAGTAAATTATTTTTTTACCCTAAAGTCACACACAATGAATACTTATGTCTTGTTTCACATATATTAATTTCATGACTCCAATTATTTTAGGATTTTTATAACATAAAAAGATGAGGTTTTTTAAATTAAATCATATTAAATAATTTAATTATATTAATTTCTCAACACATGAATAAAATCATATTTTTTTACTTTGGTTATGATTTTCTATGATCATTCTAGTTTAATTATAAAATATTTAATTTCTATCCTGGGATGAACATGGGGATAAATCCTCCACATTTGTTGAAAATTTCTACTTTAAGAATTTTAATTAGATTATTTCTCTAATGTGTTTTTTTCATATGAAAGTTATTTTGTTTAATTTCATTGATTTATTTAAAAAATTATTATTTTATGAATATTAATCATTTCCCATTTATATGGATACTTTCTTTGATGTTCATGGATGTGAACCAATATTAGGTGGTCAGGTTTTTTATTAACCACCATTCTTTTTTTTCTTTCCCCCATTTATTGTATTTTCCCTTTTATTGTGTTCTGGCATAAAATTCCTAATTTATGGTTTGAATTTTTGAGGAATATAAGGAGAGATGAAAACCAATAGATTTCATGAATCTATGATGGTAGGATATAACAATGGGATGGTGAAGTTTTAGGTGGTTGGTGAGCATTTATACATAGATTAAACAATGGTGATGGTGGTATTTTCAATTTGACAATGAATAACCAGATTTGGATTTATAGATTTGTTTGAAGTCATTTTTAGAGACTTTAAAATCGTTCAATAATGAAAAAAGGTGTCAAAAATACATTGGGATACATGATGATTAATGGAATAAGTGTAAGGAATGATGGTAGCAACTGAATATATGGAGAGGAAGAATCTACTCTGGTTAGAATTTCATAACTGCATGGTATGCAATCATAATAACATATTATATACATATAAAATTACATGATAGCTAGGGTTTCTATGTTTTATAAATATCACACTTCATGTGACTCAAAGTTACATGACTTTTTTTACTACCTGTATCGTTTACCCATGTACCAGCTATATATGCTATGTGGATAGTTGACCTCACACATCATATGTGATAACATACATTCTGTGGATGTCAAGCTGCATAATGTTACATTCCATATATTATATGTACATAATGTGTAATTTTAAATGAGATGACCTTGAATACTAGAGATATATGCTCAAATAGGGTGGTAATTCCCACACTCTATTTAAACTTTTAAACACATCGTGTAGGTTTTTTTTTTGGAAAAAACCAAAACTCTACACTCTGAGTTCCACAAACCATGCACTTCTCCAAACATGTTGTGTATCCTATATAAGAATAGTTTGAAGTTCATTATTTGTATGTAATATTGAATTATATGTAAGATTATTCATGTGAACTATACGCTGTATATCCTATATGATGTCATGTATAGTTGGAAAGGGCACTAGGTGCATACCCAAAGTACACACCAACCAGCCTAAACATATTTACATAATGTGTACCTTAGGTACATGATATACAGATGGATACAAGACCTGGGTTGGAAAATGAGAGTTCACGAATAAACTTCTTGAGTGATCTATATGCCATGTATCCTACCACAAATTCTGCATGATTTGTCTTCACATAAGTTGAGTTGTGATAGTACATGACCAACCATTCCTGAGATCCCTACACACCAAGTACCATATTAGACACACCATGTACTAGGATATTTCTAGTATTCTTCATAATTTCTCTCCTTGGTTCTAGTTTTAGATGCACGAGTCTTCAATTATGGGTATATTATTTCATATATCACAATGACATGATTCCCTCAATCATTGGAAGATATTTATGATTTGGTTTGGGGATCTTAGATCTATTGAAGAGAAGATAGGTGACAGGTGAGATATCTAAGGAAGAGATGTATTGGGTACTCCCCCATGTGTTGGTTCACGGTCCTCTATGCATGGGGTTTTGGGTACTCCCTTGAAAACATATACATGACAGGGTGCAACCCCCATATGAAAATGATGTCCAGGAACACCCTTGTATGTCGGGGCAGGGTCCTCCACCTGTGGAGTTATTACTCCCCCATATTAGGTTAGGGTCCTACATTAATGGAGTCTATAATCCTCTACATGTTGGGGATGGGTCCTCGATTAGTGGAGTTAGTAATCTATTATATGTCAGGGGTGTGGTCCTCTACGGTGGTAAAGTACTCCCTTAGTTGATACACATATACCTCAATGTGGCATGGACCCCCACTATAGTTCCAAATAGGTAGCATGAAAGTTATGAAGACGAGAAGATAAATAGTCATAAAGCTTATAATGTATTGATATATAGATTCCTTTGAGATGTTATCATCCTTTTGAGCCTTTGTAGCTACCTTCTAGTTATATCTTTAAACTAGACTACTGACTTTAAGTATCGCGATACATACTCTACCTAGGTATCGATGGATACTTTTGTGATATGATCCTTTGTAGAGCTAAGCTATAAATATTTGGTTTCTTCCGTTTCTCATGGATGACTTAACATTAGATATTATTTGGTTTATTCAAAATACCTTTTTTTATTCCTTAGTCTAGGGTTTGAGATGACTTATTGATTTATCTTGACATTATTTTTTCATAGATTCTTACTAGGTATGTTTATACCCACATTTTCATAGGATTCATGACCACACATTTTTTTATATAGGTATGTTTAATAATTAGGATATGAAATTGGAAGATGTTGAGAAAGTAGAGTTAAAGATGGTATTGAATAATAGATGATGATGGTTTGTAATACAGAAAATTGAAGATAGAGTCCATTATATGAGGCCTTATAAAGAGGAGGTTTCATCCCATACATGGAGTCAGTTTTACCTGGTGGTTGTTGTCTTCTACATATATGTTTTCCTTTCTAGATCTTGCCTCTATGGGGTTGTACTTGGCATTGATGCCTCAGAATCACATTGTATATAGTTCAACTGTTATATATCTATCTATTGGTGTTGTTGGATTTTATTGTGTATTGGAGATGTATTTATGTTATAGGTTGTCATAGTCTAAGACCTCTAATATATTTTATATCATCTTGGTTTTAGTTGCTACCCCATTCCTATTAGAGGTAGGCTTGGGGTTGCACACTTGGCTTACCGCTGACCCATGTGGGGTCCCAATGGTTCGAGTCATGTCATTCTATGTGTTTAGAGAATTTTATTAAAAAAAATACCATTCTTTAAAAAATCCCCCCGATGGGTGGTAGGATCATATCCTTCATATTTTAACAAATACCTTGAATAAACTCTTTTATCCTAGATAAAAATCCTTTTATTATTATCTTCCTTTCAAGCATGTTATAGAATATGATGAATCATAAACCAAGTTTATTAAATCTATCATCCCATATTTTTTATAACAATACTTTAAAAAAACAACTTCTCTTATCATTTAAGAGAAATACAATGAAAATACACATCCATTATATAGATATATCTAAGATTGATATTTATATTTTTCATTAAATTTCATGATTTGGAAACCCTTTACTTCATTATGATTCAATAAACCATTTCTTAATTGACTGAAAACTACTATCTTGATAAATTATTTCTTTAATTTTTAACTCTTATATACTTAAAACACTTTTAAATTATACATTTAGCATATTATACCCTTTTAAATTGAAGTTTTAAATTCAATAAAACCAATATCTAATAAATAGTTTCCATGGAATTCCAAAAACCACTTTAGGTATCCTATAAAATTACACTATATGAAAACATATCACTTTATTCTTGCCACCACCTTATAGATTCAATGACCTTGAAAGAATATTTAAAGAAAAAATTTATACTTTCTAACTAAATTTTCTTATTCTAGTGTGCAATTATACCCATTTTTTACTATTTAAACAACATTAGAACCGGTACATATCATGTCTTATTCATCTATCTAAACACTTTGAGAAAATAGGGTAAAATTTTATTAAAATCTTTCACATTTTTGGATTATTTCCAATAATGATTCTATAATTAATTCCATATCCAGATCAAGCCTTAAATTATATCTCTAGTCTTACCAAGTCATTATAAAACTCAGTCATATTGAGTATATAAGTTGATACTAAATTCTATTTTAGTAAAATTACTTTTAATGACTTTAAAACCTCAAGTAAATCCGCTTATGCTTCACTTAATCATCAAGATTCACTTGTTTAATAGCTTTAACACTTGGTTACTTAGAAATATATATTCTTATTTAACACATAATTTTTTATTATTTATTAAGAACAATTATTAAGTTTTTTTCCAGTATATAATTTGTCTAAATTAAGATTCTTATTTCTATAGGATTGACCTCAAAGTTAATTTGGATGATGATGATTCTATTTTAGCTACAACAGAAGTTAAGAATCAATAGAATTGTTCAAGGTGTACTTTATTTTTTATTAACCATTATTGAAGATCATTGGAATCCTTTGATAATGTTTTTGAGATCATTTGGAGTGAATTAATGTGCATTAAGAATGTTTTAAAAGGTTCTATGTTTATTTAAAGAATTTCTAGAATTTTTAGTCAAATATGAAAATTAGAAAATCCATAGAATACATATGTTTTTTTATCAGAAGAATCATATCAGTAAGGGAATAGAGATTACTGGGATGCATAAAATTCTATAGATGATATGTAATTAATTTTGGGATTTAACCTATGAAAGATTACATTTTTTAAATAGTATGAAAGGTTTTCCTGATGATACAGAACATGAGTTCATAATAAAATATTAAAAGAATAAACCTTATGTTGATACATAATATTTTTTGAGAATATATAAGATATTTTTTTAGTGAATAAAGAAATATGGAAAAGTAAAAAACCTTATATTAATACATATTATATTTAAGGAATGAGTAATATATTTAGATAAGTACATATATAAATGCAGAAAAGGTAGGAATACATAGAGATACATAATATTTGTTTGATGATATATAAGATTTTATATTATTTTAAAGAATACATAAGATTTCATAGAAGTGAAGTTTGGGAAATTATCATAGGTGTTGTGATACATAATATATTCTATCCAATATAGAAGATATTTTTTATTTCTGATATGATATATAAAATATTATATCTCTTAAGTAAGGTTTATAAGTTTGAGAAAATGTGAATATTTTAGAGATTCAAATTAGATGATGCTGAGCTATTCTTCATTGATTAAAATATCACAATTACATTAGTTGATCCATGATTCAATTAAAGTAGGAATGAGTACTGATTGAGATTACTTAGTTTTATAGGACTTTTATGTATGACTATTTGAAATTAATTAATGGTGATCAAAGCTAGAGTAGTTATTAGAATATTCTCTAGAATATTTTTTATTATGAATGTCAGGAGATTAAAAATTAAGATTCTAACTTGTCAATTCATTAGATAGTTTAACATGTATCACTTATAATAAATAAAATATCACTTATTTGAAGATTAATATTTTAAAAATTTATAATAGTAATTGAGCGACCAACTTGATGATTCATAAAGTTCATATTTGAGAAGGAAGGATAATAGAGTCTGGAAGTTCAAAGAGTTGCGGTTAAGAATCTAGACATTGAGGTTCTAAAAGAAGTGATCAAGGAAAACTATTCTAGAACCATTATAAATTATATAAGTTTAAGTTCTTGAATAAGTGAGAACATTAAAATTATGATTTTTCTAAAGTATTAAAGGAATATCATCTATCTTCTTTGGAAGTAGCTTGGAGACAAATTGATCTAACTAATTCCATTATGATTTGTTTTCATAAATAGGAAGGATTCAGTATAAAGAACTAGTAGGATGTTGTAACTATTTAGAAAAAATTTAGATTAAGGATGCAACCTTACCATAAAAATTGTAATATTTGTTGATATTATTAGAAAAATATGTGTCTCAAACTCGATCTGAAGACAACAAGGATGTATTCACCAAAATTGGGGGTGAAACTTGTAAAATTTTTATATTCACCATGTTAATTTTTTTATGTTACATATGGGTGAAGGTGATATATAAAGCCTGAAAAGTTAGAATTTCAAACAAATGACAGAGGCTAATTTTAGAGAGGAAATTGTAAAAATAAAGTAACATTGATATGCTCCCCTTAGTGTTACATTAGTTTATTGGGCACCACAATTGGTATCAGAGAGAATTCAAGTTCCATTTGAGTAATCCTTATAAGGTTTAATTTAAATACAGTGAATAAAAGTTATATAAAAAATAAGATATATGTATATTCAATGAAAATAATTATAATGGTTGAAATAATATGATGATTTGTTATCTTTTTTCTCTTGGACTAGAAGTTGTTGATGCCACTATAGTGGGTTTGGCCCCATTTGAGAGAGATACTTTAATGATATTTATCGATTAAAGAAATTAGGATATTAATGGGAATTAAAGGAATAAAATTTTAATATCCTTATTCGATAAAGTATTTATAAAGGTGATGAGACACAAAACTACCAGATAAATTTTGGATAGTATTGTAAAAATATTTAATGGGAATTCCAAAGTGAATGAATCTCAGCTGTAGATTTGGAGAGAAAAGTTTTAAGACATTAGAATGGATGATTATGAGAAAATTAATGATTATTTTACAAGGTTAAAATAAATTTTCTGAAATATCAGATATTTTGGAGAAATCATAGAATACTCAAAAATTATCAAGAATCTAATGAGAAATTTTCCATATAAATTTGATGCAATGGTATGACCTTTAGAAGATATAGTTGATTTTTCTCTTTATAGGCTATTTAATTTTATTATTTTTTATGAAATGATAAAGATAATATTTTTAATAATATGATCAAAGAGGGAAAGTAAATTTATTTTAAAGTTATGAAAAATCTCAAGTTTAAAGAAAGGTAAAATTATTCAAGCTTGAAATCTGAAGGGGGTGATGAATATGATATAATAATGTCTCTCATCTCAAAGAATTTCAAAAAAGGAAAGGGAAAGTATAAAGGAAAAGTAAAACTAAAATGTTTTAAATTTAATGGAATTATAAAATTGTCAATTTATTATTCAAATAGGAGAAGTAGCAAGTATGAATATAAAGACAAGGAATATAGAATTTAGAAGAAAAAAATGGGGTAATAGATCTAAAGATTTCAAGATTCCAATTGAGAGAAATATGAGTTTTATAAGAAGAAAAAGAAGATGATTGTTAATAAAGGAAGATAATAAATAATTCACTAAAATTAGTTAATATGAATAATAATTATTGAATGTTTTACAAATTTCATGGATTATATTGAAAAACATGAAGAAATATTAAATAGTGATTAAGAGGATCAGAGCAACAGTAGAACTCACCAAAAAAAGAGCTAACCGAATTGGAAGAATGAGAGGGTATGGAAACTGCCATTGGGACCAAGCACCGTACAACTTTGTATGAGGCAATGCTAGCCGATCAGCAATGCAGGTAGGGAGATAATGGCGATCAATGAAAAGCAGAAGCTGGGGAGGGGCAGTTCTAGTGGGCTGGGCCTACGGGTCATGTATTGGGCATGGTATGCCTCTGGGCCTTCGGGTCATGTATTACAGGTCATGTCGGGCCTTATGCCTTGGGCCTACGGGTCATTTAAGGATTCTCCTTCAACCCTTAAAAGGGGGATTATCTACAATAAAATATAAAAGAAGGCCTTCGGGCCATTTGGAGTATGTGAACAATGATTAAATTTTCTAGTATACTATTTCCTTTACTTGGAGTCAAATGGGCATGGAGTGAGGTGGAGAAACCCTAAGAAGATGAAGAAAAATTATAAGAAGAAGCAAACTGTGAACATAAACCTATCAAGATTGACTAATCATAATAAACTTGATTTCCTTGATGAAATTTTTAGTAGGTGTGAAAAATAAGTTCATTATGTTGAATAATGTATGACAAATCTTCTAGGACAAACTCTTCAAGATGTTAGAGATGATAAGGATCAGAGAAAATAAAAATATGAGATGAAACATTTTATTAAGGTGATTCTTAAAAAAATAAAGTAAATAAATCCAGGGATAATCAATAATGGTAGTTATTCTCATTTTAAAAGAGACACTAAAATCTTGAATATTATTAAAGAACATGATGGATTTTTAGTTACTTTTAGGAATGAAATATCTTTAAAGATTATAGGAATTGAGACAACTAATATTAAAGCTCAAAAAATGAATTATAATGATGTTCTATTTATTTATGGGCACAATCATAATTTTTTGAGTATCATTAAGCTTTTTAATTATGGGGTTGAAGTTATTTTTAGAATAAATTCATGCATAATCAAGTGCTTAAAGGATGGAATAGTTATAAAAAAGGGATGAATAACCAGTGATAACTTGTTACAAATTATAAATCCAGGTGGTACTTATTATTTAAGATCAAAATATGAGAATTAGATATGGTATAAAATAATTTTCATTCTTTGTCTAAAGAGCTTGATCAAAATTTTAAAGGGCGATGTGGTATGATACTTTTCCGAACTGAAAAGAAAAATATAAGATATTTTTGAAACATACCAAAAGGAAAAAATGACACAAGGAAGTCACAAGAGAGTGTATATTCAATATACAAGGTCATTGTATTTGATTCATAAAAATTTATATTTCTTAATGAGACACAAATATTCTAGAGGTGATGTTTATTTCATCACATTCATTGATGATTTTATAAGAATGAAAAATGTGATGTTTATGAAGAAAAAATAAGAGGAAGTGTAGATGTTTAAAGTTTTCAAAATAAAAACTGAGAAAGAGTTGAGGGTTTATGTAAAGAATATAAGAATTGATAATGGAAGTTATTTCACTACCAATTCATTTGAATCTTATCTTATCAAGAATGGGATTAATAATAAATATAATTATCTATAAACACACTAATAAAATAGAGTTACAGAGAGAAAAATAGATGTTTAGTTGATAGGAGGAGAACAATGATATCTAAATTCAATATCATAATTTTTTTCCTGATATAAGTTGTGAATAAAACTATGCACATTCAAAATAATTTCATGTTGAGACCAAATTAAAATTGAAATATTATGAAATATGGTACCCAAAAATCCTATTATTAAGTAATTAAATGTTTTTGTAAGTCTATGCTTTATGAAGATTAAAAATTATATCTGGAAAAATTTGATTAGAAATTTGAGGAAGGAGTCTTTATGGGCTATTTATCTATTAGAATAAGCTATGAGTACTAGAACAAAATGCTACACAATTTGGTGAATTGTTATGATTTAAATATTTTTAAAAATAATCCCAATTTTGGTGTGGTAAATGAAATATATTTTAAAAATTTATAATTGGAAAACATTCCATTTTTTTGGAAAAGTGAGTGAATAATAAGGTAGAAAATGAATATGATAATATTGATATTGATTCAGATCAAACTAGTGAAGATTTATGTGTTTTTTAGAATGATAAATAGAACATAAAATCATGAATAAGCATGTATAACTTAAAAATATAATTGGAAATTAAAATTTCCTAGTTTATAAATGAAAAATTTCAATAATTAACAACCAAACAACACTTAATTCTCAAATTCATCCATAATTAGTTGTTGAGGATATTGATCAACAATAATAGACATATAAAATGAATGAGGATCTAGGTAAGATTGAATGTAATAGAACCTGAGATCTTTTTCCTAGACCAAAAGTAAATAATATCATTATAAACAAGTGGGTGTTAAAAAACAAGCTCAATGGAAAAGGTTAAGTGTTGGGAATATTGATCAGTGTGCAAAGGCTACTCTCAGGTTTAAGGAGTTGATTTTGAGTAGGGAATTTCTAATATTTCACGTTTTTAAGCCATAAAAATTTTCTTGACTTTTTTAGATCATTATAAATAGAATATTTATCAAATATATGTGAAATATTATTTCTTAAATGAATAAATAGAAGAAAAAGAATATATTGAACAACCTAAAGGTTTGGTTCTTGACAGTGATAGAACTATGGTTTTAAGGTTTAAGAATGATGTATGTGTGATAAAATAGTCCCCTAGAGTATGGTATTAAAAGATATATATTTATTCGAGTGACACGCATTTCAATAAAAGGAAAGTTGAAAACAATATTTATGTGATGGAGATGCACTCATGCACTCTTTTTATTATTTTTTATATCAATGACATAATTTTTGTTGAATGCAAGGGGAATGATTGGGAAGATTTTGAAAGGAAAATGAAAAGACACTTTGCAATTTATCTTCTTTGAGAGATGAGTTTCTTCATTGGATTTGAATTTGTGAAAAAATATATTTAATCATTCTATCCCAAGAAAAATATTCCACATAATTGTTAAATAATTTTTTCATGGAAGATTCCAAATTATTGTCCAGGCCCACGATGATTGGGGTGAAGCAGAGTAAATATAATACAGATAAAAGTGAATCAAAAGGAGTTAAATAAGTTGATTAGAAGTTTTATTTAGCTCCATACATCTAGGCTTGACATTGTTTTATAGAACCAAATTGTTTTAATGCTAAAAATTCATGTTTCCTTTGTTTCTAATTCACTTAATGTTTTATGATAGTATATTATTTTTTAATGAATTATTTTGAAGAAAATTGGTTAAGTGTTGAAATGTGATACCACTAGTTCAAGAATTAGCCACCACCAAAAATGATCCATCACTAGGTCTTTTCTACCACTAACTATGAGCTAACATTAATTGTGCCACCTCCATAGATTTGATATTATCAGGTGTACCACTGCCAGAGTTGTGCTACTATAATCTTTTTCTACCATTAGGCATGCCACCCCTAAATGAGATATCACCAGATTCCTACTACCATCGACTGCCTACTATTGATAGGCTTTGCTGCCACCAGAAATCATCTACCACTAGATCTATACTGCTACTATTAATGATATCACCAGGAATTCTACTACTGACTGTGCCACCATCATCTTACCACCGTTTATCATTAATGCTGTCAGAGCTAATACACCAATATCCCTTACTATCATTTCCATTCTAATTCATTTTAATTATATGATTCCAATGGATAGTTTTTGGGAGTTAATGTAGTGGGTTTATTTAATGATTATTTTCCCAACCCATTGCAAAAATGCATTGAATCAAAGCCAAATATTTAGTATGAGGATCTAGAAAATATTTATGATTATTCTTCAACAAGAATTCAAACCTAAAATGATATATTTATTTCAAAATATCTCCCTTGTGAAAACATGGTTGAAAGGTTTTGAGTTAATAAATACTAGTAGAGTGATAAATTACATTCTAAATCATTTGAATGTAAAAGAGCGGAGTACATAGAAGATATAACTCTTTTTCTATAGGAAAAAAAGATAACTTCACGACACTCTATTTTCTAGTAACTTTAAGAGAAACAATTAAATCTCCTCACCAAGCCAAATATGAGGAATCTTGAGAATCTATAGAATTAAAAACTAAGTAAAACTTCATTTATTCATCTCTATTTTATTTTCTCTCTTTGTTTTTACTGTACTTTTGAGTAGTGTTATGTATTGATATATATATTTATACACACCGACTCCTGTGCTTGAACAGGATAATACTCAATATTCTCTTATATCTATTTTTATCTATATACCAAAGACAATTATAGAATAGGACCATGCATGACCTATGTTGTTTTTATACCCATGTATAACTATAGAAGATGCTTTGAGACTATAAAAATTGTGCTATTATGTGTACACCTGATCCAGATTGTGGATTAGATTATTTTTTATAATAATTTTCTTGGCAGCAGGTGATTCCCAAGTGGAGTAGATTAAATTTCATATTGGGACTGAAACCAGTATTTATTCCACTGTGTGTTTGTGTTTTGTTTTATTCATTTCAAATATTTATTTTCATTTGTTTTTAATCTATAAACAAACCATTTACTTTGATAGCTAGTCTTAACTAGTGTTTGTATAAGGATTTATTTGAGTAAATAAATTTAAAAAGTTAACGTAATTTCTTATATTGTTTTAATTGATACCTAATAAATATTTGATAAATCATTTTAATGTTATAAATTATATTAAACTAGTATTTTTATTAACTGGGAGAATTTATTTTAATTGGGGGTTTTTTATTTTTTAAGAGAAATTTTATTGGGAACTCAATAATCGTCCCTCTTGAGTTACTCAATATGACTAACATTGTTTATGAAATTAAATTTTTTGATAGGTATAAAAGTGATCCGAAATAATGACATATGGTGGCTTCCAATACATTCCTCAAATATATTAAAGAAACTTTGAACTTTGGACTACTATATAGAAAATGTGAGAAGTTTAATCTATATTTGTATACTGATGATGATTGGTCTTAAAATTGTGATGAAAAAAATAAAAATATAGTGGAACATTATTTCTAGGAGAAATTTGTGTGATTTATAACCAGAAAAAGAAAAATTTAGTGACTTTGAGAACTATCAAGGATGAGTACATGGTAGTTACACATACATTTAAACAAATGATTTGGAAGAGAGAGCAATTGGAAGACTTAAAGGTAAGAATTGAGAATCCATTGAGAATTCTATGTAATAATAAAAGTGAAATTGATCTGTTTAAGAATATATTTCAATACTCTATATCTATAGACATTTAAATAAGATATTATTTTATCAAATAGAAGGTTGTAAATAGAGCTGAGATGCTTTAATTTATTTTTATAAGGGATTAAGTTATAGATATCTTCACGATGGTCATGACCAAGGATAGATTTAGAGGATTGATGATGGACATTCATTTCCAACCCTTCCTTATAACTTATGGAATTTTGTGTTTCCATATATTCTTTTGATTTTTTTCATTGTGGGATAAATATACAGAACTCTTGTATAAAACAATTTTAAATTCAATGTTGGTTTTCTTGTAAAATGGGGAGAAATGAGTGAGATGATTGAGGGAGAGAGCATACAAAACTCTCGACCATTATTTTCTTATCACCAAGGGATGAAAATATATCAAAAATATTTATTTATATATAAGTTTTGTGTCATAAAATTTATCTTTTATAAAGGTTATTATTTTATAAATTTTTATGTAGTAGTTGGGGTTGAAAATAATCCAAAGGAGGAGATTGATAAACCCATGGAATTGTTGAATGTGTATTATATTTGGTTTAAAGAATGAGTAAAGATCATTTAAAGAAATTTATAATTTTTTTAGAAGTTTTAGTGTGAATAAATATTCCCTAATAATGTTTTAAAAGGGTTTGAGATGATTTGAAGAAGTTATGGAATTATAAGTTGAAGCTAAAAATTAGAGAAGGCACGACATACATAAGTTTTATCTTAAAAGAAGAATATTAGAAAATGATTAAATCCCCCAATGACACATAAATTTTTTAGAATATATGTAAGTATTTATGAGAGTTACCCTATGATATGTAAAATTTTGTAAATGGTATGTAAGATTTTACTGATGATACATAACCTGAGTGTATACTGAAGATTAAAAGAAAAAAACTTATGTTGATACAAAAGATATTTGAAGTATACATAATATAGTGCATATATAAATTCACCAAATGAAAAAAATTACAATGATATATAATATATTTGAGGGATGTGTAATATATTTTTTAAAGTACATACAAAAATACTACAAAGGAAGGACTACACAAAAATTCATAATATTTTACTAATGATAAGTAAGGGTTTCTCGTATTTCATAGAATATGTAAATATTTACAGAATTTAAATTTAGAAAACTATCAGAGGATTTATTATATGTAATATATTATTTCTCATTAATAAGATATTTAAAATTACTATTTTTATATATAACATATTATATTTCTTATATAAGGTTTATTAGTTTAAGAAAATTAAAATATTGTAGAGATTTAAATCAAATGATGTCGAGGTGTTATTTATGGATTTAAATATCATGATGCCAATGTTTGAGTCATGATTGAAGATGATCTAAGTGTAGGAATGATTGTGATCATCTAGTTTTTTTATACTTTAAAGTATGAATATTTGAAAGTCATTAATAGTGATTGAAGCTGGAGTAATTATTGGAAGATTCTATTCAATATTTTTGAATTAAGAAAGATAAAAAGTTAAAAATTTAGAGACTTATTTTTCAAGTTCATTAGATCTTTAAATGTAAATCACTTCATATGAATATAATTTAAATTAGTTACAGAGTGATGCTAAAAAATTGAGAATGGATCTTGAGAGACTGACCTACTGATTTTGAAAATTCAGATTTGAGAAGGAATAATTATAGATCCTAGTAGTTCAAAGTGTTTAGGTTGAGAATTCAGACATTGAGGTTTCAAAAGAAGTGGGAAAGACTAAATATTATAGAACAAAAATAAATTTAATAACATATATTTATTGAATAAGTGAGTATATTTTGATGTATACTACTTTAAAGGATCAAAGAAAGATCATCTATCTACTATATAATTATCCTAGAGACAATGTTACATCCATGGTAAATAAAGAATAAGACATTTTCATATTTATTAATATTTCTGAATTAAATATTAATTTTACTTTAAAGGGTATGTTCTATTTGATGGTGTACCCGATACACAACAATGAGTTTCTTTGAAAACTTACGTTGCACACAACGTTGAGTTATACTGAATAATAATAATAAAATATTATTAGTTTAAATGGTAGTTAACACCTAGCCGTTGTATTGGAGGGAATAAAAAAACTAACTAAAAAATGATTATACATGTTTGCTAAATGTTTTTACATTTATCCAATAAATTTTAGAGGCTTAAAATAATAAAGATTCCTATTTTAAGCATAAATACTCTAATATTCTTTAAACGGTCGTTTTACTGCCTTTTGATGGCGAACCCTTTTGAAATATAGTTTTTTTTTCAATTTTATATGTTCTATTTGAAAAAATAATATTTTTCTTTAGAATCATAACATCAAAATTTACTTTGTATGAAATTTTTGTATTTTTATGATAATGTTCATTTTTTTAATGAATAGTGAAAATACTGTATTTTAATTCAAAAATGCCTTTTCATATACATTATTTATATAGTTAGATTATATTTTTAATTAATTTTAAAGCTTAATTAGATTTTATTTTTACCATTTAATTTAATTTTGTTTATTATAATTAATTTCACTTTGAAATTGGACATAAACAAGTGTCAATCTTTTGATTGTTATTATTTCTTAAAAACACGCGTTTTGTTTTGACATCGGGAATTAATTTTAAGTTAATTTCTTCCACTTATGTGTTTTGAATTTGGAAAAATGGATTCCATATTTGGAATCAAGAGGTAAAAATTGTGTAAATAGATAACTTTTATTTTTAGACATTATGAATATTTACTTCAGTAAATATTTTATTTACCATTGTAAAAGGGAAAATCAGGTAAATAAGGGTAAAAAAATAATATTATAATAATATTAAATTACCCAAACATATGTCCTAATCTTATTGGTTGATACATTTCCGACCATGGGCATCCTTGGGTCGATTTTGGGACCCCCTGAAGCCACTTAGGAGTAATAATGACACTTTATATTAATTAATTTAAAGACAAAAATGAGTTAAACATATATCTTTTAGTAAATAAATTTTTACATGGGGTTATATAAGTTATCTCTTCAACTATAAATTTTAATTAAGAAGATAAAAATATTTCCTATATCATTGTAGTTTATTTATAATTTTTAGACATCAAATAAATAAAATTATTTATAACACAATGATGATGCAGTGATTACCTTATTAATGAATGATTTAAATAAATGCGATTAAAAAATTTAAAAACTATCAAAAAACTGTCCAATTATTATTGGATGATTTTATTTTAAACAAGAGTCATCTTATCTTTTAATTTAATGAGTTTTGGAACTTTTTAAACCAAAAATCCGTTTATAATAAAATAATATTTTCAAACTTTCTTAAAGAGCCCCTCATCCTTATAAAAAGACCTCACCTATAACCAATTACTCACACATCTCAAGCCCCTTGGATCATCCAAAATCTGCCAAAATAAGATCTCAAGATATGTATCTTCCACCTAGAAGCCTTACCTTAGGCAGAAGTCACTTCAATAAATCCTTAATAGATTGTACCTTTTCTTGTAATGATTGATCTACATTTTGAGATCTCTTATTTTTTTTGAAAAATTCAACTATATTGATACCTATAACATAATAGAGTATGTCACTACATCCACAACTTGTAATCCAAAATTCATAAAATCATTAACCAAAGGATAACATTCCAAATGTAACATTGTTAATGTTGCATTACTTTTTGAACTCAAAGCATCAATAACTTTGTTTTCTTTTCTAGTATGGTAATGAATTGTGAAATCATAATATTTTATTAGTTATAATCATATCCTCTGTCTAATGTTCAATTCTTCCTGAGTGAATATTTAATTCAATATTTTGGGATCAATATATATTTGACTCTTTAATCCATACAAATGATTCCTCTGTATTTTTAATGCAAAAATAATAGCTAATTCCCAATCATATATAGGGTAATTCAACTAATGCAGTTTCAATTGACATGAAGCACAAGCAATTACTTGATCATTATGTATTATGATATAAAAAATTCCTTAATCATCATGGTAGATGAAAAATTCACCATTTCTAGAAGGTAGGTCCAGAACTTGAGCATTCACCATTCTTCTTTTGAATTCCTGAAAACAATCATCACATTCTTTTTTCTAGATGAAATTAACTTCTTTTCAATTTAACTTAGTCATTGATCTAGATAACCGTGAAATTTTTTCAACAAAACTATGGTAATAGAATGATAAATAAAAAAACTATTAATATCAGTTATATTTGTGTGTCTTGGATATTATTAAACAACTTTATTTTTATAAGGATCAATGGTTATGCCATTTTTGAAATAATGCGACCAAGTAATGAAATTTTTTATAACCAGAATTCACACTTACTAAATTTACCATACAATTTATTTTCTTTTAATGTTTAAAAAACAACCTTTAGATGTCTTTCATGCTACTCTTTAATTTTATAATATACCAAAATTTCATCAATGAACACAAACAAAAACTTATCCAAGAACTCATGAAATATTCTATTCCAATGATTCATGAATATAGTAGGTTCATCAGATAACCCAAATAGAATAACTACAAATTCACAATGCTCATATGTAGTTAGAAATGTAGTCTTCAGAATTTCTGCATCCTTTAATTTCAAAAGATGTTACCCAAACTTAGGTCAACCTTTAAAAAATCTTGTTCTCCCTAGATCTGATCAAACAAATCAACTATATGAGACAAAGAATAATTTTTATTAATAGTGATTTTATTCAAGGATCTATAATGAATAAAAAGTATCATTGAACCATATTTATTTTTAACCAACAAGATAGGAGCACCCATGGTGAAGTGCTAGGTTGGATTAAATATTTATCTAATAGTTCCTACAACTATTTTTTAAATTATAGAAGTTCTAATTGAAACATTTGATAAGGTTTCTTAGAAATTGGATTAGCATTAGAAACTAAGTTAATAGTAAATTAAATTTCCCAATCAAGTATAATTCTAGGAAACTCATCAGGAAAATATCGAGATGCTCATTTACCACCGGTACCTCATTAATATGAATTGTTCATTTTTTTTAAAAAATATGTGCAAGATAACTTTCATTTTCATATTTTAACAGTTTCTTAGCTTCATGATATGATATCAATGGAATATGTTCATTCTTGGATACAAACTAAAAATCTTTCTAAAATAAAAATTCTTTAGATATAAAATAAATCTTATTATGGTAAATAAAAATCCAATACATACCCAAAATAACATCAAACTCTACTAGGGGTAAAAGAATAAGGTTTTTAGATAACTTACTTCCACATAAAATGATAGGAATATTTTTATAATTTTTTTCCTTAATATTTTCCCTATGTTTTTTCACAATAAGTTATAACCTTATTTCTTGAGGTGGAATTTCCAATTTACTAAAAAATTTCTCCGAAATGAAAGAATGTGTAGACCTTATATCAAACAATACATTAGCATAACTTTAATAAAAAATGTACCTGATACCACTTAATTTGAAGTCCCCACATATACTAAAGTAGTTGAAAAGGATTTCACCACATCTTTATATATATAATCTGGCTTCTTCCCATCATCCGGGTTCCTATTCTGATACTCATTTTCTTAATGATCCATCTCATTGAATTTAAAATATTTTACTGATTGTATATGATAATTTATCTTACCACTAACATGATTTTTTCATTACAATTACAAGACATATGCCCAATATTGCCACATTAAAAGGAATTATATGAATTCAAAATGCATTCCCCAATGTGTTTTTACCAAAATTCTCTCAAATTGTAAAATTTATTTTCTCACCATCAAAATTCATTAACGAATTCTTCCCTTTTTCATACCACATTAACCTCTTTTTTCTAGTTTTAAAAGAACACATGATCAACAAAAAACTTTATTTCCTCCTTGTACATAGAATAAGTTTTACATAACTTTTCAATTATCAATAATCTAATTCCCTTTGATATTTTGGCTTCAATATTGAGTAAAAATGATTGATTTTACTATCAAGATAATAACTAAAATTTAGAGTGAACCTTTCCAATTGAGTGAATTTTTCTTCGTATGTTCCTACAAAATCCTCATCCTACATAAATTCCAAGAATTGTTTTTCTATCATATGTCAAATATATATAGTAAAATATTTATCAATAAAAATATTTTCGAATTAATCCATTATAAATCATCAATCTCTTTACTTTCCCTAATATTATTAACTATCTACCACCACTGGTTAGCTTCAACTTAAAAATTCTAAAAAATAAATACTAACCTTTTTATTTTGTGAACACCCCATGAAATAAAAAATCTTTTATAGTGATTTAATTCACCCTTAAGCCACCACTGGGTCAGTAGATACAATATAATATGGAGGACTTTGTCTCATAAAATGCCCCACTTATGACATATTCCTCTATTATTTATCTGGATGATCTCGTGCATGGATTCCACCACCATTTATAACCTATTTAAAGTTATACTTCATATCAAAAAACTATTCAGTTCTGATTCCGACCATCTTTGGATATTGATTTGGAAGGATGTTTTCCTATTAATGCCCTCCCACCACGACTTCCCTATTTCCTTTGTAGAAAACCATTCTTAAAAAAATATCTTAGATAAAAAAACATGTTAATCTTAAAATTATATATCATTTCAACATAACAATAAACTAAAAATCATTTATGGATATTCTATTAACAAGTTCCAAACCCATAAATTTATCTAAACCAACCTTTGATACCAACTATAAATACCCATAGTTAAACATTACATAATCCTAATTTTCATTCAAGAATTTAATTTATTTCAAATTGAGGATCTTTTTTGGTTTATAGTTTTAAATAATTAGGTCTTAATTCATATATAACATCCCACATTCATACAAAGTGGATACTACTAAAAGAGTATCCATTGGTAAAAACAATGTTTTTCAACATATATAGTATGAACAAAATTTCTTGATTTCATGATATTTTTTTAAGTTTACTTTAAAAGTTTAAAAGTTTATTTTAATATAAAATTTTTTCATTTATGAGTGTACAGATCTATAAAAATTAAATGTGATTTCAAAATGGAAAAGTTATTTTCCTAAGGAATGTTTCTTTTATAAAATATTTATATGTTATTATTATGTTATGGGTCTTTGGATTTTTTATGAGTACTGGTGGTTCCATGATAAAATGAGGGTGGGTGAGACCATTATAGCTCTCTAATGCATTGGGTAATGAGATAGAGTTAATCAATAGGGTTTCTCCGAAGTAATTAAGGGAATATACTGTGGTGGTTATTTCAAATGAAATCATAAAGGTTACTCCCTATGCAATCATGAGAGCTACAATAAATATAAGAGTGATAAGGAAATTATTCCACAAGTTACCTTTATGATTTTTGTTTTCTATATATTTTTATAGGAAACTTATGATTTCATGAGGTAAGCTAAAGAGATTCTGTTTTATCGGTGAAAAGTATAACTTTTTGAAATTTTTTTCATAGGCTTATAAGTATTCATAGACTAATGTTTCTTTATTTATTTTTTTATGTCACTTACTCATCTTTTTGATCCCATAACAAGTTTTAATTTTTTTTCAAAGGGTATAAGGATGTTTAAGAAAAATTATGAAGTCAAGTAGAAAGTTATGAAGATTTTTCATTAAAAATAAATCATGTTTTATTTTAAAATTTTTATATTATGGAAAAAAGGATAATGTTTTAGTAGTGTACACTTTATATGAATGTGGGATGTTATGTAATAATTATGAACTAATTATCTAAAAATATAAATCTTAAAATATCCTCAATGATAAAGAAAGTAAATTGTTGACTAAAACTCGGTATTATGTTTTGTTTAAGTTCAGGTCCTTATAGTAAATGATTTTTAAAAGAAAGTCCCTTACCTTGATTCTGACTCGTCACATAAAATATTTATATTACTAAATAAAAATATTAGGTTAATTATTTAACTTATGTAGAACCTTTTTAATATTTATGATTCCTTTTATATCACTTATTATCATGTTATAATAATTACTTAATTATTTAAGTTCATGTCGGATGTTTTGATGATATTTGGTACTTGAGTCCAAAATAAATTTGGTATGATGCCAATAGTCAAATTGGTAATTATTCAATCATATATAGAATAATATTAATGAAATAATAATCATATTTACACATCAAATATTCTTTTAAATCTAGTCAGGGAAAATAGTTATTAGAAATGAACCAACATAACGATCATGGAGACGGTAAGTTGTACATACGCATGAGTAACGTTTCCATTTTTCATATGATCAATATGGAAAGAATGTAAGTATTATTTTATCTTTAAATAATGATAATAATATATTTAACTTCATATTAATCATTTAAATATAATTATATATATATCATCTATGTGATGTGGTGATGAAAAACAAATCACATCACTTCGTGGCGATGATAGTTCACACGTATGCATGAACAACATTATCATTTTTATATGCATGGTAAGATAAGAAAATAAATGTCATATTATTTTTTAATAATTATAAATATGTTATAAATATCATATATAACCATTAATTCCATAATTATAACCAGTCTTGAGATACGGTGATGGAAAACAAATTATATCGGTTCGCGATGTGGTTGTCCGCTGCACACACGAACAATTAACTGTTTTCCCATTTTATGGAAGTAGAAATGGATTTAGGTGAAGAAATTAACATAATAATATCTAATTATATTTAGGATACTATAGTTATCATTTCATCACGGTTGAAGAAGACTTGGAGGAAGTGGAAGAAGATATAAAATAAAAATACTTCATTAAAAATGATAGCTCTTCCTCGGACCATCTCCATTGATTAACACCTTAAGACCACTAAGGATGTTTTTATGCCTAAAATAATATGTCTTAAATATGTGGAGGGATTATATTAAGTGATTTGGGTAGATATTATCCAAACCAAATAGGTTTTGAAGTGTGAATAAATGATAATAATTAGTACCCTTTTATAAGAGAGGGGTGGGGCACTCTTAGAGGTTTTCAAAATATTAAATTAAATTAATTTAAATTTCCATTAAAAATGGATCCAAACTAATTTATTTCTAAGATAGAAAGACTATGGGTTGAAATATATTTATCCAATGAAAATTAAACAAGTTTTAATTATTTTTTAATACTTATATTTTTAATTTAACTCTTATTTATCCCCTTTAACTTTTACCATGATATCATATAATTTAAAATTTGAGGGTTAATATAATCAGTAAAAAATTCCCAATGACCAATAAATGAGTTATTGATGAAATTTTAAGACATATCCTAATCATTTGGATGAATTTTATATTTTATGAATTTAATATCATTTAATAAAATATTATTTATTTTAAAATATCATGAATGTCAATTTTGATACTATTAGTTACTTGAATTTTTAAAAATATCATAACAACATGATATTTTCAAACAAACTATTTTAACACATAAAAAACATATCAAAGTCATCTAAAAATTCTTGGATGACATTAATTATCTCATATTATATTTAGTTTAAAATTTTAATACCATTAATTTTATATTTCTATTAATTAAATAATTACTACATCATCATTGTGCAATCCATTAACATAATTATTTATCTCCTAAAAATGAAAAAAATTACCAATATGAATAAAAACATTTTATATTTAAAAATAAAATTTATAATCCAAGATATATTTTAAATAACCATATATTAGAAATGTTATAGTTATAAAAAACAAAAGTATAATATCTATAAATTTTCTTTAAAATAAAATACTATAAAGGGCTTAAAGTTATCCAAGTGGCACCAAGAGGTCATAAAATTGCCCCAAGGATGATTTTGAAAAAAAAACTCATCCAATAAATTTAAGACAAGTGTTAGGATAATTTTATTATATTTATATTATTAATTTTACCCTCAATTACTTGATTTACTACTACAAAACATGCCTTTAACTGCGATGACCTTTATTAGCGCCAGAAAAAATAGTTGATAAAAGTGTACTTTTTAAGTGCTAAAACAAGCATTAATAAAGGGAACCTTTTATTAGTACTGATAAAAGGTACCTTTTATCAGCACTAATAAAGGGTACCCATTAGCAGCGCTTTATTTTTAGCACTCATAAAGCGATCCTTTTCAGTGATTTTTTAGCACTGATAAAGGTTTGAAAAAAACAAAAAAATAAAATAAATAAAAAATAAAAAATGAGTTTATTAAAAAAATATTTAAAATTTTATTAATTAAATAATTATTGACAACAATGAATAAACTGATTATACAATATATAAATTATAAATACAAATAAATATTATATATTAAACACAGATATATATGTAAAATAAAAAATAAACAAATAAAAATAAAAAATAGGTAAATTGAGAAAAATATTAAACATTTTATTAATTAAATAATTATTGATAATGTTAATAAATAGTATATATTAAATATATACATATATATTTTAATGTATATAAATATTATTTATATAATAAAAAATATTTATGATTTACATTAAATATAAATATATTTAGTGAATAATAATTTATAATTAAAAATTAATATGAATTAAAAATACTGACTAATTACATCGAGTAATGGACATAATTTATTGTCATTTGGTTTTTCAATTTAACGTAGATCAAACGTGTGTTATATTGATTTCACATACATATATCTAATTAATGCATTTTTATATACAATGCACATACACAAATATTTACATAATTAATGAAATCTTATATAGAAACACATACACCTAATATTTATGTAATTTATTCAAATTTTAGTATTCATTTTAAAATTTAATTATAACATGACACATTTAATATATTATTTTTTTAATCGACAATTTTTTTAATAATATAAAATTTGGCTATTATTTATTCATTTTTAATATGTTTAATTTTTAATTTTTATTTTTGGGGAATATAACCAATTTACATTATTTATTTTATTATATTTATTTACTATGTTTTAATATTTCCAATATGTATTCATCTTTATTTCAATATATATCAATATTTTTTTAATAATTTATATTTAATTAATAAAACATATCCATTTTTTCAATATTGTTAAGGTGTACTCATTTTTAATTATTCAATTTTACTTATTTTTAACATGCATGCACTTAAGATTAAATATTCATTAATAATGTTAAAAATAGATTTGTAAAAAAATATTTATAAAAAAATATATTTTTAAATTTATATTTACTATATTTATACATTTATAATTATAAATAATTAAAAATTATTTTTTAAAAAAGTATTTATATAATTATATATATTTAAGAAATAATAAAATTTCAATAAATTTATTTAAATAATGAATATATTTACTATAATTATATATATATATATATATTATATAATGATATAAATACTATTTTTTGAAAGTACTTATATAATTACAAATAAATAATTATATATTTAAATAATTATAAAATTATAATAAATATATTTAAATAAATAATATATTTACTATATATATTATATATATATATATACACACAAAATTATTTATTTATAATTATAATTATAAATCCATTATCAGCATTAAAAAATGAAAATAAAAAATCATTTTATCAGCGCTTATTAACATAGTGCTGATAAAAGGTATATTTATCAGAACTTTTTTGGAAGCACTGATAAAAGTGTTCTGTTTTATTTTAATAACACTAACCATCGCAAACTAGTTCGTGATATCTGAATATCTCTACTGAAACTACATGTTACTGACACTCCTTGTTGTCAAATCCAAGATTGAATCTAGGATAGAATCAAGGCTTCAACTATTCCAAGGCTTAAATGATTCAAGGGTCGAATGAAACCAAGGATCCGATGAAATCCAAGTTTTTCAATATCTCTACTTTCCCTCAGTTATCCATTGAACTTTTCCAGACCACATCTGTGTTTCCCAACAACTCTAGTTGCACTTTCCTATAATAAAACATCCCAAAATTCACTATTTTTTAGATATATTTATGTATCATCTTCCCCAATAGCATGTGGCTCTCCATAAGACAACATTGATACTATACAACTTGAAATATATCAAACCTAATGTTGGACCATATTGTTGTGAGATATAATAGGCTCCCAGTACCTATATTCCATGACATCTACCTCTTCTCAATAGTCAAATTTTAAAAAATTCATACATATAGTGGTCAATGTTGTCATTGGTTTGGAATATTCCATTGAAAATCACTTGGGAACCTATTTTTCATATTTTGACTAAGAAATTAACATGCTATGATTTCATTTATTCACTTATAAACCACAGAAAATGTTTAACTCACTAATCATAGACATCTCAATATCATACCTCATATAATCCAAAAAAATTACATTATGATTTTCCCAATCCTCAAATATTATGTCTTCGACATATATGATTACCAAAATCCCTTGATCATTCTTCTTCTTGGTGTAGAGGTTGTGATCAACTCTACCTCACTAAAAAAATCTTTCTTAGGTATTAATACAACCTTAAATACTAGGCCCTCAATGATTTCTTTATCTTATACAAATAATTATTTAAGTATAACACATTTTTCTCATTTTCATCCACAATAAGCCCATCCAGTTTCCCAATGTATACTACCCCCTTAAGAACTCCATTGAGGAATATATATTTTTCATCTATTTGGTGAACTTTTAACTACATTTTCACTAAAATAGATAAGAAAATTCAAATAGTTTCCAACTAGGCTATGTGAGTAAATTTATCATAAATATAAATTCCTTTGATCTAGTAATTCCACTTTCACACTATCCATTATTTACTTTGAGCCAATTTTATATAGTCAATGAGTTTATTATAGAACACCCACTTGGTTCTGATAACATTTATGTCTTTTAGCTTTAGAAAAATTTCCCATGTCACATTGTTCTTATTCAGATCAAGCTCCTCATGCATAGATTTGATCTAATTATAATTCTTGTCAACCTTTACATATTATTTAGGATCTAATTGGGAAAAAGTGAGGTTTTTTGTAGAGTCTTACTCCTCCGAGTTTTTAATGAAATTGTTAGATCACCAATATCATTTTATTCATTGATTTCAGACTTGATTGTATTCCATGCACTTGATAATCCTTCTTCCTTTTCCACACCATAAATCTATTATTTTGAGTATACCTCATCCCTATATCCCCCCCCAATTCTAATCAATTAAAAATTAATTTCTTTTGATGTTTGATAATTATTTTAATTATTAACAATCTCCCCTTTCCAATTTGAAAAAAATATCTATAAATTTTATACTGTCATCACAAAAATATCTCAACCCACCCTTTTTAAGTCACTATTTTATTGTCTCATAATCTAATATGATCAATTTTTCACTACCAAAAATCAATTTTCTATTTCAAACACAATTACCATAACTTTTTTCTGACCCCAAATAAAAAATTGTTTTTTCTAGTTTTATATAGCTTTGTAAAAATATTTCCATCATTGAAATGATAACCCACTAATTAATACTTCTTAAAAATCACTTCATTTTTTTCATCACACATATAATAAACACTATGTATGTTTTACTTTAATCCATCTAAAAATAGATCATTATTTAAAATTTACTTTTGGTTCCAGCCTTAGAAATCTCTAATTACCACCCATGTAATTCTCAAAAATGGGATGACTTACCCCTTTTAGAGAACATAATGAAATAAAACTATCATCCACTTCAACTTCTTCTCCTGAACTATTATTATTTCAATTTCTTTCTTGGGACTCATCACCCATCTCTTTTATGTTTCTTGTACTACTATGATCAGTATTTATCATATGGATGACTACTACTTAGTATTTCAAGCAACATAGGTTCATGTCGCCAAGAGATGGAGGATGAGTGGAAAACAAAAAAAATGTAATGATAACTGTTTGGAATATGAGATGATGAGGATGACAGTTGTCTATAAATTTTACCTTTGAATGATTTAGAGGATAACACCTACCATAGTGAATTAATTATTTTCTTAAATTAAATTACCTATTTTCTTCATGTCATAATAAAATTCTTGGAAACAATCAAATGTTGGGTTTCCCTTATTAGAATTATCTATAATTTTAACCTTTTATAATGAATATATTATTCATATTTATTTATTTATTGTACAAAATGAATATTTTATAAACCCAATAATATGGATATGAATTGAAAATGGATGCACACTAATCATTTGAAAAAAGATTATAAAGATGGAGTTAAATAGTTCATCAACTTTGCAGTATAGAATTCATATGACCCTTATCAAATATTTTTTTCTTTGTTTAAATTGTTTTAATTCAAGAAACATTCGTTCAGAAGAGTTGGAAGAACATTTGATTTGTCATGGAATATATAAGAGTTATGAATCATGGGATAAACAAGGGAAAAACTGAACATGCACACCGATTGGGATGATACTATGATTTATGAATCATTTGATATGAATATTATTATAAATGATTATGGAGATCACAGAAAAGAAATAAAAATAGAAATTGAAGATGAACTTTGTGATTGTCCAAGGTTTTTTGAGAAGTTAAATAATTGTGCTAAGAGACTATTGTATACTAATTGTATTAAATACAAAATATTTTCAGCTGAGTTGAAGTTATATAATTTGAAAGCTGGCAGTGAATGGAGTGACACCATATTTACAAAACCACTTGGTCTCCTGAATGATATGATACCAGAAGAAAATGAACCAACAAGTTGAGCATTTGATGCTAAAAAAAGTATATGTTCAATGGAAAATATCTCTAAAAAAAATACATTCTTATCCAAACTATTTCATATTGTTTCGCAAGGACTATGAATCACTTATAAAATTCCCTAAGTGTGGCGTAGATCAATACAAGAAAAATTAATCATGTACTTTGAAATATGTATTATAATTTCCTATAATTCAATAGTTTAGAATACTATATGGATATCAAGAAACCATGAGTCAATTGAAAAGGCATGTAGATACAAGAATTAAATACTGGAACCTACGTCATCCAGTAGATTATCATCAATATAATAAAATTGATTACAAGTATCCTGAGTTTGGAAATGAGCCAAGAAACTTTCATCTTTCATTATATATAGATGGAATAAATCCTTTTTGTGTACAAAGTAGTACTCATAGTACATGGCCCATCATTTTGTTAAATTATAACTTGACACCATGGTTATGCATTAAGTGAAAATACATTATGTTGTATCTTCTTATATCTGGAGAAAAGAAACTCGGTAATGATATTTATGTCTATTTGGATCCATTTATTGAAGATCTAAAATTGATGTGGGATACATGTGTTATAATGTATGATTCTCATAGAAGTGAAGAATTCACATTGAGGGCCATGTTGTACGAGACTATAAATGAATTCCCTGCGTATGGAAATTTATTAAGCTATAGCTTTAAAGGAATGTTGGGGTGTACCATTTGTGAAAAACTTACATAGTCTATTTGGTTGAAATATTACTTGAAGAAAGTATTTTTAGGACATTAGAAATTTTTACCTTGATTACATAAATATTGATCCTAGATGACAACATTTAGTGGGAATATTGACAAAGGTACAATTCCGTCTTCAATAGTGGGTGATCAACTGTTAAATAAAAGTAAAAGATATTGACACTATTTTCAGTAAACCTTTTTTTTTGAAAAACCTTATGAAACCAGGTTGGAATAATAGATCAATTTTCTTTGAATTACCATATTGGAATTGTTTTCATGTCATAAATTTTCTAGATGTCATGTGTATAGAAAAAAATGTATTTGATAGTGTTATTAACATGTTACTAAATGTTTATAGAAAAAAAAGATTACATCAAGGCTAGGTTGGAAATGATTGAAATGGGGATATAGAAATAGTTGATATCAGTGAAGGGTAAAGTGCATAATTTTCTTCCACCAACAACATACACTCTATCCAGATAGGAAAAATTTCAATTTTTTCTTTTACTTAAGAGTGTAAAATTTCTAGAGGGGTATTCATAAAATATGAAGAATATAATTTCAATAACTAATTTGAATTTACAAGGACTAAAATCACATGAATGCTATATTTTGATGCAATAATTTTTCTTATTAATTTCCATTTCATTCTGCCTCAAAATGCAAGACATACATTAACTACGATCTGCTTATTTTTCAATGCCATATATTATAATGTTATAGACCCAATGAAGTTTTCAATCATGAATAAGGAGGTTGCAGTCATATTTTGTGAATTTGATATGTTATTACCACCATAATTCTTTGATATAATGGTCCAATTTAAGTTTCACTTGGTTATAGAGGTTCAACTATGTGGTCTTATCTATTATAGATGGATATACCCCATTAAACGATATATGAAAATTTTGAAAGGGTATGTCAATAATCATAGTCATCCAGAAGGTTTTATTGTATAATGATATATTTTTGAAGAAGCTATTGAATATTTTACTGATTACCTATCAAATGATGACAGCATCGATCCCCCAAAGTATCGTCACAATGGAATCCTTATGGGTGAAGAGATTATTGGAAGATATGTTTTTAAAATTACCTTGACAGAGCGGGAACCAACACACCTTTACATTTTACATAACAGAGAATATGTTGATCTATACATTAAATACCAAAAATAAATTCTTATAGATTTGAATCCATCAAAGTCTGAAGGATGGATATCAAATACATATAATCAACAATTTATAGGATGGTTCTGAGATAAAATTTAAAAAGAGTTATATGAAAATATGAAATCAATTACTGAAATACTTCAATGGAAAGACAGGAGACCGAATGGAAATGTTATATCTTATATTGGTTTTTTAATCAATGGTTATATGTTCTATACAAAAGAATATGATGACTACAATATGATGAAAAATAGTGCTGTTACGCTTGTGGTGGAAGCGATGAACATATATAGTTCTAAGGATAGAAATCAAATTTTTGAAAATATGTCATATTTCGGCATTATCAAATAGATATATGAGTTTGATTATACAACATTTCATGTGATGATTTTCTGTTGAAAATGGGTTGACAATATGAGTGCAGTGAAAGTTGATGAAATGAGCTTTGTGAAGGTGAATTTTAGTGTAGAAGGTGAAAAAGATGATCCATTCATAATGGCATCACAAGAAGTGAAAGTATTTTATGTGTTAGATCAAAAAAACAAGAATTGGTTGATTTTCTAGCTGGTGACTAAAAAAATGTTGGTTCAGATGAAAATTTAATCAAGGATAACCCTTTAATTGGGATATCACAAGTAGAAAAATGTTCTTTAATGTCACTTTTTAACTGAAATTGAAGCTGAAGACATAAAAAATATGACCTTTTGACATCGGTTTTTGTAAAATGATGCCAAAAATAATTCACATCTATTTTTTAGCATCGGTTTTTTTAAAACTGACACCAAAAATACCGCTCAATGTCATTTTTGGTATCGATTTTTAAAGAAACCGACATCAAAAAGTAAAAAAAAATATTTTTAGGGTTGGTTTTTATAAAATCCGATGCCAATAATGAATTTTTTCTACTATTTTTTAGATAATTTCCTAATCTTTGATTTGAATATTCATGGAGCTATAACAGAGTTACAAATCAAAATTTATGGTCGTCAGTTGAACACGTTAATGTTTCGATAAATACAACTCGTTTCAAAGAAAACATGATAAACATGAATGAAAATTACAAACACCAAATCAAATAAAATAAAACTATGGATTAAAATATATTTCAATTATTTTAGGATTTTCCATCAAAATGATATGTTTTTATCATCATATCTCTTAGTTTTAGGGTAGAACTCATGCAGTAATGAAAATAGTGATCGATAATGAATTTTTCACCTCAGTTGGTAAATATCATTTGAATGTTTTATATTTGTAACTCAATCATAATAATAAATAAACTTTATAAAAATATTTAAAAGATGTTTAGAAATGAAGGAAAATAATAATAAATAAATTAAATGATTAAAATAGATACTGTATTCAAATTATCAACTAAATCCACCTTGAAAACATTATTGAATCAAAGAGGTTGAAAATGATGAGAAAAAGAGAAAATAGATTTATATATAGTAAAAAAAATATTTTCAACAATGTTGAATTAAAATTTAGGTGGGATTTTAAAAATTAAAACACGAATTGTGAAAGAAATTGAAATACCGATCCTGTTTATTTGCAGATACTGTTTGGCGTCATTTTTGTTTAAAGCCAACGAAAATGAAGATTTACATTGGTTTTTTTGCAACAATTTTTTAAAAAACTGACACAAAAAATGCTAATAGATATAATTTTTGGCATATGTTTTTAAAAAACCAACCCAAAAAAGTTAAAAAAATTTATTTTTTTCATCGGTTTTTAAAAAGAATCGAAACCAAATATTAAAACAAAAATATTTTTTGTGTAATTTTTTAAGAAAAATAACTTCAAAAATTAAATATATTTTTTGAAAATGTTTTAGATTATTTCTTAAGATTTTATTTGACTGGTCTTGGAGTTAAAATGGAGTTATGGATTAAAAGTTACGACCTTCAAAAATTGGACTTCTTTAAGACTTCTCTTAGAGAATTTCAACTTCCAACATCCGTAACATTTAATCCCTAAATCCATTTTAGCTCTACGACTAGTAAAATTGATGCTTAAGAAATGATAAAAAACATAGTAAAAAATTTTAATTAATGATGTTAGTTTTTCTAAAATATGATGGAAAAAATATATTTTTTTAAATTTTTTGGCGCCGGTTTTTGAAAAAACCGACACGGTTTTTTTTACTCTTTGGGGCTGGTTTTTTAAAACCCAATGCCAAAAATGATATATATGGGTATTTTTGGATTCATTTTTATAAAAAACCAATGCCAAAAAGTATCTTAAAACATATTTTTAATCGGTTTATAAGAAACCAATGTCATATTTTCAACATTAAAGACCATTTTTCTACTAGTGTATCACAATCAGTTCATGCTAGTCCCAATGTCAACAATGTCTTGTATGTTAGAGGGGAACACAAAGTGAGTATTTATATTATCTATAGAAAAACCAAATACCTAAAACCTTTAAAATAATAGAGTTCAATGAGAAGGTAAAAGTGTTTTTTAATATATTATGTTTTTACTCATAATATTATATGTTCTCTACTACATTAACATAATCTAAATTAAATGTTTGAATACTCATGAAAAAAATTTATACTACACATGATGATGTTACAAATCCCTTGTAAGAACAAAATTTAATGAAGGAAACCCTTTGGGAAGATGTAAAGGTAATTTTATGATATTATTTCTCTATTTTACTGAAAAATTATATAATAAAATGTTGATTTAATTTTCATTATTCCTTTTAAAGTTTATTTATTTTATAATATTTCTATCCATCTTTTATGCCTTTATGCACCAAATATTTCACAAACTTATTCTCCCTTAAAACCTTTTCACCTCTATAGTGTTTCATTTATCACTTTCCTTTAAGTTCCATCCACTGCCTTTGTAGGAAGAGAAACGATACTGCCTCTACTCAATCACATAGGTAATCTTAATGTTGGAACAATAAAATCATTTTCCATAGAATTAATGTATTTTTTCATATTTATTTTTTAATTTATTTCATTTTAGTATCACTCACATAATATTTTTTTTCTTATACAGGTGGATTATTTCACTCCAGTTGGGGTGGTCTGTCAATATTTCATTCCTTTCTACACTAAAAATTACACTTCTTCTACCTCAAAATCTTTTTATAGCAACATTATTGGAATTTATCAAATTACTTCATGTTCCCTCTAATTCTCAATTATAGAGGTAATCTTGATGTTTTAAATAATTAATGTATTGTTTTATATTTATGTTTAATTTATTTATTTTTAGTATTACTCACATAAAAATTGTTTTCTTATACAGGTGTATTATTTTTTTCGAGCCTACAAGTGAGATAATGAGAATAAGAAAAATGTGTAAAGAATGCATACAAATATTATGAAAAGGTGAATTCCTATTACTTATTTAATTAATTTTATCATCATTTTATCCACTATTTGTAATTTAATTTCCTTATTATTTTTATCTAATACTTATTTAGTTTTTTTCACTGATCTTTTGGTCAGTCATATTTTAATTTCAGATAACTACAAAAAGCCACAGAAGAGTTAAAATTTTCCTTTCTACCAATGTTACCACGATTTCTATTTCCCTTCTTTGTCAAAATGCCAACATTACATATTGAGTTGATGTTCTTAGCTGAAAAACATTTTTCATTGTTGAAATTCAGAAGAGTAGAGGAATCTCACGTGCCAATTGTAGAGATTTCTCTTGATATAATGGGCATATGAGATTCCTATTCTCTTTTGTGTTTCGACAATGAGAATGGTTTTTTGGATAAGAACATCAAGTCAATATGCAGTGTTGATAGTTTGAAAAATAAATGAAATAGAAATCATTTGATCATTAATAGTTATGTTTTATGAGACTTTGGTGTGCATAGGAATCATCTTCACCTTAATCCGACACACGGTGTGACTAGTATGACTCCAAGTGTATCTTTTTATTTAAAAGTTTCATTAATTTTAGTAAAAAAGATAACTGACTTATTTAAAATCAATAAAATATATTATTGTTGTTTTAATACCATAATAAAATGACCCATAAGTCATTTTTGATGTATATGAATTAGCCACATCTCAATATGATACATAATCTGTCCGATATGACTCAAAGTGTCTGTTATCAGTTTAAAATTGAAATTTTAGTTCAAGAAGTGTCACTCAATGAAAAATGATCAAACCTTCTTATATTTTCTTAATAATTTATAAAATTGATTAATAAATCATTTGTGATGTGTAGGAATCAATATCACTTTAAACTGATACATGATGTGATCGGTTGGATTCAATGTGTGTGTTTCCATTTTAAAATGACATTTTAGTAAAAAAAAGTGACATACCCAAAAATGAGAAAACACAATCAGATTTTTTATTCTTTATTAAAATGATTTGTAAGTTATTTTCGATATTTAGTAATTATCCGAACCTCAATATGACACAAAGTGTGACTGATATGACTCCAAGTGCATCTTTTTATTTAAAATTGACATCAATTTTAGTAAAAAGGAAAATTGACCTACTTAAAACCAACCAAATGCATTCTTTTTTATTTGATAATTTAAATAAATTATCCATAAGTCATTTTTGATGTGTATGATTTATATAAACCTCAATCTGATAGACAGTGTTCTTGATATGACTCAATATATTTGTTATCAGTTTAAAATAAACATTTTAGTTCAAAAAGTATCACTCACTAAAAACTAAAAAAAACACTAAGATTTTATTGATAAGTTAGGAAATAAATTTATAATTCATTTGTGACATGTAGGAATCTGTCTCACGTCAAACCAAAACACGATGTGATCGATATGAGTCAATGTGTGAGTTTCCAATTTAAAATAGAATTTTAGTAAAAAAGACTAGTTATGTTTTCAAAACCAAGTGAACAAATTTTTATTATTTTGATACTTTATTAAAATTATCCATAATTCATTTAAGATTTTTAGGAATCATATTTACCTCAGTTTTACACACGGTGTGACCGGTATGACTTTAAGTGCGTATTTTTAATTAAAATTGACATCAATTTTAGTAAAAAGGACAACTGACCTACTCAAAACCAAGAAAAATCATTATTATTGTTTTTATAAATTAATAAAATGATCTACAAGTCATTTGGGATATGTAGGGATTAGCCACACCTTAATCCGACGCATGGTGTGATCAGTATGACTCAAAGCGTCTGTTATTAGTTTAAAATCAACATTTTAGTTCAAAAAGTGTCACTCACTGAATACTAAGAAATTGCACTTAAATGTTCCTAATAATTTATGAGATTGATTTATAAATCATTTATAAAATTTAGGAATTATTCTCACATAAAACTGATACATTATGTGATCAGTATGAGTCAAAGTGCGTGTTTCCAGTTTAAAATGACATTTTAGTAAAAAAGAGAAGTGACATACTCAAAACTGAGAAAATGCATTTGAATTGTTTTCTTACTTTAGGATAATGATTTATAAGTCATTTGGGATGCATATAAATCATATGTACCTCAATCTGATGCATGGTGTGATCAGTATGAATCAAAGTGTGTATTTTTATTGAAAATTGTCATCAATTTTAGTAAAAAGGACAACTGACCTACTCAAAAATGAGAAAAAAATTAGGATTGTTGTGATAATTTAAGAAAATGATCCATAAGTCATTTAATACATATAGGAATAATCCTCAATTAAAACTGTTGTATGGTGTGACCAGTATGACTCAATGTGTCCATTATCAGTTTAAAATGGACATTTTAGTTCAAAAAGTGTCACTCACTAAAAACTAGGAAAATGTGATTAGATTTTCTTGATAATTTAAGACATAGATTCATAATTCATTTGTGACATATAAGAATAAGGATCACATCAAAACAACACATGATGTGATTGATACGATTAAAAGTGTGTGTTTCTAGTTTATAATGAAATTTTAGTAAAAAAGAAAAGTGACAAACTCAAACCTGAGAAAACATATTATGATTGTTTTGATACTTTAGGAAAATGATCCATAAGTCATTTTATATGTGTAAGAATCAGCCACACCCCAATCTGATGAACGATGTGATCATTATGTCTCCAAGTGTCTATTTTCAATATATAAGTGTCATTTTAGTTAAAAATGCGCATCCCATCGCCAAAACCAAGAAAATGAGCCTATATTGTTTTTATCATCATTCTATATATTGTTACTTAATTAATTTATTTATAATTTTTATATTATACTAATTTATTTAATTTTCCAAGATATAATTCTTGATGATGAATAAGAAACGGCGTGATGTGTAATAATCAACCACAACTTAATCTGATACACAATGTTCTTAGTATGGCTCAAAGTTTGTTTAAAATTAATACTTTCTATTAATTTACTTTTTATATTATTTCTAATATAAGAATTTTTTTCTTATATTGGTGCATTTTTTGTATGATCAAGGGTAATGATCAAAGGATAAAGGAAAATTGATGTTTTTAATGTAGGTAATAATTTGTACTTATGTAATTGTATAAACCAATGATTAAAATGTCTATAATATAGTTTTTTTTCTTATTTTTGGGTTGTAAATTTTATTTCATTTAAATTATGTAATGGTACTTTATTTTTCTGATTTTGTGGTGTTTTTGGTGCTGCGATGTCCTATTAAAGTACACTACATCATTCCCCTTTATGATCCCTCCTAAAAGCATGGATAATGGACCCCTTTATCAGTTCTTTTAGAAGTGCTAATAAAGGTTACCTTTATCAACACTTTAACCAGTTCTGATAAAGGTTTACTTCATCAATGCTAAATAAAAGTACTGATAAATGTTTTCATTTATTGGTGCTTCCAATAGTGCGATAAATGACCCGTTTATCAGTGTTTTTTAGCACTAATAAAAGATCCCTTTATCAATACTTTTTTATCATTGATAAAAGACTAGGGATTTTAATCTTTCTTTGGTATTCAGCGCATCTCTATCACTGATAAAGGCCATTTTTAGCACTGCTAAAGGCCTATTTTGCAGTAGTTACCCTTAATTGGGGTAATAAAAATTACTAAAGTTACTATTCATATTATCCAAAAATAAAAGGGGAATATTTACTAAATTTGGATACTCTAATTAAAAATATGGAATCCATTTTTCAAAATTTAAGGCACATAATTGCATAAAATTAATTTAAAATTAATCCCATTGATGGGGTGAGAAAATAGGTTATTAAAGTGAATAAATTCAAAATATTGAAATGTTTGTATATCCAAATTCAGTGTGAATTTGATTCAAATTACCTAAATTTAATTAAATTATATACAATTGATCTAATTATACTTTAAAACTAATTAAAAATATAATTTAACAATATATATTATTTATAAAAAATTATTTTCAATTAAAATTCAGTATTTTCACTATTCATCAAAACATGAAACTTATCAAAAAAATACCAAAAATTAAATAAAAGTAAATTTTGGTATTAATATTTAAAATAAGAATTTTATTTTTTCAAATATAATTTATAAAATTTACAAAATTTAGTTTTAAAAAAAGTGCACCATTAAAAGGCAATAAAATTACTTTTTAGAAAAATATAGTTTTAACCATAAAACAAGGTTTATGATATAAGATATTGAAAATAGTGTCCACTTCTAATTAAAAATTACTATATAATTCATAAATATTAATAAATATGGAAAATAATTATTCTTTCATTACCTGGGTTGTTACATGAATTCACTAAACATACAAAACGGAGAAATTCAAATCCCATATCTCTTAAAAGTCTAAATATCTCATTGAACACTCAACCACTCCATAATCTAATTATTCAAATCCCTATTTATGATAAACAACCCCATGACCCATTAATACACATATCCCATCCTTAGAAAAAATAGTGATAAAGAAGAGTTCACCAATTCACCATAAGAAATAGATTTATAATTTAACTTATCATTGATCGAGATTTAGTATCCCATGAATAAATTCATTAATGAAAATTTAATAAACAAATAAAAATAATCTCACATAGGCTAAAAGTTTTTCCAAAGGCTAAGAATTTACAAGAGAAATTATATAGGTTTAGCGCGGTTTCAAGAATTTTTAACTTAATATACCTAAAACCAAAACATTTCTACACCCAACATGATGTGTTTTCAATAATCAATACATAATCCAAAAATTATGGCATGTTCTAAATATCTAACAAAAAAATATATAATCATTTAAAAAATTAAATCCACACACATCTGATCTCTAATAAAACATGCTCATATAAACCATGATGTGTTACTTTTCTTCCCCCAAAACCATTGATATGAAACCACAACAGTTCAATTTCCTAGGTTTTAAATAAAACATACTGTGTTTATTTTACCCAAAATTCCAATTTCTTCACCAAAACTTTCACTAAGATATTCCCAAGAACCATGGTGTCTCCATAAAAATCATGGTGTGTTCATGTTAACCATATCTTATTTTCCAAATTTTATTGGAAAATAAATACATCTATATCTATCTTCTTTAAACTACAAACACTTTTATAACTATCCTCCCAAGGAACTAACTATAGTGTGACACTTACTGAATACAATGTGTTTTTCATGTCATGTAGAGTTTCTATCAAAACATAACATTTAAATTTACTCTACCTTATTCAACATACTTAAACTCACAATGTAAATAATTATAAATTCTTAAACCTATACATTATAATATATTTAAAATATTTTTATCCTCAAAAATTCAAAAAATATATATTATAATAAAATAAGAAATCTTAACCACCACATTTGATACTTCTCAAATTATTTTCATCCCCAAAATCCCATGTATATCATTTGGATTAGAAAATTCAATAATAACAGAATTTAAATTCAAATTCAAACTTTTTAATATATTTTATGAAACAAGGTTAAAAAACATTAGATACTAAAATTTTAACTTCAACTATTATTATAAAGTACTTTCCACTGAACCCCCACACTTACATGGAACACATACCAAAGGAATGATTCATTCGTGTAACACCTTCCCTTAAAGATCTTGAATTTCCACCAGTTGCTAAAAAAATATTTGTTGTTTCTAAATATCAATATCACCCCAATCAATCACTTGGTAATAATCATAAAGGAACTTCTAAAGTTTCAATATATAGAATACATGATAAAATAACTTCAACTAGGTGGAAGTGCCAACTGATACACCACTTGACCCACATGCTCTAACACCATGAATGAGATGACCTAACTATAATATGCATACATATTTCATTATTTTACATGAATTTTCATTATATCAAACAATAAAACACACCCTAGAATCTATAGGTTTAGTATCTTTGGAGAATAAATACATAAAACAATTATATTATAATCATTATTAAATATCTCCCACATATATTATTCACACATGATACCATTATAGATATATGATACTCAATAATATTCTTTATAACCTTAGAAACATGGACATAAGAAAGGGTGGGCTCAAATAATAAGTAATGGTAAGAATATGTAATATCAATCAAAGATCATAAGTCAACATACGATGAGAATATAGGTATGATAAAATAATTAAATTTCATGAACATAAATATAATAGAATCATACCCAATAAAACATAGATTATAAAACATAATCCATGAAAAGGGATTTTAGCATAACACAATACAAGAATCATATGAGTGTAGGAACATTAGTCAATAATCATGAGACATGATAACATAAAATTAGTTTTTTAGATAACATAGAGATGAAAAATAATAATATAACATATATATAAGAAAATAAAATCATTCCTTAAGTCAAAGATCACTTCCAAGATCATCATCACATAATAGACATAGTCCCCTAATGGGTTGAATTTTCTCCTCAATCCTTAACATGTTAGTTCATGGGATATAATTACTTACCCAATGAATTTAAGAGACATAACAGACACACCCATCATATAAACATAAACCATACATATATTTTCCACATGAACATGAAAATAATCTTAGTTCTATCATAGCTTAATTAACAAGTGGGGAGAAAATGAGGTTTATGAAAACTTCCACAAGAAATTTTCATAATCCATTTAAAAAAATAAATTGGATGATATAAAAAGACAATATAATTAGTGAAGCATAAGAAACATTAAATAATTCTAACATAAATGAAAAATAATTTTACAAAGCATTTGAAAATTTCGTTGAAATATGAGAATATATATCATTTACTTGTGATAATATTTATTTTAAAAAAACATTTTATAAAAAATGGGAATAGAAATTACTTTTAAAAAACATGAAAATTAGGACATAAAGTTTCTTAAATAAAAATAAAAAATATGGCGGTAAAAAATATTAATGTGGAATATATTAAAAAATATTCATTTCTCATATTTTTAAAGAAAGTCAACGTGAATAGAAAATGAGTCATGTGGAAAACATTGAAAATAAGTTCTTTTTTATTATTTTTAAAAATAATTCAAGAAAAATAGTAAATGAAATTGAAAAATAATATAAGTATATATAATGGTATTTATGAATCAAAATAAATAATATAAATATGTAAGACAATGGTCCCTAATTAAAAGGAAGAGACAAGATCAATTCCACTTATAGAAAAAATTTCGGTTGAATTATAAACCAAAGGGAAGTGAAATGGAAGAAAGACATATAAAAACCATATACAACCAGAGTATAATAAAATATATGTGGTTTTAGAGATAAATAACGTATAATTTCTCTAAATAGGAATATAAAGATAGACAATTTCTATTTCAAAGTGAGATTAAAAAGAAAACATCACCATAGACTTATGCTTAATTAGAAACATTCTAACTACCTATATAATAAATTTATGTTTATTATTAGTGTTTATAAGAACCTTATTTTTACATATTTTATTTAATATATTTCATTTATAATTATTTATTACCCATATATTAATTTTTTATTGTTAAGATTAATATTAGGGTGTTAATTGGTTTATTTTCTACACATCCTTTTGATTGGTAGTTTCTATGATTTCTCCTTAATCATGGATTCATTACCTCTATAATTTTCATAAATATTTATAATATATTTTTATATAGTTTTGTAGTCACATGGTTATTTTATGGAACTTATGGTGATAGTTTTCATGAAACAATTAAAAATATTCATTTTAATGAATTCTGATTCTATAAAAAGAATTAATTTTATAGATGAATATACTTATATATATTACCATACACAAATTATGAAAAAATATTAAATTAAAAATAATTACATATTATTACCATTATTTATTTTTCCTTTTTAATTCATGATATTAACATTATAACATTATTCATGTAGGTGGTTAAACAGACTAAAACAAGAACATGTTATAATGATTGAATGAGAAAGAACATGTTATTTAATTATAATAGTAATATTTTTACAAAATTATAACGTTTTAATTTTTTTTATTAAATTTATAAATAAAATTAAATAATATTTCTATGAAGAAGGTAAATAATAATGATTAAATAGATGATAACACTTATGTTGAAGATTTAATTCTCTTTTTAGAGAGCCTCTTGTAAATGAGGGATTTGGGACTTCTTCTGATGACCATGGGTTCCTAAACATGCCAGAGGTTTTTTAGGGAGATAATTTAAATAATAATTCAAGATAAATTCAATGTAAAAGTTTTGGTTGAGGTGGGTATAGGATGGGTTATTGTATAAGTGATTTGGGTGGAATTTTCAAAAATACCCATTACTTAATGTATAATGTTTCCATTTTCAAAATACAAGTGGAAACAAGTAAAAAAATATTAGATAGATAAGTAGTGGTTTATAATTCCCACATATATCCATTTAAAGATAATTTTTTTGATACTTTATGTATTTACCCATTATTTAAACTCTTTTAACTTATTTTATCCTTTACCATGGGGACTAAATTTTAACTTGGCAACTTATTTTTATACTTAAAGATAAAATTAAAATTATTACCTAATTTTTTTTATGATGATTACAAATATGAAATAATTTTTTTTCAATTCGATTTCTAAAAGTGATAAAAAAAATTTATAAAAAAATTAATGTATAACACATAAAATTATCTTTTTTTAGAAAAATATATTTTAAGACAAAAATATATTTATTCTTATTCCATACCAAATAATAATCATGAGATGATTGGTACATTATTATAATATATATATAGAAGCAATTAATTTCATTAAACTTCATACTTGAAATATGAGAAATTTAACTTTAAACTTAATATATATATAATATACAATAAAAACTTTTTTTGAACAAAATATTTTTGTTTATCCATGAATAAATTCATTTTTTTTAATTATATTAATTTATTTTACTAATTATTCAATTTATTTTATTGATATAATTATTTAAAACTAATAAATTTTAAAAAAACAATTGATTAATAAAAATAGTTTCTTTAAAATCAATGTTATTTTCTAAAGTGAATCAAAACCTTTTAATTTCATTAAAAATTCATTTTTTTTCTCTAATTATAATTCATTTAACTATATTTTAATGTATTTAATTTTTGGTATTAGAATAAAAAATTATTCAATTAAGTTTAATGTTGCGTGTATCATAAACAATCAAACACATTGGATTTTTTAAATGGAAATAAATACTAAAGAACATGGTGTCACATTCTGACCCCTTAAAAGAAAATATCCATCAAAAGTTTATTACATTGATGAAAAAATGAGTGTGCTTATGGATTTTTACATCTTTATGTTCCTAAGTTTCTTCCTTAAAATTATTATTCCTCAATAAAACTTTAACCAGGTGAGTGGTCTTGTTTTATAGTAATATATCTCTATGATTCAATATTTCTATAGGTTATTCCTCATAATAGAGATCAAGTTACCATTATGCAGCCTTTGATTTCAATGTATGTGAAGGGTCTGATATGTACTTATTCAAAGGTGATACTAGAACACATCACACACCTAAGAGAGGTTTAATGAAAGTGTAAGATTATAATCTTCCATTCCCACATGATTGAGGATTCTACATGGGAAAATGTTTTTACCAATCAACTTTCCCATCTTCCAAAATATCATAACCCAATTTCATCATGGTTTTTAAAGGAATAAATTATCTCCAAATGGTCTTTATATCACATTAATTCATGATTTATTACATAATATTACACTTAATTCAACCTATAATATTGAGAAGTATAGTGTGTTTGGGAATTAGGAACATTAAACAACTTCTTAAAACATGGAAAAACATTATCTTTATTGAAAGATTCCTTAATATTCTCATACTTAAAATTTTAAGGGATAACCTAGGGACATATATAAGAAAGGGGTGAGCTATAAAGCCTAGTAATGGAATAAACATGGTATAAAATGAAGATAATATTACATGTTAGACAATAGGCATTTCAGTGGTTCATTAAAAGAGTATTAATCTTAAACATGAATAATGATACACGATATAACATGATAATCATAAAGGAAACATGAGAAATATAGAAACAACTTAAAACACTACATCATAAAAATAGGTCAAGGATAAATTCCAAGACATAATGATGGAAAATTCCCATAATGGAATCATGTTTACTCCCTATCCTACATGATGTCTCATAAGACTAAACATTACCCAATTTATTAGAGCGTTATATAATTCCGGACACACCCATCACATTAATTTCATTATCATGCTTAAGTGTTACACATAGATCATACAAAATGGATTAATTCATCATAATATTTTATTCCATGATCATGGAGAGTAGAATACATACATGTAATTTCCATGTCAAAGGATTACAAGTGTATAAAGGTGAATACCCTTAATAATAAATGGGTTTGGTATTCACTACACAATTGTTTTGGCATGGAAAATCATAGTGAAAAAATAAAAGGGGTTTCTTATAATTTTGAAATCAATTGGGTAGTAATAGGGATATGGAAATACATATACTAACATTATGAATTGGAAATATAAGAAATAATATAATAAAGAAACTTGAATAAATAAGAGAAGGTGGGGATCCCTTACCTTGAGAGTGTGACTCCAAATGCTTGGGAGCAGCTTTTTGAGACCTACAGAGCACATTGTAAGGAATATATAGAGGGGAGGTCAGAGTGAGGATGAAATATAAGGATTTTTAGTGAATATAAATTGGATCATGGGTGGGTTTATATAGGAAAAGATCAGGTATTTCTTTAATATTTCTCAAACTTAGGTTTTGGACTCTATATAATAAAATAACCAACACCACAAACCTTCCCATGGGTTTTGACCATGGTTTCTAACAAATGGAATTATTTTTCATTATGTTATAAGAAAAAGGGATGAAATTATAAAAATATTACCCTTTCTGATGTGGAATTGAGTCATACTCTTAAAGAAAATATTTTAAAACCATAAAATATATTAATGGTTTTGGAAGATTCTATAAGGAATTTATAAAATAAATAAAATAAAATTAAAATCAAATTATTTTAAATTTAAAACATATATTTGGTCATGGATACCATTTATAGTATTTATTACATCACTTTTGGTTCATTATGATGTCAAAATACACAAAATATATTCATACAATACTTAATTTTTACCCGAAAATTCGAATGTCTCGTGAAATTATGAAAAATTAACCATTGATAAATTCAAAGTTTAGATTAAAAATATTATTTTTTTAATAAAAATAATTTCATAAATAATTTTATTTTAAATTTTTAAATAATAATCATCATTTATTGAGAAATTTTGGGTTTTTTGACAATAATAGTTTTTGACCCCTTATAAAAATTACATTTGACTTCATAAAAATTATATGATAATTTATATTTAATAAAAATTAAAAAATAATAATATTTTAATAAAATAATATTTATTTGAAAAATAAATTAATTCATAAAAATAAATTTCTTAATTTAATTTGAATATTACCGAAAAATACAATTTGTGTTTTATTGTATCAAAGTACAGTTTTTATCAAACCGATTACTTAATCATTTATAAATTAAAAACAATAAGGAATAAAAATAATAATAATTTAAATGAAAATTAAATATAAATATTAATAATATTAGGGTTACTTTGTTTCTAGTATTTTTAAATTATTTTTACCCTTAATTAACTTATTTTCCTCTAAACGTGGTAATAAATATTTACTGCAGTTACTATACATATTGCTCAAAAATTAAGTTCAAATTATTACCTAATATTAATTATGATAATTATAAATATGAAATAAATTTTATAACATCAATTAATAGAGGTTAATGAATTTTATTTAATATAAAACCTTCAAGAATGATGAAAAGATATTTTTTGAAAAACACAGTTGATAAGGAAATGATGATTTTACCTTAACTCTATAAATAATATATCTATTATATGAATTTAAATTAATAAGTATTGATATATATAATATAAAAATTTAATTTATATTATTTAAAATTAGTTTTTTAATTAATTATAATGGAGAAACATTGTGCATTTTAACATAGTTTTCAGATAAATGCGATTTTAATTCTAAAAATAAACTTATACTGAAATCCAGAATAAATATGATTTAAATTTAATTAATTAAATTAAATATAATCATATGAAGAATATTTTAAATTTAAATAAAATTAATATAATAATTTCAATTTTAAATTAATTATTTTTTCAAAATAAATGACAATTTTACATAAAAACTGTATTTTTCACCATTCACAAAAAATCAACATTTTCTGAAAAATCCCAAATTTTAATCCTAAGTTAATTTTTATATGATGATATGAAATATGAAGTTATTTTTTTTAAATAAAGTTTCTAAATTTTCTATAAAATAATTATAATATTTTTTTTCAATAAAATAAATAAATAATCATTTTTGAAGAAAACATATTTTGAAGAACAAAAAGGCATTAATAAAAACTGACTGATTATTTAGAAAGAATTTATCAATATATTTAGGATATATATATATATATATATATATATTTCATAAATTAGTTAATCCTATTGATATTAGAAAATTTAATGGAAATTTAAAATTTTCATATTTAAATAATCATTGTTTGTTTGGGTTCACTGTTGTGTTTTACATACGCCATCAAACATAGTTTTGTTATTTTAAAAAAATGTGGAGTGAAATTATTACCCCTATTAATAAATTACATCCTTCCAATTTAAAATTTAACTTGGTAAGAAATATTTTGACACATCGTAATATCTTTATTAAAAACCCACATTTTAAAAAGGTTTAAATAATCTTCCTCTTGAAAAGAGAGAAAGGGTTGTTTGATGGAAATCATATAACTAGGTTTATAATTATGATAAAATTAGTGGTAAGTTAAAACATAGACATAGAAGATAAAAATAATATAAAATAAAAAGTTTAGTGTGTTAGAGAACGTAGTTAGGAGAAATTCTATGACCACAAAACCATAAATCTGTGATGGATAAAATAACCATCACTTCATCAGAAATGATCATAATATGAAAGTTTTTGATTTAATACTATTTTTATAGTGTTAAATAATTCCTTTATCATATGGACTATAAAAATAAGGAAATATACTTCATTGAAAAATATAATTAATTTCCACTAAAATATCATCATTTTATTTAAACAATGAGAACTCAAGAAGAATATTTTTTTCCCTGAAGCACTAGAATAAAATTCCAAAAGATCACATAATACAACAAATAATAAAAATTCATTCCTCCTATATTTAATAAATCCAAAATGGTTATCATAAATAAAGATAATACTGAAAATTAATAAACCTTAATACATTAATCTCCAAAATTGCACAAATAATTATAAAGGTCAACATAGATCATCCCTTAAATAAATAACCATTTATAACAGTAATAAAATCAAAATTAAAGAGTGTTTTAACTTCAAATTTAGTTACATACCCTTTATATTAAACATCCAAAAATATAAGATCATTCATATTATAAAATTATAATGGGTATACATACCTCAACCCAAATAAAACATCTCCCAAAATATCATTAATCACCTCAAAATCAAAAAGTCATTCTTCACATAAATCTTCAAAAATTCTATAAATTCCATTAAATATTATAATTAGGCACATCATCTTGAGACTATTTAGGTTTATCCCAAAATAAAACACAAAATAAGTTTTATCAATTTCTCAATCGTGTGTTTTCTAAAATAGCACCTTTTTTACAAAATCACTTTTATAGGTAAACAATACCATTCAATATATGTTTCAAATCCTTAAAGAAAAATTATTTTAGAACAATCCTTATATGTTTCATGATTCTTATAACCATAATTTAATTGATATACTAATTATTATACCTAAATATTAAATACAAAGGCATAAAATTTTAATCCTTATAATTCAATGATTTTCATAACATTGGTCCTTAATCTAAGATTTAACCATCAGATTAGGGCATAGAATTAGATAATGACCATATTCTCCACACATAAGAGATTAAATAATAAATAGTTTTGTTGGATGTAATTTATTCCCTTCCATCACACTATTTCTTATTATTTTTAGGGAAACTAGATACCTTCTCCCTATTTTTCTACACATAAAACCCCTTTGAGTTCCTTTGGGGAATTACTTTTGTGCCACCTTCCACATTTGTGACACACAAGAAATTGAATCTTATATCAGTTATCACCTTTATCATATAACCTTGATTGATATATCATCCTCATTTTATTTTATGTATTTTTATGTTATAATATGTGCTAGTTGTTAATTGTGATTTTTGATACCTAGTTTGGAATAATCTCAATATAATGTACTTGAGCTTCCATTATGTGAGAAATATCATTTGGGAAGTCATAAAATTTCCCATCACATTGGTTGTTGATTGGGTTATCCCTATTTCAATCCATTGGTTATAATAATTGGAAAATTATAAATGATTAATTTTAAACTATTAAAAACATAAACAAGAATCTAATAACATTAATGGGATAACATATAAATGATATTTATTTCCCAAACATAATAATTTATAGGCTTTAATCTAAATTATCTATTATCTAGTTCCTAACATAGACTCATATGGGAATTTTTTACCCTTAATATTTTTTCTTAATGAGATTGTCAATTTACCAAATCATATACCTTGGGAGTGTCAAACTAGATGTGTAGCCAAGCATGTTGTTGTGCACCGATTCTTGATCGAGTCTATCTCAATGCAGTGTTTTCAGGTTTTACCCCTAGTATAACTATTCCAGAGCCACATCGACTTGTATTATTCATACATAGATGTATTTTCTTGATAAACCACTTACTCTATACTTACCAAAATTTTGGGATGTTTTCTCGCACTTATTCTTACCCCTAATACTTTCACTATAGCTTTCTAATCCTAATCAAAAAAGAACTAAACTTTTCATTTGATACCAACTATAACAACCCTACTCTTTATTTTATGTTAATTAATGATTTATTAAATAATATTACAATTAATAAAACCCAAAATATCAATAAGTATATTATATTTGGGAATTAGGTACATTACATAACATCTTAAAACAAGGGAAAACATTATCTTTATTGAAAACTTCCTTAATATTCTTATACTTAAAACTAGATGGGATAACGTGGGGACATACATAAGAAATGGGTGAGAAACAAATCCCAGTAAGGGATAAAATGGAATAAAATGAATAGAATAATACATGTAAGACAATATTCATATAAATGGGGAATAAAAGGAGTAGTAATCATAAACATGAAAAATGAGACATGTTATAGTGTGATAATCATAAAGGAAACATGAGAAATGTGATAACAACTTAAAACACAACATCATAAATAGATGTCAAGACTAAATTCCAAGAAAACATAATAGAAAAAGTACCATAAAGGAATCAGGTTTAATCTCTATCCTAACATAACTTCTCATGAGACTAAACATTACCCAATGTATTGGAGCGCTATATAATTATGGGCGCACCTTTCACTTTTATTTAATTATCATGCTTAAGTGTGCCACATAGATCATAAAAAATGGATTAATTCATCATAATATTTTTTACAAGATCATGGAGTGTGGAATTCATACATGTAATTCCCAAGTCAAATAATTAAAAGTGTATAAAGGCGAACACAATTGATATGAAATGAGTATGGTATTCACTGCACAATTGTTTTAGCATGGAAAATCACGGTAAAAATTTGGTAGCATAACGACATCACTTAAATATTAATAAATTCGGTTGATGATAGGTAAAGGGGTATATAATAATTTTTAAATAAATTTTGAAGTAATAGGGACATGGAAATATATATCCAAATAGTAGGAATTGGAAATAGAAGGCATAAGATAATAAAGAAACTTGAATAAAGTAGAGAAGGTGAGGATCCATTACCTTGAGATTGTGAATCCAAATGATTGAGAAGGGATTATTGAGTGCTTAGTGGTACCTTGGGAGAACTATAGAGAGACGAGGGAAGAGAAATGATGCAATCAAATTATTTTTAGTGGAGAGAAATGGTATCTTGAATGGGTTTATATAGGAAATGAGTGGGGATTTCTTTAATATTTCTCAAACTTAGGTTTCAAACTCTCTATAAAAAACAACAAAAAACACAAACCTTACCATGGTTTTACCATGTTTTTTACTAAATGGGAGTTATTTTTATTATTTCATATGTCATAAGGCCGAAATTATTAAAATATTACCCGTGTTGATGTGGAAGTGAGTCATACTCTTAAAGAAATGATTTTAAAACCATAAAATATAATAATGGTTTTTGAGGATTCATAAGGGAATTATAAAATTAATCAAATAAAATTAAAATAAAATTATTTTAAAGGGAAAAAATATATTTGGTTGTGGATAACCTTTATAGTATTTATTACATCAGTTTTGGGTCATTATGATGTCATAATACACACTGTATATTTATATGGTATTTAATTTTTAATTGGAAATATGACTATCTCAAAAAATTATAAAAAATTAAACATTGGATAAATTCAACAATAAGATTCCAAAAATAATATTAATTTTATAAAAATAATTTTATAAATATGTTTATTTTCACTTTTATAGTAATAATCGAAATTGATTGAGAAATAATGGGGTTTTTTTAACAATAATAGTTTTTGAACCCATATAAGAATTACATTTGTCTTCATAAAAATTATAAGATAATTTAAATTTAATAAAAAATAATTAATAATAATATTTCAATAAAATAATATTTATTTGAACAATACATTAATTTATCAAAATAAATTCCTTAATTGAATTTTAATATTAACCAAAAATATTTTTTTTTGTTTTATTGTATCAATGTTTAACTTTTATCAAACTGATTAAATAATCATTTATAAATTAAAAAAATTAGGAATAAATATATTCATAATTTCAATTAAAATGAAATTTTAATATTAATAATATTAGGTTTACTTTTCTTCAAGTATTTTTTAATTTACTTTTACTCTAAATTAACAAATTTTCCTTTTATCACGATAATAAATATTTACTATAGTTATTATTCACATTACTCAAAAATTTAGTTCAAATTATTACCTAATATTAATTATGATGATTAAAAATATGAAATAAATTTTATAAAATCAATTATAGTATATGTAAGAATTTAATTTAATGTAAAACCTATAAGCATGATGGAAAGCAGTGTTCTGAAAAACACATTTTTTTAGGAAAAATGATTTTACTTTAACTAGTAATTTTTATTATATGAATTTAAATTAATAGATATTTATATATATAATATAGAAATTTAATTTATATAATTTATCATTAGTATTTATTTAAATTAATTATAATGGAGAAGCCTTATACATTTTAAATCATATTTTAGAAAAATGTGTTTTAAATCATAAAAATAAACTTTTACTAAAATACGATATAAATATGATTTAAATATAATTAATTGAATTAAATATAACTATATAACACTTATTTAACCTTTAAATATAATTAAAAGTACAATTTTACTTTTAAATTAATTAATTTATCAAAATAAATGACAATTTTACATAAAAAGTCTATTTTTCACTATTCAATGAAAAATCAATATTTTATGAAAAATACCAAATATTTACTATAATATATTTTTGGTATGACAATATAAAATATGGAGTTTTTTTATCAAATAATTTTTGTAAATGTTCTATAAAATCATTATAATATTTTTATCCATAAAAATAAATAAAAAATCCCTTTGAAAGAAAACATTTTTTGAAGAATAGAAAGGCATTGAAAAAATTTGATTGTTTATTTGGTAAAAGTTTATCAATATATTTAGGATATATATATATATATATTTCATAAAGTAGTTAATCCTACTGATATTCTAAAATTTAATTGAAAAGTTACAATTTTCATATTTAAATAATCATTGATTGTTTGGGTTTGGTGTTGCATATTGCGTACACTATCAAACATAGTTTTATTCTTATAAAACCTCAGGGTGTTACAACCTCATATAGTTCCTTGCTAGAATGGAAACTGTTTTTATATGAATACTCTATTAGGGGAAGATGTTTATTACAACCTCCTTATAAATTTATTGAACAATATCTTAGAATATCTTCTAGAGTTTTAATGGACTTTTTGTATTAACCATTAGTATGATGATTATAAGTAGTGATAAATCTCAAATTTATACTCAATTTTTATTGAATAATTCTCTAAAACTTTGAGGAAAACCTAGTTTATTGAATATATACAATTGATATTGTTAGTCCATGTATCATTACCTCTTCTTTTATTTATATCTTATAAAGTTGATCGAGTGAGAAAATTTCTCAAATAGTAATGAAATGCACCAAATATATAAGGAAATAAACTAAGAACCCAATGGAATTATGTACTTTAGATGTATTGGGAAGTCCTATAACAAAACCCATGGTGAATTTCTCTGATTTATATATAGTTATTGGTAATTTTTGAATCAACCCCTTATATTTTGTCATTATTTTATAACTTTCTAGAATATATATATGAATATAAAATCATTTCTTATGTCGAGGCTCACTGACAAGAGCATCATCACATAGTAGACAGAGTCCCTTAATGAATTGGGTTTTCTCCCAAATCCCAGACATGTAGATCATGAGATATAATTCTTTACCCAATAAATTTGAGGTATATAATAGAACCAACCATTACATAAAGATAAACTATACTTATATACACCCCATAAATATGAAAATAATCATAATTCTACCATATATTAATTAACCAGTGGAGAATAAATGAGTTTCCTGACAAATTCCATAAGAAATTTAGATAATCCATCCATAAAAAGAAGGTAGATTATATCATTAGAGAATATCCCTAGTGAAGTATAATTAATATTAAATAATGTTGACATGGATGAAAAACACTTTTATAGACCATTAAAAATTTTCTTTGAAAAATAAGAAAAAATATCTTTTACTTTTGATAACTTATATTTAAATAAAATATATAAAACAATGAGAATATAAATTGATTTTTAAAAACATAAAACATGGATAGGAAGTTTATTAAATATAACTAAAGAATATGATAAGAAAATTTGTTCATGAAATAGATATTAAAAAATGATTCCTTTATAAAGAAAGTCAAAGTAAATAGAAAACAACCCATGTAGAAAACATTAAAATTTAATTTATTTTATTATTTTGTAAAAAAAGTCATCGAACATAGTAAATGAACATAAATATTCATAAAATTTTATTAAAGAAAATATAAAAAATAATAATATGAACATGGAGGAGAAATATTCCTGACTGAAAAGAAGAGATAAGGTTAGCTCCACTTATAGGCAACCTTTCGGTTGAATTTTGAACCAAAGGGAAGTGAAATGGTTAGAAGTAATGTGAAACCCAGATATAATCAGAGGATAATAAAATATATGAGTTTTTTTGGAGGAAATAATATATAATTTCCCCAAATATAAATTTAAACATAGATAATCTCGATTTCAAAGTGATATTAGAAAAGAAACCCTTACTACATAATTCCACTTAGTTAGATGAGTTATAACTCCATATATAATAAAATTAGGTTTATTATTCTTGTTTATAAGATCCATATTAATACCCATTTTACTAATACTATTCATTTATAATTTCTTATTACACGTATATTAATTGTTTATTATTAAAATTAATATTTGGGTGTTAGTAGTTTTATTTTAGACACATTATTCAATTCAGACATTTTAATACATTCTCCTTGATCATGGATTCATCATATCAATGTTCATGAATATGTATCATATGAATTTGATATATTTTTTGAGTACCATGTCCTTTTCAATAAACTTATGGTGATGGACCACATGGAATACTTATAAATATCCTTGTGAATTTAGATTAAATAAAAAGAATTAATTATATTAATGATTATACTTATATATATTACCATACCAAAATTATAAAAAAAATATCAAATTCACCATTATTATATATTAATACATGTATTTATGTTTTCCTAGTCATTCATGATGTAAACATTATAACATCATTAATGTAGGTGGTAAAACTGGAAAAAATAAGAACATGTTATATTGATTGAAAGGGTAAGAAAATGTTATTGTATCATAATAATTTTACTTTAATATAAGTTTAAAATTATAAAAAACATGGTATTAAAGTGATTAATCTGATTAAATAAGAGGTTGACGATGAAGATACATAAGAGTGATTAAGGAGAAGATAAAACTCACGTTGAAGACTTGAATCTTAAATTAGAAAGTCTCTAGGAAATGACTGATTCAAGACTTATTATTGTAACCAAGGGTTCCCAAACGTGATATAAGATTACTAGGGATATAATTTGGTTAGGTATTCAAGAAAAATTAAAATTAAAAGTGTGGGTTGAGGGGGGTATAAGAGGGTTCCTTTAAAAGTGAGATTGGGTGAAATTTCTGAAAATACCCATTACTTAATGTATAAGGTTGTCATATTAAAAATAAAAGTGGAAAAAGTGAAAAAATAATAGAAAATAGGTGAGGTTAGGTTGATAATTATCTTATATATACGTTTAATGATATGGTTTTGTGATATTTTAGGTCTTTACCCATTATTTAAACCCTTTTACATTATTTTAGCCTTTAAAGTGGTGATTAACTTTTATCTTGGTAACTTATTTTTGTGACTAAAAATGAAACTGATCATATTTACAAATTTTTATAAGTTAATTCAAAATATGAAATCCATTTTAATATATTAATTTTTAAAAAATTCTAAAAATTAATTTTTAAAATAATAAATGTATAATGAAAAAAGAGTTGTTTATAAAAAAATATTTTTAATCCTAAAAATAGATTTATTCTTATTATATTCCAAATAAAAATCATTATTCATGTTTTATTTTATTTAAATATATATATATATATAAATCTTTTAATTAATCTTTTATAGTTAAAATATGATACATTTAAATAAAAACATATATAATATATAATAAAATAAATGTTTTTAATGGATGTATTTTGGTTTATCCATGAGTAACTTAATTGTTTTTTTGATGTTTAATTTATTTTAATAATAATTCCTTGAATTTTATCAATACATTTTATTGATATAATTATTTAAAATTATTTTTTAAAATAAATAATTTATAAAAATAGTTTCTTTAAAATCAATGTTATTTTCGTAAGTGAATTATAACCATTGAATTTAATTAAAAATCATCTATTTTTCTAATTATGTTTCATTTATCTATCTTGTAATGTTTTAAATTTTTTATTATAATAAATAATTATTCACTTTAGTCTATTGTTTCATGTATCACAAACCACCAAGTGTTTTGGATTTATTTAAATGGAAATGCATACTAAAATCATAGGGTGTTACATTGGAGGGTTCAAAAAATCTCAAATAATGCCCATTACCTTTTCAAAGTATGTGATTTCCATGTCATTGTGAAATTCTCAAGAATATAGTATGTTCAACATCATACTCTAATGATATTATCCTCTAATCAACATATGATTTTTATTACTCTACATCATATTCATTCAGTCTTAAATAATCTTTACTTTCTTCATTGCATCCTTCACTAGATCTGGACCCATAATGATCCACATCCTTACAGGTCAAGAAAATTAGAAGTTTTAATTTTTATCCCAGAGTGGTTTTAATAGGAAAATGGTAATTTATCCTATAAAATGATCTCATAATGTTTTTATGATCACTCTATCGGTCCCAAAATATGGCGTTTACTCTAGGGAAGGTGTTTGGTGGAATTCTAATCCATTCAAATTTTTATAGAATATTAAGTCTTTAAATAATTAAATATTAATTATTTTCACATGATCTATCAATGATATTTCTTGAATTGATCATCATATTGAGATTTTGGATTCATGGTTGAGTTTGGAATGAGGGTTATTCCTAGGTAAAGTATAAACCTATTACAGGCACTGAGGCCATACCCTTTTCCATTTTACTTTTCTTTTTTATTTCTTTTTATTTCCTTTTTTCCTTTTCTTTCCTCCCCTTTGTATTATTGAACATATGGACCCCCCCTATGGTTATTATTCTTTAATGAGAGATACTATGGAGATAAAGAGAAATATGGAGCGAGGTATCACACCAACTTTGCTGATTGGAGGTAGATTAGGCTATAATGGAGGTATGGTGCATATCAAAGAGTAATGATTCGTCATTTTACTCCATAGGGTAGATCCTATTTAATTTTTTTATTTTTAAATCACCATATAAAATTTTAGGTTTTTAAATACTTATATTATTTTATGGGGATTCCATGAGGGTCCTTTTGTGGTTTATTTGGGAGAAATAGGGGTTTAAGGATAATTACAGGGGTTTCTATTTGGGAAAACCCATATACACAATGTGTATTTTAGAGAATATATGTTTTATGTTATTCCTTATTTGAATGGGGTTACATATAAGGGTTACATAGTGTGAGTTTTTGGGACACATCATATATGGTGACTTAGGGTGTGGCTAAGATTTCATCTAGACACCTTGTGTTGAGGCACATGGCCATGTAGAGTACATGACTAGAACTCATGTGAGGTGCATGACCAGTGACCATATACAACACATGCCTAAACCCCATGAAGGGTATATTTCTAGGAATCCCATATGGGTGACATGCTATGTGTTTATGTTTCACTCTATGTAATTGGGTTTCACACACGAAGTCCAATTGGGGTACATGGCTAGGGAGGTCATTTAGAAGTATGCACCATGTGCATGAGGTACATGCCACATACTCCCTCCTTAGTGAATTTTGTTATGTTCCCTCACTTTTAAGTTAGAATTAGATTTGTAGGTAGTCCATTTTGAGTGTTTTCCCATATAAAATGTGATGGTTTAATCCTTTTAGTGTTTAAAGTAGGCTCGAGTGGTGATTAAATTTAGGAAGTTTTGGAAGGATGATTTACTTAATTTTTGGGATTTAGAATCCTCCTGTAGTTTGGGATGTGTGATGTGAGGTTTGAGTGAGGATTGTGAGCATGTTAGATATCTTATATTATGGATTCCAAATTATTTTTGTTTGTGGTTCATTCAAAATATTCCTAGAAGGTGGTATCGAGTATTATCTCTAAGTGATCTTGGATGGCCCATGGATATCTAGACTGGTTACTTGAGGTTATATTATTTGAGGTTTAGATCCTGTGTTTGAGGATTAAATTAGTTAGGGCCTAAATCTAGGTTGAATCCATGGGATGATGGGTGCGGAAAAGTGCCACTGAGTTGATGTTGAGATGGGTTTGAGGGACCCATTATGGTTTCTCATTATAAGAGAGATAATACCTGAAGATGGGTTCCACTCCATAGAGGTCGAATGAATCTTCTTGTATTGGGCTTGGCTAGAGATCTTGGGCATGAATGAGGACCCCCCTAGAGGGTCTGATATTCTTGATGAGTTCATAGATACATTTTATAATTCCCTTATGGGTGTGTCATTTTCTTTGGATTCCCTTAAGGGTGAGATGGTGACCATGGATGGGTTGGGTGCCGAGTCTCCAGTTAAGGATGTTCTTGCTATTGGAATATATCATGTTCTTAGATGGATGTTTTGGTTTACCAAGGGAGAACTAAATTCTTGCTCAGTGTTGGTAGCATCGGGTGACACCCTATAACCCAGATACTAGTGGTGGGAGCCCATGAGGGATGTTTAGATGAGATGATATTGGGGATTGAGGGATTCCCAAGATTTCTTACCATGATATGGTAGACTATAATAATTAAATAGCTTGGATGGTGGGTTCAATAGTAGATAAACCCATGATTTGATAGCCTTTATCCAAGATGTTGAGGTTTTTCCTACTTGGGTTCATATTTTAGAGGATAAAATTGGGATATTATTGGACTAGGATTTGGCCTTGACTTCGATCTAGTACTCTCCACTACTATTTGGTTATGTTATAAGGTTCTAGGGAATTAGTGGATGCTTTAGAGAAGTATGACCCTACCCTAGTCCAATATACTCTTACCCATATAGGGGTTGAGTTTCTATGATCATGGATGTTTTAGAGGACCTGAGTTTTAGGTTAATACTTTCCTCAATTGTATATTTTATGGAGTTAGTTAGTTTTATAGTACTACCATGTTCTGGATAGGTTCTCTCAGTGTTATTCAAGTTCCTCTCTCCAGTTTAGATCATTCCATTAGAGACCAAGATCTTGATAGAGATTCATGCTATAGTTTTTGATATAAAGTTTAATATCTTAAGTTACAATGAAATTTCTAAATGAATTTTACATTTATTTTAGATTATATATATATCTGAAAGATTCACATGATGTCATGTGGCTGGGCGATCCATGTGATACAATTCCACTTACTCAAGCCAGAGTGGGGGTAGATTTACTTTAGGTTTCAGGCTTGAACCTGTGGTTGGTTGTTTTATTTATTTATTGTTTATCCCCTCTATTTATTATATATTTTTATTTTACTATATTTTTTATGGTTTTATTACAGCTGTTATTAGTTTTTGACGAGGTTGGGAACATCACATGTTCATGCACTTGTATATGATAATAGTTTGTAGGTTCACCATTAGGGGTGGCCTATTGAGATTTATTTATCACCATCTATATATGAACCTTGGTGTGTATGTTAACTATATATATTATTTAATGTTGATCACATGATGCACAATGGATAGGGCCTAGGCTCTCAGTTGCATGATCAAGTGAGATTGGTAAAGTGGAGTTTGAGGTTTAAGATGGACCAATTTGACTGTTGTGGAGGCTGTGTATGTGGTATATATCATTGTTAACAATAAAGACTTGTGTATTTTATTTTCAATTTGTTTATTTTATATATGTGACTATCCTGACGGGTTATTAGTTATTGTTTTATAATGATTATGAGTTTGTATAACTATATTCTATATTTCATTTGATATAAAATGCTATTATTTTAGTTTACTAACTATGAGTACTCTAATTTTTATATTTGTGGACATGTTTAGTTTATTCCTACTATTATTTCACTCTAAACAGAGGGTATAGTCTTCCCACTATGTCTTTCAGACCCTTTATGCTAGTTAGAAACCTATGACATATGCAGAGGTGAGATTATAACATTATGGAAAGCCATATTGAAGGATGTTTCTGGTTGACCTATGCTAGTTTATTATGAAATGGTATCAGATAATGTTGTATTTTCTAGATTTAGAGACTTTGTAGAAATGTGATTTAGGGGTGTGTTAAAGCTTTTGATGGATATTTTATTGGTGTGTCCTAAACACCTTTTCCAATGGAAAGTTCACATTTATAGGGAATAATATTTCTATCATTGGTGACAATATTTATAGTTGTATGATTTCACCTAGTGTGATTCACTTAGGTTTATGGATGTATCATTTATTATGGTTTTTGGATCTTATACCAAGGGAAAGAGTCTAATTTTCTTGAATCATTTTAGTCCTATAAGATTCAGTTTACATATGTCAATTTGTATATAGTTTCATTTATGATAAGGGTTCAATTTTTTAAAGTGTACACAATAACATATATGGTGTTATTCCATATAGAACCTTAGTAGAATTATATTGAATCAAACCTCATGTATTTTATTTATAATGATATTTCATGTATATCTTTTAGAGAGATGTTATCTAGTGATGGAAATATATCCCCTTCTCTAATGGATGCGTAAAGACACTAATGGGTTAGTGTGGGCTAAATGTTCCTTGTTGGTGGCTCAATAAGGGAATGGATTCCTGAGAGATGTTTATAACAAGATCTGGTTTCCTTGAGGTTGTGGTTACCCTATATTTCGTAGTTCTATCTATGAGTAAGTGATTTTAAACCCCTGTTGGGAAGAGGGGTCATTCCCTTCCACATATTTTCTGTTAGGTTTTACGGTGGGGACAATGTGCTTACTATTAATAGGGGATTGGGTGTGTGTGGATAATATTTTCTTTTTTGGGACCTTATATGGCCTGATATCACTAAGGGGTTGTTTTATATGAAGGAACTTTAGTGTTTTGACATGAGGATGCCTTGTTCTTGATAAATAAATCCTTGGGAGTTCTCAAAGTCTAAAGGTTGGATTGAGAGGGTATGTTTTTATTATTTCCTAGACCTATTTGTTTTTTGTTTCACTTTGGGTGGCTCTATGATATAATGGTTAGACAATCATGGTTTTTAATCAAATCTTGGGTAGCATGTGGTCTATGTGGTTAGTTGTGGAATGAGGGAGATGTCTCAATTTTAAATAAGAGCATTGAGGGTGCTCCAGTTCGATGAACAAACCTCTGTGGGGAGCATAGTCAATGGTTTAGGCATGATATCCTAGGTTTTATGGGGAATATATCATGTGATGATGATCTATTTTATGTATTTAGGTTGTATGAGAGCCTATGATAGGTTCATGGGGAAATCACTATGCCTTGAGGAGGAGAGTGGTGGATGGTGTGGATTTTTGGGAAATAACTTATCACTTGGGGGAATGTGCACATAGGTTATGCACAATGCTGTTTGGTCTATGTGTGGGTCTGCTGAGATTTGTTCAGGTATTGAGGAAACTTGAGTGGAATAGCCATGATGGACCTGTTGAGGATGACACCCAAGAAGTGGTGTAAAGAAATACTTACAGTTGGAAGAAAACTATTGGCTGTTGGATGATGTGATCCTCATTTTAAGTGGTTTATTAAGTGTATATAATAGAGTTCCTAGTGATATAGTGGTGTATTTTTTTTTAATTTCATGTTGTCATTCTAGTGTGAGTGAGTCGACCGCATCTGGTCCTTACATTCAATAGTAGCTAGAGTGTGGGCCATAAATCCTAGAATTTCTCTTTTAAGGAAATAATAAGGATACTCCTATGATAGGGAGAATCATATTGGTCATTATTGAATGTGTCTCGTGTTGGGAGAGTTATGGGAGATATGCAATTGGTTAGTGGATGGTCATGATAATATTGGTTGAGTCGGTGGTTGGATTGGGAGCATAGAGGCTAGTTAACCATTTAGGATTGGGGGGGGGAGTGTTATGATGGGGAGATTGTAATGACCACATTGTCACATGTTGAGTAAATCAAGATATTTTTTTCCTAGGTGATTTTTAGGTGAAAAATAAAAATTTATCCTATCATAGGATCTTAGAAATTTTTTATAACCACTCTGTTGGTCCCAAAATATGGTGTTTACCATAGTGTAGTAGTTTTGTAAAAGTATGAGCCATTCAAATTGTTTTAGAATATTTAATCAATTAAATATTGATTATTCATGCATGTTCAAACAATTATATCTCTCGAATGGGGAATCATATTGATTTTTTGACTATATATTTGTGTCTAAAATGGGGCGTTTTTCCTGGGCAAGGTATATAACCATTTTCATCACTAGGCCTAGGCCCTTTTCCTTTATTTTTTTCTTTATTTCTTTCCTATTTTCCATTTTTTCTCATCTTTAGCTTCTAGAGCACACATATCCTCCCCACTGTGGGTTTTATGCTTGGTTTGGAGAGGAGAGGGATGAAAAGAGGGACAAGGAGTGGGCAATCACAATATATTCATTGATCAGAGGTAGATCTGGTTGTAATAAGGGAATTTCATAGATTAAAGAGTGAATATTTAGTGTTTTACACCTCAAGGTAGGTCCTGCTTAATTTTTTAGCTGTAAATACTCATAGAATAATTGTTTTACATTTTTAAATCATCTTATGAATTTCTGGGTACCCCTCAAGGGTTATTCTGTGTCTTTCTTAGGAGAAATGGGGGTTTTGAGCCAATTGTAATAGTTTCTGTTTGAGAAAACCTATCTACATAGAAATTTGTTCAGAGAAAAAACGATATGTGTTCTTCCCTTTTCATGTGGGGTTGAATATTAGGGACACGCAATGTGTGTGTTTGGGACACACTATTTAGGGGTGGCTTGGGGTGTGGCTGGTTATTTAGCAAGATATCCCATGTCTAGGTACATGGACATATAAACTACACAACTATATCCCATTTTAGGGACATGGACAATAGTTTTTTAAAAAATATTCCAATACTCACTATGGGGTACATGGTTAAGTACATTTCTAGGTAACCTATGTGGGTGACACAGTGTGTGGCCTTGATACACACTACGTACTTGGGTTTTACACACTAAGTCTAGCTAGGGTACATGACCAGGGAGGTTGTTTAGAGGTACACATCATGTTCATGAGGTACACACCTTATACTCCCAACTTGGTGATGTTTTGAGGGTTTCTCACCTTATAGTCATAATTGTAATTATGAGTAGTAAATTATGATCATTTTTCTACATAGATTGTGATGGTTGATTCATTTTATCTTTTATAGGTCATATGTGTAGTGATTTGGATTAGAAAGGATTTAGTGGGAGGTTTTCTTTTAGGTTTTGGATTTAGATTCCTCCTATGGGTTGTTATATGTGATGCGAGGCCTGAATAAGGATCATGAGCTTGTTAAATGACTTGGACCATGGATAAAAAATTAGTTTTTTTGAGGTTCATTCAGATGATTCCTAGAAGGTGGGATTGAGTAGTGTTATGATGTGATATTTGATGACCCTTATATTCTAGGACTGATTGCACAAATTTAGAGTATTTGAGTTTTAGATCTTGTGTCTGAGAATTAGATCAGTTGGGGACTTCAGGTTGGGTTGGCACCGTGGGATGGCCAATGTGACTGGGTTCCACCAACTAGATGTTGAAATGTGTTAGAGGCCTTTATAGATGACCATTATGGGAGAGATAATACCGAACAAAGGAATCTATTCTAAGGAGTCTGGCTAAGGCTTCTTGATAAAGACATGGATTAAGATCTTATATATGAATAAGGTTCCCCCTATAGGGTGCCCTTCTCTTGATGAGGTCTTGAGGACTATTGAGAATTCCCTTGTAGGCATGGTATTGTCTTTGGATTCCCTTGTGTATGAGATTATGGACAAAAATGGTTTGGGTTCCAAGTATCTAGTTGAGGATATTCTTGCTCTGAGCATTACCCATTTTCAAAGATGGATGTTTTAGCTGACCCAACAAGGAGTCATTGCTTGTTTAGATTTTCCAACATCAGGTGAAACCTTATAATTTAAACAAAGGTGGTGGGAGATTATGGTTGATATTTATATCAGCCAATCTAGGGGTCCTAGGAAGCCTAGAGATTTATTGATAATGGGATCATTGGTGCTAAGAATTAAATAACTTGGATGATGTGTTTGAGAGTTTATGGACCCTTTATTTGATGGACATTGGCCGATGTGTTGAGGATGCTCCTACTCAGGGTCAAATGTTAGAGAACTTTGGGATATTATTTTACTAGGCATTAGCCTTGAGTTTAATCTAGAACTCTCCGCTTTTAGATAGTTGTGTTATATGGGTATAGGAAACTAATGGAATATCTGGAAGAGTGAATCCCACCCACAGAACAATAGATTATTACCCAGCTAGGGGTTGGGTTTCCATGGAATTAGACGTTTTGGAGGACTTGGGTTATAGGTTGAGCCTTACCCCGATTTTATATTTTATGAATATTGTTAATTCTATAAGAATATATTATTATATAAATATTCTCTTAGTGTTATTAGAGTTCTAATCTTGAATTAATATCATTCTATTATAGCCCTAGATCCCAGTAGAGAGGTTTGTTGTGGTTGTGGATGCCGAGGATGAGATCCTAGGGTCCAGCATTCTTTCCTGTTCCATTTTAGATATCTTGGAGCTCCTGTGTAGATCTAATGGATATTCCTAATGTCGTGTGGCTGGGTGGGTTATGTGCTATAATTATTCTAACTCAGGCCATAGAAGGGGTAGATTTACCTTGGGTTTCAAGCTATAACCTAAAGTTGGTTGTTTTATTTATTTATTTATTTAGCCCCCATTATTTACTGCAATTGTTAAATTTAATTCCTTGTTTATGGTTTATGCCAGCTGTTATTAGTTTTTAAATAGGTTTAGTATATCACATGTGCATTCACTTATATGTTACAATATATTAGAGGATCACTATTTGGTGTTTCCTACAAATATTTATTTCTCATCACTATAATTTCACCTTGATGTGCATGAAGACCATATATCTAATCTCAGGTTGATCATATGATGCAAAGTGTATGGGGTTGAGGATCAATGTTTCACGATTGAGAGGGTTTTCTCATATGGATTTTGAGGTTTAATTGGTATAAATTAGACCATTATGAAGACCAGGTATACAATACAACTCGAAGTTTGTAGTAGAGATTTGTGTATTTTATTTTTAGTTTATTTTATATATGTGATCAGCTCGGTGGGTGATCCATTTTTGTTTTAGCATTATTGTGAGTTGGTATGATTGTTTGCTTCATTTCATTTGATATAGAATGATATTGTTTCTATTTACTTATTATACACACTATGATGTTTATTTCTTGTATATGTTTGGTGTATTTATTGTGTTATTGTACTCTAAAAAGTGGTCATAGTCTTCCCACTATGTCTTTAAAACCCTTTCTACTAGTCAGCAGCCTCTGGTATATGGGATGCGTTCTTGAGACCTTGTGGAAAGCCACATCAGGTGATGTGTCAGGTCGATCTGATCTAGTTCATCACATGCCCCATAATATTCATTTTAACAATATAAAACCAACAAAGGTATATTCTCTAGGTTCATCCATATAAATCATTAAATGGTGTCATTCTAATATATGAGTGATAGATATTATTACAACCAAACTCATCAAATAAAAAATGGTCCATCAATGATTCATTGATATCCAAAATTCTTACCCTTAAAATATCCTCTAGCATATGAAATATCTACTTTTTTTGACCATCAGTTTGTGGGAATAATGTGTTTCTAGGTCAAAATTGGTTACTAAAGGCATGTTGTGATCCTCTATATATCTATGATGTAAACCGAGGTCCATGGTTTGAAATAATTTCCTTTAGAACACTATAAACCTTTACTAACTCTTCCATGTAAATCCTTGTCAAGTTTTCTACCAAAATGATTCCTTGTTTGATAAGAAATGATAGAAAAATTTAATTTATAAAAAAACATAATGTAATCCTAATGCATGAGGAAAAACGATTATAAAATCACTGGAGATGACCTTTTACATCCACTATAGAATATTCAAGGACTGAAAAAAACCTATTAGAACCTAATATCTAACTTTCACGAAATGATATATAAAACATTTGAATACAAACTCTACCACCATAATTTTCATTTAATTGCACAAAAACTACTCCATGGAATAATAAATTTTCTCAATACCAAGATATACTACTAAAGTGTGCTAAAAAAATCACAAAAAAATATTCTTTCATATACCAAAGAATATATAACATCCAATAAAAAAAATCTGATGTTTATCATTCTACACCAACCATCAATAACATCTCCATTTAGTATTTATCTTATTTACACCTCCACCTCAAGGTATCCTAGATAAGACTCCTCTATTTGTTAAAAAAATGAGAATGTGTAAGAACCCAGATCTTCATTTCAGGTATGTTTTTTCTTTTCCTGGGGTTTTAGAGAAAAATGTTGGTTATGGAAATTTTTGAAGTACACACCATGTACTTTATGAGTACATGCCATGTACTCTTCTTCCGCTCGAAGCCGTGTGCTGGCCGTGTTCGGGCCACACACATGGTGTGTAGGGGTGATGTGGAGGCCGATTTTGGCGGTGTACGGAAAAACCCACTACACATCATGTACTTTAAAAGTACATACCGTTTACTTTATTTATATTTCATTAATCAGACCGGGGTCGCGCCTAATGCTCATAAACTTCTTCTTCTCTGCCTAATTCCGTCCAAAGCATCCGACAAGGACAATTCTTCTCCAAGCCTCTGATCCATCACTGGTTGTCCGAATCAAACTCCGTCAATTGTAGAAGAATCGCAGCGGTGAGTTCTTGGTTCTTCTTTGGCCTCGCTTCCTGATTCTGCCTCTCGTGTGAGTTATCTAAGCTTGAAAGTTTTAGAAGTTTTTTTAGATCTACTCCATTCTAGGCCGATTCATGGGGCGAGGTTCGAGTATATCGATCTTAGAGGATCAAGGTAGGTGGTTTGTTTCCCTACATTGAAGTTCTTTGAGTTTTGGTTGCAAAAGTGCCGGATACCCATGTATCGGGTATTCCAGGTTTAGGATTTTGATCCTATTGGTTATTTTACCCAGATTTCTAATTACCTTATGATTTTTTGTTGCTAATATATGCTTGGCTGCATGTTTGAGGATCATCCCATGGGTGTTTTCTCTCTGTTTGGATGTTTATCACCGTTTGACACGGTTTTCCTTTGAGTCAAAACCTATTGCATTTCTAGTTTACCTTTTATAACTGTTTGGATGTGTTCCCTGCTGTTTAAATGATTTTGATGCATGGTAGATATTAGCCAAGTAGTTGTTGAACTTACTTAGGGCTGCTGACAGTCAATTACGCACGACTGAACTGCTCAGGGCTGTGAGAACCTGGTGCGGGAGATCAAAGAGGGAATAGACAATTAAGCGCTTCCCTATAGGGTCTGTGGGTTTTAGATTCATATGTAGGACCTATGAGAATAGGACTTTGTGCTTCCTAAGAGTGTCCTTAGTTTACACAGGCATCGAGACCACAGGAAGAATTAGACGTAAGTGCTTCCTCAGAGAGTCTGTAGCTATCGTTGCAAGACCATATGGGAATTGACGTGAGAGCTTCCCAGAGTTTCTGTGCCTTGTTTGATTACTGAACTATACTGGTCTGCTAGTTTGATCCACCTAGAGAGTCAGTGTGAATTTTGATGGTTGGTTGTGACGAGTCCACCAAGCCAAAGAACAAGCTTGGGTCTTGTACTGCTTGTGTTTAGGTAGTCCTTTGAGATACCTGTTGTGTTACTTGCTTTACCTTGGGATAGAAGGCTTTGCTAATTCTTATTGGTTGCTCTATTAGATGAATGTGAATGGTAGTTGGTAGGATTATTTACTGGTATACTCTTAGTCCATTACTGTACTTATTTTTCCTTTACTTTTTCTATATTATTCACCGGCTGTAGGGAACAAATCTAGTGGTGATTGCCTTCTGGGATTAGTCTCACGCCCTGTTTGGGTCTTGCTTTTCGGCCCAAATATATTATATGGTTGCAGGTGTAGATAGGGATTGTGGTCCTTCTACCTCAGGTACTTGATTTCTAGTTGGAGATGGAGAGCATGGGACCAGGCTTTGGCTCGCGATGCTGCTGGAGTCTCTGTTTACGTTTTTTATTTGGTTTCAGTTGTATTTCAGCACGTTGTTTTGTTTAATGATTTCCATAGATACATGTACCATTCAACATCATTATTATATCAAATATTGCTTTGAATTTTAGTTCAGTTGTTGTATGCTGTTTACTGCTTCCGCTATTGTTTATGTTTATTCTTCTGTTGTATAATTTACCAAATGAGGGCATTGTATCCCCACAGACTCATCAAGGCCCTCGCTGCTAGTTGGCAGCCTTTGGCGTTTGTGGAAACGCGCTTGAGGTCATGTGATGAACCGGGTACGGGGCACTAGTTATGTGGCTCCGGATTCGGGTTGTTACAAAGTGGTATCAGAGGGGTTTTCTTCTTTTCTATTACCTTACTTTTTTACGACAATAGACAAGGATGGGAAGAAATGGGTAGTTAGTACTTAATTGTGCGTGGGAGTAATTAACCCATATACAGGGAAAAGCTATATTACCTCGTAATTAAAATTTTCAGTTTTTGTAAGTGTTACTATTTATTATATTTCACCGTTGGGTGATTCACATGTTTTGTGCTGTTACAGTTTTTATGATTGTTGTTCTATTTTGTTGCAAACCAATGAGATGAGGGTGTGCTATCCCATGCATCATATAGGCACTGGGTAGGAAATCACATGTCATGCATTTTACCATGCCATCTAGGGTGCATTATAAATCCATGCTGTTGTGATAGATGCCTCGATAAATTATGCATGCTATTGTGATAGTTGTTGTGGTAGAAATACTTGTTGTACTGATAGAGTATTGTTTATTTTATAGCCTATTTAGTAAGGACGCCAAGCTATGGTCTTAGAGGTGTTATTGGCCCTCGAGGATCATAATTTGGAAGATCATTGGATTGTTATGCTGTTTACTTGTTATATGCATTGTTATGATGCCAAGATTTGATTCGCGGGGAGTATGGGCCCCACGGATCGTAATTTGGCACATAGATGTTTGTTTTTAAGTGATTCTGGAATTCAGTGAAGTTTCTGAGCTACTTCTCGGAAAAAACCATAATGCACGGCGTGTACTTTATTGATACACTCCATGTAGTTTTTAAACTATGTTACTAATTGTGTGAACAGAGACATGGGGTGATGGAGAGTCTTCAGGGACATTCCGTGTATAATAAGTACATGCCATGTAATAGTCAACTGTGTACCCGACCGTGTCACTAACAACACGGGTTGAGAAACTCATGTAGTACACACCGTGTTTCATACGAACACGCCATGTAGTTTTCTTCTAGGAACCTGGACGTGTCACGAATAACACGGGTCGATGTTATCTTTTCTTATACATGCCGTGTTTTTTCGGAACACGCCGTGTAAGGGTCAGCCGTGTAGCCCGCCGTGTAACCACTACACGGGTTGCCGAAGCCTGTCCAGTACACGCCGTGTCTTTAGTGAACACACTGTGTAGTTTAGGATTAGGGGACCGTATAGGTTATCCATGTAAAGAGACTCGGGCAAGGGAGTAGAGTTTAAGTACATGTCGTGTGTTGGACAACACGCCATGTAGTCTGGTATGTTACGCGACCAATGGTGGCAGAAGTACACGCCCATGTGAATGGATTTAACAAACACGCCGTGTAGTTTTAAATACACGCCGTGTAGTTGGGTTTTTCAAACTTAAGTGTTTCTCTTCCCTATTCCCGTTTTGTACACTTGTGTTTCTGTCCTTGTTAATCCTAAAATCAGAAGTGTGCTTTTGATTTCTTAGGGAAATGGCACCAAGAATTCCTCCCATTGCATTCCAGGAACCAGGCAGTGACCGTACACCTGATATGGCAGACCAGGGACTACCTGTAGTTCCGCCGATCATTCCGGACATGCTACCTTCAGTGATTCCAGACACTAGTGTCGATGCTCAGTTCAGAGAGGGTTTAATGAGGTTCATGCAGACGTTCCAGGGAGCTCAGCATCCTTTCCCGTCTATGGCAGAGCTGACACGAGTCTTCCAGTAGCAGCATCCTCCCAATTTCACAAGGGATGGAGGACCTCAGGCTGCAGATTCATGGCTAGAAACCATGCTTTCCATCTTCTAGAATTTGGAGACACCCCCAGACAGAAGGGTGAATCTCGCGACTTACATGTTGTGAGATTCTACAAGGAGATGGTGGGATGCAGTCTCACAGGAAGGGTGCCAATGGACTATGGCTTGGGATGAATTACAGCATACGTTCTAAGACTACTTCTACCCAGCGATGCTGAGGGCTGACAGAGATAGATAGTTCATGAACCTGAAGCAGGGTAATCTTTCGGTTATGTAGTATTCCTCCTGTTTCACTGAGTTACAGCGTTTTACTCCAGTTCTGAGAAATGACGAGCTGTTTTTGGCAAGGAAGTTTGAGGAAGGCCTCAAACCAGAGACCAGATCACAGGTGAACATCTTCTAGTTTACTTATATTACCCTAATAGTCAACTAGGCGCTAATCACCGAACAAAATCTGAGGGATACTGGAGCTGTTGACCAGGGCGGTTCAGTATCCAAGGCTGATTTGCTTACCAACAGCAGGAAGTTCCACTGAGAGTCTACTTGAGGTGACTCGAGAAAGCGAGGTAATTCTTCTGGAAGATAGGATATTCCTTCTAGAAACCAGGTGGTGTAATATCAGTGTGGAAAGAGAGGGCATAAAAAGCCTCAATGCCCGAGAGATCCAGTGGAGTGCCGAGCATGCGGTAAGATGAGTCACCTGCAGCGTTTTTGCAGGGTTCTTCTTCGAGCAGCTAGTGAAGGAGGATCAGTTTCTACTCCTCATACAGGAGTAAGATTTCCAGTTCCACATCAGACTGGGGGCTGGAGTTCTTCAGGTCGTTCAGGACAGGGTAGAGGTCGCGGACACGGTGGTTAGTCTCAGGGAGGATCAGCTCAGGGATATCAGACGGCTACACAGGGCCACAGTACTAGCCAGATGTTTTTGGTAGAACAGATTCATCAGGAGTAGGATCCTGAACCTTCCACAGTTCACGGTATGATCTTAGTAGCCTTAGTTTTATCTTCGTCATGTTTCTATACTAGAGGTTCTCATAGCTTTATTTCTGTGCACACTGTGGAGCGCCTTATACTTACTGTCTTTACTTCTGAGGATACGTTGGCACTAGACACTGCTTTGGGAAATAGAACTACTAGTGTGCGTCAGTGCAAGGAGTGCCCCCTTGAGGTTGGGGGGTGTCACTTCTTGTAGGGTCTTTATGTCCTTGAGATGATGGGTTATGATGTCATTCTTGGAATGGACAAGCTTGTTCCTTTTCAGGACTTTGTCTATTGTTATCGCCACAAGGTGAGTTTCACATCACTAGAGGGCAGGTCTTTTCTTCACAAGAGCGAATGGGATGTCCAGGCAAGTAGAGTTGGACCAGAGCATCATGGGTTGGGCAGTGTTATAGCCCAGATTGCTAGTTTATATCTGGATGATCAGGGGACTTCTCAGATGGACTTCCCTCTGGTAGTTGACCATTTTCTAGATGTCTTTCTAGAAGAATTTTCAGGGTTGCCTCCGGAGTGTGAGGTAGAATTCTCTATTGATATTGTTCCAGGAGAATTACCGGTATCCATACCTCCTTATAGGATGGCTATACCTGAGTTTCAAGATCTCAAGAAGCAGTTGGAGGAGTTGCAGGTGAAGGGTTTTATCTGACCCAGTACTTACCCTTGGGGTTCCCCTGTGTTGTTTGCAAAGAAGGTAGATGGTAACTTACGACTTTGTGTGGACTATTGGAAACTGGACCAGTTGAAGGTCAAGAACCAATATCCATTTCCGAGGATTGATGATATTTTTGATCAACTTCGAGGATCCATAGTGTTCTCGATGATCGACTTGAGATTCAGCTATCACCAGTTGCGGGTCAGACCTTCTAATATACCTCTCACAGATTTCTGAAGAACGTATGGTCTGTATGAGTATCTGGTTATACCGTTCGGTCTCACGAACGCGCTAGAAGTTTTCATGGCGCTGATGAAAAGAGTTTTCCATCCTTACTTGGATTATTTCGTCGTTGTCTTTGTGGACGATATCTTGGTGTACTCTCACACTCGAAACGACCATGCTTCCCATCTTGAGATCGTACTAAGTACACTAAGAGAGCATCGGTTATATGCTAAGCTCTCAAAGTGCCACTTTGGGATGGACGAGATTCACTTCCTGGGCTATGTCATCTTAGAGAAAGAAGTATCAGTAGACCCAGAGAAGGTGAGAGCAGTAGTTACCTGGGGGTAGCCGAAGAATGTCTTCGAGGTACAGAGTTTCTTAGGACTGGCTGGTTATTAAAGGCAGTTTATACAGGACTTCTCATGCTTATAAGCACCGTTGACAGGCTTGACTAAGAAATGTGTGAAGTAATTTTGGTCAGAAGATTTCGATTTAGCCTTCCAGGAGCTGAAGGGGAGATTGACCTCAATACTGATTCTAGTTCTGCCAGAGCTGGGGAAGAGTTATATGGTTTTCAGTGATGCATTCGACATCAGTCTTGGAGCAGTGCTTATGCATGAGGATCATGTTGTTGCATAGGGATCTCGGTAGTTGAGGCCCCATGAGAAGAACTATCCTACGCATGACCTGGAGTTAGCTACAGTTGTTCATGCTTTGTGTTGTTGGAGGAACTACCTCATGGGGGAGAATTTTGTGGTATATACTGACCACAAGAGCCTCAGGTATATCTTCACATAGAGTGAATTGAATATGAGACAGTGGAGGTGGGTCGAGTACCTACAGTCTTTCGACTTCGAGCTTGCTTATATGCCTGGGAAAGGCAATGCTGTGGCTGATGCGCTAAGTGGGAGGACTCAGTTGCAGGCAGTTTAGGAGGCCAACAACGAGTGGAAGCTTATGGATCTGTTCTCTGATATACATTTGGAGGTGAACAATATACAAGGAAAAATAGTTCTTTCTTCTGTAGATGTTACCTATACTCTTTTAGATCGAGTTCGAATGAAGCAGCTATCAGACCTAGAAGGCCTAGTCCTATGGAAGGGCGTGTCAGATGGAGACCCTACTCCGGGGTGGACAGTGGGCGATGATGAGGTGCTAATTTTTCATGGCCGCGTATGGGTTTCAGCGTACATACGTCAGTAGTTGATGCGGGAGTTTCATGATTCATCTTGGACAGTTCATCCTGGTGTCACCAAGATGTACCAAGACTTACACCGTCAATATTGGTGTCCAGGTATGAAGAAGGATGTGGCTGGTTTTGTCATGCGATGTTCCACCTTCCAACAGGTGAAGGAAGAGCATCAATGACTGGCAGGGATTTTATAGCAGTTACCCATACCTGAGTGGAAATGTAATGATGTCGCGATGGACTTCATGTCAGGGTTACCGAGATCACCTCGAGGAAATGATGCGGTTTGGGTTGTATTGGACAGGCTCACGAAGGTTGTACACTTCTTGCCGATCAAGGAGACTTTCAGTGTTGATGATCTAGGACAGTTTTACATCTGAGAGATTGTACGTCTTCATGGATTTCCACACTCCATTGTTTCAGACAGAGATGCACATTTTACTTCGCACTTCTGGCAGGGGCTACAGAGGGCTTTAGGTACACAGGTACTTTTGAGTACAACATACCATCCCCAGACTGATTTCCAGTCTGAGCGTACGATCCAGGTGCTCGAGGATATGCTCCGAGCTTGCATTTTAAACATTGGTGGTACTTGGGAGAAGCATATCCCTCTGGTGAAGTTTCCCTACAACAACAGTTTTCAGGCAACTATTCAGATGAAACCTTACAAGGCTTTGTACGGTAGGCCATGTCGATCACCTTTATGATGGTTGGAGGCAGTAGAGATAGCTTTGTTGGGACCTCATCTTGTTCAAGAGACCTTAGAGCAGATAGAGTTGATTCAGAAGAGAATGGAGACTGCACAGTCTCAGCCGAAGTCTTATGCTGATCAGCGGAGACAACCTTTGGAGTTCAAGGTTGGAGACGAGGTTTTCCTATGTGTTACACGGAGTTTGGGACATAAGAGGTTTAAGAGGCATGGGAAACTTTCACTGAGATACGTCGGCCCGTTTGAGATTCTGTATAAAGTCTGGTTGGTTGCTTACAGGTTGCAGTTACCTCAGAGGTACCAAGCTATGCACAACGTCTTTCATATGTCTCAGCTTCGATGGTATTTCTCAGACCCGCCTCATGTTTTTCAACCCGAGGAGGTTGAGATGGAGCAGGATGCATCTTTTGAGGAGCATCCTATCAGGATTTTTGATCGTAGTACAAAGGTACTCCGTGGCCGGTCTGTTCCTCTGATACGGGTGCTATGGCAGCACTGCCGTATACAGGACGAGACTTGGGAGAGGGAGGCTAATATGCGATCATAGTGGCCATAGTTGTTCGGGGTTTCTTCTTCTACACCTCATTAGGGAAATTCAGGGAAAAATTTCTTTAAGGGGGGATGTTTTTAAGAACTTGGATCTTCGTTTCAGGTATGTTTTTCCTTTTCCTGGGGTTTTAGAGAGAAATGTTATTTCTGGAAATTTTTGAAGTACACGTTGTGTGCTTTCTGAGTACACTTCGTGTACTCTTCTTCCACTCGAAGCCATGTACTGGCCGTGTCCAGGCCACACACACGGTGTATAGGGGTGACGTGGAGGACGATTTTGGCAGTGTACGGAAAAACCCACTACACGCCGTGTACTTTAAAAGTATACACTGTTTACTTTCTTTCTATTTCATTAATCAGACCAGGGTCACGCCTAATGCTCATAAATGTCTTCTTCTCCGCCTAATTCCGTCCAGAGCATCTGAGATGGCCGATTCTTCTCCGAGCCTCTGATCTGTCACCGGTTGTCCGAATCAAACTCCATTGATTGCAGAAGAATCATAGTGGTGAGTTCTTAGTTCTTCTTTGGACTCGTTTCCTGATTCTTCATCTCGTGTGAGTTATCTGAGGTTGAACGTTTTAGATGTTTTTACAGATCTACTCCGTTATAGGCCGATTCATGGGGAGAGGTTCGAGTATATCGTTCTTCAAGGATCGAGGTAGGTGGTTTTTTGCCCTATGTTGAAGTTCTTTGAGTTTTGGTTGCAAAAGTTCCGGATACCCATGTATCAGGTATTCTGGGTTTAGGATTTTGATCCTATTTGTAACACCCCAAGATTTCATAGTGGGTTATTTCTTCAAAATAATTCAATAACTTGCACTACACGCAACACCGAGTTCAATCGCACCATGACTTACCAAACAAGCCTTTCAAAAGAGGTTATGAATAGTATTAACTAAATTTTAAACTTTATATAATCCTTATAATTTTAGAATCCATATTATGAGTTTCTTAGACATAATGTAAGAACAAATTCATTTTCAGTGTTGCACTTTTATCAACTTTTAATAGTGAAGCCTTTTTAAATACAATATTTTAAACTTTTTGACTAAATGAGGACATCAAAAATTTAAAATGAAACATCCCAAGCTTCCATGGTATGCTTTCCATTGAATAATACAATAGCATGTGTTGTACGCAACTTCAAGTTCTAACACACACCACAACCAATCAAACTAGCCGTTATGAATAGTAATACCTACCTTTTAAAATTTTAGAAATTTTATCTCTCAAAATGGACTTCATTTTTGGATTCGGAGTATCGAATTTAGCCTAGGGTGAAATTTTGGAACTTTTCGGATAACTTTAATATTTTGATGAATAGTGAAAATTACTAAATTTTAATTAAAAACAACTTTTTTAATCAAAACAATTAATATTGATAAATTATGAATTTGAGTGGTTTTAAAGTATATTTAGAATATATTTTTACCATTTAATTCAATGTTTGTCATTGGACATAATTTCACAATTAAACCAAACATAAACAAGTGCCAATCTTTGGATAGTTATTATCTCTTAAAAACACGCTTTTTGTTTTAACAACGGAAATTAATTTTAAATTAATTTCTGCCACTTCTGTGTTTTAAATTTGGAAAAATAGATTCCATATTTGGAATCAGGATGTTCAAATTGTGTAAATAGTTAACTTTTATTTTTAGACATTTTGGATAATTACTGCGGTAAATATTTTATTTACCATGGTTAAGGGTAAATCCGGTAAATAAGGGTTAAAAAATAATATTATAATAATACTAAATTACCCTAAAACATGTCCTAATCTTATTGGTGGATACATGTTCGACCGTAGGCATCTTTGGGTCGATTTTGGGACCCCATGGATCCATTTTTAGGTGATAGGGTCACTTTATTTTAATTAAGTTAAAATAAGAACAAAAATGACATAAGCAAATATCTTTTAGGAAAACAATTTTTACATAGGGTTATATATGTTTTATTTTTGACTATAAAGATTAATTAGAAATCTAAAAAGATTTCCTACATAATTATATTTTATTTATAATTTTTAGAATTTAAATAATTTAATTTATTTATGACACAAGGATGATGCAATAATTACAATAATAGTGAAAAATTAAAATAATTGATATTATAAATACACAAATAAATATAATTTGAGACTTTTTATGAATTAAAATAATTTTATAAGTTAATATGACATGTTAGGAATGATTTAATTAAATTGTTTCGAATTAATCATTCTTTTATGAGTTTCACAAAAAATCAACTATTGAATAGTGTCAAAATTGACATAAAAGAGTTTTTAAAACAAATATTATATTATTAATTGATATTAAATTCCTAAAAATAAAAGGTTCGTCCAAGAGACTTATATCATGATAGGTGTATCATTAATGGACCACTTGGGGGTCTCTTGGATGTATATAGTAAGTTTATTAACCATATAATATAAAAATACAAAGAGACATTGTAAAAGTGTAACTAATTAACTTAGAGTTAATACTTAAGGATAAGGATAATATAAGTACCCAAACCTGTCTAAATTATATTGGTTGAGTTGTTTTCGACCCATACCCACCTTGGAATTTAAATAATCAACTTTGGAGCCATTAGAAACCGAATATTAATTTATTATAAATTAATATTTCTAGCTTTTTCAAAGGTGCCCCTCATCCCTCTTATAAAAGGGAACTCCTCCATCTCATTTCTTCACACCTTCAAAGCCTTTTGGTTTGGCCAAACTCTGCCCAAATACTCTCCCAACTTCCCTCAATACAACCTAGAGGCCTTAGTTTGATCAGAAAGCCAACCTAAGGAGCCCTTTTGATCATATCCAAAGGAAGAACCTGAAGAAGAGGTAATGATTTCACCACCCTTTTTCAAGTTCATTTCTTCTTCCACTTCTTCTTCCTTTGTTGTTACCATTATAAAATAATAACTCCATTATCATATATATATTGTGATGTTATTATAAATATGGTACAACCATATTCACTATTCTATCCATCCTTTGAATAACATGTCACCATACGTGCGTACGTACGGCTTACCATCTCCACGTCGTGGTGTAATTGTTATTAAATAAATTATTATTTGGATGGGTATAATAATGATGTGTAACTCATGTAAATCATAAATATAACATGATAATGATTATTTATATATGATATACCATCCAATTATATATTATTTTAATATCAAAAAAATGATATTCTCGCTCGTGCGTACGTACTGACTACCGTCTCCACGAACGTGATAAGATTCATTATCCATCGTATCCATTCAAGTATAATTCTCATTTGATGATTAAAAATAGTATATAAGGACTTTATATCATTCTGGATATGAATTAGATACAACCTATCCATTACAATCATGGCTTAAGTAACAAAACATATAAAAGAAAATGAGTAAGTTAACACCCAAAACGACGATAATTCTAAGATATTATTAACAAAGAAATGTTAAAAGATCATATATGATATCATATTAATGTATATGATTATTGAATAATTTAATAACAATTATTTTACCATTATATAGGAGGTTAACCTACCCCATCCAATGAAAAGTTCAAGGTAAGGGTTATTTCACAATCTCTTTATTATCTGAGGTTGTTTATACATAATAATCTATTGAGATCTCTTTATCATCCACATCTATGTTCCTTAAAAATATATTTAAAAACATATTTACTATTTAACAGACAATGGGTTAAAGTCATTTATACCCTTATGTGTTTTTAAAGGAATCTTTCCTTCATTTTCCAAACAAGGCACTTTTAACCTTTCCGACAAATTTAAGGTAAGAATGTTTTTTTAACTTATACGGTGGGTGCGACTATTTACCACCGTTATAAAATTGTCAAAGCTTCCCTTACAAGCTTAAAAGGATATTTTCAATGTAAATGTTTTATTTTATAATTATGTGACTTTTAAATGATTTCAAAATGAATATTTTAAGAATTTCATAAAGGTACTTTTTATCAAAATCAAAATTTTAAATGTTTTAAAGATTTATATTTCTAAATATTTTTAATTAATGTCCATATCTTAAAAATGGTTTTTAAGGATTTATTTATATGGACATGAATGTTTTTAAAATGTTAATTCCTTTCAAAAGTTTCAAAGTGGTATGGGACACTTTGATTCAAAAATTTCTTTTTAATTACTTCCTTTATAAATGTGTGACTTTTAAATGATTTCAAAAAAAGGAGATATTTCTCTCAAATAGTTTTGATTTCATTTATGTCAACATAATTTGATGGATTTTATGATTATATGAAGTTGATTTATTATGATACAAAACTTATATAATGTATTGAAGGTTTTGTGATATGTTTGACTGTGGATGTGTTATTTTTATACCATTCATGGTTTATGGAGAGAGTATTGACATTTCGTATGCTAGTTTTAATACGAATGTTTATGTTATGTTTAAACCTTTTCATATGGGAATGCATTGGACTTAGTAAGTGACGGGTGGAGCCCGCTATAGCTCCTTGATGCATCGGTAGGTCTCATGAGACAAACTAGTGTCTTGGCAGAAGGCCTTGGCAAAATCTTATTTGTAGTCTTGGCACGAGGCCTTGTCTATGTGGTTATGATAGTCTGGCATTATGCATTCCATCATTATGAAAGTGGTTATTGATATTGCATGTGATTATTCAATTAGTAGAATGTCCATGTGAATAAGTAAATGGCATTATTTCATTTTCTTTTGCCATACTATGTTGAAGTTCAAGTTTAAAAAGATTTTTTTTAGTTATACATTGCCTTAAATGTTTATGTTTATTTTGGAAAGTTTCTGCTATATAGTTATCCTTACTGGGCATTTGAGCTCACCCCTTTTCTATGTTTTATTTTTCCCAGGATGTGAAGAAGTAAGTTATGAATGACCTGCATGGATATTATGAGGGGATAATAGTGTGGACTATAGAGACATTATGTTGTTGTAGTAGTTTTTCACTTTATGATGTAATGTAAAACTTTATGAATATATCTAGTGTTTCCAAGGCTACTAAACCAATCGGTATTTCGAGATTTGATCTTTCTTGTGATCATGCCAATGTTATGTAATAAGGCACCGAATCTGGGTAACTGGGGTTGGGGCATTACAGTTGGTATCAGAGGAAGTTTAGTAAAAAACTTGGAAGCTAGATTTAGATAAACTCTAATTAGAGCACATAGATTTAAGATGGATTTTGAGGATTAGTATAGAAGAACTTCCTAGAATTATGGTATTGTAATGATTTTGTGAGTTTTCCGAGCAATACATCCCTGTCTGGATACGAGCAGGTAGAGGCAGCTCTGGCACAGATGTACCTAGGGGTAAAACCTGAAAAAACTGCTTTGAGCTAGACTCAAATGGGAACTGGTGCATGAAAACGGGCCTTGCTGCACTCTTGGTTACGACACTCCCGGGGGATATGCTTAGGATAATTCTCATTTTCTTTACAAACCATTATGAAGGGTTTATGAGTATATACTTCCTCAAAGGAGACATTTTTATGATTATGGATTATATCAATAAACTATTTAATTTATGTTATGTGTTTTACAATTTTGGGATTAGGTATTGTTATTCATAAACTAATCTAGTGTATGCCATTGTTTAGAAATGACGCCCAGTAGAAGGAATGAGAACTCCAACAATGCACGTGATCCAAAGGGAAGGAAGGATCATATCTTTCATGGTCTTAAGCTAGAATTTATAAGAGAAATAGTCTCCCATGTATTATCATCATATGAAGAAATAATATCATGTGTTGATAAGGTAAGTAAAGAGTTTACTGAGTCTTATGGCTTTGAAGGGAAGCAAGAGAAGAAAAGGATGGAAGAGGGAAATATGGATAAAGGGAAGAGGGGAAAGAATAATTTTCTCATATGTGATAACTGTGGGAAGAAACACCTTGGAACTTTCCTGAAAGGAATGGGAGTTTGTTATAAGTGTGGAGGAAAAGGGCACAAAGTACGTGACTGCAAGGGTAAGAAAATGGTTTCAAATGTACAATGCTTCATTTGCAAGGAGTTTGGACACTACGCGAACCTATGTCTCAGTCATCAGACTATGCCGCAAATGATGCTATTGGATAATAATCAAGTTATGATACTACCACAGATGAAGAGGAATGATTAGAGTTCTTATTTTGATTATGTAATTTGAGTGTTGTATCAACAATTTACTTGTTATAATAATTATGGAGTATATAAGGATTGTACTGCAGTACTATTTCATTATGGAATTTAGATTGTGTGGAACAAAGAAAAGTGACTCAATAGTAGGTTAAATTTTTGGAAAATATATGGTTGAGAGAAATATAAACCATAATATGGTTCTGATACCGAGGTAGTGATTTTAGAAAAAAACATGATTGTTTTGGATAAATTATATTGGATATTCTTGACTACCTTGAAACTGATTAATGATTTGTATATTCCATCATTGTTGGGGTTTACAACATTTTTGGATTGAAGGAGTATATCTATTATTCTATAAGGAATAAGGGATCATGAATGTAATCAATAAGGTTTTATGATAATTCAGGATGTTGCAGTGTTTTAAAATAATACATGATGAAGGTGATCACATGTTATTACGTGGAAAAAGGGATCTTCATTGTGTTTACCTTCCTTATAAATTTTGGACTGAAGTATTTTGGATAGTTCTAGTTTGGATTATTTTGGATTGCCATTAATGGACAACCCGGAGGTCGGGCGGCAACCCGTCGCGTCCGGCAAGGCCGCGAGACTTGAACCCATAACCGAAGGGCGACAAGGGTGTATCACCTACCACTGACCCATATGATGTCCGAGATTAAATAATGTAGTTTTTTTTAAAAGATATGGTAGATGAATTATAAATTCATTTTTTTTGGAACACTATACGAATAGGATAAATAGAATATATTTTTTCGTTCTATTATCTTTTAGAGTAAAAGATGAGTTTGTGGTAGAAATTAGTTAAAGGATAGAACTCTACTTGTCAAGAATATATTTTTCTTCTTCTCTTATTCTATGAAGAAATTAATTCTTATACTTTATTTAAGGAATCCTAAAACCAAAAATGTGTTATCCTAATACCCTATGTTTTGTTGAACCGATGGTATTTCAAATCATCATAGATTGATGAATTTAAGGACCTCAATTTTACACTTGTTTGTGATTGATGACCTCAATCACTACCTATAGATATTTACGTTTTTCCTCCAATTATATGTCTCTAATTGCCACCAATGTTCTCCTAATAGAGATCATAATTTGGTGGTGACCCTTTCATTTCTATTTTCCTCATATTAAGACTAAATTTTAGTAACCAAATTTCCGATTTGGGTTTTCCCATAAAGATATTTTCTATTTTCAACCTTTTATTTTTCAAAGAACAATTTCAAATTGCGAGGACACAATTTATTGAAGGAGGGGAGAATATAACACCCCAAGATTTCATAGTTGGTTATTTCTTCAAAATAATTCAATAACTTGCACTACACGCAACACCGAGTTCAATCACACCATGACATACCAAACAAGTCGTTCAAAAGAGGTTATGAATAGTATTAACTAAATTTTAAACTTTATATAATCCTTATAATTTTAGAATCCATATTATGAGTTTCTTAGACATAATGTAATAACAAATTCATTTTCAGTGTTGCACTTTTATCAACTTTTAATAGTGAAACCTTTTTAAATATAATATTTTAAACTTTTTGACTAAATGGGGACATCAAAAATTTAAAATGAAACATCCTAAGCTTCCACGGTACGCTTTCCATTGAATAATATAGTAGCATGTGTTGTACGCAACTTCGAGTTCTAACACACACCACAACCAATCAAACTAGCCGTTATGAATAGTAATACCTAACTTTTAAAATTTTAGAAATTTTATCTCTCAAAATGGACTTCATTTTTGGATTCGTAGTATCGAATTTAGCCTAGGGTGAAATTTTGGAACTTTTCGGATAACTTTAATATTTTGATGAATAGTGAAAATTACTAAATTTTAATTAAAAACAACTTTTTTAATCAAAATAATTAATATTGATAAATTATGAATTTGAGTGGTTTTAAAGTATATTTAGAATATATTTTTACCATTTAATTCAATGTTTGTCATTGGAAATAATTTCACAATTAAACCAGACATAAACAAGTGCCAATCTTTTGATAGTTATTATTTCTTAAAAACACGCTTTTTGTTTTAACAACGGAAATTAATTTTAAATTAATTTCTTCCACTTCTGTGTTTTGAATTTGGAAAAATGGATTTCATATTTGGAATCAGGATGTTCAAATTGTGTAAATAGGTAACTTTTATTTTTAGACATTTTGGATAATTACTGCGGTAAATATTTTATTTACCATGGTTAAGGGTAAATCCGGTAAATAAGGGTTAAAAAATAATATTATAATAATACTAAATTACCGTAAAACATGTCCTAACCTTATTGGTTGATACATGTTAGACCATAGGCATCTTTGGGTCGATTTTGGGACCCCATGTATCCACTTGTAGGTGATAGGGACACTTTATTTTAATTAAGTTAAAATAAGTACAAAAATGACATAAGCAAATATCTTTTAGAAAAACAATTTTTACATAGGGTTATATATGTTATATTTTCGACTATAAATATTAATTAGAAATATAAAAAGATTTCCTACATAATTATATTTTATTTATAATTTTTATACTTTAAATAATTTAATTTATTTATGACACAAGGATGATGGAGTAATTACCATAATAGTGAACAATTAAAATAATTAATATTATAAATACACAAATAAATATAATTTGAGACTTTTTATGAATTAAAATAATTTTATAAGTTAATATGATATGTTAGGAATTATTTAATTAAATTTTTTCGAAGTAATCATTCTATTATGAGTTTCACAAAAAATCAACTATTGAATAGTGTCAAAATTGACATAAAAGAGTTTTTAAAAACAATATTATATTATTAATTGATATTAAATTCCTAAAAATCTAAGGTTCGGCCAAGAGACTTATATCATGATAGGTGTATCATTAATGAACCACTTAGGGGTCTCTTGGATGTATATAGTAAGTTTAGTAACCATATAATTTAAAAATACAAAGAGACAATGTAAAAGTGAAACTAATTAACTTAGAGTTAATACTTAAAGATAAGGTTTATATAAGTACCCAAACCTGTCTAAATTATATTGGTTGAGTTGTTTGCGACCCATAACCACCTTATAATTTAAATAATCAACTTTGGAGCCATTATAAACCGAATATTAATTTATTATAAATTAATATTTCTAGCTTTTCCAAAGGTGCCCCTCACCCCTCTTATAAAAGGGCACTCCTCCTTCTCATTTCTTCACACCTTAAAAGCCTTTTGGTTTGGCCAAACTCTACCCAAATACTCTCCCAACTTCCCTCAATACAACCTAGAGGCCTTAGTTTGATCATAAATCCTACCTAAGGAGCCCTTTTGATCATATCAAAAGGAAGAACCCGAAGAAGAGGTAATGATTTCACCACCATTTTTCAAGTTCCTTTCTTCTTCCACTTCTTCTTCCTTTGTTGTTACCATTCTAAAATAATAACTTTAGTATCATATATATATTGTGATGTTATTATAAATATGGTACAACTATATTCACTATTCTATCCATCCTTTGAATAACATGTCACCATACGTGCGTACGTATGGCTTACCGTCTCCATGTCGTGGTGTAATTGTTATTCAATAAATTATTATTTGGATGGGTATAATAATGATGTGTAACTCATGTAAATCATAAATATAACATGATAATGATTCTTTATATATGATATACCATCCAATTATATATTATTTTAATATCAAAATAATGATATTCTCGCTCGTGCGTACGTACGGACTACAGTCTCCACGAACGCGATGAGATTCATTATCCATCGTATCCATTCAAGTATAATTCTCATTTGATGATTAAAAATAGTATATAAGGACTTGATATCATTATAGATATTAATGATATACAACCTATCCATTACAAACATGGCTTACATAACAAAACATATAAAAGAAAACGAGTAAGTTAACACCCGAAACGACTATAATTCTAAGATATTTTTAACAAATAAATGTTAAAAGATCATATATGATATCATATTAATGTATATGATTATTGAATAATTTAATAACAATTATTTCACCATTATACATTAGTTTAACCTACCCCAACCAAGGAAAAGTGCAAGGTAAGGGTTATTTCACAATCTCTTCATTATCCGAGGTTGTTTATACGTAATAATCTACTGGGATCTCTTTATCATCCACATCCATGTTCCTTAAAAATGTATTTAAAAACATATTTACTATTTACTGGACAATAGGTTAAATTAATTTATACCCTTATGTGTTTTGAAAGGAATCTTTCTGTCGTTTTCCAAACAAGGCACTTTTAACCTTTCCGACAAATTTAAGGTAAGAATGTTTTTTAAATTATACGGAGGGTGCGGCTATTTACCACCGTTATAAAATTGTCAAAGCTTCCATTACAAGAATAAAAGGATATTTTCAAAGTAAATGTTTTATTTTATAATTATGTGACTTTTAAATGATTTCAAAATGAATATTTTAAGAATTTTGGAAAGGTACTTTTTATCAAAATCAGAATTTTAAATGTTTTAAAGATTTATCTTTCTAAATCTTTTTAATTAATGTCCATGTCTTCAAAATGGGTTTTAAGGATTTATTTATATGAATATGAATGTTTTTAAAATGTTAATTCCTTTCAAAAGTTTTAAAGTGGTATGGGACACTTTGATTCAAAAATATCTTTTTAATTACTTCCTTTATAAATGTGTGACTTTTAAATGATTTCAAAAAAAGGAGATATTTCTCTCAAATAGTTTTGATTTCATCTATGTCAACATCCTTTGATGGATTTTATGATTATATGAAGTTGATTTATTATGATACAAAACTTACATAATGTATTGAAGGTTTTGTGATATGTTTGACTGTGGATGTGTTATTTTTATACCATTCATGGTTTATGGAGAAAGTATTGACATTTCGTATGCTAGTTTTAATATGAATGTTTATGTTATGTTTAAACCTTTTCATATGGGAATGCATTGGACTCAAGCAGGCTGCCCAACACCCAGAATGGATGTTGTGAGGCACCTATCTCTGTCCCATGTCCTCAAAGTATGGGTAGCGGACATGGGCACCCAGGGGGTGTTAAATCTGGACCAGATTTCTGCTCCATGAACCAATTTGCTGCACTGGATGGGGTGGAAGAACCTGATGATGGTCTAGGAGTGGGGGAAGCTGATCGTATTGATCCACAGCAAGAAGATAATGGGACAAGCTTGCTGGGTGGAAAACTGATGGAGGAGGAGACCTCCAACTTTGAAGCAGATCACCTGAAGCCTGTGGAGGTGGCAGTGGTTGAGGATGTGGAATTTCCAGGTTTGAAGAATCAGTGTTTAACCCATATCAACTTAAATCAAACTTCCTTGAGGGCTGGAAGAGTGGAGTCAGGAAGGAATGATTGCTTCAAGGGATTGGGAGAAGCTCCTAAGAAGGGGGGAGATGTTTCCAATGGAGAGAGAGGAAATGAGAGGGAGTTGCTCAAAGCCTCTTATAGTGACATGGTTCGAGGAGAAAGGAAGGAAACCCTTGATAATGGGATTGAGAGTATGGGGGAAGTAACTGATCCAAAAAAGAAGAAGCCAAGAAAAGACTACTCCAACATGCCGAGGACGGTGTCTACTAGGTCCTCTACCAAGAATGGAAAAGGGAAAGAAGTAAACTCAAAGAAGGGACAGAATAAGGCAGTGATCAGAAAATCTATGACTGAAAGAGAGTTATGTCTTAGGGATCAATACCTCAATATGCTCAATCAATATGCTCCATCTGAGTGGGATTCGACGGATCCAGATGATTCGGAGGATGGAGACGTTGGAGATTTTGACACATTTTGACTGGCACTGTTGTTGGGGGTGTTTTCATATCATTTCATTTTCTTTGTACTTTGTACTGATTTTTCTTTAATAGATTCTCATGGGACCAGGCATTCGTCCTAGGCCTGCATCTTCCTGGTTATAAATTGCCTTAAATTTTTATGCTTATTTTGGAAAGTTTCTGCTATATTGTTATCCTTACTGGGAATTTGAGCTCACCCCTTTTCTATGTTTTATTTTTCCCAGGATGTGAAGAAGTAAGTTATTAATGACCAACAGGGATATTATGAGGGGATAATAGTGTGGACTATAGAGAAATTATGTTGTTGTAGTAGTTTTTCACTTTATGATGTAATGTAAAACATTATGAATATATCTAGTGTTTCCAAGGCTACTAAACCAATCGGTCTTTCGAGATTTGATCTTTCTTGTGATCATGCCAATGTTATGTAATAAGGCACCGAATCTGGGTAACTGGGGTCAGGGCATTAAACTATTGGTTATTTTCCCTAGATTTCTTGTTATCTTATGATTAATTGTTGCTAATATATTCTTGGTTGCATGTTTGAGGATCACCCCATGGCTATTTTCTCCCTGTTTGGCTGTTTATCGCCGTTCGACATGGTTTTCCTATGAGGCAAACCCTATTGCATTTCTAGTTTACTTGTTATAACTGTTTGCATGTGTTTCCTGCTGTTTAAATGCTTTTGATGCAAGGTATCTATTAGACAAGTAGTTGTTGAACTTACTTAGGGATACTGATAGTCGATTACGCACGACTGGACTGCTCAGGGCTGTGAGAACCTGGTGCGGGGGATCAAAGAGGGAATAGACGATTAAGTGCTTCCCTAGAGGGTCTGTTGGTTTTAGTTTTGTACACAGGACCTATGAGAATAGGAATTTGTGCTTTCTAAGAGTGTCCTTAGTTTAAACATGCATCGAGACCACATGAGGAATTAGATGTAAGTGATTCCTCAGAGAGTCTGTAGCTATTGTTGCAAGACCATAGGGGAATTGATGTGAGAGATTCCCAGAGTGTCTGTGCCTTGTTTGATTACTGGACTATAGGGGTCTACTAGTTTGAGCCACCTAGAGAGGCAGTGTGAATTTTGATGGTTTGTTGTGACGATTCCACCAAGCCAAAGAACAAGCTTGGGTCCTGTACTACTTGTGTTTAGGTAGTCCTTTGAGATACCTACTGTGTTACTTACTTTACCTTGGGATAGAAGGCTTTGCTAGTTCTTTTTGGTTGCTCTATTATATGAATGTGAATGGTAGTTGGTAGGATTATTTACTGGTATACTCTTAGTCCATTACTATACTTATTTTTCCTTTACTTTTGCTATATTACTCACTAGCTGTAGGGCACAAATCTAGTGGTGATCCATTACTGGTATTAGTCTCACACCCTGTTTGGGTCCTGCTTTTCATCCCAAACAGATTATATGGTTGCATGTGTAGATAGGGATTGTGGTCCTTCTACCTTAGGTACTTGATTGCTGGTTGGATCTGGAGAGAATGGGACCGAGCTTTGGCTCACAATGCTGCTAGAGTTGCTATTTAAGTTTTCTGTTTGGTTTCAGTTGTATTTCATCACATTGTTTTGTTTACTACTTTCCATAGATACATGTATCATTATACATCATTATTATATCAGATATTGCTTCAACTTTTAGTTCAGTTGTTGTATGCTGTTTACTTCTTCCGCTATTGTTCATGTTTATTCTTCCGTTGTATACTTTACCAAATGAAGGCATAGTTTCCCCACATACTCATCAAGGCCCTCACTGCTAGTCGGTAGCCTCTGGAATTTGGGGAAACGCGCTTGAGGTCATGTGGCGAACCAGGTACTAGGCACCTATTATGTGGCTCCAGATTCAAGTCATTACAGAATGTACCATCATTTTATACAAGAAACCTCCATCAATAACCTCATCCATGAATAAATATAAAGAAATGATTTTATTCATTATTTTTCCTTTACAACATGATTCTCGAGAAACATAACTATAGGTATTTCTAATCAATATTTTAGGAACCACATTCCATTTACCCATAGTATAATAAATATCATCTTTAATGTAAAGATCAAAATTGTTAAATTGAGATCACGAGTAGTGTAATTATGTTCATAAGGCCAAAATTATTTACATACATAAGTAATACCTATCATACACATCATCAAAATGAACCCTACTATATGGTATATATAATTAAATTAACATTTAATATAATACCTCACTTAGAAAAAATAATAAGTGTGCTAATAAACTTTCACATCAGGAATTTAAATACCGTACAACACTGCAATTTCCAAATGAAAGGACAACCCTTATTTTTCAAAACTAATAAGGGTATTAAAATTTGAGAGAAATCATATATTAATCATATATAATAACTAAATAACTTGAGAAAACTATATATCTTAGAGTAATTCTTTATAAATTATTAAACAACAACTACTTTGATCTTAGAAAGATCCATTTTTACTCTCCTAGGAAACAATATGTCTAAAGAAGTGAACCACCCATTCCCAAAACATACACCTTGATATCTTCCCTTACAACTAAAGTTAGTGAATAATTTATAAAAAAACCCGTATATGTATCATCACAATCTTTAAAAAACCTAAAGTAAAACTAAATATCATTAATAGATACTACTATAAAATGATCAAGATAATGCCTGAATACCCAATGCATCAATCCCATGAACATCCCAACACATAATTAACTCTAGAGCGAATTAAAATGAACTCAAAATTCCAAGAAAGTCATTTGAATGAGTATTTTGAATATATTATTCCACTATCTTATAATTATATATTTATCATAGTTTTATTATAAAGAACTAACTAACTTCCTTCAATTGATTGAATAAATCTATAATTCTTGATAAAGGATACAGATTCTCTATATTCATTTGATTTAATTTTTAGTAATCAATAAATAACCTAAAATAATCATCCAAATTATAAGACCATATGACCCCATGAAGACCCACTTGGTAAAATAAAACTCCATATTTATTTATCATCAATTTTAATATGAAAATATGGAAGATTTATAGGCACCATCCAATAGAAAACCATCGACATAGAAGATGCACCCTAATATTAATCTATACTAGAATCAATATACTGACTCAATGAAAAACATATAATCTAATTAGGTAATAATTTTTAAAAAATACATTAACACCCTTAGTAATTAATTCAATTTCACTTGATAAACACAAATCATTAAGCTTTCAAGTTTAGTTGTAATGATTTGAGGTTCAATATGTCAGAACCCATTACTTTGATATCTTTCGCTAATGAATTCCATGTTATCTCCACAAAAATTTGAATAAATAACTTATCATAGATAGTAATAAGTATATGCATGTATATAATTAAATTAATATATGAAAAGTATGAAATCATATAATTACATGAACAAAAGACTATATCCCACATTATATGATCACTTTGTTTCATCAATTAGAATCTTGAATCTCTTTAAATAATATCAAACTACTTCTCATTGGAGAAGATAAATTAAGGTTCTGAAAAAGTCTCTCTATAAGAATTTATATTATACTTACTATGTTAGGAATAATACATGAATGTTATGCACCAAAATAAATAAAACATAAGAAATTACTAAAAATTACACACCATACCTTTCACGGCATCAGATGATTTTGATTATTCAATTTCTATTTCATGGAGTTTTCTATGAATGATGTTTCTACCAAACTATCTTTTTTTCCTTCCTCCAAATCATCTCTAATAAAACATGAGTCCCTGAGAATGAGTAGTTTTTTTATCGAACCCTACCACAACTAACTTGCACTAGTAGTCCTTTAGGTCATTAATTCCACTATAACAAAGTTGATTAAGAAAGAAACTAAATTTAATGGGGAGACTTTTCCACTATTATACCATTATCTAGACCATGTTGGATACCTTGATATTATAGACACATAAATTTTTCATTTCCTCTACCTCTATGGGAATAACATATCACATTATTATATTCACTTGAGGAACATAAACTACCAGTTATAATAATTAAAAAATCAAGGGTATACTCAAATAACCCAAATTCCCTAAAATTAATGGAGTCTCTTCTCAGATCCACCTCGAATAATGTTATTCCATACTACCTTATTCATAACACCAATCCTCACTAAACTTCACTCAATAACTTTTTTTATTTCAAATTACTTTCATATTTACCCTATGAATGGATCGTCCTCTCTCAAAATTAAGATCTCTCCACTCCCCATCCATTAGAAAATATAAAGAAAGCTACAATGGGATCATGATGTTCACCTTATACTCCCCAACCCTATAACACCCTTACTAAATAACCAATATCTCTCACTAAATTTTTAACTAAAGAGAAGCAATCAATAACTCATTCAATAATGAACCCTAAAATAGAAATCACTTGATTATAGGAACATTTCAATATACAAATAATAACATCCACCAATATTGAGATTCACTATGTAAAAAGATCATTGTCAATAATATATAGTGATCCTCAACTGCCTAAATAATATGAATTGTTATCTCCACTTTTTCTAACAAATGATATTTCTATATATCAGAAATGAATGCCGCATACCTCAATAATTTCTATCACTTAAACTCTAATAATTCAAATCTCTAAGATTCTCTAGTTATCAGTTCTAGCCTACGATGAACAATAACTTATTACTTCTACACCCACTTTTTCCTTACCTCATAGTTTTGACTAATACTTGACATAACTACAAATAAAAAAACAACTCAACCTAAGGACAATGTGAAGGACTCAATATTTACTACCTTATGATCAAAAAAAAAACAATTCATTTCACAACACATAATTTCCATGATTTGACACTATATGATACATGTTCCCATACCTACAAAACTACCCTATCGACAATAAACTATTTATCTGGTAAAAATTAATTAGAAATAAAAATATATACTTAGAATCATAGGGGTCCTATATATCTTTAGATAGATTCCCTAATACACAAAATATATCTGGCTCTAGAAATATAACATTACATACCCATGAAATTCTCACTAGTTCTTACTGTAAACTCAATCCAAGAACACTCAATTTGATACTATTATTTCATGTCTTGACCCATCCAGGCCTCCTCTTAATATGATAATGAGATCAAGAGTGACTCTTAAAGTTCACCTACAATTGGAATCAAAGTAGATACTAGTACTAAGGGTATACAATCACAACATATGTGACATTTTCATTTTTTATTATATAAAATCAACAAGTTCATCCTAAACAAACCATTAAAACCATATCTAACGTAATTAAATGAACACATGCATGGGTATGTCATAAAAAAAATGAAAAATAATCTACCAACACTAAGGAAAACAAAAACACAAAACTTATCCCACTCTTAACTAGGTTACCTCATGTTAAAACTAACATCACCTAACAATACCAATGACATGATATTATTATTTAAAAAAACTAGATATTAATAGGGTGAGTATACTAGTATACCTAGTAGGTTCCTCCTCCAACCTATCCTATGTTAAGTGAACAGGAATAATAAACCCTCAAGGAATGACACATATAAATTTAATTAATTTAAACATTATAACAATAAATAGAAACATCATATCAAGAAAACCTATGTCACATTCCATCAATTACATTATCCACATCAATATATATATATATATATATATATATATATATATATCAATTTGAAAATCAAATATCAACCACTAAACCTTATTATCTATTCCACTAATAATCGTACAACTATAACCACAATAAATTCCCATCACTACATTTATAACAATAACAAATTCATATGAGGACTGTATTACAGTAACACAAATAACAGTATAGTGGAAAGACAACAATAACAAATACCATACCTATATTAGAATACAACATCCCTCTACAACACCTCATCCTTAAGGATTACCACATTCATCCATACCACAATACCATCAAGAAAATAAAAAATCTATTCATAATATAAAATCATCATCAAGTCAAATAACATTAACAAAAATCATATAAAAAATATTATATCAATAAACACATATATAAAAAAACCCAACAAGTTACCAAATTTTGCCATAAATTAATATTCATAACCAATCAGATATATCAACCTAATTTAGTCTCATTCAAATCATTTTTTTATCTACTATAAAATTTACATATCATTAGGAAATATACCTTAACTATCCATATTAAAATAATAATTTCCCACTAACTTCTCATCCCAACATATCATTACAACCTATTTTACTTCATAACATCTAACATGTCAAAATTAAATATTTAATAGGTTTACAACATAAAAAATTATGGATTCATAATCCAAATAATATAATGTCATTAATAATTATAAAAATAATCAATATCATATTTTATACCTTATTATAATTTAATATATTTCTGACATTTTTATCTATGTCTTCATTCAATGCTAATCACTCCACCAAGATTCATCCAAATTAACCAAACTTACATTATCCCATCATTCCTTGTAGATACAATTTTCATATTCCATGCATAATTTGACAAATTATGTTATATATAATTAGTTTTCTACATTATATATAATTTACTTACCACCATATCTACCAAATTATATGAATTTATTTAACACACAAATGATATACATTAGAATCACTAACCTTATAAAAGTTTGAATCCTTTGTTGAATATTTATCAACAAAATACTTTAATTATTAAAATACTTATTCATAATAAATAAAATCATGATACCACCATTCACATATCCCATCCCTATAATAAATAGAGGCAAGGATGAGCTTAAAATACACTATATGAAATAGATCTAAAATTTCACTTATTATCAATCTAAGTTCATATTCAATAAATAACATAAATAAATCCATAAATAAATGTTGCAGAACCATATAAATATCTTCTTATGTCACCCAAACATTCATCCTACGTTCAAGGAGAAGTTTTAGGATAAATTATATAGGTTTTAGGATGTTTCCAATATTTTTAACTTAATTTTCCAAAAACCATGGTGTATCCACATCCAATGTGACTTGTTTTAACTATTCAATGATCAATATAAAAATTATAGTGTGTTACATTTTATTATAATAAGATATGAAACCATTTTAAAAATTATATTTGCACACATTTGATCTATAACATGATATGTTCATATAAGGAAATATTTTTTGCTTCGTTTCCCCTAAAACTAAGACAAGAAACCAAAATATGTCACCTTACTCATATTTATTAGCTAAAAAATACAACCTATCAATACAACCTAGCATGATGTATTTTGAATAAAATATTTCATATTTCTTTTGCCTAAAATTTCATCATCCATAACAAAATATCTCTAAACTATGCTCAATAACTAAGATATATCCTATAAAACCATGTCTGCTATGCTATATTTTCTTAATCATGTTAACCAATAACTAAATTAGTCTCTATGGCATATAAAAAATTAATAATTTTCTCTAATAATACTCTCTATAAAATAACCATGACATTTAACATAATCAACATGATGTAGTTTTTACATTAGGTTTAATTTATATTAAAACTCAATATTTCATCTTTCCCTTCTTTCTACAATACCCCAAACTCATAATGTAAATAATTTGGAATTACCTAACCTCTATTTTCATGATCATTATTATGCATGTAATATAAAAATATTTTTTTATCAATAATTGGTAAATGAAAATAATAGAAATTATTTAAACACATTCTATTAATAAAACAATATTTTTGGCCAAAAAAATATTTTTTTAGACATATTTAATTTTTATATACTCTATAAAAGTGTTAAGCGTTCCAAATAAAAAATAAATATTATCAAGCCCCCCATTTAATTTAACATTTATATTGAGGTAATTTGTGCAATTGATAGTGTAATAGAGTATATGAAATTTTAAAATGAAAGTTTTTTATCTATATTAACAAAGTGTTCATTTACATATTTTAACCAATGGTGAAAAATATTACCGAATATTTCTAAATGTTTGATATAAATATATATTTATTTGGTGTCACAAAATTTATTATAAGTGGAATTTTATTTTAATTAATTATTTAGATAATTTATTTAATTTTAAAAAAATCATTAAAATGAATATCACATTGATGTTATGAATGAATAAGATGTTAAATAATTTTTAAATGATAATCCTGAGAGGAAAGCTAATTAAAAAAAAAGTTTTTGAATTATGATTTACAAAAAATAAATTTTAATACATCTGAATGAAATATTATGGTAAACACAAATGTTTACCAAAATAAATACTTTTATTATTTGACATTATTGATTGGGTTATTTAAGACAAATTGTATTGAGAAATAAAAATTAAAAGTACCTATGAACACTATTTTAAAGTTAAAAGAAACTCACACATAATGAGATCTCATGTATTGTATTTTCTAAAGTCAAATTAATATCAATACCACCATGAATTAAATTCAATATTCGATACCTAGTGTATATAGAAATAATATATTATCATACATGTAGGCTCATCCACCTTCTATGTAGATCATTTTAAAATTTCATGTCTTTAGTTGATGTAATTATGAAATGGCCACATATGTGTTTATTAATCACTCAAAACATGATGACTACAATTTTTATTACTAAAAAATTGATCATAAATTTTTTTAGATTATATGATTAAAAATATACAACTTGATAATATTAGTTAATATTTATTACATGTTTTTTGTAAATTTTTTCTTGTTGATTGAAATAAAAATTTAACATCATGTAGTTTGTGATAATATAAAAATAGTATTTTTGAGTCATTTATAAAACATTTATAGCCCATAAAAAATATAAAAAATATGACTCAAATCCTATATCATATTATATTATTTCAATATGACATATAGTATGACATATATTGGCAATTCATATGATATTAATTAATTATATTATAAAACTAGGGTTTCCTTCGGGAATTCCTTACTTCCATGTATGTTATCATTTATCATGATAAATATATTATATGATGATGTGTTATAGATTTCAACCTTTATTCATTAATTATTTAATCTATTTAAAAAATTAAATATTTTATATTTAATAATGTCACTATGTGTTATAAATGTTATAACATATATATCATTATTAGGTGAATGTTTGGGAAACATTTTATTTCTTTGGTTCATCCCTTATTCATTGAAGTATTAATATAAAAGGAGTAATAATACTCTTTAAAAAATTACCCAAGAACATTAAACCCCCAATTACAAAAGATCTCTCTTTACTTTCTCCTTTAACCTTGGATGTACTAGCATTTCATGGTGAAATCTGGGTTCCTAGGATTATGAATCCTGATTTCACTATAATATGGATCAACCATATAGGAAAAAAGTGCATCGATCATTGTTAATGTATATCCATAAAACTTATTGTATACACGAAATAAATCATCAGAGAAGATAAATGTTTTACATGTTTTTAATTTACTATTGATTTTTTGTTACACATATCTGAAAAGGTATTCATTAAGATTTTATTATTTTATGTTATGTTTAAGCTATAACAGACATGTACAAAAAAAATAAACTTAAATATTTGAAAGTGCATGTGAATTTTAATAAAATCCTCATTTATATTTTATAACGAAGAATTTACCTAATAAGAACCATCTATTACCCCAATGTTTATTGATAAGTATTAAAGTGTAATTTTTCCAAGGAAACTTTATCCTAAACAACTCATGAACATAATCCCTATATAATCTCTCAACCTATAGAAAAATTAGCATGACTTGACCAATAAATGAATGTTTTATAAAATCTATTCATCAAAAAACACTTTCATATGTTTAGTCTAATGAATAATGTACTCAATTTAAGAAAAAAATTATATAAATTAATTGTAAAGTATTTTGTTTTTTGGAAAAAACATTGAACTATTTTTTTGGTCTTTATTTTTTATGTTATTCTTTTAATATCATCCATTGTTTCTGTGGTTTTGATAATCACAACACATGATTATATTTCTCTATAGAGTTTAAATTTAATAATTTAAAAATATAAATTATTTGAATATATTGGGATATTGGTTATCTAGATTCTCATTAATAATTTTCTCTTTTGAACTTTAAGACTTCATAAACATACCATTTATAGATCTTATAGTGTAGATAATTATAAAAACTCTTCCCTTTATTACGCATTATAACTTGATTTATTACATAAAATTAAACTTAATTCAACCCAAAATATTGATAAGTCTAGTGTCCTTGAGAATTAGGTACATTACATTAAAACTTAAAACATGTAATGCAACATCTTTATTGAAAACTCCTTTAACATGATCACACCTAAAAATTCATGGGATAACCTGAAGAAATACTTAAGAAAGGGGTGAGCTATAAAACACAATAAGAGAATAAACAAGGAATAAGGTAAAACATTTTATAAAATAGTCATATAAAGGGTCATAAAAGGAATACTAATCATAAAAATAAATGATAAGAGATGATATAGCATGATAATATGAAGGAAACATGGGAAATGTGTCAACAACTTAAAACATTACATCATAGGTCAAGGATAACTGCCAAGAAATCATAAAGGAAAAAGTACCATAATGTAATAATATTTAATCCTTGTCCAAACATGATGTATCATGATACCAAACATTACACAATGCATTGGAGTGATACATAATTCCAGGAACACTCATCACTTTCATTTCAATCTCATGCTTAAGTGTACCACATATCTCATACAACATAGATTCATTCATCTTCATATCTTATTAAAAGATAATGGAGTGTGGAATAAATACATGTATTTACCAATTAAAATAAGAATAAGTATATAAATGCAAACACTATTAATAGGAAATGGGTATGGTATTCACTACACAATTTCTTTGGAATTAAAAATCATGGTGAAATTTAGACAGCCTAACAGTTTCACTTAAAAATGCATAAAAATGGTTGATAAGAAAGAAAAGGGTATATAATATTTTTTAAGTCAAGTGGTAAGTAATAGGGTCATGGAAATAAATATCAAATCATTAGGAATTGGAAATAGAAGGCATATAAAAATAAAGAAACTTGATTATAGAAGAGAAGGAAGAACTCTTATAAAATTTCGGCATGGTAAAGGGTGTACTTAGAAGGAATTAATGAGAGATAAAGGGGTATATAATAATTTATACACCATAAGGGTAGTATGGGGGAGATGATAAAACATACCCCATCATTAGGAGTTAAAAATAAAATGGCATAAATAGAGGATATTCTTGAATAAAAGTGAGAAATATAGGATCACTTACCTTAAAGGTATGACACCAAAAGCTTGAAAGGGGATTATTGAGAGATTGGGGGAACATTGGGATGATTATAGAGATAATAGGGAAGATTAATTATGTTCTTAAATTATTTTTAGTTTAGAAAAATGGGATCTTGGGTGGGTTTATATAGGAAATGAAAAGGGAATTCTTTAATATTTTACAAACATAGGTTTTGGACTCTATAATAAAATATTCAAAACCAAAAACATTCCCATGGTTTTTGCCCATTGTTTCTACAAAATGGGAATGTATTTCAATATTTTATTAGTAAAAGGTCTGAAATTATTAAAATATTACCCTTTCTTATGTGGAGGTGAGTCACACTTTTAAAGAAGTGAATTTAAAATCAGAAAATATATTTTATGTTTTGGAGGATTCATAAATGCTTTATAAAATAAATCTAATAATCCAAATATCAAATTATTTTAAGGGTAAAACATATATTTGGCCAAGTATATCAATTATAGTATTTATTACATCATTTTTGGGTCATTATTATGTCATAAAACACATCGTATATTTATACGTTATTTAATTTTTACCCAAAAAATTGACCGTCTCAAAAAAGTATGAAAAATTCACTATTGGATAATTTATATGTTCTAATTCTAAAAATAATATTCATTTTATCAAGATAAATTTCTAAATATTTGATTTTATAATTTTTAAAATAATAATAATAACCTATATTTATTGAAAATGATAGGTTTGTTTTGGAAATAACAAGTTTTAAATCCTAATAAAACATTAAATTTAACTTCATAAAAATTATATGATAATTTATATTAAATAAAAATAATTTAATAATAATATTTAATTAAAATATTATTTATTTTAAAAATAAATTAATCCATAAAAATAAATTCCTTAATTGAATTGAATATTACCCAAAATGGTATTCATGCTTTATTGTATCAAAATAAAAATATATTCATTATTCTTTAGAAAATAATGTATATAATAAATTTTATAGGGCATTGATACATATCCCTTTAATACACCAGCATACACTCTAAGAGTAAGGTGCGTGATAGTGAGACATTCATGGGGTCGTTCGACAAACATGGTTTCAGCCGTGATCTCGATGAGCTTGAACTTATATCATAAACAGTTTCGATCATGTTTAAGTTATTGGATCTTATCTTGGAATTGGTAGAGGGAAAATCCTAGAGATTCTATCTCCCTTAGAAGCTTCAAAAAATGGGCTTCATAGGGTGAAATTCTACTGGATGAGGCCATCACTTCCTTTTTCTGAGTAAATTGGATTTGTTAAAGCCTTATATTTATACTAATCATGTGATCACTATTTAACAGATATATTACCAATGATAAATATTCGTAATGGTATTTTGAATTCAATTAGATATAAAATAACATTAAATCATATGGGAATATTATTTATAACAGTTTGGGTCATTACAATCTTCCCCCCTTGAGAAATTTTACCCTTGAAATTTTCATTTTACCCCTTGAAACAGATGAGGGTAATTTTGTTTCATCACTTTCTCTTATTCCCATGTTGCTTCTTAAAACTCGTGTTTCCTCCACAACACTCTGAAAATGTGCATTTTCTTATTGTATATAACTTTTTCTCTATGATCTAAGATCTCTACTAGCTACTCCTCATAGGAAAGATCATTCTACAATGGTACCACCTCTGGATTGGGTACATGTGAGGGGTCAGATATGTTCTTCCTCAAGAGTGATACATGGAATACATCATGAACTTGAGATAGGTTTGGTTGGAGTGAAATTTGATAGGACACCACTCCAATGAGATCAAGGATCTCAAAGGGGCCGATGTATCTTAGACTAATCTTTACCTTCTTCCCAATTCTCATTACTTTATTCCATGGAGATATACGGAGGAAAACCATCTCCCCAACATCAAACTCTAGGTATCATCTACGATTGTCAACATAACTATTCTTTTGACTCTAAGAATATTTTATGTGATTCTGAATGGTTCTAACCGTTCCCACAATTTCCTTGACCATTTCAGGACCAATCTATTTTCGTTCCCCAACTTGATCCTAGAATTGAGGTTTCCTAGACCTCTTCCCATAAAGAGCTTCATAGAGATCTATTTGGATGCTTAGGTGGAACTATTTTTGTAAGATAACTAGACTAGAGGAATATGTGATCCCATAATACTTTGAAGTAAATTGAGAATGATCTCAAAATTTCCTCAAGTGTTTGGATATTTTTCTCTAATTGGCCATCATTTTGAAGGAAACAATCCACAATTAAGTTCAAATCTGTGTTTAAAGGATGATGAATACTTTTCCAGAACATGGAGGGGAATCTTGAATCTCAACTAGATATAATAGATAGTGGTACTCTATGTAGCCTGACCACTTCCATGATGTATATCTATTAAATTAGATCTAGTGAGAATTCATCTCATATCACAATGAAGTGTGCAGCCTTTATAAGATGATCAACCAAAAACCCTATAGAGTTATTCCATCTTGATGTCTTTGAAAGATTAGTGACAAATTCCATGGTGATGTTTTTCCATTTCCATGTTGTTATGAGTAATGGTTGCATCATCCCTTTGGATTTTTGCCTATCCACTTTGGATTACTAACACACAAGACTTCTTGATGTTTATTCTACGATCTCCTTCTTCATATTGTCCCATCAATAGTGCTTTTAGAGATCTTGATACATCTTTTTTCTTCCTAGGTGGATGGATAAGGTTGAGATATGCAAATCATAAAAAAGACCCTTATTTAACTTAGGATTTTAGGGTATACATAGTCTTGACCCAAATGTTACAACAACTTAATCTTCAACATTCAACTCATAGTATTTCCATTTACTTATAGCTTTCACTTTCTTCTAAATTCCCACATCGACAATTTGAGCTTCCTTTAACCTATCTAGAAGAGACGGTTGAGCAATAATTTGTGAAAGGATTGATGACATTCCTTCCATTATGATCCCCAAGTCCATCCTTTCCAAATCTAAGAATATTTTATCCCTAAAAATTCTCATCAATGATATAATTGTCAAATCCTTTCTTCTTAGAGTGTCTACCACTTTATTCGCTTTTGCATGATGGTAGTGGATTGAGCATTCATAGTCTTTGATCAGCTCTAACCATATTCATTGGTGAATATTCATCTCTTTTTATGTGAATATATACTTGAGTATTTTTTTAACCTTATATATTTTACACTTCTCCCCAAAGAGATAATACTAACAAACTCTCAAAGTGAAGATCACTACAACCAAATCCAGATCATGGGTTGGGTAGTTATTCTCGTTAATCTTCAACTTCTTTGAAGTATAGGCTATAAATTTTTCATTTTTCATTAAAACACAAACCAAGACATTTTTCAATGCATTACTGAATACCATAAAAAGTTCTCCACTTGAGGGTAGTGTAAGCATAGGGGTGGTGATAAGCCTTATTTTTAAATCTTTGAATCACTATTCACATTCATCATTCCAATAAAACTTTACCCCCTTTTGAGTTATCTTGGTAAGAGAGTTTGACAACCGTGATAATTTTTTCACAAATCTGTGATAATACCCATCTAACCTAATGAAACTATAGGCATCTATCATATATGTTGGCCTTGAACTTTCTTAAATAGCTTCTATCTTTTAAGGGTCCACAGATATCACATTTCTTGTGATGATATGTCCCAAGAAAGAGACTTCCTTCAATAAGAAATCACATTTTCTATATTTGGAAAAAAGATTCTCCATTCACAAGGTCTTCAACAAAGTACACAAATTCTCCTCATCACCCTCCTCACTTTTAGAGTATATTATAATATAATCTATAAATACTAACAAAAATTTATCAAGGTAATCTCTAAAGACTCTATTCATTAAGTCCATGAATATTTCTGGAGCATTAGTGAGTCTGAAAGGCATCGCTATGAACTCATAGTTCATGTACCATGTACGAAAAGCAGTCTTGGGGATATCCTCCTTCTTCACCTTAACTTGGTAATATCCTGCGCAAAAATCCACCTTAGAGAAGTATTGTGCTCCATGTATCTGATCAAATAAGTCATCAATCCAAGGCAGATGATACTTTTTTATTTATCGTGATATTTTTGAGATCACGGTAATTGATGCCAAGGCACATTCACCCATCCTTATTATTGATGAAGAGGATTAGTGCACCCCATAGTGAAGCACTTGGGAATATGAAACCTTTATATAGATTCTTCTGTAGTTGTTTCTTCAGCTCCATAAGTTCCACAACATCCATTCTATATGGATTCTTGAATAATGGTAACTCCCTAGGTATAATCTCAATTGAAAATTCAACCTCTCAGCTTGGAGTAAGACTAGAAAATTACTTGGGAAACACATCAATGTATTCCCTCACAATAGGCATATATTCAAGGATGATCCTTTCCTTAGACTCATTAATTTGAGATAGATATTCTTACTCATAGGGAAATGATATCCATGCTTGAGATGATATTTCTAAATAAGATACATCATTCTCCTTGCATTTTAATAGAATCTAAGGATGATTCTCAATACGGAGAGTAATTTACTTCTCATGGAAATTTATGTTGGATCTATATAGGGAAATAAAATCCATTCCTAGAATTGCATAAAATTCCACAAAAGGGGGTATGATAAGGTTTGATGGTAAATTCATCCCACAAACTTTGATAGGGGTAGAGTTATATACTTGGGATGCAATAATTGAACCATCTTCCATTTTCACTGATAGATATACTTCCAAGATTTTTGGTGGTGTTTGGATAGTTCTACAAAAATTTTTGAATATGAAGGAATATATAGGACCAGAATAAAAAAGTACATTCGTAATTATTGAATGAGTAACTAGAATACCTATCACCACTTCATTATTAAGATCCACCTCAGTAGTTGCTATAAAAAAATCTCACCCTTGCTTCCTTGGAGGATGTTGGTTGTCTTTGAAAACACTCATCTTAGTGAATTGGGTTACAATGATCCTTGATTACTTTTAGTTTTAGAAATGACCAATTCATTGAGGGTTGGATAGAGAATTACTTTCCTTTATCACAGTAGTGGGTTTCTCCTATTGGTAATCGTTGTCTAGGTTCCCTTCCTTCCTGCACCTAAAGCATTTCCTCACCCCCTTTAGGAAATTTTCATGTCTCTTCTTTATGAACCTTTAACAAGTGAGGTGATGAAATTTCTTTCCATTTTTATATTTCTACATCAAAACACAAGAATTAAACACCACTTTCTTCTTCTTATCCCCATAATACCCCTAAGATTCGCTAATATCCATTTCAACTTTGAGGTCACATAGTATAATTTCCTCATAACTATCAAAGTGTCAGATTGATAGGTATTTTCATAGACTAGAATTTTTCTCAGAAAATAAGTGGTAAACCTTGCATTTAGGGGTAACAAAAAAGTTGGAGGTGTACCGTGCAAGTCTTGTGAGGTTTTCCTTATATTACTTAATAGAATCGTCAATTTTTTACTTGAGGGAAAGGAATTCCCTGTACATTTTAAGATAGAGAGTGTGAGGAAAATATTTATCGAATTTTTTTAGATATCCTTCCACCCCATTGCTTCAATCTCTTCCTCAAGATTTATATATTTTTACCAATGTCCACCAATAATAAGCTTCACCTTCCATATGATAAAATGCTAGAACAAACTTCTCTTTCCTAGAACATTCAAGGATGTATAAGATATTTTCATTTGATGTGATCTAATATTCCATGATTAAGGGATCTGATGACCCATTGAAATCCATAAGAATTTGTCTCATAAATATTTTGATTATGGCTTGTTCTCTCTCAGGGGGTTTTGGATTCTCCTTCTGATCTTGGTTTCTATTCAGAACCTGAGTCAGCTGAGAGAGTATCATCATGAAGTGTGTGATTCATGATCCCATCAGGTTGGGAATCTCGTTGGGGTAGTAATCACATTACTCTTATCATTTATTTTAACATAATTCCTCATATTTATAGCCATTATCTAGAATAAAAGGAAAATTAAGGATGAGCATGTTTAACATTAAACACATAAAGGGGTAATCCAAATAAATTAAAGGGATAACTTATAAATTACATGTATTTCCTTAACTTATGAATTTCTAGACTCCAATATACATCATCCATGATATATTTCCTAACATATACTCTTATGGGAATGTTTTTTTAATTCCCTAATAATGGTTCAAAATGAGATTATGATTTTACCAAATCATATACCCCAAAAGTGTAAAACTAGGTGCACATTAAGGATTGTTTTCATGTATCAGGTTACCCTGAGTCAAGCCTAGAACAACTTGTCGGAGTTATTACCCCTAGGTACAACTATTCTAGAACCACATCCACTTATAGTATCCAAATAGGTATTTATTTGCTTGATAAACAACTTAATATGTACGTACCCTAATTTATAGATATTTTATTATACATAGTATTATACATAATGAATTTTCTAGAGTTTTCTAATCCTAAGACCAAAAATAACTAAACTTTTACTCTGATACCAACTATAAAAACACTTCCATTTATTATAGATAAACACATGATTTATTACATAAAATTAAACTTAATTCAACCTGAAAGATCAATAATTATTGTTTCATTGGGAATTAGGTACATTACATTACAAATTAAAACATGGAATACAAAAACATTATTGAAATCTTATTTAACATGCTCACACCTAAAAATGCATGGGATAACTAGAATAAATACATAAGAAAGGGGTGATATATAAAGCCCAGTAAGGGAATAAACATGGAATAAGGTAATACATGTTAGAAAATAGGAATATAAAGGGGAATAAAAAGAGTGGGAATCATAAAAATTAATGATAAGACATGATATAACATGATAATATAAAGGAAACATGGGAAATATGGAAACAACTTAATATATTGCATAATAGGTCAAGGCTAAATGCAAAGAAATAATAATAGAAAAAGTTCCAAAAAGTAGTTATGTTTACTTCCTATCCCAAAATTATGTATCATGATACTAAACATTACTTAATTCAATAGAGCGCTCTATAATTCTGGGCTCTCCTGTCACTTTCATCTCAATCTCATGCTTAAGTGTGCCACATGGATTATACAACATGGATTCATTAATCATCATAAATTATTCCACGATAAGGGATTGTAGAATATATACATGTAATTCCAAATTCAAATAATAATAAGTTTAATATGGTGAAAACCATTAAGAGGAAATGGGTATGGTATTCACTACACAATTGATTTGGAATGGAAAATCACAGTGAAATTTCGGTAGCTTAACGACATTGCTTAAAAATTAATAAATATTTTTGTTGAGAAAAAAAGGGTCTATAATAATTTTTAAATAAATTGGGAAGACATAAGGTCCTTGAAATACATATACAATCATTAGTAATTGGAAATATATGTCATATAAAAATAATGAAACTTGATTAAAGAAGAGGAAGGAAGAACTCCTACGAAATTTCGGCGTGGTAACAGGTGTACTAGGGAGGGATTAATGAGAGATAAAGGGGTATCTCATAATTTATAAAGCATAGGTATAGTATGAGGGATATTATAAAATATACCCCATCATTAGGAATTAAAAATAAAAGCGCATAAAATATAGGAGATTCTTGAATAAAAGTGAGAGAGAGTGGACCCCTTACCTTAAGAGTATGGCACAAAAAGATTGAAAGGGGATTCATGAGAGCTTGGGGGAACCTTAGTAAGATTATAGAGAGAGTAGGGTAGATTAAAATGTGATCCAAGTATTTTTAGTGAATATAAATGGGATATTGGGTGGTTTTATATAGGAAAAGATTGAGGAATTCTTTAATATTTCACAAACATAGGTTTTGGACTCTATATAAGAAAAATATTCAAATCCAAAAACCTTCCCATGGTTTTTTACCATGGTTTATGAAAAATGTGAGTGTTTGTAAAATTTATATTAGGTTAAGGGCCTAAATTATTAAAATATTACCCTTGTTTATGTGGATGCGAGTTACGCTTTTAAATAAATGAATTTAAAATCATAAAATATATTATATGTTTGGAGGATTCATAAAGTCATTATAAAATTAATATAATAACATTAAAATCATATTATTTGAAGGGTAAAACATATATCTAGCTTATATTACCCATTATAGTATTTATTACACCATTTTAGGTCATTATGATGTCGTAAAACAAACCATATATTTATACGATATTTAATTTTTACCCAAAAATTCAACAGTCTTAGAAAGTTATTAAAAATTCACCGTTGGATAATTTTTATGTTTTGATTCCAAAAATAATATTCATTTTATCTTAATAATTTTATAAATATGTTCATTTTTACTTTAAAAATATAATAACTGACATTTATTGAAAATGATGGTTTTTTGGCAATAATAGTTTTTAAACCCTAATAAAACATTACATTTGACTCAATAAAAATAACATGATAATTTATATTTAATAATAATAATTTAATAATAATATTTAATTTAAATATTATTTATTTCAATGATAAATTAATCCATCAAAATAAATTCCTTAATTGAATTGAATATTAACCAAAATACTATTTATGTTTATAGTATCAAAATAAAAAAAATAATCATTATTATTTAAAAAATAATGTACATAATTAATTTGATATTATGTTTATACATATAACTTTAATATACTATCATAATACCTAATAGTAAGGTGTTTGAAGGTGATAATGTCATGGGGTCATTTGGAAAACATGGTTTGGGCCATGATCTCGATAAGCTTGAACTTCTCCCGTAAACGGGTTCTCTCATACTTAAGTCGTTGGATCTCAGCTTGGGATTGGTCGAGGGAAAATCATATTGATTCTATCTCCCTTGGAAGCTCTAATAAATAGGCTTTATAGGGTATAATGCTACTAGATGAGGCCATCACATCCTTTTTCTGAGTCAATTTGATTTATTAAAGCCCTATATTTATACTAATTATTTGATCACTATTTAAAGGCTATATTATCATTGATAAAGTTTCTTAATGATATTTTGAATTAAATTTGATATAAAATAACATTAAATAATAAGGGAATTTTTTTTATAATATTTTTTATTGTTGCAGTTCTGATAGATATAATCAACCTTCAAAAAATTTAGATTATCCGAACTCTTGATTTGACTTTTTATCAAAGGCTAAGTTTTCACCATATTTTCAAGATCAATAAAATTCCAGTAGATAAGATATACCTACTTAAGACCAATAGTTCCATGTTAGAGTTAAAATAATATTATTTTAATATTAGACTAATTTTATATCATTCAATGACTATATATTGTGATAATTAAGAAAAAAAGTAAAACAAGATCTTGAAGCTGTCACAGAGACTTTTATTAAACCGACGAAGACTATGGAATTGACAAATTCAATGCAATAATGAATAATTTATAATAAAATCATATTTAAAAGTATATATAATGGAAAAGTTGATTATTATATGAAATAAAATTTTTAATTATATAATCACTACCTATATTCTAATAGATAAGTTTTTCTTTGAGAGTTATACTTGTTCTAATAACACACTTTCTTTTTAAGAGTTATTATACTTTAAAGGAAAAAATTATTATGTTTGTGATATTATTTTAAATTAATATTTACACTCTGTGAATAGTTTCATTCCACAATTTCTATCTTCAAAATGACACAAATTCATCGAATTATAATTCTTACACCACCCTCTGACCATTTTTTTGAATGAAGGAGCCTTTTCTAGAGACTCGTTATAAAAGTGTGTAATTATTATACTCAGTATTAGTATATAAAATATGGGAATAGTATCCCCCAACTACTTTATAATAAAATATAAAATTTTCCAGAAATAGAAACTTTTTTATCTTTTACTAATAATGATATAAGTTGGGATTACTTATCCCAAAATCCTTTATAAATTTTTTTATTCTTTAATTTTTACTTTTTTATTGAATTAATTAATATAAGATTTTGTATTTATTTATTTTTATAGCTATAACTATCTATATTATCATTATTTATTTGTAATTTTTTACATCCACTTTTAAAAATTCATCTTTCACTATTTTTTTTTCAAAAATAACGCTTTTCAACTTTATATAAAATTTTATTCTTAAAAAATGTTTTTATTTGATAAATTATTTCAAATCACTAATATTAAAAGTTTATTACCTAGGAAAATAGATATTATCATTAATTGTTTTCTAAAAGTTCTTTTTCCTGGTACTATTAATGACCATATACCATTAATCCAGGGTTATTAGAGATCTCCAACAAGATATAAGCTTCCTATCCTAATCTATTTACCCTAACCTAGAGTGGGAAATAGTGGTTGAGGTTAGTGGTCTCCTAACGATGGATTAAAATTAAATACCAAAGGAACATGCATGCATGGAGAAATAAAGGTTGAGGGAATCATTTATGATGTTAGGGGCTCATTTCTCTTATCCTTCAATGCTTTCTTTATAACTAACATTTCACTCAGGATGGTGGATAATGCGCTTTTAAATAATCTCTCCTTATGTAGTGAAATTGTAATTCCTCTATTCATAGTTGAAATGTATTCCATGATTCAAGTCTATATTTTTTCCGGAAAAGATACACTCATTAGAGTGTTGTGTACATACAAAGATAATGTAGGATTATAGGCCATGATGTACAGATCCAACATATATATTGTGATTGAAATATAGTGGTAGGCATCTTGGCTAAGAAGGGATACCAGATAGAGTCTAGAAAAATATATTCTAATATAGGTTTCCGTCCCATGGATTGAAAAATAATCTAAATTAGTGATGATATTATATTTTATCATTATAATTCACCTTAATATACTATCTTTATAGATTTTACCTTCATAAAAACCTATGGGTTATGAGTGATAAATATAATGAATTTTTATAGAGAAAATTTATTACAATGGACATGTTGTTTCCTTCCAGAAACATTAAAGACTATAACATCAACAAACCTCCATTCGTTGAAAAATTGATTATGATTATGGAGATATAAAATGTAGAACTATATCATCAACATAAACAAATGAGTTGATAATACCCTATAAGGACTACAAAATTTCCAAAAGACATTAATTATTCTATGTAATGAAAATAGAGAATTTTTTTATAAACAAAAATGTAATAAATTCTCTAATATGTGTTATTTTATGTAATATGGATAACCATATTTTATCATGCATAATAACTAATGGAATCTAGAAAAAATGGGAAATTATACACTTCAACACAAAGAATCCTTTTCAGACTAATAAAGCAATGATTTATTGTTAATATCAATGTTATGACTTTTTACTAGAAGAATAAATATAGAAAATGTATGAATGCCTCACTACAGTTATCAATGAACTCTAAAAACTTGGAAAAAACGATTTTGTTGATAAAAATATAGTAGAGAATGTTATAAAAATATTTTTCACAAATAAGGATTTTTAGACTAAGAGAGTAATAATTTATTTTTAAAATGAAATTTGTGCCTTTTAACTAGAATAATACATAGATAACATGTACCAATGACTCCATATTATTTTCAATGAACTCTGAACACTTGTTGAAAAGGATATTGGTGATAAAAAGATAATATATATTTCCATAAAAATTATACCAAAAGAATGAGAATCAAATAGAATATTTATTAAAGGCACCGTGAATATATAAGTATTCAAATTGAAAAACTGATAGACACTCTCATGTTTCACGTGATTTGATTCAAAAGAGATGTTAAAATAGAAATGTTTAAGAAAAAAATAATATACTTAATATCAGCAACAAAAATGACTCTTACTAATGAAAGTGAGTTGTAACCTATAAAGAAAATTTTTACGTAATTGGCAAGAAATATAGGTAAATTTTTTTGAAGAATTGATTTCAATAATACTTGATCAAAAAGAATGGATCATCATGAAAAGTTATAAAGAAAAGATAAAAAACAAATAATATGAAATAATCTATTATGAATGAAAGAATCTCTAACATATCATGTTAAATTTCCATTGAAATAAATGAAAAGAATTGAGGATTTTTAAAAATAGTAAAGGTAAGAAAGTATTGAAAGATGAAACATGGAGTGAAAGTGAGGATTAATTACATGGAAGTGACTTAGATAGTGATAATTATCAAACAAATCGATATTATTTTCCTCTATAATAAGTATGTGCTTCATGTCTAAGGACAATGAATCTTTAACCATTTAATCATTAGATTATGCACCTCATGATACTTCTATAGAAGATACCCCCATTTATATAAGAAATAAATGAGTATATAATTGTTTTTATAAAACATACAAGATTATTAAGAAGATGTTTTGGAAAGATAAAGTCAATCTATATGTGATAAATAAGGAAATATCATATCTAAATGGAAACCTTTATACTAGACCTACCATAGATAAATTTACCATTCACCACACTAAAGTGGTACATTATATTTGAAATTGAAATCTTGAAGAAATAATTTCTGATGTGTATACAAGGGATAAAAAATATAGAAAAAATTCATACAATTAAAAAATCACGCAGTTCCAACTCTAAACTTGGACACACCACACCTGTGATTTGATAAGATTTTTACTCCATTCACCTTATTTCTAGGTGGTCGAACACAATTTTAAATCCACATAATGTAGTGTAGTGGAAACTCATAATATAAGGAAGGGTGAAATCCTAGTGTCCCTATGTTATGTGTTAACAATAGGGGTTTGTGTAATATCTATGTGAAAGTGAAAGGTGTAAAAAACTAGAGCACTTATTAAGAGAATGGATCAGTGGTTGATCCTAGGGTAATAGAGCTAGTGTACTACTATCATAGTTCCTAAATTGATGAATCCCTCTCCTTATACTCTTCAATGATATATTCATAATCATTCATACCTTACCTTTTTTTTGGTTTTGGTGAGTTTTAATATTATAATCATCACTATAGGATAACCCCATTTTTATATGTATGGGAGAGAAAAGAGACATTTCCAAAACCTATAATAGAAAAATTACCCCAATTGTTTGGGAACATTCCAATTAGGAAATGTTGATCCTAAGAATCAAATAATAAGATTATGTATTCTACACATGTGTTAGAGATATATCCTTAATTCCCCACTAAATAAATATTGTTTCATTATATATAGGGGTGATTTAGTGGGGAGAGAGTATGTATGAGTTACCAAGGTATAAATAACTAATGGAATACAGATTGATCAAAATCATAAACAACCAAATATAAAAACTTTAATTCAAGGATAAAAAAATAACAAGAATAAGAAATGTATTTGAAATCAATAAGAAATAAGTCTCTCCCCACTGGATAAACCACCGATGAGGGGGTTTATCCCTCCATGTGATAGCTCATAACCATGGATATAAAGATAAAAATAAAGGAAAATACAATGTAATACTAGTTAAAAATATAAAATCTCTATAAATAAAGGCATTAATACTATATTTATAATATTATCCTCCTCTATATATCTTTCCACATGTCATTGAGATTATTATAATTAAATCCATGTGGCATGTACAATTCTTTATTGAATGCATAAGTGACAATTGAGCTCTATAATCTCAAAACATTCCTCTATTCCAAATATTATGTACTATATATCCATTTAGATACATGTTTTATTAATTTGGTTAGACAATATGAATAGAATATTCACATGGTGCCAACATCCCATAAATGTTCTCCACATGGAAACAATCATGATAAAGGAATCAAAATGACTGAATCCATCTCCATTGGTCATAAATGACACTTTAAAAGTTTTTGTGGGTCAAAATATAGTTCTGGATTAATCACAGTGTTGGGATAGTCAAACTACAATGAATTGTGAATTAAATCTTTATGATTATATTATCTATAATATATCCTTCATTGGGTCTTGACATGCCATTAGGCCGATGATGTAATCTCAAGATGAATTCCTTTAGATTATGCTGGAGTGCTAATGGACCAGGCATTTCCACATGAGATAACATTACGATACAAACACATCTTCAAGATCTGATGTGGGGTTCCATTTCCTTAGACACAACCTTATCATGTAACACAATATTTCTTCTATTGATAATGTATCCTTATTTGGTATAAATTTTCATGCTTTAAAAAAATGGGATAAAAAATATGATTACGTTGGATTTGAGTTCACATTGGATCTTGATCTTATGTTAGATCAAATAAAACATCTCTAATGTCTTTTTCATGTAACATTAAGGCTGGTGTATTCTTTATAATTTGATGCAGCATCCATTAATGAGTGGATGTATCCTCACAGCGACATTCATGTGATTGATTTGGAAATATAATATTATCAAGCTCTTCTTCACCATATTACGTCAGCATCAACATATTCTTAATCATCATCACAAGCTATGTTTTCTTGTTGAGGCCTTTTCAAGTAAATATTAAAGACTACATTAACATTGCGACGTAATATGTGGAAAAACATGAGAATTCATTCATTTAGTTGATACATACTAAAGATGTTATGTCGTAGAAATTCTATGTAATGTTTTTGAAAATTTTATGGAATTATTTCGAGACTAGGTGCTCAGACGACATGTGATTATGTGGCCTGGTGAGCCCAGAATAAATGTTCGAACTAATTTTTGGTTTTTTTAAATATCACATGTGTGTATTTTTGACAACTTATAAACGGGTGACCAGATTAAAAATATGAGGGCACAATTCCATTCAGAATAACGACTTTACCCAAGGAAGGACCTAAAAATAACCAGTGTGGGTTGAGGGAAAAAGTTAATTTTTATGAATTTTAAGTGAAAATAAAATAAATTTAAAAAGTTTATTTTTTTTATTTTTTTTGATACAATGCAATGATAAAGAAACTATTTCATTTCATAAATGAAATAGTATAACGATGCGACGACTCAGTGTAACAAAAACTATGAAATGCGTTTCATCAGTTAATAGCCTAATGTGTATACAGGATCATTGCCACATTATATGAGTTTTTCTTAGAGGATTTAGAGGATTTTCTTCGGAAAACGATGAATGGTGATGAACAATCTTCTTCTCTTCCTCCTTGTTCAAAGGATCTCCAATGATATCGGTAGATCAATGGATCTACAACGATAACGATGGACTACAGATCAAGGATAGAATAACGATGGTGTGAGAATACGTTCTTCATCAATTAATGATCTGATTCTAGTTAATGAATTATTTTATAAAGTGATTAGTTTTCCCCTATTCTTACCTTCTAAACGAAGAATGCGGACCAACTCACTAACAAGTTGATACACATGTCGATCGTTCTTGCGGGTGTGGGAATTTATTGTGGGATCTCATTTGGGGGTTTATTCATGTTTCTATGTGATCCATTCATAGAGATTTATAGTCTCCCTTTTACCCCTAATTAAATTTATAATTTAAATGGACCGAGGATGACACAAGTAAGGCCCAAATCAATCCGCCTGGGTGTTCTTTGTTATCTCTTTCTTCATCCTCGTGTTCTTTGCCGACAAATCTCTGTGGTCATGTCAGAATATTTACGGGAGGTTCAAAACATGGTCGAACCCCTAGATTGATGGGGTGATGGATTGAAACATACTAAAGTGGAGGTGGTGTCCTGAGGATCGTAGCGGAACTTCTAGATCAAAAAACAGACCACTGGAGTGAGTCCAGTGGCCCGCGAGATAACCCGTTGGCACGCCAGCGGGGGAGAAGGAGGTTTGTGGAATTTTCCATGAGAGATGTGAATAGGCTACTGATAGGTGTCCTATGGTGGTGTGAGAAGATGTGGTAGCTGTGCCGTGTGATGCAGCTAGAGGGTCGCGTCCCAGCTGGACCGCAGCGACGAACCCTGTGGAGACCTGAGGGGGGGGGGGGGGTTGGAGGCGTGGCACCCACTACATCTTGGGTGGATCATACCGAACCACTCTAAAGGGCTGGGTTGGATAGGTGGGATGGACTTGGGCTAGGTCGGGTCAACCCAGAAGGTTAGTTCAGTGGACCCTGGGCCGGGTCGGGTCGGTCCAACCAGACCTAGACCCAATCATCCCCCTTTTCACTAAAAGGCACATAACTTCCAAACCGTACGTCTGATTGATGATATATTTGATAAATTGGGAAAATCTAAATGAGGTAGTACTTTTTATATATACTAAGTGGGATTTAGTGTAATTTGAGATTTGATCGATGGCTTGAGGAGTAGATTCTCCCGGAATCAAGTGTGCTACGAGCGAGAATCCTACAACTGGCTGTGTAGAGAAGATTGTGACAAGAGAGTCTAGGTGACCGAGTAGGACTATGTGATGAGTGGGTCTAGGTGACATAGAAAAAAACAATTTTAGGTGACCCAACAATGAGCGGGTCTAGGGGACCCATCATGCCTAAGTGATGAGAAGGTCTAGGTGACCCAACATACCTAAGTGACTCATCGTGGATGGGTACTTAAGCAATAAAAAGTGTACAGTGTTACAGATGATAGTATTGCATCTATTTATTTAGATTATATTTGCATGAGATGACAAAACTTTGTGCATACTTTACTTTTTAATATTACCGTATTGTTTTGATGTCCTTATTGAGTATTGTTTTTCTCACCTTTGCACAGGCTCTGCCCGTACGTGTCATATCTTGTGTAGATGAAAGATGCGTCGACAAAGACATTGGTGGTCTGGGACTAGGTAGTGTCTAGTGATATCTAGAAAATGCGTCATACTTCTACAGCTTCAGGTGGCACCCCCTTCACCTACCCTTCAGGTAGGTTTTACCGCATATGGACTTTAGGATCTTTTTCTTATCTTTTTTTGGGATTTTATTTTGGCCCCTTTACTTTCAGTTTTTCACTGTTTCTCTCAGTGGTTGTCTTGGTGGAATGAATGTTTAATTTTTAGGATTATGGGGTGGGGATGTGTGTTTGTGTGCATACAGGTACTTAGGAAAATTCCTCCCACTTGCTGAATAATGCCTTTGGTGCTAGTCGCTAGCCCCTGGCCTTTGGGAAGCAGGCTTGGGGTAGTCATGACATAGTTCCAGGGGGATGGATCATGAAAGAGTGGTATCCAAGGAGGTTGGTTCTACCTTAAAGACTGGGATTTGTGGTTTTTTTGGGAAATTGTTTTGAATGTTTCAAGTTTTAATTTTAGACTCCGGGAGTCCAGTGTTGGTGCAACGACTGACGTATCCCTACACATGGACCATGAATTCTATGTTTTGACTCGGTGCATGAAAACACTGGTTTCATGCATTATATAGATATAGAGAGTGTTATCATGTACTTATTGAGTCAGAGTTATCTCACCAGGTATAATCTATTGATTGTGGTTCATCGTGGTCTGTTTCAGGATGCCTCCACCCAAACAGCCATCTAGGATTCTGGTGTGTGACCATGAGGATGGTATTCCTAGAAATGAGGCATCAGTAAAGGGATAGGTTCTATAGGTGGACCCACTGGGTGGTGCACTAGCTTTACCACCACCCATCGATCAATAGTTCCTACCAGTGTTATCGGAAGAGGATTCACACAGCCTTAGTTCCTTACATGAGTTCCAGAGGCAGAGACCACCCAGGTACAAGGGTGATACTAAACCCCAGGTAGCTGAGGATTGGCTTGAGGTAGTTACACGAGTCTTCTATATAATGAGGATACCTCTCGAACAGATGGTGATCCTTGTCATGAGACTTCTTCAAGTATTGGAGAAGAGATGGCGGAGCTTGACGATTTAGACACATGATGAGGCGACCCTCACTTGTAATGATTTTGAGCACCTCTTTAGGGAGTAATTCTTTCCAGCAACTCTTCACTCAGTAGGAATCCAAGAGCCACTGCACCTATAATAGTGTATCATGATAGTAGCATAGTACTCAACGATATTAACCGATATTTCTTGTAACTCCAAAGACATGTTATGAGATCCATTCATCAGGGCTCGAGTATTTGAGCAATGAATAGACATGGATATTAGGGAGTCCATGGTATCGCTTAGCATCCTTACTCAGGCAGGGGTTCTAGAGAGAGTTATACTCATGGAGAGATTCCTGGAAGATCAAGCACTAGTAGTAGGAGCTACCAGTATATACCATGCGGAAGAGTCTTTAGCATTGGGTAATAGGTAGCATACGTAGGGACAAAAGCGGCTCAAGACTTTTAGGGGATGACCCCAAGACCTAGGGTCAGTAGTATGAGGCTCCCAGGGTAGAGGGAATTAGTAGTTGATTAGGGTGTTCTACGCATGCAGCGGGCATGGACACATGGATTGTGATTGCCCGACTCACCATGTAGACGATCAAAAGATGGTCGAGGGACCATTGAGGCAGACACACAGGGTCAAGAAGGATGGTCCTCAGGGAGGAAGAAATGAATGCAGTGGGCAGAGGTTAGAGGTACTACTACCACCACCCTGAGGTGGTCCACCATGAGATCTGGGAGAAGCTAGATAGTGGAGGTCCCAACTTCAGGTGATAGAAGCCTATGATCCCGACAGTACAAGGATGATTAGATGTACAATATGAGTCTTCTCCACCTTAGATACAATTCTTATAGACACAGATTCCAGTCACTCTTTCTATTCCATAGACCTCGTTTGGAGTGTGAACTTACTCTCAGAGGTGAGATATTTGGCTAGGATCTCCTAGTAGAGGCATTGAGGTCTTACAATGTCATCCTGGGTACGAACGGGTTATAGACAGTCCAAGCTGAGATTGAATATTTTAGGCACAGAGTACGGTGTGTCTGCATAGATGGAACTTGGTTCTCCTTTACCGATGAAAAATGAATTCTTTTAGCATATGATAGACTTTCTTGGAGGATGGTGAATCCAATCACTCACAAGTTGTCTAGCCTTACCCTCAGTGTGGTAGGTTAGTGGAGTCCTCAATATCTTATAGCTGTGGATGATTATGAGGAAATATTTCCTGAGGAAGTTCCTCGATTACTTCCTCACAGGGAGATTTAATTCTGTATCAATCTATACCCCAGAATGACACTGATATCCACACTAGCATATTGGATGACTCCCATGGAGCTTCGTGAGTTGAGGGTATAACTAGATGACTTCATGAGTAAGGGATTCGTAAGGCCTAGTGTTTCACCTTGGGCGACCCTAGTTATTTTTACCAATAAGGTAGATGGGAGATTGAGAAAACATGTAGAATATCGATTCGTAAATTTGGTGACTGTGACGAACAAATATCCACTTCCAAGAATCGATTACCTCTTCAACCAAATGAAGGGAGCGAGGTGGTTCTCGAAGATAGACCTCTGGTCTGGCAATCATCAGCTTCATGTACGGGATGAGAATGTATTGAAAAAAACCATTAGATATCAGTATGGACACTTTAGGTTCTTTTTAATTCCATTTGTCATAACAAATTCCCCAACAATGTTCATGGGACTCATGAAGAATATCTTTTAGCCTTACCTTGACCGGTTCATCGTGTTCATCATTGATGACAACCTGGTGTACTCGACGTCCGAGGAGGAGCACACAACACACCTGGGGATGGTCCTGGATATGCTCTGAGAGCACCAAATTTATGGGATGATCTTGAAGTGTCAGTTATGGATTCCGGAGGTCCACTTTTTGGGACATTCTATTTCAAAGGCTGGAGTTGCAGTGGACCTAGTGAAGATAGAGGTTGTTCTTTCTTGGGATCCACCTATGAATATGACTGAGGTGTGGAGTTTATTGGGTTTTGTGGGTACTATATAAGGTATGTGCCCTACATTTTCAGGATAACAACATAATTATTTGATTTGACATGGTAGTTATATCAATTTCTATAGATGAAGAAGTACCACAAGAGTTTCTAGGAGTTGAGGTAGAGACTGACGAGTGCCCACCATCTTGAGACTGCCATAGGAGGATGTGGGGTATGTAGTGTTCTGTGATTCATTAGGGACCGGACTGCGTTGTGTCCGGATGTAGGATCAAGTCATGATTGTCTATAGTTCATGATAGTTGAGGAAACATGATTATAACTACGTGACCTATGATCTTGAGCTAACAGTAGTGGTCTTCTCTTTGAAGATGTGGTATCACTACTTGATGGATGAACAATTTTCCATTTACTCCAACCAGAAAAGTCTCAGGTATATAATCTCCCACAAGGACCTAAACCTGAGGTAACAACGATGGATAAAGTTCCTCAAAGACTATGACTTCGAGATATTATATACTCCTAGGAAGGGGAACGTGGTTATGGATGTGCTTAGTAGGAGAACCAGGTTCTAGTTACTGAGTGAGGCATCAGAGCAGTTATCCGCGATGTAGATATCATTCGTTGATGGTGATGGAGTAGATTACCTTTAGTTGATGGTTGTCACTCCCTGATTATTATATTGAGTTAGGGTGGAACAACTTGGGGATGTTGAATTTGAGGCCCAACATGATCAATTATCCACAGGGAAGGCCCTTAATTGATATTTGATAGGTGGGGATCACACATTTCTTTTAAGAGGGTGCACCATTGTACCATTGGAATTGTGAGAGGAGGTTCTGATGGAGTTCTACATCCCCCTTTTTGTGGATCCAGGAGCAGAAAAGATGTACCACGATCTCTGATGTTAGTATTGGTGGTCAACAATAAAGAAGGTAGCAGAGAAGTTTGTTTCTCGATGCCTCACTTGTCGAAAAATGAAGGTAGAGCATTAGGATTCAACAGGATTGGATCAACCACTTGAGGTAATAGAGTGGAAGTGAGTTGGTATATAGATGAACTTCATGATAGGTTTACCACACACATCCAAGGGACACGATTCCATATGGGTGATCATTGACTAGATCACCAAGTTGTCCCACTTCCTACCCATCTGGGAATAGGGTTCCGTAGAGGGATTGGGACACCTCTACGTTCAGGAGATAGTTTGGATTCATGGGGTTCCTTCGATTATCATTTCAGACCATGATGCTCACTTCACATCCTGGCTGTGGAAGGGACTGAAGGAGGAATTTGGGTCTTAGCTACATTTGAGAATGACATTTCATCCCCATATGGATGGCCAGATGGAGAGAACTATCTAGTTCTTGTAGGACATGATCCTTGCTTGCATCTTGGACTTTGGTCGTAGTTGGGAGGACCATCTACCATTGGTGGAGTTTGCGTACAACAAAAACTACCACTCCACCATTAGCATGGAAGCATTCAATACACTACATGGGAGACCATGCATATCACCATTATGCTAGACAGACCCAGGGGAGTCAACACTCATGGGTCCAGAGTTGGTATGAGGCACCACCAAGAAGGTGAAGATCATCTAGGAGCAGATGGGGATGGCACCGAGTAGGAATAAATCTTATGATGATAGGATACAAAGGAATTTTGAGTTCTAGGAGGGAGACCATGTGTTTCTTCAAGTCTCACCTCGTCATGGATTGTGGAGATTTTGTCAGGGCAGAAAGTTGTCTCTGGGGTTCATCGACCCTTTCCAGATTCTAAGAAGAGTTGGTGGGGTGTATTTCACCCTAGATCTTTCTCCAGAGATGCATCAGGTGCATGATTTCTTCCATGTGTCGCAACTGAGATAGTACGTGCATGATCTGTTGCACGTCATCAACTGGGGTGAGCTGGACATTGAAGATAGGGAAATGTTTACAGAGTTCCTGGTGGAGATTGAGGACCGACAGGAGCGAGTCCTCCATGGGTGGCCGATTCATCTGGTGTGTGTTTGTTGGAAGCAAGGGAATCTCTAGGAGAGAACTTGGGAGAAGGAGACTCAGATTCATGCTCATTATCCTTATTTTTTTATTTAACCTTGTTTTGGATTTTGAGGACGTAAATCCCTAAGGTGGGAAGAATGTAATATCTCAGAAATTCCATGTAAAAGTTTTTAAAAATTTTATGGGATTATTTTGATACTAAGATCTTAGACAAAATGTGATTATGAGGCCCAGTGAACCCAAAATAAATGTCGAATTTTTTATTAGTTTGTTTAAAATATCACATGTTCACCATTTTGGAAACTTCTAAATGGGTTCCAAAATTAAAAATATGAGGGCACCGTTGCGTCCAGAATATTGACTTTACCCAAGGAAGGACCTAACCTCAACTGGTGTGGGTTGAGAAAAAAAGTTAATTTTCAGGAGTTAAAAAAAATAAAATAAAATTGAAAAGTTTATTTTATTTGAAAATGTTTCACTTAAACTAAATGATGAGGAAACTGTTTAATTTCATAAATGAAACTATGTAATTATGTCATGACTCAACGTAACAAAAATGCGGAAATGCATTTCATAAATTAATAGCCTAACATGGATGCTGGATCGTCTCCATGATCTAGAAGTTTTTTTTGGAGGATTTAGAGGATTTGTGATGGTGAATGGTGAATGGTGATGAACAGTCTTCTACCCTTCCTCCTCCTTCAAAGGATCGCCAAAAATATCAGTGGATCAAAGGATCACCAATGATAATGGATGACTATGGATCAAGGGTTGACTAACAACAACATGCAACTCTGTTCTTCATTGACGAATGATCTGATTCCAGATAAGGGGTTATTTACTAAAGTGATTAGTTTTTTCCCTGTTCTTCCCTTCTAAATGACGGATGAAGATCAACTCACTAACAAGTTAATCCACGGGTCGATCATTCTTGAGCGTTTGGGAATTATATTGCAGGATCTAATTTGGGGGTTTATTCATGTTTCTACGTGGTCCATGCTTAGATATTTATAGTCTCCCTTTTCCCCATGATTAAATTTCTAATGTGAATAGATTGGGGCTGACAGAACAAGGCCCATATCCATCTACTTGGATGTTCTTTGTGATATATCTCTTCCTCTTTGCGTTCTTCACCGACAGACCCTCGTGGTCATGTTAGACTCTTTCCAGAAGGTTCTAAACATGGTCAAAACACTGGATTGATGGAAAGAGGGATTGAAGCACACGACATTGGAGGCAGTGACCCAAGGATTGTAGTGGAACTTCCGGGTCCAAAAACAGACCACCTGAGTGAGTTTGGAGGCCTACAGAAGAACCCATAGGCACCAGACGCATGCGGGAGGTTTCATGCGCTAGTGAAGGAGGCCAGCAACATCCACCATGGGCAGTAAGTAGAAGAAAACGACAGTGTGGTCGGATGCGATAATAAAGCCATGTCACGCGGATGGAGGTCCGCGGTCCAGCTGGAGTGCGGTAGTGGACCCCGCGATGACCCATAGGGTGGTTTTGAGACACGACACCCACCACGTCTCAAGTGGAGAAGACCAACCCACTCTAATGGTCTAGGTTGGATAGGCAGGTCAGCCTTATGCTGGGATGGTGCAGCAGTCCGGGCTGGGCTCAGAGGGCCAGGTCAGTCCAACCGGGTCGGACCATACCCTAACCCAACCAACCCCTTTTTCACTAAAAATATCATAAATTCAAACCATATATTCAATTGACAAGCTGTTTCTAGTGTTGGGACGCTCCCGATGAGGGTCCTTTTGATATACACTAAGTGGTATTTTTTGGAAGTTGAGATGTGACTGATGACTTGAGGAGTAGATTCTCCCAGAATCAGGTGTGCTATGAGAAAAAATCCTTTAGCCGGCTAAGACAAGAATACTGTGACAATCAGGTCTAGGTGACCCATCATACCTAGGTGATGAGTGGGTCTAGGTGACCCAGCGATGAGCGGGTCTAGGTGACCCAATGACGAGCGGGTCTTAGTAACCCAGTGATGAGCAAGTCTATGTGACCCAGTGACAAGTGGGTCTAGGTGACCTAGCTGACCATAGTGACTCATCAGGTATGAGTGCTTTAGTAGTACATGACGTATAGTGTTAAACCTGATAGTCTTACTTTCCTTTCTTTAGATTATACCCATGTGAGATGACAACACTTTGTGCATAATTTCTTTTGTGGTATTACCATTTTGTTTTGGGATCCTTTCTAATTACTGTGTTACTCACCCCTACACAGGCTCTTCCTGCACATGTCATGTCTTGTGAAGATGATAGAAAATTTGAAAGAGACCTTGGTGGTCAGGGACTAAGAGGTTCCCTATGAGATCTAACAGAAGAGGCGCTCTTATATGGCTTTAGGTGGCACCTCTTTCACCTATCCTTCAGGTAGTGTTTACTGTAGATAGACTTCTGAAGCTTGTACTTGTCTTTTCTTGGACTTATATTATGGACCCTTTACTTTTAGTTTTGTACTGTTACTCTCAATGGTTGTCTTAGTGTCATGCATGTTTACTTTTCAACATTGTGGGTTGAGGATGTGTGTGTGCGTGCGTACAGGTACTCAGGAAAATTCCTCCCACTTGCGGGATAATGTCTTTGGAACTAGTCTCTAGCCCCGAGCCTTTAGAATATAGGCTTGGGGTAGTCATGGTTTGGGCCCTGGGGGATGGGTCGTGATACATGCCTCATTGTGAGGTTATATAACCTGTTAAGATAATCTTGATCCCTAGATATCGATCTTATAATCCCTATCCCTTTCTTCCAAGAGGTCACCATCTTACTAAAAAAAATCAAATAAAATAATTATATAGAATCAACGATTTATTTTATTCCAAAAAAAACTATTAATTAAATATGTTAATAAATTTTCTGATTTAATAAATATTAAAAAATCATATGAAATACATGGTAACACTAAAACCTTTACAGAATTCATATTCCTAACATGTGTAAAGGGATAAAATTATTGTAGAAATGAATTAAATATGATGAATAATTTTCATAAATCACTTCCTCCACACATAACATATTACTTATCCCCAATTAATCACCTTATATAGCTTCAAAAAGGGTTCAATATCTTCTTATGTTCTAGCCTTGAGTAAATTAATGTTAAATAAAAAGGGATTAGTTGAACCAAATCCCTAACAATACATAGATTTTAAAATACCTCTCTCTTAATATTCTAATATTCTTCCTAATTACACATTTCCTTGTTACTTCCTATATGAAATTCTCATACATCCTCCACCCCATCTTCATTTGAGTTCAGAATTCCCCAAATATATCCATCCCCTCTTTATAAATAGGAAGTTATTTGTTTTTACCCAATCCATTTCTATACAAATAACTTATTTAATGGGTATATATACCCTAGAACTAAACCATCCCAAATATATGACACACCTTGAGAATATTTTTTAAAGATGAGGCATGAAATAAAGGGTTGTGTAGCTGACTCTCAGGTTATTCTAAGTCTTAATAAAGGATTAAAAATACACATACATTATTCCATGTCATTTCAAATAGATTTATAGATTAGTTAAAACCTCCTAATTTTACTATAGTTCAAAGAATGTATAATAATGAAATTTAGAGTGTCTCAATGAAGTGTTACTTTTTTCAAATATATAAGTCTCCAAAGACTGAGTTCAAATTTCTAGTGGATCTATGATAAAATTTTGACACACCATAAACCCTTTTAGTTAAAATTTCTTTACCTAGATTTGAATAAAATATTCCATTTCCTTAAATCTATTATATTTTTCAATTCTTATATGAATTCCAATTTTAGATTAATTTTTTTTCAAAACACATTAAAAAAATAAAACAAAAAAAAATAAAAAAATCATAAAGAAAATCCTAAAACTATAAAACTTTACTATACCCCACACAAGTTTCACGGAATACCCTCAGTACATTCTACTAGATGCAGTCATGTATAACATGTTATTAAATAAGAAAACATTTATCTAAGTAGAGGAATGGTATGATATGATAAGTTCATTTATAAAATGGATAAGGAGTTTAATATCCGATAGGGGATTATTTGAATAGTTCTAAAAGAATTTCATCAATATCATTCCATTCATCCCTCTTTGCCCATTCATAGTAAAAGTTTTCTTTGCTTCCACTCCAGTCAGTTCAACTACACCATCACTAGTAGAATAAAGACTATATAAATTGAACCTTTTAATATTTCTTATTATATTCACGCCATTAAAATCCCTTAGGTGTAATATTTTAATTCCATTTTTCATGAAAGCCGATGTTAAAAGGGTGATTTTAATAAGATTTTAATGAAAACCATCATTAAAACCCTTAAAAAAAATTAAAACACACTTGTCCACTTCCTCCCTCATTTCAATATTCTATAAAACCTGAAACCCTAATCATAATGAGTCCCCATTGTGATATTCCTCTAAAAATACTCTTTCCATACCTCTTATCCCTAATTCTTCCTTTATCAACTCCCTTCTGGAACCCTCTACCCCCTTCTTCCACCCTTAACAACCTTCTGCTTCCCTCGATCACTATCATCTTCATCATCCATTTTTATAGCCCCATTTTTCTATGAGTGACAATTCCCTTCCTTTGTTTTCATAATTTTTTTTAAATTTTTTTGAAGAATTATTTAATTTATGAATCATAAGTTGTTGAACAACCCTTTTTATTAATTATTATGGACTTTTTCTTGATTTTTTGTAGTGTACTGTTGAATTTTAGTTATTATGTGATGTTTTTTTGAGTATTAATTATATTTATTATTAAAATTAATAGTTATATATGTTGAATTTATAATTTTATTGTCTTAATTTTTTATGGTTTAATTCATTATTAAATTATTTTCTTTTATATGTCAAATAAATTAAAATATTCATTGTTATATTTTTGTTTATTTGTAATGGTTTTTATTTTCAATGTAAATTTGATTATTTCTAAATGGGTTTACATGTTTATGTGTTTTGATATATTTGATAACATGTTTATATTATTTAAATATATATATTTATATGTGTAAAATTTATATATTAAAATGTTTTATATAATATAAATTTATATGTTTATATATTTTGTTTTTTATATAGATTTAAATGTTTATATATTTATATATTTTATATTTTTATATTTATATGTTTATATATTTTATAATGTAAAGGTTTATATATCTATATGTTTTAATTTTTTTGTATATATATGTTTAAAATTTATAATTATTTCTTTATATATCTGTATGTTTATTTTTTTTTAAATTTATACATTTTAAATTTATATTTTTATTTGTTTTAAATTCATATGTTTATATGTATTTATTTTTTAATTTTAAATGTTTATATATGTTTTAAATTTATATGTTTTGAATTTATATTTGTATGTTTATATGTTTTTATTTTTTTCACACACACATATATATAGGTATATGTTTTTACATATATGTTTATATACATGTTTTAAATTTAAATATTTTGATTTATGTTTATGTATTTATATATTTGAATATTTGAATATATTTTTAATTGAATTTTAATTTTAGGTAATTAATAGATCGTAATTAGGTAAATTCACAAAGAACAAGTGATAAATATGATAAAGGGGTTACCAATTTCCTAGAAATTTCTAAACGGAAACTTGAAAACAAATAAATTTTTCCCATCCATGCATAAAGTGATTGAATATCAAAAAATTATGTCCCAAATAAATCAAAGACCATTTTATTTTCCATGGTCTTAATCATAGTTATACTCATTGGAATTATAATGTTAAAATAATAAATTATTCAAGATTTAATATTGACGAAGATATTCAGTATGAGATAGAGGACCATTTTGATGAATTAATTCATGATGTAAATGTTAAAACCATTTAAAAAAATCATGTGTTGATTTTTTGTATGGATATACTAAAAAACCACTTTTACTAGGTTGCATTAAAATTTTCAGTGTTATCAGTAGTGCTGATATTTGTTAACTTAAAAGTAAAAAATTACTAGAGTGAAAAAAATTTCACTAATTTTTTTGAAATATTTGAACTGATACTTTTAGAAGGAAATGAGATTATATACTCCAATTTTGAAGGGAAAAAATTATTTTTAATGTGACTAGGTATAATAAAATACATTATTTCCCTATTTATTATTTGAAATATAATAATTAATATAAAGGTTACCAAAATTCCCCAAATGCGGGACATCATGATATGAAATAGATGGGAGATCGAACCATGATTCATTCCCAAGGATAGATATGAAGCCTTCTTCTAAATAAATTTGGTATCTTCCAATAATTAATTATTTTAAGCATTTATTTAGAAACTTAAATGATGCAATGAGACTAAGATGACATACATAATATAAAATCATTGATGAAAATCTATTTCACCTTACCGATTCACCATAATGGAAGATAATTGATCATTAATTCCAAGATTTTAGTAATAAATTAAAAAATAATATAATAAGAATATACACAGATGGAATGAATCCATATTAAATCCTCAATAGTCAACATAATTCATGGCCTATTATGTTAGTAGTTTAAAACCTATCTACACAGATATGTATGAAGAAACAATATGAAATGATAAAATTAATAATTTTTGACCCAAAATATTTTGAAAGTGATATTGATGTTTATCTTGTAGGACACCGGGACACCCTGAGAGGGGTGGGATGAATCAAGGTGACAAATTTTTATTCTAAAACCAAGGATCTTGTTCCAACGTTGGTAGGAATTGATAAAACCTGTATGATGGATATGATCAGTAATGAAACATTCACATGCAAAGAGATGACACAACAATTTTTACTTGGTTCACCACTAAGGGCTACGTCCAAGGAGCATATGTGGACAGGTTGTCAGTCGTACCGAATTCCACTATTCTTTACTAGTTGTAGATTACAATGGTTCGGGCACAGTCACTCTGTCTTAGACTCACTGCCTTTATAAATGTTCAGGGATAGCTCACTGCATCCCTCGGGTCACTCCCGTTGACTTCCCTTGGCTCACTGACTTTGGTGAAGTCTCACTCAGTTTATAGACATGAAGGTCTCCTCAATAGATTTTCATGGAAGTATTTGTCTCCTGTTCAACATGAGACAATGCTTGCATCAAAGTACTGAGTTTATGCTCTTTTGAATTCAATCTTCTTCTTTAGTGCAATAATTGAATGCACTGTATCTTTTTCTTCTCTTCCTTTGATTCCCAATACCAACACCTGAGTGTATTGAAATAATCACCTCTTTCTATGTAGATCTAAGTTTAGTTGCATGAATCGTTCTTCTTCTCTTCACAAAGCACAAAGAGGGTGTTAAACACCAGTCACGTGTCTGTGGAACCACTTCTCTTCAAAGAACCAAATTATTCACTGTTCTTCCATCTTTGTAAATGAATACATCATCTGTTGGACCGATGGTATCGGGCAATCTTACTACTTTCGTGCAGCTCCATGAAGACGGGTGAGCTCCAACAACACCTGACGCTCTTCTCCAAGCCTGACACACAAGTACCAATACGACACGCAAGTACTCGACGCGCATGTCTAAAATGGAACGCAGGTGTCACCAAACCACCTGTGCAACACTTCCTTCCTCAACTTCTAACCTACGCGACTCAGTTCATTTCTTACCCAAAATTCCTTGGGCGCACAGCCAAAAAACGGCGTGCAACTTCAAACATTGGCGCGCAATTCCACCTGCGTGACCACATAGTACTTGCGCGACTTCCACACCTACGTAACGGGAGCTATGATTTTTCTATGTGTTGAACTTTGTTCCAAATGAGGAGGGGTGGTCTTCTATTTATAGGCAAACTGGACCACCTGCGTGGTGGTACACAAGTCCTCCCTTCGGCACGCAAGTCCCGGCACACAGCTCCAACCGCCTTTGCCTCTGCCACGCTACTCACCTGCGTGACACAACCAATACTTGTGCGACCTTCTTTCCTTTGTCATATTTTGAAGTTATGATAATGATGAACAATAGGCGCGCAAGTTTCCAATCCTCCTAGGACCCAGTGCGCAAGTCCATTCTTATTGTGTAGGTCACTTGCGCAACCAAACTAAAACTTGCGCAACCCTTATCCCTTTACCATTTTTACAGGTTTTGATCTTGAAAACAACTAGGCTTGAAAGTTCCCTTTCCTTCAAGTACACGGAACACAAGTCTCTGCCAAAAACACTTTTCTACATTTGTCGATTTTCAGGCTCAAAAATTTGGATTGTTAACCAAAGCCCTCAAACTTGACATGCCACTATGAAATCCCCTTTGTCAACAAAGTTGTATGTCATTGTTTTCATTGTCAACAATCACAACACTTCAAAAATGCTTATTTTCTATGATTTGGATTCTTCAACAACTCTTCTGATTTCATCACAAACTCCACTATCAGGATATATATCCTTTGAAAGAATAGCTTTAGCATCATCATATTTTGAGACAATGTGAAGTGCATCACCATCTCAAAATTCCAGTCCCTTCCACACTGTCTTCTTCTTCAACCGTCATTCCTCTACTTCATGCAAATCATACTATTCTATTCTTCAAGAATTCTCTTGCATGGTTCTCATGAAATCATGAAGAATTGCATGGTCTTCCTCAACCGTCATGTATTCTGCTTCATCTACAGATGGATTACGCCTCACCATTATTCAATTTTTTAAACAATGTGTCACCTTTGACACATGTTCTTTGAACATATGATCATTACAACAATCATCTAAATTACCATTCCACCATTTCATTGGAGTACTTCTTGATCTCCTTCATTTTGATCTTCATTGACAACTATTGAAAACAAATACAACCTTATACACAAAGTGGTCCCAACATATCTATCACCATTTAATTATGGTTTGATAGTTTTGTGGGAGTTAGTAATTAAGTGTTTGATTCATTCAAGAAAGATTATTTTCTTTTGTGTGTTATGGTAATGTTCACTATAAATGAATTTTCTACATATTGAAATTTATCTATATACAGTGTTATGTAATATAAATCTTTTCCAATTTCTAAATAAAGTACTTTATATAATCTATCATTGAATGGGGGAATGTAATTTTACATTGGTCATCAAAGATTTTTGTGAATGTATTTCCCTTATTAATGATTAAAAAGGAATTTAATAGTTTACAAGAGTACTATTTTACCCCAAAACATTTTTCAATAGAAGAATATTAAAACAAAGTGAAAAATATAAATTACACATTTGGTAATAGAATAATTTTGGGTCATCAAAAAAAATTCATGAAAAAAATATACTATCTTATTCAATAAACCTTACTATATTTTTTTAGAAGTAAAAAAATAACATTGATGTTAATCTTGTTGAGAAAAACATATACAATAGTTTGATCAAATATTTATTAGATATATAATGAAATATAAAATGGGGATTTTAAGAAGGATTGGACTTAATATCTATGGGAATACATTTCGAGTTATCTTACACTATGAAAGGAAAAATAAAATATTTACCTTTGACATGGCAGACTTTATGAAAGACTAAAAAGTTGAATTTATATAATTGTATTCATGGTATTAATGTACCAAATGAGTATTCTTAAAATGTAAAAAATTTAGTTTCATTAAAGGATTTGATGTTAATAAGAATTAAATCTCATGACTAACATATTTTGATGAAATAATTATTATTAGTTGAACTTCATGAATATGGCCAACACAATAAGAAAGTATATCATTAATTTGTTATAAATTTTAAATTCCCTTTATAGTAAATTAATGGATTCAAATTTATTTAATACAGAAGATAATTAATCTTTCCTCGTATTCTATGAACTATAGATTTATTTTCCACCATCTTTTTTTGATATAATGGTTTATCTGGTTATTCATTTTGTGTAGGAGGTAAGGTTATGTGGGACTATATATTCATGTTGTATATATACTTCTGAATGATATATGAAAATTATGAATCTATATGTTAAAAATATATATCTACTAAAAGACTCTATTATTCAAAAATGTACATTGGAGGAGGTGGTTAAGTTATGTACTTGCTATTGGTATGAAGTGGAACACATTGGTCTCCCTATATATCAACATATGGTAGTCAATAGTTAAGGAACATGTATATATTTCTTAGAATTAATGTTACTTATATGTTATGTAGTGATACATATATATTTACACATTTTTAATAAAACGGGTGAGGTTCAACCATATATATTATGACATATTTTTGGATTAAAGGTATAAATTTTTAAGTGAAATGAAAATTAGTTGACGAATGAGCATAAAAATATATTCATTTCATGTTTTAAGGAGAAAGACAACACTAATTCATATTCATAAAAAAACTTGAAATTGTTAGACGGGGGGCCATGTGTTCATTCAATCCAATGGTGTGATTTTTAAATTAATAGTTACACATTTTGAACAAAAAATCAAGGAAACATGAGTACCATTCAAAATATTGCAGTAATGGTCATCATTTAAGAAATTATTTTTTAGTAAAAAAAGATAAAAACAATTTCTACATTAATAATATATCTTGGAGTTGTTGTGTAAATATGGGAAATTTGTTATATTAAATTTTGAGTACAATTTTTATGTATAAATAGGTTCATAGTAATAGTTTTTTGAAACATGATTATTATGGATTTAAAATTACTGTTTTGAAAAGATTTATTTTTAAAGAGAAACTATTTATCATGGTGCTGAAAAAGAAGTGGATATTTTAAATTATTGGCCCATAAAATGATCAGTGGTTCATTTTTCAGGTAAAAAATTCATTTGCATGATAATAATGTTGATGATATTGTTGTATGAAATTTATTCATCTATTACATGATTACTTAAGGATAATAATGATTGCAATATAGAAATGGTCTATGATATATAAAATGATAAAATATCTAAAATAATTTCTTTAAAATGGGTGTAATATCATATATTAAATATGAATAACATATTATCTATTTAATTACAAATGATATTTGACTTTACTGATATGAAATAAGTGAAGAATAGGTCAATGTATTTTAAGGAAATTATATGAATGGATTTTAAATCAATTCCAATTTTAGTTTATATTTTTAGGATGTATCAGAATGAAAATTTAGGTATCAAATATGAATATTTAGATATAGAGACATGGGAAAAGTTTTTCTCCATGTGACAAGAGGAAAACTTTCTAGTATGATAATTGTTTTTTATAAAATCAATTTGTAAAATTATTTTATAATTAATTTAAGACTTATTCATTTATTATTATGTAATAGGGATCCAAGATATCTCAAAAAAATATCTAATAATAAAATTTATACCCTCAAACTTTATCATGTGGAGGATATCCTTTGCCAGAGGTAAAAAATATTGATGAAAAGTTTAATGAATTAAGAGATAAATCTAGTAATGAATTTTAAGAGGTTTAGTTCAGTTCTCCACCCCCCTCCCACCATCTAAAATGGAAAAGGGAAGTAAAGAAAAAAGGGAAGTTTCTTACCAATCCATTAAAAAAAATTATCTGATAAAATTTTAAAATATTATTTATTATTTTTCTTGAATATTATAATTTTTGAAATTTATCAAACTAATAAAACATTTACATATATCATTTCAGGTTTTCCTTTAGAAGAAAGAGATAGAGAGAACTTTATCCTAGAGGTTGTGATGAAAATTATTAGTGACATAGAGGGACCCTTATCCCATATAAATCTTACATAGTCTACCGATTTAGATCATCCACCTATTTATTTAAACCTCTGTACTGTGAGTTACATGTTGGGTATGTGACACCCAACTATCATTATTTATTTAGTTTAAATTATTTTAAATTAATTTTTAGATAATTTAAATTTTCAGGAGTACCGGGACTAGAATATTTAAATTATTTGTATATTTTTACTATTTATGGGTTGTACACAGTTAGGGGTAACTGTGCAAAAACTGTGTATGAGGTTCTGTACTGGAAGAGTTCCATTCGACACAACATGCACATAGTTTTCTGAATCATACAAGGCATCAAGGAAAAACTTATGTGGGTGTTTTTTTATATAGTGAGGGAAACAAGATTATAGCATGGTTAGGTAAACCATACAACTAAACCACAAATTTTACCCATAATATTAAATTTTAGTTTTTTTAAAAAATAAACTTAATGAGAATAATAAAATAAACACTCCCTCACCCATCTTTATCCCTCCTCATGTCGAACTAGCCCCCTCTCCTCTAGGGCCATGAACTTATCCTCCTTTTTGGAAAAATTTATTCACACATTTTGAAAAACTATAAGATTTTATATCATATTTTTATTTTAATTAAATTACAATAGTTTGATAACTGAATTTACACACAACCCCCTTATGGCCTCCTTTCTTTACGCATTTCATTATGGGTTTCACACTTTTTTAAAATTAAATACCTCTAATTATAGAAATTGAATTTGGTAAAATAGATTCTATATTTTGAATCATAATAATTAATATAATCAAATATGGTCAAATTATTTTTTATTCATTGTGAATAGTAAAAACAATAAAATTTTGTTACCACATTTATGGTTAAAATTGGGTTACCAGGGGGGTTAAACTAAGATATAATGGTATGATTTCCACAAAAAAACTATCTAATTATCATTTTTTAAATATATTTCAACCTTATATTATCATAAAATATAATACCTATCCATTTGAAGCCAATTAACCAAGGAAACGAGCTTATATAATTGAAATCTTGTAAGAAATTCCATGCGTGTCCCCCCCCCCACTTAGAAAAAGGCATCTCTAATACTCCCATATTAAGACAATTTAATCCTTATATCTCACCCAATACCTACTCAAAATCCTTCCTATAATCCATTAATTTATCATAGAGCATATTTTATTCTCATAATACTAATCATTCAAGGCTTAATGTGTATGCTAAAGGGGGTAGGTCAAAGAAAAGTTATAAATATTAACCAATCTCTTTTCATTTTATTTCTTACATTATATAAACTTATTATATACCTAAAAAATGATTAAAAAAGTATCATAAATATACTTTTAATTTATAATTATAATATAACAACAATTTTCCAACTTTTCTCTATCAAATGAGAAATAAAAGTATCACTCGGGTGTATGTGTGGACTACCGTCTCCACATATCCATACAATTCATTTTCCATCACCATATTTCATGGATAGTTATAATGAGGGATTTAATGTTTATATATGATATTTATAATATAATTATTCTTCTATAATCATGTGATATTATCTACCTTCTTATCTTCCAATCCATTAGTAAACAATAATGTTGCTTGTGTGCATGTGTGGAATACCACCTCCACGAAGCGATGCGATTTTATTATCATTTACATTTTACATGGATGGTAAAAAGGATATATTTAATGAAAATATATGATATTTATGATATAATAATGATTATGTAAATTTTAATTATCATTTACCTCTTTCCTTCCATCCACCAAAAAGAGGAAATATCACTCATGTATATGTACAGATTACTATCTCCATGAAGTGATATAATTCATTTTTTGTCACTACTTAATATGAAAGGATATAAATATATATATATATATAATGATTATAAATTATATTAATATAATTATTAAAATTTTGGATATTTAATTCCATGATCAAAGGGCAAGGAACATAACTATGAAACTAAAATATACATGAAAAATGAAGCAAATAAGGATTGAAATGACGACTTTAATAGAAAATTGTTAATAAACGATGGTTGAAATGATATAAGTGGATCATATATGATATTATATGTTTGAATATTATTCTATTATAGAATTATAATAAATCTAAGTTTATTAAACAATAGTTTAGTTCTCTTAAATTTTGTATAATTTATAATTATTAATTCATGGTATTTAAATTATTTCCTCTCAATGTATTTGATTAAAATTTTACCAATGTTGTAAGGGTTTACCATCTCAATCTGTCTTTTTTGGGATATATGTTTTTCTATACATTTATCTTCTTTATGAGGTGTATAAAATAAAAAATTGATATATTTTATCATGAATATCCTTATTTTAATTACATTTTCTGTTTCATTTGAAATTATTTCTTTCAAGAGGTTCATGAATCAAATTTTATGAATGTGGTAATGATTTTGTGTTACAATCTCATTTTATTAGGATTTTTTATACTTAAATTTATGATGATGAAATTATATGATCTATCTCTCCCAAATCTTATGTATTTCATTATACTCTATTTATTTCAGGATCTATCATGTGTTCCTTTTATTTTAAACTCTTTAAGTACTCAGGATACCAAAATAATGTTTTAAGGAACAACTACATTTTTATTCTCTTCAGTCAAAAATCATTTTTATTCTAGATTCATGTTTTCTAAAATGTTTTCAAGAATGTTTTTACTATTATATAAATATTTATTAATTTAATATTCACCCATGTATTTATTTCTATAAATTATATGTATTTCCTTAACTTAGGAATTTCTAGACTCCAATCTATGTCATCTATGATCTATTTCCTAACATATACTCTTATGGGAATGTTTTTAATTCTGTAATAATGGTTCAAAATGAGATTATTAATTTACTAAAGTATATCTCCCAAAATTTTAAAACTAGGTGCACATTAAGGCTTGTTTTCATGTATCATGTTACCCTGAGTCAGGACTATGACACCTTATTGGAGTTATTACCCCTAGGTACAACTATTCCAGAACCACGTCCACTTATAGTATCCAAAAATGGATTTATTTTCTTGATAAAAAACTTGATATATACTTACCAAAATTCATGGTTATTTTTTTATACTTAGTCTTATACCTAATTCATTTTCTAGAGTTTTCTAATCCTAATACCAAAAATAACTAAACTTTTTATTTGATTCCAACTATAAAAAATCTTCCATTTATTACAGATTAACACATGATTTATTACATAAAATTACACTTAATTCAACCTGAATTATTTATAATTATAGTGTCATTGAGAATTAGGTAAATTAAATTATAACTTAAAACATGGAATACAACATCTTTATTGAAAGCTTATTTAACATTCTCCCACCCAAAAATGCTTGGGATAACTAGAATAAATACACAAGAAAAGGGTGAGATATAAAGCCTAGTAAGGGAATAAACATGGAATAAGGTAAAACATGTTAGAGAATAAAAATATAAATGGGAATAAAAATAGTAGTAATCATAAACATGAATTATAATACATGATATAACATGATAATATAAAGGCAACCTGGGAAATATAGAAACAACTTAATACATTGCATCATAGGTCAAGGCTAAATGCAAAGACATAATAATAGAAAAAGTGCCAGAAAGGAGTCAGGTTTACTCCCTATCCCAACATGATATATCATTATAATAAACATTACATAATTCATTAGAGCGCTATATAATTTTGGGCACACCCATCACTTTCATTTCAATCTCATGCTTAAGTGTGCCACATAGATTATACAACATGGATTCATTAATCATCATAAATTATTCCACAATAAGGGATTGTGGAATATATACATGTAATTCCAAATTAAAATAAGAATAATTTTAATAAGGTGAAAAATATTTAGAGGAAATGAGTATGGTATTCACTACACAATTGATTTGGAATGGAAAATCATAGTGAAATTTCGTCAACTTAACGAGATCGCTTAAAAAATAATAACAATGTTTGTTGAGAGAAAAAAGGGTCTATAATCATTTTTAAATAAATTGGAAAGTCATAGGGTCATGTAAATACATATACCATCATTAGTAATTGGAAATATATGGCATAAGAAAATAAATAAACTTGATTAAATAAGAGGAAGGAAGAACTCTTACGAAATTTCAACGTGGTAACAGGTGTACTTGGAAGGGATTAATGAGGGATAAAGGGGTATCCCATATTTTATAAAGAATTAGGGTAGTATGGGAGATATTATAAAATATACCCCATCCTTAGGAATTAAAAATAAAAGGGCATAAAATATTGGATATTCTTGAATAAAACTGAGAAAGAGAGGATCCCTTACATTAAGAGTATGGCACAAAAAGATTGAAAGGGTATTATTGAGAACTTGGGGGAACTTAGGTTGGATTATAGAGAGGTGTTTAGATTAATAATGCAATCCAAGTATTTTTAGTGAATGTAAATGGTATATTTGGTGGGTTTATATAGGAAATGATAGGGGAGTTCTATAATATTTCACAAACATAGTTTTTGGACTATATATAAGAAAATATTCAAAACCAAAAACCTTCCCATGGTTTTTTACCCTAGTTTATGAAAAATGTGACTGTTTTTAAAAATTTTATTAGGTTAAGGGCCTAAATTATTAAAATATTACCCTTGTTTATGTGGAGGTGAGTCACGCTTTTAAATAAATGAATTTAAAATTATAAAATATATTATATGTTTTAGAGGATTCATAAAGTCTTTATAAAATCAATATAATAATATTAAAATCGTATTATTTTAATGGTAAAACATATATTTGGATGGGAATACCCATTATAGTATTTATTACATAATTTTAGGTTATTATGATGTCGTAAAACACACCATATATTTATACAATATTTAATTTTTACCCAAAAAATCAATAGTCTTAGAAAATTATGAAAAATTCACCATTGGATAATTTTTATTCTTTTATTCAAGAAATAATATTCATTTTATCTAAATAATTTTCCAAATATGTTCATTTTTAGTTTAAAAAATATAACAGCCGACATTTATTGAAAATGATGGGTTTTTGGAAATAACAGTTTTTAAACCCTAATAAAACATTATACATGACTAAATAAAAAGAATATGATAATTTATATTTAATAAAAATAATTTAATAATAATATTTAATTTAAGTATTTTTTATTTCAGAGATACATTAATCCATTAAAATAAATTACTTAATTGAATTGAATATTAACCAAAATACTATTTGTGTTTTATAGTATCAAAATAAAAATATTATCATTATTATTTATAAAATAATGTTCATAATAAATTTGATAGGATTTTTATACACATCCCTTTAATATACCATCATAATCCCTAATAGTATGGTCTATGAAGGTGAGAATTTCTTGGGGTCGTTTGGAAAACATGGTTTGGGCCATGATCTTGATGAGCTTGAACTTCTCTCATAAACGGGTTCTCTCATACCTAAGTTGTTGGATCTCAACTTGGGCTTGGTCGAGGGAAAATAATATTGATTCTATCACCCTTTTAATCTATGATAAATGGTCTTAATAGGGTATAATCCTACTGGATGAGGCCATCACTTCCTTTTTCTAAGTCAATTGGATTTGTTAAAGCCCTATATTTATACTGATTATGTGATCACTATTTAAAGTCTATATTATCAATGATAATTTTTTTAATGTTATTTTGAATTAAATTGGATATAAAATAACATTAAATAATAAGGTAATTTTATTTATAATAGTTTGGATTGTTAGAATTTTGATAAATACAATCAACCTACAAAAAATATAGAATATCTGAACTCTTGATTTGACTTTTTATCAAAGACTAAGTTGTCACCATATTTTCAAGATCAATAAAATGATCATAGATAAGATATAACTATAGAAGACCAATAGTTACATGTTTGAGTTAAAATAATATTATTTTAATATCGTACTAATTTTATATCATTCAATTACTATATATGGTTATAATTAAGGAAAAAAGTAAAACAAAATCTATAAGCTTTCACAAAGACTTTTATGAAACCGATGAAGACTATGGAATTGGAAAATTCAATGCAATAATGAATAATTCATAAAAAAATCAGATTTAAAAGTATATATAAAGGAGAAATTTTATCATTATATTAAATAACATTGTTAATTATATAATCACTTCCTATATTCTAAATAGATAAGTTTTTCTCTAAGAGTTATACTTGTTATAATAACACTCTTTCTTTTTAAGAGTTATTATAGTTTAAAGAAAAAAATCATCATGTTTGTGATTTTCTTTTAAATTTATCCTTAAACTCCATAAATTGTTTCTTTCCACAATTTCTATCTTCAAAATGGCACAAATTCATTAAATTATAATTCTTACATCACCCTCTGACCATTTTTTTGAATAAAAGAGAATTTTCTAGAGACTTATTATAAAAGTGTGTAATTATTATACTCAGTATTAGTATATCAAATATGGGAATAATATCCTCCAACAACATTATATTAAAAGATAAAATTTTCCAGACATAGAAACTTTTTTATCTTTTACTAATAATGATATAAGTTGGAGTGCTGATATCATGACATATGCTAGGGAGGAGCAGTTCCAAGTTGTCTTGTCTGGGTGATTCCCTCTAAGACCTATGGGTTATGTAATTGTCTCTAATCCTTCGGGCCTTGTAAGGGTTCCACCTCACCCATTGAAAGGTGGATTATCAAAATAATAAAACAAATTAAGGCCTTTGGGCCATTCCGACCAATATAAGTTGGGATTACTTATCCCAAAATCCATTATAAATTGTTTTATTCATTAATTTTTACTTTTTTATTGAATTAATTCATATAATATTTTATATTTATTTATTTTTATAGCTATAACTCTCTATATTATCAAAATATTTTGGTAATTGTTTTACATTCCACTTTTAAACATTCATCTTCCACTATTTTTTTTCAAAAAAATAATGCATTTAAACTTTATGTATAATTTCATAATTATAAAATGTTTTTATTTGATAAATTATTTCAAATCACTAATATTAAAAGTTTCTTACCTAGGAAAATAGATAGTATCATTAATGGTTTTATAAATTGTTTTTGTTCTTGGTACTATAATGACTTTATACCACTAATCAAGGGTTATTAGAGATATCCTATAATATATAAGCTTCCTATCCTAATCAATTAACCCTAACCTAGAGTAGGAAATAGTGGTTGAGGTTAGTGTCCTCCAAAGATGGATTAAAATTAAATACCAACGGAACGTGTATGCATGGAGAAATAAAGGTTGAGGGAATCATTCATGATGTTATGGGATCATTTATCCTATCCTTCAATGCTTTTTTTAGAACTAACATTTCACTCATAATGGAGGATAATGCACTTTTAAATAGTCTCTCCACATATAGTGAACTTGTAATTCATCTATTCATAGTTGAAATGGATTCCATGATTCTAGTCTATATTATTTCAAGAAAATCTACACTCATTATAGTGTTGTGTACATACTGATATAATATAAGATTATGGGCCATGATGTACAGATCCAACATTTATATTGTGAATTAAATATAGTGGTATGCATCTTGGATGAGAAGGGATACCTGATAGAGTCTAGAAAAATATATTCTAATATAGTTTTCCTTCCCATGGATTGAAAAATCATCTATGTTAGTGATGATATTATATTTAATAATTATAATTCACTTTAATATACTCTCCTTAGAGATTTTACCTTCATAAAATTCTATGGTTTATGAGTGATAAATATAATGAATTTTTATAGAGAAAATTTATTACAATGGAGATGGTGTTTCCTTCCTGAAAAATTGAAGAATAGAACATCAAAAAACCTCTATTCTTTGAAAAATTGATTATTATTATAGAGAGAAAAAATGTAAAACTATATCATCAGCATAAACAAATGAGTTAATGCATAATACTCTATAAAGACTACAAAATTTCCGAAAAAACAATAAACATTTGATGTAATGAAAATAGAGAAGCTTTTTATGAACAAAAAAGTAATAAATTCTATTATATGTGTTATTTTATGTAATATGTATAACAAAATTTTGTGATTCATAATAACTAATGGAATCTAGAAAAATTAAAAACTATACACTTCAACACAAAGAATCATTTTCAGACTAATAGAGTAATGATTCATTTTTAATATAGAATTTATGACTTTTAACTAGAATAATACATATATAACATGTATCAATGACTCAATACTGTTATAAATGAACTTTAAACACTTTAAAAATGATTTTTATGATAACAAGATAGTAGAGAATGTCATAAAAATATTCTACACAAATAATGATTTTCAGACTAAGAGTGTAATGATTCATTTTTAATATGAAAGTTGTTCATTTTAACAAGAAGAATACATAGATAACATGTTTCAATGACTCAAAAATATTATCAATGAACTATGAACACTTGGAGAAAAGTATCTTGGTGATAAAAAGATAATATATATTTCCATAAAAATTATACCAAGAGAATGGGAATCAAATAGAATTGTCATTAAAGACATCATGAATATCATAAGTATTCAAATTGAAAAACTGATTGACACTCTCACGTTTCATGTGATTTGATTCAAAAAAATTTTAAAATTGAAAATCATTAGAAAAAAAATAATATACAACATATCAACAACAAAAATTACTCTTACTAATGAAAGTTAGATGTAACCTATAAAGGAAATGTTTACGTAATTGGCAAGAAATATGGGTTAAATGCTTTGAAGAGTATATTTCAATAACACTTGATCCAAAATAATGGATCATCAAGAAAAGTTATAAGTAAAGGATAAAAAATAAATAAGATGAAATAATCTATTATGAATGAAAGAATCTCTAATATATCAGGTTAAATTTCCATTGAAATAAATGAAAGTAATTGTAGATGTTTAAAATTATTAAAGGTAAGAAAGTATTAGAAGATGAAACATGGAATGAAAGTGAGGATTAATTACATAGAAGTGACTCAGATAGTGATAATTATAAAAACATATCTATATTATTTTCCTCTATAATAAGTATGTGCTTCATGTCTAAGGATAGTGACTCCTTAACCATTTAATCCTTATATTATGCGCCTCATGATAGCTCTATTGAAGATACCCCCATTTATATAAGAAATAAATGAGTATATAATTTTTTAATAAAAATATACACGATTCTTAAGAAGATGTTTTCGAAAGATATAGTCAATTTATATGCGATAAATAAGAAAATATCATATCTTAATGGAAAAATTTCTAGTAGACCTACCATATATTAACTTTCCATTCACCACACCAAACTGGTACATTATATTGGAAATTTAAATCTTGAAGAAGGACTTTCTGATGTGTATACAAGGGATAAAAAATTTAGAAAAAATTCATACTATTAAAAAATCATGCAATTCCGACTCTAGATTTGGACACACAACACCCTTGATTTGATAGGATTTTTACTCTATTCAACTTATTTCTATATGGTCAAACACAATTTTAAATCCATATAATGTAGTGTAGTGGAAACTCAAAATCTAAGGAAGGGTGAAATACTAGTGTCCCTATGTTATGTGTTAACAAGAGGGGTTTGTGTATTATCTATGTGAGAGTGAAAGGGGTAAAAAAAACTAGAGCACTTATTAATAGAATGGATCAGTGGTTGATCCTGGGGTAATAGAGCTAGTGTACTACTATCATAGTTACTAAATTGATGAATCCCTCTCCTTTTATTCTTTAATGATATATTCATGATCATTCACTCCTTAACTTTTTTTGGTTTTGGTGAGTTTTAATATTGTAGTCATTACTATAGGATAACCCCATTTTTTATATGCATGGGAGAGAAAAGAAAAAATTTACCAAACTTATAATAGAAAAATTACCCCAATTGTTTTGGAGCATTCTAATTGGGAAACATTGATCCCAAGAATCCAATAATAAGATTCAGTATTCTATACATGTTTTAGAGATATATCATCAATTACCCACTAAATAAATCTTGTTTCGTTATATATAGGGGTGATTTTGTTGGGGGGGGGGGAGTAGGGATGAATTACAAAGGTATAAATAACTAATGGAATATAGATTGATCAAAATCATAAATAACCAAATATACAAACTTGAGCCTGAGGTTAAAAAATTGAGAAAAATTAGAAATTTATTAGAAATAAATAAGATATAAGTCTCTCCCCACTAGATCAACCACCGATGAGGGGGTTTATCCCTCCATGTGATAGCTCATAACCATGGATATAAAGATAAAAATCAATGAAAATACAATGTAATACTAGTTAAAAATATAAAATCTCTATAAATGAAGGCATTAATACTATATTTATAAGATTATACTCCTCTATATATCTTTCCACGTGTCATTGAGGTGACTAGGATTAACTCCATGTGTCATGTACAGTTCTTTATTTAGTGCATAAGTGACGGTTGAGCTCTATGATCTAAAAAAATTCCTCTATTCCAACGATTATGTACCATATATCCATTTAGATACTAGTTTTATTAATTTAGTTAGACAATATGAATATAATATTCACATGGTCCCTACATCCCATAAATGTTCTTCACATAGAAACAATCATGATCAAGGGATCAAAATAACCGAATCCATCTCCATTGGTCATAAATGACAATTTAAAAGTTTTTGTGGGTCAAAAAAATAGTTCTGGATTAATCATGGTGTTGGGATAGTCAAACTACAATGAATTGTGAATTAAATCTTTAAGAGTATATTATCTATAATATATCTTTAATTGGGTCCTGACATGCCATTGGACCGATGATGTAATCTCAAGATGAATTCCTTTAGATTATATTGGAGTACTAATGGACCAAGCATTGACTCATGAGATAAAATTACAGTACCAACACATCCTCAAGATCTGATGTGGGGTTCCATTTCCTTAGACACAACCTTATCATGTTACATAAGATTTATTATATCGATAATGTATCCTTATTTGGTATGAATTTTCATGCTCAAAAAACATGGGATCAAAAATATGATTATGTTGGATTTGAGTTCACATTGGCTCTTGAAATTTTGTTGGATCAAATAAAACGACTCTAATGTATTCCTCACGTAACATTGAGGCTGGTGTATTCTTGATAATTTTATGTAGCATCCATTAATGAGTGGATGTATCCTCATAGTGATGTTCATGAGATTTATTTGTCAATAGAATATTATCAAGCTCTTATTCACCTTATTACGTCAGCATTAACATATTCTCAATCGTCATCACAAGCTATGTTGTCTTGTTATGGCCTTCTCAAGTAAATATTGGAGACTACATCTACATTGTGACATAATATGGGGCAAAAATATGAGACTCCATTCATTCAGTTGATAAATACTCAATCTGTCATGTCCCAAAAATTCTATGTAATGTTTTTGAAAATTTTATGGAATTATTTTGAGACTAAGCACCTAGAAAACATGTGATTCTAAGGCCCAGTGAGCTTGAAATAAATGTTCGAACTTTTTGTTAGTTTTTTTAAAATAGCACATGTGTGCAGTTATGAAAATGTTCAAATAGGTGACCAGATTAAAAATTGAGGGCACCATTCTGTCTGGAATAGCGGTTTTACCCAAGGAAGGACTTAAACTTGACTGGTGCCGGTCGAGGAAAAAAGTAAATTTTTAGGGATTTTAAGGAAAAATAAAATAAGCATAAAAATATTATTTTATTTGAAAAAATTTCACTACAATGCAACAATAAGGAAAATATTTCATTTCATAAATGAAATAGTGTAACGATGCGGGGACTCAGTGTAACAAAAATGCTGAAACACATTTCATCAATTAATAGCCTAACATGGTTGTAGAATCGTTTCCACAATATTAGAGTTTTTCTTGGAGGCTTTGGAGGATTTTCTTCATTGAACGATTAATGGTGATAAACAATCTTCTTCCCTTCCTCCTCCTTCAAAGGATCTACAACGATATTGGTAGATCAACGGATCTCTAATGATAACGTTGGACTGCAGATCAAGGATCGAAAAACGATGGAATGTGACTCCATTCTTCATAAATGAATGATCTGATTCTAGGTAAGGGGTTATTTTATAAAGTGATTAGTTTTCACCCATTCTTCCCATCTAAACGAAGAGAGAAAATCAACTCACTAAAAAGTTGATATAGGGGTCGATCATTCTTGCAGGTTTGGGAATTATATTGTGGGATCCAATTTGGGGGTTTATTTATGTTTCTATGTGATACATACTTAGATATTGATAGTCTCCCATTTACCGCTAATTAAATTTATAATTTGAATGGACCGGGGTAGACACGAATAAGGCCCAGATCCATCCGCTTGGGTGTTCTTTTTTATATCTCCATTCATCCTTGTGTTCTTCACCGTCAGACCCTTTTGGTCATGTCAGAATATTTCTGAAAGGTTCCAAACATGGTCATACCCCTGGATCAATGGTGTGATGTCTTGGATCATATGATAGTGGAAGCAGAGACCTGAGGATCACATCGGAACTTTCAGATCAGAAAACGGATCACCAGAACGAGTCCGGTGGCCCGCGGGAAAACCCATTGGCATGCCGGTGGTATCGAAGGAGGTATGTGGAATCCTCCATGAGAAATGAGAAGAGGCCACTGAAAGGCGGCCTATGGAGGTGCGGGAAGATTCAGTAGCTACGTCGTGTGAGGCAGATAGAGGGTCGCGTCCCAGCTGGACTTCGGTGACCTGCGGGTTTGTTCAGAGACGTCGCACCCATCACATCTTGGGAGGAGCAGACCGGCCTGCTCCAGTGGGATGGGTTAGATAGGTGGGTTGGCCTTGGCCCAGGTTGGGTCGACCTAGAAGGTTGGTTCGGTGGACCCTGGGCCGGGTCGGGACGGTCCAACTGGACCCAGACCCAACCGAACCCTTTTTCACTAAAAGGATTATAACTTTCCAACCATATGTCTGATTGATGAGATGTTTGCGAAATTGGGAAACTCAAAATGAGGAAGTCTTTTTTATATAAACTATATGGGATTTAGTGTAATTTGATATTTGGATGATGTCTTGAGGAGTAGATTCTCCTGAAATAAAGTGCGCTACGAGCAGGAATCCTACGACTGGCTGTGTCGAGAAGACTGTGACAAGAGATTCTAGGTGACCCAATAGGAATAGGCGATGAGAGGGTCTAGGTATCCTAGAAAAAGGTGATTCTAGGTGACCCAACGACGAGCAGGTCTAGGTGACACAACAAGCCTAAGTGATGAGTAGGTCTAAGTTACCTAGTAGACCTAAGTGACTCATCGGGGATGGGTACTTCAGTAGTACGAGGTGTACAGTGTTATGACTAATAGTATTACTTCCCTTTATTTAGATTTTTTTTGCGTGAGATGACAATTTTTTTTTCATACTCTACTTTTTGGTATTACCTTTTTGGTTTGAGGTCCTTACTTAGTATTTTGTTACTCACCTCTATATGGGCTCTGCCTGTACGTGTGGCGTCTTGTGTAGACGACAGATGCTTTGACAAAGGCCATGGTGGTTCGGGACCAGGCGATGTCCAGTGAGATCTAGAATATGAGGTGTACTTTTCTGGCTTCAGGTGGCACCCCCTTCACCTACCCTTCAGGTAGGGTTTACCGTAGACAGACTTTAGGAGATTGTACTTACCTTTTTTTGGGCTTGTATTTTGGCCCCTTTACTTTCAGTTTTTCACTATTACTCTTAGTGGTTGTCTTAGTGGCATGCATGTTTACTTTTTAGGATTTTAGGCTAGGTATGTTTGTGTGTGTGCATACAGGTACTCAGGAAAATGCCTCCCACTTACGGGATAATGCCTTTGGAACTAGTCGCTAGCCCTTGGCCTTTGGGAAGCGGGCTTGGGGTAGTCCCAACATAGATCACAGGGGATGGATAATGAAAAAGTGGTATCAAATGAGGTTGGTTCTACCTTAAAGACTACGAGTTGTGTTTTTTTGGGAAATTGGGTTGAATGTTTCGAGTTCGACTTTCAGACTTGGGGAGTCCAGTATTGGTGCAGTGGTTGGCATATCCATACACCAGGACCCTGAATTATACTTTTTGACTTGTTACATGAAAACACTATTTACATGCATTATATAATAATTGAGAGTGTTCTCATGTCCTTATTGAGTTGGAGTTAGCTCACCAGGTATAATCTATTGATTGCTGTTCATCTTGGTCTGTTCCAGGATGCCTCCATGAAAACATCCATCTAGGATTCTGGTGTGTGACTATGAGGAAGATATTCCTAGAGATGAGGCATAATTATAGGGACCAATACTATAGGTGGACACAATAGGTGGTTCACCAGATTCACCAACACCCATCGATCAACAATTCCTACTAGTGTTACCGGTAGAGGATTCACATAGGTTTAGTGCCTTACACGAGTTCCAGAGGAAGATACCACCCAGGTTCAAGGGTAAGACTGAACCCCAGGTATCTAAGGATTGCCTTGAGGTAGTTACGTGAGTATTCTGTCTTGTGAAGATACCTCTTGAACATATGGTGATCTTAGCCATGGGACATCTTTAAGGATCGATAGAGAGATGGTGGAGCTTGATGATTCAGACGAAAGATGAGGTGAACCTCACTTGGACTGATTTTGAGTGCCGCTTCAGGGAGTAATTCTTTCCAGCAACTCTTCACTCAGTAGGAATCCAAGAGCCACTGTACCTACAATAGGGTATCATGATAGTAGCGGAGTACTCAGTGATATTCACTGATCTTTATCGTTAATCCAAAGACATAGTGTGAGACACATTCATCATGGCTCGAGTTTTTCAGCAGAGACTACACAGGGATATTAGGGAGTCCATGGTATCTCTTAGTATCCTTAATCAAGGTAGGATGATAGAGAGAGCTCTACTCGTGGAGAGATTCCTGTAAGATCAAGCACCAGTAGTAGGAGCTACCAGTTTACACCGTGTGGAAGACTCTTTAATAGTGGGTAACAAGTAGAAGATGTAGGGACCCAAGAAGTTCAATACTTTCAAGGGATTACCCCAGGACACAGGTTTGGTAGTATGAGGCTCCCAGGGTAGAGGGAGTTAGTGGATGAGTAGGGTGTGCTACGCATATGGAAGGCAGGGACAAATGGATCGTGACTGCCTGAATCACCATGACAATGATCAGAAGATGGTTGAGGGACCGCTGAGGCAGATGCAGAGGGTCGAGTAGGGTGGTCCTCAGGGAGGAAGAATGGAAGGATATGGGAAAAGGTTCGAGGTACTACTACCACCACCCTAAGGTGGTCCACCATAGGCTCTCGGAGAAGCTGGATGGGGGGGGGGGGCAACATCAGGTGATGGAGGCCTATGATCCTGATTCTCCAAGGATGATTAGAGGTACGATATGTGTATTCTCCACCTTAGATATAGTTCTTATAGACAAAGGTTCCAGTCAGTCTTTCCTTTCCGTAGACCTTATTCGGATCTCAGAGATTCTAGTAGAGCTATTGGCTCAATCCTTATGATTAGAGACTCCTATGGGACAAGATTTGATGATCAAAAATTGGTTTTGATAGTGTGAAATTACTCTCGAATGTGAGATATTTGGCTGAGATCTTATATTAGAGGCATTGAGGCTTTATGACGTCATCCTAGCTATGAAATGGTTATCTACAGTCCATGATCAGACTGACTATTTTAGGCACAAAGTGAGGTGTTTCCGCATATGTGGAACTAGGTTCTCCTTTACCGATGATAAATAAATGCTTGTAGCATAGGATGGACTTTTCCGGAGGAGGGTGAATCCAATCACTCACCAGTTGTCTAGCCTTAACCTCAGTGTGGTGGATAATAGGAGTCCTCAATTTCCTACAATGGTGGATGAGTATGAGGAAATCTTTCTTGAGGATTTTTTGGGATTACCTCCTCACAGGGAGGTTGAATTATATATCGATCTATACCCCAGGATGACACTGATATCCACACTAGAATATTGGATGACTCTCATGGAGCTTTGTGAGTTGAGGGTATAACTAGAGGACTTCGATAGGAAGGGCTTCGTAGGGCCTAGTGTTTCACATTGGGTGACCCTAGTTCTATTTTCCAAGAAGGAAGATGGGAGATTGAGACTATGTATGGACTATCGACACCTGAATCAGGTGACCTTGAAGAACAAATAACCACTTCCAAGAATCGACGACCTCTTCGGCCAAATGAATGGAGCGAGGTGGTTCTCGAAGATAGACCTCAGGTCTGGATATCATCAGCTTCATGTATAGGATGAGGATATACCAAAAACAGCCTTTAGATGTCGATATGGACACTATGAGTTCTTGTTAATGCCATTTGGCCGGACCAATTCCCCAACAGTGTTCATGGGACTCATGAAAAATATATTCCAGCCTTACCTTGACCGGCTCATCATTGTCATCATTGATGAAATCCTGGTGTACTCGACATCCCGGGAGAAGCACGCGACACACCTGAGGATGGTCCTGCATACGCTCTCATAGAACTTACTTTATGTGAAGATCTTGAAGTGTATGTCCTGGATTATAGATGTCCACTTTTTGGGAAATGTCATTTTAGAGGTTGGAGTTGCAGTGGACCTGGTGAAGATAGAGGTTGTTCTTTCTTGGGAGCCTCCCAGGAACATGACTGAGGTGTAGAGTTTCTTGGGTTTTTTGGGTACTATAGGAGGTTCATGCCCTATTTTTCCAAGATAACATCACCATTATCATCTTTGACATGGAATTTATAACCCTTTTTTGGATGAAGAAGTACCATTAGAGTTTCTAGGAGTTGAGGCAGAGACTGATGAGTACCCCCATCTTGAGACTTCCAGAGGAGGGCGTAGGGTATTTAGTGTTCTGCGATGCATTAGGGACCAGACTGTGTTATGTCTTGATGCAAGAGAAAGTTGTGATTTCCTAAAATTTACAATAGTTGAGGCAACATGATTATAACTAGGCAACCCATGATCTTGATCTAGCAGTAGTGGTCTTCTATTTGAAGATGTGGCATCACTACTTTATGGATGAATGATTTACCATTTACTCCAACCACAAATGTATTATATATATCTTTTCCAGAAGGACTATACTTGAGGTAACATCGATGGCTAGAGTTTCTCAAGGACTATGAATTCAAGATATTCTATACTCCTAATAAGGGGAATGTGGTTATATAAATGCTTATTAGGAGAAGCAGGTTCCGGTTACTGAGTGAGGAATCAAAGCAGTTAGCCGCGATGCAGATATACTTCATAGATGGTGAAGGAGAATCTTACCTTTTTTCAATGGTTGTCACTCCCCCATTATTATAGTGAGTTAGGGAGGCACAACTTGAGGATGTCGACTGTGAGGCCCAACATTCTCAATTATCTATAGGGAAATCCCCTAATAGATATTTTATAGGTGGGGAGCACACCATCCATTTCAGAGGGTGCACCATTATACCCGTGGCATTACGAGAGGAGGTTCTGAGGGAGTTCCACACCTCATCCTTGGCAGTGGATCCAGGAGTGGAAAAGATGTACCAAGATCTCTGACATCAGTATCAGTGATCAAGAATAAAGAAGTTAGTAGAGGAGTTTTTTCTCTATGCCTCACTTGTCGGCAAGTGAAAGTAGAGCATTAGGTTCCAACAGGGTTGGATCTGCCACTCGAGGTAATAGAGTGGAATTGAGATGGTATATAGATGAACTTCATGACAGGTTTACCATGAACATCCAAGGAAAACAATTCCATATGGGTGATCATTTAATGACTCAAAAAGTTGGACCACTTCCTACCCATCTAAGAACAGGTTTTCGTAGAGGGATTGGGATGACTCTACATTCAGAAGATAGTTCGAATTCATGGGATGCCTTTGATTATAATTTCAGACCATGATGCTCACTTCACATCCTGGCTGTAGAAGGGACTACAGGAGCCATTTTGGACTCAATTTCATTTGAGAATAAAATTTCATCCCTAGATAGATGGTTAGATGGAGAAAACTATACATGTCTTGTAGGACATGCTTCGTTCTTGAATCTTGGACTTTGGTCGTAGTAGGGAGGACCATCTACTGTTGGTGGAGTTTGCGTACAATTACAGCTACCACTCCACCATTGGTATTGCAACATTCGAGGCTCTATATGGGTGACCATGCAGATCACCACTATGCTAGACAGATCTAGGGGAGTTTTCACTCATGGGTCTAGAGTTGGTATGGGGCACCACTAAGAAGGTGAAGATCATCTAGGAGTAGATGAGGATGGCACAAAGCAGGAATAAATATTATAATGATAGAATACAAATTCCTTTGGAGTTTGAGGAGAGAACTTAGGAGCAGGAGACTCAGATTCATGCTCATTATACTTATTTTTTTGTTTAACCTTGTTTTGGATTTTGGGGATGTAAATCCCTAAGGTGGGGAGAATGTAATATCCCATAAATTCCATAAAAATTTTTTGAAAATTTTATGGTATTATTTTTAGACTAGGTACTCAGAAGACACGTGATTCCAAGGCCCAGTGAACCCGAAATAAATGTTCATTTTTTAGTTTGTTTAAAATATCATGCATGAGCAGTTTTGGAAACTTCTAAATGGTTTCCCAGATAAAAAATTGGAGGTAAATTTTTCGTCAAGAATGATTACTTTACCAAAGGAAGTAACTAACCATGACTGACGTGGTTTGAGGGAAAATGTTAATTTTTAGGCATTTTAAGGAAAAATAAAATTAAATTAGAAATTTTATTTATTCAAAAAAATTCACTTCAACACAATGACGAGGAAAATATTTCATTTCATAAATGAAACAAAATTACAATGTCATGACTCATTGTAACAAAAAAACTGAAATTAATTTCATCAAACAATAGCATAACGTGGTTGTGGGATCATTTCCATGATCTAGAAGTTTTTTTGGAGGCTTTGGAGGATTTTCGATGGTGAACGATGAATAGTGACAAAAAATCTTCATCCCTTCATCCACCTTCAAAGGATCCCCAAAAATATCAGTGGATAAAAGGATCACCGATGATAATGGAAGACTATAGATCAAGGATAAATGAACAACGATGTGCAACTACATTCTTCCTCGACGAATTATCTGATTCTAGGTAAAGGGAAATTTTATAAAGTGATTAGTTTTTTCTCCATTCTTCCCTTATAAATGGTGAATGCAGATCAAATCACTATGAAGTTAATACTTGGGTCGATAATTCTTTTGGGTTTGGGAATTATATTACAGGATTTGATTTGGGGGTTTATTCATGTTTCTACATCATCCATTCTTAGAGATTGATAGTCTCCCTTTTCCCCCTGATTAAATTTATAATGTGGATGGACTGGGGCTGACATGAACAAGGACTAGATCCATTCGCTTGGATGTTCTTTGTGACCTCTCTCTTCTTCTTTGTGTTCTTCACTGATGGACCCTCGTGGTCATGTCAAACTCTTGCCGAGAGGTTCCAAATGTGGTTGGACCACTAGATCGACGACGAGATGGATTGAAGCACACGATAGTGATGGCAGCAACCCAAGGATATAAACTAAGTGGGATTTGTGGAAGTTGAGGTGCGACTGATGACTTGAGGAGTGAATTCTCTTAGAATCAAGTGCTCTACAAGCATAAATCCTTCTGTTGGATGTGACAAGAAGACTTTGACGATCAGGTCTAGGTGACCCAACATGCCTAGGTGACGAGTGCGTTTAGGTGACCCAGTGACGAGTGGGTCTAGGTGACCCTGTAATGAGCGGGTCTAGGTGACCCAGTGACGAGCGTGTCTATGTGACCCGGTGATGAGTAGGTCTAGGTGACCTAGATGACCTAAGTGACTCATCAGGTATGAGTGCTTTAGTAGTACAAGATGTATAGTGTTACAACAAATAGTATTACTTTCAATTCTTTAGATTACACCTATGTGAGATGACAAACTTTGTGCATAATTTCTTTTTTGGTATTAACTTTTTGTTTTTGGGTCCTTTATAAGTTTTGTGTTACTCACCCCTATACAGGATCCACCCACACATGTCGTGTCTTATGCAGATGACAAAAGCTTTGAAAGAGACCTTGGTGGTCCGGGACTAGGAAGTCCCATGTGAGATCTTACAGACGAGGCGTACTTTTATAGCTTCAGGTGGAACCCCCTTCACCTACCCTTCTGGCAAGGCATACGGTAGATGTACCTCAGAAGCTTGTACTTGTCTTTTTTTGGGACTTGTATTCTTGCCCCTTTACTTTTAGTTTTGTACTATTACTCTCAATGATTGTCTTAGTGTCATGCATGTTTACTTTTTAGCACTGTGGGTTGGGGATGTGTGTGTGTACGTGCATATAGGTACTTGGGAAAATGCCTCCCACTTGCGGGATAAGGTCTTTGGCACTAGTCGCCAGCCCCTAGCCTTTAGGAGATATGCTTGGGGTATTCACGACATGGGCTCTAGGGGATGTGTCATGACACATGCCTCATTGTGAGGCTATATAACCTCTCAAGGTACTCTTGAACCCTAGATATCGATCTTATACTCCTTCTTCTCCCTTTTTTCTAAGAGTTAAACTTATTCCTAAACAACATCAAATAAAATAATTTTATAGAATCAAAAATTTATTTTATTCCAAAAAAAGTATTAATTAAATATGTTAATAAATTTTCTGATTTAATAAATATTAAAAACTCTTATGAAATAAGTGGTAACACTAAAACCTTTACAGAATCCATATTCCTAACATGTGTAAAGGGAAAAAATGATTGTATAAATGAATGAAAAATGATGAATAATTTTCATGAATCACTTCCTCTACACTTAAAATATTACTTATCCCCAATTTTTCACCTTATATAGCTTCAAAAAGGTTTTAATCTCTTCTTAAGTTATATTCTTAAGTAAATTAATGTTAAGTGAAAAGGGATAAGTTGAATCAAATCCCTAACAATATATAGCTTTTAAAATACATCTATCTTAATATTCTAATATTCTTCCCAATTACACATTTCCTTGATACTTATCATATGAAATTCTTATACATCCTTTACCCCTTCTTCACTTGAGTTCAGAATTCCCCAAATATATCCACCCCCTCTTGATAACTAGGAACTCATTTGTTTTTACCCAATCCATTTATGTACAAATAACTTATTTAATGGGTATATCAAACCTAGAAATAAACCATCCCAAATATAAGACACACCTTGAAGACATTTTTGAAATCTAAGGCATGAAATAAAGGGTTGTGTAGCTGACTCTCAAGTTATTCTATGTCTTACTAATGGATTAAAATAACACAGACATTATTCCATGTCATTTAAAATAGATTTATAGATTAGTTAAAATCTTCTCATTTTACTATAGTTAATAGAATGTATAATAATGAAATTTAGAGTGTATCTATGAAGTGTTAATTTTTTCAAATAGATAAGTCACCAAAGATTGAGTTCAAATTTCTAGTGGATCTATGCTAAAATTTTTACACATCATAAAACTTTTTAGCTAAAATTTCTTTACCAAGATTTGAATAAAATATTCCATTTCCCCAAATCTATTACATTTTTTAATTCTTATAGGGATTCCAATTTTAGCTCAATTTGTTTTTCAAAAAACATTAAAAAAACAAAACAAAAAAACAAAAAAAAAATCACAAATAAAATTCTAAAACTATAAAAATGTACTATACCCCACACTTGTTTCATTAAATACCCTTTGTACATTCTACTAGATGCAATCATGCATAACAAGTTATTAAATAAGAAAACATTTATCTAAGTAGAGGAGACATATGATATGATAAGTTCATTTATACAATTGATATGAAGTTTAATATCCTATAGGGGATCATTTGAATAGTTCTCAAAGAATTTCACTCATATCTTCCCATTCATCCCTCTCTTCCAATTCATAGTTAAAATTTTCTTTACTTACCCTCGAGTCATTTCAACTACACCATCACTAATAGAATAGATACTATATAAATTAATCCTTTTAATAATGGTTATTATATTCAAGACGTTAAAATCCCTTAGGTGTAATCTTTTAATTCTATTTTTCATGAAAGATGATGTTAAAAGGTTGATTTTAATATCAGTTTAATAAAAATCGTCTTTAAAACCCTTTAAAAAAATTAAAACACACTCAGGCACTTACTCCCTCATTTTAATATTCCATAAAACCTGAAACCCTATTCATAATGAGTCCCCGCTGTGATATTCCTCTAAAAATACTCTTTTCATACCCCTTCCCCCTAATTACTCCTTTATCAACTCCCTCTTGGCACCCTCAACCCCCTTCTTCGACCCTTAGCAACCTTCCGCTTACCTCAATCACTATCGTCGTCATCAACAATTTTTATTGTCCCATTTTTCTATGAGTGACAATTCCCTTCCCGAGTTTTCATAATTTTTTTAAAATTTTGAAGAATTCTTTAATTTATGAATCATAAGTGGGTGAACAACCCTTTGTATTAATTATTATGGAATGTTTCTTGATTTTTTGTAATGTAATGTTGAATTTTAGTTATTATGTGATGTTTTGTTGAGTATTAATTATATTTATTATTATAATTAATTGTTATATATGTTGAATTTATAATTTTATTGTCTTAATTTTTTACCATTTAATTCATTATTAAATTATTTTCCTTTATATGTTAAACAAATTAGAGTATTCATTGTTATATTTTTATTTATGTGTAATGGTTTTTATTTTCAATGTAAATTTGATCATTTCTATATGGGTTTACATGTTTATGTCTTTTGATATATTTGATAACATGTTTATATTATTTAAATATATATATTTATATGTGTAAAATTTATATATTAAAATGTTTTATAGAATGTAAATTTATATGTTTATATATTTTGTTTTTTATTTATATTTAAATGTTCATATATTTATATATTTTATATTTTTATATTTATATGTTTATATATTTTATAATTTAAAGGTATATATATCAATATGTTTTAATTTTTCTGTATATATATATTTTTAAAATTTATAGTTATTTATTTATATATCTATATGTTTATAATTTTTAAATTTATACATTTTAAATTTATATTTATATTTTTTTTAAATTTAAATATTTATATGTATTTATTTTTTAATTTTACATATTTATATATGTTTTAAATTTATATGTTTAGAATTTATATTTATGTGTTTATATGTTTTTATTTTTTTTCACACACACACATATATATATATATATATATATATATGTTTATAGGTATATGTGTTTATATATAAGATTATATACATGTTTTAAATTTAAATATTTTGATTTATGTTTATGTATTGATATATTTGAATATTTGAATATATTTTTAATTGAATTATAACTTTAGGTAATTAATGGATTACAATTAGGTAAATTCACAAAGAATAAGAAATATATATTATAAATGGGTTACCAATTTCTAAGAAATTTCTAAACAGAAACTTTAAAACAAATACATTTTTTCCCATCCATGCATGAAGTGATTGAATATAAGAAAATTATGTTCCAAATAAATCAAGGACCATTTTATTTTCCATGGTATTAATCATAGTTATACTCCTTGGAAATATAATGTTAAAATAATAAATTATTTAATATTTAATATTGATGAAGATATCCAGTATGAGGCAGAGGACCATTTTGATGAATTAATTTATGATGTAAATGTTAAAACCATTAAAAACATCATGTGTTGAATTTTTTTATAGATGTACTGAAAAACCACTTTTACTAGTTTTCATAAAAAATTACAATGTTATTAGTAGTGCTGATATTTGTTAACTTAAAAGTAACAAATTACTAGAGTGAACAAAATTTCAATATTTTTTTAAATTTTTGAACTTATACTTTTAGGAGGAAATGAGATTATAGACTCCAATTAGGAAGGGAAAAAAATATTATGTCAAATGTTACTAGGTATAATAAAATAAATTATTTCCCTATTTATTGTTTGAAATATAATAATGAATATAAAGGTTATCAAAATTCCCCAAATGCGGGAAATCATGATATGAAATAGATGGGAGATCCAACCATGATCCATTCCCAAGGATAGATAGGAAGCCCTTTTCTAATTAAATTTGGTATCTTTTAATAATTACTTATTTTAATCATTTATTTAGAAACTTAAATGATGCAATGAGACTAAGATGACATACATAAGAGAGAATATTTGATAAAAATCTATTTCACCTTGCCGATTCACTATAATAAAATACAATTGATCATCAATTTCCATATTTTGGAAATAAATTTAAAAATCATATAATAAGAATATACATAGTTGGAATGAATCCATATTAAATCCTCAATATTCAACATAATTCATGGCCTATTATGTCAGTAGTTTAAAACCTATCCACACAGATATGTATGAAGAAAAAAATATGCAATAATAAAATTAATTATTTTTGGGCCAAAATAGTTTGAAAATGATATTGATGTTTATCTATCACCATTGAATGATGGTTTGATAGTTCTGTGTGAGTTAGTTATTAAAGTTTTGGATTAATACAAGAAAGAGTATTTTCTTTTGCGTGCTATGGCAATGTTCACTATAAATGAATTTCGTATATATGGAAACTTAACTAGATACAGTGTTATGGAATATAAATCTTGTCCAATTTCTAAATAAAGGTATTTATATAATATATTATTGAATGGGGGAATGGAATTTTACATTGGTCATCAAATATTTTTATGAATGGATTACCCTTATTAATGATTAAAAAAGAATTTAATAGTTTACAAGAGTATGATTTTACCCCAAAACATTTTTCAATACAAAAATATTAAAACAAAGTGAAAAATATAAATTACACATTTGGTAATAGATTATGTTTGGGTCATCAAAAAAATGTCATGAAAGAAATAGACCATCTTATTCAATAAACATTACTATATTTTTTTAGAAGTAAAAAAATAACATTGATGTTATTCATGTTGAGAAAAACATATACAATATTTGGATCAAATATTTATTAGATATAAAATGAAATATAAAATGTGGATTTTAAGAAAGATTGGACATAATATCTATGGGAGTACATTTAGAGTTATCTTAGACTATGAATGGAAAAAAAAAATTTACCATTGACTTGGCACACTTTATGTAAGACTGAAAAGTTGAATTTATATCATTATATTGATGGTATTAAAGTACCTAATGAGTATTCTTAATATGTAAAAAATTTAGTGTCATTGAAGGATTTGATGTTAATAGGAATTAAATCTCTTGACTAACATATATTGATGCAATAATTACTATTGGTTGAACTACATGAAATATGGCCCACACTATCAAAAATTATATCATTAATTTTTTATAAATTTTAAATTCCCTTTATAGTAAATTAATGGATTAAAATTTGTTTAATACACTAGATAATTAATCTTTCCTCATATTCTATGAACTGAAGATTTATTTTCCACCATTTTTTTTGATATAATGGTTTATCTGGTTATTCATTTTGTGTGGGAGGTAAGGTTATGTGGGACTATATATTTATGTTATATTTATCATTTTTAATGATATATGAAATTTATGAAACTATATGTTAAAAATATATATCTACTAAAAGATTCTATTATTCAAAAATGTACATTGGAGGACGAGGTTAAGTTCTGTACATTCTATTGGTATAAAGTGGAGCACATAGGTCTCCCTATATATCAACATCTGGTAGTTAATAGTTAAGGCAAGGGTATATATTTCTTAAAATTAAATTTAATTACATGTGATGTAGTGATACAAATAAATTTACACATCTTTAATAAAACGGGTGAGGTTCAACCATATATATTATAACATATTTTTGGATTAAAGGTATGAATTTTGATGTGAAATGAAAATTAGTTGATGAATGAGTATACAAATATATTCATTTCATGGTTTAAGTAGAAAGACAACACTAATTCATATGCATAAAAAACCTTGAAATTGTTAGATGGGGGACCATGTGTTCATTCAATCAAATAGTGTGATTTTGAAATTAATGGTTACACATTTTGAACAAAAAATCAAGGCAGCGTGAGTACCATTCAAAATATTGTAGTAATGGTCATCATTGAAGCAATGATTTTTTTAATTAAAAAGGAAAAAAATAAAATTTCTACATCAATAATATATCTTGGAGTTGTTGAGTAAATATGGGAAATTGATTATATTAAAATTTGAGTACCATTTTTTATGTGTAACTAGGTTCATAGTAATAGTGTTTTGAAACATGATGATTATGGATTTAAAATTATTGAATTGAAAAGATTTATTATTAAAGAGGAAATATTTATTATGGTGCTGAAATAGAAGTGGATATTTTAAATTATTTTCCCATAAAACGACCAGTGGTACATTTTTTGGTAAAAACATCATTTGTGTGATAAGGATGTTGATGATATTGTTATATGAGCTTTATTAATCTATTACATGATTATCTAAGGATAATAATGATTACAATATAGAAATGGTCTATTCAATATAAAATGATAATGTATAAGGAATATGAGAAAACAATCCGTTGCTCCCCAAATAATTATAGAAAATAACTTTTTTTAATCTTACACTTGTAAAAACACAATTTTTAAACATAGATATTTAAATCAATAGATGTTGATCATTTCTACCATTTTTATAATAATTTTTATATTCATTAGTTTTAGTTACACATTTTTTGTTCAAATAATCCCGGAATAATCATTATATTGTAATTATTTATTTGTATTTAGCATTTTCAAGTCCAAAATTTTCTTTAACGATATTAGTTAACAGAATAGATATAATTTTATTTATTTTATGAACAATCAAAATTTTAAATATATTTGAAATAATTAAATTAATTATTTAAATTAAAATATTATTTGTTAAAATTATTTCTACCACTAATAGTGATCCTACTCTTGTAGAGTCTCCTTATATAGAGAAGATAATACCCAATGTTAATATATGTGGGATTACAAATTTACCAAAAAATTAACATTCTGATGGGAAGAAAAAAAGGTTTCCAATTAAATTTGATGATAACAATAAACCATTAGGCATAAATATGAAGAATTTTATGAGTTCTATAACCATGTAGAGTTGAGTTAAGATTAACATATTACATGCCGATTGGAAGAGCATTGAATAGATGATGAAATGTTAATTATGGGAGTGTAGAATGGTAAAATATCTCAACTAATTTCTTTAAAAATGGTTTTAATATAATATATTATATATTAATAACATTTTATCTATTTAATTACAAATGATATTTTACTTTACTGATATAAAATAAGTGAAGAATAGGTGAATGTATTTTAAGGAAATTAGATGAAGGTATTTTAAATCAATTCTGATTTCAGTTTATATTTTTTGGAAGTATCAAAATGAAAATTCAGGTATCAATTATGAATATTTAGATATATAGACATGGAAGAAGTTTGTCTCCAAGTGTCAGGAGGAAAACTTTATAGTATGATAATTATTGTTTATAAAATCAATTTGTAAAATTATTTTCTAAGTAATTTAAATTTTTTCATTTATTATTATGTAAAAGGGATCCAAGATATCTCAAAAAAATATCTAATCATAAAATTTATACCCTCAATCTTTATCTTGTGGAGGATATACTTTACCTGTGGTGAAAAATATTGATGAAAATTTTGATCAATTAAGAGATAAATCTAATAATGACTTTTAAGAGGTTTTGTTCAGTCCTCCATCTCCCCCACCAACCATATAAAATGGAAGAGGTAAGGAAAGAAAAAAGGGAATTTTCTTAACAATTCATAAAAAACAAGTAGCTGATAAAATTGTAAAATATTAATTATTATTTTTCTGGAATATTATAATTTTTTAAATTCATTAAACTAATAAAACATTTACATATATCATTTCAGGTTTTCTTTTAGAAGAAAGCGATAGAGAGAACTTTATCCTAGAAGTTCTGATGAAAATTCTTAGTGACATAGAGGGACCTTTATCCCTTATAAATATTACCTAGAATACCTATTTAGATCATACTCCTTCTCATTTAAACCCATGTACTGTGAGTTACATGTGCGGGATGTGACACCAAACTATCACTGTTTATTTTATTTTAAATTATTTTTGGGATAATTTAAATTTTCAGGAGTAATAGGACTAGAATATTAAAATTATTTATATATTTTTACTGTGCATGGGTTGAACACAGTTAGGGGTAACTGTGCAAAAACCATGCATGAGGTTCTGTACTGGAACAGTTCCATTCGACACAACATGCACGTAGTCTTCTGAATCATGTAATTCATCGAGGAAAAACTTATGGAGGTGTTTCATTTTTTTATAGTGAGGGAAACAAGATTATAGAATGGTTAGGTAAACCATACAACTAAACTGTCAATTTTAACCACAATATTAAATTTTAGTTTTTACCAAAAATAACCTTAATGAAACTAATAAAATAAACACTCCCTCAGCCATCTTTATCCCTCCTCATGTCAAACTGGACCCCTCTCCTCTAGGGATATGCACTTATCCCCCTTTGTGGCCTCCTTTATTCAAACATTTTGTAACTCCATAAGAGTTTATATCATATTTTTATTTTAATTGAATTATAAGAGTTTGATAACTTTATTTACACGCAACCCCCATATAGCCTCCTTTCTTTATGCATTTCATTATGGGTTGCACACTTATTTAAAATTAAATCCCTCCACTTATAGAAATTGAATTTGTTAAAATATATTCTATATTTTGAATCATAATAATTAATATAATCAAATATGGTCAAATTATTTTTTATTCATAGTGAATAGTAAAAATCTTAAAATTTTGTTACCACATTTAAGGTTAAAACTAGGTTATTAGGGGGGGGGGGGGGTTAACTAAGATATAAGGGTATGATTTCCACCAAAAACTATCTAATTATCATTTTTTAAATATATTTCTACCTTATATTATCATAACATATAATCCCTATCCATTTATATCCACTTTACCATGGAAATGAGCTAATATAATTGAAATCTTTTAAGAAATTCCATGTGTGTACCCCCCACTTAGAAAAAGGAATCTGTAATCCTCCCATATTAACATAATTTAAGCCTTATATATCACCCAATCCCTTCTCAAAATCATTACTATAACCCATTCCTTTATCCTAGAGAATATTTTATTCTCTTAAGACCAATCATTCAAGGCTTAAGGTGTATGCCTAAGGGGGTTGGTCAAAGAAAAGGTATAAATATTAACCAATCTATTTTCAATTTATTTCTTCTTATACCTTATATAAACTTATTATATCCATAAAAATGATTAGACAAGTATCATAAATATACTTGTAATTTATAATTATAAAATAACAACCATTTTCCATCCTTTCACTATCAAATGAGAAATAAAACTATCGCTCAGGTGTACGTGTGGACAATCATCTCCACATAGACATACAATTTATTTTCCATCACCATATTTGATGTATATATATAATGATGTATTTAATGTTTATATATGATATTTATAATATAATTATTTTTCTATAATTATGTGATATTATCTACCTTCTTACCTTCCAATCCATTAGTAAACGACAAAGTCACTTGTGCCTATGTGTGGACTACCTCCTCCATGAAGCGATACGATTTTCTTATCATTTACACTTTAATTGGATGGTAAAAAGGATATATTTAATGAAAATATATTATATTTATAATATAACAATTATTATTTAAATTTTAATTATCATTTACCTATTTCATTTCATCCATCAAAAAGAGGAAACATCACTCATGTGTATGTACAGATTACCATCTCCAAAAAGTGATGTAATTCATTTTTCACACTACTTAATATGAATGGCTATATATATATATATATATATAATGATTATAAATGATAGTTATATAATTATTAAAATTTTATATATTTAATTCCCTGATAAAAGGTCAAGGAACATAACCATAGAAATAAAACATACATGAAAAACGAAGAAAATAACACCTGAAATGACGACTTTAATAGAAAATTGTTAATAAATGATGGTTGAAATGATATAAGTGGATCATATATGATATTATATGTATGAATATTATTCTAGTATAGAATTATAATAAATATATGTTTATTATAAAAATATTTTAGTTCACTTACCAATCAAGTCAGATATAAGGTAAGGGATTCATCTGAATTTTCCTTCATTGAGACATGTTTGATGTTATGCACCTATTTATGTTTATGAGGTGTATATACTGATCCTTTTAAATGTTGTATAATTTATGATTCTTAATTCATGGTATTTAAATTTACAATTTAAATTATTTCCTCCCAATGTATTTGATTCGAATTTTACCAATGTGGTAAGGGTTTACCATATCAATCTGTCTTTTTTGGGATATATGTTATGCTATACACTTATCTTATTTATGAGGTGTATCAAATAACAAAATGATATGTTTTATAATGAATATCATTATTTTAATGATATTTTACGTTTTATTTGAAATTATTTCTTTCATGAGGGCCAGGAATCAAATTTTATGAATGTGGTAATGATTGTGTGTTACAATCTCATTTTTATGAGGATTGTTTATACTTAAATTTCTGATGATGAAATTATATGATCTAGCTCTTCCAAATCTTTTTTTATTTCATTATAATATATTTATTTCAGGATATTTCATGTGTTACTTTCATTTTAAACTCTTTAAGTACTCAAGATACCAAATGAAATGTTTTAAGGAATAACTATATTTTTCTTCTCTTCCGTCAAAAATCCTTTTTATTCAAGATCCATGTTTTCTAGAATGTTTCCAAGAATGTTTTTACTATTATACAAAGCTTTATTAATTTAATATTCACCCATGTCTGTATTTCTATAAAAGAATTTAAAAATAATATTCTTTCCATTTTTTGGAAGAGGTGCTTTTGTGTTTTACTAAAAATGTGAAAGGATTCTTTGTATAAACATACACTGTATGAACAGATTTCCCTAAAATCATGAATACAATTTTATTTGAAGATTAATTTATAGTTTTCATTGGTTATATTCAATGAAAATTTTTTCCTTAATATTTTTGAAATTTTTATATTTTAAATAAGTGATTTCAAAATTAAAGGGGTATTTTCTTCAAGAAATGTTCCAATGGTATTTTAAAGAAATTTTTAATCTATAACAATGTCCTTTGATGTTTCTTTTGTTTTACTGGGGATATGATACAATGTTACCATATTTATTATTTCTCTAGATGTTTTATATTTATGATGAATTTTTTTTACGAAACCTATTTCTTTCTATGGGTTAAGATTTGATGTAGCGATAAATGTTTTCATGATCTTGTGGCATAAATATGAATGGATTATGATTATTTGACTGGTGGTTCTATTATAAACCAAATATAGAATGTTACATTATAAACCAGGGATGGGTGGTTATGTTATAAAATAAGGACGAGTGGGTCTATTATAACCCTCCAATGCATTGCGTAAATATGAATATCTCATAAGATAAGAATAAATGAAAAAGGGAGTGAACCCAATTTAGTAAGGGACTTTATACAATAAGATCATCTTGAGAGAGAACCTCAATTAAGGAAATGATGAAATATAGAGAAAAAGAAATCCACTATGATAGTCTCAGCAGTGATCCATGTACAAGGAAATGATTTTCTATGCTTATGTTGATTCCAGAAACTTATATCTTATGCATATGATATGGTCCTATAGATCATGATTGAATAATTATGATTCCACACTCTTATATATTATTATTTTTAATTAAACATTATGTCATGTTTCTTGATTATGGTCTTTGAATTGATGGGTATGATTTTTTAATGTTAACACTACTATAAAACGAGACATTTGCGATGGGTTCATGTTGTAAATACCCTTTTGTGATGGGCCCCCATCGCAAATGCCTCTTTGTAGAAAAGGGTGTCACAAATATCATTTTTTACAATGGTCCATCACAAAAAACAATATTTGCGATGGTATACAGATCCATCGTAAATAACTTTTTCATGGTTTTTAAATACCTTATTGCAATGGGCCATCAAAAAATCCTTTCTAAGTTTTTGAATTCTTTTTGCAATGGGGCCCATCACAAATAGTGTAAAAAAATATAAAATAAAAATAAAAAAATAAAAAATATCAATATTAGTAAAATAAAATAAATTATAAAATAATAAAATAATATTCATATAATAATAATAAAAATTATATTGATAATATAATAATAATAATATTATTAATATTAATGAAATAATAATAATAATATTTATAATATAACAAAAAATTATAAAATAACGAAAACCTATATATTTGTGAAAAATAATAATAAAATAATAATAAAAAATAACATTTAATAAAATAAAAAAATAAAAAAATTAAATAAAGTAATTAAATAATAAAAAAATTAACTAATTAATAATAAATATAATATTCAAAACAATTTAAAAAACACACTATATAGAAATATAGATAGTTAATATTACAAACAAAATTTATATTTAAATGTTTTATCATAAAAAATAAATAGATCACTATGGGGGAGGATTGTCTGGAGGAGCTAGAGGAGATGGTGGAGGGAACTCCATCCCTAAACCACGAGTAAGAAATCACATGTACTCCACCTTCTCCTTCTCTACTATTGCCACCATCGATGCCTCTCCTCCTGCATCTACTGCTACTTCTGTTGTCATAGGATCTCTTCTTGTTGCTATCTTCCTATTTCTACTACTGTCATAGGATCACTTCTTGTTGCTGCTGCTACCATTGATGCACCTGCTCCTCCCTAAGTATTCTCTCTATAAGCTCACTTTGAGTTCGTAGCTACTCCTGATACTGTGCAGTAGATTATGATGACTCTCCACAAGATCCTCTTGAGTTGAATGCCGACATCACAACGGTGCCATAATAATCCCTAAGCATCAATCGAGAGCTGATACCGATAACTTGACCTTTCTTGAAGGCATACTCAGTCGCCTGCATAGATGTCGTCTCATCAGATCGGTGTGCACTGGTCTAATTATCAGACTCAGCATGACTCTTAGTCTGTTTTGAGACGTCACGACCACATATGACTCCTTCAATTGAAATTTAAAATTAAAATAGTTAAAATATTATTTGAAGTTAAATTTTAAACTGAAAAAGAAAATATACCGACCATAATATGACGTTGGCGAGCACCTCTAATGTCTTCAGTGATCAGATCACTATACATCCTCCTACGAACGTTGAACTCTAAAATATTGGGTTGTTCGACTGCCTATATGAATATAAAATAATCAATTTATATTTAAAGTTATATAAAATATTTAAAAAAAGTACATACCATATGCTCCCTATGCATACTGAATGTACAACTACCAACTCGATGTGTCACCTACTGTCTCCCCCTATTTTGTCAACCTACCGATGATCTCAACCAAAAATGAACACCCAACCAGTGGGAACATAATCCATTCTAAACCTGAGATTAAATGTAATCAGGTTGGTGGTCATGACAAGACTCATCAAGCACTGCCACTCCTGGTTTCTCCATTGATTTTCTTCTCAAATTGTACAAAAACTAACTGTAACTATAACACATAGCCCCTACCATGCCTTCCAAATAGCATCAAACATGCTCTCATTGATGGGAAACTATAAAACCTACAAATAATTTAGAATATCAAGTTATTAATTAAATTAATTTCAAAATAAATCTTATTTATTTACTTACTAGCCAATAATCGAACATGCTATGGTGAACATAAATAGAAAATTGATCTCATGAGACCCATACTTCATAAAAATAATTTCACAATATAATGCTCCTATATCTCGTAACTATATGCATAAATCTATGAAACTAAGAACAAATAATCAAAAAATTAGTATATAAATAAATTATTGAAAACTAACTAAAATACAAAGGTAAAAGTACTTCTTCACACATGAATCGAAGCCAACACATGGATGTCACTCAAGGATAGGGTCAAGAATCATCAATCGTATAGAACCACACCCCCTCCAAGCCCCCCTGAATCTCTAGTAGTCTGAGAGTTAGATGACCCAACATCTTGCTAATCCAATGGTAGATCAGCTTCCTGCAACAGACAATACAGATTATCATCCATTTGAAACACAAAATGACTGCTGTTAGAAAATAGTTGAAAACAACTATTATATATAGATATATATTATATTTGATTATAACCAGCATTTAGCTATGATAATGTTCATCTTCATCCTCATCTTCATATCCGATGATATCAATGGCTCCATATTCCTCCTCAGCATCATCAATTTCCATATGAGTTTCAGTTTCATCATATCTAGTCTTTTCAAATTCATTTGTAACTTCATCAACATCATATTCACCATCAACACTTAATTGTTGGGTGTCATCATCAATATTTGTGTCTCTTCTTGAAAAATATGGATTTAGAGCAGTCTCTTGAAAATTTTTAGTTCGTTCCACTTCAACGAAACCACATTCACTTTGAGTAAATTTATGTTCCTGAGATTTAATTTTTATTATGATCGATCAATCACTCTTCTCTCTTAAAGTAGGATAATATTTTGAATAATAAATTTGATGTTCCTGATGAGATAATAAAAAAGGTTCATTTACTAAAATAAGACTTTTGTATTTAATATAAAATATTATATGGGTTGGATGAACACACAATCCTCTCTTAGTATCCAACCACTGACATTTAAACATCGTTATGTAATCTTGTCCCAAAAAACACAGTTCAATAATTTCTTCTAGAATTCCATAAAAGTCAACTTCAGTTTCTCTATGATGATATCCTCTTATGAGCGCACAACTATTAATTTTTTTTTAATTCCCCATATTCACATGTATGAAATCAAAAACCATTCACGACATATGAATTATAATATTTAACCATTTTTTATGGTGGGTTACTCAATACATGTAATCGATTATCAATTTTATCATCATATTGAGATACCTAAAAATTTTTAGAACAGTTTTCATTATAAGAGATAATAATTTGATTTTATATGTTAAACCAAAAATAATTTATGTTAACAGTTTTTGAAACCAGTCGAAAAAGTTTTTTTGTCAATGTTCTTCAAGAGAAACTGTTATAATTTATAGATGTTATTTATTGATATGATTATCATATAACCTACAAATAAAATAAGATTAATTTACTGTAAAAAAATTGTAGAATAAGTTATAGGAGCACTCACTATACAAATGTGTCATTTTTTTCATAGTTGAGAAAAACATATGTATGAGCTCTTTTATTTTCATCGTCTGAAATCCATTATTCATAAACTCCATTGAAGCCAAGTTTGGGATGATTGAAAACTGATAATTGATTTCTCAATTCATCATCAAAATTTCCATCATTATGGCCCATATAGTTGTGTTTTGAGGAATATTCAGATTGAAAGTAATGAGAGAAGAAAAAAGAAATTTCCTCTTACAAATAAGCTTCTACAATTAAACCTTTAACTGATGGTTTGTTATGTATTTTTTTCTTCAATTTATGAATTTATCTCTATAATGGGTACATCCATCGGAACTATAATGAACATCTACATTTTTATTCATGTGGAAAATTTAATATCAAATGTTCCATTGAGTTAAACAATGTCGGAAGAAATATTTTTTCCAGTTTACATAAAATTAAAACAACATCTTCTTACAGTATACTTAATGCATCATAGCCACTTATCATAGCACAAGTGTCTCATAAAAAAAATATGATATGTCTATTAGTGTATCCCAAATCATATAATTCAATAAACCTATTAGTGTAATTAATAGAAGTATTTCCATTATAACATAACATTCATGACTTTTAATCCAGTAATATGACTATTTCTAACACAACGTCCCAAATCAGAAGCATAGCCATCTGGAAGTCTCGAATCTACAACCCATTGAAAAAATACTAATTGACTCTCTTTGGATAGTGTATAAGATTATTTTGGATTCATTAACTTCTGTGATCTTTCATTTTTAAACAGTTCAAGTTTTGGTCGCCTACAAATTTGGGAAATATCTAATCATGCCTTTACATTTTCTTTGGTCTTACCTTGTGTATCCAAAACTATATGCAATAAATTACCAAAATAGTTATTATCAATATATATGACATCCAATATGTGATGGACCAATATATTAGACCAATATGGTAGATCCCAAAAAATGCTCTGTTTTATCCAATTGTGTTATTTCCCAAAGCCATCAATTTTCTATTGGTTTATTGTTGGTCTAAATGTGATGGGAGGTAATGAAGAGACAATTGATTTTAACTCTGTACATGAGATCATTATTGTAGGTTCATCTATTTCAGCTGTGCCTTTTATGAAATGATATATTTTCCTCCGAAAAGGATGATCAGTTGGAAGCAATCTATGATGACTGTTGAAAAAAATGTTTTTTTTGTCATTGATAAGCATACATTATTTTCTATCTCTCATACAGTACAAACATGATTTTAGACCATGTGTAATCCAACCATATAACATGTCATATGCTGGGAAGTTACTAATTTTCTACATCAATTTAACTTTTAGTAAGATTTTTTTTTCGCAGCAACATCAAATGTACGAACATAATTACTCCATAATTAATTTAACTCATCAATCAATGGTTTAAAATAAAAATAAATATTCTTTTTTGAATGTCTAAGAATTAATATGGTCAAAATAATATATTGTTTCTTCGTTAACATCCAAGGGGGAAAATTGTACAGAGTTATAAATATAGGCCAACATGAATACTGACTACCGTAAGAACCAAATAGATAAAAACCATTAATAGAAAGACCCAATCACACATTTCAGTCTTATAATGAAAAATATGGATGCACTTGGTAAAATTATTTCCATGAATCACCATAATAGGGATGATTTATGGTTTTACTAGTTGGAACATTGGTTTTTTTCTATGACATCAATGCTACTGTGTTCTGAGACATAAATAAACACTACAATCTGGGACTAATCAGGAAATATATCAATTTTTTTAAAGGAATCAATTCAGACTTCCATTGTTGAGCCTCTTTATACCTCGATTTTACACATGTGGTACAACTATCCAACAACTCATTTTTACCATAATATAAGATGCAATCATTTGAAAATGCATGAATCTTATGATAACCAAGACCCAGATTATGAACCAGCCTCTTACTCTCATGGAAATTTATAGGTAACACATTTCCTTCTAGTAGCAGTGTTTTTACCAAAGATAATATCTAATAAAAAACTATTTGACATTATGTTATTTGATTTAATAGCCATAAATTTAACAATTAATTCAAACTTTTTTATCTTGCCACCAAGATATAAGGTATCCTTAGCAGACCTGAAGAACTCATAAAAATGAGATAGTTCCAACTCAGGAGTAAAATTAACATCATCCTGGATTTCAGTTTTTTGAAAAGATAGACCTATCACATCATGTACTAACTTTTTAAACCATGCTAAATCTGAAAAGAAATTATTAGTATCTTCTCTAGAACTGCATTCACTATGTTGATACCAAGAAACATAATCTGGTTGAAAACCAAAACACAATAAATAACCCCCAATGTTGTCAAATATTTCGAATGTCCTCAGAGAACATTTTTTATAAGGACACTTAATTTTCCCCTCTAAAATAAATGATGGTTTTGATGATTCAAATGAAAAGAAAACTTTAACACACTCAATATACATAGGATTTAAACTAGAACTGTTTGGATTCTCGTGCTAATTTTTCTAAGTGTGATTCATTTAAAATGATTTTTTTCGACTTCCTTGTTCCATATTTCTCTAAAAAATATAAAATAGTTATTATTTTTTATATATTTTGATATAAAAAAACACCATCCAAAAAAGAAAAGGCGATTAAATTCTTTTTTCTATCAAATTATAACAATTTCTATTATTTCATACTTATTTATAGTATTTTTGTAAACTTTTATACTAATTTACACTAACTTAAAATAATTTATACAAATTACCACTAATTATTATTAATTACAACTAATTTGTACTAATAATTTCTAATTATCGGTGACATAATTTCTAACAGATTGATGTCAACTCTTTTTTCCAACGACTCATCTCTACTGACTTTGAATGAGATAACTATGAAAGATATACCCCAAAATACAAATATCCATTTTGGTAAGAATGGGGATGGAGAGCAGAGTGGCCTCGCTATACTGATCTCTATTCTCATGTATACAAAAATGGATATCCATACATCGAAAGATATTTTTCATAGTGATTTCACTAGAAGAAATTTGCAAGGAGATGAGTTTTTAGAAAAAGAGCCTCTTTTTCCTGACAACTCATCTCCTTGTAACTTTCCCTGACTGAAATCAGTAATAAAAATTTTCTCTGACGTACGCATATCTATTTTCATAAGTATGTGAATAAATAGCATCCCTCATCACACTACTCCCTATTCTCATGCATAAAAAATGGATATACATACATAAAGACATATTTTTCATAGTTATTTTAGTGGGAGAAAATTGTAAAGAGATAAGGCGTCAGACAAAAGGGAGCCGCCAATCCGCTGACAATTGTGCCAATTTATTAAAATTTGTTACAATTTAATACAATTTCTTTCTAATTATTACTAATTATTAGTAATTATTGCTAATTATTAGTAATTATTCCTAATTATTAGTAATTATTGCTAATTATTTCTAATTATTGGTAATTATTAGTAATTTATAACTAATTATTAGAATTTATTACTAATTATAAATAATTATTAGAATTTATTATTAATTATTAGAATTTATAACTAATTATTAGAATTTATTACTAATTATAACTAATTATTAGAATTTATTACTAATTATAACTAATTATTAGAATTTATTACTTATTATTAAAATTTATGAATAATTATAACTAATTATTAGAATTTATTACTAATTAAAATTAATTATTATAAAATTTTAATAATTATTAGAATTTATTACTAATTATAATTAATTATTAAAATTTATTACTAATTATACAGTTTTATTACTAATTATTAAAAATTATTAAAAATTATAACTAATTAATACAAATTAGTAGAATTTATTTCTAATTATTATTAATTATTATAATTTATTACTAATTATTACTAATTATTAGAATTTATTACAAATTATTAGAATTTATTACTAATTATTACAATTTAATACTAATTAATGCAATTTATTTCTAATTATAACAATTTATTACTAATTATTAAAATTTATTACTAATTATTAGAAGTTATTACTAATTATTATAATTTTTTTACTAATTACAACTAATTATAATAATTTATTACTAATTATAACTAATTATTAGAATTTATTACTAATTATAACTAATTATTAGAATTTATTACTAATTATAACTAATTATTAGAATTTATTACTAATTAAAACTAATTATTAGAATTTATTAATAATTATTTGAATTTATTACTAATTATTACTAATAATTAGAATTTATTACTAATTATTACTAATTGTTGCAATTTATTACTAATCATTGTAATTTATTACTAATTATTAGAATTAATTACTAATTATTAGAATTTATTACTATTTATTACTAATTATTACCATTTATTACTAATTATTATAATTTATTACTAATTATTACAATTTATTACTAATAATTACAATGTATTACTAATTATTACAATTTATTACTAATTATTAAAATTTATTACTAATTATTACAATTTAATACTGATTATTACAATTTAATACTTATTATTATAATTTAATACTAATTATTATAATTTAATACTAATTATTATAATTTAATACTAATTATTATACTTTATTACTTATTATAATAATTTAAATCTAATTATTAGAATTTAATACTAATTATTAAAATTTATTAGTAATTTTTACTAATTATTGCAATTTATTACTAATTATTACTAATTGTTGCAATTTATTACTAATTATTACTTATTGTTCCAATTTATTACTAATTATGACAATTTATTACTAATTATTACAATTTATTTATAATTATTAAAATTTATTACTATTTATTAGAATTTATTACTAATTATTAGAATTTATTACTAATTATTAGAATTTATTATTATTTATTACTAATTATTATAATTTATTACTAATTATTATAATTTATTACTAATTATTACAATTTATCATTAATTATTTCAATTTCTTACTAATTATTACAATTTAATACTAATTATTACAATTTAATTCTAATTATTACAGTTTAATGCTAATTATTACAATTTAATACTAATTATTAGTATTTAATAGTAATTATTATAAGTTAATACAAATTAATATAATTTTATAATAATTATTAGAATTTAATACTAATTATTACTAATTAATAATTATTCATACTAATTTATACTAATCACACGTAAATATTTGTAAAAATAAACATAAACAATGATAAATAAAACTATCTAATTCTAATTTAATTTAACTGCAACTAATTAACAATAGCTATAACTAAAATAAAATGAAATAAATTTTGTAAAAAATAAAAGAAATAATTAAATACCTTAAAACTAAATCTTGCATAGGATATATCTGCAAATATTGTCCCGAATTAAAATTTTAGACAATGAAAAAATTTGGGAGAAAATTTTCCACTAGAGAGAGAGAGGTGTAGAGAATTAAGTGAAATGAGAGAAAAAACGGGTGGGAGTTTATATAGGTTAGATTTGTTGCGATGAGCTTATTTGCGACGGGACTCCCGTCGCAAATACGCAGTGGTTAAAAAGTAAGTTCGGCAGGACTCGCCGAAAATATCGACCTGCTGACATACCATTTGCGATGGGGGATAAATCCCGTCACAAATACTAAAAAACGACGTCGGGTATTTGTGAAGGGCATAAAAGCTCGTCTCAAATACACTTCCCGTGGTTTGACACGCAACTCGAACCAAACCTTTTGCGATAAGAACCATCACCCAGTCGCAAAAACCTTATTTTTTTGCAATGAGCTGGTTCTCCCGTCACAAAAAGCCCTTCCAGCAAACTATTTGTGACGGGTCAGTGACCCGTCGCAAATGACCTATCACAAAAGCCCATTTCCCCATAGTGTAAGATCATGTTCTTGTAACCTTATTCTTATCTTATGCTCACTTGTGATCATTGATTGATATCTCTTATGTTTACCTTTACTGAGAATCTAATATCACCCTTTCTTATGTTTCTCTTCCCTAGACTATGGAGAATGTTTTTAAGTATGATATATATAAGAAGGGTGTTAGTTATAAAGAAGTTAAAGGGAAATGTTGTAGATCATTCATGGACCAATTATTTATGTACCCAAGTTTCCACAAACACTAAAACTTTACAGTTATGACATGGACCATATTGATATGTAATGAATGTTTCTGCTAATATGATATAGTATTTAAGTATGTAAAGTTTGGGATCACCATAGTTAGTTTTAGATAAAGTTTTAGTAACTTTTGAAAACTAGGATGAGGAAAATTTATTGAGAACCCTTTGGATAAGTATAAATATATGATAACATCCTAATGTTTTCTTAAGGTAGATATTATGTGGTTTTCCTAGAAATACATACGTGTTTTGATATCATACGTGGAAATGGTTTCAATATAGATGCATCTAGGGATAATAACCTTAAAAATAGTTAGTCAAGTATATCTCAACCATTCTTATAGTGCATAGTGAATGGGCCCTTACTACACACCTTTTTTAATACTCTCGAGGGATATACTTAGGTTAACTAACATTATCTTTATGAAACATTATGAAGGATTTGGATAGATAATAACCATTGATAAACTTGGATAAACATAAGGTTTCATTGATTTAAAAGAAGGTTTCTTGATTTAGACATCCTATAAATGATTTTTCTATGATAATATGATTTCCCACTATGATTATTGTTTCTCATACAATGTTTTTTGGTTTTATTCAATGTATGGAATTCAAAACAACCAAGTTAAATCCAAATGTGATCGATAATGCAATTATTGTCCTCCTGTGAAACCAAATGTTATGGGAGAAGGAATATACAATCTTGTTTCTATGATTATAAAAATTTCTCAAGCCATTAATCATAATGAACTTCCAAATGATAAAAGGAGGAAACAACATACTATTGAATCCCTCATGAGGTAATGTATAGATTATTTTAGTGGGTTCGTTGATCCACTAACTAATGAGAAATGGTTCAGTACCACTGAAAAGGTATTTTCCATTCTCCAGTGCTCAGATCATGAAAAGTCTATCTTATCATTTTATCATTTGGAAGGCGAAGCAGATCAATAGTGTATTCTTATCAAGAATACATAACAATAGGTAGAAATTGACTCCATAGAGCATGATGATTTTAAGAGATTATTTTTCAATAAGTACATTCCATGTATTTTTTATATAAAGATGGAGTAGGAATTCCTTGATCTAAATTAGAAGGATTATGAATTCATTAGTACCTATGAGGAAAATTTTACAAGATTAGCAAGGTATGATTCTAGTTTATCATTGGAAAAAAGTAAGATTTATTGTTTCTTAAGTGGTTTAAAACCAAGTATTTGAATAGAATTATCCATAAGATACTTTATTATCTATGAATAAATCATTCAATGTTCTATCAAGGAATAAATGGATATTAGAGTTACCCATAAATATAATGGTTTCTATAAGAAAATAAAGATGTAATTAAAAGGAAATTATAATGAAAAAACCATAAAGGGGAGGAGATGATCCTTCAATTATGTCAGATGTTTGGAAACAAACAATGAGGAAATTTTCTTAAGAAGACCAGTAAATGATTAAAGTGTGTAAAGGAAGGTGATTAAGAAAAATACTACTGAAATGATGTTAAGATTCCATCGAATGAAAGAAATGATGAAAAGGATAAACAGAATGCACCATCAACAATCTATTTTTTTAAATGAAAAGAGTATTGACATTATTCTAACCAATTCCCTAATCAAAGGGCTAACTCCTAGACCAAGGAAGTGCATATACTATTCTAATTGTTGAAGTGGAATAATTGAAGTGTTTATGAATTGGGATTTGTGAATTGTGTTGTAAAAGTGTTTTATCAGTGATATTCTATTTATAAGAATCATAAAACATTCAAGGATTAATCTTGAGTAGTTTTTATTTAAATATTTTCAAGAATAAGTTGAATATTTCCAATAACCTAGAAAAGTGTTGTAGTAGTAAGGTGATATTTTTTTAGAAAACACATGATTTTGGGATATATAACCTTTAATATGTGACCGATGTTGAGATAATAATGTTTAGTTAGGATAAAGAGATGATTGATATTGATAAATTAAGTTAGATTATGTTGGTTACCTTGAAATTAATTAGTGATTTAAGGATAAATTGATTTATATTGTCCATGATTAAGTTTATATCATTTTTTGATTTATGGAATATATTTGATAGTCCGTGATTTTATTTGATGAATAATGATAAAGTTATTTTTTTGGAAGAATATATATTTTTATTGAGTTTTTATGTTGATTCAGGTTATTATAATGTTTTAGGAGAATATATGATCACGTTATTCACATGTTTAGTATGTGAAATTTAGAGTTACTATATATTGTTTTGGTTTTGGAATTTTTCTAACCTTTTTGTAAATTTTTGGGTTTTGAATTTGTTCATACATATTTTGGAGGATTCTTAAGGTAAACTATTTATTGAATGGTTTATGTTGAACATTTCATGTTAGTGTTGAGGATTTAGATATTAACATAGTATTTTATAATATGAATATTTATCTATATTGTGAAACTTGTTCTATATATTTTGTTTTTTGAAAATATTTAGACACAAAAGGAATGATTTTTCAATCTTTTATAGATATTACTATTTGTTCAATGGTAGTTTCAATGCCTTAGTTATGAAAAATTAATATTGTTTAAATATGGATAAAAAGTGGTGGAAGATAATTAAAACACACAACCACATGATGAAATAATGTTTATGAATTTGAATAAATCAAGTAAATATATTTTCTTTTATTCCATGAAAAAATAATTCCTCAACTCTAGGAAAAATTATCTTAAATATGAGAATGACTTCCTTTTTTCAATTGTTTTTGAGGAGTTGATGTTAGTTTTCCCCCTCACCGATTTATGATTTTGTGTCCATTAACATTTTAATGACCATGTTCTCTATCACTCTCTAATATTATTTTTACAATATCTTTTTCCTCAATTTATATATTTTCACTTCCCGCTAATGCTCACATTATTTGGGAACCTAATTATATGTTTTTATGGTAGCCTTTATGTTTCCCACTTCCCTTTTTCAAATTAGGTTTTATTTTTTTTTAATATGTGGGTTTTACACAAAAGAATTTTTCAATATCGAATCTTTTATTATCAAGATAAAAAAATCATGTGGAAAAATTTTACTTAGGGTGAGGGGCGAATGTATTACCTTGATATTTTAATGTATATTCTTCATTAAATAAATTGAAAGTATTTGATAAATTTATTTATATGTAACCCTATGTCTAAATTAATCATGATATAATAACCCTTTATAACATATCCATTTAATTATAAGGTATGAATAGAAATAACCATGTTATGGAAAATAGGTAATACCCCATGATTTTGTGAATTTTTTTCTAGTTAATTTAATCTTTTTGATATTTTCCATTTCACACAATACTAAATATAACTTGTTTATATATGAAATTACTAACTTTGTCGTGCGTTATATGCACCATCATATTCATTTTACATTACACACAACACCATCTTAGTTTGCATTATACACAAGATTGAGTTTCCTTGAAACAATATTTTATTATTATAATTATTTAAACAAGAAAATTATAACCTAGATGTTAGAATGGTGGGTATGAAAAAGATTAAATAAATTATGAAATTAGGTTTTACTCATGTATATATAAGACTTTTACAAATTAATTATAAATTAATGTAAAACTTTTTTTTAAAATAAATGGAAATGTTTTTTTGAAAAAACTATTTAAATGTGAACAAGTGTGTTTTATACCAATAAATAAATAAATATTATTGTATTATATTAATGATATATATATATTCAATATAATTTTTAACATTCATATTATGTGTTTTATTGACATGATATAAGAACAAATCCAATTTTACACATAAAAGAAGCAATTTTCTAAAAAGGAAGTTTTTCTCACTTTTGATAGTGCACTTATTAAAAATATAGTTATTGAAAATTTTATAGATTATATTTGAACAAATAAACATATTATTTTAATGAGGGATATAAAAATTTACTTTGGGAAACTTTTGGCATTTTTCTGATAAGTTTCATGTTTCGATGAATAATGAAAAATAATGAATTTTAATTGAAAATAGTGTTTTCATATAAGTACTTTATAGTGTTAAATTATATTTTTATGGTTTTTAAAGTATAACTAGATCCAATTTTTTATCATTTAATCCAATTTTGTCCGTTTAAATCAATTTCACATTGAATTTGGATATAAAAAAATATCAATCTTTTGGACGTTTTCACTTTAAAAACTCATTTTTCCATTCCGTCAACGAGATTAATTTTAAATTAATTTTAGAAAAATATATGTTTTGAATTATGAAAAATTAATTCCATATTTGGAATCATAATTTAAAAATTTAGTAAATTTTAGCCTTTTATTTTTGGCTAATATGAATAGCAACTTTGGTAATTTTTATTACCATGGTAAAGAGAAAATTGGGAAATTTAAGTTAACAATAAAGTGAAAAGGACTATAGAGTAACCCTAAAACAGGCCCAAATTTTATTGGATAAATTTAATTAGGTCCTCAACACATAGGATATAAATGGAATGATTTATTGGACAATTTTCCATGAAAATGACTCGGATATTATTAAAATCAAAGAGAGTGAAAAAATGTCACACTCTTACTTTTAATAAGTATAATATTTTTTATATGGGGTTAAATAGAATATAGGCTATACTATATATATTATTATTAAATAAAAAAAATTTATCTATATTATGGGAATTTATTTTTTAATTTTAGTGAAGAAATAAGTTTCATAAATAATTACACAATGATGATGTTGTAATTATTCAATTAATGAAATAATTAATTAAATGAGATTATAAATATTAAAGGAAATATATTTTGATTTAATTATAGTGATAAAAAAATTTTATAGGGGAATATGACATTTTATAGCTGTATTAAATCAATTTTTTTAAGATATATTTTTTGTATTTATTTTCTTAATGTCAATTTAATTAATAGTGTCAAAATAAATACTTATGATATTTTATGAAAATAATATTTTATTAAATTATTTTGAAATCATAAAAAAATTATATAATGAAAAAAGGGATGATATATGGTATAAAATATTATAAATTATCTATATGTTGTTTAATTTACTGTTTATAAGTAAAAATTAAATCCTTTTAATATAGAAAAAATTGTTACCTTAGTTAAAATGAAAATGGGTTAAATAAGGTTTAATCAAAATGAAAAGGTTAAAAATAACACCAAAAATTGTAAAAAATATATTTTTTGATTAGATTAAAACCTTATAATATTTTATCTTATAATAAATGAAAAATTTAATGTATTTTTATTGATATTTAATTTATTATAATTTAATCATTTGAGAAATTCCAAAAGTGTCGCTCCCCTCTCTAATAAAGGGTTACAAATTATTCTCTTTTATTCACAATTCAGAACCTATTTGGTTCAGAAAAAATATAAATAAATATCCTCCTAACATACCTCCCTTTATCTTATAATCCTTACTTTGGGAATAAATACAACCAAAGAAGTCCTTCTGGAAAAATCAAAAAGAGATACCCAAAGAAGAGGTAACGTTCATCAACATTTTTTTGTTTTATTTTTTCCATAAACCCAATAATTTTTTTATTTAATTTTTTATAATAAATAAATAATACTAAATATACTAATATGTTTTTATATTAAGGGTTCAACTTATAATTACACACACTTCAATCTAATGGGTAATAAACTTACCATTTATGTGTACGACGGACTACCGCCTCGTGAAATGATTATGATTATTTTTTTCCTTTACAACCTCTCATGGTGACCATTATGATGGGCATGCTATTTTTATTTATATGATATATATTATATATTATATTTATATATTTTTCTTGAATTATTAGATAAAAAATACCTTCATGTTTTTCATTTTGAATAAATATGAAAACTTTGTTTTTGATTGTGTGGACTACCACCCCTCAAAGCAATGTGATTCATTCACACTTTACATGAAATGAATTATGGAAGGGTCTAGTGAAATCATATTATATATATGAAATAATAGTTCTAATGGAATTATAATAAATATATATATATATATACAGACATACATGTCATTTACTATAACATTAAAATGGAAACAACCTTCAAGCGTATGTACAACCTATAGTCTCCATGAACTGTGTATTCCATTTCATATTTCTATATTTTATAAATTATTATAAATATTTATATAATGAATATATATGATATTTATATCATTTTTTACATTCTGGAAATATGTAAATCATGATCTAATAAAGAGTATAAAAAATAACAAGTCAAAACATATGCAATGCGAATGTTACCCAAAACGTTACATTAACATGGAATTGTTAATAAATGGGTAATATAATGTCATAATAAAATAATATATGTTATATATATATGAATATTGTTCTTTGGTTGATGTATAATAAAATTATATTTATTATATGGGAGGTTTTAATGAGTACGAAGGGAGTCAAGATATAAGGTAAGAGAATTTCATCATACTTTTTTTATATCCATGAGATGCATACCATATTCATCACTCATTTATTTTTTTTTGTATATAATGACATATGAAATTTTATATCATGAATTTAATTTATTTAATGATATTATGAGTTTTGATTTATTTTATTCTTTTATGGGTCTTATGATTCAAATTTACTCAAGTAGTAAGGGATTTTAGTCTTACTTTTATTTCTGTGGGACATATGCCTTAGACACTACTTTTCTGTGTGTGGTGTATATAACTCACATGAGTGTATTTTTTGAGTATTATTATGAATATTATGGTATTTTAATATCAATATAGTTTTATTTCTTTGATGTTAATATTATTCTACTTATTATAAAGTGAAAAGTATTTATTCTACAATCTAAACAGTATTCAGGATTATTTCATTTTAAATCTTTATTAGGGAATATTTATCCTACACATCCAAGATTTATAAAAACAAATTATAAAATATTTTTACTATTATCATATGAATATTAAAATTTATTTTTTACAAAGTTTTAATTTTTACTAAATAGTTTGAAAGGAATTTTGTTTTTTATTTTCCAAACAAGGTACTTTGTGAATTTTTTGAAAAAAGAAAGAACGATTTTTTAACATATAATTAATTAATGAATTTTTTACTCTTTCATGAAGCCTCATTACCTTGAATATTACCTTACAATATTACAAGGTTGTTTTCAAAGAAAATATTTTCTTTTAAAATTGTGCGATATTTTAAAAGAAAATGTTTTCAAAACAGAAAGGATATTTTCCTCAAGAATGATTTCAAGTGATCTATCAAAATTATTTTCCATCTAATATAATTTCATTTGATGTTAAATATATTTTATTGGGGATACAATCCAGTGATTATATTATTATTATTTCTCTGAATAGTTTAACTTTAGGATAGATTAATATATATGAATTATGTTTCTTTTCTATGAGTTATGTTATGATGAAATGTTTATGAAACCTATTTTATTCAATGGGTTATGATATGATTAATGATTTATGTTCTTGTGGAACACATATGTATGGTTTTCATTATGTGATGTTTGGTACCTATATCACCCTCCAATTCATTTGGTAAATATTGATATCTCATGAGATAATGATAGGAAACAAGTCGATGGGCTTCATCCACTGTGGGAAGATGAGGAAACCTGATCCACTATGTGAATATAGAGGAACCAAATCCATTAAAAGAAAAATACTGAGATTTGAGATTTTGGGATTTCCCATCTAATAGGTGTAGTTCCCATGAAGTGACCTGTTAAGTTCCGGCATTGCACCTTGACTTATAGTGAATAATATTAAATATTTATGTATCTGCCACAAATTCAATGCCTTATTCATATGTTATGATTTCATGTCTTATGATCTTGATTTAATCATTATTCATGTCTTATTAACTTCTATTATTTACACCATGACTCATGTATATGATCTTTTATATGAAGGGTATGATCTTCTAATGTTATGATTATATTCTCATACCCTTATGTTCATAATTATGTTTATGTATCTCCCTTGTTTACCCTTACTGAGCATTTGATCTCACCCTTTATTAAGTTTTATTTTACCTAAGTTATAAATAAAGGTTTTAGGTATGGGTACTAAAGGGGAAGATATTTTTGGGAAACATTGAGGATCTTTTACCAGACTAGAAGTTTTTGTTCCAAGTTTCCAAAGGCACTAAATTAATACGGTCTTTGTGCATGTGACTGTGTATTATGAAAAATGATGTAATATCTATGTATAAAAATCCTGATACATTATAAAATATGTATAATGGTTTTAAATAATGGAAATTTATTGGTTAATTCATACTAAATTGAAATATAATTTTCATTAAATTCATTCTATGTTTCAAAAATAAGTTTTCTTAAAAAATGGTTTGTATTTCATTTTGTGCATGAATTTTATAATTAATTTTAAAAATTTTTAGAAATTTTATTTGAATAAATTAGTATATTTTATTAAATTATCATGTCAATATTATATTCAGGTGAATTTTTATGATTTTTTAATTTTTTCTAGTGAATAGTGAAAAATATTGATTTGTGCAAAAATCGTCATTTCTATTCAAGTAAAAGTGAATTTATGTTTTTGAATTTGATATTAAAGTAACATAAGAATAATTTAATTATAAATAATATAATTAATTACATAAGAATAATCATTATAATGAAGTTTGGTATAAGTTTATTTTTGGGTTTAGAAACCCATTTTTTTAAATATTGTTTTTATAAGTGCAATATATTTTTATTTTAATAAATTAAATTAATATTTACTAATTAATGATTATAATGAATTTCATATATTATATATTCATTAATATATTTTAATATTAAATTTATTCTATTTATAATTAAATTAATGTAAGTAAATTATGTTTTGTTCTTAAGGACTCATTTTTCGAAAACGAGTTTTCATTACGGGTTGTGCGCTCATTTTAAATTAAATCTTAACACTTATAGAAATTGAATATGGTAAAATGAATTAAATATTTATATTAAAAATAATTAATATAATCTAATAGGATCAACTTAATTTTTTTCATAGTTAATTGTATGAACAATATTTTTTACCACGATTAAGGTTAAATGGTTAAAACTAGTTTATCGGGGGGGGGGGGGGGTGTAAACCAATATATTTGGGTAGGATTTCCATAAAAACATGAATACTAATTATTTTCTAAATATATCTAAACTTTATCTAATCATATCATCAAATACCTATCCTTTTGGAGCCAGTTTCCCATGAAAATGACCATATATAATGGAAATCATTTTTGAAATTCCATGTATGTCCCTTCCCTCACTTATAAAAGGGCACCTATCCTCCTCCCACATTCACACCATTTTAGCCTTATATATTATTAAATACCTAAAAAAAATACTTCATAGAATCATTCACTTTATTCTAGATCTTATAGTGTTCTTTTAAGACAAATCTTTCAAGGATTGAGGAGTAAGCCAAAGGGGGTCTCTCAATGAAGAGGTAAAAAATATTAACCAAGATATTTAAATTTTATTCTTTCTTATACCTTATATAAAATTTTTGTATCCATAAAAAATTATTTATAAAGAATCATAAATATACTGATATGTTATTATGATGATGGAACATACATTTTATACCCCTTATCCATCAAATGAGAAATAAAATTATTGATCGTACATATATAAAGACAACCAACTCCACATAGCGATACAATTAATTTTCTATAAGAATATTTCATGGGTCATTATAATGTTAGATTTAATGTTTATATGTGATATTTATAACATAATTATTTTTTATAATTATATTGTCATCCATTGGTAAATGATAACGTCGCTCGTGCATATGTGTGGACTACCACCTCTATGAAGAAATATGATTTATTTAGATTAAAGGATAGATTTAATGAAAATATGATATTTATGGAATTATACTGATTCTATAAAAGTGGATTATTATTTACCTCTCTTTACTTCCATAAATCCTAAATTGGAAATATTACTCATGTGTACATACAGATTACCACCTCCATGAAGTGATGTAATTAATTTTTCATAAACACTTACTATGAATCTTTATAAATATTAATATAATGATTATATAAGATATTTATATCATTATTAATGTTTTTTATATTTATGAACCATAATCAATGTGCAAGTACCATAACTGTGAAACTAAAACATTCATGAAAAACGGAGCAATTAACACCCAAAATGAAGACTTTAATAGATAATTGTTAATAAAGGGGTGTTGAAATGATTAAAGTGGATCACATATGATATTATATGTATGAATATTATTACTTCATTGGATTATAATAAATAAATATTTATTATACATGAGGTTGGATAACTTATTAATCAAGTCAGATATAAGGTAAGTGTTTCGCCTCAATTTCTCGACATTGAGACATGTTTGGTATATTGATCCTTTTAAATATTATATAATTTATCCTAATTAATTAATGATATTTAAATTTAAAATTAAAATTATTTCATCTAATGAGTTTGGATTCGAATGTTACCAAAGTGGTCAGGCTTTACCGTTTCCTCTTTTTTGGGACATATCCTTTGTTATACAACTATATTCTTTTATGAGGTGTATATACTACCAATTTTATTTTTTAAATCATTAATAACTTTATTTTCATGATAATTAATGAATAATTTTATGTTTTTTATTTAATGAGGTTCATATAACAAATGTTTCCAAAGTAGTATTGATTTTATGTAATAATATCATTTTTTTGGATTTATTTGTGATTAAATTTTCAACGATGAAATTATATGATGTATATCTCCAGAATCTTATGTATTTCGTTATAATATGGTTATTTATGGATATTACATGTTTTGATTCCATTTTAAACTCTTTTATTACTTAAGATACCAAAATAATGTTCATAAAAAACATGAATATAATTTCTCTCTTTGATTATAAATCCTTTTTTGTTTCATATCTATGTTTTCTATAATGTTTTCAAGAATCTTTATAATATTATAAAAATATTTTTTAATTTCATTTTTATCCATGATTTATGTTCTATATTTTTTAAAATCAAATCTTATTTTCATTTTTCAATGAGGTAATTTTGAGTTTTACAAAAAATGAAAATGAAATTTTTATTTTATCATACACTGCATGAACAAATTTCCTCAAAATCATGAATACTCTTTTATCTAATGATTAATTTATAATTTTTCTTTTTTATTTTAAATGAAAACGTTTTCCTTAATATTTTAAATGTTTTTAGATTTTATATAAGTGATTTCAAAATGAAAATGTCATTTTTCTAAATAAATGTTCAAATGATCTTTTAAAGGTATTTTTTATCTATAATGACATACTTTGATATTTCTTATGTTTAATGGGGATATGATAAAATTTTACCATATTTATTCTTTATTTTGATGGTTTGTGTTTCTAATGATGAAATTTTTATGAAACCCATTTTCTTTCCATGGGTTAAGATTTTTTGTAATGATAAATGTTTTCATAATCTTTTGGGATATATATGAATGGATTATGATTATGTGACAAGTGGTTCCATTATTAAATAAGCATAAGTTGTTAAATTATTAACCAAGTATGGGTGGTTATGTTATAAATCAATTATGGGTAGTTACATTGTAAACCAAGGATGGGTGGGTTTATTATAACCCTTCGTTATTTTGGTTAAAGATGGATATCTCATGAGATAATATGGAATGGAATGAGGAGTCATCCTAGTTCAATATGGGACTTTGTCTAATAATATAGTATTAAGAGTGAAACTAGAATAAGTAAAAAATATAATGGAGAGTGAACCCAATACAGTATGGAAGTCTTGTTAGTGATCCTTGACTAAGTAAGTTATTTTATATTCTTATATGAATGCCAAAAACTTAGGTATTATGCTTTTGATATGTTATCATATCTCATGATTGATTATTGAATCCTATGAACTCTTGTGTCTTATGTATTTTTATTGATAAAACATTATTACATGTTTCTTTATTATGATCTAATAATTGATTGGTATGATTTTATAATGTTATTCTCATGTTCTCATAACATTTTGATTATCTTATACTCACTTATGATCATTGATTGGTATCTCTTATGTTTACCCTCAATGAGCATCCGATTTCACCCTTTCTTATGTTTTCCTTTTATAAGATATATAGAAAGGTTTTAAGTATTTTATGTATAGAAAATGAGATAGTTGTAAAGAACATAATGAGAAAATATTTAGATTTTTTATGTACCAGTTGTTTATATATCCAAGTTTCTAAAGGAACTCAACCTTTACAATTATATATTAGATAATACGGATATGTAATTAATTATTCATATAATAAAATATAGTATTTAAGTATGTAAAGTTTTCTATCACCATAGTTGGTATCAGATAAAATATTAGTAACTTTTGGAAACTAGGATGATAAAACTTTATCAAGAAACATTAGGATAATTATAAGTATAGGATATGATCATAATGTTTTGGTAAGGTTGATATTATGTGTTTTTCATAAAAATACATCCCTATCTGGATACTACAAGTGGATGTGGTTTTGTAATAGATTTATCTAGGGGTAATATCCCCAAAAGAGCTGGTCAAGTATATTTTTCCATCATTTTGGTGCATGGTGAATGTGCCCTTACTTCACTGTTGGTTTTACACTCCCAAGGGATATTTTTAGGTCAAAAGATATTTTATTTTTGAGAAATTATGAAGGATTTAGATTGATAATAACTATGAATGACCTAGGTTAAACCTAATGTGTCATAGATTTAAAAGAAGGTTTCAAGATTTAGATATCCTATTAATGATTTTTCCATGATTATATGATTTTCCACTATTATTATTATTTCTCATACTATGATTTTTGGTTTTGAGGAATGGTTGGAACTATAAAGAACCATGTCAATAATGAATGATATGGATAATGAAATGTTTTTACTCCTTTGAAACTGAGTGTTATGTGATTAGGAATGAAAAATCATGTTGCTATTTTTATAAAACTTTATCAATCCATGAATTATATTAAAATTCCAAATGAGAAAAGGAGGGAATGTCATACCATTAAATCCATTATGAGGTGACACCCACCTTTTTTTACTGGGATCACTAATCCAATATTTGTTGAGAAATGGATCAGTACCAGTAAAAATATATTTTCGGTTCTCCAATGCTCATAACATGAAAAGGTTATCCTAACTATTTATCATTTGGAATGCGAAACAGATCAATAATGGACTCTAATCAAGAATATGAGGAAATGGGTCGAAATTTAATCCATGTAGTGGGATAAGTTTAGAATATTATTTTTTAATAATTACTTTCCTCATCTTATTCATATGAAAATGGATAAAGAATTCATTGAGCTAAAGTAGAAGGATGATGAATCTATTGGTACCTATAAGGAAAATTTTACAAGACATGTGAGGTATTATTCCATTATTATCATTGAACCAGAAAGTAAGATTGATTAGTTCTTCTACGGTTCAAAACCAAGTCTATGAATGATTTTATCCATAAGATATTTTTGTAGCTATAAAGAAGTAGTTTGATGTTCTATCAAGGTAGAGATGGAGATTAGAAAAAAATATTAATATAATGGGTTTGAAAAGAAAATAAATATGGAATTAAAAGGAAATTATAATAAGAAAAAACATTTAGGGAAGAAGATGAGCCTTACTTTATGTCATAAGTGTGAAAAGAAACATGGAGGAAATTGTATTAAGGTGACTAGTAAATGATTTTAGTGTGGAAAGGAAGGCCATTGAATAAAAGTGTATCGATGTGAAGAGTCCATTCAATGAAAGTAATAATGAAAAATATCAACAAAATACACCAACCAAACTCCAATGTTTCAAATACAAAGAGTATGGGTATTAAACTTTCCAATTCCCTAATCTATGGGCTAACACCTAGAACAAGGAAGGGAATATGCTATGCCAATAATTAAAGTGTTTATATATTGGGATTTAGTTATTATGTTATAATTTTTTTTATCAATTTTATTCAAGTTATAATAATTATAAAACCTCTAAGTATTGTTCCACAATAGTTTTTCTTTAAGGATGTTTAAGTATATATTGAATGGTATCGATAACATAGATATTTTGTTTGTATTGGTAAGGTGATATTTTTGGAAAACACATGATTGAAGGATATACAACCCTTAATATATGCCTGAAGTTGAGATAATAATGTTTAGTTAGGACAAAGAGATGATTTTTATTGATAAATTAAATTGGATAGTATTGGTGACCTTGAAATTAATTAGAAATTTGAGGATAAAGTGATTTATGTTATCCTTGAATAATTTTATATCATTTTTAGATTTATGGAATATATTCGATGGTCTGTGATTTTATATTAGGAATGAGGATAAAGATAATTTTTTTGGATGAATATATTTTTTCATTGAGGGTTTATATTGATTTAGGAAACTATCATGTTTTAGGACAATTTGTGAACAAGTTATTCATAAGTTTAGAATATGACATTAAGAGATAATTTATGTTGTTGGGGGGTTAAAGTTCACTTGATTTGGTAATTTCTATGAAATGTTTCTAATTTTTCAGTCTTTGAATTTGGTTAAAAATATTTTGAAGGAGTCTTATAGTTAACTATTTATGGAATGGTTTATGTATAACTTTGGGTGTTATTTTTGAGGTTTTAAAGATTAACATAGTATTTCATTATATAAAGACTTTTAAATATTGGATAACTTGTGATAACTATTTTGTTTTTTGTAAATATTTAGAGATAAAAGGAATTAATTTTCATTTTTTTATGGATGTTATGATATGTTAAAAGTTAATTTTAGTGCTTCAGGCAAGAAAAATTAATATTGTTTGACTATGGATAAAAATAGGTGGAAGCTAATTAAAACACAGAACTAAAGACTAAAATTATGTTGATGGATTCAAAAAATAAAGTAAGTATATATTCTTTTCCACAAAAAAAAATAATTACTCAACTCTAGGAAAAATGATCTTGAAAGTAAATATGTTTTTATTTTTACATTTTTTTGAGGATTTGATGATTGTTTTCACCCCTCACTTATTAATGGTTTTGTAGTCATAAATTTTTCATGACTATATTATTGATCAATCTTCATTATTATTTGGACATTAAATTTCTCCCCCATTTATATATTTTCACTCCCTTATAATGTCATCCTTATTTTCAAGCCTGATTATGTGTTGTTTAAGTTAACCTTTATGTTTCATACTTCCCTATTTGAAATCAATAGTTCTTTATATGAAACCTTGTATCTAAATAAATTGTGATATAGTAACCCATTATAACATAGATATTGAATTGGAAATTAGGATTAATAATAAATGAATTATAAAAAATTTGTATAATTATTTAAAAAAAATGAAAATATTCTGATTAATTCATAATAAATACATACTTAATTTTCATTAAAGACATTTTACCCTTTAAAAAAATATTTTCTTCAAAAATGGTTATTATTTTATTTTGTGCATGAAAATTATAATTAATTTATAAAAATTTTAGAAATTTTATTTGAATAAATGAATATCATATTTTAAATAATCATGTAAATATTATCTTAGGGTGATTTTTTAGAAATATTTATTTTTCTATGAATAGTGAAAAATACCGATTTTTATAAAAACTATCATTTATTTTCAAGTAAAGTTAAAATTTCGTTTTGAATTTTATATTAAAGTAAAGTAAGTATGATGTAGTTATAAAAAATATAATTAATTAAATAATAATAATCATTATAATTTATATTGTTATTATTTTATTTTTGAGCTTAAATACAAATTTTTCTAAAAACTATTTTTATGTACGAAATGTGTTTTTATCTTAATAAATTAAATTCAAATTTTTCAATTAGTTTTTTTAACAAAATTTATAGATTATATATTCATTTAAATTTTTTAACATTCACTTTATTGTTTTTACAAGTAAAGGAATGTAAGTAAATTATGATTTATACTTAAATATTCATTTTTCTAAAACATGTTTTTGTTGTGAGTTGCACGCTGAATAAAAATTAAATTTTACTTTTTATAGAATTTTTATCTAGTGAAATTTATTTCATATTTTTATTAATCATAGTTTATATAATCTAATATAGTGAACTTTATTTTTGGTCATAGTAAATAGTGAAAATAGTAAAATTTTGTTACCCTGATTAAGGTTAAAACAGGTTTAATGGGGGTGGGGAAAACCAAGATATACCGGTAGGATTACCACATACAACTTTAAAATTAATTTTTTGAAGATATTTAAACCTTATATTATTATTACATCAAATCCCTATTCGTTTAGAGCCACATTCTCTTGAAATTGACCTTATTTAATTGAAATCATTTATGAAATTCCATGTGTGTCCCTCTCATCACTTATAAAAGGGAACCTATCATCCTCTCCTATTAACAAAATTTGATCTATATATCTCATTAAATCCATGCTAAATATAATTTCTATAATCCTTACCTTCATCTTATAGCTTCTGGTCTTCTCTTAATACCAACCCCTCAAAGCTTAAGGTATAAGCCAAAGGGGGTCTCTCAGAGAAGATGTATAAATCTTAACCATTCTCTTTCAATTGTATTTATTCTTATAACTTCTATAAACTTTTTGTATCCATAAAAACATTATTATTATAGTATTATAAATATATTGAGATTTTATTATGATAATTAAACAATAATTTTCCAACCCTTATCCATAAAATGGAAAATAAAAGTATTGCTCGTGCGTACGTGTGGACTACCGCCTCCACGTAGTGATACAAATCATTTTCCATCACCACTTTTCATGGGTGGTTATAATTATGGATTTAATGTTTATATATTATATTTATAAAATAATTATTCTTGTTTAATAATAATATCTTATCTATATTATTACCTTTAGATCCATTGGTAAATGATAATGTTGCTCATGTGTATGTGTAGACTACCACCTCCACAAAGAGATGATATTTTTTATCATTTCTAATTTATTTAGAAGGTAAAAAGAATATATTTAGTAAAAATATATGATATTTATTATATAATAATTATTTTTCAGAGATAAATTATCATTTAATTTTTTTTCATTCGATCCATCAAAAATTGCAAACATCACTCAAGTGTGTACAAATTACTATATCCACAAAGTGATGAAATTAATTTTTCATCACTACTTAATATGAATGGTTAAAAATATGTTTATAATTATTATATATGATATTTATATAATTATTAAAATTATGTATTTTTGAGTAAAATTCATCAAAGTGAAGGACTATAACTACCAAACTAAAACATACATGAAAAACAAATCAATTTACACCCAAAATAAGTTAAGGGTTTCCTCTCAATTTATTTTAATTTAGAAATGTATGTTATTATGAACCTATTTATGTTTACAAGGTGTATAGGATCATTCTATAACATTTTATATCATTTATCCTTATTAATTCATGGTATTTAAGGTTACCATTCAAATTATTTCATCTAAGAGGATTTGATTTGAATATTACCAAAGTGGAAAGGGTTCACTGTCTCAAATTGTCTTCTTTGGGACATATGTTATGTTACAAAAATATTTTATTTTATGAGGTGTATATATTTACCATTTTATATGTTTCATAATGAATATAATTATGATCATTATATTTAATATTTCATTTGAAGTTATTTATTTTATGAGGGTCATGAATCAAAAGTTACCAAAGCAGTAATGATTTTATTTTACAATCTGATTTTTTATCAGGATTGATTATGTTTAAATTTATAATGATAAAATAATATGATATATCTATCCATATTATTATTTATTTCCTAATCCTTATTTATTTCCATAGATTACATGTTTTTCTTCAATTTTCTACTCTTTGAGTACTCAAGAGACAGAAAGAATGTTTTTAAGGAACACAAACATTATTTCTCTCTATAGTAGGAAATACTTTTTTCTTCCATATTAATGTTTTATAAAATGTTTTCAATAATTTTTTTATATTCTTGATAATGCCCAAAAAATGTGTATCATAAAAATCACAAATGAAGAATATACCAGAATATGATTATTATTTTCCCCACAAAAGAAAAGGAAGAAGAAGGTAGCCTTGATCACATGGATCACATGAACACCCCAGAGACACGCAATCATATGAACAGAACAAGTTCATGAGGATAGTCACATGAAATGAATAACCTACAGAAGGCCCACTAAGTCACTTCTACAATTCCTTATTATTTTTTGAAGGGGATACAGATAATCACTGATCACGTGGAAGTATCTAGATAAGCTCCCATAGATCATGTGGCTTTCCAAATAGCAGATGCATGAAAACCCATCCAAAAATACCTGTAAAATAGGGGTAAAATATCCAAAATGTTTGAGCCTCTTTCTTTAATAAAAATTATGCAATTCATCAATGATTAGAAGAATTATCATCCTCGACAGCATTCATACAACCCCATAAGATCCCCAACGTTTTCAAAATAAACAAAGAAATAAAAAGTGGAGGAGACGAGAGCCTCTTGTGGCCGTAAAAATTATGAGATGCACCCCTAATGATTCGTAAGACACCACACTCAACCAAATATATGTTCTAATCATCTCCCTAAAGCTCATTTACATGTAATCATCATATCGTGAAGAGCCTCAGACATGTTTCGTTGACCTCATGTTCCCCCTTTGGCTCCATAAGGACAAAAAGATGGAATTTTCCATGAAATTATCACATAAACTTTTATTGGTCATGCGATGTATCACTGAGAGGTAGAGTTAGTGTCTTTAACAACACTAATGTGACCTCATGATATCCCCAAAATTTGTAAATTAAATAAATGAAATAAAAAGGGAAATGATGGGATCCTCCCATAGTTCTAAAAATCACACGTTGTGATAAGGATGTTCGAAGAATGGTCTTGTTGAACCCTTCATCACGATGGAATAATTTCATGAAGGCTGCTTGATAATCCACTCTTGTCTCATGGGATTTTCTAGACAAGTTTCATAAGATCATGAAAATTCCTTCTAATGGGAATCCAAATCTTGCAATCGAACTTGGAAATGTTAGCCAGACAATATAAATGTTCCTTGAAATGCATGCATGATTATACAAGGACCCATTAATTTTATATAATCAAATAAATAGGGCATCTAGGGGATAGTCTTTCAGTCATTGGAAAACATGTGATTCCTCTAGAATATCCTATGTTAGGACCTCATAGAGATGTGGGACACTAAAGGACTCCACTGACTTCAGTCTGTATCTGCATGATATGCATGGTGAAAAGCAGCAAAGAACCATGGTGGTGAGGAAAATAAATCCCACACCTTGGTATAAAATTAGAGGTTAGCCTTTTCTTCATCTAGACATGTATGGCCCATGAATCAAATAGAATTTCTCAAATATTCTAATCTCATGATTGGGATGCTTTCCATTAGGTCAGATCTGGTGAAAAACTAGAGCGATCGTGCATCATGCATAATCATTTCATGTGATCATTCATAGATTACGTGAAGGAATTATAGTGAGTAATGAGAAGAACATGAAACATATCTACTAGATCATACAAGGCTTAAACAAATATGACACTGAACAAATATAAGGAATATGCAATAAAAGGTTGAAATAAAGAATAAAAGATTGGAGAATTATGCGAAGAACATATACAACGATACTCATGCACTTTGCATGAACCATCCAAGACATGTGACAACACCAGGATGTGTCACCCAGATCTTATAATGCTCTTTTGGTATACTATTTGGATCAAAATAATTCTTCTATACATGTTTAAGAAATCCAAAAGGCACCCTATGGGCATACCACACAAGTCTCACGAAGCCCTATGAACTCACCATCCAGACCTGGTAGTGTCCTTCAGACATGTTGGATGACTCATACGATGACATAACTTCATGTCAAATGAGTCTTGTGGTAGCACTTGATCATTTCAACTGGCTCTCATGACACCCTTTGGGCATTCTAGCCAGACCTCACAATGCCCCCAAAATAAGTCATCCTAGACATTCATCACCCTCCAAGACATGTCACATTGACTCTCATGATTCCCTCACAGCTTGTCAACCATATTTTGTGAAGACACCAGGTCATGTGAGTTAGATCATGAGATTCCCTCTAAGAAATATAGTATAAATTAACTGATGGATTCTAGGAAAAACTGGTTGGGTCTTGCGATGCCTTTTGTACAAGTCAACTTTGATCATACGACAACCATTAGACATGCCATCTGGGTTATGCGACGTCCCTATGAAAAGAAAATTGGAACATGTTATTGTATTCAGATGTGTCAGGTATACATACTCTGACATTTCAAATAGAAAAAAAAGATATGTTAAGTAGCCAATCACTGCATTTCAGATAGATAAGAAGGCTATGTCAAATGGGAATCCTAGGACTTGATAACCTCGTTTATCCTCAGTGTATAATCCCCAATAAATTGAACTATGATGTATCTGATTATTAAAATAACCAAGATATATAGGATACCCTTATAAGGATTAAGAAACATATCAAATATCCCAAGGTTTGTCTAAGTGAATAATTCCCACATCCATAAGTGATGATACAGATTATTTACCATCCCTTGTTTCTCACACCAATAAGAGCTCACATGGGATTAAGGAGTTTCAATGATCATATCATTCACATAATAAGCCTCTACAAGTAAAGGGAAACCTCAACGTGTAAGCCCTGATCAATAACATAATATGATATGTCCAATATACAAGGGAGACCTCAGTGTGTAATCCCCAATCAACTAATCTAAAAGAACTCTGATTCCTTTAATTAATACGATACCTAAGATGCATTCTTAAGGCCTGATATCCATTGAGAATCTACTTCGATGTAAGTCCACTCATGTTTTCATCATTTCAACCATCGTAACCTAATCACTCCCATGGGATGATTATCCTACCTCATACATCAGTGGATTGAGAAAATTTCAGAACTATGATAAATCTGATTCTTTCCATAATGAAGATATATAGGATGCCTCTCTGAGTCCCATTCTCTATATAAAACTCCAAAGGGCTATATCGGTACTTAATACCTACATCTATATATAGTGAGACTAATTAATTTCTTTACCTTCTTTTCCACACTGATCTTATCTTACTTGGTCTTAAGGAGTATCAATGGTCAAATCATTCACATCATGAATCTCCACTAGTATGTAATCCCCAATGAGTGGAATGATATAAACACCCATACATTAAGGGATTCTACCTTTGGTCCAATCCTAAGGGTTTGATTGAATTATTATAAATTTTATTCCTACTATAACCAGGATACATATGATGTCTCCCCGAGACTTGAGCTCAAATATTATTTGCCTAGGTGCCCGCACATATGTCCTTTTTTGCATGATGTTAAAACTCATAGGTTCAATGAAAAATGATGGTTTTTATTCTTATAATAACCAAGATACATATGATTCTTCATAATGGATGAATCCCCTCCTTGAAATATTAACCACCTCCCTATATGAAAACAAATTCTAAAGTGACTGATTATATAGATTCAACACATAAGCAACTCATTGTTATTGAGAAATGGATAAATAACATCAAATACATATAGATGGATTCACTAACAAGATCCCCCCTTTCTTTGCATAAGAATATGATTAACCTATAATCGTTTTGTTATGGTAACCGGTCCCATATTGGGATTAGGAAGAGATTCTCAAAAATACCTTAAATCAATAAGAGAGTCCTAGAGTATGCAACAATTCCCCCCAAAAGGGAGAGATGAGCCTGAACTCCCATCATCTCAACCAATGAAAGTCCCTAAGAATAATTGGGTATGAAACCCCATGTGACCAACTACCTTGGGAAAGAATTCCTATACCTAGTTATAAATGAGGGAATCTTTGGGAGTTTCCATTAAGAACAAAAATATTGACCCAATGTTACTGATTATGTAATAAATGAACCCATCACAATCAACATTTGAGGAAAATCACTTGCGATTGGGGGAAAAATAAAATGAAGACCATATATTTTTACCTCCCAACCTATATAAGACTGATTCTCTATGTAGTGGTGATGATGATAAATGAAATACCCCCAACCCTATAGACTGAGGGTTATTCAGGCCTAAAATTGGCATTGATTGATGATATTGTTGAGGATCAAATAATCCCATTCAGAGATTTTATGACTCCTATGATAGATATTCATATATAAATTCCCCCACACCAGTGGGTTGGAGTTGACCTAGAATCACCATTGATTTCCCTAGGACCCTCTCATGGGATAATAAACCTATTGATGGTGATTGATATATAAATTATCTCAACCTAGTGGGATAGGGTATGTTTTCAAATATTGATGATATATCATGAATCCTATAAGGAATTGATGATTTGAGTGGTGGATGTGGTGGTAGTTATTCTCCAAATGTGACAGGTTGTGTTTTCTCCTAGACAGTAGGTATCGAAATTGAAATTGCTGCCCATTTGATGTGGCACAATTGTGCTTGCATAGGAGCTGGGTGCGATGGCAGCCCATGAGGAGAATCATTATTTACGGGAAGTTGTCCAGTTTACATCAACTTAGGCCACCATTTCTAAAATACATTATCATTTCTTTGAGGGACCTAGTGAAAAGGTATGATGGCTATCCTCTCCCTCCATTCATGATGTATGAGAATCGTTGAAGCGAGGACATTCCATTGTAGTGACCAACTGGATCGTGCGTTACCTGATCATATGATTTCACCATAGGATATAAAATTATGAGACATCATATATGAATGGTTCTTTTTTTTGGGGATATAGTGAAGTGTCATGATCTATATTTCATGCATCCTCAGATACAGACGTCTGGTGATGCTCAGAAAGTCAGTATAAAGAGGGTTTTCATGATGTGATGACAAAAAATTCATATATGTTTATCATAATCATCCACTCTTGGGTTATGGGATATGAAAAAATCATCTATATCCATATGAAAAAATGGCCCAATATAGCCAGGGGTTGAAATAATGACCTCGATGAAGTTAGTTAAAAATTAGATTGTTTTGTAAAATGTAATGGTACAACCACCATTGATCGATATGCCTCTATGAATATTTTAATTTTCAACACAATAGATATTATGGATCAAGATAATAATATAGATTTCCACAAAATGAAGAACCTACCCTAATAGGATGGTGATCTGGATTCACCAACCGAGGCTGCATGCACCCAGAAATAGAGAAGGCTCCAAAAACTAGAACCTCCAAAAATCATGTTGCCACATCTATGGAAGAGCATTGACAAAGAAAAAGTGAAAGTTGTGGCTACATCCCAATCATAACTTCAAATAATTAATGTTCCTTCCATAGAGTAACATATGTCGCACTATGAGAATGATATATGAACACTCATGATACTCAAAGAGGAGTTAGTCAGGGGAAATATTTACATTGGGTATCTTCTTCAGGCTAATAAAAATAATAATCCTCCCATACATCTTGAAAAATATGATCTTATAGAAACAATGGAATTTGAGCATTCGGTAGATGATCTACATAGATGAGGAAGTCGAAAATGATCATGACTCCCCTCTATTGTGGGGACAACATCTCCCTTTCTAGGGTGATCATTTAGTCTTTGGAAAAATTGAGAAACAATAGAAGTTGAAGGTGAGGCCACCTCATTGACAACCACCTGCTCCTTGTAGATGAGAGGCAACTTAGAAAATAGTACCCATGGAGATACTTAACATTATTGAGTCCCTGGATACTTGAATGGAAGCCATGGAAGGTTGAAATGTACCTGTGTAGTTAGAGAAAAATCCATATCCCGAATGGGTGAACAACACTTTACCCCAACCCTGTTTTATAAATCCTATATTCTCTACCTCTAACAACACTAGAGACCCTTAATAGCATCACAAACACTTCGTATCCCAATGTGGGCCAATTATGGGCCCTCAAGAGAAAGATAAGGCAACAAAGCTGAGGTGTTTCATATAAATTTTGATATTACTAGACTTTTTTTGGTACAGTATTCTGTCAGAAGGATCCATTGTAGGATGTGAAGACCTTCGTCGATAGTTCCTTTATCAGTTCATCTCTACACTAAGGAAAACAATAATCTTTTACATAAATAATATCAAGCAAAGTGAAAATGAGAGGGAGTCTAAATTCATATCTAGGTGGACAGGTTTAACCTATTCACTCAACAACTCTTTCTCCCAGGAACAATTTCTCGAAATTTGTGCTAAAAATATCTTGGATGAGTTATGATCACCTCTAATACCAATGAAGTGTTAGGGTGGATTCCATGAGTTTTCAAAACTGGAACAATATTAGGAATATTCCATTTAGTGAAACCGATTCAAATCTTGACTCATTCCCTAAGCATAGTGGAAAAGTCTAGAAAAAGAAGAAACTATAGTTATCACTCTTAAGCTAGTATTAGTTTCCATCCAAGAACTTAGGCAGGTCTCTAATGGCCTAGCACCTCTTATGGAGTGGTAATAACCACAAAATCACCCTCATCCAGAAGGATAGATAAATCCGGGTCAGCAAGGATTTAATGAATGGATGAATAAAGAATACTCTTTCCAAAATGAACAAGTCCCCAGTTATTTATCGGTAGTCATGGACAATAACCTACTCAAGCTTCCACAACACATGAATCCCAATGGGGTCAACCTCACCGATCATCCTGACTAATTTCCTTTCCATAGAAGGATGGGTTATAATATCTAGGACTGCTTCATCTTCAAAGAAGTCATTCAAGGCATGATAACTTTTGGATAGGTGGTGTTATAAAACTCCTCAGAGCTAGTCGCCTTCATAACCATTGACCATTCAGAAGAAGAGGGTGATGGAAGAAAGTTCTGGCCAAGTGTGAGAGAAAGTTTGACAACTGGATAACTCAAAAACCATTGACTGATATCATTCCACCCTGAGAGAATAGACACACAAAACCACAATATCTCCACCACCCAAGCATGTAACATCAGATATGCATCCCCAAGGTGGGTATGGTAATCATAATATAGAAGAAATAAAAGAGGAATATTCATATTCTTCTCCAATTCAAGCTCTAAATCTTTCATATTTATTCTATACAACATCCAAAGCATGGGAAATGCCCCACCAAATGGAACCCTCATCATATGAAGAGATCAAATTTTGTTTTTTCAATGTGATACACCTAGTAGACAACATCTCTAATGATGAATATTCCTCATAATACTATTTTCCTACACCAAACCTGTGGACATGAGGCCACATGCATGGGAATAAAGTATATAGTGGACAACACAAACATTTATATACCCAATATTTTGGTCATGTATTCATATAGGAAAGATATACAACTGAGACCCATGGGAAGGAACTCTAGTGATCACAATAATGAAATAAAGGTGTCATAGAACCTTTCAATGGTCATCTTCACCCAGTCATCTTGCATGAACTCATAGTAGGGAATGATTATATGATCATCCCAAGAAATTGGGAAGGCCAACATGACCCATGGTTTTTTATCTGATACCATTGAAACCTCTGAACATGTAACAAACTCATCTACCTCCAAAACCACTAGTTCCTAAGCCACATGTCCAGGAGAAACCCCACCTTGGGAAGTGACAACCTATGTCACAAAAGTATGACATTTTGAAATAGTCTTCGGTTGTCCCATCCAATCCATCAATCCTAGATGTTATCTATATTTAAAAATAACCCAGGGAGGCACTTATTGAATCTTTCCAGAGATCACAAAAGTTCTATACAGAAGTTGCTGCAACCAATGTTTTTTGAGTGGAGACCGTGCTATTAGAATTCCATGTTGCCATCTCGTTCACAGACCGTGATCAGGAGGAGGTCATCCAAGGGAACATCCGACACCTATATGTTTTGGGAAGACTCAATAATTTTTATGTACAAATGGATCTGATTGATAATGGTTTCGGGATCAACCTCATCCCAGTTAGAACGCTATGATGTTTGGGATATAGAGAATGGGGGTCTATCTCCCACAAAGATGACTATTCAAGTGTATGATAAGAACAATCAAAGACCTATTGGGATGATCCATCTCAAATATCTATTTGCGGATCTCACATATAATTTTGAGTTTATGGTTATCCAGTAAGACACCACATATAATGTTCTTCTTGGAAGGCCCTGCCTTCATAGCCACTTGGAAGTACCTTCAACATTCCATCAGTGTCTGAAATACCCCATCAATAGAAAATTCAACATACTTTATGGTGACAAAACACCCTTAGAGACATGTAGATCTATATATTTTGAATCATATTTCTACAAAAGGGGATGAAAATAACCAATGGTGGATGATGATATATAGGTTACATCCCCAATGGATTGGGGACTACCCCTATGAATCCCTAGAGTATGATTGATAAAAACTATATTCTCCCCGTAAATTTGGTTGAGGTAATAGATCTAGTCATAGAGGTCCAAGCCCTCTCTTTCCCCAGTGACATTGTAAAATACATTCAGCTCGACATCTCTCTATAATGACTCAAGGAATAGGAGATAATAATGCCACTTCTCATGGGATCTTTCACCTCGATAGTGACAGAGATGCCCCCTAAATTTTGACCTCTATCTTAGAATGCCTCCACAGACTCAAATATGGAAGAAAAAGAGGATGAACTCAGGAAAACCCCTCCTGTATTCATGGATGATATCTCCACCACCATCTATGAGATCAGTTAGATAAATATGGGTACAAAAGACGACCTGTGACTTACATTGATTAATTCTTCCATTCCCTATCAAGATAAAGATATGTACATTTAATTTATAAAGAATAAATTATATGTGTTCACTTGTAAGTATACAAATATTCCTAAAATGAATCCATATTTGGCTACACATCATCTCAACTTACACGATCAGCATCGAGGCTTCAAGAAGGTATTTGGGTGGATGCCTCCATCTCATGACACCAATGTAGAGGGAGAAGTTGAAAAATTGATAAAATACAACTTTTTCTAAGAAGTGTAATACCCAAGATGGATCATCAACATCATCCCCATCAATAAAAATAATGGGAAGATTAGGGTCATCATTAATTTTATTGACATTAATCGGTACTACCCAACAGAATATTTACCATTTTCGATCATAGAGCACTTGATCAATGAACTATTGGATTCCATTCTTTTTCCTTAATGGATGAGTATTCAGGGTAAAATCATATAAATATATCCCCTAAAGATGAAAAATTCACTAACTTCAGATTGCCTCAGGGAGTCTTTTTCTATCAGGTCATGCCCTTTTTCTTAAAGAACACTTTCACCACATATCAAAACACCATGCATCATATCTTTATGCCATTCATGGGAAGGATAATCGAATGATATTTTGAAAAAAGTATTTTAAGATATTCATAGTGATGCGATCACTTCACAAATATTTCAATAATATTTGACAATATGAGACAACCCAATATAAAGATGAATCTTCTTAAATGAACTTTTGGGGTAACATCAGAGGATTTCCTTGGATTTGTGGTATGGCACCATGACATTGAGGTTGAACTAGAAAATAATAGTGTTATTTTAAAAATTACACCCCAAAAAATATAAAATTATTAAGGGGGATCCATCGGAACCTCACCTGCATTATGCATTTTATAGCCAACCTAGCCAGAAAATCTCTCCCCTTCACCATGATAATGATGAATGGTATCACCAATCAATTCAATGATTAATTTCTGGGATCCTTGAAAAGTAACAAGAAGTATATACTAAACCCATCGGTTCTAATTCCTCTAGTGGAAGGGAGGCCACTCATATTTTATGTGTCCACCATGGAACACTCATTAGGATCCCTCCTCACATAGAAATATGATATAGGGAGAGAGAACAGTCTCTAATACCTCTGCCAAACAATTCTAGGTACTAAGACCCAATACTCTGATGTTGATAAGAACTTCCTTGCACTCTTCTTTATGACACTAAAGATAATTCATTACATATGACACCATGAAGTTCATCTGGTATCTCATATTGATCCGATCAAGTACATACTTGTCCATCATATGTTGACTGGGTGTTTTTCTTGATGGTTGTTCATTTTACAAAAATAAAACATTTAGTTTGTATCATTGAAATTGGTGAAAGGTAACCCTTAATTGATTTCCTCACAGAACATCCCGCCTCATAGAATACATTAGTGGACACCTTGCTTATAGATGAGGATTTTTACTATGACCATGGAACTCCCCAGACATGGGAGATATATTTTTATGGAACCTATCAATGTCCCATAAATAAAGGATAGAAAACCCAAAGCTAAATCGAGTTTTACTAGGGATTTTATTTGTATCTCCATGAAAAGAAGCTATAATCTACCCTTTCTCACTATCTGAGGGTTCCAAAAATAATGAGGCTAAATACCAAGACCTCTTCACTGGTTTTGAACTACCCTATAACTGTATATAGACTACCTGAATATCAAAGGGGATTCAGATCTAGTGATAAGGGAAATCAATGGAGAATATGAACTCAAAAAGAAATAACTTGCCCCGCTCATTGGATACATTAGGTTAACAATAGAATAGTAACCTTTTCATCCCATGTTGCATCATGTTACCCAATCACAGAATGATCATGGATAAACTTTGGCTAATGTAGCCACTATCTTGGTTGACCATGATCAGGAGGAAGAAATCTTCCATATCACGCCCCAAAAAATGGACTTGTTGATCATAATTTGTGATATGGAAGAAATAAATCTGGTCAACAACACCCCATAGCATGATGAACGGGCTCCCACCCTTGGATGGATGAAGCCCATAATTGGTTATCTCTAAAACGAGACTCTCTAGATAAACCAAGTCACGAGGGAATAGATTCGATTACATGTAATGAATTTTACACTTTAGGATGGTTGAAATGAACAAAAATCCCTCTACAAGTGTAGATTTGATAGAATCCTTCTCAAATGCATAGTAGAAAGAGAGATTCCCACTATTATGGAATAAGTCAATGCATGCTCCTATAATGTTCAATCTAGGACTAGACTCTCCCAACAAATTAGAAGGATGGGTAATTATTAGAAAACCATGATACATGACTGTGTGGAATTCACTAAGAAATTTCATCCATTCCATACCCATGAAAAATTCATCCATCAATCCCCATAATTTCTACATACGTCTAAATATTCCTCACAGATTTCTATTTAGGGAATGAATGTGTATATTTTGAGGCCATATCCCCCAACTATAGATAAGAAGTTCAAGTACATCCTTATTTTTACCGACTTCTTTTCCGAATAGGTTGAGGTAATACCACTAAAGTAACTTAGGATAAAGAATATTATAAAATTTATAAAGTCCCATATCATCACCAGGTTTGGGGTCCCTCACACAATATTGATGGAAAATGGCGCCAACTTCAATTATAAAAATTTGAAGAAACTATACTGGGTGTATAATAACAATTTTAATCACTCATATCACTATCATGCAGTGGAAAATGGATAGATATAGAAATTCAATAAGACTTTTTCAAATATAATCCAAAATATGGAAAACAAGGATAAATAGTCCTATTCAGACAAGCTCTTTTATGCTTTATGGGAATATTGTACTACCACACATACTGTTACACAAGAAATTCCATACTCATTGGTGTAAAGGAATAAGGAAGTGTTACCCATTTAAGTATAGATTCATTCATTTTGAAGAGACACTTACAGATAGCTCTTAGAAGATGAGAAATCAAGAAGCACCTAGATGAATTAGAGTGGCTTGATAAGAACAGGTTGCGTACATTGCACAACCTTGAAGTCCATCACAATCGAATCATGCAATCCTTTAATAAAAAGGCTTAACTCAATTAATTATTCTAAGGATAACTGGTAGTGGATCTCAGAACCACAATTATACCAAGGAAGAATCCTCCAAAGATAGAACCCAAATGGGAAGGGCCTTACATAATACATAATGTATATAATATTGGATCCTACTCATTGGCCATAATGGCCCCACCAATGTGATATTTCTCAATAGATAATTTATATAGATTTCATCAATCACAATTCATCCTGAAAGTAAGATGATAAACTACAAATCACCTTATGTCCTGAAAGTAAGACATTAAATTTCATGGTGCCCCACATCTTGACCACATGACGATAAACTGTATGAAGTTATCCTGGATGAATGATGTTAAACTACATGGAATCTCCCATCCTAAAAGTAAGAAGATAAACTACATGAAACCTCATATCCTAGAATAAAGACATTAAACTACACAATACCCCACGTCCTAAATAGATGATGATAAAATACACGAAGTCGTCCAGGCAGTTAGATGATAAATTGCATAGTGTCTTTAATGTTGATATAAATACATTAAATTGCACAACATCTGAGGTCCTGGTAGCAATAATTTCAACTCGACGGTACTCCACATCCTGAACACATGATGATAAATTGTACAAAGATATTTTATAAGAAAGACTTTAAACTTCATGAAATCTCTTGACCTTACCACATGATGTTAAAATGCATGGAAAATTTCCTTACCACATAACTTAAAACTACACAAGTCCATGACATCCATCTCCATTCACATTGGGAGATCCATGTCATTTTTGAATGATATTAAACTACATGAGTTTTCTGTAAATATGAAATGATTGATTCTCATTTGTATGAGATACGTTGGAATGTTTAGATCCTATATCTTGGTCCAACCACTACATGATAAAAAATTCCCCTTCATATCCTTAATTTCCTATAAATGGTAAAAGAAACCTTTTCCATTACTTTTTTCTCACACCAATCCTAGGTCATGTGAGATTAGGAATTTCTGTAAGGGATTCCCCACACAAAAAAGGAATCAAGGATCATAATAGGCCCATCATTATCCTGAATGAAAGATGTTAAAAGGTATACCATGAGTCCTCGCTGCATGACATTAAACTGCATAGTTGATGTCCCTTTCACAACATAAAACTACAAACTACTATGGACCTTGCTCGAGAGGACAACTATTTTTAGTGTTGATCTTTTACCACACCTCTATGGGGCTTGATTCCTGACATCACATGATATACAGTGACACCCAGATCTTCAATACTGGGTCTAGTTGCAACAATTATAACAATTCCCCCTCTTTGCGTATAGGCCAAACTTGAGAGGGAAGGTCCTTTCTCAAGAACTGGGTATGGATTTATTCTTACTATGATGGATATATAGTGACACCTAGATTTAAATCCTTTGGTACATACACCATACCCATTTTTATATCGGAATCCAATGTCCTTGATGCATGACATAAAAATATATGATTCGTATATAACAACATGTGTCTTGATTCCTATCATCAAAGGATATGTAGTGACACATGGATCATCAATAGCAGGCCCAACTGCAAAAAATAAATGAAACTAATTCCCACCTCTTCATATAGATTAGATCTATGTAGAGAGTTTCCCATTCAATAACTACGCTTGACTTGATTCATGATCTCAGATGATATGCAATGATACCCAGATCTCTAACTCCAGGTCTAATCACAAAAAATAAGTATACAAATTCCCCTTACATTGTATGGACAAGAATTTCATAGAGATATTTATTAAGAACTATTTATGGAATGATTCCAATTACCGTGGGATATGTAGTGACACCTAGAATTCCATTCGTGGGAATAACTTTAATATTCCCATTTCACTTTGGGGAACCCATGTACTTACCACATGATGTTAAACTATGAAACCACTCAAGAACTTCATGTGGCTTGATTCTTATCATCACATGATATATAGTGACACCTAGATATCCAATCCTAGGCTAATTTATAACAACCAATAAATAATTCACCCCAAATTCATAAGGAATGAGTCATACATTCTCATTTCACCTACATATATGTTAAATACATGTATGATTTTCTTTTACATATAATATATTGTGTATAATTTTTAATGTCAGTTCCAACATCCTTACCACATGATGTTAAACTATAATATAGACATCCTGGTAGCATGACATTAAAAATTCACAACAAAAATGTCCTTACCACATGAATTTAAACCGTAAGGAAATAATTTTTTTACCACATGACGTTAAGTATTTATGGGAACAAGTACATCCCTATTGCATGATGTTAAACTATGTATTCCTTCACTCACTGTCATTCCTCATCAAAGTAAAACAAGATTCTTACCCTGATCATTCAAAGTACGGGGTGATTCTTCCATCTTTTAAATAACCTCAATCCATACAGTACACTTCTTGTTTCGAGCACGTTGGTTTATGAACCTTTCACAACCCTTATAAAGGAAAATAGACATCTCTTCATGACCCAGATATCGATGCATATGGGTCATTACCTACCAATTGGAGTTATCTTGGCTCTCTAAAGAGGGATTTTTAATCCTTGTGAGTCTAACATCACTGTGATGGAGCCCAACACCTAAAGGTGTTCTGACCCATCCCTAATATGATTGTCTCATATCATTACTCATGAACCAAGAACCACATTTCATTATTCACAATTTTTTTATCTCTCACTCAGAAGGATGTTGTATTACTCTTGATCCTAGGTATCCTAATTGGGATCTTGTGTAAAATTCCCCATATTAGATCAACATGCATCACGAACCTAAACAACCTGCACTATTGGTCAAAGTTGTATGACCTTAAACTCTAGACTACAATGGTAGAAATCTTAATACCTTAATTTAATTGAAAATTAGACAAAAAAATGATATTTTGAAATCTTGTAGAGTACTAACTAAGAAAAATTAAAGTCTTCTCTCACTAATCTCTTCATCTCCAAAGTTTAGGATAAAATTAGGGTGCAAATAAATAATGCATAAAGGTCATAAGTCTTAATTTGTATCCCTAGTAAAATCCAAGCTATTCTCATTGGACCCCCTATTCTAGGTAAAACTTAGAGTAATGGTTTCTTAAATCTCCTCGCCATGATAATCTTTTTTCTAGGCAATGACAGAAATTTTAGGGTGTTTGAACCCTTCTTGAATATTACACAATTTATGAACCAACTTCATGCTTTTGAAGTCTAAGCTGATACAACCTCCCTATAGAAAACTGGTAATAGGGACTCTCTCATCCAAGTGGACCATCAAATCCTAGAAGGATCCCCATTAAATCAAAGAGTTATCATCTTGACCTTTTGTAATAGTAGAGGCTTGTACTGTATCTGATGGTTGACCAGTACTCACTGGTTCCCACTCATAGTTAGCTCAAACATTCCTAGACCATGATTTATAATCCCCATAACCAGAATATTCAATAATATTTGACATCCTCAACATTATGTCACCATGTTTTGTACCATTTCTCAAGGAAGGGATGAAAAAATCCATTCCCAAACATTTTTATGGACCACACCTCATGATTAAAAACCATAGGTTGTAGGGATCAATTTTCAAAAATTAGAAGAAAAATTACCCTAGGGTATGAGAACACTTCCTAGATATATTTTACTTCATACCAAACTTCATTGGCTAGACACTCAAGTCATTGTAAATCTTCTATGGCCCTTGTAAAAGAGTGGGGATGCCTATGTTTAACTATGCTATCAATGCCTAAATTTATTATAACTACCAACCAAAGGAATCCCTTCCTTAGAGGAAAAGAACTCCATTCATCGTGAGCCCTAATGAAACCATAGTGGAACTCAGAACCTTAGGTTATCTTGGGTTATCCTTAGTATAGATTCCCTATTCCATGTTTTATCGACCCATGATTCTGGGCATATGATTTAAATCACCCACATTTTAACTATCCAAGTGGGCCTTACTCCCCTAGTATTTCACCCTTAACAAATATTACACCCATAAATCTTCCATGAACCTTGGGAAAGAGTGGAGAAACCTATGTTCAACAATGATACCAATGCATAATGTCTTTGATCTACTGACTAGAGGAGCCTCCTACTTGAAAGAAAAGAGATATGATCCTCACGAGCCTCGACAACACCATGGTAGAACTCAACCTATTAGTATGTTTTGGGTCATTCCAAGAAATTATGCACCATATCCCATGATCATTGATCAAGTCTTGGAAGTAATCCTTTAAATTACATGTCATCTAAAGGCCCGAGCTAAAATACCCTAAACTACATGGATTGAAGGACCGAGCTAAAAGACCCTAAATTATAACAATAGAAGGTATGAGATGAAATAATTTAAACTACAACAATATAAGGTTAGAGTTAAAAGACCCTAAAATACAACGATATAAGGTCCATGATAAAACAACCAAAACTACATCAAAGACGATCCAAGCTCAAATACCCTAAACAAAAACAATAAAAGGTCTAAGATAAAAGACCAAAAACTACATTACAATAAAGATTTAGTTTTCAATAATGAAAAATATTGTAAGTCCCACCATATTTATTTAGAAAAATGAAGTTATGCTTGCCAAGATTATTGGTTTCTACAAAATAAAGAGCACTCTCCCTTCAGGACACATATTCTACCCAATTTTCCTTCTGTGAATCTAGAAATCTCCAGATAGATGGAACAAATATATCAGTAAATAATGTCATGTTGGTGGGAATTCAAGAGCACTTCTCAAGGAAAATATATTATGATTTAAACATTCATATCCAGGAATTCAGGTTTAATTTATATTATAAAAATTATGGTGATTTTTGGTGATTCATATAATATCATATCAATAAAGAATCATGAACACCATAAAAAAAAAAAAAATTGATAACAACACATAAGTTCAGAAAATTCATTCATTGATAGAGTCAAATAGAAGAAATATCCATATTACAAAGTTTATTTAAGAATATCACCCAAAAGATAATGTGTATCAATGTTCAAAATACAATAGAATTCAAGAAACTGAACTGGATAAGTCAATAAGAGTTTGGTGAGAAGCATTAATTGAACACTGAAGTACCACACACCCCGCCTCTTTTGCTTCTACCCCTGGATGGAGAGTCTCAACTAAAGTATTCATCTCTAAAAATATCTTAAGAGCAGTTTCCAAGGAGGATGATGACATTCAAAGTTCATACCTCAAGAAAACTATGATTTCCTCATATCTCCATATTTTCATGGTCCAATCACCCATCTAGAATCGAAATTTAGATATCAACTGGAGACTCTAATCCAGTTCCTCCAACGCCTCTTTCATCTACATTGTAAGGGGAGCCTCATCTACAAAATTGGGAAATACCCTCCCATCGGTGGCCAAATCTATTTGAGTTAGGAAAATTTTCTTCATGGTTTCATACAATGGTTCTTAATCAAAATGACTAGACCCTAGGTTTTCAATTAGCCGATGAAGGAGTTCCCCTTGGTCATAAAAAGTTTCCAAAGGAGTCTCGGTAATCAAGGCATGAATTTCCTACCAAATTAGCCTACGTCATGTCTGAGCTTCTGTGACTCATGTGATGGGAATGAAAAAAGGAGTAATAGCTAGATGAGATAGAAAGGAAACCAAAGGGTAGGCTCCAAATATAACCACCTCAATAGAGACATCACCCATTTCTTACGACGTATGGATAATTTCCTTAACATATTCTATCCCACTATCAGGATAAACATCACTAGGATGAGGGAACTTCTTCAAAGTCTCTCCTAAGTCCAAAATTAGATCTATTGTTTACACAGATAGAGGTGTTGATAAGGAGAGTGTATTTTACACATGATAATTGATTCTACTTAAAATACAAATAGGTAGTTTGATACCCAAGAATGGCCATAATCCTGAGTAAGAAATGAGAGATCATTAGTGGGTAGAAGAATGATCTCAACAACAGTTTCTTTATGCACCAACATCATCCATAATTGGTGGATGATCCTAGGATGTCACTCTCCCTATTCTCTTCATGAAGGGAGAGGGTAGACCCTTTGGGTACAACCAAATTGAAGAGCTAACCAATAAGGAGTATATGGATCACAGATGGTTATCTCATCCATCCTAGTTATGAGAACCCCATACTAAAGTGAGATCTTGCATGACCTCACATAAAGAGAACTGCTACCATTATCAATGATAAACCCATTCAGTTCATGGTAAGGGGTGAAATCAAAGCCATCATATTGACTCAACACATCTATAACCACATCAGATCTTGATGAAATAACCCCAACCCCATATATGTTAATGAATCTGAGATAAGATAAGGAACCCAGGATCCTGTTAGAATTATAGTATTCATACTAATAGAAATTCCCCCTATCTAAAAATATAAAAATTGAAAAGGAATAATGATCCTATAGGGGATGTTGTATTATTGAATGTGGCCTAGGAGTTGGTAAAGTCATGCCAGGGTTATCACTACCAGATTAAGGTGTTTTCCTTCTATTAGTCATGCTTCCATCACCAGTGTGCTGACCCATATTCCTAAATGTGCATCCCCAACTGGGAAAATCCATCCATTCAATAACATGGACATAAATCCTATCATCCAAAGGATTAGAGAAATTTCTGTATTCAATTGATATCCTCGTGAAGTATGATCCCCAACTTTCAAAATTGCCCAATATGATCCATAAATATCAAAAACATATTGGTAATGGAACCGATTGAAGGGTATAAAAATTTTCCTAACCCCACTATGATAAAGGAAAATGTTGATCCAAGATTTGAAGGAGATAAAAAAGCGCATTGTCAGCTCCTTTCTCAGCTTCTCCTTTACAATGGTGAGCATGTCCCTCACCAAGACTGAAGTCTGCAAAGAGTCATCCCTGAAATCTATAATAGGGAGGAACTCATCATAAATCTCTCCAAGAGGGGGGATCCCTCCCAGTTGGTTGATTTCACATAGGCTGATGCCCACTTCACCATGGAAAAAATGAATGAGTTGGTTCTAGGACACCAACAACTAACCAATTCATGAAGAATATCAGGTTTTCAATAGACAATAAATTGATAAATACATACTGATTCATAAATATGGGATCTATATAACTGGTCTATAAACTCTAGGCATCTTTTATAGACCTGAATAACCACACCCATTCATTAGAAAAATTACCACTAGGATGGAGATCCCACATCAATATCTATCTACCACCAAGGTGAAGGAACCCAGAACACCCTAAGAGGGGAGAAGGGAATCGGGGTTTAAAATTTTTCTTTAAAAGAGACAGATCTTATTCTCACATTGGTATTAACCTGTTAAACCTATCAAACAATCACATGCAAGGAGAAAACACAACAATTTTACTCGGTTCACCACTACTGACTAGTCCAAGGAGCATACATCGATAGTGTGCTAGTAATACTAAAATCCAATAATCTTGAAAAGTTGTGGAGTAAAAAAGTTTAGAAGCATTCACTCTATTTTAGACGCACTTCCTTTACAAAATTTTAGGGATAACTCACTACGTCCCTCAGAACACTTTCTTCGACTCCCCATAACTCAATACTTTGAGAGAAGTCTAACTCTGTTTATCGACTTGAAGTTTTATTTAATGAATGTAAATTAATGTATTTGTACTTGTATATCAAAAGACTATTCTTATGCCACATACCTGAATTGATGCACTCTATAAGTACTGTTCACTTAAAAACTGATGCTCAAAAATTTCCTTTCCAGAAGCTCCTTCGCGAAGCTCACTAGCTTTGTGAAGCTTCCTGCCTTTTTGGAACAAACTACCTTTCCAAATAACCCCTACCTTCATGGACCAAAATCCTTCCTAAAGATCACTAAGTCACCAAAGAATACCCTATAATCACAAAATAGACTTTAATCAAAAGAAATAGAATCAGTCAAGATTTATAGTCTTTTCACGATGCTCAAGTTTAAATAGAAAACCATATTTTTGAAGCTCCATTAGCTTCAAAAAATAAAAATGTTTTTGAATTTTCCTTGAAAAAATCATTTTAATTAAGTGGGGGTATCCTCATATTTATTGACTTTCACATTTGCGATGCTCCACCACCTCTTAGCATATTTTCTGGATCTTTCAAAAACACCTTCATGGTGCTCCTCCTGTCACGATGCTCCATGGAAATTTTCTATTCGTGATGCTCATCGTAAATGCAGAGCTTTCTATCAAAACATCTCACGTTGTGATGCTCCAATTATTATAATCGTGGAGATCACCATCACTATTTGCGATGCACCAATTCTTTGTCATTCGTGATGCTTGTTTCCATCACGTAGATCACTGTCAGATTTCTTTGATCCATTGAAAAACAAAATTCGTAAAGCCCATATCTTCAAAACTCATTAATTTTACATATTTTCATAATACCTTGAAGGAAATACACTTTTTGTGATGAAATCCATCCTATAAATTTTGGACCCCAAAAATTTGGAAAAAACTAAGAAAAGATGACACCTTCAGTACTATTATCAGATTGAACTGTAAGATACATTTTTTTTCAAACTCCCTGATCTTCCATGTGAGGATTGAAAAAACAAACAAACCATACTCTATTTATAGTAGAGAACAACCTTGGATCCAAAAATATCCCCTCTGGGTTTTTTTTCCAATCTATAAATAAATTCGATAGAGTCCCAACCACTTTCAAAACCAGATACGCAAGAAACAAATCAGCTAACACTCTAATTATACATGAAAAATGAATGATGTATAAAACAAAAAAGGAAGCATGGATTGGGTTCTCATGTTTTTTAATGCTTAACGATGTAAAAGTTAATCTCAAATCATGTCACAGAGGAATTGCATTCCCTGAACTATTTCCTCATAACACATTATTTTTTTCTCTATTCTCATTTTCCCCTTTTGTAAATTATTGAATTTCTCTATTCTTCATTCTCTATTATCCTGCCACCATAAAAAAAATTCATTGTACTCCTCTATACCATTTAATTAACATGGAATTTATCCATTATCCCCCATTGTAAATAAACAAAAAGAAACTAACCATGACTTATAGAGATCAAAAAATTCTCCCCTAGGATAGTATCTCCCCCATAAACTTGCATTAATTCCAAAAAAAGATTAAAATAGTTAACAAAACTAGGGAGATGGGATCCCTCATAACTTCCTCATGTAATGGGAGGTGTTTGAACACTGAGGTTCAACTGATATTTCTCGAACACATGTGATGAAAATGTCTGGGTCAGTATGTCATCCACTTGATCATCAGTTCCAACATGATCCATTTTAATCAATCATTGTTCAACTTTTTCCCTGATGAAGTGATATCTTATTTCAACGTGTTTCAATTGAGAATGCTAAAAAGGATTATTTGTAAGATCAATTACACTCTTTTTATCACAATCAATCACCATTGGCTATTTCACCTTATCACAAATATCATACAGTTGTTTCTTTATCTAAAGTAGCTGAGTGAAAGCCTTTGTAGAAGAGATATACTTAGCTTTAGTAGTACAAAGAGAATTACATTCCTATTTCTTACTCATCGAGCCCACAAAATTATTTCCAAAAAATAAATATCCACCACTTTTGGACTTTTGATCAACCAAATCTCTAGACCATTCAGTATCAAAAAATGCTGATAGTTCACTACTTCTTCATGTAGTAAAGTATAAGTTATAATTGTGAGTACCTTGAATGTACCACATGATTCATTTTACTACCACCATATGTTATTATTTTGGATTACATTGAAATATGGACACTAAGAATGTCTCAAATACAATATCTGGTTATGTTGTTTTCAGGTACAATAGGCTTCCAATGATTCTTCTGTACATTGTGGGATCTATAAATGTCTTATCCTCATGATTTACCAGTTTTTTCCCAACCACAATCGGAGTCGACGTTGGTTTGGAATCATGCATACTAAATTTCTTCAACAACTCTCTTACACACTTTTCCTAAGAAATAAAAGTTCAGTATTTCCTCTGAATCACTTGTAGTACTAAGAAATGTGTGAGTTCACCAATCATAGACATCTCAAATTTTGATTCATGTGATTGGAAAATTCTTTTACTGATCTCTACATGATTCCTATAAATATAATATCATCCACAAACACCAACACCATAAATGGATCATACTTTGTGTTCTTAACATAGAGATTATGATCTACTCCTCCTATTTTAAATTCGATCTTCTTTGGATATGAATCTAGTCGAGAGTACCATGCCCATGGTGCCTATTTTAGACCATATATTACCTTATTTAATCTAAAAACCTTCATTTCATCATTACCAAGTAGAAAACCCACTGGTTGTTCAATGTAGGCTTCTTCTTCAAGAACACCATACAAGAAACTTGTTTTTACATCCATTTGATACACTTTGTATCCTATTTGAATTTACAGGGAAAAGAAAATCCTAATAAACTCCAGTCTCTCCACTGGAGAAAATGTTTCTTCAACATCAAAACCTTTAATATGTGACTATCATTTAAAAACCAATCACGCCTTATTTTTGATCATGTTACCTTGATCATCAAATTTATTATTAAATATCCACTTCATACTAATCACATTGTGAATTTTAGATATTGTAATAAGATCCCATATCTGGTTCTTGTAAATATGATCTAACTATTCATTCAGGGATTTAACCCAAGATTCATCCTTTGAAGCTTCTTCAAATGAGGTTGGTTCTGCAACTGATAGGAAGGTAGATTGTGCATTATTCCCCATTCTCCTTGTCTATGTGGGTGCTATCCAATCCCCAATGATGTTAGATTGATCAATATTTGTTCTTCGTTTTCTCCTATGAGGTTCAGATGAATTTTCTTTATCCATGGTTTACTCATCTAATTATTCTTCAGAATAAATGTCATGTTGTAACCCCTGAATGTTATGAATTCCTTCCTCGACTTTTGTATTTGGATCTGTTCAATTTCCATACTCTTCCTCATCTTTTATCATATTAGTATAAGAATTCCTTAAGGCATTTATGTTCTTATCTTCAATGATCTCTACATCACTACTTTCCAAAAACAATTACAAGACAATTATTTAAGCATTTATAGGCTTTTCTCTTCATTGAATATATGAGGAATATTATTTCGTCTACAACATCACTATACATCCCTTGATTTCCTTCTTTATTTCAGATGAAACATTTACTTCTGAAAACATGAAAGTGCTTCAAATATAGATTCCTTTCATGTCACAACTCATATTGTTTCTTTGTTTCTCCCATATAAAGGAATGTTTGATTTTGAGGATTCAATGCATCTTGAACAATTTATTTCCAATAATGGTGATGAAATATGACTCTCAATCAACATTGTTCTGGACATACTTTTCACCTATCGATTCCTATGCTCCACAAATCCATTTTTCTATGGAGTTATCACAAAATCCACCTCATGCTGTATTCCTTGTTTCTCCAGGAAAATTTCAAATTCAATGGATGTGTATTACCCTCCACTGTTAGACCACAGAACATTTATTGTTCGTCTAGTATCATTCTTAGTTGTTTGATTATATGTTTTCATGAAATCAAGCACTTGTTGTTTCCTTTGTACAACTATAAAATAAGAAATTCTACTAAAATAATTAATAAACAAAAAAAGTACCTCTCACCATATACTCCAGCCATTTTTATTGGTCTACATATATCTATGTGGATGAGATAAATGATATTTGATGCTCTTTTCTTCTTTGGGAAATATGAACTTCATAACATATTTCCTCATATGAAAGCATCACAAGTCTTATCCTATTCATGATTTAGATTAGGGATATACATGAAAAAATTCAGTTTAGATATCTTTTCCAAGTCTTTTTGATTAATGTGACTCAACCTCCAGTACCACAATATTTTATCTTCTTTAAATGTTATGTAACAAATGTTCTATTTACTATAAACCTAATATAAGTCTCCATATATATATTCTACATCATTTTATGAGATAATTCCTTATACTTAAATTTATAGTGCACCTATTTTGATTGTATGTTACTATAAGTCATGTGCCACATAGTTGTATCACACTCAGTAGATTACGATGCAAAAAATCCATATAAATAACTTTAATTTTTTAATCTCATCACTTTCTAATTTAGTACTCCTACTGCCTTTGATCTTCAAAGCACCATCATTACTGAACCTGACTATTCCATCAACCATTTTCTTTACATTCTTAAATAAATTTTCAATTCCCATAATATGGGATGAGAATTCTCTATCAATAATATAGGTTCTACTATTATTTGTAGCTTTGAGAGCATCTTCTAGGAATATTGGATTTCTTGATCTTCTTTTTTTCCTTCCATGTAATATTAGATTTAATGAAGGATGAAGATATACTTTCAAATCTCTTTTCCATGTGTATAGGTTCATCATAATCATATTCTTAATCCTAAAAATAAACTATGTTTATAAGAGCAACACCATCTGGTTGATGAGTATTGACTTATCTCTCAGTTATGTATGAATTTTTTAGACCTTTCCTCTACCTACAATAAATAAATTTATGGCCAAAGTGGGAACAATAAAAACAACATAAATAGAAATTATTTCTACTATATGAAGTAGGATATTAATCCAGTATCCTTTGTTGAATTCCTAGCTCTTCTCCATTCAAATAGATCCTTACCTCTTCATAGTATGACATGGTATGACCTAGGTAGCCATAGAATTGAAATTTTATAATGGGAAATGTATTCTCACTTTAGTTTCTCCCCATGTCTCCTTCCTTAGGAGAATAATTTGACAGAAAATAATTTCTAGAATCTTGGGGATAATTTTGACTTCTCCTTTCTATTTTATTTGTGGATTTCTTTGTTAAGACTTCAGGAGACATTGTGATATGTCCAAATTTTATCTTCTCTTTATTTTGGTTCATCTTGTTTCTAGACTTTGATGTTTCAATATCATAACCAATTCTATTTTTTCCCATGCATGTGGATATTTGATCATACCAAACTTTCTATACTCCTTCCGAACCACTCTTGGAACTCTCTATCATCTCATCATTTGAGAATCTTTCAAAAAATATTTTATTATTTATTTTCAGTGATTTTGATTCAATTTCAGGTTTACTTATAAGATTAACATATTCTTCTTCAATACCCTCCATAGTTATGGGCTTCTCCTTTATTCTGGATGAACGTTCATTGATGACCTTTTACTCTTCTTCAATTATGAGTTTCAGTTCCACTACATATTATTTACATTAAAAGGATATTGAATATTCTTTCACTACTTACTCTAGTCATTTAATTTCATCTTCAAGCTAATCAACATATTATGATGATTCTTCCACAAATGATCTCCACTTTCTACATCTGTTACTTTTATTCTCATACTTTCCAGTAGCATCCTTAATTTGAAACATGACCTCATTATCAGCAATCAACTGATTATATCTAGCTTTACCTTTTAATGATGCTGAATTTTCAACTGTATCCATCATAGATGCATGGGTTTTATATTAAAAATATGGTTCTTATTACTAAAATAATTCATTACCATCATATTATTCTTTATAGAAAAAAATATTCCTCTATACTTTCTTTCCATATTTTAAGCCTCTATTTTGATAAAACCTTTTCTAAGGATTTTTCGAATTTCCTGCTTCACTTTCTACATTATCGAGTTTCCATAAGCATCAAGAGAAAATGTTCCCAACTCAACAATAATGAAAATAGGACAAGGGAATATTTCCTTCAAATCTTCCTTTTCGGCTCTTGAATTTCATTTCCAGAAGGGAAATATTTTCATCTTCCTTATTAACTTTATCAGCTATATCAAAAAAACCTCACGTTTTTCCATGGATTTGGAATCCATTTACATACTTGAGACATTGCATCTTCGGGTTTTACTCTCATTTCATATACCACTATACTGCTCAACAAATCATCTAAGGAAGGTTTAAAAAGTCCCATTTCATCAAGGGATGAAACTTTTGAATTATAGAGAAGTGGAATCCTTCTCAAAATTTTCTTTATAATGTCAATGTCTTTTATTTCTTCACCAATCCCTTGGATTTCTCATACAACTTTAGTAATTCAATTAAAAAATGTATCTGAATTTTCACCAGGATTCATCTTCAGATCATCAAACCTATTGTGAAAGACCTATAGTTTCACTTCCTTCTCTTTTTTTTCACCTTCATATATATTCTCTAGTTTTTCCCACATAGACTTTTCAGACTTACAACTCATCACCTTTATATAAATTTGATCAGAAAGAGCTATAATGGGGGAATTAAGTGCTTTAGAATTTGCATCAAGCATTTTTTTTGTCCGTATCAGTCATAGATATACTTTTCAGATTAGTGAATTGAGTTCCTTTTGTAGTGGAAATAGGTACTTCCATTAAAATAGATCTTATATGATACATAATCCTATTTTAAATATCATAAAGTTACTTCCATCAAATAAGGGGACTCTCGTAACATTAACATAATTCTTCATGATAGAAAAGAAGGATAAATTTAACACCAGAAACCTTTAACCACAATCTAATACCACTTGAAGGACCCCAAAATACACTGAGAGGGGAGGGGTGAATTGAGGTGTCAACATTTTCTTTAAAAGATATGGATCTTGTTCCCACATTGGTAGGAACCTATACGTAAACCTATCAAATAATCACACACAAGGATACAACATAATAATTTTACTTGGTTCACCATGAAGGGCTAATTCAAGGAGCAGATGCCGAAAGTGTATTGATAATAGAAAAATACACTAATATTCACTAGTTGTGGAGTAAAACAGTTTAGACATAGTCACTCTATTCCAAGAAAACATCATTTACAAAATTTTAGGGATAACTCACTGCATCCCTCAGAATACTTCTATTGACTTCCCCTAGATCACTTCTTTGAGATAAGTCTACCTTAGTTTATTTAATTTAAGGTTGCTTCAATGAATTGACATTAAAGTCTTTGCCCCTATCTAGCATGAGACTCTACTTTCACTATAGACCAGAATTAATGCACTCTAGAAGCATTTTTCACTTAAAAATTGATGTTCAAAAACTTCCTTTTGTGAAGCTCCTTCTCCAAGCCCACTACCTTTATAAATCTCCCTACCTTCGTGAAACAAACTGACTTTGCGAATAACCCATGCCTTCTCAAAAAAAAACTCCTTCAAAAAGCTCACTGAGTCAATGTAGAATACCCTATCATCATGACGCACCCTTTAATCAAAAGCATTGGCATCAGTCAAGACTTATAGTCAATTCATGAAGATCAAGATTTCATAGAAATCTAGATTCGTGAAGCTCCTTCAGTATCACATAATCAAAGTGTTTCTGAATATTCCTTGAATAAATTATTGCAATGAAGTGGGGGTAGCCTCATATTTATAAGCTTGTCTATTCACGATGCTCCACCACCTCTTAGTGGATTTTTTGGATATTTCCAAAACATCTTCAGAGTGATCCTCCTATAATGAAGCTCCATTGACATTTTCCATTTGTGATGATTGTTGTAACCACAGATATTTTTTCAAACCATCCAACACTGTGATGCTCCAATTCTCATAATCACATAGATCATTTTCACTATTCTCGATTCTCCAATTCTTCATCATTCATGATGCTTGTCGCTTTTGTGTAGATCATAGTCAAATTTATTTGATCCTTTGCGAAACACAATTCATGAAGCCCATATTAATGAAACTTATGAAATTTACATATTTTCATAAGAAATTTAAGGAAATTCCCCTTTTGTAATGAAATATATCCTCCAAATTTTGGACCCCCAAAATTTGGAAAAAACTAAAAAATGATGCCTCCTTCAATACTATTGTCATCTTGAATTGTAAGATACATTTCCTTATAAACTCCCTGATATTCATTGTGAGTATTGAAAACAAACCCAAACCACACACCATTTCTAGCAAAGAACATCCTTGTTTCTAACACTGGGTTGTTAAAAGAGGAGACAAATATACTCAAGTAACTCTGAGAAATAGGAAGATGAGAGAAATAAAATCCATCTAGGAGCAAGGGGGAGTTTTCCAACATATACGATAAACCCTGGGATTGAGCTGCATCAAGTTGACCACCCATGGAATTTTTCATCTAACTTCAGTCAATAGAATATTACACCCATAAAGATGATAGATTGAATTTTGAAGGAGGAATGAAGACATCATCCAGCAACCCAAACCCATATAGAAAAAGTTGGTGCGATAAAGGATAATTTTTATGCTTGAATGGGAGAATCTATTTTAAAACCTCATTATTAGAATTTACATGGTATCAGGGGTCAACATTGTGGTGTCTAGCTATCATTGCCCTTTGATTAGCTAAAAAAGAGGAACATTTATGAGAACTTGAAGCCATCTGAACAAAAGTAAGTGGTGCATGTCAGGTAGATAAAATAAATTCTTTCCAAATGAAAGACATAAAATTATGGCAACACCATGCACATCAAATGAATCAAATAAGGAATTCTCAAATCATATAAAGTAATCTAGAACTGCCAGAACCCTAAAGATATCACAGATCACATAAAACCAGAATACATTACACAACTGTATAAACCCTTAGAATACTCATGATCACATGGCATTGACATAGTCATGTGAGCCGCATGATAGTCAAAGGATCATGTGATCAAACTGACAGATCCCACAATACCTTCATGATAATTGAGAATCCTCATAACCAAAGATAAAAAAATTACCAAAATTCTACTCATAGTTGATTTGATCAAGCGCCTAGGTGAAGGATGTTTTGAAAAATAAGTTTTCATAAAAAGGCATCACAAATAGATCTTACGATTGGTACTCACAGGAGGGTCTTGCGACATGGTCACGCAACAAAAGTAGGGTGCATGATCTATGAAGAATTGAGTAGCCAGTGAATGAACCCTTCTCTACTCCTCTATATATTGTAAATTCTACAAAATACCAAAGGTTTCTTGGAAAACTGAATGTTGACTAAGACATTGATTGGAAAAACCACCAAAGATTCAAGAAGACATTTACTTTCCTTGATACAAACCCCCTATCCCCGTGGATGTCACTCCTAAGGGGGGGAATTTGTTGAAACCAAGAAAATGAGAATCAAAAAAATCAAAAAGGTAAAATAATCCTAGATATGAGTATTATTTTCCATGAAAAAGTAAAAGAATAAGAAGGTGTACATGATTATGTGGATTTCATGAATCCCTAGGAGAAACATGATTACATAACTAGAAGAATGTCATGTATATGGTCACATATAGTGCATAACCTATGGAAGGACTTGAAAAGTCCATTTAACAAGTCCTTCTACTTTTGAGAAGGTTCCCTGAACAATCACTAATCACGTGATGGTATCCAGCTAAGATCCCCAGGTCACGTAGATTTTTAACTGGTGGAATCGTGAAAAACCATCCAAAAATACTTGTAAAGTAAAGAGAAATAGCTAAAAGGTGGGAGCCTCTTGAGGTTGTAAAACCTATACAACACATCATCAATGAGGAGAATTATGTTCCTTGATAGCATGCATACAACCCCATGAGATCCCCATCCATTTTAAAATAAAAAAATGAAATAAAAAGTGGATGATGTGGGAGACTCTTACGGTCATAAAAATCATGGGGCGTGATCCTGGAGATCCTCAAGACACTAAAATAACCCAACAACAATTCCCCATAATCTTTTTAATGATCACTAACATTTCTCCTCATGACATGAAGATCCTCAGACATGTCCAGGAAATCTCATGTTCCCCCTCTTCCTTCATAATGAAAAACAGATGGAATTTTCTCTGGAGTGATCACATAACCTTTTATTGGTCACACAATGCATCAATAAGAGGTAGAGATATTTTCTTCAATGACACTCATGAAACCTCATGAGATACCCAACCTTTGTAAATTAAAAAGGAAATAAAAAGGGAAATGATAGGATCCTCTCACGGTTGTAAAACTCACACAATGTGCTTAGGGTGTCCACAACATAGTCTCATTGAACCCTTCAACATGATTTCCTAATTTCATGAAGGACCCATGACAAGCCACCCTTATCTCACAAGAGGTTCTAGAAAAGTCACCTAATATCATGTGACGACCATATAAAGGGAATCCTGATCTACCGAAGCCCCTTGGAAGTTTCGGTTGGACAATATGAAAGTACCTTGGAATTTCCACATGATTAAATAAGGCCCATTAATTGTCTTTAATCCAATAAATTGGGTGTTGATGAAATAGTCTTTCTATCACTAGAAATCATATGATTCCCATTAAATGAATAGATTCAAGACATCATGAAAACATGTGATGCCGAAGGCCTCCACCGAATCTATCCTGGAGTCACATGATATGCACCACACAAAGCATTGAACAAATGGGGTGGAAAGGGATATAAATCCCCCAACCCAGCATTAAAGAGTAGGTTAACCTTTTTGCATCTTGAAAAAGACATCCCTAACATCAGATAAGATTTCTTGAAGCTGTTGATATCACAACCAGAACATTTTTTGTCAAGTAAGATCCAATGAACAACCAGAGTGATCATGTAGCATGCATAAGAACATCACATGATTATTAATAGATCACAAAAACGAATTCTAGATGGTCACCCAAAGAACATCCCACATATCTACTATATCACGTGAGAATTAGAAAAAGCTAACACTAATCAAATATAAGGCATATGAAATAAAATCCTATAATAAAGACTAAAATATGGGAGACTTATGTGAATACCATATACAATAATCCATTTGTGCTTTGTATGAACCACCCAGGACATGAGACAACACCAGGACGTGTAGACCAAATCTCACAAAGCTCCTTTGGTATACTAATTGGATCATGTGATGTATTCTGGATAAGTCAAATTGAGTCACATGGTGCCCTTTTGGAATACAACCCAAGTCTTAAAAATCCCTATAATATCACCATCCAGACCATGTATCATCCTTCAAGCATGTTTTTCGATGCATACGAAGACATCAATTCATGGAAAATGAGTCTCACAGTAGCACCCCAACATGTCAACTGGCTCTTGTGACACCCTGCAGGCACACCGTCTAGACCCTGAGATTTTACCCATAGAAGTCATCCAGGATGTGAATCATCCATTGAGACATGTCATATTAACTCTAATGATTCAATATCATCATATTGTCTAGCTTTTGTAATAACACTAGGGAAATCCAGATGGATCTTGTGAAGCCCTCTAAGTAATCCAGCTAAAATCATGCAATGGATTCCAAGACAAGTGGTTGGGTATTACAGTGTCTTCTAGATAATTCAGCCTTGATCATGCAACAACCTTCATACTTTCCAACTAGGTTATGAGATATCCATAGTACAAGTCAACTGAATCATACGATTATCTTTGGAAATGTTAGGAAGACATCCTCTGACATATCAACCAAACAAACAAGGCATGCCAAGCAGATAATCACTGCATGACAGGCAGGAAAGCATGCTAGGTCAAATGGGCATCCTAGGACTTGATAACCTTTTCCATCCTTAGTGTGTATTCCCTAATCAATTAAACCCAAAGGAATCTGATTCCTATAATAAATAGGATATATAGGACTCCTTTCTTAGTTCGGATCTCTATATCAAATATCCCAAGGGATATCTCAATGCATAAGTCATGCATCTATAAAGGATGAGACTACTTATTTGATGTCCCTTATTTCTCACACCGAGAATAGTTCAAAAAGCATAGGGAGTTGAAATGATCATATCATTATCATCATAGTCCTATATAAAGGAAATGGAAAACTCAGCATGTAAGCCCTGACCAATGACATAATATGATATATCCCACATATAAGTGTGAACATAGTGTGTAAGCCCCAATCAACTAAACCATGAAAAATATGATTCCTACCATAAGCAGGATACATAGGATGCCTTCTTAAGGACCTAGATCCAATGGGAATCCACTTTTGTGAAAGTCCCCTCATGTCTCCAACATCTCAAACATCAGGACCCAATCACTCCCATTGTTTGATCATCCTACCTCATCCATCATTAGATTGAGAAACTCTCAGAACATAAATAACTCTGATTATTTCCATAACTAGGATACATAGGATGCCTATCTAAGGACCAAGATCTATATAAACCTCTAAAGGGTTTTCATAGTACATAAGAAATACATCCATATGCAGTGAGACTAATTAATTTTTATCCCTTGTTTCTCACACCAAGAATATCTCATGCAGGCTTAGGGACCTGTAATGGTCAGATCACTAGCATCATGAATCTTTACCCACCAGTGAAATCTCAGTATGTAAGACTCAATGAGTAAAATGATATAAAACCCCAATAGAAATGTAATATTACTTGGGGACAGTCCCAAGGGCATGGTAAAACTATGATAAATTTTATTCATGTTATAACTAGGATAAATAGGATGTTTCCCTGAGACTCAAGTCAAATATTCAGTGTCTATGTTCCCTCACATATATCCTTTCGATATGACATTAAACTGAATGGATTTAAATAACTACATGGATTTTTATTCCTATAATAACATAGATATAAAGGATGGATTATAATGGATCAATCACCTCCTTGGAATATTAACCGCCTCTCGAACTGGAATTTTTTTTAAGTGTCCACTTATACGACATCAACACATAAGTATATCTTCGTTACTAAGAAATGGATGAAGAACCTCAAATTACAACATATCAATTCACCAATAAGATCCACCTTTGTTTTCATAAGATGAGACTTAACCTATAATCATTATGTTAGGGTAACTAGTCCCATATCGATATTAGGAATATATTATTGAACATATCTTAAATCTATAAGAGAGACTCGAAGTAGGTAAAAATTCCCCCCCAAAAGGGGGTGATGAGCCTAAACTCCCATCCTATTAAACGATGCAAGTACCTAAGCGTAATTGGGTATGAAACCCCAAGTGACCACATGCCTTTGTAAAGAAGGTCTGTACCCAGTTATGGATGAGAGAACCATTAATATTTTCTATTAAGAATTACAATAGTGACCCAACATTAATGATTGTGCAAGAAATGAACCCCTCACATTCAATTTTTGAGTCAAGCCAAATGCACCTAGTGGTCGTCTCTTATCTATTGAAACAATTATCCAAATACTTATTAATTCCATGATTCCAATTTATTACTTTTTATAATTTTTTTGAAAGGGAATAATATAGTTGTTTTTTCCATGAGTTACCTTTAATTCTTATTGAAAATGTGAAAAGATTTTGTATTTTAACATACACCTCATAATAATATTTCACTAACATAATAAATACTATTTTATATAAGTAATCTTTTATAATTCTCCTTGGTTATTTTGATTGAAAACGTTTTCCTTAATATTTTATAATTTTTTAGATTTTAAATATGTAATTTCAAAATGAAAAGGGTATTTTACTCAAGAAATATTCTAGGGATATTATAAAGGTATTTTTCACATATAACAACTTTCTTGGATGTTTCTTATATTTTACTTGGGATATGATCCAATGTTACCATTTTTATTATTTTTATGGGTGGTTTATGTTTATGATGATGAAATATTATTGAAAGAAATTTTTTCCATGGGTTAATCTTTTATTTAATGAAAAATGTTTTTATGATATTGTGACATACATATGAGTATATTATGATTATGTGATAGTTTTTCCATTATAAAATAAGTATGGGTGGTTTGTTATAAACCAATAAATGTTTTTATGTTATAAACCAAGGATGGGTTGGTCTATTATAGTACTTCAATTCATTGGTTAAAGGTGGATATCTCATGAGATAAGAACAACTAGAATGGGGAGTGAACCCAGTTTAGTATGGGAATTTACCCAATATGGTATTATTGGGAGTGAATGTAAACTATGAAAATAATAAAATGGGGAGTGAACCAATCTACTATGATTGTATAAGAAGTGATAATTGACTAAGTATAATATTTTCTATGCTTCTTTTCATGCTAAAAAAAAATCTCTTATGCTTATGATATTTTATCATGGAACATGATTGATTATTTAGGATTCCACACTCTTGTTTCTTATGTATTTTCATTAATTATACTTTATGTAATTTTATTTGATTATGATCTATGAATTGATGGGTATTATTTTATAATGTTAAGATCATGTTTTCATAACCTCATACTTATCTTATACTCACTTATGATAATTTATTTAAATCTATCATGTTTACCCTAATTGAGTATCTGAGCTCACACATTCTTATGTTTCCCTTCATTTGATTGTGAAGAAATGTTTTAAGTAAGTTATGTAAAAGAATAGTGCTATTTGTGAAGAAAATAATGGAAAAAATGCTTATTATTTATATACTAGTTGTTTATGTATCTATGTTTTTAAAGACACTAAACCTTTTATGTTTTGGGGTAGATCATATTGATATGTAATGAATGATTTTTCTAATAATATATAGTATTTAAGTATGTAATGTTTGGGTAAACCATACATTTTCTCCAGATTTCTTATAGATTCTTGGACATGTCATCACGATAAGTTCTCTGATCTTCCTAACCTTCCATTTTTGGATTTTTATCTCTCTTCCCCTTTCCCTCCTTATTCAGTTGAACCCTAGGTCAAGGTGTTTGAACAGATTTTTAGAATTCCTTTTTTAGGGTTTTCGATGGGTCACTTGCATTACCTTATTTTGTGATTATGTTTTTCAAATTGAAGGAAACATGATTCAGCTCATGTTTCTTCAATTTTAGGTATACTGCTTTATGAAACAAACTTCTATTTTATGTTATAAATTTCCTAGAATATTTAAAAGGATTTATTTAGAATTTATTAGAATTTTTATATGCTATATTAGGATTGAGATATGTTTTATTACCTTTTATATTGGAATGGTCTTAGGCTGCATGTCACGTGCATGTGAAAATTCATGTGAGTCCTTTTAAAATTATTTAATGTTTTTTAATGTTTTTATTGAATTTATAATGTTATATCATACATTTTTTTGGGTTTTTATGGGTTTAAAGTATTTTTAAGGACTTGACATGGAATTGGGTCTCATGCCAAGTGGTTGTTAGTGACTGTTTGGATTTTCTAAAGTAGTTTAAATGCTTAAAATCATATTTTGATTCCAGTTTCACTTTTTAAAATGGATGCAATTTATTTTAAAGGACCATTTTATTAAAATAAGGGGGTCGGAAATATTTTAGAAAGATTTTGAGATTGAGGATATTATTTTATTTTGAAACATTCCTTTAAAAATAATTTATGTTTTTTCAAAAAAGGGATTCTTGGAACCATTTTTTTAAAAGTTATCTAATTATTTTAAAGGTATATTTTATTAAAAGAGATAGATGTTTAAATATGATTTAAAATTTTTGTGTCGTAATTTTTTTGATAGATTCTTGAAATATATATTTAAGAAGGGGTTTGAAATTAGTTTTTCAAGATAGGTTTAGAAACTCGTTTTAAAGTGTGATTTTTCAGATGGTATAAAAATGGGTTGTCTTCTCAAGTGATTTGTAAAGGATTGTTTGGGACTTGAAAAAAAGTTTATTAAATGTGGTAGAACAATAGTTTTAGCCCCATGTATTTTTGTTACCGATCATGTTTTATCCCTCGTTGAGGGAATTCTTGGGTTGTTATACACTTTGTGATTCTTATGCTTGAATGCGTGATTGGGGATCTTTCTTGTGAGGGTGATAAAGGTGAGCCATGGGTTTATTTTCAAATGTTCTACATTTGTATTATGTGATGATTGATTTCTCACATCCATTTTACTTGTCATGAGAATCTTTTGTATATATTAGGACCTATATTATACTAAGACATAGTGCTTAACAGTAGTCTACCTAGGGAATTTTTCTCGACTATACCCCATCAGTTATACCAAGAGGGTAGTAGGCCATGAGCTAGAACCCTTTATTTTTTTCCTATGGTATTATATAATCTCCTAGGATGTTTATTCCCAATTAGCATGAGGAAAAATGCTAGGGATGTTGATAGGTACAGTAGTGTCAGCCTTGGTTCCTTATCACCAATTCAAGTATATTATTACTAGATCCTAGGGATGATTCATATATTGCTAAGAACATATTGGGATACTTTAAGGGATTTTTTTTGTGATTCAGTTGTATTCCCCAAATTTGTTTGACCATTGGTTCCTTTTTAGATATTTTGTTGGATTTTGTTTCCCTCAATATTTTAGTGCCATTATGTGTGTTATTTATAGAATTGGGATTGTGATGGTTAACTTTTATATGTATTTTTTTAAAATGGTTTGAATGTATAATGTGAAATGGTAAAAAATGTTTGGTTATTTATTCAAGAGTATTAAAGAAATGGGTTTTCCATCAAAGTGTTAAAAAATTGTATTTTCATGAGGTATTTAGAAAAGAGAGACAAATGGTGATTTGGTTTGTTTACCATGGTTTTAAATTCCAGATTAAATTGTTTTAAAATTTAATTTTAAAGTATTTAACCATCATTTTTGTATATAAAAAAGGGGTGGGTTTTTAAAAAGGTGTGTGTGGCTTACTAATTTATCATTATTTTATAAATTAGGTGAAAACCTATTCTTATGCCTTATATTCAGTTTTGGACTTTATAAATTGTTTTAATAAGGGTTTTATGTAGATTTAGTGGGTTGTGGTGGCTTACTGAGTGTTTATGTTCTCATTCCTATATTATAATCCCAGTTGTAGTTTATTTGTTCTCCTTATAACTTCTATTTGATTATTGATATATATATGGATTTGAAATGAGTTGTTTATTTTTTTCCATATTTGGATAGAGGTTCCCATTACTTGATTTGGATAGGCCTATTTTACTTTTATATAATGCATGATGAGTGGCCCTTTATATGACATAATTTTTCCAAATATGAATTTATTTCAATCTATTGATAGAAGAAAAATATATTTGTGGGAGTCTAGGAGGGAACTAGAGGTGTTTATGATTTTATTTCTAGGAGAGGGAGGTTGGGGGTGAGTGGATGGATATTTTTTTAATATTATTTATGGATTTATTTATTTCTCCATATCTATTTTTGTGTGGATATCTAATATACCGATGATCCATGTCATTTTTTCATTAGATTTATAATGTTGTCGTAAATTTGATTATTGGGAGAATCCATTCCCATGTGTGTTCTTGTGATGCTCGGGAACTAGTTTCCATCCTGTTTGGATGAGGAATTACCTTCTAGCCAGTGGTGGGATGGTTCAAGTATCTATTGGATGAACAAACCCAGTCAATTTTGTTGAAGTTGGTGTTCTAGAACCAATTTTTTGAAATTTGATTACTTTTATATTAAAATATTTAATATTAATAAAACATATTATTACATGTTGTTCATTATTATTCATGTAATAATTACCTAGAGTATCTATCACATCGATATGGTCATAGTAGTTCCCTACTATGATGGAAACCTTAAAGTGATATGACAATATTCCTAAATATAGTTCTGTGATCAAATAGAATACTATGATGAGACACATAGTATGTAGACTGTCAAGTGTGAGTATTCATAAGCGGATAAAGCTTCTTCTCATGAAGTCCACACTCGGTAATCTACAAGATGAGAGATAATGAGAAAATACCCATTGGTAATAATTTTACATATCTTGGTATCATTGGATATTCCTATCCACGAGTGCATGTGATAATCCTTAGACTTTATAATTATTATCAAATCATATTAAAACTCACACACTTAGAAGTATTTCATAAACCATGATGATATAGTTTATGGAAAAGTTATATACATTGGGAAAATTATGAGTGGTGTGTTATTAATGAATAATTTGATGAAGGATTTATCCTTTATATCTTTATGAAAGCTGATATATCAAATTTTTGATTGGAATATAATTGTCACATTAAATTCCATGACCATGGTGTAACAACATGTTAATTTCATAGAGTCAAATAAATATGTATCAAACATATAGGATGGTGACATGGATGTTCAACCTACATGATAAGATATTGAGAAAAGGGATTATATTACATAGTGAGTGTTCATTTGTGGTTTTTAATATTATGAAATTATGTTATTCCACTTGGGTGCCTTTACACATTGCTCTATAATAATCGTGGAGATTAAGCAAGCTATCCTAATTCTAATGAGAAAGAACCCTAGAGGGTTACACAATAGGTGTTTTCATTGATCTTGATTGAATTCTATTTTAATTTAATTATTGGAATAAATATTATTCTCATGAATGAGGAATAATTTTATTCATGTTTTATTTATTAGTAATATTCACAAGGTAGTAATTAATTATTTATTTATGAATAAATGATTTTTAATTAAATGAATATAAATAAATATTTTTTCACTAGATTGTGGATAAAATATTTATTTTATTGATGAATTAAATATTTAATTACATATTGATTCAAATATTCAATAAATGATGAGGAGTTGGAGAAAACTAAGATCATGTTCGGTGATGAATATTTATTTTGAATTCAGTAAATAATATTTATCATTATGTGAGATAGCACAAATCAGAAAATAATAATAATAATAATATTATTATTATATTGAAGGAGGTTTGATAATTATTATTATACTATTTAAGTGATGATACACAATTAAATAATATTTTAACCTAAAACCTAGCTCTATAAATAGATGTTTATGTCTACCGTGTAGAGTTAATCAAGATTTTAGAATCATTATGCATAAAAATGTATCTCTTTATTCCTCCTCCTATCTTTCTCTAAAGAATGAGAAGCACTAGAGATATTACTTCAAGATCAAAGGAACTACTAGAGATCAAAATGAACAATTAAAGAGAATTGATTCACCATTCTAGAACTCAAAAAATCAATTAGCATCATATAAAGATCAAGGGAGAATGTTTTGATCCTTGATAGAGGGATTCTATTCTTGGATACCTACATCGCAACAAAGGTAATCAAGAAAAGGGACTTTAGATGATTAAAAACATCTTAATCTAGGAAAGTTACTAGTATGAGGTAACCATTTATTTCGTTAAAAAATAAATTAATTATAAATTTAACATGAAAATATCCTATCCAAGATCTGGGTTTTTTCTATATAAATATTTGGTGGAAAATTCCATTTCTTATGACATTCATGTCATGTACAATATTTTGAATGATCCACTAAATTGATAAAACATTATTGGTTTATTTTCCACCTCAGTTCTTCCACTGTTCTTGGATCCTTCAAGTGGTATAAGAGTGGTCACTCTTTAAATTTATAATTATTTATTTGATTATTGATCTATATCCGCAATAGTTTTTAAATATTTAATTTCTACAATATTCATTCTTTAATTGTATTTTAATTAACATGTTTTCAACATATTAATAATCATAGTTCAATGTTTCAGTTTATTTAAGGTTAAAGAATAAATGAAAAATGATTAGAGATTCTGTTAGGAAGCATTCAGGACTTTAGCCAGAGATTATGGGATTACATGACATATATATGGAACATACATTGTGTACCTAAGTTCACTACACATGGACTTGTTATGGGACACATGAATTGCTAATTAGTAATTACACATGGTGAATATATTACAAAATGCATGAAGATTAGGCAATCCTGGAATATGGCATGTTAGATTTCAGGTTGTGTAGATGGCATACACACCATGTAGTCTACACAATTTAGAGGAAAAAATCAAGAAAGTTGTATGGTCATATATAAGGTAAAAATTGTGTGGTACTAATATCCTATAGAAATAATGATATACAAGTTGTATAACTACCATACATAGCATGTAGTTCATTATATCCCACATCTGAAGTAAAAACTAATCCATTCTGTTATTCAAGCAGACAAAAGAAAAGTGGAAGACACTGTGTGTATCTAGAGTACACATTGTGTGGTCCCACATCCAAAGAAAACCCTAAGTCTTTAAATAGGTTTCACAGACACATGGATAACACAACACATGACAAGTTGCTAGTATGTACACACAATGTAGTCTAGTCGAGGTACACACCAAATCCCAAAATGTTTATCCCATGTACATGGAAAATGATGTACATAGTGTGTAGCTCAATAATGGAAACTATGTAGTATCTTAATAAAGGACATAATGAAAATTAAATTAAATTTCTAATTGTAAAATTAAAACATTATTATAATGATAGGAACCTGTTCTGTTTGACAATTTTATAATGGTTGTAAAGAATTATTAAATGATAAAATAATTTATTATAATTATATTTAGTTATTTGTTATGCCCTTTATTTTCCATAAATTAATTTATGATGGGTATCTATAATATAATTTGGATGGTATTTAAGATAAAAGTGAATAAATAAATTAATAAATATATCAATAAATTTAATTAATTAATGAAAGTGTGTTTATCTTAATAATAAAGAATGAATAGAAATGAACATTAGCTACCCATTATATGTGTATGGACAATCACGAGCTTAACCAAAACCTGTGTATGTGTTGGTATTATTTAATTTCATTTAATGCATGAGTTTTAAATTATTAAATATTAAATTAAATATGATGGTCTGATAGTCATCCCTACCTCCATTATTATGTAAGACCTTGGTGTCCAATCAGATATATGTTATTCCCCTTAACCAATACTTTGGTTACCATCACATGCATGTTAGTTATAAATACTTATAATAAATGGAGTATCCTAAGGTGCATAGAGGTGGTTCAAGATGGAACCAAAATGATACCAACCCAGGTGATACACAGGCGGATAGTTGGAATGTTGTAATTCACAACAAGATTAGTACAAGGATTTTACCCTAGTTAAAAGGTTGAATTATTACCAGGACTAGTGGAAAACATATTTCCACATTGGGTTTTTTACTCTTCAATGTCAGTTTTTAACCAAATTTTATGTAGGTGATATTATGAATAAAATTTTCAACATCAGTTTTACAAAAACTAATGTTTAAACATTAATTAAAAATAAATATAAGGGGTTATTAAATATTAGTTTTATTAATAAATAAACACTGAAATAATATTTCAAGTCAGTTTTACTATAAAAATGACATGGAAAAGATCACATGGAAATTTACACATTATTTTTTGGTAAAAACGATGTTGAAAGTTATGTGTAAAATTAACTTAAAACATTAGGCATTTTTTTTTCAAAAATGATGTTGAGAGACACATTCAATTTCGATTTATAAAAAAACTAACATAAAAGTTCAATTTTTTTATTCAAATTCGGTTTATAGAAAAACAGACATGAAAATCGATTTTTTTAAAATACAATAAATTACATGTCCAAAAATCTAAAAACCTGTAAAATAGTATATACAATAGAGAAACAACATATAAAATAGAGAATAAACTTGTAAAAAACATAATTTACTAACTTAAATCATAAAAATATTTTATAAATAATATTTTTTAAACAATAATTAAAAGACACATACCTGAGTCATTCCTTAGATATCATTATATTGATACAACTTTCCAATGAATAAGGTAGGGGGTCTGAAATCATCGAGTGAATTTACAGGATGTGACTAGGACATCCATGTTGGTTGTTTACCCAAATAAATGATAAAAATAACACTTTACTTTTAGAATTATTAATGGATGGTTTTTAAATATTTTTTTGATATATCTAGTAAACTAAGCTTTAGTAAATATATACCTAAAAGGTAAATATATTATGTTGTAATATAACAAAAGAATACAAGGATTAAAGAAAAAAATTTAATATGTTAAAAATGAATAATCCTCACACATTTTTTGTACTGATGAAAACATATAATGAGGGAACTTCCATCATATTCAAGTATCAATGATTTAACTTCCTACATAATCAATATGTATTGTTAAAATGATTTAAAAAAATTTCAACCAAAAAAGAAAATGTAAAACCATCACCATGGGATATGTAAACCAAATAACATAGTATTTTTGAAAATGGAGAATGATATCAACAATTAAGGGAATAAATTAGTAGTTAAGGTTTAATTAATATGTATGAAGCAAATATAAAATGTTTTTTTTTGATTTAATATTTAAGTGAATGATCAATTTCTTTAAATAATTGGACTTAATTTAAGTTTATTCTCATAAATATATATAAGAATTTCCTGAATCCAAAATTAATATAAAAAAATGATTAAAATTTATATGGTAGACCCATGTGAAGCTAGATACTTTTACCATTCATTCATGTCCTAGGTTGAGAAATAGTGCCTAAATAATGAAATGACTAAGAAACATAAATGAGAAGTATGTAACATTATATTTATATTTAATTTATTACGAGTATAGTAGGTTGATGATGAGGTGATATGTCCAAAGAAAATTTGATTAGTCTATGATAGTAAATGCATGACAATTGTCCATAAATTTGAGTGATTAAAATTAAGGAAATGGGGGAATAACCTATAGTCAACTCAAATCTAAATTAGAAAATAATTCAACATTAATACCTAATGGAAAAAGAAATTAAACACCTCAATTATTGTATATTTAAATAACCTAAAGTCAGATAAACTCTAAATTAGATAACATAATAGTAGATTTTGTATTTCTCAAGGTTTAATGACCCACCGTTAATTAGCTCAAGTACTAAAATTTCACAGAATTCAGAATCTATTCATAAACAGTATTAATGGAAATAGTACATAAATATAATTAAATGAAACATCAATATGAGGCTTTTATAAGATTCTTTCCTCCACATGAAATGTAACATATATCATTGGGACCTTATCAAGATAAATAAAATGAAATTTAAAAAAAATGAATCCAAAGTATAATTGGAGAATGGAAATAAACAGGAAAAAGTGAGTCCAAATTAAATATGGGGCATTTGGTTTTTAATTTGATAACTCCTACCAAAATATATCAAGACATTCCTTGATTTATTTTAAAGTAAATATGTTTTATTACTTTCAATATGTAAACATACCATTTCCACATCTTCAATTACTTCAGTTATATAATCAAAATGAAATATCTGGAAACCACAACTCAAAGTTTTTATATCACAATAATCGATATCCCTTAAAATCACAATAATGAAATCAATGAAAATATTCATCAATTGTTTAAGGGTAAAATGTTCAACACTCTACTAAAACAATATAATAACTATATGTTGATAAGTATAAACCATTTTATCTTAGAAAAAATATTAAAATAATGTATCCTCCTGTCATTTAAATAAAAGAAACCATGTAAACAAAAAGATTAAAAAAATGATAACATCCATACCTTGTTTATAAAATTAATAAAATAGATCAATAATTCTACAATGCGGTGGGTAATTTCTTCAAGGTAAGTAAAAATTGAAAAACTATATATAAAAAAATAAAATAGAAAATTTGATACTATGGAAAAAATCAAAGAGACCATTGAGGATCTAATATGAGTTTTTTGTGACATGAGATGAGTGATACCATTTAATAACTTAAAAATCATCGATATATGGGTAGAAGATTCTTGATTCTTAGATCCCAATATATTAAAGGGAAAAAGGAAACAAAATTGAGGATTGAAAACATTGAAGATGATAGAAAAACAGATAAAATTAATACTACATCAGTTTAGGATTATTTATAACTTGAAAACTATTTTTTTACATTGTAAATGAAATAAAATAAAGTCAAAATAACCTGATGTAAATTTTTTATTCAAAAAAGAGAAGGAACAAGGGGGAAACGATCAGACACAACAAGCCTAAAAAACATAGGTGCCTATGGAGGCCCAAAATAATGGAGATTGAGGGAATATCCTCTAATCAAGTTGACCCCTTAGGCTTTAGGTTGTTCAAGTTATGAAGACATAAGTTCCCTGGTGCCCAGTCATCGAGTGAGGCCAAGTGATCCACAAATTTGTTACCCTACAACATAGTTTTAGTAACATTGGTGTTATTGATAATAAAACCCTGAAATTTATTGGTGGAATAAGTGATCGACCATGAAATAACACTGATATCAAGAATGACATCATGTAGCAGTAATGAATCTATTTCAACCTCTGTGATGTCATACCCCCTCTGGTTATACTAACTAGGGCCCATGATCATTTCCATTGTCTTTTACTGAAGTGAAGAATGCTAACCCAATCAGGCAATGAATGCTAAGATGACAGAACCATCGACATCCCGCATGACCCCACCCTCAATGCATTTATCCCAAAGTAAAACACCCATCTGTGTTGAGCTTCAAACCCCTCGATGGTGGAATCCATTGAACCCACTTGTTCCTTGACCTACTTCAATCTAGTTTGGTATTCAGAAAAACCGCTTTAAAACTTCATAGTGAAGGGGCCTCCCTCCAGTTGCACAAAATCCTTACTAGATCAATTAACAAATTTTTAATTCGAATGATGATAGAATCTACTGATGAATGCACCCCCTTGTATGTTTCTTTTTTCCTTGATTTCTAGAGGCACCAACATCCTACATGAAGCACTATTGTGCAAACCATTATCGTCAGGCCCCCTCTCTTGAGCCATGGTACCAACAAACAAAGAAGGGAAGATCAGTCATACTAGGAGAGGAGACGAATGTGAACTCCCAATAATAACTCCACATTGCACGCACCCACTCACCTTCAAGGAAAAGATGAACAAAAAATTCCTCCCAATGATCTTTGCAACATTTATAGTTGGATTCCATGATAATGCCACATCACTTAATATTATCATCCATCGGAACTACCTTGTTCCTAATTCTCAAGGTGAAGAAATTATATTTTGATGGGATACTTTTGACTCAAAGGACATCTTGAAAAACATCCTTATGATCCTTCATTATGTGAATCTGAAAAAAATAATTCAACATGAAATATACCACATGATATGGGGTGAAGAAATTCCTATCAGTTTCCAAACATAGTTCGATGACGTTGTACAGATCCTATTGGAACCTGTCATGAAAAACCTTAATGAAAGATGAATGATGACCAACTTACCTGAAGTTAATTTCAGTGGTCGGGAACCCCATAAAACTGATGATATTCTCACTCCAATTCTAGTTCTAGAAGGATATATCCCCTTTCCTGACAATCCACTGAGAATAGGGATGAAGGACTATGAAGAGTGGGCTAATCATGAACCAGAGAGGTGAGGCATGGCTATCCCCCGATGCCAGATTCCACGGATAGATGTTGTTCATTATTATCCCCCATTGGGTATGTTTCTATAGGATCTCCCATGATAATTTTTCATGCATGCAGAGGAGGGTATCTTCGAGACTACGAATGTTGATACCACCCTCCTTAACCAGCCACTCCATCTTATTCCAGGATACCCAATGCCTTTTTCCGTCAGAGATGGGGTCCTATAAGAAGCAGGAAAGGATTATGTCAATATTTTTTACGACTCTTTTTGGGAAATTAATGGCTGAGAGGGATTTCACTGACATAGAAGGAAGAACATTGTTAACCAATGCTATACAACCACCAAAATATAGATACTTGTTCTTCCAATTGAGAAATCGATCCATGATCTTACTAATGAGACTATCAAAGTCACAGATGCAGAGTCTACCTGATGAGATGGGGGCACCCATGTATTCCATAGGGAGGACCCCTCTCTACATGTACATACTATGGATCATAGTAGATAAATTTCTGGAGGGACAACCGCTGAATATAAATAAGTTTCTCTTATGCGGTTTAATCACCCAGCCACTCAAGTGGAAGTACTCCTCCAACACCTTGATCAAACCACAAATTGATCTACTCGAGGCATTCATGAAGATGATCATAACATCTGTGAACATGATATGGGATATAGGGGAGCTCTCATATTTCTACGTTATGGGAGGATATCACCATAAAATAATATTCATTGGATGAGGTGGCTGAGGATATCCTAGGCAAGAATTAAAATAATCGGAGAGATCGGGTCCCCCTATCTAATCCCTTAAGTGTCCTTAAATAATCCATAAGAATTCCCCATGAACATAATCACCCACCATGAGGAACTAAAGCAGTGAAAAATAATACCAACATTCCAAGAGGATAGGCCCCTGCCTGCATGCATGTTGTTGATGAAACTCCACTCAACACGATCATATGATTTGTTCATATCGATCTTAATGAACATATTTGAACTGTGGGTTTTGAAGTTGATGTCTCTGAGAATTTCTTAAACCAAAGAAATGTCCCACTGGTTTGTGTAGCCCTTGAAAAAGTCGTTTTGTTCTATAGAAACCCACTGGGGGAGATAAATAGATTGTCTAGAATTAATGATGATAACTAGGATCTTATAAGGGCATTACATATACTGACTGGTCTGTATTGGTGGATCGAGGAGGGGTTATTTATTTTGGGTAGGATCACAATGGTGGTGGAATAGGCCACACAAGGCAAGTGACCTCCCAAAAAGAAATCCTGGATAGATTCAAGAAGATACCTTTTCACTATATCCCACGAGAGCTGATAAAAGGATGCAAAGAAGCCATCCGGTCCCACCACACTATCCATGTTCAGGTTCGTCAATGCATCGAAGATCTCCTTCTCACATGGAATAGCCCCCTAACCATCATTGTCATGTCCAGATAAGATATTTAGAATCACATAAAAAATATTTGTATCCTCCCCTAGGTATCCTTTGTGCATACGAGAATTGGGTCTAACAAGGTTATCATTGAAAAAAGTGTTTTCCAAGCCTCCCATGACATCCCTATCCTCGGTATAGGACCCATCCTCCAATAAGATTTTTGGTTTAACCAAACTCTTTATCCCATTAAGGAAATCCTGAAAAAATGTGGTGTTTCTATCCCCCTCTCTAAGACATTTGTTTCTCACACCTTCATTGGCCTTTTCCCCTGCTTTAAGAGAATGTCTTCTAGGCACTCCTTATTATTAAAGAGATCCTAAAAAACTCGATCATTCGAATCCTCCTCCATAATACTTTAATGAAGTTAGACATCCTGTATTATAGCATCCAAATCTCTTTCAAGTGGAGGAAAGTCCTTCGACCACAAATGGAGTCTCACCTTGAGGTGTCTCAACTTATTATGGATGCAAGACCACATGTAGCCTTGGATGAGACAATTACATGTGTCTCTAACTAGGTCTTAGAACCCTGATATACTAGTCCAATGATGGAAAATTATAAATCATTCATGTTTTTCCTTCTCGGAATACATGGATACAAGAATCAGGGATTGATCTAATGAGCTATGGACTAGACAATCCCCCTTGATGTTGGAAAACATTGAGATAGCCTGAAAGTTATCCAAACAAAGGTCCAAATTACTCCACAAAAGACAATTGCTCCATTGGTTGTTACACTAAGTGAAATAATGGCCTGAGAAGTTGAGGTCCATGTGGCCCTTGCCCACCATGAATTACACAAAGTCTAAATTGGATTTTCTAGGGAAATGACCCCGACCCTTCCTCTCCTCTAGATCAATAATAGCATTGAAGTCTCCCCCGATGATCCACAATATATTACCAGGGTTAACCCCATTGAGATCCTCCCACAAAATAACTATTTGTTAGGGATAATAGATTCCATAAACAATGGACAATAAGAAGAGGTGGGTACCTTGAGTCACCTTGGGTGTAATTAAATGATCACGAGCCTGGATCAGATCAAATGTGAAACACCTACCCCAGAAAAGCCAGATATAGCAGTTGGAAGGGTCAGCATGCATGTAGTCATGCAACTTGATTTTTTTCAAGAAATCATAGATAATTTCGGGATGCTTTTTATGTTTGAGAATGGAAACAATGAAGGCCTTATTTTTAGGTATCTTGGAATCCAAGAAATCCATCTTAAACCGAGCTCTAATGACACAAGCATTGAAAATGAGTAGGGAAATCATTGAAGGAAGAGTGTTCTCGGACTAGTTATAAAACTCACCACCTTCTCAAAGTGGGAAGTTGGATTCACCTTTAGGATCTTAGAATTTGAACTCATGCATAACCCACCCCATCTCCCTTGGACATGGGATCAGTTGGGGATGGGGAGGAAACATGTTGATGAGGTGATAGCCTACTCCGAATACCCAGGTAGGGCAGAACACCCCTCCTGATATTGCTGAATTATGGGAAGAAGAACCCCATAGAGCCACCTAAAGGTAAGAAGGGGAAATAGTGGGCCTTTAGGAGGGTATCCCTTAATCTGTTATCCCACCAAAAACTCTCACTCCTTGTCTTCTGGATCATCTGGGGGAGGAGCCAAACATTTCTGGTGGATGACTAGGTAACTTAAGGGTCAAGGAGGTGAGGCTTTCAAAAAATACAACCTCAAGATGTTGCACGAAGTTGAGGAGAGGAGAGGGAAGGTCTTTGACTTAGAGAGATGGTATCCACATCAGGGTAAAAGAAACAAACACTATGTTTGGTGAGATTTTAATAAAAGAAAAGATATGATTTGATAGTCTATAAAAGAAAATAAAGGATCAGAAATGATTGTGATTTCTCTCCTTGGATTTGGATCAATAAATTAGTAAAAGAAAATAAATGATTATCATTTATTTCCATCATGTTTGTTGAGAATTTTTAAAATAAAAGAAAAGAAACTATTTTGGTACAAATGAAACAAATAACCTTTGTTAAAAAATAACACAGACATAGGATTAAAAAACATATTTTACCAAGATAAAAAAACCCATAGATTAGATCCCTATAGAATCCACACCCACCACCACGTCCTTCCAACATCAACAATTTATATCAAATGACAAAAATAACTTTTTTTTAAAAAAAATGTATTTTTATTTCCATTTTTATAACAAATTAAAGAAATAATATTTTCTTCAATAAATTATTATCTTTTATATCACCAAAATTAGGAAAACATTAAACTCAGAACATATATTAATAAAAAATTTAAAAATGTTAAAAAAATTAAATAAAGATAATCAAGATTATTTATAAATTATTTAAATTATTTATTAATTCAAATTTATTAATTCAAAAAAAAATATTAATTCAAAATAATTATTAATTCCAGATAGTCATAATTATTTATAATCAAAATTATACATAATCAAAAGTATTTATAAATTATTTATGATTATTTATATACTTATAATTATTTTTAATCAAAATTATTTTTATGAAAATTATAAAAATTATTTATATCTAATTGTTCTTATTATTTATAAATTATGTTGAACTTATTACTTATATCTAATTGTTATTATTATTTATATACAAATTATCAAAATTATTTATATCTAATTGTTATTATTTATATCTGATTGTTATAATTATTATTTATATATTATTTATATTTTTTGTTATTATTATTTTGAAATATAATGCCATAAATTATTTATATCGAACTGCTATTATTATTTATAAATTATTTAGATCTGATTTTTACTAGAAGGGGAAGCGAGAACCTGGGCGGTCGCAAGGACGCTGGGAGACAAGACAAAGCCGGGGATGGAAGACTCCGTGGCTTGAATAGCCGGTGAAGACCAAGGGTCTAGGAGACCTGAGACAGAGAAGGAAGGATTTGATGAGAAGGGAGCCGATGAAGAGATAGGAGCGAAGATCGTCGACACCGAAGGAGGAGGTGGAGGCTAGGAAGAAAAGGGCGCAACGGTCGAAACAATTTGAATTTTTGGCAGTGCGTGCAATGTGTTCTCAAAGGGGAGAAAAGAATCCATTTCCTTACTCAATGTACCTAAACCGGGTTGGAAACTCCATAATAAAGTCAACATAACATTATCAAGAAAAAGAATATTAGAATTCAGTGAATTTTGATAAGAGGATAAGGAACTATGAGCTAATAAATCATACCAAGATGAAGCTGAATATGGAATTTAAACATCAAGATGATGCGTTTGAATATATGAATTCAAAGCTTATAAGTTGGAGTAATAATAAGAACCTAAAATGAAATAAAAATTAAAAATACACCAATTAATGGTAATATTAAAAATTTTCAATATACATTTTCAATTTATGGAGGTGTATCTGGTTGGAAAAGATAATATCATGAAGATGGGTAAGTTATTCATTTGTATACAACTCGACATGATTAAAAATATTCAATAAAAATGGATTTTATAATATTAAAAAACAAAATATTTTGATATAAAAACTAAAATAATATTTATAAGTAACCTTATGAAATTCATTCATCATCCCATTTATGATTATCTCAAACAAGAATCTTAAAACAAAAATACGTCATTCTACCCTTCCTTATTTTACGATGACACTAAAATTATGAAAAATTAATGTGAAAAAAAACCAACGCACACATATATATAATACAAAACATATATTATCCAATATAAAATTTATTTACCAATAGTTTTGTGCAATTGATTTTATTTGGATTATGTCTCAACAATTGGTCATTGTTAAACATTTTCCATGACCTGTATTAATTTCATATATCAATAATAAATAAAATTATAAATAATAATTAAGAATTAAGAACATATAAAAAAGAATAAAACTTACTTGTTTAACAATTTTCTAAAATATTTACATACATCACCTAATACACTAACTTAAAGTAAAGAATAACCCTATAAAATTAAACATAATATACCAACTAAAAGCATAAAACAATTTTTATAAAACCAATTTATTTAACTTTCATTAAAATAGACATACCTGAAACATCTGGAACACATTAAAACAAATAGAATATAAAAAATTTATGAAAATAACATTTATATAGTTACTCATTTTTTTTACATAAATTAAAAGATAAATACATGATAATTTAAAATTTAACAAAAATAAAAAAATATTTTGCAAACACGAAACCTGTAAAAACAAAAATAATATACAAAATTTAAGAAAAAATGATTGTGTAATTACTAATTTTTTAAACTTAAAATGGGAGAGACATACCTTATAATTAAAATATTAACCATACCTAAAAAATAGTTTTCCAATACACCTTGAATATGGGTAAGTTATTCATTTGTATATAACTCAAAATCATTTAAAATATAAAAAAACAATGATTGTTATAAGATTGTAGAACATTATATTTTGATATAAAAAATAAATTGAAAGTTAACTTTTTAAAAAATAGAACAAAAAAAATTACATGTAAGTGAAAGTAAAACATGAATTATGATGTGATTGCATAAAAAATATAGAATTTATTTTAACATGGGGAAAGAGGAAAACTATTAGAAGAAGGGGAAATTACTTAAAAAAATAAAAAAAATAAAAAATATCCTACAAGTCCAAAAGAAACAAACATCCAAGAAAGCACCAGAAAGTCTCATCTCCCCTTCACTAGATAACACACTAGTGAGATTAATCAAAATAGCGTGTCAACCCCTCTGCCAAGAAGTTTCACCCTCAACCATTTTAAAAAAATAAATATGATGTGATTTACCAAAATAATTGATTAAAAAATATTCATTTAATATAAATGACTCAACATTAATTAAGTGGTTTTTCTTGGAGTTTATGGATTCATTAATTATATGGTTTATTACCTTGTATTATGTGCTTATGAAATATTTCTTAATTCTTCATATGGGCTATTTGGTTGTCCATGAAACATTCCTTGGAGATCATTTGGTTGATACATCTTTCTAATGAATAATCAATATCCCTTTATACAAAAAACAATATACCTATAAAAATAAACATAATATACCAACTTAAATAAGAAAATGATTTTATAAATACTATTTTTTTAAACTTAATTATAAGAGACATACTTGATAATTTAAATCACAATCATACTTAACAAATAGTTTGCAAAAAACTAGGAAGATGGGTAAGTTCGTCATTCATATGTGACTCAACATCATAGAAAATATATAACAATAACTATCATATATATGAATTTTTTTAAAGTAATTTTACATTTAATTTACATTAATGATTTGTTTTGGGGGTTTCCCAAGATTTTATGGAGGAATAGGTGAGTTTTCATTAATTGGGCTAAACCGTGAGCCCAATTCCTGATTTAAAAATAAATTTTGTTTCTTTTATAACTTTTTAACTTTTTAATATTTTTCTCTAATTCCAATTAATAAATGTCCTCACCTGACATATTAACACCAAAATTAAAATTTGTAACCTTTATAAATCCATAAATATGGTGTATTTTGGTTTTTATTTTAGGGATTGGGCCTGCCCGGATGCCCATATCCAGTTTTAAAATTGAATTTTATTTATAAAATAACCTATTAAATATTAATTATGTTTCCGTGATTCCAAGTCTCAGACGAGCCCATTGAACCCAGATGCATGCCCAACATTCTCCCCCCTCTTTGGAGCTCTTCTGCATCGCGAATGAGTGCTGAAATTCTTAGGGTTTCTAAAATTGGGAAGATTTAAGGAGGTAAGTTCTTTCCATCATAACCCTCTAAATTCTTACTTTTTTTCCTCCATTATAGTTCCTAAATGATCTAGTCATCCTTCTTCAAACCTCCATTGAATTTTTGACTGTTTTAAATTTTAGATACTGGTGTATTATGGGAGATTCTTCAAGAGCCCTCAAGTAAGTGATTCTCTTCCATTCCTCTTTCAAATTGCTTACAGTTTCATTGTATTTGATTGGGGTTTCCTCCCTTTTACTTGAAGTACCAAATGACCAGAAGGTAGAGTTTAGAACCTAGGGTTTAAACTTGGGTTTTATTAGTCTAATTTTGTGGTTTTAGGTTTTTTCTAAGTCCCTCTTGGTGTAGTGGTGGTGCGACTTGATTTTCGCACGTTGATTCAAGTGTTTTTCTTACTTTGGTAGGTCATTCTACTTTGTATGAAATCCTTTTGACATAGATACCATGTTTAATATACTTTAATGTTTAACCCATTGATTTGGTGATGCAAAAATTGGTTTTAGTGGTGTTTGTAATGAAAGTTAATTTTAAGGGCCAATTTCATGTGAAATTTGTGCTTTTTTATATAAATCTTTTATTGGTTGATTAAGGGATGACTTTTAATTATTTAGTTGACCTTATTGAAATATATTATGTCTGAAAATAATTTTTTAAATGTTATTATTCTTTGGTTGCTGCTACGAAATTGGTTTCGAGTGACGTTTGTTAAGAAAATGGTTTTTGAGTACCAATTTGGTGTTGAATTGGGTGTTTTACATGGGTATTCCATGCGAAGCTTATTGGGATTGTTTTATAAATCATATAATGAGTTTAAAGAAATTTTTAGGGTGTGTTGGATTATATTTTGATAAATATGAGTATGAATATGGTGTTCAAGTGGGGTTTTAAAAGAGTTTTGGGTGCAAAACAAAGAAATATTTGGAGAAGTTGTTTTATTGAAACTCAAAGTGTTTTGTTGTGTGTTTTGAATGGTATAATTTTTTTTGTAGCTACTGTACTGATTTTATGTGACCATTAGTATTTTTATATATTAAAATTGATATATGTATCATTCTTAAATTGTTTTAGAACAAAGAGGGAATCCCAGATACCTAGTTTGGGCGGATGTGTACTAGTACAGCTAGTGGACCAGATGAGTTTTGTCCATTTTTCACCTAGAATTTGGATAAAAAAACACTAACAAAACTATGTGGATAATTATTGGGGACCGCTAGGTTATGGGTATTTTCTCTACTAGTGGATCATGCATGAGAACAGATTTTATTATGGTTACTTTACACCGAGGTATGAGGTACATGGGGCCAGAGACTATCTTGTGCCTAGAGGTGTTCCCAATTTTTTTGATCTTTGTGTTTGTGGTATTTTCCCATGAATTTGGGTGTGTTTGGAAGTACTTTACATTATATAACATGTATATTTAAATTTGTGAACATTCTGAAAACTTTATCTTGAAAAAAGTTTTCTATTGAAAGTTGCATTTCTTGGATTTTATCACAGCTTTTCTTTCCGTATTAAAACTGCTTGCTTTTTCACATTGTATTGCACGCTCTTTGGAACCATTGGGTGGTATCATATTGGAATTAGACTCACACCATACATACACCACTTGGGTGTATGTATACTTGGTTATGTTTCACTCAGGTAAATGAAAGGCTAAGGGGGAAGGCGATTCAGGGTGTTAGTCCCCATCCATGGGGCGGAGTTGTGGAGAAGGCTTGGGGGTGATGACCCCATGTTGTGTGGAGTCCATGGGGATATTTTTTTGCTATTTCATTATGTATTTGGACATTTTGTATTGAATTTGAACCTATGTATTCAGTTATATAATTTTGTATAAACCTTGTTGGTACGAATTTTTTAGATTCATTTTATCAAATATGTTTGACGTTTTATGTATACATATTCGGGTAAATCGTTCCCAAACCAAGATAAATGATACCCGGGAACTTCTGCCAGCCCGTGGGGATAGGGAATGCCCTTCGGGCATTGTAATAGGCTGGGTTTGGTGCCGGTATTAGTGGTGACCATATTCGGTTCGTGATAATAATTAAAGTTATAAGTTAAAAAATAATAATATTTTGATATATAACACAAAATAATTAATATAAAAAACCATATCAAATTTATTTTTTAACCTAGTTTTTATTATCCTATACAAGAATATTAAAACATAGTAACCAAATTACACCTTTCTTTTTTATGATGACACCTCAGTTATAAAACATTAACTTGAAAAAAAACCAACACACACACACAAATAGATATATATATATATAACCAAATATTATAAAATATAAAATATATTTACCATTACTTCCATGTATTGGATTGTATTTGGATGATTTATTGACAAGTGATCTTTGTTAAAAAAATTCCATGCCTTTTATTTTCATATATATTAACTAAAAAAACATGTATAAATAATAATAATTATAAATATAGAACTTATTCAAAAATAATGAAACTTGTATAAAATGTTTCTAAATTTTTTATGAACACCACTTAAAAAAGTGAAAACAAATATAATGTACATTCATTTGGGTAGAATATTCTTAACATCTAATGACCTATACAGTATAAAGAGTTTAAAAATAATGAAAATATAATGAATATTAGTTCATAATTATCTTAGTGTTCTTACCCATTAAGAAATGGAAAAAACCAACACCCAATCTCCATATTTTATAATCTCTTATATATATATATAACTCTAGTAGAATTATTCACATATTTCATAGTCATTGAATTGAATTTTGGATCTATAATTCCATAAACACCAGTGCTCACAATTTGAATAATAAGTGTGTTTAGATACATAATTAAATAAGAAATATAGTAAGTCACTTGAATTCAGCTTTATTGAAATAAAGAACAAATGAAACATAATTTTTCTTAGATGGGAAACAACTGCAACACAATCATGATGAGATCATAAAAAATAAAAATATCCATGACATATTTTTGAATATTCTAAATGGATAATATCTTCTACATATATTTTCTATCATTCAAAACTCCTAAATATTATCCTTGGAAGAAAAAACATGGGATGGTATTTTTAGCCTATTAGAAATATCAAAAGTATTTAAAGTTTTTGGTTCTTGAAAATTTTGATCCTTTTATATTAATTATTTAGATTTTAAATAATCCTATATAAATTAAATTTTAAAAAACATTATAATTAATTTTCAATCAAATGTAAATAATATTTTAAAAATATTCACACCTTGTATGGATGATAATGAAGAAGGATAGCGGACCAAAGTAAAACAATTCCCATACAATCTCCAACTCTGATAACCTCCTTAGCAGAAAATAGAAGTATAATAGTTGTATTAATAATAGTATGTACTGATATTCTTACCCGACCGAACTGCATAAGTTTGTGATGTATAAAATCCCAAAAAATTTGCATTACTCAACATGTTATAATATATACATAGAGATCTACATTATAAAAATCACAGTGTAAGGTTAGTTATGAATGAGGTGGTGCAGAATCTGATTAGGTAGGGTAGGTATGTTGTGCATGATATGCAATTTATGAATGATAAAAAAGCTACATAGATTGTGATTTTCTTATCAATTGTTTAAAAATAAATTGGAAAATCGATTGAATTTGATCGCCCATGGACTGTTTCTTGTCTTTTAGATCATATTTTAAAGAATATATTTATGTGTCTCTTTATTTTTTACTTTGATGGAAAAAAAATTCTAAATAATGAAGTTAACCTCATATCCTCTTACGTAGTCAGTGTGTTTAAGATTTCCAAAATCATTAGCTAGGATATCCATCCCACCACTAGGGATAAAAGTACTATGCATATCTTTCTCCTAAAGGTCATCCTAAAATTAAAAAAATGGCCTATTAGTGTTTTTAATTTTAAAAATAAAAACATTCATAGAAAATAAAAATTAATTTCTTACAATTATGTCAACTACTTCCTTAGATTTATCTATACTATACTTTTCATTTTTTTCTTCTTTATCTTTTCCATTTTTTATGGTGAGTGGGGGAGATGGTAGACCAAATTATAACTCTTCTAAACCACTACTAGATCGATCTCTTAATACATCACAATTTTTTGTAATCATTTCTCCTCTAATAAATGATACCCTCCACATGATAAAGTATGAGGGTATACAATATGAAATTGGATATCTTGATTAAATCTCCTAGTGGACCTTTACATAAAAATTAACTAATAAGTATTCAAGTAATATATAATAAATTCTACATTATAAAATAATTATCATACAAAAAATGCTTCATCGTATCATCCAGTGAAAAATTTCTTCCATGTATTTTCATATAAAAATCCTTACTTATGGAATGATTTTCAATTCTATAAATTCTTAAAAACATAAATTTTTATCAATTTTATTTTAAAATCTCTCTATAAAACCCCTAATAAAGGTAATAAAAAATTATTAATTTATTTCATTACTCATAATTGAATGTCATATGTAATTTAATAAATTAATTATTAGTCATTTCAAATATATAATATTAAAAAAATGAGATGAAAATAAATCAATTGAGATATTTTACCATTATGGACTCCCCCAACTTCTCTTTTTCAATCGTGTCTATGGACTTCCAATTAAGATATAAAATGTTAATCTTGAAATAGATCTGCATGAGGATATAACTGTTAAACTGTGTTGCATTTGTGCTGGTTGGGTTATTATTATCATAAAAATTAATATGTATTATCCGGTCTTCATGAGTATGTAACAGTCTTGCAAAATGTGTAATTCCATATCTACCAACTATAGAATTATATTCCTATATAAAAGAAGAAGAAGACACCTCTGTAGGAGGCACATTAGTAGTTCTGTACTTTTTTTTAAATTAAGTGTTCTCTTTCATTTAATAATTATATTATTGAATATTTAATAATATTAAAAAAGTCATATACCTCGGTAAATGTTTCCCTATCCCCATGTCTATCATTGAAACATACAAATTAATTAAAGTTCTATGTACTTGTATATTATTAGAAAAGTGAATATTGAAAAGCAATGATTATAAAAATATGTAAAAAAATAGTGTTACACATGTGTAAATTTTAAAAATAACAACTATTTCGTTATTATTAACCTAATAAATAGGAATTTTAAACTATTAAATATAAAAATTAATTATAAAATGATATAAATTTTATAAATTTAAATATCTTAGTTACACCAAAGTGTTTTATATGAAAAAATTTAACAAAAACATAATGATTTATGTTAGGTTTTTCAATAAAAAAATGTTTACCATAAATGTTTAAATTAAAATTTAACACAAAAATTATATTAATAATATATATATCAAATTAAATATAAAATAATTAAAAAAAATAGTTTTTACACATGTAAATTTTAAAAAATAAATAAAATATAAATATGAACTTAAATAATTAGAAAAGTAATTTAGTGTTTCCCATGTCATTTCAGTATGATCAATTCATTCCACATGGACTATGTCTACATTCTTGTCATTGTTATCATTTGAAAATCACATAATAGATGAATAAGACTTATATAAATTCATAAAATTATCGTTATCCTCATTAACCAAATAAAATTTTGTCCAATGAAAAATGATAGACCACTGATCATTTAATGGATCAATGGCATGAAATATTTTCTTTTCTTGTGTCACCATAATAAATGGTTCCTCATTGAAACTAAATCTTTTCAAATCAACCAATTTAACCCAATAATCATCATGTTCACACCATTATTACTATCAACCCAGTTACACTTAAACATAATGATTCCAAAATTAGTATAATAAATTTCCCATATGTCCTTAATAGCATAAAAATGTGTTGTTGATGTAGAAATTGTGTTTTTTTATTAAAAAATGCAGTGCTCTAGCAATGACCAATACCCCACTATTTTGAATGATACTCTTTTCATCCAGATTTTTTGTGTAAAATGTGTACCTATTAATATCAAAATAAGACCATGTGATAACATTAAGTGATGGTCCCCCTATCAAACTTTTCAATGTTTCTGATGTAGATATATCTGCAATGGATTTATATTTAAACCATAAAACAAATATATTTTTAATGCTCAATAAAAAACCAATTTTCATTTATTTTTGGATATCAAACCATTAATTCGTAATAGATGATGATATAAATGGGTGAAACTCATCTGGGTTATTCAAAATGTATAAATGTGAATGCATCTATTCATCACGTGAATTTAACATTACATTTTATCCTAAAAGTCTTCTACCTTCACTATCATGTATCATATGTTGAGCTATAGGGAGACTAATATGCTCTAATTTATAAAAATAATTAGTACAAAACTCAATAACCTATTCTGATACATATTTTTGAACAATATATGCCTCAGTCAATTATAATTTTTAACACATCCCATAAAATTTTTCATATATATATTTCAAAAAGGATACATCCAATGTTAATAAATAAGCTCACATATTCTTATCTCATATACAAAATGAATCACGAGATGAACCATTATATCAAAAAATATAGATTCTGCTTGAAAAAGTATAAGAGCATATTCATTCTCCAACACATCTAACAAATTTGGATCAACTAATTTATTACAAATGTATTTAAAAAAAATTCATAACCTAATGATAGTATTTTTGACATGTTTCAGTAATATACCACACAGTGTGATCGATGGAAGTTTTTTCATCAATACATGATAGTCATGTGATTTCATACATATTAATTTATAATCTTTCCATGACATAAAATTATTTTAATTTTAATAATACTCATTGAGTACTTTAATACCATGAAAACAACAGAAAAATTCATCTTCTCACTCTTTCTTAATGTGTAACAAGCTAGAGCTAAATATGTTATATTTCATTTAATAGTGGGAGATAACTCCAAACACATTCCCATGGATATCTAGTCCAATATAGAATGAAATCCATATTTCTTTATTTCATTTTATGTTAAGAAAATTTACATTCAAATTGTCACATATGTTTTCTCTTAACATGCATAACGTCAATGTTATATGTTGTCTCTAATTATCTTCAATAAGTTAGTTCTAAATAGATAGATTGTTTCTTCCAAATATTTTTTTGATGACTAGAACATCCTTTCCTACCAAATGTGAAATCAATATTTTTCACCACATCGTAATATTATTCAAATGACAATGGCTTTGGGGGAAGATTATACTCTTGTAAACCATTTAATGATTTTTCAATATATGATAAGAATGACCAATTTGAAAAAAATATTCGATATCCCATACACACTATCTTTATTCCATTCTAAAATTGATAATATAAATTCTATTCTTCAAAAATTGGATATTATTTATGTCCCTTAACACCATATCCATATAAATTTCCATATTAATGAAAGTTATTTATTGTGAACATTATCATAGCATGAAAAAATACACTGTTTTATATGCATCAAGAGTTGTAACACTTGTATCTCATATAAGTTTCAAATCATCAATTAATGGTGATAAATAAAAATCAGTATCATTTCCTAGATGTTTTGGTCTATAAATCATCAAGCTCATCATAAAATATTTTTTCTTTACACATAATTTTGGTGAAAATTTATATTCTACCAACAAAATAGGACATAAACTATGTTGACTACACAGGCTCTGATATGAAATTATTCTATCTATTCATAGTCCCATTATGAGATTTCTAACTCCACTTATAAAACCAAGAAATTATTTTTCAAATATCTTCCACTATGGTGAATTGTTATGGTGACATAAGTTACCATAAGAGATGCGATTGTCTATATTCCATCTTATCATTTTTTCTCATTAATTGAATTTAAAAAAATATGTTTCAAATAAGTAATTATTAGAAGGTACCAAATTTATTTAGCAATTTGTTTGATTTTGGTACCTAAGAATGAATCAGAGTTGATTAATTAGAATAATTTGAATGAATTATTGGAAGGAGCCAAATTGATTATGTAGAAGGTTTGATGTCTGTACTTTAGAATGAATTAGAGTTGAAGTTTTCATCCATATTATAGAACGATGTACCACATTTAGGACATTTTAATAAACATTCATATTACTTCCCAAACAACACACAATATTTGGGGCAATCATGTATCTTTTTGTACCCTGATCCCATTGGGGATAATATTTTTTTCCTCATAATTGGAATAGGTAAGCCCGTTTTCTTCTAGAAGTGGATATTTTTAAAGTTCAAGAAACTTTGAGAAACTCTGTCCACCCATTTCTTGATTTCAAGTTAACTAATCTCAGAACTACTGATAACAATTTAAATTTAGTTCAACCTAAGAATAATTGTTTCTCATAATATTCATAAAATCATTCAAAAATTACTGTTTTTTATGGTTTCAACACCTATATCATGAATTAATTATTCAATACAATCCTCTGTCTCATTCTGAATATTTTAATCAAAATTAGATATTGAATTTTCCATTATTTCACCATGCCTGATCCAATGTGTATTATTATGGATAAGACTATGGAAAATTAATTTATCCTTGATTTCTATAGAATTTAACTTTCTCAAATTCAAACTCTTCACGTAGGGATATAAAATCAAATTTTTATTTTGAAGATTTCATTTGGAAAATTTCAAAAAAAAAACATCAAATCCTTTTATTATATTCATCAATGGTTATTCATAAATTTATGCAATTATGATCCATTAAATACCCAAGATTATAATATAAAAGGTGAATATATTAAAACATATAAACATTTTAAAATAGATAAAAAATAGATAAATTTTAAACATTAAAACATAAAATCAAGACAATCAATTATTAATAATCACTTGATCATAAAAAACCGTTATAAATAATGATCAAAACATATTACGCATACTTTATCTCCAAAAATAACAAACAATTATTCATAATTTATCTTCATAAAATAATATATATATATATTTTTTTAAAAATAAAAAATAACTTACCAAAACTTATACATAATTTATAAAATATAAAAATATATAATAAAAAACATATAATTATCATAAGAAAAAATTAAAAAGAATTTTCTACAATAGAAAAATCATTGATCGAAGTCCCCAAACATAAATAAAACGATCTAATAATAAATAATGTATAAATTTGATCAAACTAATATCATGAATTACCATTTTCAGGTTGAATCATATCGTTGTTGGAAAACAATATTCACTTGATTCCATATCATGGAATATTTTTTTCAAATACATAAATAATATTTTTCAAACTCTATGTTGTAGGAAAATACCATAGTTGTTTTATCATTACTATTTTATCATTTCAACTATTTCAAATTTTATAACTTAACTTTACATAGGAGGGAAATCAATTAAACATCCATTTTCACATAATATAATATGAAATAATTTAGAAAAAATGACTCTTATAATATATTAAAGAAATTTTTTATCCAACTTATTTGTTTCATAATAATCTTCTGGGAAACCATTACCATATGGTAATATGAACCAATTTGAAGATGTTATTAAAATAATCATCTTAAATCTATAAATTTTATTAAATATCTATAAAGTTTATGATTACTTATTATTTATGTACAACATAACTAGTGTAATGTGATTTCAATAAATCACAAGTATAAAATAAATTTATGATGATTAAAAATGAGAGTGGTTATCATTATCATTAAATATTTATTTTGGATTAAATGAATGAAATAATGTGATGTATTAACTCATAAACATTTATTGATTTTTTATAATTATATTATGATATGTATGACTCTATATCTACTTGATGTTTTTCATGCTCATCAAAAAATATATAATTGAGTTAGAATAAAAAATGAAAAAGGACATGAATACTACTTTCAAATAATATATATATATATATAATTTTTAGAAAAAACATCTGATAATTACCTTAAAAAATTTATAAAATTAAACAAACATTAAATTTTTTTCTATAATTTACAATAAAATTTATACAAACAAATTAATGGATAAATCTAATTTATATCTAACAGATAAATAATTTTATGGTCAAAATTAAAAAAATAACTTAAAATTTCGGAGTTTGATAATGAAAAATTGATTTTGAATATAGATGTACTTACTAAAATTTGGTGGTAGGGTGAACACTGCAATAATAAAGAAAAAAATTTGAAAAATGATCAAGAAAAAAGTACCAAAAAAAACCATTAACCAGGTTTTTGGTCGAATAAAATAAGGTTTCCAAGAGCTAAATATTTTTATTGGATTGTTAAAAAGGAAAAAGGATGTAATATTGAGGATAAAATATTGCGAAAAGATGATTAAAATCTAATAAAATCGACTAAAATCATCAATGATGATCATTAGGTGGTCTTCAGTGCCATTATAGGTAGAGAGAAAAAAGGGTGTCAAAGAAAATTAAATAAGGGATTTAGGGTGAATTTATTTTATTAAAAGGGTTTTTATGTAAATTCTAAAAAAATTGACGTCAGAACAATTTTTTAATTAAGTTTTTTTGTCAGTTTTTAAGAAACCCAACATTAAATTTATTTTTAATTGTAATGCCAGTTTTGAAAAAAAACATTCAAAGTTCTTCTGAAACACCTTTAACATCAATTTTATGAAAAAATGATAAAGGTAATAAATAAGAACTTTTAAACTCATTTTGGGAAAAAATTACATTAAAACTATGTCGCTTTACTTTTATCATTATTATCTTATAAATCAATGTTATAATATCAACGTTAAAGACACTACTTCTACTAGTTATGCTCGATAATTCAACTGTGAGATATTCTCATGATCATGTCATTTATTTATTTATCTATTTATTTTTTACGCATTATTTATTTTATGGTTGCAAGATCAAAATCCCATAAATAAATGAATTAATATGAAAAGATGGAATTTAAATAAATGGTTTATGCATAAATGTTTTATCGAACATGGTCAACCCATTAAGTAAAATAAACTTAATATTAAAAATAAATATAAAGGATAAAATAATAAAACTTTATAAATAATAAATTTAAACCCTTTAACTTAATATTAAGTCAGACCAAGCCTTCCATTATTTGATTGGGAATGAAACCATATAACCAAGTCTTTACATGGGAAAATCCAAGACAATTTATTTTATCAGGGAGTTCTCTTGAGTATTTTGGGTTGACATACCCATGATTTAATTTAATTTAACAACCAATGTTTGTTCAATACAAATGTGGATGCAATTTATGTGGAATACAGAGTTAGGATTTCTAAATTGGGAGTCACCTCAATGAATCAATGAATTGAAAGCCTATGGTTGGCAAGACCGCCAACCTAAAAATCATTGTATGATGTTTATGGCCAAATCATAGATCATCAAGAAGAGAAATATATATCATTTCCTCTATAATGTCTCATGTTACATGGCATTTCTAGTTTAATGGTTAGGGTCATTTATAATTGATAAAACAATTTATGACTTAATAAAATCAATTAATTATGTATCACATAAATTATAATAAAGAAAATTATTAATAATATGCTATTTTATAGTTTTAGAATAAATTAAAAGTCCATCATCCATATTATGCCTATGATAAATATTGGATAAAGACCATCTCTTTACTGTAATTAACTTCTAGAAATTGTGTAGGAACCTTCAGGTTGTATTGTGCCATGAATGAAAATATTACATTCTAGAATCCTCAATACTTTATCTTCCATCTTATAATTAGAGTGAGGAATAGTTATATGTCTATGATAAAAAAATAAGTGATGTGGTCAAAATTTAGTGTTAAATGATTTTTTTCAATTTCATGTGAACTCAGGAAGTATCATGAAAATATGCATGCTTATAGCATGCTTGAAAATATATCTGTTATTTTTTGGGAGAGAGATATTCATGAATAGTTTTTTATATAAAAGGTACTCTTTTATAGTAATCTTGGGGAGGGAGCACTATTTGGTCCTTACGTAGTCAAAATCATTGTCTACATTGAGTTCTGAGAGGATTTAAGGTTTAAACACCTTGAAGAACTACACAATGATCTCATTCCTACATTACTCCCTTAGATATTCTCTATATTTTTTTGTTAATTTTAATATGAACAACATTGAGAAGTCTCTCTCAGACCTACTTACTCTTCTTTACCAAGTATATTAGGAGACAAATAATGAAAATAATTCCATCCTTATGGTGAAAAATAGAAAGTCCAAGAAAAGATATCTAATCAAAAAGCTTCTTCACAACACCCTTCCATAAAGATAATTATCTAAGGGAAATAAAGGGAATAATATTTTATTTATTTATCATGTGGTAAGAAGGTCCAATGGGAGAAAAACTACACCCATACAAAGAAGCAAGGGGAAGTTTCAGGTGCATTTTTTTATGGAGTGAAATTTATCTATTTCTAAAAATTGGGTATCAGATAAGACTTTTGGTGCATACATATATGTTCAAATATATGAACCAATTATATTAATAATGTTTGATTATGGGGAGGTATATCTAAAAGTATCCAATAGATCTAAAATTTCTCTTGCATCTATTAGTGACTACCACCTCACATTTCCAATGGGAATGTTCTTAGTTTTCTAAGGTTGTTATTATGTTCTATCCATTACTAGAAACATTATTTCTATATCCAAACTTTATATAGACGAATTAAGTTTTAAATTTGGTAATAAATATTTTTTTGTTGATAAGGATATATTTTTTATGGAAAGAGGAATTTAAATAATGGTATTTATGTATTGAATTACACAAACTGAGTAATGAAAATTAATAATGAAACTATATCACATGAATCATACTACCCCCAAATTTAGCATCACTAGCTAGGTCAGGTAAATGAAAATCATTTGAGTAAATCCCAAAAAATTGATATTTAGATTCCTTTTAACTTAAACCAATTGGTGTATGTCATTCATGTTTACAAGGTAAAATGACTAAAGTTCCATTTTGCGGAAAAGGAGAGAGGGCCAAATAACTTTTTGAATTACTCAATATCAATGTGTGTGGACCATTTTATATTGAATAAAGGGGTGGGTACTCAAACTTTAAAACTTTTAATGATGATTTTAGTATATATAAACATGTATAATTGATGAAGTATATGTTGGATTATTTTGAGAGATTCATAGAATACTAGAATGAAGTTAAGAACCATCCAGAAAAGACAATTAAGAATATATGCTCAGAATATGGTGGAGAATATCTTAATCTAGACCTCATTAATTATTTATGGGAGTTTAGGATTTGATATCAACTCACTTCTCCTAATACACCTCAATGGAACTATGTAAGTGAAAGGAGGAACCACACATTGTTAGACATGTTGATATCAATAATGAGGCATCCAATTATTCCATTATCCTTTTGGGGATACACTTTATAAAAAATATATATATACTAAACTGAGTGATAACTAAAGTATTAGATGATATTACATAGAAATTGTGGAGTATAAAGAAACTCAACTTGTTATACTTACATGTGTGGGGATGTGAAGCATCTGTTAATTCCTCTTCAAGAAACAAGAATGCACCTCAAGGCACGAAGCACATATTAATAGGATATCCCATGGAAACAAAGGGATACTACATATGTAATACTTCATAAAAAATTTTTTTGTTGACACACAAACCATATTTATTGAGAAGGATCATATCTATAAAAGAGATAGTGGGAGTGAGATAGTCATTTATGAAGTCTAGGATCAAGCTACACAAGAGTTAGCATAGGAAAAAATTACAAAAACCCCAATGGAAGAAGTTGTTAGAGAGACACACATACCATGTATGAGTACAAGAGAAGTTAGATAACTATAATAGTATATTTTTTATTCACCGAGGATTGGGGGTCATTATTAGTTGATAATAATCACCCTCTAACCTATAAAGATTCTTTAAGTGGTGTAGATATTTCCAAATGGAAAGAAGATATGAATTTTTAAATGGATTCCATATACCAAAAACAACTTTAGATTTTAGTAGTTCCTCTAGTGGTTGTAAAGACCATTGGTTTCAAATGGGTATTGAATAAAAAAATAGACATGGATGGGAAATTTTCTACCTATAAGGTGTAACTGGTTGTAAAATGGTTTAAATAGTATCAAGACATTTACTATGATGAATCCTTTTCACTTGTTTCGATGATTAAATACACAAAAATTTTACTTTACATTATAGCTATTTATGATTATGTTATTTGGAAAATGGATGTTAAAATATCCTTCCTCAAATGGGAATTTAATAAAGATGTCTATATGAGACAACATGAAGGGGTTTTGACTCCAAAGGATGCTAATAATATTTTCAAATTTAGAAAAACCATTTATGGATTAAATAAAGTATCCAGATCATGGAATATTTAGTTTCATAAGGTCATAATAGAATTTGGTTTCATAAAGAATGAATATAGGCATTTTATATATAAATTGTTCAGTGGGAATGTAGTTGTTTTATTAATAGTATATGTTGATTTAATATTACTTATTAGAAATGAAACAAAATTATTACAGTATATTAAGGATTAGTTGAATAAATGTTTCTCTAAAAATAATGTAGGATAAGTACCATATATTCTTAGGATCAAGATCCATCTTGATAAATCCCAGAGGCTGATTAGACCAAGTCAAGGTAAATACATTAAAAAGATATAAATCATATTCTATATCCAAGAGGGGATTATTTCAAATGCCAAATGGCATTCATCTTTACGAGAAATATGTCCTCAGACACATGAAGAAAGAAAAGGAATGTAATGGATTCCATATGATATGGAGAATCGGTCATTCATGTATGCTTTTCTATGTACTAGGCTAGATGTCACCTACACCTAGAGTGAGTTAAGAAGATATCAAGATTACCCATGTGACTACCATTGGATTGCAGTTAAGAATTTCATTAAGTATATAAGGTGTAATAAGGATATGTTCATGGTATATGTAAGAGATGAGTGACTAATCATCCAAGGATATGAATATTCATGTTTCTAAATAGACCAAGAGTATTTGAAATCACATATTAGATACATATTCAAATTGAATAGAGCTTTTATGAGATGGAAGAGATCAAAGAAAGTTGTGGTTGAAAAATCCACATCAGTTTATGAGTATATCATGGATTTATAGGCTTCTAAAGAAGTAGTTTGGATACACAACTTTATCCAATAACTTGATATGGTACCAATCAGTAATAATTCTTTCACACTATATTGTAATAATAATACAATAGTAGACTTCTCAAAGGATCCATGTTCACATCAGTTGACGACGCACATACTTCAAAATCATTATCTCTTGAGGGACTGTTCTCAGAGAGGTGAATTCAAAGTGGGAAGAATATTCATGGAATATAGTATGAAGGATCCCTTGAATAAAGATTTAACTCAATAGAAATATGATCTTCTTATGAGGTTTAGTGGAATGAAAGTCATAGGAAGTTTTCTCTAGTCCAAGTGAAAATTTGTTGGAGTCAGTGTTCTAGAACCAACTATTTGTACATTAAATATATTCATATTCAATGGTTGAATATTAATAAAACATCTTATTACATATTTTTCATTATTCTTCATAAACTTAATATAATAATTTACTATAGTATCTATAACATTGATATGGTCATAGTAGTTACCCACTATAATGAGAACCTTATAGTTGTATGACAATATTTTTAAAAATCGTTCTCCAGTCAAATTACATACTATGATAGGACACATAGTATATAGAATGAAAGGTGTGAGTACTCATAAAAGAATGAGGATTATTCCCATGAAGTAAATACTTTGTATTCTCCAAGATGGGAGATTATGAGAAAATATCTACAAATAATAATTCCATATGCTTGGTTTCATAAGATATTACTATCTACAAGTGTGTGTGATGATCCTTAGACTTTAAGATTATTATTAATTCATATTAAAACATGAACACTTATACATATTTCATAAACCATGATGATAAAGTTCATGGTAAAGTTAAATACGTTGGTTGCATCACAAGTGATGTGTTATTAAAGAGTAAGTTAAGGATGCATTTTTTTTCTATTCCATATTTATAAAATTAGATGTATTTCCCATTTGATTTTAATAGAACCTTCAGATTAAATTATATATCCATGGGGTAATGATGTTTTTATATTAGATAGTCAAAGAAAGACGTATCATTCATATAGGTTGGTTACATGGATGTGAAACCTTCTTGATGTGATATTGAGACAAAGAGATTATATTACACAGTGAGTGTTTGTATGTGGTTATCAACTTTGTAACATTAAGTTATTACTCTTGGATTCATTGACCCCTTATTAAATGGTAATCATGGATTGTAGGTAACCCCACCTAATTATAATGGGAAAGAATAATATAGGGTCACACACTAAGTGTTTCCATTGACCTTGATTAAATTATATTTGAATCTGATTGTTGGAATAAAAATCATTCTCAAAATTGAGGAAAAGTTTTATTCAATTCGTATTAATAACCAATATTAAAAAGTAATTAAATAATTATTTATTAATTAATAAATAATTTATTTAATTACATGAATATTTGATAAATATTTATTTTCTTTACTATGTATAAAATATTTATTTTATTGATAAATGAAATATTTAATGAAATACTTATTTTTGTATTCAATAAATTATAAGGAGCTGGAGTAGACCAAGATTGTGTCTGATGATTAATATTTATTTAAAATATGGTAAATAATATTTATCAATGTATAAGGTAGAGTGTGCCATAAAATAATAATAATAATATTATTCTTATATGTGATGAGGTTTTAAAATGATTATTATATTTTTTAAGTTTTGGTACATAATTAAATTATATTTTTATCTAAACTCTAGATTTATAGAAAGTTGATTATGTCTATTATGTAGGAATAATTGAGATTTGAGAATTATTTCACACAACATAATTATTTATTAATTCCTCATCCTATCTTACCCTCAAGAAAGATAAGTGCTAAGGAGATTCCTTCCAACTTGAAGGAACTGTAAGTGATCAAAATGAACAACACAAGATAATTAATTCACCATGCTAGCACCCGCAAATCAATTTTCATAATTCGAAGTTCAAATAAGAAGATATGGATCATTTCTAGAGTGATTATGTACTTGGATCATTATAGTACAATAGAGTTAATACAAAAAAGGGATTTTAGACGATAAACTACATCTTTATTGGAGAAAATTCTTAAGATGAGGTAACCATTTCTACTGATCATAAATAAATTAATTATAAATTTAACATGAAAAGATTCTATCTAGGTTCTAAGTTTTCTTTAAGTCAATATTTGGTGGAAAAAATTCATTGTTCATGGCATTAATATCATGTAAATATATTATAAATAATCCAATAAATTGATCAATCCTTCTTGGTTTATTTCCCTACTCGAAGGTTCTGCTACACCTAGATTCTTTAGGTTCATTACAGGGGATCCTTACGTGAGTTGAAAACTTCTATTTTTTGTCTATTATTCTTTGAAAGTAACCTCATTTATTAAATAAATCCTAAGTAAAATTATGATGTTTGAGATTTTTTTAAAATTTTAACTTTATTGGAAATTGGATTTAATATTGATTTTAATGGAATATTTATCTTTTGGAATTAACTGAGAATCCACACATTTAATGGAATATATTTTTATCATTTTTAACTAGATAATTATATGCATAGAAAAATATTTGTGCTTTATAGGTCACTAAAAAATATAAAATCAATGGATCATCCATGAAAACACTTCTTAGGGTCGATCTATTATGGTAGATGAAACTATTACGGTAGAGCATGGTCACTCTTCTTATGGTCCATCCAACTATTATTATGGTTGATTAAACTATATGAAAATGAAAAAGGGTTGAATCTTTCATACTAAAAACCAATCAAAAGTTCTTCTGGAAAGGAGAATCTTCCAATGTTGAATTAATACATCGATCATGGAGCATCTCATACAACCTACCATTTATAAGTGTCCTATGATACCAAGAAGATAAAAATTATTATACCAAATTTATTGCACCCATTAATCTATATATAGACCCATTATAGTGGTGAATTTAAAACTGATATTGAAGAAGATGATCCCTTACCGGTGCATAAGCCCAAAATGAATGATGAAAAATAAATATCAACGAAAATAATGTCAATCATCATGAAAGTTAAGAATTGAATAAAACTAGAGGAGGAAATTTTAGCACCGTACAAGGATGACCTATAAAATTACTTACCACATTTCTAATTGAATGCAAGTTGCACCAGCCTACCAGATCTAAAATGAAAAAATTCTGGGGCTCTATGAGTGAATTCACCTTGAAATCAAACCGATCATCAATGATTATAATGAACTCTAGATCTTACTAGAAGTGTGAAAAAGATGAAAAACCAATGATAAATTAGGGAAGAACTTGAGTTGAAGATGCATAATGTGAATAAAATTTGAAATTTGAAAAATAGATCATAGTGAAATTGAATATGAGAGAAGTGAAATCCAACATCATTGTAATACCCCAATATTTTGTGAATTATTTTTTCCAATTAATTTAACCTTTAATATATTTTTCATTTCAGGTAACAATGAAAATAGTATATTTTATATTAAAGCACTATGTTTGGCTTGGGTTATACGCAACACCAAGTAATAATGCACTACACACAACATAAATTTTAGATTTCTCTGCATGGAACACAATGGTTATCTAAGACTTGGAGTACATTACATGAAACATTGACTTGGTGTACGCAACATGCAACACCAACTTAGTGTACGTTACATGCACCACTGATGTTTCTATAAAACATCATTTTTCTAAAATAATTATTAAGATAAGATAATTATAACCAAGATGATAAAAATTATAATATTAATAGTAATAACTACTTTTCAAATATTTTTTATAATTTTTTTATATAAATAAAACATATTGATAATGAAAGATATAATTTTTGGTAAAGACATTATATGTTTTAAAATTCTATTTTCTCAAATTAACTACATTTCATGACCTTCTATAAAAAATAATAAAATTAATTTTATATTAATATAGAAATTTAATTTGATAATATAAAATTAATTTTTGAATTTATAATTCTGAAATTATATTAGGATGATTTTTTGGGATTTTTATGAGAAGCATCACTTCGTAATGAATAGTAAAAAATATTACATTTTTGTTAATAAATGCCTTTTCGTTTAAATATTTATTAATGTTAAATTATACATTAAATTTATTTTAAAGTCACATTATAAAAATTATATATATATATTAATACCATTAAGGTCATTATAAAAATTTTCAATTTGAAATTGAATATAAAAACTTAACAAAATGTTGAACAGTTTTCTACTTTAAAAACCAGGTTATTTCATCCCGTTTGTTGGATTAGCGTTAATATTACTTTTTCACTTCTATAAATTGAATTTATAAAAATGTAAATAAAAAATTTTAATAAATATAATATTTTTAGTATAATTATAGCATGTTTAATATGACCAAAATGACTAGTAAAAGTGATTAAAATTAATCACAAGGCTTAAGGTCAAATTAAGCTTAATTAGGGACTAAGCCTTAATCTGAGGGGCCCAAATGACCTGGAAACTTATAAAAAACAAATTTTCATGCCATATTCTGGACATAAACCTTTAATTATTGATTTAAGTTGGTTTGGTATGACTTTTTGGGTAATAACATGTGTACACCTAACATGTTTTCTAAAATTCCAAGTGAATCCTTTTCCTTCCCTATAAAATGACACCAACTATCCCAATTATTGACACCTCTAAAACCTCTTAGGTTTGTAAAATATCTTAAAAATTCAATTATAAACATCCCTAACATAAACCTATAATCCTATCCTTGTACATAAATCAATCCAAGGAATCCTTTTGGCACAAAACAAAAGGAGTTACCTGCTAAAGTGGTAACCTCTTCTCTCAAGCTCCTTTATTTTATTTTCCTTCTCCAAAACCACTAATATATTTATTAAATTATTTAATAAAAACACCAGTATATTGAATATAAAATGAATTTTTATTCTAATTTTTCTACCTACACTTACACACACATCCATATAATGGGTAACAAACATACTGTTTAAGTTTACAACGAACTACCACCTCACTAAATGACGATTGTTAATTTTTCTTTTACCATCTATCATGGTGGACATTATGATGGAAAATATTTTCATATATATCATATATTATATTTATAATTTATTTAAACTTATTTATTACTTTTTAAAAAAAATATTATTTTACATTCCATTTTTTGTAAATACAATAATTTCGTTTGTGGAAGTGCAGACTACCACACCCCAAAGTGATATGATTCATTCATACACTACATTGATTGTATTAAGGATGGTTTTAGTGAATATATATGATATATATGATTTCATAAAGCTAATATAATAATGATATATATATACATATATATACATATATGTCTTTTACTTTCTTTCAATATGATCGTTAAACAGAAATATTATTCATACATATGTACGACCTACCATCTCCATGAACGACGTATTCAATTTCATACTTATATATCATATATATTATTATAATAAAAATATAATATATATAAATTTTATTTATATCATGTTTTACATTCTATAAATCGTGATATAAATATAAGGACCAAATATATAACAAATTAAGACACGTGCAAAAAAAAGTGAATATTACCCAAAGCGTAACCTTAACATGAAATTGCTAACAAGAGGGTAATATAAAGTCATAATAAATACATTTATGGTATTAGATATAATAATTTGGTTCTTTAAAATATGTATAATAAATTTATATTTATCATACACTAGGTTTTAACGAGTACGACGAGAGTAAAGACACATATTAAGGGGGTTTCGTCTCACTTTTTATTTTCATGAGATATATGATTTTTTACCACCAATTCCTTTTGTGTGGTGTGAATAATTACCATGGATGTATTCAATATTTATTATATAAAATTTTATGGGTATTTACATATCAATTATATGACCTTTATTTCAAGGGTTTTAAGTTTCAAAAGTTACCAAATCAGGAAAATAGTTTTGTCTCAATTTACCTTCTTTGAGACTCATGTTTTGTTATACATATAAATTATTTTTTGAAGTGTATATAATTACATTTTAAATGTTATATAATGAATATATTTATTTTCATGATATTTTATGCTTCATTTAATATTCGTTTATTACATGGAAGTATAATCCCAAGTAACCTAGTGATAATAGTATATTGAAACAATCTCACCGCTTTTCAAAATTTTTTATGTTTATGCTTCATTTGATAAAATCTTATAACCCATATCTCAATAAAAATCATGAAATTTATTATCCTCTTGATATTAATGATATATTTATGTACTGGAACCATATTTATACTCTTTAGTACATAATACATTTAAGAAATTATTTTAAAGAAAACATGAATTTACCCTCTCTTCGGTCAGAAATCTATGTTTTCTAAAAAGGGTTCAAAGAATATTATAATATTATCCTAAAATATTTAAAAGACATTTTTAACCCTTTTTTTCTTTTACCAATGTTTTAAAAGGAATCATCTTTTTGATTTCTGATCAAGGAATTTTTTAAACATTTTTATCATGTAAAAGGAATATTCTTTTTACCTCATATGACATGTACAAATTTACCCACCATAAATTCGTTAAAGATTTTTTTTTTCATGTTTAAAAAGTTAATTTTTACGAAAAATTTATAAAATAAATTTTCAAGGAAATAGTTTTAATTTTTTTTTCAAGCTTCTTTTTTATGTTTTTAAGAGAAATGGGTTTAAAAAGGTTTTCATGAATTTTTTATAAGTTTTTAATGAAAATGAGTTTCAAAAGGTTTTCAAGATTATTTTATAATTTTTTAGGTATTTTATTTCAAATGGTTTTCATTCTTATTTTATAATATTTCAAGTAAAATGGTTTTCAATTGGTTTTCAAGCTTATTTTATAAGTTTTTAAGGAAAATTGCTTTCAAAAGGTTTTCAACCTTATTTTATTATTTTTTAAGGTAAATTATTTTAAAAAGTTTTTCTAGATTATTTTATAATTTTTTTAGGAAAATGGTCTTTCAAAGGTTTTCAATAATCTTTTATAAGTTTTTAAGGAAAATTGGTTTGAAAAAAGTTTATGTTTTAAAGATCATTTTTCAAAGAATAAAGGTTATTTACCTTAAGAATTGTCTTCAAAATATCCATTGAAGTTATTTTCCAAATTATATAACATCTATTAATGTTACTCATTCCATTATAGGAAATGATCCAAAGGTTCCGTTCATATTATTTCCTAAATAGTTTATGTTTTGATGAAATGATGCTTTAGACACCAGCTTCACTTCCATGGGTTTAATAATTTTTAAACCCACTTATTTTGATGAGTTATTCATTCTTGAAGTGATTATGAAACATTCATTTTTAATAGGTTAAGATGTGATGAAATGTTAATGATACCCATTTCATTTCATGGGATATGATTTGATGTTTATAAAACCTATCTCTTTTTTATGGGTCGTGATATGATGAAAGTTTTATTATCATGTGGCACATGTATTAATGATTTTATTATGATATGGGGGGAACCTATATCTTTATATAACTCATCATCTAATGATAAATTGTATATGAGCTCAAAGGGTACACGAGTTGTAGCCTAGAATCAAAAAAGACAAGGTACACAGGATTTAGCCCAAGACTAAAAGAAACAGGGTAAACATGTTATAGCCCAAGCCTGAAAAAATAAAGGTACATGGGTTGTATCCCAAGCCGAAAAGAAATAAGTTACACTGGCTATATCCCAGGACTGAAAAAATAAGGTACATGAGTTTTAAACCAATCCTTAAAGTAAGAGGGTGCATGGGTTGATAGCCCAATCCCATAGCAGGTACACGGGTCATATATCAAGACTAACATGTTATAAAGGTCTTGGTAGGTATCCTAAATATAAATTTTTTAATTCTTATATGTATTCTACAAATACTATGTCTTATTCCTCTATTATGATTTCCTAGATCATGATATTAATTTCCTTATGAATCATGTCTTATAAATTAGCAAGAATTTCCCCATAACTCATGTTTATGATCCTTGATATGTAGGGTATGATCTCCTAAAGTTATGATCACATTATCATACCCATATGTTTACATTTATTATTACATGTCTCCCTTATTTAACCTTACTGAGTATATAAGATCACCCATTTTTATGTTTCCTTTCCCCAGGCTATGAAGAATGTTTTTAGGTAGAAGTACTAAATGTGGAAATCTTTATGGGAGATGTTGAAGATATTTCACTTGGATAGAAGATTTTGTTTTCTAATTTTCCGAAGGCACTAAATTTTTGCTGTCCTCAGGCATGTATTTTTGTAATGTATTGAATATTAATCTAATATGATGTAATATCGATTTATGTATAGACTAGTTCGCTATAGTTGGTATCAAAGTAAAGGTTTAGTCAACCTTTGGAATCTATGATGATAAAAAATTAGTGATATCCCTAGGTATTTTTCTAAGGATATGTATAGGGATGTCTCTAAGAATAAATATAAGGATGGGTCAACAGTTAGGAAAATGTCCGGGAATTTTGGTAAAGGATAGAGTGAGTGTTTTTATAAAAATAAATCCCTATCTAGATATTAAAACTGAATGTGGCTCTGGAACAAATGTACTTAGGGGTAATAACTCTGACAAGATGTTTTGGGCCTAACTCGGGGTAATTTGGTACCCGACAACGGGCCTTGCTGCACACCTGTTTTGACACTCTAGGGAATATTCTTTGGAAATTCACAAACCCTTCATGAACCATTATGATAGATTTAAATAAAATATGACTATGAAAAACCAAGAATAAAACTAATGTTTTATCTATTAAACGGTTGGTGTCATTATTGAGACATCCTATAAGTAATTTTCTTGATTATGTGTCTTTCTTATATGATATGTGTTTCTCACCCTGTACTTTTTGGTTTTAATCAATAGAGATAACTATAAGGAACATGGATAGTATTGAATGTTTTATATGTGTAAAGTATGGGTATTATGAAAATTGATTTCCCATGTGGAAATATCACTAAGAGAATCAGGAAGGAGGAATGAGTATTGGTTATACATATGAAGATAAAGAGACTTTAAATGACATGTGAAAGGTATGTGATATTCTTCCAGTATTGTTTACATTGATCATAAGATGCATGATAAGATTGAGGTTGAGGAACCTTAAGACACGATTCATATTTCATATTCTAGGAAAGAGGTATTAAGGAATACGTTGATGAATCATGAGTAATGATTTCAGAATAAAGTTATATTAACGAAGTATTTATGTTCTGGAATTAAAATATTATGTTATATGAATCAATATATGTATAAGTATTTTAAATATAAGTTTTCATTAAGGATTAAAAAGGACATGGTGAATGGTGATGAAGACATAGAAAAGAAACTTCATGGAAATGTGGTATTTTGATTAAGGGAAGGAACCCCTTAATTTCTGAAATCGAGATAATGTTATTTGAATAATGATGTGTTGGATATGAATAAGTAAATTGGATGGTTGGGGTTACCTTGGAACTGATTTTTGACAAAATGGTCTATTTCATGAAGGATGAAGTCTATGATTTTTTCCATTTAAAGAATATATTCAGTAATCATTGGAATAAGGAAGAATACATGTTTTCCAAAAGGATTATGGTAATTAAGGTTATTACCTTGTTTCAAGGGACTATATGACGAGGTTATTCACATGTTTGGAATATGACAACTAAGTGGTACTTTATGCTATATAGGGGAACCAATGTTGAGATGATTTCATGGAATTCATTCTAATGTTTTTGATTTTTATCTTTTAGGAGGGTTATAAGGTTATCCAATCATGAAAGGATTAAGTTAAACTTCATAGGGAGTATTTATGTATTTATATTGTATTGAAAACCTTAGTTAAAAAGATATTTAGTGGTTAACCTTATTTCACGGATATCCTTCATATTTTAAAAACTATATTAGTATGGTTTTAGAAAATCAAATCATGTATGTCGGGTGATAAACAATCAAGTCCGAAAAGGCGGTGAGTCTTGAACCCATGACCGAAGGATGATAAGTGTTTCACACCTACCACTGGCCCACACAATGTCCCTGTTAACATGTAATTATATTTTGTGAACAATTATTAATGATTAACCAATATAACTACTTTTTATGTTTACATATTAAGGTATTAACTATATTGATTTTAAGGAATAGTTAGAGAGAAATATTTATACTTTTCATTCTTTTATGGGCCTTAAGATCTACTAAATGTGCATTTTAGCACTTTAGGAATCAATGTTAATTTCTGGATGTCCATTACATGAGGTAATGGATGAATTAGAAAGTAATAAAAGCACAACAAAAGAATAAACATTTGTTTATATAAATATATCAAGTAAGTATATTTCCTAATATTTTTGGTCAATAAAATAATTACTTAACGTTAGGATAATGATCAAAATAAAATGTGTCATCCTAATATCTAATTTTTTATTGAACCAAGGGCCTTATAAATAATTGCAGATTTATGACTTTGAGGCCCTCAACTTTTCTTAGATCATTCCATTATTTTTTATTAACGACCACAATCACTCCCTATAAATATTTATGGTTAATCACTATGTCTAATCTTCACTTCCAACCTATGTTTTTCTATGTGGAAACCCATTTATATGTTACTTTGAGTAACCATTATGGTTCCAACTTTCCATTTTTCAAGGATGTTTTGGTATTCTTTTTTATGATGTGGGTTTCCAGGAATGAAACTTTCAAGTATTAAACCTTTGATAACTGAGATGAATTTCGAGAGAGGAATTCATTTTAAGGGAGGTATAATGTAACACCCAAATATTTTTTGAATTATATTTTTAAACTTAATTTATATTTTGTTATATTTTTCACTTCACATAACACTTAAAATAGTTTATTTTATTTTAAAGAACTATGTTTGGTTTGAGTTATAAGCAACACTAAGTAATCATGCACTACACACATCATAAATTTTATCTTTCTATACATAGAAAACTGAGGTTAGATGAGATATGGCATACATTACATGCAATAACAACTTGGAAAACACAACACATAATACCAACTTAGCATATGTTACACACAACACTGATGTTTCTACGAAACATCATTTTACTATTATAATTATTTAAATGAGATAACTATAACCTAGACATTAAACATAGCAATATGAACAGTAATAACTACTTTCCAAATATTTTTTATAATGTGTTTATAGAAATGAAACATATTCCTAATGAAAGATATAATTTTTGGTAAAGACCTTATATTTTTAAAAATACTACTTTCTCAAATGAACAGCATTTCATGCCATTCTATGAAAAATAATAAAATTAATTTTAGAAACATATAGAAATTTAATTTTATAAAATAATCCCAATTTTTGAATTTAGAATTCCATAATTAAATTAGGGTTATTTTTTGTGATTTTTATGAGAAACATCATTTTTTGATGAATAGTGAAAATACTACATTTTAGTTGATAATTGCATTTTTGTTTAAATAATTAATAATTTTAAATTATAAATTAATTTTTAAGGTAAAAATAGATCAATTATACATCTATTAATACCATTTAATCCATTATTATCCATTTTACTTTGTAATTTAATATAAAAACATAATAAAATTTTGAACATTTTTCTACTTTAAATCCCCATTATTTCGTCCCTTCCGCGAGATTAGCATTAATCTTAATTTTTTTTGATTCTATGAATTGAATTTTGAAAAATGGAGATAAAAAATTATAATCAGTATAATATTGATAGTCTAATTAGATCATGTTGATTTTTGACCAAAATGATTAGTAAAAGTGATTAAAATTAATCACAGTGATTAAGGTCAAATTAAGCTTAATTATGGACCAAACATTAATCTTAGGGGCCCAAATGACTTAGAAACATTTCCAAAACCCATTTTATGGACATATTTTGGCCATAAATCTTCCATTATAGATTTCAGTTGGTTTTATATGACTTTTTTTAGGTAATAAAACATGTACACCAAACTTCTTTTCAAAAAATATAAGTAAGTCCTTTTCCTTCTCTATAAAAGACCACCACCTCTCTCACTTATTGACACCTCTCAAACCTCATTGGTCTAGACAAGATCTAGCCAATAGACTTCTCAAAATCCCCCTCTTCCTTTTATAAGCATATCCTTGGGTAGAAATGTCACGACCCATCTCAGAGGGGTCCATGCGATGACTACCCCAAGCCCGCCTTTAATAGGCCAGAGTTCAGTGACAAGCACCATGTAGGAATATCCCATAAATGGGAGGCATTTTCCTAAGTACCTTTACACACACACACATCTCCAAGCCTAAAATTATAAAATTTAAAAACAATAAATAGAAAAATCATGCATACACTAAGATACCAACCACATAGTATGACTGTAGGAAAACTGGAAATTAAACAAGGCCAGAATACAAGCCCACTAAAAGAAAGAGTCAAAAAAAGTGAAGGAACTAGTTTCTGAAACTCATCTATAGAAAAAACTACCTGAAGTGTAGGTGTAGGAAAGCTGTCTAAATCCATAGGATCACACCTCATCTATCTGATCACCCTAAGCACCACCTAGTCCTATTCCACCAAGGACTCAATAAAAGCGTTGATCATCTACATGAGACACGACACATATAGGCAAATCTCGTGCATGGGTGAATAAAATAATACTCATTAAGACACCCCCAAAACCACAAAGGAATACGTATAAGACTTAAATTAAGTACACCACAATAAAATACAAAATGTATACCCCAAATAAATACATGAAGTACATTCATCTCACATATGTATAAGTCTATAGCACGAAAAGTAGGATTATCAAACATAGTCCACATAACACCCAATATTAGTAAGACACAGAGTTTCAATAACACATAAAATGTCGATAACATAGAGAGTATCGATAAAACATGGATTTTTTATAACACATAGAGTGTTGATAACACACAGAGTGTTGATAGGTCATGAAGCTCCCAAATTAGGTAGTCACCAAGTCACATAGTCTCAGGATCACCGAAAACCACAGGATTCCACTTGTAGCACACTTATTTTGGGAAGAAATACTCCTCAAGACAAAATGTTATATTCTAACTTTAAAAATACCCACTCAGAGTATCTCAAAAGTACCGTCTCATCTCAAGGGTCCCAAATCCACAAACAAGTCGTCAAATAGACACATAGTTTGAAAGTTACAAAAGTTTTACGAAAACGTTCTGACCCGGGTCTGGTCCGACCCAGAGGACCTAACCCGACCCGCCGGTTGACACGACCTAGTCTAGCCGACCCAACCTATCTTGGTCCGGTCTGGTCCGATTTGTTGGTCTCTGGTCGGTGGGTGTGGCCCGCTGCATACAGTCCGTTTTTCTCTGCCGGATGCAGCCCGCCCTAGCTGCGCCCCCTGGTCCATGTGGTCCACCCCGACTGCGTGGCTCCCACCATATCACCCGGTCAACAAGGAACCAAAATGTTCAACACGGTATTACATCGCATTGCTGGTTCTCACCATAGCCCCTTCCACCATGGTTCCATGTGGTCTGGCCACCACCGCCTACCCCCACAGCCACCGTCCTCCACCGCACCCACACGTGATCACCGCCGTGGGCGACCGCCAACACCGGTTGCAGGAGGATCTAGTTCATAGGTCACCCCATTGCACTATTTCACATTTTTTTAAACAGATCTATATCTGCGATCCTCGAGTCACAACCTTTAATTCCTTGAGCTTTGATATGTATTGCTTGTACTCGAGGGGTCCGATCGCGTTCAAGGCCTCCCAAATAAATTTCACCATAAAAATGAGGGTCCAATGGTGAAGAATGCCAAGAATTGGGATAGGAATAAAACATATAATTATAGAATAATGGATATTTTCCTTATTCATGTCATCCTTGATTCATCCATGATAGAAAGGAAAAAGGGGGAGGATAATCACTAAAATCAATCACCTAACAGACCCCATGATAAATTTACCACCCAATAAGAATAATCGAACCATGGATCAACGTGTTTATTTTTTGGTCCACATTTGTTGTTGAATATAATTGTATAATGGGAAATCACAAATATATCAACATCCTACCTCATGGATTAAATCAATCATTGACGTACAGTGATGTTGTATCGTCGTCGTTATTCGATCGGTAGAATCTGAGGTTTGCCGATCTTGAGTCACCAATAAATCTATATTTGTTGAAGAAAACTCTATCTTCTTACTGCATAGTATTTACATGGATATGTTGTAACCCTATATTCTTAACAATAGGAAATACTTAAAAGTAACCAACAAAATGTCAAATAAAATATTTTTACTTAATATTTTAACGTCGTTTACGTCTAAAAACTAACTTCCACCCTCGAACCACACCAGTAAAGGTTAGGCCACTCCTAAGGTAATGCTATTGTTATGAACACAATAGTTCCCTAAGATTTTATATTCAGGGACCCATTTAAGAGTTAATCTAATTTTAAGAAAAAACTGGCCACAAAATTTTATCAAAAACATAACATTTTTCATTGGTTTTCCCTGAGCACACCGGGCTTTAGAATCTCATTCAATCTTAGGACCTAGTCTTATATTTTGTACAATTAATTTATAATAATAAAACCTGAGAAAAATCAATGTCATTACAATAAATAAATCTAATAAATCCATTTTTTACAAATCAAAAGGAGTTACCCGATTAAGAGGTAACATAGTCTCTGAAGCTCATTTATTTTATTTTCATTCTCCACCCACTCCACTCTTTAATCCATGATTTTATATCAACACCAATATATTCTATATACTATGATGTTTTTTTCTATGTTTTCCACCTACACTTATACACACATCAATCTAATGGGTAATGAACTTACTGTTTATGTGTATGGAGAACTACCTCCTCACTAAATGATGATTGTTAATTTTTCCTTTACCACCTCTCAAGGTGGAAATTATGATGGAAAATATATTTATATATTTCATATATTATATTTATTATGTCTCCAAACATATTTATTACTTTTTAAAACATATATCTTGTTTACTTTCCATTTTTTTTAATATGATAATTTCGTTTGAGGAAGTGTAGACTACCGCCCCTATCAAAGTGATATGATTCATTCATACACTAAATAGACTGTATTAAGGATGGTTTTAGTGAATTTATATGATATATATTATGTCATAAAGCTACTTTAATATTGATATATATACACATATATATATACATATATGTATTCTACTTTCTTTCAACACGACAATTAAACAGAAATAGCCTTCATGCGTACGTATGATCTACCATCTCCATGAACGGTGTATTTCATTTCATGATTATATATTATATAGATTATTATAATAAAAATATAATGTTTATAAATGATATTTATATAACTGTTTAAATTATTTAAATAATAATATAAGTATAAGGACCAAAGATATAACAAATTAAGACACATACAACAAACCAAGCGAATATTACCCGAAGCGTAACCTTAACCTGAAATTGCTAACAAGTGGGTAATATAAAGTCATAATAAATCCAAATATTGTATTAGATATAATAATATGGTTATTTAAAGGATGTATAATAAATTTATATTTATTTTACTGGATTTCTGAATGAGTACGATGAGAGTAAAGACAAAAGGTAAGGGGATTTCATCACATTTTTTTATTTCCATGAGATACAAGCTTTATTCCCCACCCATTCCTTTTGTGTGGTGTGTATAATGAATAGGGATGTATTAAAATTTTATTAGAGTTAAATTTATGTGTATTTCATATCCATTATATGACATTTATTTCATGGGGTTTAAGTTTCAAAAGTAACCAAATCGGTAAAATAGTTTTGTCTCAATTTGCCTTCTTTGAGACTCATGTTTTGTTATGCACCTAAATTCTTTTTCAAGATGTATATAATTCCATTTTACATGTTATTTCTTGAATATATTTATTTTCATAATATTTTAATATTAATTTAAGTTTTTTTTATTACATGGAGAGTATGATCCCAAGTAACCAAGTGATAAGAGAGTATTGAAATAATCTCACTGCTTTTCAAGACTATTTTTATTTATGCTTCCTTTGATGAAATATTATAACACATATCTCAAGAACATTCATGAAATTTATTCTCCTATTGTTATTTAGGATATATTTATTTATTGGTTTCATATTTCTACTCTTTGGTACATGAGATAGTTAAGAAATTATTTTTAAGAAATCCTGACTTTACCCTCTCTTCAATCCAAAATCTGTATTTTCTAAAACTGGTTCAAAGAATATTCTACTATTCTAAAAAAATATTTAAAATAAATGTTTACCCATTTTTTTATTTTACAAATTTTTTCAAATGAATATTCTTGATTCTTTGTAAATGATGCAGTTTTCTATTGTGTTTACCATATAAAAGTAATGTTCTTTTTTACCTCATATTTCATTTACAGATTTACCCACCATCCATTCTTTGAATATTTTTTTTATGTTTTAAAATTTAATTTTTATGAAAATATTTTAAAAATAAATTTTTGAGGAAATGGGTTTCAAAAGGTTTTAAATATTATTTTATAAGTTTTTAAGGAAAATGGTTTTCAAAAGGTTTTAAAGATTCTTTTATAAGTTTTTATGCAAAATGGGTATCAAAATGCTTTCAAGATATTTTTATAAGTTTTTAAGGAAAATAGTTTTCAGAATATTTTAATATTATTTTGTAATTTTTTAAGGAAAATGGGTTTAAAATGGTTTTCATGCTTCTTTGATAAGTTTAAAAGGAAAATGGGTTTCAAATGGTTTTCAATATTCTTTTATAAGTTTTTAATGATAATAGTTTTTAATTTTTTTTTCTTATTTTATAAGTTTTTAAGGAAAATGGTTTTCAATTTTTTTTTCAAGATTCCTTCATAAGTTTTTAAGGAAAATTATTTTAAAAAGGTTTTATGTTTTAAATTGTATTTTTCAAATAATAAAGGATATTTACCTCAAAAAATGTTTTCAAAATATATTTTTAATTTATTTTCCATCTTATATGACATCTTTTTATGTAACTCATGACCTTATAAAAAATTCTCCAAAGTTTACATTCCTATTATTTCATTAATGTTTTTTTATGGAATGATGCTTAAGACACCCATTACACTTCCATTGGTTTTATTATTTTGTAACATGCTTCTTTTCATGGGTTATTATTTACTAAAGTGATTATAAAACTTATCTATTTTCATAGGCTAATAAGTAATGAAATTTTAATTATACCCATTTAATTTCATGGGTTATGATTTGATGTTTACAAAAACTATATCTTTTTATGGTTCATGATATGATGAAAGTTTTATTATCTTATGGAACATGTATGAATTATTTTATTACAAGATGGGTGGGACCTATATCTCCCTCCAATACATTGTTTAATTATAAGTTGTATATTAGATCAAAGTGTACAAAAGTTGTAGCCAAATCCCAAAAAATATATGTTACATGGGTTGTATCCCAAGACTAAAAGAAAAAGGGTACATAGGTTATTTCCCAAGCCCAAAAACAAGAAGTTACACAGGTTGTGTCCCAATACTAAAAGAAAGAGTGTATAAGGGTTATAGCCTAAGCCCAAAAAGAAGAAGTTATATGGGTTGTATCCCAAGACTAAAAGTAATATGGTGCACACGTTTATTTCCCAAGACCATAACCGGTATACATTTCATAACCCAATCCTAACACGTTTTAAAGGTATTATTAGGAAAAATCAACATAAAATATTATAGTCTTATATGTATGCCACACATAATATGTATTATTTGTCCATTATGATTTCTTAGATCATGATATTTATTTCCTTACGATTCATGTCTTTTGAAATATCAATATTTATCCCATAACTCATGTTTATGATCTTTGATATACAGGGTATGATCTCCTAATGTTACAATCACGTTCTCATACCCCAATGTTCATGTTTATGCTTAAATGTCTCCATTTTTACCCTTTATGAGCTGTTGATCTCATCCCTATTTATGTTTAATTTACCTAGGTTATGAAGAAAGGTTTTAGGTACAGTTAAAAAAGGTGGATATATTTATGAGATATGTTGAAGATCTTTCACCAGGATAGAAGATTTTGTTTTCCATGTTTCCAAAGACACTAAAATATTATGGTCCTCAAGTATGTATTTTTGTAATGTATTGAATATTAATCTAAAATGATGTAATATCCATGCATGTAAATCCTAGGTTTCTATAATCATAACAAAAAAAAATAACTAGGAAAGTCTATAACCAAGTAACAAATCCCGTATTTAGATTTGGACCAACATTTGGAAGACCAATATATAAGGACTAAGGAACACTTCTGAGAACTCAAAGTCCATGAAAATAATTTTCACTCCCTCATGTGATCTCAAAAAATAACTACATTCTCCAGTACATTATGAAGAAGCATAGTAATTTTTCTCAGGATTTTTATAAAGAAGTATAGTGTGCGATCAGTGTAAAAAAACAAGATATTTCCAATAGGATTGATCTCGACGATCAACTATGACACTGGACCCATCCATGAAAGGATAACTGACCTCACTGAACTAATGTCAAGGGTGATGAAGGAAATTATACTATAAATACTTTCGCTTTTTCCTTAATTTAGTTCATTCAATATATTCCAATCATCATAACTATGATTTACATATATAATTATAATTTTAGTTTTAATTCAGTTTTGTTCTCTATTCATTATTCTATGTGATTCTCTTCTCCTATAATTTCTTCATATTTCACAATCATGTGATGTACCAATGATTTGAATCTTTAAGATCATGGAAAATAATCAATTATGAGTGTTCATAGGAGACTCATCATGGTAAATGTAAATTTTAATGCTTTAATTCTTGATTTTTTTTCTGATTCTCATATGAAAGTGGAAGTGGAGTGTGGAGGAGGCGATCATTACTATGAATTTCATTAACACTATTGAAATCCTCCACTTATTGAACTTAAAATATACACCTCTATTTGGATCAAACTTCATACTAATGGAGTCTTGTGATTTGAATGAGTAAATATTACATGATTACTGCTAGGTGAGTGAATAAGTCCTTTCATTGGATTGAGGAGTGTAATTTACAATTCAACAAAGAGAAAACTTTATAATTTTTATCTTTTTTGGGGATACCTTGAGCATATTAATTGTTTCAAACTTAAGTAAAATATTGGAGGGTGTATTGAAAATGATATTGATCCTGTGCATTGAGTTAGAATATTTAGAAAAAATGTAAATGATAAACTAAACCACTTGAATTCACTCTAATACATCCTTAATTTCACTCTATCATTGAGTGTTTTTTCTTCATTTTTTTTAAATTTATTAAATAAAAAACTAGAAGAAAAAACATTGGATATTTTATTAATTAATAAAAAATATAATTGATTTAGAATAGTGAGAATATGAACCACACACGCTTCTTTGGAAATTTTTTTGGTCAGCTCTATACTATATATTCCAAATCATTAATAAAATAATTTCTTTTGATCATGGTCCATGAAAAATTCATGATCAAATTAGAGATATTTTTGGGGATATGGGTTGAGTATTCTCTATGTTGAACATATTAATAATTAGTGTTTTTTAGTTTTTTAGTTTTTTTGGTTTTCTTCCTTTTTTTTATAATATGGGATAAACATCATCATGAGACCATTATTCAATGAATACTCACCCATACTTCCTGTAAACATTCCTACAAGAACCCTAGGTAAAAATTCAATGAAAAAACTAAAAGAATTCTTAGAATACACCAATGGTTTGGAGGATGGAATCTACTACATGAACAGACCCAACTTCTATCAATAACACATTCCCCCACACCATCAAACTAAAGAAGAATTTATAGTAGAACAAATTCAGAATTAATCTTCTATGATGAATGAATTTCAAGTGAAATATAACCAATAATTGGAGGAACATAAATAAATTATTAAGGTGTGGAGTATAAATTCATCAGTAATTTCCACTGCCTTCAAGTGCTTATAGAGAAAAGGAACAAACAAAAATATAAAGTGTTAGCACCCCTAGTATTTTCACAAGAATATATTCAATAGGAAGAGGGATATTTTTTTAGAATCATATGATCTCCCACTATTCACCCATGAGCACATCTATAGAGAGTTGGTGTATCGTGAAAAGAAACATAAAGTTGAAACACTTGAGGGAGACTTTCTTTCAAAATTTTCTTTATATGATTTTTTATATATAAATTATTTTATAATATAGCTTTTTTTATATGTTAAATATCTAAAAGTTGGTTGTAGGCCCTAGATAATGAAGAATATAGAGAAATGAGTGAACTCCACTTTGAAGAACGAATGAATGAACCAGTGTTTATACATGGTGATATTGAAGAGGGGGTTTAAAAAGACAGCAAAATGAACATTGAGAGATCCTTTTAAGAAAAACTAGATGATAAGATACTCCCTAGAGTAACCACCGCACCATCATTAGGGTTACCTAGTGTGACAAATGATGAAGAGAATCTAGACTGTCCACTAACTTCCATATCATTTCTAGCAAAATAACCAGAGTTAGTGAACTTGTATGAACCAGAACAATAAGATGAAAAAATTTATGGAGATTTCATTACCTTGGTAAAATTTCAATAAATTTTTTCTGAATTTTATTTTAGTTTCCTTAATTAAAAAAATAATAATTCACCACTTTTTTCAATATCACATAATTAAGAAAAAGAGGTTGATAAATAATTTTTTGACAATCTATAATAATATGGGACAGAAGAAAACATACCCATGGATGAACAAGCTAAAAAAGAACTGAATATTGATCATATTTATGATGAAATTATGAAACCAAACAAAAACATTTAACAAAATTACACCCATGAAGTGGATTAAGAGGAAGATTATGGCATCCCAGCTTTTTATTACATAACGTTTCATTACATTTTACAAATAGAGGATCTTTAAAGTCTAGTGTCTTGGAAATCAGGAAAAAAAACATAAAAACTTAAAAAACTCTTTATAAAACCCTTGAAAATATTATTTATAAGTTCATCCTATATAAAATTACTACATCTCATAACCATGAGACATACATCAAAGGAAAGGGTGAGGAGAAGGCCAAGTAAGGGAAAACAAGGGAATCCGTTTACATGTGATATCAATAAAAACATGATGAAAAATATAGACATGAGAAATTGAAAAAGAGGAATATCATAATAAAAATAAAATGAATAAAAACTTGAATATATGGCTAAAACATTTCATTTAGACATTCAAGAACATATCACCAAGGTTTATCTCGAAGGTGTCATAAAAAATTACCAAGGTTATTCACCAAGGTATCGTGAAACTTTTCGTCTCTAGAGATTAATTATTTACCTAATGCATTAAATCAGTATTAGGGTGCACCATTAATATGTATTTATTTTCATGTGATCCACATATATCATAATAAAACATTTCATAAATAACCCATATAGAATAAAATAAATGGGTTTCATTTCAAAATCATGATGTTTTAAAAGTGCTTAAAAATAAGATCATTATGTCATTTATAACCCATTAAAAAAGAGTGAGGTTTTTATGTATATCAATTACAAAATAAAATATATCATTTTTTTAATTTATAAACACCCATATAATGTAAATATGTCTAGGTATTCACATAAATGAAATAAGAGAATTTTATGAGGGAAAGAGAGAGAAATGTTGAGGCGAAAATTCTACAGCATAACGACTATATAAAATGGTTTTATAAAATAATAAAAAGAGTGGGGAAAATGGTATCCCATAAATAAATGAATCATTTTACAGTATAGTTACATAATAAGAAAAATAATATCTTGGTTTGGACATTTTAATTACTTACCACATGAAACGGAAACTTGAAAGGAAAGAAAAAATGTGATTTCTTTTATAAAAATTCAACAGCCTAACGACGTCACTTATAATTCATAAAAATATGTTGATGAGAGTGGAAAGAGTATCTCATCAATTTTAAATTAAATGGACAGTAATAAGGACATAGAATAACATACCCCCACAAAATAAAATGGAAACTAGAAGGCATAACATAATAGAAGTCATGACTTAAAAGAAGAGGGTGAAAGGTTCCCATACCTTGAAGAGTAACTTCGAAAGCTTGAAGGTTGGGACCATGGGGGGCTTGAGGGAACCTTGGTTGGACTTATTTAGAGGTAAAAATACCATATATTCATTTAGGAGTATTTTGGAATGAAAGTAATGAGGGAATGGATTGGTATTTATAGAAAAAGTGAGAGAACATTTTATTAATTTCCACGGGACACCTCATCAGTGGTATTTGAAAAACCATAGAATTTCCCATGGTATTTTCCAATGGTAATGGACACTTGGGACACCTCATAACATATCTCACTATTCAAAAGTATACTAGATTTATTACATAATTATCACATCATCAATGATGTCATTAATCACACAAAAACTCAAAACTATATTGTTACTATTCATCAAAAAACAAAACATTTTATAAAAATATTATAAATTCATAATAACCTAATATCGATGATCTGAATTCAAAAATGAACTCCATTTTATGAAAAAAAATTTCAAAAAAATTTTAATTTTAATTTTAAATAAAATCATTATTTATTAAAAAATACAACTCTAAAACTATAACTTGTTTTGTAACACCTTGACTAAATTAATAAAGGTACCATTAAATTATCATATAACCATAAGACAATAAAGTAAAATTTTATGATAAAATTTTATGAAAATAAATTTCCATTTAAAATTATTAAATTAATTATAAATTTGTAAATAAAATATCTATGACATTAAAAAATACCAATACTTATTTTATGATCATTTTTTCACTTTTAAGATTTCTAAATTATATTTATACATTCATGGGTGAAGTTTATAGTTTTTTGGATGATTTATTATTCATTACTATTCATTACTATTCATAAGGGTAATATTACTATTCATACTTTACTATTCCCTAAAAATTAAGTTGATCTTATTAGACTCTAAATTTATTACTAATAAAAACTGTAGAAGACCATTTTATGAAAATCATTTCACATTATTAATTATTTAAAGTTTGCATAAATATTTTAAAATACACTTTTTCCAAAATTCATTAATAACATCCATCAAATATTTATCTAGACATTTTAAAATCAAAAATTTTACCATAATAATAAATAACAATTTTATTTATATAAATGGATTACACAAAGTAACTAAGGCCTTGTTACATAGCCCCTTAGAACACATGCATGGGACCTAAGTGTATGGTGTGCTATGGTGATAGAATATTGGGGCGGCTTGGACAACATTTCCCGAGTGGTGATTTCTATCATCTTGAACTTCCCCCTTAGGCGATTCCATTCAAGCTTCACATGTTGAAGCTTAGCTTGGGATTAGTCCATATCAAAGCCTAGAGATGCTTCCTATTTCCCAATCTCTGACAGATGGGCTTCGTACGACCCAAATCTACCAAATGAGTCCATCGACTCTTCATTCTATATTAATTAACCAAGATCACTTGACTTTTAAAACAATAATCATAACGTTAAGAGTTTAGTTTCCAATATTCATATTGACCAACAGTCATATAACAGTCGAAACCCAATGATATTATTTTAATTATACTCACTTCATTAAATAAAGGATATAGTTTTTTAGTACAAAATAAAATAAAATACTAATTTGGGAAATTGATATTATTGAAAAGTTCAGGTCATTACATTATTCCCACCTTAAGAAATTTTATCCCTGAAATTTGAACTCGTACCCTCAGTGTGGGTAATTCTACCTCATAGACTCCTTTGGTTCCCACATGGCTTCTTCACATTTGTGGTTCCTCCACACCACCTTAACAAGGTGGGTAGTCTTGTTGCACGGAACCTTTTCCCTACAATATAATATATCCACATATTTTCTTTATAATAGAGGTCATGTTCCAGTTGTACCACCTTGGGATTTAGTACTTGTGAAGGGTCAGATATTTACTTCCTCAAGATGGATATGTGGAAGACATCATGAACTTGTGCTAGATTTGGAGAAAGTGCAAGCCAATAGGACACTACTCTTATGTGATCAAGGATTTCGTAGAGGCAAAGTTACCAAGGTCTGAGCATCCCTTTCTTCCCAAACCTCATGACTCTCTTCCAAGGTGAAACCCAAATAAAGACTTTGTTACCCGCATTAAATTCCAAGTCCCTTCGATGGTTGTCGGCATAGATCTTTTGCCAACTCTGAGCAGCCTTAATGTGTTATGGATGATGTGGAATTTTTCTATCATCTCTTGTACAAGATCAGGACCAAGAAGATTTCCCTAACCAGCTTCATCCAAACAAGTAGGAGTTCTACATCGCTTCCCATATAGAGCTTCATAGGGTGCCATTTGAATGCTCGAGTGGAAGCTATTGTTGTAAGAGAACTCAATAAAAGGGATATGTTGATACCATCCTCCTTTAAATTCCATTGAGCATGTTCTCAGTATGTCCTCGAGTGTTTGAATAGTATTTTCAGATTGTCCAATTGTTTGGGGGTGATAGGCCATACTTAAATTCAATTCAGTGCTCAGAGAATGTTGAATATTTCTCAAGAATTTTGATGTGAACCTTAGGTCATGATAAGATACGATAGAAAGTGGAACTCCATACAGCCTTACCACTTCCTTCACGTAAATCCTGGAAAGTTGATCAAGAGAGAAATCTTCCCGAATGGAGATAAAATGGGCAGTCTTGGTGAGACAATCCACAATAACCCAAATCACATTATTTCCTTTGGAAGTCATTTGGAGACCAGTGACGAAGTCCATAGTGATATTGTCCCACTTACATGATGATATGAGTAGTGGTTGCAATACCCCTTTATGAATTTGTCGCTCTACCTTCACTTTCTAACATACCAAGAACCTTTTAGTATAGTCAACAATCTCCCTTTTCATATTATCCCACCGATAATGATCATGAAGGTACCGATACAATTTCGTGCTTCCAGGATGTATATATAAAGTAAAGCTATGAGCTTCATCCATCATCTTCTTATTTATCTCTAAAAAATATAGAACACATAGTCTTGTATGAAATTTCAATACACCTTCTTGATCAATATTGAACTCAAGAAACTTCCCATCCTTCACAGCCTCAAACTTCTTGTGTAACAAAGGATCTTCTTTATGAGATTTCTTGATCACATCTAGTAATAATGATTGAGAAATAATTTGGGTTAGTGTTAATGATGTTCTTTCCCTTATAATTCCCAGGTCCATCTTTACTAGGTTATTGATTAAAGGCTTTCTTTTAATCTTCATCATGTACAGAATAGCTGGGTCTTTCTTACATAATGCATCAACAACTTTGTTTGCTCTTTCGGGATGATAATGAATTGAACAATCATACACTTTGAGAAGTTCCAATCATCTCCTCTATATCATGTTCAATTCTTTTTGTGTGAAAAATATAATTTAAACTTTGATGGTCTATGTATATATCACATATCTCTCCATAAAGATAGCGCCTCTATATCTTTAGAGAAAAAATGGCCACAACCGACTCCAGATCATCTGCAAGATAGTTCTGCTCACAAGTCTTCAACTGTCGAGATGCATAAACAATGACTTTATCTTTTGTCATGAGGATGCACCCAAGCCCTTTTAGAGATGCATCGCTAAAAATATTTAATCCTTCTCCGCTTTAGGGCAAGGTTAGCATGGGTACAGTGACCAATCTATTCTTCATCTCTTGGAAACATTCCACACACTCCTTTCTCCAGATGAACTTGACCCATTTTTGAGTTAACATGGTTAATGGATTAGAAAGTCATGAAATGTTTTTCACAAAAACTGTAATAATATCCGACTAATCCAAGGAAACAAATAATCTCATCTATTTTTGTAGGCTGATGCCACTCCTCTACAACTTTTTTCTTTGTAGGGTCAAATGTTATTTCTTAATTGGTTACAATGAGTCCCAAGAAAGGAAATTTTTGTAACTATAATTAACATTTGTTGAACATTCCAAAAAGCCTCTCCTTTCATAATGTTTGAAAAATAACCCTTAGATAATCCTCATTCTCCTCGCGACTTTTGGAATATATCTGAATATCATCAATAAAAACAACCAAAAAGTTATCAAGGTAGTATTTAAATACTATATTCATAAAATACATAAAAATAACAGGTGGATTAGTCAGTCTGAAGGGCATATAAACAGACTCATAATGTCCATATCTTGATTGGAAGGCAGTTTTTGGAATATCTTCTTTCTTCACCCTCAATTGAGGATAACTAGAACAAAGATCAATATTAGAGAATAATTGAGCCCAATGAAGTTGGTCAAATAAGTAATCAATTCTTGGAAGAGGGTTTTTGTTCTTCACTGTGATTCCGTTCAGTTCTCTATAATCAATGAATAGCTGCATTGATCTATCCTTCTTCTTCACAAAGAGAAGAGGTCCTCCCTAAGGAGATGCACTCTGTCAGATAAACCCATTCTCTAAAAGATCTTGGATTTGTTTCTTTAATTTCTCTATCTCCACATTTTACATCTTATATGTGACCTTTGATATCAGAAGAGATCAGGGTAAGAGTTCAATGGATAACTCTACCTCTCTTTCTGGGGGATGTCCAGTTAACTCCTCAGGAAATAAATCAATGTATTTCTAGACGATAGATACATTTTCGATCCTTATACTCTCATTTCCTTATTATTATTCACTGATAAACTCCATAAAGAAGGATATAGAATGTTCTTCTAGACAAAGATCATGTTGTGATATCTCTCCTTTGAAGATAACTATTGGTTTCCCATTCAAGACTATTGATATTTCCTTGCTTCTGCATTTGATCTTAAATTATACTTTGAGAGCTACTCCATCCCTAGTATAAGGTCAAATTCTAACATGGGAATGAATACTATATTTTTGTTAATATTGTGATCACTAAAGTAAATACTAGAGTTTCTAAACACTGACGATGCTTGGATAATCCCACTAAGAGTCTTGACTAATAACTATACTTTTAGCAAATCGGGGTTTGATTCTAAATTCTTTGCAAACTTGGTGGAAATAAAGGAATGTGTAGAACCAGAATAAAACAAAGTAATTTCTTTCTTTGAGAGGAAAAAAGAGTACCTACCACCACATCATTTGGCACTTCAACTTCAACCTTAAGGATTGCAAAAGTACGACCTTGTTCCCTTGCCTGTTGTTGAGGTTGATGGTGATTCCCCTCCACTTCCCTCAGATTTGGATAGTGATTGGAAAAGTGACCAGGTTGTCCAAACTTATAGAATTGGACATCAGGCATGTCCTTCACCATCTTCCCCTTTTCTTTAGTGTTTGGGAGATGAGGATTCTCCTCACTATGACAATTCCATGCAATATGACATCTCTTCCACACTGACTAAAAATTATTATTTTTATTATATAATAAACCCCTTTTAAGGGAGAAGGGGAACCCAACATGACTTCAAGGAAATAAGACATAAAAATATGCTCCGAATGATCAAAATCAATAAAACCAAATCAAATAAACAAGGGTAGACCCTCCCCAGCATAAAACAATCAGTCCAGATTCCACCTCTCATCGACATCTCTTCCACACTTATAGAACTTATTACTCCCGAGGAACCAGTTCCCCAAGTGGTTCTTCCCACATTTATTACATGTGGGACATTGAACTTGCTTACCTCCTCTTCCATAATAAAGGATTATCCCTAATCTCGGCTCCATTGACCTCTTCTTTTCATTAGATTTATGAGACCACTACATCTCACCAAACTCCAATTTGACTTTCATCACACTCCATATGATCTCCTCATAGCTATCATTGTCTTGGTTGGCTAGATTATCCAATATATAAGGTCTTATTCAACCAAAGAATATATCAAACTTCCCACTAGGATCTATGAAAAATCTTGAGGTATAATGAGAAAGTCTAGTGAAGTTCATCTCATATCTTCCCATAGATTCATTCTTCTTATGCTTCAACTCAAGAAACTCCTTCTCCATTATTGTTCTCATGGAAAAAAGGAAATACTAACTAAAGAAGATCCCTATGAACTTTTCACACTCCATAGCATCAACCAAAGCTCTTGGCCTCATGTTTTTAATCAGTTCCCACCACTGATCAGCTTCTCCCTCTAAGCGATAGACATCTAGGGTGACCTTCTCTTTATCTGAACAACGGATCACAGAAAAGCTCTTCTCTATAGAGCTGATCCACTATTCAGCAATAAATGGGTTTGTCAATCCACTAAAGGTTGGTGTTTGTTTACACATAAATAATTCTACATATTTTTGTTCCCTTCATGGTGAGATCGGTCTCTCAACTTGATTCAAGTTATTTCCCATAACATGAGTCAGTTGGTTCACCATTCACATGAATGTTTCCATTCCAGCTTCCATCAGAGGGCCGTCAGCGCATGGTCCATTATGGTCACCATTTCCACGGTTCCTCCTATTGACTGACATTTTATATAAGAATAAAACCTTATTGATAAACTTATTTCATTTATGAATCTTTTAACGATAAAGAATTTTATGTCTTAAATCCTTATGCTTAAACAATTACATTTCTCTATAAATCTTTCATAAGGATTCATAAAAAGCTTATGATTAACGAAAAATATCCCCCAAGAGTGTCAAACTAGTAGCGAAGAAAGGCCCATTGTCATGTACTAGGATACCCTAGGTTAAGCCTGAAACCCCTTGTCAGACTTTTCACTCCTAGGTAGATCTGTTCCAAAGCCACATCCACTTGTTTGTACCCAGAAAGGGATTTACTTATTTGGAAACCACATACTTAATATTTCACCAAAATACCAGGAAGTTTTTCAATATTTAAACTTTTATATAGGGTTATTAATAATGTATTTGATATCCTAATTTATAGAAATAACTAAACTATCCTTTGATACCAACTATGGCATCCCACCTTTTTTTTACATAACTTTTCTTTACATTTTACAAACAGGGGATCTTTAAAGTCTAGTGTCTTGGAAATCAAGAAAAAAACATAAAAACATAAAATAATATTTTAAAATCAATTGAAAAGATTCTTGAAAAGTCCATCCAATGTACAATTACTGCATCTCATAATTTGGAGACACACATCAAAGGAAAGGGTGAGCAGAAGGATCAGTAAGGGTAAACAAGGAAATCCGTTTACTTGTGATATCAATAAGAACTTAATGAAAAATATAAAGACATGAGAAATGGAAAAAAGATGAATATAATAATAAAAAGAAAATGAATCATAACTTGATAAATGGCTACAACATTTCATTTATACATTCATGAACATATCACCAAGGTTCATCCCCAAGGTGTCATAAAAAATTACTAAGGTTATTCACCAAGGTATCCTGAAACTTTTCATCTCTAGAGATTAATTCTTTACCTAATGAACTGGAACACTATTAGGGAACACTCTTAATATGTATTTATTTTCAAGTGAGATAAATATAATAGAATCAAAAATTTCATAAATAACCCACAGAGAATAAAAGAAATGGGTTTCATTTCAAAATCATGACGTTATAAAAGTTCTTAAAAATAAGATCATTATGTCATTTATAAACCATAGAATGGGAGTGGGGGTTATATCTATGTAAATTATAAAATAAAATATATAATTTTTTTATACTTATGATAACCCATAAAATCTAAATAGGTCTGGGTATTCACATAAATAAAACAAGAGAATTTATTGAGAGAAAGAGAGATAAATTTTGAGGCAAAAATTCTGCAGCATAACAGCTCTATAACACGGTTATAGAAAATAATAAAAAGGGAGGGGACAAGGGTATACCATCCATACATGAATAATTTTACAGTATAAAGATAGAATAAAAATAAATAATATCATGGTGTGGAAATTTTAATGACATACCATGTGAAAAATAAAGTTGAAAGGAAAGAGAAAATGCGATTTATTTTACAAAAATTTGGCAGCCTAACGACATCACTTATAATTCAGAAAAATAAGTTGATGAGAGTGGGAATATTTTATAATAAAATGGAAATTAAATGGATTGTAATAAATATATATAAGAACATACCCCCACATAATAAAATGGAAAATAAAAGGAATAACATAATGGAAGTCAAGACATAAAAGACGAGGGTGAAAGGTTCCCTTACCTTGAAGAGTAACTTCAAAAGCTCAAAGTTTGGGACCTTGGGGGGATTGAGGGAACATTGGGAGGACTCTTTGGGTGGTAATAATACCATATCTTAGTTGAGGAAGGTTTCTGAATGAAATGAATGATGGAATGCCTTGGTATTTATAGCAAAAGTGAGGGAATATTTTATTAATTTCCCGGAGACACCTCATCGGTGGTATTTGAAAAATCATGGGCTTTCCTAAGGTATTTATCCATGGTAATGGACACTTGGGATACCTAATAACATATATAACTCTTTGAAATCCGACCAAATTTATTACATCATTATTATGTCATTAATGATGTCATTAATCACACAGAAACTCAAAACTGTATTTTTACTATTCACTGAAAAACAAAACATTTTATAAAAATATGATAAATTCATCCTAACCTAATATAGATCCAATGAATTAAAAAATTAAATCCATTTTATGAGAATAATTTTCTAAATATTCATAATTTAATTTTTAAATAAAATCATTATTTATTCAAAAAAACAACTCTAAAATAATAACTTGTTTTGTAACACCTTGAAAAAGTAATAAAGGTCGCATAAAATTATCGTATAACCATAAGACAATAAAGTAACAATTTATGATAACATTTTATGAAAATAAATTTCCATTTTAAATTATTAAATTAATTATAAAATTGTAAATAAAATATTTATGATATAAAAAATACCAATACTTATTTTATTACTATTTTTTTACTTTTAATATGTCTAAATTATATTTATACATTCATGGGTAAAGTTTCTATTTTTTTGGAAAATTTACTATTCATTACTATTCATAAGTGTAATATTACTATTCATACTTTACTATTCATTAAAAATTATGCTGGTCTTATTAGACTCTAAATTTTTAACTGATCACAACTATAGAAGAGCATTTTTTGAAAATCATTTCACATTATTAATTATTTAAAGTTTACATAAATATTTTAAAATACCCTTTTTCAAAAATTTATCAATAATATTCATCCTACATTTATCCGAACATTTGAAAATCACAAATTTCACCACAATAAGAAATAACAATTTTATTTATACAAAAGGATTACACAAAGTGGCTAAGTCCTTGTTACATATCCCCTTATAACACTTATATAAGACCAAAGTCTAAGGTGTGCTTTGGTGATAAAATCTTGGGGCGGCTTGGACAACTTTTCCCAAGTTGTGATTTCTATCAGCTTGAACTTCTTCCTTAAGAGATTCTGTTTATGTTTCACATGTTGAAGCTTAGCTTAGGATTGGTCCAGAGAAAATCCCATATATTCTACCTCCTTCCCAAGCTCTGACAGATATGATTCGTATGGCCCAAGCCTACTGGATGTGGTCATCAACTCTTCTTTCTGTATTAATTAACCAAGATCACTTGTATTTAAAAACAATAATCGTTGTGTTAAGATTTTAGTTTCCAATAGTCATATTGACCAATGATCTTATAATAGTCGAAACCCAATGGTATAATTTCAATTATACTCACTTCAATAATTAAAGGATATAGTTTTGTTCAGTATAAAATAAAATGACACAAAAATTTAGGAAACAAATATTATTCAAAAGATCAGGTCATTACAAAGATACTCCAGGACCTATGGATAGTCAATTACTCACTCAACAATCCCATGAACATAAACCAGAGGGGGGAAGAAAAATATGAAAATAATAACTAGTGCCCTCATGAAGAAATTTAAGTAAAAATACTGATATTAAGAGGGATATCTTTAATTGAAATCCCCATGCTATGATTTTTTTAAATTTTAATTACCTACTGACCTCCCCTTTTCTGAATACTATGGTGTTGCACCAGTGGAGGATCCAATGGATGAAGAAGGTATAGAAAATGTGTCAAAACATGAGGATTCCCCATAAATCATCCTTCCAACCCCACTTTATGAGATTCACCACACTTTTGAGTGGGTGGATATGTAGAGCTCTGTTTAAAGGGCCTCAAAGAAGTGTAGAGTTTGGGAAGGAACCGAATATGGGGGTTATTATGAGATAAATTCCATACACCTTAATATTTAGGTTGACCACATGATTGTCTAGATGTGGAAAATATAACTGCAACCCCACTTGGGCGGGGGATAACCCATGAATCTTTACCCTTTATTTTTCATTTTTCTAATTTCATTTTAATAAAAATTTCTGATTCCAAACTACTTTTTTGCAGCATTTCCCTAAATGTATAGAAATCAGGATGTAAGATTAAATTTCTAGAGAAAGCACACCCATGAGATATATTTACTCGAACATTATGGATAAAAAACACTTGGTTCTATTGATATTTTTATACTGTTTAATCACTGAAATTTTCTAGGCATGTTTGTTGGAAACTAAATAGTTAGTGATGAAAAAGTGTGGGGAAAAAGGCCCAGAACTGTTATGAGAAATTTTTAAATAATATTTAGTTATTTTTTTAAAATTTTTAAATAAAAGAATATGCATACTATTTTTAGTAAATATGTATGTAAATAAAAAAAATTAAAAAACAAAAAAAATCAATAAAATAAAATAAAATATAATATAATAGGGTATATTTATAAATATTTTATATACCCTTTTTATTTGTTAAATTTATTTTTCCTCTTTAATTAAAAAAACTTAAAAAAATTTAAAAAAGAAAAAAATTATTTGTAAATATTATACATAAATTTTGTATAGTTTTTGTTTTGATCTTTTAAGACTTTCTTAGATATCATTAGTTCCCTTACATTTGTTGATAATAACATACTAGAGTTATAAAATTTCACTGGTTTTGAAACTCTTCTAATTATATGACTGTTGAGTGGATTGGTCATTGATTTTATGATATTTTGGTGTAATAATTGGGAAATGGAGTGTGAGTGAAAATATTTTTATATAATAAGAATTACAAATTGAGGTTACTAGGAGTTTTAAAATTAATCCGAGGTAACTCGACATCTGTATTCAAAAACATCTCAGGGAACCAAATAAAATTAAATTGATATAAGTCCTTTGAACATCGATGAAAATGGGAAATTGGGAACCCATAGTGGATATTTTTGACAATGACACAATGTGTGTGAGTAACCCTTTGTAAATTTTAATAACTTCTTTTTCACAGTGCATTGTACATATATAGATGGTGAAAAATGAATAAAGTGTCTAAGTAAAAAATGAATTAATTTAAGTAAGGGGAATATTAAGACCATGAAGGAGAAAATTTAATTTAAAAAAATTCATTTTTTATCAATAGAGTGAAAAATCAAACTTTGGATTAAGAAACTTAGTTAAAAAAGGAAAATGTAAGTTCTTTTTGTTAAAATTTTGATTCCACTTAAATCTCATCCAATCAAATCCTAGAAATATAATGTTTACTGAATTTAAATGACGAAATGGTTTTATTTACAAATGAGGAATTAAAATTTGAACAATGGATTAATATATGTTTTATTTATTCTTTGGTTATAAATCTAAATCTCAGAAGGCACATCACGTCCTTTATTTTTATTTTTTGATAAATTGATTTCAATGATAATATTGTTAGGGATTGTAATACTTTGTAGTGTGGGGGAGTGATATGAGTTCAAAATTTATTTATTTTTTATATTTTTCTTCAAAAGTACCATCATTGATTAAATAAATCCTAGGTAAAATTGTGATTTTTGAGACTTTTTAAGAATTTTAAAGTTATTGAAAACTAAATTTCATATTGATTTTTAATAGAATTATAATTTTTTTGGAATTAATTATGATGAAATATATTGACTGGGATAGTTTTTTTTTATAATTTTTAATTAGATAATTCTACACTGAAAAAAATGTGCGCTGTACAAGACACTCAAAAATGGGAAAAGAATCGATTAACCATGTAAACTCTTTGTATGGTCAATCTAACTCTTTTTATAGTCGATCTAAAACTTATGGTTGACTATGAAAACTCTTCTTATGGTCTATCCAACTATTCTTATGGTCTATCCAATAATAAGAAAATTAAAATGGTGTGGATTCTCTACACCAAAAACCAAAAGACCATGCCACCGTAAAGGATAATCACCCATTATTGAAGAAATCCATCGACCATGCAGCAGATCATCCAACCATCCATGTACAGGTGTCCAGATATACTGAGAAAAAAAAAATTCTTTTACTGATTCCCTAATACCATTGAAATCTATATATACCCATGTTGGTAGTGCTTGTGAAAACTGATATCGAAGAAGACAATACCTTGACAAAGTCTAGAGAAGAAATCTCATCATCGTTGATGTCAATCATTGTGAATTTTAAGCATCTAATCATTCCAGAGGAAACAAATATGAGAACTAGATGAGAATTTTTCATCAAATTCCCCATCACACAACCTATTGAAGTTGAGTCGCACCACCCTTCTAGATCTAACATAAATAAAATCCATTACTCTGTGAGAGAATATCAACTAGAAATCAAACCGTTTATCTATGATGGTAATGAAATCCAGATCTTTACATAAGGATGAACATGATGAAATTTTAATGATGAAGAAGGGAAGAAGTTGATTTATATAAATCTCCTATGATTAAAATTAGGAAAAAATTATGATGAAATTGAAGATAAGAGTGGTCAGATCCATCCTCAATCCAAGAAACTCATAGGAATGTCTAGGTCTGAGTACCAAAGAAAAAATTCAGACTGGGCCCAACATTTGGAATCCCCATAAATAAGGACCAAGGCCCACTTCTGAGAAATCAAAGTCTTTCATTAGGACATACACTCCCTCACATGTGATTTTTGAATTAGTGCATTATTCTGTACAATATAACACATCATAATGATTATTACATATATTTTCATGAATAATTACCTTGCATAATTATTGTAAAAAAGATATTCTCAATAAGATTTATCTTGATCATTAGCTACAACATGTGAAATCCTATCCAATAAAGGATAAATTTCCTAACTAAATTGAAAAAGGGATGGTGAAGGCCAATGAACATCAAATACTTTCCCTTTTCCCCAATTTAGGGAAATTGACATCTGTTGACCATCATAACTAGGGTTTCCTTCTATTATTTATTTTTCTAATTTCAATTTTAATTCTAATTAAATTCTATTCTCAGTTCACTGTGTTATGTGATTTAATTCTCCATCAATTTCTTCTTTTTTCCCAACTATATGATGTCCTAGTGATTTTAATCTCCATGATCATGGCGAAAATACCCTTTATGGGTGGTTTGAGGGTAATCACTATGGTGTGTGTAAATTTTTATGATTTAATTATTCACTCTATTTCTTTATGATTCTAGTGCGATAGTGGATGTGAAGTATGGGGGAGGTGATCATCACTCTGCATTATTTTAACATTGCTTCACTCATCCACTTATTTCAATTCAAATGTCACCATCCATTTAGATCACAAATCATTCTAGTAGAGTCTTCTGATTTGAATGAGATAATGGTATGTTATTTCTTCTAGGTGAGTAAGTAAGTCCATTCATTTGATTGAGGAGTGTAATTTTCCATTCACTGAGGAGGACACATTATATTTTTGTTCTATTTAGGGGATCCCTTTAGAAAATTACTAGTTTCATACTCAAGGAAAATAGTGTATGGTGTATGGAAAAATGATATTGACCATGTGAACTGAGTTAGAACGAATGTAAATGATGATACAACCCATTGAAATTCACTCTAGGGACTTATTCCTTTGACCTTATCACTGTGTGTTTGCTACTGTAATTTTTTTTAAATTTAATTAAACCAAAAACAAATCAAACAAAAAACAACATTGGCTATTTTAAAAATTAATAAAACAAAAGAAAAATACATAAGTGATTTGGAATAGTGTGAATTCGATGCACACACACTCATTAACAAATGATCTTGGTCATCCCTATGCTTCATTCCAAGCTTTAATAAAATAAAATTTATATTTGTATGTGGGCAACAACAACCATTCGATCAGATCCTCATTTCATATTATAACATATGAAAATATATATAATCTAAAGGTTTATGTACGTTATTATATTATTCAATCACATCAATTAAGGTTAATAGTATATGATATTATTTATCAAACATCTATAGTGTTGGTTCCTACAGAGGAGGTGTCCACAATTGTACAAAGTATGAGTTATTTTTTACTCTAGCTAACATATCATGTTCATCTGTTAAAAAATGTAGTATGTTTTATTTTTTTATTTTTTATTTAATTTTAATTTAAAATTAATTTAAGTGTTTTCTTATATTTAACTTATAAATTAGTATCCAAAATCTAAAAAATCATTGAAAAATAAATAAAAGTTCTTGGAGACGATATCTTTAATAACATATCGGGTTTCTCAAGGGATAACAAAATAATCCATCAATTATTCTTTGTTGGAGAATTTTTATGAGTTTCTGATGATTGTTGGAATATGTGGGATATAATATATATTAAGAATATTTAGAAAAGATATCATATATGTTTTTATTGGCAAGTAGATCTTGGTTACCATGTTACATTGTTTTTATGTATTTAAATTTCAATTAAAATTTTTATTTTATCAAGTAAATATTACTTATAATGATTTAATTTATTACTTTTCTATGTATGTTTTTTCATACCCTTTGTATACAAAATAATAACACTTTTTTATGGATTTATGGATCCAAAATAAATTTCAATGGGTATGAAAAAACTAAGGAATCCTACTAGAGTTTAATATATATATCTCAAAGAATGAAAAAACACATAGATCAAGTGTTAGTTTCTTTAATTAATTTTATAGTAATAATAATCTTATAATTATGAACTACTACTCGTTATGATTTCATTAAAGTTGAAATTTTTATATTTTAGTGAACATTGAGTTTTGTACGTATTATACACACATGAATTCACAAAATATTGGTTATTCTCTATATAGGGTGAAGTCTATGAATGTTTTCAAGATTTGTTAAATTTTTACCTTTTTTTTTCTATTAGTTCTTTAATATTAAATTTTTCATGTTACATATGTTTTGTAAATTAATATGTGAAAATAAAAAATTTCATGAAATGTTTTCAACCGAGTTCACTTGTAGATAAAGAATCCAAATGTAATTAATTATATGCAAATTTTGGTAGATAACTTTCATATTATTAAATTCCTCTTCTCTCCTACATATAGAGATGATGTTTCTACTTTTCGAAGTGACATTTCATAACCATTGTGTCATCATCAAAGATGAAATATTGAATGTGGTTTTTACATTTTATGATTCATTTTTAATATTTTCATGACTAGAACAACCACCGATTTTCACAAGATTGATTACATCAAATCTCTTATATTTTAAACCAATATATTATGTTGTTAATTTTTTACATTTATTTTTTATGAATATTTTTGATGATGTTTCATCATATTCGATATATGAATTAATCCATCTTCTAGTATTTTTTAGACTATTTTATAGTCTGGATTAATTTATATATGTTTGTCAAAATGTTTGTTTTATATGTATTATCTTAGTAAATGATTTTGTAGTAATATTTTTACTATTTTTTATCCAATATTTTCTATTTCCTTTATTACTATTTTTTAGTTAAATGGACAAAGATATTATTTTTTTAATATATATTTTTAAAATTAATCAAGTTTAAATTTTCCTATTCTATAACAACAGGTAAACTACAGGGGTGAATTGTAGTCAAAAGTATGGTTAAATTTTTTTCCAGCTTAAGTATTAAAACTAACAGTATTAAAAATTACTGTTAAATTAAAAATTTGTAAATATCTAATATTCTAGAGCATAAAAAAATATGTTCAGTGAAAATTAATTCTATCAGAATCTTAATAACACCCAAAAAAATCAATCATGTGGTATAAATATTTAAAACTAACTAAATTAGTAATCACAATGGAAATAAACAAAACATAGAGTACTGATTCACAAATGAAGTACCCCTTAAAAGGATATTATAAATGACTCTTTTAAGAAAAAGAATAATGGGAATCATAAAACTCATTTAACGTATCCTCAAATTTAACTCATATAAAGGTATCCTTGACTTTAACTAGTCGAAAGTTCTATCTTCCAACACCCTTGATACCCCATGACTTAACCAATTGATAGGTATCATTCCTCTTCTATAATATTGGATCTATCTTCTTCAATTTAATCCCTCGATCAAGTTGATAAACAAGAACTCTACTTCCACAACTCAAAACATCAAGATCACTGAGGACAGGATAAATCGATTAGTCCGTTCTTGGAAGCCCTCGATTTAAAAATATTAAAAAATTCGTGATTAAAAAATGATGTTAAGGGTTTTTTAAATAAAACATATCAAATAGAATTTTAGTGAAAAAGCTTATAAAGAAAAATTACAAATATCAGAAGATCCTAGAGTAAAACGTAGATTCATAAATTCAAGAGATCTGTAACATCTCGGAATTTCTGTGTAAATTTTTTTTCAATTTATATAAAATTATTTTGAGACTGAGAAATTTGACAGCATGTGGTTCTGAGGTCCAGAGATCCTTGAATGGAATTTTGAACTTTTTTTAAGATGCACTTAGTAAACATGTGAGCAGGATTTTATATCATTTTAACCATCACTCGGATCAAAAATCTGAGGGAACCGTTGAATTCAGAATTCCAGGATTCACTTAGAAATGACTAAACTTCGGCCAGCAAGGTCCAAATGGAAGAATTATTTTTAGGAATTTTCATGAAATATAATAAAATAATTCAAAAGAATTATTTTATTTTCTTTCTCCCTTTTGAGTGGAGGATGATGATACTGTGGGGTAGTGGTTGGGAAATGATGATGTGCATTAATGAGGCTCATAATGGTTCATTAAAATCGCAGCATAACGATGATTTTATGATGTGTAACAATGAAACTATTCTTTAAATAAAACAATGTAACTATGCGACGTTGTATCATAATGGGAACGCTGTGACGTAATACTATTTATAGTTTGATGCACTTGTGAAATATGGATTAAAAATTTGGATGATTCTATGGAGAACCTCTGACGGACTTCCACCCCAGCAAAGAATGGCGAATGCTGGAAAAACTTCATCATCTTCGATGCCTTTTGAAGATCAGAGTCGGGAAGCGACGTCAATGTCCTAAATCCCTAGAGGAAGAATGTAGTGACATTGGATGTCATAATAAGTAGGGGTTATTTGATTTTATTGTTTTCCATGTTCTTATTTCAAAATAATGTATGCGGATTAACCCACGAACAGGTTAATCTGTGGACTGTGCGTTCTTGTAGTAGGGTGGCTTCTTTGGGGTTTCTTTATCCGGGATTGAATTATCATTTTTGTTCAAATTAAAATCCCCATACCTACCTTGTGTTGGAAATTTCTAACACGGTGGGTGCAGGACAACACAAAAAAGGCCCGAGACCCTCTTCCATGTGCGTTCTTTGTGGCCAAACTCTTGAATCAATGGAAAGACAAAATTGTGACCTTCAAGGTGGAGAGAACATTCCATGGAGAATGATGATTCAAGAAGAACTAATAATGGACCACAGGTATGGACCCGGTGGTCCACTAAAGAATCATTTGTCATGTTGGCATCAGTGTTGGTGCTGAAAACTACCGGTAGTGGCCCGTGAAAGTAGTTGTGGGTGGGAGGCAGCGTGCCAGAGGAAGGGTCACATCTCACTAGGTCACGGTGCAACGGGAGAAGCCACCAGCTGGAGGCGGCGAATGTGGTCGCTGGACCATGTCCTAGGGCTGAAGATGTGCCACTAAGACACGTCCCATGTGACAGGCCACAATCACTTGACCGTAGTAGAGGAGGCACCCCACGATGACTAGCAGGGCGATGGGGGTAGACAGACGTGATGTCTGGCCGCGTCTTGCGAGGTGGACCAGTCCACCTCTTGTAGACCAGGCATGGTGTAAATCGCCCAGCGGGCCAGACCCACATCAACAGGCCGGACTTGCTCCCCCTTTGGGCTGGCCCGGACTAGATCAGGTCACTGGGTGACTCAGTGGGCTGGACACTCAGCCAATCGGTTTGGGTTTAGCAAGACATGTTGGGCTTGGACCAATGGCCAGGCCGGACCAGATAGACCCTAACCCGCACCAGGCCGAGTCGAGTACCTTTATATGAATCGAGGTAAATGTGACCCCAAGGCCGGGTTGGTCAGGTCGGTCTAACCGAGTCAGACTGGGCCCTGTTGCAACTGGTCCCCGAGTTACTAAAATGCTTGTATCTTGCAAACCGCATGTCCGATTGACGATCCATTTGTGGAGTTGGGACCAATTTGATGAGGTGGATCTTTTTGAATTCTATAGGGTGGATTTAGTGGATGTTTAGATGTGACTAAGGGCTTAAAAAGAGGCTCTCCCACGCGCAGTATGTACAAAACCCAATGACAGGCTGAGACCTGAAGACTGATGTCTTTTCGCCCAGTGGGAAGCACCTCTGTTTGACTTGGTAGGACAAAAGTGGGAAGCACCTTTTTGTGACTTTGCGGTCCCATGGTATGTGATTTGGATGAGTACCTTAGATGGACATGACTAGTGGGAAGCACCACCCTCTGACATTGTAGGCCCATAGAATGGGATGAGGGAGGATTACCTAAGAATTCCATGTCTAGTGGGAAACATCTCTTCGTGACTTAGTAGGCCCACTGTACTCAATAGAGGAGGAGTTCTACAGCATCCGAGGTGTTTAACGATGTGACTGATGATGCTATTATTACTACCCTAGAATATACCTGGTGTGAGATATCTTTCATTGGTGCATTACTTGAGAATTTTTGTGTGGTATTTACTTTTTTCTGGGTTCCCTACTGAGTACTGTGTTACTCACCCTTGCACGGGCTTCACCCGCATATGTTGTGTCGGGTGCAGACGACCGATGTTACAACAAGGGTACTTAGGGAGATGGGACTGATGGATACTATGATGGTGGACATGGTGGCCAAGGACCTGGAAGGGCCCTGTAGGACCGGGCGATCAGGACATACTAATTCGGTTTCCAGTAGGTTCACTAATATCCCGATCAAATGGGGTTTTCTGTGGATTAACATCAGAGTTTACTTTTTTTTATACTTGAGGTTTTTAGTGCTTTTTTGGGTTTGTATTTTGGCCCACTTACTTTCAGTTGTACTTTCACTCTGATTTGTTTTAGTGGTACTTGTTTCCAATTTTTTGTGTGTTGGGATGTGGTTGGGTGTGTGTCTGTGTGCGTACAGGTACTCAGGAAAATGCCTCCCACTTGAAGGATGACACCTTCGGTGCTAGTTTCCAGCCCCTAGACTTTGGGAGGTTGGATTGGGGTAGTCATGACATGGGCCCTGAAGTATGGGTCATGACAAAGTGGCATCATAGGGTGGTCGGTTTCCCCTCAAAGATCGAGAGTCTGATGTTTTGTTTGGGGGAATCAATGCCAAGTGTTGTGAGTTAAAATTCTAGATTCAGGGAGTCTTGTATTGGTGTGGAAGCTGACATATCCATACACCAGGACCTTGAATTCCATTTTCATCTAAATAAATGAAAACACTAGTTGCATAACTATCTCCTTATTTTGAATAAGAGTCACCTCACCAAGTATAACCTTCTAATTGTGGTACATCTTGATCTATCTTAGGATGCATCCACATGGATGACTAGCTAGGATCCTGATACAAGTACATGAGGACATCCCACCTTACGACGAGGGGTCCATACAAGGACTAGTTCTAGAGATGGCCCCATCAGGTTACGTACTAGTGCTACCACCACCCGATGGACATCATCTACTACTAACAGTTTTGGAAGAGGAAGTTTGTAGGCTTAGTGACCTACAAGAGTTTTAGAGACAGTGACCTCCTAGGTTCAGGGGAGAGATGAATCCTTAGGTCGTTGAGGACTAGATGGAGGCTATGACATAGGTCTTCCTCTTAGTGAGGACACTGGCTGACCAGATGGAGAACTTGGCAGTGAGCCTTCTGTAGGGATCAGTAGGGAGATGGTGGAGTTTTACCATCCTGACTCACGATGAGATGACCCTCTCTTAGGTTGACTTTGAGAGGATTTCTTGGGAGGAGTTTCCCCATGACCTTGAATTCTGTGTGCACCTAGTAGCTGCTTCACCTACAACATTACAACATGACAGTGGTCGAGTACTCAGAAAGGTTCACAGGGATTTCCTGCTACTCTATTGATATTGTGAGAGAACCTTTATTTAGGGCTCGAGCCTTTGACTAGGGACTTAGGTGGGAGATAGGGGATATAGTGGGGTCTCTCAACATCTCTACCTAGGCTGGGGTACTGGAGAGAGCCCTTCGGATGGAGAGATTCTCAGTGGAGAAGGTGCCCACAGTTAGAGCTACCAGTAGACCCTAGTTAGCATAGACTTCAGTAGGTCATACACAATAGACGCGTAGTCCCAAGCGGGACAAGTCATTCAGAGGATGACCCCAAGACTTCGGGTCGGAAATGTGAGGCTTCCAGGCTAGAGGGATTCATACGGGACCAAGCTTTGCTACTCGTGCATTAGGAAGGGACACGTGGAACGTGACTACCCGAACCACTGTACAGATGACCATAAGATGATCATGGAATCACCAATGCAGTGACACCAGTTCAATTAAGGAGGTCCGCAAGGCAGCAGATGTGGCAAGGGAGATGACCGAGCAGTAGGCGGTGGGTGACGGTTTGAGGTGTTACCGCCACCACCCCCAGGTTGTCTACCCCGACCTTAGGGAGCTGACAGACATTGGTGAGCTCAACTCCAAGCAGTAGAGGCTTATGACCATAATTCTCCAGAGATGATCTGAGGTACAATCTGTTTCTTCTCCACCCTAGATGCAGTACTTATATACACAGGTGCTAATCACTCCTTCCTTTCCATGACTCTCTTTCGGAGCTCAGGGATTCTGGTGGAGCCATTGGCTCAATACTTACGTCTAGAGACTCTTATGGGAGGGGATTCTATGATTACACACCGGTGCTGGTAGTGTGAGATTACTCCAGGAGGTGAGAGATTAAACTAGGATCTTATAGTAGGATCATTGAGTCATTATGTTGTTATCTTGGGTATGAAATAATTATCCACGGTCCATGTTCAGATAGAATGTTTTAGGAAAACAGTGTTGTGTGTCCATGAATATGGGATTGGGTTTTCCTTCAATGGTGATAAGGAAACCTTTATAGAACAGGATGGACTCTCTCGGAGGAGGGTACAACCAATCACTCACCAGTTGGCTAGCCACACCCTGGGTGCAGTGGAGGAGAGGAGTCCATGCTTCCCTGTAGTGGTGGACGAGTACGATGATGTTTTTTCTAATGAGTTTATAGGGATACCACCTCATAGAGAGGTATAATTATGTATCAAAATTTTCCCTGAAATAGAATCTATATCCACACCAGCATATCAAATGGCTCCCACTGAGCTTCGTGAGCTGAGGGTACAATTGGAGGACTTGGAGGAGAAGGGGTTCGTCAGGCCCATCATTTTACCATGGGTAGCCCCAGTGCTTTTTTCCAAGGAGGAATATGAGAGTTTGAGGTTGTGCATGGAATTACAAAACCTAAAACCAGGTGAACATGAAGAACAAGTAACCACTTTCGATAATTGATGACCTCTTCGACCAGTTGAAGGCATCTAAGTGGTTCTCAAAGATATACCTTAGATAAGGCTATCACCAACTCCTGGTATGAGATGAGGATGTATGAAAGACAACCTTCAGGTGCCAGTATGGTCACAATGAGTTCCTGGTGATGCCTTTTGGCATGAAAAACTCTCCAATAGTGCTCATGGGCCTCATAAACAAGATCTTCCAGTCCTACCTCGACCGATTCATAATGGTCTTCATCGATGAAATTTTGGTGTACTCAACATCAGAGGAGGAGCACACTGTACACCTATGGATAGTATTGGATATACTCCGAGAGCACCAACTTTATGGTAAGATTTTGAAGTGTCAGTTTTGAATTTGGGAGGTCAATTTCCTATGACATGTTATTTCACAGGCCGAAGTTGTAGAAGATCTAGAAAAGATTGAGGTGGTTCTTTCTTGAGAGAAACCTAGAAGTGTGATTGAGGTATGAAGATTCTTGGGGTTGGCTGGTTACTATCGGAGGTTCATTCTCAAATTTTATTAGGTAGCAAAACCCTTATAGGTATTGAAATGGAAGGGACAACCCTTCATGTGGATGGAGAAAAGCCAACAGAGTTTCCAGGAGCTGTGGAGGATACTGACTAGTGCCTCCATCAAGAGACTACTAGAGGATGACATTGGGTATGAAGTTTACTGCGACACATTAGGGACTAGGCTCAGTTGTGTCCTGATGCAGGAGAAAGCAGTGATCACCTAAGGCACATGATAGTTGAGTCAGCATGAGTAGAACTACACGACCCATGACCTAGAGTTACCAGCGGTGGTATTTTCCTTGAAGATGTGGTGACACTACTTGATAGGAGAATAGTTTAGAATTTACTCTGACCACAAGAGTCTTAGGTATATGTTCTACCAGAAGGATATAAACCTAATACAATGGAAATGGATAGAGTTCCTCTAGGACTACAATTTTGAGATAGTCTATACTTCTAGAAAGATGAACGTGGTGGCATAAGCACTCAGCCGGAGGACCAGGTTGCAACTGCTGAGTGAGGCGACCTGGCAGTTAGCCGTGATGCTGACATCCTTTGTGGAAGATGGTGAGGCTTCTTACCTCCAGTTGATGGGTATTACTCCCCAACTCTTATAGAAAGTTAGGGAGTTCTAGATGATGGATGTTGACTATGAGGAACGATATACTCAGATATCCTTAGAATGAGTTCCTGATTGATTTTCGATAGGTGGGGATCATATCATCATTTTAGGGGGATCACCTTAGTACCAGTGGCATTATGGGAGGAGGTGTTGAGGCAGTTTCATACATATCCCTTGGTAGTACATCCTAGAGTAGTGAAGATGTTCTAGGACCTCTGGAATAAGTACTAGTGGACAGGGATGAAGAAACCAGTGGATGAGTTTGTTTCATGATGCCTCACTTGTCGGCAAGTGAAGGTTGAGCACCAGGTTCCAACAGGCTTGACTCAACCACTCAAGGTACCAGAGAGGAAATGGGATGGTATCTCAATGGACTTCATGATGGGGTTACCATGTACGTTTAGAGGTCATGACTCTATTTGGGTGATCGTTTACCGACTCACCAAGTCGGCTCTTTTCATACCCATTCGGGAGCAGGGACTGGTAGAGGGCTTGGGATGCCTCTACATCCAGGAGATATTGCGGCTTCATGGGGTACCTTCGACGATCGTCTCAGATCAAAATTCCCGCTTTACATCCCAGTTGTGGAAGGGATTACAAGAGGCAGTCGGGACACAGTTGCATTTGAGCACAACATTTCACCCCTAATCAGATGGCTAGACAGTGTAGACCATACAAAATTTAGAGGACATGCTTTGTTCTTGCGTCCTTCACTCTAATCATAGTTGTGAGGACCACCTAACATTGGTGAAGTTTTCATACAACAATATCTATCACTACACCATTGGTGTGGTAATCTTTGAGGCCTTTTATGGGTGGACTTTCATATCACCCATATGCTAGAAACACCCAGGGGAGTTGACACTCATGGGTCCAGAGATGGTATGGGACATCACTAAGAAGGTGCAGATCATCCCGGAGCAGATGATGACTTCACAAAGTAGGAAGAATTCTTATGCTGATAGGAGACAAATACCCTTGGAGTTTGAGGCGGGAGATCATATGTTTCTTCGGGTCTCACCACAACGAGGTATGTGGAGATTTTTCCCAGGCAGAAAGCTATCTCTAAGGTTCATCGAACCTTTCCAGGTCCTAAGAAGAGTTGGCGAGGTTGCGTACCACCTATCTCTTCCCCCACAGATGCACCGAGTGCATGATGCTTTCTATGTGTTGTAGCTAAGGAGGTACGTGCATGATCAATAGCACATCATCGACTGGGGAAAGATGGACATTGACGATGAGGCGATGTTTGCAGAGTTACTATTGGAGATAGGGGATTGACAAGAGAAGGTCCTACGCAGACAGTCTATTCCTGTAATGTGCGAATACTGGCATCACATGAATCTACAAAAGAGAACATGAGAGTGGGAGGCTCATATTCATTCTCCATACCCCCATATTTTGTTTAGTTGTTGTTTTGGATTTCAGGGACATAAATACCTAAGGTGGGGAGAATGTAACATCTTGGAATTTCCATGTAACTTTTTTTATTTATATTGAATTATTTTGATTATGAGAAATTTTAGAACAAGTGGTTCCGAGGTCTGAAGAGCCAGAAATAGAATTTTGAACTTTTTTTAGGTGTGTTCAGTAAACATTTGAGAAGGATATTTTATCTTTTGAACCATCGCTCGAATAAAAAATATGAGGGCACTGTTGAATTCAGAACGTCGAGATTCACCTAGAAATGACATAACTTTGGCCGGAAAGGGATGAGTAGTAAAGTTATTTTTTGTAATTTTTAAGAAAAATAATAAAATAATTTAAAATAATTATTTTATTTTCTTTCTCAATTTTCAGTGGTGGACGACAACACTGTGGGGCAGCAACAGGGCACTGACGATGCACATCAATGAAGCTCATTAATGGATTTTTAAACTCACAGCGTAAAGAAAATTTAATGATGTGTAACAATGACGTTGTTTCTTAAATAAAATAGTGTAATGACGTGACGTCTCATCATAATGGGAATGTTGTGACGTGCTTCTATTTATAGTTCGATGTGCTGGTGAAATATGGATTAAAAATTTGGATGATTCTCTGGCATTACTATGATCGAATTCCACCCCAGCAAAGAGAAATGAATGCTAACAGAACTTCATCATCTTCAACGCCTTTCAAAGGTATGAGCTAGGAAGAGACGCCGACATCTTAAATCCCTTAAGGACAAACGATTCGAGATTAGACATCATAAGAGGTAGGGGTTATTTAATTTTAAAGTTTTCCACATTATTATTTCAAAACGTAGAACATGGGTTAACCCAAAAACATGTTAATACATGGACCATTCATTCTTGTGGGAGAGTGATTTATTTATGGTTTCTTTATTCAGGATTGAATTAAAATTGTTTTTCGAATTAAAATCCATAGACTTCCCTTGTGTTGAAAACTTCTAACGCAGAGGGTGTGGGCTAACATAAAGAAGGCCCAATATCCTCCACCGAGTGTGTTCTTCATGGCCAAACTCATTAATCGCTGATAAGAAAAATTTGAGACCTTCTTGATAGAGAGAAAATTCCTTGAAGAACACTGGTGTAAGCGGTATGAAGAACAGACCACCAGTACAAGCTCGATGGTCTGTGAAAGAATCGGCCAGCATTCCGGTGTTAGCGATTTCCCGTGGCGGCGACCACGAGTAGGAGGAGGAGAACCATGATGTAACGTTGGAGGAATGGCTATGGATCACCTGGCCATGGCACAGATAAAGAAGATAATGGCTAGGCCGGTGGCTGGAGGCGGAGGACGCGGTTACTCGACCGCATCGAAGGGCCGTGTATGCGGCACCGAGCCGCGTCCCACACGATGGGTTGTGGTCACTTGAACGTGATAGAGGAGGCACCCCATGGAAACCCGCAGGGTGATGGAGATAGATAGACGTAGAATTTGACAATGTCCTTTGAGGCAGACCAGTCCACCTCTTGCAGACTAGGTGGGGCTCTAGCTGTCCAGTGGGCCGAACCCGCAAATCACCATTCTGGACCCAGGCTAGCGGGCCTGACCAATACCCAGCAGGCTGTACTCCCACTGGTAGGCTAGACCCGCACCCTATTTGGTCCGGTCCGGAATAGACTGGGTCGCTAGGCGACGCAGTGGGCTAGACCCTCAGCCAACCGGGTTGGGTCCGGCGATGCCTATTGAGCCTGGCCCACTTGCCAGGCCAGAACAGACCGACCCCAACCCACACCAGGCAGGGTCAAGTTCATCTATATAAACCATGGTTTTTGGGACCCTAGGGTGGGGTTGTTCAGGTCGATCTGACCGATTCGGACTAAGACCCGACCCAATTGGCCCCCTGGTTACTAAAAAGCCTGTATCTTGCAAACCACACATCTGATTAACGAGTCATTTGCGGCGTTGGGACCCTCTGATGAGGCATATCTTTTGGAATGCTCTATAGATAATTTTTTTGGATGTTGAGGTGTGAAGAAGGTCTTGAGGAGTAGTTCTACCAGGCGCACTAAGTACCGAACCCTGTGACTGGATGAGACCTAAAGACTGCTGACTTTTGGCCCAGTGGGAAGCACCTCTTTGTGACTTGGCAGACCCATGATGGGAAGCACCTCCCTGTGAATTTTTAGGCCCATGATACATGATTAGTATGAGTACCTTAGTTGGATATGACTAGTGGGAAGCACCTATCTGTGATTTTGTAGGCCCATGATACGTGATGGAGGTGGAGTACCTAAGCAGTTCAAGTTTAGTGGGAAGCACCAAATCGTGACTTGGCAGGCCCACTATACTGACTATAGGAGGATTTATACAGAACCCTAGGTGTTCAATGATGTGACTGATGATTATACAATTACTAATCTTGAATATACTTGCGTGAGCTATCTTGCGTTTCATGCTTTACTTGAGATTTTATATGCGGTATTTCCTTTTTGTTTTGGGGTCCCTACTGAGTACTGTGTAATCACTTCTGCACGGGCTTCGCCCACACGTGTTGTGTACAATGTAGACGGCCGACGTTACGACCGGGGTGCTTAGGGAGACGAGACTAACGGATGCTACTATACTGGACTTAGTAGCCTAGGACTAGGTGGGGCCCAATAGAACTGGGCGGACAGGGTGTACTACTTCATCTTCCAATATCTTTGGCACTCTCCCAATCAGGTGGGATTTTCTGTAGATGGCCATCAGAGTTTCCTTTTTAGTACTTTCTATTTTCAGTGATTTGTTGGGTTTGTATTCGATATCACTTAATTTCAGTTGTAATTGCACTTAGCTTTGTTTTAGTGGTAGTTATTTCCCCTTTTCAATGTGTTAGGATGTGGTTGGGTGTGTGTGTGCATACAAGTACTCAAGAAAATGCCTCCCACTTGCGGGTTAATTCCTTCAACGCTAGTCACAAGCCCATGGCCTTCAGTAGGTGGTCTTGGGGTGGTCATGACACAGTCCTCAGGGTACGGGACGTGACAAGATCAAAGAATTTTAGAATTCAAATTTTGTATCTATATATATTTTAGTACTTGAATCCATGGTCCTATTTATAGGAACTTCCCTAAAGGTTTTATTCTTCATTCTCTAGTATTGGTTGTAAGTACATTCGTATCATCTTTATCATCATCTGATGAACATGATGATACTTCACATATTCTAATAAAGTTAGTTTTATACCACTATAGTGAATGAAAATATGTAAAAATTAGTTTGGATAGAAAACTTAGTCCTCCCAATCTTCATAGTAAAATTCTATAGACTTAAGATTATCAAATTTTTGTTCTGTATAAAATGAAATCTTAAAAAAATATTCAGGTTATAATAGAATGAAAAACTAAGTGTTATAATATTTCCAAATGAGTATTATGTAACTTTTGAAACTAAAGATAAATTGATTCTATGACTCAAGAATATTCCTCTTTATGGAAATAATATGAAATAAATTCTTTTAAAAAAAAATTTCTTTTTTAAATTGATAAAATATTTTACATTGTAAATCTAACCAATGTTTTCAGAACAAATCTTCCATTTTATAAAAAATTATTATCTCTCATTTAATATGATAATTATTTTATTATTAGATCATTGGATTTGGATTTTTATCCTTTTTTCAAATTTCTCATACTTTATGGATTTTAAAAAAGACATAGAAAAAATAATATCAAGACTATTAAGTATAAATTTTAATGAAATATCTCCCTAGAAAACAAATTTCATTAGCTCTAAAGAACAAGTCATTTTCTTATTTAAGGAACTTCTCACACTTAGTTTTTTAATACAGGGTCTTAAAATAGAAGAAAAATACCTTTATGTCCTTTTGGATAATTCATTATGATAAAACTTTACCCATCAAAAGAAAAATAAGCATATAGTAAGTTTGAATAATCTTTAAAGACAATTTCTGCAAACATCAAGCATAAAAAAATAAAATTTCCAAACTTTTGAAGAATTTTATTAATCATGTGTTTAATTTTCTTAATTTTGTTCTGTTATTCACAAGACTTCTCATCCTTATTAGATATATTTACTTCTAGGGAATATATCTTCTTTTATTGATCATCTATTTTATTGTTTTTCTCTAAAAACATTTCTTCTTAAACTTATGGTTAACAATTTTTCTCTTATAAGAATAAATTATGATGCTTCATCACATAAATATATTAAAAAATATATTAAACCTTCTTATAAATATTATTTATAAAATATTAAATCCCTTAAAATTTCTTGTATAGAACATAAAAATTTTAATGCAACTAAGAAGACTATTTTCATATAGATTTGATGTCCTCATCTTTAGATTTCAGATACTTAGATAAGTCTTTCATCATTTAGTTATAAAATTCACATTATTTGTGAATATTTGTTAGATATATTTTAATTTCATCAATATTATCAAACATATGTTTTTTCCACTTTTAAATTTGAGTTTTAATAACCTAATATTTAATTCAGTTTACTCTTGTATTGAGCTTTGATATTTTTTTGATATTTGGTTTCATTCATAAGTAATATGTTGAGTAAATATTTCTCTTCATCATTTTAAATTTTTATCTTGAAGTATATTCTGATGAGATTTCAGATTTTTATTTCTTAAATAAAGCATTTATAGGTTTTATTACAATTTCATCATAATGAAACATCAGTAACATTGATGGAACATGATTTGGAAACATCAATTCCATATTGACTATTTTCTTCATCTAATATTTTTTTCTCTTTAATATTAGTTCTCTTAGATGATATAGAATTTTAACTACATTGTTATTTTTATGAATCAATATCCATATAAGGAGATATAGTTTTCAATTTAAAAGTACGAAATTGAGGATCTTTTAGTGAAGGACTTTCAATAACTTCCATTTTACAAATTTGTCTTTTCAAAAACATATTATGATTATTTCTACATTTCAATAATTTCCTTGAATAAAGAATATTCAGAATGTAGTACTTAAAGATAAGTGACTACTAGTTGAATAACTTCTAGTGAAATGGATTCCAGGGTCTTATATTCATTTTCATTGGATTCACAATGAAAAATGGGGAGTGATAAGAATTTCACCCAAACATCCGTTGCCATCTCCTTCCCTTTTTATTTAAATTTCAGCTTCCTCTAGATGGGAGGCTCTTCAACCAAATATTATTGAATATTAACATAAATTATGAAAGATCTCACTACTTGAGAAGCTATAATATTAAGAGGGTACCACTTTTTGTTTTTATCCTCAGTTAACTTCTAATGTGTCTCTTCTCTTAAAAACACAAATCATTCTTTATCTAAAAAAAATAATGTTCTCATATAGACATTTATTACTTATTTTTCTAAATAGTTTCAATATTATTCATAACACTTTTCTGTAGAAGATTCTTCTATTGAAAATCACCTTATTTTTGTTTCTTCTTCTCCAAAGTTGGATGTTTAACAATATATCCATTAAGGATTTGTATCTTCTTTTTTGATTTATTCTTTCTAATTTCTTTTTTTCTTTTCTTTGACATATTTCTGGGAATATGGAGAAAAAAATTCAATGATTTTTTTATAAATTTATTTCTATTGAATTTATATATCAACATCATTCAAGAAATAATTTATTATTGGTCATATTTTCCTTTACCCTTTAAGGAATAGATTCATTATCAAACCCCTTAAATATTAGAATATTTACTAAAATTATATTGAAAATTATGGAAAATAGAAAAATCTTCAAATTTTCTATTCCCATATAAATAAATTGAATATAATTCCAAAAGAACATCAGATGATTCAAATTATTTATGTTGACTATAATGTAAAGAAGATTGATATCTTTTAATTTCACCATATCTTTGTCAGATTTTTTTATAGAACTGGAATAAAATTTGTATTTTCAATGAATTTTTTTTAATTTTATTTACTTTCTTTTTAACCAAAAAATATATATTAACCTTTTCTCATTATGAGGAATCTAAAAACCTATAAATTATTTGTGAAATAAATAACAAATCACTTTCCAGTGGTAACACCAGTATTCCAACAAACCCCTATAAGTATAAACTCAAAGGATTCTAAAAATAAGTTAATGGAACTCATTTTACTCTTCTGATTCTATGAATCTAAAATTTATATAGAAATAATTCATGATAGAGGAAGATTTCATCTCATAATCTTCCTTTTCGACAACAGTATCTTCCCATCCTTAGAATTTAATAACATTATTCAAAAGAAACTCATGGTTCAGAAGCATGTATCATTCTACTATCTTTTTATGGAAAATTTATCTTTGTAATTTTTCTTTGGATGAATCCATTACTTGATTGGAAAAAGGAAAATTCTTCAAAAATTGAAAATTTTTCAATTATTGATCTAAAATGAATGCCTTTAACCAACTCTAGGTTTACCCCTTTATGTAGGAATCAAAAGTTAGCTTAAAATTTCCAATTATCTTCCAAGATCAGAGGATCTATAAAATTTTCCACCAAAACATATGATTGGATAAATTATTTAAGAGGATTAAAATTAAGATTTCCCAAAATTTTTATTTCATATTTAACTTATTCCATTACAATAAATCAAATTCAAGAATATATAATAGTTCTTCTAAAAATCCATAGGTATAAAAACAAAAAAATCAAATTCTACTAAAAATTATCTTATGATAAACCTACATGATATTATTATTTCAAAGAGGGTTCTAGATGCATATATAAAAAAAATTAAAATATCTTTTAATTACAAGTTTAATGATTAAAAATTTAGCTAAAAACTTAATAAATCTAACTCCACTTGAATAAAATGAATTCATGTAATATATTTAGATAAAATTTAAAAATATTAAAAACCTAGAAACATATAAACTCATAAAAGTAATATGTTTTGGTAAATTTCGAAATTTAACATGTAACAGAAATAAGTATTTACCTATTGGTACAAAATAAATTCATTTCTTTATAAATTAAGTCTTTTGATGATAGAAATTTTTGGGTCCATATTTATTTGGAAAAAATGCATTTGGAACTTAGTTTTCTTAGTTCTCTTGATGCTTGTAAGAATAAAATTCCCCAAAAATAAAATATCACATTATTTAAAAATACTAAACCTTATGCAAGTAATAATTTATTCTATAATTTCAATCTCCCTAAAACACAGTGAAAAAAATTTCTCAACTTGGTAAAAAATAGTTTGACTGATATGTAAAATTTTTGGGGGATTTACTTCCATGTATGGATGCAAATATTTTTAGTCTAAACTGATTATACATATTCTAAAAAAGATTTCTTCAAGTAGTAAATCTTTTCAATAATTTCTTCAGGCATTCAATCATTGAATTCAACTTAACAACTCTGCTTTTATCTTTTGTATTTCTACTTTATTTTCAATTTTATTTAAACTTTCAATAATAATACTTCAGATGATCTTCCAATGTATTAAAAATACTTTTACCATTTCTATCAACATTAACCTTAAAAAATTTATTTTTAAATATTTTATCTTATAATTAGGCAATTAATTATCACTTTAAATTTTAGAAATCTCATACTAATTCTAAAAAATATTCTTCCATCCATTGAATTGAAGTAGTATTAAGTTCATTATTCTTTTTATTAAGCATAGAAAAACCAACCTTAACATTCTCACACACAACATTTATTTTATTTTCTCACTTTTCAAGTCTAGTAACAAATAAACAATTTATTCAATAGTAGAAGTATAAAACATATCCTCACTCTCACTTTCTTTATAGAAAAATTTCTAATCAAGAGGAATATTGGCATGTGATTAAAAAATCATTTCCCTATGAATGATTTTTCATACTTTGGGATATTAACATAAAACAAATAAATTTTTTGTTATCATCACTATCTTATGATAAAATTTGGGAATTAGTATCTACCTAACTACCATTAAATGTATCCAATGATTTTAAACTTTTATTGTATTTTTTATTAGGGTATTTTTTAGACAATTTATGTCTTTCCACTTTAACATTTGAAAAACGGGTCAATTATAAACATATATTCAACATTCATAGTAGATTATTTCAAATGACTCTTTCTTATCATATTTCTAATTTTTTTCCTCATGATAATATCTTAAATAACTATTAATTTTCATATATTGATTTATTATTATGGATAATTTCACTATTTTATCTTCACATAGCTCATCACAATTTTATCTTTTGGAAGTACATGATTTATCATTACATGATCTAGAATTTAAAGCTTAAGTAGATGTAAATTGAACTCAATTTTTTTTATTTAATGCATATAGATATCATTTTAATTGATTTTAACACTACATTATATTTCATAGTAAACTATCAGGACTTAACTTGGTGATATGCTTCATGGAATCAATCACAGACCGCTTAGAATATCACTCCTATGGAACTATATCAATGAATTTTTGTACTTAATGATCATTTGATAACTGTTTTTTCCTTAAGTGAGTATAAATTTTAACAATTTTCATTAATATATGATTCATTTTTTCTACAATTTCTCAAGGTATAATATCAAAATCCAGAAAATCATCTCTAAGCATAAATTTCTTTGTTTGAAGAACTTATGATGTTTCAAAATTATTAACTTATAATTTTTTATAAATTACACATGCTGTTATACTATAATAATCATAGATATATATATTCCCTAGAATTAAATATAATAAGGTATTTATAATTTATAAGTTTAGCTAAATTTTTTATTTTTTATCTCTTGAGAATTTGGAATATTTTTTCTCAGGAATATTTTATGTTTTGGTCAGCATAAGAAAATTTTACAAACCACTATTGATAATGAATGTTTCCATATGATATATCCAATACTCATAATAATAACCATCAAAGTAAAAATGGTTTTTTTGGAATAATAGTTTTGTTCCACAAAAATGTAACCCTACTATTTTTATAAACATTTATCTACTACACTATTAGGTGTATGGAAATAGAGATACAAAGTTATAATAAGCTAATATAAAAAAGAAATACCAGGTTCAATCTCAAAGGTAGAGACCAAATTTGATACCATATATTTTCTCTGGTCACCATGGTAGGTAAACTACAAGATATGGGGGGGGGGGGGGGGGGTTAATTGTAGTCAAATTCATGACTCAAAGTATAAAAAATTACAAAAATATACACATAGTGAAAACTATGTTTTTTGGAATTTTAAGTTCTTTCAAAAAAAATTAAACATATAGCAGTAAAAATAACAACTAATTAATGTAATAAGCACAATAATAATAATAAAAATAAAATACTAATTGAAAAAACAATTACCCATTAAAAGGATATTATAAAAGACCATTTTATCCCAAATAATAATACAAATTCTAAACATAATTCATTGTATCCTCAAATTTAACCTATCAAAAGGCCTTATCTACTTTAACTAGTTGGATATTTTATCTTCTAATACTATAGAAGCCCCCGACTTAAACCATTTCTAGGTATCAGTATGCTTCTATAATTTATACTCTCATTTCTTTTTTAATCAATAGAAACCCTCAATTAACCTATTCAGTAGTATCTCTACTTACACAATGTAAAAGCCCATGATCACTAAGGGTCAGATAAAGTTGTATCTTCATACTTGGAATAATTTGTTCTCAAAGGATCATAAACTCAGTGAAATAGTTTTACAATGAAAACTAAATATTTAAAATTTAAAAGAAGCACACAGAAATAAAAATTACACAAATTAGAAGATCTCATAGTAAAAGGTAGTTACAAAACATCACATAATTAGATAATTTCGGAATGATTATTTTGTATCTACATATCTTCCAGTCCATGAATCTATGATCCTATTTATAGGAAATTATCCAATAGATAAATTCTATGTTCTTTGGAAATAATTGAAAATGAATCCAAAGAATATTCATAATTATCTTATGAACTCAACAACACTTCAAATATTTTGAATAAGTTAGTTATGAACCACTATAATTCTCATAAATCCGAAAAAAATAGTTTGGATAAAAATCTAATTCCTTAGGATTTTCTCACTAAAAAACCTCTAGATTTATGATTACAATATTACAATTATATATAAAAGAATTGAATAAAAATATTTATGTTAGTATAGAATAAAAACATGAGTGATATAATAATTTCAAATGAGTGTTATGTTGTTTTCAAAACTAAATATTAATTGAGTCTATGAATAAATAGTTTCAACATCAGTTTTTATAAAAAAAGACATTGAAGGTGACCTTGGAAATCAGTTTTTATAATAATTTGTATTAAAATTATATCCATATCTATATTTAGTCAATATTTACACATTGATTTTATAATAACTGATTTTAAAGACATTCTACATGCCAGTCTTTAATAACTAGCATTAAAACTATACTTTTAACATCGTCTGTATTCACGTATCTTTTTAAATATTTTTAAAAGTGAAAAATATCTAATGTTAAATGGGTTATTTTATGGTAGTGTATAAGTATAAGGTTTTTGACTATAAAAAGTCATTTCCATATGAAATCAAGCTCACCTAGTATGAATTTATTTCTAGATATATAACTTATAATGTTATCCCCATGACAGAAGTTTATTTTTTATCAATTTTTGTGTTTAAACCATTATTTCTCCTTGAGAATTCTATCATTCTCAAAGTGTTCTATTTTAATTTCATTTTTTTCTCATAACTATTGCTTCCTTTTATATCTTACATCCTCTATGTCCTCATTAATAATTTTATTTTTTCCATTATTCATTATATTCTAACACTATAGAGATTTCATAACTTTTCCCATAAACTATCATGCATGGAATAATTTTTATGGGTGTATTATAAGTTATTATATAATGATATAAGGTTTCTTAAAACCTTTTTATCCAATCATTTCAATTAAATTTGACAATATTAGCAAGAATAAAATTGAATTATTTGTTAGTTACCACAATAATTCCATAGATTTAGAGGTGGTAAGTTTTTGTTGTTATATGGTTCACTCAATGTATTTTCATAAATATTTAATGATTTTATTTGATAAGTGAGTTATTTGGCTACTTATGATGGATTTGGGTATTCTAAATCAACAGAATTCATTAGATATGATAGAATCAAAAAAATATATGGTTCATCTATACTGGTGACCATAGATTCCACCCACTTATAAATGTAATGAACAATCAACAATATATAAGATTATTCAAATGATAGGGGAAAAGGTTCCATAAAGTACATTCCCAAGACATAAAATATTTTATAAAATTTCATAGGTCTTTGAGGGATTTATTATCTTTTTGAAAAATTACCCAGGAATTGGAATTTCTGACAACTTTTATAAATTTCATAAGAATATTTAAAACAAGTTAGAAAGTATAATCCATATTCATGGATATTCATAGTGGTTCTTTGAGGTCAAAAGTGTCCGACATTGAATAGTTTGTAAATTTTATTAATACAAATGATACTTCACTATTGAAAGGAACCTTTTAGTTATCATATCACTACATATTCTTCAAAGGGATAATCCTAGATATAAAAAATTGATTAAGACTTTAGTCTTTCAATTATGTGTATTTTAATATGTGAAGGAATTTGAGTAGTAACCAAAAAATTGATCATGTTAGTATACAATAAAAATTTACCTTAAATTAAAAATAGTTGTTCATATGAAATTTTATCATTGATATATTCCTATTCTTAGGTTCCTACATCCATATTATTTGGTATTATTCTAATGTGATCTATTTATGGTTCACATTTCGTCTTTTGACTTTAATTTCTAAATTGAATTCTTATAGCAGAGGAATCCATATTAGAAACATTGGTTTAGCTTTAAACTACATCAAAAGGTATCTATAAGATATATTATCAATGCATATAGTTAATTTATATCATAATAGAGATTATTTGAATATCTGTAAACAAAATTCAATTGTAATAAACATTTTATTAGATATTTTTTTTGTTTCTTTTGGTAGAGTCCAATGTATTAGAAGCATAATCTATGAATTGGTTTTTTCTATTAAAACCTCCATGTTAAGACCATTAAAATAAAACAATTTATAGAATCATAAATTAATTTAAAAGGGTGATACCAATTTGGTAGTTTTATCAATGGTTTTGAAGTTATCTTTCTCTTCAACTCATCAAAATATATCATGTATGAATCATATAAAAAACATATTTCTTTTCTTCAAAAAACTAGACAATAGAAAAATTATCTCAATGAAATCATTTATTAACCTCTTGTAAAGTCATGTATGCACTAAATATGATATAAATTGTTTTTCACATGTCGGATAAGGCATGGTATTGCTTATTTAAATCTTTTATTTTTAAACTTGAATTCCATTCATTGATAACATGTGTCCCAAGATATTTTTTTTCTTCATGAAGATTCATTTTTAAAAATTAATCGTAGTCTCCTTTTCAATGCATGTTTTAAATAATTTTTCCAAATTTTACCAATAATAATCAAATAAATTTCCAAAAATAGAAAATTTATTTATGAAAAAATTAATAAATTATTCTATAATTTTAGAGAAAAGGTATACCATACATCCTTGGAATGTATAAGGGGAATTACACAGTATGAATAGAATCCTTTAAGAAATGGTTATATATTGGCTAGTAAAAGTGGATTTTTATTAGTCTTATAGAGCAATGCAAACTTGGAAATTGCATGAAAATCCATCTAGGATGAAATAACAACTATTTCATTCATTCTTATCTATTATAGTTTCTATAATGATTATTGGAAAATGGTCTTTACTAGTAAATTTGTTTGGTTTTTCAATTTCTATACTCAAAAAATAACTATTTTTTACTCTCAAATGGATAAATTCATTATTTTCACTCTTAAAAATTGTGATTCATGTCTTCTCGAGCATTATATGATTGGTAATTACTAAATGTGATTAAAAAATGTGGTAAATTATGTATGGTTTTAATAATTCCTCAATTTCATTTTAATTACTTTCGTCATGGCTACATTTAATATTCATTAGGGTTGTCTAACATGTTTGGAATCATCTTGAAGGAATTTTACATCCATGAATTCTTTTAAATTAATTTTCAATTAATTTCTATACTTTCTTTGATATGTGGATTTTCCATACATTGGGTGGAAATGGTGGGTTTTCAAAATTTGGTCCAAACCATGAGCTAATTTCCAGATTTCAAAATAATTTTTTTCCTTTTATAACTTCTTCATTTTTCAACATTTTACACACATTACACTTCCCAATTAGAGTAACTCGGTATATTAAAACCACCATATCCATTTGGACCTTGTATGAATACATAATAATGATGGATTTGGGTTTTTATTAAGGTTTTGGGCCATTCTGAAAGCCCATTTCGTACTTTAAATATGTTTTTTAATTATTGAATATCTCATTCAATTTTTATGTTTTTTTGGTGATTCCAACTCTCACCCGAGCCCACTTACCCAAGGTGCACCACCATTCTCTCCTCCCCCAATTTGGAGCTAAAATGAATCACAGATGTGGGAGAATCCTCTCGGGATTTCACAAATCTCCCAAATTTAAAGAGGTAAATTGATCCTTTCATAACTCCTTTTATTTTTACTCCTTTTCTCCCATTCCAGTTCTTATATGACCTCCTTAACCTTCTTCAAACCTAACTTTCATTAATGGTAGTTTTAAACTTTAGATACTTGTGTATTTGGGTCGTTGTCTTCAAGATTTATTTGGGCAAGTGTTTCTCTCTTCATTTCCTTCCTTCTCCTTATGGTTTCTATCCTCTTTCATGAATTTATAGAGTTTCCAGAAGTTAGGGTTCATACCTAGACGTCGATTTGGGGTCTTTTTGGTGAAATATTATGGTTTAGGGTTCGTTTCCAGTTCCTTATCATGCGATGGAGGTGCAGTTGAGGTTTCACACCAAGTTTCAAGGGTTTCAACTCAAAAGGTAGGTGGTTCCATGTGTAAGAAATGTTTTATGATTTATCTTTCTTTATTTACTGGTTTTAATGTTCCTTATATGATTATTGTTGTACAAAAACCGTTTTTGATTGATTTTCTTCAGAATTTAATTTTATAGGTGTATTATGGCATGAAACTGGGTGCTTCTCATGGGTGACTCTTGGGGTAATGTTTGGGTGTATTTTATAACACCTGAAAATTACATATTAGTGCTTAAAGGGGATTCCAATTCTGGTTTTTTAATTCCTTAGTGTCATTTGGTCCTTGAACTGGTGTTTTTGAATGGGTTCAAAGTTTAAAACCATGTTTTACTTCTTGGAAGTGATCTATAAAAACACGTGTTTTTCCTGAGTGTCTTTTGTGGTGTTAATTGAGGTATTTTTATAACACTTGGGGGTAGCTTAATAAATATTTTTAGGGATGATAATTATATTATGGATTGTTATTGGTATGATTTTGGAATTTAATTAGGGATTCGAAATAGGTTTTGTGTGTGAAGCATAGTTACACCCCTTGGGTTTGTTTTATGGAAATTGTGAATGGTTTGATTGGTTAAACAAAGTGAGAAAATGGGTGCATATGTAGTTTTTGGTGGGTGTGTTTACCTAATATGATTTTTTAAAGGTAAGGTGGTCATTTAAGATGTCAAATATTTATTAAGAATGATTTATAAATTGAAGAAATGTTTTAGAAAATTGACAGAGAGCTACAAAACATGGTTGTGATCTATTTTGTGTGAGTGTATTGTGAAAAATGATTTTTTTGAAGAAAGAAGTATTATATGATATTTGTTTGGGATATTATTTGAGTTATAATTTCATGGAATGGTTTTAAGAAATTTTATGAAGTATTTGTTGAAGTTTTAATGAAATGTGAAAAGTGTTTTGGGCTATTTTTGGTGTGAGTATGATTTCAAAATGCATTTGAATAAAAAAGTGGATTTTGTGACTTGTGTGATGTACATTTAGTATTTTTGGTGAACTTGTGATGTGGAATTGATATTTTCATGCTCAAATTATATTTCTTAACTTGTTGAACTTGTTTGAGCACAAGGGGGAACCTAGGTATCATGGTGGGTGGATGTGTACAAGTATGCTAGTGAATCTGTGGGGTTTGGCCTCCGTTTCACGTAGCAATATTGAAACTTAAAACACTAACTAAACTATTATGATAATGATTGGGGGCCACTAGGTTATTAGTATGTTCCCTACCAGTGGATCGTGCGTCCAAACAAATATTGTGATGGTTACTCTCATCGAGATACGAGGTACCTGGGACCCATAACAAGCTAGTGCCTAGGGGTTATTTCCTTTTGCTTGTTGTCATTAGTTACTTAGTGCTTACCGTCATCATACAGTATGGTTGGAAGGAAAATTATGTAGTGTTGAAAATATTTTTAAATGTGTTGATTCTTAATGATATCCCACTTGAAAAATGCTTAAAATTTTATGTTATATCTTTTGGAAATTGTAACTAGCATTTCATATTTATAAAAACATGCAAGATTTTCATATTTGAATGTTTATCACATGGAATCTCTTAGTGGAGGTGTCCTACTAGGCACTAGTTCACACCCATGTGTGTAAGTAGACTTGGTTATTTTTTTGTCACGGGTTGGGTATAGTTTTTCGTGCCAGTGGTTCGGGTTTCTAGCAGGCCATTGGTGGTGAAGTCTTTTAGAGATAGATTGAGGGTGGTTCCCCTTAACATGAGGGTTCTTGGGATATTAACTTTGGGCTCTGTACCTTTTTTATAGTCTTGGTGAGTTGTTTTAAACTATGTAATTTAGTTCTGAATTTTTGAAAAAGAACGTTTGGTTTGAAAAATCCAGATTCGTTTTATTTGATTCATTTGTTGTTTTATGTTTATAAAATCAGGTAAATCATTCCCAATTCTCATTTTATGATTCCCAGGCACTTGTTCAAGCCCATGGGGATTGGGAACAACCTTTTGGCCTTGTCACAAGCCGAGTTTGGCACCAGTTTCAGTGGCGACCAGACTTGGTTCGTGACAAAATGGTATCAAAGGAGGTTCATGATAACTCTTTGGGACATGTTATTTGGGAAGAGTCAAGATAGTCTGGATTTATGATTGTTGGGACATGGTGTTCTAGTTATGGGTATTGTTCTTGATCACCACACCTCATGATGGGATTCAAGTTTATAGGGTAAGTCATGATTTCTATAAGTCCTTTCGTCTTCTTGGATTGATGATGATTAGGGGAAATGAAAAGAGAGTTGGGTTAACTGTCTCACTAAGATCACAGGGCTTGGGAATCCTTGTGGATTTGAGGATATTCCCTAGAACACTCTCAGTGATAGTGAAGTTATTGGAATATGGTTTCCAACCATAGGTCCAAGTCACCCATTTAAACTAGTTTCCTCTTGCATTGTCTTGTGTTCTTTAGTTTTGAAAACTTGGAACTTCGGTTTTAAAGTGACTTGGTTTTAAGAAGCGTAATGTTTTTGTGAAATAATTTTTAAATAAAGAGGGAATGGTTTGATTTATGAAATGGTGGAACTGAATTTTCAGAATTTTTTCGAAATGGAAAATGGTGTTCTTACACCTCTATTGAAAGTAGGATGTATATTGAAGTTGGTTTTAAAAACATGTTTCCAATAGAGTTTTCCAAACAATTAAAGGGTGTTTTAATGGGATGAAATGTTTTGAAATTGATGTGAATAAATTTAAAGTGAGTTACTATCTAAATGGTTTTGTCTTTCCAAAAAGTTTTGTAAGATGTGAATTGGGATTTTGATCTCGTGGTTAGCAGTTTTGAGAAAATGGATGTGTTGGTTGACAGTTTTTGTTTTTAAAAGTGGAAATAATTTTTGTTTTAACCTTTGGTATTTCTGTGAGCGACCACATGCATGGGGTTGTATGGGATTATGGATGGTTTATGGCATGGATGGATGAGTGTGAGGATGAATATGAGGAGGGTTCCTGGTGTGGCACAGAAACATGAATGTGTAAGGCCCATAGGGTACCATTGGTTGATACGCTAACTGCAAAACTATTTGTTTTCAAAGACATGTTTCAAAAACATTATGTATTGATGAATTGTTTGGGACGGTGTATTATATGTTTATTTGGAAAATTTTGATGTTGTGGGATGCTTTGAGTCCAATAACCCCTCCTGTTCGAACTGTGTTTTGGGCTTATGTATGTTCGATAAGCTGGGTAGAAGGACCCGTTAGTAGTATCTTGTGAGATATGTTTCAGGACACCTTTATAGTGGTTCCCTTTATGTGCTTGGATCTGATTTGTGGCATATTTTGACCAATGGACCATCTTGTTTGGGTCCTTGGGTTCTCTTGTTGGATAAGGTATTCCCCCATTAAGGGTTCATGCACAATTGAAGTGCAACCCAGATTTCTTCACTGTTGAGAAAACCTCTAGTTGATTAATATAAAGAATATTTTATCAATATTTGTTGATTGAGTATACACCCATTCCCTTCTTTGATTTTGGATCCCCTTGAAGTGGGAGAGTGCTCTTGGAAGGTTGAAATAGACCTTAGTTTCTTAAGTTTCATGATTCATTGAAGGTGGAAGTGGTCTTGGGTTGTCAGTGTGGATGAGTTTCTTGATGGTGTCTAAGAGGTCCTCTAGGTTCTTTATAGTTTTTTTGAAGCAAGAGTTCATGTTAATCCACCAATTTTAAGAATATTGTCATGAGAGGCTATTGTGGACACTTTCTTGACTTGTGTGTTGTTTATGGACTTGGCATGAGGACTCGTTCCATGTATTGTTTCTATCAGTCACAATGGACATGTTCGGTGAAGCCTTGTGATGTCATTTTCTCGTTTGACTATAAAGGTGGAGGTTGTACAATCCTATGAGAGTCTATATTATGTTGGGAGTATTCCTCCCTTAAAAAAACATCAAAATCCTCTATTTCAGAGGAATTTGTTTATATGCATCCTTTCCTTCTGTTGTTTCTCACCCAAAGAAACAAGGTGTGATGTGTGTGCATCTTCTAAGACCTTGTTTTAGTGATATTTTGGGTTAGGGTAAAGTGATTGTATAATTTGTTATGTCTTGGTAAACTTATCGGGGATTGTGGTGTAGTTTTTTGTATCATTGGAGGAAGAAGTTTTGTTCAGGTGTTTTTAAAAGCCTAACTACGAGGGCAAAGATGTTTCAATCATTTGAGCTCCAGCCATAGGTCCTAGATAGAAGCTGGAATGTAGTGAGGGGAAATACCAGGGTCCTTCAAACCCTTATAAAATGTTTTATCCTCATTATGAATGATAGGAAGAGTTTAAACCTCTAGTGTTATCATATTGTTCCAGTTGTTCCTATTTGGTGGTAGAGGTGGGAGGACCTCGTTTTCATTTTGTAGCATGAGTTCATACTTTCCCCCTTTGGTTTCGACTGTGTATTTGAAGAAAGGTGTGATGTTTGGGTAGACAGGTTGTTCACACAGTTTGAGCATGGATATTATTGACCGTGCCTTATAAAATCATGTAGATAGAAGGATCCCCATGGTTAACGCATGATTTCCCAAACCATGGGGACTAACCGTGCGGTCGTCCCAACTCATTAAATTTTAGGGTCTTTCTGTATCATCCCGTAATGGTCGGTTAAGATGGTTGGTTCTTATAGTGGGAAGACCCACTATGAGTCTTATATAAGTTCTTTTGTAAAGTTCCAATGTAAGTATACCCCTTGAACATGGGAGTCTGTTCAGGCCACCCTCGGTTAGTGTCCTGAATCTATCTCAAGAATATTTAAGTTTTCTCTTATGGTGGGGGGACTATTTGTGTCTCCCAATACTAGTAACACAGATTGGTCCTTGGTCTTGGCCTAGTAGAAGGTAGTCTCATTCATAGCTGTCTAACTACCAACATCTTCTTGGCATAAATGTTGGTATGGAGAGTTCCCAATAATTTAGTTAAAGTAAAGTAAGTGTAACCTTTTTTGTTGTTGTTGTTCATTTGGGTAGATTACTTGAGTCTTCTTAATATAGTGTTTTGGGTTTTTCTTTTTGGGGATAAATTATGAATGTTCTTGGTCATTTTAGGAAATTTATGTAAGTTTTGGTTTGTCATAGTATTCTTTCATTAATTGATCACTAGAGGTTTTTTTCCCTTTCAAGGGTGGACCGAACTTGGCGAAGGAGTACATTTTTGGTCTATCAGTTGAGTTTGGTTTTTTCTTTTGGCCTTGTTGTAGATTTCTGGGGGTGGAATGTTTTATTGTGGGGATAATTTTCACATTCATGAATTCTTTTAAATGCAATTTTCATTTAATTTCCATCCTTGATTTATTATGAGGATTTTCCATGAATTTTGGTGGAAATGGTGGGTTTTCAAAATTTGGTCCAAACCGAGAGCTCATTTCCAGATTTAAAAATAAATTTTGTTTCTTTTATAACTCCTTATTTTTTCAACATTTTACACCCATTCCACTTCCCAATTAGAGTAACCTAGTATATTAAATCTACCATATCCATTTGTACCTCATATGAATCCATAATAATGATGTATTTGGGTTTTTATTAAGGTGTTGGGATACCCAAGAACCATATTTCAGGCTTTAAATATGTTTTTTAAGTCTTGACTATCTCATACATTTTTTATGTTTTTTCAGTGATTCCAACTCTCCCCCAATACCAATTTACCAACGTCCTCCCCATTCTCTACCCTAATTTGGAGCTGAAATGAATCGAGAATGTGGCTGAATTTTATTTTTGGATTTCACAGATCTTCCCGATTCGAAGAGGTAAATTTATCCTTTCATATCTCCTTATATTTTTACTCTTTTTCTCCTATTATAGTTACTACATGACCTCATCATCCTTATTATAACCTCAATTTCATTTATGGTTGTTTTTAAATTTAGATACTGGTGTATTTGGGTCATTTTATTCAAGATTTATTTGGGTAAGTGTTTATCTCTTCATTTCCTTCCTTCTCTTTAGGGGTTTATCCTTCTTAAATGAATTATTAAAGTGTACAGAGGTTAGGGTTTAAACCTAGGGTTTTATTTGGGGTATTTTTGGTGAAATATTATAGGATAGGGTTTTTTTTCACTTCCTTGTGGTGTGGCGGAGGTGCTGTTGAGGTTTTGCACCAATATTCAAGGGTTTTGACTCAAATGGTTGACGGATACATGTGTATTTTATTTTTGATGAGTCATATTGCTTATTTACTCATTTTAATGTTCCTAACATGCTTCTTTTGGTTTGAAAACCGTTTTTATGGATTTTCATAAGCGCTTAATCTTATAGTTGCATTATGGCTTGAAATTGGGTGCTTTTCATGGGTAACTCTTGGGGTAATGTTTGGGTGTATTTTATAACAAATTAAAGTTACTTATTAGTGTTTAAAGGGGCTGAAAATTCTGGTTTTTTAATTCCTTAGGGTCATGTGGGCCATGAAATGGGGTTTCTGAATGGGTTCAAGGTGTAAAACCATGTTGTACTTTTTTGATGTGATTTATGAAAACATTTGTTTTTCATGTGTGTATTTTTTGGTGTTAATTGAGTTATTTTTATAACACTTGGGGGTAGTTTAATAAAAAAATTTGGGCTGCCAATTCTATTATGTGTTTTTATTGGTATGATTTTGGAATTTAATGAGGTATTTGAAATGGGGTTTGTGTGTGAAGCATAGTTACACCCCTTGGGTTTGTTTTATGAAAATTTTGAATGTTTTGTTTGGATAAACAAAGTGGAAAAAAGGGTGAATATGTACTATTTGGTTGGTGTGTTTACCTAATATATGTTTTTTAAAGTTAAGGTGGTTATTTAAGATGTAAAATATTTATTTATAATGCTTTATAAAGTGATGAAATGTTTTAGAAATGGAAAGGGAGCTGCGAGATATAGTTGTGGGCTGTTTTGAGTGAGTGTGTTGTGAAAAATGAGTTTTGTTGATTAAAGAAGTATTATATGATATTTTCTTGGGATTTTATGTCAGTTAGAATATATTGGAAGAGTTTTATAAAATTTATTAAAGGATTTGTGGAAGTGTTTATGAAATGTGAAAAGTGTTGTGGCCAATTTTTGGTGTGAGTATGATTTCAAAATGCATTTGAATGAAAAAGTAAATTTTTTGACTTGTGTGATTTACATGTGGGTTGTTTGGTGATCTTGTGATTTGGAAATGATATTTTCATGTGAAAAATATATTTCTTAACTTGTTGAACATGTTTGAGAACAAGGGGAAACTCGAGTATCTAGGTGGGTGGATGTGTACTTGTATGATAGTTTATCCGTGGGGTTTGGCCTCAGTTTCACATTTCAAGATTGAAGCATAAAACACTAACTATTCTATAAAAATGATGATTAGGGACCACTAGGTTATGGTTATGTTACCTACTAGTGGCTCATGCATGATAACTAATATTTTGATGGTTACTCTCACTGAGATATGAGGTACATGGGGTCCACAACAAGCTAGTGCCTAGGGGTTATTTCCTATTTCTTGTGATCATTAGTTACATTGTGCTTACTGTCAGAATACAGTACGGTTGGATGGAAAATTCATTAGTATTGAAATTATTTTTAAAAGTTTTTATTTTTAATTATCTCCCACTTGAAAAATGTTTTAATTTTTAATTTGCATCTTATAGAAATTGTAACTAGCATTTCTTGTTTATGAATACTTGCAATCTTTTCATCTTTGAATGTTTATAACATGGAATATGTTAGTGTCTCTATCCTACTGATCATTGGATCAACCCTACTTACACCCTTGGGTATAAGTATACTTGGTTATTTTTGTTTTCATAGGTTGGGTACAGTTTTTAGTACCAATGGTTCAGGTTTTTAGTAGTTCTTTGGTGGTGAAGTCATGTGAAGATGGATTGAGGGTGGTTCCACTTTCCATGATGGTTCTTGGGATGTTTATTTTTGGTTTTTTACCTTTGTTATAGTCTTGGTGAGTTGTTTTAAACTATGTAATTCAGTTCTGAATTTTTGTAAAATATTTTTTGGTTTGGAAAATCCAGATTCCTTTTATTGGATTCATTTGTTGTTTTATGTTTATAAACTCAGGTAAATCATTCCCAATTCTCATTATATGATACCCAAGCACTTGTTCTAGCCTGTGGGGATTGGGAACACCCTTCGGGCCTTATCATAGGCGGGGTTTGGTACCAGTTTCAATGGAGACTAGATTTGGTTCGTGAACAAATGGTATCAAAGTTGGTTCAGGTTAACTCTTTGGGTCACATTATTTGGGAATGTGTCGGGATAGTCTAGAGTCAGGATTGTTGAGACTTGGTATTCCAGTTATCGGTAGTGTGCATAATCACCACATCTCATGACAGTATTCAAGTTTCTAGTGGATATTTGGATTTATCTAAGTCCTTTGGGTTTCTTGGTTTAATGATGATTAGGGGAAATTAAACGAGAGTTGGGTTAATGATATCTGTGAGCTCGCAGGGCCTGGAAATCCATGTGGACCCTAGGATATTTCCTATAACACACTCTGTGAAAGTGAAGTTATTTGAATATGGATGCCAACCATAGGTCCAATTCACCCACTAAAACTAATTTCCTCTCACATTGTTTTGTGTTCTTTAGTTTTGAAATCAAGGAACTTTGGTTTTAAAGTGACTTGGTTTTAAGAAGCGTAAAGTTTTTAGAAATTATTTTCAAATTAAGAGGGAATGGGTTGATTTATGAAATGGTGGAACTAAATTTTCATAATTTTTTTGAAATGGAAAATGGTGTTCTTACACCTCTTTTGAAAGCAAGAATTATATTGAAGTTGGTATTGAAAATGTGTTTCTAATAGAGTTTTCTAAATAATCAAACGGTGTTTTAATGGGATAAGATGTTATGAAATTTATGTTAATAACTTTAAAGTGAGTTTTTATCTAAATTTTTGTGTCTTTATGAATATTTTTGTAAGATGTGAATTGGGATTTTGATCTCGTGGTTAGTGGTTTTGAGTAAAGGGATGTGTTGGTTGACCGTTTTGGTTTTGAAAAGTGGAAATAATTTTTGTTTTAATATTTGGTATTTACATGAGAGATCACATGAATGGGGTTATATGGGATGATTTACAGTTGATGGAATTAATGGATGAGTGTCAGGATGGATATGAGGAGGGTGCCTGGTGTGGCATAGAAACATGCATGTGTGAGGCCAAAGGGGTACCATTAGTGGATACGCTAACCACTAAAATGTTTTTTTTCAAAGAAATGTTTTTAAAGAAAAACATGACGTCTTGATGAATTGTTTGGGGTCGTTTATACTAAGTTTTTTTTGGAAAATTTTGATGTTGTGGGATGTTTTAAATCTAAGAACCCCTCCTGTTCGAACTGTGTTTTGGGTTTGTGTTTGTTCGATAAGCTGGGTAGAAGGACCACTTAGTAGTCTCTTCTGAGATATGATTTGGGACTCCTTTATAGTGGTTCAATTCATGTGTTTGAATCTAGTTTGTGGCATTTTTTGACCAATGTACCAGCTTGGTTGGGTTCTTGTGTTCTTTCATTGGATAAGGTATGGCCCCATTAAGGGTTAATGCACAACTGAAGTCCAAACCAAATAGTTTTGATTTTGGAAAAATCTTCCGTTGATCAATATAAATAATATTTTATCAATATTTGTTGATTGATTCTACACGCATTCCTTTCTTTGATTTTGGGATCATATTGTAGTGTGATAGTGCTCGTGGAAGGTTGAAAGAGACCTTAGTTTCTTAAGTTTCCTGATTCGTCGAAGGTAGAAGTGGTCTGGGGTTGTTAGTGTGGATGAGTGTATCGATTGTGTCTAAGAGGTCCTTTGGGTTCTTTATAGTTTATTTGAAGTAGGAGTTCATGTTAAACCACCAGTTTTGGGAATCTGGTCATGAGAGGCTATAGTGGCCACTTTTTGGACATGTGTGTTGTTTCGGGACTTGGCATAAGGTCCCACTCCATGTATTGTTTCCATCAGTCATAAAGGCCATGTTCTGTGACACCTTGTGATGTCATGTGATCATTTTCCTATAAAGGTGAAGGTTGGGAAATCCTCTGAAATTATTTGTTATGTTGGTCATATGTCTCCCTTGGAAAAATGTCAAAATCCTCTATTTTAGAGGATGGTGTTTATATGTGTCCTTTCCTTCTGTTGGTTCTCACCCAAAGAAACAAGGTGTGATGTGTGTGCATCTTCTAAGACCTTGTTTCTTCAAACTTTTGGGTTAGGGTAAAGTGATTTTGGAATTTGTTATGTCTTGGTAAACTTATCATGGATTGAACTGTAGTTGTTTTTATCACCAGAAGAAGAAGTTCTATTCAGGTGGATTCCAAAGCCTAACTATAAGGTTGAAGATGATTCAATCATTTGAGCTCCATCCATAGGAACCAAAGAGAAGCTGGCACGTAGTCAGGTGAAATCCTAGGGCTGTCCAAAACCTTGTACAAAGTACTATGCTCATTATGAATGATAGGAAGATTTTAAACCTCTGGCGTCATCATCTTGTTCCAGTTGTTCCTGTTTATTAGTAGAGGTTGGAGGACCTCATTTCCATATTATAGTCTGAGTTCATACTTTCCCTATTTGGTTTCAACTGGGTATTTGGAGAAAAGTTTGAAGATTGGATAGATATATTGAGAACATGATTTGCACATGGTTAGTAGTGACCATGCCCTATAAAATCATATAGATAAAAGGATCCCCAAAGTTAGTGCTTAATTTACCAAACTACGTGGACTAATAGTGCGGTCGTCCCAACTCTTTAATTTTTTGGGTCTTTCTGTACTGGGTCGTGCTGGTTGGTTAAGATGGTTGGTTCTAATGGTGGGGAGACCCACTATGAGTCTTATATAAGTTATTTTATAAAGGTCTTATGTAAGTCTACCCCTTTAACTAGAAATTCCGTTCAGGCCTCCCCTTGTTTGTGTCCTGAATCTCTCTTGGGAATATTTAAGTTGTCTCTTATGGTGGGGAGCCCATTTGTGTCTCCCCATACTAGTAACTCAGATTGGTCCTTGATCTTGGCCTGGCAGGAGGTAGTCTCATTCAGAGCAATCTAACTACCAACATCATCTTGGGATAAACGTTGGTATTGGAGAGTGCCAAACGGTTTAGTTAAAGAAAAGTAAGTGTAACCATGTTTTTTATTGTTGTTCATCTGGGTAGATTACTTGAGTCTTGTTAATATATTGTTTAAAGAGTTTTATTTTGGGGATAAAGTCTTAATGTTCTTGATAATTTCAATAAATTAATTTATGTTTTGGTTTTTGAGAGTATTATTTCATTAATTGATCACTAGAGGTGTTTTGGCCTTTTGGGGGTGGACCTATTTTGGCGAAGGGGTACATTTCTGGTATTTCAGTTGGGTTTGGTTTTTTTCTTTTGGCCTTGTTGTGGCTTTCCAGGGGCGGAAAGTTTTATGGTGGGGATAATTGTCACATACATTAATTCTTTTAAATGAATTTTTCATTTAATTTCCATCATTTATTCATTATGGGGATCTTCCATGCATTTTGGTGGAAATGGCGGATTTTCAAAATTTGGGAAAAACCTTGATCCCATTTCTAGATTTAATAATAAGATTTGTTTCTTTTATAAATCCTTAATTTTTCAACATTTTACACCCTTTCAAATTTCCAATTAGAGTAACCTAGTATATTAAAACCACCATATCCATTTGAACCTCATATTAATCCATAATAATGATGGATTTTGGTTTTTTATTAAGTTGTTGGGAAAACCTGAAAGAAAATTTCCTTCTTTAAATATGTTTTTCAATTCTTGAATATCTCATTAAATATTTATGTTTTTTGGTGATTCTAACTCTCACCTGAGTCCAGTTACCCAAGGCGCACCCCCATTCTCTCTTCCCTCAATTTGGAGCTCAAATGAATCGTGAATTGGAAAAAAACTTCTCTTGATTTCACAAATCTCTCAGATTTGAAGAGGTAAATTGATCCTTTCATTAATAATTCTATTTTTACTCTTTTTTTCCCATTTAAGTTCCTACATGACCTCCTCATCCATATTCGATCCTCAATTTCATTTATGGTTGTTTTGAAATTTGGATACTAGTGTATTTGGGTCTTTTTCTTCAAGATTTATTTGGGGAAGTGTTTCTCTATTCATTTACTTCCTTCTATTTAGGGTTTCCTCCATGTTTAATGAATTTATAGAGTTTCTAGAAGTTAGGGTTCACACCTAAGATTTTATTTGGGGACTTTTTGGTGAAATATTATGATTTATGGTTCATTTTAACTTCATTGTGGTGCGGCGAAGGAGCGGTTGGGGTTTCACACCAAGATTCAAGGGTTTTGACTCAAAAGGTAGGTGGTTCCATGTGCAAGAAATTTTTTATTGTTTAGCTTGCTTTATTTACTCGTTTTAATGTTCCTATCATGCTTCTTGTGGTTTGGAAACCGTTTTTGATGGATTTTCTTAAGCGTTTAATTTTATAGTTTCATTATGGATTGAAATTGGGTGCTTTTCATGGGTGATTCTTGGGGTAATGTTTGTGTGTATTTTATAACACATGGAAGTTAATTTTTGGTGATTAAAGGGGCAACCAATTCTGGTTTGTTAATGCCTTAGTGTCATTTGGGCCATGAAATGGGGTTTTTGATTGTGTTCAATGTGTAAAACCAGGTTGTACTTATTGGAAGTGATTTATGAAAACGTGTGTTTTTCATGTGTGTATATAGTGGTGTTAATTGAGGTATTTTTATAACACTTGGGGATAGTGTAATAAATGTTTTTAGGGATTCCAATTCTATTTTGGATTGTTATCAGTATGATTTTGGAATTTAATGAGGGATTTGAAATGTTTTGTGTGTGTGAATAATAGTTTCACCCCTTGGGATTGTTTTATGAAAATTGTGAATGTTTTGTTTGGTTAAACAAAGTGGGAAAAGGGTGCATATATATTGTTTTGTGGGTGAGTTCACCTAATATGGATTTTTGAAAAGTAAGGTGGTTATTTAAGATGTTAAATATTTTTTTAGAATGTTTTATAAAGTAATGAAATGTATTAGAAAATGGAAAAAGAGCTGCAAAACATAGTTGTGGGATGTTTTGTGTGAGTGTGTTGTGAAAAATGAATTTTGCTGAAGAAAAAAGTATTATATGATATTTCTGTGGGATATTGTGTGAGTTATAATGTCTTGGAATTATTTTATAAATTTTTTTAAAAGATTTGTGGAAGTGTTAATGAAATGTAAAATGTTTAGTGGGATATTTTTAGTGTGCATATGATTTTAAAATGCATTTGAATGAAAAAGTGGATTTTTTGAAATGTTTGATTTACATGTGGGGTGTTTGGGGAACCTGTGATGTGTAAATGATATTTTCATGTGAAAATTATTTTTCATAACTTGTTAAACTTGTTTGAGCACAAGGGGAAACCCTGGTATCTAGTTGGGTGGATGTGTATTAGTATGCTAGTTAATCCGTGGGGTTTAGGCTCAGTTTCACATAGAAATATTGACACTTACAACATTAACTAAACTATGATGATTATTATTATTGGGGACCACTAGGTTATGGGTACGTTCCCTACTAGTGGATCATGTACAAGAACTAATATTGTGATGGTTACTCTCCCCGAGATACGAGGTACTAGGGACTCACCACAAGCTAATTCCTAAGGGTTATTTCCTATTTCTTGTGATCATTAGTTAATTTGTGCTTACCGTCATCATATGGTATGGTTGGATGGAAAATTCAGTAGTGTTGGAATTATTTTTAAAAGTGTTTAGTTTTAAGGATATCCCACTTGAAAACTGTTTTAATTTTTAAGTTGCGTCTTTTAGAAATTGTAACTAGCATTTTCTGTTTATGAAAACTTGCAATCTTTTTGTGTTTTAATATTTATAACATAGAATCCCTTAGTGTTAGTATCCTAATGGGAATTTTATAACACCCTACTTACACTTTTGGGTGTAATTATACTTGGTTATTTTTGTTGTCAAAGGTTGCTTATAGTTTTTAGTGCCAGTGGTTCACATTTCTAGTAGGTCCTTGGTCGTGAAGTCTTGTGGAGATGGATTGAGCGTGATGACCCTTTCCATGATGGTTCTTGGGATGTTTCCTTTCAGTTTTGTACCATTTTTATAGTCTTGGTGAGTTTTTTTGAACTATGTAATTTAGTTCTGAATTTTTGTAAAATATTGTTTGGTTTGAAAAATCCAGATTCTTTTTATTGGATTCATTTGTTGTTTTAAGTTTATAAACTCAAGAAAATCATTCCCAATTCTCATTTTATGATACCTGGAAACCTGTTCCATACTGTGGGGGTTGATAAATCCCTTCAGGTCTTGTCATAGTATGGGTTTGGAACTGGTTTCGGTGGTGACCAGATTTGGTTTGTGACAAGGAATATTCTATTCATACAAATTCTATAACTGACTCCAGGTATGTCCCTAAGACTCCACCCTATGGCCTATAATTTTTTAAAAGATCGAGGAGTTTATTCTCTTGGTTAGTAAATAAATTTCTTGAGATTATCACTTAAAACTTATCCTCACCCATTATGTACACATTTTTTAGTTGGGTTGTTAGTGGTTTTAATTCTAGATTAAGTGGTTGAATAAGGGATGAAAAAAGATCAGGTTCACTTACTCCATCCATTTTGAGTTACTATACCAAATAAAAGGTTTAAATTTCATCAAATGTTAATTAAAATTCAAATATATAAAATAAATCACAAGGCACCTTATCCCTAGGATATTTCTAATTGTGCACTGGTTATTCATTAATACTTCTCAAGGGGTTTTAAAATATCTATTGATGATGAAAATTTAATATTTACTTCAGTAGATCATTTTCATTATCAAAAAAAGTTTCCATAGAGTGTGTGAGTGTGAATAGGGAATTTTCTTATTGGTGAAATTTCATAAATTAAAAAACATTGTAATGAACTATGATTCCAATGAACTCCATAGTGAGAGTTCTTTTAAGGACATTAATGAAATCCGGTAAATTTTTAAAAATAACCCACCCAGGATGATAAGTGATTTAGAAGGTGTTTTTTCTTCATACATATGAAGGAATTAGAATTTAGATAGGAATATTAGGTTTTAAACTCATATAAGAACATCTTTTTGTAATCCAACTATAAATTATACAACTTGGTTGAAATGTTAAATTACCCTTTTTGTAGGTTTCATATTTTAAATCTATCATAAATAAATGGTATAATGATGCATTACATTAATGGAAGATCCAAGATCACATAAAAAATTTGTGAATGACATGGATATAATGGAATATTTTATTAAGAATATCCTTATATCTTGGAATTTTTTGGAATGCTATCATTTATTAATGTTAAAACACTCCTTTATAAGTTAACCATTTGATTTTCTGTAGAATTTTTTTCTTGGTGCATATCTCCTTAATCAACTTATAATATTGGGGAATTTTTTATGTGATTCCAAAAGTGGAATGTTTATTTCAACCTTTTTAAATATTTTTAGAATATCTTTTGGGATTTATTCTTCATTTATCTTTTTAGATTGATTCATCCTGGATAGAAAGGAAAGGTAATGTTACTTTCACTTTTAAAGGTTTTCAGATGGAGCACTTAGCTTCTTACCATATTCTTCATTAGTTATTTTAAGTTTTTATTGTTTTAGTTTTAATTCATAATGAATCTCCTTACCACTTTTGATTATTTCCAAAATCATATCAACTTTTGGATTTGGTAATGTTTCATTTCGTAGTTTACCAAGGTTCTTAGTCATTATTTTGACTAGAATCCATAACATGTTTTTCAATTCTTTCACTTCAATTCATAATTACTAAAGGTGTGGGTTTGATGAGTTATAAGATTGAGGTTGAGAACTTAAAAATGGTTTATCAAGGAGTTCAGTTGTTGAAAAGGTGGAGGTTGAATTTTTTTAGTATCATTTCATGAAATTATTGTATAATAGATGATGATGATAAAACTATTATTGATAAAAATTTATAGCTTAATTGTTGAATAAAAAATCCATAATATATTTTAGAATTTTACATATATCCATGATTTTATTGTTGAAATGGAATGTGTTGATAGGCTATAACATAATAATTTTTATCCTTCACTTTAATAAATTGATTAGTTGAATTATTAGTGGAAGAACAAAGAACACATACATCAACAAGTGTTAGTTAAAGTTATTCCTTATATTTATTTATATTCATTTCATTAACATAGTGGTAAGGCATTCTGGTTTATATTAAAATATATTTGATTCAATATACTTTACCTAGTGAACTCCCATTTTTTCCAAACCTCTTGTTCTATGTTTATATGACTTCTATGCAATCTGATCTATAACAACTTTTTCTATAGCTGGTGATTTTTTAATTTGTGATCATATAGATGATGCATGTAGAAGGTTACTATCATTTTCTTATAATAAATTGTAGAAAATATTAGTAAGTGACATTACTCTATATATTGGTGTGGAAATATTACACAAAACTTCTTGAATATTTCCTAGTACTCATAGAGTGTATCTTTAATAGTTTTTCTTGTGGAATAAATCACCATCCTTGGGGAATTTATCCTTGATGTTGGAAAGAATATTTGAAGGAAATATATTTGCAGATCATCCCAGATAGTAAATTCTCCTCGTAACATATTGTATAACCACTCCTTGTCCACTACTTCAATAGATAATGGAAATTTTCTCCGCTTCAGCTATTCATATCGACTCCTCTTGACATCAAATTGGGACACATCATGGAAAACTCTAGTTCTTATTGTTTGAATATTCTTCTTACAAGATATGAAACTTAAGAAATAATTCAATAATACAACATTTTTAATTCAAATTTATCTTTCATAGTACGATAAAAAATTTGAAAGTTTTGATTCACAAAATGAGGTGCATACAGATCTTCTAAAGTTTGGATAATATTTTCATCAATAATTCCACAATCATAATGAACAATATTGGTTCCACTTGATTTTTCTAATGAAATGTATTAAAATCATGTTTTTATATTATCATGGTTTCTTAGTTATCTATCTCTTTACAATAAACTCCTCCATATATATAGATTAAGAATTAATAGGTGATAAATGTTAAATCTGGTCATATAAAATGTGTGGTTAGGAGTTAGGAAATTAGAAACACTTCCCCAAAAATTGTGCCAGGTGATTTGAATTTTTTTCCGCTTTTTTACCTTTTTTAGGTGTCGTAACAAGTTACCACATGATATTTTATGATATATTTCTTTTTAAATAAATTTAATTTCTTCAACAGATTTGGATACACATAACCCCGAGTCTAAATGAACTATAATATAGTATACTGATATAACCTATCTATTAAATTGGTTGAGTGAATAGGAATAAAAAAAATTAAAAATTATTTATAAAGTTTTACATAAACAAAATATATTTATAACTAATAACACAATTATTAGTAAATTATTTATATGCTTCAATAATACATTTCTCCTCAAAAATGATTTTTATTGCATTTTGTGAAAAAATAATTTAATTATTTTTTGATACTTTTAGAAAATTTATTTCAAAAATGAGATTAATTTTTGGAATAATCATGTAAAAATTATCTTAGAGTCAAATATATAGAATTTTCTAAAAACATTGATTTTTTGATGAATAATGTAAAATACAGATTTTTATTGAAAACTATCATTATGTTTAAAGAATTTACAATTTTACATTTTATTTTAAAATGGTTTGAAAAATATAATTAATTAAATTAAATTATTAATAATAAAATTTATTTTATTGGAATCAGTTTTATGTTGTATTTTTATATTAAAAACTCTTTATACTTAAGAATTTGTTTTTGGAAAACCACTTTTCCTAACATTTTATGAGTTTAATTTTAAATTAATTTCATCTAACATTGTGTATTGAATATGATAAAATGGATTCAAAATTTTGAATAATATTTTCCAAATTTATTAATGAGGACACTTCCATTTTTGATCATAATTAATATTTAAGACATTAATAATGTTTCACCATAGCTAAGGTTAAAACGGGTTTACCGGGGGGGGGGGGGTTAACAAATATATAATAGTATGTTTTCTAGTTAACCTTTTATAAATCATATTATATAGCCATATTTCAACCTCATTATATCCCAGATTCATATTTATAGATATTTGGAAGCATTTTTCTTAAGTATGACTTTATTATTTTCTTATCTTAGAAGAAATTCCAACTGTTACCTATCCCTTATTTATAAAAGGAAACCCATATTTTTTCTTATTTACATCACTTTTAGCCATATAGATAAAAAACCATAAATATTTCTCTTATAAACTTCCATATCCATTAATTATAGGTTCTTTTCTTCTTAAAATACAATTCCAAGGGTCCTTAAGAAAGGATCTAAAGGATGCCTACCAAAGAAGAGGTAATTGTATTACTTAAACTCTTTAAATTTATTACTTATTATAAATCCTCTAAATCTATTTAATTCATCAAAAAATAACAACTATAATATTTTCAATACACTTAAATGTTATTATTAATATATAAACACCAATATCGACCCTATATTCTATCAAATGTGAAGTGAAAGTATCATTTGTGCATATGTGTGGGCGAACACCTCCACTCAATGATACAATTCATTTTCCATCACCATATTTCATGTATGGTTACTATGTTGGGTTTAAATTTTATATAATATATTTATTAAATAATTTTTTAAATTATAATTCCCTATCTACCATCTTACCTTCCAATATGTTGGAAAATGATAACATCGCTCGTACATATGGGTGCACTACCACCTTCAAGAAGCGATGCAATTTGTTTTCTATTTTTGATTTACATGGATGCTAACAAGGATAGATTTAATAAATATATATTATATGTATAATATAATGATTATTCTTTAAAGTTTAATTATTATTTAACTTTCTTTCCTTCCATCGATTGAACAGTTAAAAAAATGTTTATACATACGTTCAAACTACCATCTGCTTGAACGATGTAATTCATTTTTCTATCTCTGAATTTTATAGATGAATATAAATAAATAAATAAATAAATATAATGAATATATATGTTATTTGTATAAAAATTAAATTTTTAGATATTATGAAACCATGATCAAATTTCAAGGACCAGAAATCAAAAAACCAAAAATCTAATTAAAAAAAATAGTTAACACCTAAAAATAATGATTTTAATATGGAATTATTAATAAATGGGTGTTGAAATATTATAAGTGGATCATATATGAAATTATTTTTGTGTACATGATTCTGTTATAGAATTATAATAAATTTTAATTTATTATATCGGTGGTCAAAGCACTTTTGAAGAAAGTGGAACTCGAGGTAAGGGATTTATGATTCACTAACATTTTATTTAGGATTATTTATGATTTAATTTACATTGAAGGAAATTATATGATACATTTTTGATAAAACCCTTAAATATATTAATCCTATAATTATTTATATAGGCTACATTATTTTCTATAGTTTTCCTCTATTTAATAACTTAAGATATTAAAAGAAGTTTTAAAGTAAAATTGACTTTTTTTCTCTCTTCGGTCAAAACCCCTTTTTCTTTCATATCCATGGTTTCTAAAATTTTCATGAAGAATTTTTTACTATTATACTATGATTAATTAAATTATTTTTACCCATGTTTTATTATTTACAATATTTTTTAAAAACAATCTTCTTGTAAATTTACGAATGCGGTAATTTTTAATTTTTACCAAAAAAATTGAAATAATCACTGTTTTAACTTATAAAACATAAATTTTCTTACAACCATCATGAAAGATCAAATATTTGATGTATCCTTTACCAATGTTTAAGGTTATTTTAAAATAAAATATTTTCCTTAATATTTGGGAAATTTTTAGACTTTTAACAAGTTAATTTAAAGTGAAAAGGGTATTTTCTTCAAGAAATGTTCTAGTGATATTTTAAAGTAATTTTTCATATATGATAACATCCCTTGATGTTAATTATTATTTATTAGGGGTAAGACCCAATAATACCATCTAATTTAATTATTTTTATGGGTTATAATGATAATGATTTTAGGATGATTCTTGAAACCTATTTCTTACCCATGGGTTAATTGTTTTATGATGAAACCATTATGGACCCCGTTTCTTTTCCATGGGTTATTCTATGAAGTAATAATTAATTTTTTATAAAAACCATTTAATTTATGTGGGATATACTATGATTAATGTTTTATGATCTTATGAAACACATATATATGATTTTAATTATGTGATAGGTGGACCAGGAATTATATAGCTCTTTAATGCATTGAGTACAGATAGATATATCATGTGATAATAAGGACTAGAATATAAAGTGAAACTAGTTCAGTAAGGGACTCTGTCTACTACCGCAGTCTTGGGAGTGAAACTTGACTAAATGTATGATGGAATGTGGAGTTAAATCAATCCACTATAATAGTCTTGGAAGTGCTTCTTGATTAAGGAAATGATTTTCCATGCTTACGTATTTACCATAAAATTAAGTCTTATGCTAATGTTATGATTTCATAGATTATGTTCTTTGATTACTTTATGATTAATTAGTTTTCAAAAACCAAGATTCCTTCCAAGACTCAAGATTATGATATATGATATGTTTTGTATGGTTTCAAATATTAATCTCGTGTTCTTATACCCTTATGCCCATTTATGGTTAAGTAATCATTGATGTTTCCCTTGTTTACTCTTATTGAGTATCTCATATCACTCTTTCTTATGTTTCCTTCACCCAAGTTATGAAGAAATGTTTTTAGTATGTTATGTATAAGAATGTTTATAGATATGAATAAATTAGTGGGATATTATGTATATCTCTTATGAAATAGTTATTTAAGTATCTAAGTTTCCAAATACAAAAACCTATATTATTATTGAATGGATTGTAATGTTATGTATTGAATATTCATATAATCAGATATAATATTTATTTATGAAAAGTATGGGTTTCTATAGTTTGTATCAGAGAAAGGCTTAGTTACCTTTGGAAACCAAGATGAAAAATATTTAGTGAGAAACTTTAGGATAATCCCATGTATTTGATAACATATTAAGTTATGGTAAATAAAGTAGATTTGTTTTCTTAAAAAATATCCATATCTGGATACTACAAGTGTATGTAGTTTTGTAATAGATTAATTAAGGGGCAATAACCCTAAAAATAGTTAGTTGAGTATATCTTGGCCATCATTTTGGTACATAGTGTGTGTTCCCTTACTACACACCTGGTTTGATACTGTCAGGGATATGCTTGAATTAATTCAAATTTTTTATGTGAAACATTATGAAGGATTTTTATTGATAATTACCATGAATAACCAAGGTTAAATATGATGTTTCACATACTTAAAATAAGGTGTAATGATTTAGATACACTATAAATGACTTTTCAAAAATATTTGATTTCCCGCTATGATTACTATTTCTCAAACTATGCTTTTTTTGTTTTATTCAACGGATGTAACCTGAAAAAACATTGTTAATGAAGAATGTTATGGAAAATGTATTTATTTCCATCATAATAAATTAAACTTTATGTGGGATGGAATGAAAAATATTGTTTCTATGCTTTCTCAAATTCATCAAGCTATGAATCATACTAAACTTACAAACAAGTAAAAGAGGGAACAAAAATATGTTGAGTCCTTTATGAGGAAAAATTTTCCTTTTATTATTGGGTTTATAGATCTAACAATAAGGAGTAAATATATTATTACAATTTAAAAGCTATTTTTAATTCTTCAGTGTTAGAAACATTAAATATTTTTAGTTGTTTACCATTTGGAATGTGAATTAGATCAAGGGTGGACTCATATTAAGAAAATGATGTAATGAAAATAAATTGACACCATAGAGCAGAATGCATTTAACATATTATTTTTAAATAATTACATTAATATATTTACTATTATGAAAATTTAGAAGTAATTCCTTGAGCTAAATTAGACGGATGATGAATCCATTAGTACCTATGAGGAAATATTTTAAGACTTATGATGTATGATTTTTATATTATCATCCAACTTGAATGTAAGGTTGATTGATTATTTAGTAGATTCAAACCAAGTCTCTAAAGGGAATTATCCAGAGGGTAATTTAGTATCTTTTAAGAAATAACGATATGTTTTAACACCCTAATATTTTAAAATAATAATATTTCCTTGGATAGGGTATGTGACATGAAATACTAAGCTTAAACAACCCAAAAAAATATTTCTTTAAATTTAACACCAATGATAGCTTATAGAACAAACAACCGTAAGCCTAAATGAACCATAATATAGTATAATATTATAACCTAGATGTTAAATTGGTGAGCATGAATTGTACTAAATAAATTATGAAAGTAATGGTTATTAATTTATTAATAATAAAATAAGAATCGTTTAAAATAGAATGAAAGGGTTTTTTGAAAAAAATTATTTATTCTAAAATTTTGGTTCAGTCACTATTTGTCCACATAATTTAATAATAATATTTAATAATTTAGTAAATTTATTTTGATTAAATGAACTTAATTTTTGAAATTGTAATTTCAAAATTATCTCAATGTGATTTTTTTGGGTATTTTTTTGAAAAGTTAAACTACATTTTTTAAAATTATTTATAATTATAAAATTTATTTTTAATTAGTTTTAAAGTAAAATTAGTAAAATTATATATATATTAATCCAATTTAGTTTATTCAAATCATTTTAATATTTAATTTTGATATAAAAACTTTGTAAACTTTTGAACATTTATATTTATAAACCCTCTTTCTCATCGTGTTTGTGGGATTAATTTTAAATTAAAATTTTCCAATTCTATGATTGGACTTTGTAAAAATTGATTACATATTTTTATCCATCATAATTCATAATATATAATAATTATTACTTATGTTTTTACCATAATTAATACTGAAAAAGTAAAAATTATTTACCGCTGTTAAGGTAAAAATTGATTTATGTTGGGTTAAACTAAATAGATAAGGGTTAAAATAACCTAAAAAAATTTATAATATATATTTTATAGTCATATTTATACCCTATAATTTATAATAATTGATAATACTCCATTTTATACCCTTTTGGAATTTTAAAAACTTTGCTACACTTTTTTCTTATTAAAACTTACAAGTGTGCCACTCACCTCACTATAAAAGGCCACCACATATCCTCTGTTATTAAAACCTTAAAAACCTTATGGATAGGAAACGAAATAACAAAATAAATTCAAAAAATACATAATATAATCCTAAAATACTTATTTTTTGGAATAAATCCAACCAAGGAATGATTTTGGTGAATATCAGGATGATCCTTAAAGAAGAGGTAACATTTTTCAACAAATATTTTTATTTTATTTCTTCCAACAACTCCATAAATTATTATTAAACCATGATGATGTAAGAAGATAAATATATTAAATATAATTAATTTTTTTAAAATAAGTTATTTACCTAGAACCATCCCCAATTCCATCAAATTGGTTACAAAATCCTCATTCGTGTGTATGACGGACTACCACCTCACGGACCGATGTCATTCGTCTTTCCATTACCACATCTCACGGTTGGTCATGATAATGTATCAAAAGTATATATATGATATCTATAAAATAATTATACCTATGGATAAATTATATCTTATGTAACCTTTTTACATTCTATTTCACAGTTGATAAGATAATGTCACTCATGAGTCCGACGGACTATCGACCCGCAAAGCGATGTGATTAGTCTTTCACTAACACTTTATATGAAAGGATATAAGGATAAATTTAAGGATTATATGTGATATGAGTCAAATAATTATGATATTAATGACATATTTATCAGTATTAAAATATAACCTATCATCTTAGTTTTTACAATGAAAAATGGTAACATCATTCATGTATGTGTGGACTACCGCCATACCGAAGAGATGTGACTATCTTTTCATCACCACACCACTTTAATGATATATATATTTATATTTGAAGAAATAATATGTTATATATATGATATTATGATAATTTTCTAAATATAAAATATTACTTACCTCCTTTTTATAATGATCATTAAAAAATGGAAGTGTTACTCATGTGTATGTACGACTTACCGTCACCTTGATCATAACACAATTCATTTCTCAAAACCATATTTAATGATTATTATTAAAATTATAATTAATTTATAAATATAATAATAATTTTATTATTATTACTATTATTTAGATGATTTAACTATATAATATTCATAATAACTGTAATATTTATAACAAAACACAAATGGGAAAATAAGGTGATTAACACATGAAACAATGAAAATAATGAATGATTATTAATTAAAGGGTGATAATATGTTATAAAAGGATAATATATGATATTATAAATATTAATATGGCTATAAAATAAGTTAATAAAATTTTTAAAACTAATATATAACAGGTTTAAGTATGTTCAACCAAAAGGAAGTGTGAGGTAAGGGATTTCATCTTAATTTCCATTCATTGAGGCATATTGTAATGTTATGCACATAATTTCTTTTATATAGTTTATATAATATCCCTTGAAATGTAATATCATGATTAAATAATACTTCATGGTATTTTAAGATTCAATTTTGAATTATTTAATCCAATGGGATTGGAACAAAAATTACTAAGTGGTAAAAGTTATTGTGCAACCTCACTTTATTTTGTGATTGTTAACTTTCTATTAAAAAAATCACTTTCTTGTAATAATTTTTCACTATACATTACATTTCTATAATATATTCATATTCATATATAATGGATATAATTATTTCCTAAATATTATACCATTTTTAAATACATTGTTTACTTTGAATGTTATTTGATTAACTAGGGAAATATTGATAAATCTACATCCTTTTCTCAATATGGATATTTTATGATAAAGTAAGTTGTTCATGAATTAAATTTATTATTCTATATATGAGTATTTATTTTTACATGAAAACATGGTGGGGTCTAGTTATAGATATCCCCTTGATGCTTCGATTGGTCTCCTAAGACGAATCAGTTGGATAGAATTAGTTAAATGGGTTTCTACAATAGTTACCCTAGCCCTTTACACATATCATTGCATGATTTTAAGCATAACTAACTATAAAATTACAATTTAAGGATCATAAATTCCAGTTTCTTTGGAAGATCAAGTATGTAATTAAATATCATAAAACCAAAATAAAAACATCATTTATTTAATCTTCTTAATGATCTTGTAACTCCATTAATACCTTATATCAGCATAGGATACCCTGGTGAAAACATGAAAAAAGGTATGAACTAAAAATCCTAGTAAGGTATTAGACATATGAATAAATAATTACTCATGGGTTATAAATCATAACACGATGACATAAAAAAACATGGAACATGAAAAAACATAAGGATGCATAACATGTATAACATGGAATTATATAAACATGGTATTATATAAAATGTGGAAAAACATACAACACGAATTAATAATGTTTCAAGGCTTATTGCACATAGAGCATGAGTCAAGTCTAACCACTAAAACCATGGCACATGGATCACAAGTCAGGGCTAACTACTAAGACTGTTGTACATGATGTCTCATGAGACTAAACATTAACCAATGAATTGGAGAACTATCTGGGAACAACCATCATATAATTTTTATTAATATGTGTTACACATTAAGAATAATACATATGGAACAAAACCTAAACAAAAGTATTTCCTATGGTAAGAATTGGGTATCTGAATCATGTCAAAATGCATAACATAAGATAATATCATAATGGTGTTCATAAAAGAAAAAATTTAAACCATAAATGGAAATTAATAAGTGAAAATAGACACATATCATGATAATTAATTTAAAAATTAAGTGATTACGAGTAAAAATTGTGTTGAAGAAGCATTATAAATAAAACATTTTAGTGTTGTTTAAGGAAAATATTATAGATTCGTTAAAATGGAAAATGAATAATTATTTGTATAAAACTATAAATTATATAAGATATATTTTAATGATAAATGATTTATTTTAAAAAATATATTTTTGGATTAAAATAGATTATGGAGTGAACTTAAAAATGTGTATGAAATCAGAATGTTCCCTTGAATCAAGCATGCTTATCTAGATGAATTAAGATGCAAACCTTATTAAAAAATTTATATCCCTGAAAATAAGGATGAAATGATACAGATACATGATTTTTAAACATATTAAAATAATTTAAAAGAATTATATAAAAAATAAGAGTTAAATTTGGTTAAAGAGGGAGAAAGTGTAACCCAAAGAAAAAATGGAGGTTCAGAAAGAATCCCTTACCTTATGCCAGAAATTGTTGTGCAAATAATCTTAATGTCATGGATAATCAAATTAAATTAATCAATTTAAAAATTAAGAACTCTTTTTACATTAATTTTATTCATTATATTTTTATTAAGATCATTTATGGAATTTTTTATGAGTTATAGAGTTTAATTTCATCATTCAAGAGTGTTAGTTTTATCGGTTTTCATGGTTGGTTCGCTGCTATATAAGTGTGGAAGTTCATAGAGAATGGGTATAATTATTGAAAATAGAAAATATTTTATTAAGGAAAATAAAAATTTTAAATGGTCTTATATATTATTATTTTTCGAGATATTTTTATGAATCATTATGAAACAAGTTATTGACCACCGTTTAGATTAATTTTAGCGGGTTTTTGATCACAACGAACTCGTTTTGTTTTTTCATTTAGTATTATGTATATATGTTAGTTATAGAACATAAGAAAGGTTATAAAATTAATTTTACAATATGTTTTCAATTTTTATAATTGTTTTAAATGAAGCTTTTATGAAGGTAAAAGAAAATGAAAACTTTTTGTCCATGAAGGCGATAAATCAACACCTGACAAACAATAGTTTCATTTTTAAAATAAAAATTAGGGTAAAATGGGTTTTATGATTGATTATTATATTATCATAATATAATTAAGGTATATTTATGTCACTGGAGTTTTCATTTCATTTGGATGAGGATATGGGAGGAAATAATAATAAAAGAAAATAACTTGAAAAGAAATTAAAATAAAAAAAGAAAAATTTACCTCTTGAATTTATCCTCCTTGAGTACCTCATTTGGGAAAACGTTTTGGACTTTTTATGAGACCAAGAGATACTGGAAATGGGGAAGGGGTTTAGGAATATAATTGGATAGAATTTGGACAAGGATCAAATCTTGGAAGGTGTGGAGAGAATAGGTGGTGAGTTGTGATATCTATAGTGGATGAGAGGGGTGTGTTCTCATTATTTTATTAATTAGTTTATTATTTTCGATCAAGATAAGAAATAATGTTGATTATTGTGACTAAATATAGTAAATAGTTTAATCTAGTTCTATATAATGGTTCTTACCTTAGACTTATATAAAAAATGACTAAAAAACATATATTTAGCATTTATCATAAATCATTATATTTTACTATTCACAAAAAATTCATGTATTTTAGAAAAATATCTAAAACTCTCCGAAACCATTTTTTGACATGTTTAATTATAAAATAAACAATAATTTTTATAAATAATTTTCTAAATATGATAAATTAAATTTTTAATTCAAATCATCATTTACTTGAAACATACAGATGTTAAAATTATAACTAATTTTGTAACACTTTGGAAAATTAAATAAGGTCTCCTAAAATTATCTTAAAATAATAAGACAAAAAAATATTAATTTATGAATATATGTTATGATAAATAATTTTATTTTAAATACTTATATTAATCATTAAATTGTAATTAAATATTTACATCTTATAAAATCACAAACAATTAATTAATAATGTTTAAAACATTTATTTACTTATACTATGATACAATTATATCATACTTTTATTTATAAGATGCATACATTTTTTTAAACTTTTATAGGTGAGGTTATTATTCATTTAGCTGGTTTACTATTCATAATGGTCATATTACTATTCCAAAGGTCACGTTACTATTTCATCAGTATAAGTTTCTTAAATTCTTGAAATACCACTTATTTTATTAATTATTAATTTATAATGTTTGTGTTCTTAATGTGATTTTTTTGTGATTATACTATATGACAACATTATAAGAAATTGATTTCAATTGACAAATTTTTGGGTCGTTACATTCTTCCCCCCTTATGAAATTTCTCCCTCAAAATTTCATTTTACATACTATGTGGAAAACATGTAAGGGTACTCATCCTTCATTGATTCCTCTGGTTCTCATGTTTCTTCTTCGTACTTATGGTTCTACCATAATAATTTGACTTGATGAGTAGTCTTGTTGTGTAGAAATTTAACTCCATGATCCAAGATCTTAACCAGCTATTCCTTTTAACATAGATCATTTTCTAACTGTACCACCTCTAAATTCAGTACATGTAAGGGATTTGGTATGTACTTTCACAAGAGTTACACATGGAATATACTAGGTACTCGGGACATGGTAGGTGTAATCTCAAGACAATAAGCCACAACTCTGACATGATCAAGGATATCAAAGGGGTCAATGTACCTCAGACTTAGCTTTCATTTCTTCCCAAATATCACAATCCTCTTCCATGGATATATGTGGAGGGATAACAAGTCTCCAAACATAAACTCAAGGCCTCATCGACGATTGACTGCATAGATCTTTTTTCAAATTCGGGATACCTTGATGTGCTACTGAATGGTTTTCACCTTGTCCACCATTTATTCAACCATTTTGGGTCCAAGCATCTTACATTCACCAACTTCATCCCAGAATACTGTTGTTCTGAATTTTTCTCATAAAGGGATTCATATTGTTCCATTTGGATGTTTCATTGGTAACTATTATTGTAATAGAATTATACTAGTGTCAGATAGTGGTCCCATTATCCTTTGAAGTTCATAGAACATGCTCTCAACATGTCTTCCAATGTCTTAATAGTCTACTCAGATTGGATATCGGTTTGAGGATGATAAGTCGTACTAAAGTTCAGCTCAGTGCTTAGATCATGTTAAAGAATTTTCCAAAACATAGATGTAAATCTCATATCTTGATCAAATAAAATCAATATTTGTAATCTATAAAACCTTATCACTTCTTTGATGTATATCCATGTAGGTTAATCCAGGGATATGTCCTATCGAATTGTGAGAGATTGAGCTATTTTTGTAATATGATCTATAATAACCCATATAGCATTGTTTCCTCCAGATGTCTTTATAATTATAGTGAAAATGTCCATGGTAATGATCTCCATCTTTTGTGTTTTTATGGGTAGTCGTTGCATCATGCCATTATAATTTTATCTTTCAACCTACACCTACTGACATACCAAAAAAAATGATAAATATTTAGAGATATCTTTCATTATATTGTCTCACTAATAGTTCTCTCAAAGATCTCATTACATATTTGTGCTCCTTGGGTGAATAGATAAGTTTGATGATGTTCCTTCCATAAATTTTCCAATGTCCATCCTTTGTAAATATAAGAAAATTGGATCCTTCTCAATTCTCATCATTGACAATGATGTTGGATTCTTTCTAATTACATCATCTGCTACCTAATTTTCTTTACCTAGATGGTAGTGGATTGATTAGTTATAATTATTTATGAGATCTAACAATCTTATACGGTGTATATTATGCTCCTTCTAGGTGAATATATATTTAATACTCTTGTGGTCAGTTTATATCTCACACTTATCCCCATAAGGATAATTCCGCAAGATTTTCAATGAAAATGTCACAACTTCTAACTCCAGAACATGCATGAAATAGTATTTATCATGAATTGTCAACTACCTCAAGGTGTAGGCTATCACTTTATCATTTTTCATCCGTAAAAATCTTAATCATTTCTTTAAATCATCACTATACACCACAAATAGTTCCTCACTTTTTGGTTGTGTGAGCACTAATGTAGTGATAATACTCTTTTTCAACTCATTAAAATGGCCATCACATTAACTGGTCTAGAAAAACTTCTCTTCCTTCTGATTCTACATGGTTAGTGGGTTTTACAATCATGATAAGTTCTTCAAAAATAACTAGTAATATACAAATAGGCCAAGGAAACTATGAATCTTTGTTATCATTGTTTTCCTCAGCCACTCCACAATTGCCTTTATCCTAGAAGGGTCTATAGATATCCATTTAATGGGGATAACATTCACCAAGAATGATACTTGCTTCATCCAATACTCCCATTTAATCTAATTTTCATAATGTTTATCCCTTTGAAAAGTCTTCAACATAGTATTCAAATGCACCTCATGCTCCTCTTTACTCTTGGAGTATATTAAAATATCATCAATAAAGACTACAATAATTTTTTGAGGTAATATATAAAGAATACATTCATTAAATCCAAGAAAATTGATGGAGCATTAGTGAGTCTTAAGGGATTAACTATGAACTCACATTGTCCATACCTTGTTCGAAAGGTAGTCTTGGGAATATCTTCCTTCCTCACTTTTAACTAGTGATATCCTGAACAAAGGTCCACCTTAAAGAAATAACTGGTCCCATATAGTTGATTGAAAATGTAATCTATCCATGGAAGGGGATATTTTTTCTTTATCATGATTTTATTGAGCTCCCGATAATCAATTCAGAGGTGCATTGATCCATTCTTCTTCATAACAAAGAGGACTAGTGTACCCCATAGTGAAGCACTCAAGTGTATAAAACCCTATTCCATATTCACCTGTAACTATTTATTCAGTTTTTCTAGCTCAATGGTGGCCATTTAATATGGTGTCTTTGATATAGGTAGAGATATTGGAATACATTCAATTGAGAACTCAACCTCTCGATCAGGAGGAAGACTAAGAAACAATTCAGGGAACACCACAGTGTAGTCCCTCACAATGGGGATGTATTCGAGCATGATTCTCTAATTTGTATTAATAATTATAGATATGTATGATTTCTCATAAGGTAGGAATATCCACACTTGAGATAATGATTCTAAGGTAGATTTATCTTCCTCCTTACACTTGTACAGAATTGGAGGATGGTATAGGATGTGAATCATAATATGAATTTTCTGACAGTTGATGTTGGTTTTGTAATAAGATAGCCAATCCATTCCCAAAATAGATTCAAACTCCACCAAAGGTAGTATAAAAAGATTTGTTGGGAGGTTTAGTCAACTAAAATTCACCAGAAAGGAGTTATAATCATTGGATGCAATAATTTCCCCATTTTCTATATTCACAGACAACTGAACCACTATATTTTGAGGTGGTGTTTGAATAGTTCTACTAAACTATCAAGATATGAAATAATGTGTAGATAAAAATCAAATAGTATAGTCACTATTCTTGAATGAATAATCAGCGTACCTGTCACCATATCATTTTTAGACTCCACCTCAATAGTAGTGATTGCATATTCCCTTCTTTGCTACCTTTGTTGTTGATTACCTCTAATAACCCTTGGATAGGAGAAATGGTTTTCATAATGACCATGTATATTTTAGTTGAAACATTTTACTATAGGATGCCTGTTGATTTGAACCTTTACTTATACTTCCCCATTAGTGGAATTATTAATATCCCTTAGAAAATTATTATCCAAATTCCACATTCTTCTATATCTAAAGCATTTCCTAGTTTCATATAGACAATTCCTAGGATGATTATTCCAACAATTTTGACATTTGGGATATTGGGTTTACATTTCATCATTGGATTTATTTTCTGATCCACCCGTAATAGACTCTATTTTCCTATTTTTTTCACTCGGACCACGAGACCACTGAGAGTATTTGATATCCATTTCAACCTTACAAGAACAATGAAGAATCTCTTCTTAGTTATCAAAGTATTTAATCACCAATGCTTTTTTAGATTTTGATTTAGTCCGCTATATAAGTGATCCAACTTACTTTCAGTGTTCATGACAAATTCATATGAATATCTTACATTCCTTGTGATGTTTTCTTCATATGCCCCGATAGAATCGTATTGCTTTTGATTTAGTCTAAGGAACTCCCTTTTCAGATTAAGATAGAGGATTTGGGGAAAATATTTACTGAAAAATATTTTCTTGAAATATTCCAATTCACTAGAATCAATTTACTCTTTGGACTTTGTGTTCTTGATCAGTGTCCACCACTGATCAATTTTCCTTTCAAAACGATAAACTACCAACACAACTTTATCTTATTTTGAGCACTATAGGACAAAGATTATATTATCAATGGAGTTAATTAATTTTTCTATGAGGAGGGGATCATATTATTCAGTAAACATGTGGGCCTTTACTATATAAAGGATTCAATGGTAACTTTCTCTTTCTTAGGACACATAGGGAGTTCCATACTATTCAAGTTATTATTCATAACTTGATCTAGTTGTGCAAGTAATATCTTAATGTTTTGAGGACCCATTCCCATCATATTGGCGATATCATTAGGGAAATCATCAAATTTCATATCAAATTGATTTTTGGCACATGTTCGTATATTTACATCAATTAACTAAGAAAAATAAAGTACAATTAGGGGGATTGAATAATTAACGAATAAGCATAATAAAATGAAACTTTGAACATAAAAGGATAAACTTATAAAGTAAAAGTATATACTAACTTGTGATTCCCTAGGTTTCAATAGAGTTTATCCATGATATATTTATTAAAATATATTCTTATAAGAATTTTTTACCTTAATAATGGTTCGTAATGTGATTATGAATTAACCGAATCATATCCCCTGGGAGTGTCAAACAAGGTGCACAATAAGTCCCATTGTTGTATACTAGGTTACCACGAGTCCCACTCGAAACACATTTTCAGAGTTTTTAATCCTAGGTACATCTGTTACAGAACCACTTCTACTTTTAGTATCTAGGAAGGGATGTATTTTCATTAAAACGACTTACTCAATACTTACCAAAATTTAGGGATGTTTTCTTATACTTAGTATTATCCTTAAGGTTTTAACTTCTGTTTTCTAATCCTTATCCCAAAAATAAATAAAATGTTTCTCTGATACAAACTATAGAGACCCTATAATTTTACACATATAATTACATGATTTTAAGATTTATTAACCATCAAATTACAAGCCAAGCATCATAAACTCTAATGTATTTGGAATATTCGGTACATAATTAAACATCATGAAACAAAAATAAAAACAAATTTTATTTAATATTCATAAAAAGATTCAAACTCAATTGAGACCTTACATCAGCTTAAGATACCATTGGGAAAACATGAAAAATGGATGAGCTAAAATTTTGAGTTAGGGAATAGATATAAGAATAAATCATAGTACATGGGTTAGAAAGAATAACATGATGACATAAAAAAACATGGAACATGAATTAACATAATGATGAATAAAATGGATAACATGGAATAATATAAACATGGTATCATTGAAATGTGGAAACAACATACAACATGAGTTAAGAATTAGTAAAGTCTCATTTCACATGGTGTATGAGTTAAGGCTAACCATCAAGACCGTTGCACATGGAGCACGAGTTAAGGATAACCATAAATACCATTGCATATGATGTATCATGGGACTAAAAATTACCCAATTATTTGGAGAGACATCTAGGAACACCCATAATAAAATGTTCATGAATATGAGTTCCACATTAAGAATCATACATAATGAATCAAACATAAACATAAGGGTTACCCATAGTAAGAATTGGGAATCATAATCATGTAAAAAGGCATACCATAAGGTTATATCACAATGGATTATATTAAATAAAGGGTTTAAACCATAAATAGAAAATAAATTTGTATTGAAAAATATTATGGAGTGCACTTGAAAACAAGTAATAAATCGAGAAGTTCTATTGAATGAGGCTTGCTTATCAGGAAGAGTTGAGAAGATAACCTTATTAAAACATGTATATCCACAAAAAATAAGGATTAAATGATATGGATAAATGCTTTTTGAATATATAAATATAATTTATAATAATTATATAAAAATATAGAAGAGTTTAATTAGCTTAAATATGGAGAAATCATAACCCGGAGGAAAAATGGAGGTTCTAAGAGAATCCCTTACCTTATGTCAGAAAGCATTATGAACTTGATCTTAATGTCATGAATAATAAAATAAAATTAATTAATTTAAAAAATAAATAAAATTTTAAAAAATAATTATATTTATTATATTTTTATAAATATCATTTATGTGTTTTTCAATGAGTTATTGAGTTTAATTTCATCGTTTGGGAGTGTTCATTTTCATGGTTTTCATTATCTATTTTCTTGTATATGTCTATGGAAGTTCATATAGAATGGGTATAATTCTATAGAATTTTAATTATATGTTTTTAATGAATATAAGGAATTGTAAATAGTCTTATATATCATTTTTTTCTATATATTATGATAAATAATTATATTAAATGTTAAGGATAATAATTTAGATTAATTTTAGCAGTTTGTTGATCACAACAAACTCATTTTGTTGTATCATTTATTATTATGTATATATGTTAGTTAAATAACATAAAAATGATTATAAAATAAATTTTACAATATTTTTTAAACCATTATAGTGGTTTTAGGACTATATTTTAACAATGTAAAGGAAAATTAAAACTTTTTGTCCATAAAGGTGATTAATCAAAACCTCACAGACGACCATTTCATTTTTGGAATAAAAGGGAGTAGAGAAGAGGTTTGACGATTGATTATTACATTATCATAATATAATTAAAGTATATGTAATATAATATATTTATCATTCCATTTGTATTTTTTGAGGTGAGGATAAAATAACAAAAGAAAATAACTTGAAAATAAATTAATAGAAAAGAAAGAGGAATTTACCTCTTGACTTTCTCTTCACTGAGATGCTCCTTAGAAAAAAGGATTTGGTCTTCTGATGAGAGAAAGAGATCCTGGAAGTGGGGGAGGGGTTTTGGAAGAGTATTAGGAATAATTTTTAGAAGTCTCAAAGATTGGAAGGTGTGAGGAGAAGTGGTGGTGAAGGGTTGTATTTATAGTGGAGGAGAGAGGTGTTTTCTCATTATTTTAATCATTTATTATTTTGGGTCAAGACAAGAAATAATGTTGATTATTGTGAATAAATATAGTAACTAGTTCATGTTAGTTCTAACTAATGGTTTTTACCTCATCCTTACATAAACAATTACTAAAAAATTCTTGTATTTTGCATTTATCATAAATTAACGTACTTTACTATTCACAAAATTTGAAGTATTTTTGAAAAAATACAAAAATTCACCCTAACTATTTTTTGACATGCAGAATTAAAAAATGAACTCCATTTTCTGAAAATAATTTTATAAATATGTGAAAATATATTTTAAATGGAAATAATAATTTACTTGAAAAATAAAGATTTTAAAATTATAACTAATTTTATAACACTTTGAAAAATTAAATAATTTGTCACAAAATTATCTTAAAATCATAAGACAAAAAATACTAATTAATGAATATATTTTAGGAAGATGTTTTCTTTAAATCCGTAAATTAATTATAAAATTGTAATTAAATATTTTTAACTTAAAAAACACAAAAACTTAATTAATAATTTTTAAAACATTTATTTAATTATACGATGATACTATTATATCATAATTTCATTTATAAGATTCCTAAATTTTATTTATACTTTCATAGGTTAGGTTACTTTTCATTTGGTCACTTTACTATTCATAAGGGTCATATTACTATTCCTAAGGTCAAGTTACTATTTAATCGGTATAGGTTTCTTAACTTATAGAAAAACCTATTATTTCATTAATAACTCATTTATAATGTTTGTATTGTGTTCTTAATGTAATTGTTTTAGTGATTATAAGATATGAAATAATTTTAAAAAAGTAATTATCACTGATAAAATGTTGGGTTGTTACATATATCCAATATTTTTAAACTACCATGGGGAGAGATCTTGATGATAGAGGTTTTCATGATGCATAATATCATGGAATCCAATAATTAAAAATTTCATTCATTTATAATTCATTAATTATTTTACAGGATATTATCTATGAATTCACTTCATTCTCAACTTATTTCTTAAATGAAAAGTGTTTCCGGTTATATATCTTTTCATATTGATTTTTCCTTATGTTATCATGATAGTCAACTTATTTAAAGGGAATGTGTGTTAGTTTATTTAACTTTCCATATTTATTATTATTTATTGATTAATGATAGATTCCATGATATTTAACCCTTACTAAACACTCGAGATTACTATTATTTTGTTCCTTTTGTAGGAATCCATGAAGTGTACTTTGATTAATATGAAAGGATATTCTAGGGGGAGTAAAACCATTCTTGAAAGAAGTTAGGTTGTAATTTGTGTTTTCCAATATAAAATGAGAATCATGTTTGTGTATATTTTACCAAGAATACTAAACTATTAGGTCATTAGGGATGTGATTCATCGTATCTTATGCCCATGTAATAAAGAAGACAACGACTCTAGGATACTAGGGTTGGGGTCATTACAATTGGTATAAAATAAAGTTTAGTAGAACCTTGGGAACTATATTTAGGAAAACATATATTTGGTACGATACCCCAATGATATAATTTTAGGATAAGTATATAATAATATCCTAAAGTTTTGGTAAGGAAGATATTATGTGGGTTTTCTTAGAAAATACATCCCTGTATGGATACTACAAGTGGAAGTGGTTCCAGAATAGATTTACTTAGGGATAATAACTCTAAAAAGGGTGCATTGGGATTGACCAGATAGTTATATAGTGCACGAAAATAGGTCTTACAAGAAACCTATTTTGAAACTCATGGGGGATATTTTTTGGTTAATCCACATTTTATTTACAAACCATTAATAAATAATTGAGTAGATGATGAAAAAAATGACCTAGGTTAAACCTAAGGCATTTGAGATTGAAAATAAAGTATCTCAAGGGAATGAAAACATATTTTATGTTTGGAAAATTTGGAAATAAAGTAATTAATTTATAATGAAAAATAAAGAGTATGCTGGAAGGAAATAAATTTCATTACATGGATCCATTTATAGTTCTATTTCTTAAATGGGGGAAACCTGGGAATTATCCGAGTCAATAAACTCATCTAAACACTAGACCCTAGAATAAGAGAAGAATTATGAGTAAAAAAAACTAATTAAGTATATATGTATTATGGTCAAATAATTAAATTTTAGAAGTATTTTTTTACCAATTGTATTTTGTTGATAAGAATTATGAAATGTCTATGGTCTTTGTAAAATTTTAGAATCATATATGTCTTTATTAACTTAAGTTTTATGAATACCATAATGGGTTTATAAGTTTATGGTTGATCATAAGTTCCATGTCTTAAACAACCCTTTTGGTGGGATTCTACCAAGATTAAGCATATTTTGGGGTAAATTTATGGAAATTATATGTTTTAGTAGTAAAGTTATTTGAGTAATAATTCATATAAATTTTATTGAAATAAGTTTAAAGGTATTGATATAATTTAGGGATGATATAAAAATATGATTATTAAAATTTATGGGAAAAATTGAGTCATATTGAAAACCATAATGAAAAGGTTATTTAATGATTAATGTAATTTCATGGATTTCCATGATATTTTTTGGGAACATTATAGGAATTATATTAATATTGTTTGAAAATGATTAAATGTATGTTGGGTGACAACCTATCACGTATGGAAAGGCTATGGGGGTGAAGCCACAACTTAAGGATGATATGGTTTTAACACCTACCACTGACCTATGTAATATCTTGGTTAATATGTCATTAGTTAAACGATTTGGAAAATAAATATTAATGATGAAACTGTGGTTTTACTATTGAGGTTTATAGATTAATCTATTATATTATATTACTTTTTGTTACAATATTGGTTTTGTAAAATATTTAGAGACACATGGAATCACATTTAACTCTTTTATGGATATTAATATCTTTTAATTGTGAATTTTAGTGCTTCAGGAATAAAAATTCATTTTTTTCAGTTTTTGGAATATGCGATGAATTGGAAAATTGATCGAAGAACAACCAAATGATTAAATTCTTCTTATGAAATAAAATTATATCTAGTAATTATGTTACATTATATTCATAGATAGTAAAATGATTCATCAAAGTTAATAAAATGATCTTGATACAAAAAATTCTATCATATTACCTTCAAATTTGATGAATTATATGGTCATCTAAATCATTACAGTTTTATAGTTTTGATATACTTAACTTTCCATTGATCATTAAATTTATTTTTCTAAATTATATCTATCACCTCATATAATTATTTACCCTTTTCTTTCAATTCCATGTTTTCAATACCCTCCTATGTTCTCTTATGTGGTAACCAAGTTATTTTTTATTCCAAATGCCCTTCATACTTCATTTTCTATCTTGTTGAGAGGTTGTTTTATTTAATATTTTTACTATGTGATTTTTAACAATTTTTTCTCAAATTTCAAACAATTGGTTACTAAGATAAAGTTTAAATATTGAGGATACAATTTATTTATACTCGTTAGAATGTAACACCCCAATATTTTAAAATAATTATATTTTTTTCTATAGCATATGAAACATGGAAAACCGTGAATAAACAAACCAAGAAATATATTTATTTAAATTTAAAATCTTATATATCTTATGGAACATTCAATTTATCACCCCAAGATTTTATGGCATGTTTTTTAAAAATAAATTTAATCTCTTTGCTAGCTTACTTTCACAAAACACTGAGCTTAAGGATCTAAAAGTTATTATTATTTTTTAAAAAACCACCATCACCAAGATATTGGAATGGTGAGAATGAAGGAGATTAACTATATAGTTTTCATAGGTTTATGAAATGAATTCATTAGTTACTAGTTAATTATAAATGAAAATAAAATCTAATTGAACCTAAAGGAAGTGTCTTTATAAAAAACTTTTTTTATGATCATAATGGAATTTTATATTAATAAATTAAATTAATCAGTTTCAGTGAAATATCATAATGAAATTTAAATATTATTTTCTTAAATTCATACGACAATTTTAATAGGATTGAGATAAGAATAAATTCAATTTTGAGCCTAAAAGCTATATTTTTCGAAAGGACAATTTCCCGCCTTTTGATGACACACATGTCTTAAATATTGATTTTAAAAATTTTATAAATTTATTTTGAAAAAATAAACATTATTTTTTAAATATTAATTTTAAAATTATATTATAGTGAATTATTGGAATTTTTTTGACAAGTTATATTTTTTGTTGAATGGTGAAAATACTGCATTTTAATTGAAAATTGCATATTCATTTAATTTATTTATATAGATAAATTATATTTTAAAATTATTTTAAAGTATTATTAGTTAATGTATACATCAATAAATACAATTTATGTCATTGTATTTAATTTTACAATGAATATAGATATACAAACATTTTGAAATTTTGAACTTTTCTATTAAAAACCCTATTTTTATTGGGTTTGCGGGATTAATTTGAAATATAATTTTTCCAATTATGTGAATTGAATTTAGTAAAATGGATTCCTTATTTGGAATAAAATGTTCCAAATTATATTTTAATGTTTAATTCATTTTTTTGGAATAAAAATATTACCATGGTAAAATAATTATTTACTATGGTATAGGCAAAAATATGAAATTGGTTAAAGGTAAAATGGTAAAGGATTAAAATACCTAAAAACTACAAAATTTATTGGGTTTTTGAGATATTTATTCTACCTAACCAGTATATAATGTATTAATTTCTTGAAAAAGTCATCGAAATTAATTTCTCCCTAGTGTGGTTGTCTTTAAATATTAAATAATCATTATTTTAATCACTTAATATCAATGTCTCCTCAAGTATAAACACCACCCATCACCACCCCATTTGGACAGAAAAGCATTGAATATCCTAAAATCTCTTACTAAACCACTACCTCTCACTATCCCCACGTCTTAAAACTTCTGGTATCACAAAAATACCAAATCCAATGTCCTCAAAGGGTCTCTTAAGGAGGTGATATTTATGGGGTAATTTTCTCAAAGTACCGCTCTTAATTTTATTTCTTCTTCTATTTTCTCCCAAAATACATGATAAATAATTAAATAATAATTACATATTCATTTACATATTGTATTTTTATTTTTATAAAGGAATATATTATATACACCCCTTTATTACCTCCTCTTATTCCATGAAATGAAATTATTGTCCAAATTATACCGATTAATGGCCTTTATGAATAATGATTATGTTCATTTTACATTAACTCCTTCATGAATGGTCATAAAACTATTATTATGGTTATATAAGATTTTAATAAATATATTATAACTTAATTAATTTTTTAACTAATATATATACATAATATTAAATAAAATCAAACTACTTCTTGATGGTCCAGAAAACCACCAAATTAAACCACACATTTTTAATTAATGTTTTATCAAATGAATCATCCTAACATGTGAAATAAAAATGATATATGGGGAAATTTAAAATTATATAATTGAATTAATAAAATTTAATTTCACTTCTATAGATTTATTTCCATTTGACATTAAAATCTATAATTATACAAAAATGATTTGATCTTGAAAATCATGAAACAAACTCATCTGAAAAAATGAAAATCATGAAATATTATTAATTAAATGGCGGTACGATGTTATAAAAGTATAACATAAGGTATTATAATAATTATTATAGTTATTTAATGAATTTATACCATCATTTAACCCTTTATACAAGAGGTTAAAGTATACAAAACAAATGGGAATCACGTGGTAAGGGTTTCTCATCACACTTTTTATTTTGTGAGGTATACTCCTTATTCACCACTTAATTTTTGTTTCTGATATATATATATTTTCCTTTGATATATCCTATAATTAATATCATTATTTTCAGGGAATTAAATTTTTAATTTGATGATTATTACATTAATGGGGCATACAATTCGACTAATTACAAAGTGGTGAGAGAATTTTTAACCCAATTTCCATTCTTTGGGTTAAACTTATACTTCCTTGATTATTTCATAATAATATTATTTGTGAGATGAATTTTTATTTTCCTACATTTTATTTATACTTATTTTATATGTATTTATAAATAATATACATAATCTAATAATTAATTCTCACTTCAATAATATGATATTCATAAGAAATTTTCTCCTAAAAATTATATTCTTAAAGTTTCCCTTGGAACATTATTTTCCTTCCATATACATGCTTCCAAAAACTATTTAAAAAATATTTTTATTATTATCATATAATTATTTAATGTCTTTTTACTCATTTTTTAATTTTTACAAAATTTTTTGAAATGATTAATTTCATCATTTTTTAAACAAGGTTCTTTATGACTTTTTTGACCTAAATAAGGAAGGAATGTTTTTTTATCTTATACGACATGAGTGGATTTTTACAAATGTCATGATGAATTAATGACATAATGTTTACTTTAAAATATTAGAATATTATTTTCAAATAAAATGTTTTTTTTACAATTGTGGGACATTAAAAAATGTTTTCAAAACAAAAATGATATTTTACTCAAGATTTTTTCAAAGTTATCTCTCAACATTATTTTCCAAAAAAGATAACATTATTTGATGTTACTTATTCTTTATTGGGGATATTATTCAATAAAATTATCCTTATTACTTCCAGTTTTGGTTTATGTTTTTGATGGATTTATATATATGGAATATATTTGTTTTCTTGGGTTCTGGTATTATGAATGATATATGTTATTATGGAACACGTATACATATATTTCATTATGAGACCGGGTGGGACCTATATCACCCAAAAAATAATTGGGTTATGATATAATATGTCATAATATAGACATGACTTGAATGAGTATTGAACTCAGTTCAGACATGACTGGAATTGGAAGTGAAACTAGTTTAGTAAAGAACTTTTTCTACCATCATTGTCTTGGGATTGAACCTAGGCTACCACAATAGTTTATAAAACAATCCCACTACACTATGATAGTATTGTAAAAGATACTTTAATGATAATGAAATGATTTTATATGTTTGTGTATTTTCCACAATTCCATTATTTATAACAATGTTATTCTTTTATGATTTAGTTCTTATAGACTTTTATGATTTGTTCTATGACTCAAGATTATGATCTTTGATATGGAGGTTATGATTTTAAAATCTTATGTTTACATTATTTTTTCCTTATGTATATATTATGATTAATATTTCCCTTGTTTACCCTTTCTTATCTTTTGAGCTCACCCCTTTCTTATTATTTTCTTCCCCAGGATATGAAGAAAGGTATTAGGTTCAATATGTCAAAAAGGGTTCTAGTTACAAAGGAATAAGTGGGAGAAATATATATGTTTTATGGAAAACCAAATTTTGTTTCCGAGAATCCAAGGAAAACAAACCCATATGATTCTAGTAGAGTTTATTTGTACTATGATTATTCATCTATTTAGATTTAATATTTATATATGAAAAGAGCATGTCGTTATATGTAACCTCGAGTTGAAATGAACAATAACATATCATACTATTAAAACCTATAAATTAAATTAGAGGTTATTAATAGTTATAAATAGATTCCTAAAATTTTAATAATCTATTTATTTGGAACAAAAATGAATCACTTAAAATAAAAATAATTTTTTTGAAAAATATCTATTTTTTCTAAAATACGGTTTAGTCACGCTTTTTTCACATAATTTAAAATTATTATTCCCAATTTTAGAAATTTTATTTTATAAAATAAGGTTAATTTTTTAAATTTTAATATCAAAATTATCCTAGAGTTAATTTTAAGTATTTTTCTAAAATGATTCATTATTTGATGAATAGTGAAAATAATGAATTTAAATTGAAAATCACCTTTTTGTATAAATAATTTATAATATTAAATTATATTTTTAATTGGTTTTAAAGTAAAATTATCAAAATTATATATCTATTAATCCAATTTAGGTCATTTTAATAATTTTTTTATTGAATTTTTATATATAAACTTTGTAAAATTTTGAACATTTTCTCTTTAAAAACCAGATTTCTTGTTGTGTCTATGAGATTAATTTTAAATTATATTTTCCCACTTAAGTGAATTTTATTTGGGAAAATGTATTTCATATTTGGAATAATAATTATATATAATATAAAATAAGGTAAAATTAACTTTTTACCAAAATTAATAGTGAAAATAGTAACAATTATTTACCACGGTTAATGTAAAAATGGATTTATCGGGGGTTAAACTAGAAGGGGAAGGGTTAAAATTACCTAAAACCTTGTATAAAATATATTTTATAGACATATTTAGAATCTATAATTTAAAAGTATTGATAATACTTCATGTTTACCCTTGTCTCATGTGAAAAACGTTGGTAAATCTTTTTCTTTTCAAAAAATACAAGTGTGGCAGTCAACTCACTTATAAAAGGTCACCCACTCCTATATTATTAATATCTTTAAACCATTTTTTATAATCCAATAACTGCAAAAATAAATTTATAAACTTATTCCTATCATCTATGAATCCTAATTTTGGGAAACAATTCAACCTAGTAAGGGTTCTAGTGCAAACATAAATAGAATACTCGAAGAAGAGGCAACATTCTTCAATGAGGTTTTTTTTAAACCTCCATAAAATCAAATTATAACATTATGATATAATAAAATAAGTATATTAAATATACTTAGATGTTTTTATAATAATTTTATGTATTAAAACCATCCCCACTTCCATAAAACAGGTTACAAAATCATCATTTTTGTGTATGGTGAACTATCGCCTCATGAACCGATGTCATTCATTTTTACATTACAACCTATCATGGTTGGGAATGATAATGGATATAAAGTATATATATTATATTTATAAAATAAATAAATATTTTTATTCATTATATCATATATACCTTTTTTACTTTCCATTTCATAGGGGATACGATAATGTCGCTTGTGTGTATGTCGCACTACCACAATTCGAAGCGAAGTGATTCATCTTTCACTAACACATTACATGGAAGGTAATAAGGATATATTTAATTATTATATGTGATATAAATGAACTAATTATGATATTAATGATATATTTATCATTCTTAAATGATAATATATCATTTTATTTCTTATATTAAAAAATGATAGCATCGTTCATGTGCTTGTGGATGACCTCTTTCACGAAGCGATGCGACTCTTTGTTCAACACCATATCACATGGATGATATATATAAGTATATTTAATGAAATTATATGTTATATATACTATTATTAATTTTTTAAAGATAAAATATTTCTTACTACCATTCCATAATGATTAATGAAAATGTAAATGTTACTCATGCGTACGTACAACCTACCGTCTCCATGATCATAATGTACTTAATTTCTCAAAAACATAATTAATTATTGGTATTAAATGTATTATTGAGGAATAAATATAATAATTATGTAATAATTATTATTTTATAGATGATGTAACAATATAATATTAACAATAATCGAAACATTCATGAAAAAGTGCGAATGAGAAAATTAGTAAATTAACACCCAAAACAGTGAAAATGATGAAAAATTATTAACTAAAGGGTGATAAGATGTTATAAAAGGATCATATATGACATTATAAATAATAATATGGTTTTTGAATAAGTTTTTTAAAACAAATGTAAAAGGGGTAAAATCATGTTCAACCAAAAGGAAGTGTGAGTTAAGAGATTTTATCTCAATTTCCCTTCATTAAGGCATATTGTAAAGTTTTGAACATAATTTTTTTATAGAGTGTATAATTCCCCTTGGTATTTAATATCACGACTCCTTAATATTTCATTGTATTTTAAGTTTTAATTTGAATTATTTCATCCAATGGGATTGACTTTAAAATTACTAAGTGGTTAAAGTTATTGGACAATCTCACGTTCTTTTGTGATTGCATACATTCTCCTGAAACAATCACTTTCTCATAATAATGTTTCATTATACATTAAATTTATCTTAAATATACATATTTTCTATAATGGATATTATTATTTCTTAAACATTATACCATGTTTACATATGGTGTTTACTTTGATAGTTATTTGATTAATTGGGGAAATATTGATAAATCCAAATACTTTACTCAATAAAAATATTTGATGATAATGAAAATTGTTCATGTGTTAATATAGTTATTATATATATAAATATTAATTTGGATATGTAAACATTTTGTGGGTCCTAATTATAGATTGTCCCTCGATTCATCAACATGTCTCATGAGATAAATCAATTGTCAAGCCTCAGTTAAATGGATTTCTACCCTTCAAATTTTAACTATCTTGAGGATATATATTAAAGGTAGTTATTTTCATGATTCCTAAGATCATGGTATCTAATAATTAAATATTTCCTTCTTTAAGAATTTAGTTATTATTCTCCCAGAAATTTTCATAATTATATTATATCTGGATGCATTTTATTCACATCTTATTGTTTAAATGGAATGTGTGTTCAGTTATTTACCTTTCCATATTGATTGTTCCTTATCTTATCATGATAGTTTTTTGTTTAATTGTAATATGTGTTCAATTATTTACCTTTGTATACTGATCATTCTTTATTAAATAATGATTACTTTCAATATACTGAACCCTTACTAAGAATTTTAGTTCACCATTATTTTGTATACTTTCCCAGGAATCCATGAAGTGTACTATGATTGATATGAATGGATATTCTAGATATAATAACATCATTCTAATAAAATCATGTTGTTAATTTTTTTTTCAAATGAAATATGGGAATCATGCATGTATCTAGTTTACCAAGACTACTAAAATATTCAGTCCTTCAGGATGCAATTCCTTATATATTATGACAATGTAATTAATTAGACACTGAATCTCGGCTAATGGGGGCAGGGTCATTAAATACATGATATAAAGGTGGAGATGAATATTAGAGTGGCCAATAAATCTCATGTATTTGATACGAAAATAATTATGAAATTCAATGGAAATTTTAAAAATAGAGAGAAGATGATGAGATTTACTTAATGCTAAAATTGTGGAAGGAGTTATGGATAAAATTATCTTAAGATGATTAGTAAATATTTTATGTACGGAAAGGCATGAAATAAAATTCCAAAGTGACGGGAAAATTATGTTAATTAATGATGACGAAAAATCAGTATTAAATAAACCAACCACACATTAGTGTTTTAAATTCAAGGAGTATAAGAATTATGCTAACCAATGCTCTAATGCGAAGGATAATGGAAATGATTAGTGTCAGAAACCTCTTAACCCTAGAGACATAATAAAATTTCATGCGATAACTATTGTTGATATGGGGAATGATAACGAAGTGGTGAAAGTTAAATTTTCCATCCACTCTAGAAATGTTAATATCTTACTTGATTCTAGATCTTCACACTCTATTATATTTGAATAAATTTATAAGGGTATCACAAAGCCAACTCCTTTATTAGATATTTAGTTAGTAGTTAAAACCACTATTGGTTTGATGATCGCATCTCAAGTATATGATTCTTATTCGATTAAATTTTCTGGGGATGTGTTTCTTATAGGTCTCATTATTTTCTATCTAATTGAATTTTATGTTATCGTAGTAATGGATTTTATTTACATATATAAATCCTACATCATTTACTAAGGAAGTAAATTCACATTTTATATTTTGAACCAACCTATGACCATTTTTCAGTGAGATGAAAAATATAAACTTCTAATGGAAACTACATACATTATATGGGTCTAAATTTTTATTCAAAATGGGTGCTTATCTTATATAGTTAGAAAGAAAATCAACATCAAAGATTTGTCCATTTTTCATGAGTTTGTTGATGTATTTCCAAAAGAGTTTCCCATTCATCCATTAATTCATGAAGTTGAGTTTTTAATAAAACACATACCCGGTATGACACCTATTTCAAATACTTCATATAGAATAGACCCTATCGAGTTGTAGGAATTAAATAAAAGACTCTGAGAGAATATTTACAAGGGATGCATTCAACCAAATGTATCATCTTAAGGTGCACCTGTTATTGTTTCTACAAAGAAAGATAGGTCAATGAAACTATGCATTTATTATTATGAACAACAAGATATTAATCAAGAATAAATATTATTTTCCCTATATTAATAATTTTTTTGATCAATTATGAGGTGATTAATATTTTTCCAAGATTGATCTTCGATACAGATACTATTAGTTGATGGTTATAAGTTAATACATACTGATTACCACCTTTAGTATGAGGTATAGACACAATAAATTTATAGTGATGCAATTTGGTCTTACTAATTCCTACACTATCTTCATGGATTTAATTAATCGACTCTTTAAACATTACCTTAATCATTTTATAGTAGTCATTATAGATGAAATTATTTTATATTCCAAAATAATGGAAGATAATGACGATTACTTGAGGATTGTACTAAAAACCATGAAGAATAAGAAGTTGTATGAAAAAATTTCAAAGTGTGAATTTTTTATATAAAAAAGTTTTATTTTTTGGATCATATAATCCCATGAGAGGGTATATTAGTAGATCCATAAAATATAGAATTTATTTAACATTGGATGAAACCAACAACTATGAATGAGATCTGTAATATTCTTTATTTGGTTTGATATTATTGATGATTTGTTGAAAATTTATCCCAACTAGCTAATCTACTCACCATGATAACCTGGATATGATATAATTTTCTTTATATTGATGAATGTGAAGAAAATTTCAAGTAATATAAGAGAAGGTTATCCAACACACTTATTCATACACTAACTTATAGTGGGTAAGGGTCTTTCATCAATAGAGATGTATTAAATAAGGGAATGGGATGAATCTTCATGTATAATTATATAGTTATCGCTTATGATTCAATTAAATTAACGGACCATGAGAAAAATTACCCAACTCATGATTTAGAGATATATGTGGTGTTTTTTATGAAATATATAAAATAATTACCTTATAGAGAAAAGTGTGATATATATATATATATATATTGATCATAAAATTTTAAAGTATATCTTAACTCAGAAAGATTTAAATATATTCTAGAGAAGTTTTTTATAATTGATTTATGATTATGTAATATCAATACATTACCATCGTGGGAAAGTGAACAATGTGGATAATGGTTTGTGTCAAAAGGATCATTATTTATTATCTATGGTAATGATCACAAAAGATATAATATTTATGTATTTGAAAAAGATAGATAAGGATATATAAAAGAAAAGTAATAAATATCATCTTTATCAAATGAGTGATTAACTATCTATCAAAGTAAATATTATAGAGGAACAAAATGAATATCTATATGACACCCCACATGTCACATTGTTTTAGGTTTTGTTTTATTTCATTGAGTTTAGGTTTGACATGAGTATACATGGATTTACATATTGAAACATGGATTATTTAATAGGTTTTCTTCTATGAACATCTAGGTTTCATGGTTAGATGGAAGCAGTGTGACCTCCCTTCATGAGGAACCTTTTAAAGTCATTTTGAACTGTACACAGTTTGTTAGCATGGGATGAGAATGTTTAAGTACAGACTATGTGATACTCTAGGAGAAACCGTCTGAGTTCCTTGTGTGTGTTTGGGGTGTTATGAACTAATTGAACAAGGTTGGTAAACTATATGGAAAACTTAAAATTTATCTATGGCTTTTGACAGAGCCATTTAAGTGGACTTCTACATAGTTTTTCAAACTGTGTAAAGTTCCCCAAAAGTAATGTGGTGATTTTTGAGCATGAAGGGTGAGGAGCATTTTTTTCCAAACTATTAAAAAACCAATGAGTAACTGTGTGAGGGTGTTTTTATCCTAGGCTGTGGCCAACACATGGTCAGTGCATGGTTTGGGAAACTATGAAACCAAACAGTGTAATTTTTCCATGTGTATAAAATTTGAGGTACTTCCCATTTTAACTCATTCATAATTAATAGGTATCACAAAAATTTATTTACCTATATATCATCTAACCCCTTTGGAGCCAAGGAGAGTCTCGACCACCTTCATCCTCTTGATTCTCTCCCTCCCTTTGGTGGTTTTCAAGTTGATCTAAGGTATTCCCCACTCTTTTTATCTCTTATTCCTTTTACTCCTCCTATTATCATGGATTGGTTTCCCCCATGATCCGTAGACATCTCATGAATGATTTTAGGGTTCTATGGGGATCAATTGTTGTTGTTTTTGGTGTTTAGGGTTCATAGACACCATTTTTATTCCCAATGGAGTGGTTTTTGTTGAAGGCAACATGTTCTGAAGCGTTCCACCTTGATTCTCAACTCCTTGAGGTACGTGTTTTTATGATTTTTATCATTATATAATTATAAAGATGACTATTCTTTTTAAATTCATTTTTTGTGAATTTATATTATATTTGATATCTTTGCGATGTTTTAAAAACATTTCAGGGTGTTTTTAGCTTGCCGTAATTTGTTTTTAATGTGAATTCCATGTTTTCATTTTGAAATGAAATTTTTAAATGTGATCAGATTTTATGTATTTTCCATATAGATTTTTGAATTATTTATGATGTTTTGTGTTGGTATTTGAACAGGTTTTGGTTTTCAATGAGTTATAACTATGTTTTAAATGGAATTTGGGATTGAATTCAGGTGGTGTCCTCAAGTGATTTAACAAAGGGGTTCTTTAATGGATTTTAAATGATGATATGAAATGTGTGTGTGATTCACTAATTGTGAAAATCCTTTATGGTTTTTTTAAAAATATATTTATGGAAATGTCTGGTTTATGATCCTTTTTTTGTTTTCAAGAGGAATATAATCTTATTTAAAATGGTGGTTTTTAAATTATTTGAGTGCATGGGTGATTTCCATAATTTTACAAATGGTAATAGGTTTTTTTTATGAAATGAGAAATGGATTGCCATCCCAATATATTTTTTGAGATAAAGTTATGATTTTAACTCTTGCATTAAAATGGTGATTGTGAAATACACCCCTTGATTACCCTATGATGTTTACCCTTTCATGGGTTTTCTTGATCATTATGTGATGCTTGTTTAATCCCCTTGTGTGGGAATATGTTTTTTATTCCATAGGTGCATTTTATATATGGGGATATTCATAATTAGGTGTTAGGGATCTGGGTAGATATGTTTATTACTTTTCTGTTATACTTAGCTCATTTATTTATACACCTCACTTCCCCTATTGGTCATATGAGACTTAGTATTAAGTGGAAGACCTTACTTGTTCCTATAGCTGGTTCATAGACCCCTAGTTTCTCACCAGTCTTGTTAGAAACAAGGGGTAGGTGGGGGTTGGTATTCCCAATGTTTATTATGTGTAATAATTGGACAACTAGTTATTTAAACTTTAGCTCATACCCATAGCTAGTTCAAGAGTGGTATACAATTATACAGTTTGGTGCTTGGGATCCCGGGGTAGAGCCCATGACATATTAGATTGTTGGTTTGGTTAGTGAATGAGTGGAGTTGATCTAGTTCTCCTTTGTATCATTTTCCCTTCTTTTATTATTGAAGAACATTTTATTATTTTAATTTGATGTATGCCTTGTAATATATGGTTCCCACTTATTGTTCTTGATCTGTGTGTGTGCACTAGGTTTTTTCTTTTAGAAAATGGATTTTCAAAGATGCTAGAAAACCTATTTTGAATTTAAATACTCTTGTTTGGGTGCTTTAAAGTGGATTTCAAAATATGTGTTTCAATTTGAGGGAGGATTAGGAAGGAAAACTATTTTAAAGTGATTTTTTTATTTAGATAAAACAAATTAATTTTTTTTTGAGAAATGATATTGGTGTTTGTGTTTTAGAATTGTCTTAGGTTGGTGGCTTGTTTTTCAAAATGCATGTTCCGTTTTTGGAAAATAAAGTTGTTTTTTTGGGAAATTTAATTATAGAATTTTGGATTTTATATATGTTTTATATGAAATATTACATTCTTTCTTAATTTCAGACAAGAATTTATGAATTTTCTTATGAAATATATTACATAAAGTTTATGGGTTACAGTGATATATCTGGATTTTTAGCTCACACCTATATATTTCATGTTCCAGGTTCTTGTTTAGACCCGTTCTTATCATTCTGGATGATATGGGCTGATTTGGGTCGTAATATCCCAATTCTTCCTATTAGGTATGGTTACATTAAATTTTAAGTTAAATACTTATTTTAGTTACCTATTGGATTACAAACAGAAACCCCACATTAGGGTGGGTCAAATTTTTTTTGGAGAGAAGGTTGTAGGGAAGATGGATCCTGAATATAGGACAAATACATGACATTTATTAAATAAAAGATGTATATTTGTTTGAATAAACTATTTCATGACATTTACTATTTTTCCCTAGAGGGGAAAAATCATATAATTACACAACATGTAAAGTTTATACACCATGTAAATAACCTAGGTCTTTTTTTAAATAGGTAGTGCATCTTATTTTGATAGAACCCCTATCCCATTTATTTTATCTCGCAGAAGTGGTCCATCATAGGAGCTCCCTTCCATAACCTAACCTAGGATTTGATCCCATATCTCAGTATAGAATCTGATTTTAGATCCGACTATCACATTTGGTAGCCACTAGTAATCTCTCTATTCCATTATATACATTCGTAACTTTTCATACCATCGATGAAGTTATTTTGGTATGAGATCATATGCCCTATTTTCATGGTGTTTTTCTGTTTTGATGTTTCATTCTGATCTGAAACAAACCAAAGGTAGATACTGGATGAGTGTTCTACCATGGAATATGGGTAGGTGTTCTATACCATTTACCTACGTTTTTTTGTCTATTTGACTATTACCATTTCGACACACACTAAACCTTCTTGATCGTTGTTAATAATTTAAGGTTATGAAATAAAAAAATTGTTACACCTAGTTTGGGTCACATTTGTAGTACCTAATCATGATTGGATGTTTTCAACCTCAACCTAGGCCAGCCATGTGGTGTGTTCCTTTACCACCCCTTTGTTTGTGTGAGTTAGCCACCCCTATAGTGGGGGCCTTTCTAAATTAAATGAGTTCATTGGAGAGGATTATGCCTCATTTTCCATATTATTAAATTATTTTAAATGGTTAAATTTTTTAAAATGAAAATTTAAAATGAGATTGAAATTCCACTATATTTTTTCTTATTTATACAAATAATTGGAATTGGGTATGGAAACTAACATAGCCCATGAAACATTATATTACTTTCTATATATTATACATCTCTGTATGGAACCGATTAAGGAATTGAGGCATGGAATCTATAACCCATAGATATTATTATTTACATTATGGAACCGACTATGGGATCGAGGAATGGAAACTGTGAAACCTAAGTATGGTTACTTACGGTAAGAAACTAATTAAGGGATCATGGTATAGATCTTGCCACCGCTAGATAAGATATTATTCAATATAAAACCAACAAGGGAGTTCAAGTTATGGAACCTACCACATGTAAGTATGGTACTCTTATCACATGTGTCTTATGTAAAACAGGTTACTACCTATTATCGATACATTAAATATATATTGATTCTCATATATTATAGATTGTTCTTCCCTAGATTGTTCCATGGACTTATTAGTTTGTCTTAAAATAATTCTTACCTATTATACTTGCACATGGTTATAGTTAATAAGTATAGGATGGATTTATTATAGACACTATTAGTGGTGGAATACTAAGTTTTTCTCAAACGTTGTTCAGGCTGTCGATTTGTACCCAGACTGACTTCATGGATGCAAGTAGGGATAGGAGAAAACATCTAGTCGTTGATGCATGATTTATAGTATCGTGGGAGTAGGAAAGCATATGATTGAGATATGGGTCCTGATTCTATCTAGAGATAGTTATTTCTTTGTATTTTTGTTTCTTTTATCGTACATGTATTTTACTAGATTCCTACTTCCATGTTTTTTTCTTTTTGGTTTAGAAACCTGACATTACCATGTTTTTTTATGATTTTGTTTAAAAAAGGTTTAGGTTAAAAATATTTTAAAATATATGCTTTAAAGGAGGAAGGCCCACCACTGACTCCCTACCTCTACCACCTTTTCCTTAGATAGATGACATGGAAAATGTGGGTGGGGGGGGGGGTTACCATTCACTTAAAGACAGTGGAAAAAGGTGGTAGTGGGGGTGCTGCCTTTTTTCTAATGTAAAGGGGAAAGTTGGAAACCCTTATTAGCTTTTCATTAACAGTCTATAAAAGGGAACCCACCCCCTTTTCCTCATTTCCAATTTCACTCATATCTCTACATTCCACAACTTCTCTATAAAAAAATCCTTTTTGTGTGCGGTGGATTCAGTGGTCTAAAAGAAGACCCAGTTTTTGTGAAGCATCATTTAGAGATATTTTTTATTTAATATAAAGTTATTTATTTATTTAATTGAATTATTTTTATTTAGGTTTAAATATTTCATTTTTAAGTAGTTTATTTAGATCTGAAGTAGTTTATTTTGATACATATAGTTTTTAATAATAATAATTATTATTAATGATTAAGTATAGATTAACTAATGAATAAATTTGGACTAAACATTCAAAACTTTTGGTAGCATAATGATTATGTGGTTATATAAGAAATAAAATCCCTATCTAAATACAAACAAGTGGATGTGGCTATGGAAAAATGTACCTAGAAGTAACAACTCCATCACAATGTTCCGGTATTAACTCGAGGCAACCTGGTACATGACAACGGGACTTGTTGCACTCATGTTTTGACACTCCCAAGGGATATGCTTTATGTGATTCATATTTTATTTATAAACTACAAAATACCTAATAAAAGAAAACATAAAATCAGTATATTTATCATAGATAAAATGATAATTATGATCATATAAAATGAAATGGACATGGAAAAACTATACTAAGAAAAATTATTATCATAGTTTAGGATATAAGAAGATGTTGTAAAATTTTAGCATTATAAAGGTTATATATTTTAAAAATAATAGTTATTATTATTAATTATTAAATGTATATTAAATAATTAATAAATTATAATTAGAAAATTAATACATATAAATATTTGGTAAAAATACTTATCATTGATAAAATTATATTTTTGATCATATAAAGTGAAATGGAGAAGAACATACACATTATATAACACATGAATGCTTTACAAACTACCAAAAATATCTTGAATTTTTAAAATAGAACATGGTTTGGATGAGATGATCCTCACTTCATACATGAGGTAAAATCTAGCTTATTTTTAATTAGCAGCTTAATAACTTCTTCTAAAGATATGTACTTAACCATAGAATTTTCAAAAGTTTTCATCCATTTAATGAAAAATATGATGAAATATAATATATTTTATTATAAGGAAAAAATATTTTTAAAATTAAAAATTTAATTACATATATTTAGAATATTTTATTAAGATGATAATTAAAAATAAGTTGTATTTTACCTCATATAAAAAGTGAGGCTCATCTCATCCAAACTATGTTCTATTGAAAAATGTCATGGTATTTGTTGTATATTGTAAATAATTAATGTGTTTTTAATGTGTTAGTTCTTATATATTTTGTTGTACCCCACACTCTTTGATTTTCATGATCACAATCACTTTAATATGTGTTTAACATTGTGTTTAAGTGTTGTGGATGATAGGCACAAGGTTGCCAAGAAGTTGGCCCAAGAATGGACTTCAAGTGGACTGAAATTCAGTCCACCGGTCAGCCGGTGGCTTGACCACCGGCCAGCCGGTGGCACCCTGACTCAAGGCTGAGCCACTGCCTCCCCACCGGTCGACCGGTGGCTCTGCCACCGGTCGACCTGTGGCATCCAGCCCAAATAGTGCAATCTACTGTCTTTCCACCGGCCAGCCGGTGGCTCCTCACCGGTCGACCGGTGGAGCCTGGATCAAGACTCTTCTTCTCTACCAAGGCACCGGCCAGCCGGTGGAGATGTACCGGTCGACCGGTGGCCCCTGGACCAGACTTCTCCTCCACTGCCAAGGCACCGGCCAGCCGGTGGAGCTGTACCGGCCAGCCGGTAGCACTGGTCAAACTAGCCGTTGGCTTTGACCAGTCAACTCCAAAAGCCTCCCAACGGCTCCGAGGCCTTTTCCAACGGCTCCAAAGCCCTCCAACGGATACTTGAAGGTTCCTAGCCTATAAATAAAGGCCTAGGAAGCCCCGGAACAAAATACAAGCCACCAGACACATTTTTACATCTTTGGCGAAGCTCCGACGGATTGTTCCAAGGGAACCCAAAGTGCTCCAACAACTTCCACATCCAAGAGCACCTCCATAGAAGCTTGGAAGCGGCCCTCAAACATCATCAATCAATCAAAGGCGCCCAAGGCTTCTCCATTACGGGTTTTATTGTTTATCTCTTTTTGAGCTTTAAAATTGGGTTTGTGCCTACAAACCCCAACTCTTTTCTCATCTCCCCTTCTTTGGGTTCTCACACCACCACTAAGGTGTGAAGAGGTTTTCTCAAGCTTTTCCTTTAAAAGGCTTGTGTCTCGGTGAGCTAGTCTTCACCCGTAAAAAGACTAGTGGGTTCTTGCTAAACCATTAAAAGCAAGTGGGTTCTTGCTAAACCAATAAAAGCAAGCTGTAATAGGTCCTAGTGCTACCTTAAAGCCTAGTGGGTTTCTTGCTAAAACCATTGAAAAGCAAGCGGTAGGAATCTCTCAACGGTTGAGTTGGGAGCGGAGACGTAGGCCGGGTTTTGGTCGAACTCCATTATCAAGTTCTTGTGTCTTGCCTCTTTACTTTCCGCTGCATTTATACTTTGATTTAAATTTCTTAATCAATTTTTTAAAAAGGCAATTCACCCCCCCCTCTTGCCATCATTCCTCGTGTTCTTCCGGCCCAACAATTGGTATCAAAGGGACCTTTGAGTAATTCCCTAACCCGGTTTCAAAGTTAAGATCTTTTTTTTGATGGCATCTACCTCTTTCGCCCCCGAGGGCTACTCTTTGGGTCGGGCTCCATTTTTTGATGGATCCGACTATAATTATTGGAAAACCCGCATGACTACTTTTCTTAGAAGTATAGGATATCCCATTTACAAAATTGTCATGCAAGGTTACACTTTGTCTACCCCCGACGAATCCAAATGGACCCCCGCCGATATTAAGAATTTTGAGCTTGATGGCAAAGCCATGAACGCTCTACATTGCGGGTTAGATAGAAATGAATTTAACCGAGTTTCCACTTGCACCTCATCTCATGAAATTTGGAAACTATTGGAAGTGACCCATGAGGGCACTAACAAAGTTAAGGATACTCGGTTAGATATGTATAGACAAGATTTTGAGTCTTTTTCCATGCACCCAAATGAATCAATTTCTGAAATGTTTACTAGATTTACTGACGTGTGCAATGGGAGAAAGTCCCTTGGTGATGATGTTTCAGCTGAAGCTATGGTGAAGAAGATCCTATGGGTCCTTCCGAGCTCATGGGCACCTAAAGTGACGGCGATCCAAGAAGCTAAGGACGTCAAAAATATGCCGGTCGAGGAGCTCATCGGATCCCTAATGACCTACGAGATCACGATGAGGAGGCAAGCACAAAAGGAGGGCACCCCTATCAAAACTCCAAAGAACATCGCCCTCAAGGTACAAAAAGAAGTAAGCTCCTCATCATCCTCTTCCTCCTCATCCTCTTCATCATCAAGCGGCGACTCGGAAATGGAGAATCTCGCCCGCCAAATGCAAAAATTCATGAAGAAGCACAAGAAGAAGAAGCAATCTCGCAAGGCGCGAAATCAAGAACCCACCGCAAGATCCGAGCCCAAGGTAAAATGCTACGGGTGCGGCCAAAAAGGGCATTACAATCCTGATTGCCCACTCAACAAGAAACGGGCCACGCCAAAGGAAAAAGGAAAGAAGAAGGTCCTCAAGGCGACATGGAGTGACACCTCCTCTTCATCATCTTCCTCCTCCTCCTCAAGCGACCAAGGTACAAAATGCCTAATGGCATTCCATGAGGTAACATCTTCCGACTCCTCCTCTTGTTCTTCAAATTCAAATTCTTTAAATCATCTCTCTTATGAAGAACTCTCTCACGCTAGAGACCAACTTGAAAATGGTTTTCACGAACTCTCTTCAAAATTTGTTGCTTTAAAAAAATCTTTCAAAAAACTCTCCTCCGAAAAAGAACAACTTCTCAAAGAGAAGGAGGAGTTGACCCTAAAAATCCAAAACCTCCCCGATGTTGATTCCTTGGAATCAACCATCAAAGACCTAAGGGAGACCCTAGCCAAGTTCACCCAAGGTGAACAAAATTTGAAAAATATTCTTGGTTCCCAACGTATATCCCGAACCACCAATGGACTTGGCTATACCAACCAAGCCTCCTCCTCCCATGCACCCACTGTTTTTGTAAGGGGGAGCTCTAGCTTTAAATTTTGTAACTATTGCAAAAAACCCGGGCATCTCATTTATGAATGTAATTGTAAAAACGCCCGGTACGGCCAACCCAAATCGATTTTCTATTCCGATGAATTTTATAGGAGAAGACCCGCCATGAAACAAATTTGGATTGAAAAATCCCTTTTGGCAAGTCTCTCCGGGCCTAAATTTGTTTCGGTTTCAAAAACCACTCCCCAGTGATTCTTTGTTTTTATTTAGGGGGAGTTAGGATTTTTTAAGCCTTTTTGTGTATTCAAAGTTTTCATTTCAAACTCAACACTTGGCTTTGAAATTCAAATTTTCTATTAAATTTTCTTTTTTAAATATCCAACAGTTGGTATCGATTTTTCAAAACTCTCAATTTCAAAAATTTCATTTGGTTTCAAATTTCGAATTTCAATTGGTTTTTGATTCAAAACTTCCAATTCAAACTGTTATTCAAATTTTTCAATTCAATTTTTCATTTCAAAATTTCCAACAATTAGTATCATTTTCAATTGTTTTAAAATCTCGTTTTTCATCGATTCCCTCAATCAAGTTTTATGCCCCGTGCTATTTTGATAATCACAAAGGGGGAGAAATTTCTTGATTGATTGGGGGAGAATCTTTTTTATCACGCTTAGTATTTATTTTCAATTTATCATTTAGGCATGCATTTAATTTAAGTTTTTACATTGCTTGATAAGTGATTGTGATCATCAAAATAGGGGGAGATTGTTGTACCCCACACTCTTTGATTTTCATGATCACAATCACTTTAATATGTGTTTAACATTGTGTTTAAGTGTTGTGGATGATAGGCACAAGGTTGCCAAGAAGTTGGCCCAAGAATGGACTTCAAGTGGACTGAAATTCAGTCCACCGGTCAGCCGGTGGCTTGACCACCGGCCAGCCGGTGGCACCCTGACTCAAGGCTGAGCCACTGCCTCCCCACTGGTCGACCGGTGGCTCTGCCACCGGTCGACCTGTGGCATCCAGCCCAAATAGTGCAATCTACTGTCTTTCCACCGGCCAGCCGGTGGCTCCTCACCGGTCGACCGGTGGAGCCTGGATCAAGACTCTTCTTCTCTACCAAGGCACTGGCCAGCCGGTGGAGATGTACCGGTCGACCGGTGGCCCCTGGACCAGACTTCTCCTCCACTGCCAAGGCACCGGCCAGCCGGTGGAGCTGTACCGGCCAGCCGGTAGCACTGGTCAAACTAGCCGTTGGCTTTGACCAGTCAACTCCAAAAGCCTCCCAACGGCTCCGAGGCCTTTTCCAACGGCTCCAAAGCCCTCCAACGGATACTTGAAGGTTCCTAGCCTATAAATAAAGGCCTAGGAAGCCCCGGAACAAAATACAAGCCACCGGACACATTTTTACATCTTTGGCGAAGCTCCGACGGATTGTTCCAAGGGAACCCAAAGTGCTCCAACAACTTCCACATCCAAGAGCACCTCCATAGAAGCTTGGAAGCGGCCCTCAAACATCATCAATCAATCAAAGGCGCCCAAGGCTTCTCCATTACGGGTTTTATTGTTTATCTCTTTTTGAGCTTTAAAATTGGGTTTGTGCCTACAAACCCCAACTCTTTTCTCATCTCCCCTTCTTTGGGTTCTCACACCACCACTAAGGTGTGAAGAGGTTTTCTCAAGCTTTTCCTTTAAAAGGCTTGTGTCTCGGTGAGCTAGTCTTCACCCGTAAAAAGACTAGTGGGTTCTTGCTAAACCATTAAAAGCAAGTGGGTTCTTGCTAAACCAATAAAAGCAAGCTGTAATAGGTCCTAGTGCTACCTTAAAGCCTAGTGGGTTTCTTGCTAAAACCATTGAAAAGCAAGCGGTAGGAATCTCTCAACGGTTGAGTTGGGAGCGGAGACGTAGGCCGGGTTTTGGTCGAACTCCGTTATCAAGTTCTTGTGTCTTGCCTCTTTACTTTCCGCTGCATTTATACTTTGATTTAAATTTCTTAATCAATTTTTTAAAAAGGCAATTCACCCCCCCCTCTTGCCATCATTCCTCGTGTTCTTCCGGCCCAACATATTTAACTTTATATGTTCATAATTTTTATTTTATCAATGATAAATAAACTTACATGATGTTTTAACTTCTTTTTTCATCGATTTCAAAAATATTCTGCGACTTATATTCGAATAAAATTTTATATAACAAAACGTTAGTATCATATTTTAGGGTATAAAAATATGTTCTAAAATTTCAATATAATAAATATTATATGGTCAACAATCATTTTCAATATTAGTTACACTATTATAATCTTGAAAAAAACACATTTTTGGCATAGAGAGTCGTGTTTTCCTATGGGTTCTACTAAGGGGAGGTTATTCAATCTAAGAAAGGAGATTCTAATAGTAAACAACCAATAGTAGAGGTTAGTACAACTGATTGTGTACCAATAAGTGAACTTCAAGATAAAATTCAAGGTTCCTTAAATCTGGGACCTGATTAAGAGATCAAGTCTATGAGCTATAGACATTTTTAATTCCCAGATACACTGTGACATCTATCTTATCCATTGGTTGTTGATGCGTAGTGGGTCCATGAAATAAATTTATTTTCCCAAAGGTCAGATGGTACCATAATGGAGTTATATGTTGATTTTTCTACTGTATAAAAATAAATATTAGTTTTACAAAGATGTAGACTTACAAGAGTGTTTGAATATGGTCCGCCCCATGAAATTGATCGTACTTCAAATGATTTAGAAGAGGTAAACCTAGATGATATCCCAAATATACATGTAAATATAACTTTTGAATAGGGTTTTTTTAATGATGGAACAGATGGTGACAATAGTGCTGATGAGGATGGAGCACCGTATGTTAGGGAGGAAGTTTCTAGAAATGCATTATTTGTATAGCATCCTCATCCCAAAATAAATCATCCAATACTCTTTTCATCTTTGTAAGAAGCAATGAAACATATGCCTGAATTTTCCTGCAATGTTCTAACACCTAGAACTAAGTTTCCCAGAGTTGTACCAGATAGGTTTTGTGAGATGGAGGAAAACTTATATATTGGAAGGGGTTTTTAAGTAAATATTCATTAAAAAACACCCTAAAGGGATTTCACATTGATAGGCACTATAGATATATAGTTCAGGAATCAATCCATTAAAAATAGCTCATATGGTGTGAACATTATGGGGATAATTGTATATCCCACCTGACGGAGATTACTAAAATTTCATTTGGAGGTTGGGGAATCTCAAAGATTAAGGTATCTCACACTTACATTTAGCCAAACCTGACGCAAGATAATACCTCATTGGATGCTGAATTTGTGTCACCATTGTCATAGAGACAATTAGGGCATGCCAAGATGTTCTTATATCCCTTGTTCAAGAGAGGATTCAACATTCTTTTGGTTATAATATATCCTATAATAAGGTATGGATAGCGAAAATGAAGGTAATTATGAAGTTCTATGGTTATTAGTATGACTCGTATTGGGTGTTACCATAATTTATAGTCATAAAGATACATAATGACCACATTATGTTCCATATTCATACGAACAAACACGTGTCTCAATATAACTGAATTGATATATCTTGTATTCAATTTCATTAGTTTTTTTGAGCATTTCTCCTCTGCATATATTAATTTCATTTCAAAAAACCATTCATATAGATTGATGAATCATTTCAATATGGAAAATACAAGGTCATATTGTTGATTGTGATTACCTAAGATGGAAATCGTTCAGCTCTTCCACTTTTCTTCACCATTGTGAAGAAGGAAATTTATGAATCATGGAGTTGGTTTTTGGCATTTATCAGCAACCATTTCACCAATATTTAGGGTGTATGTTTGATATCTCATCAGCATCAAGAAATAAATGAGGTAATCATTGAAGACCCTAATATATGGATACCCCCAAATTCACATCATATGTACTTTATTAGAAACATTTTTAACCACATACATAAAACATTCCATAATGAACCTATGAAAAAGGAAATCACAAGGATGAGAATGCATTGTCTTTGTTGTTTTTCACTATTTTAATGTAATGATAAAGTTAATTTATGTGTAATATAATCACTTATAATTAGTATATGATCCAAATAAGTGGAGGTTTTAATAACATTTCAAACAAATCCTCAAGGCTAATCAAGAAGTGTATGATTATATGATACATATTCCAAAAGAAAAATGGACACTGACATATGACGAGGGGAAAGAGGTATAGAAACATGACCAAAACATTGTGGAGTGCATCAATGGGGTCTTTAAGGGGAATTATACCTATAACTATACTAGTTCATGAGATATTTTATCGTTGCGTGAAGTACTTTGTTGATAGAAAAAACCTAGAATCAGAAATGATTCAAGAGGGGATAAGGTAAGAAAGGCACTTTCTATAAGAGATTGAAAAGAAAATTAAAGAAGATTTTGGTTATCAGGTATTCCTTTTCCACTTATAAGACACTTTATTTTAAGTTCAAGAGTGTTCATACCCCATAACAAATAGCGTTGGTGAAAAAATGGTGATATTACTGGAAGCAAGGCATTGACAATGTGGAAAATTCCAGGCCTTACGGTTTCAACACGCACATGCCATCACAATATGTGCCTCTATGAACATATCATGGGAAGTATATGTTGATCCAATGTACCAGATAGACACCATTGATAAATGTTATGCTGAACCATGGAGGCCTATTGGGGAGTTTTGATATTTCCCAATGCCCGAAGGCTAGCTGATAGTGACACCTAACATCAACCAGTTGTGTAAATTAAGGAGAATGAAGTTCATCATGATATAGAATGGGATGGAATGGCCTTAAGAACAAGGTAGAAGTTTGAGATGCATCATATCTCATCAATAAGGCCATAATCAAAAATTATTCCATAACAATTTTGGGTCAAGTTCCCAATCTCATCCATAATGATGTATTGTCTCAATTTTGATATTCTCATATTGTAAATTATATGGTATTAATAAAACATTCTTCATTTTTTATAATTTGTCACATTTCTGAATGATTTTCGAAATTCAAAAGTTAATTACAACATTTTTGATGATTTAATTAATCCATCACTTAAAAATAAGCCGAATTTTACCTCACTTCTGAAGTCAGGCTCATCTCATTGAAACCATGTTCTTTTAAAATGATGACAATGAAAAAGATGACATAAACCTAGCCCATAACCATGAATAAGAAAAAAGTGAAGAAAGTAGAGAAAGAGAATAAAGTAAATAAATAAAGTAAAGTAAAGAGGAGGTGACATTAATGTATAATCAATCTGTCTATGGATCAACTATAAAGAAATCATGTGAGAAAATAATCATTTTTTTATAAAAGTAATATTTGAGGCTCTTAATATATAAAAACAAAGTTACAAGAGTCTGAATGAAAGAAATTTACATCTTTACCATTGAAAAATAAGAACATGTCATAAGGGAGAGTAGAAGAATAAGAGAAAATCTTATCTGAAACACCTCTATTTGCAAGGCTATCAGCAAGTTTATTATCTTCAAGGAAGACATATATGATTATGTAATTCATTGATACAATCATGTCAAGAGAGTTATCCCATTTTTCATTCAACTTCCATGAAATATGGATTTGTCCCAACCTGACATCATGGACAATGGTATTGTAATGACAATCAAATCATACATTATTCCAATTTATTTGGCATGAAACTATGAAAACGTTGATAAATCTCATTATCTCTACCTAAAGAGTAGTTACATGACTATAGGGACCATGTATGAATTCTATAACATCATTGTTGTGGTATCTGAAAATGACCCCATAACATGCTGGTCTCAGGTTCCCCCTCAAATTGACATCAGAATTGCATTCGATCCATCCCATTAAGGTGGGGGAGGGAAAAAAACCTCAAGATTAATAAGGGGTTTAGGATAGATCCCATAGATTACAAGATTTATTATGATAGAAAAATCTCCGACTGAATTGTTGCATCAATCCTCATATAGTGTGTTAGCATTGTGTACCTCCATCATGATATCTATAAGGGAAGTCCTATGATTGAAGCTAGTACATTCATGGATTCACTTATTTATACTTCTATTGATATCATTAATAACCACCACACATTCCACCCTTAAGAGAATCACAAGTTTAATGGACAATTGAATATACATCAATCCAAGCAGAAAATCCTTAAGGATGTTAGTTTGTAGTGGATACGACTCAATTAGCTCTAAAAATACTCTCTAATGAGAGGAAAAAGTGTTGTAACACAAGAATAAGTTCACCAAATTCTCATGATGTTGATAAAACAACACACACCTTGAGGAGAGTGAAATGATGACATGATGCAAATTGATATCAACCAGAAGCTTGTTGAGGGAGAGTCTCTTGAGTAGTGTGAATCTTGATAGAAATAACCCTTTTTTTGAAGGAACCAATCCATTTGTGGTTACCTTGAATCAGATGATTATAAAAACTCTTGGAATCAAGACTTCTATTTGGGTTTGGTTTCTATATGAGGATGTCCTCTCTGTATTGGAAATAATATGAAGAGACAACAAGAGCAGTGCCAATTGGTAGTGTATTCATATTGCCTAGATAATCCTCAATGGATATGTTATAGTAAATTTATGAATCAGGAGTACTGATATCATCAATAATTGGAGCTCTAGTCCAATTATCTTTACATAATATAATGTATTAATTAACATTGACCATCCAATGAGAGTTCATATTAATTTTCTAGAAAATTATTCTAAGACCAGGTCAAAGAGAGGACTGAATATAGCTCAACTTTACTTCGACCAGTTTGTTTAAAAATATATATTTAAGGAAGACCAAAGAGTAATATCTTTTATTGATGAGTCTCCACATAAACTATTCTTGCAAGGATTTATTGAAGAGATCAAGGTTTTTGATTCCAAGTCCTCCCAGGGCCTGAGGCATACAACACTACTTCCAAGGAGTTGTGATAATTTTCCTTTCTATGATGCTACCACTCCACACAAAGTTTCTCATCATGGAGTTGATGGTTTTAATAATAGATGCATTCCAAGAAAATACCATGAATGAATATACCATATTTGAAGCCACTAGATTTTTAACCAAGCATATTCTTTCTTCCATTAAGAGAGACTTTACCTTCCTAGAGGAGAGAGTTATTCTAATATGGCTCATGATAGATAAAGTAATAATCCCTAGGTCTTCCCCAGAACATGGGGACTCCATGATAAATATGATTTGAGAAACATGAATACATGCCCTTTAATTTTGGTAAAAATTAACTTCATAAAACATTGTGAATAAACATGGATTTTCTTACATTATAGAAGTTATAATATTCTGCTAACCATAATGTTATATTTATATTTTACACTTACAAATCATTTCATTTTTTACTTACAGATAGAGGATACTATAGTACTCACTCAGAAGGCTAGGCATGTTTCTTAGGTTATGCTAGAGGGTGGTGACATTCGACAGATCAGGGTGTATAGAGCACACAGTTTTTATCACACGCCGCCTCTTCCATACATTATACCATACCTGCACCATGTTGGATTCTACAACATTTCAATATTTAATTGCTCATTTATTGACTATAACCTTCTTTCCACCCTACTATAGAGGTGGAGACCAGAGACACAAAAATCCTACCTGCCTAAGGGAGAGATGACCATCACCCCTAAGGATGTGGTGGTCCTTCTCGGTCTTCCTATCTAGGGGGAATATATTATTGGACCCACCCATGGAGACTGACCTAACATTGTCCAGATATATATAGGAATCAATAATTTGGATGACCCTATGGCTATAGATGGCAGGTCAATTTCTATGAGCTGGCTTGAGGGGCACTTTCTATATTTACCCAATGATTCTAATGAACAGAGTTTCATGATTCATGCATGTGCATATATATGACAGATCATTAGAGGGACCATGTTCATTAATCATTAAGGTATGCATTAGAAAAAGATGTATCTAGGGAAACTGGAGTACTATGATTGGGCCATGAAATACATATGGGGATCTTCATGCTTGGATTATACTTACAGAGCATTATGCACAACATGCCGTAGAAAGTGCAAGGATCTTTAGGGATGTGTCATCCTTATTTAGATGTGGGCATGGGAGCATATCCTCAAACTCTTCCATGATCTTGCTGGTGATCCACTAACTATAGATGTTCCACAGGACACTCCACATGTACACTAGTATGATCACTCATCTCTATTAGGTAATGATGATAGTATGAGTTATTGAATTTAATTTCTTATTATTTATCACTTTCAATGTTTTATTTTATAGGTGGCCTTATAAACACAACTTCACAAGCATTCTGAAACACAACTTGGGTGCATATAATCTCAAGTTGGATAGCCTCTTACCCCATGATGTAAGTATATACAATCTATCATTGTCTATCAAATTTAATAATAACCTCAATTTTGGTTTTTATTTAATAAATTTTTTGACAAATCTCACATGTCATATCATATTTCATGGATTCCATACTGGTATTTATTGGATCAGTTTCCTGCATACTGTACTATTGGAATTCATGATGCTATGGCTATAGTGCCAATAATTCACTTCTATATTATTGACTGGAACCATCCTGATAGAGTAATGCACCAGTTTGTCTATGTTCAGCCCATTCCATTCACATCACCATAAACATGGAAGCTTCATGACTTGATGCTGATAGGGTGGAAAGATGAGGATTGGCACCGATGATATACTATCTTTTTTAGCCTCTAGGGTAGATGAGTAGAGAAACATATCCAGGGTGTACCTATGATGTGATTCCATATTTCAATGAAGATCGAGTATGATCCATGGTATAGACTGAAGTTTGTACTATATCTCACCCACCACGACACAACGCTTCATGATATGGTAAGTTAATAATTTTCCATTAGTTTTTTTTATTAAACTATTTTCTAAATCATTATGAATCTATTTATAGTGGGGTCATTCAAATCAGCTTATTTTCATGTATTATCATGAAGAGGATGGGGTCACTATCCTGGTAATGATTCTAATGCAACACTAGGACTGAGGTGAGATTATCAAGCGATTCACAAGGGCATCTTCGATAGTCCACCCCAGAGAGTGTAGGGTCTTGATTACAAACTTCCTCCAACAAATGTTGATGCTGAGGATCCATGATGATGATGACGTAGAACACATCATCTTACATGTGAACCCTGACCTGTTCCACATACATAGGTTGACCCTCTAGAAATATAGCCTCAACCGATTGTGGATGTGCATTAGGAGGCATGAGATTCATTTTTCTTGATAGTATATCCACAGTTCTCTCTAGCTTGGGTTCCATATCCATCACAGTCTTGGTTCATCGCTAAGATGATAGAAGGTCCTTCTACTAACCTAGTAGAAGAAGGACTGGGAGTGCAGTAAAATATGTAGTTGACACCTCCTCCCACTGACACACAGGTGGAGCATGTGACGGTCAACATTCTAGTGCCCAAGGATTAGCCTTTTCAAGGTCATCAGACTTCACCCCAGCACAATGATAAGATATCTCAATACATTTGCACCCTTCACAGACCAACATGTGGGACAAAATCTCTTCCCTATAGAAAATGATTATAATTGTTCATGTATATATTTTTTGTCTATTTAAATAATGATATTATTATTACTAGCATTCCTTTTTACATGTTTGCCCAGTTTTTTAGTTTTCATTAATATTATAGTACCAGTTTATATTTTATAAGTTTTCAAAGTCGACTACTTGAAACATATGAAAAATTATTAAATTTCAAGTAGGTAACATTAAATACATATAAAATATACACTATAAAAAATATTCTAAATAAAATTTAAAATATAACCCAAACAACTATTTTTTTTAAAATAAAATGAATTTAATAAATATAATAAATAAATAAAAATGAAGGGAATGTAAAAAAAGATTATAAATACCATTCTAATGGTTTAAAACAATACTAAAATTTATTTTCAATAAAATATTTATGCAGTTAGAACATTATATATTCAAAGTAATCGTAGATATTGAACCCCGTTAAAATTAATACTTTATAATGAGCTCTCTATTTCATCCTTATTGGAAAGAGGGTCATTATTTTCAACAAATAACAAGTCACAATTTTGGTGACTAAAAAACCATATATTTGTGATTCTATATCCAATATGAGGATCTTATGAAACACTTGTGCTTCAAAAAAACCCTTCTATGAAAAACTGTGGAATATATTCATTCACCAACTTTTGTGTATTATGAGAATAAACTTCATCGAAGATAATCTTTCTCTCAATACAATTCTTTAGTATAATCTCCAATTCTAGAAGGGTGGGACATCAGTTGATGAAAATTATGTTATCTAAAGGGTTTTACACGGAATATATTTTTTTTACTTAGGATGTCTTATGAATATACACTTTATGCCTTGTGTCACTAGTTTTTTCCTATTAAGTCCTTAAAAATTATCTCAAATCCCCATGCATGCATGTTTGGAAAAAAAAACTTTCTTCTAAATCCATAACTAGTATGGGATACCATTTAAAACATTGGTTGGAACAAGGTTTAGTGTGTATGTTGGAGTTTATAAGGAATATCCCTACATGGATAATAGAATACTTTCATGACTCATCCTCGAAATCACCATATAAAGAATGGGAAGATTACTCCATTAATAGAAACCATTATAGTATGATGTATAATGAGTAGTAAGTTTGGAAAGGATCCCATACTCCCATAAAAATTCAATACACTCTTGGTTAAAAATTCAATGAGGATTTTCTCACCAAGTTTACATGGAATCTGTTCACCTCCAATGATAGATCAATGGAGTTTATCTTAGCTACGATTATTCCCAAGATCTTGGCTAAATACTCTAATCATCTTTCTTCCTCAGTCTGGACAGCTATGAAGTCCACCCTTAATAAGTACATGCTTTCTACCAGGTGGTTTGTATGTAGTAATTCCTCTTTGAATGACTGGAGGGCTCCCTGTTTGGCTAGGCCAATACAAGAAGATGTTGATATTCCACCTACCTTGAGGCACATTTCGATTGCTGATCTTCAGGCAGAAACCATGGCCACAAATGACTTCCTACCTTCTCAAATTCAAGCTAAAATTCAATGTTACATATATATTGATCGGGAAACACTCTTTAAGATGATGGGTGTCATAAGAACTTTAACCACTAGAGCCCTGTACCTTTACATCTATGATGGGAAGATCACCACCCCCAAATGGATTTTGTATTTCCAGACCTATTTCATCCCACCATTTGATTTTCTACTGCTATGGAGAATTTGGAAAGGAAGGGTTCAAGTGAAAAATCATATCAAGAAGGATGGACTTCATCTTAGTTTAGCATGCCCCCTCTATCGTGTAGCTGAGGAATCAATTGAGCACATATTCCTTTCTTGTGTTTTTTCTTGTAGGTTCTAGAACTACATCTAGGATATCACAGGGTGTCAGCTGCAGATGCAGAGTCTGTAGGCCTATCTGGCCTCTATTGCTACTACATAGTGCAGTGTGCAGGTTGGAAAAATCCTGCTGGTTGCAGCAACGACCACTTGTGGATTCATCTGGAAGGCTCGGAATACTCTAGTGTTTGAAGATATTAAACCCACCTTTTAGTCTGGTGTGAGTTATATACATAGGGCTGTCTGTAATGCATCCAATGTGCAGGCTGGATGCATGAATAATAACTTTGATGACCTTGTAATCTTAAGAAGTTTTGGTGTTTTTGGCCGGATTAAAAATCTATTGGTTTTGAAGTCAGCGAGATAGATTCCTCCCATTCCGTCTTGGGTGAAAGTCAATGTTGATGGGGTGGCCTCTGGAACACCTGGGCCTTCAGGCAGTGGGGGTGTATTCAATACTTATCAGGGTTTCATTAAGAGATATTTTTATTAATATATTTGATAGTAAAACTCCATTGAAGCAGAGTTATGGGTGATGATCAAGGAGATCACTTATGCAGTTCTTCATGGTTGGTGTTTTCTTTGGCTAGAATCAGTCTCAATGGTGGCTATTGATATTTTTAGACACTAGTCCAGGGATGTCCCATGGGTGATGTTACCTTCTTGGATTGAATTTCTGCAACTTCTTGGTGGTCTCACCCTCTATGTGATACATGTTTACATAGAGGCTAATTAGGTTACAGATGCCTTGTAAAAGAAGGATATTGTGGAATCTTCTTCGGAATGGTCTTTTCTTATCCTAGAATGTTGCATGTAATTTGTTGAGGCAGATGCGAGTGGCACATTTTTTAATAGGATTTGTAAACCTCTCTTGTAACGATGACTGTCTTTTCCTTTTTTAATAAAATTTGGTAGGAGTGAGCTTGACTTTCTCTTGGGACTTTTGAGTAAAAACCAATATATTTATAAATATAAAAACATGTAATTTTTTCCTGGAAAGTTAATAGGCCCCCTTCTGACTTTCATACACATATTTTATTTTTTTAACCTATATATTTTTTAATTTTTTCTCAAAAACTCATAAACAAATCTCACATTAACTCATTTTTTATAGGGCATTAGATATTTATTTGATGAATTATTTATGATTATCATTGGGATGTTTTACCTTCCACTATCAATTTATATTATTATTCTAATATTTATTCATTTATTATAGTATTTTGATACTCTGATTATGAGTATATAATCTCCCTACTACACCATCTTAGACCCTCACTACAATAAAAAAACCCATGGAATATGGGGAGGCGTTCTTGAGGTCTTGTAACCCACCAACTTGGGGAACCGTTTAGTGGCTCCTCAGATGGGATGTTAAAATTGGTACCATATGTTTATTTTCTTTGAATTAACCTTTTTAGATGGTATAATGGAGTATAAAATGTGTCATAATTTGGTAATGAGTTTTTTCTTGGGAGTAGCTAACCCACATATGGGGAGAAAATCAAATCTCTCAGGATGTGATTTGATATTCTGGATTAAACTTGTTATAGATTTTTGATTCCACCATTGGGTGACACACATGGTGTGTGATGTTATTATTATTATTATTATTATTATTATTATTATTATGTTGGATTAAATTTTATCCTTTTCCAGGTACAGAAAGTAATAATTGATCATGCATTAATTTTTGGAACCTTATATGATAAAATGTCATGCATTATTCCATGCCATGTAGGTTTCATTTCCCTACTGTATGATACTTGTTGTACGTTTCTTGTGTGATATATCTGTTATGAAACTAACATTTTTTAGAAAAACGGGATTAAATAATTATTTATTAAAGTATATTTATCAAACTAAATGGTGTTTTTCCATATGGGTTGATCACAGAACCTTAACTAATCGATTATTATTTGTTTGATTTATGTGACAGAGGTTATTTAGACTGAAACTTTAGTTGATTTTGAATACATTAATGTCAATTCTAATCTAAAGAGAGCATGTACCTCTATACATTAGGAATGATCATTCATTTATTTAAATAATAGTATGAAACCTGTTATATTTTGATATCAAATGTAATGGTTTGGATATATTTAAATGAACCACATATTGAAATTTATAAAGCATGTACTTGTATAAATTGGGAATGGTAATTTAGTTAAATGATCTATTATGTAAATGAAAGAATTAATAAATCTTAATTATAATATGGTCAATGTTAAATAGGGATTGTAATTTCAACATAAAGGGTTAATTCCTCTATAAATTTCAATTGAAAATCTATATACTAGGACCCTTACAATGAATAATAGTGCTTGACCTAGACCTGACCTTAGTAGTAGGTAGTAGGCAGTGTCAACTATGTACTTTATGATCATTCCAAATACCCAAAACCATCTTTAGGAGTAGTCTAGGGGAAATAATCTAATATATAAAGGTTTGTACCTATCCTATTCTTGTATTTATGATGTTATAATTTTTAAAATTTTATCTAAGGTGTGTTATAAAATTTTGTAGATCTATTTTGCCACAATTTCCTCAACATGTGCTTAGGAGGGTGGTGACGACCTTTCCCCAAAGGTGGTTGGCCTTGAGCCATCTCTGTTACCTATTATATTGCAACTTATAGCACCTCTTATTTTTCCAGATGTAGGTTGTGATTCCTAGTTTGAAAAGGGGTTTTATATATTATTTAGACTATAGAAGGATCTCTATAACTTCACACTTCTGTGATATAGTTGACATGAGACTTTTAGTAGAAAAATATGCCCACTTGTATGAGGGATGGTGGTTCTTAGGCTGCAGAGTGATGGTTAGAGGCCATGATGACTATCTTTGAGCATCTTGAGACACATACTGAGAGGAGAGTAAAAATTTATACATATATTCTTTGACATTATACCAAGAAATGGTGGGATTTTATCACATAGATAGATCATTATCTATGCATGGCCAGGGATGGTTTTTAGATAGTCCTCTATGACGATTTATTCCTTGAGACTTTGAGGACTAATATTTCTATGGATTTTATGAATTTTTATCATGTTTTAATGTTTATTATGGATTAATCAACTCATTTTACAGATCTTCACCAGTTTTCACATATCTATATTGCTAATTAGCCAATGTGAATGAGATATTTTGAGGATGGTATTAGGCATCCTATTCGTTCTTAGGTAAATGTTTTCCAATTGTCCACTATTTCAGATATAGTGAAATAGACTCTTATTACTAAGTGAAACCTAAGAGAAGATGGATATCTAGATCTGAGTGGACTAGTTTCTTGACATAGTAGTATAGTATCTACTGGAAAGTAGCATCACCTTATAATTTTTTGTGAGTGCTCCACCAGTTAGAGTGTACATACTGGTGGTTTTGTAGTCTGTCACCAGTGCAGAAAGTAGGGGGACATAGAAACTCAATGTGAGAGATCCCTAGTTGAGTGATGATCCTATATATGTATGGTCCATTTACAATGGTTTTGTAGAACCTTCCTTATAGTGTCCATAAAGATAGGTTCAAAACAGACTTCAGGTCTTGGGGAAGGATACACAACATTGCATCAGGAAATGAGTTTGAGTGCTACTAGTCAGTCAGGACAAGGAGGTAGTCATGGCCAGGGGAGCTAGACACCAGTTAGGCTACATCAGTTGATAGAGCCATCCAAATACTATAATGTTGTATCTCAAGGTCATAGAATGGTCGAAGATTATGAAGTGAAACATTTTCTAGGGAAGTATAGTCCTATAACTTCTATAGTTCAAGTAATGATTTTAGTAGAATCTACCTTGGCATCTGTTTTTTTTGACATAGGGACTTCAAATTATTTTATCTATATAGATTTAATAGAAAGGATAGCACTTGAAATTCAATAATTCTATGGGGTGATGACCCTTTACACTCCTTTCAGTATATGTTTAGAGAGTGTATGCCAATTTATAGAGTTCCCCATTGAGATAAGTGTCTATCACTTTTTATGGAATTTATTTTTCCTTAAGATGAATGACTTTGATGTCATACTTAAGATGGATTTAATAATTTATTATCATTACTATATGGTTTTATATCATTTGATAGTGTCTTCCACATGACTATATGGTGGAACTTATATTCACAAGGTTTAATGTGATGTCAAGGATGGTAAAGATGGTTTGTAGAATTTTTGTTTGAGTGGCATGACAACGAAAATTTCTATCCTTTATATGGATGACTAGGGAATCCATCACACTGACTTCCCTCCTATAATAGATTATTTTTAGGATTTCATCTTGGAATAATTTTCTATTTTATCTCCTAATCAAGAGGTTTAGTTTTCTTTTGGGCTGTTTCCAAGTGATTCAGCTATGTACATTCCTCTTTATATGATGGATACTACTGATTTGTAGGTGCTCAATAGATAACTATAGATCTCGGAAGATAAGGGTTTCATATAACCCTGCAAACCCCTTAGTTTTCACTATTTATTTTTCCAAGAAGGTAGATGGAACCCTCAGTATTTGTGTGGATTACATGAAGTTGAATCAACTTACTGTGAAGATACTATATCCATTTCCTCTCATAGATGGACTTTTTGATTAGCTAGGAGGAGTTCATGTTATCTAAAAACCTTATTTGAGGTCTGGTTATCACCAAGTATATATTCAACCATAAAATATACCTCATACAAAATTCTATAGAAGGTATGATCTTTATGAGTATCTGGTTATGTCATTTGATCTCACAGACACTGTAAACATTTTCATAGATATCGTGAATTTATTTTTATACCTTTTTTGGATTTATTTATGGCAGTCTTGGTGGATGAAATATTGGTGTATTCTCATACTCAACATGACCATGAAAAACATCCTGATATTATTCTAAATACATTTATAGAGAACCAAATATATTTTAAGATCACTAAATTCTACTTTTGGATTAGTAAAGTTCACTTCCTGGGACACATTATCTTAGAAACATGAGTATCAGTTGACCTAGAGAATGTGAGAGCTACAGTCACCTAGGAGAATCCCAAGAACATCCATTACCTACGTAGTTTCATGGGGTTAAGTTGTTATTATAGTGACTTTATAAAAGAATTTTCATGCCTAGAATCACCTCTTACATTACTGAATAAGAATGGTGTAATGTTTATATAGTCAGAAGACTACAAGAAAACATTTTCAGAGCTGAATGGGAGACTGAATTCCGAATCAATCAAAATTCTTTCAGAGCTATGAATAAGTTATTTTTTGTATTGTGATGCATCAAATACTATGATAATAAAGTTTTTATGATGCAAGAAGATCAATTTTTTTGCATACTTATCTCCTCATCTGAGACTACCAGAGAGAAATTACCCATCACACGATCTCAAATTAGTAATTTTGGTTCACACCTTGAATTGTTAGAGGAATTACCTTCTAGGAGATAATTTTGTGTTGTTTACGAACCAAAAAATACCCAGTTATATTTTCACACTATATTACATAATCCTCGGGTAGATAAGGTGGTTTGAATACCTGTTGTCATTTGATTTTGATCTTGTATATACACTTGGTATATGCAATGATATATCGATTTCTTTAAGATGAAGGATTCATAAAAAGTTAGTTTGAGAGGAAAGTGGTGAGTGGTAGCTTATGGATCTATTTTTTGAGATTCATTTGGAGGTTCAATACCATCATGGATTATCTATAATTACATCATTTTCCATTACCTCTTCAATTCTTGAGAGAGTGAAGATAATAAAACTATTTGATCTTGAGGACTTGGACTTGTGGGAGAGTGTTTTAGGTGAGGATCCACTTCTAAACTGGATCGTTGATGAGGATAAAGTATTTAGCTTTCACAAACACATCTAGGTTACTACATACATTAGAGATTAATTGATGTGAGAGTCTCATTATTCTACTTGGTTTGTACAACCTGATCTTATGAAGATGTATCGTGACCTACATCACCAGTATTTGCGTCCAAGTATGAAAAGGGAAATAAGTAGTTATGTTTTCATTTGTTCCACCTGGTATAAGGTGAAGGGAGAACACCAGTGACTAACAATGATTTTACAACCATATTCATTACATGAGTGAAAATGTGATGATTTCACAATGAATTTTTTGATTAGTTTATTGAGATCCCCTCAAGGAAGTGATACAATATAGCTAATAATAAATAGTCTCATAAAGGGCACTCATTTATTACCTATCAAAGATAACTTCTCAGTGGATGATCTTGGGAGACTGTATGTCTATGATATTATATTTCTAAATGGGTTACCTCATACTATTATTTTTTATAGTGATTCTCATTTCACATCGAGGTTCTGTAAAGGGTCACATAAATCATTAGGTACATTGGTGATATTGAGAAAAAACATTCACCCTCAGAATAATGTTTATCCAGGAAGGATGATACATGTACTATAGCATATGATCTAATAAATATTCCTTAATTTTTTATGTTCTTGGGATAGATATATACCTATGTTGGATTTTTTCATACAATAACAACTTTTAGGTGATGATAAAAATGGATCCTCATGAAGATTTATATGGTAGGCCATGATGATCACCTATGTATTGGTTAGAGGTAGGCGAGGAAGCCTTACTTGCACCTTGCATCATTTAGGTGACTTCAATATAGGTTTAGTTGATTATTAAATGAATGTTTATAGCTCAATCCAGGAAGATGTCATACATCGATCATCACCATTGACCACTAGCGTTTGAGGTTGGGGATCAATTATTCTTGCGTGTATCGAATAGACTAGGGAATAAATGGTTTCGATGCTAAGGAAGATTTAACATATGTTCATTAAAACTTTTTAGGTTGTTTAGAGATTTAGGATGATAACCTATTGCTTTTAGTTACCTCAAAGGTATCAAGGTATGCATGACCCTATTCAATGTTTCACATCTTCCCCAAAATTATTCAGATCTGTCTAATTTATTTCTTCTTGATGGAATTGAGTTATAGGTAGATACATCCTTTTATGATCATACTATTCTTATCTTGGAACATAGGACAAAGTATCTCTGATGTAGGTCGGTTCCCTTAGTATGAGTGTTATGGAAGAAAAATCATGTACATGACGAGACCTAGGAGTGGGAGCCCAGTGCACACGCTATGTGGCAAGAGTTATTCTCAGATGAGGCTTTACCACCCTAGGAAGAGAAACTTAGGGATGCGTATATTTAATGTAGTAATAATATAAATCTTAGTTTTTCCGATATGGTATTGCTCCTTTAAATTTTATATTAAACCATTAATATAGTTTTATTTTCTCTTAACCCCAGAAATTATTTCATAGGGAGGGTATTTTTGTTTTTTGAATGAAGGTTTTAGGGGAGCTGGAGCCTAACTGTAGTCAAAATACATGGATTCCAGTAAATACACAACCTTTATTGGTCTATATAGAACGTTTCACAACATGTAGTACTTTTTCTCTAGAGGGAAAAAACCCAAGAATTTCACGGTGTGTAAAGATCACACACCGTTTAAATACCATGGGTCAATTTTTTTAAAAGGAGGAAGTGCCTCTTATTTTAGAAAAACAACACTCCCCACTCTTTTCTCTCACAAAGGAGGTGCAACATAGGATCTCCCTTCCGTGACCAAACCTGGGCTTTGATCCTGTCTCTCTGTCTGGACTCTGATTCAAGATCCGACTATCAGGTTAGGTATGCACTAGTAATCTCTCTCTATTTCATTAGATCCCTTAATAATTTTCATCCCATAGACAAAGTTATTTTGGTGTGATATCATAATCCCTATTTTTATGATTTTATTGTTTTTCATTCTTTCATTTTGGAACAAACCAAAGGTCGATACTCAATGAGTATTCTATCACAAGATTTTGGTAGGTGATATATACCTTTTCCCAATGGTAGTTTTATTTATTTTAATATGACCATTATGTCGTAGGATAGACCTTCCATTAATTTATTTATAAATAAATGGTATGACATAAAAAAGTTCCACCTATTTTGTGTTTCCTTTGTAGCACCTGATCTTAGATGGAGGTTGTCAACCTCAACCCAGGCCACTGAAGTGGTGGGTTTTTTTTTCTTCCCTATGTTACATCACCCCTTTAAATGTTTGATCTTGATAACACTGTAGTTGGAGACTTTCTAAATTAAAAGAGTTTTTATTGAGAGGATCCGTACTCATTTTTAATTTTATTAAATGCTATTATATTTTTAAATGGATTAAAATTAAAATGTAAAATGAGAGGATATTTTGCTAGCTTGTGCTACTTTATAATGATAATTGGAATTTGGTATGGACACTAACATATCCCATTAAACTTTATACTACTAGATCTATTTTGTACATATCGACATGGAACTAACTAAGGAATCGAGTTATGAAATTTGTGACTTCTAGATATAATTTTTTTATGGTATATAATTTACTAGGGGATCATGGTATGACACATGCGACCCTTATGTATGATTACTTACAGTATTAATTGATTAGGGGATTGATTTATGACACTTGAAAACCATATATATGATCTCATATGGTATAAAATCAATGAGGGGGTTTAAGGTATGGAACCTATGACATACTTATACATTTACATCTTCAGATATAGGACAACCTAGTTATACACCATGGGACCTAGCCCATGTAGGTGATGTAATCTTACAACATGTGGATTATGCTAAGCTGGTTACTACATACTTTCAATACTTTATATATATAAATTGATAGTTATCTATTATAGATTATTATAGTATATCTTGAGATATAAAATTAATATTTTTATCTTAAATTAATGCTTACCTATTATACCTATTCATAGTTATAGTTACAATACATAGGATGGATTTGTTATAGACACTGTTGGTGGTGGATTTTTGATTTTATCTTACACACTATTTGGGCCACCGATTGGTACCTAAAAATACTTTAAGAATGCAGGTATGGACATGGGTATTCTCATAGTCACTAATTTTTGATTTATAGTAGCATGGGAGTGGGGAATAAAAAGACCAAGATAAAGCTCATGGTGATATCCAAAGATATATTTTTTTGTTCTTTTTATATACATGTATTGTATTGAATTCCTACTTCCATGTTGCCTGTTATTTTTTTTAGATACCTGACATTACATAATTTTTTTTTATGATTATATATATTGGTTTTATATATTGTTTATGATTATTATCTAGATGTTTTACCTTAAAATGTTGATTAATACCTTAATTCCACTATTTATTAACTTATTATACCACCAAATTACTCAAATTATGAGGGTATAGTCTCCCCACTATACCACCTTAGACCCTTTCTTATAGTCATAATCCTTTGGTGGATGGGGATGTTTTATTGAGGCCATGTGTCCCGCCAAATTATGGAACTATTTACTGAATCCCAGGCCTGGACATTACATAAGTTGTGGTGATAAACGAGAGGTTATATAGAGATGGATCAGGTTTGAATCTAATTGGTTTGTATTTTTTTGGGTTAGTTTTATATAAATTATACGTTGATGTATCATATTTTTGTGGATATTGTAATGTGTATAAAAATGAGTTGGATAATGGTAGTTTGTTATGATTTATTTTCATGTTTATTTATTTTGGACAATTTATTTATTTGTTCTCCAATAATAAATATCTATTTTGGGTGAAATCTTCCACAATGGAATTTTAATGATTCCTAGGAACTTGGTTCCATCCCATGGGGATTGCGAATTCCCTTTATGGATTTTAAATGTTTAGTTTGAGTCCCTTGTGGGATATAAAACTAGACCGCTTCATTAAAAAATGGTATCATTTGTCTGGGTTTCCCTCATAGGGGAATAAGATTCTCATGCGTAGGTAATTTTATTTGGGGATTTCCTAGTAGAAAAGAGACTAATTTCATAAGATCTTGATAGGTAATGGCGATGAGAGTCTATAAAGATATTTTTTTACCAAAACCTCAATATTTCATGGGAATTTGGGTTCTAAAGTGTGGAATCAAGTTTATTTTTCAGTTTCTATTATTGTTAATTGATGTTTTGGATACCATTTGATTATATAAGTTATATTGGGGTTGAATCCATGGATTTAGGGTGGAAATGGAGGTGAAATTAAGCTATATGGTTAGAACGCATGGCCTAGGAAAATATGTGTCCCATTTAGTCATGCATGTCTCCATGGTTGGGTGTGTTACACGATTGACACATGGTAGACCAACCATATTTCTAAAACATGAATAAAACTACCTATTCCCGAGTTAGCCTGTTTAGAATCCTATTGATTTTTTATTTCTAAAAAATTTACTTTCACTTTTTGGATGTTGAATAAGGAGTGTTTTGATACCCTTTGGGTATGTGGTTCATGTTAATCTTGTTTCAATTCCTCTGAATTTCTTTCTTGCACATGGTTTTTAAAACATTTTATTTGAAATTGAAATTATTTTTTGAAAAGTTTGTTTACAAACTTAGTTTTATGGAATTTTTTACCAAATAGTTTTTCCTATATGGTGTTTGAAAAAATTTTAGATAAAAACAAGTTTTCAAATGGAAAAGAGGTTTTGGTGAGCATCCTAAATGTTCATTTTTTCCAAGTGAAAACGAATTTTGAATGTCTTTTTTTTGATATTACTTATTAGGTAAATTTGTATGGGTTCCAACAGATTTTTTTAATGTTGTTATATATTGGTATTTAATCATATACCATGGTGTGAGGAGATTTAAAAATTACTTGTTACAAATGGTGATTTCAAAAGAATATTTATTTTTCTTTGAATGATCAGGTGCCTCATTGGGCGATATTTTTTTAGCATGGATTCCTAACTAACGATAGAATCATTTGGTTCTTGTTTAAGGTTGGAATTGGTGATTTTTATATCTTATGTTGTTGTGGTTTTCCCCCTAGAATGTTCAATTTTTTCTTATGTTATAGTTCCTTCCCAGAATTTGATTGGAGTGGTGGATGTGGAACTCTTCATGGGTGAGGGTCGTGGAGAGATTTTTTAGTTTTATTCAAGTATACTAGGAGTTTATGGTACCTTCTCAAATATTTGAGGGTACGTCTTGAGATCTATTCAAGGTGGTATTTTTTATTAGTTCTTCCCAAAGGATGTTAATGTGGATAAAGATATTGAGTTTGTGAGTCTTTATCAGGGAGGTAGATTAGTGAGGGAGTAAGTTGATCAAATTTCAAACACGGTAATCTATTATCCAAATATAATGGTCAATGATCATATGAAAACTAGTTTCTTCATAGGTGTTATTTGCCTAGTTTTTTTCAAATATACTTGCATCGGTCCTGACATCTTTTCATGAGGTTGTCAATAAGGACATTATAATTTAAGATCACTTGTCTAGGAAACTTTTTAAGGTGGGTTTTTATTGTGGGACCTTTCCTTTATTTTTTGTAATAATAGTTTTGGAGATTTTGCTGTGCTTTTTGGGATCTTGTGGGTGGATTTTGAGGGGTGTTTTCTAGAATAATTATTTTTTGGTTGGTTGTGAGTTCCATTTGTTGAGACTCAATTGTTTAGTGAGAAATTCTTTTATAGTTTAGGATGTTATAATTCTTAAACCAATACTTTTAGGTTCTCATTATTTGGAGATGATAGAGGCCTTCTGTGCACAATTGGGTAACTAGCATGTGTGATTCTCTAGTTGAGTTTGGTATACTAACTAGTGTTTGGATATCACCTTTTAGATACACCATGTGAGGGTGTTTCATTTTGTTTACCCTAGGTTATTCATGTATTTCATGATACATGGGGAGATATAATGTAATTTTATTGAAGTTTTTGGTGGTTTTTATTTATCCATTTTGGTTTAGAAGTGATTTGGGGCTAAGAGTGTGTTTGTATCATGGTTGTTTATTGTTAAATAATTCATCTCCTAATATAATTTATTTAGTTCCACCATGTTATATGAACTATAAATAGTATAGAGACCATGTTAGAGGAAGTATAAATTGTGGGGAGACCATTTTGAGTCTCTCATATTGCATAGAAAATATTCAAAGATGTTATTCTCTAGTTATACTTGGAGACATTTTGGAAATATTCTGTTTGATTGGTTTGATCATTTTGATTATCTTGATTATTATATTAGGTATATTTGGTTGTGAGATGCTATTTTGGGTTATATACCAGTTGGATATTATATTCTCTTTTCTTTCTTATTTTTGACCATTTCCTATATGGGTGTTGAATATGGCATGGTGGGGAATTTGTGACACCCCACATGTCATGATGTTGTTGGGTTTTATGATATTTCATGAATTGAAGATTCAACATGAGTTTCCATGGTGTTTTAGTTAAAAACTTGTATTTTTTTCATAGGATTATACTATGATTGGTTAGGGTTCATTGTTATATTATAACCATTAAGCCTCCCTTTTTGAGTATCTTTTTTAGTTCATTTAGAACTATGCATGGTTTATCAGTATGGGTTGTGAATGGTTATGTCCAAAGAGCATGACACCCTAGGATAAATCATGTGGGATACATAATGTTTTTAAGGTGTTTTTCATTACTTTCACAAGGTATTGTAAAGTATGTGGTTGGGATATGGTTTTTTATAGAACCAATTAGCATGGATTCCACATGGTTTGAAAAACTATGTAAAGATCCCGAAAAGTTGTGTAGGTATTTGGGAGTGTCATTGGTGAGTCACATGGTTTATCCAAACCATTCATCAACCGAAGAGTAATACAAGGGGTTTCTAGACAATGTAGTGGATAGTCCATGGTCGGCACATGGTTTTGAAAACAGCACGACATGGCCAGGTGTTTAAAATTTGGGTTATTTCTCATTCTACCACTTTTTAACATAAGTGGTTTCACACCATTTATTACCCTATGTTTTTTCCAACCACTTGGGAGATTGAGAGGATTTCTATCACATTCTTCCTCTTGAATCTTTCCCTCCCTTTGGTTTTTTCCCTAGTGGATCCAAGGTATTTCTCCCACTCTTTCTCTCTTCTTCTTTTTCTTCTCTCTCTTACCTTGGATTTGGCTTCCCCATGAACCCTAGAACTCTCATGTCTGATTTTAGGGTTATGGTAGATATAATTTTTATATTTTTGGTGTCTTGGGTTTGAAAACTCCATTCCTATCACCATTGGCATGGTTACCATTGAAGGAAACATGTTCTGAATCATTTTGAATGGATTCTCAACTCATTGAGGTAGGTGTTTCTTTGAAAATTTTTAGTTTTCAAATTATAATGGTTCATGTTATTTATAAATTGTTTTTTTTTTGAAATTACAATTACACATGATATCTTTATGATACTTTAAAACTATTTCATTGTGTTTTGAGCTTTTCATAATTGGATTTTCATATTAGTTTGGTGTTTTTGTGTTTGAAAAATAATTTTTAAATGTTCTAAGATTTTATGGAATTCTTGTATAAATTTTCAAAATGGTTTTTATATTGTGTATTGGGTTTTGACCTGATTTTTAGATTTAAATGAATGAAAACTATTTTTTAAAGGGAATTTGGTTTTTAAGTGACATGTTGACCTCATCTTATTTATAAAATGGGTTCTTCCATGGATTTCAAATGATGATATGAAATGTGTATGTGTGATTAACACCTTTTGAAAATCCTTAATGGATTTATTTAAAATGGATTGATGGAAATAACTGTTCTAGGGATTTTTTTGGTTTTCATGATGGGAAGACTCTTATTTTAGAGGATGGGATTGAAATTATTTGAATTTTTGGTTGATTTTTATTTTTTAAAAAATGGTATTTGAAAAGGTTTTTTGGGAAATGAAAATGGTCTTGGCATCCTAAGATGTGTTTCAGTATTAAAGGCTCAATTTTCACTGTGGTTTTTAAATTGTGTTTGTGAAAGACACCGCTTAATTTCCCCTTTATGTTTACCCTTTCATGGGTTTTCATGATCACTATGTGATTCTTGTTTATTCACCTTTTGTGGGAATTTGTTTGTTATTCCATAGGTGAATTTTATATATGAGGTTATTCATCATCTGGTGTTGGGGGTGAGGATAGCTAGGTTTATTACTTGTGTGTTACACTTGGATCATTTTTTTCAAATTCCTTACTTCCACTATTCTTCATACAAAACTAGGTACTAAGTGTAAGAACTAGATTTTTTCTATTTTTGGTTCATACGCAACTAGTTTCCCACCAATCATTCTAGAAATAAGGGCTGGGTAGGGGTTATTCATCATAATGATTCTTGTGTAAGATAATTGGATGAATGATTATTTTAACTTCAATTCATGCGAGTAGCTATTTAACAAGATGTATAATCTTTTATGGTTATGTTATTGGCATGTTAGGGATCCAATAGTAGAGTTTATGACACATTCAATTGTTTGGTCAGTTAGTGATTGAGTGGAGTTTATCTAGTGGTCCTTTGTATCGTTTACCACACTTTCATTATTATAAAACCACAAATTGTTTGTATCTTATGTATTACTTGTGAAATATGGTACTGTATTGTTGTTCTTGATAAATGTAGGTGATTTGAGATGTTTCCTTTAGAAAATGTGTTTTCAAATATGTTGGATAACCTATTTTGGATTTAAAGACTTCAATTTGGGTTCTTTAAAGTGTATTCAGAAATGAATGTTTTTTTTGAGTTTGGAATCAGTTAGAAAAATGTTTTAAATTAACCATTTTTATTTAAATAAAACAAATGAGATGTTTTTGAGAAATGATATAAATGTTCATGGTTTGGAAATAGCTTAGGATGTTGGCTTGTTTTTCAAAATGTGTGTGTTTGGTTTGAAAAAAAAGAGTATTGTTTTTTGGAAATTATATTATGGAATTGTTTGTTTTTTATATATTTTATATGAAATATTACATTCTAGTTTTTTTAGACTAGAATTTATGAATTCTATTATGATATATATTAAAAAACATAGAGGGTTTTGGTGACCTACTAATATTTTTATATCGTACCTATATATTTAAAATTATAGGTTTTAATTTGTACCTATTATTTTTATCTTGGCTGAAAAGGGGTGAGTTGGGTGGTGGTGAGAAACCAAAGATTGCATGGAGATGGTTCATGTTTAGCTCAAGTTATTTTATTTGTAGTTTTATAGGTTATTTTTATATCATTTCTACCTGGATATATCATCTATTTATAGATGTTGTTATGTGTATTAAAATGTGTTGGATTATGGTAGTTGGTTATGACCCATTGAAATGTATAGTTATTTTGGGTCTTTTTTTATTTATTATGCTACCATTTATCTCTATTTTGAATGAAATCATTCCCAAATGGATTCCTGTGATTCCAAAACACTTGTTTCTATCCTCTGGGGATAGGGAATAGCATTCAGGCCATGTAACAGGATAGGTCAAGGGTTGGGTATAATGGAAATAATTCTATTTTGGTTGTATTTGAATATCTTATGAATCCAAAACACTTCATTTATATATATATATATATTTATATCTTTATCATATTTTCAAAATATATATTTATGAAGTGGTAAGGTTTCATGGAGTACCATATTCTATTGTATCTAATCATGATCCAAGGTTTTCCTTTAGATTTTGGAAGAGTATTCAGAAAGATCTGGACTCAGAGTTGTGTTTCAATACTACATATAATCCTTACATAGATGGTCATATTGAGAGAACCATTCATAACTTTGATTATATGCTGAGGTATTTTTCTATAAGATTTAAAGTTTGATGAGATCGACACCTTCCCCTAATTGATTTTTTATACTAAAATATATTTCACTCGAGCATTCAGATTTATATTTATGAATCCCTATATGGGAAAAAAATTTAGAACTATAATGTAATAGTATAGAGTATTATAAATAAATCTATTAGAACCTGATATATCTAAGGAAATGGAATAGAAATATATAGTCATTCAACAACATATCATGTTAGCTTAGAGTTTTCAGAAAAGTTATGCTGACAATCATTAATGAAATCGATAATTAAAAATGGTGAGAATGTACACCTTTGAATTTCCACATGGGAAAATGTTATGATAATTTAAAATAAGGGAAATTTGAGTCCTATGTATGTTGGGCCTTCTATATTCTTGATCTAGTAGGGATTATAGCTTATCTCTTATCTCTTCCACAGAATCTCTCTCATGTTTAAGATGTGTTCCATGTATCTCTCCTGAGGAAGTACATACCTTATAATTAACATGTAATGAACTCATATATTTTATCACTGAAGAATGACATTTCATATGAATAACATCCAACATAAATATTAGATCATATAGGCAGTGTTTTGTGGAATAAAACAAGTTACATGGTTAAAGTTATCTAGAGGAATAATTTTTTTTGAAGAGGATACTTGGGAACCTGAGGACAAGATGAGACAATGATATCATAATTTGTTTGTATTGATGTGAAATTGGGGTATTAAATAGAAATAGAAAATTTTAAAAACTATGTATAATTTTTTTAGATAAATCAAATATACTGATAAATAAGTACAAAAATTATAGTAATGTTTTTATATGCTTAAAAAAAATTGTACAGAAATTTTTTTTATTTCTTTTTTGTGAACAAATAATATAATTAATATTATAACATTTTAGAAAATTTATTTTTTAAAAGAAAATTTATTTCTTAAATCATAATTTCATAATTACCTTTGAGTGATGTTTTTTTTGAAAATATATATTTTTTGGTGAATGGTGAAAAATACTAATTTTAATTAAAACTTCCTTTAATTTAAAGAAATAAAAAAAATTTATTTTAAAATGGATTTAAAAGTCTCCTATTTTCATTTTTATTATTAATAATATAAATTAGATAGTATAGATAAAATCTATATTGAATTTATCTATAAAAACATTTTATACTTAATATTTTTGGAAAACTACTTGTCTTTACGTCTATGAGTTTAATTTGTAAATTAAATTATGATAATTTAGTGAACTGAATTTGATAAAATTTATTATTTACTTGGAATAAAAATTTAAAAATTTGTTAATGATCCCAATTTCATTTTTAATCATTATGAATAATCAAAACTATAAAAAATTATCACCATAGTTATGGTTAAAACATGCTTACTCGGGTGGGTGGGGGGGGGGGGCTAAACCAAGAGATAAAGTAAACTTTTCTAATTAAAGTTGTTTAAATATTATTTTATAGATATAATTTGAACTCATACTATACCACCATCGAATCTATAGACATTTTAAAGAACTTTTCTTGAGAATGACTTTATTATATTTTAATCTTTTAAGAAATTCCAAGTGTGTCATCTCCCCAAATTATAAAAGGACTCCCATAATTTATATTAATTACACCACTTTGTGTTATATATATTGACCAAAACCTATCCAATTATCTTATGAACATAAATATTAATTAATTAGTGGTGATAGTATTCTTTAAATACCATTCCATGGGTCTATAAGAAAGGATTCAACAGAGGTCTATCGAAGAATAGATAACTGTCTTACTCGAACTCTTTCAATTTATTTATTATTCTACCTCATAAATAGATGGTATTTATATTAAAATAAAAATTTCAGAATCCTAAATATACATAAATTTTATTATGATTATGTAACCACAAATATCCACACTTTATTTCATTAAATGGTAAGTTAAAGTATCACTCGTGCATATGTGGGACTACCACCTCCACGTATAGACACAATTCATTTCCCACCACCACATTTGATGGATGGTTTTGATGATTATTTTAATGTTTATATGTTATATTTTTTACATAATTATTATTATATAATTATAATATTATATCTACCTTCTTACCTTCCAATCAATTGTAAAATGATAACAGCGCTCATGTGTATGCGTAGATTGCCACCTCCACAAAGCAATATGATTTTTTTATTTGATTACGATTTAAATAGATGTTAATAAGGATATATTAATTGAATATATATGAAATATATGATATAATGTTTTTTTTACAGTTTAAATATTATTTAGAATTATTTTTTCCATTCATTGAAAAGTAAAAACAACGTTCATTCATACACATGGTCTATTGTCCCCATAAATGATGTAATTAATTTTTCTATGTCTACCTACTATAGATGAATATATATATATATATATATATATACACACAATAAATATATATGATATTTATATTATTATTAACAATATATAATTATGTAACCATTATCAAGGTGTATGGACCAAAAATTAAGGAAATGAAATTCTCATGAAAAATAAAATAGTTACCTTGTGGAAACAATGATTTTATTAAGGAATTATTAATAAATGATTATTGAAATATTATAAGTGGACCATGTAAAATATTATAAGTATATAAATGATTCTTTTAATGAAATTATAATTAATTTAAATTTATCATATAGGAGGTTAGAGCACTTTCAAAGAAATTTCAACATGAGGCAAGGGATTTATGATTCAATATCATTTTATTCGAGATTTTTTATCCTCGAATTTACATTCAAGGAAATTATATATTGATTTAATGATAGTAACCATTTATTTTTATTATTCTATTTTCATTTCTTTAGATGAAATATTTTCCTTCTTTTTTATTTTTTTAATAAAATAAGAGGTTGAAAGAAAATTTTTAAGGAATATAACATTATTTCTCTCTTTGGTAGAAAATCGTTTTTCTTTCATATCCATGTTTTCTAAAAATTCATTAACGTTTTTTATGATATTATAAAATATTTTTAAAGTAATTTTTTCAAATGATAGAATTTTTAAAAAATGTTTTAAATGAAATATTATTTTAATTTTCAAAATGTTATAAATTATATTTTTTACAAAAAATATGAAAGGAATATTTATTTTATAATGCATGACATGAACCGAATTTACCACCGTCAGTACCACTCAATTATATGAATAATTATTTACAGGTTTCTAATTTTAATTTCAAAGGAATTTTTTTCCTAAAAATTTATAATAATTTTTTATATTAAACATGTGATTTCAAATTGAAAAGGTTATTTTCCTCAAGAAATGTTCCTGTGATCTTTTAAAGGCATTTTTCATCAATGATAACATCCCTTGATGTAACATATGATTTAATGAGGATATTATCCAAGGATACCATCCAATTGAATTATTTATATGTATTATGATGATGGTTATTTAATTAATATTCTATTAAAATCATTTCTCTCCCATCAGTTAATTAAGTTATGATGAAACCTTTATGAAAACAATTCCTTTTCCATGTGTTATTCTATAATGGAATGATGAAATGTTTATGAAACCTGTTTACTTTCCAGGGGTTTTTATATGATTTATATTTTATGATCATGTGGAACAAATATATATGATAGTCATTATGTGATAGGTGGGACCCAAATTATATAGCCCTATAATTAATTGGGTAATGTATGATATCTCATGAGATAATAATGTATGGAATGGGGAGTAAACCTAGTTCGACAAGGGACCCTGTCCACTATGATAATCTTGGGAGGGAACACTGACAAATGATATGATGGAATGTGTAGTAAACCAAATCCACTTTGATAGTCTTGTAAGTGATACTTGACCAAGGAAATAATTTTCTATGCTTTTGTGTATTCTAAACACATATGTATTATGCCAATTTTTTTCTTTCATGATTAATTTTATTTGATTCCTTCATGATTCATGTATTATAAACTACCATGATTTATTCTATGACTCAATATTATGATCTATAATATACTGTGTATGGTTTTAAATTTTAATATCATATTCTCATACTATTATTCCCATGTTATGTCTATGTAATCATTAATATTTCCCTTATTTACCTTATTAAGTGTCAGAGTTAACCATTTCTTATGTTTACATTACTGTGGTTATTAAGAAAGGTTTTAATAATGGTATTTCTAATAAGGGTCCCAATTACAAATAACATAGTGGCAGTTGATTCATATCTCTTATGAACATGTATTTTTTATGTATCCATGTTTCAAATACACAAAACCTATACGATTCTAGTGTGGATAATAATGTTATTTATTTAATATTCATCTAATAATATGTAATATTTATTTATAAAAAGATTTAGTCAATATAGGACACATTTTAATTCATAATAATAAATTTCAGTGGAGAATTGGATTTTCTTTAAAGAAGGGTGGAATTCTAGTTTCACTATTATAAGTATTAACATGGGACATGGATGTATATTTTTTTTGTGTGAAAGTGAAAGGAATAAATGAACTAGAGAAGTTGTCTAGAGAATGGATCAGTGGTTCATCCTAGTATCGGAGTGATAGTGTACTACTATCATATTTCCTAAATTAATTAATCCACCTCCTAATGTTCTCTGATGATATATTCATACATATTCATACCTCACTATTGGTTACTGGTTTTGGTGTGTTTTAACTCTACAACTATCACTACAGACTAACCCTTCTTCCTATGTACACGTAGGATAAATGGGAAATTTACAAAACATCCAACAAAAATATAATCTCATATATTTAGGCACATACCAATTGATAAAAATTGATCCTAAGAAACTGATGATGAAATTCTACCTTCCACAATGTGCTCAATATTTATTAACACATTAAAACTCGATCACTCTTATTCCATTGTATACAAGAGTTATAGAGTGGATGAAGATTATGGATGAAAAACTAAGGAATAATAAACTAATGAATTATTAATTTATTACAATAAAAAACCATTATTATAAACATAATGAGTTTTTTTATCACATGTATTTTTTGCATTCCATATTTTTACTCTAAAAAAGAAAATTTATTTTTCTTTAAAAATATTTTATCTTTATATTTTATATTTAAAAGATAAATTTATATAGTTTATAATTTTAATTTGTTTAAATGAACCTAATTTTAAAATTAATAATGTCAATATTAACTTAAAGATAATTTTTTATATGTTTGTAATATAAATTGTTTTTGGTGAATAGTTAAAAATACAATTTTTTAAAAAATCATACTATTTATGGCTATATCAAAAAGTAATTATATATTAAAATATTATAATTTTTTTGTGTGATCCAAGATGTATTTAAGGATTAAAAATATATATATATATTAAAATACTATTATGAATTTATAAAAACTATGATTATCAACTTATCTAATATTTTTGAATGAAAAATCATTTCGGTCATTTATTTTAATTAAATTTTTTCTTGGTAAAAAAGTTTTCAATTTATTCAACTAAATTTTATTTATTTTAATAATATTTATATCATTAAAATAAAATACATCCCTAAATAAATTTTATTCTATAAAATACAATTGTCTAAAAATGTGTTTTTACACATTACATGTGAAAATATTAAAATTAATTTTTCAGACATAATGAAATTTCATCTAATAATATAGAATTAATATTTTGAATCAATATTTTTTAAAAAATTTAATAAGTTACATTTTATTTTTATATATTGAAAGTAAATTACATAGTAAAAAATTAAACACCATGGTAAAACGGAAAATGGTAAAAGTAAAAATTCTAAGAGTGAAGGACTTAATTGAAATCTTAAAAGCATTTGTTAAAAAACTTTATTGAGGTATTATCAACCTTATCTCATCCCCAACATAATTATTATTCATTTTTTGTGTCTTCTGGACATGTGAAACATGTGATCTCTTTATATAAAGTTGAAATAATTACAAAACTGTCATTCTAACAAATTATAAAAGGGACCTCTCACTACCCCTTCAAGAAAAATCCAAAAGTTTCCTCTTTAAAATATACCATTTTTTACTTCCCATATAATCCCCTTCCTTTTACTTGATCATAAATTCACATAAAATTAACCTAAGACCTCCATTACCAAGGTGTCCTTGAAGGGAAAGTCTAAGTCCTAAACTTGAGTATTTTTTTCCAAATTTATTTTATTTTCATTATTTATTTACTAAATATAATATTATAATTATTAAATAATTAAATAATTATTTTTTATACAATTAATTTTATTATTCTAATGTAATACCTATTAACCAACTTCCCCCTTCAGTGTTATGAAAAACAAAATTATCATTCATGAATAGTGGGGACTATCTCCTCCATGAAGCGACATCTTAAATTTTTCACAACCAACTATCTAAAATAGTAATTAGTATGAACTTTAATAAAAAATGTTTCATATATTAATTACTATAAAGATAAAAATTACAATCCTTTTTATTACACTCTAATTCGTCAAGAAATGAAAATGATGACCGTGTGTTGTGTGGAATACATCATCCATGAAGTAACAAATCTCATTTTTCATCTAGTTTTCTAATTATTTTTTTTATCTCTACTAAAATATGATTAAATAACTTAAAATTATATATTATATAATTATTATTATGTAATAATGATATTATTCCTAAATAAACCACTTAGAGTCATAATCATCCATTAATTGTGGTATATTCATGTTTGGATCAGTCTAACCACATACTTAAACCATGTTATAAAGTAAAATCATGGAAGAATATAGGAAATAAATTACTAATAATATATGATATAAATAATTAAATAAATATTTTATTTTGGTTATATAATGATAATATTAATAATAAACTCATTAATTATGATACCGACATCCATTCATTAAAAATCACTGAAACATTCTCATCGCCAATTTTATCTTCTAGGAACATAAATAAAAGTAAAATATAATGAAATTATAAATACTAAATAAATATAAAACATCAATTAAAATACCTTTTATGATCTAGGAATGAATAAATTTGGGAAAAAATGAAGAACAACACCTCTAATACGAAACTACTTCAAAATGATCAAAATTATTCACACCAGATATTGAAAATACATAATAACAAACTAATATAAATTTAGAGAATAATTATAAATTAAGGTTTTAAAATATTATATATATGATAAAAATTTCTCAAAAAAGATTATTAATCTATTTATGTTCTTTAGATAGTAGCTTATAGTGTATTAAACTATATGGGAAAACAAGGTAAGGGTTTCTTGCCTCAAATTTTCATTCCTTGAGATGCATTTCCTATTATAGACTATGTTTTACTTGTAATGATGTATGTAATGATTAATGAATGTATTTTTAAATATTAATTTAATTCATGGTGTTTTAATATCTATATCATGTTCTCTATTTAAATTGACTTTGATTCAAAAGATACAATAGTCATACATGTTTTTGTTATCTTAACTCCCTTAGTTGAGTTAAAAAACTTCTTCTTGAACTTATTTCATCTAATATTTTCTTCCTCTACCCTAAGAGTTTATTTCATGGTGTATTATTTTTTTTGTAAAATTACCTTTTAATTCATACTTTTTACCTTAATAAAAACTCCATTCCCAAAAATATTTATCATTGATGGGAATAATTCATATCATCTTTAATGAAGGTTTCCCCTCATTGTCCATATTTTCCATTCACAAAATTTTCTACATTATAATTTGAAACATGATTATGTTTTATCTAATATGAAATATATAATTTCCTTCTCCACTTTTAAAAAATAATGTTTTGATACACTTTTTATAATGTGAGTTTACAATAAAGAGATTTTAAAAAAATAATTAGGAATTCCATCTATTTTAATAAAATATTTTATATTCCACCCCATGTTTCATTTTATAACCATTATTTATTTAAAATGATCAATTATTAATGTTTCTTTTTCAAAATTTAATGTTTACCAATGTTTTTCCTTTACTTTTCTAAAAATAACTTTTGAGAGAGACCTATAAATTTTCTTTTTAGTGAACCTATTCTAAATATATTTTTAGATTTTTTCCATGTGAACACATATTTCATCCACCTTTATCATTTTATATGTAAATTTATCTCTACATTTTCATGTTTTATAAAAAAATAATTTTCTCCTAGTTTTGTAAAATTTTTAATTTAAAAATATTTTAAAAGATCAAATATATTTTTGTTGAATAATTGATTTTTCTAAAACTACTAAAAAGAGTTCTTCATCTATGTTATTTTAATTTTACATATCTTATGCTTGACTGAGGAAACTATTCAAATAATATTATACACCTTATTTCTTTAGAGAGATTATGTAATGTTATTTTCTATCAAAAAAAATGAACTATCACAACTTTTTTCGTTCCTAACCATCCACTATGAATAAGGTTAATTTTTATTCGATTAACTTTCCTATATAAATACTCTATATTTACTTATTTTTATTGAAGAGTGTTCACTTAGATGCCATATATTGATTGAATATGGAAATTATTTACTAAACCACATACCCTTTATCTATATAGTGTAAATACCACATACTTACATGAATGGTATTACTAAATATCCATGTATATCCATTTATATTAAATGGGTTTATCATCTTTATTGATGGTATTATTAATTTTTTTGTTATATGATTACATTTGAAAGGGAAATGAATTCAATTTATATCTATGAGTCCTTTATTATATGGTTTTATATGGCACAAATATGTTTGGATGATGATGAGGGATATATTATATCACTATATAATACAATAGTTTAATTTTATATCTCATGAGATAGTTATGATTGAACATAATGTGTTTGATCACAATAGCATGGGATATTGAGTTTGATCACATTTTTAGGCATGAGCATGATGAGTTTTTTATACTGGCATGGTCAGAATTAGTTTTATCAAAAAGGTTTTACTAGGATAATGAATTCTTATTATCTTCAAGTTGTTTTCCATGATATTCCATAATTTTATGCATATTATTATTAATATACTACTCTATAATGGATTATGATTTTTGAAATAAGTTTTCACACTCTTTTGTTTCATTTATTACAATGTGTTGTGCCTTATTCCCAAACTAATGACTATTGATCTATGATTTTTTGGGTATGATTTCATTATTTAGTTTGATTATACCCATTTTCTCATCTAATGTTCACTTATGATCCTTGAATCTTCACGTTTATATTTTCTTTTACTGAGTATTTGAGCTAAACCTTTTATTATATTTCCATTTCCCAGGTTATGAAGAATATAATAAAAACAATATGTCTAGTAGCAGGCACTGTAGCAATTACTGTAGCAGGTAGAATCATATTTACAGTACTTGCTACAATAACCCGGCTGGTCCCGATGGCATAGTCAAACCCAGGTTCAAAAACAGGTAGAGGCATATTTCCAGGTATTGTAGCAGGCAGTGTAGTAATACTATACACTGTGCGGGTCCTGTAGAAAATGCTGTAGCAGTTATTGTAGTAGGTATTGCTTGGTTCTATTGCAATTGGAACTATTCACCTTGGGCCACCGGTTTAGTCTTGGAGTCCTTAAGGCTTTCGGGCCACCCAGGCCTTCGGATCATTAGGGCTTTCGAGCCACCTTTAAGGCCTTAGGGCCACCTCAAGGTCTTCGGGCAACATTTAGTTTCCCTAGACACACTACAAAAAAAGAGCAGCCCCCGACGAGGATTCAGAGCAGGCGCACTCACCAGAGCAAAGACAAATGGATTTTTTAGAATGAGAGGGTACGACTATGCCATCGGGACCAGCCTGTGCTTGCAAGAGAAGCCTAGCCACATGACCATGCGAATGTGGAGAGCTACTATCATTATATAGATGATGGAGAGGGGCAGTTCTTTCTAGATAGTCTGGTAGAATTCTCTAAGACCTTCAGGTAATGTAATCTTCTAAGCCTACGAGCCATGTAATCTCTGAGCCTACAGGCCTTGTAAGCGTTCCCCCACATCCCTTGAAAGGGGCGTTAGCAAAAATCAATAAAAATGAAGGCCTAGAAGAGTATATTTTGTGGATAATTTTTAGGAGATATTGAAGTCTTTCTATAGATTAAGTTGTTCTTATATAATGAAAAAAATATTAGTTAGTTGAAAAAACATTGGTTTTGTTAGTTAATGTTTTTTAATATTTTTAAAAAATTATAAACATTATATGTTATGGTAATTGATATTAATTTCACATTTTTTATGTAATTTAATTAGATGGTCATGTATATAGGAAGTAATAGTTAGTATTAAATTTGGGCTTAGATAACTTTAGAGGTTATGATATTAGTTAATGATAATTTAAGGGATGATATGTTGTGGTTGATAAATAATTATAAGGTATAGATAAAACTTTAGTTTAGTTGAGGTAATATTTAATATTTTAGGGATTAGAATAAGTGAAATTGTGTGAAAGCCCTATGGATAAGTTTAATGGATAAGTCCAAGGGATAATTCTATGTGTAATATAACATTTTAATGTTTTCTTAATGTATATATTTCATGGTTTTATTAGAAATAACATCCCTATCTAGATATTGGAAAGTGGATGTGGCTGTAGAACAAACGCACCTAGGGGTAATCACCTTAAAAAATCCAAGTTGAGTATCTACTCATTCTTCACTCTAGTGCATGATGAGTGGGCCTAAGAAGTCACTATTATTTTGAAAATCCCATGGGATATGATTTGGATTATCACATTCTCTTTAAAAACTGATATGAAGGATTTAAATATATTTGAATTCAATGATGAGTTAGGTTTGAGAACCTAATTATGAAATAACTTTAGAAAACTAGTTTAAATTGAAGGATTGATAGGTTGGTTAAATAATATCATAGTTAAACAAAAATTATTGTATGATATAATAAAAGAGAAGACATATTTTGATTGATATTTTATATTCATATGATCATTTAATTTGACTAGATTGGATATAACCAAAAAAAATTTGGTTTTAGTATTTGGTTAAAGTGAGATCATGAAAATGAATCTAAGAAAGATATTTATCGAGAAACCATTATATATTATTAATGAATAAGTGAGGAAACTAAATTGTTGAGAATTTTAGTATATTTATATTATGATGTAAAAGTGATTATTTTAGTATTACCTAAGTTTTTATGGTTGATATCCTAATAGAAATAAAATCTTGATAATCTTTGCTTCTTTCATTTGTGAGTGATATTTAAGAGTGATAATCTAATATATGATAAAATATATGAGGATTTTGAGAGACATATAAGGATCTTTTATTTTTTTAGTTTGTCTTTAATGGTTTGGAAACATATATTAAATTATATCAATGACCGTGAATTGTGATTTTATGAAAATGTTATATTTTCTGGGATAACTATTGGAGAACACATGATTGAGTTATGGATAACTCTTAAGTTTAATATATTCATGATGTTGTGGTTATAAAGGGTAGATTAATTTTGATAAAAGTGTGTGAGATATAATTAATATCATTTTAATTGATTATAATTTTAATTAAAAAGTGATCCATGATATTTTAATGAATTTTATCTCATTTTTTAGATTATGATATATATTTTATAGTTTGTGACTTTATAAAGTAGTGAATAATAAATTTGAGTGTAAAAGATAGAGTTAGTTTTAGGAGGAATTTATAATCTCATTTTGGTTTAATTTCATGGATATTCCAACGGTTTTTGGAAAGGTATGTTATGGAGAATATATGATTAGGGTATATATATACGTGGTTATATGATTGTATGAATGATTAATATTGTTTTATGAAAGATAATTAAATTGATACAACCTAGGAGTGTATGGTATATTCCATATAAGAAGTTATTTTCTGAATGGTGAACATTTTAAGAATACCCACATACACTTATTAATGAGTAGTAATAAAAATTATGATTTCACAATTTATTTATGGGGGATGTAATGACTATGGATTTCACTATGTATTTTTCTTAAAAATAAATATTATTGTAATAGATTTTTAAAATGAAACAATGAACTAAAATAAAATAGTGATATATTAAAACAAAATTTTCCCATTATAATATAGATCGATATAAAAGGAAGTAACCATATTACAAAATCTACAATGAAAAATTAAAAATGGAATCAGGAAGTGTAAGTCTCACTTATGACACTTATTTGATTGATCTTGGAAAATAGGTAGAATTGAGAGGGTTTTCTCTAGACCAAGACCAAGAAGATCTCAAATAATTTTGGAATGATCTAAATCATATGTGAGAGAAATTCAATCTAGTGTAAATTTCCATGAGATGTATGATAGCAGAATCACAACCCTTAACTACCAACAAAACATACCTTATTCTTAGATTTTATAATGAGATATTTAAGGGATATGTAACTATAAATTAGGATAACTTAATAAGATAATTATTAATTTAATAGGTTATTTATAACATTTATTTTACACATTCCATATTTTGAATTTTAAATAAAAATAATAATTTTCCATAATTTTTTTAATGGATGAGATCCTTATTGCCTATTCCTATGTGTGAATTTAAAGTGTAATGTTCTTAGAGGATGTTTGTGGTAAGTTTAGTTGATTGTTTTTTTAAAAATAAACTCAAGTAAAGATGAATTTATGGAATGAATTGTAGTTCACAACAAGAGTTAGTAGTTAACAGCTTAAATGGTGATTTTTTGCGTGAGTAGGATGATTCATAGGATGAAATTCAGGACGTGAACCATTGGTTCATGATCTGAATATATGAGAGGCCAGATTTGGTGAATCTATCACCAGAAACTCATAATGTGAAGATATAGATCATGCTATGAATTAATTCTAGGTTTGTGGATTCATGTGATGGGATTTGGGTCGGACCTAAACTAGGTCCATTCATGACATGTATGGACGATTCAAAATAGAAAACTAGTTTTTTCATACAAAGATAATACATCTTATTATATAAATATTCAATATAAAACATTACAAACCATTCAATAAACGTATAATTCTAGTGTTTTTGGAAACTTTGATACATAAAAAACTTGTTCAAAAGATATTTATAACATATCTCACTTAGTTCTTCACAACTAGGACATTTCTTAGATATGTTGTACATAAAATATTTCTTCAAATCCTGGGGAAAGGAAACATAAGAAAGAGAAATATCAGATGCTCATTATGGGTAAATAAGGGATATACTAATGATTACATAAGTATGAAATGAACATAAGGGTATTCGAACATGAGATTAATATTGGAAAACCATAACCTTCATATAATAGAAAATAATCTTGAGTCATGGAATAAATATATGAAGTTAATAAAAAGAGAATCATAAAAGAATCAAATAACATGATCCATAAGAGCTTAACATTTGTATAATATATAATTTTGAGGCAAAACAATAGTCATAGAATATTATTTCCTTAGTATTTAAGGATCACTACCATGAATATAATAGTGGATTGGTTTTACTCTATATTCCATCATATTAGTCAAGGTTTACACAAGAGAATATCATAATGGATAAAGTGTCTAATTTAGCTTGGTTCACTTACTATTATAGTCTTTATTATCTCAAGATATATCAATATTTACCCAATTCATTGAAGAAATATATAATTATGGGACCATCCATCACATAATAAAAATCATAAATATTTGAGCAATAAGATCACAAAACATTAATTTTATCATAAGTTATTAAAAGGAAACAAGTTTCAAAAACATTTCATTGTTTCATCATAACGTAACCCATGGGATTGAAATGAGTTTCATAACATAATTAACTCATGGGAAAGAAATGAGTTTTATAGAATAATACTTAAATAATCACCATCATTATTCATCCAAATAATTAAAGTGGATGGTATCATTGGATCATATCACTAGTAAAGAATAAGTAATATCAAAGGATTTCATAATAGAAGGAAATTATTTTAAAATATTTATTAGAACATTTTATGAGAAAAATACCCATTTAAATTTCAAAATAATTATTTAAAATATAATAATTTCTCAAATATTAAAGAACATCTTTTCTTCAAAAAGAACCTTGGAAACTTGTAAATGAATCTTAAAAGCATTGTGAAATCATGAAAGCAGAAAATTCCATTAACGACATGTAAGTTAAAATAAATATTACATTTAAATTTTTTTAAAAAAAATTCAATAATTTTGGATAATAATTTTAAAATAAAAAATATTTTTTTGAAATTAATTCTTGAAAACGTTTTTTATAAAACATGGATATTGAAGAAAATGGATTTTCGACCGAAGAGAGAAATAAAGTCAGTTTCCCTAAAAATATTATTTTTATATACTAAGTACATGAAGATAGTAAAACCATAAGAAACATGTAATCTCCATAAATAACCAAAGTATAATAAAATTTATGAGTTCAATGAGAGTTATATCATAATATTTCATCATTTTAAACCTAATCATAAATGATCTAATTAAATAATGAGATTGTAACATAAAAACCTTACCACTATGCTAACATTTCAATCGTAAGACCCATGAAATAAATAGACAATATGGATATGTATATACGATAATTTATATGATAATAATCATAAAATAAATTCATGGTTCATATATATACCACATAAAAGGAACAAGTAGTGAATATGATATCTGTTTCACCAATATAAAAGTGAGATAGATATCCATTACCCCAAGTAACATCATTCATTGTATGAATTTAAATATCATGTATAATAAATTAATATTTAATATAAATTTATTCTATATCTAAAATCATATCAATTATACCATATATGGTTTAATTATGGAATATTATCACCATTTTATTTATAATTTCTTTTATTAAAACAACCATTTTGGGTGATAACTGTTTTGTTTTTCATGAAATTTTTAGTCCATTAGTCATAATCTTTGTAATTTGATCATGGTTCCATAAAATATATTATTTTAATCCTGATATAAATAATATATATATACATTCTGATTCATCCATAAATTATATAGATAGAAAAATGAATTACATTGTTCTTGTAGATGGTAGGCTATACGTACGCATGAATGCTATTTCCATTATTTGAAGTATGGAATGAAAGAAACCTAATTAACAATTCAACTTTATATAATCATTATTATATCATATATATCATATATATTCTCTAAATTTATCGTTATTACCATTCATATCAAAATAAATAAGAAAATAATCACATCGTTTCATGGAGGTTGTAGTCCACACGTATGCACAAGCGACATTATCATTCTACAAAAGATGGAATAGTAATAATATATTATAATTATAATACCATAATTATATAATCAATATAATATATAAATATTAAATCCATAATTTTAACTATCCCTGAAAAATGGTGATGGAAAATGAATTACATCGCTGCATGGAATGGTAAACCGTACAAACACACATGCGATATTTTTATTTTCCATAGAATTGAAAATAACTAGAAAAAGTTTGTAATAAAAATTCAATATAATAATGATATTGGATTCATTATTTTGGAATGGATACAATATATTTATAGGAGTTATAATGATAAATGAAATTGAAAAACATAATCGATTTAGAGGTTTACCTAATCATTGAGAAATCCTATTTTGATTACACCTTAATACATAAAAGTGTTATTCAAAAATGGATAGAGGAGAATGGGGGGGGGGGTGTGAATAAGTTTTTAATTTTATTTTAATAAGAATATTTCTTATCTTATTCTTGAGATAAATTTATTAACCTCTGAAAACTTGTTAGATTTATTATATAATCAACTATAAATCTACACCTCACCTTTTGTATGAAATAAATATAATGACGGTGAAGTACATGATATTTAGATGTTTATGTATGAATACCTACTCCTTGACATGTTGGTTCATTTTTCCAATATAGATTACTTTCACTAACATCTTTTTATAATACAATGGAACAAGTAACAAACAGTTCTACAACCCAATATCCAACTTTAATTCCTACTATAGTTGATTATACCCCCAAATATACTTTTTATATATAATTTATACATAGATGGTTATAAATACAAGAAAAAGGGATTTTAAATAACTATTTAAAACCCCAGAAACAAACTTCCTTCTTTTCTGATCCACTCCATAATTTTTTTCACTTTCTACACTAGTAAGTTGGATAAACATCACCTGTGTACAATATTAAAGAAATTCAAAAATTATCTTAAGAATGTGTTGGTATTGAATATTCCTATAGATCTCTAAAAAATATAAACATTCTCAATCTCAATATTTCCAGAAATTCTATCAAGAAAACATACTAAAAAAATTAGTTCAATCGACCTTAGTCTGGTAACCTATATCTAATAGTCTTTGTCCAATTTTCTCTGATTAGTTATACTTTTTATCATCCCACTTCAACTATGTATAAAATCTATTGGAATAACATAACTTATTTTTCCTATAGATCTCAGTTTAGGGAGATTCCATATGATGAGACTCAGTCTGCTGAATATCACACTTATGTAACTTCCTCTGATAGATCATGCTCTGATGGAACTAGATCTGATGGATCTTACAATGATGGAACTCGTTCTGATGGATCTCGATCTGTTGGAACTAACTTTGTTGGATATTTCTCTAATGGAACATGCTATGATAGATATAACGACCCATACTTTACATACATTGTTAATACTTCAAAATTGAAGCACACTTATTACAACATATGACAAAACCACAAAGGACCGTATAGGTATAGTGTCTTTAGAAACTGGGAAACATAAACAACTAGTTCATAAATCTTCTACAGTGTCTCCCATTTATTTCATCATATCTAGGGTCCCTTTTAGCATATTCTACTTAATATCCATCTTCCTGACCTGGGGAAAAGAAAACATAAAAGGGTAAGCTCAAATGCTCAGCAAGGTCAAATAAAGGAAATAAAAATCATATCATATCTTTTTGAAAATCAAAACCTGCAAAAGAGATCATAATATCTTAACATGGAATAAATCATAGAAGTGAAAATGAGATCCCCATAATCATAACATAAAACTTGAAACTTTGTGGCATGCACACATAATCAAGAAAAATCATTTCTTGTTAGTCATGACTCATTGCCAAGACTATCTTAGTGGACAAAGTCCCTTTCTGAACCGAGTTCACTCCTCGTTTCAGTCCTGTATCACTGAACCGAAATAACCTTCCGTTCCAGCCATGTCTATCTCATGAGATATAAAATCTTTACCCAATGCATTGGAGGGAGATATAGGTCCCACCCATCTTATAATGAATCCTTTCTTATGTGTGCCATATAATTATAAACCATACATCATAGCGTAACCCATGTAATAAAAATGGAATTCTTAACCAACATGACATCATAAAACAATTCATATAAGATAAAGGAATTCATAAAAATATTTCCATCACAACATAATCAAATCAATGTTATAATAGGGATAAAAACAGAACCCTTTTATTATCTTAGATGGAAAATAATTTTGATAAAATACTTGAACTCCATTCTTGAGGAAAATATCCTTTCTACTTCAAAAACATTTTTCCTTTCATAACATGTTATACGACTTTAAAACAAAAGAAGATGATTAAAAATAAACTTGAAAACTTGTAAAGGAAGCATCTTGGAAATAATGTTTTAAAAATCCATTCATTCCGTATAAGTTAAAAAAAACATTCTTCGTACTTTTGTCGGAAAAGTCAAAAAGTACCTCGTACGAAAAACGACAAAAGATTCCTTCCATACATATTACTAAAAACTCACCGAAGGGTAAAAATGGATTTAAATAATTTTAGGTGGATGGAAATAATATTACATATTGATGAAACATGGATGTGGATGATAAAATACACCCCAGTAAATACTTACGAATAAACAGTCTCGGATAAAAATGAGATTGTGATATTTTCCCTTACCTTAGGTCCGATTTGCTTTGTACGTGTCCGAAGCTCCTGTATAATGGTTTAAATAATGTTATTGACTTATTCCAGAATCATAAATATTGATATGATATCATATATGGTCATATTCTTAGCTTCTTGTTAGTAATATTTCATTGTTACTTGTTACTCGGGTCTTTATTGCCTTTTGTTCTTATGCGTGTTTTGTCGAATAAATTCTTATTCTTCTTTTAAGGTTATAGATACCTTATATCCAGAATGGTATTAGTGTAACATATATCATATTTATTCATTCAATTCATTTATATAATTACTATGTAATGATGATCATGTAGAACGAGTCACATCACATCGTGGAGACGGTATTCCGTACGTACGCACGAGTGATGATATCATTCCTATGATCGTGGAATTGTATTGGAGTGTATATATATTATTTCAGTATAAATATTACTTTATAATAATCATAAATAGTTACTCATTACACCATTATACCCATCCTTGTAAAGTGATGGTGGAAAATAGATTACACCACGACGTGGAGACGGTATTCCGTACGTACGCACGCTCAGTGATTTCTTTTTTCCGTAGGATGAATAGAAGGTGAATTAGGGTTGTTTAATATTTGTAATAACATATCAGTATGTAATTAATACTGATGTTATTACTTTATCATGAAACAACTAAAGAAGAAGAAGTTGAAGAAGAAAGAAATTGAAAAGATCGGTAATGGATATTACCTCTTCTTTGGAACGCTTCTTTGAATCCTCCACTTAGGGAACTAAGATTGGTCTTTGAAGAAGACCAGAACCTCTAGGATTATTCTAGGGAAGTGGAGAGGAGAAAATGGCAGGGGTTGTCCTAGCTTGAGTGCTCAAATTGGTGTGAGGAGGAGGGGGAGGAGGTGCCCTTTTATAAGGGAGGAGGGGGAGGAGGTGCCCTTTTATAATGGAGGAGAGGGGCACCTTAGGAATATCTCAAAATATTATTTTATATTAAAGTCAAAATCGGTTTATAATGGTTCCAAAGGGTCTTATTTCGAAGCTAAAGTGGGGATGGGTCGAAATCCTATCAACCAATAGGATTTAGACAAGTTTAGGGTATTATTTTAACCTTATCAATTAGATTTAACTCTAAGTTAAATAATTTAACTTTTACCATGTCTTTTTGTTTTCTTTCACTATATGGTTAATACACTTACTATAACATGCCAAACGAACCCCAAATTGTTTATTATTAATATATATATCCTTATCTAAGTCATTTGGACGAACCTTATATTTTTAAGAATAAAATAACAATTAATAATATAATATTTGATTTAAAAACTATTTTGTGTCAATTTTGACACTATTTGATATATGATTTTTGTGAAAGTCATAACAGAATTATATGTTCGAAACAAGTTGATTAAATCAACACTAATATATCATAGTAACCTAGAAAATTAGTGTAATTCATAAAAAGTCTTAAATTACAATTATTTTTGTATTTATATTATCAATTATGTCAATATTTCATTAATAAGATAATTACTGCATCATCTTTGTGTCATAAATAAATTAAATTATTTGATGTCTAAAAATTACAAATAAAATACCATCATGTAGGAAATATTTTTATATTTCTAATGAATATTTACAATCGAATTTATCGTATGTATAACCCCATATTAAAAATTATTTACTTATTAAACTTTGATTTTAACTATTTTAACCCTTCTTTAATTAAATTAATAATAAATGTCCTAATCTAATCCAAGTGGGCCTAAATGGTCATATTTTATTCCTAAGTTTGTTTTTGGTCGAATTAAACTTGTCCAATAGAATTAGGACATGTGTTAGGGTAATAGTAATATCATATTTACCCTTAGTTACCCTATTTACTATTAACCGCGGTAAAAAAAGTAAAAAGTTACTATTCACCAAAAAATTATTTTTATCTCATTGAACCACATTTTACTTACTGATATCAACCGTGTCTGTCGGATTTTCGAAATTCCATTCACAGAAGCGGTAAAATTAAGTTTTATGCAAAATTCAGTTTTTAACCTACCACTTAGTGGTTTCACTATTCATCAAAAATTGAATGTTTTCAGAAAAATACCAAAATTTCACCCTAGGCTAATTTCGATATTCTGAGTCCAAAAAATGAAGTCCATTTTGAAAAATAAAATTTATAAAATTTCAAAAAGTGGTTATTACTATTCATAACGGCTAGTTTTAATAGCATATTGTTGTTTAGTGAAACTCTGTATTGCGTACGACGTAAGCTATCGAGGAAGGTCGCGATTGCGTGTAAAGCAAGCCAAGAAAGTGTTGTGTAGAAAAAGACTCCTTTGATGATATAAAAACAAAATATTACTCATAAAAATCTCGGGTGTTACATTCTACCCCCCTTAAAAAGAATTTCTCCCTCGAAATTCGTCACTTTATAACAAACAGATGAGGATACTTCTCCCTCATCATATCCTCAAGCTCCCATGTAGCTTCTTCAAGTTGGTGGTTCCTCCATAAAACTTTCACCAAGCGAGTGGTCTTGTTTCGTAGGACTTTTTCGCTACGATCCAGAATCTCTATCGGTTGTTCTTCATAAGAATGATCTTGCTCCAGCGGTACAACTTCTGAGCTAAGTACATGTGAAGGATCTGGTATGTACTTTCTCAGGAGAGATACATGGAACACATCGTGAACTTGAGAGAGATTCGGTGGAAGCGCCAATCGGTAAGCTACCTTCCCGACACGATCCAGTATTTCGAAAGGACTGATATATCTAGGGCTCAACTTCCCCTTCTTTCCAAATCACATAACCCTCTTCCAGGGAGATATTCGTAAGAACACATTATCACCCACTTCAAACTCTAGGTCTTTTCTTCGGTTTTCGGCATAACTTTTCTGTCGACTCTGAGCTACTCTTATGTGTTGTTGAATAGATCTGACCTTTTCTGCCATTTCATAAACGAGATCAGGTCCTAATAGCTTTCTTTCCCCAACTTCATCCCAGTAAGTTGGAGTCCTGCATTTCTTTCCATAGAGAGCTTCATAAGGAGCCATCTGAATACTGGAGTGAAAGCTATTATTATAAGAAAATTCCACCAAAGGTAGGTGTTGATCCCAACCTCCTTTGAAATCCATAGAGCAAGATCTCAACATATCTTATAGGGTTTGAATTGTTCTCTCAGACTGACCGTCTGTCTGGGGATGATAAGAAGTGCTGAAACTCAACTCTGTATCCAGATTATGCTGAAGACTTCGCCAGAACTTCGAGGTAAATCTCGGATCCCGATCAGATATAATAGAAAGTGGTACTCCATGCAATCTTACCACTTCCTTTACATATATCCTGGCAAGCTGATCTAGAGAGAAATCCTCTATAATTGCAATGAAGTGTGCAGACTTTGTAAGACGATCAACTATGACCCAAATAACATTATTGCCTTTGGATGTTTTAGGAAGTCCTGTGACAAAGTTCATAGTGATGTTTTCCCATTTCCATTCGGGTATGGGTAATGGTTGTAACATCCCCTTAGACTTTTGTCTCTCAGCTTTAACTTGTTGAAAAACCAAGCATCGAGAGACATATTCAGCAATATCTCTTTTCATGCCATCCCACCAGAAGTACTCTTTTAGGTCCCTATACATATTCGTGCTTCCAGGATGAATAGATAATGAAGAACTATGAGCCTCATCCAGCAACTCCTTCTTTAATTCGGGGATGGGAGGAACACAAACCCGATTCATGAACTTTATTATCCCATCACAGTCAAGGTTGAATTCAGGAACATTTCTCACCTTCTTTTGTAACTCGTCATCTTCTTTCTGTGCCTCTTTAATCTTCACATGTATAGATGGTTGAACATTAATTTGAGAAAGATAAGATTTTTCCCCTTCCATTATAATTCCAAGATCCATCCTTTGTAAATCCATAAATATTGGATCTTTTGTGATCCTCATCATGGATAAACTAGCATGGTCTTGTCGACTTAATGCATCTGCCACCTTGTTTGCTTTCCCAGGGTGGTAATGGATTGAGCAGTCATAATCCTTAATCAGCTCCAACCATCTTCTTTGACGCATATTCAAATCCTTTTGTGTGAAAATATACTTTAAACTTTTATGATCAGTATAAATATCACACCTTTCACCATAAAGGTAATGCCTCCAAATCTTTAATGCAAAGATTACCGCAGCCAACTCCAAATCATGTATTGGGTAATTTTTCTCATGGATTTTCAACTGTCGTGAGGCATAAGCTATCACCATATCATTTTGCATAAGAACACACCCCAATCCCTTATTGGATGCATCACTGTAGATCACAAACCTTTCTCCACTACAAGGCAGTGTGAGCACATGTGCACTGGATAACCTTCTTTTCAACTCCTTGAAATTCTCTTCACATTCCTCTATCCAGACAAACTTAACTCCTTTCCGAGTCAACTTGGTGAGTGTATTAGATAATCGTGAAAAATCCTTTACAAAACGTCGATAATATCCAGCCAAACCAAGAAAACTTCGGATCTCAGTTACTGTTGTTGGTCTCGACCATCTTTCGATAACCTCTGTTTTTGCTGGATCCACATATATCCCCTCTTTTGAGATTATGTGACCCAAAAATGAAACTTTTTGAAGCCAAAATTCACACTTGGTAAATTTGGCATAAAGCTTCTCCTTTCTCAGGGTCTTCAATATAATTCTCAAGTGATCTTCATGCTCTTCCTTTCTCTTTGAATAGACAAGAATATCGTCTATAAAGACTACCAAAAATTGATCAAGAGAGTCTCTAAAGACTCTATTCATTAGATCCATGAAGATAACAGGGGCATTAGTAAGACCAAATGGCATCACTATAAATTCATAGTGTCCATACCTTGTACGGAAAGCCGTCTTTGGTATATCCTCCCTTTTGACCCTTAATTGATGATACCCTGAACGAAGATCAATCTTGGAAAAGTATTGAGCTCCACGTAGTTGGTCAAATAAGTCATCAATGCGTGGGAGAGGATATTTGTTCTTGATAGTGATCTTGTTAAGTTCTCGATAATCAATGCAGAGTCTCATTGATCCATCTTTCTTCTTAACAAATAGAACAGGTGCTCCCCAAGGTGACGCACTAGGGTGTATGAATCCCTTATCAAGATTCTCTTGGAGTTTCTTCTTCAATTCCTGCAACTCAATTGGGGCCATTCTATAAGGTGTCTTTGAAATTGGCAAAGTGCCCGGTACGAGTTCTATTGAAAACTCAACTTCACGATTTGGTGGAAGACCCGGTAATTCCTCCGGAAAGACATCATCAAACTCCCTTACAATGGGCATATTCTTAATCGTGAGTTTCTCACCAACCATTTGAGATAAATAACCTTCATTTAGTGGAATCAATACCCATAAGATGGAAGAAATTTCCACTGGAAGGTTATGTTCATCCTTGCATTGGTATACGATCGTAGATTGATCTGGAATATGAAATGTGACTTCCCTTCTTTGGAAATTGATATGAGCTCCATGTAGAGAAAGCCAATCCATGCCAAGAATCACATCAAATTCCACTAAAGGAAGGATCACAAGATTTGCAGGAAGCACTTTCCCACAAACATCGATCGGAGAAGAATTATAAACTTTTGATGCGACTGTTGTGCCATTAGGTGTTGTCACAGCTAACTCAACATCTAATTGTTGAGGTAGTACGGTGATACCCTTAGAAAATTTTTCAGAAATAAAAGAGTGGGTGGATCCAGAATCAAATAAAACATTTTCTACTTTAGAGTGGATGGTAAGTGTACCTTTCACCACTTCGTTATCGTACTCCACATCGCTGATAGAAATTGCATGTGACTTTCCTTTGTCTTTAGCCTTAAGATTTTGTTGACGTCGACCATCATCATCAACCCTTGGATTTGGGCATTGATTGGCATAATTCCCCATCTCCTTGCACTTGAAACATTGAGGTGTAGTAGGTTCATTCTGTGTATCCCTTCCTTTGTTTGCGTCATTAGACATCTTCTTCCCATTATCACAGCATTCAAATGACCGATGACCTTCCTTTCCACATTTAAAACATTTACTTGTCCCTTTAAGACAACTCCCTCCATGTTTCTTTCCACACTTTGAGCATAAGGGAAAGTTCATCTTCTTTTCCATGTGCTCTTTAGATTTTTCTTTGAATTCCATCTTCCTCTTTTTATCAAACCCATGTGACTGATGGGTTACTCCAATCTCCATCTCGACTTTGAGAGCACATCGAACGATTTCCTCGTAGCTATTGAAGTCCCTTATGGCTAACTCCCTTCAAAGACTTGGTTTTAAGCCACTAAAGAATCGATCGATCTTACTCTCAGGTTGGATAATAATACCAGAAGCGTACCATGCAAGTCTTGTAAAATTTGCTTCATAGGTACCAACAGATTCATCATCCCTTTGCTTCAATTCAAGGAACTCTTTCTCCATCTTTGTTCGGAGAATACGAGGGAAGTACTTATTGAAAAATAAGTTCTTGAACTCGTCCCATTCCATAGACTCAATTTCATCTCTTTGCCTCGTATTCTTAATAAGATTCCACCATTGATCAGCATCTCCTTCCAAACGATACACTGCTAGGATAACTTTATCATGCTCAGAAAATTGAAGAACTGAAAATATCATTTCAGTAGTACTAATCCATTGTTCAGCAACTAATGGATCAGTAGACCCGCTGAAAGAAGGTGGACGCTGCCTCATGAAGGATTCAACATAATGTTGCTCCTTCCTTTGCTCGTTTGGAAGTCCTGCATGATTCATGGCTTGAGAAAGTTGTGTGATCATGGCTACACGATTTTGCATTCCAGCTCCCATATCGTTTGGTTGCTCAGGGGGACAAGCATTGCATTGCCCATCACATTCCGCATTAACACGGTTCCTTCGGGTTCTAGCCATTGACTAAAACCAAGAAGAATAGTGTGAGCAACACTAATTATAATAGGAAAACCACATAATCAAGGATAAAATTTCACACTTAAGGTTTTATCCTAGGGTATTCATGGCCATTTCTAAAACACTAAGATTGTGTTCTATGCTTAGACTTATCCTTAGGGTTCTTACTAAGGCTTTCACATCCTAGTTTCCAAAGGTTGACTATACCTTTCCTCTGATACCAACTATAACGACCCATACTTTACATACATTGTTAATACTTCAAAATTGAAGCACACTTATTACAACATATGACAAAACCACAAAGGACCGTATATGTATAGTGTCTTTAGAAACTGGGAAACATAAACAACTGGTTCATAAATCTTCTACAGTGTCTCCCATTTATTTCATCATATATAGGGTCCCTTTTAGCATATTCTACTTAATATCCATCTTCCTGACCTGGGGAAAAGAAAACATAAAAGGGTGAGCTCAAATGCTCAGCAAGGGAAAATAAAGGAAATAAAAATCATATCATATCTTTTTGAAAATCAAAACCTGCAAAAGAGATCATAATATCTTAACATGGAATAAATCATAGAAGTGAAAATGAGATCCCCATAATCATAACATAAAACTTGAAACTTTGTGGCATGCACACATAATGACGAAAAATCATTTCTTTTTAGTCATGACTCATTGCCAAGACTATCTTAGTGGACAAAGTCCCTTTCTGAACCGAGTTCACTCCTCATTTCAGTCCTGTATCACTGAACCGAAATAACCTTCCGTTCCAGACATGTCTATCTCATGAGATATAAAATCTTTACCCAATGCATTAGAGGGAGATATAGGTCCCACCCATCTTATAATGAATCCTTTCTTATGTGTGCCACATAATCATAAACCATACATCATAGCGTAACCCATGTAATAAAAATGGAATTATTAAAAAAACATGACATCATAAAACAATTCATATAAGATAAAGGAATTCATAAAAATATTTCCATCACAACATAATCAAATCCATGTTATAATAGGGATAAAAACAGAACCCTTTTATTATCTTAGATGGAAAATAATTTTGATAAAATACTTGAACTTTATTCTTGAGGAAAATATCCTTTCTACTTCAAAAACATTTTTCCTTTCATAACATGTCATACGACTTTAAAACAAAAGAAGATGATTAAAAATAAACTTGAAAACTTGTAAAGGAAGCTTCTTGGAAATAATGTTTTAAAAATCCATTCATTCCGTATAAGTTAAAAAAAACATTCTTCGTACTTTTGTCGGAAAAGTCAAAAAGTACCTCGTACGAAAAACGACAAAAGATTCCTTCCATACATATTACTAAAAACTCACCGAAGGGTAAAAATGGATTTAAATAATTTTAGGTGTATGGAAATAATATTAAATATTGATGAAACATGGATGTGGATGATAAAATACACCCTAGTAAATACTTACGAATAAACAATCTCGGATAAAAATGAGATTGTGATATTTTCCCTTACCTTAGGTCCGATTTGCTTTGTACGTGTCCGAAGCTCCTGTATAATGGTTTAAATAATTTTATTGACTTATTCCAGAATCATACATATTGATATGATATCATATATGGTCATATTCTTAGCTTCTTGTTAGTAATATTTCATTGTTACTTGTTACTCGGGTCTTTATTGCCTTTTGTTCTTATGCGTGTTTTGTCGAATAAATTATTATTCTTCTTTTAAGGTTATAGATACCTTATATACAGAATGGTATTAGTGTAACATATATCATATTTATTCATTCAATTCATTTATATAATTACTATGTAATGATGATCATGTAGAACGAGTCACATCACATCGTGGAGACGGTATTCCGTACGTACGCACGAGTGATGATATCGTTCCTATGATCGTGGAATTGTATTTGAGTGTATATATATTATTTCAGTATCAATATTACTTTATAATAATCATAAATAGTTACTCATTACACCATTATACCCATCCTTGTAAAGTGATGGTGTAAAATAGATTACACCACAGCGTGGAGACGGTATTCCGTACGTACACACGCGCGGTGATTTCATTTTTCCGTAGGATGAATAGAAGGTGAATTAGGGTTGTTTGATATTTATAATAACATATCAGTATGTAAGTAATACTGATGTTATTACTTTATCATGAAACAACTAAAGAAGAAGAAGTTGAAGAAGAAAGAAATTGAAAAGATCGGTAATGGATATTACCTCTTCTTTGGAACGCTTCTTTGAATCCTCCACTTAGGGAACTAAGATTGGTCTTTGAAGAAGACCAGAACCTCTAGGATTATTCTAGGGAAGTGGAGAGGAGAAAATGGCAGGGGTTGGCCGAGCTTGAGTGCTCAAATTGGTGTGAGGAGGAGGGGGAGGAGGTTCCCTTTTATAAGGGAGGAGAGGGGCACCTTAGGAATATCTCAAAATATTATTTTATATTAAAGTCAAAATCGGTTTATAATGGTTCCAAAGGGTCTTATTTTGAAGCTAAAGTGGGGATGGGTCGCAATACTATCAACCAATAGGATTTAGACAAGTTTAGGGTATTAGTTTAACCTTATCAATTAGATTTAACTCTAAGTTAAATAATTTAACTTTTACCATGTCTTTTTGTTTTCTTTCACTATATGGTTAATACACTTACTATAACATGCCAAAATAACCCCAAATTGTTTATTATTAATATATATATCCTTATCTATGTCATTTGGCCGAACCTTAGATTTTTAGGAATAAAATAACATTTAATAATATAATATTTGATTTAAAAACTATTTTGTGTCAATTTTGACACTATTTGATATATGATTTTGGTGAAAGTCATAACAGAATTATATGTTCGAACCAAGTTGATTAAATAAACACTAATATATCATAGTTACCTAGAAAATTAGTGGAATTCATAAAAAGTCTTAAATTACATTTATTTTGGTATTTATATTATCAATTATGTCAATATTTCATTAATAAGATAATTACTGCATCATCTTTGTGTCATACATAAATTAAATTATTTGATGTCTAAAAATTACAAATAAAATACCATCATGTAGGAAATCTTTTTATCTTTCTAATGAATATTTACAATCGAATTTAGCTTATGTATAACCCCATATTAAAAATGATTTACTTATTAAACATTGATTTTAACTATTTTAACCCTTCTTTAAATAAATTAATAATAAATGTCCTAATCTAATCCAAGTGGGCCTAAATGGTCATATTTTATTCCTAAGTTTGTTTTTGGTCGAATTAAACTTGTCCAATAGAATTAGGACATGTGTTAGGGTAATAGTAATATCATATTTACCCTTAGTTACCCTATTTACTATTAACCGCGGTAAAAAAAGTAAAAAGTTACTATTTACCAAATAATTATTTTTATCTCATTAAACCACATTTTACTTACTGATATCAACCGTGTCTGTCGGATTTTCAAAATTCCATTCACAGAAGCGGTAAAATTAAGTTTTATGCAAAATTCAGTTTTTAACCTACCACTTAGTGGTTTCACTATTCATCAAAAATTGAAAGTTTTCAGAAAAATACCAAAATTTCACCCTAGGATAATTTCGATATTCTGAGTCCAAAAATGAAGTCCATTTTGAAATATAAAATTTATAAAATTTCAAAAAGTGGTTATTACTATTCATAACGGCTAGTTTTAATAGCATATTGTTGTTTAGTGAAACTCGGTATTGCGTACGACGCAACCTATCGAGGAAGGTCGCGATTGCGTGTAAAGCAAGCCAAGAAAGTGTTCTGTAGAAAAAGACTCCTTTGATGATATAAAAACAAAATATTACTCATAAAAATCTCGGGTGTTACAATAGATCACTCTCTAATGGAACTCAAATTCAACCCAGAATAATGATTTTGGTTGGGATCTCAATTTTCCAAATAATGTAAGAGTATCAACTTTCCACACACATGAATAGTCACAATGTATTATTGTACTATGATCTCTACTTATAGGAATACCATAATGATATTGGAGGGAAAAAAATTCATCTTCCCACTCAATGAAATTCATGATTATAAATTTCCAAGATATTAGAATCCTTATTTTTTCATTTTCAACTCTTCTCAATATTTCTAGAGTCTTATCAAATCTTCTTGAATCTTCTTAAAAAACTTATATTTCATTGATTTAAAAACAATTCTTAAATCCAATCATTTAATTATGATCTTTCTTTGTCAAGTGACACTGATTTTCCTTTCCACAACAGTTTATATCTGGTAGAATAGTTATTGAAAATTATATCCAATTGATTATATTTATAGAACTTTGAACTCTGTATCTTTTTCTATAGACCCTATAATAAAACAAAAATATTACTTAATTCAGAATTCTCAAGTCTAAAAAAACTCATTTAGTATGATTCTTTTGATCCAACTAAAAAACATCTTCAATAAATAATTTATCATTCTAATGTTATAGGTCAATTGAAAATGGTTCACTACATTGTAACCAATTCATTAGAATTCAGTAACCTACAACCACTTAGTAGAAACCTCAACATGTCTTCCATATTCAATCACATTATTATTTAGATTGTACTCTAAATAAATTTTCATAGACTGATTCTATGATTTTTATTAAAAAGATAAACACCCATCTGTCTATGATTAGTTAAAATGAATTATGTCATCAATTCTTGTCCACCCAATGTTCTACACAAGATGTTTTATCAGTGTCAACCACTGTCTAATGAACTAGTGAATACTTTGTAAACGATGGAAAAAATCCTCTAAATATTTATTGTTCTGACTAAAAAACATTCAATTTATCTAATTAATTTTTTAAGATATTTATGTCTTTATAACATAAACAGAGTCTGATGATGCAGTGTCTAAATCAATTCGACAGAGTGGTGTCTAAATCAGTCCAATGAACCGGTGTCTACAACTCCTAACTTATTCTTTTGTCATGTAGTCTTCATGATATTTTTGAGACATGACTAATGAGGAAATATTTTTAGATTTCTTATTAGTAAAACATGGGTTTGATCTTTTATGTCAGGAAAAAAACCTTTCTGTTATGAAATTCCGTGTTTGGAAAACATATTTCCCTTTGTTTTTTCATTTAGACTTTTATATGCAGTGAATATTCCTAGTCAATTTGATAGAACATTCTGGAAACCACATATTCACTACTTCTCAAATCTAAACATATTTGATCTATTAAAAATATATATAAATAAAACCAAACCCGGTCTTAAAAATACCCCATACATATTTTTTTCAGTACCCACACAAAAATTCCAATACAATACTTTGAAACATATATATACGCACTATTTTTATTATAACCTATTTTTTAATCTCTCCTAATTGAAAACGAAATTCAATAGGGCCACTTATTATTCTTTGAAAATTTTATTCTAGAGATAAATATTGTCACATAAGTTCTTTAATGAAGAGTGTTTAACTAGACATATCTAAGTCTACACGAGAGAACATGATATAGAAAACAAGAGTGTATAATCAAGGCTCCCAATATTCTCTAACACCCTAATTTCATGTAAGAATTTTATTACTATCCTTTCTAAATTCTCATCTATAAGGAAATATTTTCCAAAATCTTTTATTCTGTAACCTCATTACTTTTTTTTAAAGTAAACTAATAGACCCAAACCACAACTTTAGATTTTATCCCCCATAAGGGTAGCTCAAAAATTATTATTGTTAAATATCTATAACACTCACCCATATTCCATTATTCAAATCCTTAATTTCCCTACAAGTTAGTAAAAATATTTTAATATATTTATAAATTAGGAGGAACCTCAATAGTTTCTTAGAAGAAACATTCAGACTAAGAATCATCTACTAGCATCTAATTTTTTATTTTTTACATGGTTTTTCAATTTCATGTTCTTTATTCTTCATCTTCATATTTAGAAATATTTTATACTAATAATTTATAACATATTATCCATTTTTTCCTATAGGGATGGAAATATATCCATAAAACTATTATTAACATTTCTTTTCTTCTCAAATATCATTCACTTTTTTAAAATCTTTAAACCACCATCAATTGATGTATTTTGATCAATATTGTTATTATCTTTAATACCCTTTTTATTCCCATTTTTTACAGAAAATTTTGTGATCCATATAACTATATGGAAATGGAAAATTTTTCAGGACAAATAATCAAGCACACATTATTTTCCAAATCATTTTTAATTTCTCCAGCTTTCTTAAGGTACTAAACTTTCTCCAGTTTTTCACTTGTATTTTTTGAGGCTTTAGCATTCTTCACCTTCTTAATTTTCCTTTCTAATTCAAACAATTTACTTGGAATGATAAATCTTTTTAGATCATCATAACTTCTCCTTTATTCAAAACTATTTCCTAGTAGAGACATGTTCTAACGATATGAATAAGCTATACGTCCAAAAAATTCCACAACACTAATAGTGAAATTTGAATCTTGATTTTATGGACAGATAGTGAATATAATCAGAAAATTATTCCTATGGATTGTTTATAAATCATGGAACACTTAACTCATTGAGACACTTTATTTATCAAAACATTTTTTCATAATTTTAGAGTTACTAAAAATAGATTTACATCGAGATTGTTTATGAAAATAAACAACTTACTTCTGTGAATTTTTCTTTTTTAACAAATTTAGAAGTTTCACCCTTTACCATAACTACTTTAGTAAAGTATTCTCTCATATTTCTCAACTCCCTTTGTGTCGTGATAAAAACTTATTTTTTCGTAAAAAATCTTCTTATTTATCAAAAAAACTATTTTTCATAACATTTACAATATTTTAAAAATCTTTTATTCAACATGTTATATTTTATTTATTCAATAAGTGTTTTTTAGAAAATTTTGAAATTATCATCATCATCTAATTTTTCTTCATAAATTTTTTCTTTTCATTCAAAATCACGAATCATAATTTTCTATGATCTAATAAAATTTTGGTTTATTTCCATTTCCTTGATTTGATCACCATTCTCAAAATTTATATCTTTAATAACTTTCTTAAAATACTTCCTTTCTTTATTTTGTTGAGTATTATCATCAAATGCTACATAATTTTTTTTTAATAATCCACTAAAGTTCTATTCTCCCTTTAAAATAATCATCACTTATTGACAAAACACTTGAATGAATGGATTGAAGGCCTATATTTTTGTTGATTATGCATAAACCCCCTTTTAAGGGTAAATGTGGGAAACCATGATATTGAAGAAACACTTCCATTACTAACTTTAGAAAAGAATTCAACTTCATAACAAGATAATGAATCATACTTTTTTCTTCTAAAAATATATATACTCTTCTTATTATGATGTGGAAAATTTTCATTAGGTTTATTCCAATTTTGTTTATAAGACATCTTATCATCATCATCAGACTCATACTCTTCATCTTTATTGTATGAAAAATTTGGTGCTAAATGTCATTTCTTTTCACAATTATAATATTTGAGAAACTTTTTACCATTTCCCTTCTAATTTACCAAATTTTATTTCTTATAATGGAGGGAAATGATTTTGTTGAAATATTATGCTTCCTTGTCCACATCAAAATCACTTCATTCTTCTTGAAATTAATTATCTCTGTTTTTTCCCTTTAAATAATATTTTGAATTCTTTTTTATTCTCAATTTGTTTTCCTCATCTCATATTTCACGAGGATATTTTGAAGTTCATCAAAAGATAAATCTTCATGTTCTTATAAAGCTAAAAATTTGGCATTAAATCTATCTATAATGTTTATCATCTGTTTTTTAATAATTGTAGAATCTATGTCATTTCACCAAAACCTATTATTTTTCTCATAATCTCATTAAATCTTGAAAATTAATCATTAATAATTTCTTTATCATCCATTTTATATCTTCAAATCTATATCTCAAAATTTTTAACTTGGATTCTTTAACTTTTTTTTTCATAACTATGTGTAAACTTATATAACATTTGATTAGTTGTTTAAAATAACATTTTCTTTTTTTAAACATATTTTATAAGATCTATCAACATAGAACTATAATATTATACATCAGCTTCTAAACATCTGTTATCCGTAGAGGTCATAAAGAATTCATTTATGGGTGGAAATCCCATTGTCATTGCATCTCTAACATAAAGTCCCTGAGATAAAAGGGGCCATACATGTTATTTACAAGGTTCAGTATGAAGACATACTCCATAACATGTTTATTAGTTCCCCCAACATGGATTCCTTTCACTAAATTCTTTCAAAAATACAAAGGCACAAGTATATAATACTTCTGCCACCTTGTAGCAAACATTCATTCTATATTTGGTTATACCCTATAACTATCCTTTTTTTATATCCTATTTCTTCATAGTTGGTTATATAGCCTAGAAAATAATCATTTCCATTAACTGGTTATACCCACCATCCACAAGTTAATTTATTATTTTCTGATTTACTTTAGATTGTTCTAAACTTTCTCTATAAGTAAGATTGAACAATTTCACTTATGTACAATCATTAAGAACATCGACAATTATCTTAATAACCTGTTGGTCTTGAACCTTCTTCTAGATCATCAAAAAATTTAAATACTCTCAAACTCAATATTTCTTGAAATTATATCCAAAAACCATACTTAGAAAAAGAAAATATAATAAACCTTATTCTAGAAACTTATGTCTAATTTTTTCTAATCAGCTCATCTTCTTCTCTTCCTACATAAAATGATGAGAAAAAATTGGAATCTCACAAATTCATTATCTAAAAGATCTATTTTTTTATAAAACTCTATCCAATGAGACTATGTCTAATAGATCTTACTCCGATATAACATGATCTAATTGATCTTGATCTGATGAAACATACTCTGATAGATCTGATCTAACAGAACTCACTCTGATGGATCTCAATCTGATTGAAGTTGATCAGATATATATTGATTTGATAAAACTTACAGAGTTAGATCTCACTTCAATGAACCTCAATTTCAAACTAAAATAATTTTTTTGTGATCCTAATCTGACACAAAAATGTCAGAGTATCAGCTTTCCACACATGTGAAGATTCAAAAAGTAAGAAGGTACCATTCTATCTATTTACAATCATAAATGAATGATAAAGGAGGAAAAAAAATTCTTTTTTCCACTCAATGAATTTCATGAATATGAATTTCCTTGATATTTGAATATTCATTTTGACCATATCAATGCTTCTCAATATTTTTGGAGCGTTATTGAATCTTTTTGAATCTTTTCAAAACAACAAAATTCTTTGAATTTAAAAATATTCTTTAATATGGTAATTTGAGTCTTATATTAATTTTTTAGGGACTTTGATTATTCTATCATCATTAGTTTCTATTTTATGGAATAGTTTATGAAAAGATCATCTGATTGATCATATTTTTACAACTTTGAACTTTACATCCTTTTCTTTAAACCCAATAATAAATAAAATATATTTCTCTATTTGAAAAGTGAATGTCCAATCCAGCTCAGTCGATTTTATTCTGTTAAACTAATTAAAAAACAACTTTAACAACTATTTGCTTATTTTGATGTTTTGGGACAATTGAAAATGGTTGAATACATTGTTGACACTTTTTATAATTCAGTCGCATGAAACCATTAAGTATCCACCTCAACATGTCTCACATCATCAATCAATTTCTTATTACTATATTAATATTCTTACAATTTTTCATATTGAATATATGATTTCGATTGAATATTTGAATTCACTCCTTTTCTATGCTCAGGTAAAGTGAATCAATGTCATCAATTCAGCTCTACTCGATGTTTGGTACCCAATATTTTATCATTTTCAAACACCATCTGATGAACCGATTCTTTATTCTTATTTTATTGAACTTATCCTATGATGCTTTATAGATATGATTAAAAACATCTTTAACTTTTATCATTATTTATTTCTATATCATTATATATTTCTAACATAAATGGAGTCCGATGGTTTAGTTTCTACACTAGTCTGATGAACTGGTGTCTGAATGATTCTAATTAACTGTTGTCTATAACTGCGTCTTATAAATTGTGATTTTGTTATGATTTATTTAGGATATTTTAGATACCTGAAATATCAACAAATCATTATCATATACTCTTTGACCAAAACTTGGGTATAATATTCTGTGTTAGGAAAAACACCTTTCTATTCTAAAGACCTGTGACTGGAAAATTTGTTTCCCTCTGTTTTTGCAACCATTATTAAGCATCTGGTGTATCCCCTGGTCAATTCAATAGGGTCCATCTGGAAACCACATCTTCACATCTTATCAATGATAAAAATATTTAATATATTGACAACAAATACAACCAAAACACAACTTATACATAACAAAAAGGATGGTATTTTGGTAATACCAGAAGATAAAAGAGATGATAAAGAAATATTGGTTGATATTATATTAAGGATTGGATGAGATATATGGCTAAAAGTGGTTCAAATAAAATAGATAAGGGTCTTCCTTTTGTAACAGGGGTAAAAAATACTCTTAGAATTTCTAAAAATATTAAAATATAATTAAATCAATTTCAATTAAAATGATTTCAAATGAATATTAATTCAAATAAAAAGTGTAAAAGGTCTAAATAAAATCATCCAAGAAAATTTAGATAAGATTTGGTGTCATTTTACATATTATATTTTGGTTTAACCCTTTGGTTAACCAATTTTTACCTGAACCATCACAAAGACTTTTTCAATATTAAAGGGTTATAATTTTACTTATAAGATAAAAATTGAATCATAAATGGAAAATATATAAAATTTTAGATTATATTTTATCCAAATTTTCATTTTTTAATATTTTTATTATTTATAAGTAATTTAATAAAATATCATTAATTTCATTTGTGACCTTATAAATTTAACTTGACTTGAAAGACATCTAAAAAAAGATAAAATTATAATGTAATGCTTTTACACATCACAATTATTTTATACTTATCCTAAATTTTTTTTTAAGATAATAATTCACCAAAATTTTATTACTTTTAATATTTTTAAAATAATTTATTATATTTTTATATTAATTGAACAAATATTGTGTTGGTATGGTGTAGAAATTTAAGCTGATTACTAAATCAATAAAAATTAAAAATAAAATAATATGATAAAAAATATTAATATTTAAAATTAATATTTAACACTCAACATAACCACTATTTATACTTATGTAAAATTATTAGAGATATTAATGTAATGAAAGTGACATTTTGTAGTTATTATTTTCATAAATTAATATAAAGGTTATAATCAAAGATAAATAGAACCAACTGGCAACATATTAAATAATTGGATGGAAATGTAAAAATTCAACTCATCAAATAGGATAAAGGCAAATGTTGAGTTGATTTTGAGAACTTATAAAATTATTTTTAACACTAATTAACCATCTTTACCTTTTCTATGGTAACAAAAAGTTATTATGGATACTATTCATATTAATATAAAATAGAGGGGTAATATTTAACAAATTTTTAAATCATAATTAATAATATGGAATCCATTTTTCAATATTAAATTTCTAGATGTGGTGGAATTTAATTTAAGATAAAAACTCAAAATGGATCGAAAAACAATTTTTCACATATTTTATGCAAAAAAATGTTTTCTACCAAATTCAACCAAAAAAATATATTATAATGAACTTAATTGAATTATTAATAAGAAAAATGAATTAATTATACTTTGAAATGATTTTATAAATAAATGTAACTTTTAACTTGCTTGAAACAAAAATACAGTTTTCAATAAAAATTAGCAATTTCAATATTCACTAGAAAATCAATCTTTTCAGTAAAATCCCAAAAATTAACCTAAGATAAATTTGAAATTCTAATTTCAAAAGTTAATTTAATTTAATATAATATTTTTTATAAAATTGTAAAAAATAAAATTAATATTTTATCAAAAAATAAATAAAAATTATTTGTAAATGAAATATATTTTTAAGAGTAATATAACATTAGTTAAAACTCAATTATTATTTCATAAAAATTAATAATTAATCGTTTATTGAGTATAAACATTATATATATCTTTCATTGTGTTGTTATTATTTTTCATGCTGTCCAATTGAATGGATAGGTAATGGTCATGCTTAAAAATAATAATATTGTGTGGTTTATTAAGCTCAATGTTTAGTGTCATATATGCTATCAAAAATAGTGTTATATTTGAAATATTGGGGTGTTACATTATCTCCAAAATTAATAACTGTTATCTCCGCAATTTGAACTTGTTCTTGGTAATTAAGGGTTTGGTATTTGAAAATTTATTTTTGTGAAACCCATATCATAAAAAGGATTAATAAAAAATATTTTTGAAAATAGAGAAAGAGAAATAAAAAGGTAATATAGAATAAAAAATAACTATGTTTATAAATAGGATAAAATTAGTTGAAGGGAAAATATTGATATAAAAAAAAAATTAATTTCTAAATAATGATGAATACTGACAAAGAACATTGATCATAAGAAAGAGAATGATCATGGGAAAGTTTACAACTACAAAAACATCAATCAATAAGGCGTGAAAAAGACCATCAATTCATTAGATGTGAATTTAATAGGATAAATTTTTTGTTTTAAGATCATTTTCCAAGATTTTAATAATTCATTTACCATCTAGAATAATAAAATTAGTTTATATACATTCCTTATATGTATAATTTTATCCATTAATCAATTTCCACCATAATATTATCTTTTCTCCAAACGAGGAGAATTCAAGATAAAGTTCTCATACTTGAAGCACTAAAATCAACATTTAATTGATTAAGTAATCCAAAAATGGATAAGAACCAATTAATCCTATCCTTAATGATTAAATAAAACCAAAATGGTTAGCATAATGCAAAATAATATCCAAATTGTATAAACCTTTATGTGAAGAAATAATTCATTTTACTCCTAAATTTACATAACAAGAAAAATGGTTTAACTTATATAATTCCATTATCAAATAACCCTACATCCTAATTTACCTTAATAAAATCAACATTAAATAATATTTTAACCTCAATGTTAATATTATAACTTTCATCTTACATCCCAAATTTAGTAGCATTCTTCCTAGAAAATCTTTCATATTAAACCACATGTTAAAACTAAGGGTTATATAAACCTCAAGGCTTCGAATCATCTCCCAACATATCATTAATCACCATGATAAATCTTATACTATATTTAACTTCACAAAAATATTATTAATCAAATTTAAATGATAACATGAAAGGTAATCATTATTTTGACCATAAATGTCCCTAAAAATATCTCCTTGTCAATAAATAACTTTTTAACCATCAAGATTATCCATATCCCACTATACAATAAATCATAATTAACTTAGTGTAAAATAATATACTAATACAGAGGTTTATTTAAACCTAAATATATATTCTTCATAAAACATAGTTAAAGATTAAAATTATCTGAAAATCCCATCACTTAAAACCTTAAAAGGGGTATTTTTTAATTTAGCACCTAATCAATCTTAAACTTATAAACACATGATGGTATCCATAACACTTAAGGAAACCTATCAAGAAGATATATGTGATTAAATTTTTTTTATAGAATCTTTATTCCTAAAATAATACCAGTGACTATTAAATATATTCCATAGATATAAAAATGTTATAAACTCTATTAAATATAACATAAACCACATTGTCATCAAATTAGTGATTTTTTCTATGGCAATTAATATTATCCCTTTTAAATTATCAATTATATCTTTATCTATAATGAAAATTTTTATTTAAACATTGGAAAAATATTAAGGGTTATATTTCCCTAAATGTTTTGTTTTTAAAGAAAATATCACCTTAATATTAAATCACTTTTCTAGGTCCTCAGCACCATTTAACATATTCTTGAACATCCATTAAGAAAAATACTATAGAATAATCCATAAATGCTTAATTAATATTATCATCAGAAAACCTTAGATAAAAAATTATTTTACAATATAATTATTGAATTACAATACATAAACACTTCAACCATTACACTTACTTCTTAAAACATCCACTATTTTTTATCAGAATCCATTTTTTTTGTATTTTCAAATGACACTTTTAAAGGCTCAGTGTGAACCCTGAAAACTTTACCCAATAAAAACCATTAAAATAAAAGACAAACCTAATAAAGACTATAATAAATTCACCTCCCCAGTGATTACATAATTATCCAAACGTCCACTAGTGCATGGCCACTCGTCCAAATTGAAATCATCCAACAATAAATTATACCTTAGGGAAACCATTATTTTCATCCATTTCAATAAAAATATTTACATTTTTTCATAAAAATTACGTTACATATGTCCATATTTTCTACACCCAACAACATCTTCACATTCCTCTAAGATACTCCCTTGATTGATTCTTACCTTAATCTTGACATATAGGAATTAAAATATTGTTTCCTCTGCAGCCTTCATAAAACATCATTTTTCTCTTATTAGGTGTGTCAAGAATCTCACTAAATTTGAGGTTTATAATAATATTTTATGTTAAATTATTAGATATAATTAAAAAATTTCAAATTACATCTCCAATTTCACTTTTTTTATCATAATTAAGATATTTCCATTATCTATCACATTCATCTTTAAAACTATTTCTCCCTATTCCAACCATTGGATAAAACAAAAATGTATAGTGTGAGAAACAATAATTTATAGGATTTTTAAATAATGACAACTTATTTTCAATCTAAGAAAACATAGGTTTAAACTAGGTCATTCATGGTCATCATCTATTCAAATCCTTTATACTGGTTCATTAATAAAATCTTATTTATTCTAAGAATATCCTATAGGAATTTAAAACTAGGTGTGTAGTAATGGAACACTCATTGTGAACTAGAAAGATGGTTGATATATTCTCTACCAAATATTTTTAGTGTTATTACCTCCATATACTTATTTTCCAAAACCACATCCACTTATATTATCCAAATGTTTTGATTGGAAAACCACATAATTTATACCTTAATAAATATTTAAGTTGTTATCCTATACTTAGAAAAATATCCATGGTTTTAATTAATTTTATTTAAACCCAATATCCAATGATTAATTAAACAGTACTCTGATACCAACTGCAGGAATACATACTTTACATAGATAGATATTAAATCTTATTAGATGACTATTCAATACATAAAATTAAAAACCCCACCAGAATCGAATAGGTCTAGTTATTTTTGAAACATGTATATATAAAAACATATTTATAAGATATCTATGTCATCTCTAACTTAGTTCTTCACAACTATCACCATTTTTAAACAAATCATACTTAAAATACTTCTTCATATCTCAATGAAAGAAAACATAAGGAAGAGTGAACTTATATTCTTAGTAACATTAAACAAGAAATATATCATTGATAAATTAATTATAACATTTTAATATGGGTATTAGAATATGAAATTAATATTTCAAAACCTTACCCAACATATCATAGATCTTAATCTTGATTCAGGGGATAAATCTTATTAGTTTATAAGACATTATTCATAAAATAATCAAATAACATCATCCATGAGATCATAACATTGACATAAAACATAAGTTTAGGGAATAAAAATAAGAATATAAAATAATTTCCTTATTAGTCAAGGATCAATTCCAATACTATTATAGTGTATTGGGTTTAATCCCTATATCATCATTTTAGACATGGTTCACTCCCAAGACTATTATAGTGGACATAGTCCCTTCTTAAACTAGGTTTACTCCCTATTCCAGTCCTTATTATCTCATGAGATATCCATATTTACCAAATTAATTAAAGTGATACATAATTCAGTTCTGAACCATCACATAATCAAAACCATATATATAGGTGACATAAGATCTTAAAACATTTATCATATCATAACCTGTGAAAAGGAATTAAGTTTCATAAACATTTCATCATTTCATAATAGCATACCTTATGGAAAATAAATGAGTTACACAATATAATTAACCCATGGTAAATAAAAATGTTTCATATAATCATCCTTGAATAATCATCATTATAATCCATCCAAATAATTAAATTGGATGGTATAATTGTTTCATATCCCTAATAAATAATATGTAACATCAAAGGATATCAAAAAATATGAACATTACTTTTAAATATCAATTAAAAAATTTCTTGAAAAATACCCTATTCACTTTAAAATAAATTATTTTAAATATAAAAATTTCTCAAATATTAAATTAAACATTTTCTTTTAAATTAACATTAGAAACTTGTAAAAGAATATTTAAATAATTTAGTGGTCATGACGATGAGAAATTCTGTTAATGAAATCTAAGTTAAAATGAATATTCTATTTCTTTTTTTTTGTAAAAAATAAATATTGGTAAAATTTAATTTAATCAATAATAGTATAATATTAAAAAAAACTATAGAATTTTTTTTTATAAAACATAGATATGGAATAAAAATGATTTTTGACCAAAGAGGGAAACAATGTTGTTTTCATTAAAAATATTCTTTCAATCTATTTAGTACTTAAAGAGAGGTTGATGAAAGGAAAAAATGTAATTATAATAAATAAATAGAGTATAATAAAATTAATGAGATTAATGAGAGATATATTATAGGATTTATGAATTATAAAATTAATAATAAGCAATCTCAATAAAGAATGAGAGAGTAACATAAAACCCTTACTACTTTAGTAACTTTTGAATCATATGCCCCATAAAAGAAATAAACTCATATTCAAATGTATATCCCATAATTTCCAAGATAATAATGATAAAATACATTAATGTGAAGTAAAAAAACCATATAGAAGGAATAAGTGGTGAATATGGAAAGTGTATTATATAATTAAAAATGAGATGAAAATCTATCACCTCAAGTACCGTATTTCTTCATATGCATTAAAACTCCAATAAAATAAATATATATTTATTTTAAATTAATTATATAACCATAATAATATATATCATACCATATATGATTTAATTATAACATTTTATATCCCTTTTATTAATAAGTTGTTACCAGAATCACCATTTTGGGTGATAAATACATTGTTTTT